>JAPQWN010000006.1:4065000-8865000 GCA_028538565.1 Umbellularia californica | reverse complement strand
TGTTCAGCCTCTTCAAAAATTGACTGTTGCTCTAGGCACGTAAAGTCCATGCCTCCCCTACACACCAATGTAAGTTGGGTTTTTACTTGGCAAGTGGCACTGAGGAGAATGTCCAAATGGTAGATTGAATAGGGCACTATTTTTTTTTTAATTCTTTTAATCTTTTGAATTTTTAATTTTTTAAATACTCACACACCCACTCCAACCCACGTCCCTCGTTATCAACACTACATCGAGGAATGTATCCCTGTCTATTTCTGTGGAAGGGAGGTGTCTCTCCAACCAAGTTATGAGAGAATTGGCTATTTAAGGTTAGTTTAGGATCACCAGAAACAATACTCAGGCAAAAGCCATTCCTATGTGCCTTATTTTATGGGCCACTTGCCTCACCTGCAATCAGATTACCTCCCTTACACACATTATCTATCCTACATGACTTAGTGTCGTAAACACACAGTTGTAAGAATTAGGACTATAGAAGGTCTTTCTCTATATATATTAAATAACCATAAAAACAATAGCAGAAGTTACAACTATAAAATATAAAGGGCCTGTTGGTTCCAGGAATTTTTGATAATTGTGGTTTGAAAGGAATTATGAATCCTCCTGATACTGCCCTTGATTTTCAAAATGCTCAATATGACCCAACAGTAAGGAAGCTGGATTCTTGAAAAAAAATCAAAAGCCAAACTAGACTTTTTATGAGGTTGATTTTGAGAATTTTAGCCTTCAAAAGGAGAATTTCAACTTGTTGCCACCTATATATCAATCCAAACCTAAATTGGGTTCCAGGTAGGGCCGTCAAAGGGCCGGGCCGGGACGGGCCTCGGGTTGTCCTAGCCCTATCCTCAATATATGCAGGGCCGGGCCTAAGCAGGCCAAAGCCCTCCGAGGGCCTTCACTATCTAGGCCCTTACCCAACTCTCAAGGGCCCAGGCCTGGCCAGCGCCAGGCTCAGGGCTTCAAAACAAAATCATTTTTTTTAACATTTTACCAAAATTTGAGTGTGATCGAGTGTTATGAGTGTGATCGAGCGTTATCTTGTCTAACCTCAATTGCAAAGAAACTATTAAGAAAACATCCGCTATCTTGTCTAATCCCAATTACAAACGAACTATTAAGAAAACATTGGGAGAATATTAGTCATCTCTAAAGACTTTATTTTATTGGATAAAGTTATACGTGCTTTGGTGACTTGGGTTGCGTTTTAGACGTATGATTTTACTTATTTTGACAAAGAAGGAAAATGGTTAAAGAGTATGATCTATTTCACACCTTTAATATGACCTTCATATGAATTTCTACATTTGAAATCATTCCAGTAGTGTCTTATATTTGAGAGTTTTAAACCATTTATACTCATCTACCTTTTATCAATTGACATTATTTTTAATTAAACACCGATCTGACTGTTATGCATTCTTGGATTTCAGTTACAGAAATAAATGCACTTAAAAGATACTATTAATTTAAACTTTTAAGAATTGAGAGTTATAATTATCTAATTAAAAGGATGTTTGGATCACTCCATATCCTTAAGGTTTCATGAGCATACAAACTAACTCTATGAATTGGTTGACATCCCAAGCAACTCTATATAGGAAAAAGTATATCATTATTAATAGAAATGAGTACACCCCCTCTTGCACTAACAATGATTTATAAATATAATATAAAATTTCTAAATAATAAGCGATAAAACTAAAAAAAGGGATTCAAAGCAACCGTGCAACACTTATTGATTATTTATTAAGTACAATACATAACTTAAGTAATTAAATATAAATGAAATGAACCAAGTATGTATATATGTATGTAAGTATGTATGGGTTTTTAGGATATTTTTTCATGGATAAATGGGTATGAAATGAACCAAGTATGTATGTATGGGTTTTTAGGATATTTTTTCATGGGTAAATGGGTATGAAATTGCTTTCATATCCCCCACATTACTATAAAGTAATTATGATAAGAGCATTTTAGTATATATTTACATATATGTATATATTGTATATAAAATAAATAATAGTAAGAGGGCTAGGGCTAGGGCAGGGCCAGGCTAGTACTGTCCAAGCCCGGCCCTCAAATCTCAGGGCCTAAAAAAAATTGTCCAAGCCCAGCCCTAGGGCTTGTCGTTAGAAACATAACCCCTCATTTTAAGGGTTTTTTGAGGGCTGAGCCCCCTTTCTCAGGGCCAAATTGACAGGCCTAGTTCCATGCTTGGGCCTGTTTATGAATCGGAATCTAAAAATGGTTACAGACTAGTTTTGTTGCTGTAAGAACTTCCAAGTAATTAGAGGATCAAATACTCGTTTGCAACCCTACTTGAGAGGTTATTTATTTCGGATAGGGCCTTATTTATGAATACTAAAATAACAGGGGACTATTTTCAAATCCTAAAAAAGTTACCAAAAAAAACGTACACGGAAGGACACAAAATTTTCCATGTTTGGTCTCCTGTTTTCCTTCCAGTATCATCGTGAGATTCACTGTTTATGGTCTTGGCGTCGTTAGAAGATTGGATTTGGATTTGATATCTCTCTCTATTTCTATCTCGATTTGGATTTGATCTCTTTCTCTCTCTCCACGAAAGAAGAAGGAGAAGGAGAAGGAGAAGGAGAAGAAGATGCAGATATTCGTGAAAACCCTAACTGGGAAGACCATCACTCTCGAAGTCGAGAGCAGCGACACCATCGACAATGTCAAAGCCAAAATCCAGGTCTTCTTCTTCTTACTTGATCAATGATTGCTACTAGGGTTTTGATTTTGCATTCTTTGCTTTCAATATTCTAGGGTTTTCTTCTTTTTTCCTTAATTTCTTTCTTACTCTTCATTTGAGAAGTAGATGACTCTGATTTCTTGAGTCTAGGGTTTTGTGTTGAAAATAGAATTTCTTTGGGAGATTTATAATGGGGTTTGGGGCTTTTTTTTAATGGTTGGCATCGACCGTACACATGCCTCTTTTTTTTTTCCCCTGGGGTTCCATCCTTCCATTGAGCAACTGAAAGCTGCCGTGGTTGGGTTATGCTTACATCTCAGATTGATGGGGATCTCTTGTTTGTGGTTTGAATTTTGTTCACATGAGAACTTGTATGCTATGTGAGAAATGAGAATTACCTTGTGAGGCCCAACTGAATGCATGAGAAGATGGGAAACTTTATCAGTGGATTATGGGGATGCCTCTGAAAGGAGCATAGGGAGATGATTGTAGACATGGATCAGCAGTGAAAGTAAATTCTAGATGGGTTGTTTCAATCCAATGGTGAGTAGCACAAGGATGAGTGTTGAATTGGGGTGTGTGGCAATAGGCAGAAGGGGAGAAATGGGGGAGGGGCGTTAGATTAATCATGGGTGGGGCTTTGAAGCTAGTTCTTGTATATAGTTATATGAGAATGGGTTCTCATGTGAAAGTTCTGCCATGTGGTTTGGGTGGGAAGTTGCCTGCTTTTTATGAATCTTGCTATTTTTTTTAGGCCCTTTATCTCTAGCTCCAAAAGATTTCCATTGGGTGTGGTCCATCTGCGGTGGGGTGCGGTGGGGTATCTGGATCACTAGACTTATGACTGGGTGCCGAGGGGAATACTTGAGCCCGACATACTGTAAGTGATTGCTTTTGTTTCAGCTCCATGACTGTCCGACCTCAATTCGAAAGTTATTGGTCCAGCATGAAAATCCCTTGTCAAGATTCACTGCTCTCTGGTACTGCAATGGAAGTGGGTTTTTAATTTTGTGATGTTCATTACTTTGCATGTGACAGTTTCATTTTAACCCTTGTACACATGTAAGTATCACATGGATTCAGCTTTTTGTAGAAACCCTCAATTATCTTCCTTTCAGTGAGGGATGGAAACAAAATTGAGCTGAGAATTTGAGCACTATCCCAATATTTGGACATTCTGTATGGTTTGGGTGTTCAATTTAAATTCAGTTATGGGTTTGGGTTCTGTTGACCGGACCTTTGTTGGGTACGGATATCAATATATGTGTATGGGTCCTATATTAGTAAATTGGATTTTAGTTTGGGTACACCATGGACCCGACCTTTTGGTAAATTTTTTATAAAAATTTTTATATGGTATTATTTTATCTTTATGCAAATTTACTTGTTTGTTTCCATAATGTTTTGTCTGCTTTCGTAAATTAGTCTTTGTAAATAATGATATAAATATATCATACTTAGTATGCGAAATTGTTAGCATTTTGGGTTAACTAGTGTTTGTATGCATTGGAAAACTCATGTTTGTGCCAAAAAAGAACACGCACACAAGTTTATCTCGAGTAAGTCACAATAGAGTCCAGTGCAAGAGATTTTATTGTTGCAACTAGGGAACTCCTTGCTTAGGTGTGCTTTTTAATGTAACCCAGAGCCTTGCTTATATAATTTATATTGGAGGAGCATATTATTCCATCCTAGGAAGCATTCCGGTGGAATGAAACTAAATTGCATCATGTGATCCCCCAAGGTCAATATTCTAGTGTTGAATTGCATCTAATATGAATTTTGTCAATAAATAACCCCACCTTTGGTGGTGTCTTCCAAATGCACCAAAGACCCTTTTGGATCCATGGAAACCCAGCAAAGATAGAAAATATCCCTTTGGAGTTAGGACCGCTACTTAGTTGCACTTACGCAGATGTGCCATGCTGCCTAGTCTTCTCTCACTTAATCAAATCCGGGTCAATGGTGACCAAGTTAGTCATGGATAACAGCAGTTAAAACCTTGAAAGCCAAGCACGGAAAACTCAGTTTACATGTAAGTTGAGAGTAAAAGCTTTTGGATATTCCCAATTTTACATGTAGACTGAATTAGTGTGTAACTTGGTGCAGCAAAGACTCTGTAACTCTAATGCCCTCTAAACAGCCTGGAAACTGTATGGGGAAAAGTTAGGAACTCTCCAGGTAATGAGATTTATGGGGGATCAAAACAATGCTCTACATACCTGTAACCCTTGGTACATATAGCTGAATTCCAGGTAAGTAGAGTTACAGGTATTTAGTTGAGCCCTAAATCACTTAATTGTACTTAAAATAAATAAATTCCAGAACTTAAATCCTGGCCAATGGTTTAACACCAAATTAAAGACCATCACAAGGAAAAAGATGCTTTTGAAGTTGAATCTTTTGGTTTTTTTTTTAATCATCACTTGTAATTGAAGAGTGTAATTGTTTTTTTTTTTTTTTTTTTTTTTCAGGATAAGGAAGGCATACCCCCTGATCAACAGAGGTTGATTTTTGCTGGAAAACAGCTAGAAGATGGTCGGACCCTTGCAGATTACAACATCCAGAAAGAATCAACTCTTCACCTTGTTCTGAGGCTTAGGGGAGGAACTATGATAAAGGTGAAGACACTGACAGGAAAAGAAATTGAAATTGATATTGAACCCACTGACACCATTGAGC
Organism: Umbellularia californica; assembly: GCA_028538565.1. Lineage (NCBI taxonomy): Eukaryota > Viridiplantae > Streptophyta > Magnoliopsida > Laurales > Lauraceae > Umbellularia > Umbellularia californica. The sequence continues at coordinate 8,859,599 of JAPQWN010000006.1, read as the reverse complement.
GAATTAAGGAACGCGTTGAGGAGAAAGAAGGGATACCTCCTGTGCAGCAAAGGTGCCCTTTTCTTTTATCATTTTTCTGGGAAAACTTTCCGAATTTGTCTGTTTGATGACATCTTTTTTCTGGGTCTTCATTTATTTTTTAAGCTGCCTTATTTCTCTGTGTGGTCAACTGTACATGTAGGTGCTTGTTTGATATTTCATTTCCATTCAGTCTTAGCATTCAGATTTTTAGTATTATTTTTCTTGTTATTTCTATAACAGTTGAAGTTTTTGTTCTTTTTTTTTTTCCCATTTGTTTTGCTGTAACTTAGCATATGCTTTTTGTAACTGCAGATAGTTGTCGTATTTTTTCTTCTTTAATAGTTCCAGTTTTGATGTTCTTTAAGGAAGAGAATTAAGTAGAGATAACAGTGCGATTTTGGTTGGCAGTGAGCCGTACATGCACTCCATGTGAGTTTTGAGTGTCTTTTGGGAGGGGACAACTTTTTTATGTGCATGGGGAATCCCACCTGCCACAGAGACCTTTGAATGTGCACGGGGATGATTACTAGTTGGTACCTCAGTCCTCAGATCTGTCTAAAGGCTCCCTCTCTTAATTTTAGAGAGGCATAACAAAAAGTGGAGCCAGCACGAATGATGTATACTGCTATAAAAATGCAAGAAAGCAATGTAATTGAAACATTTCTTTCTTTGGAGTTGAACATCAGAACTTATCTTTAAAATTATCATTATTATTTTTTTTTTCTGATAACACCATCAAATTCTACACAGAGGGACAGTTGCACAGGAGCTCCAGGGATGTTGCCTTGTAAAATTGTTGCAAATAGTGTTCAATGCATGTTCTTGCAAAAAAGTAAAAATCAGAAAACCATGCAAGCCCAAAATTTGTGATTCTAGTAAGTTGCACAGGAGCTCCAGGGATGTTGCCTTGTAAAATTGTTGCAAATAGTGTTCAATGCATGTTCTTGCAAAAAAGTAAAAATCAGAAAACCATGCAAGCCCAAAATTTGTGATTCTAGTAATAGCACTGAAAATTCAGCAAACAAGAGCATCGGTTCCATCACAAAATATGCATCACACTTGCAAACCCGTCCCTTAACATATCTAGGTAATTCCCAATTGACTAGGTTCACGCACCTAGAGATGGTCTATATCCAAGTTTATATCTAAATTAATTATCACCACTTATCTTATTGACAGCTTTAAATCTAAATCACATTGAAACTATCGTCAATTATCAGTTCCATCCCTCATCCACTGTGCATTGGATGATGACTACTTGGGAATCACTTGTGCTTTTAAATAACTGAAGAGATAATCACGTGTCCAAGAATGTCAAGACTTCATTCTCCTCCGAGAAACACATGAGTAGCCCCAATATGGGGATTGACTTATGCTGGCCAATGTGGTTGAAGGATTCACATATATCTTTAGTTTGGGATTCTGGCAATAGTTTGTGCATGCAACCCTAGCAAACATAGATACTGTTTCAGACAAGAAAGCCCCAATTTATATCGTTTCAGCAGATATTCTATAGGATAGCCCAAGATGCTTTAATCTCTGGTAATTAAATTAAATCAAATAAGAGGAGCCCACCACACCCGGTGTAATGATCATGGTTCAAAATTGTGGCATGATTGTTGTTTACCAAAAAAAAGGAGACGGCTCCCCCCCCAACCCCCACCCCCACAAAAATAAAAAATCATCATCAGCGCACAATGTAAAGAAAAATATGTCTCCCCATCAATGTTTAGTCCTCAACCGTTAAATCTGTCAAGTTTTAGTGTTTCCATCACAGAAGTGCAGCTTATCATTTCAACAATTCGAGTCATTGGACCATGGTCCATAGGCCCTACTTGTACAAACTTGATCACCCATGATAGTATTGACTAAGGTTGATATAGGATCTGTGTTCCGTCTTTGTTGTGCCCACCTAGGTGTATGTCAATTGCTAATCCTTGCTAATCAGAAAGGATGGGAGGATGGAAATGCCTCATGATGGGTTAGAACTGGTCGAAATTCAATTCCACTGGATTATCTTAATTCTTAACTCATGATTTAAGGGCCCTAAAGCTTAACAGTCCCTTAAGTCTTAGTGATGCATTAGGGCCCACCTATGTTTGATCATAACCTTTGTGCACACTAACTCCCTAGCATGGTTTAAAATTTCGGTCTCGGTCGCGGTATCGGCCGGGCCAAAAAACCAATATGATATCAGTATCGGTTGCAGATATCGGTCCGTCGCGGTGTGAATTTTTTTTTAATGTAAAAAAATTTGCAAAAATATCCAAAAAATCCAGAATATTAGAAGATGCTAGAAAACAATATTTTTTTTTCCATTAGTAATAACAATAAATCAAAATCTCAGTCACCTTAAGTTATGAGTCTTGTCTGTGTCGCAGTTCACTGTCTTCTCCAGTATTTCATATCATGCAACCATTATTGATGCTCATGATCAATTTATTAGTGTAAAATATAAGAAAATAAAGATGACATATCAATCATCATTTAATACTAACTCAATCATCAAATAAGTTGTGAAATTCAAGACCCTGAAGATGACATATTAAAATCAGAAACATGATAGTGAGATAGACAAATCATAAAGCACTTAGGCATCAAAAGGTTCAAAAGTATGTAGATCTAACTTCTAAATGTAGAACACAACACAAGTGACAAACCCAATGATTTCTATGCTTCATCTAAAAATAAAAAATAAAAAACACATAATAAAATGCTTTAAGTTGATTTTCTCTTACCTTAAAATAATAATTTCTTCAAGAAATAGATGTGGGATTTGAAAATATGCAAGAGGGATGTGTGATGGAGTTGGCTGTTGCTCTAAGGAGTAAGGAGATGAGAGGAGAGGAGAAGAAGATGAAGATGGGGAAAAAGATAGAAAAAATAGGTTTTCACACTTTTTATGAGATCTCGGCCGATATTTTGAAAATATCTACCGAGATCCCAGAAAAACCGAGATGAAGTATATCTCGGCCGATATGGGCCGAGATATTGGGGATATATGGCCCCGAGATACCGATATCGATATCTCGGGGCCATATCGGATTGGTATGGCCCGATACCAGTGATACCGGTTCATATCGGCCGTTATGAATCGGTATCGGCCGATTTTTTGATCCATGCTCTCTGGATAATCGTTACTCAACCCAATTTGACAATGCTTTCATCATTATCAATATTTGGATAAAATTACTAAAATTATTGCTCGCAAATTTTTAAAATTTTGAGTCTGTAAACTTAAGGCCCTTATTACAATCTGGCTCGTGTGGGGGTTGGCCTTCTTTGCCCCATTTTTATAATTTTAGAAATTTCTTAGACCACTTTGCTTTTCCTTTTCTTTCATTTAATTTCCATCATTTCTTTTTTTGCAAGAACAGTTTGTCCATGGGCCAACTTTAATTGTAGTGAACTTAGACGGGTGATAGTGGTCTGAGTAGTTTGGATTTATGATGGGAACCTCAACTGATGGATTTATAAGGATGAGCTTATCAAGTTCTAAAGAGGTTATGGTGGTTTCCTTGTAAAGTAATAACCAACTAAAATAGGGTATGCTGCAGAGTTTATGGGGCCCACTAAAAACCTACCAAACATATTGACTTTATTTAAGATCCAGTCATTTACAAAATAAATAAATAATTAAAAAAATTCATTCCATCTACTGTTGCCACTATTTGATAAAAGTTTCTTGTAGTCTCAAACTCATGGAAAATTATAAGGCTCCTCAGTGGGTCCACTTATAAGAAATCTAAATCGCCCAAAATAAATCTCCCTTGAGGGGGCTGTTGACAAAATTCACTCTTGGACCAACCATCATATTTATCACTACAGTACATGTAAATTGGATAATTTATGAGTCTCAACGGTGGGGCCAACCTATTAAATTAAAAATCTAAGTTGCTCAAAATAAATGCCCCCTACTCCCCAACCACCTCCCAATAGCGTTGTAAACGGGCCGGATTTGGTCCTGGTCCATGGTGGACCCGGAACTGTTAAGGAGAAGGTGGAACTGGATCTGGACCCGAAACCGTTTTGGAACCGGTTTCTTGGCTCCGGAACCAGAACCAGAACCATATATGCGACGAGTCTAGATTTGGGTCTGGGTCTAGGTAGAGAATCATATAAAAGAATATGGTTTTTAGGAGAGATTTTCGAAAATCGAGGTAATATGTCGGGTCTTGGGTCCGAACCAAGGTGGAACCGGACTCGGACCCATTTACTTATCGGGGCCTAAATAAGGACCGAGACCCAGTTTTTAACGGGTCGGAACTTTCGGGTAATCGGAGAATCGGGTATCCATTTACATCCCTACCTCCCAACCACCACCATTTGAAACCTGACCAAATTTTGCTTAAATAGAAGATGGCATAGTTTTTAAAATCTTAATCGTATCGCAAATCGTTTATACCCATTAATTGAGTTGAATCACGAAATGTATCGCGAATTGTAAGATCTTTTATTTTTCTGATAAAAGAAAAAGTAATTATTCATAACCATCCATTTTCCCATTTATAGCAGTAGAAATATAATAACAAGTAGGCCTATCATACAATCATATCAAGAACATATATTAATATATATGAAATATATCAAGAACATATATTAATATATATGAAATAAATGATGTGTAAATAGTTAAATAAATTTAAAGTATCAATATATATTACATTTAAATAAAAAAAAAAAAAATAAAATTCAAAATCAAACCACCAATCTTACACGGTTTGATATCTCTTGAAGTTAAGAAAGTGTTTATGATGAAAAAAAAAAGATTAAAAAAAGAAGAAGATCTAGACAAGCAATATACGTAAAGTGGAATGCTTTAGTTAAATGCATGTTCTTTATTCATCTTTAAAACCTTATCAAAGCCGCAAAAAAATTTTAGGAGGTTTCTTGAACTACTAAATAACCTTTTAAAAATAAAAGTGCTAAAAGTAAAAAAAGAATAAACTTATTGGTCATAGTTATTCTCGCTTAGCCGAATTGCTTGAATCGTAAGATTCAATGAAACAAGCATCAAATCATAGGATTCACACCTGAATCCTAAGATTCATTTGTAAATTAAAGGAACCAGCTAGAATTGGATGTCCTCATACACTACTGAGTATGTTGCCACTTGTGTGGACCCACAGAGCCATGGTCCTACCTCTGGGCTTGTGATTGCAAAAAAACTTTTAAGCAAATCTATTCTGAAGAAGGTATAACCATGTAAGTGCTATGTAGGTGTAGAGACTGATTTTCAAGCAATTTAGGATGGCCCAAGTGTATGGATTCTTTATATTTTATATTAATTGTATTTTTTTCAATAGAAAAGTTGAATAGTGGGGTTCCCTGTCTAATGTGTACCCCATTTGTGAAACTTTATTTGAAACATAGAAGGAACAATTTAAAGAAACTTCCAGTAATTAGAATCTCATTAAATAGTAATGAATTTTAAAAAAATATATCATTTTGCGATGCACTACTTTTAGTTCCTGTTTTGGCATATTTAGCTGCACTCAAACCATCTTCACATGTGGCACACCCTTATTACTCCATTAATCATGATTTTTATTTGAGAGTAGTGGTAGAATAAAAAAACATATGCAGGCTCTCACAAATGGATCATCATCACTTCATTCAAGTTATATGTACATCATAATGCAAGGGAGAACATCACATGGACGTTAGATTATTTGTGATACTCTCAACCAAAGTTCAACTACCTTCCAACCTAGACTCCATGTAGTACAATGGGTTCTGATTTAAATGCAAATTTTGCTCTCGGACATAAGCCACATTTGAGGGCTGTCAATGGAACCGTTTACCAAACTACCTGAATTCTCTGACCCAAAGAAAATAAAGCACTGTTCCTAGTTGGGTCCCTTTTTTTTTAGAATTTTGAATTAAACTATTTCAGTCCCGTTTATATATTAGATTTGGATAAAGTTTCACAGTTATGGACCCACCCAATAGCCATGTCATATTTGGGTGGCATAAGGTCTGAATACCTAATTCTGCACCTTGACTTTCTTTGACGAGAGTGGATGTATAATTATTGACTAGAAGCATGGTTTTGAAATATCGGCCGATACCGATTCGTATTAGAGCCGATACGAACCGGTATCGGCCCCAACTGCGACGATATCTTGCTGTTATAGCAGTCTCGGTATCGTCCCTGGCAATATCGCCATTTTCTCGGTTAAATATCAGTCGTATCGGTCGATACGGACAAAACTTGGGAAAAAAATGGAAGATGAAGGAGATGATAGAGAAAAAGAAAGAAAGAGAAAAAAAAACACCCAGCACTGCTGCCACTTTGTCTTCTTTTCCCCTCGCTTTTTCTCTTTTCCTTTCCTTTTTCTTCTTCCTCTTCCCTTCCTTTTCTCTTTTCCTTTCCCTTTCTTCTTCCTCTCTTTCCCTGTTTCCTTCTCTCCGCTCCCATAGTCCCCCACTCCCACTTCTATCGGCACAAACCAAACCACAAAATGACCGAAAGTTTTTGATCTTTGTTTGACTCCCAAGTCCCATGGCCGTGTGACTCTTCCACTCTTCCACATAATAAGGGTTCCATTCCATTTATGTGGCCCACATTTTTAACTATAAACATGCCTCCTCTTAAATGGTCCTGATAAATTTCATAATTTAAAAATCCAAACCATTTATGCCCCCTCTTAAAGCCAAACTATTAAATGCCCTTGTTTAATTGCTCCACTCAAAATAAATCCCCCTTACATGGTCTTTCAATAAATTTTAATTAAATAATAGTTTGGCCCAAGTCACATTGATTACTCATATACATCAAAATAAAATATTTAAAAAATTCAATTAAATATCCAGACCTTTTTAAGTGATTGGATTTGGGCCTTTTTTTTTTGCTTGCTTGGCTCAGTGGCCAAGTTGGAGAAGAGTAAAGCCACACACCAGGGATCGGTCCCCGATGGGTGGGATGGGAGCGGGAGCCTTTACCACTAGGTCATCCCTATGGTCTTAACACTTACAAGGATGAAGCTTATGTGTGGCCGCCCACAAGGAGTAGTTGGACTAGAGGCGTAACGGGGCACAGGGGAATTTAATTTTTTAAAAACTCTTTAATGTAGTCCTAAGATGTCTTTTTTACATGTACGAGTTCTCACTTTCCGTGTGTGTGGGTATTTTCTCATCACATGTGCAAGTTTCACTTCCTGTGCGTGTAGGTTTTATCCTCGCATGTGCGAGTATCTCGGGTCCCAGCCCCCTTAGCCGGGATGCCCCCAAAAAAAAAAGATGTCTTTTTTAAATAACGGGCCTCTAAAGTAAATTTCCTGGTTCTACCATTGGCTTGGATCACTAACAGTCCATGTGGGTGGGAAGATGGTAAGTGGTCACTGACTCCATAAGGCTTCAGCTTTTGTTTTTTTTTTTGTTTTTTGGTTCTGGCAAAAATACATTATTTATTATTGACCAAAATAAAATGCTATTTTTCTCATATATATAACCACTGCTACCAAGCATAGATGCATAAAATCAATATTCTAAATTTTGATAAAAAGGAATCTGTGTAAATGTCAAAATAAAATCATTTATTGAGTGGGTACCCCAAATTTAATCAAGAAATCGTTCATTTCATTTTTTTGGAAAATCATTTAATCTTCTTTATAGCATAAACCACCCAATCCAATCCTAACAGAAAGGCAAAAAGTCAAAGTTTTCTTGCAATTGTGATCTCCAAAAGCTGAAATTAAATGTGCTTTGTTTCAGAGTACTATTAACATGTAAAATTGCAAGCAATCCGTGGATAAAAGGAGAATGCTTTTCAAAGCTAGGAAAAATGCAAGAAGCTTTTTCAAAAGTCTAGAAAACTTTCCAATTGCTTTCATGTTGCCTAACTAAGCTTCCATTCAACAAGAAAACATCTTTAATTTGGTAGGAATCTTCTGTGCTCCATATAAGCACACTTCTTTCCATGGTTTAGCCAGAGTGAACTTGTCCCCTCACTACACACATGACAACCAAGCTTTCCTGTAGTCCTACAACCCGATAAATGACCATATGTCGGAAAATCATGTATCACCCATAGGAGAATTGCTTTCATCGTAAGCCTACTCTTACTGTAAGAGTCGTGTGTTATGGTTCCAGTGGACCACAATTCATTCAACTCTTCGATCGATGGTTGCAACTAAATGTCAATATCATGTCTTGGACCTTTCTTTCCGGGAATCAACAATGTTGGCATTGTGAATTCCTTAACACATGTAAAGGGATACAAGAAGATTATATGAAACAATTATAATAGGCCAGCAACCATAAGCGTTGCTCATGGTCCCAAAAGGATTGAATTCATCTGTTGCAAGTTCTAATCTAACATTACGCGCCCCGGAAGCAAAGTTAGGACTTCTATGATCAACTTCTTTCCAACATGATGAATCAATTGGATGACGCATATTGAGTCGTTTAGTACTGAGCTTGCATTTGCATGCCATGTAATGCTCTTTGCAATTCATGGTAGTACACTATACATTCTTTGCTGCCTTGGTGTCAATGGAAAGTACCTTAGTTTCTTCCAGGGCAAACGTGCACTTCTTGACTCTGTGGGGTTTATCGGTTTCCATCTACTAAGCTCACATTTTGGACAATTATCCCTATTTTCATGCTCTTTCCAGAAAAGTATGCAACCGTTACGGCATGCATGTATAATCTTATGCTCCATACGCAACGACTTGATCATCTTCTTGGCATTGTAGGTATTATCCGGTAAAGTGTTGTGTTCCAGCAGGATTGGGGCTTTAGTTGTGCACTACATGATGGATTTATAAACTATAAGGACGTAGCAAGGATAAAATGCTAAAATTAATATATTCATCGGTTTTAGACAAAACAATGATACATGATGTTGTGACTTAGGGGGACCGATATTTTGATTTATTATTGTTACTAATAGAAAAAAAAATATTGCTTTCCAGAATCTTATAATATTTTGGGTTTTTTGGATATTTTTGTGAACTTTTTTGGACTAAAAAAAAAAATCACACCGCGATAACCCCGAATGATACCGATACTGTATCGGTTTTTTGGCCTGATCGATACCGTGAGTTTGAACCATGACCAGAAGGATGAGCTAGGGATGCCAATTGACCCCTCATTGAACTAGGGGTGCCAGCTGACCCCTCATTTCCAATGGTTATCGGTCAAGGCTTTAAATTTTGGTGCAGGTTGGGTCTGGGACGAGTTGATGCCCTGCCTGTATAGGATCAGTACAGATGTGCTGCTTTTAAAAATCACAAAATGATTTTAAACAAATAAATAAATATAGAAATTATAGAAAAATGCTAATAATGTGTAAATCAAATAATGTAATCGTGTCTTATTTCAATTTGGAGATACATAGAGATACAATAATTAATTAAACTTACCAATCGACGTAACAAACCACAATATTTAATGACGGTTGGAGCCTTGGGGTGATGGGGGGCTACCAATGCCTCATTGCCACATTGACTTTTAAGCTGGCTTGGATCTATATTCTTTATCATTACTAGAATCTCCACTCCTACTTGGATAATTATGCAAACTGAAGTGATAAAATATCTAAAATTATTCAACTACTCTGGCATAGTTTTGAAAATGGGAATTGTTTAGCAAATCGTCATACCTATGAATCGAATCGAATCATGAATCGTATCGCAAATAATAGGATTTTTAAAATTTTTCTAATAAAAATGAAAAATAATTACAAATTAAAAAAAGAAAAAAAAGTAGTTATTCATGACCATCCAATTTTCCATTTATAGCAGTATAAATACAGTGAAAAATAAGTCTATCATATAATCATATCAAGAACATCATGACATTAATACATAATAAATGATATGTATAAAATAAAATCCAAATCATCAATTTTATATAGTAGGACATCTCTTGAAGTTAAGAAAGTGTTCATAAAGTAAAAAACCCATAAAAGATATAAAAAGGAAAAAATATATAAACGAGCACCGTATGTACAGTCAAATGCTTTAATAAAATGCATGTTCTTTATTTATCTGTAAAACCTCCCCAAAGCCGTGAATCTTCTTAAGAGGTTTTATTAACTTCTAAATAACTTTTAAAAGTAAAAACGCTAAAAGAAAGAAAGAATAAAGAAAGAAAAAAGAAAAAAGATTGTTAATATTAATTTATTGGTCGTAGCTATTCTTGCTCAATCAATTCGCGTGAATTGTAAGATTTGACATAACAAGCATCAAATTGTAAGATTCACACCTGGATCCTAAGATTCATCTATAAATGGAATTCGTTGCATAAATACGAATCGTTTTCCTTAAGATTCGGGATACAAATCATAGGATTTTGATAACTATAAACTCTGGCTCTATGATCGTGGTAATAACTCCCATGTAGCATTGATTGATGTTTCACTATACTAATATTGGTTGTAGGCCGTCATCCATATTTAGTGTAGGAATTTATTTTGGGTGCCATATTGATGCTTGTCCCTTTCACTTCACCAAAGTTAAACTCAAAGAAGGAAAAAAAAAAAAAAAAGAAAGAAAGAAAAAAGAACGAGCTCCTCTAAATGTTTTAGTTGGGTCATTGTGTATCTCAGCTTGTACCTCACTATATTAATATTGCTTATAGGCCCTGTCATCCATATTGTTGAGTGTAGGAATATATTTTGGGTGCCATATTGGTACTTGTCCCTTCCACTTCACCAAAGTTAAAATTCAAAGACGGAAAAAAAAGAAGAAAAAAAGAACGAGTTCCTATATTTGTTTCAGGTTGAGTCATTGTGTATCTCAGTTTGTACCACTCTGCATTAATCTGCTTCATTTCACATGGACAGATCCGTACCTGTTTAACAGAGTCCAATCAGTTTTTTTTTATAATCCTGTTTCTAACTTGTACCGGTACTGACTGGCATGGAGTTGACTCAGGTCGGGGGGTGGGGTTTAAACCATAGTATCAGCCCTAATTTTGGGCTTGTTTGACAATTTTTCTGGACCTGTCCACTGATTCTGGACCCATCAGGTATTTGGGTTTGATCCGACTCCAATTCCTATGAACTCATGGAGGCCCATCTCTCTGGTCCACCATGGATGTTACCTGAATCTGAATTCTTTACTGCTCTAGGAAGTTTTCAATATAATCATCAACATTACATGACGGCTTCGTGGTGATTAAATACATATATAATAGCCTGGGGCCTGAATCTGAATTCTTTACTGCTCTAGGAAGTTTGCAATATAAAACATTACCTGATGGCTTCATCTCAATTAAATACACATCTAATAGTCAAAGGTTGTAGCTCAGCGGGTTAGGGACACTGAAACCTGCTTTAGGGCTGAGATTATATGAGTTTGAGTCTCTTCTCTAGCAAGCACACCTGTGTGCACACACGCACACAATAGCTGTTTGTTTCCTTCTTTTTTTAATATGTTATCCTTGTTTCTGAACATATATGTAATGGTTTACTTTAAGGACTGATCACATTGGATTATTTTTTCCTGCACATGCGTGGAAGTTGTCCTTGACAACACATCCACTTGCAGATTGTGTTACCCACCTTTCACCAAGGTAAATGTTGAATCAAATGTTGGTTAACATTCATCAACAGATTGAATGACTTTTGGTTCACACTGTAGAATCTGTCAACACCTTAATGAATTGGTATCATCATCCTTTTTAGGATTATATTCATAATATATGTACATGGCAGCTCTGTTCATTTCCTGTTTTCTAAAATCCAATCCTAATTTCTGGACATGTATGTTAATGATTTATTTTAGGATCAACTTGGATTTTTCTGTAATGTGCAAGTTATCATCGATACATCATCCATGTGCAGGATTTTCGCAGAACCACGTCTCATTAAAGTCAAATAAGTGGGCCCTCTGTTTGCCACTAATTAGAATGATATTCACCAACTGGTTGAATCACTGAGTTTACCCATTTGAATCTGCTGACCCCTTTATTGATTGCTATCATCATCTTACCGGGGAAATTTTCCAGCCATCCCTAATACGGATGTGGTTTCCCATGCTGCTGTTTGTCTTGTGGTGGCCCTAAAATGTTGTTGGCCATTAACCATTGCATGGTTACAGTCCTAGGGGTATTGGAGGCGATCCAAATGACTTTTTTTTTAATGTTGGATGTGTCTAATGTCAGGACACGCATTCTTTTTGTGTCTCAGATAATGATGTTTGTCTAGTGAAATATTATATTGTCACATGCGGGGAGCTGATGGTGGTTTTCTTCTGCATTGCTCTTACTTTGCACAGGCTTATATACGCAGGCAAGCAGCTCGCTGATGACAAAACTGCCCGGGACTATAACATCGAAGGAGGTTCTGTTCTTCATCTTGTGCTCGCTCTTAGGGGGGGTGGTGTCAAATAAAAAGTATTCATGCTGAAGGAGCTTGTTTGCTACATATTTTAATGGCAGGGTTATTTTGGTGTTTGCTTTGAACTTTACCTTATATACAGTACATAAACATAGTTAAATCACCAGGATTTAAGTGTTGGAATGATGAAAGAGGTTTTCCAATGATTCCCTATTATATGCCATGCATTTTTCCCCTAGAGGTTTTTATTTTTTATTTTTATTTTTTTTTAATTTTGTTCTAGAAGGTAGCCGTGATCGTTAATTCAGGACCATCTTTTCTTTATATGAGGACTTCCACTTGTACCGTATGATCAGGACAAGCGGAACTTTATGCTCATGTTAGGAGGTGCCCCTTTGAGATGAGATGATCCTGGTCTTTCATCTGGACCTGCAGTTTGGTGCATTAGAACATGCCTTCATTCTTTACTAGTTATACATGGCAGGTTTAATTTTCTTGTTCTGTAGTCTTTTTACTTGATTGGCTAAGCTTTGTCTGGTTTGGTTCTGGGTCATTATGGACCTTGCGATACTTATTCCTGGTCTCCAAGTCTAGGACATTAGTTGTTTTCGGCTTAGTTCTGGGCCCTTTTTCTGCTACTCGATGGTAAAGCCCAGCCTGCTTGAACATTGGTTAGCCGAGTTGCCTTGATTCTGCCAAGTTGGCTTGGCTTGGATGGCTGAACCCGATTTGCTTCAGTGGACCTCTGGAGTCTCAAGTGTGAGTGTGTGTGGGGGATTTAAACCAATTTTAAGACTCCAAAACAGTTCGCCCCTCAATTCAAACCTCTCTCTCTCTCTCTCTCTCAAGGTTCAACCATTCTCTCTTTTAACTATGCGTCCTCTTCATCTCTCTCTCCCCATCTCAAATCTCAATCCCTTATGCTGTCTCTTTCCCCATAACAACATAGAACAACAAACTAATCCAACTTTCATCTTCATCTTCATCTGTAAGCATCCTTCTCTACATCTCCGAAACGAACCCAACTTCATCTTACAAAAAAGTGGAGAACCTAACTTCATGTAACAAATATTTCGGAATACCAATTAATTTTCTACAGGTTCTATGGATCTATATTGTTTCAAGACTTTGAAGAAAACTTAGATCAGATTTGTTATTGATAGATCTGGCTTACACTAGACCCTTTTAACTTGTCTTACCAATACCATTACTCAATGGCAAATGGATTGGATAAAATAGGAAAAATGATATAATATCTATATGGTTTGCAGTCATCCAACATTGAAACCCTTGAAGAGAAAATGATTGATGGGTATTGGATGGGGTTGAGTTGAGAAACAGAGGAGATGGAGGGGACAGGATAGACCAAGAAGGTTGATTGGGTTAAGAGAGAGAAGAGATGAATATCTACTGGTTGAGTGATGAAGAATAATGGAGGCATGAAGGGGAGAGATAGGAAGGACATTGGCCACATCAAAAAGAGGAGGGAGAAAAGAGATGGGTTGAGACTTGAGAGAGGAAGAGAGGCTTTGAAAGAAGGAACGTAAGAGAGAGAGAAGTGGCACACGGGTATGTCATTTACAAGCTTTCTTCCGATTTTCTCGATGTTAAAGCCTTTTAACTATGTTTTGATTTTTCATCGCACGTAACACAATGCAGCGCTAGCATTATGGGCATATAAGCATGCTTAAATTTGCGAGTTAGAAGTTGGTGATGGGCCATGCACGCTGCAAGTAGAGCGGGCCTTGTCCTGGACTTGATTACTAAATGGGAAGGTTGACTGTCAATGATCCAGTCACGGTCACATTGGGGTAAAACCTCACGAGATCCGGACTCAAGAGGAAAGCGAAAAAGAAAGAAATCAACGCAATGTGGTGCAATGGCCCGTACACTGAATAGGAGTCAATTACATTTCGTTTCGGCAAGATTTCATTCCAGTATTTAGGCCGATCGGTGGTAAAAAAAAAAAAAATATCCCGATTTGAATTCCAATCCATTTCAGTCCATTCCGGTTTGTAGCACAATTCTCACTAATTTTTTTTCTCAATATTTATATAACAAAACATGCATAATCTACATTATATTTTTATTTTCTATATATATATATTAATTTTTATTATTCTAAAAAATTACTCCAAAAAATTGAGCCAAAATTCCGAAATATTCTATCTTGAATGTTAGACCAAAATGATGACCGAAACAGAATTGACAACCATGTCACCGACACATTCTAATTTAGAAAACTGGGGGCACGGTGGAAAGTGCATCACGTCCACGATTAGGAACTAGCAGGGCCCATGTTAATCAATTGATCCTTCGGGATTACCCACCCCATGGCATCTATGGGTTGCCTATGCATGCAGTTTGCCTTGCATCAACCCAATTGGACCTTGTGACATGGCTTGTTAGAAACATAGTACCCCTATTAAAGAATCCAGCACCTCTACATAATTGGCATTCTTCCCAAATTTTATATTGACTTTTAAGTGATGCTCACCGACTGGATTCTTGTTTGGAATATTAAATTTTTTATTTTTTATTTTTTGGTACCCCGGCCAAGTGGGGCTGGGACCCAAGGTAACCCACACAGGGGAAGAGGAGCATACTAAGGGATCGATCCGTAGTAGCCACCCCAAACCCATAGTTACATGGTTTGGTATGCCAGGCAGGCAGGCCCTGTGAAAGAGTTTTCACTGACAAGTTCTAACTACAAAACATTAAATATGGAATAGACTTCCCAGTCTACCACCCCCTTTTAACTGCTTACCAACTGTACACAAATTTGTATATGAAAAAGAAAGCAATAAAAATAAAATGTTCTACCCCTACCTCAACTGTACATGAATTAGAAAACCGATTTCGACTGCAGCTTCCTAAACACTACTTCTGCAGAAGAAACATCAACATCAAAGCCAAAACTTTCCCCTCCATATTGTACATACAGGTAATCCTTGGACGATGATGGTGCAGGTAGAAGTTGGGTGACCTCTGCAAAATCTGCACTTGGTGGTGAAGGAATGCCTTTCTTCAATGAATAATAGACATCAGCTAACAGAAGCCAGATGAGATCAGGATCGACACAAGCAAGCCCAGATAATGCATTTATGGAAGCATCATGTAAACCGGCTACACTGCTGCAAGCAATCCCCACAACAAGACCACTAACCTTCTTGAGGACCACTTCAAACGCTGAGGCGCTCCTCTTATTCCTAGATATGTCAGCAATCATGTTAAGTGCAGCTGCTTGTACCTTCATACATGAAACCTCCGCCATGGAGCCCTCTGATGAAGATGTGGAAGTGGACCTGTAAGGGAGCAGTATTGGTCCACCTTTTGATATGGGTCGACTCTGAAATGGTGACGTAGTTAGCAATTTCCAAAATTGTGCACCGTCGGTATGAAACCTGCGAGAAAAGAAATCACCTCCACAGATCTGCACCACACTGCTTACCACACTCAAGCATCTCATGGTGGCCTGTAGATGGAACAAAGGGGACTTCCCAAGTGAGATTGTCATCCATCTTTTCTCAAAACAATGTTACATACAAGTGAATATTGTCATGATGTAGCGAACAAAAAACTGCTCTGATATTTAACATATGAAACACAAGCAATGAAAGAATAGATGAGATAACTAGAAGATTGATTCTCCAATGAAGACAACATAGTACACTTAACTAGTACTGGTAGAAAGAAACAACTTGAAAAAAGGCTATGTCGACAGCAAAACACCAACAATACATTGAATTTCTATGATAGTGTAGAGTTGGTAGGAATTCCCTGCTGATTGTGGGGTCAATAAGATCATTACTAAATCACGAGCGTTAGTTGTAGTGCACAACACTTCGTGACACTGCCCTCTTGCAGCACCTCCTTATTCCTCGTACTGAATTGTCTAAGAAATGTACCTACATTTGGTTGGAACTTGGAAGTAATAGTTGTGTGATTAACAAATGTAAGGAAACTAATGCCAACTTCCAAGGGTCGTTGAAAGTGGTTTTGAGGGAGAATCTTCTTAATTCAAATGCTATTAGATCTTCAAATTAAATTGAGGATGTCTCAAACTTTTGCTTTTTATGTTGGTGCCCATTGTTTTAATGAATTCCCATTTGATTCTAATGAAACTGCAATAGAGGGATCGCTCACACCCATGTTTATGTTATAGAGTTCTCCCAAAAACAAGGACTTAGATGTAACAGGGCCAAAAGGAAATATTGAAGATGACTACAACATGTCAAATGAACATCATAATAGTAACCAAAGCAACAAAAGTTGACAATGTGCTAATAGTGGAAACATATGACCTTTAGTAGCACATCCATGGTACATGGTGGAAGCCATGTCAAAAGAGGCCATGCATTGATTTTCAATGTTTGCAACATCAATACATACGTCTCCCTCTCAAAACCAAGGAATAATGAGATCACTTTTGCCAGTGTCCCAATTCCATAGGTTCAAGTCCATTGTTTGGTTGCTCTAGACCCTTCCAATCCAGATTTTATCAAACTTCTCCCAACCTGTATTGCCTGCATTCTTTTCTTAATGTACAGGTGTAGGAGGTGCAGTAAACTATACATGTGCTGCAGTGCAGGACACAATAACCTCACCTGTAAGTATAGGTTTGGTAACACAAATACAATAACCAAAAGCAGCATTACACAGCTGAGAATTGCATTACAACATGGAAGTGTATCGTTAGACTAGAAAATATCAGTTCTAACAGCCAGGGAATATCAATATTAGTATTCCACAACATAGTTACGAAGACTTTTTGACTATCATGACTCATCACTTCCTTGGAAAGAAAGTCTTCAATCGTAAATCCTAAACTAGTCGTATGAATAACCCTAGCACTCTACCTTTAGTTTGAGTGGAGTTCCAAATTTTAGACCTGCCAGTAATTTAAGAGGATATTGAGCTACAATACGAAGTCCTCGTCGATCTAGAGAGCCTACGATAGTGTACCTAGAGTTTTGATTTGGTGCTTTTAGACAAAATGAGTGTCCTAAGCTAAGAGGTTATATTGGCATATCATTAAAGACATATGAGTGAGAACTTCCTATAGGGAGATATGTGAGTTTCTAATGAATGTATGTTTGCATTGGCAGTTAGTTTTAAACCCTTATCCTTTTGGATTGATTATGGATAAGTCATATTCAAGAGAAGGTACTTTGGTGTATGTTGTTTGCATAATACATGAATCAAGAGATAGCAAGAATGCGAAACTCGATAGTTGGTGAGAGGGTTTAAATCCAAGGGCTTTAAAATAAGTCATATCACCATCACCATCAACATCATCATCATAAAAGCCTCATCCCAACTATGTTGGGGTCAACTACATTTATTATGTTTCTCCATTCCAATCTATCCTGACCCAAATCCTCAAATAAGTTACACGTCTTCAAATCTTTTTTTTACTACCTCTATCCACGTCCTCTTCGAACTACCCCTTCCCCTTGGTGGGCCATCAACTTGCATAGTCAAGCTTTAAAATAAGTTGTAGAAAGAAAAAATATATGAATTGCAACTTCAATGGGGATGTTCGAAGAGCTAAAATTCTAATGTGAATTGAAAGCTCAAAAGATACTACAAAAATATTCATTCTGACCTTGGCTTGATGATTAGTAGGGATAGAGGTATTGAGGAAGCTATCAAGTATAGGAAAAGGGCGAGATGGTCTAAGTGGAGACTTGATGGGCTTATACAAACAAGATCGAATGGAGAATTTTACAGTACAATGACTGGAATTGGCCTATGGAGCGGAATGTTGGCCAACCAAGAAGCAACACGTGCACAAAATGAGTGTAGTGGAAATGATAATGTTGAGATGGATGTGTGGCAAAGCTAAGGAAGATAGATATAATTATTATTGCTTTTGGAAGAATTTAGGGGTAGCATTAATAAGCGATATATTAAGACACTCATTTGAGATGGTTCGGACGTGTCCCATGCAGGTCAACAACGGTGCCCTTGAGGAATTTTCATTTTTAAATTTAAGTACTCATACACTCACGCACAAGTCCCTCATCATCAGCACTACAATTGAGAATTGATCCGTAGTTGTTTCTGTGGATGGGAGGTGCCTCATCAACTGAGCTACTAGTGGATTGGCCGTGAAATTGATTCTCCATCCTGCCTATTTTGAGGATTTATTTTATTTTATTTTTAAATTTAAGTACCCACACACCCACACCCACACACGCACTCACACAAGTCCCTCATCATCAGCGCTATAGCCAAGAATTGAACCCCGGTTGTTTCAATGAAAGGGGGGTGACTTGCCAACTGAGCTACCAATGGATTGGCCTTCAGACTGATTCTTAATCCTGCCTGTTTTGATCTTTATTTGCAGCTAGCTCATTTTATTTCGGGGTTATAGATTTGAAGAAGTGAAACCTATCTGAGGATGATGATGATGAGGAGGAGGAATTATTATCCTACTCTAAAAGGTGATGAAAACAGAGACTTATTTCAAACTAAAAATAAAGATGTGTTATTATTTATTTATTGAATGGCAAGATGTGTTATGATTAATGGTCCAATAAGGTAATGAACCCCTTTATATATCATTTGCATAAGTACAAGATTTGGACGGAGACTAATGATGACGTATTACATGAATAAATATTTAAACATCACATTAGTCGCCACACAATTTGCATGAGGGCATAAAATGTGAGGACAAATCATTTGCACATCTATACATTCTAGTTCAAACCAATCAATGTCAATCAATTGGCATGAAAATGAATAACCAACAAATGACCAAAATTTACGCACCACCAATATTTTATATTTGAGGCAATGAATTAGGTAAGGCCATATTTTATTCATTGCTGGAAGCAATCTGTTTTCATCGGCTCCTTCATCTGTGGTATCCACAACATCTTGAAGATCATGGAAAGAACACATCTCAATTGCTCGTCCAATAGCTTCCTTGCTTTCCTTTTCATGTCTATAAGCTTCCTCCACTTTTGCAAGAGTGGCAATACCATCCTAAACACAAGTTATATTATGCCCAAGTATTAGTGACCGTAGATATAACAGAAATAAATGCTACATAATTTTACAAGTATCAGTCAAAAGTAGAAGATGATATAGGAGTAGGTGCCATATAATTTTTTTTTCCTGACTTATGCATAACAAATTCAAAATGGGAGATACGCTGCCATATTCATAAATGCAAAGAAAGATGATAGTGGATGAGAACTTCTGTATAATTCCTTGGGGTTATAGGATGAGTTTGATTCCTCCTGCATGTCTTTAGAGAACTAGGACCATTAAAAAAGAAAACTCTGGAGAACGTGGGATCTTCCTAATAGACACTTCCTGTATGGGGTTAGTATGTTGAAGTATAGACTACATGTATAGGGTACCTTTTCTCCTTTTCCGGGTCTTTCCTCTATTATGAAAAAAGAAAAATTGTTCTTTGAAAAAATAGAAATTAGGATCATTGAGTACTCGGTGGTGGGTAGTCGGATCGCGTGGGGGTGTAAGAATCAAAGACATAAATTTTTTTTTTTTTTTTGATAAGTTGGGATACTGGTCTAGACTCTAGAGTGATACTTTAAACTTGAAGACCTAGGGATCGATCCCTAGGCATGTGTGGTTCTACGGTGCCAACATCACCAAACCGTGACCGTGTTGGCGAATCAAAGACACAAGTTATCAACCACATCTAGGGTCCATTTTCATAATTAGTAGGCACAAGGACATCCCACTAGTATTTTTAAAACAACAAGATATTCCTTAATCAATTTGAAAGTATCTTGATTTTAGATTCATGAGTGATATTGCAGCATTTCAAAAGGTAAATAATTTCATGAAAAACATTGATATCTCATAAGAAAATTTTGAAAACAAAAGTCAATCTTTTTATTGAAGAATTCATACATCAGAAAACGCATAAGTTTCAGGTTAATGGGATAGAATACATATACTCCATTTAATTAGTGGGAGCTGAGAACTCTAGTACAAGTTCCACAAAACTAAAAAGAAAATAAATAATTAAAAAACACAAAATACAATTTTCATAGAATTAGGACATACTAAAATCTATTTGTGGCATAGATGGAATCATTGAAGTTCTTTTAAAGAGTATACAGAAAAAATAAACTGAATTCCAGAAAGTTATAGAAGTGCACAGCAAGCATAATTTGCACATGGATATTTTGTTAAAAAAAATCCTCAACTACCTAAGCAATCATCAAGGGTATGAAAAGATAAGTACCGCGTACATGTTATCTTTTATTATTAACTAACTAGTGATTAAAGCATAGCTTTCAATCTCGATAAAGCCTAATATAATCCAAGTCATCGGATCTAGAACTCGCCAATAGGATTTTAAAAAAGACAACAGCAATTTCCCTATGACCGCAAAATGAATCAGTACTTGAACCGTTATATCTTATTTTCCAAGCAATTCTAAACAGTAAAATACCTATCATTTGAAGGTTTCCTGCCCCATCCACCATTTAGAGAATTTGACAGCATTGAGCATGATTGAAGGTAAAAGAAATTATTGTGAAGAATGGATTTGACCCAGTTTTGAAGATTTGACAAAGGAATAGAAGGAAGAGGGATTTAATGTGATAACTGGAATGGCATTTCTCATTGTGAGATTACATGGTTCTTTATAGAGTATGAGGCAAGGTAAATTACAACAATGTCCTAATTGTAATTCTGAAGAGAAGTACGAAGCATAATAGAAAATATAGTTTGGTATACATATAGTTCAATTTGTATTTTTTATTTTTATTGTTCAATTGGTAATGTGGCTTGAACCCATGACCACAATAGTGGGCACCTTCCGGTGTGCCACGGGCTTTTGTTAAGTCTAGTCTAGATATACTGATGTGTATTCTATTTCGTGTGGAAGTCTTTTGTTGGTTAGCAGCAGCTTGGAAAATATCTACGGTGGACATTCACAAAAGGAGAGGCTTCTCTTCAGTTGCTTTGTTTGATATTTGCCCTTTCTGTGGGAAACAGAATGAGACAATCTCCTATTTATTTCTTCATTGTGAGGTTTCAGCTAGTATTTGGAGCTTCTTTCTAGAAGGGTGTGGGGTTTCCTAGTGTATGCCTCATTCCTTACACGAAATGTTTCTATCTTGGAGAATGGGCTAATTTTCGGGATGTGGAAAGATTCTTTTGAATCTTGTCACTTAAGTTATTATTTGGTTCATATGGAGAGAAAGAAATAGTCGAATCTTCAGAAATGTAGCAGCATCTCCTCGCGATG
Source organism: Umbellularia californica (assembly GCA_028538565.1). Taxonomy (NCBI): domain Eukaryota; kingdom Viridiplantae; phylum Streptophyta; class Magnoliopsida; order Laurales; family Lauraceae; genus Umbellularia; species Umbellularia californica. Next base: position 8,838,048 of record JAPQWN010000006.1, on the reverse strand, counting down.
TTTTAGATGCTGTGAAGGTGAGAATTGATAAATGGGCGATGCTAAGGAGTTTAAAATTTTCAATCTTGATATCATTCTTAACAATTGAGAGGCTTGCATGGTTGGTCGTCATTTAAGGTTAAAAAGCAAGAGCAATGGACTCCACCTGTGGGAGTTTTAAAATTTAATGTGGATGGAATGGCCAGAGGGAAACCGGGACCGGCACGTATTGGTGGGGTTCTTCGTAACCATGAGGGTAGCACCTTCCTTTCTTTTTCTTCTTTCATTAGAGTAAAAGATTTGAATGAAGCTTAGGTTTTAGCCATCCTAGAAGCTCTAAGGTTATTTAGAGTCTCATTTAGGCAGCCCTTGATTGTGGAAAGTGATGCCCTCAATGCTATCTCTTGGGTGACGAATTCAGCTACGGGGAAGTTTTATTTTCTTTTTAGTTTTTAATGAAATCAAGTTTCTTTCATAGGATTTGGACATGGAGTTCAGGCAAATTCTTCGGTCAGTGAATGGTGAGGTGGATATGTTGGCTAAGAGGGGGGCATCAAAATATTTTCTTTTATGCATTTCTTCTTGTATGTTGATGTTCTTTCATATGGTTTTGGTTAAGGGGTATTAGCTCATTTAGCCCTTGATCTTCTTTTGTAGCATGAGTTTTTTTCTTAATATAATTTTTGTTACAGTTCAAAAAAATATATATCAGGCCCTTTTAGGTTTAGCCATTAAGTACTGTCAAGTTTCATATGATGGCCTGCTGTCTGAATGTAGATAAATTCTTTTCTTCCTACTTACTCTCTGCAGATGTACTTAATCAATACAGTGGAAATGGATCTTTCAAACAGAAGCTATCTTCAAAGAATTAATACTGCTCATAAATCTCATGCACAAGTTCCATAAAAGTGTATAGACAAAATGAACCGCAAGCAATAGAAAATAACCTTCTATAAACTGATGATTTGAAATTTTGTAGCCATTGAAAACCGATAACTAGATCCACAAGTTTTAACCATCCATCAAGAAAAATACCTCTACAATGTCTAGGGCCACCAGGGATGCTGCTTCGTTCACTGAAGCAAGTAGTGGGGTTGCAGCAGTGAGACATGACCCAACAATACATCCCACTGTCCGGCGATACCTTCTTGACTCGTTCAACTTGAACAGCATCTCTTCCCAGTGCTCTAATTGCAAATCAACATTAGTGGAGACGTTTTCAACATTCACTAATGGTTCATCACAAAATAATGCAACCTAAGAAGCATATTAAAAAACCAATTTGATTGACATGGAAAACACGAAAATCCTAGTCTATTCATGTCGCCTATTGCAAGTAATTGATCAAGTAATGGATATATTTTTTAAGTACTAGGAGATACTTAGTAGTAGAAGTTGGTGTCGCAGTAGTTTCCAATTCTTTCATTATTTTTTCTTATTTATTTATTGAATGGTGGCAGTAGTAGAACTAGTAGTATTATACAAATGCACAAACCTTTTATGGTAGATTAGAACTATACTATAGCAGTAATTGTAAGCGTACCCGACCCATAAACAAAAAGATAGCAACAAGGAATCCCAACTCCCAAGAGCAAAAAGGAGCCACCATAAAGTAATGTAGATATCAATTAGTTGCACACTCTAGAAAATATCTGGCTAGGGGAAGTATCGACAGTCCACTAGGAACCAAATTAAAAAAAAAAAAAAAAAAGAAGCCCAAACTGGGCTCAGGAAAGGGATCATGACTACCCTTTGAAACTTCTCTTGTAGACGTGAGGCCCAAGTGGGTATGGTCCAGTTGGTCCTGTGGACCATGCACTAGACTACTTTGGCTATAGTCCTAGCCTACATCACTAGGCCTGGGCTTGACTTAAATGGGCCCGATTTACATCAATTAGTTTTAAATGGCAATCATTTATGCAAAGAGCATGAAAAAGAAAGCGTTTGGCTTGAAATCTAATAACACTTGCTGTTCCTTTTCCCCCCAGCAAAAATTAAGTTAAAATAACTAGGTAACAAAGAGAAAGTTCCATAACCCGTGATGTTAAAAATAACTACCTGATGCCACAGAGCTCATTTCACTGGTACTATCACCCAGTATCACACTTTTTTTAACATTTTTCCTTGACCACTCTTTCATCTCAACCACTTCAGATTTGACACGTAATGAAAATGATTCAGCCTCATCTGGCATTGCACAAGCCTCGTTTCTGGATGCCTTACCAATTTCTCGCACAGCCTGAAAATTTGAATTGGAAAAGACACTGAAGTCACTATAACATATTGGCATCTTAAACCTTAGAAGGGCATAGTAGAATAAAGCTATCACTAGCAAGCATAAAAAATAGTTGTTTGATGTTATGGCTGTGGTTACATAAAGGTGAACATTTGCCATTTGCAAAGGATGCATCTGATGAATCATGGCATACTATACATTAAAGAAACTTCCACAAGCAACCAGCCAAAACCAGACATATTGTGAAACACTTGCACTCAGGATATGAGACTAAACATGCAACTCAAAGACGGGTAATATGCCTCTAAGGACTTGTTTGTGCAACTGCCATAGAAGAATAAATGGTGTTTCCTCTTCTGTGGAATGGGGAGTCCAACCTCCTAGGTCAGACATCCAAATCCTTGTTCGCGAGGGAAAAAGGCTTAAATTTTTTTTTCTTGTTGAAATGCCAAGACGATTAGCGTTCAAGGAACATCAGTGCCTTTTTAATTCATTTTCCGTGGCAATTGAGGTACACAAACACGTCCTTACCATGCATTTGTGCAGCAAGAGGATTCCACTCTCCGAGTATTTCCATTTCTATGAGATAGGGAATCCAACATTCCTACCCTTGACATAGGAAACCAAAATCCTCTCTATCAAGGAAAATTAGTTCATTTTTTCCTTTTCTGTGATGAAAATGTGTCGTACCAAACAACTGGAAAAGGGCTGCATGTAAAACCAGAATAATTTTCCTCGCTACCGCGGATTCCTCTCATTGCACAAACGTACCCTTAAGGAGTAGCAAGTGAAAAGGACAGATTTTACCCGGCGTAAGAATTGGCAGTGATCAATTTTAGGGATGAGAAAAATAAGAATTCAGTAGTTGCCGAAACAATTTTCAGTTATGGGTCACTACTAGCTTATTATTAAATAAATACTGTACTTGTTACTCTGCAGCAGCAACGTCTCAACTCCATTCTAGTAGTTAAGAGTGCTGTAATTACTGTTTTTCATTTAATGACTACACTTTTATTTTAATGGTGAACAAAGCAGTTTCTAAAGCATTTGACATTAATATTTTCCATTTCTACATGCACCTTTATTTTGAACAGTAAGAAAACAAAAAAGGAGAAAAGAGAAAATCTTCACAAGTTTCTTACCAGCAACTACCAGCATTAAGCTGTGTGAATCTTGAAATGGCATTTTGACAGTTTGAATCTAAGTTTTATGCAGATAAACATTGTCAATATATTCTATTAAAAAAAAAAAAAAACATTGTCAACATATTGTTCAAAAACCCAACCCTACAATAGAGCTGATGGCTTTATGTAGAAATTAATGAAAATGTTAAGAATCGTAAGAACTTAAACAAAAAAGTAAAAAAGAAGAAAAATGTTGTAGTTGTACAACCTTTAAGAATGGAATGGTTAAGAACTGTCACAAGAGCTTAAACAAAAAAGTAAAAAAGAAAATACAAGGTAGTTGTACAACCTTTAAGAATGGGATGGTTAGATCTGGGTGCTGATGCCTGCCAAGAACCTCAAGTTCCAAAGAAACAGCCCGCATCTGTAAAGATTATATCACTTTTAGGAAGCAGTTTTAGTAGAGTAGCATGGCTACAGCATAATAGATAAAAACTAACTTGCAGCAGCTGCAAAGGTTGCAATGACTGTAAAAAAGATTAAAAAAAAGTCATAGAATTGAAAAAAAAAAAGAAGATTACATAATTGTGGAATATGCAATGGTGCCCATGCAATGCAAGCACTGAGCGGTCTGAGACACATATTATCTAAAATCTGTTGAGACCAATTGTTCTCTCGTGACATAAACATGCGCCGACACAAGAACAAAGTTTACAACTTGTTTTAGATGAAAGCAAAGTAGTTAAGTTACAGGGAAAAAAAAAAGAATTATCATCATCAGCAGCAGCAGCATTGAAGCCTTACTCCGTCCATCTGTAAAAAGCATCACAAGAAGATATTGATGGAGGATCTAAGGAGGTCCTTGGAGGTCAGAGATGATTTCAAAGTTCTTCATATATGCTATATCATTATATGTAGAATAAAAACAACGTTTGACAGATTAAGAAACAAATTGGATAGAGCATATAGCTAAGCAAGGCATTTAGCGACATTGCTTGGTGATAGAGCAAAGGAAAGCTTTTCTTTTAACTTCTTTGTTTCTTCTTTGTTATATGTCCTTGCTTTGTCTTTGCTATTTTAGCCTGGGGCTTTGTAGCTTTACAGAATGTCTCTTGTACTGTTAGGCTTTCTTATTAAAATCTAGTCACCAATCAACAGCAACAATGATGACAACAACAATAATAATAGAGGATCCATAAATCTCTTCTTCATAAGTAGTCAAATCATTTCTATGCCATGCCACAAAGTTTCTAAAATAGTAATATACTTGGAAATAACAAATGAAATCACAGAAAGTTCTATGCAAGAAGGGAAGAAATCAATCAAATGGAAATAATGTCTTACTGGTTCCTCCAATAATGGCAATATTTGATGAGCCACCCCAATGTAGGAAAGCATAGCAGCAAGCACATTAGGAACATGAGGGTTGAGATCCAAATGACGTAATTGTCGGCATAAAGAATCAATAATATAGTCTGCATTTGCCACAACCAAGTGCCCTACCTGTGATAGAAACATAAAGTCAACAGTCATCAAGCACAAAAGTAAGCCAATTGCCCAAAAGTGCGGTGTAAAACACTCACTGTCCGATGCCCACAAGCAGCAGCAAGCACATGCAAGACAGCATCTGAGGCACTTCTTATCTGATAGCTCGAGCAGATCAGGTTCTCAAGAAGTAGATAGAGAGAAGCATGTAAAAACCCACTACATAAAAATTCCTTGCCAAGAGATATACTGAAGATACCTATCCCTTCAATTATGACCTGTTTGAAAGAAACCAATCTCCAATCAATCCCAAATACTATGAAATGATAAAATTATAATAAATAAGTTAAAAATTGATGGATAGATGCCAGTATGTTAGCATGACCCTTGGATTGAGATGCGAAGTGCCCTCAAACTTCTAAGATACATGCCATGAGAGGACAGTTTTCAGTTATCCATATAGTTGAAAAATAAACATAATAGACTACCACCATCATCACCGCCAGTGAACCTGTATCTGCACTATAAGAGGCCATTGTCTGATGCCCCCAAATTGCCCATATTGGAATATCCTTGTCACCAATATCAGACCATTCTCTATTTATGCCACTAAACATAACCCAGATTGCAATCTCCATTTTATACCATTACATGCTATCATCATTTCAATTATAAAAAGAAAAAAAAAAAAAAAACCAAAATGAAAGATAGAAGCTATTTGTTATTTTTGATGAATACTGTTGTGTTTCTTTCTTAACCATCCATTTCCAGGCAATCAGTCAAAGTCTCAAAGAAACTTAGCGATTAGCATTGCTCCATCTTCCAAATTTTTAGGCCATAGTCTAGCACAGCCAGGTCAATCAAATCAGCAGAGTGAATCATGTAACTATAGGCCCACTTCTACATTAGGTTGAGGCATCACTATCCTACCTAACAAGTCAATTACAAACTTACATACAGGGTGACTGAGTCCAATCCAGTGGGTAAACCAAACTCTGCCCGTTACCCAGTGAAGTTGATTAATATAAGCTTAACAAGTGCAAGATAAATATGCCGAAAACTTTACACCCCTAGGAAAGGTCCTAACCCCAGCCAACCCAAACAAAAGCAAAGAAAACAAGCTTGAATAAAATTAAGAGAGCCACCTCTCTCCATTTGAACATAATGAGATCCACCTTTTGTATATACAATTGTAATAACTAAACTACAGTCTACAATAGTGAAAAAGCTAAAATGATATATTTTCCAAGAAAATTACATGGTTTTCACATAATTTGTGAGTAACTTATTATTTCTAATTTTTGTACATTTTAACTTTACCATTCTACTGATGAATGCTTATGCATGGTTTCTGTTTGACTTTCCAATGTGTAAAACTGAAAGTGCTCTTAGGTTGTCCAAGCTGCATCAGCTAGATCAGGATTAGTCGAAGCCCAGTTGCGAGTCAACCTGGTTATGAACAAAACTCATCCAACAAAGTTCAACCTGACATAATCAGTGTGTGACCAGATTTGAGTCAAGCCAGCATACTTCCTAGTTGGCCCACAGAGTGAGAAACTAACATTTGGATTCCTTTAAGCCGAACAGTCGACTAATGACTCAGCTTCTCTTGTTCTGGTATATCCAAGTCAGTAGGTTAGCTTAAATTAAAAATTACAAATATTAATCACATTAATAAATTTGTAGACATCAAAATATACTTAAATGATAATTCAAAATGAATTAAAATTCATATAAAATTTATTTAGCTCTATAGATATTTTTATTACATATTTTAAAAATCTAGTAATTATAAATGTATAGTCATAAAAACATTTAATTGAGTAACCCACATCGTTGACACACTGGGTGTCATGGTGGACTCGACTCAATGACCAGCCAAATCTGGACAACCCTCCATGTCAAAAACTATGATTGAGGGTGCTATGCATATTCTTACACAGATATGATATTAGTTAGTTAACAAATCAGAAGTCTTGATCATATTTAGATCCAGACTTGAGAGATATTCGCTTAAGATGGAAACAGTATATTACTTGGTGTAACATTGTAGCATCACGGTAAAAGTATGAGGGCATATCATCTTCTTCTGCATCCTTGGCTAGAAGAGAAGACTCTTTAGCTATTGGAAGATTCCAAACTTCAGGACATAGATATTCATGTAAAATGCTGCCAACACAATTAATCAAATGACTCCTGGCATCCTTTCCCAGACAAACTTTCCAAACAGATCCATCAAGAATTGAATTTTCCAGCTCACCAGCACATCCGGACTCCTTTCCATATATCTCATCTGCTTTTGTCTTGGACTTCAGGAACATTGTTGCATACAGATCAACTGACTGTTCTGACATACCATATATGATCTCATTCAGAATACAAGCTGCAGTACTTGCTTGACGCAGTGTCTGTCCTGATCCACTTCTAGCATACCAAGAGTGCCAACTTTCTTTACTGTATTCCTTCATCCGTAGCTCCGAAATCAGTTTACGAAAATATTCTAGTGGAAAATCAGTAAGAACAGATAAAGACACTTCCCTTCTGCCGTCTAGCCATAACACAAATACATAAAAAGAAAAATGTAAGAATGTGAAAATGACAAAAACTTAAACAAAAGAAAATGTGCCTTTAAGAGCCAAACAGACCTGCCACTGTTGATAAACCAACGAGCCTAAGTATTCCCGCAAGAGCCTGATACAGTTTCTGACTGCCAACATGAACAAACCAAGGAGGCATCCGCGGGAGTTCATAATATTCCCGTACCATTTCCAGATGATTCTGAATACCTGTGTCATGGAAACCAGATATTCCAGAGACATCGGATGGAAGAGAATCAACAATTCTGTGATTGTCACCTCCAGATTTCAACTCTACAATAGAGTGCAAGTATGCAGCTGAATATGGTTTTGCTAAAATAAGCTTGTCGACAGAACCAGCAAACACTGACTTGTGACTCAAGGATAATGCTAAAGCATCCATGAAACGAGTAGCTGTTACCTGCAAATTTCAGGTGCAATTATCATCAAACTCATTTCCAAAGGTCTGAGATTAACAGAGTGAAACCTTGAAGCCAGATGGCAGAATCTCAGTAGAAATTACAGGGCACAGGTGTTGAACAAGTACTAATAGGGTCATACATTGAGATACATCTGGCTGTAAATAATAAAAAACAACTTGCCACACATACAGGAAAGAACACAAGCAACCCTTTGCCATAGAGAAGAATTAACTGATCTTCTGAGACAATCAAATGAGTTGATAGCTGATTTTGGAGATAATTCCTGTGTGCAGATATTTCACAAATGTTATAGTTTCAGCCAAGTTTTAAGAATTCAATCTAAAACAACAGAATTCAGCCGTTTTTTCTCAACAAAAGAACTGGCACACTGCCAGCGAGAGAGCCTAATTCTAGATCAAGTTTTAACCCATGGAAAACTAGTCCATATTATCCACATTTTCTTATTTCTAGAATTGGAAATGAATTTAGCGAACAAGTAATAAGATAGCTCCATACACACCACTTACAGGGGAACGAAGAAGGTGGTCTACCACAAGCTGGGGACCTGCATAATACATGATGGCAAGTAATCTCTGGGAATGTGATACAGCAACTGTTTCATCACTTCCTAGCACCAGTCTTGGAAGTTTCTCCACGAGCCTGATTTGAAAGCATGACTCAGTTCTGGACCTTCACAAAAATGAAATGTTCTTTTCTTGTCCATGAATAACTACCAAGGTACCAACCTGCTAAAAATTTCAGCAACCTCATCTTCTGCAAGATGCTTTGCATCCAACATGAATAAAGATTCTAGAAACTCCTTTGCAGAAAACGATATGTCCTCTGAATCATCACAAACCAAAGTACACAAGCATTCCTGCCATCGTATCAACAAGTTAAAATGTTGGCATAATCACTTCAGAGCCTCATAAATATGTACCAATTTATGAAACAAAATCTCAAATCCAGAGACACAGACTCTACATCACATAAAATTGAGTTGTCTTATGCATAGACTTTAAGTTTCCAATATAGATCAGAAGATTCATGTTGTCATACAAAAAGGCAAAAGTATACAAGAAGTAACAATATCTAAATGAAAAGAAAGAGTGAAATAAATCCAATACCACATCATTATCATCAATACGAGGCTGTTGGTAAACCTTCATAAAACATGAAATGTTAACATGTTCACATTACAATATGTTAATATTATCAAACCATCATCATCATCATCAAAGCCTTATCCCAACCATGTTAGGCCCAACTACATGAATTTTGTTTCTCCATTCCGATCTATCTTGAATATGTGCATTTAACTCGTCCATAATCGATGTATAGAGATAAGGACTTAAAGACTGACCCTAATGCAAACCTATGATCACTGGAAACTCACCTATCTATCGACACGTAGTTCTCACACTGGTTACCACCCCCTCATAAATGTCTTTAATGATTTCAATATAAACTCTTGGGACATTCCTTTTATCTAAAAGACTAAAACACACTAGGCAACATATCATAGGCTTTCTCTAGATCGATGAAGACCATATGAAGAGTTTTCTCATCTCTCGATATTTTCTTCCATAGTTGACCTTCGAGACACATTGATTTTCAAATATCTTGGTCTTTAATCCAAGTCTTTGGTCCATTACTCTCTCCCATGGTTCCATTGTGACTCATAAATTTAATCCCACAATTATAGGTACAGCTTTATATATCTCCTTTATTCTTGTATATAGTACTCTCTAGCATTTTCTTTATCATTAATATCCTACTGAAGAGTCTACTTAAACGTATCAAACCCTATTATAGTAATAAATGCATAGGGTCATTCAATAATGAGAAGTTCTAGAAAAAAAAAATATAATGGAAAATGTTGTATGCAAAACTGGCCTTCAGTAATTTTCTATTTCCAGTATTTTTCTGAAATTTCTTTCGAGGGGTAAGCCGAGCCCAGTGGGCATTGGAGGTGTGCTTCATAACTTTAAGGGTGGGATGCTGCTTATATTTTCTATGAATGTGGGAGTGAGTCTAATAAGGTTGAGGTGTTGGCAATGTTGGAAGCACTTTGACTATTCTCACTCTCCTATTAGGCCAAATTGATTGTGGAAAGTGACTTGGTAAACATAGTGATGTGGCTGTCCCACTTTGATTCCAGGCCATGGAGATTTCAATTTCTTTTTTATGAAATCAAGGAGTTGTCCTCCCAATTAGATGTTGCTTTCTATCATGTGCTTAGGCGGCTAAATTCCATGGCGGATGGCTTAACTAAACAAGGGGTAGATAGAATATTACCGTGGGTGGCTAATGATATGTAATTGGGGCTTGTTTTTTGGTTTTGTTGTAGATTACACCCTTATCTATCTTCTTTGTATCGCGATTCGCTTTTCTAAGAGAGAAAAGAAACTCACATTTTTCACATTTTATATACTTACATATGTATATGCACGAGTCCGGATCCTCTAAAGCTTTGACTTGTAGAATCCTGAGTCTAAGGAGTGGAACTCCATAGTGGGGCTCACTGCTCACCTATTGGATATTCGTGCCGCTCATAATAAATGCCCCTCTAGTGCATTGGGTATCTACAAATTTCACCTCTATTAGGAGTTGGCCATACTGTAAGATTGACCATTTGATTAAGAAAAAGTGATTATTGAAGAATGCATAGATATTGTTAATCAAATTTTTATCAAACTGTCAGTCTTACAGTGGGACCAACTCCTATAGGAACCCTATGCATTGGAAGGTCATTTATTTTGAGCAGCTTGAATTTTCAATAGGTGCCCAACTAGGGATTTCTCTAAGTCAAAGCCTTGGAGGATATGAACATGTATATGCATGTATGCCTAGAATTGGAGAACTGTCACAAATGTAATCCTTCTTATTATAAGTGAAAGATGAAATAAGATGTGCCAGTTAATATTATGCACATATATGTAGCAGTTAATTTTCTGAACAAACATTTAAAGGCATATGCTAGAAAAAGATAAAACGGACAAAATCACTCAGCACTAAAAAACAAAAGTGACCACTTAGGCAGCTCAAATTTGTCGTCTTTGGATATAGTGATCAACACAAATAACACCAGTGTTATGATCCTCAAGAAACATAATGTTTTTATAGAATACAATTAGGGGTCGATTGTCTTTTACGCATTGAATATGAGAATGGGATTTAGATATGTGAATTTACATGTACAAATTTACATATGTGAAACATATTACCATGTTAGTTTGGAAGCACCATTTTCGCATAACAACAACACCGCCAAAGCCTTATCCCATCAATTTGAGATCAGCTAACAGAGTTCTATTCCAACTTAAACCAAAAAGGGAAAAAAATAAAAATAAAAAATAAAAAACTCCTTCAGGCTTCAGCAAAGCTAAGACTACAAACAGCAAATTAAACAAGAAAGGAAGCCATCAAAGTTATTTTAAAGGAGAAACAATCTTTGTTATCTTTGTTCCCATAGTCTCAACCAAGTTCAACATCAAAGAGGGCTACATAATCATCTCACTAAATAAGAAAATAGCCACCAAAGCCCTTTTTTTCTTTTTTCTTTCTTTCTTTTTTTTTTACACAGCAGGCCACATTATGTCTTGGAAAGTATGGACTATAAAGGCAACCAAGAGAATGAACGCCTATTAGTTTGGTTGGCTTATGTTACTACCATATACAACAGAAAAGTTGGTCTCCAGGATCCTGATGATGAAGCGCAACCTTTAGGATATTAACTACAGGAACTTCAATTTTAATGGCAAGAGTTGAGCACATTCTTTTTTAAAAAGCTGGTGAGTTCAGCTAATTTATGCAATAGTCCATATATATATAAATATAATTTAAACATGAGAAATCCTTGACTCACCAAAAGCATTAGCTTGCTCCTCTTCAGTGTGTACATGCACTTCGACAACAGTCCTCTTATACTGTCTACAAGCCCATGTCTCACTCTTTTTGCAGGATGAATGCAAAGCTGTCAGACAATATATTACATATTTAGCAAAATAAATTTGGAATAAAGAAATGTTTTTTTGGAGTGGTGGAGCCCCAAAACAATAACTGCAGCAAAATGATAACAACAATAGCAAAGATGGATACATACATGTGGAAACGTTGCCGATAACAGTTTATCTACACGCAAAGAAGTTTCCTCAATCCAATCACTTGTACGTTTTACACAGAGAGGTCCCATACCATGGCGAGAATTGGTACGTTTTTCCTGAAGTTCAGATTCATGAATACTGCTAGTACTTGATTGACATAGCAGATTCCCTGGAGATATAGCTACCTGATCTTCAATGCTAATGGGCAAGTGTCGGAGGGCCTCCAGAACTTCTTGTGTAGATTTACTTTTGTTTGGATGAGATCCAGTAATATCATCAACAGACATGTCAAGCCCATATAAATTTTCCTCATCCCCAAAGGCAATCATAAGAAACTCGCTCAAGCCTCTTATTGCGTTATCAATACTTTCCATGCTTCCAGCAGCACCGCTTATCATAGTCTTTGATACATGCAGAACTTTTGCAAAGCCACTGACGACACCTGGTAAGAAAAAGGCCAGCGCATCTGCAGTACCAACCTACAGAGAAATTTACAGACACGCTTCCAATGAGAAGCAAGAAAACAATTCTTTTCACTGACAGAACCACAAATGAAAAGCAAGCATGTAGCCACACGTAAACAACACATAACATATAGATTTGTTACTAGAATCACAAACCATGCCATAAGATGTAAATCCTACCCCGCAACTGAAGATACCTGGTATTTACGAAAGAGAAGGACGTCAATGCTCCAAAAAAGCTAAATGGGAGCAGAAGCAAAAGGGCTCATTGGCTGTGAGGCAGACAGGAGTAATCTTTGTTCAGCATTTAAACGTCATAATGCATGCCATGGGCCACATGCATCCGTAAGGGGTCGTCTGCCTTCTACACATGATAGAAAAATGATTTGTTTTTTGCTAAGTTGGGCTACTGGTCTAAATAATTGATACTTTAAACTTGAAGACCCAGGGATTGATCCCTGGGCATGTGCCAACACCACTCAACCATGAGTGTGTTGGCGAAAAAAAGAGATTTACATATGTAAATGCCACCTATGCAAATGTTACACATCTGTCACACATTAACATGCTTTTCAAAATCACCATTTTCACATGAATAAATGAGTACATCCAAATTTTTTAGATGTATTTGGACTCTTTGGACGTTTTCCACGGATTTCTTAAAATCCATGAAGAGTTAAGATATAGGGTGATTCTGAACACACCACATGTTTTTCTAAGCACACCCACAATTTATAAAAAAAAAATTACACATGACAAAAACACCCATAATTTCTGTGCATATCTCATGTGCACGGGTATGATGAGCCATGCACATGATAAATGCACGGGGTTTCCTAGCCGGGCACCTCTTTATGTGCACGGCTCCGAAACTCCGTACACCCCTGGAGAAGACTGCGATCAAGGGCTGGAGATGGTGCCTCAATCCTCTCCTTCATGCGCATCTCGTCCCTCGACACCTCCCTCTGCAAGTAGACCGCTTTCGCGTCGACCACCTTGGCGAGCTCGATGATCAAGCTCTCCAAGCAACCCGATCCGGACGATGAGGTCGGAGCTGCGGGATTGGAGGGAGCGGCGGAGGTTTGCAACGGATTCGGTGTGGACGACGGAGGTGCGGAGGTCGAAGCAGAAGAGGGGGAGGGAGAGGGAGTCGGCGTGGATGACGGAGGCGCGGCGGAGGCAGATGCACCTGCTGTTGGAGGAAGAGGAAGAGGCTGTAGACGACTAGCCGGCGTCGCAAGCGGTGGGTGGGGGAGAGGAGAGGAGGATATTTTGGGTATTTTTGGGAAAGTGGGTGGGCTCAGCAAAAGAAGTGGGTGCATTTAGAATTTCCCTAAGATATAAAACTAAATGTCTTGATATTTACCATTAATATGAGAACACTAAACAGTTAGGATCATGAATTGGGGGCAGACATAAGTGCGGAAAATTAGATCCATAGGTTGGTATTTTTTTCACAAGTCACTCAAAATCTATGAAGATTTAAGATAATCAGCTACAAGATCTTGGGGTTTATTAGTTCAATAAACAAAATAAATGGTTTGGATTACAAATGTGGCGTCCATAGGAATGAGAAAACATAAAGGTGGTTGATAGGACCCACAAAAATGCAATCACTGTGTAAGAGATTGTATTGGGCTACCAGTGGAAGGGGTGTGAAAGTAGTTTTCACACCTACTCAAGCGTGTAAATGGCCTTATTTACACAATTTTCACACCACATGCGCAATGAGCACAAAGTGCAAACAAACGTGATGATGTGTAACCATTACGCACAGGAATCATTTACATATGGAAATGACTGAAAAAAAACAACCCCTAAAGACTCATAAAACAATGCCCAATAAGGCCAACACAGGCCCAGTCTACTAAAAGGGCACATAACTTAAGTCATTAATACACACATTAAATAATGGCATTATGGTCATGTCGCATCCCCAATCAATTGCAATCTTCATATTTAGGAAGTTTGATCTTAGAGAAATCATTTGATTATAATATGTTTTTTAAATTTAGACAGCTTGATAACCAAAATCTTATGGGATCATAACTAAAAATTGCAATCTCTAATAAAGATACAAAAAAGGAATGGCTACTGGTCCATATAAAGATTGTAGAGGACCCTCATTAAATCAATGAACATCTTTCTATATTCCTATCTTGAGTTGGTGAAAAACTCTCTCTTAGCCTTGTGTGAAAACTCCTTAGCATCTCCAATGTGTGAATACTCCATTGGAATGGCTCCAAGATTTGTGTGAACTGTGGAGACTACACATAGATCCACCCATCACAACAACGAGGGAAAAAAAAGCTATATAATAGAAGGAATTAAATTTGAAAAAAATCCAGTTCTTTCTATCATTCAATTACATACAATATCTTAATAATCTCATTTATATATATATAAATAATAAAAAAAAACAGCAGCAGCAGCAATGGTAGTTTTACAGTTAAAAATTTACCTTGGCAACAAGCAAACGAAGAGTTATAAAAGCTTCCGTGCGAAGCTTCCCGCTTCCATGATGTCCTCTTGCAGCCTCATTGTCCGCAATCTTTCCATTTTTTATTTTTTTTCAAAGGCAAAAGTGACTACTTAGCATGGATGCACAGAGAAGTGGAAAAACATAGAATAACAGTTATTAAGTAGAAGTTTTCCCTACTTGGAGAAGAAGGGACAGACACTGTCCAACCATAGGAGAAGCATCTTGTGACCGGAGAAATGCAAGTAGACATTCATTCAACTCCAAATGAAATTGCAAAGGAGTGATGTGCAGGGTTTGAATATTTGTGCCTGATAAAAGAGCAGGCAGCCCATGAATCCGGTTACACATGCAAGACTCAACAAAGCAATGATCTAGCCTGACAAGCAATGCTCGTAAACACCTAATAATTCCTTCACGAAACTCTTCCGCAGCCTCGGATGGAGAAAGCAAAGCCCCAGATATTAATTTCTTCATCACTGCAAGCATCTGCGAAATCAATCACTGGTAAAACACAGTTTATCTATTTACAGATTGGCTAAGTCTGAGCATGAAAAAAAAGTGTCGCACAATTTTACAAATGCAAGTCTTACAAGCATTTCTATCATCCAATCCGTAATTCATCAATTACCAACACCTCCCCCCCTCCCCGTCTTGTGCATAGTTGCATAGAATAGGCAAGTATCAGGCTTGTAAACAGCCAACTTGTTATCAAAGTTTTTTTAAGATTTCATTGCATTTCATCACCATCGTTTGGCAACATGAACTATGTTTCTCCATTCCAATGTATCATGAGTCAAATACTCGGATAGGTTGCACTTACTTCAGATCTATTGTTACTGTAAAGACAGGAGTAACCCACATGGGTCAACTCAGCCTATTGGGTCAGCCCAAACCCAAAACAGCAGGCCCAAATGACTTAGACATTGGACAGCTTATGTACAGCTATCTTCATTGTAATCTTTAGATTAGTTTCCTTAATATCTATAGATTAGTTTCCTGAATATCACCCTAATCAAGGGATATACTAACTGTACACAGCAATATAAATAAGAACAGTTGATGCTATCATAGTATCAATTCATCAATACTGTTATCTTCCTGTAGCTATTGTCAGATGGTATCAGAGCCTAGATAGCTCTTTTGTTCAGTCAGGCTCTAGGAGACTCTTCTCTAGCCATCATCTGTCTATGCAAGAGATCTATTCAAGAGTTTGTGGGATTTTCTACATTAGCAGGTCCAGACACAGGTTTGGCAATGTCAAAATCAAGCTGTGATCTAACGTGGCCCACCTGGGATCATTTCAGTCTTGACAACCAACATACTCTGGGTCGTCTACTTACTTTGGGATTTCTAAACATTTTTTTAGGATTTTTACTGCATTAGAGGTATGCCATTAGATCTGATTTGTAGTTTTCAGTTTTGTGGTACTGATTTTCATCAACTCCGTTGAAATACTTGGATTTCCATTTTCTATGAGCAACACCTGCTCTAGGAGGATCGAAATTAGTCTGCTCACATTATTTCAAGGGTTGATTGCCTTTTGATCATCTTCTGGGGCCCACGCTGCCTGTTTTGGACCTTCCAGAGAGGTCGTCCAGGCCTGTTTTTGGCTCTTTTTCAGATCTGAGCCTTTGTCATCAGATCTGCACCATCTGAAATCAGATCTACACCATCTAAGAGTTATTTGGGACCTTCTGTCTTGTTTCAAATGTCTTCTGATCGTGCTACTGGTATTACTGTCATCCTTGATGGGACCAATTATGCATATTGGTCTCATCTTATGCAAAATTTTCTGAAAGGACAAAAGCTTTGGAAATACATTGTCAGTACAGTTGCCCAACCAGATTCTAAAGACAGCAAGTATGAAGAATGGGAATCTGCCGTTAGAAAAATCAATTCCTGGATTGCTAATTCTGTCATTCCCTCTATTGGTAATCAATTAGCTAAATTTGATTATCCAAAAGAAGCTTGGGATTATTTAGCAAGACTCTACACTCAGACTAATACTGCTCGTCGCTATCAAATTGAATGGGAAATCAAAACTGCTGAGCAAGGAAATGATTCTATTCATGATTTCTATGTTAAAATGACTTCTTTATGGGATCAACTTGCTTTAATGGAGCCTCAGTTCAAATCTGCCGATGATACTGCAACCTTCGATACATATAAGGAAGAAACTCGGCTAGTTCAGTTACTCATGGCTTTGCGATCTGATTTTGATCATGTCCATGGCTTATTGTTGCATCAATCTCCACTTCCAGCAGTTGATATGGCATTATCTGAGTTATTAGTAGATGAACAAACACAAAGCTCCCTTACCAGAAAGAAACATGTAGATTTTGAACATGTTTGCACTCTCTCAGAAAGCCGAGCGCTCTGTTCCTCCTGGTGTTTTAGACATCTGCAACTACTGCAAAGAAAAGGGCCATTGGAAATATAACTGTCCTATTCGCCCAAATCGGCAAAATAATAAGAACAGTCGGACTTCTCAAAAACAACACTTTCGAGGATCAGCACCTACACCTCCTCAACACATGCGCACATCAAATCAGAATCAGTTCCATCAGTCCAAGCAATATGCTGCTAATACAACAGATGCTGCAGAGGTCCTTTCCGCTTCTCAAATTCAGTCCATGATTGATGAGCGTATGCAACAACTGTTTCTCGCATCCAGTTCTACTCCTCCTATGGAGGCATCTCCTTCTGATCCTTGTTCAGCAATGACAATGTCTGGTGCCTCAGGTAAACCAAATTCTGTATGGCTTTTTTATTCTGGTGCCTCTTATCATATGACTTGTGAGTCTTCCTTATTACATAGTTGTCATCCTCCTTCTACAAATCTGACAATCCATACAGCAGATGACACACCACTTCTAGTCATTACAATTGGTTCAATTTCCACTAAGAATCCGTCTCTGCGTACTGTACTATGTGTTCCAGATCTATCTGTAAATTTGATATCTATTAGTCAGTTGACCTCATCCGGTTATCTTGTCTCCTTTACATCAACTGGTTGTTCTGTACAGAATACTCGCACCGGGAAGCAGATTGGGACAGGCCATAGGTCCGGAGATCTCTATCATCTTCACTCGTTACATTTGCCATCACAAGCTTCTTCTTCTGTCGCTCTTACTTCTACAGTAGCACCTTTCTCTTTATGGCATTCTAGATTAGGACATTTATCTTTGAATAAAATGAAACATTTACATTCTACTGGCTGTCTTGGTAACATTTCTGTAACAGACATTACAAATTGTTTTGATTGTAGACTTGGTAAGCAGCATGCTTTATCTTATAATAAAAGTTCTTCTTTTACCCATGCTCCATTTGACTTAATTCATTCTGATGTTTGGGGACCTGCTTCCCAACCAACAAAAGGTGGTTCGCTATACTGTGTCCTGTTTATTGATGATTTTACTCGTTTTACATGGCTCTATCTAATGAAACATAGGTCTGAATTCTATTCTATTTACACTACTTTTTCTAATATGGTATTAACACAATTTGGTAAACGAGTAAAAATATTTAGATCAGATTCCGGGGGGGAATACATCAGTCATAGATTCCGAAATTTTTTAGCCACTCAAGGAACTCAGGCTCAGTTGTCCTATTTTGCCACTCCACAGCAGAATGGTGTTGCAGAAAGGAAACATCGTCATATCCTTGATACAGCCCGCTCCTTGCTCTACTCCTCTCATGTTCTGTTGATGTTTTGGGGGGAAACAATTTTAACTTCTGTTTATTTAATAAATAGATTCCCCTCCTCTGTTTTAGGTGATCTTTCCCCCTATGAAAAATTATTTTCTGCAAAACCAGATTTGTCTCATCTGAAAGTATTTGGTTCCACCTGCTTTGTCCTTCTCCATGACTATGAACGGACAAAACTTTCACCCAAGTCTGTTGTCTGTGTTTTCCTGGACTATGGAATTGAACAAAAAGGATATCGTTGCTATGATATTAAATCCAATCGATTGCGCATTTCTCGCAATGTCACGTTTCTTGAACAGATTCCTTTTTATACTTTACCTATTTCTGGTCCAGCCACAAATGCATTCCGTCCACTTGATCCCTTCCCTGACCCGTTTCCGTCTGAGCAGTCATCCACGCCACCTCTGCCTCCACCGCCGCCACCTCCGCCACCAATCTTAAAAGTCTATCATCGTCGCCAGAAAGGAGACTCTCCTATGCCTATGCATGGATCAACTATTCCCGATGCAAGTGTTCCTCCTGATAGACGGTATCTGGTTCGCACCAGAAAACCTGTTTCTCGTTTTGGCTTTGTTTGCACTGATCACCTATCTTCTTCCTATAAGTCTTTTCTTGCAACCATACATTCCACCTCTGAACCACAGTCATACAAAGAAGCCATTACCAACCCAGAATGGAGATCTGCCATAGAGGAAGAACTCGCTGCACTTCAGAAAACAAATACATGGGAACTTGTTCCTTCACCTCCTGACAAAAATATTATTGGGTGTAAATGGGTCTTTTAAGATTAAGACCAAGTCTGATGGCTCCATCGATAGGTATAAAGCTCGCCTCATTGCAAAAGGATACAACCAAGAATACGACATCGATTATGAAGAAACATTTGCTCCAGTAGCCAAGATGACTACTGTTTGAACATTCATTTCAGTAGCAGCCGTTAGACAATAGCCTCTGTATCAACTTGATGTCAAAAATGCATTCTTAAATGGATTCCTTCATGAAGAAATTTATATGACTGCTCCACCTGGTCTTACTCGTCCACCACATCATGTCTGCAGACTCAAACGAGCACTTTACGGTCTTAAACAAGCTCCCCGTGCTTGGTTTGATCGTTTCAGCACTGCTATTATTAGCATTGGTTACCGTCAAAGTGCTCATGATTTTGCCTTGTTCACAAGCTATTCAGACAACGGTTGTGTTTTCCTTTTACTCTATGTGGATGATATGATAATCTCCGGTGATGATAGTATGGGTATTGTCTCTCTAAAAGAATTCTTACATCGGCAGTTTGAAATGAAGGATCTGGGTTTGAAATGAAGGATCTGGGTCATCTCCGGTATTTTTTAGCGATTGAAGTTCCCTATTCTCCAGCCGGATATCTTCTCTCTCAAACCAAGTACTGCAATGATGTTATTCAACGAGCAGGTCTCACTGATATTAAATCTGTTTCCACTCCAATGGAGCACAATTGCAAACTTCAGACTACAGAAGGTGTTCCTCTTGTGGATGCTACTCGTTATCGTGAGATAGTTGGCAGTTTGGTATACCTGACCATAACCAGGCCTGACATTGCTCACTCAGTTCATATTGTTAGTCAGTTCGTTGCTCATCCTACATCTATTCATTGGGCTGCCGTTCTTCGGATTCTACGCTACTTACAAGGGACTACGAACAAAGCCCTCCTTCTGTCCTCCCGTTCCAGTCTTCACTTGCATGGATTTACTGATTCTGATTGGGCTGGAGATGTGAATGATAGGCACTCGACAACTGGTTTTGCTATCTTCCTTGGTTCTTCATTGATTTCCTGGAAAAGCAAGAAACAAGAAGTGGTTTCTAGATCTTCATCAGAATCTGAATATCGAGCTATTGGACACACCACTACTGAAATCATCTGGCTTCGGTGGTTACTTGAAGATTTAGGAGTTCCTATTACCACATCCACACCTCTTTATACTGATAGTGAAAATGCTAGGAAACTGGCCTTCAATGAGGTATTTCATGAACGAACAAAACATGTTGAAGTTGATTGTCACTTCATTCGCCAACATGTTCGAGATGGCACCATCCAGCTCTCTTTCAGTCCTTCCACTGATCAAATTGTAGATTTCTTCACCAAAACTCAGACATCATCACGGTTCCAAAATCTGGTTCACAAGCTCTCGATGCTCACATTCTCTCATCCAGCGCTTGAGGGGGGGTGTAAAGACAGGAGTAACCCACATGGGTCAACTCAGCCTATTGGGTCAGCCCAAACCCAAAACAACAGGCCCAAATGACTTAGACATTGGACAGCTTATGTACAGCTATCTTCATTGTAATCTTTAGATTAGTTTCCTTAATATCTGTAGATTAGTTTCCTGAATATCACCCTAATCAAGGGATATACTAACTGTACACAGCAATATAAATAAGAACAGTCGATGCTATCATAGTATCAATTCATCAATACTGTTATCTTCCTGTAGCTATTGTAAGAGTTACTACTTTCATCCACATCCTCTTCAACCTACCCCGTCATTTCATTGCATTTAAATTTTTAAATACCCTATCTAGCCAATTTGGACCATCACCCTGTAAAAATTGACTTTTTGCATCAGCACATCACATAACTTATAGGTATAATGTCGCCATGCCACTCCTTCAATCCAGTATCCCAGCCACAATTCCTCTCCAAGAAGCACAAGTGGGCAAAATATGAAGCATTGTCAGGAAGAAAACCAGGTTGATACAGTCATATCAAGTGATATGGTTTATGCAAGTTGGAACAAAATAAGTACGAAGAACTGCAACAAAGCTGCCTTGTATGGTGAAGGCAAATACCTGATCCACAGAACCTAAATGGCATTTCTTCAAAACTTCCTCCAAACACTGCAGCACACCTTCTGCTACTCTATCACTGATTGGATACGGCAAAGGTGGGCTACTATATGTGCCAAAGTTCCCTTTCGAACTAGCATTTTGCTTTGATCTGCAATCTATAGATGCATCCAGGACTAGCAGCAGCGGAAACAATGTATAACTGAAGAAAATTAAAATAAAACAACCAGCATGTGAGAGAAAAAAAAAAGGCCAGGCACATTAAGTATGTTCTAACTTAATAAAGCATAAAGCACCATAAAAGTTTATAAATATCAACAAAAAAGTGATTTGTTGAGGGGTTGGAAATAATTAAAGCATTGTAAAGAGTTCTACAGTAGCAGGAACAAAGCTACAATTAACTGAAGCTAAAACCTAATTAAAGCCACAATAAACCTATGTATAAGTAAAACAAACAAAACTGTGAGATTTATAGTTTCGTACTATGCAGGAATTTTAGGCATTTACCTTCAGGTGGTAATGCCGTTGATTGACAACATATAACAAACATCAGTAAATCACAAAAGTGATACAGTTAAATAAAAAAAAATAGAAAAGAATTTGTGCCAGGTATTACAAATTCTTTACCTTAACTATGACATAATAAATAATATCTACAAAAACCAAACTATCACATTATAAACAAATAGAAAACTTGAAATCAAAATGAATAATAAATTGCATCCTAATTCCTAAGTCACAAATGATTTCAACATTCAAACCTAAAGAGTAACAACAAACAATAAAGCATATGTTTTTCCACATTTGTTCCACTTTCTGTGAAAAAACAAAACTTAAAAGACTTCATTTTCTCTTATTTCAGTCTTCATTGTGTGGTAGGGTGAAACATTTTACCCACTGAAATGTGTTTTCACTCCTAGTGTAAAGACCGCAGAAAATAATTTTCCACCTCTCGGATCCAAATAAAAAAACCATGTAAAATGGAAACACAAAACAATGGAGAGCCATTCTACCCCAGAAACTGTTCTCATTTACCAGACAATGCACACCCCCAAAAAATACACTATAATCTGCATAACCCCCAATCAGGGCAGAACTTCTAAGGGCCAATTTGTTTAATTGGTACTGAATTCCTAGGATTTCTAACAAATGCCTCTCTATGAAAGATGCTAAAGGTGAAGGATTAAAGCTGAAGAACCAGAAAGCACCAGAAAAAAAAAAAAAAACATCAAATTCGACAGCGAATGCTTACCCACTGATCACCCCAGTAACCTAAATCCTAGAAACGTGGTGCCCCAATCTACATCTCCATCTTAGACCCACCTTCACTCCTCACCTCGCACTCCTTCCACTAAAAGTCCCTTTACTATGAATTCCTACGAAATCAATACAAACGGGTCCTAAACGAACTCAAACAAAGACAAGCAATGCATCAAACAAACAAAGGAGAAACGAAACCTAAAATGACCCAATTCAAATCAGCGATTGCTCTAATGATAAGAAAGAGAAGGCGATTCGATTGAAAAGACGTACTCGAAACATGGTTGCAAGGCAGCTGCGGGTGCGCGGCGAAGGAAATCTGCGAGCTCGGAGAGGAAAGATGGGTTTTTGTTAGGGTTTTGGAGGAGGTCGAGAAGACCCAAGGTGTAGGGTTTTAGCTGATTGAAGAAGCTGGTCCTTAGGGTTTCGTTGCTGGAAAGGGAGAGCTCGTGTCCGTTCGAACCCGCCATGGAAATGGGTTTTTGGACTCTGCAACGAAGAAGAGGTTCGTTTGATTTTTAAATGGTTCGCTTCGTAACCGCGCTTGAAGAAGTAGGTAACACTTGCACACACTACAAATCCACTGGTGAATAAAGGATCTGGAGAGCCACGTGTGGCCCATTTGTTGGCAATCAAGATCGTTGTTAGCAGGTGATCCCAGCCGTTCAGCTGAATTCTTCTTATTATATTTCAGACAATTATATACTAAATTAAAAGCCAAGGTTTTAAATGACTAATTTTGACTATAACTACTGATTTTGACGACGAGTGATATCCCTTTTCATTGGGCTGGTCCGAGCCTGATTGAGCATGTCCCGCATTAGGATGTATATTGTCTTTCTCTTTTTAACCCCACCCGAGGGGGTTGGGGATCCAAGAGAGAGCCCACGCATACATGGAAAGACAACTCAATTAAGTGGGAAAGAAGCCCGTACAAGTAGGAAGAAAGGCCCTATAAGTGGGAATAGGTGATGTACTCTGGATTAGGTAAGAATTGCCACTTCTCACCACTCAAGTAAGGAGCCGTACTCATGCATATATGTGTTTTGTAAATGAGAGCTGCCTTCAGTTCTAGCAAAGAAGAAGAAGAAGATGACTTGCTTGAGCCTGAGTTTTAGGTCCGTCCACTAGTCTGGGCCTGATAAAACATGGGTTGGTTTGGGATGGGCTATGGCCTACATGGCCCTTGAACACCCCTACCCACAGGGGGATGCGAACCAACGTGTAGTTGTGTTATTTGTGTATGATCAGCCGAAATTGGATATGAAATCAGCCAAATATATATATATATATATATATATAGACACACACACATGAGCAATATGATGGTGGACTCATTTTGATCAGAGAAATTTGGCCTAATGGCTTGATCATTCAGTCATGGGTATCTTGAAGTCTAATGACTGGGCAATGCAAGAGGTGGATCATGAAACCATGGGTCTGACAGGAACAAAAAGCAAGGACTCTAGAGTATGGTCGCAAAGAGCCCTGCTACTTGTCCCGGGATTTAATCCCGGGATAAGTAGACTTTTTCGGTCGGAAATGGGCAGGGAAAGGTCACACTTCTCCATCACAGGTCCTCATTTAGTAGTCTGTCAATTTTGTTTATTTTTGTAAGAGATGCCAATAATTATATATATATATATAAAATAGAGGAGTGCTCCCCTACACTGCAGCTCCCTTTAATATCAGCTGGGCCTATACTCATAAGTGACTAGTGCAGTCAGTCCTACATCTAGCCCAGCTGATATTAAGGGGAGCTGCAGTGTAGGGGAGCACTCCTCTATATAATAATGGTAGTAGAACTTTTCATGGGAGAGCAATATGTGACGTCCACTTTTGGATTTTTCGAATAATAAGTGGCAGATCTATCTCATCTCTTCTGACCCCATTTCTATAAATCATTATTCCCTATAATATCTTTTCCATTCAATTTTGAATTTTCTCTAACTGTTTTCTTTTTCTTTTTTATTATCTTATGAGAGTCATATCCTCTATTTCAACAAAGCAAAGAAACAATGTTTCGACCTATACCGGAGCACCACCTCTATAAAATGTCATCTTTGCCTTTTCAATTATAAGGAAGTAACTGAGAGGGTGCAATTAAATAACATCACATTTTATATAGGTGGCGTTCGGGGATAGGCCGAATCGGTATATCCCTGTTTTAACAAAACATAGGATCCAAACTCCTCTTATGATTTCAAATCCTATTTAACTCCTAAAATCTCTCTTGAATTGTGGAATTGATCTTTCCTTTTTCCTCTCCCACTTTCTATCCTCTCTCCATCAGTCTCTATTGATTTAATTTATTGTTAGATGATTATCTATTGGTTTTTTACCTCCTAAAACCTCTCCCTTTAAAATCTTTAGTATATAATTTAAACCCCCTACTTAGCTTTCGCAATACTTGCTCCTCTTAAAATCTTGTAAGATCCCGGTCCCACCTATAATATTTACTTAATTTTTTATTATAAAAAATTATTAAGATATTAGTATTATTTAATTAAATGTATTTTAGTTATTTAAGTGGGTAGGATTAAGTGGGGCACGCGTTAGATTAGATGTGTAGATCGGCGAGTTGGTTTAGCGGGTAGATGACCTGACCCGTAGTTCGACCCAATGACTTAAGCCCAGAGAATACCCTATTTTAACCTAATCCTTCTTTTAATAACCGCACGACTTATCCCTCCCCACTTATCTCTGCAACTCTTCCCGTTTCTTCATCTTCTTCCTCTTTCAACTTCCCAAGCCATTCTAGCTTCAAGATTCAGCCATCAGAACCAAGATCAGAGGACACTATCATTCTTCACTTAACTTTCTTATCTCAGGTAACCCTCTCCTCAAATCATTAGGAGTAGATCTATATTCTTGGGTTTTATCTTCTTTTCTTTCCAATGGTAGATCTGGATAGGAGTACCATAGATCTGTTCATCTAAGCATTTCTTTCCCATATTCTTTGTCAGATCGGTGATAGGGTCACTCTCGAGCGCTATGGGAATCTCGGTTTGGGTATTGGTTAAGATCTGTGCATTTTTCTTCAACCCCGGTAAAAGGCAAGTACTTAACCATAATCTGTGAATTTAATACATGTGTTTGTCGTTGATTCCATTATTGTGCATATAGAAACCCTTTGATGCCCTTTTTATGATGTTAATTGTTTTTGTGATGATATCGGAGATTGGGGATTATTGAATTGTTTTTCTTATTTTAGTCATCACTATTGATGCCCCAATCCACCAAGCCCCTGGACTGAATCTGTAGCAAAGACCACTATTTCAAGTGTCCTTCATGGGCATGTAGAACCACACACTCCATAGGGTGAATCTGTAACAAGGAACGCAGGCAATTGGGACTGTCTGTGTTTTCGCCCATGGAACCCAGGTGGGCCATCCGATGACCGATCGATCCGTGGATCCGGAGGAGGACCCACGGGCGACCTTCGAGGTGTTGGACCCGTGAGGAGTGGGTCCCATCCGACCCACCATCTAACGATTTTGTAACTTGGGGCGTGAGTCACTCTGTATATGATTTCTGGTATTTAATCAGATTGTGGGACCCAATGATTGATCAGATCACAGATTTGGCCCGATCATATGGCTGTACATGGTGGGGCGATCCTAGAGATCAGACCCATCTTGGGTTCTTGAGCAGTGGGGCCCACTCTTTCAGGCTGATATGCAGGCGTGGAACCACATCGTTTTGGACGATGGGTTCTGAATATTGGATTATTTCATGTATTTAATCATGTGGTGGGCCCAAGAGATGTAACCTGATGATTGATCCGGACCAAAGACTTATTAGTGGGGTCCTGGGCGACACTGAAAATCATCTTCATCAATGGTGTTGATCGATGGGGTTCACAATCCCAGTAGCCCAATGTTGCTGGCGTCAGACACTATTACAGAATAGGTTTCTGTGTTGAGTGAGGATGAGGTGACTGTTACTTGCTTGTATAGGAAGGAGATGAAAAGGTGACCTGTTGACTTGATGGCATGTGACCTGATAACCTGGCATTATTGGAATAAAAAATGTGAATGGGATGACCTGGTTACTTGATAAGGATGCGAATAAAGCAGATGGTGTGGTGATGACATGTGGTGATGAAATACCATGTGATTCTTAGTGTGGTGAAATTATTTACATTGCCCCTTTTGTTTCTGAAAATTAGGAAAAGGGGCCCTAGTTGTTTTATAAATTCAAATTAGACCTTTGGCTTATTTTGTAGGGTGGAATCTTCAGGTTTTCTAAAATTATAAATTAAGATTGTGACTTATCATTATTTGCAAATTAAGATTAATTGATATCTCTGGGTTTTAATATGTTAAAATTATATTTTTGTACTTTATAAGTGGATCTTTTGACCAAGTAAATACCGTCCGGGCAAATGGTATCTTACTAACGTGGGGTTTAGTATTCCGTTTAACTTCGGGAAAATTCTAGTGATCCGAGTTCAACCAATCTCTATTGGAAAACCCTTAATTGGATCTATGCACCATTGATGGAGAAGGGATGCGTTAATCTTTTATATATTAGAAATTCCTGTGGTTGATGGGTGCGGGACCTTACATTTGACCTTAGGATCGATTTGTATCTCTGTCTTAACCTTCGCATGCATATATATGAGGCGTATTCCTTTAGATGCATACCTTATTGTGTGTTACGGACTATAAAGTGGCTTGGCCAATTTTGTATGACGATTTAATTATGATATGGAATGTGGAAAGGCCAGCACTTTACTTTGACTTAGGACTCTTGTGTCGGAACTTTATTATTCAGGTCTATTATGTTTATATGTTTATGTTTATGTTTATGTGGGTTATTTATAGACGACTGCAGATCGATATATGGACGGTTGATCACCGATGTGACCGGATCACTTATAATCCGCTATGAATGTGAACATGTTATCCTGATTTTTTTATTTGATCGGTTTATGACCACCGATGTTATGGACGGGCTTTCTCGATTTATTTAGGGCTGACCACCCACAACGGGGATAATTGTCTTCGTGTGAATTATATTGCTCCCTTTGTATCGTTTAGACTTTTGTTTTACGTTCTTTCTCGTTATTATCATTATCATTGTTTTATTTCGATCTCACTTGTCTATATTTTTCTCGTTATCGTATTAAATTTCGAATTATGATTATGTTCTTGTTATTTACTTTGTAATATTTGGTGCATAGGTACTAAGCCCTACTTTACCCAGGAGACGGAGGAGGATCAAGTGTTTTAAACGTTTGAGTTAACTAATGAACCCGAGTGGATGTCGGAGATGGCTTTGGAGCCGTCTGAGTCAGCGAACGAGAGCACGACATCTTAGAATTTCTCTTTAAATAAACTTTCTCTTAGTGTTGAGAAATATTTTAGAAATTATTTAATTCATCCTGCAACTTTAATTATTAATATTTATTTGATTTTTATGTTGGGTTTCATTTATGAACCTTGAATACCAATTGAATAAAGCTTCCGTTGCATTTAATGAAATTTATTTTGACTCACTATAGGTTGAAATTTTATGTAGGTCCACTTATGGAAGCTTGTGTTGTATTAAACACAGGAAATTTGAATTTGTTTTATTTTTTCACGTTTTTCCCCAATTCTTATTTTGGGGGACATGACAAATCTTCTCCCTGTTAAATCTCGAAAGTATCTCACCTATGGTTCTATTTTCTTTTCACCAGATACCCACTCTCTCACCACCTTTTACTTCCTACCTTTTTAATTAATCTTAGTTTTCTTCTTTTTGAGAGAATATGAGATCATAAAGAGAAGTATTAAACTCATGGACCGTGCATTTGGTGTTAAAGCTTATTTCTTCAAGTGTTTTGGTATTTATTTTTCAAATAATGATCAAAATTCTAATGCATTAGAGATCTTTAAGAGTGGAAGCATCTGAATATATTGATGTGCTTGTGTTATTGATGAGATGGTATGAAAAACTTATGAGCCAAATTTTGTAAAAAAAATTGTTCTTGATTTTTCCAAACTAATATGACTTAGTTTGTTTTTCCTATTCCTTTGTCATTTCTAATTTATGGATTTTTTTTCATTTTTTTCTTTATTGGACTGGTGGATCTAATGTGGCCTTTAGAAGGAAACGAATGGTTAATGTTTTTCAATAAACAATATCCATAGATTCATTTAGGTGAGGCAACACAATTTTCAAAATTTTTCTCTAATTGCTATAATTATTTTTAGATAATTTATATATCCCATCATTTATTGATGTATGCTTTTTTATTTATGGATGACTGAATACATATCATTTGGTGAACCAAGTTCATCCCAGTAACACAAAGATACTCACAAATCTTGATGTTGTTCCCAAGAATCTTAGGTAGTTTTTTTTTTTTATTTATATTATTTCCTTCATATTCATTTATTCATATATGTTCTTCTCTCTCTCTCTCCCTCTTAAATAAAAATGCACCTATTGATATTGATTTATATATTTTGTTGAAGATCAATGTAGACAAA
Source organism: Umbellularia californica (assembly GCA_028538565.1). Taxonomy (NCBI): domain Eukaryota; kingdom Viridiplantae; phylum Streptophyta; class Magnoliopsida; order Laurales; family Lauraceae; genus Umbellularia; species Umbellularia californica. Next base: position 8,808,907 of record JAPQWN010000006.1, on the reverse strand, counting down.
TTGAATGATTCTAATGATCAAAGTAAATAAAATAATTTTTTTCTTTTTCCCAACTAAGTTTCTTTTTCAATAAGTTTTTAAGAATTATAAAGGGTGTACTTCTTTATTTTAAACTTATTTTCTCCTTAATCATATTTTTAAAAAATTCCAAGTTTTCTAATTGCCCTCTTATTCCGAGGAACACCAGTGAGGGACATGAGGGAGATAGCCCTCTTCGTCTTCTTGAAATTCTCAATTACTTTGATTTTAAAGTCGTTTATTGTTACGTTTATTTTATATTCTTCATTGGTTTAATTCATTTCTGTTTAATTTCTTTTTTTTTTAGTATTTTATATATATTCTTTTGGCCACTCTTACTGACTAAAGAATTTTAAGTCTTCATTTCTAAAATTGGTTGTTCTTTCAATAGCTTTTCCACCCATTTTCAATTAAGATCAGAAAGATATAAGTTTTGAATTCATATACTCATTTTTCCGATTCACTTTTTGCCTTTTTCTCTCTTTTTTTTATCGAATACAATATCATCTACTATTTTTGCTTTTCATCTTTTATCATTGGCAAGAATATTTTTCTTTTACCATAAATTTTTAATCTCCATTCCCATCTTATCTTCTTCTAAAATTCTTAAAAGAAAATAGTGTATTCTTTTCTCGAGTTTAAAGTATTATATTAATTTAATATATTTTTAAAATTCAATTACTTTTTATGGGGCCTTCTTATTAGATTTACATCCTTATATATCTCACAATCCAATCAATTATAATGGTTTAACAGTTATTATTTCTGAAAATAGGCACACAAAACAAAAAGGAGAAGTATGATCTATTAAATATCCATATTTCAAAAAAGAATAACTCTTCAAAAAAAAAATCTTCAGAAAAAAAAAACTCTTAAAAAAAATATCCTGAAATATAGTCGGTTCCCATGAGATTTCATGCAAAAGTAGGCTTCTTGTAGGCTTACCGCCACAAATATTGGGAGTAGACTTTATTTTGCAAGATTTCCTCCTCTCTAAAGGGAGGAAAAGTTGTCTCCCCATATACATTGAGTCCAAATTTGGTGAGGAAAAACCTCACGGTCGGTCTGCCACATCACTGTGGGCATGGGCTGTCCGAGGTGACGTGACAGAACCTGAGTGATCCACTCACGGTCACGGTGCATAGTCCCTCTCAAAGGATCCCGATTCCTCTACATTATGCTTTATTTTGCAAGATTTCTTTTGCTATAAAGGAAGGAAAAGCTATCCACCATATAACTTTGAATTCTTCCAAACAAATAGGCCCTGTAAATGTGAGAGAGAGAGTCATGCAGTCAAGCCTATGAGGTCACCCAAAATCTTCACAACAGACGGGGAAGGCATTACATATAGGGTTGCAAACGGAACGGTTCCGGATCGGAACCATAGTGGACCCAGACCCAGACCCATTTCTAAATAATGGTTCTGATTCCGGATCCGGTTTTGACTCGGAACCTGTTTTGTTGGTTCCGGACCCGGTTTCAATAGGGAGATTTAGATCCGGTTTCGGGACCGGGTCTACCTAGATGACTGAAATCTAGTTCTAAAATCAATTATAATTTCTCTTTATTCTTCATTTTTTTTCTTAAAATAAGCATACCATTCTACTTATAATAGTGCATCTCTACTACCTCTAATATTATACATAAAAATATTTTTTTTAAAAAAAGTTGGTTTTGAGGTACAATTTGTTATATCAAAGACTCATATGCCGGGTCTTGGGTCCATGGGTCGGAACTTATATGGATTGGGAACCGGACTCATTTATAATTCGGAACCTAAATTGGGTTTCGGACCCGAACCCGTTTATGAATTGAAACCTAAAATAGGTTCTGGACCTGGTGTTTGCAGGTCGAAACTTTCAGGTAATCGGAGAATCGGATACCTGATTGCAACCCTAATTACATACATCCTCGGGACGTCTCCTTTACCCAAAAAAATAATAATAAATAGTATTTTTTGTATATGCCCCCAAGGTTTTTATGATTTATAAATAGACCCATATAGTTTCAGTAATTGTAAATAGGGCCTAACTTTTCATTTCAATACCTTTCATGTCCCCAATTCCTAATGAGTGGGTAACCACCATGAGATTTGTGTTGAATTTTTATAAAAATAATGATTTTACTCTTATATCCATTTCGCAAAAATGAGCATATTATTATTTGCAAAAATATAATTATTTTATCCCAAGTCCTAACGGTCTCTCTCAATAACTATTTAATGCACATGAAGCCTAATCATGTATTTAGAAACTTTTATCAATCTAATAGTGGGTCGTGCATTGATTGGATCAATTATAAGCACAGCTGTGATTGTCATTACGATCGATCTAGATTTAATAGAATAGGTCCTATATTGATAAAAATATATTTATGTGCTGTTATTTACTCCTACTAAATGTAATTATTAATGTTACAAGCTTTAGATAAAAATAAATCCAAGCTTTTGAATTTATACATATAGGGATAAAGAGATGGGCACAAATGTCATTTCACTCTAAAAACTTTTGGTGGTCGGAAGGCTGTTAATTTTGGGAGATACAAAAGGTATTAAAACGAAAAAGTAGGGCCCTATTTACAAATACTAAAATCATAGGGGGCTATTTAAAAACCCTAAAAACTTGGGTATATATGCAAAAAGCTCAAATAAAAACAATAGTGCACATTTAATCATGAGAAATAACTATTTTTTTTTTTCTTTATTTATGAGCAGTACTATTTAATGTTGTTAAGGTTGTTCAAATCCTAGTTGTTACCCATATACTTGCCAAATTGGGCAGGAGCTAAGATGGGGTTTGTAGAAGTGATGGTTTAGTGAGTCTTGACAAATTTAATTAGATTGACCATGTCGGCATGCGTTTTTTACCCCCTGAAATGAAATTTCCGGGGACAGTGTAACCTTACAAGGTAAATGCGAATGGAAAGAAATTAATATCATGCATAGATAGACTTTGAATGGATGGGACATCACTACTAGCTACCGTAGCAGTTTGTTGGACGTGTACCTAACTAGTGCCCTCTAGATGTTTTTCTTTTGACAAAATTGAATTCAAGTTTGTCTGGTTGTTTTGCTTTTCTTTTATCATTATATTTCTATTTAACAAAGAAAAAACACATGAGAAAAATGTTCATATATTTCACACTTGTCTAGACTTTTTACCCTTTTTTGATTTGGCTCCAATGCAAAGTAGGTGAAATAACCAAAATAATTTTGACAAAAACACAACTCTTTAGAAAATTGTGCCGGGCTTACGATTCAACTAATTCGCTTCCAAGTTTGCAATTTGTAATTCAAGACTTTTCTTAGTTAAAAAATCTGATGGGATGGGTTTTTTTTTTTGCTAACGGAAGGTTCCCAACCTTTTGAGCTAGACTAATCCCTTCGGGCCCAAAGAGAAGCCGAGTAAAACCTTAGTGCTTGGAACTTCCTCTCGGCCCTCTTGATCCTACTCCGAAAACGCGGATTGGCGCTTTTGGAGCGGATCCGTTTTCGGAGCGTGGTTCAATTATTTTCAGAGCACGATTCGACCATCCCCGAAGCACGGTTCGACCGAATATGGAGCGAACTGTGCATAATTTTATTTTATTTTTTTGTGCATTTTCTTTTTCTGTAAGCTTGATATTTATCTTTTGAATGAAGAAAATTCTTTTGACTTATTAATTATTGTCTATTTTATGTGATCAAATTGCAAAGTTAGTTTTTTTTTTTTTTTTTTTTTTTTTTTTTTTTTTTTTTTTCTATTTTTGATACTTGAATATATGTATAAGATATATTTGTGCCAATTAGTTAATTAATTATAACCCCACAAGTACTATGTTGTAAAAGCCCTCTAGAGGCACTTCAGAGATATAATTATTTTAAAACTTAGCGTTTCACCGCTCCTGCTCCGCGCTTTAGGCACTTAGGGTAAAACTCCTATGGCTTCCAGGTGGTAGTACAATTGGACTCAACCTTCGATTCCTAAAGAGGGGGAAAGCGGGGGTTGATACTAAGACTTTTAACTCTGGAAGAGGGAGCAACTGTGATCATGACCCCTCGGCCAATCCCTTGGGGTTGATGGGGTAGGTTCATTGAATAGCCTCTTGATTTATCTGATCTGAAGTTCAAATTCAACAACTTCAATGAACGAATTCATTTGAGCCCATTCTATAGAATTCCATCATTAGAGTCCATATTTAAATTCCAGATCATTTAAGATGACTGTCCTATTGATTAGAGCAATTTTCACTCCAATAAAAATTAGATCCATCACATGCAAAACCATGATTATAAAAAATCAAAAGAAGTAGAATTTCATGTTTTACAAGTAAACAATTCTAACGTGGGCCAATTATTATATATGAAGCGAAGTGGATTCGATTTCCAATTTCACTGTCAATTTCAAATTTGATTTTGACTCTTCTCATGTTGACCTCCGACTAATATCACTCATTAATCCTCCTACTAATACTAGCCCTATTAATAACGTTCTCTTTACTAATCCAATGTTACAAAATCTCTTTCCTCTTCTCTCTGTGTTTCTATTCAGTCTCTATATTTCCCACCTTTTAACGCCACAAGCCCTGTCCTCTTCTCCATTTTCTTTAATAAATAACTCAGTGATTTTTTTATTAGGGTTACACTCTAAACTATTTCTATTGATTTTTTATTTTAGACCTTTACATTATAACTACCACTAATTACATTGCCCGTGCTCAGTATAGGGGACTTTCGCTAGTTCCAATTATAGTTTGATATACTAGAGTTAAATATACATGCTGCTGTGCTTTTGAACAGCTTGAAATATTTAGGTGGACTTATCACATTGACAGCTCAAACATGAATTTTGAGAAAATAATATTTCATAATCATTATATTTGAGCTGATAAATTGATAAATTAATTAATATGACTCAGCTTAGAGAATTTTTATGATAAGTATGTCAAATGAAATTTGATTTTCTCTAAATACACAATTTATTGTTCAAAGGCCTTTTAGCAAACAAGAAGAGTTTCTAGATGATCAAAATCTCCCTTTGAAAGTGCCAAAAATTCAAAATAATGAAATACAAAGAGAGAATGATATTGGGGAACAAAAAGATTATACATCTTGCGAAAAACACAAGCTTCATTTCGCTAATGGTTATACATACTCTGCAACCAGACAACAATTAGAACTTGTAAAAACTTCCATGTTATACATACATGCCGAATCACAACGGCTGTAGAGTTCTCAAATCCACTCCCATTTGTAACTTTACAGCACTGTTTGTTTATTCATGTGTCTTGTAACATGTAAAGTATAAAATACAACCTTTAAAATGTTATCGAGAGAGAGAGAGAGAGAGAGAGAGAGAGAGAGAGGCTACATTGAATGTTAAGGTGACACACAATCTGTAACATTGACTGTGATTGAGAGAGCATGAAATCTATGAACTGAATGCGAAAGGTGACTGAGGCCATGTTTGAAAGTGCTTGATTGAGTCATGAGGTACTATGTTCTCATTCTCATCATCTGTAGAGGATGGATTTAGTGGCCCAATCTCAGTCTTCACGAGACTTTTGTGGTGGTCATTACCCATCATCCACAGTTCTAGCTCATTTTCGAAGTGTCTCAGCCTCCTATACTCAACCTCACCTATTCTATCCTCATTTATGGCTGCATTTATGTGGCTCTCAAGCCCATCAAATACACCTCCACCGCAAGTAAAAGAACAAAAGTCATCATCTAACATGTCCCACAAGTATCTGTCTGGCTCACAGGGGATTTCCAGAATTTCTTTTGGGGGTTCTTCCTTGGCTTCTATGTGTATCATATCATGATCATGCTCATCATCATTTGGCCTTTTGGATTTGAACAGTGAATGCATCTGATCTTCTGCTTCTTTTGCATCCACTTGATTGGAACGTGTTATGTAAGAGCTGCAGGCAGAAGTGGAGGGGCTTGATGTCGTTTTGCTTTCATCTAACATGTCCCAAATCTCCATGCTTTGTTCATCCAATGGCAATTGGAAGATATCTTCTAATGTGCTTTGCATATTCTCTAACTGTTCCATGTTAGACTCTGCTGGGGGGCTTTCAGATTTGAATGTGGGGTGCTCTTGTTCTTCATCTCCGGTCCCTCCTATGCCTTGATTGGAATGTGACAGAGATGAAATGGAGTCGGAAGAAGAGGAGTTTGTAAGTTCTTTAGATTCAGCAATGCAAGGATTGGAAGGATTGGACCCTTTTGATACTGATCGCTTCTTCAGATGTGTATTCCACACGTTCTTAATCTCATTGTCTGTTCTTCCCGGTAGACAGGATGCTATCTTTGACCACCTACAATGGCATCAGCTAGTCAATTAACCCAAGTAACGTTGATTTTTATCTGACTAAAACACCTAAGAACCAACAAGCATGAACATGAATGAACGGCATCATGCATGGAATTTTTGTCACAGAGAGAGAGGTTAACTAGGTTGCTTAGTCCTCCAGAACGGGTCAGGTTCGGGTCGTGTCCACATGACCCGGATAGAATTACTAAAGATTCAGGCTTGAACCTGAATTTAACTAGACCTGGAACCTGACCCGAGCCAGGACCCATATACTTACATAATACACTTAATATAGTTAACATACTCATAATCCATATACTATAGAGTGGTTATTATTTAGGTCTTTGGGCATGAAACCTATGGACCAGGGCCAGGGCCCAAATATTATTCAATCAAACTTAAGACCCATATTAAATTGGCTACCATTTTCATATAGTTGACATTTTTTTTTGCATTTTCTTACTTGTTCCCCAACTGCTTATGTAGCTTGATTATGGTTTCCTCCTCTTCTTGGGTGAAGTTCCCACGCTTGATGTCAGGTCGCAGGTAATTAATCCATCTCAACCGGCAGCTCTTTCCACATCTCAATAATCCTGTAACATTCATCAACCTCATTTTAGCCTCCTTGAATTGGAGATAGTTTGGATTTAAACAGAGTTATTTATCAAAACTAACAGGCAGCAGATGATCAAAGGATACACTATAGGTTGAAAACAACAGTAGATTTTGAAGGTACCCCAAATAAGGAAAACAAACTAATGTACAGAAGAGAGAGAGAGAGAGAGAGAGAGAGAGAGAGAGAGAGAGAGAGAGAGAGAGAGAGAGTAACCAGCTTGCTTAGGGAGAGCACGCCAATTCCCATGTCCATATTTGCTGATGTAGGCCACCAGCCTCATATCCTCTGCTGGAGTCCATGGCCCCTTCTTCAATCCCACCTTATCACAACAGGGTGCACGCCCTCGTCCCATCTTCCTTCTCCTTTCTAACATCTACCAATTGAGTAATACATACAACACAGGTTACCAACCATATGCTTCCAGCCTACTTGCTTTTATAGTGAAAAACTGGAGACATGTGGGCAAAGAATTCCCAACAAGAGTCATGCATCTTTGCCCTGTGATCCTCTCCTACCGAACACCTCATATCAATTAATAAAAGAACAAAGAAAGATCAACAGTTTGTATCAGTCAGTGGAGTACGACGTACTGCTTGAGTTGAACATTTTGCCAAGATATTAGGCTTATGAACTACCATTGAACTACCCACTTTCTCCATTATGATTTCCATGATTTTTCTTAACAAGATTTGACAATTCGTATGCTCATGAAAAATTGCCATTTCCTGGGGTCTATGGGTCTACCGTCCATGATAGCATTATTTTTCAATTTTTCAGAAAGTGGGTTCCACTTAACTGTTCAATTGAGGTTGAAAGGTTATTAAATTCCATCAAAAATCTTTGCATTTCTTGGTGACATACGGCATGAATTTTTTTTTTGTCAAGTTTGGTGAGACCAAGCAACTCTATTAATAGAGTCAAGTAAAGTAAAGTTGATTTTAAAGAAAAAAAATAAAATATAAGTAGGTTATGATGATATTTTGTTTTTAATTGTTTGTTATGGAATCTTTTTGACTTTTTGTATGGGAAAGTGGAATTTTTTTTTTTTTGTATTTTAGTGGATAAAGGTGGTTACTTTTTAAGTTTCTTTGAAAAATATGGAGTGAGTTTTGAATTAAAGTGCTTTTGATGTGACATATTTTCTTAAAAATGGAGGCTTTATTTGACTTTTACTATGCTAGTAAAGTACCAAACTAAGGCCCTTGGGCCTGTTTGGATGTATGGTAAATTGAAGTATGATGAGGTGAAGCATCAAATCAAGAGAGAATAAAATATAAGGTGTTATGATGGTGTTTTATTTTTTGTTGTTTGGTATGTAATCTTTTTGACTTTTTGTATAGAAAAGTAGATTTTTTTTTTGTCTTTTAGTGGAGAAAGGAGGTTGCTTTTTTAACTTTTTTTTAAAAACTCGGAAGGAATTTTGAAATTGTGTACTTTTGATATGACCCTTTGTCATTTCTTGTCTGGATTCACTTTATTTTACTTTAATTAGTTAATTGCCTAACACGCCCTAAAAATTAGAGGGTGATTGTACATTTGTTATCTACCAAAATCCAATTTCAACTAAAAATGTTCCAATCGCGTCATCTTGGTTAATGATTTTTTTGGCAAGTAACTGATTTCTATGTTGACATTCAATTTCCGAGTCTTGAATTTGCTGGATGGTTATTTCTAGTGATGTCCAATTTTGATAAATGTCTAATCCACAATACTCTAAAGCTCTTGTTCTTCATGTTGTGTGGGGATGTCAATAGATAGAGACGTTAATACTTACTTGGTTAGTTGACGGACCCACCAAACAAAAATGTTAAAATAGAAAGAGTATGGGCCCTCTTTTCTAGCCCTCTTTTTGGGCTAGGTCCATCACCATGCCCAAATAATTGAGCATCCAAATAATAATATTATAAAAAAATATATAACACTTTGATGTATTTTAGATTTTGAGTTAAATCTAGTTCACTAAAGTCCAATATTGGTGGCATTCATAAAATGATTGAAATGAAATATAGTCACGTACAGTACAGATCAGATTCAGATCAATACATGCCAACTTGCTGGATTAATTGTTCGTCTGAATGCTGTCCTGCAAGTGGGCCATCAACATCAGCGCTCAAGAGATGGATGGTTGTGATCATCTGATTTCCTTAGACGTGGCCCTCTTGGCTCATTAGTAATTAAGCATGCACAACCACTGATGCATGCAATGATGCATGCAAGAGTTGAGCAATGTTTGACTGATTAACAATCATAACAGGTCAAACTCAGACATATACCCAGTCGCATGTTTTAGGTCACCTGCTCAAACCCTTACATTAATTAATTAAAAGAAAACATTTTTCATATAAGCTTCTTCCCTTTCTATAAATTTCTAAAACTTCCAGCATCTTGTTGAAATATTCAAAAACCCACTGTAACTTGTAAGCTGGGATCCATCTTTCTCAGCCAGAAGCATAGGAGTAAAGACCAATCAAGCATTGTAGCTATGTTTCTTTGATTTATTTTTTTTTATACCTTTTCCTATTTTTAGCTGGCCCGGCTTGTGGGTGATCTCGCTGCTGGTTTGGTCTTTTGGTGGTTAGCTCCTTTCATTTGCTTTTCTCTATCGAGAGTAGGTAAGCGATTTTAGAGCTATCCCGTATTTTTTTATTCTTTGTAATTCCTCTTCAGAGATTCAAATTCTTAACTTTCAAAAAAAAAAAAAAAAAACTTGTAAGCAACTTCCAATGCACTTCCTCCCTAAAAATACCAAAATTAAGTATGATATTTATTTTTAAAAAATTTCTAATTAGTTATTTCCCTAGTTAATTGAGATTATCTTGCAATTGATTAGGAAACCAATCTCTCTTGGAAAAAAGGGTTAGTCCTTCCATGGGTTGTGGGGATGGGGGATTAGGGCTGAAAAGCAAGGAAGATAGTTATTTTAGGCCGAACTAAACCATCCATCTTCAAATTCTACAATTATGGTTTCATCATTGTCCTTGGATAATGAAGAGTGAACTAGGGAGATTGATCTTCATTCTCCATATTGGGTGTTTGATCTTATTCAATGCCTGGTTCATCGTCGAGTTTGTAGCAGCCGATTCATCTCCGATCAAAGCTTCCTTAAAGCCAAAGGCTAACAAATTTGGAAAATTTTTGGTTGGCAATCAAAGGGTTTTTTAAATATTTCAACAGACAAAAGGGTTTTTATCTCAGTTACTCAACACTGGGTTCTTTTGAAAATAAGCTTATTATGTACAAGTGTTTGCAACTATGTAGCCCAAGCCAACTAGTCAAAGCGTTAGGGAAAAGAACATTAAATTCCTTTTTCACCATATCGGCACCTAACTTTGGACTTCATCTGTTAGGTAAGTAGGAGTTTTGCTTGGATTAGTAGACTATTCAAGACCACAGCACAGAAGTCTACTCTTTTGAATTTCAAAGGCAAACACCAATTATGTGAAGACTGCAGAATACATTGTTTAATTCATGCATTGAAATTTTGGGTCTTTAGTATTGACATTGTAGCTGCAGGCCTAAATGGCATGGGATGAATATTTGGATTTGGTTTTAGTTCAGGCTTGCTTGGATACAAACTTGGGTGGATTTCAGCTTACACACGCACAAATGTGCATAGGGCTCTTATGTATTTGATCAATTCGAAACATAGTTGTTTCAATTAGATTATTTTATAAATAGAGTGTTTGGCATGTTTGTTCAACTAAAAAAAAAAAACAAACTTGCCCGATTGAAAGTTATATTGTGAAAGTTATCATATAGTAAAAATAGTATATACGAACTTGTCACATTATAGAAAACTTATTGCCAAATTTATAGAAAAAAACAAAAAGCACATGATTTATTTTGATAATCATGTCAACTGAAGTTATCTTTTTGGTTACTTGTTGAAAAATAGGCAAAAATTCTTAAAGCTAATTTAATCAAACATCTAAATGAATTTTGTCAAACAGTCTAAAGCAATCAAAACCATCCATTTAACTCAATTTTAAGTCAAATACATGCAGAAATTATACTTGCCAGATGTCACCCAGTATATAAGCCGGGGTTATGAGTATAAAAGTATCTGGCATGGGCCTCAATTTGAGCCCAAGGACAAGCCCCTTTTTCTAATTCAGTTTCAAGTTGGCGCCTAATTTAAACTTAGGTGGTGGAGAAGCAGAACCCGTATCATATATGAGATTGTATATATGGGACTCTATTGGTAATTCCAATTTTGGTTTAGGTATGATATATATAGACAGACTAAAGTCATCTTAATCCAGATGGTTCTTCCCTATGCTTGTTTCCTATGATCATTAAAGAGGATGAAGTTGTGATTACATGAGTTACATAGAAATGGTGTTAACAATCACTTCTAGTCAAGGGGAGGACCCATGTATAGCTCCATGGGGGCTTCCGCCCCAACGGAATAAAGCCCGTCAGCCCCAATGGAACAAAATCCTCTCTCTCAAGAAATCCCAAAATCATAATCCCCTCCGGCTCCTGCGCTCATCGTAGTCTCTCTCCTTCTCTGCGTATGAGCTCTAAATAATTTTTAGATGTTGCAGGGGCTGTGTTTGGTAGGTGATTGGTTTTGAGAATATTTTTAAAAAATGTTGTTGTTTTTTTTCTTATTAGAGGGTTTCCAATCCTTTGGACTGGACTAATCCCTTCGGGCCCAGAGAGAAGCCAGGTAAAACCCTTGTGGCCTCCAGGTGGTAGCACAAATGGATTCAACCTTCTGTTCTTAAAGAGGGAGGAACCGGGGGTCGATACCGAGACAAACCTCTAGCTCCGAAAGAGGGAGCAACCTTGGTCTTGACTACTCGGCCAACCACTTGTGGCTGAAAAATGGTAGTGTGTTAGAAATAGGGGATTCTTGAAAATCTGTCATCTTCTGAAAATCCCAATGTTTGAAATGAGTTCTCTTGATTATGAAAGATCTTCAAGAAAAAGGGGGGATTTTTCTAAAAATCCAACCTTTCTGAAAATCTCCATTGCTGAAATGGGTTCTCTTGATGAGTTGGATTTGATTTCAACAAAAGAGAAATTAAACAAATATTTATATTAGAGACGAGGGCGAAAAAAATGTATCCAATCAGTCGTTATTGATGTTTAACTAGTGATGTATGTTATTGATTGTTAGCTAATTAATTTTATTTAATTTTAATGCAAAATTTGGTTGTTTGTAGTTGTAATTTGTGTTGGGGTTTTAGAGAGAAATTCTAGAATGAGTTTTTAGGAAGTAGTTTTGGATTTGATTTAAACAAACAAAAAAACGAAGATAAAAAATTATTGTTTCCCAATCTCTTCTTTAGATTGGAACCTTAATTTTATTTCATCCTGTTTCTCATGAAAATCTTGGTTTTTGCGTTTAAAATCCAACTACCCGTTTGGGTCAGCTGTCAGGGCCCCTTAAACAAAAGTTCTTGGTACGTCACTACTTGTAGTGGAAGTAAAACTATGCATTTTTAAAACTCTAGCTCCACAAAAATGTCAATATATATAATATATATTTTTGGTGCTGGTGTCTAAGGTAAGGTAAGTAGTAAGTAGTAAGTGATCTGAGATCGAGGAGGATTCTCTCTTTCTAATCTATCTAATATAATGATATGAGATATGTAAGAGACATTCCACCTACGAAAATGGCCTGAATGCCACTTTATGCAGGATTTCCTTTCTGCCTTTCTGAAATTGAAATTGGTCATCAGTCCTTTGACAGTGTGGTGATGTTGGTAAGCCAACCCTCTTTCAGCTTTCTGCACATGACTGGCACCATTTCACACCACAAACGAGTAATGACTCGTGCTACGCAGCTGGTCGCTTTCCATGGAAATAGTACACTCGTGTGAAAGGCTACTTTGTTTTTTCACTCGTGGCGGCTCCTCATGTTGTCATTCATGGTGGACCTTGATCAGACTTTAACCATGCAGTGACACGTGCGCCGTCCCCCTATCTAACTCATTTGGATTTGGACACAGCTTTCCATCTGTGACCGGCAATTTGATGGGGTCCAGCTGCTTTTCTGGCCACGTTTTATATTGTAACTTTAACATTTTGAGTTACTGTGTTCATCTTCGCTACTGTCGTGTTTTGTATTCCGTAGTTATATTATTTTCAAATCTGATTATGTATGATGTCTTGGTAAGCATGAAATAAGCGTTGAAATGCGACACATATCTGATATTCATATGATGTGAAAAATCTTGGGCGGACTCATGTTCAAGTTTTTTTAGGGGCCGCCCTCACCCCCTCCAAAAACGAAAATGAAAAATAAGAATCCCGAGTCCACCACTACATTCATATCTGATATTCATATGATGTGAAAATCTTCTGCCTAAAACAGAGATCGTATAAAATCCTTGAATCTGTAAATTCTTCACCTGTTATTAGTATTATATGTATATAACAATATTTCCTCTTTGGAAGAAAAGAAAAAAATTTGTATAAGTACTATAAACATCCTTCTATTTCATGATGAATAGAGATGCTGGTATCTTTGATATATATATAGTACTTATCAGGTACGCGCCTCGTGAATGTAGCATCCCATTGTGTGATGTGTTTTCAAACGTTGGATGAAATCCAACGGCTTTCTGGCCGTTCAACAACTTTTCAAGTTGTCTCATGAGAAATTGATTAAATACATTAATATCTCATGATATTTTGAAAGTAAATTGGCCAATGAAATAACATTTAGCTTCTCGAGAATGGCTCGTCCTTTTCTAACTTTCCAACTTTTTCATTTTTGAAAATTGTACAAAGAGAAGATAGACAGAATGGGAAGACAAACAGAGTAGAGAGGTTCGGTCTGAATTGTGGGGCAGTTTAGATTCGGATCATTCTTGATGGAGTGGATTTCTGCAAGAAAGTCTTGTTATAGAGAAAATAGGATCGGATTTTGAAGGGGCCTTTGTTGTAGATCCTTAGGGAAAGTGGGGATTTTGGGTATTTTTCACCACCACCAAAGAAAAAGCCACTTCACGTATCTTGATGAAAGTGGGGATTTAGCAAATGGCGGTGATTTATACAAAGAATAACTTCACGACATTTCGTATTATGAAAGAATATAACTTCTTTAATTTTTTTTTTTTTTTTGAAAATCTCAACCAACTTCGGTCTTCAATTGCTTTTCTATTGATAGTGATGTAAGCAACAATTTACCAGAAGAAAATGAAGAAGCTGGGCCTTCAATATCTTTAGGAAATGATAATCCTGATGATGAATGAGGAAGTTAATTATAATAAAAAAAAAAAACTTGATGTCCAATTACATTGTATTTGTGCCATAATGGTTTATGTACAATTAACATCATGTAATGTTTTTACAAATCACTTGCTGGAGGAAAAATGTTGTGACAGGTTTTTTGCTGGAGGATTTTGTGTGAGAATGTAGTGGAATGGGATTACTAAGTACATTTTGCATGTGTTGAATGGGTGGTGTTATATAGCAAGTTCAAATTGTATTAGTTGGAGTGGGTATGAATTTGCAATGAGATTTTGTATTTTTTGAATAGATTTTGATATTTATCAGTCCATATTGTGTAAGTTGGAATGAGTTCTGTTATGTATCAGCTCATATTGTGACTGAATATATATAATATTCCTGTGCATTTTATGGTGAGGGACAAACTTAATGGGGCTCACCTAGGAACCCACTAATCATGGAACTTGTGGGAGATGGGAAGACACACCTTGGATGAGAACATATATCAAATTTGGGGTCAATCCTATGCCTCTAACCCCTTCATCCGTGGCCCACAAATTTAATGACTTTATATTAAAGGAAAATATTTCACCTTCGATCCAATGATCCAATCCATTTGGATAGGCAGAAATTCAATGGGTCTAGTGTACTTAAGGGGGCTCCATGTGTGTGGATGGTTCGGATGTGTTATAAAGTCAACATTATTATGTTGTCCCTCACCATAGCACGGTGGAAATGTGCATCCATCCTTCACAATAGGGTGAGAGACACTTACATAATTGGAAATATTCATATACAAAAGAGGAAAATCCATATATGGTCATATGCAGAAAAGGAATGTTCATGTGCAAAGAAGGAAAGCCATGTAAGTGTCCCTCACCCTATGGTGAGGGATGAATGCACATGAATGTCCCTATATATATATATATATGAGTATGAGTACTGATATAATATATATATATATATATATATATATGAGTACTGATATATCTATATATACTATGAGTACTTATCAGGTACGCTCCTCATGTATGTAGCATTCCATTGTGCGACGCGTTTTCAAACGTTGGATGAAATCCAACGGCTTTCCCGCTGTTCAGCAACTTTTCAAGTTGTCTCATGAGAAATTGATTAAATACATTAATATCTCATGATATTTTGAAAGTAAATTGGCCAATGAAATGACATTTAGCTTGTCGAGAATGGCTCGTCCTTTTCTATCTTTCCAACTTTTTCATTTTTGAAAGTTGTGCAAAGAGAAGATAGATAGAATGGGAAGACGAATAGAGTAGAGAGGTTCGGTCTAAATTGTAGGGCAGTTCAGATTCGGATCATTCTTGATGGAGTGGATTTCTGCAAGAAAATCTTGTCGTAGAAAATTAGGATCGGATTTTGAAGGGGCCTTTGTTGTAGATCCTTAGGGAAAGTGGGGATTTTGGGTATTTTTCACCACCACCGAAGAAAAAACCACTTCACGTATCTTGATGAAAGTGGGGATTTAGCAAAGGGCGGTGATTTATACAAAGAATAACTTCACGACATTTCGTATTATGAAAGAATATAACTTCTTTAATTTCTTTTTTGAAAATCTTAACCAACTTTGGTTTTCAATTGCTTTTCTATTGACAGTGATGTAAGCAACAATTTACCAAAGGGAAATGAAGAAGCTGGGCCTTCAATATGTTTAGGAAATGATAATCCTGATGATGAATGAGGAATGTAAAATAAAAAAATAAAAAAAAACTTGATGTCCAATTACATTGTATTTGTGCCATAATGGTTTATGTACAATTAACGTCATGTAATGTTTTTAATTACAGATCACTTGCTGGAAGAAAAATGTTGTGACAGGTTTTTTTTGGAGGGTTTTGTGTGAGAATGTAGTGGAATGGAATTACTAGGTACATTTTGTATGTGTTGAATGGGAGATGTTATATAGCAAGTTCAAATTGTATCAGTTGGAGTTGGTATGAATTTGCAATGTGATTTTGTATTTTTTGAATAGATTTTGATATTCATCAGTCCATATTGTGTACGTTGGAATGAGTTCTGTTATGTATCAGCTCATATTGTGACTGGATATATATAATATTTTTGTGCATCCTTCCCTCACCATATGGCAATGGACAAACTTAATGGGGCCCACCTAGGGGCCCACTAATCATGGGAAGTGTGAGAGATGAGAAGAGACACCTTGGATGAGACCATATATCAAATTTGGGGTCAATCCTATGCCGCTAACCCCTTCATCTGTGGCCCACAAATTTAATGACTTTATATTAAAGGAAAAAATTTGATCCTCGATTCAACGATCCAATCCATTTGGATAGGCGGAAATTCAATGTGACTAGTGTACTTAAGGGGGTTCTATGTGTTTGGATGGTTCGGATGTATTATGAAGTCAACACTATTATGTTGTTTCTCACCATGGTGAGGGATAGATGCACATGAATATTTCCCAATATATATAGGGAAATATTCATGTACATCCATCCTTCACCATTGGGTGAGAGACATTTACATAATTGGAAATATTCATGTGTAAAAGATGAAAAGCCATATATGGTCATATGCCGAAAAAGAATGTTCATGTGTAAAGAGGGAAAGCCATGTAAGTGTCCTCACCCTATGGCGAGGGATGGATGCACATGAATGTCCTCCTATATATATGAGTATGAGTACAGATATATATATATATATATCTACACACACACACACACATATATATATATATATATATTATGAGTACTGATATAATATATATTATGAGTACTAATATATCTATATATATTATGAGTACTTATCAGGTACGCACCTCGTGTATGTAGTATCCCATTGTGCGACGTGTTTTCAAACATTGGATGAAATCCAACGACTTTCCAGCTTAGAAACTTTTCAAGTTGTCTCATGAGAAATTGATTAAATACAATAATATCTCATGATATTTTGAAAGTAAATTGGCCAATAAAATAACATTTAGCTTCTCGAGAAGGGCTCATCCTTTTCTAACTTTCCAACTTTTTCATTTTTGGAAGTTGTGCCAAGAGAAGATAGACAGAATGGGAAGACGAATTTAGTAGAGAGGTTCGGTCTAAATTATGGGGCAGTTCAAATTCGGATCATTCTTGATGGGATTTCTGCAAGAAAATCCTGTTGTGGTCAGTTATTGTAGAGAAAATAGGATCGGATTTTGAAGGGGGCCTTTGTTGTAGATCCTTAGGGAAAGTGGGGATTTTAAGTGTTTTTTGTGATGCTTTGGAGTCCCACATCGACTATTGAGAGAAAAGTGAATGAGATGATATGTAGAGCTTACACCCTTACCTTGTCTGGATTGATGAGTGTGAAGCGAGCTTTCAAGAGTTGAAAAAGAGGCTAACATCAGCGCCAATTCTCACACTTTCGACTACTGGAGGAGGATTTACTATCTATAGTGATGCTTCAAAAAAAAAAAAAAAAAAAAAAGATTGGTTGGTGTATTGGTTAAAGCTTGGGTTGGTATGAAATAGGTTATGGGTTCAAAATGTGAAGCTCCGGAGTCCCACATCGACTATAGACAGGCAAGTTGTTGAGGTCAATGTCCACCCTCGCTCCTGAGCGGTCATAATTGTGGTTGAGCCCGAGGCCTCGCCATTAAATAAAACTATTGTTGTGCCATTTCCTTTCACCAACTGGTTTTGGGATAAGTAGTAGATCAATGGGGTGTAAGATCCTACAAGTGGTAATAAAGCCCGGTAGGTCGGGTGTTCGAATCACGGGACATGCGTTTTGCGAGTTCACAACAAGAGTCGCGGCAGGTGTGCCGTTGAGGAAGGGATTGTTGAGGTCAGCGTCCACCCTCGCTCCCGAGCGGTCATTATTATGGTCGAGGCCAAAAGGGGGGGCGGGTGATGGCTTGTTACTATAGATGATTACTTGTTGCTATATTTGCTTGGTTATGATCAAGATTCTTTGATTTAACATTTGATCCAGTGACAGGTTTTTGCAGGGGATTTACAGGTCAAGATAGATTTGGATTATTATGATGTAATCTTTTTTAGAATGGATTGCTCAAGTTTTCAAGTGAAGAAGGTCTCTGGCTTGAACCTGACAGTGTTCGCTAGAGCGAACCCATCACAAAAATTTCATCGCTCAAGGAGTAGATTATTATGATGTAAACTTTTTTAGAATGGATTGCCCAAGTTTTCAAGTGAAGAAGGTCTCTGGCTTGAGCTTGATAGTGTTCGCTCGAGCGATGCTCCTTCCGCTCAAGCGAACCCATTACAAAAGTTTCATCGCTTGAGCCAACCTGATACAGAAACACCTTTGCTCGAGCGAACCTGGGCGAATTCAACTCCTATCTGGAAACTCTCTCCTATTTTCTCTCAAGAGGTTAAGTTTTATCCTAATTGCATCAAAACTCTTGAGGCATGAATGTAGGCTTATTTATAGCTCTTCTCTCTCTAATGAAAAGCACTTCTCTTCAATAAGAAACCCTAGAGAAGATTTTGAGATATCAATCATCCTCCAAGGCTTCTAGTTGTAGTGCTGAATATCAAGCTTTGGTTCTCATTCCATTATACTATTCTGCAGTAGAGACATCTTGAAGGTGGCTTCAAGGTGTTCGTTTCAAGCACGATGAAGGTGTACGGCGAGCAGTCAGCACGATAGCACAGTCCTTAGGTGAGTTGCAATTGGAAAAAGGGGTTGTGAGTTATTTCTCGTAACTTTCAATTATTTAGTGCTTGGTTGTTTGTTAGCCTAGACAATAAGGCCCGTTGTTTTTTCCCAAGTAGGGTTTTCTACGTATACATCGCGTGTCCTTTTCATTGTGTGGATTGATTGCTTTTAATCTGACTTAAGATTAATTATTAGTTTAATCACGTGTTGTTTGATATTTAATAGAGATCTGGTTATTTGGACCTCAGCCTGTGTTAAAGCCGGTTTTTCAAAAGTGAATGTGATTATATGTAGAGCTTACACCCTTACTTTGCATGAGGCCTTTTGATGGGTTGAGGCCCATTAGAAACAAAACCGTGAGGCCCGTGGGCCAGAGTGGACAATATCATGCATGGCATGGGGGTGAGGCGTTACAAATGGTATCAGAGCCGACTTTTGACTAGTTCGAGTATAGGTCCCTTGCCGTGGTCTGGTGCAAGTGAGCAGGTTTCCATGTAGGCGAGCCAAGAGGGTTGGCAGGTTACAGGGGTGTGCATCCCTAAGGGGGGTGGAATGTGACGCCCCAGAGTCCCACATCAACTATAGAGAAGAAAGTGAATGAGATTATATGTAGAGCTTATACCCTTACCTTGCATGGGACCTTTTGATGGGTTAAGGCCCATCAGAAACAAAACTGTGAGGCCCATGGGCCAAAGCGAACAATATCATGCATGAGTATGGGGTGGGGCATTACAAATCGCATTAGAAGAGTCACTTTTCGCAATGAGATCCCCAAGGATGTTCCTAGAAAAGCACCGAAGAGCTTCCAAAATGGCTAACACCTCAGCTTCATTAGAATCGCAAACATACACGTGCTTTGAAAACATAAATATGATGTCACCCTTACTATTGCAAAGAACACCTCCAACTCCCCCCGGCCTTGGCTTTTCTCTTGCTGAACCATTAACATTGAACTTAAACACTCCAATGGGGGGAGGAGAAAAGAAAAACAGAATTTTTTACCTTAATGGGGCCACATCCTATACAAGTCTCCCAATTATAAATAATATCATTTAAGCTAAAATTGGAGAACTCTTTTCTTATCAAAGCCCACTTTGATATACTCATATTAATTAAAGCAATCAAATCCATTAGGGAGGAGGACTTGCCTTTGAAAATTCTATCATTCCTTTCTCTCCTAATTGACCGTAGAATAGTCAAAAGAATTAACCTCCAAAGAGTAAGACCGCATCCAACAACATGATCTCTCATCGAAGACTCTACATCCTCTTCATTCTTCCTCGGAAAACCCCAAGTAACTCCACATCTACTAATAAAATGACCCCAAAACATTGATCGCAAAGTCACAATGAAGTAAAAGATGATAAACTGTTTCTGCCTCAGTGAAAGTAAAAATCATAAATTTGAAGGCTGAAAGGTGAAGTATGTAGGCCCCTCCTGGCCCAACAGGTTATGATGCAGTGTTTTGTAAAGGAGGTTATTAGGATATAGTTAAAACTAGTGTGGCAACTGAGATTTATAAACTGAGAATGATTGGCTTTGTTGATCTTCCATGCATTATAATCATTGTCTATTTAGAAAATACAATACCAGTGGTCACCTAATGCAAGCTTCAGGGTGGGTCTTACAAAGTGAGATCATCCATTGTGGAAAAGGAAGATAGAGTCCATTTAGGTGAGAGAATTGAGCTGACCTTTAAGTCTTAACTTTACAAAATAATGGCTCCTTACCCTCGGAAGTTCTCACTTGGTCGGCCCCCAAACCCCAAACCCCAAACCCCCACAAAAAAAAAGGGTACTAGTAATAAAGAATTTGCCTTTTTTAATTTATATTTTTTATTCTGATCTTCAAGGGTATCTTTGCCATTTTTCAACTATATATATTAAAGCAAAGGGGGAGGTGGGCTGTGGGAGGTGCCACCTCATCCCTTAAAAGTCTCTCCTTTCAGAGAAATACAAAAGAAAAAAAAGGAGAGAGCATTTGCCTTTCACGTGGGGCCTTCTCAATCTCCTAAAATCTCTCCTTCCTTCTAATCTTCCCTAAAAATCTCTCATTTAGATTACCACCTTCTCAATCTCCTAAAATCTCCTAAAATCTCTCCATCCCTTCTAATCTTCCCTAAAAAAATCTCTCATTTACATTACCACCTTCTCAATCCCCCCAAATCTCCTAAAATCTCTCCATCCCTTCTAATCTTCCATAAAAAAATCTCTCATTTAGATTACCACCATATCATCTCACTATAATCTTTGTGAGCTATCATGACCGTTGATTTAGTGATCTAGGTGACGTAAAATCCATGCCACAAAAAATCATGTGTTCTAATTTTATTCAACGCCCACCTTCTTCACTACAAAAACTCATGTGTTCTAATTTTATTCAACGCCCATCTTCTTCACCTAAATCCCTACTTTTCTTTCATTGGGCCAAATCTAACACCAATCTGATTTGGGCTATCATCAGATGATCATGTAAAAAACATGTGATTTCACTTTCTCCATTCTAAATTTTAATCATGTGTTCTACATGTGATGAATTCATTGGTGGTCTCAATTATGATGGGGATGAAATATGGCTGCAATATGCCATGAGGACGGTGTTTTTTGAGTGGTTTAGATGCAAAGGTGGGACCTGCTGCTGGATTTATAGGGCTGACCTTAGGGGTGCTCATGAGCTGACCAACCCAATCCCTACCTGATCAAGATCACATTGGGCTGGACTTTTGTGCTGTTTAAAGGCTCATTTGCTGGTTTCGGCATAATTTTTTGGCCCAATAGTAAAATGGTCCGGGCCAAGCCTACTCATGCTAAATGATCTGGTTTCTGGTCTCAACAAATTTTTCACAGGAAAGGGTCTGTATAGCATTGGCTTAATTTGCAAGCCTATGAGCCGGGTTTGGGGCTTAATTATAAACACCACAACCTTTCCTTTGGGCTAATGTGAACCATGAATACCACTGAGGCTTGTTCATTTTGTGTGAACAAAATCGCCATTTTGTATTAGGATTTGAGGATTGGGCAGTGACTTCTATTTGGGCTCAAGAGAATTCCTTTGACCCAATCAGTGGGGCCCATCTAAATCCCTACTTTTCATTAATTATATTTAAAAACTCTTAAATTCTTATATATCTTCAATTTTGGCCTTGGGCTTAGCACGGGGCTTTGCTGCTAGTATTTTCTTAATAGAGAAGACTTGATTGAAAGAAATTTGAAAAATTTTTATACTCTTTTGAAATGTTCAAATCTTCACATATCACGTACTTCTTTGAAAATCAGCCAAGATTTTTATACTTTTTTGAAAATTTTACTTTATTAAATAATAAAAAATAGAATTTGTGAATCTTCATCTTTAGTTGCTTTTATGGTGTTCTAAATTTAAATAAAATGACAGAGTGGATATGTGAAGGCTAGTATGAATAGAGTTCCAATTCCTTTTACATTTCGGAGTATACTCATAAAAAATGGGTATAGGTCATGCCTATAATCCTAAGGGTTGAATCTCTAATATAGATGTTAGAAAACATACCAACAAGATAGCGAGAAATAAAAATAGGTAAAGGAAGACAAAGGAAAGCCTGTGATGTAAGTTGTAAGTCTAATTCAATGCTGACATGAGAATAGATAGGTTTGATTATGAGTGTAATGATCATTAGATTTAGGTAGAAATGGGCTTAACACACTTCAGGCCCTCTTCACACTTGTCCTGTTTGGTTGTAGCTATTCATTAGATTCGGCTGCTTTGCATGTGACCTAGGATTTGTGTAAGCCTAACATCAGCAACAATTTTGACCATTTCCTATTATTGCCACACTAAAATACAGGAAAGAGTCCTGGACTGAAATGAAAGAAAACTTGGTAGACTTGAGCAATTAGTACTTGGTGCTAGGATGGCAGCCATACATCCTGTTGCACTTAATTACAATGGATGATGGTTAGGTCAATGCTCCAGAACTCAAGCAGTAAATACTTTTAGAAAGAAGAGGAGGGATCAAGTCTAAACTAAACAGGTCAATAGTTTTTCTTTTATACTTTTCTTTTAACCTAGTTGGTTGGATATCCAGTTTCTCACTTACTTTCTACCAATCCTTGGCTTTCTTTTGTATAGGCATCTGTCTTCCCGTCATGGGTCGTAGCCCCTTTGGCTGAGTACCGAATAGGTCTATTGTTTACGAGGGAACATTTATCATCACATGCGGTCCATCTCTTGGGACCCGCATGAATGCATGATTATAAGTGGGAGTAGGAGGAGAAGGAAAGGTCTCATCTTGACTAGTGTATACGACCAATGAAAACCAGCCCCATCTGACTATCTTGACCCTTGCTTAATAACCTAACGTTTATCTTTTTATATATTTTTGTACCCCGGATCGGCCCGTTCGGTAATTTTATTTATAAAGTCAAGTAAAGTTAAGTCAATTTAAACATCCCATCAAAAACACCTTTTACCAAAATTCCCTCAATCTTTTCCCAAAAAAGTCAAAAAGCAACTACCTTTACTCACTAAAAGAAAAAAATACTCTACTTTTTCGTACAAAAAGTCAAAAAGATTCCATAACAAATAATTAAAAACAAAATATCATAATAACCCATTTATATTTTATTCTTTCTTCAAAATCAACTTTACTTCACTTGACTTAATTAGTAGAGTTACCAAACGGGCCCAAGAGATCCAATTTATGCATGAGTGAATTCTACCACACCTCGGAGAAAGGACTACTGGCAAGAGATTGAACACTAGACACTTGGGTGAAAGTAAGACAGACTCCCATTGTGCTACCTGTTCTTACTCTCAACAGCCTAACATTTATCAGCCTTTCGACAACAAGTCACTTTTGAAGATTCAATCCAAAGTCGCGTAAAGATTGCATGTGTTGAAATGTGTCTCTAACCAATTTGGGGTTAGTGGTGGGTTTGGCGTGGGGAGTGGGTCGATTGATCAAAGGTGAGCCGAAGTGGGCTCCATAGAGCTAGGTGAACAACTCTATTATTATATATAAATCGAAGTGGATTCGATGGATTTGATTGCCAATTTCACTGTCAATTTCAATTGACCTCCTACTAATATCACTGATTAATCCTCCTACTAATATTAGCCTTATTAATAACGTTCTTTTTACCAATCCAATGTTATAGAAACTCTTTCCTCTTCTCTCTGTGTTTTTATTTACGTCTCTACATTTTCCACATTTAAATGCCACAAGCCCTTTCCTCTTCTCCATCATCTCTAACAAATAACTCATTGATTTTTCTTATGAGGGTTACACTCTAAACTATTATTGTCGATTTTTTATTTTAGACCTTTACATCATTATAACTACCACAAATTACATTGCCTGTGCTTTAGCACAGGGTGCTTTCGCTAGTGGTTTATGATTCAAGGCATAAACTAAAAACCAAATGTATGATTACTAATGATTGATTAAAAGTTGAACCATATCTGTGATCTAAACTATTCATTCTAAGATGCATTTTCTATGCGGGGTATGAAAAAACTTTCCAAAAGAAAAAAGAATTTCATGAATGTGTCTAATCATGTGCTGGGTCAGGCTGGGAGACTCCACCTTTTTAATTATGGCCCAGCTAATGAGCCTGAAAATTAGGCCCAGATCTTCCCTTTCACAAACTTTTAGGCCATTTACTTTTGTTCATGTTGTTAAAAATGATGGGCCTTGAACTTCAGCCTTTCATATATTTATCCGGAAAATCATGTTGGACCTTAAAACACAGCCCATATCTAGCCCCATGTGGACTGGAGCAGTCCGGCTGGGCCCATGACCAAACCTACTCATCCTCCTAAAAAATGGCAGCTGTGAATTTATGGTGCTTTTGGATCAGTGCACTACTTGAAGGCATCTGTGAGAGTCTTGGGCGACCCAATGGACAACAGGGTTTGATCTATTTGTTTACATAAACCATATGTAAAATTACAAAGCTATTATGCGGTGTGCCATTCATAAATGCAACAGTCCCAGGTAGGGGTGTTCATGGCCTAGTGCACCAGGCTGAACTTATCAAAGCCCAAACCATTTGCTTATTGAGCATAATACTCAGGTTAACATCAAGACTACAGGCCTAAAAGCTCAGTCCAAGGCCAGATGATCATATGCGAAATATTTTATAAAATTTTAACAGTTTTATCCCAGTTTATTTTCTTCATGATTCCTCATGGAATTTTTATTTATTTTGATGTTTTCACATCATAGCATTGTTGAGAAATTAACACTTGATGATTATAATGCAATAATATCCTTTAAACACATGGGTTTCCTGAACATTTTCATCTTCTGCAACATTCTTTTAGAAAAGATACTATTGGAAAATCAATACATAATGTTATCATGATATTTTGAAAAATGCCAAAATTTGTGATGGACTAGTCCCAGGTAGAAAATCGTTCTGACTCACCCTGTCTCAGCTGAATCAACTCGCCTCAGAGAGTCATCGGGTTGGGTCAGTCGAACGAGTTTGACCAAGTAACCAGCAAGATTTGGCCTAAGTAACTTGGCGAAGCTGGCCCTTTAAAAAAAAAACAAACAAACAAACAAAAACCTTAGCCTGACTGGATTTAACTTTTGGACCAGAAAATAAGGCCCAGGGCTAGCCAACTGTCTAGAAAGATAGTCCAAATCAAGCCCAATACATTTGATGCACTGGAACTTGAAAGGTTAGGATGCTGCAAAACATGTTATCACCATATATAGACGTTTGGCCCTCACAACAGAGTTTGTGAATGGACTCTTCTGCAAGCACCCGGAACAGGCTAAGGCTGATGATTTCTTCTTCACGGGGCTACCACAAACAAGGCCACAGTGTTAACAAGTTGGGCTCCAATGTAACCCAAGTGAATGAAGCCCAGATTGCCGGACTCAACACTCAGCCTCCTAACTGGAGCAAAATTTATCATGTATGAGGTTCTGATGTATCCACGTACTGTAAGGTTTTACCAAGTCCTAATGTAGAAGTAAACACCAAGTCCTAATGTAGTAATGTTATGGTAGCATCCCATCCAGCTGTGGTACTGCTTTGACCTCTCATTATGTGATGTTGGGGCTTACCTTTCATGAATTCCAAACCACTCACTCATATCATCGCCACATGAACTGTTGGAACATTTAGGAACTCAAAATTAGTTGCTTCCTTCTTAGTTTTTATATTCTTGGCCTTAAACATCCCTTTGTACTGAAGGAGTAAAAAGGTCGATGTCGTAATTCATTGAAAGATGAAGTAGGTGGTCTTGCCATGGCAGAGGTGACAAATACATTGTACTTGTTAACAAGGCCAAAAAGCAAGTACATGGTCTTATCCTCATCAGAAATGATCTCTCTTATTGCTGCTAATGTATGACACACCAATCTTGATAATGGTACTGTTGGATTGGCCACAGAGAAAACACTGGATTTCAGGGACTTGGTCATTTTCACCTATCTATGTGCGTATTGTTGGGAATATTGTCACGATCCGGGCCCGAGATCCGGTAACCCTGAGCCGTAATCTCATACTTACTCCCGTAAATTCCAAATTAACCGAAGTCAAAACGGAATCCACAAGGGATAACATTCTCTATTTACCTGTCAAATACACAAATTTGTGGAAACATTTATATTTGACAATATCAATTCACGATTTACATTTATACAAAATAATGTTCTTTATACATGTATCATTTCCATTATTTACTTGTCAATCAGTGCATATCCAAAACATCATGCAATGACAATTAATTACATACCAAAATAATTATACAAAAAAAATAAATTCTCGAGACATTTTCCAAAACATTCTCTCAAAATGTTCCAACTCCGTTTTGCACTCGGATACCCATATCAGATGGTATTCCATCCATTCCATTCATTCAGTCCTCCTGGAGGAACCGGAGCGGTCTCCTCCGCTGCCGCCTAGGGCGCTGCTGCACCGGCATGGGCAATCGGGCCTGTAATGCTAATGAACATGACAGTTTAACAATGTACAAACAGATCTTGTAATAGCATGTTAATCCATAAACTAAACTCATTCAATCTATTAGTAACAGTTCCAATTCTAGATAAGTCTAGAAAGTTTCTACAATAACAATATGCGAACATAAAAGTCAATCCCGTGGTTATGTATAGGGTGGTCATTACCATAGTATTCATTTTCATTTCATTTACCATCTTCCCTCAAATGAAGGATTCTTCTTCCAATTGAAGGCATCGATCAATACCCATAGATACGATCGGAAATGGTGGGAATTATTAGTGTCCGGCACAGGGACAACTAGCATCACCACTGAGCTCCGGAACACCCCCAAAAACATCTACTGCAGTAGGATTAGTCATTTATTTCATTTATTAGTTCAATGAACTCATTTAGCGTTTTAATACAACAGCTAGGTAGTGCCAGAGTCAAAGGTCAATGCTTTTCAGTAAGCACTCCAATCCTAGATTCGATTCAATTCAACGACTTCCTTTATAACAAGGGAAGGGAATAATAGTGATACCAATCTCATTAGATTGGGACACAATGTTACAATGAGGGAATTACAAAATCGATTATGATTCTATCTCAAACCTAAACAACCATTTAGGTGTAACCAACGGTTACCAAATGCACGTGTTATTCTCGATGAGCATTACATTGATATATTTAATGTGTGCATTATAGTCTCCGTCATTAAAATCCTTAATTAATTCCCAATTAATTAGCTATGGAATTATTCCTTCATTATCCTTAATCCTTAACAGTTTCACTTTACCCCATGAGTAACCTTAGAACTAATTAATGGAGCATTTATACTCACAAGGAGTGCTCCAAGCCTATGCAAAAATCCAAAATCCATTACGGTCCGATCGATTGGCCAAATTTTCACTAACATTCTTTCCTTCGATTATCTATACTTAATAGTCCTTAATTATGGCATAGTCAGTTCTATGACTCATTTATAGTCCATTCCTAATCATAGATAAAGTACCTGTATAAATAATCGTCAATTCCAACCGATTGGACCTGAAGGTCCGATCGATCGGCCTGAAACCATGTCCCAGTTAAGGATTGTCCGATTGATCGGTCAGTCCATCCGATCGATCGGACCTGGGACGAATCTATTCTAAAACTAATCAGTCCGAAGCTGATTCTTTCTTCCTCCTTCTCTACTTCCAATTCATTCCAAATTTGCAAATCTAATGGAACCTCATGTTCCCTCCTCATACATAATCCATCCACAAAACAACACCTCTAATCATCCATTAATCATTTCATTCAATCCATAAACAACTCAAAACTCAATGAAAATGCACAAAATCTAAATCAATGGAAATTCCAAGAATTTCTACAATGATTAACACTAACTACAAGCACATGTTTATACTTACCTCTTGAAGCCAACTAACTCAAAGTCCTCTTGCTTAGCTTGCTTTGAGATGAAAAATCCCCAAATGAAACCCTAACTCCATGAAAACATGAAAATACACAACCTTTAAGCTATTTGTGCTAGAAACCTTCACTAACTAACCAATGGAACTTGCAAGTTCTACAAAAGCACTTAACTACTTACTTGAGGCTCAAAGGAATAGATTTTGAGATATTTCTCAAGCTCTACACTTCAACAATGGAGGAATGACTTGAGGAAGAAGATGAAGATGAATATAAACTTCTCAAAACCCCCTTGAATCACTCCTAGCCTCACTCTTAGTGGTGTACATGGATCGGATTGGGCCAAATCCGTCACCAATCCGTTACCTACGGATTGACGGATTTGAAATCCGTCACCAATCCGTGGCTATTAAAATCCGATTCGATCCAATCCGTGGATGACCGGATCGGATTGGATTAATCCGTTCAATTCGTCCCTGTACATTACATGGAAAAAAAAAACCATGAACTACTATGCTTCACACCCTTCTTTCATGGATTATATCCATACATCGAAGCCCTAGATTAAGATTGCCCTTGGAAAACTAGGAGATTGGAAGTTGTATGTAATCAGTAATATTGTTCCCTTAAATAATGCTCAAGAAGTAAGATAATCATCACTGGCATCTAAATTGCACAAAGAAATGTAGAAAATTCTCTCAAACAGATCATGGAAGGATCAAAATCTTCAAAACAAACTCCCAGAAGAACCAATTTGTGGTCTGATCACAGATATTGTAGAAAACAGAGAAGTCGACCCTTTTTCTACAAGTCGATGGTGATGGTGAGCCCCACAAACTGACCAACTAGATGATCAGAGGTCACGGTCTCATATATCCCTTAATGACGAATCATATAAACCGAAAAACTTGAGAAACTGATTTGGAATCTGAAATTTGGACACTGCAGATGTAAAACAGTACACAATTGGTTGAAGCTGTTTCTTCCTAAAACAATGGAGGAAAAAAAAGACCTGCAATGGATTCATTCCTTCTAGTTGTTGCAGCTAGGGTTCTTCTTGTTCTTGGGAGATGAAGAAAACACGAGAGATAGAGAGAGATCGAAGAGATGGGAGAGGGAAGAGGGTTTTCTCCTCTGGTAGCTTGGGTTCTTGCTCTTGGCCTTTTGGGGATGAATGAACGATTGGGTAATGGGTAGGGTTTTGGCCTTTTGGGGATAAATATTCATAGGGAATAATTACATTTGAGCCCCTATACTTTTTCTTTTTTTTTTTATATATATATATTTAGACATCTTAATTTATATCTAGACCCCTTAAATTTTTTTTTTATTTAATATCAACGGATCGGATCGGATTGAATCCGTGGATTGAGGATGAAATCCGCCACCGATCCGTTGCTAACGGATTACAGGATTTTTGATCCGTCACCAATCCGTTTATTTTCGGATCAGATTAAAATTTGCGGATCGGATCGGATCGGATTGGATTGACGGATTTTTTGTATACCCCTACTCACGCTTGATGAAGGAGAATGCAAGAGAAAAGGAAAAGATGAAGGAGATGCCTAGGGTTTGGGAGAAATGAGCTCATTTACTCATTCTATCCTAATATAAGGCTCTCTTACACTAAAACCCCCTCTTATTAAGCATTATTACATTTTGAGTTAAATGAAGCCTCATTTGGTCCATTTGAGGTCAAATGGAATCGCGTCTATTATGAAAGTTAACGTACTATTCGAGATACACTTGTTGGTATCAAGAATTTCCGTATTTGACAAAATACATGAAAATCCGTATTTACGAAAAAGTCCTTAGCCTACCTTGTTTTAGTCTGAACTCATTTTAATCAACTCAAACCCATTCAAATTCATTCCATTATGCTTAATGCATCATTTGAGACTAATTTGTCTCTCTTTGGTCTTTAACCTTCATTAACCAAATTATTCATGCTTTATTAGTACTAATCCTAATTAATTAGCTTTAATCATGATTAGTTCGGACCAGGGTGTAACAAATATCCCACATCCCACATTGCTCAAATAATGGATTTGACAAGGCTTCATATGCATGTTTGGGCATTCCACCCGTTACTTTAAGCTTTTGGGTTGGTACAATATGGTTTTAAAATCCTAGATCCGCCACTGTCAATAGGAATCCTCTAGTATTTTGTTGTCCTGATTGTCAAGCCCTGCAATGAAGAAATCATGGACCTGAATGAGCTTCGGGTCCCCTTCAAGACTAGTCCATTCACCAAAACTGCCAAAGTTATGCACCAGTGATCAAGAAAACATGGTTCATGCTTATGAACATGGACCCAAAGTACACATTCTTGGAAAGAACTAACGTCTTCAGCAAATTGTAGGGTGCAACTGCGATCAAGGAGACTAATGCCGTCTCAAAATCCATTTATTAGTATGTGAACAAACAGAGAGAAGACTATACAATTTAATAACCAACAAGAACGAAGTTATTTGAATTGATTTAAATGAGACCATACATCTCAAAATCCCTTATGCACAAATGACCAAGGATCAATCACCTGCCTCAGGGTATATTTATTGTGTGGAGTGCTTAAGTAATACCGAGGTAATCTCCTGCCTCGGCACCAAAATACCAATTAGGGGTTACTCCGGCCTGATTTATTCCAGTTCGGCAAGAGTGCCAGCTGTCGCCAAGTTGGAGTTGGATTCGATCTGCTTACCGACCTCGTTCATAACGGGCTCTGCCCTGAGCGCCTCCGTACCCATGACCGACCTCCTGCATCCCCTGATCTCGGTAATTCCCATCTCGGTCCACTTGACCGAGATGGATGTCCGTCTTAATCTCCATTTATGAGATGGGACGGCTACATGGTAGTAGAGCCTCCCTGACAGAAGGTGGCCAAGTACTGATAAGGGACCTTCCCTATCACTTCCACATTTATGTGAGGGGGTTGAGGGGACGTCCGGTGGGACAAGTATCCTCACCTACCATCTTAGGAGTAGGCTGATGGGACAAGTATCCTCACCTACCTCCACTATAGAACCTTCTATTCTCTCCTACATATACATGCATGGGAGCCCCATAAGAGGTAAGCAATATACAGTTGACATCCTGTTTATTTCACCCACATCTTCTCCACTTCACCCTAGTTCAGTGACTGCACTAACTCAGGCGTCGGAGTGCCTTTGGCTGACAGCAGCCTCGGGCCCTGACTGTTCTTTCTTCCCTTTTTTCAGGATTCAGGCCGTCGGTGACTTCTCCGACCAGCTGAACAGGATTTTCCTAACCCCCTTCATCACTTAAACTAAGTCCGTAATATTTTAGGCACTTACAATTGGCGCCGTCTGTGTGAAACTCGAACCCATGACCTGCAAAATCCATACCTTCATCCTAATAGCCATGCCTCCTAAGGCTAAGAAGGGAAAGAGCGTTGTTGGACCGTCCATGTCCGGCCAGCCAGAGATATTCTTGCCTCTCACGCCGCCTCCACTGGTGACGAACCAGGCAGGGGCATTAGGGACAAGACAACAAAGAGATGTCAGGCAAACACCACCCAACCCTCAGTTGAAAAGAGCGGAAGGGGATCCTGTTGTTCGAAGCGTAGGGTCACCCGTCACGGTGACACACTTATCGTCGAGAGGTGTACCAGCGTCTCCTCGAAGCGGTCCCGTAGCAGTACGGGCCCGGACAACGTCCTCCCAGGCGGAGCGTCCACGCCTGGAGGTCGTTTTCACCCAAGCACCCCGCAAGGACGTTCCTCCTCAAGAACAGTCCCAGCGGGGTAGAGCTCCTGAACAATCTCAGCCTCCGCGGTCTCATCACGAAGACCACATGGAGGAGGACCATATCCATCTCGGTGACGAAGGTGACGACGACACGGCCCTAGAGGACGATGTTGAAGCCCAAGCTGAAGCAATCAAGGCTCAGAACCTCGTCATTGAGGAACAGAAGGCACAGATCCTCCAGCTCCAGCGACAGCTGGAGGTAAAGGACGGACCCCAGCCCGAAGCCTCTCACACGCCCCCACCTCAGCGGAGAGCTCGGCGGGGCCCAGAGGGTCAGCCAGACCTAAGGGAGCAGCTAAACGAGAGACGTGCCCGAGCTCGGGAAGAAGGCTCGAGTAACACTCACGCCAGCGCCGACCAGCGTCAGCGTCAAAGGCAAAAGCGGGACGTCGGTGCCGACCCCGACATAGCCGCTTATATTGATCAGCAGATTAAGCTGGCCGTGCAGCAGAACCTGGAGCATGCCGGCCTCGCTCGAGGCCGGTTGGCTACCAGATATAGCGACATCCACGGCACCTCCCCGTTTACTCGGGAAATCACAGATCATCCTCTCCCTGACAAATTCAGCGTCCCACGCTTCAATCTTTATGACGGGACGTCGGACCCCGAAGCTCACCTCCGACACTTCACCCAGAAGATGTCGGTATTCAGCGGCGACGGGAACCTCGACTGCAAGGTTTTCTCCTCCAGCTTAGGTGACCTCCCGCTTCGGTGGTTCTGTGCGCTCTCCGAGGGATCGATCTCGGCTGGCGACAGCTCCGAAACTCCTTCGTCGAGAAGTTTCAAGCACATCGGGTCATCCCAAAGACCGACGCCGACCTAATCTCTATCAAGATGAGGCCGACAGAGAATATCACTCGATTCGCCAAAAGGTTCTGGACCATCTACAGCGTAATCGAGAATTCCAATGACGAGGTAGCCGTCACGGCTTTTCAACAAGGTTTGCTACCAGGAAATGAGCTTCGGAAGAAGTTGGCGCGTCGCCCCGCGGACTCAGTGAAGACACTCATGGCCCGGGTGAACCAGTATGTTGAGCAAGAGGAGGACGAGCTCCGGGCTCGGGAGAGCCATAATCTCTGGCCCCCACTCCAAGAGGGCCAACCTTCCGAAGGCCGACCTACAAGGAGGGAAAAGAGGCTTGCTAAGAGGGAGGCGGACCGAGGTCGAGAGCCATCCAGCTCGGCAGCGCGTTCTGCTCCCACTTCGGGAGGCAGCGCGAAACCGAAGCCAAGTGGCGCCCCTCACAAAGCCGTAAACACCATCTTCAAAGAGCCGATTTACAAACTCCTGGGCAAAATCCAAGCCCAGCCTTTCTTCAAATGGCCCCAGCCTATGAAAGGTGACGCCGCCTTACGGGATCAGAGCAAGTTCTGTGCCTACCACAAAGATAGAGGACACAGAACCGAGGATTGCTACTCCTTCAAGAATCACCTTGAAAGGCTTGTGAAAGATGGGCACCTCCGAGATCATATCAAAGAGGAGGGAAGGGTAAACCAGGCCCAGCAGCACCACCTCGACGACAGGGACAACGATGGGCCTATAGGAACCATCGACGTCATTCACCTGGCTCCCGCTCCCAAAGGAAGTGATCAAGCGCGTGCCGAGGCCAGGAGGGCCCAGCACGGTAAACATGTGATGGCGGCCGAGCTCGGTCCCTCTGTAAAGAGGGCCCGCATAGAGAGACCAAAGATTTGGTTCTCAGACAAAGACTTGGCCGGGGTTCAGCTACCCCACAATGATCCTCTTCTTTTGACTATGAGGTTGCAAAACTTCAACGTCAAGAGGATCCTAGTGGACCCCGGGAGCTCCTCAGAAATCCTTTATTTCGACTGCTTCAAAAGAATGGGTCTGAAGGAAGAGGATCTGCTCGAAGCTCGCACCCCTTTAGTGGGATTCAGCTCC
This sequence comes from Umbellularia californica, assembly GCA_028538565.1. Lineage (NCBI taxonomy): Eukaryota > Viridiplantae > Streptophyta > Magnoliopsida > Laurales > Lauraceae > Umbellularia > Umbellularia californica. The sequence continues at coordinate 8,775,120 of JAPQWN010000006.1, read as the reverse complement.
AAGACGGTATATCCCAAAGGGAAGATTTCCCTCAAGGTCGAGGTCGGAGGAGCCCCCACGACGGCAAATTTCCTGGTGGTGGATGCACAATCCCCATACAATGTCATCATGGGGAGAACCTGGCTTCATAACATGGAGGCTGTTCCCTCGACCCATCACCAGAAGCTCAAGTTCCCTTTACAGAACAAGGACGGGAGCTTCGAAGTCATCATAGTCCGCGGTGACCAAGACATGGCCAAAGAATGCCTCTTGGCCGTGGTCCCCGGAGAGACAGAGCCTCAGCGAGTCCACACGACCGAGCTCGAGGCTGAGCTCGATGCTGTGGGCCGGACTCCCGAGCAGAAGAGCATCGAGGACCTCACCCAGGTCGGGATCGACCCCAGCGATCCAGAGAAATTCTTCCTGCTGGGTAGTCAACTTGCTGACAAGGAAAGGGCCAGGATGCTCGACTTCCTGTTGCAAAATAGAGAGGTCTTCGCCTGGACCCCATATGAAATGTCTGTCATCAGCTCGGAGGTCATAAGCCACAAGCTAAATGTTGACCCTCAGCATAAACCTGTTGCCCAAAAGATTCGAAGGTCGGGTACCCAACAGACATAGGCTGTGACCAAGGAGGTCAGCAAGTTACTGGAAGCTGAAGCCATTAGAGAAGTCCACTACCCTGTGTGGTTAGCCAACACGGTTGTGGTGAAAAAGAAGGATGGGAGCTGGAGGGTCTGTGTAGACTTCACCTACCTGAATAAAGCCTGCCCCAAAGACAGCTTTCCTCTACCAAAGATAGACCAGCTGATCGACGCCACTGCCGGGCATGAAAGGATGAGTTTCCTCGATGCCTACCGAGGTTACCATCAAATTCCAATGCATGAGCCTGATCAAGAGAATACCGCGTTCATAACACCCAAGGGCACCTACTGTTACAAAGTAATGCCCTTCGGGTTAAAAAATGCTGGTGCCACTTACCAGAGGCTGGTGACCAAGATGTTTCAGGACCAGCTCGGCAGCACGGTCGAGGTATATATTGATGACATGGTCGTCAAGTCAAAACGGTCACAGGACCACTTGACTGACCTACATCAAACCTTCTCCATCCTCAAACAATACAAGCTCAAGCTGAACGCTTCCAAGTGTGCATTTGGCGTCGGCTCGTGCAAGTTCCTTGGCAGCCTGGTTACTAGGCGAGGAATCGAGGCCAATCCCGATCAGATTTCCGCCATCAGAGCCCTACAGAGTCCGACCTCGACCAAACAGGTTCAGATACTTACCGGGATGGCAGCAGCACTGAACCGCTTCATCAGTCGAGCCTCAGATAAATGCCATCCCTTCTTCCAGCTCTTGAAAAAGAGCTCCGGGTTCCAATGGACCCCGGAATGCGAAGGCGCTCTCCAGGAACTAAAGGCGTACCTTTCTTCCCCTCCTCTGCTTTCCACCCCGGTTCGGGGTGAGGTCTTATACCTATATCTGGCGGTTTCGGACCATGCAGTAAGCTCTGTACTCGTGCGAGAAGATGACAGGCAGCAAAAGCCCATCTATTACACAAGCAAAATCCTGCTGGACTCCGAAACGAGATACCTGCCACTGGAGAAGCTCGCATTTGCACTCGTCAGTGCATCCCGCAAGCTCTCCCACTACTTCCTGACATATCCCATAGCGGTTGTGACAGAACACCCGCTTAAGTCCCTCTTTAGGAGAGCAAACTTCTCAGGAAGAGTGTCTAAATGGGCTGTCGAACTCGGGCAATATGACATCAATTATCAGCCCCGGACGGCCATTAAAGCCCAAATATTGGCAGACTTCATCGTGGAATTCACCTCTCCTAGTTCGGCACCGAGCCATCTCGACACCGAACTGGGGGGCAAGGAGGTGAGCACTTCGGCAGAGACCGAACAAGAGCGGTCCTGGAAACATTTCCTCGCCTCATCTTGGAAAGTCTTCGTCGATGGGTCCTCCACCTCCAAAAGGGCTGGCGCTGGCGTAGTCCTTCAATCTCCAGAGGGCCTCGTCATTGAGCAAGCCCTAACCCTTGACTTCAAAGCATCTAACAATGAAGCTGAGTATGAAGCACTAATTGCAGGGCTGGGCAGCGCAAAAATCCTGGGGGCACAACAACTGGTGATCTTCAGCGATTCACAGCTGGTGACAAACCAACTCAATGGGGATTACCAGGCCCGTGATGACAGGATGGCAGCCTACCTGGCCCACACCAAGTAACTCCTATCTCAGTTCCAAAAGGCTGAAGTCAGGCAGATAGGCAGGGACTCCAACTCTCACGCCGATGCCCTTGCAAACTTGGCCTCTGCTGTCGAGGCAGGAAAAAGAAGAACTGTCGAAGTAGAAGCACTAGACAGACCGAGTATACAACTTCAACCACCTCGGCAGCTCATGTGTATTGATCTCGGCCAGAGCTGGATGGATGAACTCATCTCCTATCTCAAGAATGACCAGCTGCCCGACGACAAGAACCAGGCTCACAAAATCAGGCTAAAGGCAGCCCGATTCTGGCTCTCTCCGGATGGCAAACTCTACAAAAAGTCCTACAATGGCCCTTACCTCCAGTGCGTACACCCGAGCAGAGTCGAGGACTTCCTTTATGAAATTCACGAAGGGATCTGCGGCAGCCACATTGGAGGTCGGTCACTGGCTTACCGAGCTATCAGTCAGGGATACTGGTGGCCCTATATGCAGAAGGACGCACAGGTCTACGCCAGGAAATGTGAGAAGTGGCAGAAGTTCTCCCACTCTCTCCATCAGCCAGCACATGACCTAAGTCCTCTTTCTAGCCCCTGGCCCTTTGCCCAATGGGGGCTGGACCTCGTGGGACCACTCCACCGAGCTCCAGGAAACAAAAGATGGTTGTTGGTAGCTACTGACTATTTTACCAAATGGATAGAAGCTGAAGCGTTGTCCTCCATCACTGAGAAGGATACCAAAAACTTCGTGTGGAGAAACATCGTCACTAGATTCGGAGTTCCTCGAGCCTTGGTCACGGATAACGGGACCCAGTTCGACTCCAACTTTTTCAGAAGCTTCTGTCAAGACCTTGGCATCAGGAACTACTATTCTACCCCGGCATACCCCCAGAGTAATGGACAGGCTGAAATTTCGAACAAAGTGGTGCTTGACGGACTCAAAAAGAGACTGGATCGAGCCAAATGCAGATGGGTAGAGGAACTTCCAAGTGTCCTCTAGGCGTACAAGACTACCCCAAGGCGCTCGACCTCGGCAACTCCCTTCTCCCTAGCCTACGGAATGGAAGCTGTAATTCCACTTGAGGTCGGTCTCCCAACTCTCAGGTCGGAACTGTTCGACCAAGGCCAAAATGATACAAACCTCGCCACAGAGCTCGACTTGGCTGAGGAACGAAGGGATGCTGCAGCCATCCACCTCGCTTCCTACCAAAGACAGTTGGCTAGAGGGTACAATCAAAGGGTCAAAGAGCGGAAGTTCTCCCCTGGAGAATTAGTCTTAAAAAAGACCTTTCCAGCAGACAGAAGCCCTAGCGAAGGAAAGTTTGCACCGAACTGGCACGGGCCATTCAAAGTGACTTCGGTAGCTGGGCAGTCTGCTTACAGGCTTGAGGACATGGAAGGCAAAGAGCTACCACGCCCGTGGAATGCCACCCACCTCAAGAAATTCTATTTTTGAGATGTAATCTGATTTCGGAAGGTAATAAACTGGTTCTTTTTATAGAATAAGTTTGTATTCTCCAAATTCTCCTTTTCTCAATGAAGATGGCCGAGTTTTGAAGCTCGGCATATACACAGCATGGTTACTAGGGTCAATTACTTCGGCGCGGCCTTTGGGCCAGTCAAGTTTTGATGGTAAAACCGGACTCAGCCTTGTTCATAGGACTGAGCACTTGTTACCGAAGTCAGTGCCTGTTATGATTGCGGGATCAACACGGCATCTCGGGTTGCAAAAAATATATTAAGCACGGCAATGGACCGAGCTCATTTACTTGTTTTATTTCCTACTTTATTCTGGTTGTTCAGCCAAACGCATAAAGAGAGAAAGAACAAGACAAGCAACATTCACTACGGATGTTCAAAATCGGAAGTAGAACCAGTTCTATTCCAGAAAAATGTAAATCTTCCCCTCAAAATTCCATTCACGACAGTGTCATGTACAAAACGAAGGTTTCATAAATCATCGAAAAATTACATATATCTCCCCAACTGGGCACAAGAAAAGAAGACAAAAACATCACGGCAGCCGATCTATGTCGATGATGGACACGTCTTCGCCATCACCAGCCGGAGCGAGAGGGGCCTCGGTGACGACGGGCCCGAGATCAGCATTGGTGGTCTCGGTAGCCTGAACTTGGAGACTTTCTGAGGCCTGAGGCTCATCATCTACACGGTCCAGAGTGGCCTCGGAGAACGGAGGGGCTGGCGACTCGGGTTCGGCACGGGGGAGCTTGGGCAGATTTTGACGAATGGGGTCATCCTCGGGAACCCCCATTTCCTTCAGCACGGCCAGACATCCCATTTCGAAGAGCTCCTCTCCCAGCGGAACGAGTTGCTCTTCATAAAGCCTTGTCGCCTGTGCCACCCCCTTCTGGAGGGAGGCCTCGAGCTCTGCTTCCCGAGAAGCCTCGAAGTCAGCCTTCAGTTTGGCTGAGGCTTCCTGCTCGGCTCTCAGCAGAGCTTCGGCCTTGGCTTTCTCCTTCTTCAGGACCTCCATTTCGGCCTCCCTCTCTTTGGCCTTCTTCTCCATCTCATACGCGGCTGCCTGGAGCCCATAGTTTTCGGCGCTTTTCTTAGTGATTGCCTCCATGGCAGCCTCGTTCTCCGCGTTCAGCTTGGCGCATGCCTCCTCGGACCTCCTCAGCTGCTCCGAGCTCCCTTCCAGGGCTGCAGCGAGTTTCTGTCTATCAGCCTGCAAAGACTGGATCTCGGCACGGCTCTGTTGGCATTTTTCCAGAGCCACTACAGACCTCTGCACAACCTGGACGAAAGGAACAAGTCAGAAATAGCACACAACATATCTCCAAATCTATCTATACAAAGAGTAGTGCTCACCATCAGGGCTGATGACAGGTTGGCCTGAAGCAGCGTGGCCTCCTCCATTCTCCTAAAGCGCTCGACATCCAGGGGAAGTGAGCATGCCCCAACCAGCACGGCCGCCACTGCCGGACAGCCTTGTAAATGATGTCCCGAGGTCAGCGGCGTCCCTGGCGCCAGAAGGAAGGATGGCCTCCAGGGCTCATCCAAAGGGGCGCGAGGCGCCGAGGGCTGGACAAGATCTTGGCGGGATGGGCCCTCTCTTCCGGGCGTCACCGGCATCCTCTCCTCCTGCCTCCCTCGGCGAACCAGAGGTTGTTCCTCCGCCCGCGGCTCTTCCTCCAGCTCTTCCGTCGGGCCTTTCCGACTAGCCCTCTCCTTCCGGGGCTTGGTTTGGCGCGGCTCCTCGCCCTTCGCCCTCTTCGTCTGCCTCTCCTCCCTAGCTGCAGTTGAATCATCCCGGGAGGAGCCAGATGGGGGAGCCGGATGGGCGTCCCTTGAAGAAGAAGAAGAGTGCGCCGACCTCGACGACGAAGATGGCCGCTTTCCTAGGAGCTTCTCCCGGAGGTTGGTGAGAGGAGGATCTTGACCCATCTCGGTGCCGGGCCGATTCTCCTCAGAGGCTTCTTCCGGGTCGGTAAGGGGTGAGATCGGCCGCTCTTGCCCAACCACCTCTGGTGCGTAGCTAGGCCCGACCTCAAGGATTTCGGACCCCTGCCTTTTGTTATAATGACTGTATCTCGGCAGATAGCCTATGAGACACCAGGCAGCCCGGCCTTTATGCCCCTGGTAGTGCTGGACTTTTTCGAACCAACCTCCGTTCTTCTTCCAGCCGTCACGAATGGCCGCTTGTCTCCTCTCAGCAATGCCTGCACGAAAAGCAGATCAGCATGTGTCAGTTCGGCAAGAAAATAGCAGAATAAAAAGTTAAGCTATTTGAGCTCGGTGCTTTACTTGGGAGGCGCCCAAAGTGACGAGGTATCCGATACCTCTTCTCTGCCTCGGTTTCGTTCGCACCGATCTCCCAGTTGCCGGTAACGAACAACCTGTCGGTCCCGGCGTGGCGCATTGAGTCCTCCAGGGCATTTACAAACGAGACCATCGTCGGCTTACTCCGAAGGTAATAACGGTCGTCGACCACCCCGGTGGACTTGCTAATATCATATGCTTCCTCGATGTCGTGGACACCGAGCTGGATGCCTAAAATCCTATTCAGCGCTACCGTCCCCATTATGATCTTGTAGCTGTTCGGCATCAATTGGCAAGGGGCAAGATGCCACGCTGCCAGGCATCGCCTGAGCAACGGGTGGACAGGGAACCTCACTCCCCCTTCCACTACCGAGACCAATGGGAAGGGCATCGCCCCATCTCGGTAGACGTCGCCGTCCCAGGGATTCGCTGGATCATCCAGCCTAATCCGGACGTCGTCCGGAATATCGTAGGTCGCCCTAAACCTAAATAAAGCATCAGGGGTATCGGCCAGACAACGGTAAACCCCTTTTCCCATGTTTTGGTTCTGAAGACTAAGATGGGTGAACGAAAAACCCTAACTGAAGAGAAGAAACTGGAAGAAGAGGTGCTCAAAGGAAAGATCAGGGAGAAGAAGACTTACAGTAAACTAGACGCAGAATGACAGAAAGGTTGGGAAGATACAGAGAAGGTCTGAGAAATCACGCAGGCAGAGTCTCCCCCAGGTTCAGAGCAGAAAGGTGGACGGAGGAAGAAGGAAGCATTGCTTTTATAGGGCAGCGAGACGTCTGCTCGAAAACCAAAAGCACGCCCTCATTACACCGCCTCAAAAGGCGCACACGTCGCTTCAGTTTACGGCACTGTAAACCGGATGGCGCCACGTGTCATGATCAGGGCGGTTTCCGCAGTAAACGCCGTCAGAGTAATTAATTCTCTCGGGCAGGCGCAGCGATTTTGGCGCTTCCCAGCGGACAGGCTGGCGATGGATTGATGGAACTCTTAAATGAAGTCATAATGAAGACCGTGACATCCGCAGCCGGTTATAAAAAGTGTACTAGCTCGGTATTCACATAAGCTTCCACGTCTCCAGCTCCCGACCTCGTTTCAGCCCCGAGCTGACGAGCTCGACAGCTGAGGGGCAATTGTGTGGAGTGCTTAAGTAATACCGAGGTAATCTCCTGCCTCGGCACCAAAATACCAATTAGGGGTTACTCCGGCCTGATTTATTCTAGTTCGGCAAGAGTGCCAGCTGTCGCCAAGTTGGAGTTGGATTCGATCTGCTTACCGACCTCGTTCATAACGGGCTCTGCCCTGAGCGCCTCGGTACCCATGACCGACCTCCTGCATCCCCTGATCTCGGTAATTCCCATCTCGGTCCACTTGACCTAGATGGATGTCCGTCTTAATCTCCATTTATGAGATGGGACGGCTACATGGTAGTAGAGCCTCCCTGACAGAAGGTGGCCAAGTACTGATAAGGGACCTTCCCTATCACTTCCACATTTATGTGAGGGGGTTGAGGGGACGTCCGATGGGACAAGTATCCTCACCTACCATCTTGGGAGTAGGCTGATGGGACAAGTATCCTCACCTACCTCCACTATAGAACCTTCTATTCTCTCCTACATATACCTGCATGGGAGCCCCATAAGAGGTAAGCAATATACAGTTGACATCCTGTTTATTTCACCCACATCTTCTCCACTTCACCCTAGTTCAGTGACTGCACTAACTCAGGCGTCGGAGTGCCTTTGGCTGACAGCAGCCTCGGGCCCTGACTGTTCTTTCTTCCCTTTTTTCAGGATTCAGGCCGTCGGTGACTTCTCCGACCAGCTGAACAGGATTTTCCTAACCCCCTTCATCACTTAAACTAAGTCCGTAATATTTTAGGCACTTACATTTATGAATGTAGAAAAAAGTTTTGAGTTATTTGAAGTTTGCATGTTGTAGGAGATGGTTAGATTGAATTTATGCTAGATAATCCGATAAAAAATTATGCGAAATAAGGCTCTTCTTTGTCATGACCAATTGAAATGGTCCTTGTAGGCAATAGGATATTTATCTTTTGTATTATGGGACTTCATTGTGCCTGAGTGAACTGTACCTAAGCCTGAGGGAAGATGGCTAGTTTTTGTTGTGTAATCTGACAAAAATTGAAACGGGAAGATAAGGAGGACTGCTTCAAATTCCATTCCCATTGAAAGAACATGATATTTCAAATGGATCACATTCCCTTTAGTCAATTTCTTGTTCCATGGTTCATCCCCATAATGCACACACATTTCAATTTTCTAATAAAACACAAGTGCATTATCAAAGCCAGCCATCAGTTTGCAAACTCATGTTTTCATAATGTGGGGCCCATTGCTCTGTGATTTAGACTACTAGGCCCTACTTTAAATTGTGGTGTAGACCATAAGCCTCCCAGGTTAAGAGATCATTTTTTTTTTCTTCTTTACTCACCATTACTTTAATCTCTCCTGTCTTTTCTCAATTATTTTTTCCCCTCTATATATCTTAACCAAAGTTCCAACATTCCAACTCTCATGAGACAAAAGAACAGATTTAGATTGTCGCATGTCTAGTCCTTACAGGCAAAGACTAGGAAGTAGTCATATAAAAAAACATATGATGGGTGTAAATGTAAGAAGTGACGACTGTCATAGAGACTAAACTCACAACTGACACGGTAATCTTACTCTTCTGAATTTGGATAACAAAGACCATCATGATTCTTGAACCTGATACAGCTCTCTTCCCTCTATTTATATGCATCCTTTCAGCTCTCCTTTCTCACCATCTTAGGCATCCAATAACCATTTCCTTGAGATACTTCACATCCCCTCCTCTTCAGTTTGATAGAAATGAAGATGTCAGCTCACATCCTCCTTCTTGTTCTCCTTTCCTTCACCTCTTCTCTTACTAATGCATTTGATCCTAGTCCTTTACAGGACATTTGTGTTGCGGACCTTGACTCACATGGTAAGTTGTCTACTCTTTCTTTGTGATTAGCTCTCCTTTCGTTTATTGACTAGCTATACAATATTTGTTCCTGCAAATTCCACACATAGTAAGCGTAAACTTGGATATAATAATGGTTACAACTGATTTTGCAGTGTTTGTCAATGGGCACGTTTGCAAGGACCCAAAGCTAGCCAAAGCAGATGATTTCTTCTTCAAGGGACTAGACAAACCAGGCAACACAATGAACAAGGTTGGGTCCAACGTGACCCAAGTGACTGTAGCCCAGATAGCAGGACTCAACACTCTTGGCATCTCCTTGGTCCGCATAGACTTTGCACCAAATGGCCAAAACCCTCCCCACACGCACCCACGTGCGACCGAAATCTTGACGGTCATAGAAGGAACACTGTTTGTGGGCTTTGTCACCTCCAACCAGAACAATAATCGCCTCATAAGCAAGGTCCTTCACAAGGGTGATGTGTTTGTCTTTCCAATAGGCCTTATTCACTTCCAAGTCAATATTGGCCATAGTAATGCAGTCGCTATCGCCGGTTTAAGCAGCCAGAACCCGGGTGTGATCACCATAGCCAACGCAGTATTCGGATCGAAACCACCCATCTCAGACGATATTCTTGCCAAGGCCTTCCAAGTGGACAAGAAAGTGATTGATCATCTCCAGGCCCAGTTCTGAGTGGACTCTCAAGTTCCAAGCTGAAAGACTACCCTAAAATGGCCCATGGGTTTTTAAATCCTCCAGATTGTGTGTTTAAATAAGCAAATCATTGTGTTTGCATTACTACATACAACAAAGTTTGTTTATGTTTTTCATCCACTTGTACTAATAATAAGCATCATCCGCCTCATACAAGGTTCAGATGTAAATGAAAGATTAAGAAATATATGGAAAGTCAATGAAGTGAATTTCTTCAATTCCTACGTCTGTTCAATGGGAAAACTTGGTAGATAAGGAAAAAAATGTAGTAGTAACCTGAAAGATGAGCCAGCTGGATCACTGTATTATGGGCCTCGTTTGTATGAAATGGTTCGCATGGATGGGTTAGATCCAATTGTAGGATGTGTAGATCAGGTATCCATGATGATGGGTTTCCTTTTCCTTCTTTTGGAGATTGACTGAATATGATAAGGAGCAAAGGTCAAGGATTGATATTGAAAATTTGATGTTATATACCTGTAACCATGACCCTGGGCCTAAGGTCCTGTTTGGATCTTTGCAAGCTGAGTGCAATTAACTCATATTGAGTGCTAAGTGAGAGTTCATAATTGTACATAAAGTGGATTAATTACCTGTAAGTAATATAGCTTTATGGTTCCTTGCCATCAACCAATTACAGGAAGTGGGGTTGGGGCAGGTACAGGTTTATAGGCCCAAACCCAAGTTTAGAACCTGCTTGGGTTTTGAGTGATTGCAGACTGCTTACTTGTTAATTGTTCCTCTCTGGTACAGGTTAGGACCTAAAAGATTTCGGCTCCTCTCTTGTTAATTGCTATGAACCGCAGGATTTACCCAAAAGATAATCCAATCCAACCCACCAGGAAGATTTGCTTGTACTAACGGTTTGGATTTAAGGAGATAGACTCCTTTCATTGGATAGAGATAGAGAGGGTGGGAGTTCGCACACATGGCCCAATCCAACTAAAGTGAAATTTAGATTGGTTTTTGATCCTGTTTTGGTTGGAGTCTGAATGTTGAAACTCACAAGGAATCTTGGTTGAGCTCAAATTTGTCAACATGTGTGCAAAGGTAAACTTGAAAACTCATGACTCGGACTCTAATTCATCCTTCAGTTCTAAAGAACTCACTCGGAGAGAGTAAACATGATCACTCTGGAAGAGTCACATTTATTATTTCAAAAGTATACCTAATTTAAAATTACATTTCAGTCATCATTTTTAGATTGTTAACTTCAGATCTCAAGCATTAATTAGTTAAAAATAAACGTCGATTGATTACAATCAAATCTATCTATTAAATGGTTTAGAAGGATGTAACCCTTCAACATTAGGTGTTTTGTCCGTCCGAGTTTGTCCTGTATTTGACTCAATTCTTCATCTAAATGAGGTGAGTTGGATGAGTCAAAAGTTAATTTTGCCCCGTTTGCCTACTTTTATGTAGATAGATACTCATCTAATCATTAAATTTGGAGGCCATAAATGAGGAGGTTAGGATGATCTTATGGGGTTGATATTCCTCACACCCCCGTTCCAACTTAGATCTTTCCATCCATATTCTCCCATCATTTGCATGGCATCAGGTGGGCCCACATGCCATACCAAAACCATCCTTGCGAGCATGTAGTTTGGGTTGGGCATAAGTCTGATTTCATTAGTTTCATTTCGATTGGATTTGATTTGGAATTTAGCCATGCAATTCTAGCGAGCTTGGGTTGCGTCAATACCTAACCCACCTAGTAATAAAATCTGGATTCGTAAGTCGTGAGAAAGATCTTTAAGAATTTCCAAGTTGGAACGATCTCGCGGTCAAACCGCCTTGCACACACAAAAATGAATTTATACTTGATGGATAAACATGGGTGAGAGGAGGATGATTGGGATTAAGTAATTGACATTAGATCATGAGTGGGACCCACCAAGGTCAACTCATTTCGTAACTCTATACCACAGTAGACATGATCATCTCCATACACATGATGATGATGATCATCATCATCACCACCACCATCACCATCATGATCATCATCATCAAATCCTTATCCCATCTCTGTTGGGGTCGACTACATGAATTATGTCTCTCCATTCTAATCTTTTCCGAGCCAAATCCTCACATTCAACTCTACCCTCTAAAAAGGCATTCCTCATGAGAAAGAGTATATATATATAGACACTGATCGTCAAGTGCACACCTTTTTTGGTGCATACCCGTGCCCATCTCATAGTGGGGCCCACCTGAGGGTCCATCTGAATGGACCGCACCCCCTCCCCACCACAATAGTTACCAGACGTTTGCAGTCGTTCGAATGGATTGGACCGTTTGATCATGGAAAGTTTGTGGGTCGTACATGTTATATATTGTGCCCGTTTTTTACGATGAAAATTTGTGTGCCCTGAATGAAATGGCTAGGATAATCATGTGGCTGGTTTCTTATACATAGGAGGGCCTTAACTTGATCTTTCAATCCTGTCAGCCCCATCCCCATGTGGACCCGACAATGAGGTGTGCATGGAACACTAAATAAAATGAAATAGTTGGAATGATGTATTGGTGGACCAGCTGAGATTGTCCTTCATTTTCTCTGCCTAACAAATCTATGTAAGATAAGATGAAGAACATAAGTAGTCTAACTGGGGCTCCAAATTCTTCAAGCTTATCCCCAAATCAAATGTCCACAACAATTAATCTACCACTCTCCAAGTCATGGTTAGCACTCATTGCATTCTTGACAACAACATACAAAGAAGGGAAATTAGCAACTTCTGTATGTAGTCTCACATATGGACTACTGATGAAAAGTTGAAAACTACTGATGTTGATCAGTACGGGTGGAATGCAGGCTGAGCAGGGTATTGAGTATTGACCAAGTTCAAGCCCATCATGGATTTTGCATGTATGAAAGCCTGAAACCCAAACTCAAGCCAAAATGATATCAGAATTGCCCAAATCCAAGACCCAGAATAAGCCCAATAACTATCATGACTTTCACCCCTTATAGCGTAGGTATTTAGCATGAACCATGATTATTTACATACACACCCATGATCTGCTGAGATGTAGAAAACCTATGTGGGGGCCATTGGGTGCATGCTGTTAATCCAGGTTACTGAGTGTAAGGGTGTTCTTTTTCTTCTTTTTATAGAACACCCCCATTTCTTGTGGGACCGACTTGGAACATGATATTGAAGAGAGAGATGGGTAGATTAGCATGTGGAATGGGGATACTACAACATTCTTCGATGAAATAATTATGTCTTATAAGATCAAAAACATCAAAAAAACATCAAAGGCAAGTAGAAATGTTGCAGACAACATCATTTCATAAAGCCTAGTGCACCCACTTTCATAATCAAATAAGCAGTCACTCCTTCATATCCGTAAAATAAATGAATGAAAATTACTACACATTAAAACCACCTCATTGCTGAATCCAAACCTATGACCCAATGAAGGTCCACACACAATTCAATTGTTGAACATAACAAATGCTAGACATAAAGAAACGAATTCCATATGGTTGCATTCTAGCTCCTCATTTAGAACTGAGATTGGAGATAATCAACCACTTTCTTGTCCACTTGAAAGGCCTTGGCTAGAATATCATCAGAGATGGCTGGGTCTGACCCAAAGACCGCATTGGCAATGGTGATCACACCAGGGTTTTGGCTGCTGAGGGCTGCAATTGCGACTGCATTGCCATAACCGGCATTGCGCTGGAAGTGAATGAGACCTTCTGGGAAGACGAACACATCTCCCTTCTGGAGGACCTTGGTGAGGAGGCGATTATCAGGGTTGGAGGTGACAAAGCCAACGTAGAGGGTGCCCTCCAGGACTGTCAAGATCTCTGTGGCGCGAGGGTGTGTGTGGGGAGGGTTGATGCCCCAACGTGCATAGTCTATCCTGACCATGGAGATGCCAAGGGTGTTGAGCCCAGGTATTTGGGCCACATTGACAGGGGTCACCTTAGACCCAACTAGGTTCAGCGTATTGCCGGATTTGTGAAGCCCAGTAAAGAAGAAATCATCGGCCTGAGCGAGCTTCGGATCCTTGCAGGTGACACCATTTACCAGCACTACCACACAATACAAAGTAGGAATAGTTTAATTAGCCCCAAATTTAACTACAATCATCGTTAAAGCTTTGTCACAACTATGTTGAGATCATCTACTCGTAGAGTATAGTTAGAATACTTTATAACAACAACAACAACAACAAACTAAAGGACATTAGGTCTACTCAATAAGTATCACATACTTTGTTTTCTAGAAAACTGTCTTCCTCAGATATTTTTTAGACATTTTCAAATTTTAGATTTTCTTTGGATATTATTGGGAAACACTCTGGAGAAAATAACCTACTTTGAATAACTAGAGTCATAGATAGAAAACAAATAAACTTAAGGCTAAAGATAGATAATACGCTGATATTTTCATAATATTGCAATGTTGTCGACAATTTCTCAAAATGTGTCTGGTTTAGCTTTCAAAACACAGGTTATGAATAAATTGACTATTTATCCTTGTAATACTAGAATAATATGAAGAAAAGCGCTCATGGCCCACTAGACAGAGCTCACTATTGCAACCTTGAAGTTGTGTGAATTTTAAAAAAGAAGATGAAAAGGTATCAATGATATCACGAGAGCGTCAAAATAACCCCAGATGATGATTATAAATGACATTTTTAATGAGTCTATATATACCTGAGCTGTTGGGTAATGCAACACAAAAATCTTGCAAGGGACTATGGTCAGAGGCAATGGCAAAGGAACACCAAGAGAAGGCAAGGACTGCCAGGAGGAGAAAGCTGGTGTCCATGCTCTCAGAATCTCTCTCTGTCTAGTATACTTCTTTGGAGAAGGCAGCAAGAGAAGAGAGGCTAAAGGAGTGATAGTAAATTGCTGTAGGTTAAGGAAGAGGCTTTTGATTCTATTTATACAGGTCTGTAGGGACTCTTTAATTATTTGTTTATTCTTCATTGAAATGGTCCACTTAATATAAAGATATCTGGGTCTACATTCCTATGTATTCCATGACTCGTTCCTGGCCTGCAGGCCAGCTAGAAACAGCAAGGTAATGTCTTCACTGCACTAACAACACTCAATAAACTGACGACTGGCGAGGTTTAAGGTGCAGAACCATTTTCTAAAAACTCAGCTGAAATTGAGTCATATCACCAAATGGCGAATATATAAGAGATTTTGGCTATCACACATTCAAGCTACTGATTATTAGCTAGTGGGTTCAGCTCAAAACCGAAAACACATTAGAGTCATGTATTTGCACTTTTTTCTCACCACCTTTATATTACATTTTGTTGTTTTATTTATATATCGAACACCCAAAAAGTCTGAAGCTATGTTTTGAATCCATGAATAAAATTATGTCTATAGATTTAACGGCACCCAAGATGTAACAACACATTACTTAAGATGAGACAATCCAATGGTGTAAATGAGTCTAATGAAGATCAGAGTTGGGTCAATGGCCATTGTTTTCTTTTATGGGTAGAGTAAAAGATATCATTAAACCAGCACAGGGCAAGAGCAAACACAGACACAAAAAACAACATAAAACAAAGACTACAACACAGGCATAAACGGGCAGCAAAAACTAACCACCGTACCCTATCCCGGCCCTTCCCAAACAAAATCCAAAACCATAGAATAACAAATCTAATGGTCATTGCTTATACATGATGGTGTATAGAGTAGAAGGGAGTTGGATACACCACAGATGGGCCCCACCCTCTAGGATATCTAGTGCTTCGGGGCAGACCCAATTTGTATATATATCATTTTCCAAAGTTGCATACATATATGCAGTAGGTGCTTAAGACGGGAAGAAGAAGCCACAATATAGCGTGTGAGGTCCAGTAAAGCGCTGATGGCTTGAATTTGGTTGAAAAAGGATGATAACAGCTCGTTGCCTGAGTAGCAGTTCTCACTAAGTTTGAACCATGGGTACACCACCACTTTCAGCGTATTCGGGCTTTCTTCCCACTTGTGTGTGGGCTTTCTTTCAGCTTGTGTGTGGGCTCCTTTCCCACTTGAATGGGATGTCTGTCTTTCTATGTGTGTGGACTCTCAATTGGGTCCCATGAGCCCCATTGGCTTGGTTAAAAAACAAGGGTTGAAAAGGATAATGCTTATTTGGCAAGTGATGTCTATTTGAAATAAAGCTAATTGACACCTTTTCAATTAGACTTGACAAATAGACTTTTTGATATACTTGATTCAATTAGAAAAAAAAAGGTCATATTGTGAAGGTCATATGAGCAAAGCTTGTTTTTTTAGTAAAAGTAGTAACTACAAATTTGTAAAAAAATGAAGGGGCTTTGTCCGCACCCTGACATTTAGCCATGGATAACCCTGCCTAGTGATGAAA
This sequence comes from Umbellularia californica, assembly GCA_028538565.1. Taxonomy (NCBI): domain Eukaryota; kingdom Viridiplantae; phylum Streptophyta; class Magnoliopsida; order Laurales; family Lauraceae; genus Umbellularia; species Umbellularia californica. The sequence continues at coordinate 8,759,110 of JAPQWN010000006.1, read as the reverse complement.
GTTAAGATACTTAATTTCCTATAGGTATTTGTATAGTTTTTATCAACTAAAATGCCCTTGACTTTGTCATATCGCATAAAAGTATAAATTGTGTGATATCGCATAGATATATTCATTTTTTTACCCAACAATAGGGGAGCTTTTGTATGATATTGCACAAATAGTATTTTTTGCAAAATAGCATAAATAAAAGCAGCTTTATCATTTTCCTTTAGTGTGGAGAAAGTGCAGGGAATATATCATCTTTCATCACAAAGAGGGGTTATCCATGACTAATGGTTACCGTACAACCAAAACCTCTAAAATAAAGTATTCCAGAGAAACTTGTCATATTATTAAAGATATATCGACAAATATATAAGGAAAAAATATGTCTACCGCTATTTGGTAAAGCCCTTGCTTACTTTTTGAAAAGAGGGAAAATGGTTTTAAAGCTTATTGAATCATATTGGCACATAAAGTTTTCCAAATAAATGCTCACAACATCTATTTGGATTAGTTTTAAAGTCAACTAGACATGGAAAGTAGAGTTGCCAAATGAAACCTGAGTTAATACCAATCATTCTTCTTCTTTCCTTGTGTTACCGTCAATTTGCTCTAGGTGAAAGGTTTAAGCACCAACATTAAACTCCTTTGGTTGTGCAATTTGGAAATTGAATACAAATTTGTGGGTACATAGTTTTTTCTTTTTTCTTTTTTGAGTTTTTTTGTATAAAAAAAAAAAAAAAAGTCCCTTAACATTTCTTACATGTAAAAGTAGGCCTCCTGTAATCCCAGTATTTAGATGTATATCCCCGCTCTTTCATTGTAATGCCTTCTATGTCCCCAAAATTGCTAGCACTAACAAAAACGGACAACCACCTTTTAGGTTAGAGTGTGGGCTGATGCTTTTGCCTATGTATTCATCTCTTTCATGAATACTAAAAAATTTCGTCACCAACACCCTTTCCCCTCTCCATCAGCTCTTTACTTTTTCACTCCACCTTTTATCCACCTCACTTTATTCGTCCCTCAATCCGTTGTACCCCTTCATTCCACCATGGATCCATCTGTCGGCCACTCATACAACCCACAAACGGCAACTGGGGCAGATCAAAGTATTAGCATGTGGGTGCAGTTGTACCCGTCTAATTTTGTTGTGCTTCTAAAACATCTATGAAAATCTTGGGTCCACTTTCAGAAATTCAATAAAAATCGTGGTCCACTTTCAAAATCCACATGAGAATCCTTAGTTTGCTCTGAAAGCCAAACTACCTATTAGGGTCCGTACCCTTCAAATGAAAATCCTAAGTTTGCCAGCAAGCAGCAATGTACTCCTTTCCGACAATGAGGTAAGTTTTCTTTCTTTTTTTTAACCCTTAACATAGTGACGCTTTCTTTCCAAGTTCGATTGTCGTGGTGGAACCGTGTGTGGCTGCATCTTGGGACAATATTTGAATGCTGTTTGTTACAATGGGCGTTAGGGGTGTATCAACCCGTTTGGATTTTGGAAGGTGGGCAAAATTCTTGCCTTGAAAGAGGGTGCTGGACTGAAACTCAATGCAATTGTAGTTCTTCTGCCTTTATTTAAAAGGGTATATATAATCCAGGTTATGCATTGTTGGGGTCTTTTTTCTGCGGAAGACGCCCACTTCTTGCAGGACTCCATTAGATTGAATAGGTGGAGTAAATTTATTAGGGAAAGAGGAATCTCTCAGTCACCTAGATCAAGTCCTGACTCCCCTCTCAATGAACCATTTTTCCCACATGAAGTAATGAAACTTCCTAGATGCTCCCCCATCACACAAGAAGTTTAAAAATAGTGAAAATCAAAACCAACTACACATGTTCAAACTTCATTTCATGGAGTCTAGTGTATCCACTGTTGTAATCAAATAAACAGTCACTTCTTCAATTCAAATCCGTAAAATGAATGAATGAAAATTACAGCACACAATAACCAACTCATTGCTGAATCCAAACCTATGATCCTTGTGCACTGGAGGCCCATACACAATTCAATTATTGAACAAACCAAAAACCTATAATATAAATATAAGAATTCCATATGTTAATTAATCAACTACTTTCAGTTGCTCATTTAGAATTGAGATTGGAGATAATCAACCACTTTCTTATCCACTTGAAAGGCCTTGGCTAGAATATCATCAGAGATGGCTGGGTTCGACCCAAAGACCGCATTGGCAATGGTGATCACACCGGGGTTTTGGCTGCTGAGGGCTGCAATTGCGACTGCATTGCCATAACCGGCATTGCGCTGGAAGTGAATGAGACCTTCTGGGAAGACGAAAACATCGCCCTTCTGGAGGACCTTGGTGATGAGGCGATTATCAGGGTTGGAGGTGACAAAGCCTACATAGAGAGTGCCTTCCAGGACTGTCAAGATCTCAGTGGCGCGAGGGTGCGTGTGGGGAGGGTTGAGGCCCCATCGTGCATAGTCTATCCTGACCATGGAGATGCCAAGGGTGTTGAGCCCGGGTATTTGGGCCACATTGACAGGGGTCACCTTAGACCCAACTGGGTTCGACGTGTTGCCTGGTTTGTCGAGCCCAGTAAAGAAGAAATCATCGGCCTGAGCGAGCTTCGGATCCTTGCAGGCTACACCATTCACTAGCACTGCAACAATACATAGTAGGAATCATGTAAGTAGCGTGCAGAGTATGACTAAAATCATTTTGAAAGCCTTGTCCCATAGTTGGGACAGCTAGTTATAGAGTTTAACTATAATACTTAAAAAAGTTAAAATGGCCATAGTGTGTTCTCATCATGCAGTATCAGATTTTTTTTATTTTTTTTATAGAAGTTATCATCTCAGAAATACTTTGGGACATTTTCAGATTTTAGATTTTCTTACAGTATTAGTGGGAAGATGTCATAGAAAATAATCTATTTTGAATAATTAGAGACATAGATAGAAAATAAATAAATTTACTGCTAAACGTAGATAATATACTGATATTTTCAAAATATTGCAATATTGTCAACAAAGTTTTCAAAACAGGTCTGGTTTAGTTTTGAAAACACAGGTTATCACTAAATTGATTATTTTTTTCATTGTAATATTGCAATAATATCTAGACAAGAGCTCCTGGCCGAGGAGAATGTGCTCCATACTATTGCAACAATGAGGTTGTGGGTTCTAAGTCATGTTACCAACCGGGGGAATCGAATAAATTAGAAAAGTACTACAATAGCATCGTTATAGCATCAAAAAAAAAAAAAAAACCCCAGATGCTTATGAATAACATTTTTAGTTTGACTCTATATACCTGGGCTGTTAGGCATTGCAACACAAAAATCTTGCAAGGGACTGTGGTCAGCGGCAATGGCGAAGGTGCAGCAGGTGAAGGCAAGGGTTGCCAGGAGGAGAAATCTGGTGGCCATCTTTGAATCTCTCTCTAGTATACTTGTTTGTGTGTATCCAAAACGAAGTGAAGAAGACAACAAGAGAAGAGAGGCTAAAGGACTGATAGTTAATTGCTGTGGGTTAAGGAAGAGGCTTTTGCTTCTATTTATACATGTCTATAGGGACCCTTATTTGCTTATTCTTCTTTGAAATGGTCCACCTAATATAAAGATATCTAGCTCTACCTACATTTTTTTTTTAATTTCCATACATTCCATGACTTGTTCTTCGCCTGCAGGCCGAGGATACGTTTACATTGCACTAACAACACACAATAAACCGACGACTGGCGAGTTTTGAAGTGCAGTAGAACCATTCTCAAACTAGTCATATCGCCTCATATGCAAAGGTTTTGGCAATCACGTTATGGATACTTAATGGGTTTACCTCAAAACCAAATATGAATGAGGAGTGGAGTAAAGTAAAGTAGATTTTATATTAGGAGTGAAGTGGAGGAGAAGTGGGTTGAAGCTTCACACACTCTATTTGAATGCTTGGTGAGAAGTTAAGGTTTGGAGCAAAATCCACTTTTAGTCAAGGGAATAAGAGAATTTAGAGTTAAAGTGAAATGAAAATACATGTGGCTAACAATAATATTTTATTTGAAAGGACATGCTCATCTAAACAAGGTAGAGTCGAAATTTTAAACCGTTAGGATCCATTTATCTTCACTTTACTCTGTTTTTATTTCCTATTACATTTTGTTGTTTTACTTACCTACCTCAAAGAAGTTTCCTTTTTTCTCTCTATGGTAAATACTTACTCAGCCACACACACTTTAAGTTCCTCTCACCATTAGTGCTACGCCAAAGATTGATCCCCGACAGTTTCCTATGAGAAGTGCGCCTCACCACTGAGCTATTAGTAAAAGCTGAACATTTTTAAAATTGTTTCTTTTGAAAAAAATAAAAGTTGAAGCTATTTGACATATCAGTTAAAACCCAATGAACAATGAGGAAGCTATTATACATGTTTCGAATCCATGAATATTACAGCACCTAAGATATAACAATGGAAACTTAAACTGATCCAATCCTATACAATGAAAATGAGTCTAACAAAGATCAGAGTTGGGTCAATGGCCATTGCTCATACATGGTCATGTACTAGTGTACAAGGGAGCTAGTTGCATATTGCACCACAGATGGGTCCCATCCATAGGAATCTAGCTGTTGGGGCAGCCCCAGTTTGCATCATTTTGGAGGTTACATGCATTTGTAATATATAGGGACAAAAGGGTGGGAAGAAAATGCCACAATAGAGAGTGTGGGGCCCAGTTAACGCGCTGATGAATTGAATAGAAATTCAAGGGATTGAAAAGGATAAGGTTGATGCTTGTCTTTCTTCTTACTCTTTCCTTGCCCTGTTGTGTTGCCGTCCCCTTTGATTGTTCTCTTCTGAGCTGATTTGGAAATTGAGTAGGAAGTTGTGGATACAGAATTGTTTCTATTTTATTGTTCCTTATTCTGTTCCTTGCCCCAGTTGTGCCTTTTTAATTGAATGTCGTGATTTAAACTTTCATGCCTGAAGATGATGAGAATGGAAGCGATCGAGACGCACGTCTCAATTCATCACAATTCACAAAGGATCTCTTCTATGGGATTTTGTTTATTGATGAGGAATATCATTCGATTTTTTTCTCTTTCTATATGTTGCATCAAATAACGAAGTAACGAGTATAATGGGTTACATGGAAAATCAGAATATTTTTTCCTCAATGCACCCATAATGTCATGGAGTAATAAGGTGCTGCAAAATTCATGTCTTTGGTGGTAGTGACTTCCTCTCCTCTTGGGGGGTAAAATAAAAGTATTATATTATTTTCATCATTATGGGTTTTTCTAATAAGTTCCATTTTCTGAATAAAATGTATAAATATATTGTATTTTAAATATAATAAAAATTTACGATCAGTCCAACAGTCTGGTCCAACAAATAAATGCAAACTTTATGGGATCCTAAGGGGGGTATATTAAGACTACGGAATAGGAAATGCTCTTACGAAAGCTACTCTCACGGGGGGGGGGGGGGGGGGGGGGTTTTGGGGTTTTGGCCCTCACATACTTTGAAAGTAGCTCTCAAAAGAGCATCTCCTATTATATTAACTCTCCCGGACATATAATGTCTCTTTCTCTTGGAAAGCACCATGCAACACACATCCCTTGAAAAGCACATCACATTATAAGATATGCTCTTATACTAATATTTGTTAGTGTCGTTCTTATACTAATATTTCTTAATACCCTCAAACATGTTCCTCCAAGGTATCAACTTCACCCATATCATTGTCAATATCCCATCTAATCATCTATTTTGGATTGTCAAGGTTCCATTTGGCAAGTCTATTTCTTTGTATTTATTTACTTGAAACTAATTCAAGCAAATGTTTAAGTGCTTTAGATTGTTTACCAAATGTTCGTAGAAGTCTCAATTGATTAGCTTTAAGACATTTTGCCTCTTTTACAAAAAATAACAAAATGGACCTCTCCAAATAAACTTTGATGTATAAAGTAATAAGGGAATCTTTACTCTCTTTTTTTTTTGACAAAATTAACCCGAATAACCTTTCTAATATAACAAGTTTGCCTATATTACTTCTATATTTTATGACAATCTTGCTTGTATTACTTTTAGTAATGATAACTTTGCCCATACAATTTTATAAAATGACAAGTTTGCTTTTTTAATTGAAAGAGACGTACCAAACGGCCTATTTGTAAAATAGTTGGTCTATTTCTTAAAAAGGTGGGAATTTTGAAGAAGTGTGCTTTTGATGTGACTCGGTTGAAAAGTGAAGGCTTTAGTTACTTTTACTTTAATAGTAAATTCCCAGACGGGAGCTCCCCATGAATCAGTAGCATAGATGACTATTTTCCCACATAAGACTATAAAATTACAGAGATTTGCAGACACAAGGCTAATCACACACTTTTCTCACTAATATTTAATCAACTCCTTAAAAACATCTTTTTCCCACGAAACTTCTTTGAATATCCATCAACCTTACTATAGAAAACAACACACCATTCACCAAGTTAAAAAGAAAGAAACCCAGCACGACCACCCTTATTTTAGCTAATAAAAGCAATGGCTATGGCTAGGACTGTTGACTACTCTACTTGCTCTGTCCAAATTGGGCCTGCAGCTTATCAACTATCTCCTTCTCCACTTGAAATGCTTTACCTAGAATATCATCAGAAATGGACGGGTTCGATCCAAAGACAGAGTTGGCAATAGTGATCACCCCTGGGTTTTGGCTACTCAAGGCTGCAATGGCAACTGCACTGCCTTTACCAGCATTGTACTGGAAGTGAATGAGGCCTTGTGGGAAGACAAACACGTCGCCCTTCTGGAGGACCATGGTGATGAGGCGATTCTCAGGGTTGGAGGTGACAAAGCCTACATAGAGAGTGCCCTTCACGACTGTCAAGATCTCGGTGGCGCGAGGGTGCGTGTGGGGAGGGTTGATGCCCAAACCTGCATAGTCTATCCTGACCATGGAGATGCCAAGGGTGTTGAGTCCTGGTAACTGGGCCACAGTGACAGGGGTCACTCTGGACCCAACAGGGTTCGATGTGTTTCCCGCTATGTGGAGGCCCCTGAAGAAGAAATCATCGGCCTGGGCGAGCTTGGGATCCTTGCAAACTAGACCGTTCACCATCACTGCCAATATAATAGAAAGGGATCAATATATATACCATGTTTAAGCTGTAAATAACCAACCAAAATTAAGTAATCATCATCTTCTTATTTGTAGTCCTGTCACATCTATTTTGGTCAGCTTGAAGAGGACCATTACATATATCTGTAGAAAAATCATGTCACATTATTTTCTAACATCATAATTAAGGCACAATAACCTTGGCTATTGGACATCGCTACACAGAAATCCTGCAGGGGACTATGGTCAGCAGCAATGGCAAGGGAGCAAGTAAGAGCAAGGGCTACTGCAAGGAGGAAGTAGGTAGCCATCTTTAAGTGTATGCAGTAGCAGTAGGAGTAATGTGTCTATGAAATAGGAAGAGGAAATGAGGACTGAGTCACTTCTTGTGGGTTATGGCAGAAGCAGCTTTGCTGATATTTATACTAGAGATACTAGAGATATGAGACTGTATATTATTGGCCACGTCTTCATTCAGTTAGTCTTATTCGTTAGTCGGAGTTCCTTAACACTTTTCCAAGACTTGTTATTCGTATGCTGCCTGCAGAAAGGGCTTGAAAGAAAACTTTTTCCATGACAAAAAAGGACAAATAGGAAAAAGACATTGATATGGTTTTGTGCATTAGAATAGTTTCTGCAATGTCCTTGGGCCCCAACTCACCCTTGTTAATTTAAACCAATCTTGGGGACGACCTCGTCTCATCTGCAAGCTTTCTTAATAAACTCATCCCCTTGCACTTCTATCTCCTCCCCATATTCTTCTTCCTCACTTACATCATATCATTATCCATTTGGGATAGTATCACTAAAACTAGTTAGGTTCATTGGAGAAGTAGCTAGCGCTTGAACTTAAATAGATAATGATAATAGGTTGCTGCAATGTTACTATTTCCCTTGTTCAATTTGAAATAGTACCAGGGTGTGGCCCATCTTTCTAAATCTACTCTGCTTTTGTGGCATCTCAGTCTTGGACTCTTGGTAATCTTATGGTTGGAACTGGATCACATATCAGAGGATGTATCCGGTGCTGCAGCTTCTGTCCACCACAGGGCCCATTGTAGATTTATGATAATAAAACATATCTTGAATCACCTCTCCAGCTTATATAGGATCGCAATTATCTTATCAAGTACTTCAAGAATGGAAAGAGAAAAAAAATGGGATAATTTTGAATCCAAATATATTAATATTACATATTAATATATAAATTAGCATTACAATTTCATATGTAATGTCAATCCAAATAGATAAATGAGGAGTGGGGTAACATGAAGTGGATTTCACATGTGAAGTGGAGTGAGGAGAAGTATGTTGAAATTAAAGTAGAGTACTTCACTTCACTCCATTTATATGCCTATTTTGAAGTTAAGGTTTGTAGTAGAATCTACTTTTATTCAAGGAAATTGAAGTATTTTGAGTTGCAGTGAAATGGAGTACATGTGGCTCACAACATTATTTCATCTATTGGGCTAGACTCATTCAAACATAGTAGAGTTGAAATTTTAGACTGTTAGGGCATATTTAACTTCACTCTATTCTAATTTTTGGCTATCCAAACAGCCCTTGGAAGGCTTCTGCTCTTCAAGCGAGCTTGGTGGATTTTGTCATTCTTTAGAACTCAGTAGAACAGAGAAAATGAGAGAATAAGGGCGTGGTCCATTTCTTGGAACAGAAACAAGAAAAGTGGGTTTTGTCTTTTCTACAAAGGACCTTTTATCTTTTTATTTGTGAGAGAAGTGAAAAAAAATTGAATTTTTTTTTCATTTTACCTCATGTGCTTGAGGAAAGAGGGAGAGCCTTAGTCTTTGTTGACTCATGACTGTTAGGTCACGAATAGAAAATAAAAATGAAGGGATTGACGCATGACTAGTTTTAGAAAGTTATCTTAAAGTTGATATTCTAAATTATTATGCCATTTACCCCATTATAATTTAAGTTTGAATATATAAAATTAAGGTTAGAATAATTTTTTATCCATCTAATATTTTTTGGTACTTGTGATTAATATCATAACGTCTTCATTGCTGTATCTTCAATAATTATTGTACATCTAGTTGAGTTCCGCATAATTTGGACATTTTCTGAAGAAATGTGTTGATACTATTACTACAAAGAACCAAATCATTTATTAAGAAAATAATCTAAATATAGCACAGTAACCAAAAACTCATTCGGTGTGGTCTAGGTATAGTACTGATCTTTCTATCTAGAAATCAATTGTAGATAGAAGGGCCATCCAATCTCTTTTCCAGAAAGCATCCTTATGAATTGTCTATGTGATTTTAGATGACTTTTGATGAGAGAAATGTATGTTAGTTGACACAGTTGAATAATTTGTGTGTATTTGAATGCAATATATCTATATATTGCTAGTCTAGCAAAAATTTAGTCCCACCTGAATGAAAATCTTAGATCCGCCACTGCTTATCTATTTCTATCATCTCTAATATTCTCGAAAAAATAACATAGGAAAATCACTGTCTCTTCTCTTGTGTTTCATCTTTTCTCTCCCAGGACAATCTTCTGAGTCCGCTGCTGATATTTAACACCTGTAAGATGGATTTTGGGATGTGATTTTGCACTCAACTTAGAGGTCGTATCAATTGTGAAAAAAATTGATGGTCACTTCCATACCGCTCTAAACAGATGGAGATACTGATCATACCAGTTTTTCACTCAGTAGCAGAGTACTTGAGGAGAAAACAGAAAAACAGGGACACTATTGCTGTAGTTGGACTGTCCCACTATTTGATTTTGAGAGGTTCATATATCCATGAAGAACCATAAATGAAAACCAGGGACTGTTTACATGTGTATAGAAGAATAGAGTGTTAGCCAATAGAGCTCCAAGTATTTGCTGCATAGATAACAATTTTACATCATAAAAACAAGAAAAGGAGATTTGCAGACACAAGGCTACACCACAATTTTCTCACTAATAATTGAACACCTTAAAAACATCCCTTAATCACACTTCTTAGAATATCCATAAACTTCACCAAAGAAAACAACACACTATTTCACCAAATTAAAAAGAAAGAAATCCAACACTACCACCCTCATTTTAGCTACTAAAAGCAATGACCAAGACTAGGACTGTTTTTATTTTGGGTAAAGACTAGAACTGTTGACTGCTCTACTGTCCAAATTGGGCCTGCAGGCTATCAACAATCTTCTTATCCACTTGAAAGGCTTTGGCTAGAATATCATCAGAGATGGACGGATTCGACCCGAAGACAGTATTGGCAACTGTGACAACCCCAGGGTTTTGGCTACTTAGGGCGGCGATGGCAACTGCATTGCCATTACCAACGTTGCGTTGGAAGTGAATGAGGCCTTGTGGAAAGACGAACACGTCGCCCTTCTGGAGGACCTTGGTGATGAGGCGGTTATCTGGGTTGGAGGTGACAAAGCCAGCCTCAAGGGATCCATCGACGACGGTTAGTATCTCGGCTGCACGGGGGTGAAAATGGGGAGCAATGACACCCGAAGGTGCATAGTCTATGCGGACCATGGAGATGCCAAAGGTGTTGAGTCCTGGAATCTGGGCTGCAGTGACAGGGGTCACTCTGGACCCAACTGGGTTCGCTGTGTTGCCCGCTGTGTGGAGCCCTGCGAAGAAGAAATCATTGGCCTGGGCAAGCTTGGGATCCTTGCAAACTAGTCCATTCACCATCACTGCCAACATAAAAGAAAGGGATCAATATACATGTTTAAGTAGTAACTAATTAAGCAAAATTAATTCATCATTTTATCATCTTCTTCTTAATTTGTCGATAGCCTTATCCCATCTATTGGGGTCAGCTTGAAGAGTACCATCACATACATACATACATATATATATATATATATATATATATATATATATATAATTTCCTAAGTAAGGTAAAGGGACCCAAAAGGAAAAAAAAAACCACCTGGGCTATTGGGCATTGCTACACAGAAATCTTGTAAAGAACTATGGTCAGCGGCAATGGCAAGGGAGCAAGTAAGAGCAAGGACTAATATTGTTTGTAGAAAATAGGTAGCCATCTTTAGGTGTATGTAGTAGTAGGAGTATATATTAATAAAAATAGGAAGGGAAGATCAAGCTCTCTTTAGTAACTAAATGAGAAGGATTGAGTTGCTTGTTGTGTGTTCTGGCAGAAGCAGCTTTGCAAGCATTTATACTAGAGAGAGATATGCAGAGACTGTGTTATTGGCCAGGTCTTCATTCAAACTGGTCTTATCCGTTGGTCGGATTGCCTTTACACTTATCCGAGACTTGTTCTTCGCCTGCTGCCTGCAGAAAGAGTTAGAAAGAAAGCCTTCTTCTTTGAAAGAAGAGGACGAATAGGAAAAAGACATTGATATGTTTTTTTTTTTTTTTTTCATTAGAATAGTTTTCTGCAATGTTCATGGACTCGGTCTCACCCTTGTTGATCTGAACCAATCATGCACACCTCCAACTTTTCTCCTACCATATCCATCTTCCTCATTTTCATCATATGATTATGGGTTTTTCACATATTAGTCCTCCTTAAATTCGATTTTCTCAATTCAATGACCGAAATTCAGATAATGTTACCAGAGTTGTTTGACTCTGGTCGGTGTTTTCGTAACCTTTTAACACCGTATCCCATGATATCATGGGATTTTTCAGTGTTTGTATCATGCACTTTCTACAACCAACAAGCAAATTCATTTTTAAGAGGACACAAAAAATGACATTTTGTAAAAAATAAAAAAAATAAAAAAAAACAAATACACATCAGACCCCAATTTTTCAGGTTCTATATTCAGAAAAAATTATCCCTAAGATGCAACATAAAAGCCATATCAGTTTTTGTGACATGTACTCTTCCATGATATGATGGGATCTAGAGAAAAAGTTTTTTGAAAACAAATATTCATGACTAGAGTCAAACGACTCTCGTGACATTATCTAAATTTTGGTATTGAAATTGGAAAACCTATATTTAAAGAGGACTAATATGTTAAAACCCCTATCATTATCCATGCATTCAGGGTGTTATTACTAAAAGACTAACTGGATTCTTTGGAGAAGCAGCGCTTTAATTTTAATGATAACAGGTTGCTGAATTGTTACTATTTCTCTCGTTCCATTTGAAATAGTACCAGAGTGGCCCATCTCTCTCAGTCTACTCTGTGTTTGTGGCATCCAAGTCTTGGCAATCAGAAAGTTATAATCAAATCACATATCAGAGGATGTTTCTGGTTCTGCTTCTGCCCACCACAAGACCCATTGTAAATTTATGATCATACTGCTAGTATATATATCATAATGTAATATTACAATTTCATAACATATATACATTACTATATGGTAAATGAAATTATTATATATCTTAATCTTAGATCAAAATTATATTCTTTATGTTTTCTAGCGGGCCTTCTTCACTAGTGTGTGTGTGTGTGTATATCACTTCCATATCCACTATCACCAACTTAAATGCAAGGGCCATCACCCATCTCTCACCAAGTTGGTGAGAGTGTCTCTCATAGGAGCACTTCCCATATATATAGGGGCCAGCTCTCCTAAGCTGAAACAGGGCTGGTCCCACAAAATCAAAGTCGATTATGTTGTTTTTTGGATGATGATCGTCTCCAAAATCAAGATAAATTCAATCAGAAGTGGATTTTTTAGTTCCATTATGCAAAAAATAGATATAATCAACTTTGATTTGTGGGACTAGCACCATTTCAGCTTAGGATAAGCTAAGTTGCAGCTTAGGAGAGCCCTGCTCATATATACTCCTAAGCTGGAATATGGCAGGTCTTACAAATTAAACTTGATTATATCTGTTTTTTGTATAATGGAATTGGAAAATCCAGTTCTGAATGGATTTATCTTGATTTTGGAGACGATCATCATGCAAAAAACAATAATAATCAACTTTGATTTGTGGGACCAGCATTGTTTCAGCTTAGGAGAGGGGTCAGCTCTCCTAAGCTGAAGCTTAGCTTATCCTAAGCTGAAATAGGGCATGTCCCACAAAATCAAAGTCGATTATGCTGTTTTTGGAGGATGATCGTCTCCAAAATCAAGATAAATCAAATCAGAACTGGATTTTTCAGTTCCATTATGCAAAAAATAGATATATGAGTAGGGCTCTCCTAAGCTGCAGCTTAGCTTATCCTAAGCTGAAATGGTGCTAGTTCCACAAATCAAAGTTGATTATATCTATTTTTTGCATAATGGAACTGAAAAATCCAGTTCTGATTGGATTTATCTTGATTTTGAAGACGATTATCATGCAAAAAACAATAATAATCAACTTTGATTTGTGGGACCAGCATTGTTTCAGCTTAGGAGAGCTAGCCCCATATATATATATATATATATATGGGAAGTGCTCCTATGAGAGACACTCTCACCAACTTGGTGAGAGATGGGTGGGGGCCCTCTCCTCTAGATCCACTCTCACCAATTTAAATTCAAGGACCCCCAACTTAAATGTGAGGGCCCCCACCCATCTCTCATCAAGTTGGTGGAGTGTCTCTCATAGGAGCACTTCCATAAATATATATATATAAAAGCAAATTTCTGGTGAGAACTCCTCTCGTCAAGTTAGTGTCTTATGATGAGGGCAATGATCCATCCAAATCGTTCACACAAAGGACCTCCCCAATAGGCACCAAAGCCCCGGATTTGCACCCAACAATGAACTAGGCAGCTAGATTGAGGGTCATTCTTTTTTTAAATATAAAGTTGATAAATTTGTGGGCCATGGATCAAGGGGTTAGAGCTATAAAATTGACCCCTCTTTTTATATCTTGATCCATCATGAGTGGATCTTTTTATCCCCCACATCTCATGATTAGTAGGGCCTCAGGTGCAACAATATTTGGCATGCAAGGTAAGACCGGGCACACCAAATGCACATGATAATTGCCTATATTTACTTACTAGTAATGTATGGAAGGTCTTTCTCCGTCTCTCTTATTGGGAATAATAATTAGTCGTTGTTTATTTGCATGGATTTGAATACGTATACATGAATTCAAGGTTAAAAGTGCTCGAACAAAGGATTATTAAAGAGGTGAAGGGAGAAAGATAAAGGTGGAAATTTAGATGGGACCTTAACTTTCCTAGGATCTATATTATTAGGATGATGGCCGTTTTCCAAATATTCATTTTCCATTTTCAAGAGATTATTTGATGACTTTTTATAATATTTACCTTTGTTTCTTTAATTTTAACCTCTTTTAAAAATACAAGTCTTATAATTCGTAGGATTTCAATTCAACAATTGGTGCTAAACAAAACTATAGAGGTGACACTCTAAAATGAATCACCAAATCCCTTTACATCCCCTTGTCAGGAACATCATAACTCTATCCCAACCATTTAGGATTGTCTTTGCGACTATTTTTCTTTTTCCCTAGACTCCACTAGAAACTCTGACATCTCTCTCTCTCTCTCTCTCGTTGGAAATCAAGAAACTTCACTTTTATAACTTCATATTTTCAGGTCTTTTACCAAATGCACATGAATATTGCCTATATTTACTTTCTGGGACTTCTCTTGTATTTTATCTTCTCTCAATATAGCCCTGAAAGGAGGATTTTCTGAGTCCAGCCCTGATATATAACAACTTATATCAGATGGATTTTGGGATGTGATTTTGCATTCAACTTAGAGGAGAGGGGTCCTATCAAAGGTGAAAAAATTGATGGTCACTTCCATATATCACTAATCAGACAAAGCTACTAATCATGTTGCAATATCATGCCAATTGTCCACTCACAAGCATTAGGAGAAAATAGAAAAACAGACTTGCTATTGGTGTACTTGGACTGTCACCACTATTTGATTTTGGGATGTTCGTATATCCATGAAGAGCCAAAAATGAAAAGCTAGGATCTGTTGCATGTGTGATAGCTAAAGGAGCTCCATCTATTAGTCACATAACCATTTTCAGACGTAAAACCAAGAAATGAGATTTACAGACAAAGGTAATCAAACAATATTCTTACTAATAATTGAACACCTTAGACATCTTTTTCCCACAAATCACACTTCTTAAACCATCCATCAAATTCACCAAAGAAAACAACACACCATTTCACCAAATTTAAAAGAAAGAAATCCAACACAACCACCCTCATTTTAGCTACTAAAAGCAATGTCCAAGACTAGGACTGTTGACTGCTCTACTGTCCAAATTGGGCCTGCAGGTAATCAATAACCTTCTTATCCACTTGAAAGGCTTTGGCTAGAATATCATCAGAGACAGACGGGTTCGACCCGAAGATGGAATTGGCAACTGTGACCACCCCAGGGTTTTGGCTACTCAGGGCAGCGATGGCTACTGCATTGCCATTACCAACGTTGCGCTGGAAGTGAATGAGGCCTTGTGGAAAGACGAACACGTCGCCCTTCTGGAGGACCTTGGTGATGAGGCGGTTATCTGGGTTGGAGGTGACAAAGCCAGCCTCAAGGGAACCATCGACGACGGTCAGTATCTCGGCTGCACGGGGGTGAAAATGGGGAGCAATGACACCCGATGGTGCATAGTCTATGCGGACCATGGAGATGCCAAGGGTGTTGAGTCCTGGAATCTGGGCTGCAGTGACAGGGGTCACTCTGGACCCAACTGGGTTTGCTGTGTTGCCCACTATGTGGAGCCCCGCGAAGAAGAAATCATTGGCCTGGGCGAGCTTGGGATCCTTGCAAACTAGTCCATTCACCATCACTGCCAACATAAAAGAAAGGGATCAATATATATATAAAATGTGTAAGCAATAACTAATAAGCAAAATTAAATCATCATCGTATTCTTATTTTTAGCCTTATCACATCTATCTGGGTCAGATTGAAGAGGACCATGAAATATATCTATAAAAAAATAATAATTGGTTATCTTTCTTTCTTTTTTTTTTTTTTATATTTCCCAACTAAGGTACAGTAGGGGGAAAAATCACCTGGGCTATTGGGAATTGCTACACAGAAATCTTGCAGAGGACTATGGTCAGCGGCAATGGCAAGGGAGCAAGTAAGAGCAAGGACTACTGTGAGGAGGAAGTAGGTAGCCATCTTGAAGTGGATGAAGTAGTACGAGTAGTAGTATATATGTAAGAAATGGGAAGAGGAGATGAGGCTAATCTGTAATGACTAAATGGGAAGGACTGAGTTACTTGTTGTGGGTTATGGCAGAAGCAGCTTTTGCTAGCTAGCATTTATACTATAGTTTTGAGACTGCTATTGTCCTGGTTATCATTCAAATGGCCACTCGGCATCTCTAGTTTCTCATTCAAATGGTGTTACTCGTTAGTCGGATTGCATTGAACTTTTTCAAGACTTGTTCTTCGCCTGCTGCCTGCAGAAAGGGTTGGAAAGAAAACTCTTTCCTACCCAAAACAAGGACGAAAATGAAAGAGACATTGATATGGTTTTTTTCATTAGAATAGGTTTTGCAGTGTTCATGGACCCCATTTCACCTATGTTGATCTGAACCATTCAACGGCCTGCCCCCACTCTTTGGGTTTAAAAAAAAAATGTTTTCAGGGCTAGATTTCTGTCTCTCCCAAATTGGACTTCTCTTCCTCTTGCCAGAGTGAACCAACAGCCCTCTCATGTGTTTCTTTTTTTTAAAGGCCATGCTGGGCCCACCTAATCATTTAAATCATCCTGGATTTCTAACAATGGGCCATGTACTTTGATCAGAGCAATCAATCATATTTACTATACTACAACAATTTTGATGTCGTTGTAAGTGTCCAATTAAATCATTTCATTACATTTCTGCATTTTGCTATAATTCATCTTAAGCCGGCCACACAGATCACAGGATCCAACGGCCAGCAGTTACAGGTGGAATTTCGACTCCCTATCACTCACTGTCCAATGTTCATGAGCAGGATTGGATTGGACACTCAAATTCATCATCTCTAACCTGAACAGAAAAATGTCACTCCAGGTAAATATTGTCAATATCTGTGACAGTGCCTCCCACCTATGGCACGATCTTTTTGCCATGCCTCCAGATACATCCACATTATCAGCAGAAAATATGAGGGTTCTGGGGCCTAATTGGAAAAAAAAAAAAAGTACACATGAACTGGGTTGCCTCCACTAGTTTTACAATGATCAAAATGAGACCTATATACAAAGATAGTACCAACATTTATAATGGTCCAGCAATCAGCACAAGTATTGAGAGATTTAGCTATTTTTCAAAATTCCCGAAAATCGTTAAAAAGATCGCATGTATTACATTCAACTGGAAACCCAAAGGCCTTATTCAAACAGTGACTTCAACAGGGCATCTGGTTTTAGAATTATATGATTCCTACAACCACAAAATTATGAGTTCCACAATTATATGACATGCATCAAGACTTACATATCAAACGAAGAAACAAAACAATAAAAAGGCACCTCAAAGGGGAAAAATAAGGAAAAGAAAGCAATAGTCAGCAAATAGTATAACCCTTAAAAATCCAAACCCATCACACCACTATCTATCATACATGCAGGACAGACACTAGAATGCTGCTCACAGAAGCCACATGACAAGTTCTGCTTAAGAAAGGGATCAATCTTCTGCTACTTCCTCCTCCTCTTCATCCTCATACTCTTCATCATCTGCAGTTGCATCCTGATATTGTTGATATTCAGCAACCAAATCATTCATATTGCTTTCAGCTTCTGTGAACTCCATCTCATCCATACCCTCTCCTGTATACCAGTGCAAGAAAGCTTTCCTCCTGAACATGGCTGTGAACTGCTCACTGACCCGCCGGAACATCTCCTGAATGGACGTGGAGTTCCCAATAAATGTTGATGCCATTTTCAACCCCTTGGGTGGGATGTCGCAGACGCTGGACTTGACATTGTTTGGTATCCACTCCACGAAGTAGGAAGAGTTCTTGTTCTGGACATTGATCATCTGCTCATCAACTTCCTTTGTGCTCATCTTCCCACGGAACATGGCTGATGCTGTCAGATAGCGGCCATGGCGTGGATCAGCAGCACACATCATGTTCTTTGAGTCCCACATCTGCTGAGTCAACTCTGGCACTGTGAGGGCCCGGTATTGTTGGGAGTCCCTTGATGTTAGAGGTGCAAACCCAACCATGAAGAAGTGAAGACGGGGGAATGGGATCAGGTTCACAGCAAGCTTCCGGAGGTCTGAGTTTAGCTGGCCGGGGAATCGGAGGCAGCATGTGACACCACTCATGGTGGCAGAGATGAGATGATTAAGATCGCCAACTGAGTTACAAAATAAAGAAAACAATATAAGACCCCAATGTCAGCACAAAGTGGGATACGAGTTCACAAGTGCCTACTATAATGGGGCATATTTTTCTTATATGTCACACAGCAATGAGAAAATAAACAGGCACCATCATACGATCAGAGAGTAATACACAACAAAAGAGGATTGCAGTTCTTCTAACCAAGGTTTAGATATCAGGATAGCTTATGATACACATTGTACCAATCTATATGAGAAAATAAAGACATAATAGATCATCCATATGGACCATATCAATGAGATTGAGAGTTCTCCAGCTCATTGCCCATATCATTGTTACACAAAAAATCAATATTTTATCTTGTAAGTGTTGATTGATACAAAATAACAGGAAGTAGATAAACTAGAGGTTCCTACATCCTGAGATCACTTGAGTGTCAAAAACAGCTACATGTGCCACTTGGTTACAGATGTCAGAGGTCCAACAATTACCTGGTTCACTAAGGTTTCAACCTGAAAATTTCAGGCATGGACCCTCTTATTGGACCAGATCATCAGGTCCAGGTCTAGGTCCAGGCAGGTTCATACCCTAATATCCACTCAACTGAAGTGATTAGTATAAAATACTATACAGAATTATAACGTATATAATATTCTGAATACACTATCAATATTATTTTATACAGCAGAAGACTAATAAGTGCACACAGCGCTGATGGTAGAGGCTTGATCTTGTCACTATAACCTCATTGGTACAGACACTGGTCAACAAACTTTTAATATGTATAAAAATTTTGGGCGAGCTTGGGTCTAGATATATACATTCCATCAGATTTGATGATGCACAAATTGGCTGTGCACACCAACTGTGAAGTAATTGGTAATTAATGCTGTGATTAAAGAAGAGAGAGAGAGAGAGAGAGACAAATTATAGTGTTCGGTCAGTATGACCTACGTCCACTTCTGAATGGCTGAGGTCGCCGGATATTTTATTATCTCAAGTGTGCAGGGAGAGCAGAGAGTACAAGCTTTGAGAGGGAGATGAGAGTTATGCTCGGGTGTCTGTCTCATGCCCCCCAAGTGTTGGTGGGGCTTACAATTTATAGTCGCTCCCTAACAGGTTGGGGCAACTCGACAGCAACTAAGTAACCATTTCGGTAGAGATCACGGATTTTTCTCAACGGGTAAGGTAGTTGAGGTGCTCTCCACGAGACTTGGTAAAAGATGCGATGATGGTTGACTGTTTCCAAGGCGGTGAGGGTGAGGCTCCCGGATGCTTTCTTGATGACGTGGCCAGGCCTATGGACTTCTTTGGGTCTGGACCTTATTGGGCTAACCGGGTCTTGTAACATGAGTTGGGCCCTTGGGCTTGGCCCATCAAGATTCAAGCAAGAGTCTCAGTCCACCATGAACCTGACACTACCCTGACAAGTTTGTATCCCTACATTCCATATGTGCGTACATGTGTATAAGATCCAAGCCCCAGGTTGGCCAGAGACCACTCAATCACTGAGCCACTGGGTAAGAAACAAATAAATGTTAAGTAAACTTTGGCCAAGTATTTACTGAATCATTAATTAGTTTGATGCAGGGTTGCTCCTCCGATTGGTAGCCCGGTTTGAATTTAGGCATCAAGCACCATTACGGAGTGCCCCATCCCTTGGGAACTGCATCATGTAATTCTACAGAATCACAAGACATGCCTGAAATTATAAAAATGAGTTTGATGATAAAGGAAGGATGGTAATTGGCAACTCACTGTGCCAACCCAGCGATGGGCTAAGGGTATGATGATGCCTGCAGATGCAATTATGGTTCACAATGTGCCCAACTACAACGCTACAAGTGACTGAGGTATCACTGTTAGGGCCATAGTCATATATGTGCCACCCTTTGGTTGTCAATTCTGTGTCAAGTAGTCCAAGACCTTGACTCTTAGTGTCTCTCAATGAAGATCAAGTTCAAAGGTAAAGTTTCAAGTTTTGGAAGGCCAAGATTCATCAAAGAAGAACTCCATGTGTGTGCCAATCTATTCAGGTAAATGGAACCCCAAACCAACCAAGAAATGGCCCCTACGACCCTTAGACTAAATGGTAAAATCAATAGGGTTTAACTGACAATTTTGAGTAAAGTATTCGGCTCAATTTAGTGCAGGGGTCAGCTAACCGCAAGGTTTTTCGGTCAGCTCGCGGTTGCTTTTCCAGAAGCTTGACTTGGAAAATTTTCCTGTTTTTCAATTACCTTACGGTTAGCCGTGAGCTCGTCGTAGAGCAAAAGAACCCATTTTTGACTAGGGTCAAACTAGCCGCTGGGACATGGCGGTTAACCACGGAAAAGGTGGAGGCTAACTGCCAACTAGCCGTTGGAGAGCTTTATACATATATATATATATATATATATATTTGAGCTCATTCCAATGGCCATGTTCTTTGAGATTTTTGAGCCCCTTCCAATACATTATGCCCACTTAGTTACACCATTAGTTGAGCTCCCAAAACCATTCCCAATCACAATTAGATCCCACTTAGGCGTATCTAAGAGATTTCTTAGCTCAAGAGAAGTGTTATCAGTGGAAGCATTACTATCTAGGGAAAACCTTGACCCTTCAAAGTTAAATATCTCTATTCCTAGATCTAGACCTCACCTTCACTTGGTTGTGCATATATTGGAGCATCTTCATCACCAAGGAGTTAAAAAAGAGGTCAAAGCCTGGAGCTTCGGACTCAAGCATCAAAGAGCATCCTCAAGACATAGTCCAAGAGGCAAGTGTTATTTATTTCAATTTGTAAATTGTGTTGTAAAGTGGATTAGACGCTTGTGATTGAGCCACTATTAAAAATAGGGTTGGTGGACTAGATCTGTGTGATCGAACCACCGTATCAAAAAAATAGGTGTGTATGTGATTGGAGGTTTACCTGTGTGGTTTGCCTCAATATAGTGGAGCCAGGAGTGGAAACTCTTGAGAGTGGATGTAGGTCAAGGGACCGAACCACTAAAAATCACTTGTGTCAATTTCCCTCTATATCTCTATGCTTCATTATCATTTATTTATGTTTTGGAGATACATGTGCTAGAGAGTTATATCTTAGATAAAGTTGATACACACACTTGTGCTACGTCACATTGATCTTATCGGTGCACTCTTAAGTGCTTAGCAGACACACTCTAACATTGTTTCACTTGAGCACTTTTGCTATATAGTTATATTTACATCTTGGATTAATTAATTTAATTTAGTAAGAAATTTTAATTAGTCCTATCCCCCCTGACATATATTGGTCTAGCTTGGACTATAAATCACTTCCCTAAAAATCACCATCAATTCATTCATCTATAATAAGAATGCTTCAAACTTATACATTGACAGATTGTTTTTTTTTTTTTTTTTTTTTGAATGGTACATTAACAGATTGTTAAAGGAAACATAATCAGTTTGTTAGTTGTTTAAAATTTAAATTGAAATTAACAAGCAGGTTTTGTGCACTAGGTCCTACCATGAACAACATGAACAACCTATAGCCTTGAAAAAAAAAAAAAAAAAAAGGAATCACACATTCGAGTCCTTCAACTGAGAGAGTTAAATAAGAATCAGACATTCCAGTCTTTCAACTGAGAACTGAGGAGTTTTAATGAAGGAAATGCATGGCCATTGTTGCTTTGGTTGGCGTATTATCTTAACCACCCATTGACTTCCCTTGAAAATCCTATAACTGAATGGATACAATTCTGCGACCGGTGTGACTTTTGGATTACGCAAAGCAAAGGTAATATTGAATTCTTCAACCATCAATTGATCATAAATGAATCTACACCACTAAGAACATATCACTTAAAAGCAAAAGCTACTAAACCAGTGGAATGCTCTTGAGCCCACACTTGCAAGAACAAAGTCACAGAATGGTGACAGAAGGAAAGATGATAAACAGATAACCAAAAATGAAATGCACATTAAAATAAGACATCAATTTTAAATGTATAGAAGACAATCAAATAATTAATTATAAAATTTTCTTTGCAGACGCTGACTATTGGGGGAAAATTCCAGAAAAGAATCCATCATGACTTCAAGTATTCAACTGACCCATATAAGTAATCTAGACAGATGAAAGCTTATAATCACAGTTACAAGCAAAAAAAAAAAAAAATCAACTTACAGGTAGGGGTGGCAAGCTTCAAAGTGCGGAAACAGATATCATAGAGTGCTTCATTGTCAAGTACCATACACTCGTCAGCATTCTCGACAAGCTGATGAACAGAAAGAGTAGCATTGTATGGTTCCACAACAGTATCAGAGACCTTGGGGGAGGGGAAAACAGAGAATGTCAGCATCATGCGATCTGGGTACTCCTCCCTAATTTTAGAGATAAGAAGGGTTCCCATGCCAGATCCAGTGCCCCCACCCAAAGAATGACATACTTGGAATCCTGTCAACAAATTAAGTACTATTAGTAAATAACAAAGGGCTGCTATTTAAGTTTTTTTTTTTTTTGTACTAATCCCAGAAATGTTGTCCAAAAAATTCAATCATAGACTTATAAACTGAATAAATGGAGTCGTCAAAACAGCTTGGTTTGGACTCAAAATGCTCATAAATTGCAACTAAAGATTAAAATATGTTAACATTGTAGTCAAGTGAGAGACAGAGAGATTTTTTTTTTTTTTATTTTTTATTTTTTTTGCTATCGGAGGGTTCCCAACCCTTTGGGCTTGACTTATGGGACAAGAGGAAGCCAGGTAAACTCCCCTGTAGCCCGGGAGTGCAAACCATTGTCTACCCCTTAGGGTTTGAGATAGAGAGAGATGACACAACTTTATCAGCTACTCATTAGCCTTTGCTTAATTCTTATCTAGGGCACATTTGTGTAGGGTGAGCGGAAACTTAAACTTCGTTTGGTGGACTTTCCAACCATTCCTAACCAACCCATAAGGATGAGATAAGGCTAAAATAATGATGATTAGATTGACAATCTAAGGACAGTTACAGTTGTAGGCCTGTTATGACAAATTGGTGAAACCAGACATGTATTTTTCCTAAAAAGATGACAAATTTTCCACATCTAAACTGATTCCAACTACACTAACGCCCTTAATCCTCGATGAATTTCTGCGCATTATTACCGCATAAATTAACCGAATTCGCTTAGAACTAAAGGCCACCTGCTCAGATGTGAACAAAACATTCAGAGAAATGTGCCCACACTACAAATTTCAACTTATAGAGATTTTCCTTCAGTCCATTTTCTCCACCTTCTTCTCTACTACCTCCAACATGCCCTAGTTCTATCAAATACAACTAACTACATTGAGAGAGAGAGAGAGAGAGAGAGAGAGAGAGAGAGAGAGAGAGAGAGAGAGAGAGAGAGAGCACCAAAAGAAAACAAGAGTCAAAATTGAAACAGTTACTTTTAGAACTTAATCAGTGAATCGAACAGACAGACCTTGCAAGCAATCGCAATTCTCCGCCTCCTTGCGAACAACATCAAGAACAGAATCGATCAATTCCGCTCCCTCCGTGTAGTGCCCTTTGGCCCAGTTGTTTCCGGCGCCGGACTGGCCGAAGACGAAGTTATCCGGCCGGAAGATCTGGCCAATGGGGCCGGATCTGACGGAGTCCATGGTGCCAGGCTCGAGATCCATGAGGACGGCGCGGGGGACGTAGCGGCCGCCGGTGGCCTCGTTGTAGTAGACATTGATCCGCTCGAGCTGGAGGTCGGAGTCGCCGTTGTATTTTCCGGTGTGGTCGATGCCGTGCTCGTCGCAGATCACCTCCCAGAACTTGGCTCCGATCTGGTTGCCGCATTGGCCTCCTTGTATGTGAAGGATCTCCCGCATTTCTCCAGAATCGGACGGAAAACCGCTTCTATTGATGTGGAATAGGACGGAAAACCGCTTTTGAAGATGGAGGACTTGGACGGAAAACCGGAGATGGAGACTTGAGAATAGAGATGGGAAGGGAATAGGTGGGGATTTATAAGGGTGAAGAAGAAACGGAACGGAAAGAGGGATGGATGGGAACGGAACGGGGTTTTTCGTTACGCAACAGTTGAGGGAGACAGGCTTTTGTTTTTTGAGTCTAAATTGGAGGGGATTTGGTAGTCCGCGAGAGTAGATGTTTTTTTTTTCCTGTACTGGTTATTGAGGATCGGATGAGGGCCCTATGACTTGTGGGGCCCGCTTCGATGAGGAGAAGGGCTCATGCGAGGGGGCAAAAAAAAAAAAAGAGATTATCTTAGCCCTTGATTTAATAGCTTTAAAATTAATAGCGTCTAACTGTTAGATGAGAAGTAGATCTCGACCTAGATATCTCTCTCCTAAGAGCATTTTCAAAAGAACCTTCAAATTTAGAGATGCCTAATTGAAACTGAAGGCTTATGTAGCGCAATCTGAAGTTTATAAATTTAGCATCTCTCTTGGTGCCAAATTATTATTTTATCATTTTCTCTCTTGCACAATCTCACCTCTTCAAAAACTATCAGTTGCCCTGTAATTATTTAATTAAAAAAAATAGATTTAGCATATACTTTTCCATATGCTAAATTTGACATAGGGGAAGCACTGCCAAATGCCGGCTAGACTTAAGCACATTTATTGGAGGGCCTTACAAATGCCTTTTATCACTGTTTGGACATGACGTGGACAATAGACTCCTCTGTTGGAGTTGCCATAATCAAGTGTTGTACATGTAGTCAATTTCTTGCACCAATAGGTTGCACTTTTTGAAACTGCACCACCACACTGAGTATATAAGGAAATTTACCCTGCTTCCCTGTCAGAACCCTCCAATAGGGAAAAAAAAAAAAAACGCACGATAGTAGTCAATAGTAGTATGGATTTAATAGATGGACCACCAATTTGATGGATTGAGCTGCACAACCAAATCTTTCTAAGCTCTGCTCTTGGGGAATCTAAAAACACAAGAAGAGTTAATTAAGGATCAATGATAGGATAGAACAAATGAATGAAGCAATTGTTTATACATAGAGCGGAATTACCAAGGAAACGGAGCGACTTTTTTTAGTTTTTAAGACTCTGAGTGTTGTGGGGATCCATTAATCCATTATTGTGGTAATAAGAGCACAAAACCTGACATTGTCATGAGATATTATAATATACTTTTCAGAAATGCATGCTGTATACAAGTATTCAAGATGGTGGGTGGGAACAATTCAGTGCATTTTAAGGCTCTACTAAAAGTCCAATGCTTCTTGCAGTCCACCAATCCAAATCAAATGTGTTCTGAGTGTAGGTAGTATCAAAACTCAAAAGTCAAAAGTAAATCTTCAAAAGTTGCAAGAATTACCTCATGCATGTGTGCTGCGAGCTAGGTTGTGTGGGGGACAGGAGAAATAATCCTATCAGTATCAGGTAATCATTTATGGTTTGATCTTTAAAAACCTGATTGCATTGATTTTAGGCTGCTGTCTCTTTTAGGTAGTTGCCCCATCTTAAGTTTATCTCATCAAAACCGGACCTAGCCTATGATGGGTCACTAGCATGTGATAACAAACTCGCCCCATTTGAATTGGTGTCAGGTCAAAGTTAATGCATGACACCACTTGAACCACATGAGTTTTATTCATAACTCCAATAAGAAATAAATATACATTGTAATATAGGGCGGGGCAGGTATAGCAACATAATCCAAACCGGCCCAAAACGGAGAAAACCATAACCCACCCCTGTCAACATTAGCGAAAACAATGGTCATACCTTGTTTTAACACTACACATGCATTAGTATTTGAAAAAAAGAATAAAAAGAGAAAAAGAAAAAAACCAATTTGATTTTATTTGCAACACACACTAGCCTATCTTGAAAAAATAATGAAAGGGAGCTTTATCTAAAACCATACTCAAAGTAAGGGCTACTCAACCAATGGTTTTTACTTGTAATGGAAGTTTGTAGTCTTCTTTTTTTTTCATGTTTGTAGCAGTGGCAACCGCCACCCTTCATGGCCCTTTTGTTCTCTATACGTAGTAATAGCTGTAGCCGTATACATGAAGAAAAGCATCTGTCATATCATTGTCATCTCAGTCTGGTTGTAATAGTTTACACCATATTTTTCTTCTACCTATCTATTCATGTCCAAAGTCATTAACATGTTGCATTGTCCAAAAGGAAAAATATGATCAAATGGACCATCTTTTTATGGCATATATTATGATATATATGATCAAGCTTCCAACCAACTTTAGGGCCTGCTCTCCCTTTGTCACACGAACCCAAGTCCACAAGGATCAAGCCATGATGGGCCTTGGATTACTCAGTTTCTTTTAATGTCCTCACAGATGGTTAGAGTTGTAAGTATCCTTTTCTGTACTTCCATAATAAGGGCCCGTTTGGCACTTTACTAATACAATTGAAGTCAAGTAAAGTTTCCATTTTTCATACAAGATGTCACATTAAATGCACTTTATTCAAAACTCCCTCCATCTTTTTCATATAAAAAGTCAAAAAGCAACTACCTTTATCCACTAAAATACAAAAAAACTCCACTTTTCCATACAAAAGGTCAAAAAGATTTCATAACAAACAACTAAAAATAAAATACCATCATAACTCACTTATATTTTATTATTTCTTCAAAATCAACTTTACTTGTCTTGACTATATTAGTAGAGTTACCAAACTGGCCCAGGGTAACTTTAATAAGTTCTACAAAAACAAAAACAAAACAAAGATCTAATGAGAGATTTATGAATAGTATGAGGATTGAAAGTAACTAGCTTTGGGATTTACCCAATTCAGAAAAGAGGGTTTCTACTCTTCTTTCTTTGGTGCAAAGAAGGTTCCCCTGTTGCCTTGTGGAGATCGCGATTTGGCTTCTACCAATGGTTCAAAATTAGGATCATGCTTGCCAACATGATTGATCTCAAAAAAGGATGCAATGCGAAATTGACCTTTCGGATTAAAAAAAAAAAAAGAAGAGGAAATTTTTTGAAATTTTACACTATTTTTATAAGACCCATTTTCTGTTCTTGACTCTTAAAAGTAAATTGATAAGACCATTTACTTTTAATTCACTTTACAAGTAAATTGCCTTACCACACTAAAGGGTAGTTTGTTTGCAAGAGATTCTGAGAATTCTCATTGGGTGATTTATGAATTTAGCAAATGTTGTCTGTCACTAAGTTTCCAAATGGTCAAGTACAACATGACATTTTAAAAATTAGAATTATGATCATTCTATAGGCCAAAAGTGACATTTCATAAATTTGATTCTATGAATTCTCCACAAGTGGGAAAGAATTCTTGGAGGACAGTAGCTGTTATTGCTGTTAGAAACTTTCATACAAAGAATTCTTGTGATGAATACCCCCAGAAACGGGCCTTACTGTACTTTCTTCCTACCCAATAGTTGCAAAAGCTATATTGTCAATCATTCTCCCAAATGAATCCAGGAATTTGTCTCTAGAGAAAGAGCCCATGGGCCATGAGGTCCTCTTTGTATGGTAACGTGTAAATGGATCAACATGTGGATGCATTGATAGAATGATGTGATACACAAACCACTTGGATGGCTTTAGAAGGCATGCACAGTGCTTGGATTCTAATACAACCTCCCTTCTTTGCAATTCCAAATTTAGCAAGTTCAAATGAAAGGAAGTGTTGTCTACATCACTTCTTTGAGTGGGTACTTGTCCAGATTGGCATGTTCATTATCATCTTCATATGAGAAAAAAGGCATATGGGAGTTAAAAAGTTCATCTAGGTAATATTTGTGATTCTTATGAACTTTTGATCAATCTGTTTTTCATTGATGGTGGAACACTAAAGGGTATATGGGAGTGATATTTCCGATTCTTATGAACTTTTGATCAATCTGTTTTTCAGTGATGGTGGAACATCAGGCCCATTGGCAAAAAATCTCCATGTTCATTCGGTGGGCCTAGTCATGAATTTCCTGTGACCCAGACCACTTTGAATTGACTTAAAATTCCAAGTTTTGATTTTGCCCTTTTGCTTTTTTAAGGTGAACCATTGGGTAGAGTGAGAATTTTCAGGCTATTGAGCAGATGGCAAAGGAGCCACTTGTTGATTGTGAAAGGGGCTTTATATAAAGGGTATTATTGAGGGTTTCAATGACCGAGCCAAGTTTCATCCAAACCTAGCCCATTTATAGTGGACTTCAAGTTATACTCAGCCAGGCCCTGCAAGCCCACATGTCAGGATGAGTCATGTCATGGTGAAAAATAAAAAGGCTCAGCATGGACCCGAGTCCAATAGGTTTAATTACTGAATGGAAAATTAATTATATTTAGGGGGTCGTTGACATGTTACGCATATGATATGAAAATGAGTTTGACATGTATAGATGTTACATTTATGAACACATTACCATATTTATCAAAATCACCTGTTTCATCATGTGTAAATGAGTATATCCAATACTCAAATGTCGTATGGGCTCCAAATGTATATGCTCATTGATAGCAAAATTTTCAAGGAAACCCAAACATGCTGATGGGCCTTTAAAGAGATAAGTGGGCCCCGAATCGAACAACAATGAGCTAACGGGCTGGCTCAGGCATCCCTTATTGTGTCCAACATGTGGAGACTAGTGGAACCAATTCAGTTGAGTTATCACTTTGCAGGGAAACGGGATTCTCCAAGGGGTTTTACCCACCGCGATCGTGAGTGGACCACTCATGGTCCCCACGTCACCATGGGCAGCCCCTGTCTTGGAAGGGGCAGGCTGTCCGCTGGCTGTGATAGATATCCACTGATAGGCATGGGGTAAAGCATCACAGGATCATTTCTTCTGTTTCGAATTCCTCCGAGTCAAAAGCATTGGAGGATGTATTGTGGACTCTGACCTTTGGGACCCTCGGCGGAGTTATTGGGCCTATTTCTTGAACTAGGGTGGGCCAAATGAAAATTATTAAAAAAAAAAATTAACAATTTAGGGGTCAAAATAAAAAATTACAAAAAAAATAGTGGTAAAAAATAAAATTTTGAAAACTTAAGGAGGGCCATGGCCCCCCTAAGTCTACATGTAGGTCCGCTCAAGGACTCTAAATTCTCCAAAAGTCTTATCCCTGATATGCAATTCCAAAATTGTCCTATGCGTGAAGCATTTGAGGTTCGAGCAAAATAAAAAAAATTGGAATTTCAAGAATTCTAAACTATCATTTGAGACTTTTTTGGTGGTTGGGATTTAAAAATCTAGTGAAAAAAGTATGGTGTTTCAAATGCCAAAGGAAAAGCCACACTTAATGTCAAAAAACCTCCCACATTCCAAATTATTGTTAGAGAATTTAGTAAAGAAATAAGCCCATAGTTTGTGCCGACATGTTGTCTGGTTACACTCGTTCTATTCTTATTACATGCTTTTCTGCTTCTTATTCATTTTCACAGCTTTACATATAGTTTTCTCTCTTTTACAGCATAGCTTCATATTAAGCTAATAAAAGATAAAATCAAAGAGATGTGCTCAGAGGTTTTCATAGATTAGGGCCTACCTGGAGATACGTCAATCATGAACTAAGTGATGGATCAAAACATCCAAATGGAACGTATTTTTGTCTAAAATTACATGTTTTTTTAGATCATCCGAACCTCTTAATCTATGGCGCTTAAAAACAGTCTCAAAAGGCATTATTTTTTTTTTAAAGAATTTCAATCCAGCATTGAGCATATTCGAATGAGTCTCAAACCTAGAGATTGTGATATTCAGGGTGGGAGTTGGATTGATCATAAAGTCACACATCCTTACCAACTTAGCTACCAAAAGATCGATCATACAAGTTCATAGATTTCAAAGAACAAGTGTTGCCCAATTGATTGGGTGTCTTGTTTCTCACCCAACTCCCTTCCTAGGTTCTTTCCTATGTGAGCCGACTTTTTTTTTTTTTTTTGGGGAGTAAATTTTTTTTTTCTTTGACTTCAACAGTATTTATATATATATATATATGGGGATCTTCAAGTGCATCCATCCCTCACCTCCCTCTCTTTTGTACTTGAAACCTCCCCAAAAGGGGTGTCCCTCACCAAAAATGGTGAGGGATAGATGCACTTGAATATTATCCATATATATATATATATATATATATATAGCAGGGCTCTTTTAAGCTGCAGCTTAGTTTCTCCTAAGCTGAAATAGTGCTGGTCCCACAAATCAAACTTGATTATATCTGTTTTTTTTTTTTGCATAATGGAACTGAAAATTTCGGTTCTGATTGGATTTATTTTGATTTTGGCGACGATCATCATCCAAAAAACAGTATAATCGACTTTGATTTTGTGGGACCGGCCCTGTTTCAGCTTAAAATAAGTTAAATTGCAGTTTAGGAGAGCTGGCCATATATATATATATATATATATATATATATAGAATTTGAACATGATTTGAATTTGGACTTGGACTGCCCTTCCTCCACCTTGCCGTGCTTCATCTGTAGCCTGATCTGGATTCGGACTTGCTGATTAATTATCCATCCAAAACCGCATGATATATGAAACACTTGCTTCTTTGTAATGAAACCTGTCAAAGCAGGTGATCAGTTTACATTACATTGAATGATTGATGTAAAAAGGAACCTGCTACGACGAAACTTCCATTGCATTGAATTATTGTTGCCTCCGCTCCCCATCACTTTCCTTCACTTTCCTGTACTACTTTTGCTTATTTTTATTCATCATACAAAATTTTCACGTGAAGTTGCGAGTGTTTGAAAATGAACAGACAGCGTACCTTCATGAAATGGACATTTTAGTGGTTGTCCCATCAAGAGATTAGTTAATCATAACTAATAACATGTCCCGTTTGATAATTTTACTTATAAAGTCAATTAAAGTTAAGTCAATTTAAACATCCCATCAAAAGCACCTTCCTTTTACCAAAATTCCCTTACTCTTTTTCCAAAAAAGTCAAAAAGCAACTACCTTTACTCACTAAAAGACAAAAATACTCCACTTTTTCATGCAAAAGTCAAAAAATTCCATAACAAACAACTAAAAATAAAATACCATCATAACACACTTATATTTTGTTTTTTCTTCAAAATCAACTTTATTTCACTTGATTCAATTAGTAGAGTTACCAAACGGGCCCTTAAGGTATCAATGGTTCTAGCTAAGTGTGATTAGTCAAGCACAAATAGATAAATTAAGGGCCTACAATTTTTATAAAAATGTTGAATTAGTGACTGCGTTAGTTTATGAGGAGTAGTGACTTCAAAAAGTTTAGAATAATCATATTGTTATAGGTAGCCTCACACTAATGCTAAGTATAAGGCGAAGGGAGGCCCGTTTGTTCGTAGAGTTGGGTAAAATGAAATAAAATTTATCATCAAATGAAAGAATAAAGAGGGAGTTAAGAGTAACAGCACCTTTTTTTTTTTTTTTTGTCATTTTATACATTTTAAGAGTGTTTTTTTTTTCTTTTTTATCATTTTGTGCAATCAAAAGTACCTTTTCTTTATCATATTGGGTTTTTTTAGTCAACTCCCTTTACTTGTTATTTCTTATTTGATATTAAGCTTTATTTCGTTTTACTACACCCTACAAATAAATAGGCTTGGACTTGAGCAAAAACTTCTACAGTAGGTACGAGCTTAAAAAATTCTTTGAGAGGGGGTAATGAAACAAATTCTATTTGAATTGGAGTGATATCTACCATTCAATATTCTTAATACGTGAAATATGTAATTATCACTTTTCATATATATAATAATCAATCCAACCGCATGCATTAGCCGAATTAGATTAAACTATGATTCAATTTTTACATGGATCAAGTTACATGACATTATTAGACTAAATGGAAGATATAAATCAATCTAACGTAATAGAGAAAATTAATAAATGTTTGGGGGATGTTAGTGAATGAAATTGAGTATAAAAAGAAATTTTGAGCTCATAAATAATATTGGGCAAATATATAGACATTAAATCCTGAGCTTGCGGGTGTTATGTCTTAAACTTGTGAGTCATGTTTTGACCTCGTGAGTCTTATGTCTTCAACTAGTGAAAGATTAAGTGAAAGTAATTTAGTCTAAAAAATGAAATTTACCGTTTAAGATGCTTTTGGAGATTCTGGATTTTTTAAGCTTCTTTTGGTAAAAACCCCTAATCAATCTAGTGGTCTTTAGTCAAATTAGATTAAACTCTTGATTCAATTTTTACATAACACAAAATCACATGATGTTGAGATGTATTGCATCAAACAAAGATGGCTCTAAAATTTTCTTTTTGAGCCTTTTGCTTATACCCACATAAGATTTCTATGATTTGCAAATAGGCCCCTATGGTTTTAATATTTATAAATAGGCCCCTACATTTACATTTTAATATCTTTTGTATCCTACCCTTCCAACCACCAAAAGTCTTTAGAGTGAAATGACACTTTTACCCTTTTTTTTATCCCCATGTGCATAGATTCAAAAGCTTGGACCTATTTTTTCAAAACTTGTAATGCTGATAATTATATTTAGTGGGAGAGAATAAACCATATGTAAATCATTTTGTTTTATCAATACATGGTCTATTTCATTAAATCCAAATAGATCATAATAATAATCAACGCATGTGCTTATAATTGATTATAATTGATTTGATCCAGGCAAGACCCACTGATAAATTGATGAAAGTTTTAAAATATATGATTAGACTTCATGTGCATTAAAGAGTTATTGAGAGAGGCCGTTGGCGCTTGGGATAAATAATGATATTTTTGTAGATAATAATATACTCATTTTTGTTTAATGGATATTAAGGTAAATGTGTCATATTTATAAAAGTTTAACACAAATCTCTTCGTGGGTTCTCATTTTCAATATAAATACTGTTTTTGGAGACATAAAAGGTATTGAAATTAAAAAGTATGGGCTTATTTACAAATACTAAATCTACTCGGGGATATATATATATATATATATATATATCTATGTAATAAGGGATAGCAGTATTTGAATCCCTGGACATTTTGGACCCTTGGATTTATGTACATAAATCCTAGGGCTGAGAAGGGATTCAAGAGCTTGGTAATTTTGTAATTATTTGAAAACAAAGGGGCAGTAACTTTTTACTAAGGACAAGAGGATACGGGAGTGCTATTGATTTTCTGTGAAATTACGAAACTTGCCATTATCTTTTCCTAGAGGATATGGTAGTGTCCTTGGTTTTCTGTGAAATTACGAAACGTGCCATTATATTTTCAAAACTTCCTTGAAGTAAAGATATGATTAAATACACGGCTATAATTGTAATTGAGTAATTGAACGGTGTGGAATTTGGGTCACAACTTACCAGTTTGTCCCTTCACATATATATGTTGTTTTTTACGAAATGTGGAATCTGGGCTAACTTGGATTGTTTTGGTAGCAGATGCAAACGTGGCTTGCATGCAATTAAACTAGACTGCTTATAGTAGTGGGCTACTTCTGGTATTCAATGGTGGTTAAACAAGGGTCCAATTGGCTGGGCTGTTTTACCTAAAAAAATAAAATCCGGCTGGGCTTGATTTGAAGCTGATTGATCCAATGGGCCTCATAAAAAATTTGAGTTAAATTTGTTATATTATGGGCGGTGTTAGTTGTTAGGTAGTCAAAAGAAGAGTAATTAGATTTAGTTGTGCTCAGAGCGTGGTGTGCTGTGCCTTCAGGCACGGGCAATAACTAGTATATATATATATATATGGGGGGTCTTCATATGCATCTATCCCTCACCATTTTTGATGAGGGACACTCATTTTGGAGGTGTTTCAAGTACAAGAAAAGTACAAGAGGGGTACTTTGTACCTCCCTCTTGTATTTGAAACACCCCTAAAAAAAATGTCCCTCACCAAAAATGGTAAGAGATAGATGCATATGAATGTTTTCCTATATATATATATATATATATATATATATAAACTCTTTCTATTTTTTACGCTGCCATTGAGCCCTCCTTGTATTTCAGCCCCCACATGAAAAAACATACGGCCGCTAAAGTGAGTAGCCGAAATTTTCGTAACTGTCAAATGACCGTACGGTTAGTTTGACCAAGTCCCGTTCAAATCCAAACACTCTATTAAAGAATCCTTGACCACTAAGTCCCCAATTCCCCCATTAAATCCGGGGAGAAACCTCCAATCCAAACCAGAAACCCTAATTTCCCCAAATCCCCCATTTCCAGCTCCTTTCTCTTCTCAGTTTGTAGGTTTCGATTTGTTTTCCCATCCAAATTCTCCCTCAATCTCTGCAATCTCTGATGATTGGCGATCTCCTCCGGCAAGATGGAGAAGAAGACCACGCCTTATCTCTGGAAGAAGGCGAATAACGTCTCCTCCTTCATCTCCGATCTCAGCTCCCGGCGGCGCCGATCGCCGCTGGTCGTCCAGACCGGATTCCCCACCTCCCTCGCCGATATCATCGTCAAGAACCGCTCCCGATTGAAGAAACCCTTATCCAAAAAGAAGGTTCCAGTCACAGAGTGCCCTTGGTCGCCGCCGCCGCGGCAGTCTCAGATCTCCGGCTCTGCTGAGTCCCTCGATGCTCTTGAATTGCCGTTGAGTGATGAAAGATCCGGGTCTGAAATCGGTAGTGGGAAATCCCAAGACTCGGAGGTTTGCAGCTCGGATTCTGAAGATCTCTCTCGTTCTTGTTCTGATGAGTCGAACAATGTTGGAATTTCCGGTTGCAGGTGGTTTTCTGCAGTTCTAATGGCGTTATTGGTGGTGATTTTGGCAGTGGTGACGAAAGAGATTGCGGTGGGGATCACAGCATTCGCTTTCTTTCTTTTCTTCCTCGAATTCGTCGTAAAGCGCTGTTCTTTTCCCCGGAGAAAATGTGCAGTTGGGTCTGATGCAATTCTAGTCAATGAGTTTGATTTGGGTTCTATTGATCCCAAAAGAATGGAAATTTCCGAGGATCATGGGGATTTCGTCCAAATTGAGGAAATCTTAAATGAAAAGGACTTTCAGAGCAATGAAACTGAAGTAACTGAATCATCCAATTTGGACTTGTTAATGTGTGAATGGAAAAGGGATGTTTTGGAAGTGGGTGAGGATGGGGACTCGATCAAAATCAAGAAGGATAGGAATCGAAAACTGGCTAATGCGATTGCGGTGGATAAGTTCTTTAAGAAGCTTGTACCTAAGAAGTATCGCGCTCCAAAGGCTGAAAAAGTCTGTAAGGAGAAGTTAGATTCAAGCAGTGAAGATTCTGAGCTCAGAGCAGGAGAAGGAGAAGATTTAAAGGTACAAGAAGAATTCCACGAGATGGAGGATGGAGAAGTTTCAAGTTTTGAATTTTGCAATGAAACCTCTTCATTGGTTGATTCAGAGGACATGGTTTTGGCTAGAGAGAACATGTGCATTGAGACAACAAAATCTAAGATGGGTCATCTGATTATCTTTGTGATTGTTCTTTTGGGACTCGTTGAAGGCCGGGCTGTGGCACTTTCAGTCACTGTGGGATGGTTTTTGGTGGGAAAATCAGTTGAAACTGGGTGGAGGAACTTGAAGAAGATGTATGGAAGTGGGGGACTCCTTTGATTTTTCAATTGGATTTTGGACTCTTGGCAATTGAGATCACTGAAAGTACAGTTAAATTGCTCATTCAGTTCCTCCGAATTTCAGATTGTCTATGTTGTGCAGTAGCTGATATTGTTAGAGATCAACACTGCGTTGGCAATTTGGCTTGCGGCCTAAGGTGATGTAATGAAATTACAGACACATACAGAGTTAAAACTTTTCTCTCTTGTTTTCATGTGTTTGTAGCATTGCAACTTTTTCCATGCCTTTTGGTATGTATGTATCAGATATGTGATGACAGAATGTAATCTAACCAACCAATGCTGCAAACTCAAAGTTAACAGTTAAGGAATCATTAAGTCATTTGTTATGTGAATCTCTTTTACCCCAACTTTTGCCAATACATCAGGGTGAGAAATTTGGTTTCTTTGCACATGATAGAAAGATGGATTTGTTCAGCTGCTAAGCCTCATTTGATTAAAGATGTAAAAGAAATACCTAGGTTCATTAAATTTGTCACCCAACCAAGAAATCACATTGGCAGAGTTATTTTCAATTTGCAATGGCTCATGAAAATGCACAGAAAACAACCTGTAACTTTGTTGTTTTTTTTTTTTTTTTTGGCAAGGGTCTCAGCTGAATTTGAATTCTCTTCTCTAATTGACCTTGGGAAGGATGGCACAGTATGACCCTGACTATTTGCTCCAACTCCTCACATAGCAACCTTCTTGAGTTTGCTTTGGAGCTGCCATGTATATTAAATTTGAAAACCCCTCCACCCCACGCGCTGCCCCCCCCCCCCAATCCACATGTTTTTGAAGGCCACCCAACCACTGAAAGATGATCTGATTCTTCACCTAGTAATTCTAGTCCTAGAAAAGTTAAAGGTCTTATCTACATGCTACTTCATGTTCTTCACACTTTAATAATCCTTTGTTGGAGCTTATTTGACGAAAGATTCTTATATATTCTATGCGAACAAATAGGGTTTAGTATTACCTTGCAAACTTCAATCCTCGTGTACTAGCATTCACAAAGATGCCCTCAGAAGCTAACTTGATCCTCATTTCCTACCAAGAATTGAGCTTCTTCTGAGTGAATCTCATGCAGTTTAACTCCCCCAAACCATCAAGCCCAGAAGTTTAGAAATTCCTTTCAAAGCAGATCAACTTCTTTCCCCTCCAATTGGTCCCCACCCTGTATTCTTCCTGTAATTTTTTTGCAATAGCTTCTATAATGCCTCTCTCCTCTCCAAGTTTCTGCCACCATTTTTTTGATGACTGCGTCTTTTTTTTTTCTTGGTCCTCATTTGCATCCTATCATTTTCGAATATAGTTATTTTCATTCCTAGGACGAAGCCCGGTTTTCCCATGTCATTCATGCCTTACCTACTCAAGTATTTCATTTCAATCAATGTCTACTGTTGGATGGATTCATAAAATATATTTCACTCATAGATGATAGATCCAATAGACTTTGAGGCCTTAACTGGGGCTAGTTATCATTCCACAATAAAGTTTTGGATGAGATTATTCGACTCGTGGTTGAGAAAATGATCTTTGTGGGATCCATTGGCTTCACCAAATACAAGAGGATGTGTAGAACGTCTGTCACAGTTAAATTGGTTGAATTTTATTAGAACAGTTCGGTCCAATTCGATACTTTTGCGCAATTGGCACTTTTGCTAAAGTGGTATATTGACGATGGGGTTCATGATTAGGGGTGGACCCAGGAATTTTTCCTAGTGGGGCTATTACGTGAAAAAAAAAAAAAAAAGTAAAGAATTTGGAGGGGCCACACTTTTAGACTGCATGATTTTAAGCATTTTGTCTTTGGAAATAAAATGGATCAGCTTTTGACCAAGTCATGTAAAAGCACTTTTAGACTCCATGATTTTAAGCATCTAATCTTTGGAAATAAAATGGAATAGAATTTGCCCAAGTCGGGGTTGGTCACTAACCCAATTAAACTTAATTGGGCTAAAGATGAGGTCCGGTTTCTTAATGTTGGATTAAAGCTTGGCCATTTGTCACTTTAATCAAATTATCCTAATTCTTAATCTTAGGGACTCAAAGTTTTATTGATTTTATAAGTTCATCTCTCATTGTGATTAAATTCATAAAAATCATACTATAATTCTAGAGGTGTAAGCCAGGTCCATAACTATAGTAATTGAGCCCATCGGATGTTGGCTTATTTCAAGAGTGTGGTAGTGCAGTTTCGAACCTACAACCTTGAGTGCAAACCATGGTCCTACGCTAACTGAGCTACTCCTTAGAGTTGGACTCACGTCTTATTCAA
The DNA here is from genome assembly GCA_028538565.1 of Umbellularia californica. Classification (NCBI taxonomy): domain Eukaryota; kingdom Viridiplantae; phylum Streptophyta; class Magnoliopsida; order Laurales; family Lauraceae; genus Umbellularia; species Umbellularia californica. Next base: position 8,721,083 of record JAPQWN010000006.1, on the reverse strand, counting down.
CTCGGTATATAGTTAAGAGTCATTTTAGCACCCAAATTGAATTCAAAGCTAGCTCTGACTCAATAGACTTAGCTTGACATGGTCTTAACATCATTGTTGTCGTCTGGGTCACCTACAAGAATTCTATTTCATCATTTCAGTTTGTCATTTGTTAAATTTTAGATAAGCTTTACTTTATAAAATTTATCCTTCCTACTTTTAATATATGTAAGCTTAGAGTCATTATCTCCGAGCCTTATCAATTAATAGAAAAAAGGTTACATTCATTATTGGTTTCCTAAATTAGGAAAGAGTTCTTAATTAAGGTTTTTGGTTTATTAAATGTAACATGTATATATAATATATAAAAAGAGTAACATTTTTTATTCTTATAAACAGTAGCCGATTCCACGTTAGTAGATCCCCCCATACACATAGCTTGAATAAAGATACAAAGTCAATCAGTGCAAATCATTCTTTCTTCGAACATTATGGTGGTGTTTGTGCGCAGCAGCGGAAGACGGGTTTCATCTTCTGCAGCACTGCAAGTCCGATCTGATCAAATAACTTTCGGACCTCTTCCAATGCAGAAACAACATCCATGGAAAGAGAATTTCCTAATTTTTCGCCCCTACGAGGAATGCACAACCTTCCCTCTTTGTGGTGAATATACAAATACTACCGTGCGTCAATTTTGATGTACGGTGAAGAAAAGTGAGGTAAGACAAAAGCCTCTATTATTCAAGTAAGAAAAGACAAGAGGTCATATTAAAAAGTACACAATTTTAAAATTACCACGTCTTTTAAAAAAAAATTTAAAAAAAAAGCAACCCATTTCTCTGCTAAAATATAAAAGAAATTCACTTTTCTATAAAAAAAAAAAGTCATAGACTCTATACCGAACACCTAAAAATAAAATACTATCATAATTCATTATATTTTATTATCTCGTGATTTGATGATTCACCTCAATTTATTCTCTCTTGAGACGTGAAAAAAAAAGGGAAAAAATTTCCTTTGAAAATTGCTTTTTTTTTTTCTTTTATTGGTTGAATCATTACGGGACCCACCTGCTATCCACATACTACTTTAATCATATCCTACTTTCTTTTCGAACACCTGTCACACTTGAAATGATTTTCTTTCATGTTGCGCCTACACGTCCCACTAATTGCCCCATGTGCCATTGAGGCGTTATATACAATAAAATAAAAACATTTCTTTTTAGAAGCATTGACGTATTCTATAGGCGACAACGAAGGGCGGCAGCCGGATCCAGCCTGCCATTTGCTTCACATACGTGCCCCAGTTCCCCCGATCCTTCCAAACTTTTGTTTAGAAAATAACAGAAAAGAGAAATTAAAAGAGTGGAACACTATGATGGAGCCAATTAATAGAAAATCCAAATAGCTGAAAATAAAATTTCTTTTCGTGTTTCAATAGAAGTTGGTCTTATTGAAAAATTTACTATTTGATATAAAATATTATGTATTATTTATTATCTTAAGTGATCAATCTCATGGAGGGACCAATATTTCTTAGAATAAAATATTACCTGTAGATGGGGAAGATAAAAGAGTGTGGGCTGCCTCAAAGGATGGTGTATTTTCTGTTTCTTCCTTCTTTGCAGTGCTGTCAAACACTCACAATTCTTCTAATTGGTTTGGCTATCTATGGAAGACCAAGGCTCCTCCTAGAGTCCTACCATTTGGTTGGTTAGCTCTTCGTGGCAAAATTCTCACTATGGATAATCTCCGTCGTCGTGGGGTGGTCCTAATCAACGCTTGTCCTTTATGTCTTTCGACAGAGGAGACAATGGATCACCTTTTGCTTAATTGCAGCTTCGCGCAAAAAATTTAGACTTCTACTCTGGATTGCTTTGGCTGTAAATGGGTCCTTTCTCGAACCATTTCGGAGCTTTTTGATGCTTGGAACTTTGGATTCCAATCCAAGAAAGGGAGGCTTCTCTGGCGTTCGTGTTTTGTTGCAAACATCTGGACAGTTTGGAAGGAGAGAAATAGGCGTTGCTTTGAGAATTGCTCCTGTCCTTCATCAGTTATTTCTACGAGAGCCAAATTCCTTGCTGCGTCTTGGATTTCTATCCTGTTAGAATTTTGGAGAGTGCCTATGGAGCTTATACTGTTTAAATGGAAGGAAGGAGCATCTTAATCTTTTGATATCTTTCTTTGGGGCTTTAGGCCTTTCTAGGAGATATGTCTCCTCTTTTGCTTCTTTCTTTAGTTTCTCTTTTCCCTTTGTACTTATCTTTGCTATTCAATATACTTCTTCTGTACTGCTCCGCTTTGATTAATACATTTCACCATTAAAAAAAAAAAATTCTTATGAAGGAACCAACCTTTCTTAGAATAAAATATTACGCTAGATCATGTAAAGTGACAGTCTTATAAGGACGGTCTTTACTTACCAACAAGTACCGTCCCCCTAATAACCAATTCAAATAGACCACCCGTACGCACTCATTAATCCAATGGATTCGTATGGATTTGAAGGGATTGACTTATTTTATTATTTTATGTAAGTTATTAATTTAACCCTAACCCCTTCTGGTCATTAATCAAATGGATTCGTATGGATTTGAAGGGATTGACTTATTTTATTATTGAGGTAATTAGCGAAAGGTCCCTCAATTGGAATGTATCCAACCTCCAGTCCAGACAAATTTTGTTTAAGGGCTCTGGTCCATACAGCTAGACACTTTGCAGCCAGAGGTCCCTACATTCATATTTTAGGATTGATTTGCCATTTCAACTGTTTTAAACATAACATTTTGAAATTTAAAATTTCAAACGTTATCTCTTCGTCGCCTTCCCAATCCAACCTTCACTCCGTCGATTCTCATACCGCTTTCCCAGAAATGGTCTCGTATGAGCACCGGCATCCCTAAGACGAAACCGTCCATCTCCAAAACCGAACTGCGTCCAATCGTCCTTCGTCTTTTCAAACTACCGTCCATCTCCAAAACCGCACTGCATCGAATCTTCCTTCGTCTTTTCAAACTAGTAGTTATGACGATAAGAATCACCTTCCCCTTCTCCGGCTACGTCTCGCATATCCTTGCCGCCTCCGTCAAAATCCCCTTCCGAGGGAAGAAGATCGTCGATCCTCGGCTGCTGCTGCGCCATCCGTAGTTGCAGCAGGAGATCGTTGATCTCTGGTAGCAGGGTCATTTCAGGTTCTGTCTCGTAACCCAGTCGAAGAGGAAACAGATCCAGATCTGGAAATCACAGAGACCTCACCGCGCCAAATTTCTCACCGTTCGCTGCCGGAATCGGAGAAGGAATACTAGGGCCGGACTGCTTCGCATGTCGCCGGACAGCAGTTTGGGCGGCCACCTCCATCGGAGAAGAAAGGCAGCAGGGCGGCCTTACAATTCCTGTTGCAAAACTCAGAATCGAAGAGCAATTGCTGCCTGGGCTCCCGCGACGGGCGGAGCAGTCTGAATCTCCTCCGGTGACGAGTGATTCGAATCCTCTGTAATTTGGGAACCGAATTGCAGCAGGCTTTCGGCAATTCTGAGTTCTGCAAATCGAGACCGAGAGCACATCACACGCTGTCTTCGTCGTTCAACTGCACAAGTCTCCTCGCAAACTAAGACGATTGATCTTCTCTGGGAGTGAGGCCGGGGTCCTTTTCCGGCTGGGAAAATCCGGATCCTCTGTGCATCTCTGGGAACAAAACTTGTTCCTCTATTCGTCTTTTCTGTGATGACTACTGGCCCAGATCCGATTCTTTCTTGCAATGAGTTTTTCCAGATCAAATCCGTGGAGAAAGAGGAGAAAGATGGTGGGAAATTTTTGTAAAGTTTACATCAGTTTTTATCAAATTTATCTGAGTTTTATGGGGATCTAAGTTTTTGTCACGTTTATATGAGTTTTTGTCAAATTTATTTGAGTTTTTGTAAAATTTATCTGAGTTTTTGTCAAATTTATCTGTCTTCTGTCATATTTCTCTTTATTTTTGGCAAATTTATCTGAGTTCTGAAACAAATTTATCTGTATTCTGGATAAATCTATCTGAGTTTTTTAGATATTTATCTGAGTTTTGAACAAATTTATCTGAGTTTTGAACAAATTTATTTGAGTTTTTGACAAATTTATTTGAATTTTTGAAAAATAAAACTAAGTTTCTGACAAATTTATCTCCATTTTGAGAATTTTAACTGAGTTTTTGAACGAATCTTTTTGTGTTTTTGGCAAATTTATTTGTACTCTTTTAGATTTATTTTTGTTTTTGAATTTTATGTGTGTCTTTTGAAATTATTTTTGTTTTTTTTTTAAATAAATTTAACTGAGTTTTGACAAAAATACTTCAGTTTTCGACAAAATTTTTTGAAATTTGAAAATTTGGTTTATCTTAGTTTTGGAAAATGTATTTGAGATTTTTTAAATTTATTTGTATTTTTTAATTTTATTTACATCTTTTGAAATTTATTTGCTTCTTTTGAAATTTATTTACATTTTTTGAAACTTATTTGGATCTTTTTAAATTTATTTGGATCTTCTGAAATTGATTTTTCATTTTTTGAAATTATTTATATTTTTTGAATTTATTTGGATCTTTTGAAATTTATTTGCGTCAATTTCTCTGTGTTCTTTTGAAATTTATAGCGTTTTTGAAATTATTGCTCTTTTAAAATTTATTTGCATTTTTTTTGAATTTATTTGTATTTTTGAGATCTGCGTTCTTTTGAAATTTATTGCGTTTTTTGGAATTATTGCATTTTTTTAAATTTATTTGCATTCTTCCGAATTTATTTATATTTTTTAAAATTTTTTTGCTTGTTTTGAAATTTATTTTTATTTTTTGAAATTTATCTGGATAATTTTAAATTTATTTGCATCAATTTCTCTGTGTTCTTTTTAAATTTATTGCGTTTTTTGAAATTATTGCGCTTTTAAAATTTATTTACATTTTTTCAAATTTATTTGTATTTTTTGAGATTTGTTTGTGTTTTTTAGAATTTATTTGAAAATCTAATTAATGAGATTTAATTAATCATGGCCAATTAAATGGTAGATGACCATTATTAATGGCATATACTAATCATGGGATATGATTTTGAAGAAAGGGTAAATTAGACATTTTATGTCTTTAAATTTGAAAAAAAGACCTATCACATTATTATGAAAAGAGATTGTGGATATAAGGACATAAAATGAAATGTTCAGGAACCAGTCGACTTAACCCTAAGGGAGTTTGCTGAGTCTTTATGTAAGTCATTAATCAAATGGATTCGTATGGATTTTCCACTTTTTAGGAATCGAAGGTTGAGTCTATTAGTGTGTAAGGAATTAGTTCAAAAGATTTGTGGACAATAAATTTAGAAATTAGATGCATTAGATTGATTTCAAATTTGATATATAAATCTTCCCCGGTGGACCATATAAAGTCAAAGAGAGTACACTAAAGATGCTGGGAGCAATTAGGATGTAAGCGCGTTGTAGTGCAGCATAACTTCAAAGGTGTGGTCCCGCTTCTATTTCGAATATCTCCTTTGCATGAACGGCCAAGATGACTCCATCCGCCAAAACTCTCTTATAAATACGGGACATATATATCCTCCAAAAATAAAATCACCCTCCAAAAGATAATAACAGAATCTCTCATCTTCTCCGAGGAGAAGGAGGAGGAGAAGAGAAGCAGGGGGGGTGTGGTTTGATATATAGTCTGATTTTGAAGATCACAGGTTTCGGATCAAACGGCATTCTCACAGGTTGGTCAATTTCATTTGATTCTCTTCGTTTTTGCTCGCATTTGATGCATGTGTTTATAGATCTGATGTTTGGAGACGATGAAGATGAAGATCTTGTTTTCAAGATTGATTTTTTTTTTTTTTAGGTTTTGATGTTGCTTTGGTTTTGAAAGATGTCTTTTTCTGTTGATTTTGGTGCAAATGCGGCTGATTTGATGATCTAGTGGGTGTCTCCATCGCATTTGATAAACGGAGAGTGTTTTAGGGTTTGGATTTTGATTTTGGTGCAAGATCCGCTGCTTAGATTGATCTGATGCTTGATTTGTCTCAAATTTCTGTTAGGTTAAGGTTCATTTAATTGGAATTTTAGCGGGTAGGAGGTAGGACCAACCATATCAGGATTTATCAGATTCTGCAAGATGATACTTCTTGTTACTAATATTGAAGTGATTCTTGCCAATTGCAATGATCTTCTATGGGTCTAGAGTTCGTTTGGATTCCATTAGAAATGAATGGGTTGGGAATGAAGATATTATGCAACTGAAAAGGCTGAATCTTTCCTGATTGTCTCTGCAAGACCAACATTGTATACTGAAGAACTAGAAAAAAATACTTGTTGTAACTAATCTTGTAGCATTAAACTTGGTAAAAGACAATTTCCTCGCGAGCTTTCTTAGGCCTTTGGCTAAAATGATTTCCTGATTTCGCAGAGTGAAAAACAAACTCTTTTACATTGTGACGGTCTCTTTGATCGTGACCGCTGAACCTATTTATTCAGGATGCTGCTGGCCAGGATAATATCAATGTGAATCCTGCCTACTCTCATGGAAGAAAACTGATCACATGTTGATGAGTTTGATATAATCTACACTCACCAATTATGTTCTCACTCGAGTGGTTTCTTGGAAATCACTTGAAAGTTGAAACCCAATATAATACTTGCTTTAAATCTTGCAAAGAGCAACTTTCTCTGTGGTCCTGACATTAAAAATAGTTACGTCACTCACCAGTTTCATATGATCCCTATCATGATAAGATTATAGCTGATACTCTAGCTTTGATCGAGTATCCAATGGAAGTCACACACAAACAGAATATGTCACGGCCCACGGGCCACTTTGGCTTTTGAACACACACGCACACACACACAATGAACTGAAGCACCTGTTAACCAGGGCAGTTCAGATTTTTTTTTTAAACTCGAGCCTTCGAAAGCACCTATTGGGTGTTTTTTTCTATTTTAGTTGGCCATGGCTTCTAGTGCAGGGTGGTGGCGGCGGTGGCGTGTTTCCTGTTGTTAAAAGCTTTGATTGTAAAGATTACTTTCACACATATCTCTTTATTCATTTAATGTGCCTCCAGTTTGCAGGGCTCCAAGATGGTAGCACAACCCTTTACTGTGGACTTGAATAAGCCTCTGGTTTTCCAGGTTAGATTTCATAATAACATATGTCATTATATTTTCCTTCTCATTTGACTTATTTTCTTTTGAAAATCTTTAAGGTTGGCCATCTTGGGGAAGCTTACCAGGAATGGGTTCACCAGCCTACTGTCAGCAAGGAAGGTCCACGCTTTTTTGAAAGTGACTTCTTTGAGGTATTACCATTTACCATGCAGCATTATAAATGTTACTTTATGCATGATGTACTTATAACATTTTTCATTGCGACTGGTTTGCAACTGAAACAGTTCTTGACACGCACAGTATGGTGGGTGATCCCACTTATCTGGTTGCCGGTTGTTTGTTGGTCTGTATTAATGTCTATCCAAATGGGCCATACGCTTCCTGAGGTAGCTCTCCTGGTCGTTACTGGGGTATTTATATGGACACTAATGGAGTATAGTTTGCATCGTTTCCTTTTCCATATCAAAACAAAAAGTTACTGGTAAGTTGTATTTTGTATCTTAGCCATCCTTTCTTGGATGTTTTTGGCACTACTGGTTTTATTCTACTTGATTGCCTTTTCTTGCAACGGAAGAGTGGCAGAATTAGATGCTAAAGGTTGGTAATACTTGCCTCAGGACAAACACTGCGCATTATCTTCTTCATGGTTGCCATCACAAGCATCCTATGGATGGATTACGACTTGTTTTCCCACCTGCAGCAACAGCCATCCTCTGTGTGCCTGTACGTTGCTCCTCATCTGTTTTCTTTTTCATGGTTTATGGAGCAGTTTGACATCCAAAACTATAGGTTTTGAAGACCAGGCTACTCATACAGAAAAAGACTGAAATTAACAACATTGTTGCACAAGTCTTGGACTGGAATGAAAGCAGCTGCTAAACTTTGAATGTTTAGAAGTTTAGCTCCTTTGATTCTGAACTATATTAAAAAAAAAAAAAAAAAAAAAAACAGCTAAACATGTTGCAGTTTGGATCGCTGTTGAGTCTGACAACCAGTTTCGGTCGCAACTCATGCCTGACAACAAACAATTTCAATGGTGATATACTTCTTTGCAATCAATAACTTGAAAGAACGATTGAACATTAATCATTTTGAAGGTAAAAATACTTAAACCTCAACAGTTCCCTGACTGTAAAGAGGTATCTGCACCTAAATTTTGTAGCCGGCTTCAGTTGTCCATTCTATTCACTATACTACATATAGTAACATGCAATTGTATTTCCTCCTCTTTTAACGATTCTAAGACACAATAGCTCATCATCAAAAGACAGATATATTATACTCTCCAAAAAAAAAAAAAAACAATGTTTTCCTAATGTTTCTACTGTTTGATGTGAAAAAAAGAAACATGACTTCCACTGTCGGACTCATCACTAATAGGACCTAACAAAATCAGAAAAAAAGAAAAAAATTACAAGAAGAATGTGGATTGTCGACTCTTTTTTCAGTTGTCCGTTCTTTTCATACAAGAGTGACAGGTGACCCACTTGACAATTGAATGGGCCAGGTTTTCAGGTCGCTGTAATGCTGATGAGTAGCTTGGATGTCTGGAAATGAACTTTGTAAACCCTTATTCTACCAAATAAAGTGACCACTCTTTTGTTGCTGTTGTTTGTTCTCTTGTCACATATGGCTACTAGTTCTGGAACCTGATTAAACTTGTATCAACTCCTTCCACTACCCCTGCTGTGTTTGGCGGTGGCTTGTTGGGTTATGTGATGTACGATGTCACTCACTATTATCTACACCACGGGCAGCCCTCTAGGGAAGTTACTCGGAATCTGAAGGTAAGGGGAAAACCAGACATTAGTCCTTTTTTTAGAAAAGTTGACTCTGTGATGCATAGTTCAATGTGTCCGCACAGAAACATCATTTTCTTACGTGGACATTCTAGTTAGAGTGTATTTTTATGATTTTAGTGTTTTCTTGACAATCTGCTTTTGTGTTTTACCAGCATTATCATTTGAATCATCACTTCAGAGTTCAGAATAGAGGTTTTGGGATCACTTCTTCTCTATGGGACAACGTGTTTGGAACACATCCCTCATCAAAAGCTGCTGACAAGAACAGATAATTATATCTGTGATGGAAAGGGAAAAGAGTGGTTGTTGAGGTGAAGAATTTCTTTGCTGATCACCATACCAGACATCCATCAGCAGTTGTGATAAATTTACTGGCCTAGTTTAGTAGGGCATGTTTGTTGTGTTGTATCCAATATCTCTCTGATTGGACCAGCTTTCTTTGGATTTGGCAAGTTGCTTGGGATGGTATTTTGTGATTCATGTCTTCACTGCATTTTTTGTGCAAATAGAAATCTTCCAATTGGTGATCGTTTCCAGTGTTTCGCCTTTCTCTTGTGAATTGTGATGCCTAAAAGATTGCAGGGTTCCCATTGTCACTATTGATTCTATTCATAGTCAGTCTACTACAGTAATTGGACAGTTAAACAAATATAGATTAATTACATGATACCAATAATTATGAGGTGGGAGGACCATGTGGATGTAATGGCCCAACCCTCTTGTGGCATACACACCATAAATTATAACAACTGGTATCTAATAGAAAGAAGTAATAATAAAAACTGCTCTCAATCAGAAGTGCAATGTGCTAAAGTCAGAATGGATGGTCCCTACTTATCTGATTTTGGGCACAAGAATTTGGATGGTTGACTTCATATTTCAGTTTATCTTTCAATTTGCCATGGATGAAAGAATAGATTGATTGATTACTATATAAAAAAATAAAAAAGAAGATTTTATTTATATTTAGTATTGAGTTTATTTATTGAACTTATATGAACAAAAGATCCATCAAATGGAAACCCATGTGACCAAAAAATATGAATGAAGGAAAGAAGAGGTAGAAGAAGAATAGTCTATGGTCATTTGAAGAGCAATTGTATGAGCGTTCAACATATTTTAAATTGGAGCCTCCCTAATGGCCTGTTTGCCTGTTTCACTTTGAATTCCTAGGAATTCATGGTAAAGGGGCTTTGAATTGAAGGAGTAATGGAAATGTGAGGAGTGACGCGAATTTTACCAGATTAAATGGTGGGTTATTGCTCGAAGGAAAGGTTATTTGATGGCTCCTCTGGATCTTGCCCCTTAACTCCATTCCATCAATGGCTATAATTGGAGTGAAGGTAAAATACAGAAAGGACTATCAAATAGACTCCATGTGGTGTAAATGATTACCCAGTCATCACCAGATGGTTCTATCTAGATTTTCAGCTCACATCCTTCACTCCTAACTTCTTTTAAGCACTTTGTTACAACCCACTTTATTATGAATTTTTAAGAATTAAATACCAAACAAACAAATGGGCCCTAGGAGAAATGTTCAACCACTAGTGTTTTCTACATGGATCTGAATGACATAGCCATAGATGTAAGAGATCCCAATCATTCCTCAAATCTTTAGAAGATTTGAAACAGCATTCCCACAATTGGCAGTATTGAGAAGCAGTAATACCTTCACTATCTTTGATTCATCTCCTCCAAGTATTTCAGTGGGGTATTTTGTGTCTTTATTTTAGAAAGCAATCTCTAGTAGGCACCAAGAATCTCATCATCTTAGATTGGATGACTAGACTCTCATCATCTTTGTGTCTTTATTTTAGAAAGTAATCTCTAGTAGGGACCAAGAATCTCATCATCTTAGATTGGATGACTAGAAAAAGATTAGTGTGATGATCTTTTTAAACCCTCAATCTCTAGTAGGGCCAATGAACTCCTAGATGACGCGTCCCAGCCAACAAAAGCCCACTTTTGTCTGGATAGCTGGACTTAATATGTCATCTAAAGCTTATTTCTACATGAATTGGCTTTTGATTTTGGTATCAGTTTCACAGTAAAGCAAGGATTTAAACCATGATTCTCAGCATCTGACTGGGAATAGAAGACAAGTGATTGTGCAGGATCAGTTGATTATTCAATTTTACTGGAAAGCAAAGATCCTCTGATTGAAGGATAGGCGGCATGGTCCTTTTTCATGCAGATTTTTATCATGTGAACAACTTTTATTGCAAAAAATATGGAATCCTCCAATTTGTTTCTTGCCTCCATCCTGGTCAAATTGATTATGATATCCATTCCTCAATCCTCGATCTACCTAACAAAAATTCAGGAGGAAAAAAAATAAAATCAAACTTCGCAACTCTATTCGGCCATTTAACTGCCTCAATAAGAATTCACAGCCCCAAATTTATTGAAGCGTTTTCCCCTTCTCTTTGGAGGGAGCTTTCATTTGTGAAGGTTGATCCTATTCCTATGTTTTCTGGAACAAATGTCAGATCTGCTAATTACAATCATCTGTACATCACTTGCAGGATCTAATGAAAACCACACCATAAAAAATTGTATAGCTTATGCTGACATTTGTAATTACAATCATCTGTACATCACTTGCAGGATCTAATGAAAAATTGTATAGCTTATGCTGACATTTGTAACTACCAAACTGCTAATTGTCACTGTTTTGAACATTGAGAAATTGACGGTGACAAGAACCAAACATTTTGATTTAATGGACAAAAAGACTAACCAAACATTTCGATTTAATGGGCAAAAAGACTTACACAAAAAGAAAGAAAAAGTTTTCTATAATGTAAGAATGCAATGATCTAGAAGAGAAGGAATAAATCATCAATCAAAGCCTTCATTCAAATACAAGCCCAATAAGGCTACACATTAAGAAAGAATGAAAAAAAATCATTGCCTCACTATAAAATTTCTCTCGACATATTTCACACTCAAATTTGAATATCGTAATTTACGGGAACAAATGAACCAAATTAAATATTATTTGACAAGCTCTACACAATCTTCTCAAGAGCAGTTCTTCACCTTGTACCGGTACAAAACCCTCTTCTTCTTGAAAGTGCTGTTCTCAATTGTAAGAATTACTTTCCCAGGTTCGTTGTTGGTAAATGAATTGCGAATTGGCTCTTCGATTGAACCCATTTTCTTGTTCTTCTGAACAATGATGGTGTATGATCCTTCATCGGTCGGGACAAACTCCTCCTTGTAGTTGACCTCCCAACCTAAAACAGTTATATCCCAAAGGAGAGTGCTTCCAACCTGTATATCGCGAGTAAGAGAAATCAGTATATAATTTGGAATGAAGTTAACAGACTCAGATAGATATTCGTCGGAGGAGATGGTCTCTAACTGATTTTCTTCATTAAGTAATCATATATAGATGATGATAGGAGAAAGAGAACCTGCCTTTCTGAATTAAATCAGAAAGCAGTACTCTCCCTAAAAACACTATGCCATAAGGATTTGCTACTGCACCCCCTAAAAGAAATATGACTTAACATGAAGTATATAAGTTCTAATATACCTCTGGTGCAGGGATTTCAATGGTCTCGGTCGAGCCCGATTTGATAATGAGCTCTGAAACACTGCCATTCTCAACAGAGAATTCAGTGTCATTTTCACGCTTCAAACCACCATATTGGATGGGGATGTCTTCAGCAGCAATGTATCTGTTGAAATGGAAACCATTCATTCATCTTTCTATTATAAACATTGCAAGAGAATGAAAACCACCTCAAGGGCAAGAGTATATACAAGTGATTGATCCAATAAAACCACTTACTTGAGCAGAGTTTCGGTGACCTTAGCGGGCCGAGCAAGGACAAACTTGCTCTTGGTTCTTTGAGTCAGGAATGGAGATAGGAGAGCGTTGAGTGCATAGTACCAGAAAGGAACATTGATGAAAATCTACAGAGCAACAACACATTAAAATTAAAATCCCAATCACCCATCCATAAAAATAAAAATAAAAAATCCTACTATTACAAAGAAGAGATTTACTATGAATGCAATTGTTTTGGAGGATTAAAGTCCTTTGATTAAATGACAGAAATAATCAAGAACCTGGTATGTAAAACTTTAAATTGTACATAGAAAATGTTGCATCTGTGATCAAGATTAGAAGTGCTAAGAAAGAAAAACCTATAAAGAAAGAAGGCATGAAACATTGAGTGTGCCCTTTAAAAACAGATCTTAAAACTTCCATATAGAAAAACATTGAGAGTTTCCTGGCAACTGAAACTTGATAGGGAAGTGATTGCAGGTGGATTATCAACCCAGACAAAGTACAACAGGAAATTATGGTCGGATCTAATAGAATATAAGGTATGCTTTTGGGTTTCTTCCACATAAGAACAAATGTAACCAAATATTTGGGATATTTGATAGTTTCAAAGTCCTGCATAAAACATAGAATTTTGGAAGATAGAATACCCCACCAAATATCACAAGCTATTAAGGCATGACTAGGCTCCCATAACACAATTGAAAGTGAGAATGGAAGATATAATTAAGGACATCAGATATCATTTCCAATCCATTAAGGGATTAAGGTATTGCAGTTCCCATGCATATACCCCTCACTAGGCCCTCAAACAAACTGCAAATTGGATGTGTTAGTTCAGCCAAAATATCCAGTAGAAACTCTAATTAAAGCTCAACCAAGCATGAATAAGCACAAATAAAGTATACCCACATGAATCAAAGGGAAGAAATCAGGCAGGAAATCTTACATTTCTTGCTACAAACTCAGGATAGTTGTCCTGGAGCAGAGCAACAGCTTGCTTGGTGGCTATCCTTAGCTCCTTCTTCGATGGCCCCGGAGAGTTCTTCAGATCATTGATCTGGAGCAATGATGAGACCCCTCCAGTCTTGAAATTCAGCTTCTGGATACCCTTCTCCATCACCTGAAGCCTCCACTTTAGAAATTTCCCACGCTTCTCCTCTGTGCCGAACGTTTTCTGGTAAAGCTCATTGCTCTCAAAGACGCCATAGATATTGTAACAGATGGGGTGGCCTTCTCGATCGACTCCATTCATGTAAGCTACTGAACAGAGATCCAACCCAAAATCCTCCTCCAAGATCGAATCCATCTTGAATTCCTTCCTCCACTTTAGAGTGTTCCTCAGCATCTCGAAGGCCTCATTGACCTTGAACTCTCTAGCTCTCAGGAACTTCAAGAGAATGACGTCGGTGCCGTCGCATCCCTTGCTTGGCAAAAGGGATACTCCCCAAAGGGAGATATCCTTGTTGATCTCCACTGATTTTTCCTCAACACCCACATCAGATTTCTCCTTTTCTGGCTTCTCATGCTCCTCCCCTTCTTGTGGGGTTTTCTCCTTCTCTTCTCCTTCCTCCGTAGTTTCCACATTTTCAGTATTGGGTTTCTCCTTCTCACCTTCTTCAATGGGTTTCTTCTCTTTCTCTTCTTTGCATCCTTCAGCAGGTTTTGCTTCCTCTTTCTTTGCTGGCTTTGACTCTTCCTGTTTGAAGAGCTTGCCTTCAAGAATAGCTTCTTCCAGCTTTGCTTTCAGCTCTACCAACGCCTTCTTCTCATTCTCCTTCAGATCGGAAAGCAAATTGCTCTCCTCCTTGAATGAAGAGCTTTTCTCTACAGCGGGAGAGGGCGTAAAGGCTTCTGTTTCCTTAGCCTTGTCCTCCTCTCCCTTCTTGGGCTCTTCTATTTTCTTCATTTCTGCATCACCCACTTCAGTTTCTGCCTTCTCAAAGGCAGTTTTCTCAGTATCCACCTTCACATCAATCATCTTGGCGGCTTCCTCCTGTTGAGAAGCAGCAACTTCTGCGATCTGGGTGTCTTCTGATCTTACTTCAACAGTCATGGTTGATGGATTCTGGATTGAATCGAAAATATTTGTGAGATATTTCGATCCAGAAGAGGAGAGACGTTGCTCTGATGGAAGGCAGAGACAATGGAGAGAGAAGGCTTGGGCTGGCAACGGTTATATTTGTGAAAAGTGGGGTTGGGGTCTGAAAATTTCAAACCAGCCAGCAACGGTCGATTACCTGGATCCAGCTCACAAAGGAGCCGTTGGGATTCCTTTCCAAGAGTTGTGCTAGGCTGGAGGGGATCACTGGGCCCCACACAGATCTTAAAAGGATTTTATTTCCTTCAACATCAAGATTTCTTTTAAATTTCATGTCTTGGAATCATCAATCATCAAACCCTAGTGAAGGGAAAACCTAGGGAAAAAATATCTATCTATCTATCATGAGAAATTGAGAAAATTTGAAATTGTGTGTGTATGAAGTATGGCCCACTTCTTGATTATTATAATTGTTTCATATAGTGATGAATGGCCCTTTGGTGGACCAGATCTCATCATCAAAATCGCGCCCAATTATACATGAATCCTAGTTATCTATCTTTAACCAAATTCTTACAAATGAATACGATTTTCATCCAAATCTGTTTTAATCTGCGCTTTTTTCTTAATGGGCCATCAACCTACATAGAAGTGGGGAGAAAAATAGCGCTTCCCCCCTCAGAGATATCGAATTAGACCTCCTTTTAAGGTGGATCACTGCTTCTTTGCCATTTATCATTTGATAGGTAGGATCATTTGATAGGAATAATACTAGGGTATGAAAGATTTGTTGACAAGGCCCACTCATTGAATGGATTATATTACTGTTGTATCAAGATCAGAAACAGAATATTTTTGCACAGTGCTGGCATTTGCACTGTCAATGGAACATGGCTATAAAGAAGGATGGTCATGATTCATGGAGATGTCTAATCAGAGCTGATAAAAGGGGCACGGGAACAATGAATAGACAAATGGACAGATTAGATCCAACAAACAGTGTACGAATTAGATTGTCTGATAAAAAAATGATATCTGGGCCATGATCAATCAGAAATGTCACAGTTGCTCATCCTTTCTTTTTTTTGTGTACAATGCTCATTTTCTCGTGGGTGCGATAAATTCAAACATCCCATCTCCGAATTCATTTTCTCATGGGTGCCTTTGATTTTTAAAAAGGAGAAGTGGTGGGTTGAATTGATTTTGGTTGTGGTGGGCCATCCCTCTGTGTGTTCGGAGAGCCGTTGCCCTTGACACAGGCTTTCTGTGGGTCCTACTTCTTAGTTGTATCCTCGTCTATGAGGATCTTTGAGCTGTTATGGGACTGTCTTTTCTTTTCTGTGTTTTTTTGGGTAGAAGTTATGGGGCTGTCTTTATGAGTTTAAAGGACCAACTCACACCAACTTTGGTCACTGGGACCCACTTTATTCCTGCAAGGATTTGTGGTATGGATGGATATCTTAGTTGGCAAAATGTCCTGTATATATTTCATTTTTGGAGATGATGGGGAAGATGTTATGGAAATTAACTAATTTTCAATACTAATTAAGAGTTGTTTTCATAGATTTTTCAAATTTCCCAAATTTATTGTGATTGTGAATTTTTCATAATATTTCAGTGTTTTGCTGATTTGAATATTACCATGACATGATATAAAAAAAAAAAATATATATATATATATATATATCATTCCAAGTAAATGCTATCACATTATCATGATATTTCAAAAAGGGTAATTTTCTTCTTCCGGTGACATTCTTACAAAGAGACATGACCATTGTCACGGTCAGCGCCTTTAAATTCAGGGGTCCTACTTATTTTTACAGCCCTGCATTTCTCCTTCATTCTCCCCGGAAACATTCCTAGCAGGTGAATGTTTCACAAAAGATCTAATATATTTCATACTAGGGACAGAACAGAAGTCAATGCATAGTTGTAGCAGTACAGGAAGATTTAGAGGCACCACCACCACCTCTTACATAAACAACTGTCTTAGTCGAGAACAGAAAGAATAAAATAGCAGTGTTAAGGAAAGTCTCTCTCCTAATAGTTTTTCTATCCAAAGGTGGTTCATTTCTAACAAGAAACATGTGAACAGACAGGTCTCTTTCTTTTTGTTCATGCTATCCCATCTTGTTGTCCAATTGAGAATAGTTCCTGGCATGTCATGCCAGTTCAAGCTTGGGAAAAATGAGAGCAAATTGTCTGGCGGCCAACACCAAAGATCAGTGAATCCAAATTTTGAGCAAAGCAGGGGGGGCCTCCCAGGGGTAGATATGAGCAGGACCTACTGGGCCAAGTATTGGCCCAGTAAGGATTGAAGGAAAGCCTCAGTCCGAGTCTAATATGTACCCTGGATTCCAACCGCAGTGCCCCCTCAACGCGAAATATAGGAGGCCTGAGCCCATCTGTTAAAGGGCCAAGTCTAAACTAGGCTGGAGTCTAAATAGGGAAAAATTGAAGGCGCATTTTTGAAAGAATAGCTACCATTACCATTCAAATAAACACTTGAAAAGTAAATTCATACTCGTAAAAATATTTACTTGGATTTTAAAGTTTATGTGTATGTACAACTAGAACTTAACAAGCCCAGAGTCCAAGGAGCAACTCCGGCCAAATAACAAATCCGGAGCTAAATCTGGGCCTAGGCACAGCCACCCTTTGGGCCTGATGGGCAGTACAAAGACTCAATTATCAGGCTCAGGTTCACACAGATCAATTGACAATCCTAGTAGAAAGTAGAACGGGACCGACCCAAAAATTGGAGAAAAAGATTAGGCCCTGAACAGTGTACTGAGCTTGGAATTTCTTTGGACCATTGCAGATATTGGAAGGGACACACTTAAGATAATGCCCATGATTCAATACTTCAATGACTAATCGATCTTAATGTGATGGCTCACAAGTAAGAACAACCACAATGGGTGGCAGGTTCCACCAGGACAACATCCAACGGCTATACATATAAGGGCCCTGTAATAAAAAGAGGCCAGCAGATGAGGATTAACCCCACCTTAGGTTAAACTACCCATCACATCTTCCCCACATAGTGACAACCTGATTTTTACCATTTTTGGGATCACAGTACCATCCAGGAGAGGAATCATACATTCCTACAACTCTACCATAGGAAGTGAAATCCTCTCCATCAAGGAAAATCAGTTCATTTTTTTTTTTTTTTTCCACAAGGAAAATGAATCACCGCAGACATCGGAACGGTGGACTTCATGAAAAATCAAAACAATATTCTTCTTTATGATGGATGCATAAACACATTTCAAAAAGAAACTTTTGATACAACATATATAACTAAAGCAGTACATTGAATATGCAGCTTTCAATAGTTTGACCATACAAGGACGCACTCAAAATTGGACAATACAATGGGAAGGCAAATCAATGTGTTAACATGATTGAACAATATCTCCCATATATAAGAACCAGGTATGGACCAAACATGACTATGCAACATGGAGGTTTTACCCATATTGGGCATCAGCTCGCCTCTGCACCATGCTTAATTACGATAGTTTCTTCTATGACCTGACTGTAGCAAAGGCATTCTTCCGAGCTCTGACATTAACCACATGCCACCCTTCAAGAAACACTTTCTGTCAAACAGATGCTGTCTAATTTACCATGTCACAAGTCAAAACCTACTTCCTACTGGCGGCGTCATCAATATCCACAAATTCGCCTGTGGTCCTGCATTTACGATGAAATCTATGATCAGCTGGGCCTGTGTAGAGCCACAACAGCCTTTTGGTAAGGGACTCATTTTTCACAAAAGCTAGAGAAACTTCCTGTGAAAAATGATAGATACCCTACTAGGATTGTTGATTCTATGAGAGCTTAGCTGGTAATTAAAATGGATAACCGCATGAATGAAAACACTTGCCCTTCCTAAGGTCACGTTTGGCAATCAAATCTTTAGGGAAAGATTTTTGGTTTCCCTAAAGTTGTTATAAATATATGTTTGGCAGTTGTAAATTCCCGAGGATTTGGACAAATAGAAATCTTCATTTGTTAGGATTTTCAGATCTGACCACCCCCCATTAGAGTTGAAAATCCTCACTTAAGTGAATTTGCACACTAAACCCTATTTTTCTCAGCTATATGCATCGATACACACCAATATCAATGTGAAATCTTCAACTATACAAATTCCCAGCAAGGAATCCTTATTCCAGTGGTAGTGAAGATTGCATGTTACCAAACATGCTCTAAATGTGTGTAAACAGTCATAAAAGAACGTGATTCCACAACAGAGCTTCCACCTATATTTAAGTAACCCCTAGGTCTATAATACCAGCCCACTAATACATCAGATACTACCACCCCCACTAATACATCCGATATGATCAATACATCCAATATGATCAATTCAGCAAGCTTTTACACTGACCCCTCTCAACACAAGCACGCACCCATACCCCCACCCCCACACCCACACATTGAGATAAAAATTGCAGTATGCCAGCTAGGATAATAATTTACAGGGAAACAGGCATCCCAAATACATCTAGCAAGATGTTTAGGCGAAAATTGTAGACGTTTGTAAATTATAATTTTCATGGCCTTGCAAAAGAAAGGGATGGGAAGATTGATGGGTATATGCATAAGAAGGCATCAAACTTGTATACAAAAAGAATGACACACCTATTATATGACAAAAATGCATCCCCTATATTTCCAATGACCTTATTCCGTACCTTCCGTATGCAAATCTGCAAACAAATAGTTGAGATTACCAGAGACAGATGTTTTCGAGTGAATGTAATACTCGAAGTTCAAAGGAAAAGAAAAGAAAAGACAACCTGCACTCTATCAAGGGGTCCAGCATTCTCATCTCGATTGCGATGAACAACAATCCCATTGTCACATTTGTTTATGAAGTGTGCACTTCCACTTATATCATACAGATTAGGAGGACCGCCTACCCAGTGTTGAAGCTGCAAAGATTTGCAAGTTAAGAAAGATAAGCTAGATAGAGTAAAGGGACAAGGGTTTTGTCATTGACAATGACAAGGAGATACCTGTCTAGGGTGTGCTACAAACCAGACATGGCATGCATGGTGCTGAGCAAATCGTTTGATCTTAGTAAGCATCTGACTCACATACTCTGTCTCCGTCCTGTCACCCACATCAGGCAGAAGTTGGAATTCAAAGATGTTGACATCCCAATTTAAATTTAAGGAAAAAATAGCAAATCACATTTATATTTATATATTTATTTGTAGTGGTTAATCAGGTTCAGGGCTCTCAGGATTTGCTGCAGAACCCGAGTGCGTATATTAAGGCCCACGGTTTGGTGATCCAGATTCCAGACTATATACTGATAGCCCCACATAAATATAATATGCTCACAAAAAACCCCTAGATTGGGAGATTCTAATCCATCCACAGCCAGAAATCAGGAGAGGGGTGTAGAATGTTACAGATGATTTTGAAAAGATTAGGTAAAAGAGGATTGAGGATCCCAATTCCCATCACAGTAGAACTCATCAGATCAACCATATGGATCGGGAATCATGAGTCCTAAATTTCCAAACCATGTCAGGACTACTCAGGACATATACACATCCTGACGAGCAAGATATAATATTTCCTACTACGCCCTGTCACCATGTTCACTAAGCCAAGACCATGAATAGACATCCCTTGAGAAAAAGGATTAAATGTTTTTATAATAATTATTATAAATTTCAAATGTATTCACTCATCCTGATAGGTGGGATAAGGCCTATATGATAATGAAATGCTCCAATTGAGGGTGAGCCATAACAAAGCGGAGTATGCGCTAATATGAAAAGTTTTAAAATGGATAAAAATGAAATACATAGAAAAACTCACTGATTTGGTGGGCGCTGATGATCAAGTTCATTGTAGGGATCTATTACAAGCCCACGTACCCCATGCCTTAAAACTGCTGCTTTTGCAAGTTCAAGAACCCACTTAATAGACGGAAGACAATCATCCTCACAGCTGTTGCACAAACCACACGAGTGAAAAAGAGCTCAAGGACGCATAACATCAATGAGCCATGGCACCAGGATGCCTGAATATGAGCAACATATCTGTATCTAATCACATCCGATGCTTCAATTTTATATGTAAACTCATAACCCAGTAAAATCCATGGCATGCCCTTGCCATATCCATGACATGTCTGTGCATCATAGTCAATGGGGAACTTGAGCCTCTCTCAAAGCCTTATCCCAAAATATTAATATCAGCAATTTGACAGTAAAAGCCAGCAAGCAGCAGTTCAATTAACTTAAAAGTGTATGACCTAAAGGTGATAGTACATGAGGACACAAATGAACATGTAGAAGTCAACTTGGAATTTGAAAAATTATTGCACTGAAAGCAAGCACTCAAGGCAACGAAACTTGGGACTTATACACGATGAACCCTCATGTCAAACTCAGCAGATATGCAAGGTGGGCATCATTGTTGCCTACAATAAGGCTTAGCCAATAACCCAACAACCACATACAAAATAGCCACACATGAAAAAGTTTAAAAGAAAAGGAGAGCTCACTTTATATGTAAAGATCAACTAAGAAGGAGCCCAAATTCAAATATAATACCAATTCTCAATGTGGATTAAAAGAAAACGATCCAGCATCGAACATACAGTTTCTTTATTCAAGTTTCTAAAACTCATACAGTTACAGGAGATAATGCAAATGTGAACTGGTTCAGGGAGTTAAGTACTCATTAAAGCAAAGAGATAGACTCAATGCCCCGTTACAAAAAACAGAAACATCCAATGAAACAATCCAGTGGACCATACTAACCTGGATAATCTGCAGTTTGGAAATCAAATCTGTTAAATGGTGGTCAGGCAGGGCACACCACGATATGTGCCATATGTAACATTATTTCATGTACTCCTACACAGTACACAGCACTGTAAATTTAGTCATTATTTTGTAGATTAGCTTCATTGATCATGTAGTATCAATTAGATAAGATAAGTTTGACTAGAGGAATGATTTAAGTTGTACAAATGGAAACTTCTCCATTTTAAATAAAGCATTAGCTCAACTGATGAAAGCACCAGTTTTCAATCCAATTCCACTTCTCTTGTGTGCTCTTTAGATTGGGTGACAAGTTTCCATGGTACCAGAGCCAATCTGTGGTTAATTCAAAGAGGGCCATTACATCCCACAATTGCAAGTCTCTTGCTGAAGCATTTTTGAAGGAGAAACTCTTGCTCGTCTACTTAGAATAAAGCAGCCAAGTCTTCTGCTCCAGTTTTTCTTGCTTTTTAGATCTCGGTCCCTGAAAATCACTTGAGTCTTTTTATCTTCTTCCACAAAAGCCATGCATTAATGTCACTAAGGGTTTGAATGTGACCACAATTCAGTAGACCACATCTGTAGTTCTTATTGCTGGGTTTTCTGACCTAAAGGAGATTCATCTGCTATCAAGGAATCTTTTGGTGATTTTTCAGAAATTTTTGGGTGAGAAGAGGTTAGTAATTTTTGAGTTGTTGCTCGAAATCTGCATCACTTGCTAATCAAGACCACTGATTGTGGTCCAGTTTGACTTTAAGATTTGAAGGAGTATTCACAGTTTCATCCTTCTTTTCGGCCATGTCAGCTGCTCCTAATCCACAGAATCATTATGACTATCTATGGAAGTCTAAGGTGCTGAGTGTTGGCTTTTGGTTGGTTGGTGCTTTGAGGTCATATCCTCACCTTTGATAACTTTTGACGTTGTAAAGTGATAGTGGTTAATGCTTGCCCCCTTTGCCAATCAGTTGAAGAAACAGTTGATCACCTTCTCCTTCATTGTCCAATTGGCATTTGAAATTTGGACTTCGCTCCTCTGGTGCTTTGATTTGACCTGGATTCTCCCTTCATCTATTCAAGACCTCTTTGGAGCTTGGAAGTTTGTTTTTGGGTCTCCCAAAAGGGTCTGGTGAGCTTCTTTTTTTACAACTATGTGGGCCATCTGGAAGTAAAAAGAAAAAAAACTTGGATGTTTCCAAGGAAAATCCTCCCTGTCCACTGCTATTATTTCCAGGTCCAAATTTATGGCTGCTTCTTGGGTGTTCGTTCATCAGGAGTTTTGGGGTCTGCCTATAGATATCATTCTTCTTAACTGGAGGGAGGTGATCTCTTAATTTTTGGGAGGTGTATGTTCACCTTTTTGTATAGGGCCGATTTTATAGGCTTGGTTTTTTTCTTTGCCTTTCTTTCTTGGGTCTGTTTTTTGGTATTTCTCATTGCTTTCCAGTATATCCCTTTTGTACTACTAAGTCTTTGATTAATACAAGTTATTATTCAAAAAAAAAAAAAACAAAAAAAAAAGAAGATTTGAAACAGAGTCTCTATTACATCAGCTATCTGAAATGTTCATAAGATCTTGAATATATCTTACATGCACATGCTTTTACCGTTGCCGAACCCTCTGCACAGAAGCCTCTTGTTTTTTGGGACTATTTTGAAAGATTGATTTATTAAGCTAAGTTCTAACCAAAGATCTGTGGATTATTGTCACATCTAAGATTTTTTTTTTATCATTACAAAAGTTATCATTGAAAAAGGGGGAAAATACAAGCTGCTCCACAATAGAGATCTCCAGGGTTGCAACGCGCTTTGTGGTGTATCTGGATTCTGGACATACAGGATCATTTATTGTAATATAATTACGAATCATAACTCAAGAAATCATGAACCTTCGAACACAAGGAACTAGGAATAGTGGCAGACTAATAAATAGACGAAATGTAGTGAAAGTAGCATGTTAGATTGCAGAGTGTCGAGAATTGAGCCTGAAATAGTGCTGAGCGGAGAAACAGATCCCACTAAATTGGACTCAAACAGCAGTAAGGCCTTGATGATGAGGAAACAAAAAACATCCACATTTACAAATGGATGTTAAATAGATCTCTACCCACTACACTTGTCACTGGTAGAGCGGAGCAGAAACCAGAAACCACACTAAGTGGGATACTCTTTCCAACGTTCTCTGCCCCATAATGTTGTCAGCACTAAAAACAATTAGGAAAACAGTATCCCACCTAATACAATCTGTGACTCCCATGTCACTCCAGACATTTTAGAACTATGAACTTTTCATTCTGCCAAATTTTCAAACATAATGCAATCTCAGGTACAACCAAATGCACCTTTAAACATCTAATCAGTATTTTCCACTACATAGACAATGATGTCCTTTCACTAAATTAGAAATCAATATAATTAGAATGTAACACGCCACCAGATCGGGGGATCTTCATGACATCCAAATATCAAACTCACCGTATGAGATGAAATGTATCATTAAGCCATGTCTTCCCTTGTTCAAATTCCTCAACGCTCATTCGCTCAACGGATTCTCCATATCTGCTCATACCAGGGTAATATTAAAAACCGTTCTAGCAAAAGTTGAAATGAAAAAAAAAAAAAAAAAAAAATCTATGCAAGAGAACAAAAATAACATGATTCTCCATTAAAAAAATTGTTAGCCTGATCCACAAAAACACAGGAAAAATCTGCATCAAATTGAACGGTGAATTCCTTTTTATGGTACAGGCCAGGGAATCCACTAAATACACATCCTAAACAATGACTCAGGCACAACCATCCCCAAGCTGACCCAAAAGGGCCCAGCCTGGCCCAATCCGAGTTCAACAGGCCCAGCAAGGCCCTTTGAGAAGCTCAATTCGGGAATGTCAAGCCCGCTTCAGCTAAGCCAGACCCATACAGTCCCAGCTGTGTCAGTACAACCCTGCCGTGTCCAGGAGTAAGGCTAGCACACTGTCAGCCCATCAAAGCAGCACTGCAGGCCCTACAAAATTTTATAGGCCAGCTGACTGCACCATGGAACCTTCAGGTCCCACCTGACAGCAGTGGGACCCACGTATATGGCAGTTCTTATTATCCATTTAACAGTCTGAAACATATTTAATTTCATTAGGATTCAGTATATTTTATGTTTACTTACAGCCTAGCTGTATTTAGGATTAGGAAGGAGCAATAAAAAAAAAAAAAATTTCAAAATAAGATTTCATAGTTCAAGTTATTAGTAAAGAAAATGGGTTTTTTTTTTTATTTTATAAATACAGGCCATAATTAGGATTAGGAAAGAACATTAAAGATTTTTTTTTTTTCACAATAAGATATGATAGTTTAAATTATTAGTAAAGAAAATGTTATTATTATTATTATTTTTTAAATACAGGCCAATAGACCACTTGTAATGGCATTTCCATTTATTTTAATAAAAGATCTAGCTATATTTGGTGTGTGCAAATCATAGTTACCTAGTTTGCTGTTTTGATGTTTGAATTGTGAACAGTTCGAACCGACCAAATTGCTATTTGATTCGGCATGGTTCGTTCATAAAAGTTGAATAGTTCGAAGTTCGTCATGGACGGTAAATAGAGAAAGAAACACAAAGGGAGAAGAAGAGGAAGATGAACTTTGCTCGTTTCTCTCCTCTTTCTGTCAACCATATTTAGATGAGATGTTTGATAAATTAATATCTCATCTTTGTGTGAGCCACACATGGATAAGATGGTTGAAAAAGTAACTTTTGATGTAAATCTGCAAATACTAAAGGTCTGGTATCTTTTGATGATGGCATAGAGAGTTCAGTATGCTAATGCTTATAATTCTATAATTGGATCTTTTTTTTTAATTTATACAATTGAAAATTCACTTCTTAATATTCATTGGAGATGAGACAATCTTCACCCCAACCTGAGTTAAGCCCACCATCAGATTGATAATATGCAAAGGACCTTATTTAAATAACAAAACAAAAGAGTGAAATTGAACATCTTATAAGTGAGAATTTTGATGGTAGGCCTAATTTGATTAGAGTAAATTTCCTGGGAGTCAATACAATGGGAGCTACAAACTTTCAATGGTTTAGGTTTTGGGGATAAGCCTACTCATGGTAAAAAATTTATTTTTACGTTTGAAGCAAAAACATACTAGAATGTCCAGCGTCAGTACCACAAACGATGCCCGCTCATTTACTTGGGCAAGAGACCCTTCCAAGGAAACTACCTCAGAAACAAAGCTACATTTTTCATAGTGGCTTTGAAAAAAGAAAAAGATAGAAAAAAGGTGCAAATACTCCATAACATCTTCACCATTGTCCCTTCTTTTTCTCATGTTGGGCCCACCTATGATCTTCCTTCACACACACCTACCCTTTTGATTTAGCAATTGCCCTAAGTTGATACTGATGCATACATTAGCAATATATACCATGCCATATTTTAAGAGAAATGTTCCATGAAAAAAGATGTGAGTTGGACCTATGAATATGTGAGTAATCTCAAATTTCATGAAGGTATATATTCGAATTATTGTATCTAACTCATTGAATTCGAACTACGGATCAATCAAATTGAAAAGCAAATCTTATGAACCTGCCCCATCGAATTTTCAAATCGAGGCAAGTGTCAAACTTCGAATTATGAATTCAAATGCGAGTTGATCGAACTGCAAACTATGTAACTATGGTGCAAATCTCTCATCATGATAGAGAAAATGATTATGTATATATATAAATACAGCCAATAGACCACTTGTAGAGGTATTTCCATTTATTTTAATAAATGTTATAGTTGTATCTGGTGTGTGCAAATCTCTCCTCATGAAAGAATTTTATCATGTTTACAGCTCCAATTGACTATACTGGAACCTATATCTTTTGATTTGATGGAAGACTTTCAATGTCCTTGTTGCCAAACCCCTGCCCATCTCTCCTCCTTCAGTTTCTAGAAGATTGCAGCTCTTGATTTGCATTCTCTTTTCTTTCCCTCGCCTTTTTCATATTGCTTTACCCAAAGGACATTTAGGTTGATTTATTGAGGACCTCTTTTCTTTTTAGAGGATTCTTCCCATAACAGATGATTAGGTTTTTACCATCTATCTAATGAATACTCTGCATCTCCACGTTCTCTTTAAGGCTTAAAGAGAGGGAGAGAGGGGGTCAGTATTGAAGTTTTTGGGGTTACAACAATTAAACACCAATGAAAAGAAAAAAAGTATACAAAATGTTGTAATTAAATTTATAACAACTTATTATGAGCATGCCATAACACCATACAATGCTGAAAGCATAGGCTTGACTTTGAACAAGGGCAAGTCGATAAGCTTAATAATTTTAATTAAGTAGAGTTCAACATAACATCAAGAGGCCCAGGAAAGCCAAGTTAAGGATCAACTAGCAAGTTTTTGAAGGCACTGCATTTAGGTTTAGTGTTCGCTCATAAGAATCATTTTATTGATCTTAATTTTAGTGCCAAGTTAAGGATCAACTAGAAAGTTTTTGAAGGCACTACATTTAGGTTTAGTGTTCGCTCATAAGAATCATTTTATTGATATTAATTTTAGTGGAAGTCCAGTTGAAAAAAAAAAAAAATAGTGGCAGTCCAGTAAATATGTAGTTTGAGGCCGGAGTGTAGGATGACTGAATGTGTAAAAGACATTCTTGACGCGTAAAACTATGATGGCTAGTTGCATTTCTTTGAGATACACAATCCTCTCTCAAAGCTTTAAACACTAGCAGTAGTTACTTGCAACTGAGATAGTAACACACCGCATGCTCTCTAAGAGGGCTAGTTGTCCTAGGTTGAATTCATTACTCTTCTCAATGTGGTTTAGAGCAATAACGGTAGTTGCGATGCAGAAAGGAGCCGCATGTTGATGCCAGAGACTCAGTCCAAGTCAAGAGCCCACAACCCAAACCCACTGTGGCCCGAGAAGAATAATCTAAGAATTTTTTGTTGTTTTCAATAGCATAATTAGTGTTTTCAGTCTATACTAACTTGCCTGGTTGCCAAGTCTCTAGATATTTTAGCACGTTGTGCCTATAGCAATGTTCTTTGGGCACAATTGTGCGGCCGGCCGGTCTTTTGCAAAAAAGTGAGGATTGCGGAAACGCATTTTGTGCTACTACTAAAATCTATGTTTGTTGCGGTGTGTTTGTGTTTGTGTGTGCGTGCATGTGTGTGCGGGTTGGGGGGGTTGTTACTTAGTGGTTAAGTTTCTTGAGGGGTAATTTTTTAAAGCCGAAGGGACTGACAGATCAAGAGACACAAGCCAAAAGGCCAAGCCTTGAACCTCCACACTTGGAAAACAACATAAAAATTACATTATACAGCAAGCAAGCTCCCTCCTCCTTACTCTCCACCAGGTAGTCATAGTCCATCGAGCTTTGGAGAGTTTTTAGCTCTCTGGTTAGAACAGTACTACAGGTTACTGTATATCATGGGAGATGGATGTATAATGATGTATAAATCTCTAAAGATCACATTAGATTTAGCCCAATTAAGAGGAATTACCCAATCTAAGGAATACAGTTATGTGAAATTGTTGTAAATAGACTCGACTGATGCTATAAGAAGGGATGATGACCTCTCACAATGAACGGTATCCAAATTCATTACAATAATTTTGTTTTCTTGTCTTTAAGACAGAATTCATATCTCTTTCCTTTCCCTTAAGGTAGAATATAATTTCAAACTCATAAGAAAGTGATGATGCAAATGGCAAAGCATATCAGGAACGACCTTAGAAAAGAAAATGTCATGAGTCAGCAGTCTGAAATTAGTAAGAAAACATACATAGAGTAGGACCCATTTCATTATTTGAAAAAGGAAAATAAAGAAAATCGCAGGATACGAGAGCATTCCAGACCCCATCCAATCAGCCTGGCCCTCTACCCAAGTTCAGTGCAAAGTGCCAGCATACATAACAAACAAAATGACTTCACAATTATAATCAAACTTACTAGGGAGCAGTTTGGAAGAAATGTTCAAAAAACAGTATTAAAAATCATTTAAGCAAAGAAACAGTAAACTAATAGGCAGAGGGAGAATTGTTTTTTCTTTTTCTTTTTTTCTTTTTACTTTTTAGGAAATAAACAACAATAATGCATGAAGTGGAAACGTAAAAGTCTGATTGAACAAAAATATTAAAGTTCACCTGGCATTAAAGAAAGGTTTTCGAATATGTTTTTCTAAAAGCTTCCTTGCATGCTCCCGAACCTTCACATTGATATATGGATTATGGACATGGTTAAAGCAAAAGGAAAAAAATTAAAAAGAAAATGAAAATGAGCAATTAAAAAAAAAAAAAAACAATCAGAACATTTTAATTGGTTAATAGCTTGCCTTGTTCTCCATAGAGCAAAGTACAAATTTCCAGCCTACACTTCTATTAATATTGCACAAGAGGGCATCAATCCACTCACTCTTGCCCGAATTAGGAACACCGGTCACAATAGTCAATTCTCCAGGTACGACCTGCATCATTAATATTACACAGAGCATCAATCTAGCCGACGCGCAAAAAGCTATGGGGCACACCTAGAAGCATGCCATATCATAAGGTAGTTAGGAATGGACTGATTTTTTTATTGGCAATCAAGAAGAATTTACCAAAAAAAGATAGAAAAGGAACCAAAAAACAAAAAACAGAAAGTCTATGGTGTTATATCTATATAATTTAATGGTCTTTAAGAAAAGCAACCGTCCCTTACATTCACACCCTCATATCAACATAAGAAAATTACAGTAGAATCCAGTCCTACTTTACCCATCCTTGTTTATCCAGTAGACCTCTTCGTTTGCCTTTCCATACACATGCGAGAAAGTATCAGTCATTGGAGATGCAAGCTCCAATAGAAGGAGAAAGCATGGATAGGGATGGGTTAAGTTTCCAGCTTTCACCCCATCCAATCAGCCTAGCCCTCTAATTTGATGCCTTGGAAATCTGACTTTAACAAGCCTCTGATTTTTGCAAGAATCGTCAAACAGCTAAGATGATTGGGGGATTGAAAGTGAAACTACACCATACTTCCAACCAACATTTTCCTTTCACAACCAAACAATGATCCGCCTCCATGAACTGCCAAGCTACCAGGTATGCCTACCTACAAAATGCGAGTATGCACATGCCAAAACACACCAACCTTCCACTCACATGAACAAAACCCTCACACGTCCAGATGCTTGCGCAGGCATACACATATAAACATCTAGGGAAAGTATGGGCCTACCTGGCCAATGCCAACTCATAGAGATGGGGGGACATGTAGAGTGAAAAATGACACCCATAAAATCCCCTAAGCCTTGTGATCTAATACCCTTGAGGAATTGTATTTTCAAACCGTTTACTTGCAGGGCCTAAATTATAAGCTATGGTAGATCGCAAAACTTTCATCCACCCCATAACCATTTAATCTCTAGAAATCCCACCCAGACCCAAACACAGTCAAGTTCCTAGTGGGCCCCACTGTATTCTCACCTTCATCATCCATTCAATTACTAGTTTGAGTGTGCATGCGTATGTGCTATGCCTATTGAGTGTGAGTTTGAGAGAGAGGTGGATGGGACATGTAAGGTGAAAAATGATACACATAAATCACCTAAGCCTTGTGATCTAATGCCTCAGGATTTGCATTTTACCAACAGCTGGCTTTTGTGGGGCCAAAAATATAAGGTTATTAGATAGCATAATTTCTCATCTATCCCTAACCATTAAATAAAATCCCACCCAATCCAAGTACTGTTGTAAGGACCCAAACCTAGATAACATTAATTATTAGGGTTTCCTTGAATTTCAGTCCCAAATAAAAGGAATTAGGATTGATTACTGAGGTTTCCATAATTCTAGGTCCAAATTTTCAAAGTTAGGTTAATTGGTTGCCTCAATTGTTAATTATGTTCAATTATGAACTTTAATTTTACAACTCAATAAAAATAAAATAATATAAGAATATAGTAAATTTGGTTAAATTGTGATTATTAACAACTAATTAATTTAATTGTACACGACCATGCTAAATTTAGATTAAGTTTATATAATATTGCCTGTAGTTTTTGTGGAGCCCACAAGAGCCACACGCCCGGTCATGTGATTGCTTGAGCAATTGCATTATTTAATTAGAATCTTTTTTAATGTATAACTATAAGTTAGTAGCCTAATGTACATGATAAACTAAACTTTTAAAGATGGAACATATATTTGTAATAGGATTCAATACTGTACCTAAAATTGTAAAATGAATAAAGATGTCAATAAAAATGGTCGCACGATCCTCATAGAAATTTTTTGATTTTAGCTAAAGGTGGAATTAAAGCCTTGTAAATAGGGATATCATGACTAAAATTAGAAAAAAATGGCTTTCCAAATACCACTTTTAGTTGTACTAGGAGTTTCAAATTCAACCCTCATAAAGTACACAGCCCTTCTCGCTAGTATCCCTCTCTCTATCATTCTCTCCCTACGACGACTCTTCCATTCTTCTTCTTCTACTAGAGAGAAACACTAGAGAGAGGCAGTTTGGTTTATAAGGGTTGAGTTTGAACTCCTAGAAGTTGTATTTGGAAAGCTATTTTTTTCTAATTTTAGTGATGATATCCCTCTTTAAAAGGTTTTCTTTTCACTTTTAGCTAAAATCAAAACTTTTTCTACAAGAATCGTGTGACCCTTTTTATTGGCATCTTTATTTGTATACCTTTTACAATTTTAGGTCTATTATTCAATCATATTACAACAATAGGTCACATCTTAGAAAGTCTTGTTTATCATGCATATTCGGCTACTAACTTGTAGTTATACATTTAATAAGTCTCTGATTAAATAATGCAATTGCTCAAACAATCCCGTGGTTGTGCGTGTGGCTCTAGTAGGTCCGACATGGGGCTCACTATATAAATTTAATCTAAATTTATCATAGCCGTATGCTATTAAATTAATTAATTGATAAAAGTCACAATTTGGCCAAATTTACTATATTCACATATTATTTGATTTTTGCTGAACCGTAAAATTACAGTGAAGTCCAAAATTGAACATAATTAACAATTGAGGCAACCCATTAACCTAAGAATTATGGAAATCTTAATAATTAATCCTAATTGCCAAATTCGTCTATTTTTTGGGGCTGAAATTCAACGGAACCCTAATAATCAATGAAATTTGGGTTTGGGTCGTTACAATTGCAAGTTCCTAATGGGCCCCACTGGATGTCATCTCACCTTTATGATCTCGTTAGATCACATTGGACTGTGCATGTGCTTGTGTGCTTTTGAGTGTCTATGAGAAGGGTGTGTGTGTGTGTGGGTGTGTGTGTGTGTGTGTGTGTGTGTGAGAGAGAGAGAGAGAGAGAGAGAGAGAACACTACTTCCCTTTGTCTCTTCCGAAAACATGCAAATGAACCTACCATTCTTGAATCCAACCCATTAACAAACCAACTAACCACCACCCACCCCACCCCAGTCCCCTAAAATAAATAAAACAAAACAAAAACTCATAGGCTCAAATTTCATTCCAAGATAGTGTGCAACATACTAGAATGATGTTTTACATATGATTCATGTAACGTTGAGGGCAACCATGACTCTTTTTTATATGTGGATTGGTGCTAGATGTAAAGGAGAATTCGGTGAGACAGTGGGTCAAGTTTCATCCCCATCAAATCATGTGAGTTGCACAAGTTTTAAATATAAATAGTAATGTAGATGAATAGGCTAGCCTTTACATGTAAAGCCCAAGTCAACTTGGTTGAGTGGCTGAGTAAGGTCTTATGAATCGTACACATCTAATTGAACTTGACCCATAGCTAATCAACTCTTCATGCTACACACAAATTAGAGGAAGCGACACAGCCCCAAAAGGGTCAAGTTCCATCCCCATCAGATCATATGAGTTGCACAAGTATGAATAGTAATGTAGATGAATAGGCTAGCCTTTAAATGTAAAGCCCAAGTCAACTTGGTTGAGTGGCTGAGTGAGGTCTTAAGAATCATACACATCTAACTGAGCTTGATCCATAGTGAGACAATTCTTCACACTACACACAAATTAGAGGAAGTGATACAGCCCCAAAAGGGGCTTCCAAAAAAGGGATTCAGAAGATGGGCTATTCCAGCTCAAGACTCATTGCCAGTTTCATGTCCACTGGGCCCAGGCCCTGGCCCATGACTAGCCCACTAGGCTCAATCTAGCTATGTGCCTAATAGACTCAATCTAGCTACGTGCAACAGTTAATACTTAATAGGACATAATAACGCAACAAATTAATGAGTCCTTTGATATCTCTATTAGGATAACTATCTCTTTAAGCATCTCCTTTTAATTTATTTTTCCTATTTATTAGAGTCTAGATTAAATGGATGTTTAATTGTAAGGAAATGAAATCCTAGTGCAATAAGAAAATTGCTTTCTTTGGATTCCCAAAAGGCCCATTTAAAGACTCCTCGTTTATTCTAGAAAATCGCTTCAAAGATGTTTCAAAATTCCTCATCTTTGGGTAGATGAGTAATTTTATTGGCTTTGAAGCGCCAATATTTGGGCAGAACCTTCCACCAATCTGACTGCGTTATAACTTGGTGAAGACTCATGGGACTCAACAGAGTTGCAAGAAAGAAGACAGAGTTTCACCCCACAACAGCCAAGTCAGACCCAGTCCACCTTGTATTATCCGAGTTTTGTTTTCTAATTAAAATGATTTAAAAAGTTACATTTCTTACTTTTCCCCTTCATTTTCATGTTACTCATAATGCTAGGCTTTTAGATAGCTAGATCCATGGACTTTTCAAACATTATTATCAATATTTAGTTGCTTTTATGATCAAATATAAAAAAAACCAATTAAAGTTACTTAACTGAGTTGAACCTTGCTTGCATTTGCTTACAAGTATACAAATCAACAAATTTAAACTAAAACAATGTCAACTCTTTCACTTTTATAAAGATTTTTTCTGTTCTTAGAAATTTTTCGTGATCTTTTAAGAGTTTTTTAAAGATTTCAATTCAGAAGCTTGAGGGACTTCGTCTAACTTGGCAATACGACTCAGCATGGAGAGTCACAATTCAATCAAAGACCAAGTTGGAAATCAAAAACGAGTTTTAATTTCTTAGCTATGACTGAGATGCAACAAATCAATATATATATATATAGGGGGATCTTCATATGCATCCATCCCTCACCATTTTTGGTGAGGGACACCCCAAAAAGGGGTGTCCCTCATCATTTTTGGTGATGGATAGATGCATATGAATATTTCCCATATATATATATATATATATATATATATAAAGAGGAGGATCCCAGGGAATCCTTGAAATCCCCCCCATCTCCATCCCCATGCGGGTCCCCAAGTGGGCCCCACCACACACTAGAGCTTACCTTATCCTAAGCTTGAGCTTAAGAGAGCTAGCCCCTATATAATATATATATATATATATATATATTGGGAACTCTCAATATATGTAGTTATCTTTTGAGCAAGCATAGTAGCAAAAACTAAGAAATTTGAATTAGTGGAAAGGAAAAAGGACTAGCAAAATGTTTACATTATATAATTCATTCAGAGCCATCCAACCAGTTGAGACACCGAACTCAAAACCCAAACTGCGATGATAATATGCATCAACCTCGTCGAAGTAGTCACTGAACCTGAACAGACCCTTTATAGGATATAACTCAGCATTCTCAATAACTTCCCTCAGTGCCTCTGGTCCTAAAAACATGAGCACCTGTAGGAAGATTAAGAAAAATTACTTAGCATTAGACCATACATACATGCATCAGTTCAAGCCAAATATTGCCAAGAATGTCCACCAAGTTGTGAAACATAGGTTTTTAGGTGTCAGATAGATAACCAAGAGAAACTCACATGCTAGTATGCCATATATGTATAATGGTAGTGGAAAAGGTATTATCCTCTAAGTTCTAGTTCACCTAATCATTTTGAAGAAATGAGTGTACATAATTAGAAATGCATTACAACTAAAACAATAGCATAGAATCATCATTATCATCACTTAAGTCTCATGCCATCAATCTAGGGTCAGTTTTGTGCATTCCACTTTTTCACTCAAGCCTATTTACAGTGTGCTCTATGTGACTCTACAATCTAGCATGCCTTTTTGAACTTCATACCAAGTCTTTATTATCTCCCCTTTACAAAGTTCCTAATCCTTTGCTCATGGGTTGTTCTGATCTTCAATATATGTTCTCAATCCATCTTAAAAACAATCTTTGCGCAACAAAGGGCAGTTGAAATAGGTGGTTTTAGAAGGTGTTTATGGGGTACACCTTGGGGTTAACTGTCCAAGAAATGCAACTTGGGCATCCAGTCTTAGGTGTCGCTCGCATTTGCAAGGTTGACCTCACTGTATGAGGCATAGGTGTTCACCCCAAAAAAGCATTAACGCCAGCCACTCTCCACATCAGGAGGCATAAGAAACATTATCATCTTGTTTTAAGCAACAGTCAAGGGGCAATTTGTAAAGAACTTAGAAGGCTTTATTCTTAATTTAAGACATGTCGTAACGACCTGGGCCCACTCTCCACATGATATTGTCCGCTTTGGCCCACATGCCTCACGGTTTTGTTTTTGGTAAGCTTCAACCCATCAAAAGGCCTCATGTGGAGTTAAGGATCAGGTCACACATATATACCCAAGATCTGGACTAGCGTGTTTCCAATGTGAGACTTGTGCACCACTACATACCCAATCCTTAAGAGTTTCCCCCGCCCTCTCTATCTAGGTGGATGCTCGCCGGACCCAACGCCCTTCTACAGGGGGCCACAGGCGTGACACGTCACTAAGAATAACTTAAGTTAACCCTAGTTAATTCATTAAGGTTTAAAACAACCAAAGTGCAATCATTTTCTATGATTAAATTAACTGATTAAGACACTGGCGTCTGAAAAAATGTCATACAACAAAAAAAAAAAAAGAGGTTGGATTACTTTTTTTCTGTTGAATGGTATGCCAGATTACAAATAAAAGCACTGAATATATAATACAATTGATGAAAACAATCATCTAACAGCATATCTACATCTTTAAACTCGCAGAAGATATACTTAAGATTATTGTTGAAGATTTGATACAGCAAGCAGAAGCAGTGATTAGAAAGATTAATGGTTTCTTAAAAAAAATATTTTCTAATAAGGCAAGATTGTGCCTGCCACTCTATATAGGCTGTAATGCTCTTCAAGAATCTCTCTCTTTCAATATTGAGTTTGTGAAATCAAATTTTCTTAGCCTTTTGTGAAGACTGAAGACTTCTAATCAGATCCAATGTGTGAACTCAAGACTCCATTTGGATGGCTCCAAGATGTCTGTGAAGACTCCACAATGATCCACCCTCCATTAAACACTATCTTCAGACTTCCACAATAGAAATGACGTCATAGCTACTTGTACTGTGGCCACCAGTACTCAATACCAATTCTATCCTGTGACTCCAGGCATCCATCTTAACATATGCAACTCAATGACATGTGTACTTATCTTTCCAATACTCCTTTGTTGCCCAACATTCAGCTCCATAAAATAAAGTAGGTCCTAATAAAAACTCCCCTGCAATCCAAGCAGTAGCCAAAGATAGCACAATGCCCCTAGCTTGTTACCACTTTCCCACTCCTTGTTGATTCAATCTATGATATGCAACTCAAACCCTTTTTAGTACTGCAATTACTCCCAGATACCCAAATCTATCACACCATGGCACTAGGTTATTTACAAGTTAGCCAATTCATTCCAACTTTCAGATCCTCTAAATTTGTAGTCCCTTTATGATGCAGCCCAAGAGGGGGCTGCCTCAAAGTCGGTTTCAGATCATGGGTTTGATCCAACAAAAGGGCCATTTGGCTTCGCTCAGGACCCACAACTTCATCTGTCCAAGGGGAAGCCCACAATAAGTTTGCCCTTGGTTTTATAGATGTAATTTTTCACATGACTAATTAGACATGTGGGCCCCATGTGTTCCTAGTTTTGGCAATTTTATAAAGAGTTGTCAATTTTGTTTTAGGCCCCCATTTCAGTTTGCTGTGTCAGCTGATTTGGCATTACAGTGTTCCATTTTGGAGCTTCAGTTCACAAAAATTTACTTATATATATAGAATTAGAAAAATATGAAAGCATGGGTTATAGAGAGTTGGCTGATGCAACACTTGAGACTAGGATAATATACTCAATCACTCCTAGTATCTTTTTTTTTTCATTGTCTCTGTCTGATTCATGTACAGACATTTTCAAAGAAAAAGAGGACAATTTTCAATGACGCATGGGTTGGGGCAAGTAAGAGATTGGAAACCAAGTACAAATATGAGCAACCTGAAGATAAAAGTATTTGGGGTTTCCTAACTTGTTATATCGAGAATTTTGGAAGCCATAAATCAAAATGGAGAAACAACATTCATGTAGACAACCAACCTCAACATGGTTGGGACAAGGCTTTGATTGTGACGATGATACGATACTCTCTCTCTTGTTTCTTTTTCTTTTTTTTTTTTTGCATGTAAACAGCAATGACAAGGCCATAAATAATTTCCAAATTTAGTTGGGTAATTTTTTATAAAGAGATAAATCCACATCTTCAGTGGATCTCAGTGAGGAAAACATTGGTCAAATGAAACAAAAGAAGTGGGTGGCAAATGAGATCCTGGACATTCCTTTCTCCCCATTCACTGGCTGTTCAACAGCAAATTTTCCAAAACAAAATTTTGCGCCTCCTTCCCTCTCTCTCTCCACACACAAAAACATCAAAGCCACATCTAATAATTGGCTTGAGAAATAAAATCTTAGAAAATGAAGAGCACCTGGTAAATGAAAAGGCATAGCCAAGGGCGGATCTAAGTGTTACGACGCGAGTGCAACTCAAGAAACTCCTTAAATAATATCTTAAAAATTTTCACTTCATTTTTTTACTTCTTAACTTGACCATTGCCAGCATCACCCAAATGAAAATCTTGGGTCCGCCATTGGGCATAGCCAATGCTCTTACTCGCTCAACTGAATGAAAACAAATAACAAAATAAAAAAGAAGGAACGGGATAACAAAAATTGCTCACGGGAGAAGATTTTTGCTTCAATCTCCATTGCCCACTGCATGAATCATCTGAACCACTAAAATATGGTGTGAGATCCTACATTCCTACCTGCCTAGGCTTGCTGGTCTTGTTTGCTTGCTTGCATGTCTCCCATGACAGATTTTATGAACAGAAAACCTTGTTGAATTCTTGTTGAATCAATACAGAATGTATCGTTTCTGTGTGTCCCCTTCTATTGAGATTATTCATCATTATATAGGTATTTACATGCCTTTCATCTAAGCTCTAAGAAGGAAACCTCTCTAATTACAGCAATAGTATTCTAAGTAAAGCAGGAAACTAATTACAACCAGCAATAGTATTCTAAGTAAAGCAGGAAACTAATTACTGTCTCCCATTCAATCCCACGTGAGATATAATAATGGGCTTTGGGCCTTGGGCCTATTTAACACCCCCCCTCAAATTGATGTGGGAGAATCGACAAGCATCAATTTGTCAACCAAAAATTGATGGCGTGGTCGAGGAAGCCCTTTGGTGAGAATATCAGCCAGTTGAAGTGTAGTGGAGACATGTGGGAGACTGATGACATCACGTTTAAGCTCATCACGTATGAAGTGACAATCAACCTCGATGTGTTTAGTGCGTTCATGAAAAATCGGATTTTCAGTAATCCGAATTGCACTTGTATTATCTGCATAGAGGGGGGTAGCTCCTGCTGCTGGAAAACCAATGTCAGAGAGCAGACCGCGGAGCCAAAGAATTTCGGAGCATGCAGCAGACATGGCGCGGTACTCAGCCTCAGTAGAAGATTTGGAAACTTTTTCATGCTTCTTACATTTCCAGGAAATAAGACTAGCACCCAAAAACATACACCAACCAGTCGTTGACCTGCGAGTATCTGGACAACCAGCCCAATCAGCATCTGAATAAGCTTTGAGAGATAGAGGATTGGTGGATGGAAAAAACAACCCACGAGTCGGTGTGCGAATAAGGTACCGAATGATGCGGCGAACAGCAGCCATATGAAGATGACGAGGAGCAGTCATGAACTGACTCATCAGGTTGACTGCATAAGAGATATCAGGACGAGTGTTAGTGAGGTAGATCAGGCTACCAACTAACTGGCGGTATGCGGTAGGTTCTGAAAGAAGATCACCCTCCTCTCGACTGAGTTTGACATTTAGTTCGATTGGCGTATCGACTGGAGCGGAAGCAGTAAGACCAGCAAAGCCAATGAGATCAATAGTGTATTTGTGCTGATTAAGAACTATGCCTTTAGCCGATTGATGAACCTCAAGACCGAGGAAATAGTGAAGGGGGCCAAGATCCTTCATGTGAAAGGTCTCACTAAGAGAGGCTTGGAGTGCTTGAATCATGGGTGCATTAGGACCAGTAATGACGATATCATCAACATAGACAAGTACTACAGTGATCCCGGAAGGAGCATGATGTAAAAATAGAGAAGGATCATATGGGCTGGGATGAAAATCCAAGCGTAGAAGAGCAGCCTGAAATTTCTCAAACCATGCGCGAGGTGCTTGTTTCAAACCATAGAGGGAGCGACGAAGTTTGGCAACCATACCCTTTCCAGATGAGCATCCCTGAGGCAAACGCATATAAACATCTTCTTTGAGATCACCATGGAGAAACGCATTTTTGACATCCATTTGATAGAGAGGCCAAGATTGAGATGCAGCAACAGCAAGAATAGTGCGGACGGTGGTCATCTTGGCAACCGGAGCAAAAGTCTCATCATAATCAATGCCATATTCCTGCCGATTTCCAAGAGCGACAAGACGCGCCTTATATCGATCTAAAGATCCATCAGATTTTAACTTGAGAGAAAATACCCACTTACAGCCAATAGGTTTGACACCCACAGGAGATGGTACAATATCCCACGTATGATTGTGCGCTAACGCATCCAATTCATCTTGCATAGCTTTGTTCCAACATGGGTTCTGCACAGCCTGAGAATAGGATTGGGGAATGGAGGAGGAAGACAAAGTGGCCATTAGGGAAGTATGGGAGAACCCATAACGGGCTGGCGGTACCGAAATCCGAGTGGAGCGACGCAGTGGAGGATGTCCGGATGGATCAACTGCCGGTGGTGGACCGGATGCCAGAGGAAGATCAGGAGGGGGATCCCTGGTAGGCGCTGTGCTGGTCCGTCTGTGATACACAAAGTTAGGATTAAAACGAACAATTGACGGGTCATCAGAAAAACCAGGTAATGACACAAAAGAGGAGCCAGGAGGGTCAATGTGTTTTTGAAAAAAATACTGATGTTCAAAGAAAATGACATTCCTAGAAGTACGTAAACGATGAATGTGAGGATCATAACAAAGAAATCCTTTCTGGAAGGGTGCATAACCTAAAAACACACACTTAGCTGATTGTGCCGTGAGTTTTGTCCTCTCAGAAGGAGGCAAGTGCACAAAACAAGTGGAGCCAAAAACATGAAGATCCTCATAAGATGGAGCGGTCTTGTACAAACAGTAATATGGGCTTTGATTCTCAATGGAGGTTGATGGCATACGATTGATAAGATGAGCGGCTGTAGCTAGTGCCTCAACCCAAAAACGAGTAGGAACCGATGATTCAAGAAGAAGGGAACGAGTGACATCAAGGAGATGTCGATTTTTCCTTTCGGCGATTCCATTCTGCTGGGGGGTGTAAGGACAAGATCTTTGAGAAATAATGCCTTTGTTTTGCAAAAACCGTTGAAAGTCAGAGGACATATATTCCCCGCCTGAATCAGATCGCAAAATTTTAATACAGGTGGAAAATTGATTTTCAACATAAGCCAAAAAGATTTTAAAAACATGAAAAACATCAGATTTTGAATGCAGAAAATAGACCCATGTGAAGCGACTGAAATCATCAATAAAAGTCACAAAATATTTATAATGAGCGTGGGAAAGAGCAGGAGCAATTCCCCATACATCACTATGAACTAAATCAAAACACTGAGAGGTGTGTGAAGTGGAATGAGGAAACGGAAGAGTTTTGCTCTTTCCCATTTTACAAGTAGCACAATCAAAAGGCACACAAGAAGATAAACCAAAAGATTGATTTAATAACCCAGAATTTAACATAAGGGACAAAGCCTTGGAATTAGGATGTCCGAGTCTATTATGCCACAATCGGCAATTATCTCTAAGAGAAAAACAAAACACATTATTGTCAAATTGATTCCTAGAAATTTTAGAAAAATCCAGCGGAAACAAGCGTCCACACTTAGGCCCCCTCGCGATCTCCCTCCCGGACATCTGGTCCTGCACAACACAACCAGAAGAAGAGAAAGAGATGTTATAATTATTTTCAACAAGTTGTCCTACTGACAATAGGTTGGAAGTTAAATTAGGACAAAGGTAAACATTTCTCAATGGGATGGGACCAGGGATATCGCCGACAGCAGTAATGGGAACATGTCCACCGGCAGCAGTTTGTATTTGAAGATGGCCATTGTAACTTGTCATAGTGGAGAAAGGGGTGGGGGAATTTGACATATGGTTAGATGCCCCGGAATCAATGAACCAAGTAGAAGATGAAGGTGACTTACCTGAGAGACCAAAGGCAGAGAGGGCATTGATAATCATTTGTTGTACTAATTCAGGAGTGAGAGATGATGAGGGCCCAGGCTGCGAGGCAGATGGAGGAGCAGGCATAACGGAGGAAGCCACATATGCGTGTGGGGTCTGAGACTGTGAAGTCTGATACTGCTGAGCCGGATATTGTGGAGTCTGATACTGTGTTGACGGACGTGGTGGACGGCGGCGACATTCAGAGATGATATGTCCCGGCTTTTTACAGTAACTGCAGACTTTCTGTTTGCACTGAGAGGCAAGGTGCCCAAATTTCTGACAACTGTAGCATTGGGTTTTGCTCAAGTCTCGAGGCGGAGGCTGCGAAGTTTTATTGGCCGAGAACGCAACTGAATAGGTATCAGTCTTCTGTTGAGCAATATGAGCCGAGGTCATAAGGCGCTGTTCTTCGCGTAAGAGCTCATTCAAGCAGACATCTAATGAAGGTAGAGGCGTCCGATTCATTAGAGCAGATCGGACACTTTCAAACTCATTCCGCAGTTTCATCAAAAACTGATCTCGCTGACTAGAGGCCTGAAGGTCTTGAATAACTGTCAACACATTGTCAGCCACATCCGCATACTTAATACTATCGT
The DNA here is from genome assembly GCA_028538565.1 of Umbellularia californica. Classification (NCBI taxonomy): domain Eukaryota; kingdom Viridiplantae; phylum Streptophyta; class Magnoliopsida; order Laurales; family Lauraceae; genus Umbellularia; species Umbellularia californica. Next base: position 8,679,322 of record JAPQWN010000006.1, on the reverse strand, counting down.
ATTCTGACCAGAGTGTACGGAAACCTGAATAGTAGTCTTGTACGGACAAATTCCCTTGTGTATATTCAGCAATTGCACATTCAAGATGGAATTGTCTGGCAGAGTTATCTTGATGATATATTTTCTTCAAATACCCCCACATGGCTTTCGAAGTGGGATAAGGCTTGAGATTCATTATCAGATGCGGCTCAACAGATCCCAGAATCCAGGATTTGATTTTGGCATCTTTAGTATGCCAAGAGGAGATCTTTTTCTCATCCTCAATAGGTTTAGGGTCAGTGCCAGAAACAAATCCCCATAATTCCTTAGCTTCTAGGTACGTTTGAAATTGGAAAGACCATGCAGGGTAATTCTTTCCCGTAAATTTTATCAAAGTGACCTCAGATTTCTCCATCTTAATGGTAGATTGAAAAATTGGATTGAAACCAAGCAACAGTGGTCTGAAAAATAGATTGGGTGAGCAGATGGCAAGATCCAACGAAACAGAGAAGAAAAAATCCAAATCAGGCTAATAATAGTGAAAAAATAGCCTCAGACGACCCAGACTGAAGCATCAGAAGCACAACGTGGGCCCCACAGACGAATCGGTATGCTGATCAGATGGTTGATCCAAGAAGGCACAGTAATTTCGCACCTTCTGGAACAAGTTTGAACCTATTCCGCTGAATATCCAAGAAACTGGACGGTCTTGATTGAAACTTGATGAATTTTTTGAAAAAACACAAGAATGATCAGAGAGACTACCTGGAGGTGCTGAAAAATCTTGAAAAAATCCCTAATAATCCTAGAAAAATTGGGCGACCATGTCTGTGTAGAAGGTGGAGAGTGATCTGATGATCAGGGGTGGCCCACTTCGTGATGAGGTTGACGCAGAAGGTGAATGCCGCTTGAAAAAACTTGAAACAGTTATCAGAAACTGTTTACTGCACGAGAGGGATTTATTTCTCTAGACCTTGATAGCTTTGGAAGAAGGAAACTAGATGTTCATGAACCACGCTCTGATACCATGACAGATTTTATGAACAGAAAACCTTGTTGAATTCTTGTTGAATCAATACAGAATGTATCGTTTCTGTGTGTCCCCTTCTATTGAGATTATTCATCATTATATAGGTATTTACATGCCTTTCATCTAAGCTCTAAGAAGGAAACCTCTCTAATTACAGCAATAGTATTCTAAGTAAAGCAGGAAACTAATTACAACCAGCAATAGTATTCTAAGTAAAGCAGGAAACTAATTACTGTCTCCCATTCAATCCCACGTGAGATATAATAATGGGCTTTGGGCCTTGGGCCTATTTAACATCCCAGAGGTTTTGGACTATACTAAGCCACACATCGGAAACACCCAAGTCCTAACCTTCAGCATACATGTGCGGCTTGGCCTTAAACCCACATGACACGTTTTAAAGCCGTGAGACTTCAGTCAAAGTGGATAATATGATGTGGATAGTCTCTTCTATATTAAATGTTATATACTCAGTACAGTATAAACCAAAACAGGGAACTATTGATAGTTGTTTCTTGTCTTAGCATTGCTTTGTACCTGTCCTAGAAAATAATTACATGGCTCGTAAGTTTAGTATCCCAACAGTTCGCACAATCCGGAGCATCTCCTTTATTCTTGTAAAAAGGAACCACACTTTCTCCATACTTCAGGCATGCTTCTTCTACTCAAAATTTTGTCGAACAATTTGGTTAACCCTAACCCAATTTGTTCTTTCAACAGGAATTAACCTAAAGTGTATGAAATTTTAGCTAACATTTGGGTGCTACTATTAGATATGATTGCAATATTTTCCATTCTCAAAATAATGAGATATTTCAATACTAATACATATGTTGTGGGATAATAACATGTCCCAATATTGCTATTGGTCACACCTAAAGATAGCCTTTCTTAGAATATATTATAGACGGTGATGGATCAGGCTTTCAAAAAGAAAAAAACACGCATAATGTGCCAACACGGATATGATATGGGCAAACAAGTAATCATGGTCAAATTAAAGACTTTTAGCACTCAAGTGTGCACAGCGTGCGCACAAAAAAGTTGACTACTAACACTGGGTAGAGGAGGTGCAAGATATTTCTAAAAAGATTGGTGCTTCTTTACGTCACATCTTATGGGAGGCTTACTCAATGGCCGATGGTCTTTCTAGGGAAGGACTTTCTCGATCTTCCATCATTTTTTATGTATAGTTTGTTTTAGTTGCTTTTTTCTTTGTTGTTCGGTAGTTGTTTTTTTGTTCTTCTCTTTTTTTGGGTGGAAAAAAATTTAACTGTTAAAAAAAAAAACTAAAGAAGCTTCACATTTTTTTCAGAGGCAGGGTATGAAATTGAGGTTAAAAATCCTTTGGATTAACATTTGCCAGTTATAGTTAAAAAATGTGAAGTTAAAACATTCTAAAACTTGCCATACAAGACACTGGGTATGACACCTAAACTGATTTTTCTTTTTTAGAATGTTGGCACCTAAACTGATTTGACTACGACATACCAGATGTAGCCGTTCTGAATCATGTATAAAATAAAAATATACAATGTATGAATGGAACATTTCAAACCTCATTCGCATCCTTGCAAACATCAGTGTCATTTTTCTTTGGCCATTTGACTCGCCAACATCTGCTAGTTCATAAAACAAAAGCACAAAGTAGATATGAGAACAAAAGGATCCGGAGACTTGCCTTTCCTTAAGGGTCTATTCAGATGAGGTAAAAATGAAAAGTGGAGAATCCCCACTAGGTGGACACCGACTTTGTGGAGATTCACCACATTTCTCCAGTAATGATTCTCCACTGTGTTATGATTTGAAATAGAAAAGGTCATGCATAAGAAAGCATTTAGAAACCTTTAGATAAACAAAATCATTATTAGGTGAGGAGAAAATGACAGGTGGGGAATCCCCACTAGTTAAATAACTAAGGAGTAATGTAAGGGTATGGAATCCCTTTGTGGAGATTCACCACTCTTCTCTAGTAGTGGTTCTCCACTGTTTTTGGATTTTAATAGAGAAAGTTGTGCTAAAAACGAAATTCAAACATTTTCTTTCAGTTTTCTTTTTTTTTTTTCGTACATTGGGAACTCAAACTCGCATACTCATGTCCCTAAACAGCTGAGCTACAGCCAAGGACAAATTGTTGTTTTTGCTATCATTATGATTATGATTATACGGCTGAACAAGAGCCCGTAGCACAATTGGAAGTTACTCTTTGTCCCAACCACAAGGTTGTGGGATCGAGTCATGTTACCAATCAAGATAATGTCATGTTTTTATCAATAAAATTCATGTTTAAATAGAGAAAATGGTTTTTCCTCCATTCCCTTGAGAACCATTTGTCCTACTTTTTGCAAAAAGTAGTTGGGAGGAGAATTGTTTTTTGCCTCCAAAAGAAATCAAGCAGGAAAAAGGGGGTTTCACTAAAGATGATTTTTTTTTCCTCACTTTTTTTCCGCATCCAAACAGGACCTGAAAGAACATATAAGAGAAAGTAAACCAAACCTTTCTCTACCAAGACGGCGTGCAAGCTCTTCAGCTAATGCTTGGCCAGGTGCATCAGCATCAGTAGCGAGGATAATCCTAGATGCCTGCACATTAGCAAAAGTTACACCTCATGTGCAAATAAAGGATCTATCAAATCCTTAACTCCAGTTCCAGGCATGTTCATCGTCTTAGTCATCAGGCAGGCATTTAGTAGGTACCTTCTCAACGTACTCTTTGCAGTTCCACAAATACTGATACTTTGTGTCCTAGTTTTACAAAAAAGACTACAGGAATGTTACAATCCAATCTAAAACATAAGCTTAGGAAAACATGCTGCTATGAACTAATAAGAGAGAGAGAGAGAGATTGAAAAGTATGATGCAGGTGCGCAAGTTAGAGTCATAGCCTTAAAATAACAAAATGAGCAGCCCATATTCACCAAAAAAAAAAAGAATATCGAGGTAACAAATCTAACTAAGTGAGAGTTTGGAAACTCTAAAAATAAGCTCTTATTTTTTTAGAGCTTATTTACATATTAGAGCATTTGATAAGCCTCAACTGTATTTTCCATTTTTAGAGCTGATTCACATATTAGAGATTTTGCCTCTAAAAAAATAATCTGAAGGGGCCTGCTTTTTTAGAGCTTCTTTAGCTAAAGCGGATGAAGGGGGACAATGGAGAATTTACAAGTGTTTGGACTAAAATGACCTCATAAAAGTTTCCAAAATGACGCAAATGGTGGGTTCTACATTGTAATTTTTAAAAGGTAGGTCCCAATTACGACAATCCCTAAAGGTGGACCCTTATTACCTCATGAAATTATACCTTTACCAAACAGAATAATTATAAATTATAACATTAGAGCTTTTACTTTAAATCTTAAATTAGCTCTTATTAATTACACTAGAGTTTCCAAAAGGCCCCTAAGAGAACCAGGGAAAAGCAATCATTAGAAGAAAAAAAGTGACAACAATCATCAACCCAAATCACTCCTTAAGTGGAACTGCCCTTGTACGTGATAAAGTTTGACAAAATTTGTTATCATTCAAAAAACTATGTATCTAAATTACAAATATATGTATATCTAAGAGCCTTAAGCTCACTTGCAGGAATTAACTCTATTTTTGAAATGGACTAAAAGGATTGATGAACTCAGAAAATATAATGATTAATGAATTAAACTATCCTCTTGATTTTTCTCAGATCAAAGAATTATGGGCTATAGATCTTGATGATCAGTTCTCTTTCAGAAATATTTTACAGGGCACAAATGAATTGCGGATTGATTGGCTAAAGATGGACCTAACCAATATTCCATGTCGTATGATGTTTGATGTGTTCTTTTGTCTAGTTTTGTATTACTTACTCTTGAAGATAAAAATTATTGTTGCCATCTAAGAAAATTAAGATGGAACAACAGTCATGATCAAAAGACAAATTGCCAACCAATTGATTTCTCCAAATATACCAAAAAGCATGTACGTCAACACTACCAATTTGATGAGACCAAATCGACGCAGCCAAGTCGATCCTGAGCAGTAGGTGGCGAGTCGAGTCGCTTCCCTGAGTCACTCAATTGCCGAGTCCCATTGTTTTTGGGTCATAAATGCATTTATTTACTATTTTTCCACAGGAAAAGATGTGGAAGACTTTTAGGAACTTTATGCATTGAATCTAGAATATCAAAACCACTTTTTTTTAAAGATCTAAGCATTTGAAGATCTGTCAAACTATTCATCCAACTGAATTACATATAGATGTGGGTATCTATAATTCATTATTCATAAATGAAACACATTAAGAATTATAACTACATAATCATAGAAAAATATTTTCCTTTCCTTTTCCTTTTTTTTTTTTTAACTTTTTTATACTTTTTAAACTTTGCAAGGCCTAGGATTCCACTAGCTCTAACTCGGCCAAGTCAACTTGACTCAAGGGTGACCAAGTCACCCTGAATCCTATTTCTAAAACCTTGTATTGAACTAATGAAGATATGTAGGTCATAAAAATCATCAACCACTCTTAAGGAGATAGCATGGCAAAAAGGCTAACAACCTGATCAATAGAAGAAAATATTAGAATATAAAGTATCCATTGTTCATGAAAGGGGAGGGGAAAAGAACTGAAATATGTGTTTCTCCTAGATAAGGGGACAAACATTTTCAATATTCTTATGGTCTTGAAATATTAGTGCAAGAACCCACATAATTGTCTAGGTAATGCAATGCAGTCCAAGGATGATAAAATAAAAATTAAACTGGACGATGGGTATGGACATTTTTACACTAATACAACAGATAAGCATAAAAAAACAGCAAATTTATTTTCACAATGCAAATGTAAGTAATGAATAATAATGTAGCTTATCTCACTAACATTATGTTGTGATGACATGCTTTAATACTATTATATTAGTGCATTGGTACATCATGGTTTCTTAATTTCAACAATCCCTAAGAAAAAATCAAATAACTTCAACATGTCTTTAAAAAAAAAAAAACACACTCAAACACATCAACTGGCAATGTTTTTCTAGTCAACAAAACTCAAGCCTTCAACGAGAGTTCTGAACTTGTACCTATAGGGGGTCTAAGGACATTATTTGAGTTGGACACGCACCAAGTAACCATATTTGATTGCATTACAAGCTTGCGGAGGTATTTGGTAAGTTACTCTGGTGCTTGCTGCATGGATGGAATTACTAATATTGCTTAACTGTCCTCATCCTATAAATCACAGAGAAAAGCATTGCAATTTTGAACCTATGTTCTCTTGGTATTCACCAATAGATTTTCTTAATGATTGAATAAGTAGGCCTGATTAGTTATTGTAATAATAAGGCAATGAAAACCACCATATAACCCCCAGAGAGAGAGCGTGAGAGCAGGGGGAAAAAGGAACTTTGCAAATTGAAAGTAAGATGCAGAGTTCAAATGTTTAAGGCAGATCAAGACCTCTCCTTCGGCCGGTAACTCTTTTTTGGACACCTGGGAGGGTGCTCCATCTGGAACGCTCACACAATTTAAGTAGCCAGCTTCTTCCATTGAAAGCTTATCCATTTCACCCTCAACCTATAAATGACATCAAGATTTCTGAAATTAAAAATATAGTTAGAGAGAGAGAACAGGTGTGCTACATAATCAACACAAACAACACTTGGATAGAATTATTACAATGATAATATCACTTGCTTGCTTTATGTCATCTACTCCGTATAATATCTTTTCTGTATCCTTTTCCTGCAGATTAAGTAAATTCATGTCAAGCACACCTTTGCTTACACAATTCACCTCCTCATAATATGAAACATTGTGCAACGAAAATGAAAACAATACATTCAGATATTTTTAAATGGATAGGACTTTGATGCCAACAAGCACACAGGTATCAGACAAGGAAGCACACAGGTATCAGACAAGGACACAAGGTGTCCGGCAGAAACCCAACATGGTTACACTTCCACAATTATAGCCAGTTCCATAATTATAAATTGTGTAAAACTGTCACTGCTCCACATATTCTGCTTCTTCCTTTTTTTTTCTTTTTGAATGGTATTAGAAGAAAATATAATTTTTTGTGTTTACCAAAGAAGGAAAGATATCTAAAAGAAACTACCTTGTAATATTTCTGGCAGCATGCCAAATGTCACGTTCTATATGGGTTGGCTGGGGGTTTTGCAAGGTTTTGGGCGTTGAATATTTGTACACCTCTCCATCCATATCATATCAAACTAGATTTTGACAGAAGCTCAAAAGGTAACACAGGTCCAACAGGTTGAGGATAGGCATTTCTAAGTCCAATGGGTTCTGCAATGTGATTCAAGCGGCTGTTTATCCTTGCTGGTAAAAGCAACGATTTAAATTACCAAAGGTTGTAACCTAAAGAGATTCATCGATGGCTATAAAATGGACAAAATAGAGAAATGACCACACGAAGAAAGGAAATGTGTGAGCTGATTAGGACGAGGAGATTAGAAATCTTTGTTTGGTATTGCCGAAGAAATGAAATGTGTGAGCTGATTGTTACGGATCAAGCAGATCCCCTTGATTCAAGCTTGTGCAGCACTCAACTAGGCCCCATACGCTAACGTTGTCAGCCTTCCTCAATAGAGGTCTACTCCTTAGACCAAAACTCACATCACAAGGCTTTGCACGAATATAGCAAGAAGAGAGAATACTTAAAGAGATGAGAGCTTCTTGAATTTACTTCATCACTCGGTCTTACTGGATTAGGGGAAATTATGAAAAGAGAGATTCTTCAAATAATTGTGTTATGAGCTACTCAGGTCTGGCAGGTATATGTAGGGTGAACAAGGCTAAGCTGGCTTCCCTCAAGACGGGTCTCAGAGAATGTTTCTTATTGGGTCTCTCCAACATTATAGTGGAGGGTGATTCTTAGTTTGTTATTCACTGGGCGTCAGGATCCTCTAGGCCACCTTGGTGTTTAGCAGATGCAGCTGAGGAGGTGGAGCTTGCTTCAAGGTTAGGAGTCTCCTCTCATGTTTTGCGTAGTGGTAATTTGGAGGTAGATTCGCTGGCTAAGGAAGGAGTTGGGCGGTCATCTTTATCTGTTGTTTCTCCCTTGCCTTTCTGATCTTTGGTTAGAGTTTTGGGAACCTTCTAGACCCTCCTGTAGAAATTTCTCTACAAAACTACTTTATTCCCTTTTTTTGTTTGTGCTAAGGTGCAAAAAGAATTGATTAAAGAGAGAAAAGAATACAAAGGGGCTTCCAAAAAAAAAGCCCTCAAAAAGAAGAACAAAGAGAGACCAACTCATATACAAGAAGCCAAAACAACCCAGCCAGATGGCCTGAACAAAAACAAATCAGTTGTTAGTCTGTTAAAAGCAGAAATGAAACATCTCAGAGAGATGCTGTTGACAGTATTGAAGATTCTGTCCAGCACCAGAGACATGGCCTCAGAAATGCTCCTAGAATAAGTCTGGAAAGAAGGTTTCGCTCACCTAGGGATCAAATTATTTCTTGAGATCCAAATGGAGTGAATAATTGAAAGCATAATGGCTTCATAGTCCATAGGCCAGGAAATCTGAGTTGTTGTAGCCAAATGTAAGAACACCCCACAAGCTGCCAGCAGTGAAGGGATAGGGGAGATGAAGGCTACCCAGCCTAAGAACCCAATCCCAAATAATAAAAGCAAAGGGGAAAGCAAAAAAGATGTGAGAGAGTGATTCTTCTTCCTGCAAGCAAAAAGGGCAGTTAGAAATTAGAGGGATGTCAATAGTCTTAACCCACAGGATAGTTGGAATTTTGTTGTGGAATAGACGCCAAGCAAAGCAAGCTAAAGATGGCTGCAGAAATTTGTTCCACACAAAATGGCTCCAAAACATAAGAGGCCCTCTAGAACAGATGTTGTCCCTGGTATCAAAGGTGGAAAGGTTTCCACTAGAAGCTTGACACCAAGTTAAGCGATCAGGGACAAGCAGGGCTGGAGACGGATGACTGCTGAGGCCAGAGAGTATTCTGCTGCAGATATCAGGAGGAAGGCCGCTAGGAACAGCCCAGTTGCCATTCACAATGAAAGAGCTGACCCTATCATTAGGACTAAAAGAAACCTGAGGGAAAAAATCAGCGAGAGGCCTATTAGTGATCCAGTTGTCATACCAAACACATAACTGAAGATCCATCACCCACCACCCATATACTTCCAATGAGGATGGAAGAAGCTAAGGCTTTCAAGCTCTTCCAAATGCAAGACCCTGCAGTAGGAGAATTTGGATGCCAGAGTTGTCTATTCCTTAGGTATCATGAGTGGAACAGAGAAGCCCATGGAGAATTTGAAGAAGATGCCAGACAGCCACATCTCAACAAGCAAGCACGGTTCAACTCTGTAACAATGTGAATGCCCAGACCGCCTTCCTTTTTAGAAGGCAATCTTGAGTCCAGCTGATGAGGTTGCTTCGGTTTTCTCAGCAGAGGCAGACCACAAAAAATTCTACATAATCTTCTCTACAGCTTTACAGGCAGAGATAGGAGTAGGAAACACAATGGCAATATGTAAAGGCATGCTAGAGATGACATGGTTGAGAAGGACCAAACGGTCAGTAAAAGACAGAGTCTTGGATTTCCAACCTTGAAGCTTTTGGTTAAAACTCAGAAGAGGCTAGGAGAGGCAGTAAGCAGCGTTTATGCAGGGATCCAAAGAAGAGGAGGGCTCCAAGGTATTTTGAGGGGAGGTAAGTACAGATCTTGAGGATATCAGAGATTTTCTTTTTAGATCAAGGGCTACATCTACCAAAGAAAAGAGAGCTCTTACTAGTATTGAAGAGCTAAGTGCCGACTAGAACTGTATTGGTAGCTGGAGAGAAGATTAGCGAGCTTTGATGCACTAGAAGGGGAAGCTCCAAGAAAAAGCAATATGTCATCTGCAAAAAGAAAGTGTGACATGGGGAGAGAGATGGAAGAGCTCAAAATGGGGTGACCGTCGCCTAATCTAACCATTTTAGCAATATTGAGGCTAAGAACCTCTTCAGAAAGAATGAAAAGGTATGGGGATAAGGGGTCGCCTTGTCTAAATCCACATTTGAGAGCTAAAAAAGCGCAACTTTCCCTATTAGTAAGAACAGACCCTGTCGAGAAGCATACACTCCCTGATAAGGTGAATCCAAGATTCACAAAAACCAAAGCGACGAAGAGAATGAAAAAGAAAATCCCAACTTATCAAAGGCTTTGAAAATACCAAGCTTCATACAAAAAGGGCACCCTGATATTCAATTCTTTGATTATATTCATGGGCCAGGGCCATTGGGTCATGTATTGTTCTCCCTTTCACAAAGGCAGATTGGTGAGAGAAGATAATGGAAGGGAGGACAGAGGCTAATATTGAGGCCAAGATTTTGGTTATGATCTTAAAGGAGAAGTTTAGGAAACTGGTTAGTCTGTAATCACCAAAAGAAGAGGGGCTGGGCTTTTGGGGATGAGAGCTAAGAGAAAGAAGCAGGGGCCTTTATGAGCTTCTCAGAAGTAAAGAAATTCCGAACCGCAGCAACAACAGACTCTCCAACAATACCCCAGCATGCAGTAAACAAGACCCCTGAGAAGCCAACGAATCCAGGAGCACTACTACATTTCAAGGAGAGAGAAGCATGTTTATAGCACATGTTTAATTCTGAGGCCTCAGGGATAGCAGAGAGAAGCAGATTCTTCTCCACAGAGACTTGGCTATAAGGACAGTAAAAAAATATCCTGATTGAGATACGTGGGGTTACTTCATTCCTAGACTTATCCATACTATTCTAGAATACTCTACAAATCTCTACACATTTTCATATTTACAAGAATATACTTAATATTACTACATTTTTAATATTACCACATTTTTCAAGGGTACACTAGAGATTTCTAGATCATTGAGGAATGAGGACCTTCAAGATCTCCATTGATCAATGCAGATCCTTCCATCCATCCAATCATATGCCAATCCCACTACTTGGACAGTATACCCATGCAACTCTAGAAAGCCTCCATCTCATCTCATCACTTTGTTGCATGCGCCATGCGCCATGAGCACGTGACACAACACTCTAGCAACTTAGTGTATGATCCACCCTAGATAGGCAATTGTGAATCCTGTTTCCTTGTTGAGATACCACTGTTGAGATACCCTAGATAGGCAATTCTATGGCTCTCTTCTTTTCTTTTTTGGAAATGGAACCATAATTTTGCTTCACCAAAAAGTGAAATGAAAACAAGAACAACCAACCAAAATAGGATAAGACCCCTGATAAACCACATACATCACTCACACCCTTAAAACAGAGCTCAAGCACTAACCTACTCCTAGAAAACAAAAATAATTCCCCATTACACCACCCCTTGTGTCACTTTTCTAGTTGCTCTCTAATAAAATCTTCATAAACATTTCCAAAGAAAAGGGAAGGAGAGTAGATAAATTAAATTGTTCTCCTCTAACAAAAGGGTGAACTTGTGCCCAACAAGTTTTACTGTATCTAAAAGAAAATGGAGTGTCCTTTTTGCATACACTGAAAGATTATTTGGCAAGTGTAAAACTCTATGGTAGAATGTAAGCAAATACCTGCCAAAATTTTTTGTTGATGCCTCGATACTTGCAACTGATAAGCTGCCCATTTTGTCTATATGTAAATGCAATAAAAATCTGCAGATATATTAATAGACAGTAGTTAGGTATGCAGATATAATAGTTCGTTGCATTAATCCCACTTCCCAACCTGATCACCAAAACAGGTACGTTGCATGACAGCATTTCTTCGCAGGGTTTCCCCTGATATCATTCGCTCGGCAAAGTATGCAATTAGCTGAAACAAGAGCCAAATGGCAACGATAAGATAATCTAAACTTTACAAGCATGACATTCAAATCGTTTTAGAAAGACTTGAACTCAGACGAGGCTCCAGCTGTCCAATTTAATATAGGCAAGACATCAAATGGCAAATGAAACATGAATTAAACAAATGGGATTTTGAAAAATGATCATTTTCCTTTTGGCTGATAGAAAGATTCTCTACAAAAATAAATTAGAAAAAGTCTAAAGCTTTGCTCCTAGAGCTACTTTCTCCACAACCACAAGGTTGCTGGGTCGAATCATCTTACCATTACCTCCTCCCAACCACATTTTACAAATCTACAAGTGTGAGGACAACATTAAGGGCCTGTTTGGATGCACAAGAAAGTAATATTTTATAGAATACAATCTTTCATTTTCTAAAGAAAAAAATATTGTGCATTTGATAACCCAAGAAAAATATGAAGAAAAGATCTTTTTCTTTCAAAAAGCTCAAAAAAAATTTCCTACGGCTCTCCCCAGTAGAAAAGTTTTCTACAAAATAAATATCTTTCAAAATAAGGTTTACAAAGTGGTAGAGTAAAGTAAAGAACTTCACCAAATCTACCATGATGTACTTACATGTATGGTAAAGTAAAGTAAGTAAATGTCAGAACACAATAAAGGTGAGGTAAAGTAAAGGTGAGATAAAGTACATGGTGAAGTAAAGAATATGGTGAAGTAAAGTGGGAGAGAGTGGTAAAGTAGTTTCTTTTTGTTTGACTTTATTTTATCACACTTTACCGTGTTTCTATGATAAAGAAAAAATGACTTGTGATAAAGCTTATGGTAAAAAAGTGGCGGCTAGTCTTTACTTTACCACACTATTTTATCATCTAATTAAACATGGTGAAGGGATAATATGTCACATCTAGGTCAAGCATGTTTGTTTATATGTGTGGTAAAGTAAAATAAATGTTGATGTCACATCTTGATCATAGTAAAAGACGAGGTAAAGTAAGGTAAGATGAAGATGTGGTGAAGCAAAGTAGGCGAGAGAGAGTTATAAAGTAGTTGCCTTTGTATTGACTTTACTTTACTACACTTTACAGAGTCTTATGTGATAAAGAAAAGTGGGTTATGGTGAAAAAAAAAAAAAATTGGAAACTAAACACTATTTTACCACACTACGTTTTTCATCCAGACATGGTAAATTCCATATAAATTAAGTCTTTCATAAAAGATTATTCTAATAATGAACTTTGCTACGATCAACAACATTAACTTGATGCTATTTAGGATTTTTTTTATATATTAAAATCATGGTACCTTCAAACAACTCAATTTAAAATCCGTAACATTCTTCGAAAATTGCTAAACAGCAAAAATATTACAATATTTTAATATTACACTATTCTATTCTATACTATTTTAATCTTGTAATATTTAAATATGTAAATATTGTGTTCTGTAAACATCCAAAAGGGCCCTAAGCACTTGCTTTGCTTCTGGAACAATAAACACAATGCAAAAGAATACTGATCACTAGACTATGTATAGATGTAGAACTTATAAAACTATCAAAACTTAGTTTAGTGAGGAACTGAGCAAAGTTAACGTTGCATCCTTAGAATTAATAATAAGAGCACACCCATGGAAATACAATTAAATACCTTCCAGTGATGGGGACATCAACCCTAATTCCCCCAATTCCTTTAACATCTACCAGCAACGGAGGCGTAGGATTGCATATCAAGATAATTTGTGGATGGATGACGCATACTGTTACTCTGTGAGGCCTCGCCCCTTTAATTTCCTTAATAATGCTTGTATGTGCTAATTAGTAATGGATTAGTGAGGGTAGAAGGGTAATTTCCTAGGTTCTAGGCTTAATTGTGAGATTAGGGGTCTAAAGAGGTTTAGGGAGTGTTAAAGGGGTTAGTTGTAATTTTAGAAGTTAGTTAGTGAGGCCCTTAGATGCAAATTGGGGTTTGGAATGAGGTCCCTTGGAGAATTGTGCAATTCTTAAGAAAACACCAAAACTACCCTTCTATGTCCTTCATTAACCAACACTTAAAGAAAGGATATTTTAGTGATTTCACTTTCGTTGCAAACACTATAAAACCAAACCCCCCTTCTCTAGAACAACATTTCCCTCTCTTCTCGCTTCCTCTTTCATTTCCTCTCTTCCCTCCCATCTCTCTCTTCCTTCTCCAACAAGCTAGGATTTATCCATACAAGATCAAGGGCTTCCATCACCAAAAACCAGAGAATTCTCAAGACTCTAGCCTTCCTTTGCTTGTGATCATCATTTCCTCTTCTAGATCTCTCCTTCCTCTTCAAATCAAGGTGAGTTTCATGATCTAGCTTCAACTTCATAGCATTCTAGGGTTCTTTTTGTGAATTCTCCTTCCTTACGCATGGATCTCTTTGGGAATGGGCTGTAGGAGATGTAGATCTTGCTGTTGTTAGAGATCTAGAGGTGCTTTTGGGTTTTACAGACTTACAAGGCTTGAATCTTGGAGATCTAGCTTGGAAACCATAGATTGGAGGCCAAGGCAAGTGCAATATACACCTAACATACCATGCATGTTGTTCTTCCTTTGATTTCTGCAATTTGATCTCATTTGATGTGTTTGATCTGATAGAATTCCTATTTCTAAGCTCTTTGTTTGTTTTTGGGACCATTTAAAGCTTGGAAAACCCAATTGGATGATGAATGGCCCACTTATTGATGTGTTGATGGTGAATGATGATGTATGGTGATAGAGATGATTTCTGGATGATTTAAATGGAATCGGTGGGGATTTGACATGAATTGGAAGGGGTTCTGATCGTGGAGATTTCGATTATGTAGCTCCACGGTCGACCCTAGAACCACAAGGTTGACCACGGTCACCTGGAGGTTAGCAAGGCAGTATGTGATTTTTCAGGATTTTTGCACTATGGTCTTTGGGGCCTATAGACCTCCCTTATGGACTGTCATTAATGGACCCAACATGGGTTAAGGGTGGAGCTCAACCTTGGTCCATGTGGTCACTCAAAGTAGGGTATGGGGTCTGGAAATGGAACTGACACTTTGCTTAGGGGTGGTCTTGGATGCTAAATACCTTCAGAGCACCAAGTAATCATCGTTAAGCATCTGAAACTCTTTTAACCCCTGTGTTGGTGAAGTGGGACCCCACACCTTAAGGAGTGACATTAACCTAGGTTGGAATGTTGGATTGCTTATATTCCCCCTTTGTATTGATTGGCATTGATGAGATGGCCGTTATATGCTCTTTCCTCTTGTTTTTTTTTTTTTTGATCGGTAACGAACTAATTCATTAAAAGGAGAGAACAATACAAAGAGGAAAAACAAGAAAGAATAACAAGGTACAAGAACATTGTACCCCTTCTCACACCTCAATTACAAAACCATGCCCTCCCAAGGGGAAGTCCTATCAATCCCCTATTTGGCAAGCGCATCTGCCACGTGGTTAGCCGATCTAAGCTCATGACGAAAGACCACATTAATGGAAGAGGATAAAGCTCGAATTTCATTGAAGAGGAATTGGAATTTCCATGGATTTGCTTTCCGATTTGACACCCAAGCAATGGCGTTGGAACAGTCACTCTCTACAATAAGGCTGCCCCGAAACATTCTTGAAAAACACCGCAGAGCTTCAAAAATAGCTAACACTTCTACTTCATTAGAATCACAAACCCCAACATGCTTAGAAAACATGAACAAAACCTCACCTTTACTGTTACGAAGAATACCTCCAATCCCCGCCGGCCCAGGCTTACCCGTTGCGGCACCATCAACGTTGAACTTTAAGACATTAAGAGGTGGGGGAGACCAAAAAACAGATCTACTTCCCTTTGTAAGGCCGCAACCCATACAACTTTCCCAATTTACAAGGATACTTGTAAGAGAAAAATTAGAGAACTCCTTTCTGAGAAACGCCCACTTTGCAATTCTTAAGGTGATACTAGCAATCAACTCAACTGCAGAAGATGATACGCCCCTGAAAATTCTATCATTCCTTCCGTTCCAAATAGACCACAAGATAGCAAAGAAAATTAACCTCCAAAGAATGTGTCCACACCCAGCAAAATGCCCTCCGAATCAACTCCTTCCTCTTGTTTATTGTTATTCCAATTGTAATTGTAAATGGTTAATGCTGTAAATGAGGACCTTGACCTAGGGTTTACCTATAGGAGACCTTAGATGTCTTTGGAGGACATATACCTAGGGGTGCACAAAAAAACAGCTAAACCGATCCGAACCGCGGTTTTGTAGTAGATCGGTTCGGTCACAGTTTGGATTTCCTTCAAACCATTCTATTCGGTTTGGTTTTCGGTTTGAAGGTGCGGTTAAACTGCTCAAACCGAACCAAACCAATTACATAAATATATATTTTTTATAAAATATATAAAGAAATATGAAAAATTACTTGAAAAAGACTCGAACCCTCACTCCGTTACTTGAAGTCCAACGTCTCTCACCAATTGAACTGCCAATAATTTTTGTGAAAAAAAATAAAAATAAAAGAAAAAAAACCGTAACCGAACCGGTTCATTTCGGTTTGAGCACATGGGCGGTTCGGTTCGGTTTGGGAAAATAGAAAATCGATGGGTTCAGTTTGGTTGATGGTTTCCCCTCTTAACCGATCCGAACAGCCCATGTGCACCCCTACATATACTCGTGTCTGTGGCTAGGCAAGCTATTTGATGGCCTTGTGTTTCGGACGACCTCTGAACCTTGGAGTAGATGGTTTATTTGCATGGACTAGGTACATTTTGATGGATGGTATTATCTGGACTTTGGTGGTAGGGTTTGATGGATTGTCACTTTGATGATTTGATGGATGGTTATTTGGATGGTTTGATGGATTTACTGTTTGGATGGTTTATGGTATGGACTAGACTTCGATACTAGACTTTGTTTGGACTTGAAACATTGCTCACACAACGGTAGCCTAGCCAAACACTAACCTTACCATAAGGTTCTTTGAGTCGACATGAACATCCACTCAGTTAAAGAGCTTAGCCTTGGACTAATCCCCCTTGGTAGGAGCTAACATTGCTTTGCCCTCATGTTGGGTGAATTCTTTGAGGTCGACGTATGCCACAAAGTACCAACACATTAACACTTTGCACAGTACCAAACCTTAGCCGGGGGACTCCGGTAACTTTGTTTTGGCTGGGTTATGATCCTGTGTATTCCCGCCGCAACTCATGTGTAATCCGGGAGGGAAGCATCATAATTTCCCACGGTACTAGGCTATGTGGATGTGCCATGTTGTTGGATGGATGGTTTTTAGTTACCCTTTTATATTGACTCGTGATGGTTATGTTGTTATTGCGGGATCTGCCTAGCATATGTTTCCATTGTTACTCCATTGATCTTTATTATTGTCTTTATTCCTTTTGACGCATTCATACTATGCCATTTGTAAATTTTGTTGCTAGGTCCTTTTGGATCTGATCCTTTGTATAACCTTGGTGTTGTAGGTAGCGTTACCCACCCCATTACCCCGGAGGGTAATGCGTTCCTTATAGGGCCGATCACGGAGGATTTCGAATGGGGTACCGGTGGCTTAGTCCAGCAGCCGGATGATGGAGAGTGATACCCTTTGGAGGGTTGAGATAGACTTTTGACATTGTTTCTGGGTTGTAATAAAACACTATATGCTATGTTGAAACTAATGGTTCAGACTTGCTTCCTTTTACTTGCTTCTAGGATATATGATACTGATGGTTGGATTTGGGTTAATATTGTTTCCACTGATTTTATATTGCACAAGGTCCGCTTAAATGTTCTTATTATATGTTTGAAAATTTTTAAATTGGACCTCATTGCAAACTAAGATCTTGGATGTCAGCTGCCAAATTCGGATTTCCACGTGATTTTCGGGATCTGGAAATGGGGGCGTGACACATACCCAAACTTTGATCGCCAAGATAATGAAATTCATCGTTGGATTACCATTTTGATAACATCCAACAGTTGGGTCTCTTTGGATCAAGCGTTGATGTACAGAAGGCCCCATGTGTGCAAATATTGAAGGCCCCACATTGGGAAGTGCCACATGGGCAGAATTAAAAGATTTAAAAGAGTTTCAGAGGAGCCCAAGAAGATTTTCAAAAAAATTTAAGAGTTTCAAAGGGGCCCAAAGGAATTAAAAGAAATATATGAATAAGGGATCCAAAAGGGAGACCCACAACTTAAAGTGAAAGAAGCAAAAGAGGTGCCTTGGGATTCATGCGTAAGTCTCCTTGCGTACGAAAACCGGAGCACACGACTGTTTTTCTTTTTGCTGTTTTTTCTCTTCTTTTTTTTTTTTTTTTGTTTGAATAAAAACTTGTACTAATAAAAAACCGGGCAGTGTTTGTTTTTCCCTCTTAGCTGTTTTTTTCTCTTGTTATTCCTTTTAGAAAGTTTCGAACTAATTAATATGGAGAGAATTGTAATGCTTTGGACAATGGCTACTAATGATAAAACTGAGTTTTTTGAGTTCTTCTTCGGCTTCTAGTTCTACTTTTAGCTCTTGTTGTGAGAGATCTGCTCGTGTCTCCAAGATTGGAGTTTGGTGCAAGGCCAATTACAGGTAACCTTTTTCCTTTCTAAACCCTAAATCCATATCATCCCCTCCATCCATCAGCCAATAAACCATCATCTCCACCATCTCCTCCTCCCAAAACCCAAAACCAACATCCAAACTATACCAATAATCCTCCCAAAACCTAAACCCTTCCATCCAAACCATACCTGCAATCCAAATCTAACCATTCCACTAACCCAAA
Source organism: Umbellularia californica (assembly GCA_028538565.1). NCBI lineage: Eukaryota > Viridiplantae > Streptophyta > Magnoliopsida > Laurales > Lauraceae > Umbellularia > Umbellularia californica. The sequence goes on along the minus strand of JAPQWN010000006.1, from coordinate 8,660,782 downwards.
ACAACCCCCAAATCTAACCATTCCACAACCTCAAACCCAAACCGCACTTCATCCAAGCCCCAACCAGCTTGGCCAAACCCTAAGTGAGCCCCAACTGACCCAGCTGGACCCTTAATGGGCCCCACTTGATCCAGTTGAAACTGACCCCACCTATTTTATTGAGTTTTTTCATTGTTTCCACTTCACAAACTTAAAATTATTTAAATTCCCTAAATCTGAAAATCAGTTTCAGCCTTTTATTGCTGTGGGAATATTGTTCAGTTCCGAATCTTATTTTAATCCCCAAATTTTTACATTGAACACTTGCAAGCCCTTTGATCCAAGAAATTGGTTCAAATCCTCATTAAAGGGACAATTAATCTAATTGAATTGAACCATCCCAAAGCAAGTGGAAATCCCATCTTCCATTAAGATCCCTCCCTCTTCTTACTTGAGTGGCCATTACTACAGGATTGTGATGATGCCTTGGATCAACACAGAATTTTCTTACTTTATTTTCAATATTGGATTGTGTGATTAGCATGATTCATAATTTAAATTGAATTATTAATTCTTAAATTGATCTCACCTTCCATATTAGGTTAGATTTCATATTGTCTTGCATAATCCAAGTCCTGCTTGAAAGTAATGAAATGGCTCTCTAGGGCTCAAACTGTTGGTGTGACTACTAATTTAATATTAATGAAGAAAAAAAAAATATGAATGCAATGAGAATGTAGCCGTGGAATTGAGGTTATATTCCTTTCAGGTTAAAAGTGAAAGAAACATAGCTGGTTATGCTATAGGGTTTTGACACGATATCAAAGAAAGCAAATGAAATGTGATATTTCCACGATAATAAATGAAATGTGATGCTGTTGGGACAGCTATGGCTGCACCAACCCATCATGGTACCAATCAACATAGGGAAAGGGGGGTGGTGTGGGGGGGTGTTGCGGGTGTGGGTCCAAGGTTGAGATGTCCAGTGGAGTCATCAACATGGAGAAATCAATGCCATTCAAGGGTAAAAACCAGAAATAAATGCACTATTATCATTTAATATCTTATTGGCTTATCATCATCATCATCATGAATTAGGAATTTAGGATAGACTCTGCCCTTGTATTTGTCAATTAGTGACAACTCTTCGTCTCCTCCATTCTTTGACAACTCAAACTTCTGACTTAAAAGTTAAAACTGGATTGCACTCTTTCAAAAAGCAGGTCATAACTTCTTCAAATCACATCAAAATATCATCCGGGCATTATTTGACACTAAAGATATGTCCATCTCTATGAAACAAGGGAATTTGGAGACTATAACTCTCCGACCTTGAATCGTAACTTGGCATGTGCCAATTTCTTTCACTTAAGTGAGAATTCATGCATGTGCATAATTAAATCACTTGAAAGGTGGATCCTCATCTAAACTGGCCGACCAACACTTGTGGGGATTCTAGTATAGACTTTGACGCCCAGTGGGGATTCTTGTATAGACTTTGACACTTGGGCTTCATCTGGAGGAATGTTCCAAGTGATCTCATTCCGAGTTGCATCAAATGCCTAATATGAACATTAATACAAGGATCACGAATACGACTCTGCACATTTTGAAATGAATAACATGAAAACGAACACAGCTATTTGTCTGCTACATGAAATTGCATATTCCATATTAAAATATTTATGTAAAATATACCTTTCAAAATTTATTTTATTTTAATTATTGCTATTCAGATAAGAAAATTTATAAAATAATGGTAGTCCCTATTTAAAGTTCTTCCTGACGATTTTTATGTTGAAAAGCAAGAAAACAAGTGAGACTTCTCTGAAATAGCGGGCTTAGTACCAACTCAAAGAATAAAAAATCGTGGGCTGAGCACAGTAGGATATGTCAAAAATGTGCACTACAAGTATCAGTGTGGTATCCAATCCGAAACCAATATTTTATCTATGAAGACAGATGCATTGGGCAAAAACATGTACAATGGTATCATAGCATGCAAAAAGCATACATTACACCAAAGAACTTCGTCTTGGGTTTTTTTTTTTTTTTTAATTGAAGAACCAAGGCTCAGCATTAAGCCCGTACTTGTTTGCCCTAGTTATCGATGAGATTACAAGACATATTCAGGATGAGGTGCCGTGGTGTATGCTATTTGCAGATGACATTGTTTTAGTAGATGAGACGAGAGAAGGAGTGAATGCTAAGCTAGAAGTATGGCAGAAAACGTTAGAGACAAAAGAGTTTAGGCTAAGTCGATGCAAGACGGAATATATGGAATGCAAGTTTAGCCAAAGTAGGACACTTGGTAACATAGAAGTAAGTCTAGGCACACAAAAGATTGTAGAGAAAGAAAACTTTAGGTACCTTGGATCGATGGTGCAACAGGATGGAGGGATTGATACTGATATAAGTCACAGGATTCAGGCCGGGTGGACCAAATGGAGGAGTGCTTCGGGGGTCTTGTGTGATCGGAAAGTCCCCCTCAGGGTTAAAGGAAAGTATTATAAGGTGGCGGTAAGACCAGCATTGTTATATGGATCAGAGTGTTGGGCAGTAAAGCATAATCATGTTAAGAAGATGGAAGTTGCGGAGATGAGAATGCTAAGATGGATGTGTGGGATCACAAGGAGAGATAGGATTAGGAATGAGGAGATTAGGGGCAAAGTAGGAATAGCACCGATTGGAGATAAAATGAGAGAGAATCGACTAAGATGGTTTGGCCATGTTAGAAGGCGTCCAATGGAAGCACCTGTTAAAAGGTGTGAAGGCATAGAGATTGCCAGGAGTAGGAGAGGGAGAGGGAGACCCAAGAGAAGTTGGAAAGAAACTATTAAACATGACCTTGCCTACATGGATCTAACGGAGGATATGGCCCTAAACAGACTTGATTGGCGTCGTCAAATCCATATAGCCGACCCCACCTAGTGGGAAAAGGCTTGGTTTGGTTTGGTTTGGTTTGGTTTGAAGAAGAGGGTGTAACAGTCCTTGAGCCGTTGACCTCTTTTATGTGCTTCTAATCATGCAACCATAGAGATACAAGGAAGATTCGTGCTTCATCTTGGATATTTGTTGTTAAATTGTCACTAGGAATTCAAAGCAAACCCTTAATACAATGCAACCCCTACTGAGAACTAAGAGTCTCATCAATACAATTACTTACATACACTCCTAAATGCCCCTTCATACCTGTCTAGTTTTGACACAACCTTTAGGTCACGTTTGGCAATCAAATCTACTGGGAAAAGATTTTCGGTTTCCCTAAAAATATGAAAAACCCGTGTTTGGCAATTGTAAATTCCTGATGATTTAGATGAATGGAAATCTTCATTTGTTAAGATTTTCAAATCCGACCTCCCCCCTTAAGATTTGAAAATCCTCACGTATATGGATTTGCACACCGAACCCCATTTTTCTCAACTATACGCATCGATACACACCAATATCAAGTGAAACCCTCAGCTATATAAATCCTCGTTGAGGAATTCTTGTTTCAATGGTAGTGAAGAATCATCAGATCTACGAATTCCACACCTATTACCAAACATGCTCTTAGGGAATGCATTTTCCTCTCCAATGTCCGGCTAATTAATTGCCTCAACACCTCATTGGAGGCCTTCCCTAAATCAATAAAAACCCCATCATCTCTTTCAAAATTCTCAATAGCTAGGAGGTACAAAGCTAAAATCCAAGTACATCTAAGCTTTGAGTCCAGGAGAAAGGGGAAACCCTTGAAACCTATACAATTTTGAAAACTCAGTACTTTTCCCAGACACTCATTCATGTGCCCCCGCCATTAACTACGGACTTGCTGAAGAAAAAATTTACAAACTGCTGGGTCCTTTACTATATGATCCATTGAGGTAAATTGAGATGCATCGTAAGGTGCATCAAAATTAAGCAACGAATAAAATAGTAATGCCAAATAAATATGAACGAAATTACCTCATCGCATAACGGTTGCAGTTCAAGGCTCTCCTTCGTGAGCACTCTATGGGGCTTACCTTTGGAACTTTTCTCTAAATTGCTATATCCTTTCCCATCTACAGAGGCCTGCACTTCAAGGTCAACACTTGGAAAAGTGTGAATTAACGGTCACTTCCAATCAAGGTTTAAAAAACCAGACTCAGGACCCGACTCGTTCATGGCCAAGTCCGAGTCGACTCGCCAAGTCCCAACTTCAGTTGGACTCGGCCGAGTCGCATGGCCGAGTCCCATGGGACTCAAACGAGTCACATTAGGACTCGGCCGAGTCACATGATTCGAATCTGAGTCCCATGTGACCTGACTCGGTATTTGCTGAGCCCGAGTCGACTCGGACTCGGCCAATTTTTTAAACCATGCTTCCAATAGACAACAAGAAATACCCAATCTAGTAAGTTTACCCGCATATGACCTCTCCATCCACATTTAGCTCTAAAGCAAGACCACATGGCTAATTCTCTACAATATACCAAACAGCCAATTTATATATAAAGCATGAACATATATGTTTAACCTGAATGGCACCAAGATAGGCATTTAGCATAAATAATCAAAAGGAAAGAATAAACAAAGAAAAAGAATTACCCATCTTCCCTGATAAAAATCGAGAAGCTTCTCTCCCTAGACTCTCCACCTCCACACTGTCATACCAGGAACAGAATTTGTAAGTGCACATACAGTCAATACCATAACCAGTTCAATAAATGCTAAATGATTCCAATTAGGGTGACATTCAAGCACGTGATTGTTTATAGCAGCAAAGTGTTCACAATATCATTCATAGGCCACTATTTGTGTCCCTCGAAGGTGGGCTTCAAAGTAACTAGTACAGACTTTGCTCAACATAACTGTCACAGCATAAGGAAGATTTAGCCGCTTATCTCACATATATGCATGTCAATCCAAGACAACCAAAATTATGGTCCCATTGTGGATGGTGCACTGCCTTGTTCAAACAATGTCACAATCCAATACCAGCCATTTAAGTAAAACCATAGGTCGTTTCTTTTTAACCATAAAGTAATCTATTTTCATGGCCACAAAAGAAAGTCTGACACATGATGTTTGGGACATGATCCCTCCACAGTGGACCTCAAATTAAAACAGAATTGCATATATGCATGCTAGGTTCCAAGCACACAGTTAATGTGCAAGTGCGACTAAATTCATTTAGATGTAGCAAACTCACAATAGTGTGATAAAACCCAATATCTGAGAGCGACTATAGAACAAAATGGAGGCTTTGAGTTGGGTATCACAAATAGTATCAGCATATGATGGGAAAAGTGGAGACAATCTAGTAGAGTGCTCTGTGACTGCTGAGTCCCCTTTTGAACAAACAGCTGCGTGGAGTCGAATGTTTAGGAACAAAGAAAAAGATAAAAGTACATTCGGTTGAGGAGTGTGTTAAGATAAATATACATGGTAACAAGAAAAAATTAAAACAATAACTAGATAAGAGATCCGTGGTGAATAAAAAGGAAAAATCAAGAGACTAACTGGTATCAACCCAGGTTGATACACGCCACCTTATGGAGCCCATCTGGATGCATTTCAATAATGGGAGTATGATTCAATGGGAAGACATTGATATCAATAAGGTTAAGGGAAAATATCATAAAAAGCATATGATCCTAAGTCCTAACCCTTGATTTTAGCGCTTCAAAGTTTAGTGGTTCTCTAAGTTCAAAAAAAAAAAATTTATTGCGTCCAATGGTGCATAATGGTCAAATCATTGTTCTCTAACTACAGGGAGAGAGAGTCAAATCATTGTTCTCTAACTACAGGGGGGAAGAGAGAGAGAGAGAGAGAGAGAGAGAGAGAGAGTTCAGTAGTGCGTAATGGTCAGATCATTGAGAAAATGAGGTGAATACCAATTTAAAGGAGAAAGAGAGGATAGGAATATGAATGTAGAGATTAATAACAAGTGGGTGACATTGTTCAAAACAGAGGTGAGGTAGAGAAAGTTGGAGTATGCTTAGTTTTAGTGCTAAGGAATGACATTTGAAACAGTTTTGACATGTAAAAAGTTGGAAATGATTCCAATATGAGATAGACCTTAAGCTGTTATGTCTTTTTGGTTTGTTTTACCACTTGGGGCTCCGGCTCTTTTTGATTTAACTGCGTTCCCCTTTATTTTTTGGTGGGGGGGGCTCTTTGTGACCAATATAGATCTCTTATACCATATAGCTTTTTTGAATAATATATAGTCACCATTTTCAAAAAAAAAAAGAGATAGACCTTAAATAAGGCAAACCCAACCTCAAATAGATGGATGAGGCTTTGATGATGATGAGGAAGAGGAGGAGGAGAAGGAGTAGTAGTTCCAAATCACACCATCATTGTCTTTTAGAATTATGCTAGACTCCTATATTAGTCTTTTGCAAAGTAAAAAAAAAAAAAAAATTGGTGATAAATACCATTAAAAAAAATTAGTGACAAATCAGTCCAAAGAATTTAAACTGTGGCCTGTGGGCATCATTTTCAAAGAAATATGGTAAAACATCACAGATAAACACAATATTCCAACTTTACCATCGAGTAAATAGCTTATAAGAAAATGTTCTGCAGTTCAAGTTCAATAGGTCAAATGGTTTTGATCATCCAATCAACCTAGTGGCAGCCATGCACAAAAAGACCTCCACTATTGTGATATAATGGCACAGGTGCACACAGTGGGAGACTTCCCACAAAGTTCTGTCCCACTCCTACCCACGATGCTCCAGCCACTAAAAAAATCTCACAAACTTGAATACTGACATACAATTGATATTGCCAACATAAAGACATCAAAGTGGTAAAGACAAAAAAAAAAAAATGGCAAAGAGAAGCACAATTAAGCATGTTGTATACAATTACAATGAAACTACTCTCATCAGACGAATACCCAAATTAGGATGAAATTCAGGAGAAACACAAAACAGGTCACATTTGCCTACTTCGTTTTGAATTCCTAGAAATTCATATTAAAAGGGGGTCTTATCAACACGAGTATTGAATAGAAGATGAGAGAAGAGTAACCCGTCACTTCCATAGGATTTAATTACCAAGCGATGGATGGATAACCATCTCCCATCAAATGAGAGATTATTCGATGAACCCATGTTGCTCTGCACCTATAATCCTTCACTTAAAAATCCTAGAATTCAATATCTCATAAACAAACTGACCCTCAAAGATAATAAAAACATGAAAAATCATTCAGAAACTTAAAACAACCTGTGGGCATAGCATACTACTGTACTGCCCAGGCTTACACGAACCGCAGGCGATCCCTGCCTTCTCCAATTTCATTTTCAACACTGCAAGTTTATCCATATCCGTCTTCTCGCCTTCATGTGGCTGCAAATGAACTTCAAAAGTAGACCAAACAATAATAAGAAAACTTTAGATTGGGTGAGTAAAAAGATGGCATTTTGAATGGTAAAAAGGCAACATTTAGCAAATACCTGTTCTAGAGAGCATGACAGGAGCAAAGGGGCAAAACCCATGTTTTTTTAGGGAGATATGTGGGATTTTAGCGGTGGGCTTTTCTGGGTTGGTGGAGAAAAGGTGCAGACGGGTGTGGAAATGGCGGGAATGTATTGAGGAAAGGTGTATTGTGCCGGGAGCGCATTTTAGCATGTGCTTGGAGGCCATGAGGATGTTGTGGGAGAAGAGACGGTGAGAGAGAGGGGGCATCCTTTTGCTTTCAGGTTTTGTGGGATGCTTTCAAGGTTTCATGGCTGAAAAAAAAGAAGAAAGATGGATGGGAGGATGAGGAGAGGATGAGGAGGGGAGAGGAAGAACTGGGAGGGAATGAGAGGTTTTGGTTTGAAAGAAGTAGGGTTTATGAATTATGTATCTCACACACAAATTCAAGCCACTCCAGTCACGTACTATACCGAATCCCCGGGAGATTTTAATCATCTCTGATGGGGTCCACTTAATGAAAAATCTCGGCCATTAATAGTGGGCCCAACTCCTATTGGATGAAGATTTGCCCCAATCCAGAAGCACAGTTCAGATTTTGAGCACTTTGGGAAGTCTGTACATTTGAGGATTTCTCGTCTCCTTGGATTTCTTACACATCCCTACCTATCACTACGTGTCAATGTGTATAGGGAGGGTACGTTTGGAAGCACCCGGAGGAGTGGAATCCTCCCCGATTTTCCTCATCAACAAGGAAAACCCATGTTCGATACCTTGTCAAATGGTATAAAAGAGGAATCCATAAAATACCAAGAAGTTATTCATTGCGCAGCTGCGCTCAAAGAACGGATAGTACCTCCCCGTCCGATTTATCTCTCCTGAATCATAGAAAGGTTGCTCCATTTTATCTCTCCTCGTAGCAAAGAAAAGCAGAGCTACGGTAAACAACCCGATATGTCCCACAATCAAGATCTAAACCATCAATCTTGTTAAGAAGGTCCAACATGGCTAAGTGATCAAATCTGAGCCGTTGGTTCCTCATATATTATGAGATATTAATAAAAAATTCCATACCATTGGATCATCATTTCTAACTTCTGTGGGGCCCTTTTGCAAAATCAAAACCGCTCAATCTCCTTAGAAGGCCTAAAATGGCTAGAAGGCGAAATTTGGTAGCCTAATTCATCATGGATTGTAGAAAAATGGCAAAAATCTCCGTGACCGTTAGACATCCTCTCAAGAAAAAATATTCAAACGTGGATAGTTATCAATGACGGAGTCTCTAATTAGTGACAGTGGCAGTGACAAGGTGCCATCTTTTGCCGTGGAAACCTACCTTGTGAGTCTCATTTTTTTAAGTCCAAAACAACCATGCCCTTAATTCCCAACCGTTGATTCTTCATAGATTTTGAGATATTTTTAAAAAAAACCTACACTCTAAATAGTAATTTTTCTTATTTTTGTGGGTCTCATTTGTAAGATTCAAACCGTCCATCAATTCTAAGTGGGCTGGCCACTTAAGTTTTAGGGCTTGATTCAGTATGGATTGAGAGAAAATGGTAGCAAACTTGTGACCATTGGATATGGCATATGTTAATCAGCATATTCCTTGTGTTTGCCAAACCGAGAATTGTATGGGGAAAATCCTCAGTGAGAATAACTTTGGGAGGCTATAGGTCTGATCGAGTAGGTTTGACCTTTGGGAGGTGGTGGGTATGGGTTAATGAGCAGCCCTTTCAACCATCAGGTATCATATTCAGGCTTGGTTCCAACCCACGGACCTGAAATCCATGCGCGGGCCCAGCCCATTTGCAAATTATGCATATCTTAGTTTTAAATATTGGGAGGACCAGGACCTGACGCAGCCCAAGAAAAGAGAAAAGATCAGATGTGGTTTTTACCGCGGATTGTAGTGGAGGCAAAGCTGCAATTGCGGTCTTTTCGAAAAGCTACAATTGCAGCTCTTCCTCTCCTCTAAGCATATGAAAGCTTGCATTCGGATCCTCCCTCAGCACAAGCACGGGCATGATTTTGAAAGTGCGGAGCTTGAGGTGGAAAACATGCATACTGCCCATTATAACAGTGGTAGAGGATTTAGTGACCCTAGATTTGCAATTCTCCTATTTTCCTAATTGGCATTTACATCTTAAAACTTCCCCTAGGCCTTTTAAAATCCCCCTTTTGCAATTAACATTTAGTTCGGGGAGGGTCATGGATGTGACTTTACCGGTGCTTTTGCCGGCAGTAATCCAGCTCCTCCATTTCTTAGTTTTTATTTTTCTGTCTATGTCAAGTATGATTCCCAATAAATATTTAGGGGCGGTTTGGGCGTTTAATCAAAAATAGGCCATGAGGTCACTGCATTGTAATTCTACTACATGTGCAACATTGTTGGGACCCACGGTTTGAGCCCACTAATTTAAGTTACTTTCCCCTTTTGGTTTTTAGTTTTACTAAGTTTATTTTGGATTCAAGTTTAGTAAGCCCAATCTTTATTAGATTTCTTTGATAGGAATAAATCTCTCTAGAGCTTATCTATATATATGGTTTTCCGGTCCTATCTCTTAACCTACCTACGAATTCTGAAAGATAACCATCAATTTCACGCATATTGGAGTGGGTGATAAGGGATATACGAGAAAACCCTATTTGAAAGAAGAGATCTGTTCATCATCAAAATCATTCTGCAAGGTACGCTTTTATATTATTTAACATCATATATTGTTTAATGCATAAATCTATATCTTTAGGTTTTATCTATATTGAAAACTACATCAGATATTACACTTGTCACTTCCCTCATCTCCCGGGCGTAAAACAAAAATCCCATCAATCTTGATTTGTCGGATTGGATACCTTTTTCTCCAACTATCCTTATGTTCCTTCAACCAGAGCTTCTTATTTCCTACCAACAAAACTAGGATTTCATAAGAATTTTGGGCTTTCTATGTCAAGATGGATGAGAAGGTGAACTAACTAAGCCCATCCTCATCAAACCAACTTCCATGATTTTCTCAACCACCCAAGAACCAGGACAAAACAATCAAAGACAAACGCCAGCAATCACCCCCTATATATAACCCAACCATACATAGTCTTCTCCACCACCCAAGAAGAACAACTGAACTAGTTCTCTTTAATTCCTTCTCAAGTTTCCATCAGCTGACAATGGCTTCTCATACCACCTTTCTCTTGTCTTTCCTCGTTGCATTTTCATTGTTTGGCAAGGACACTACATTCGCTGCTCGCCATCTGCTAGACATTGAAGTGCCCAAGTTTGAAGTTCCAGAGTTTCCTCATTTGCCAGATCTTCCTAAATTTGAAGTTCCTAAGTTACCCCAAGTTCCTGACTTGCCCCATCTCCCTGAAGTGCCTAAGATTGAGGTACCCCAGTTGCCCCATCTCCCTGAAGTGCCTAAGATTGAGGTACCCCAGTTGCCCCATCTCCCTGAAGTGCCTAAGATTGACGTGCCCCATTTGCCAGAAGTTCCTAAGGTTGAAGAGCCTGAGGTGCCCCATTTGCCTGAATTTCCCAAGCCCACATTCCCTACCATCCCTACTCTTCCTAAATTCCAAGGGCACCCATAGTCTCATCCCCTCCCTACTCCATTAAACCACTTTCATTTGATTGTCATCTGTATTAGTTTACTTCCATGGCTCAATCACCAAGGCTTCCAGCTACAACTACAAATTGGATTTCCAAGAACTAGAACAGCATGTATGGGTATTTTGGTGTACTACTCCTTTTTCTGGCTTTCTGATGTCATGTATTACGTTTCCGTTTGTTTGCGTTGAAGGCATCGTTGTGTCGTGGTTACATTACAAGATATTCCTTTTTCTTTGCTTTTTGATGATACATGATTTTTAATCTAGTTTGATCTCGTAGTTGTACGTAAGGATGTTAGCAACACATTCTATATGGTGGGCCGGCCTTGTTGAAATTGATGTTGATCATAGTATCATGTCAACTTTCAAAGGCAAAGATGAACATTGTCTTGGAAGTCCCACATCCCCCCAATCCTAAGTTTGATAGGGTGAAACTTTTAATTATTAACTCAAGCTTTTGCATTGGAACATACTACCTCACATGATAGTCCACATGCTCTTTTGCAACTTCTAACTTCTGTGGATCATCATTTCTCACTTCTGTGGGGCCCTTTTGCAAAATCCATACCATTGGATCATCATTTCTAACTTTTGTGGGGCCATTTTGCAAAATCGAAGCCGCTCGATCTCCTTAGAAGGCCTAAAATAGCTAGTGGACCAAATTTGGTAACCTAATTCATCATGCATTGTAGAAAAATGGCAAAAAGCTCCGTGACAATTAGACATCCTCCCAAGAAAAAATATTCAAATGTGGTTAGTGATCAATGACAGAGTCTGTAATTAGTGATAGAGGCAGTGATAAGGTGCCATCTTTTGCTGCCGGAACCTACCTTGCGAGTCTCATTTTTTTAATATCCGAACCGTCAATCTTGTTAATAAAGTCCAAAATAACCACGCTTTTAATCCCCAACCGTTGATTCTTCATAGATTTTGAGATATTTTTAAAAAGTCTACACTCTAAATAGTAATTTTTCTTATTTTTGTGGGTCTCATTTGTAAGATCCGAACCGTCCATCAATTTAGAAGGCTAAAATCGGCCGGGCACTTAAGTTTTAGGGCTTGATTCATTATAGATTGAGAGAAAATGGTAGCAAACTTGTGACCGTTGGATATGGCATATGTTAATCACCAAATTTCTTGTGTTTGCCAAACCTATAATTGTATGGGGAACATCCTCAGTGAGAATAACTTCGTATAGAAAAATAAGAAACCCTCTAAAAAGGGGATTTTCCTCTCTCGCATGGATGTTAGCCAAACGTGCCCAAGAAAAATTGGAAGCTGTGTGTAAATGAGGATTTTCAATTTCTATTATAATTGTCAAAGATTTCTCATGGCTGTATGGAAAATCGTGGAGAAATCCATGAGAATTTGATTGTCCGAAATGATTAGTTGTTTAAATTGCAGGCCCACTTGATTGGAACATTGGCCTAGAAAGCTTTGCTTTTCAGACTGGGTTTTAACCCATGTGTTTAGGGTAGTTCTGTTGGCACCATGATTCTTGATCTTCCCACCGCAAGTCAGTATCGCAAATGAGCTGGGATTGGACCAAACTTCCAGCTATGTTGGTTGAATCCGGGCCTCAATATTAGCCCAATAGGCAATCAAGTAAATGGGTTGGGCGTGGACAACCTTACACCTGGCCTACCATCTTTGGCACAAAAGGGCTGTACATAATTTTGCATGTGGGCTGGCCTGAGGCTGTGACTGACTTTGCATGCGGTTTTGCCCTTTTAAAAAAAGGAGAGAACAATCCCTCCGTGTCCCCCTCCTTTTAGGGTCTTAAAGTTTAATGTGGATGGTGCTTTGAGGGGTAAGCTAAGTCCTGTGGGGATTGAAGGGGTACTTCGCAATTGTAAGGGGAGATGTTAATTATGTTTTCCAGGTACGTGGGTGTGTATGATTCCAACGAAACAGAGGTGTTGTCATTCTTGAAGGTCTTCATTTGTTTTCATGTAGATATGCCGGTACGCTTATTATAGGAGTTTCACTTACACCTTAATGAAATTAGAGAGTTATCGGTTGGAATCAATATTTCTTTCCGTCATGAGGTTGGATCACCTAACTCCATGGCGGATGTGTTAGCCAAGCAACGGTTTGATAGGTTACTTTCTTGGGTGGGCGTGATTATGTAAGTGGGGTTGGAAGTGGTGTATTTCTCCTGCACATTCTTCTCCTTCCTCTTTTTTTGTTCTTTGTTTCTTTGTTTTCTTTCAATGAAATCTTCCGATACCAGTAAAAAAAAAATGACCTAGTATGGGGTTTGGATCCGAATCTGAATTAACCGGATAATCATTGAGGTTTTATTCTTCTTTACTCCAATTCTACCGGAATTCAACTTCTTTGATGGCTGGACTATGCACATAAGAACGCCCCCATTTCCCACCAATCCTTTCCTTTCCTCTTTTGCATTTTCATATAGGTGCCCACCTATCATCAATCGCATCCAAAACCACCTAAGCTATATTGATTTTGACCTCATCAATTTTAGCTTCGACCTCTCAATTTCAAATTTACCATTTTTCTATTTAGCATATCACCCTCGTTTTTTTTCCCTAGGTTAACCTACTGGCATAGAGTGAGAATACCAAATTGAAGATTAGGGATCAATCCGTAGGCATGTGTATGATATCACCCTCAATTTTTTTAACATTGTCTTCTGTAAGATAGGTTTCTCAAAACTAAAATTCCTAATGCCATGTTTGGCAAAAAAAGCCCCGGAGACTCTTTGATTTTTCACCAAGGATTTGAAAAAATCCCATTGTTTAGCAATTATAGGCCATTGAAAATCCTCATATTTTAGAATTTTCGGGGCCTGCCCTCCACATAGGATTTGGGAATCTCAGTTTTGCAAATCTACCACCAATGCCATTTTTTGCCAGCTATACACAATAATACATACTGATATTAATGTGAAATCCTTAGCTCTACAAATCCTCAGTCTATTATTAAGTGCCGCATATAGCAAAGATGTCCCTAAAAATACTCAAGAGCTCGGTGTAGCGCGACTCTACATCAGTACATAGAATAGGTGGCAACCAAAAATCCATCATGCACATCTCCTGTAAAAACTAAACTCTGCTCAAACTAACCAGGGCTAAGGGCAATCCAGTGCGGTGGGCACTTTGGGTCCAACCCAATTCAACTGTCTGGTTTGATTCTGTTTAACTGTGATGTTCGGTTTATACTGAATTTTCACTAATACCCAGTTTTCATTGAATTGGTGAGAGTGCTGGTTTCAATGTCTATAACAACATAAGGGAACAAAACAACTGGTTTCAGTGTCTAAAACAACAGAAGGGAACAAAACAAAGATGCCTACAAAGGATATTTAGGAAGGAAAAAAAATGTTAAGATCCATCTCATGGATTTATCATGCAGTGTCCTCATCATCTCAATGTTTTAATCACCCTGTCTAGATCTTTTGATGGATAAGTTTGATTGGAACTCAAGGTTCTTTGCCAGAGTTTCAAAAGGCTCTTTTTAGTACAATGCACTTCTCTTCTACCTACAGATTTTTTTTCTTTGGATTTCGGGGACGACGAACATATGAAGTTCTTCTGCTTCTGCTAGTTGGGCACCACATGTTGAGCCACTGAAGAATGATAACAGTAATCCACGCCCGTATGCATGGGCGTAGCCACTAAGAGGCAAGGGGGGGGCACGTGACCCCCCTTTCTTTTTTTAGGTAAAATTACAAAAATACCCCTGTGAGATTAAATTTATTACAAAAATGTCATTTGCCCTAAATTCTAGCTGCTGTGCATTTGACTTTCAAAATTGTGAAAGTCTGCTGTGCATTTGACTTTCAAAATGTTGAGCTTTCAGATTTAAAGGGGCTTGGTGAAATTACTCAAAAGATGGTTAAAACTAGAAGAGACGTGGCATACCCATTAGTTTACAAGCTCCTAACGTTGACCTTGATTTTGCCCATTGCAACTGCTACAGTAGAGAGTGCATTCTCTGCCATGAAGATAGTGAAGAATCGGCTTCGAAACCGGATGGGTGATGAGTTGATGAATGATTGCTTGGTTGTGTATATTGAAAAAGATATATTTAGTAGCTTGTCAAACGAATGTGTCATGAATTATTTTCAAGATATAAAAAATCGTAGGGGTCAATTGTAAGTTAAATGTCAAAATCAAGAACAATGGTTAACTTTTATATTACTTACTTTCGCGTTTTAATATAAGAATGTTTTTGTGTTAGTTTGTATGCATTGTGCCCCCCTTAACAAAAATCCTAGATCCGGCCGTATGCCACATTTCTATCAGAGTCGGCTTTACCAATAGGTTAAGAAAAGCCCTTGCTTTAGGCTCCAAAAAAATCAAGCCCCAAATTTTCATAAGTTCGAAAAAAAAGAAGCAATTGCAGTCACTTTGTTTCTCCCAAAAATGAAGGCCTCATAACAATTGATCCTAAAAAATAAGGCCCCATGAAAACCGATACCTTTTCGCATTTAAAAAAAAAACCCGTTAAAGTCCTTCTCCACCGTCACAGTTTATACCTTTTTACATTCCAAAAAAACAGGTACAGAAATCAAAATCAGGCCATTCTTCATTATAAATTGTTTAGTATGTGTGGTTCGAACAGTGATTAGACCCTTTTTCTAAGCTTCTCCCTCTCCTTTTTCTTTCTACCCATGTTTATTAGGGACACCATCAAATGAGCACCCGCCTGTTCGTAGCGCGTGGGTCCATATGACCAATTTGATATTGTCAAATTTCCACATGCCCGTGTTTGACATTTCAATCATCATTCACCTAAGAGCATCTCCAACAGGCATGTTATATTGCCACATAAGCCTCCAACGGTTTAAAAAAACGTTCTGCATATGCTCCAAGAGAGGAGCCATATCCTTGCTGGATTTTGGTATTGGATCAGGTATGCCAAAAAGGCATGGGAAAAGTCATATGCCATTTTAATTTTTTGAATTAAATAATAAGTGTTTGAATTTTTCCAACGGTCACTTGATATAGGAAAAATTCCAACAATCACCTGGCATTTTTCAATCGTTGGAATTTTTTTTACCGTTTGAAAATTTTTATTAGGTTAATTTGAGAATTTTTTTGGAGCTGGGATGTCTATAAATAAAGAGTGTTTGAAGTCTTTTTTTCCTCATTCACACTATGGATTCTCAATTCTCTCAATTTCCTAATTTTTCTACCCAATATGCACAATATTTTGGTGAGGCTTCCGAACTCCCTACTAATGATGCCCCTAAGAAAAAGGGTGTTGGTCGAGGTGCCGGCTTCAATATAGAAGAAGACCGTCTTCTCATCGGTTCGTGGTTGAACACCAGTCTGGATGCTATGCATGGAAACGAGCAGAAACTTGGGGCTTTTTGGGAACGAGTGAGAGAATATTATCACAACAATAAGCAATTTCTTAGTGATCGAACAGACAGAATGTTGTCACAACGTGGCAAAAGATTCAAGCTTCTGTCAACAAATTTTACCGACTTCGCTGAAGGCCGAGCTTCTTCCGCCAACTACTCAATCAATGGTCATGAATATACAACTGGCTACTATCTTATTGATGGCATATAATCATCGTGGGCGACATTTGTCAAAACAATTCCATGTCCTAACAGGCCCAAGGCCACAAATTTTGCTGCAGCTCAAGAGTTCGCAAGGAAGGATGTGGAGCGTGTGTTTGGAGTGCTACAGGCACGTTTTGCAATTGTTCGTGAGCCTGCTTGTTTCTGAGATCGTCAAACATTTCAGCATATAATGAAGGCATGCATCATAATGCATAACATGATTATCGAAGATGAACGCAATCAAAGTCTTCCACTTAATTACAATGCACGAGAGGGTGAATGCAGTGACCTTCCGGTGTCACGTGACCACATTGCAAAATTTCAGGATTTCATTCAAAACCATTTGCGTATTCGTGACAAGAGAACAAATTCTCAACTCCAAGTCGATCTGGTGGAGCACCTGTGACATTTCCAAGGTCAATATGAAGAAGCATGTGATTGACTATAATATTATGTAATTTGATTTTACCTTTTCAATAAAAAATGGGTTTTAAGTACAATTTGTGCATTTTTTATTTTTTAATAATTTAATACTTTAATAACATTTAAATCCTACCAAATCTCATTAAATATAAGTAAGATATATGTAATAAAGCAAATGAGGGTTAAATGAAAAAAGAATAAAATAATAATTTGACATCTCTCTTGGAGTCGTCCAAGTGAGATGCCAAATTTTCATATGCTTTTTTTGCCACATAAGCCTTTATTTTTTAAAATGGCATATGGAGAAATGACGTACCTGTTAGAGATGCTCTAAGTAGTTTATTTTCTAGCATCACTATATACTAAGTTATTAGATGGGGTTATCACCAAATACTCATTTATTAGATGGGATTGATAATCATTCATTTGTGGTGTAAATGTTCGATTTGTGGACCGAATGTTGGGCCACTTGAGCAAATTGTGGCATATGACCAAAGGATGACTTGAAATTTCAGAGCAGTTTTGAAATCACATGCACCATATTTGTTTCCTCATTCTTTCTGAATGCTACAACATTTTTAGATCACCTAGACTAAATGATAAATTTCATAATTCACAACAATTTTGGACCAAGATTGACCCAAGGGTCTACGAATTACGCATTTGTATTATACAAATGTGCCAACACTGCTCAACCGTGAATCTATCAACAATTGAGCACCAGTTCAAGCATACACTATAATAATATTTTCTAAATATCGCTTTTAATAATGTTTTCATAATATCACTGATATTTGTGACGGTGAGTATGGGTGGCAATAGGTCTGATTGAGTAGGTTTGACCTTTGGGAGGTGGTGGGTATGGGTTAATGAGCAGCCCTTTCAACCATCAGGCATCATATTGAGGCTTGGTTCCAACCCACGGACCTGAAATCCATGCGCAGGCCCAACCTATTTGCAAATTATCCATACCTTAGTTTTAAATATTGGGAGGACCAGGACCTGACGCAGCCCAAGAAAAGAGAAAAGATCAGATGTGGTTTTTACCGCGGATTGTATTGGAGGCAAAGCTGCAATTGCGGTCTTTCCGAAAAGCTACAATTGCCGCTCTTCCTCTCGTCTAAGCATAGGAAAGCTTGCATTTGGATCCTCCCTTAGGGGTCGTTTGTTTTCTGTGAAAGTGATTCACATGTGTAAATGATCCACATGTGAGTCATTTGCATATGTAATCTATGAATAGGTTGTATATTGTTTGATGATATCTCAACATCCAAGCAACATCAATGGTTGAAAATTGGACACATGACCCTGTTTGAGCTTCTGAAGAATATGAACGGTTCTAATTTTACAGGTGGGGCCCAGAACATTAAAAAAATCATAAAAAGCGGACTGGGTATGTTAGTAACAATAGGTTTATATTGTTTGATGATATCTCAACCTCCATGCATTATCAACGGTTGAAAATTGGACACATGGCCTTGTTTGAACTTCTGAAGAATATGAACGGTCCTGATTTTACAGGTGGGGCCCAGAACAATAAAAAAAAATCATAAAAGGCGGACTGCTTATGTTAGTAACAATAGATTAATCTAACGGCTGTTATTATGTTGATGATATCTCAACCTCCATGCATCATCAACGGTTGAAAATTGGACACATGGCCGTGTTTGAGTTTCTTAAGAAAATGAACGGTTCAGATGTTACAAGTGGAGCCCAGAAAAATTAAAAAAAATAAAAGGCGGACTGCTCACAGTGGCACTGTAGCAGTCTGCCTTGTAACGGTGATATGTGAAAGAGTTTCACACCTCTTGAGGTGTGAAAATTCAAGGCAACTTTTGACATGGTTTTCATACCATTTACACATGAGATTTACACATGTGAATCAAATTCACACAAAACAAACGTGATATATGCGTAACGGAAACGCATGTGATTTAATTACATATGTAAATGGTGACAAACAAACGTCCCCTTAGCGCAAGCGCGGGCTTGATTTTGAAAGTGCAGAGCTTGAGGTGGAAAACATGCATACTGCCCATTATAACAGTGGTAAAGGTATTAGTGACCCTAGATTTGCAATTCTCCTCATTCCTAAGTGGCATTTACATCTTAAAACTACCCTTAGGCCTTTTAAAAATCCCCCTTTTGCAATTAACATTTAGTTCGGCGAGGGTTATGGATGTGACTTTACCGGTGCTTTTGCCGGCGGTAATCCAGCTCCTCCATTTCTTAGTTTTTATTTTTCTGTCTAGGTCAAGTATGGTTCCCAATAAATATTTAGGGGCGGTTTGGGCGTTTAATCAAAAATAGGCCATGAGGTCACTGCATTGTAGTTCTACCACATGTGCAACACTGTTGGGACCCATGGTTTGAGCCCACTAATTTAAGTTACTTTCCCCTTTTGGTTTTTAGTTTTACTAAGTTTATTTGGATTCAATTTTAGTAAGCCCAATCTTTATTAGATTTCTTTTATGGGAATAAATCACTCTAGGGCTTATTTATATATATGGTTTTCCGGTCCTCTCTATTAACCTAACTATGATATCTGAAAGCTAACCACCAACTTCATGTACATTGGAGTGAATGATAAGGGAGATACGAGAAAACCCTATTTGAGAGAAGAGATATGCTCATCATCGAAATCATGATGCAATGTACGTTTTTATATTATTTAAGATCATATATTATTTAATGCATAAATTTAGGTCCATAAGTTTGATCTATATTGCAAACCATATCGGATATTACCCTTGTCACTTCCCTCATCCCTGGGCGTAAAACAAAAATCCCATCAAACTTGATTTGTCAGATTGGATAGCTTTTTCTCCAGCTATCCTTATGTTCCTTCAACCAGAGCTTCTTATTTCCTACCAACAAAACTAGGATTTCTTAAGAATTTTGGGCTTTCTATGTCAAGATGGATGAGAAGGTGAACTAACTAAGCCCATCCTCATCAAACCAACTTCCATGATTTTCTCAACCACCCAAGAACCCGGACAAAACAATCAAAGACAAACGCCAGCAATCCCCCCCTATATATAACCCAACCATACATAGTCTTCTCCACCACCCAAGAAGAACAACTGAACTAGTTCTCTTTAATTACTTCTCGAGTTTCCATCAGCTGACAATGGCTTCGCATACCACCTTTCTCTTGTCTTTCCTCGTTGCATTTTCATTGTTTGGCAAGGACACTACATTCGCTGCTCGTCATCTGCTAGACATTGAAGTGCCCAAGTTTGAAGTTCCAGAGTTTCCTCATTTGCCAGATCTTCCTAAATTTGAAGTTCCTAAGTTACCCCAAGTTCCTGACTTGCCCCATCTCCCTGAAGTGCCTAAGATTGAGGTACCTGAAGTGCCTAAGATTGAGGTACCCCAGTTGCCCCATCTCCCTGAAGTGCCTAAGATTGAGGTGCCTGAAATGCCTAAGATTGAGGTACCCCAGTTGCCCCATCTCCCTGAAGTGCCTAAGATTGAGGTGCCCCATTTGCCAGAAGTTCCTAAGGTTGAAGAGCCTGAGGTACCCCATTTGCCTGAATTTCCCAAGCCCACATTCCAAGGGCACCCATAGTCTCATCCCCTCCCTACTCTATTAAACCACTTTCATTTGATTGTCATCTGTATTAGTTATACTTCCATGGCTTCCAGCTACAACTACAAATTGGATTTCCAAGAACTAGAACGGCATGTATGGGTATTTTGGTGTACTACTTTTTCTGGCTTTCTGATGTCATGTATTACGTTTGCGTTTGTTTGCGTTGAAGGCTTCGTTGTGTCGTGGTTACATTACAAGATATTCCTTTTTCTTTGCTTTTTGATGATGCATGATTTTTTTTTTCTAGTTTAATCTCGTAGTTGTACGTAAGGATGTTAGCAACACATTCTATATGGTGGGCCGGCCTTGTTGAAATTGATGTTGGTCATATTATCATGTCAACTTTCAAAGGCAAAGATCAACATTGTCTTGGGAAGTGCCACATCCCCCAAGTTCTAAGTTTGATTGGATGAAACTTTTATCAATTAGCTCAAACTTTTGGATTGGTACACATATAATACCTCACATGATTGCCCATATGGCTCGTCGTTGTCTCGCCACACTTGTGCAAGAAAAATTGATGAATGGAATCGGATTCGCTATTTCCAAATCTAGAGTTTGTGGGTCCAACTACACACATGTGATAAATCTGATCACAACGGCTCCAACTTTCTATTGGAGTGAAGTTTGGAAAATGGAAATAGCTAGTAAACATTTAGTTTTTAAGTGGTTCGGATTTTAATAAGCTGGCCCCATTGAAGTGGGTCGCAAATTTTGTCTTGATTCTTAGAATCAGGATTCCAGACTGGCAAGAGGAATTATAGACAATGGTGGGACAACTGCCTATCCAGTGGTTGGAATTGTGGGTCCACTGGTTGGATCATTGGCCCAGAAATATTGCTTCTCTTACTGGTTCTCAGCAGTCCAACATAAAAGGCTCATATATGAGAAAAGAAGGAAAATGTACGTTGTAAATGTAAGGAAATATCTTTAAGTCCATTACTTGGACTAGAAGTCCTTTCCTTTCCCGAATTGTGGTCATTATAGGAAATCCGTTTTCTTAGGATACATGCTATTCCTTACACAAAAAGGTTTCTTAATGAGATGTATTCCATAACAAACTCTACCTTGATGGATGGTTGAGATTAAGTCTATGGAAACCCTGATTGGAAATTCGGTCCTCTTTTCACCTATAAAACAAAGCCTTTCGTCCATCACAAAGGCATTCACGAAAATCAACACATTAAGGTTTTATAGGCAAGGAGAGAGAAACCGAAACCATTCATATAGTCTCTTTCTCGACGGATCACAGCATCAATCAGCAACAGCACCAGACTGCAGGATCAGAAAGCTCTCTGCATCAGGATGTCTGGAGGTACTCTTTAATTTATTTAAGATTAAATCCTACACGTGATTATCATGCTGTTCACGATCTTAGGGTTCATGTTAATAATAGTATAACATGTGGTATCAGAGCATGGTTTTAGAACACATGATCGTCCATTAATTAGGATAACTATGCATCGCCATAATCGGCAAATATAGATCCGTTCTGACTCTGTTTTGCAGCAATTTATCGATCCAACTATTATGGCCTGCATGAATGGTTTATATTTATGTTATTCCTCAATTTTTTTTAATTTGGGCACGACTGTTTGATCGTGATTTATTTAAGTTTTGAATTTTCAATTTTGTATAAACTCCTGCGTGAGTAAAAATTCAATGTAATAATGGAGGAGATCAGTAACTGGTACGTCATGATTAAAAAGGATGTTGTTTTGAGACTGAAGATGACGTTTTGAAGCAGTCGAAGATAAAGACAGATGATCAAAAAGAAGGACAGAAAATAGGCCATATAGTTGGATCATATTTTCATAATAATTCCGTATTATGTTGATTATCATTAGCATGTTTCTTCGTAATCGATGATATAATGCCTCAAAAATTTTTTCGGGGCTGCCGCCCCGAACCCTGCAATTTTTTCGGGGCTACCGCCCCGAACCCCGCCATTATGGTAGGCGCCCCGGAGGGCCAGCCCCGGGCAGTCCTCCGGCATAGGGCTTTCAGCCCCAAAGAGCCGGAGGACAGCCCTCGGGGCTTGGCCTTTTTACCAGTACTTTTTATACAATAAATGATCTATCACGAATGCATGCAATATATATAATATTTATATTCATATTAAGCCTTTTTTTTTTATCACCAAAGTTGTATGCTTAAGGTTAGGTCTCACCACAGTGACCCTAACAATTAAATACTGGAATTTGGCCCTAAAAGTACCATCATCATGTTTACATTACATATTGTTCAAGAAGGTATGAAGCATTTAGTCACCCACAGGCGGATTATAATCATACGATTGAACAATAATTAAGGAGTGTTTGTTCCTAATTAAGATTAACATCACTCATTTACATTACCTTAAATATGACGACTTTAGATGGTATAATGCGTAGAAATTATGGTGACTACCCACAGGAGCACCTAAAATTTTGTCGTTTATATTCATATATTATGCGTGTGTTGTCTTATTTTATTAAAGCCTTATTGTTGTATCTCTATTGCAGTTCTTGCAACCACTAATCTCACTTCGCATGCTACTTCTGTCACTAAGCTCAATGGAACCAACTTCTCAGAATGGAAAGAGCAAGTTGAGTTTACATTGGGGGTACTTGAACTGGATATCGCTCTTCGTAAAGATAAGCCAGCTTCACTCACTGATAAAAGTACCCCTGATGAAACAACCTTCTTTAATGCCTGGGAAAGGTCTGACAGACTAAGCACTATGTTTTTGCGAATGACTATTGCCACCAACATAAAAACATCCCTTCCTACACCTGAGAATGCTAAGGACTATATGAAGGCCATTGAAGCTAGGTTTAAGACTGCAGACAAATCCCTTGCTGGGAAACTAATGGCAGATCTTACAACCATGAAGTTTGATGGCACCAGATCAATGCATGAACATGTCATTGAGATGACCAACCTTGCAGCTAAACTAAAGAATTTGGGATTATCAGTGGATGAGGCGTTTCTCGTCCAATTTATCCTAAACAGTTTACCTCCTCAGTACGGGCCTTTCCAAATTCATTACAACACTATTACGGACAAGTGGACAATGAATGAATTGGCTAACAAACTGGTTCAAGAGGAGGCCAGGCTGAACCAACAAGGAATTAAAGTAGCTCATCTCGTTCAAGGAGCTGGACACAAAGCTGGGAAAAAGCATAATTCAGGCCAGAAAAGGGCACCACCCAGATCTAATGAGGCTGGTCAGAACCCCAAGAAGAAAAAGAAGGAAAACTTATGCAAATTTTGCAAGAAACCTGGACATTTTCAGGCAGACTGCATTAAACGTAAAGAATGGTTCGAAAAGAAAGGTAACCCTATGGGTTTCGTAAGTTATTTCGAATCAAATCTTACTTATGTTTCTTCTGATGCTTGGTGGATTGACACTGGTGCTAATGTTCATGTTTCCAATTCAATGCAGGGATTCCTTACGATCCAAACCATAAACCCAAGTGAGAACTTCCTTTTCATGGGAAATAAAGACAAAGCTCCAGTTGAAGCTATTGGAACTTTTCGTCTTATTTTAAATAGCGGTTATCAGTTAGACTTATGTCAAACTCTTTATGTTCCGTCTCTTTCCCGTAATTTGGTTTCTGTAAGCGCACTTGATAAAGTTGGTTACTCATTTGAAGTAGGAAATGGTAATTTCAGTTTATTTAAAAATTCTAGTCGTATTGGTTCTGGAATTTTGATTGATGGGCTATACAAGTTTCATCTTGATAGTCAACTTGCTGAAACCCAACTTACCCTGCATTCTAAGGAAACAAAACGAAAGTCATCCAAACTCGACTCTTATTTCTTGTGGCATAAAAGACTGGGTCACATATCCAGTGAAAGAATCAAAAGATTAGTAAAAGATGGTGTCCTTCCGGATCTAGATTTTACTAATATTAATGTATGTGTGGATTGTATTAAAGGCAAAACAACAAAACACACAAAGAAAGGAGCCACAAGAAGTACTGAGCTTCTTGAAATAATACATACAGACATTTGCGGACCCTTTGATGTTCCAACCTTTGGAGGAGAAAAGTATTTTATTACCTTTATTGATGATTACTCACGTTACTGTTATTTATACTTATTGCATGACAAATCTCAGTCTGTGAATGCTGTACAAGTGTTCATTACTGAAGTCGAAAGGCAATTAGATAGAAAAGTGAAAATCATAAGGTCAGATAGAGGTGGTGAGTTTTATGGAAGGTATGACGAAACAGGACAACATCCTGGACCTTTTGCAAAACTTCTCCAAAAACTTGGAATTGTTGCCCAATACACAACGCCTGGTTCTCCATGGCAGAATGGTGTAGCTGAAAGGCGAAATCGTACGTACATGGAAATGGTTAGATCAATGATGAGTCATGCTAACTTACCTATATCCTTGTGGATGGATGCTCTACGCACAGCTGTTTATATCTTGAACAGAGTTCCCAGTAAGGCAGTTCCAAAGACACCTTTTGAACTGTGGAAAGGATGGAAACCCAGTTTACGACATCTCCAAATTTGGGGTTGCCCAGCTGAGGCTAGAGTCTACAATCCACATGAAAAGAAATTGGACCTTAAAACAATCAGTGGTTACTTTATAGGTTACCCAGAAAAGTCCAAAGGATTTAGGTTTTACTGCCCTAACCATAGTACGAGAATTGTTGAAACCGGTAATGCTAGATTCTTTGAGAATGGCGAAATCAGTGGGAGTAATAAACCTCAAGATGTGATCATTCAGGAAATCAGGGTACCTATCCCTTTACCCTCTATTCCGAAAGATGTTGGCAATCCTCCTGTTGTTGAACCATTTAACAATGAGGAAAATCCAATAAATGATCAACAACTCCATAATGAGATTGTCGCCAATGAACATATGGATAATGCACCAGAGGAACCAGCATTAAGAAGGTCTCAAAGACAAAGGAGATCAGCTATTTCCGATGATTACATGCTTTACCAAGTAGAATCTGGAGAAGGGACAATTAATGACCCGGTTTCTTATTCACAAGCCATTAAGGATGTTAATTCTAGTAAATGGATTGATGCCATGAAGGATGAATTGAAATCTATGAATGAAAATCAAGTCTGGGAAGTTGTTCAATTGCCTCCAGGACACAAACCAGTTGGCTGTAAATGGGTCTTCAAGACCAAACGCGACTGCAAAGGCAATATTGAACGCCATAAAGCCAGACTTGTTGCCAAAGGTTTCAATCAGAAAGAAGGTATTGACTATACTGAGACTTTTTCCCCTGTGTCAAGGAAGGATTCTCTTAGAATTATCATGGCATTAGTAGCTCACTATGACCTCGAGTTACATCAAATGGATGTGAAAACTGCCTTTCTTAATGGAGACTTGGAAGAAGAAGTCTACATGCGTCAACCTGAAGGCTTCATCATTGAAGGTCAGGAAGACATGGTCTGCAAACTTAAGAAATCAATATATGGACTGAAACAAGCTTCGAGGCAATGGTACCTAAAGTTTCATGAAATCATTACTAACTTCGATTTCATAGAAAACATCGTTGACCCTTGCATATACCTCAAGATCAGTGGGAGTAAGTTCATATTTCTGGTTCTGTACGTTGATGACATATTACTGGCCAGCAGCGACCTTGGTTTATTACATCAAACAAAGGACTATCTCTCTAAGCATTTTGAAATGAAAGATATGGTTGAGGCTTCCTATGTGATAGGAATAGAAATATTCCGTGACAGGTCACTTGGTATTTTGGGATTGTCTCAGAAAGCATATATTGACAAAGTTCTAGAGAGGTTTGGCATGATGACCTGTTCCTCTAGTCCTGTTCCACTGCATAAAGGAGACAAGCTTGATCTTTCGCAGTGTCCACAGAACGAATTGGAACTTAAAGAAATGGCAAAATATCCTTATGCTTCTCTTGTCGGGAGTTTGATGTATGCACAAGTCTGTACAAGACCTGACATTAGTCATGCTGTTGGCATGCTCGGAAGATTTCAGAGTAAACCAGGAATCGCTCATTGGAAAGCTGCAAAGAAAGTACTGAGATACCTTAAGGGAACAAGGAATTACATGCTCACATACAGAAAATCAAGTCACCTACAGGTGACTGGTTATTCAGATTCAGATTTTGCTGGATGTCCTGACACCAGACTTTGCACTCTTGGCTATGTGTATCTCTTATGTGGAGGTGCAATATCATGGAAAAGCCAGAAATCTGAGTTGCTTTACTCATCCACCATGATGGCTGAGTATGTCGCATGTTACGAGACTGCAATTCAGGGAACATGGTTGCATAATTTTATCTCTCAGTTTGGAGATTTGAATTTCATCTCTAAGCCATTAACCCTTTACTGTGACAATGAAGCTGCAACCTTCTTCTCCAAGCATGACAGGATATCTAAGGGATCCAAACACATGGACCTTAAATATCTATCACTGAAACAAGATGTTAGATTACAGAAATTTGTCATTGAGTCTATACGTACAGATTTCATGGTCGCAGACATATTCACGAAAGGACTACCTCCAAAGACCTTTCAAGGACATACTGAAAGCATGGGTCTTGAAGATAGTTCTTAATTATCATTTTCTGCCTTTTATTTCTGTACTTATATTTGACATTTATTGAGCTCTTAATGCAACTCTACATCTGCTATTTCTGTTTTTCCATTGTGTACATTTTATGTTTGGATAAATGATAAACAGAAACAGTCTTTCAACATAGACATTATGAGACCATTACGTATATCTCCTATTACGGTCCAGTTATGCAGGTTGTCACTGCTGTAGTACATGGAAGTAAGCATGTTGCAAAATAATGTGTGCACGCCATGACTCCCATTGACCACCGAATTAGCCAAGACACTTATGATAACCGACTCAAGAAATGTTTAGCATATAATGCGCGCCTTATGATTCCTAAAAAGAAAAACACTAAAGGATCTTCCTATCGACCAAGTGGGAGACTGTAAGGAAATATCTTTAAGTCCATTACTTGGACTAGAAGTCCTTTCCTTTCCCGAATTGTGGTCATTATAGGAAATCCGTTTTCTTAGGATACATGCTATTCCTTACACAAAAAGGTTTCTTAATGAGATGTATTCCATAACAAACTCTACCTTGATGGATGGTTGAGATTAAGTCTATGGAAACCCTGATTGGATATTCGGTCCTCTTTTCACCTATAAAACAAAGCCTTTCGTCCATCACAAAGGCATTCACGAAAATCAACACATTAAGGTTTTATAGGCAAGGAGAGAGAAACCGAAACCATTCATATAGTCTCTTTCTCGACGGATCACAGCATCAATCAGCAACAGCACCAGACTGCAGGATCAGAAAGCTCTCTGCATCAGGATGTCTGGAGGTACTCTTTAATTTATTTAAGATTAAATCCTACACGTGATTATCATGCTGTTCACGATCTTAGGGTTCATGTTAATAATAGTATAACAGTAAACACATATGAACCGGGCTGTAAACAATGGAGAGTTCATATATGCGAAAAGAAGGAACTGACTTAAAAGATGATATTTCGGATCCAGATTTGAAGTAGTTCCATGTTGATTACTCATCTAACTCATTTCCATCAAACTTTGTCCGTGAATTCAAGTTCTTCGAGGGTAACTATAAATCCAACAAGACGCACATCTCCACTAAAAATTTAATTGAATATTAGCTCTAGATTAAGATTGATCATGTGTAAAACACATTAAATTCATGCATGACCGTGGCTCAGTATTTATTAGTGAGAAATAACAATCTTGATTGCTACTGGCCTTTCACCACTCTAAAGCAGGCCTTTATGGTGTGATGGTGACCATTCAAAATGTGGGAGATGTTGAGTATAAACAGTGGGGCATTATGAATTAAACTCAGGATTAATCAAGCTATCATCCCCCTTACAAATTAAAGATGGACGGATAGTAGATAATTGCATATATGATGCTCGATGGATGTGGCTGGAAGATAATTGAATAATGCCCTTAAAATCCTAATTGAAGCTATATAATGAAGGCTTGGATTGTCAAGCCCATGTTACTGTTGGGATATATACTCCATGTGGTTGAGAACCCACAATACCTAGAAAATAAATTGTAGTGTGTATTTGACCATCCGGTCAGATAAAACTCTAAGAAACCGAAGTTTAGGGTGACTTTATGTGACCAAGAAGAAAATCATTCCGAATGCATGCTGCTATTTCATAGTTGTGGTGTGGCCTATTTTTGTTTTCCTAGCATTCAGGTGAGGGAAGGAGACCTCGGGTGAGGAAGGGTGGAATGCCTAAGGTTCATTCACTGGGCAGTAGGTAAGAATTGATGTCTCTTGCCGTAAGAGGACGTTCTTGACTAAATCATTTAACTCCATTACTTTGAAGTTAAAAAAATTTGAAAATTAATTAATGAAGCGTCCAATGGATTTCAGAAACGGTTTTGATTGGTTTAGACTTTTTCTCAAACTAATACCTTAGTTTGCATCTGATTAATTTGGTAAGAATACTGGTTTCAATCGAACATGGTGGCCAAGTCCAGTCTGTAAGACAACAGAGGGGGACAAAACACAGATCTATTCAAAGGATTTACAGGAAAAAAAAGAAAAGAAAAAAGTAAAATCCATCTCATGGTTTTATCATACAGTGTCCATCCTCATCCCAATGTTTTTTATAACGCGGTTTAAAGTTCTTAAAATCCCAGCATTTCAAATGTTGGATGGGCCGTAAGGATTTGGAATCCCATATGGGGGGTGGCCTCTGGACAAGAATTCTCAGAATTCTAATTAAATGAAGGATGAGAACTGAAAATTTTCCAATTCTTGGAACTCAACAAATTCTTCTAGTGCTCCTTTTACAGACAGTTATTTCCATATAAGTGCCCATGAATCATCAATCTAATCCTTGAAAAACACCAAAGCCTATTTAACTGATAGTAATCCTAATTCGACATTGATCCAATCTATTCATTTTCTACATGCAAGTGAGCCCCACAAGAGATGTGTAATTTTAAGAAAATCTGCCTCTATTATCTACTCTACACTACACCGTAGAGAATGCTGCTACATCTCTTAAAAAATGGGCAAAAATGTCTTAAAAAAAAAATACACCTTCGGGCACAACTCCTGTAAAAACTTGAATTGAACATATGGCCTGCATTTGATAGCGGTATTGAATGTCAATACTCCACGGGCCATTCCGGATCTATACGGCCTGCTTCGTTGAAACAGGGGATTCGAACTCTTTTTTATTGTATACAGGCGCAGTCGCCTTATATATGATATAGACTGCTACTAGTCTTCTACCAAGCTAAAGCAGGCCTTTATGGTGCCATAGAAATACAAAAAAAATATAATCATTACAAAGAAATCTCACCACTTCTGGAAACCGATAAGAGCAGGGAACTCCCATGCCATTAATAGGTCCAAATGAAATATTTATGGAAGTTAGGAGGAATTACATGCTACTATTTGGCAAGATGACATATTAGAGATTTCGGATTCTCTATCCCATTTGATACACAAAATCAGCGTGAGTAGATCAATTACGGTAAACATTTGATACATGCTCACTGTAAGTGGACAAATCACGCTGGGATTCAGATTTCATATTAGAACATGGGTGGGCCTCAAATCCCAACTAATTACATAGTCTATAGACCCACTAAATTTACTAAATGAATAAGGTACATCTATCAGTTAATTTAAGTAGAATTAAGAATCGGATCACCCAAGGATTTTCTCTACTGAGTAGACCAATCAAGGTCCGCCACTTCACCATGGGCAGCGTGCCACATACGGTGATGTGGCAGACATTGACTGGCCGGTCCCCAATTAAGTGCATGTGGTATTGTGGTACCATCTCCTGCTGCGACTGAATCACTGACCCTCACCTCTCTCTCTCTCTCTCTCTCTCTCTCTCTCTCTTATCCGGTTTTTAAGGTGTAAAGTTTTCCATTTTTGTCCACTTAATTCAACTAAAGACAAGCAGGTAGTGAAGTCTGCAGTATCTTGAGAGTTGAGACTATCTTTTGCAGGTTTCTCTCTCATGAATACACACAACAAACATGTGACAGTTTGACTGTTTTGCATCTGCATTTTACTTGGGAAGCTGGTCTTGTGCATTACAGACTTACCAACTTTCCATTCCTTCGAATGGTTTACAGTTATAAATAGCACTGCATCATATTCATGAAGTGAATATCTACATACATTAGTAAAGAAGACCATAATGCATGAGAATATGCTCTGTTTTTCAATTATTTTAGCAAGCCTAGTGCAGGGTAATCAAAACCCATCATGGGATTACTTTGGCTTTGCTCACCTTTACAATTGCTAGGATTCTGAGCGAGTTTTAGTTTGATATACAGATTTCTTCATCTCATGGCTCTGAGCTACAGTCCGAGTTGGGGAGCATTTCAGCATCTAGATACAGAGATGGAAGCTTTTCAGCATGCACAAGCAGATATAGCTACAGAACTCCTCTGTTTCTGCGATAACTGTGGCGTTCCAGGCACTATGATCAACCCTTTCTTCAGGGCAGAAGATTCTTGTTACTTAGAGAACAACACGCATCTCCTTCCTTACCTCAATGCCCCAGAAACAATCACCTCTCTCCCACCAGATTTCTATTCAATGGATGAATGGGAGTGTTATCAGTACCCGAAAGGCGCAAAAAACTGCGGCGAGTTCTGTTCGCCGGATTTCGTCTATGGTTACTCTGATGGGTCTGCTGTTATACTATTATTAACATGAACCCTAAGATCGTGAACAGCATGATAATCACGTGTAGGATTTAATCTTAAATAAATTAAAGAGTACCTCCAAACATTCTGATGCAGAGAGCTTTCTGATCCTGCAGTCTGGTGCTGTTGCTGATTGATGCTGTGATCCGTCGAGAAAGAGACTATGTGAATGGTTTCGGTTTCTCTTTCCTCGCCTATAAAACCTTAATGTGTTGATTTTCGTGAATGCCTTTGTGATGGACGAAAGGCTTTGTTTTATAGGTGAAAAGAGGACCGAATTTCCAATCAAGGTTTCCTTAGATTTAATCTCAACCATCCATCAAGGTAGAGTTCGTTATGGAATACACCTCATTAAGAAACCTTTTTGAGTAAGGAATAACATGTATCCTAAGAAAACAGATTTCCTATAATGACCACAATTCGGGAAAGGAAAGGACTTGTAGTCTAAGTAATGGACTTAAAGATAATTTCCTTACATCTGCTGCTGCTACTTTCCCAGCACCTGAGTTCTTGCCCGAACTCACTTATTCTCCTGTGGAGTTTCAGCTGCCAATGACGTGTTTCTTGCCACGCAGCAGTGAGAGCTGGAAGAAATCAAATGGGGGTTGCTTGTCAGCACAGAGCATGGCTTCCAGGCAAAGAAGGAAGAGGATCAGTGAGAAGATTCAAGAGCTTGGGAAGCTTATTCCAGGAGGGAATAAGATGAACACAGCTGAAATGCTTCAAGCTGCTTTCAATTACATGAAGTATTTGCAGGCTCAAGTTGGAATTCTTGAGTTGATGGCCTCATTTCAGGTAAACTCAGTGTACATGAAAAACACTAAGCTTCATGCAAGCATGATTATCTGGACCTTGTGGTTCGATTTGACCCGGCCAATTGTCGGGTTGAGTGGACTAGAAGAATAATAGAAGAAAGGATCAAATTTTCTGTGAAAAATTGTAGGATGTTATTGTGCATTGAGCTGCAACTTATCCCAAAATCAATTATTAACGCTCCGATACCACTTGTAGGATCTTATACCCCATTAAACTACCACTTATCCCAAAACCAATTGGTGATAGGAAACAACACAATAATAGTTTTATGGTGAGGGCGAGGGTTCGACCACGATTATAACTGCTTAGGAGGGAAGGTGGACGTTGACTTCAACAAAAATCTAATTGTATATAATTGTAATTTGAAGTATATTTTAACTTCTGCACCCTTCACCAAACTCTGGTTAAACTCGGATTAGTGAAGCTTGGTTCATCCATATAGGAGAGTTGATCTAACTGAGTTCAATCCAACTCAGTCAGTACATGACAGGGTTGAATTAACAGGTCCGGGGTTTTAATGGACCCACCAGGTGGGGGAGGGGGACTCAAAGTTTCTGTAAATCTCATGTTCTCTTTACATTTGGACCCCTGCCAAAATTTTTTTTTTTTTTATTTAAATAGTGGACTCCTTCAGAAAATTTTCCAACTTCCATCACTTGATCACAATTCACAAGATCATATAAATGTGGCATGGATTCCTGTTATCATTGTTGACTTGTTTTAACATGTGCACGTGCAGGGAGTTGAGGAAGGTGCCCAACTAGCTAATGTGGAAGAACTTCGTGTGCATGCATTCCCAAAAATCCAAGAGAAACTGTACATAGAAGGGAAGTGTATTGTCCCCATAGAGCTTGTTGAAACTCTGGCAAAAGGGACCCTATCTTGACCACTTGATCAAGATATTGGAAGGATGAGGAGGATATTTTACAAAAAATTTTATCCTTTTTATGTATCTTTGTTATCCGAACGTTGAAATAGAATTTGTGTAGCCGACTCTATTAGGAAATATTTTGATGGCGATGTTTGTATCTTTGTAACGTTCGCATCTGTTGGTCTATTTTTTTTTTTAATGTAAATGTTCTATTTTTCTCCCTGTGAAACAAAGAGTGTCATTTTTCATGGAGGTTGATTTTTGAGGTGTATGATGATCATTTGGTTCTCTGATCTGTGATGGGTGCCACAAAATATTGTTTTTGTGGGTGAATCTGAATGGATCATAGGTGTAACCGTTTGGATCCAGCCTGCATATTGGATGGTCAGAAGAAAGATGCTGGACTCCATCCATCTGGGGCCCACTTACTTTTCAATTTGCGTCCAGCAAACATTGACACTGAATTCTTATATGTGGCCAGAAATTTGGAGGACTGGAGAGGAAAAAAAAAATTTATTTTCTTTTTTCGCTATTGGAGGGTTCCCAACCCTTTGGGCTGGACTAATCCCTCCGGGTCCATAGCGAAGTCGGGTGAACTCATCTGTAGCTCCAGTGTGGTAGTGTAGTTTCCAGCTTAGAACCTTCGGGTGCAAACTATGGTCATAGGCCAACTGAGCTATCCCTTGGGGTTAACCGGAGATGAAGGTGTTGCACCTAGCTTTCACCTTAGAAACTA
The DNA here is from genome assembly GCA_028538565.1 of Umbellularia californica. Lineage (NCBI taxonomy): Eukaryota > Viridiplantae > Streptophyta > Magnoliopsida > Laurales > Lauraceae > Umbellularia > Umbellularia californica. Next base: position 8,627,118 of record JAPQWN010000006.1, on the reverse strand, counting down.
GTGTGTTGGGACTCAATATTTAATACAGAAAATTAGATGGATAAGAAGAGCCAGGGCATCATCATTTAACAAGTGATTAATCCTTTCACTCTCCCTAGAGATAATTTCTCTGTCTAATGTTTGAGCCTACTATGAGCTGTCTCAAGCTCTAAAATAAAAAAATCAGATTCAGATAAAAACTGGGGCATTGGGGAAAAAAAACCAGATGGGAAAAACTGACTGTGAAATTCTTTTATTATTATTTTTTTCAACAGCTGGAATCTTATAATTTGATCACAACTACTGGAATCTATGTTGCTAATTAACAGATCCTTTGGTGCTAATTGACATGATTAAAGAGAAACAGTTCAGAAAAATGCATAGTGACACTCCATAACACACCAGTACTTTTCTTTTCTTTTTTTCCCAACATTTTCATGTAGATGTCTGCCTATGATCGATCCTATCCTCCACACAAGAAGGGGTCCTAACACTATTTAATTGGCAATGATTCTAATTTGACATTGAACCTGTCTTTGATAACCTTAGATTTTTGCCACGATAGAGTTGCACAATAAACAGTCATCAAACTTGGAGGGCACAGATGACATATATATTTTTGCATATTTCTAAAATTTTAGAGGATCTAATATATGAAACTTTAGACATCAGGGTTTTGCAATTTTATGAGAATGCGAATCATTTGGAGCCCTCAAGACTGTTGAAGAATCAGGAAGTTGGAGTAAGGTGTTTTTTGTTTTTTGTTTTTCACATGCATCTCAATATCAGTATGGATCTAAGATGTGAAAGTTCATTTGTAGCTTAAGATTTATCATTTGTATGAGAATAATGAACGATTTGGATCATGATTTGAGGGCCTATATAGTGTAAAAAATAAGAAAAATCGAATTAAGTTATTTTTTTTTTCATATGTTAATCAAAATCCATGAGGAAGAAAGATATGAAAATTTACACCTAGGGCTATTAGGTCTATGAAAAGCCGAGCTGGTCAAATTTTAAATTAAAAGCCCACAAGGATGGATGTTCATGGGCCAAGCCAGACTAAGGCATATCTGTGCCCAGCCCGATTTTAGAAACTGAGGTCCATATCTGGCCCAAGCTTAGGGCCCATTAGGATAAAACAATTTCTTTGGATCCCCACTATTGTGATTGAAAATGCCCAAGTGGGCCCACACACACCTCTCCCTCTCTCCCTCACCCAATTTTTCTTTGTGTCTAGGCCATCATTTATGAAGGAAAGAGAAGGTAACCAATTAAGATTTAGGTGTGAAACTCATAATTTTCTTATAAATTTACAGCCACCATAACTGTCAAAACACAGGTGTAATAAAATGCCTTGATTAGCCGCCAACAATCGCATATTATTAACTTCCCATTACACCTCACTCATTAGGTAAAGTAGAATGTAACTGCCTAGTAAATTTGGCTAAGATAACAGCGCAATAAAATGGCTAAGATGCCCTTACTCTCATCGTCGCCATTCATCTACTTGTGCTATTATTTTTCTCTAAAACAGTTTCCTTTCCAATCATCCAATCATCCAAATTTTTAGCTATTGATATGAATTGTTTGTCAATGATTTACTTGGAACAAATTACAACTTATTAAAGTGGGATCCAGATGAATGGGGTCCACCATCTCTATTCTAACCGTCCATAAAACCATATGTTGCGGGTTGAAACCCATGAATTGCTTGATAAATATTAAATGATCAAATGATCATAGACCTCACAAATTGACCTTCAATAAAAATGATACTCCTCTAATTCACATTAAAAAAAAAAAAAAAAGAACATATACATAACAAATGCAAAAATGGAGCTACAGAGACTGACAAAAGAAACAGAGATACATACAGTGGAGTTAGAAGGAAAAAAAATTAGAATTCCATCTCATGGATTTATCATACAATGTCCATCTCATCATCCCAATGTGTTGATCATACGGTCAAGATCTTTGGAAATGGATGAGTTTGATGGGAGCTCAGGGTCTTTTGCTAGAGCTTCAACAAGCTCTCTTGGTACAATGCACTTCTCTTCTATGTACAGTTTCTCTTGGATTTTGGGGGATGCAAGCACTCGAAGTTCTTCCACATGTCCTAGTTGGGCACCTTCCTTAGCTTCCTGCTGCAAGTGCACATGTTAGGAAAGTTGAACTCAATATTGAAGTACTATACATTTCTACTCTACTCAACCTGGCAACTGACCAAGTAGATTGATCATGTGAAACTGAATTTACCTGAAGTGAGCCCATCAACTCAAGAATTCCTACTTGAGCCTGCAAATACTTCACATACTGGAAACCGGCTTGAAGCATCTCAGCTGTGTTCATCTTATTCCCTCCTGGAATAAGCTTCCCAAGCTCTTGAGTCTTCTCACTGATCCTCTTCCTCCTCTGCCTGGCAGCCATGCTCTGTGCTGACAAGCAACCCCCATTTGATTTCTTTGAGCTCTCGCTGTTGCCCGGCGAGAAACCCGTCATCGGCAGCTGAGCTTCCACAGGAGAAAAGGAGAATTCCGGCAAGAACTCGGGTGCAGGGCAAGTAGCAGCGGCATTAGACCCATCAGAGTAACCATAGATGAAGTCCGGCGTGTAGAACTCGCTGCAGTTTCTTGCGCGTTTCGGGTACTGGTAACACTCCCATTCATCCACCGGATAGAGATCATTTGGGAAAGAGGTGATTGGTTCTGGGGCATTGAGGTATGGAAGGACATGGGTGTTGTTATCCAAATAGGAGAAATCTTCTGGCTCAAAGAAAGGGTCGACCAAAGCGCCTTGCGCACAGACTCCAGAGTCATCACAGAAACAGAGTAGCTCTGTAGCTATATCTGATTGTGCATGCTGAAATGCTGCCATCTCTGTATCTAGTTGCTGAAAGGCTTCCCAACTCGGACAATAACTCAGTGCCATGAGATGAAAGAAATCTGCAAATTTAACTAAAACCCACTTAAAAATGCTAGTATTTTATAACAGTTAGAAAAATCAAAGTAATCCCATGATGGGTTTCATTCCCCTGCATTAGCCATGCTAAAATAACTGAAAAAACAGAGCATATTCACATGCATTTTGGTCTTCTTCACTAGTACATGGAGATATATATGCTTCATGGATATGATGTAATGCTCTTAGTAACTGTAAACCATCCAAAGGAATGGGAAGAAGAGAAGCATGTGAAGAGCAAGACCAGCTTCTCTTGAAAAGTAAAATGAAGATGAAAAAGAGTCAACTATAAACCATACTTGTTTTGTGTGTGTATGAGAGATACAGAGGGAAAGAGACATACCTGAAAAGGATACTGTCCCAGAGAGCCGTAGATTTCACTCCCAGATATGCTGTCTTTAGTTGAATGAAATGGACACAAGTAGAAAGAAGAAAACTTCAAAGCTTAAAATCAGATATAAACCCAACTGTTTCTCAGTTTGAGAGAGAGAGAGAGAGAGAGAGAGAGAGAGTACGTGGGGTAATGAAGTGGGATAAATGGAGATTAGAACGGGAACGGTTAATAAATCTCTAGTGACATGGCTATCTGTAATTGGTTGAAGGGCTTTTTTATAGCTAAAACGGTTATTGGGCTGCTGAGAATGGTGTCTCTTTCCCTTTGAACTACAGAAATGCCCTCTTCTATTGTTAAGAAAGGAGCTGATCGGCTGTGGGACCCAGTTCATTCTTATCACATGCCTTTCCATCAGGGCGGACCTAGAAAATGGAACTAAGAGGGGCCAAATGAAAATTATTAAAAGAAAATTTTAACAGTTTAGGGGTCAAAATAAAAATTTACCGAAAATTTAGTGGTAAAAAATAAAATTTTGAAAACTCAAGGGGGGCCAATAGGTCCGTCCCTGCTTTCTATGCTGGAGAATTTCGACCTACAAGTGGGTTGCATGTAGGTTTGGCAAAACCTAATCCGACCGACCCATGTATAGCCTGCCCAACCCAATCCGCTGAATTAAAAGGTCGGCCGCGGGTCAAGTTTTTCTTAGGTTAGCGTCAACTCATTTAACCTATATGGCCCGCAATTAACCCTCTAATGTTCCTGAAATGAAGTTGGGCTTAGTTAAATTATTCACAAATAGGTTGGAATTTATACGAATTGTTATAATGCATGGAAAACTAATATAGTTAAAAAAACTAGGTAATAGACCTTTGGTAGTTGTTAAAATGAAACTGGGCTCAAGCTAAGCTTATAATTCAGTTTGGGTTAGATTGTGTTAAAATGGTTGGGTTGATTGACAAATTAGAAGGATGCGGCTTATGTGGGTCGACTCGACCCACAGTAACGCACCAGCTGTTACCGCAGGTCGGGTTGGGTCGACCTGCAGTGGGTGCAGTTTAGGGTACATTAAACAGGTCCATCTCATTTAACAAGACCTGACCCATTTCCCACCTTTAATTGCATGTGTAGTCAAGCTCTATGGAGCCACTTGGGCCCATCCTTGATAAGTGTAGCTCTTTTCTCACTTTTATTCCTTATAATCCGGCACCATACCTAGTTTTATGCTCATCAAGCATTACCATCGAATTAAATTTTTTTATAAAAAATCTATAGTGAAAAAACCATTAAATTTCATGTTTATTAGGTCAAGGGCTAGGATGATATGATTGGGCGGATTTTTTATATGACTATTATCCATAAATATATCCTTCCATACATCATATTTCCATTGATCGAAAAGCATCCAAGTGGGCCCCATAAGCTGAAATGCAATCTTCCCTCTAGGTGGAAGTCTTCCCTCTATGTTTAGCCATAACCCCAATTTCACTTGAATCATAATCACTTGAATGGTTGGGTGAGCATGTGGAGTATTTTACCTGTGGGGACTAATTTTATTTCCTTCAAATCAATAATAATAAATTTATACACTGCTTTGGTACTATTAAAATGATTATAATTAATCAATCTATCGAACGGTGGATATCACTCCTCAAGTGAAATTTCTACTGTGATGGGTGATATTAGGGGCAGGTTGTTTGATCAAATAAAAGTGGGCCCCATTCTCAACGGATAGATCTTGTTTCGGTGCCAGTTTCAGGCTTTCTGATCCCTCTCATTTGAATGGCCGTTTGAAGCATGGAAAGCAAAATAGCACATGTAAGAATTACACAACTTGCCAATCTCCTGCAGTCGTGTATAGACAAGAAATCCTATCTGCAGGGAAGAATCCTCCACTCCCATTTCCTCAGAAATGGGCTCTCTCCCGACATATTTCTGTCGAACAAGCTCATCGAATTCTATGCGAAATGTGGGAGTCTTGATCATGCTCGCAAGGTTTTCGACAAAATGCCTGCTAGAAATGTCTATTCATGGAATGCTATTGTTGGGGTTCATGCGAAAGCTGGTAATTTGGAAGATGCGGGGCGTTTGTTTGTGGAAATGCCTGAGAAGAACACAGTCTCATGGAATACCATGATTAGCACTTATGCAAGGAGTGGGTTTGAAGGAAAAGCCTTGAATTTGTATTACATGATGATGAGGGAAGAAATCAAGCCAACCCATTTTACGTTTGCCAGTGTTTTGAGTGCATGTGGTTGTTTGCTTGATTTAGAGCATGGGAGAAGATGTCATGGTGTGGTTGTTAAGGTTGGTCTTGATGGGAACATGTATGTGGAGAATGCGATGGTTGGTATGTATGCAAAGTGTGGAAGCATGGAGGAGGCAATTCAAATCTTTGATGGAATGTCTCAGCCAAATGAGGTCTCATGCACTTCTTTGATGGGTGGGTTGTCACAGACCAATCGTGTTGAGGATGCATTGAGAATGTTTGGGAAGATGCATAGGAATGCAATTCGGATTGACCCAGTTGCATTGTCAAGCATTTTGGGTGTCTGTGCTAAATGTGAAGATGGCGAGTCCAGTGCCAATAGAAGACTCAGCTTTTGGAGGAATGCATTTGGCCAACAAATACATGCTCTTGTGATCAAACTTGGGACTGGATCAGATCTTCATGTGGGCAACTCTTTAATTGATATGTATGCCAAATGTGGTGATATGGACTGTGCGGAGATGGTTTTTTCAGCATTGCCTGAGGTTAATGTTGTTTCTTGGAATGTCCTGATAGCAGGATATGGCCAGAAAGGCCATGGGGAGAAAGCTGTAGAGCTGTTGGAACAGATGCAGCGATTTGGTTTCAAACCTGATGAGGTTACGTATGTTAGTATGCTTGGAGCATGTGTGAAGTCTGGGGACGTTGAAACTGCCCATAAAATGTTCAGTAAGATGTCTATCCCAAGCGTGGCGTCATGGAATGCTATACTTTCAGGGTATTGCCAGAAAGAAAACCATGAGGGTGCCTTCGACTTATTTAGGAAAATGCAGTTTTCGAATGTCTGTCCTGATCGAACTACTATTGCTGTTATCCTTAGCTCATGTTCCGGACTGGGGCTTCTAAAGTGTGGAAAACAGGTCCATGCTGCTTCAATAAAGGCTATGCTTCATGTTGATGTGTTTGTTGCAAGCGGGCTTGTTGACATGTACTCAAAATGTGGAAAAATTGACTCAGCTAGGTGTGTTTTTGATAGAATGAAGGAAAGGGATGTTGTTGCTTGGAATTCGATGATTGCTGGTTTTGCTCTTCATTCTCTAAGCAAAGAAGCTTTCTTTCTCTTCAAGAAAATGAGAGAGGAGGGCATTTATCCAACACAGTTTTCTTATGCCAGTGTAGTCAGTTCATGTACTAGATTGGCTTCTTTGTCAGAAGGGAGACAAGTGCATGCTGTAATCACAAAGGATGGATATGTTAACGATGTTTTTGTGGGAAGTACACTGATTGATATGTATGCCAAATGTGGTGATGTAGAAGAAGCACGCCAGTTTTTTGACAGCATGCCTCATAAGAACATAGTTTCCTGGAATGAGATGATACATGGGTATGCACAGAATGGACTTGGTGATAAGGCTGTTGAGCTTTTTGAAGATATGCTTCTAACAGAAGAAAAACCAGATGGTGTAACCTTCATTGCTGTTCTAACTGCTTGTAGCCATTCAGGATTGGTTGATGCAGGAATCAGGTTCTTTGATTCCATGGAAAAGGAGCATGGAATTGAACCATTGGCTGATCACTATACATGCATCATTGACTCTCTAGGGCGGGCGGGCCGCTTTACAGAAGCAGAAGTGCTTATAAAAAAAATGCCATATAAAGATGACCCAATAATATGGGAGGTTTTGCTTAGTTCCTGCAGAGTTCATGCAAATGTTACCTTAGGAAAACAGGCAGCAGAACATCTTTTTCATCTTGATCCACAAAACCCAGCACCATATGTGCTCCTATCTAACTTATATGCTGCATTAGGAAGATGGGATGATGCATCTGTTGTTAGGAAACTGATGAATGATAGGGGGGTTGTAAAGGATCCTGGCTATAGCTGGATTGAATTCAAGAATGGAGTGCAAGCTTTTATGGTTGATGATGATTTGAGGATTGGTATGGCAAAGGAGTGAAAGTTTTGAGAATACTCTGGTAAAATTTGGACCGTTTAGTGAGGAAAACTGCTTTGAAGTATGTTCCGAGCTAAGAAATTCTCTCCAACAGGTTGGATGGGGGCGAAATGGAGTTCCCAACATTCGAGGTTGATCTACTTCAAGGTACACTAGAGCATTCCTCTTGTGTCCATCCTGAATGTGACTTTTGTTGGTTCATTGTACCCATTCAGTTGTTGCCTGAAATAGAAAATGGCAGTCCGTGGTCCACAGTTGTTAACAACAGAGCCACTGTTTACAACTTTCAGTTGGGGAGTTTGAGGCATATCTTCCATCTGCAACATGGCACATTATATTAAGAGTCTGGTTATTCATGAGATGGGTTCCACATGCACATTTTGTACGCTGTGCAAGTGGTTCAACTGGGCATTGTGTGCCCTTAGATTGGTTTCAAATCAAAATTGGAGAAGGTTATATACTTATATTTATCTCTTTAGAAGAGAGAGGCCCTTTATATATGCCTTTCATAACCTAGCCATAGGCTGAGACACATGGAGAACCATTAGAGGAAATAGATACCACACGTTCACAAGAGAGAGGACGTGCACCTATAGGGAGAGAACCCACACCGCGGGGAGAGGACCTACTTACATAGGGTGAGAAACCTACGCCGCATAGAGAAAATCCAGGGATAAAACCCTCGTGCACTAAGGTGAAAAACGGGGTTCCAACCAACTGGGCAACCCCTCGTTCGCTATGTCTATACCCTTATATGAAAGAGAAGAAGTGACTAGCTTCCCAAATTCTCTACAAATCCCGGGATCCTCTTGAGATGCAATGTTTGTTTTTCTATTCTCCACACCTCATGTTTGAATGTCTTCCTTGGTCTGACCCACTCCTCTTCAGGTCTGCCAAATGGAGGGCAGATTGACAAACACAGTGCACAAGACCCATTTACATGCACAAGGTCCATTCTCTACACCACTTTCCTTCTTTCCTCCACCGACCCCGACTCCCCTATCTCAAATCCCTCTCTCCAATACTATCGAGTTGACCCTAACTCCTCTCTCTCGAATCCCTCTCTCTGATACTACCGAGTCTGCAGGAACATGTGTTTTTATGTTTCTTGAAATTTGTATCGAGTTCTAGAGAATGAAATGTTTATATAATTACCCAGTGTGGGTCCCGTCGAAGCAGTGTCCTGGGAGTGTTTCACGACCCCTATCCGCCCAGCAGATATCATCCTCTTTGGCTCATGTGGCTCGGGCCCATTGACTCTGGTCCAATCTTGCCTTAAGAGTTTGTTCTCGGGTCCCTTTGAGACCCAAAACACATCTTACTAGATCCACAAGGTGAACATATTGTAGCCCAGGCTCCGAATAGCCTCTTGGCGATGTGGGACGTTACATTCCCGCACTCTCAGAGGAGAGTCATCATCGGCTCTAATACCATGTATATACGTCATGATCCCGATCCACCCATCAAATTTGTCCTCTGGCTCATGTGGCTTGGGCCCCGTGGACTCTGGCCCAATCTCGCCTCAAGGGTTTGTTCTTGGATCCTTTTGAGACCCAAAACCCGTCTTACTAGACTCACAAGCGTGAACATATTTTAGCCCAGGCTCTGGACAGCCTCTTGGCGATGTGGGACGTTACATTCCCCTACCCTCAGAGGAGAGCCGTCCTCGGCTCTGATACCATATATATATGTCACGATCCCGATCCGCCTAGTTGATATTGTCCTCTTTGGCTCATGTGGCTCGGGCCCCATGGACTCTGGCCCAAGCTCGCCCCAAGGGTTTGTTCTCGGGTCCCTTTGAGACCCAAAACGCATCTTACTAAACTCATAGGTGTGAACATATTTTAGCCCAGGCTTTGGATAGCCTCTTGGCGATGCGGGACGTTCCAGAGGGTCCAGACTGGAGACAAACCTAACCTTTGGTAATTTTGCTAGTAGTGCATGTAGACTCTGAGATCTCATTGGCTTCTGAGATAGTGTTCTAATGTTTAATCAAGTTTTTTCTCTAGTATGATTTATTTCAAATATCTGGTTTTCTGAATCTGAATTCTGATGTGTGAATTCTCTAAATTCTGATGTTTTGTGGATGCAGCTGCTGTGGCATGGGAAGCAGGCAAGCTTCTGGTAATAGAGCAGGTGGTAGTGGCTTCACTACAAGCTATGGAAGTTAGAGTCAAGATCAAGTATACTTCCCTTTGCCACAGAGATCTGTATTTCTAGGTGGCAAAGGTAATTAATCAAACACAAACCATCCCTTTTAATAGAGCAGGTGGTAGTGGCTTCACCACAAGCTATGGAAGTTAGAGTCGAGATCAAGTATACTTCCCTTTGCCACACAGATCTGTATTTCTAAGTGGCAAAGGTAATTAATCAAACATAAACCAACCCTTTTAATTTTTAAGCTTCAATTTTTGTTAATTACTTGTTTGATGCAAAACCCAATTGCTAATTATCTTTTTGTTTTCTTTTCATTTGCTTTTTTCTTTCTCATGTGAAATGAATTATTGGTTGTTGTATCTCTTGTAATGGGCTATGGAAGTTAGAGTCAAGATCTACTTCCCTTTACCACACAGATCTGTATATCTGGGTGGCCAATGTAATTAATCAAACACAAACTACCCCTTTTAATTTTTAAGCTTCAATTTTTGTTAAATACTTGTTTGATGCAAAACCCATTTTCTAATTAACTTTTTTTTTTTCCTTTTCCTTTGTTTTTTTTCTTTCTCATGTCAAATAATTGGTTGTTGTATCTCTTGTAATGGGGTGTGAAAAAGTTGCAATTTTGGTATGACCAATATGACATTTTGTTCTTGAATTTGAATCCAAGCATTGAGTGAAACACGTTACTTCTCAAAAAAAAAAAAAAAAAAAAAAAAAAAAAAAGTGAAACAGAGATGGGCGTGATTTGCATATACAGAGTCACACTCATTCCAAATTCATTCACTATTTGCGTTGGGCCTAGCAGTTTTCAAATTATCAATGATTTTTTCAGATGAAGTTGACATTGGCAAATTGCCCATTTGGTTCATTAATCCATGTTTCAATCAATGCTTTTATTTAAATACTATAATTGGAATAGTAGCATGCCAATTTAGTGGACTTCATACAAGATATTCTGAAACTGTAGAGAATTGTAATTGTAAGGAAGAAGGGATCTATGGCTTTCTGTTGTTTAGTTTTGCCTGTGGTTTGGAGTAATTCTATGAAGTCATTCATCATGATCATCACTGCCTTATCCATTCTAATTGAGGTCAACTAAGTGCTGCTTTTTGCTAACTCAAAAACGTACTTTATAGCTATAGCCACGAACACGAGAACTTTACTTACGAAAATCTTGTTATTATATGTTTGCCTCTTTTGGCATCCGATCTAGGGTTTTTGAAAACTATGGTTTGTTTATAGTATCTGGTAGCAATTGACTAGCGTACCATTTGAGAGAGAGGTTCTCAGTTTTAAGCCGTCCATCTGTTTAGGTCTTTGCTTTCTATGCTTGTGTCCTTGTGAGGAAAAAAATCCTCATTTTATCCCTTTTGCATCTTGTTGCCATTTCATTGCGAATTTTTCTCATGGCTGTTGAGTTTTATTTTGAGCCTTTTCAGCGGAATGAATCTCGGCTATCAGATTTCCATCTCGCCCAGAGATCTCTGTACTCATACGACGTGCATCTCTTTTTTGTTTTTTGGTTTCACGATTTAATGTTTGGAATTAGTTTTATTTAGAATTGTTGATTTAGTTTTTTATTCCTGTTAATTTGTGTGCTTCATCTTCCTGCATTTTAATGCACAAATCTCTTCTGATTGTAAAGGCTTGATTTTATCTTCTTTGGTTTTTCCTCTCTTTGTTACTTTGGATTGTGAAATTATGTGGTCACTCTCTCCCATTCAGATTTTTTTTTTTTTTGATGACTCTCTCCCATTCAGATTTCACAATCTCTTAATCAAATGCTGCATTTATATTCCCTCTTTCTTCTGTTAAATTGGATGGTGTATACACTAGCATACACACACAAGGTCATGATGTTTGAAGTTTATAATTATGATTATTTGTGAAGTTAAATTCTCATTAATGATGGCCTCAAGGTGGCATTCCCTGAAGGTTGAGTTCTAAAGCTTGTATCTAGGTCAAATATATCAAGAACAGGTGGACTCAAATTTGGGCATAGGATCTTTTTGCAGGGACACTTGTGGCCTTATTTAGGCCTAAGAAACCAAAGTTTTTTAAAATTATTTTTGTGCACTTCTGGTTTTGTTTTACTTTTTTTTTTTTTTAATTTTTTTGCCGAAAGACAGATTTTATTTAAAAAAAAAGGTTGTGGCTACAGCATAGTGTGAGGCTTGAGATGAAATTGCCTCAGTTACATTGAGAGGGAATGGATAACTGAGGGTGGATGACCATCCCATAGAGAATAGAACAAAACAAACATAATAGTAAGACCTCCTACTCCTAGCTACTACATGCTCGTGGAGCCTCATGATGTCATAATGTCCAGAAGCTGCTGTGTGACAAGTTGCTTGTGTGTTGTCCCATGATGTTGATGCAATGTCCTGTGCACCGCATTCTTCGAGGCGAGTCACCAAGATATTGTGCTGAGTGTTTTCCCCTGCTTCCGCTGGATGGTGGAAGAAAGAGCTTGTGTATGCCATTGTGTGTTCCTTTTCCTCAGTAAATTGGAGATGGATGTGCGGGGGTAGTTCTGCAAGGTCTGTAGCGTCCCCCAGTATCTCATAGTGTGCCAGCATATCGGCCGCCCGATTTGCGGATCTTTTGCAATAGTGTATTGTCCACTGTGCAAATGAAGTTAGCATATCCATCATCCTCTTCCACATAGGCATCAGGTCCCAACTCAGGTGCCCGGACTCTCTGATAGAGGTCACTAGAACTAGGCAGTCACCCTCCAGTTGTACTGCAGACGGTTGTAGGCTGGACAGGTGATGTAGTCCCCTCTGTAGTGTAAGCAGCTCAGCTTCCATGGGTGTGATGCCCGTACCTCGCTTGTGAAGGTCATTAGCAAGTTGCCATTCGGATCCCTTGCCAGGCCCCCAGTATTTGCTTTCCTGGAATGTATATCGAAGGCACCATCAAAGTTCATTTTGATCCAGCCCGGTGGCGGTGGTAGCCAACAATCTGTTGTGAGGCATGCTTTGGATCCAGGGCCTGCATAAAGATGAGCAACATTCCATTCAAGAATAGCTTTAACTGTTTTTGCCATTACATGTAGTGGGTGAATTGGGTGATATTGGAATAAGTATGCATTCCTGGTTTTCCAAATGTACCACATAAGGGTGGTTCCTAATCGTCTGTTTTCAGGGGAAGCCTTGTGCCAGAACCAAAATGAAACAGAACCATATGTGGTTGGTTTCGGAATAGATGAGGGAAGCAAATTCCAGATGGAACGTGCGAAGAGACAATTGGCTAGGAGATGGTCCAGTGCTTCCTCTCCTTCCCTGCACATAGGGTAGCAAGGATGAACACTCTGGTCCCACTTTGGTAATCTTTCTCTAGTGGGCAATTTATCCATTAGAAGATGCCAGGTGAACATTTGATGTTTTGGGAGGACCTTCAATTTCCAGACACAAGCCCAAGGGAGGGATGGGCCCGGTATCCTAGATGTTTAAACAAGGCTTTAAAGCTGCATGTACCTGCAGGTTCCTTAAGCCAACATCAAATATCTCGGGGTCCCAAGGGCAACGCCATGATCGCTTGCATTGTATCCGGCTGCCAGAGGCTGTGTCGCAGTGGTTCATTCCAGCAAGGCCTGCTTCATGTGGTTAGCATTAGGCGGAACCATCATAGCTGTTGAGTGTTGGGCGGATGCCTGTGATAGCACAGCGGGGTTGTCCAGCGCAGTAGTTTTAAGAAGCGGCCGCAATGTTCCTATGCCGGGTACCCAGTAATCGTCAAGTGCTTGCACCCATCGCCTATCACCCACCTTTGGTTTTACTATTTGTTTTTTTACCAATGCTATTCTAAAGTTTTTACCTTTCAGCTTAGAATATACTCTTATGAGTTTATCTTTTGCAAGATAATGATGAAATTAAATTTGAAATTTAAGAAATAAGATTATTATAAGATTGGGCGGTATAAGAAAAATGAAAAGGTAGAATGAGGATGATGATGATAGATTATGAATGGTGATTGAATAACTCAAAAACAGCTTGAGACGATGAAGAAAGAAGCGGTAATGAAGTGCCTGAAGGAGGAAGGGCAACAAGTTGGTATAGAGGTTGATGATTAATGCTTGAATTGATCTCTTTGTTCAGTTCCTTTTTCCGCTTTTGGGTTTTCAAATTCATATTGGAACACATTGTTATGGAAACCCATTGAAGTGACTGTTTTGATCGAGTTTTTTGTCTGGGTATGGAAACCCTGTTGTTTTACTAATCTTGAAATGATTGTCAATTGGTGATGGCACAAATGATGTTCACATCATTCAATAGGCAGGCAGGCATTGGTGTTGGAATCAGTGGTGTAGAAGGAATGCAGGTTTGTGATGCATGTGACAGTTTGCTTCTACATCTCCAAAGCGTATGTTCACTAATGAAAATATTACCCCCGTTATACATAGAATGCATAAAGCCATATTATCAAGACAAGAAAAATATCAATTCAAGGAATCAGTTAGTACATGGTGCAGTGCTTGGCATCCGTCAGAGAGAAGAAGTGAGATTAGATATTTTTATTACGAAAACCTGTCTAAGTTTTTACCTTCTTCCAGTATTAAAATTTGAAGGTGATTGACAATTGATATGCTACCTGATGTGTTATCAGCACCACTTAAATTGCCCTCTCCAGTGGAGCAAGTAATTTCAGTACTTTTGTTCCATTTTTTTTTTTAAATTTTGGTTCCCCTTGTGTTCCTGTTTTGAAACCATGTGTTCTCTTTTGCAGTCAGTCCATATTCAAGAAAACTTGAATATGGCGTTGCTTGCTGAAAATTTTGATGCCCTTTGCTGTCCATAAATAGAATGCGGAAAAGTTGTTACGTGAAAATCAAATATATCCTTTTCTTTTAAAAGATGTATGGTGATTTAGCATTTGAATTTGGAATTCAAGATTAGAATATGCAGCGTCCTTTTCTGTCTTGATATATACAAGTGCATCCATTGTCTCATGATAACAACAATTATTGATCTTATATACCTACTGTGGATGTGGGATAACATGTACATTCACCCAACTGAGCTCTGAGTATACTGTTGAGTTCTTGATTATCGGTTGAAAAACAATCAAAATTAAGTTCTTTCATGTACATTATTATTGTGTTATTTACCTGCAATGGTGCAATATTGAGAAGCTTTGGAAGGTTGTCTTTGCATTCTTGAGAGGAAAATTTATGAATAAAAAGACTGACAAACAGAAATTCCCCTTCCATTGAATGAAGGAAATGAGCATTGTTGCAATCAACGAGTTGCTTTTCCCTCAATGTAAAAATGATTTTGGGAAGAATGTTTGTTAAAACTGACATATGTATTTCTTTAGGTGCAATTTGTTCGTAGCACATCGCCAAATCGAATACTTCAATTGAAATCCAGGTGACATAAATACTGTAATGTTGTTATGAGAAGAGTGTTGCATAAACTGGAGACCCCGTGTACAGGAGACGCTTGGCCACTCCCCTACAAACTTCTTTCCATTTAGAAAATACGTAACATGTTCATTGATGGTAAATAAATTTTCATGTTAGGTGACCAACCATCTCAGCTCTTTCATGTTATATGCACGCTATTATTAGAACATGTTCAACTAAATGTATTCTTGATGCGTGCTATTGTTTGCAATTGAGTTTGTTAAATATGTTCTTCAAGTACATATGCAATCATTTTGATATGAATACTTACGCCCGAGTTGTTTTGCCATGCAAAATTGCCCCAGCATAAAACGTCACCTGCATCTTCCTTCATATATTTGTTTGAACATTGCATGTGCCAGGGCCTCTCTAGGAGTACTAAAATGGGATTAAGATGGATGGGATTTGTATCTCTCATCACTAGCATATAAAGCAATGGGATTTTCTAACACATGGATTAGATCATCAACTCTCTCCACTATCAGGGGAAAAAGAGGCAGAAATCCTTTTAAAGAAGTTTGCAAGATACAGTGCCCCATTTAACCATTGGGCCAGGTTATATCTGGCCGCAGCAAATACAGAAACAGAATATTGAACTTTTGCATCATAATTGGAAGTTTGCAAATGCTCTCTGCTCCCCATATTTGGTATCTGAATTGCATGTGAGCGGCGTAAATGGGTGCACATTAATCTATATTTATGCTGTATTGTATTGTGCTCAGAGTACTGGTACACAACTACGGTAGATAAAAGTGATGCAGAGGAGCAAATAGAATACTTCAAATGTTTTCTATGGACCTACCAGGCTACCACACTTTTGCAGTGCACTCCTCTCTTGGAGGTTTCAAGGCAAGATGCCGTTTTTCAAAGGGTGACTTTTTTCAATGGTGATACAGCCAGCAAGAGGCTCTTTGATATCCCAACCGATATCATAAGAGACGAGTTCCATTTCTATTTTCTTGCAGGTTGAAGTCCCTCAAAGCCAAGAATCTGTTTTTAAAATAGTGATAACTAGTGTTTATGGTTTGGGATCCATGTCTGATTATTCTTTGGAGACAGAGAATGATGATGGATGGCAGCAAGGAAACATCCTTAGTACATAACACGGCGTAGAGGCACTGAAGAAAATTGGTCTGCTTTGGGTTGGGTCCTTGTTCTTTTACCCAACCTGGATTACTATTAAAGACCCGCATCTACCTGGACCCAAATCAGGTTCAGGTGACAAGGTCCATATCAGACCTGATTTCAAAATAAAGTCCCCCAATAGATTGGTTTCAAATCAAAATTGGAGAAGGTTATATTGATCTCTTTACAAGAGAGAGTCACTCAGGTGGATGCAATCTGAACTTCCTCAACAAGTTTAGGAATATCATTGAAATTCGTGATACAGGAACATGGTGGTCATCGCTATGATGTAGAAATGCACATACATGAACTTGCTCCTTGCATATGGAATATGGATCGATTACCTATTTGAATGAAACTCCATTTATTGATTAACTTCTCAGAAAAGCAGTGCTTGGTTGCTGAAATTACAGCGTAGTGCAACTGTAGTGTGCAGTGGGTTGTTGATGTATAAAGCTCTACAGTTGGGCCGACGTATTGAATTCTGAATTGTTCAAAGAAATGCACTTGACTGAATGATTAAAAATGATTAACACAATCTTATGTATATTCACTATCTTAGATAAATTATGACCGATGTAAAATCTGAGGATACCCCCATACACGAGGAGGGCATTTATTTTTAGTTCAAATTTTGATAAGTGTAGCGAATATATAGGCTGCTGCTTCTGTCACCATCTCCCACGTCACCTTAGGGTAGTCTCTCAACATCTCTCTCTGTACTATGCAACCCCACTGTGAGTCCTGGATTTCCCCATTCTTTTTCACCTACTTTACATTCCTGCCATCATTCCAAACCTCAGCCCCAGGCTGGCAAAAGTAGGTGTACCATTGCTGCTGCATTTTGGATTGGCAGGTCCCCCAGCACACCATTCCTGCCACCATACCTGCCTCAGCCCCAGCAGCAATGGTACACCAATCTAATACTTTCAAATCATTCCAGCCAAAAGAATCTGATTCAAAGACCTGGAAACAGATGCCCAAACACTGTACTATCATTCTCTCCTATTAGCGTTGGTTAATAGGGGATGGACGATAGGTAAGGCCTTGGACTACCATTGGGTGCCACAGATAGGTCCTTTGAGGCCACCTCTGCAACAGGAAGCAGAAAACATACCTGTCGCATGGGGGGCCCGAGAGATGTTACAATCAACACCAAATGGCTCAAACTGGGACCTCAATCAGTTGAGGGAATATTGGCCGAAAAATATTGGTGGCCACCTAATCTGTTTTTTCCGGTAAAATCCAGAAATTAACTATCCACAAAAATGATAAAAATGATGAACTCGTATTGCTCTCCACACCCAACAACATTCAATAATGGGCCCAAAAGACTTGAGAAGAAACTTCAAATTACCTTATTTTAACAAATTTACTTGTGAGCACATTATTATAATTACAAAAGAACTAAATTAAATACTTTTCTTGAACGTCAAAATATGGGTTTGATAATCACATCATTCAATTTACTTTTTAATTATCAATCCTATGTAAATGCATATTTATTGGTGACATTAATATTTGATATAGCATTTTATAATGCATAATTGATCCTGATTGCATTCATGTCCGTACGATTTTGGGGCCCCCGAATTGATGGAGCTGAAATGGTTTGGTATATCATTTAAGTGAAGATTGCCAATTGGCATATCATGGTGCAACATCTCTTTTTGCAAGTATGATTTTATCTGTCGCCCTCTTACCTGGTAAGAAGGCACCTTGGACCTTGGATAAATTATTCATGAGCTTGGGTCGGATCCAATAAACAAGAATTTTTGCTTTATCTTAAAATTTTTTTTTTGTTTTTGGAAATGAGCCAAAGATTTTATACCTTTTTGCAACTTCCCATAAATTTATCATCTAAGCGCGTATTCTCGAATCCCTAGACCCTAAACCCAATCCTAAATCCCTAATTCCTAAATCCAATCCCTAATCCCTAATTCATATGCTTTATTTTCAAGTTCATATTAACCCAAACCGAAACCAATTAGGCCTAATCCCTAATCCCTTAGAACCTAAACCCATCGGTAAGCCCTCTCAACCCAAGTCCCAAACCCGAATCCCTAAAACTGTTTTTGTCCTTCATTTTATTCCTGATTTACTAATCTAATACTCGATTGAAATTAATTATTTCTATCAATTTGAGAGAGAATTGAGGATTTAAACTTTAGATGAATTATGATACATTGTTAATAAATTTAAGGGAAATCAAACTCTAAAATAGTTGATTGTTGGCCAAAGTCAATAAATAGCAATCTCAAGCTACCTAACAATGCGAGGCTAAGGTATGTGCAGTTGTAATTCTGCATGTTTTACTTTGAAGATAAATAAATGGCATTCAGTGATCCATGCAAACTTCATCAACTAAGGACTTTGAGAAGCCATTCATCACCGAATTAAGGTTACAGTGACCAAATTCCACTCAATTCCAGTGATACGCATCATTGGATTTTGCCAGGAGCGTACAACAATTAGTATTTCATATTAGGAGTTAAATTTAGGGTTGCATTAGATAGGTTGACAGCCAACATAAAACTTCTGTCACAATTTTTTTTTTTTTTTAAATACTTGGAGACGCAGTTCTAAATGGATAAATAAAATTCATATAGAGGACCCCAACATAAATGAGACAAAGACTATGATGGTGATCATGATCATGAGCTCAATATCATTTTCCCTGCACCATTCAATCTGATGGAATATAAAACTCCATGTAAAATGAAAGTTGGTTCACAATTGCAGCACCTCCCCATTTGGTGGCATGTGATAAGAACTGCTTGAATCAAAGCAAACACAGACCCTAGCATGTTATCAATTCCTATGAAGAAATTCGATCTCCCATAAAATACTGAAGGCTACTAACAATCAATGAACAACCAAGTACAAACCAATAGGAATATATATATATATATATATATATATATATATATATAGAATATTCATGTCCATCAATCCCTCATCATAAGGCGAGACACTTACATAATTGAAAATATTCATATGCAAAAAAGGAAAAGTCATATATGGTCATATGCAGAAAAAGAATGTTCATGTGCAAAGAGGGAAAACCATGTAAGTGTCCTCTACCCTATGGTGAGGGATGGATGTACATGAATGTCCCCCTATATATATATATTTATTTATTTATAAACGACTGATTCCAATTGAGAAATCATTCACAATTTGTTGAATTGATTTTGACCTTGACCAATATCTTTTGACCCCTCATAAATTCATTTTATGACTATTAGTCTTCCCATGTAAATAAACCTCTCTCTCAGTATCTCCCAGTAAATAAGGTTGTAACTTCTCAACTTCTCCCTTTGTTCCATCTCCATTCCCCATGATTCTTCGCAATTTCTCCCTTCATTCCATCTCCATCCTAAATCGAGAATCCCAGCCCTTTCTTTGTAAATGAATGCATCATTCAATCATGAAGATGACGATGTTCAATCAGATTGTGATTATCACCTCCTTTACTAGAAGCCCTATCTTTCAAAAGAGATCTAGGGTGTGCAATGCATGTTTCATTGATTTTCATTACAATGGGTTTCATTTTCATTTCTCGTCCCATTATCTTCAAATTGAAATAAACTCTAATTAATTGACCTTATTTAATATAATTTAATTTAGAAAAATGTTATTTATTATTCACTCCCCACCTCTTCCTCTACCATTGCCTGTGCTAAGTACGAGGCATTTCGCTAGTAGGAATGAGTCGGATAAAGGAGTACCAATAAAACTATCCTTAAAATATAATTTCAAATTAACAAAGAAAGGAATTAGTTAAACCTAACAATTTTGATATTTGTCTTTTCTTTTTTTTTTTTTTCATCTCAATCACCTAAATCTACTTGTAACACGCAATATATTACCTTGAGAGTCCAATGCAAACTATCATTAAAATATAATTTCAAATTAACAAAGAAAGGTATTAGTTAAACCTAACAATTTTGATATTTGTCACTTTTTTTTTTTTTCATCTCAATCACCGAAATCTACTTGTAACACGCAATATATTACCTTGAGAGTCCAATGCAAACTATCATTAAAATATAATTTCAAATTAACAAAGAAAGGAATTAGTTAAACCTAACAATTTTGATATTTGTCACTTTTTTTTTTTTCATCTCAATCACCTAAATCTACTTGTAACACGCAATATATTACCTTGAGAGTCCAATGCAAACTATCATTAAAATATAATTTCAAATTAACAAAGAAAGGAATTAGTTAAACCTAACAATTTTGATATTTGTCACTTTTTTTTTTTTGTTCATCTCAATCACCTAAATCTACTTGTAACACTCAATATATTACCTTGAGAGTCCAATGCAAATTCAAAACCAGTGGGATCAATCCAAGTGCAATTGATGAATTCCTTAGACTTGTAGAAGTCAATATGGTGCGACTTTGATTCTAAATGGTAGACCAGAGCATCATCGGAGTCTCGGTAAAATCTAGAAATATAGACTTTGTTCTTCATGTCTCTAATTGCAGTTGTTGTTGCTTCTTTGTTGACCATCATGGCAAGAGACGTAGATCGACTCAAGAAAAGTGTCAGGTCTTCCAGGACTTCAACTTCCACCCAGACCATCTTGGACTCATCAAGAGAGAAAATATGAATTTCAGTACGGAGGAGGTACACAAGTAATAGTTCTCCTTTAGACTCGATCAAAAAGAACTGTCCCCTTGGCAGCTCAAGTGGCATTGGGATTTTAAGGACATTCCAGGTATCTTCAATTACATTGTAAACCCCAAGGTCTCCTTTCCGACCCGGACAATAAACAAGACCATTACGGAAAATGGGGTTAGTACCATCTACATGGAAAAGTGGATAAAATCCCTTTAGAATGACAAATTGAGTCCAACTCTGAGCTCCAGGACTACATGTGTTGATAATAATGCCGTCAAAGGGTGGGCAACTGACAACAGCAAAAACTACACAATCTGGAGAGGTAGGCACAGACGAGAAAGAGATGGCTGTAAACACTTGAAACAAATATGGGAGGACAATCCTTTCCCTTGTGAACGGATTAAAGAAAAAAATAGAAGCAATATCAACAGAAACTAGCAACCAACCACCCTTTGAGAAATGAAAGGTTGCACCATGTAATTCTGGGATGTTTGCAGCATAAACTCTCTTGCTCAATGGGTCGAAGAACTTGTACAAACCATCCATTTCTTCATGAAAGATGAGACATGGTGTCAAAGGCAACCATGCTGAGGGAGTGATAGATCGCCAAGTCCTGCATATGGACCGCATCCGAGCATAAGCTACTGGAGTAAGCCTTTTCGCAATCAAAATTACAACCTCTATTGGAAGGTCCGGCCAAGGCCGCTCATCTATAAATATCCTCATGATGGTGTTTTCCTCTGCCATCTCTACTCCAGTTGCCTTTTTAGTTGCCTTTGCATTAGTATTTATCAGTTGTACCTCTTCCATATCTACCTTTATGCAAACATTACTCGGCCCCATCTTTTTCATGTCTACCCTTGCCTCATTGCTAGTCTGAACGACCCAAAACGGCGATTTCCAAGGGGGTTGCACATTTGGGCATGTCAAATCAACCGAAATGCTTCTCTCTTTCATATGGAATGAATATAAGCTTATGTCGTCTTGCAGAAAGAAAAATATTTGATCACCTTCAAGTCCTAATTCAAGTGCAGAGCATGACAGTGAACAACTTCTACTCAAGAAGAACAAGCAATCGCCGATGCTTTTCACAGATACCCATGTCATCTCAGAGAAATCCATTTTGAAAACTAAGATACTAAAGACCCAATTGCTCGTCCTATGTAAAAATTGGAGTACAAGAAATACCTCTCCACAGGATTCAATAAGGTAATCTTCATGGCGATACCATAGAGGATATGAAGGTGTCGGTACATCTAAGAATCTTGGTGTAGTGAAATGGTTTCCAGGACCAACAATGATTTCACCAAACCTTTTCCGATCGGTATAAAAGTATATTTTTCCTTTGCAACTAATGGCATCATAAAAGTCTGCATTGTTGTCGAAATGATTGAACTTCACTTTATTAAATTTGCTGCCTTGAGTAATTTCACAGAAGTGATATATAGGAGCCGTTTTGTTGAGCAAGACGAGTTTGCAATTGGGATCTGTGGGTGGTGCAGTGAGAACGCATATCCAATCACGATGTTGCTTTGTAAGATGTGGTAACTCAATTTCTATTAATGATACTGGATTGAAAAAACAATATCTACTAGACAAGTCTCTTAACAACAACCAACCATGAGAAGATAGACAAACATATCTCTTATGCATCTGCCTTATGCTTCTCACGTTGCAGCTTCTAGTTGCCATGTTAAAGAAGGTCTGACTTCGTTCGTGCTTTCCATGTTGGAAAACAAGCCATGTGGCTGGTTTTTCATTTAGCGCTTCCATGGTTAATCTTAAGAATTCCTGCTCCAAAAGAACAAAAGAGATAAGGATAATAGTCTTGTCAATATCAAGGATGAAAAAAATGTTTGCAGTACATAGCTCTAATGCTTTCTTCTAACTCAAATATTTCTTATCATTATAGAATTACCAGCTTCAATTAAATGAAAGAATTTACAAATAGCAATTGCTAATTAGACAAGTCCATCTATAGATATTCGACAGCTATTATAAAACTTTTTACACAGGAGCAGGTTGATTGAATGACCAAAGGTAGATGGATTGGAATTTGGATCTTCTTATCATTTTTGTATTTGAGCTCTGTGGCTGATGCATGAGAATTTATTGCTTCAATTTAGTATATACACAAACATAGACATTCTTTTGTATTTCATCTTTCCTTTCAATGATAACAAATTATTTATGGACCTGAATATAACTGCAAAACAGATCCTCCTCTACAAACCTTCCAGACAATATCTTTGTCAGGATAGTACCAGCAGAAGATTATATTGGGATAATCTCAGATATTGTGTTTTTCTCAAGACAACATTAGGAAGGATCAGTGATTAAATTATAGAAGTACTAGTAAAAATCTTAGCACATGTATATAAATGCGAGGTAATTTAAAAGTACAGAAAAGATAACTTTAACATCTTATTTATTGCTCAATTATTAGTATATATTAAGCAATGTTAAAGTTTAATTGTCAAAAGCAGCCATAGGGTCATAGTTAGAAACTCAATTTGTCATGAACAATTTCTTCCAATGTTAACAAATTAGATAAAAAAATATCTTCTTTTTTCCTTTTGATTGATTGCTTTTGGATCAAATCAGTTTAAATCTGTTATTCAAGATGTGTGTTTATCTAAACTAAATAACATAATGTATATTACACATAAGGATATAGCTACCATGTTTGTAAACCCCACCACAAACTTGAGGGCCGTCACTTTTTGCAACCATATCACAGATCATGATTTCAAAAAATGCAATGATAGTCAACAAAAATTAACAAACCCTTCTTTTCTTTCTTTGTTCGTATTGACCGCCTGTGAATCAATTTGAAGATGGTTTGCTATTATCATTGAACATGACACGAAGGCTTTTCTACTTTCTTTTTATATTTTTCTCTCTTTTTTATTGTATACACTAGAGTAAAAGTTACACACCTTCACATGTAAGAGGCTTTTAGACATTTATGCAATGAGAGTTACCAAGGATGTGCAAGAAATCAAAACAGACAGCTAACAACCAATTGATCTTTTCTTTTCTTTTTTTTCCCAGAAATTAAAGGGTCAATTGAGTCGATTCTTATCTTAATCATTTATTTACTTTAATCAAGAGCACCTCAAAATGAATGTTTATTATTTTCCAACCAACTAGACTCGTGACCTCTAACACAACTAAGAAGGGAAACTAAATGACTGAATTGGATCATGAGCATTTTTAGTTGGTGTGATTAGAAAGATTTAAAGGTCTATTTTTGTTCGTGGTGTAGAAGCAGATGGCTTAGACTGCATGATTCTGTGATTGGTCAAGCCCTTGACTATTTTTGTTCAACTTGAGAGATCAAATGGCCATTTGATCCATCTCAATCAGGGCCCAATCAAGAAAAGGGACTCTATAGAGTGCATTACTTATTCTAATGCAATCATTTTCTACTGATACTATAGTCTATGTTCCATGAATGCAGTGAAAGGGATGGTTGATTTGATGTCCATGGTCCAAAAATCAGTGACTGGAAATCCTAACCATCAAGCTATTGTAACTTTGGTCCCTTAAAAATGCCGTGCATTTCAGGTTTTATTCGTCCTCATTTTAACTGTCTATCTGCATGATACTAATAGAAATGTTAATATCTGCTAGGCTTGTTTTTCTGTTAATCATATTCATATGACAGTCCACCAAACGAGCATTCTTTTATCACATACAACTGAAGAATTCTTCTAAGGTAAATGGACACATGATAAAAGCAACAAAGCTTGACAAACAATTGGGTCCTGCTCGGTCCATAAAAATAGATTTTATTGTAAACCCATGTTACTGACAATCAGGATCCAAGTGGGAAAAAAAAAGACTATCAGAGGCATCGACTGCCAAAAATCACTTATAACTACATCTACTTTGGGCACAAAAACAGTCCATAAAAACAAGTATTCTCTTAAACCTATGCTACTCACTATCAGACAATCAAATAATATATTTTCTGAATGGGTCCAAATAGTATCAAGCCAGACTATGACCTGTTTGAGATCTGGCTAGATTATTAACATCCGCTGTCTCATATTAATGTAATCCACTTTTTAATATTAGTATATGCATGGGAAAGCTCACCTATTTAACCTATAGTGAGCCTTTTATGTTAGTATGTAGCTAGAATGAACATGATGCATGCACATCAGCTGGAAGCTCGGTTGGTGAGGCACCTCTCTTCCACAGTGATCTGTGTTTGTATCACCGATGATGAGAGACTTGGGTGAGTGTGTGTGGGTTGGGCGTGTGAGTACTTACATTAAAAAAAAATGATACATTGTAAGTCTCCTCATTGACCAACTATTTAATGTACATGGGTTCATCTGCAGTCATAGACAAGGAATGCAGCTTCAGTCAGGCCAACCCAACAAAACCCAAAACTTGAATTTGTAATTTGGGGCTTTAGGTTGGGCTCCAGCATGAAAATCAACACCCGACTGCAATCTGGTTTAGGTTGAAGTCCAGCGAAGGTTGGTTATATCTTAAAGATTTAATGTAATCTAGGGTTGCTAGTACTTGGTTGAAATCTGTATCAGGACAATTCAGGTTGACCCTTATGGAATTCAGGTTAGTTTTGGGTCGGGTAAAGGCCCATCTGGAATTCAGAAAGGGTTCAGATTTACCAAAAAAAAAAAAAAAAAAATCCAATCTTACCTCCTCAAAGTTGCACCCACCTATTATAGGCACTCATCTGTGTCTCACAAGTATGTCTATACTGGTTGCAAATTTGTGTATCATCAATACACAGTCTACTTTCACTACTACTTTTCTTTCCTTTGAAAAAGAAAGAAAGAACACTAGGCAACTCAGGTGGGGACAATCCTGCTAATGAGAAGCTAGCATATTTGGATCTTCTTGACCCAAGTTCTCTTCTTCATGAATATGTAATATAATAAAAAAAAAGTACCTGAGCAGCGATCCTCTTCTGCTTTAGGCCGAGAAAAGAGTGAGGTTTTCATTCACTGGGATGGGAATTGAGATACATATATAGAAAGAATTGCAGGGGATTGGATAGAAAGAGAGAGAATTGCAAGGGATGGGAATTGGGAAGTGAAGAGCCAAGGAATAATAGGAGGGGAAATTCTATATTCACCCAGTTTTTTTACTGAGCACACCCACCTCTTAAGAAAAAAAATCACTGTGCACAATGGAATGTGGGTGTATTCAGCAAAATGTGTGGGTGCATATAGAATTTCCCTAATAGGAGAGCTGCAGCAGAGGAGGGAAAGTAGGAACTAGGAAGGGAAAATTTTTTTTTTTCTAAAAAAGAGCCCTGAGTTTTGGGATTATTTCAAATAAGGAAATAAAGACTCAAATATTCCAAATCAGGGTCAGTTTTGTTCCTAATTTTTTTTATAACCCAAAAATGATATTAAAAAAAAAAAAGCTTAATGCAATTCTCAATGTTACTAAGGTAGCGTTTGGTTCGCTGGAATGGTTGCAGGTAGGAATGGAATAGAGATCGAAATGACAATGAAATGGAATGAGGTAGGAATAGTCAATTCCATTCCAGCGTTTGGTACGCTGAGAAATCAACCCAGTAATGGAATTCTGATTCTTATTCCTGCGTTTGGTACGCTGGAATGCTGCCTGGAATGGAATCAAATTTATATAAGATTGACCAAAATACCCTTGTTAGATTCTACTGTCACATTTGCATTGTTTGTGGTGGATGATTTGGGGGTGGGCCCATAAAGGTGTAGTGAAAAAGTTTGTAATTTCTCATAATAATATATTATTATATTATATTATATTATTTGGGGGTGGGCCTCACAATGTGTAGTGAAAAAGTTTGCATTATAATATTTTGGGGTGGGCCCCACAAAGGTGTAGTGAAAAATTTTATAATTTCTCAAAATAATATATTCTTATATTATAATATTTGGGGGTGGGCCCCACAATGGTTGGGTGAAAAAGATATTATATTATTATTATTATGATATAATAATATATTATTATATTTTATTATAATATTTTGGGTGGGCCCCACAATGGTTGGGTGAAAAAGATATTATATTATTATTATGATATAATAATAATATTACAAGCGATGGTATTCTAGTCTCAACAAAAAGTTAGAAAGGAATGGAATGGTGATTCCTTCCGTTCTTGGATGGAATGGTAATTCCCTCACATAAAGGAATGGGATTCTGGAGGTAATGGCCATTCCGCCCCTTTTTGGCGAATCAAACGCCGGAATGGTCATTCCATGTCCAATTCCATTCCGACCTCCATTCACGCGAACCAAATGCTACCTAAGATCTTTGATGATGAATCTCTTGTCATTGGAGGAGGCGGCATTGGGAAGGCTTATAGAGGACCAAAGTAGCCATTGAAAGAGCCAACCCATCATCAGAACAAACTCGATAAGGCATTCACGGGTTCCGCACAGAAATTGATCTGCTTTCAAAATTGAGGCACAACACAAGCATCTATTTGGTTTCTCTCATGGCTGCTAGGAAGAATATAGATGGATTTCATCAATTACCTATATAATAGTGGCCCACATCAATACGGTGGCCCACATGTTAGTTGTAACTAGTGTAACATGGATGTAACAGACACGGCTTGAAATAGAAAGAGAATCGGCTCTATTTAGGGATGTTCATGGGCGGGACCGGGCCAGCCCACTTTAGGCCAGGCCTGGATATGTAATTTAGGCCCATTTAATAATTGGACAGGTCTTGGATTAAGTGAAAGAAATCCCAAAGCCTGGACCGGCCCAGCCCATATAAGAAACGCATGTAAATTAATTTAATTTATCAAAAGGCCAGTTCAGCCCGGCCCTATTAGTTATGGCCCGTTTTAAGCTTGGGCCGGGCTGATGCTTCCCATGAACACCCCTATTCTCTGTTGATTGTTAAGCCTGAGGGCATCATATCATACAAATACTTCTGCAATATCATACAAATACTTTCGCAGACTCATTTGTCCAAAATGAAAGCAACCATGTGTAGGATCTTACACCCCATTGAACTATCACTTATCTCAAAATCAATTGGTGATAGGAAACGACACAACAATGTTTTTATGGTGAGGGCGAGGGCTCGACCACAATTATGACAGCTCAGGAGCGAGGGTGGACGTTGACCTCAACAATCCCTCCCTCAATGGTACACCCGCTGCGACTCCTGCTGCATAACCCGCACAACACGTAGAAACGGCACAACAATGGTTTTATAGTGAGGGCGAGGGCTCGACCATAATTATGACCGCTCAGAAGCGAGGGTGAACGTTGACCTCAACACCATGAGATGTCCAAAATGAAAGCAACCATGTACAATTGCAACAAGCATCCTCTCTCATGGAAGCAGCGGCTGGAGATTTGCATTGGTGCTGCAAGAGGACTTTACTATCTCTACACGGGTGCGAAGCAAATGATCATTCACAGGGATGTGAAAACTATCAACATCATCCTAGTAGATGGGAAATGAGTCGCCAAAGTTTCTAATTTCGGTCTGTCAAAAACTGGTCCTAGTCTTAATCAGATTCATGTTTGAAGTGAAAGGTATGTAGCTTCAGATATATGGATCCAGAGTGTTACAGGACCCAACAGCTGACAGATAAATCAGATATTTACTCATTTGGGGTTGTTCTTTCTCAGGTCTTAATGTCAGCCTTCCCAAGTAGCAGGTTAGTCTTGCAGAATGGGCTCTACATTGCAAAAGGAATGCGACTCTATTGGATGCCATTGGTCCTCATTCTACATTGCCAAAGGAATGTGACTCTAATGGATGTCATTGATCCTCATACTACATTGCCAGAGGAACGTGACTCTAATCCTCTCCTCATACTACATTGCCAGAGGAATGCGACTCTAATGGATGTCATTGATCCTCATACTACATTGCCAAAGGAATGTGACTCTAATGGATGTCATTGATCCTCATACTACATTGCCAGAGGAATGCGACTCTAATGGATGGTTTGGGATTTGGATCACGTTATCATCTTTGTTTTTGAGTTCAGTGGCTGATGCCTGCAGAGTATTTATCGCTTCAAATTAGTATATACACAAACATAGACATTCTTTTTTAGTTCACTCCTTCCTTTCAATGATAACAAAGTTGTCATGGACCTGAATAAAACTACTAAACAGATTCTCTTTTACAAACCTTCCGGACAATATCTTTGTCAGGATAGTACCAGCAGAAGATTATATTGGGACAGCTTATTAATATCCTCTGTCTCATATTAGTGTAATCCATTTTCCAATAGCATATTGCAAACTATCATTAAAATATAATTTCAAATTAACAAAGAAAGGAATTAGTTAAACCTAACAATTTTGATATTTGTCTCTTTTTTTTTTCCATCTCAATCACCTAAATCTACTTGTAACACTCAATATATTACCTTGAGAGTCCAATGCAAATTCAAAACCAGTGGGATCAATCCAAGTGCAATTGATGAATTCCTTAGATTTGTAGAAGTCAATATGGTGCGACTTTGATTCTAAATGGTAGACCAGAGCAACATTGAAGTCTCGGTAAAATCTAGAAATATAGACTTTGTTCTTCATGTCTCTAATTGCAGTTGTTGTTGCTTCTTTGTTGACCATCATGGCAAGAGACGTAGATCGACTCAAGAAAAGTGTCAGGTCTTCCAGGACTTCAACTTCCACCCAGACCATCTTGGACTCATCAAGAGAGAAAATATGAATTTCAGTACGGAGGAGGTACACAAGTAATAGTTCTCCTTTAGACTCGATCAAAAAGAACTGTCCCCTTGGGAGCTCAAGTGGCATTGGGATTTTAAGGACATTCCAGGTATCTTCAATTACATTGTAAACCCCAAGGTCTCCTTTCCGACCTGGACAATAAACAAGACCATTACGGAAAATGGGGTTAGTACCATCTACATGGAAAAGTGGATAAAATCCCTTTAAAATGAAAAATTGAGTCCACCTCTGAGCTCCAGGACTACATGTGTTGATAATAATGCCGTCAAAGGGTCTGCAACTGACAACAGCAAAAACTACACAATCTGGAGAGGTAGGCACGGACGAGAAAGAGATGGCAGTAAACACTTGAAACAAATGTGGGAGGACAATTCTTTCCCTTGTGAACGGATTAAAGAAAAAAATAGAAGCAATATCAATAGAAACTAGCAACCAACCATCCTTTGAGAAATGAAAGGTTGCACCATGTAATTCTGGGATGTTTGCAGCATAAACTCTCTTGCTCAATGGGTCGAAGAACTTGTACAAACCATCCATTTCTTCATGAAAGATGAGACATGGTGTCAAAGGCAACCATGCTGAGGGAGTGATAGATCGCCAAGTCCTGCATATGGACCGCATCCGAGCATAAGCTACTGGAGTAAGCCTTTTCCTAATCAACATTACAACCTCCATTGGAAGGTCCGACCAAGGCCGCTCATCTATAAATATCCTCATGATGGTGGTTTCCTCTGCCATCTCTACTCCAGTTGCTTTTTTAGTTGCCTTTGCATTAGTATTTATCAGTTGTACCTCTTCCATATCTACCTTTATGCAAACATTACTCGGCCCCATCTTTTTCATGTCTACCCTTGCCTCATTGCTAGTCTGAACGACCCAAAACGGCGATTTCCAAGGGGGTTGCACATTTGGGCATGTCAAATCAACTGAAATGCTTCTCTCTTTCATATGGAATGAATATAAGCTTATGTCATCTTGCAGAAAGAAAAATATTTGATCACCTTCAAGTCCTAATTCAAGTGCAGAGCATGACTGTGAACAACTTCTACTCAAGAAGAACAAGCGATCGCCAATGCTTTTCACAGATACCCATGTCATCTTAGAGAAATCCATCTTGAAAACTAAGATACTAAAGACCCAATTGCTCGTCCTATGTAAAAGTTGGAGTACAAGAAATACCTCTCCACAGGATTCAATAAGGTAATCTACATGGCGATACCATAGAGGATATAAAGGCTTCGGTACATCTAAGAATCTTGGTGTAGTGAAACGGTTTCCAGGACCAACCATGAATTCACCAAACCTTTCCCGATCGGTATAAAAGTATATTTTTCCTTTGCAACTAACGGCATCATAAAAGTCTGCATTGTTGTCGAAATGATTGAACTTCACTTTATTAAATTTGCTGCCTTGAGTAATTTCACAGAAGTGATATATAGGAGCCGTTTTGTTGAGCAAGACGAGTTGGCAATTGGGATCTGTGGGTGGTGCAGTGAGAACGCATATCCAATCCCGATGTTGCTTTGTAAGATGTGGTAACTCAATTTCTATTAATGATACTGGATTGAAAAAACAATATCTACTAGACAAGTCTCTTAACAACAACCAACCATGAGAAGATAGACAAACATCTCTCTTATGCATCTGCCTTATGCTTCTCATGTTGCAGCTTCTAGTTGCCATGTTAAAGAAGGTCTGACTTCGTTCGTGCTTTCCATGTTGGAAAACAAGCCATGGGGCTGGTTTTTCATTTAGCGCTTCCATGGTTAATCTTGAGAATTCCTGCTCCAAAAGAACAAAAGAGATAAAGGATAATAGTCTTGTCAATATCAGGGATGAAAAAAAATGTTTGCAGTACATAGCTCTAATGCTTTCTTCTAACTCAAGCTTCGATTAAATGAAAGAATTTACAAATAGCAATTGCTAATTGGACAAGTCCATCTATAGATATTCGACAGCTATTATTTAAACTTTTTACACAGGAGCAGGTCGATTGAATGACCAAAGGTAGATGGATTGGAATTTGGATCTTCTTATCATCTTTGTATTTAGGCTCAGTGGCTGATGCATGAGAATTTATTGCTTTAATTTAGTATATACACAAACATAGACATTCTTTTGTATTTCATCTTTCCTTTCAATGATAACAAATTATTTATGGACCTGAATAGAACTGCTAAACAGATCCTCCTCTACAAACCTTCCAGACAATATCTTTGTCAGGATAGTACCGTCAGAAGATTATATTGGGATAATCTCAGATATTGTGCTTTTCTCAAGACAACATTAGGAAGGATCATTGATTAAATTATAGAAGTACTAGTAAAGATCTTAGCACATGCATATAAATGCGAGGTAATTTAAAAGTAAAGAAAAGATCACTTTAACATCTTATTTATTGCTCAATTATTAGTATATATTAAGCAATGTAAAAGTTTAATTGTCAAAAGCAGCCATAGGGTCATAGTTAGAAACTCAGGTTGTCATGAACAATTTCTTCCAATGCTAACAAATCAGATAAAAAATATCTTCTTTTTTTCTTTTGACTTATTGCTTTCGGATCAAATCAGTTTAAATCTGCTATTCAAGATGTGTGTTTATCTAAACTAAATAACATAATGTATATTACACATAAGGATATAGCTACCATGTTTGTAAACCCCACCACAAACTTGAGGGCCATCACTTTTTGCAACCATATCACAGATCATGATTTCAAAAAATGCAATGATAGTCAACAAAAAATAACAAACCATTCTTTTCTTTCTTTGTTCATATTGACTGCC
This sequence comes from Umbellularia californica, assembly GCA_028538565.1. Taxonomy (NCBI): domain Eukaryota; kingdom Viridiplantae; phylum Streptophyta; class Magnoliopsida; order Laurales; family Lauraceae; genus Umbellularia; species Umbellularia californica. Next base: position 8,594,868 of record JAPQWN010000006.1, on the reverse strand, counting down.
TGTGAATCAATTTGAAGATGGTTTGCTATTATCATTGAACATGACACGAAGGATTTTCTACTTTCTTTTTATATTTTTCTCTCTTTTTTATTGTATGCACTAGAGTAAAAGTTACACACCTTCACATGTAAGAGGATTTTAGACATTTATGCAATGAGAGTTACCAAGGATGTGCAAGAAATCAAAACAGACAGCTAACAGCTAATTGATCTTTTTTTTTTTTTTCTTTTTTTTCCCAGAAATTAAAGGGTCAATTGAGTCGATTCTTATCTTAATCATTTATTTACTTTAATCAAGAGCACGTCAAAATGAATGTTTATTATTTTCCAACCAACTAGACTGGTGACCTCTAACACTACTAAGAAGGGAAACTAAATGACTGAATTGGATCATGAGCATTTTTAGTTGGTGTGATTAGAAAGATTTAAAGGTCTATTTTTGTTCGTGGTGTAGAAGCGGATGGCTTAGGCTGCATGATTCTGTGATTGGTCAAGCCCTTGACTATTTTTGTTCAACTTGATAGATCAAATGGCCATTTGATCCATCTCAATCAGGGCCCAATCAAGAAAAGGGTCTCTATAGAGTGCATTACTTATTCTAATGCAATCATTTTCCACTGATACTACAGTCTATTTTCCATGAATGCAGTGAAAGGGATGGTTGATTTGATGTCCATGGTCCAAAAATCAGTGACTGGAAATCCTAACCATCAAGCTATTGTAACTTTGGTCCCTTAAAAATGCCGTGCATTTCAGGTTTTATTCGTCCTCATTTTAACTGTCTATCTGCATGATACTAATAGAAATGTTAATATCTGCTAGGCTTGTTTTTCTGTTAATCATATTCATATGACAGTCCACCAAACGAGCATTCTTTTATCACATACAACTGAAGAATTCTTCTAAGGTAAATGGACACATGATAAAAGCAACAAAGCTTGACAAACAATTGGGTCCTGCTCGGTCCATAAAAATAGATTTTATTGTAAACCCATGTTACTGACAATCAGGATCCAAGTGGGAAAAAAAAAGACTATTACAGGCACTGACTGCCAAAAATCACTTATAAATACATCTACTTTGGGAATCACTTATAAATACATCTACTTTGGGCACAAAAACAGTCCATAAAAACAAGTATTCTCTTAAACCTTATGCTACTCACTATCAGACAATCAAATAATATATTTTCTGAATGGGTCCAATAAGTATCAAGCCAGACTATGACCTGTTTGAGATCTGGCTAGATTATTAATATCCGCTGTCTCATATTAATGTAATCCACTTTTTAATATTAGTATATGCATGGGAAAGCTCACCTATTTAACCTATAGTGAGGCTTTTATGTTAGTATGTAGCTAGAATGAACATGATACATGCACATCAGCTGGAAGCTCGGTTGGCGAGGCACCTCTCTTCCACAGTGATCTGTGTTTGTATCACCGATGATGAGAGACTTGCGTGAGTGTTTGTGGGTTGGGTGTGTGAGTACTTACACTAAAAAAAAAAAGTTAAGTCTCCTCATTGACCAACTATTTAATGTACATGGGTTCATCTGCAGTCATAGACAAGGAATGCAGCTTCAGTCAGGCCAACCCAATAAAACCCAAAACTTGAATTTGTAATCTGGGGCTTTAGGTTGGGCTCCAGCCTGAAAATCAAAACTCCAATCTGGTTTAGGTTGAAGTCCAGCGAAGGTTGGTTATATCTTAAAGATTTAATGTAATCTAGGGTTGCTAGTACTTGGTTGAAATCTGTATCAGGACAATTCAGGTTGACCCTTATGGAATTCAGGTTAGTTTTGGGTCGGGTAAAGGCCGTTCTGGAATTCAGAAAGGGTTCAGATTTACCCAAAAAAAAAAAAAAAAATCCAATCTTACCTCCTCAAAGTTGCACCCACCTATTATAGGCACTCATCTGTGTCTCACAAGTATGTCTACACAGGTTGCAAATTTGTGTATCATCAATACACAGTCTACTTTCACTACTACTTTTCTTTCCTTTGAAAAAGAAAGAACGAACACTAGGCAACTCTGGCGGGTACAATCCGGCTAATGAGAAGCTAGCATATTTGGATCTTCTTGACCCAAGTTCTCTTCTTCATGAATATGTAATGTAATATAAGAAAAAAAAAAAGTACCTGAGCAGCTATCCTCTTCTGCTTTAGGCCGAGAGAAGAGTGAGGTTTTCATTCACTGGGATGGGAATTGAGATACATATATAGAAAGAATTGCAGGGGATTGGATAGAAAGAGAGAGAATTGCAAGGGATGGGAATTGGGAAGTGAAGAGCCAAGGAATAGTAGGAAAGCTGCAGCAGAGGAGGGAAAGTAGGAACTAGGAAGGGAATTTTTATTTTTATTTTAATTTTTTTTTTTCTGAAAAAGAGCCCTGAGTTTTGGGATTATTTCAAATAAGGAAATAAAGACTCAAATATTCCAAATCAGGGTCTAAGGTTTCAAATAAGGACAACCAGCCACAATGGGCTCATGAGGGTCAGTTTTGTTCCTAATTTTTTTTTAACTCAAATATGAGATTAATTAAAAAAATACCTTAATGCAATTCTCAATGGTACCAAGAACTTTGATGATGAATCTCTTGTCATTGGAAAAGGAGGCTTATAGAGGACCAAAGTAGCCATTGAAAGAGCCAACCCATCATCAGAACAAACTCGATAAGGCATTCACGGGTTCCGCACAGAAATTGATCTGCTTTCAAAATTGAGGCACAACACAAGCATCTATTTGGTTTCTCTCATGGCTGCTAGGAAGAACATAGATGGATTTCATCAATTACCTATATAATAGTGGCCCACATCAATACGGTGGCCCACATGTTAGTTGTAACTAGTGTAACATGGATGTAACAGACACGGCTTGAAATAGAAAGAGAATCGGCTCTATTTAGGGATGTTCATGGGCGGGACCAGGCCAGCCCGCTTTAGGCCAGGCTTGGATATGTAATTTAGGCCCATTTAATAATTAAGCAGGTCTTGGATTAAGTGAAAGAAAGCCCAAAGCCCGGACCGGCCCAGCCCGTATAAGAAGCGCGTGTAAATTTATTTAATTTATCAAAAGCCAAGTTCAGCCCGGCCCAGTTATTTATGGCCCGTTTTGGGCTTGGGCCGGGCTGATGCTTCCCATGAACACCCCTACTCTCTGTCTATTGTTAAGCCAGAGGGCATCATATCATACAAATACTTCTGCAATATTATACAAATACTTTTGCAGACTCATTTGTCCAAAATGAAAGCAACCATGTATAATTGCAACAAGCATCCTCTCTCTTGGAAGCAGCGGCTGGAGATTTGCATTGGTGCTGCAAGAGGACTTTACTATCTCTACACAGGTGCGAAGCAAATGATCATTCACAGGGATGTGAAAACTCTCAACATCATCCTAGTAGATGGGAAATGAGTCGCCAAAGTTTATAATTTCCGTCTGACAAAAACTGGTCCTAGTCTTAATCAGATCCATGTTTGAAGTGAAAGGTATGTAGCTTCAGATATCTGGATCCAGAGTGTTACAGGACCCAAAAGCTGACAGATAAATCAGATATTTACTGATTTGGGATTGTCCTTTCTGAGGTCTTAATGTCAGCCTTCCCAAGTAGAAGGTTAGTCTTGCAGAATGGGCTCTACATTGCGAAAGGAATGCGACTCTATCTGATGCCATTGCTCCTCATTCTACATTGCCAAAGGAATGCGACTCTAATGGATGTCATTGATCCTCATACTACATTGCCAGAGGAATGCGACTCCACCGGATGGTTTGGGATTTGGATCACGTTATCATCTTTGTTTTTGAGTTCAGTGGCTGATGCCTGAAGAGTATTTATCACTTCAATTTAGTATATACACAAACATAGACATTCTTTTTTAGTTCACTCCTTCCTTTCAATGAAAACAAAGTTGTCATGGACCTGAATAAAACTACTAAACAGATTCTCTTTTATAAACTTTCCGGACAATATCCTTGTCAGGATAGCACCAGCAGAAGATTATATTGGGATAATCTCAGAACACCTGTTTCAGGTCTGGGACAGATTATTAATATCCTCTATCTCATATTAGTGTAATCCATTTTCCAATATGAGCAGTGTATGTTTGGTAAAGCTGATGGATTTAACCTGTAATGACCATTTATGTTGGTACGTAGCTAGAACAAACACATGATACATGCACATCAGCTGGAAGTTCTGTTGGTGAGGCACCTCTCTCTCCAATAAAACACGATTCCTGTTTGTAGTGCTGATAGTGAGATGCTTGGATGAGTGTGTGTGGGTTGGGCGTGTGAGAACTCACATTTCCGAAAAAAAAAAAAAACCCTGCATCATACAGTAAGTCTCCTCATTAACCAACTATTTGACATTCATATGCGTTATTCATCTGCAGTCATAGACCAGGAATGCAGCTTGGGTCAGGCAAACCCAACCAAACCCCAAACTTCAATTTGTAATTTTGAGGTTTAGGTTGGGGTCGGGGCCTGAAAATCAAAACCTGAATCCAATTTGGGTTAGGTTGCAGTCAAGCAAAGGTTGGATATATCAGAAAGATAAAATGTAAGATACGGTTGTGAGTACTTGGTTGAAGTCTGGATCAGGACGATTTAGGTTGACCCTCCTGGAATTCGGGTTAGTTTTGGGTTAGGCAAAGTGGGGTTTAGGTGGCGCTCCTGAAATTCAGAAGGGTTTCAGATTTACCCAAAATCCGATCTTCCACCTATTATAGGTACTCATCTGTGTCTCACAAATATGTCTGTATGGTTGCAAATTTGTGTATCAATATAGAGCCTATATTCTAAGCCCTCGTTGAAATGTTGAAATTTCGGTTGAACATAACGAATATTATGTGACCTTGTTGACAAGTTGAATGGTTGTGAGTATGTTATTTTCACTAGGTATAAAATTTCAAGCAATTCCAATGTCAAAACTTGTGTGTATTGAGTTCTAAGTCGGACTTGTGGTTTCAGATACAAACTCTAGCCTACGCATCAAAACATGTTACACATAGAAGCCCAATGTAACATATCAGATTATCTGATTCTATCACCATGTGCATATGTAAGAGCCCACAGTAAGGTCAAATTACTATGAAATATTATTCAAGATATAGGAACCACTGTAATGCATGGGGTGTAAGAAGTCCATTGTTCTCTAGAATTGTAGAAGTGGAGTTTGCCTATGAACTACTCATATGGCAAAACCAGAATTGCAGAAGTGGAGTTTGTCACTATTTTTTCTCATCAAATACCATCACAGACCATGAGTCCAGTTTAAATCATTGATCTTGGTACTGACACATTGTATTGCCGGACTGAGATCTTCCTCTGTGGACTTGTGAAACACTTGCACATTCATTTTCAAGAGTTGTATATTCTTTCATTCATTATAAACATTCATCCGAGGTCTGAATTGGGAAAAGGGGTAGCCTGTGGTGCCCCAAACATACAAGCATTCAGGAACCAACTCTATGTAACATGTTCATCATCTCACATTCAACATCACCCTGAGCATCACCATTCACATTCAACCTGAAATGTGTTCACTTTCATAATTGCGGTTCGGATTTCAGCATTTAACATCGTGAATTCTCACACATGCCTTAAAACACTTACAACCTAAAATAGAACCTTAAACACTTGACCTGAACATGAACATCATCACACCTAATGTGAACATGGCTTGAAGAACCTGTACAAGCACTAAGAACCAGAGATGAAATATCTTCACTCAACATCTACTTACATTCAAATTAAAAATAACAAAAATCCAACCCTTTGGGTATTCGGGCCGGGCCGGGCTGTGCCCAACCCTTCGGGGGTCAGCCCAACATGGCCCAGGGCAGGGCTGGGCCCCAGTCGGGCCTAGGCCGTGGGCGGCCCAAAGATCCCCCTACCCTTTTTTAATTATTTTTTTAAATTAAAATTTTTTTTTTTTATAAATTGGACGAACACAAAGTCACAAACTTGGACTCTTGGACCAATTTCATTAAAATAAAGAAATTAAGAGAAATAAATAAGTAGAATAACACTAATGATGTTTTGAAAAGAATAAATTTATTTTCATTTTTCCCTTTCTCTTTTGATTCTTCCTTCTTCTCCATTCGGTCGTTGCCTCTCTCTCACCTTCTTTGATGGCATCGATCTTTGCTTTTGTCGCTCCCTTTTGGCAATTTTTATTTCTGCATCGAGTGAAATGTAGGTGCCTATCTATGTGATTACCACATGGATGACATTTTTTTCCCATCCTGTAAAGGATAAATTTATGTTAGAACGGTTAAAATATTACACACTGATATTATAAGAACAACGAAGGAAAGAGAGGCTTTCCTTTGCTGTTCTTATAATATCAGTTTTTAATATTTTAATCGTTCTAACATAAATTTATCCTTTACAGGATGGGAAAAAAATGTCATGCATGTGGCAATCAGAGTCTCTGACATTTCAATCAATGTAGAGATAAAAATTACCGAGAGGAAGTAACAAAAGCAAAGATCGATGCAATCAAAGTTGTTGAGAGCCGAGGCAGCGGCCGAACAAGGAAGAATCAAAAGAGAAAGTGAAAAAAGAAAAACTACAGTTTTGAGGTTCGTAAAATATAACTTATATTTGAATTTCTCTAACCAGTTTTCTGATTAAAGGAGTTGAATGTAAATGAAAAGGAGCAGTGAACATAATAGAATGTAGTAAATGGAAACACAGGCAAACACTATCTTATCTTTTTAGAGGGTTTTTGGACTTTCTTTTCTTTTTCAAATTGTTGGACTACTATTTTTTATTCTTCATTAAAAGAGAATTAATCAAAGAAGAATCCTAATCTAAGATAAGGAATCAAAACAAGACAAAAATAGGAGGATCTCACTTTCTCTTCTACCAAATAGCATAGGACCCAATGATGAAAAGAGTCCTCGCACATTCACTACAAATGCCTAGCCTTTAGAATCATTACTATTGGCAAAAAAAGGATTCTTCACACAAGGGAAAACACTTGATCACAATCAAAATAGGTAAGAGGGAACCTTTTATTAATCACTACTGAGAATTTCTAAGGTATTTAATAGAGACGGGAAGTCGATCTTGCCCATAAGGGACCTACACAAGATTTTTGGTTCCATGATTGGTTACATGCTAATATTGGCGGACCGCTTAAATAGGATTTTCTTTGTTGTCTTTCTTTAAGTACATGTCAATCAATTATCTTTTAGTGATTACATATCAATAAATATCTTCCTATATTTAATATAAATTTTCTAAACTAAAATCTTAAATCAATAAAACTTTATTTAAAAATTTATAAAGCATAGTTGTTGGGCTATTGTGCTAGCTTGCTCACAAGTTAGTAATGCAGCAAGCCTTGGGCAAAAATTGACTTATCAAACATGGCCCAAGAAGACGAGCATATGCTGGATGTTAAATAAGGGCATTGTGGTGTCACATGCCAAATCACGTATTTTAAGAAGTTTTATAGAGAAAGAATCACCTTGATTGTAATTTCTTAGGTTTAGAAAGATGTTCTAAGTTTGAAATTACAATCTCTAATTAGTCACACGCTAAATAAGGGCATTGTGGTGTCACATGCCAAATCTCGTATTTTAAGAAGTTTATTGAGAAAGAATCACCTTGATTGTAATTTGCTTAAGTTTACGAAGATATTTGAAATTGGACATTACAATCTCTAATAAATAGTCCAAGATTATAAACTACTCTAAGATGCAACACGGACCAGGCCCATTGCATGGTCCATTGGGTTCAAGCCATTGGCTCAATTGTGACTAAGAACTACTGTGGGATTCTAATTTTATCCCTATTTATATTTTTTTGTTATTAGTTGACTAGGATTGCCATTTCCTATTTAGATTTCTTATTTTATTTACACTTGTTCAAAATTAGAAAGTCTTAGTGTCAAGTAATAGAAGGGAGCTATCCTACTCTATATAAGGATTGGCATGTTTCATTGTAATTCATGCTTGTTATCAATTAAGTTGAGTGGTTTTCTCTTCAAGTATAGTGCTTGCTATGGTCATGAGTGTGAGTGTGCCCTAGCTTCAGATACCATCCTTGGATTCGATAAATCCCATTGGAGATTGATATATTTTTTTGATTGGGGATTCGAGGTTGCGCCATTCTAATTAGGTGTATTCTCTAATCGATTGCCAAGATTGCTGTCTACTTTTAGATATAGAGGTTGTAAAGGCTCTTCAAGAAAGCAACTAATGAATATACCAATCTTGAGTGAAATCAAAATCTCTTAACCCTGTGTAAAGATTCTTTAGCATTCCCAATTTGTTATGACTCTATGAAATTTAAATCTTGATTTGCCTGTACATGCTTTAAGCAATGAAAAATCAATGCTTTTAGTCTGAACAAAACAAAACTGTGATTTTTGAACAACAATAATAAAAACATTGAAAGAATAGAACAACAAGAAGAGGAATAGGGGGATGGTATTTACCTTATAAAGAGTGATCTGAAATCCTCCAGCCGATGGAAATCAATCTTAGTTCACGAAAAACGCCTGCAACGACTGGAACAGAAACAGAGGCCGAGGCTGACTAGAGACTGGAGACAAGGCAGAGAGGACTCTTCTCAAAGGAAAGTAGATTGCACGTAGGGCTGCACGTAGGCGGTAGGATAGGTTTATCACTATAATCAACCCCCAAATCGAATCTATCGATTTTTCTAATTAACCAATCCGATTTTATCGATTAAGAGTAGTTAGAGCCATCGTTTATTTTTATTAATTATTTTTTAAAAATAAAAAATAAAAATGTAAAATTTTAAAATGATGACATCCCAAAAGAGGTGCATGAGTTGTCGAATGCCAACAAAATGAAACCCTAAAATCTAAATGGTCAAATACTCAAATTACATAATATGTCGGTCGTTTCGATTTAGGCGGTGAACCGGGGGTTCAAACCGATAACCAACTGATCTAAGCGGTTTCTACAATTTTCAAATTGTAGACTGAACCGATCTACTATAAAACCAATCTGAACCGCCCGATTCGGTCTAATTTAGCGATTATACTGGATTTTTTGTGGAGCCCTAATTTCAGATATTGGAGTTTTCATTGGAGTTCACATTTCACATTTTATTCCAACAGTTGGACGATATATGGAACGGCTAGAATTTGTGTGGGTGTGGGTGTGGGTGTGGGTGGGTGGGTATTAGTTAGAAATCTCTCCGAGTCGACTTTTTACTCTTTTAAATTATTTTCATTTTGATAAATGACAGAATAAAATACAGGAGAGACTTTATTCCAGCCGTTGGATGATATATGGAACAACTAGAATTTGTGGGTGTGGGTGTGTTCGAAAACTCTTCGAGTTCATTCTTGACTTTTCTCGATTCTTCTCATTTTGACAAAGGACCGAGTCAAAAATAGGAGAGACTCGTCTGAGCCATCTCATGTCAAAAGTTGGGCCCCCTGCTTTTTCATTTTAATACCTTCAATGTCCCCAAAATAAGTATTCATAACCATTTAAGGTTTGTGTTGATTTTTTTTAATAAAAAATGAAAATATTGCCCTATGTCAATTACATAAAAATGAGTATACTATTAAGTAACGGTCTCTCTCAATTACTCTCTCATGCACATGAAGCTCAATCATGTATTTTGAAACTTTCATAAATTCAGTGGTAGGTCGTGCATGGATTGGACCAATTATAAGTACACGTCTTGATTGTCATTATGATTTAGATTAAATGAAATGGACCTTATATTGGCAAAATCAGAATCATGTAGAGTTATTTTCTTCCACTAAAAGTAAATATTAATGCTACAAGCTTTAGAGAAAAATAAGCCCAACTTTTTAAAATTATGCATAAATAGATAAAGAGACGGACAAAAGTCTCATTTCACTCTAAAAACTAGTGTCGGTTGGAAGGCTATTGTTTGAGGGACATGAAAGGTATTAAAATGAAAAGGCAATAGCATATTTACAAATACTAAAATCACGGGCCCTATTTACAAATCCCAGAAACCTTAGGGGTATCTAAAAAAAACTCTTAAAGGTATGGATGGACCTGTAAAGCAAATGATACAAGGCCCTTTTTTTTTTTTGTCCTTTTATTTCTATAAAGCAGTATTCATATCTTTCTTCTATGCCAAAATAGATTTACTTTTTTTGCACCACAACAAGAATGCAAGTTTTAGTTTTTGAAGGATAAATACTCAATTTCTGATTTTACAACGGTAGGATTCAATGGTATGAGAGAAACAAACAGAAGAACATTACATTATGTGATTTACAATTGAGTAGTCAGTTGTGCAGTTTGCAGAACTGGAAGTAGAAGCTCATTCATATGCTTTGATATTTCATGGCCAGGTGCTGTTATGCAACTTATCTTGAATGGTTCCCTTTATCATTTCTCTACCATGCTATTGACTTGACTTGTTCCAAACTTTGCCACAATTTTCACAACTTTTTTAACTAACATGTTAGTCACTTCCTGATAGTTCAAACCATTGTGGACGATCAGCTCATTTCAAGAATTTTTTTTTTTTTTTTTGAACCATCCATAAGATGAGACAGCCATTATAGAGAGCCAACTTCCATCAGATTTTATCAAGAAGCTAGTTCGCTGCCAATATAGGAAGCAAAATTCAGAAAAAGCCTTTCACAATATGACCACTCCAGATTGTTAGGAGTTCCCAAATGCAATCAGCAAATACTAAATTGGTGGGTTATTTTTTTTCCTCTTTTCATAAAGCAAAACTATCATACAAAAATCCCCTTCATTGCATGAGAAGGTAGAGACTGATAATACTAAACTTGGATGCTCATTTTTGTATCAACCATTTTTATTCACATCCTATGAAATCGCATTGCAGGCGATGATTGCAATTTGGAATTCGCCTTAATCCTACACCCTGTTGCAAATCCCCTTCAAGAGTTTCAGCTTCTTAGAGTCCCACATGGGTGCAAAATGTGAATCACCTTCTACCATTGCACCAATGATGGCTCCCAGCTTAGAAAAGTTATCAGCAACCAATGAGGATACCTGTCGCGTACTGCTTTACTCGAGCTGGATCATGATACTTCAATATATATTTTTAAACTTCTGCATTTTTCTAATCTTCTAGTTTGGATGAGATGTTTCCATTTTAGACAAGCCAAAATCTTGATGACTCCCTAATATACATTCTCAAGACATTTTTTCAGTGGTTTTTGAGGAAAGGACCTAATGGCATGTTCTGTGGTAAGAGTGTGAATACAGGTAGAGAAGCTCTGGGCTTGCTAGAAATCAGGTGCAGTCTGTCCCACTGAAACTTAACTCCCTGCACCTTAACACCTACCATCTGGTATGGGGTGGGGGAGGTTCATTTTAACAAATGTCCCATTTCAAGATCTCAAGCCCAAAGCTCACTCACTTCCCAATATGAACTCATGATTAAAGCCAACAGTATGAATAGCTCTGAAGCTGCTGTTTCAAAAAATTAACCATGTCAAATATTCCAGTGTTCATTTAAAAAAAAACAGAGAGTTCCCGATAAAAGTCAAACTAGCTAAAATCTCTTTAACTGACACAATTGCACAAAAAATATGAAAAAAAAATATTCTATGACAGCCACTGAATATCTGGTGTGGACTCACCCTACTTTTCTCATAATATTCACATGTGGCTGCTGAATATGTTCAAGCAGTGTCAACTGGAGTTTCAGAATGAGCTCCCCATTCGGTCCAAGATCCATCATAGACGGCAACGTCAGTTTTACCAAGCCGATGGAGACCCTAAGAAGAAAATGTACCGTCACTTTTGGTGTGAAATATGATAAATCTAAACTAAAACAGATGACAAAATCACTTCAAAAAAAATATTCAATGGGAGTCGATTATGATTCCTTTTTTCTTTTTTTTTTTGTGTGTGTGTGTGTGTGTGTGTGTGAATGGGAATCAATTATGATCTTACCAATGCCAATATGCAAGCAGTAACGCCAGTGCCACAGGAGGTCACTATTGGACGATCCAATGTGATGTCTGCAACAAAAGTATTGTTTGGCAAAAGCAATTTAGAATTAGACTCACTGCTTAAGGCATACAATTGTTCATAAATTACCAGGATGCTTTCTGAAGTGTGCATTAGACAATATAATGAGAAACAATAATCAAATTCAGATAAAGGTTCTCACCTTCTTCCTCTAATCTCTTCTTTAGTTGGTCTGCAGGTAAGAGGGTCTGCGAACTGTCCAACATCTGCAGGGATCTACCATGCATAAAAAAAAAAAAAAAACGAAAATTCGTATGCACTGTAACATTGACACATTACATGTATGTGTATTATGTTTAAAGTCAGGACACTGGAAACCTATAATCCCAATACATCTTTCAGATTAATACTTGATTGGAATATACTATTAATATATTATTCTAGTTCAGAAATGGTGTGTATGAGTACTATTATAACACAAAGCAAGGAAAAGTCTTTTCATGATACCTGTATTGTCATGTGTGTGAGTGATGTTCTGAGACTCGCGTCCATGTTATATGCTATATACTATTTGGCAATGATTTAAAGATACAGGAACCATCGATACAAAATTTGAATAAAAATAAAATTTTCTCTACAGCTGAACCGAAAAACAGCATATTAAAAAAAAAATTCAATTATCAGCTTTGTGGATTCATAAGTTAAGCAAAGCATATGTATCAATAAAATTAATGGGAGATTACACAAATCACATACACCCAGCTTCCATCATTTGCTTAACAGTATCAGCAAAATGTTTGTCCTCATTCCTCAAGAGGCTTCCAAATGCGAACAATATGAAACCTCATGTACAGAAAGAGAAAAGGCAATGGAGGGCCCACTGCTTTTAAGAAAAAATGTCTCTCATGACAAAATCTTCTTTCAACCATCATATACCTATATGCTTCAATTTAAATGGAGGACAGAGTGGTAATCATCAACAAGATTTCACAAAAACGGATATCTTGTTATCCATGCCTGGGATACCAAGATACTTTTTATAGCTTATGGTATTGGTATAGCTTTGTGTGACTTGATAGTTGATACCAATACTGGCAGCATATGCTAAATAAAATGCACACACTTGTTAGATGTAATTAAATATTGATCATATCATTTAGTTTTAGGTTTTGTAATTTCACTACTAGTAATTTTGCCATGATAATTTAATGTCCATATCTATACCCAAGATTCAGGGAAATTATTGTAGCCGAGTCATGCTTGAGTCAGTCATGACGGGTGAGCATGTGTCCTCCAAAGCCCCTACTTGCTGTGTTAAGCAGGGGAGCATGTGTCCTCCAAAGAGCACAAAATGCCTCCTGACTGCAAAAATTGAGGGCACAAGAAATGACCTGTATATTCTTCTGCTGTGATGAAAAAGGCAGAAGAGCAAGAAAGCAATCTGAATAGAGGTAAACAAATAAGGCTATTTACCACCCACCATTTTCATTTTATGTCTATAAGATTCCTTAGTTGCTGGATTTTTTTTTCATGACATCACAGGGTGCGATTAAAACAATCAATCACCAAATTCTTTTTCACCTGGACAAAAGGAATGCATTTGCTGCCTGGAACATGTCCGCTTCTTATTCCTTTGCGAGGTTCTGGCGCTACACCATCAAACCTGAAGATAGACAACGCATATCTATAATAAACCCAAGAAACCTTTCCATACCTAGAGCTAGAAGGTCCAACTGAAATTCAGTTGAAACTAAAAGAAATTTATGAGAGCTAATATAAACCCAATGTCGTATGCAGGAGAGAGTGATATACAAATATACAATGCTTGAAATTGAACTCTCAAAAAAAAAAAGGAAAAAAGGAAAAAAAAAAAAGGATTGACAATTTGACAATCTAAAATCATGAGTCGTATAAAAAATTCCTGGCAACAACTAATGATCAAATATTGAAAATCACTTACACGTTTACCTATTTACATAGCATAGATCAACTTGAATAGAAACCTGGATCAAACATTAGCAACTTGCAAGAAAATGTACACTATAGCTGTATATGAAAGTACAATTGATTATTGTGTCAAGTTAGAGGAAATAACATGACATGGGCATTCATGACAGATGTTGTCTCTGTATCCCACCCTTCCAAATAAAAAAAAAACCATAAAATTTCTTTCTTCAGTCAGAGTTCTATTGCTACTATAATTGGTAACAGGCAAACCTGGTTCAAAGACACATTCCTGTTGTACTCTCCCAAGGTTTTGTTGTATGACATACATTTGAAGCCTAGATATACAATGTTGGATATCTCCTTTGCTTTATAAAATATAGTTAGAACTTTAGAAGAGGACATGGATGGAAGTAGTAAGGTTAGCTATGAAGAAGTGCATCCTATCTAAGGATTTTGTGCAGGATAGACCTGAATGGAGAAAAAGAATTCATGTAGCCAGCACCAACATAGTTGAGACAAGGCTTTGATGATATTGATTACGTTCAATTATCTTATATGATAAAAAAAAATGTGGTAATCCAAATGCCATCCCGTCAAAAAGTTTGGGATTTGATTTCAATGGAAAAGAAACTTGGAGTATTTTATAAATCTCTTGTATGAGTATGCCACATGTATGAGAATGCTCATTGGTACGCAAAATATTAAATGACAAACACAGGCTTGCTCATCAAGTACTGAGTTGTAATTGGTTGGACTTGAAATCCGCTACAAAACAACCATAATCAAATATAAGCATTATGTGGTTCAATAGGTAGCTTTTAAACATGATATGATTCTATCCTCCAATTTATATAAAAAAAATAAAGCAAGATCTGCACAAGTATATAAAGATGGATCTGCTGCAGTCCCTGAATCAGCAGCCTGTGTTGGCAAGTTTAATTACTGCAGAATTTTGTCACTACCTGCAGGCACAAGTTACAAGCAAGGATGTGTTTGCAGAGGGTGTTTCACTTGAAAAGTTGAATAGTCAGCTGGAAGGATGTACCTGGATAGTGGTGGGTGGATGTTTCCTCGGGTTTTTTTCTCAAGCTTCAGGTATTTGGCCCTCAATTTTTGCAGTCAGGAGGCATTTTGACTAACAACCATTAAAGAGTTGGATCTAGTTCTTGTGTTTCAGTTTTGGGAAATTCATTGGTGCCGGAAGGTTCGATTGATTTTTTTTTCCTGCCTTATATTCTTTATCTGTCAATGGGTGTCTAACTACTTGGATTGGATAGGTGGTCTCTTTACAATGCCAAAGGGTAGCAATGGTGCTTGACAATGACTCTAGGGTCTGGTTTGTTGATTCAAGGGGAATGTTATCAGTTAAATCATTTTACAATGCCATGGTAGTTTCTTTTGCATCTCGTACAAGGTTCTTGTGCAGTTGTACTAGTGGAAAAGCCCAAACCCACCTAGAGTCTTAGCTTTAACTTGAATGACAGAACTTAGCAGAATTTGGATAATTGCCCACTAGAAATAGCAGCCTAAAAAATTGTTTCTTGGTGGATGGTTGTATTTTGTGTTTGCAAAGGCCAGAAGATGTCAAACACTTGTAAATTCATTGTACTCATTCTACTTCGGTGTGGTGGTATTGTCTTAAATCTTATTTCTCGTTTGGATTCTTGTAGCTTTCAGAATTCAGATGACGAGGAAGGTCAATCTTATTGTGTTGTTCTTAAAATTGCAGACTTGCAGTAACTTGGGGGACTTGATGGGAGAAAAATAATAGTGCTTTCCAAAATAAAGTAGATAATCCGGAGGGGTGGCACGGAAGGCCCATGCTCGCATCATTTGTTGAGCTTCGTCAAGAAAGGAATTTATTGGACTATCGGTTTTAGATCTTTGGACGTGTAGGAATGAAAATTTTCATTAATTTCTTTTTTCTGTGTTTTGGGTAAAATACTTAAATGATTAGCTAGTTAGCCTGCTATTGGTTGCATTCTCCATTTTGGCTTAGCAAAATTTTACAGTCTCCCTGACCCACCCACCCACCCACACACACTAAGAAAAAGAAAAAAGAAAAAAGAAAAAAGAGAGAGCATATATCCACATGATGTGATTAAATATATGGAATAACAGTTATAGATTAATTGCATAAGAGAAACTTGAACACAAGGGTATAATACCTAGCCTTTGATCGAGCATCTATATGGTGATATGTTTTGTCTTCAAGGTTTTGTTTGACCTGAAACATAAAGAAACATTGGCAAGATTAGACTTGATCTTAGAGTTCGTTATCTGGTTATGAATAAGAGAACATTTACATGAAAGCAAGAAGAGAACCCAAAAAAAAAAATCAAACTTATGCAAGTTAATGCATGGTAAAGTCAAATTTATTTATACAAATTGAATGTTTTTTGTATATATGATGTATATATATTCACATCTGTATCCGATATAAAAACCTAAAACTTACTATTTGATCAAAAAAATTGAGATTCAGCTACCTTAAAAATGAAGATTTTCCATGAAAAAAACCTCAAATGGGCATAGCGAATTTTCCACATCATTCTACTCAATGAGAGCTTTATAAAGAAATTTGCTCGGAAATCTGATGATTAGATCCAAAGTTACAGCAATTGGAAGTTAATAAGGATCTTCCAAAGCTATGGCTGGCACATAGTTCCAGGGATTGGCATTCCACACCCAATGCCTAGTGCCAAGCATCCCACGTCCAGTCCACCACTTAAGCCTCTTTTAAAAGGTTTCATGTTTTGATAAGGATCCTTCCAAATTCAGTCTTCGCTACTAAGCCGACTAATCTCATCCTAGACCCTCTAAGTAGGGGTAGGAGGCACAAACAAAAGCATATGCGATTCTGCACCCAATTATTTCAGTCTCAAATCATTCTATGGTTTCCTTGGAGATATTACCTTCGATCTTCCACAAATGTCATTTTGATCTTCTAAAATGACAGTAAAAGGGGAGGTGCATCAACTCACCCAAATTTAAGACCATCAGCTTAGCGCCATTCATCAACTCCCTATTCCTTTTGGGTTTTTTTACTCTGTCCAATTTTCTTTTATTATTTCTGTTTGTGAAGAACATCAAATCTCTCTCTGATTGACCTACAATGGGGATTTTATCTGGTAGCATCGGAACCATCGGAACTTCTTCTACAAGAACGAATGCATAGAAGCAAATTTTGAGATGTGTGGTCAGAAGTCCAAGGATGGTCATGTAAGAATATAACATTTCAGAAAAAAAGGGCCATCTCTGATGAGTAAGAACTCTATTAGAAGAAACCGACTAGTAGAAGAAACTGCAACCAGAGTTGAAGACTTTCCCAACACTGTGGCTTCTTTGAAAAACCTTCCTCAGGTACAGAAGTGGAAGCATCAGTCAAGCTCCTGAAACATGAAAAAAAGACACCTAAGTACCTCTGAACCCTATCCCCACAACTGATGAAAGAATCACCAAGGACCTCAAGTTTGGAGCATGGCACACCTGGTGGCCAAAACTATTATGCCCAGTTCGAATCAGGTGAAATTAGTGAGCAGCAAAATGCAACACACAAAATAGATAAAATATTTCATTGGAGTTCTGAAGAGTTATAATTCTTCGTGATGGATGGTTCACCTTGCTTGTAAATAAGAATGGACGAATACGAAGAGATCATTACACCCTTTAAAAAAAGCTCCAGCTTAAAATACATCAGTCTGTTGTGAAGTATGACTTGGCACTGGGGTTTAGTTTCAGATAGTATCCAAGAAGTATCAACAGCCACATACCAGGTATTAGCTTGAGCATGAGTGACTTTCCCCAATCTTAGGTGTGTTAAATGAAGATCAGAAATCATAACAAGTACATCTTGAGATGTTAACAATGTGAGCAATCATATGTAAAGAGAAAATAGACCGTGACGTAAAACTACAAGAATTATTTGCAAAATTACAAGTTCCACAATTGTGGGAGACAGACTAAATAATTAAAGACAATCAGCACGTTCCAGTGGTCATTAAAATAGTAATATCACTCAATTGAAGAAGTGTAACCTGTTCCAGAGTCCAAATCAGATGTGACTGCATTTTTGCATGGAATGTAGTTGAGCCAACCTGTACAAACAATAAAAAAGGACTTAATTAGAAAATGTCTTCTTTTAACCTGGTCACTACAAAAAGCCTTTGGCATATTACTCAAATA
Source organism: Umbellularia californica (assembly GCA_028538565.1). Lineage (NCBI taxonomy): Eukaryota > Viridiplantae > Streptophyta > Magnoliopsida > Laurales > Lauraceae > Umbellularia > Umbellularia californica. The sequence continues at coordinate 8,576,809 of JAPQWN010000006.1, read as the reverse complement.
CATGAAACACCAACCACTAGTAACCACCACCAACAAACACTGGAGAGAAGGTAATTAAAAGGCCATGCTCTCAAAAAGTGTGATTCCTTCCCTAATTGTTAAAAGATGCATACTCTGTTGAGGAATGAAATAGTTATGCTAAGATTTTACGCTCCAAAAAAATTTCAAATTATCCAAAAGGAAATTCAGACATAACGCCTCTAATCCCTTACCCCATCGTTCCAAATTGCAAAGACAATTTACCAGAGTGCCCCCCTCCAACTATGAATGGGTTTCTATTTGACATTTAATAAATACAATCAACTCATAAAGGGTGACCAAATCTCAAAGAGAACTACCTTACTATATCCAATATACTTTTTGAATGGAAAGTAACATTTCCATCATCCTTTCTTGTCGATATCTCCTTTCATCAATAATAAAATATAGTTCCTCATCACATCAAGTAGTTTCAGGGCATACAATGATTTGAATTTGGAAGCCATTATGATGATAAAGCCAAATAGAAAACGTGTTTGCATGGTTGGTTGGATAGATCCAAATGAGAAGGAAGTTAAGACACTTTTGAAGGTGAATCTTCAGGTGGAACTCATGCTAGAAGGAAACTTCTTTCAGTGTCATTAGTCACAAAATGGCCTACTGATAGGGAGAAAAATTGATGATATTGGTTAGTTAACATGACATTTTAATCACGTGAATAGGGCAATTCATGAAGATTGAGGATTCTCTATTCAGAAAAGGATCTCTTGTCCAAAACTCTGTATAAAGGAAGTTACTTCCCTAGAACCATCTAGCTTCTAACAAAGATTGATCATTATCTGTCAAACAAGAAAATAATAACTCGGCAAGAAAATAGATTTATATTTTGCTTTGTTTTTTAGTGAATAATAGCTGACAGAAACCCCGAGGGGTAGCTCAGTTTGCCTAGGACTATGGTTTGCACCCGGAGGTTGAGGGTTCGAAACTGTAGTTAATGCACTACCACACTGAGGCCACAAGGGATTGACCTGGCTCCCCCTGGGCCCGTAAGGATTATTCTAGCCCAATGGGTTGGGACACCCTCCGTTATCAAAAAAATAATAACAACTGACAGATCATCATTCTCAAGAACGAAAGAAAAAAAAGGGTTAAAGATGACTGAATGATGGTTAGGTTTGGATATACTATCTCACTCTAATACTGCACTCTTCATCATTGAGATTCAAGGGTGGTGAATCACATTAATATTTTGGAATAGATGCTACCTCACTGTTTCTTTTCTTTTTAATAAATTGAAGTTTTCCTATTGCTTTGGCCTGATTTTTTGTAGTTCCATATTTATTGCAGACACCAATCAATAAGAAAAATACAGACACTGTAATCAGTTAGACTTTTATACAATATCAGCTGCCAAGTCTTTTGACTCTCTCCACTAACCAAAGAAGAGAAGGATACAAGCGCTTATGATAGTGCTGAGGGCTGAAAACGAAAATTCATCAGCACTTGACTGTCAAATAAGCATTTGTTCTCCCAAAAGCTCAAATATCCAAAATTTCAAGCAGAGACTACATTATGAAATTGGAATCTGATACATGCTATTGTTTTTATTTCCCTAGTGGACAAACATATTATTAGCCACAGAGTACAGAAGTACATGGTTTAAGTCAGATTCGATGCCCGACCCAAAAATTCCTGATCTGGGTCCAAGTCCATGTTTTAATCAGTGTTCAAAAATGCAAAAACCCAGCTGCCTGATCAAGTCAGCTCAGAAAATCCTGACTAAAACGTCAGAGCTCAGAACACACAAACACACACAAGAGAAATAAAAAAAAAACCTTACTTTCTGCACCTTTAGGAAGAATATGAGATGGAATTGTTTTCCTATAGTTATATGGTAGAATTATTCGAGCGGACCTGACAGGTAGGATAAGAATGATGATGATGATTTATATAAAACAGAAATACTTCCTAATAGCTCTTTCCCGGCTCGTGACTGTCACAGCCAAGTCAACCAAGTCTTCACCTAGTCATACTGAGCAAGTCCAGACGCCCAAAATTTTAAAATGCAGTGAGATTTTCATCAAATACGTGAGCCGTGACTCCGTGGCTGATCCACCCAAGTGAGTTTACAAACTACAAATATGATCTAATGAGTGTGGTCCTAGCCTAGGGCCCCAAGGCACAAACCTGAACCTAATTTGGTGATTTATTTATTTTTTGGCGGGTATTGGTTTGTCACCAAATTTGGAGGATAAATCTTCACATCACACATCCAGTTATCCAGGGTCCACAATCAAATATTAAGCGTACGACAATGGACCTGTTTCATTCAAATCCTTCCAAAATCTGAATTAGCTAAAATTGGGACCTGACCCGATTAAAATACTTGTGGATCCAGGTCTGGGTCTAGCTGGACCCTGGCCTGTATCCAAACTGTTTACAACAATGCCACTGATAATAATAAACCCAACGGAAGGCCCACAATTTGAGCTGAACACTTCTTTCTGAAAATGGGATTGATGCACGAGAACACAAATTATTAATCACTCAATGCATATGAACAAATCAAAACATATAAAGGCAAATCTCACTGAAAATTAGCAGAGAAAACCTAACATGCACCAAGGGTCCACACTAGAGGGCGGCAGTAAGAAAAGGTGACCATTTAAAAAAAATGTGAAAAAAGTGAGACACAGAAGCATATTCTATTGTTTCCTTCTATAAGCTCCCTTTCTCCCCCAAAAAGAAAAGTATCTTTACATTAAAAAAAAGGAAGCGAAATTAAGAAGATAAGAAATTGAAGAGGAGGCTTGCATCTAAAGCGCTTTTTGATCGGCATATACCAACAGGATTGAAGGAAAAAATTTATAAGACAATGATTAGACCAGATATGACCACGGTTCAAATGGCTGCCGCTATGTAGCCTAGCAACCGCATTATCAGCCAAGGCCGCTATGCAATTTTGAAAATAGTGGCTCCCACATGCGTAGCGTCCGTTACGTCGTGATTTTATTTATTTATTTACTTATTTTTGCTTATTTCACATTTTTCCTTTGTAAACCACTTAAACATGCCTTGTAACTTCAAGGAAAAGAGGTAGACTGAAGAGGATATGGATGGAAGTAATAAGGTTAGATCTAAAGAAGTGCAAACCATCCGAGGCTTTGGCACAGGATAAACTATAATGGAGAAACAAAATTCTTGTAGCAAATCTCAATAAAGTTGGGACAAGGCATTGATGATGATGAAGAAATTAAAGTATACAATATCAATACAGTTATTTGTATCAGTAAAATATTTTAAGCAACTATACAATTATTGGTATTCAGCAAAGAATTCAAACCATAAAATACCAATGATAAGCCAATGCACTGATAGCTCAATGATATAGGCAGACCACTCTGGTATGACCTGGGGCACCCATGGTTGGAGGTCCCATCCCATGCTATCAAGGAACCAGCCAAGAAAAAATGACAAAAAAAAAAATGGACTACACCAAGAAATAAACTTACACTCTGACCCTTGTAAACTTTTTCTATTGCTTCGCTTGCAGCACTGGCTTTCAGAATTGAATCTCCAGAAGCACTAGATTCAACATCATACCCTGAAGCACGCCAACGCGGCAAACCTCCATCCAGCACCCAAACTTTATTGTGTCCAAATACTCGGAACATCCTTTTCACCATAAAAGTAAAGAATCAGACATGTAGAAATAATCTTATCTAAAATCATATCTTAGTAAGTGCAACATAGAGCCCAGAGCATACCACCAAACTCGAGCTGCACTAAAAATTCCCTTTCCATCATAAACAATCACCCCATCTTTGTTCTCAATGCCAAGAGCAGAAACAGCAGCAGCAAAGCCTTCTTCCGATGGCAACATGTGTGGTAACTGATTCAAATTATTTATGTTAGAACTCAGTTGTAAACATTAAACTAAAATAGATATGAATAATGGAATCTGTAGCTATTGATTGAGTTTTGATTTGCAGCAAGAAATGATTTTTATCGTACCACTCATTCATTTAACTTGAGTGGTTGGGTACTATCAGTCTTATCACTTCAAGGATCATTTATGCCAAGAAGAAAATCGACCTAGAACCAGATAGTTACACGACTAGAAGCATTGACAGCAATTATATTTTTCACTGGACAAAGGAATCAATTTAAGGAATATCTATACGAACAGCAAACATTTGAAGAAAATAAGTGCAAATGGTGGTTTCAAGACGAAACAGAAGATAATATCCAGCTAAGTTTCATAATATTGGTAGACAAATCGAAAACCAAATATGGCATGGATGGTTTAATTTGACAATCCCCAAAGTACAGAATTTATTTATCCATGAAATACATTAATCAGTTTCTAAAAATTCATAACTCTGAATTATGGTAATAAAAGCATGATGTCCTACTATCCATATAAAACGTTTTTTCTAAAATAAAAGGGCATTAATGTCATACTTACCATATAAAAAATCGTTGGGGATGAGTTTTATACCTATGTTATGATTATAAGAGGTTAAACAGTCATCTACTTATAAAAATACTCGCACTATTCATGACTATCAGTCTGTCTTCTTCCAAACAAAAAGCACCATTCTCATGATGCTATCCCCAAACTACAACTGAACCACAATCCAAGTATAAGTCAAATCGGGCATCAATCAGCAACCCAACCGCTTACAACATCAAAACAGCAATATGCCACCTTCGTGTTTTTCTATGCCCTGCATCCAAGCTACAAGTGAACCACTACTGGTATGGCCATTGGATCAAGTGGCAATCCACATGCCGGCACCCTGTTTTTACACATGTTTTTACCCTGTTTTTCTGAGCAACAACTGAACCAAATGTGGCGTTCTTGAGATCAGTGAGGGATGGGGATGACTGCGGCTTGAGATCAATGAGGGATAGAAATGAAAATGGCTCCCAAAAATACCCATATACCTGAAGGACCCAAGCTTGGAAAAAACAGGTCTTGAACAGGTCTGGGTAAGTTTGGTTTAAGACGCATGCGCTTTTAAATGATTGCTATTTTCAGAATTACATTTTTAATGTGTGTTTTTCAGTAAATACCATTTTCAAATGCATCAATTTAGGCATGCAATTGTTTGGCATATGCATATATGATCGGAAATGCATAAATGATCAAAATGCATGGCTCTTCGTAAAACACTATTGAATGTTTCTTGTTTTGGAAAGCACAATATAAAAGCTTTTTTTTTTTTCTGCCTCTGGGTAAGCTTAATCTTAAATGCATTATTTAAGATAAAGTATCTCTCTCCTCCCTCCTCGCATCAGTCCCTTCATTTCCCTGTCTGGCATCATCCTACACAGTCTGTAGGATCTCCCTCCCTCCCTCTTTGACATTTCCATTCGGGTATTCTACAGCATCTTCTTCTCTCTCTTCTTTTTTTTTTCTTTTTTTTTTTTTGCATTATCATTTCTACTGCATCTTTGTAGTTTTGGTGGTAATAAATCATGGGCTTTGTGATGGAGAGGGGGTACAACCCTTGAGGCCTATGTCTCTTGCAGCACATCACTCTTAACTAATGAGTCCATTACATCTAAAGAAAATGCATGGCAATATCCCACAGCTGCAGAAACCTAATGTGTGGAACAGATTCAATATGAATCATCAGGTACGGCTTTGTAAATCTCCTGTCCAAAAGTTGGCTCAGTTGATTAATCAGATGGGCCACATGTACTTTTGGAAGCAGTCAGATTAAATCAAGTAAAAATATAGGTATGGTTATTCATGTTGTATTTCGTTATGGACATAGTCTCAATACCATATGGATAAGGATACATGTAGATGTAGATAAATCTAAACTTGGATGTTGGTTTGGGAAAATGATGGACCCACTCCGAACCTCACCCGGTCATCCCTAGTAAGAGAGGAGAATAGGTGGGAAAGGGTCAGTTTTAAATTGCTCGCATCCAATTGGGTTTTCTGTATAGACCTCTTATGCTTTCGGGATTCAACAGCAAAATGATAGATGGGTGGTTGCATTCTACCAATGGGTGTTGTTGAGATTTGCTAAGAAACAGATCATCCCTTTCTCAGATTACTGCAACTATTTTAAAAGTAAATAATGGGTTAGCCGCTAAAATGTATGTACGTATAAAACCTAAAATTTAGTTAAGTTTGAGTAAAAGGTGGACATAGTTCATTCACCAAATACCAAAAAAAGAAATAGTTCATTCACCAAAGATTCTTGTGGGCGTGTTTGTCTAACTGTATTTACCCTTACAATATAATTTGAAATTAATATCACAAAATATCAAGAAGTGTTACACAACACACACACGCATATATCTATATACATATGTAAACACATGTGTATACATATGTATATACATATATATATATATGTACGTATGCATATATATGCTAAAATATAACTGTTTCTGGATGAGTGCTGTGCAACTTGTCAAAAACCAAATGGTTCATAACCATTTCATCTTGGTCTGAAGCTGTGCATTCATACATCGAAGACTTCGTAAGTTGCTGTGCATAGGAACTTAAATCCATTTAAAAGAACCAGAGCAACATAGCGGCATTAACTGAGAAGCATTCACTGATAGAACAGAACATTAACTGAGAAGCATTTACTGAGAAACAAATAACATTACCCACAGCTAGTGGCAATTAGTTCAAAACTAATAAGAATGAACATTTGGAATTTCATACAAAACAAAGGTACTGTGCCTCAGTATCAAACAACTCCATTCCGGACAAAAACGGCAACCAAGAGTATTATGAAGGAGAAGTCATCTCACATTAGTAGTACGATCTGATATTCCATCTACGTCAAAGAAAAGGGCACCTGGAATGTGAGCCACCTGTATGAAGATAGCAAGAATTAATGATCTTTTTTTTCTAAAATGGTAAATAAATTTAGTCAAGGAAACAAATGAAATAAAAGCAATCAAGTAGACATCATGCAAAAGATTGGTGCAATTCTGCAAGATGCACCATCTTTAGCCAACTCATTAGCTTCCAGAAAAATATGCTTAGAACTAAAATAGAAGCATCCATAGAGGTGCTCATGGGCCGGGCTTGATATGGAATTAGGGCCCAATAATTGGGCTGGGCTTGGATTAAGTGATAGAAAGCCAAAACCCAGCCCATGTAAGGAATGCATGTAATTTAATTTAATTAGATCAAACAATTGCTCAAATGCCTACAAAAGTGATAAAAAGCCCAGTTCGGGCCAGGCTTCGGGCCAGGCCGGCCCGGTTGATTAAATGGGCTGGCTCAGGCCTGACTTTTACAGCCCGTGTCAGGCTTGGGCCGAGTCTAGGCCAGGGTTTCTAAAGTCAGGTCAGACCTGGATATGCCTTAGGCCATCTGCTAGATGCTCGGGAGATAAACCAGCAGCCAAACCCCACCTACTGGAAGAGTTGGAATTACTCTCAACGATAGCATCAATGGATGAAATTTTCATTAACTTCCTGAGATTAGTGCTATAATCCCAAAATAAAACGAGCTAGCAGCAAATGAAGAATAAAACAGGCAGGGTGAAGAATCAGTTTGATGTGGGGAAAAACGAATGGAGCAGAAAAAAAAAAGGATACTTGTACACACATGAACATCAAAGATATTGCAAGGAGACCTGTAAGATACAATTTGAACACTACCAAAATTGTATTAATTAGGCTCATTATGTCCAAAATTCTGAAGAACTTTTTTCGCTTTATATAGGGTTGGGTCATAAGTCAGAAAGACCCCATATAGATGGGATAAGGCTTCTTCAGTGGTGACGGTGGTGCTGCTGGTGCTGTTGATGAGGATTCTTTTGTCATGGTACTGACTTAGGATGACAGAGAAGGTGTGCCTACCAGAGTTTTGGAAATGCAGTGCTGTATCCAGACTCTCCTCATCTGTTGACATGGTCTTATTTGTATCTCGGTATACGCTAGGTGCTTCAGATGGGGATGATTGTTGTCAACTTTCCAAATCAACTTGTTATTGATTGTGCATTTTCTAGACAACAAGAAAATCCCAAATACTCATAAAAAATATATATAAAACTCAAAATGGTTAAGCTCCCCCATCTGTGGTCCATGCATAATTATCTCTAGTTATGTCACTCTCTGTTTTTTATTGTTTCTATTGACCTCTAGTTCAGCCACTTTTTATGATCTAAATTAATTGACTAGTGCTGGGATTTTATTCTGCATTGATAAGTTAATTTTTTGTATATATGAGGCTTGTACGTCCTAAACTTGTTATGTTTCCCTCAAAAAATTTCTACCAACTTAGCATGTCTTATAAACATAAGGGGGTGTTTGGATAAATGCATGATATAATATCAACAAGTTTAAATATTGCAAGATTTCATTATCATTAAATAAAATAATGTCACATTATTATATTGTGTCACTTATGGTGTTTGGCAATTTTCACAACTTTCAATATACGTTTGAACTGTTTGAAAATTTATTAAAAAACTCACAAGATGATATACTGAATAAAAAACGGAATGAATGTGATCAATTGACCCAATGTAGGACCTACTATTGTTAAAAAATACACGATTAAATGTTAAAAGCTTGAGATCCCAGCAATGTCGTTTAATTAAGGTAGGTCCACCAAATGTTGATAGCCATGGTGTAATACATCTAATGGTGATTATTACTAAAGGCCTATCTGATTTTTTTTGGTAAAATCTTATCTAATGCGAGGCATCATTAATGAATCCATCTATGAGAAATCATAGTGGGGCCCATTTAATATTGGTAGTCATATTAACACAACAGAAGCTATCAAATAGTGGGACCCATTTAATGAGAGCAAATTGATAATTGCAATCACACAATTCATTCTTGGTAATTATTAAGAAACCTAGCTAATTTTGGTAGTATGGGACCCAACTAATGTTGGTAATCACGATGAAAGCTCCCTAGTGTGACGTTAGCAAGACTCACCTAATATTGATAATTAACAAGGGTTATGTAATTGTAATATGGTTATAGGACCCCACATTAAACTTATAAGCAATGTGGGGCCAATCTAATATTGAGAGTCTAGTTGCACTCTTATAAGGATCATTGATGTCAAAACTTATAGTGGGCCACTATAATTAATGGTTGCCCATGAATTTTTTCGTACGTAAGAAAGATTTTATAACAAAAGATTATTTTATGAAACATATCCTTGAATAATGTAATATGAAGGTTTTTAGAAAAGAGTGAGATATTGTAAGCTACTTTCTAAGTTATCCAAACACCTCCTTTCTTGGTTAATAGATTATATCCTAAACAAGAAGATAATAGACCAAAATCTCTTGAAATGTCTTGTTTCCAAACACCACCTAAATGACCAAGAGGTTTGCTAATATCACAAGCCATTCTTCCCACAGAGCCACACATGGATGTGTTCTGCATCACCCAAGCCTTAGATCGTGTGAGGTCCACTGTCAATCACCTGGTTCAAAAATCAGTTTGGTCCTCTTATCAAAAGGGCTCCATAAGAGTGAATGGCTTCCAAGTTTTCTTTTCAAGCCACAGATTCATTTTGTAAAATATGCCCCCATCTTAAGAGTAGCCTAGCCTACTTCGGAGTTCGACCAGAGCATCCACATGAAGGGCCCACCTCGAGGATGGCTTGCACAAAGGTGTGGTTATGGCATGTAAAATTTTGTTAGAAATACCAAACTTCTGATGACCTAAGTGGCTAGCTGCTGATTAAAAAGACCTAGTCGGTAGAAATACTTCAAAATGAAGCGTAAAGCATCACCTGATATTCTTGAAGTGGATTCCGCTTTTCATCAGGCATGTACCAAGATGCATCCAAAACCTAGAGAGATGAAGATGTAAGTGATGCATTCATATAGAGTAACAAAATGTCATAATGACGAGAAAGAAATAAATATATGTATATATACACACATCAAAAATTTTGAAGTGCCATGGATAATTCATAGGTCCTTTTGGATGCATGGAATGAGCTTTCTGTGTTTATTTTCCAAGAAAGGTTATAGCTTGCTGAGAAAGATAAGCTCTCACTCCTAGAAATAAGAATGAAGAATGTGGTCTCCTCTCCAGACAGAAAGCCTTCATTTTGCTAGTACACTCTCCTTTTCATGAGACCAAATAATGCTAATTGCAGAATCCAAAAGTAGCAATGTAAAATGTGCTATGAGTTTACGAGTGATAATTTTTAACAAAATGTAGAATTTTAAGGGAAAATGAACAAGCTGCTAGCTATGATTTAGACTCTACAAGGTAGCAACACTGAATATAATTCTAATAAAAGAAAAACACAAACAATATGCAGAAGGCTAGGAGATAAAAGGTACAAACTGAGACGGAGTCATGACGACAAAAGACACAAGCAACAGCTTCTCCCCGACATACCAGTTCAACCATTGAACCTTGTCAGTTTGCAACCGCTAGCTAGGCACATGAAGGAAGGACGTCTGTAATGGTGTTCTATTCTTTCTGTCATCGAGAAGGAAGTCTCCAGATCTCATGTGTATGTCTTCCCGCCCAAAACAAGGTTTTCTGGAGTCATGCAAGGAAAGGGACAGTTTGACTTTTCTTTTCAGAAATTTGGCATGTTGTACTGCTACTTATCACTGTTTCACTTCAATCTTCATACTACCTATGTCAAATGTTCATATGCTGAGGGATATTCCTCTTGTATTTTACATTTCCTTATCGTCTTAAGCTGGTTGATTGACCAGAAATGAAAAATGCACAATCTCTAAATGATTCTTCCACCATAGTTACACATTCTATCATTGACCATATTTTATGAAAGTCACTGGCTTTTCAGAGGCAAAATAAAATCATGATTAAGATGAGCTTGAATAAAATGAAAAAAAAAAAAAAAAAAATACATGGAGAACAACCAACGGGAATAATTCTAAAAAAAAAAAAGGAAATGTTCATTAACATTGTACCAACATAATAGGCATCAGAGCAACTTCTAAATTATGAACAGATCAGTAGTTAAAGCAGGCACCTTCACATCAGGCTCCCTGAGATTTGCATGCAGCCAATCAACCGAAACTACGGGTTCGTTAGGTGACATTGTCTGAGTTGAGAAGGTAGCTTTTGCACCGCTTGAAGATGCCAAGGCACGACAAACTAAGCGAGAAGTTGGGGATGCCAAAGTGGCAGAGCCGGAACGACTATAAAATGGTTTACCCTGCAAAATGGTAACCAAGGCAGGCCTAAAATCAACAATTAATCCCAAAATAGAAAGTGAAATAAAAGCTATTCATGAAATTAAAAAAAAAAAAAAAGTCGAACTGTTCAGTAATAGTATTGGCACAGACAATTCATCTGTTTGGTAGGCCAATTCATAATTTGAATGAATCTAACCCATTCATCATGAGCAGCATACTTATGTGCTACCAAAAAAAGGGATAGCCAAGCAACCCATTCCATCAATTTTGTAGCAATGAAGAACAGACAGCAAAGACAATTTATTTGGTCATCTAGACCATGGCCTCTGCAATGAGGCCCACGGATCCACTGACCCCAACATCAAACTACCAAGTTATGCACCTGGTTTTCAGAGATCAGACAATGCAGGGGATTGCTAATGGAAGAGAAAACCAATCATTTAAACAAATCAATCCCATTAAATCAACTTACCATATTAAAAATCCAATCTTTTACTAAAAAAAAAAAACAACAACCATTCAATCACATAATTAAAAAAAAAAAAAACCAATCATTGAAAGTCATCAAGCATATAGAAGATCAAAATGCCACAAGATACACAACAATCAACACAAATAAATCAAAATAAAAAAATCCAATAAAACACAATCACCCATATGAACAAAAAAAAAAAAAGAACCCCAGATGATTGATGGAACAACTCTCAGAAGGTGACGGATTGATGATGATACGGCCTAAAAACAAAAACCCATCTAAAACATCCAATAATAAAAAAGACCCAGATGCTAAAATCGAGCATATATTAGAGTATGAGTCTTACCTTGAAGAGAGAAGAGCAGATCGGTGGCTTGTGAGTATAAGAAAAGGAAGACCGAACCGACCTCAGTCCTTTCAGCGTTCTTGTGAGGAGGGTAGATGCCATCTAGAAACAGAGAAGACTAGAGAATTAGAAAAAAAAAAAAAAAAGGGATTGCTTTGGAGATATCTTTCGTTCTCTTTCGTTTTCAATCAATCCAAAGGAATGAATACAATCATTGGAATTGGGATGGAAGAGCGTACCCAAGAGCAGCAGCTGCTCCTGATACAAATAGGTAAAAAAACAAGGATTTGCCGGCTCTTAAGCCCTCGTTTCTTTTTTATAAATAATGAGGATGTAGTGGCATCCCAACCGTTCACAAGGTAGACCCCACCTTATCATGGCCGTATGAAAATGGGCCACAATTTGATGGGACATGTTAAAAAAAAAGATTTTTTTTTTAAACATACCCCCTAAGGTTTATATGATTTGTAAATAGGCCCCTTTTAATATTTGCATATAGGCTCTTACCTTTTCAAAATCAGTATTTCTAATGAAAATGGGTAATGACTATAGAATTTGTGTAGAACTTTTATAAAAATGATAACTTTGCCCTTATATCAATTAAGCAAATATGAGTATATTATTATTTACCAAAATTTCATTATTGTATCGCAATTTCCAACGGTCTCTCTCAATAACTTTTTAATGCACATGAAGCCTAATTATGCATTTTGAAACTTTCATCAATTTAATGGTGGGTCATGCATGGATTGGATCAATTGTTACTAATTATAAGCACATGCATTGATTGTCATTATAGTAGATTTTGATTTAATGAAATAGGCCCTCTATTGATAAAAATAAATTTACATACGGTTATTATCTCCTACTATTGATAAATGTAATTATCAATGTTACGAGCTTTAGAGAAAAATATATTCAAGCATTTGAATTTAAGCATATAAGGATAAAGATACGGGCAAATGTGTCATATCACGCTAACAACTTTTGATAGTTGGTTGGCTACTGATTTTGGGGATACGAAAGGTACTAAAATGAAAAGGTAGGGACCCATCTGTAAATATTAAAACCATAGGGCCCTATTTGCAAATCCTACAAACCTTAGGGGTGTATATGCAAAAGGCTCAGGAAAAAAAAAAAAAAGAAGAAACATTTCCATGAAAATCATCTTTAGATGTTAATTTAACGACCTCAAAGTTTAACGATATTTTCATTGTAGATTTTTTTTTTTTTAGATTCAATGTCATAGTGTATAAAGATTTGGTGAGAATAAAATTGGACTTGTACAAGGCCTAGGCCAACTAAGCTACCCCTTGTAATTATTTTTTTCACAATATAACTATGGATGAGAATTTCTATCATAAAATTAACTCTCTTTTCAAGCGAGCCGTGCACAGGAGACCCTTTTCCAACTATGGCACAATATATAAGATGCAGTTGTATGTCATTAATGAAAATTTAATAAAACTTTTCCAGGAACCAACTGATATTGCTGAAATCTTATCAAGATTTCCAGCACATATCAGTAATTTTATTGTATAAATGTTGTACATGAGTGCATGGTCAGGTATGTCAGCGCCACGAGATGTGACAATAGTTAGTAAATGAAGTCATTTTCATATGGAAGTTTTCATACTTTAAAAGGTGTGAAACAGGATTAGGCACCTCCTTTGTCAAGTAAGGTATTACAAAGGAGGTCTGGGAGTATAAAGTGGTTGAAAGTGAAGGGTCAAGGTGGAGATCCTGAGGAGGTTGCCAAATTATAATTTATTAAGCTGGATGATTTTGAATCTAATTTTGATCATGCTTTTTAATTTTGACCAAAATTACTTTCGGTTTCTATAAGTGCTAGCGTACTCTTCCTCCACTATCCACTAATATACTTTCACCCACTTATGGACTCCCACCTTCCCATTTCTAACATACATAGCATCAGACCTTTCATGCATACCTGTGATTAGCATGGGTTTTTATGATAGTTTATATTATATATACGGCGGGTGAGAAATCAGATCCTGTAAAAAGGGGATGTTTTGATGGACCCTTTTAGATTTCCACTTTTAGTCACTCAACACCCCCCTTTGAATTGACAGAAGTTCATTTCCTAGAAAAGGCTTGGAATTTGGTAGGAATTAGGCAAATGGGCCTGGCCTGTTCTGATGCACTCATTTCATGGAAGATGGCTATGGTCCAGACAATCAAGCAGTCGATATGTTGTGCCCCCATTCCCCACCACAAGATGACCAAAAACCTGGGCCGCAAAACCTTAGTCATTCAATCTTTGATCTTTCCTTTTTCCTAGACCATTTTGTTTTTATTTATTTTTCTAGACCATTTATAAGAAGAAAATTAAATCAATTCTCATTCCTTGAGCTTGCCAGTCATCACAACATAGCATTTAGTAATATAAAAAACAGAACTACAATTAAAAAAATAACTAATAAGAAATAATAAATAACATTTTTTTGGTGAGATGGCTCACAGGACTAATCACAAAAACATAAATAGGAGCTGCATACTACCAAGGAATTTCTTGACCATCCCAGGCAAAGAACTTGCCATTGTCACTGCTTTTCGCATTGTCGATGATGCTCAAGAGTTTCTGTACAGAAAATTCTGTTGTGAAGAGCTTATCATTGGGAACGTTCCTCTGAAAAGGTCTCGAGAGATCTGTGTCCACTGTTCCTGGATGTAATAAAATACAGATGATTGGATCTTTCCTCCTTGCAAACTCCACCGATACAGTCTTGGTCACTGCAAACATTATTAATCGAAAAACCACACAAAAATAAATGAGTGTACATGAATATTTTCCTCAAGCAATTTATATGATAGTTGATCCAAAATTAATCTTAATTTGCGTGGGAATTGAGTGTGTGCATTTAGGAAACAATATTTGGCAATCAGGCTGGAAATTTATGGCTATTATCCAAATAATTATCCAAACACAAGATCCTAAGCAATAATGAACCTTTTTCACACTATAGATCATTGATTTCAGTCTAAACTGTCAAAAGAGCAGCCTACCCCAAGGGTTAGGATTTTGCCATGCATTCTAAGTGAGGCTTGTTATACCATGCTGGATACGTCAGATGAATGGTGTATTGGTGTGGATCACTGAAGGTTGAGGATCCTATAGTTCCATTTTCTTCTAGTGATCAACCAAAATCCAGACTTGGCGTTCATTTGATCCAAAATAGCAAACAATTTCACATTGTTAAACTGTATGGGCTAAAGATGGTCTGGATCTAAAGAAATGTCTGGTATGATGATGTGGGTAAAGTCTAAAACGATGCATGCAGTGTCAATGATTTCATAATCCAAAATGTTGATCTGAAGGACCCAAAATGGATGAAATATAACGAAAAATGACCCAGACTGGAAAATCCTAATCCTCCAATCAACAGATGATTGATTTATTATTTCTCAATCATCTATTACCATTGGTTGAAGGGTCTAATCTTTCAACTGGAATTAGAGGAATTCCATCCACCAAAGCGAGGGTCCTAACTAGCTTGAGCAAATGTGACTGTGCATGACGTCGATTGTTTAAATTTTAGTTCTCATCCATAAGGTTTGTGCATGCTTACATTTATCATAATTTTTTTAGTTTCCCAGAATCAAACCATATCTTAGTTTGCCATGAATCCACTATTAATGGCTGGATCTTGGAGTTAATAATCACATAATACCGAAACTAGACAACGATTAGTATATTGTTGTATCCATGGTCGAATTTGAACGGCTCAGATCTCCAAGATGATGGTCTGATCTTCTTATATGCACCTCTCCCTTAGAGCGAGGATGATGGCTTCCTCTTTGGTCAAGTTGAGAGAGATAGAAGGGACCTACTCATCTTATTCACTTAGTTTTCCTAAAAGGTTTCCTAATCCATCAACAATGGCAAAACAGAAGAAATTCCTTTTGCCATGTGGTGTTTGATGGTAATTAGGTAATATCTAAAGACAGGCTAAATCTTATAATCCAGGTTTTTAAGGAATTAAACCCAAAATAAGATTTGTGTTCCTTCCAGAATCACATAGGTCCCACTGTGATCGTGTCAAAGCACTCAAAAAAGATGCTAGAATGTGATTGTATCCTACACCGTGATCGTGTCAAATCACTCAAAAAAGATTCCAGAATGTGATTGTATCCTACATTTGAATAGTAGCAAGTTGATCCTATTAACTTTTTATCATTATGTAGATCAGATAAATGAAACATGGCAGAAAATGAATCATGAGGAGGTTGCAGAGTTAAGTTCCATACATTGGTTGAGTGCTGCCTTTGAAGATCGATATGAAAGCCAACCCCCTAAACGATTATCCCTGATAGAGCCCACCCTGGCACTTAGGTTTGCTACAACAGCAACATCCCGTTCAGTTCCAGAGCTGCCTCCTCCCTTTAAAAGTGGCCACATGTGCTAGCCAGGACTCAAATAGAAAAGTTAACAGTGATGAATGCAGACAGGTTCCATATATAAAGTTTTAGCAGCCATTAAATTGAACCAAGCTAGTATGATCTCATACAGCGGAGCCAAAACCTTTGAACATAAAATTGAAACATGCAGAGGTTTTGAATACAAGTTAATTGCACCCAATAATGACTCTGCAACATACTTTCATCAAAAATAAAAATGCATTAATTATAGAGTAGACTACTATTGCACGACTTACAACTTTGTGGCAACTCATTATAGAGAACATGCGGAATGAATAGAGACTAATAGTGGAGAGTGATTCATCTAACACTATCTCTTGGGTTACCCGGAGAGGGTCCAAGCCTTGAAAATTTCAGTTTTACCACAACGAGATAAAGATAAAGGAGCTGGCATCTACTCATAGTGTAGTTTTTTTCTCCTGTGATTAGATTGGCTACTGTGTTGGCAGATTCCTAAACACCCAACTAGAGACTAATCTGGAACATCCTAATTATTGGTCCCTAATTGGAGGAAGCACAGTGCAAAAATCATACATTCCTGACCATCCAGTTAGTGGCATCAGAATGTTAACAAGAATATAGGCACCACTTGAACAATGAACAAACTCCAACAATGGGTCCCAACATCTGGATGGTCTCGTGTGAGTTGTTTCGAAGTGTCTTTTACATTGGTATCCAATAAGGAATCTATTGTCAATGATTGTTATGAGGTCAAGGATGGTTGTACAGTGTGGGGGTGCCTTTCAGGAGAAGTCTTCGTCCATCGGAGGAGGGTCAGTATGGGGAATTATTGAGTCTTCTTTCTAATGTTTTCGTGTGCAGGGATTTTAAGAATTTATTCTTCTTTTGTCTGGTTGGGGTTGGCTCCTCCCCGAGTGGAGGCCTTCTGCTGGTTAGCAATTGAAAGACTTCAACAACTAACAGGTTGAAGAGAAGAGGATTCACGTCAACTAGCATCATAGACACATGTGATGTGTCATAAGGAGGAGGAATCTGTTAACCACCTTTTTCTTCACTGTGAGGTCGCAGCCGGTGTCTGGAGTCATTTTATTGGAAGATGCAGCATTCATTGGTGTTGTCCAGAGAAGATTGTGGATGTGGTAGAATCTTGGATGGGGTGTTGATTCGTGGGGTGTGGTTGTTGTCAATCGAGGCCCATCCATTTAGGCCCATTTATTGTACCCATTTGTTACATTGTAATTAGTCAAAGGTTGTTACTTAATTTGTTGCTTCAGTTTAGGATCTGAGATTTGTAATTGATTGTAATTAGGGAATTAAACCCTTATATAAACAAGAGTCGATCCTCAAAGGATGGAGGACATTCATCTCTCTCTCTCTTCTGTTCTGTATTTCATCTCTCTCTAAAATGTCATGGTATCAGAGCACGATCGATCATCTGTGATCTGTGATCTTCTCATAAATCATCTTCCAAACATTGGAAGCCAGTATATGATCATCTGTGATCATTCTCTTCAGCCAAATCATCCTGATCATCTCAGATTAGACGTGGCCCACTTGTGATCATCACCAACTCATCAGCGGAACCCTACCATCTTGGTCGCCTGAAGGTTCCAGGATTTATGAAGAATTTTTTCTGATTTATTGATCATCAGAGTCATCTTCCAAGATCTGGAAGCCATGATCGTCTGTGCTTATCCTTGTTCATCTCAGATCTGAAGTGGCCCACCTGCGATCATCATCGCTACTCAGCTGGAACAGCCCATCTTGGTCGTCTGCATTTATCCATCTTTTTGAAGATTTTTTCACAATTTATGGATCATCAGAGGTAGGCCATCTGCAATTTTTTGTAGAAACTCTGTTTTATCCATTTCTTTTCATCTCATCCGTCCAAAAGTTTGGATTTGGATTCGTTATGCCTGAGACCACTTCCAATAGTTGCGGAAATTTGTTGTGAACCCATCCTCATCCTCAGATCTGACAGCAGATCCTTTGGTGGGACCCACGTGCAGATCAACACAGTGACGACAGGGTCATCTGTGTCAATCTGTGCATTGTGTTAGTGCAGTTTTCGTTGTATGCCTTCTGGGGACTGTTCTGGGCTATTTTTTTGTGCACTACTTTTGTCCACTATTTATCCTTTGGATTCTGGGCACTGGTCTGGACCTCTTCACACGTCAGATTTAGTTCACTTGTGACTGTGGTCTAAATTGCCTAAAATTGGACTATATCAGTGCTGCTGCTCCATTTCCACTATTTGACAGTATCTTTTCCGGACTGCTTTGTGCGTTCCTGATTTGTGTGTGCTTCTTCCTTGTCTTTAGTCATGGAAAAACATGAGATTGCCTTGACTCGCTTTGATGGAACAAATTATACCTCCTGAGCCTTCCAATTTCAAATTTATTTGGAAGGAAAAGAGCTCTGGGGACACATTGATGGATCTGAACCTCAACCTAAGGAAGATGATAAGAAAATCTTAGCTTGGAAGACAAAGGATGCTAAAATCAAGACCTGGTTGCTGGGCTCAGTTGAGTCACATTTTATTCTCAACCTCAAACCCTGCAAAAATGCCCGTGAAATGTGGGAGTATCTTAAGAAAATTTACCAACAGGGCAATGCTGCTCGCCAGTTTCAATTAGAACTTGAAATCTCTCAATTCACTCAAGGCTCCCGGTCTATTCAGGAGTATTATAATGGCTTCCGCAGACTGTGGTCCGAATATGATGAGATTAAGTTTGCCACGATTTTTGCAGCTCTTCTACCGGAATTACTTCCATTACAGCAATGTAGTCATCGGGATCAGTTTCTTATGAAACTTCGTCTGGAGTTTGAGACAGTTAGATCTAACTTAATGAGCAGGGCTTCTCTTCCTAGCTTGGATGATTGTCTTCAGGAACTTCTACGGGAAGAACAACGTCGGGTCACTAAAACTACTCTGGAACAACAGAGATCTGTTGAGGCTCCCCTTGCCTATGTTGCTACAACCAGACCACCTCCTGGGGACATCAGTAAAGTTCAGTGCCATACCTGCAAGAAATATGGTCACTATGCAAATCAATGTAAGGCAAAAATCTGCCGATATTGTAAGGCCACTGGTCATGTTATTGAAGAGTGTCGGAAGAAGAATCGCAATTCTACTTCCCGCAACTATGTGCAGTCAACCCCTGGTACTTACAGTGTGCCGTCAGCTCCTAGTGCTTACACTGTGACCAATCCACCATATGCTTCATCTGACTTCAGTGGTTCTCTGCAGTATGATTCTTCCTCCCACCCTGGTTCCTCACAATCTGTGTCACCAGCTCCTCTCACCCCTGAGATGGTAAACCAAATGATCATCAATGCCTTAGCTTCCATGAACATCGCAGGTACTGCTTCCTCTCTTTCCAATACCTGGTACTTAGATTCTGGTGCAAGTAACCATATGACCACTTCAGCCCTAAAATTACAAAATGTTGTTCCTTACACTGGTCATCTTACTGTCCAAGCTGCCAACGGAGATCATCTTCCAATCACCTCTGTTGGTGATACCCCTAGCCCCTTACCATTAACCAATGTTTTAATTTCTCCTCATCTTGCTACCAATTTGGTTTCTGTGGGTCAACTTGTTGAAAATAACTGCAATGTCCCTTTTTCTCCTTCTGGTTGTGTTGTGCAGGACCAGGAGTCGGGGGAAGTGATCGCGAGGGGGCCTAAGCGTGGAAGGCTTTTTTCATTACCAGTGTCTTCATTTATTCCGAATAACTCCTTATATCAGTTATTTTGTTTTTTCATTAAGAATAATTCTCGGTTGTGGCATAATAGACTTGGTCATCCGAATGCCTCTACAATGTCTAATTTATTTCAATCTGGATTATTACATAAACCTATTGATTCTGCTTCGTTTGAATGTGATGCTTGTAAATTAGGAAAGAGTAAAACTTTACCTTTTCCACACTCTAACACACGGAGCACTGCATGTTTTGACTTAATTCATAGTGATGTTTGGGGCATTGCTCCAACTCTTTCTCATAGTCATTTTAAGTACTTTGTCACCTTCATTGATGACTACAGCAGATTTACTTGGATTTATTTATTACATTCAAAGTCTGATATTCTTCATGCTTTTAAAAATTTTTTTAGCTATGTTGAAACTCAATTCTCCACATGCATTAAGGTTTTGCGATCCGACTCAGGGGGGGAGTATGTGTCCAATGATTTTCAATCTTTTCTTACAATTAAAGGAATCATTTCTCAACGTACATGTCCGTATACTCCCCAACAAAATGGAGTCGCGGAACGGAAAAACAGACATCTCCTTGATGTAACTAGAACACTTCTAATTGAATCTTCCGTTCCACCTCGTTTTTGGACTGAAGCTCTCACCACGGCAGTTTATCTCATAAATCGCCTTCCATCACCTACCATTGCTCATTTCACACCTCATTTTAAACTGTTTGGACATCAACCTGTATTTGATCACCTTCATACTTTTGGATGTGTTTGTTTTGTTCATCTACCTCTCACGGAACGAACAAAACTAACCGCGCAATCTCGCAGGTGTGCGTTTTTGGGTTATGCCACTAATCAAAAAGGTTTTGTTTGTTATGATCCCATTGGACGTCGTATCAGGGTTTCTCGGAATGTTATTTTCTTTGAAAATCACTATTTCTTCCAAACTCACATAGACTGTCCTCAACCATCTTCACCCGCTCTCTTACCTGGTTTCTCGGATCAAACAACTGTTACTAGGTTTAATCCTGATTTTGTGTATCACCGATGGGAAAAACCTACCACTGCAGATGGCCATCCTCCTGATCCTCCACCGACCAATGGTTCTGTGCCTACTCAAGCCTTGCGTCGCTCCTCCAGATATTCTAGACCGCCTGAGAGGTATGGATTTACCCATACTTCTTTGATGACAACCCTATCTTCTGTCCCTATTCCAAGTTCTTATTTGCAGGCTGTACAAAAAGATTGTTGGAACCAGGCCATGAAGGAGGAATTGGATGCACTGGATCAGAATCACACTTGGGATTTTGTGGAGTGTCCTTCAACAGTTAAACCCATTGGTTGCAAATGGATTTACTCGATCAAACTTAAATCTGATGGGTCCTTGGATAGACACAAAACTAGACTTGTGGCACTCGGCAACAGACAGGAGTATGGCATTGACTATGAGGAAACGTTCGCACCTGTGGCAAAAATGACATCTGTTCGGGTACTTCTCGCCATTGCTGCCTCTAAATCCTGGCCTTTATACCAAATGGATGTCAAAAATGCATTTCTCCATGGGGATCTGCAAGAAGAAGTCTATATGCGGATACCACAAGGCGTCCCCTCTCCCTCAAAGAGGACTGTTTGTCGCCTGCGCAAATCGCTTTATGGTCTAAAGCAAGCTCCTCGGGCATGGTTTGAAACCTTCAAGAGTCGCTTATGCAAGAGTGGTTTTACCCAAAGTCCTTATGATCCGTCTCTCTTTCTATGCCACACATCTACTGGTGTTACTGTGCTTCTCGTATATGTTGACGATATTATTATCACCGGCACAGATGCTGGTATGATCAAATCTCTCCAAGCTTCTCTCAGGGATTCCTTCCGTATGAAGGATTTGGGCCCATTGCATTATTTTTTGGGCTTAGAGGTGCATCACTCTCCCAAAGGTCTATTTGTTAATCAACACAAATACACATCAGATCTTATCGAGTTGGCTGACCTCCATGATTCTTCACCTGTTGATACGCCTGTCGAGGTAAACCTCAAGTTAAGTAAAGATGATGGCGATCTTCTTCCTGATCCTCATACCTACCGGCGTCTGGTGGGCAGTCTTGTCTATCTCACTATCACTAGACCTGACATATCCTATGCTGTTAATCTTGTGAGCCAGTTCATGACCGCTCCTCGACACCTTCATTTGACAGCTGTGAAGCGGATTATTCGCTGTCTGCTGCGAAATGTCCTTCGTGGTTTATATTATCCGAAGGATAATCCTCTTCATCTGACCGCTTATGCGGATGCTGACTGGGCCGGCTGTCAAGACACACGCCGTTCTACTACTGGTTGGTGCCTGTACCTTGGAAATTCTCTCATCTCTTGGAAATGCAAGAAACAAGATCGGGTGTCTCGATCATCCACGGAAGCCGAATATAGGGCAATGTCTTCTGCTTGTTCTGAGATTTTATGGCTACGGGGACTTCTCTCGGACCTTGGGTTCGCTCAAACCTCTCCTACTCCATTGCATGCCGATAATACTGGGGCTATACGCATCACTGAAAATCCCGTCTTCCATGAACGCACTAAATATATCGAAGTTGACTGCCACTTTATTTGAGATGAATATAAGCGTGATGTCATTCGTCTAACGCATGTCCCTACAGAACTTCAGTTTGCAGATATCTTCACGAAGGGACTTCCTCGGCCTCGACATCAATTTCTTGTATCCAAATTGCTGCTTTATGACTCCCCAGCATCAATTTGAGGGGGGGTGTCAATCGAGGCCCATCCATTTAGGCCCATTTATTGTACCCATTTGTTACATTGTAATTAGTCAAAGGTTGTTACTTAATTTGTTGCTTCAGTTTAGGATCTGAGATTTGTAATTGATTGTAATTAGGGAATTAAACCCTTATATAAACAAGAGTCGATCCTCAAAGGATGGAGGACATTCATCTCTCTCTCTCTTGTGTTCTGTATTTCATCTCTCTCTAAAATGTCAGTTGTATCCTTTGGAGGGTGATTCCTTTTGCTATTTTGTGGTTCATTTGGAAGGAAAGGAATGACAGAATTTTTAGGACGCCTACTCGTCTAGAGCGGAGTTGATTTCTATGATCACTTTAAAGATTGTGAAGTGGGCGTTGATTAGAAAGGAGTTCTCTAATTTTTGCCTTAACGATATCCTTGTGAATTAGGAGTCTTGTAAGGGGTGTGGTCCAATTATGGTTAAGAAATCTATTCATCGGTCTCCTTCCCCTGTTGGTGTGTTTAAAGTTCAATGTCGATGGTGTTGCGAGAGAGAAGACGGGTCAAGTTGGGATTAAGGGTGTGTTGTGTAATAGCAAGGGCGAGGTCTTCTTTATGTTCTCCAAGCATGTGGTGGGTGTGATTCTAATGAAGCTGAGGTGCTAGCTATTTTGGAAGCTCTCTGATGCTTTTCAATATATTCCCACTACGCTCTTATTGTGAAGAGTGATTCTTCTAACACGGTCACTTGGGTTTCTAATCGGAAGGCTTATCCTTGGTGGTTCTAGTTCCTCTTTAATGAGATTCAAGCTTTATGTGCCATTATTAATGTTGCCTTCCGCCATGAGTTTAGGTAGGCCAATGCAATGGCATATGTGTTTGCCAAGCAAGGAGTTGATAGGACTTCCCCTGTGAGGGTTTTATTTCATAATTGTATTGTGACGGGGCATACAATGCCCTTGTACCTTTGTGCCCCCCACCCACCCCCCAAAACACCCACACACACCCCCCTTTTGTATTCTCTTCTTCTTTTTCCCTTGTTGTCTCTCTTTGTATTCCCTTCTCCTTTATTGAAAGTTCGTTACCAATTCAAAAAAACATTTGAATGGTCTGAATTGGCATGAATGTTTGCCATGTGTAGAGTGGATGAGTTACCATGATGTTGTATTGTGCAAAACTATGTAGTTGTCCAAAAATTCATGGTTACTGGGTATTGTTCATGCTTCATACCTTGATGACTAAAATGGGCCCAACTGCATTGACCTCATATGCATATAGCAAAGATGACTTTTGCACTTTCGTCAATGTTGTTTCTGACAAAGACCATCATAAAATTACTTTTGGTGTTGGAAATCAGAAATTCAGATTAGCCGGTTGCTGAAAGATCATATGTAGAAATTTGACAAAGACATCTTTGATATTTTAATAAAGATAAAGAGACATATTAATTCAGTTGTAAATTGTAATCCAAATACACAACCATTTCAAAAATAAATAAATAAAATGAAATAAAATAAACACACACACATGCAAAGACAATGGCAGCTCATTTATATAGTATAGACTAAAACTCCAGCCACATAGTTGAAATGACATCGAATGCGAGAGGTGTTACCAGCTTTGCTTGATGAGAAAACTCAGTTCTATAAGAACTGAGGTCACCTTCATGAAGTTGATAAAAATCCAAAAACATAAACTAGGATTGAGGTCACCTTCATGAAGTTGATAAAAATCCAAAAACATAAACTAGGATTGTATGCTTGGCTCAACAGCACATGGCTTGTCCCAGCAGCACATGGCTTGTCCCAGCAGCACGTGGCTTGTCCTCGCCATGCGGATATGAAGGCATGATCTATGATGCCCGGATACGGACACGGGTACGGATACGGGACACGGGAACGAGCATCCGATACGTCAACTTCAAAATTTTAGGATACGGATACGGGTACGGCATTCCTAGAAATATATAAATATAAGTATTTGGTTAGGGATTTATTTTGGGTGGAATGCTTATTTTATCTCAATTTAGAGCTCAAATATTACAAGGCCCACTATTTGTTTCAAATTTTCAATGAGGTGGGTCTCCTCCTCCTCCTCCTCCTCTTTCTTCTTTTTTGTTTTCCCTTTGGATCAAACTAAGAGAGAGACAGAAATTGGCCAAAATGGAAAATCTGCTGAAATATTGGGCGAAAAATAATACAAGCCGTATCCTGAAATTGGCCCCCCGTATCCCAGCCGTATCCCGTACTGGTATCCGTATCAGACCGTATCGGTACGGGTACCACTAGTAATTTGCAGTATCCGGGTATCATAGGGCATGATTATGGCCAAAGCTTCAACAATCTGTAACTTGCTAGGTGCAGCATTCTAAATGTGGGGTCCATAGTATTGACTGGAGTTCAAACACATGCTACGAAGGTGCCCTTCAATGGTTAGATAATCATATCCTTCAATTGCTAGGCTATTTACTTCTGAACAATGGATCCCTTTTTTTTAAGGTGTTGGTGTGGGTGTGTGGTGGGGATGGTGGTCTCTGTCGCCCCCCCCAACCCCAACTTCTTTTTTTCTTCCTTCCTGAACTTCCTACGTTATTTTTAGGTTGCTGACTGGAGTTCAAACTGTCGATATGATGATCCATTCCATGGCTGGATAATCCAACCCTTCCAATTTTTACACTCTTTTCTGCCATGGTCATGAGAACTGGCTGGGTCAAGTGATGGTTAGAGTCACCTACTTGGTCGAGTCCTATGATTTTTGTCGTAACAATTTTTCATATATTAAAAAAGAGAGAAAACGAATCTCAATTATTTCATCCACTTCAACATGTCCATACTCGTATTCATGTTGCAACATGCAACACAAGAAAATTAAAATGATGATCATACCCAAGTTACAAAGATGTTTTTACATAATTGATGAAAAAAGGTTGTAAATAGGCTGTATATGTTTGTGGAGGAAATCGACCAAAAGACCAATTAAAAAAAAAAAGAAGAACTGACCAACAGGTTAAAATATTTTACAACTGAAAAAACAAACCTGGTTGCAATACGTTTGGAATTGAAAGAACCCCAGCTGCATTAATTAGAAGGTTTAAAGTCCCATATCTTTCTTTTATAGCTTTTGCTGATACCTGCCATAAAAAGGTTATATCAAGTGAAATATTAATCCTCCCAGAAGAGACATCTCAAGAATTGTTTCCTGAAAATAAAAAATCTCAAGAACTCTGTCATTGATAAAAAGACTACAAGAGTATCAACTACCAAGCAACCAAGGTCAATACGCACCTATAAAGGGAAAAGGAAGAAAAGGAAAACCAAGGTCAATGCTGATATGCTGATAACAATTTCTATAAATGAAGTTATTATAGTTGCATTTAGTGCAGTATTGTGATTGTGAAGCCCCATCACAACAAACATTGTAATTTGCTTCTGCCTTGTCCCAAAAGAGGAGAGAAACATCAGTCTTGAGTGAATTCATTCTGTTCTTGCACAGATCCTTCCCTCTTTTTTGTTCTTGCACATATCCTTCCCCTTTTTTTTCTTTATGAAAACTATAATTAGCACTATGCTCTCTCCTTTCTTTTTTACTTCTGTGTTGAAAGTAAAGACATAAAACAACAATCCATCTTAAGCAAATGGTATTGAAACTTACTTCTATTGTGCTTTCATCTGTCACATCCAACCGTAGAATATTGAGGCGTTCCATAAACCTCCTTTTCAACTCAAGAAGGCCTGTTGACCCATCAGGATTCCGACAAGTAGCAACTACATGCCCTTTCTCATCCTTCTCTAATAGCTGCCTGACCTATCAAGCAATACACAAATGAGGCGAATAGCCAAATATAGATATCTTATAAACATTCCTGCTTTCATAGAAAATAAAATAAGTAGAATGCTTTAAAGTATGGATTACTAGGGAAACTATAAAATAAAAGTTGATTTACGCATTATATCAGTCAGGGCTTTTACATGCATCATGTTGAAGTAGCAATACAAAAATGAAGTAATGAACACATGAACTACCAATAGGCACTTGATTGCAAGCTTCTCTATTGTTTTACACCTTCTACAGAATCAGTTATGAACTTGTAATGTGCATTGTTCCTAAAAAATTCCTCATTACATTATTTGGGATTTTCCATGAACAAGTCCACAATGGGTCCTTGATTTGAAAGTCTTCACACCATCAAGATATGTTATGAACACAAATCCCCAAGTTCTAGAAATCAAAATTTCTAAGGTGGGGAATGGTCCCATAATAGACCTTAACAGCCTAAACCCACTTCTAAAATTTGTGTTAAATCAATGGTAACAGTGAAAAGTTGTTCAAAAAAGCAGGGAGGCAGATGCCATCTTGACAGAAGTTGAAATCGCACAAGTAATATGCTGACAACACTTGTGAGTGTCTTACTGAAAAATTGACACTGAAGATAGTAGGTTGGTCTATATATTATTTTCAATATTAGGTGCATTGTAGTCGAATAAAGATGTCATACAAGATTGGTCATAGTTTTCTTTTTCCTGAAGTTTCTACATCTGACTTGTAGAAGCTATGATGATTTGTCATACAAATGTAGACAGGTTTTGGTATTAATAACTAATAAGACCGCAGCAAAGAAAGCTAATGGCAATGGGCATGTAAGCTCTGCACTCTAGGTCTAATATCCCTTCTAGCTTTTGCTTGTTGGACTTGGAACTGTGATAGAGTAATTCCTCTTGCTTGTCTCAGTATTTCTTGGGGTTTTAGTTGTGGTCCTAGTATTACTGACATGTCAGGGATATTATCATACAAATACCAATTCAAGTGATTTTTGCAGCATGCACATATTCAAGATTGATGCCATTCAGCAGGTGGATCCACTGAGATTATGCACTGACCCAGAAATCAAGTGCTCTAGTAAAGGGATGGCTAACGCGCAACTTGAATATAGATAATCGGTCATTTTCTTTCTGGTTCCATTTCTATCAATTCCTCTAATACATGTCCCACCTGTTGACTAGGCCTAAATTAGTAAATTCTATGTCAATGCATGTCCAGACTGGGAGTGTGGAGACCATACTGAATGGCCTGGGTATGGAACACTTGCCCTGGGAGAAGTGCTCCATACAAACATATGATCTGTAGTGGTGCAACTATCTTCTAAAATTCATTTGTACAACTCCACTATAATAATTACATGAAAATGCTTGCACATATGGGTATCAGCAACAAATAAGCATAAAAATCCATGAAACACCTCACAGAAAGAAGCTCAACTAAAAAAAATAAAAATTGAAGAATTAGATATGTAAACCAAAGAACCCATAACAATGGAAACAAGTTAGGCCATATAATTCAAGTAACAAAAGAAATATATTATAATTGTATTAATTGCTGAAGAAAAAAAAAATTCAGCATCCACCATTTGATCTTGTCCAGAGAAGCACATCTTGAACAACTCAAATGCCAAAATCAAACACATTTCACGCATGAACTCCAAATGCAATCTATAAATGCATGTAAATGACAGTTCTGGAAAGTGGGAAAACTGGGTATCATAAAAAACAAATCATAAGCCATGAAGCCAGCACCAAAGATAGAAAATAAATACAGGGTTCTCTCGTTTATATCTCCAAACAAACATAAGAAATTCAAGATAAAATGTTCATAGAAAGAGAGAGAATCATGATTTAATTCCATAAATGGGTATCACAAAACAACGTCATAAAACCATAAAAATTAAACCAGCTACAATGCACCAATCACACAACCCCCAAGTAATTCAAACGAAACCATGAATGGGAACACAAAAAATCCAACCATGATAGAACTGAACAAAAGTATGGGTTAAAATTTTGCTTACAAATTCCAGCCCAATTCCTCTGGAAGCTCCTTGGACCATGGAAACCCTGCCTTCCCTATGCATTGCAGAGTTGCAGAAAGAAGCCCTGTGAATAGAAGATCTAAGAGGAGAAGGGATGAAGATTCTCATTGTGAGAAACTTCATTACACCAAAAGATGATAAAAGGAAGAAAGAAATCTCTGTTTTGGGAAGTGGGTATCTCAGAAAATGTCAGATTTTTTCATCTGACGATAAAGAACATGAACAAGAAAATTAAGGGGGAAAAGGAAAACATCTTCTGGGAAAAGAAGAGCAGATAAAAAACATAAAATATGTAAGAAGAGTAAGGGGGGTTTCTCAGAATGAAGAAAAAAGTGGCATTTTTTGTAGTTTTGATGAAATTCTGGTACCAAGGAGTTATAAATTAAAAAAAACTTGCTTCTTTTTGAAAATTTACAAATAATTTTTCCTTTTTTATTTTTGCAAATAACTACTCCATCAGTTGAAAAAACTTGATGAGCCACTTCACTTACAATCAAAGGCCAATTTTTGACTGGTTTATGACATCTTTTTTTTTTTTTTAGTAAAAGGAGAAAGCTTTTTTAACTATAACCTAGACACGATTAAATCAAGGATTTTAACCATAATTAAATTGACATGAATTAATTGTCTTTTCACATTACCACCTCGATTTTAATTTTAGTAAGGTTAATAGTAACAAAATTCTTATTCTTTCTAGAAAAAAATATACAGTGGGAACATGCAACCATCATCAATAGTTAAGGTGATCTCAAACTTGCACTCCGTCCTTGGGCCCACTTGTCAAGGCAAAAGCCTGAGTTACCCTGATGCGTGAGGGAGGTAGGGACTTCACACGTCTGGGAAAATACTTTGTTGATTCATATATATTTATATATATGTATATATATATATATTCAATGGAACAGGCTATTTAGGATATCATTATTTTGAAATCTTTTTATACAAAAATCTTAATTATTAGTGGTCATATCTCTTTTATTTAACAACATAATCCAATTCCAATAGAGAAAAGGGAATTCAATCGAACACTTTAAGAACAAAAAAACACTTCTCCCACTTCTGTTAATAGATAATTAAAATTGTAATTATTTCCCTCCTCTAAATGAAATATAAATAGGAGAAAAGAGACTTTTCCAAAGATAAGATATTCTACTCTCCACTTTCCTCCTCATTCAAACAACCCTTTGGTTTCAGATTGAACCAATAAAAAATCAGTGATAGTCATGACATGTACATATTAGATTCTCTTCTATAGTAAATACTAGCTCACATCCCTCACGCTAGCGCCACACCGAGGGATTGATCCTCATTTATTTATGCGGAGGAGAGGTGCCTCACCATTTAGCCATAAGCGGATTGGCATTTACATATTAGACCAAACCTGCAAGCAAAATTTTAAGAGAATAACAATATAAATATGTTATGGATATCTAATGCATGACTATGGGCCAGCAATACTTTTGATGATATTAATTAAGAATGTGTAGTGCCATACTGCCATTGCCACTTTTATGAAAGATAGTTTGCCTCTGCCCCCTGCCCCACCTTTTCATGGCTTGATTAAGAATGATATTAGCAAGATAGTTACCATATCAACAATAATACCCCAACCAACCAACTATTCCATTCTATTGAGATTCTACAATGTCTGGATGACTAGAAAATCTACAACCTTGAAAGAGAAACAGTCCATATGAAGGGTTTTCTTATTTTTACTTATATGTACATAGAACATTCAGGCTTGGCAACAATGCATGAGATTGAAACCAATACCACACTAATCAGAACCCAACATCGCATGTAAACGAAGAAGTTATGAATGCATCAGTATTTATTCCTAATCATGATTTTTGATAATCATGCATTCAATTGCAAAGATAAGACACAATGACACATTAAGCTTGACTTGGACACCCTTCATATAGTGCTTTCACAGGCATAGAGCTGTGCCAGTTCTTCCAATGAATCCATGGTAAGGCTTTGATCATTGTTTTCGAGCATCCACAGCAGGTGATCAAAGATGACAACCTCACAATTAACCGATATGTCGCCCGCCTTTTGCTTGGACTTTTTGATGAGAGCATCCATTAATGGATGGTTCAAGATCTTGCTGTTGATCATGTAACGCCGCCTTGAGCTGCCAACGAAGACCACCTCTTGCGGCCCTCCTTCGATCATCTCATCCCATCTTTCTTCTCTAGTAGATTTGGACCTTGGAGTCTTGTGGGATGAAGACTTCCCTAGCCCTGATAAGCTCCTGCACTTCCTTAGTATCTTGCTCAACTTCTTCATTCTCTGGCTGTTTGTGAGGCTGCAAGGAAAGAAGAAGCTGCATTGCCTTGATATAGACTCTGAACAGTGTGTCATGGTGAGTGCTCCATATTTTTTTTTTTTTTCTATTTCTAGATTGTTGGGCCCACCCCCACAACCAAAAAAATCGAACATATTCTAACAGCAATAAGGCACCTTTATTTATGGTAATCACATATAGAAGTTGTAGTGTATACGTGTGAATTAACAAGGCAATGAGTCAAAATTTCCTGTATTAAAATCATTACGTCCAAGTTGAGCCTTTTGGATCCGTCCATTTTAATGGGTTCAACCATGTGCCTCAAATGGGCCAGGAGGGGGTGCACCACCTAGATGGAGGTTGACTATCTGCCTTAACCATCTGGTTATGTGACAAAAATCATGCACGTGCACTCTCATGATAGAGCTCTAACCATCCACATGAGCCCTTCATGTGACTCTTGGGTCCCATTGGAAAACATCAGTCGTGTAAGAGACATCGCATTTGCATGCATTCCTACAATAATACATGCACACGTGTGGACATGTGCAGAGGGGACACTAAAATTTTGTACCATGGGCACACATCCACAGAATCGTCTGTCTGGCAAGATCTTCTAATCCTGGGAAAGATCTTCTAATTCTGCAAATTCCATTCATTTCGATTCAGTGGGGCATGTTCGTGCTAAAGAAAAAAAAAGAATGAAAAGTGAAAACGCTTTTTCAGCAGGCTTATACATTTGGTAGAGCACGGCGTTATGAGGAAAACCTACTTAAAAGAAGAACTAGCTTTTCATCACATTTGTGGAAAACAATTTCCAATGAGATCAAACTTGATTTCATGTGAAAGGCGAAAAAGGTTGTCCATGAAATTGGTTTTCCATAGCACCACACCAACGTGGAAATGAGTGATACAAATAATCTGGGTTTACATTTGGGCCCACTTGGGATGCTTGCCAGGCAATGAGATGGGTGTGGTGTGGATTACAGATTCATATAATGTCACTCTTATGAGAAAGTCCACCGTGTTCATATCTTATCTTAAGAGTGTCAAATTAAGGTGAGTGTCTATTCAATTAAGGGCAAAAGTGTATGAGGGCTTGAATTGCTTTTACATGGCGGTGGGCCCCATTATAAGGGTGAGACACCTGATAATTCATCACTGTTTCAATGCCATCCTGATGTCATACTGTTCCCAATCCATGTGCTGCCTTGAGCTTGGGTTGTTTTATGCTAAATATTGATATTTCTAGTTCAAGGAAATTGGTACAGATGATGAAAGAGTTGAAATAGTTTGACAATAATTTCCTTGGTGGGTCTAATTTCCATGCTGCAAAAGTAGCATGATTGGCCTATGAGGTAATGTCTGGTGGTCTGATGAGCCCAATTGTTGAATTGAAGTTCTTAAAATTGCCAACATCTCGCACAGAGTTATCAAAGAAGGTCCTCTATTAGCGTGCCGGCAGATCATCCAGCAGAAGAAAATGGAAGGGGATGTCACTACTCGCAAGCCCATGCAGTTTAAATCATTTGGTAGCTGTTATGCATTTATGTCCATGATGACAAGAAGGAACAGGCCATAAACCCTAAAAAGAAAATACAGAATTTTTATAAGTATAAATAAATAAATAATAAAAATTTGTTAAGGTTTTTTAGATGAAAAGATGAGGTACTAGGGAAGTTTCTCCTGTTCATCTATTTTTTTTCTAATAACAAATATTTCAAACTTTATTGAATGAAAAATTGAGATTAGAAGTGGAAATAAAAAGCAAAATTATATAAACTATAACTTAACAATCGAAATGTAAAAATAAAAAATAAAAAAAAAAATCAAAGATAAAGGAAGAGATTAAAGATCTAAAGGTAAGGTTAGGTTGGAGATAAAAATAATCATACAAAAATAGACAATATAACAACAAAATAAAATTAAAAAGGTTAAAGAAAAAAAAAAGGGCCTACATTTGTAATATAAGGATTTTCTAATTTAAATAACATTGCATACCAATCAAGTAGTCTTTCTTCCATAGTAATATTCATGACACTGATTTTATTTTTTGGGTGGGCCACAAAGACATGATTGCAACAGCAAAGATGGCTCTCAGATAGGTCAAATCAACAAGTCTTCTTCCATAGTTACATTCATGACATGATTTTTTTTTTCTTTTGCTAAAAGACTTTGACTGTAACTACTAACAATAGGGTTTATATGAGTTATCTTTGCTGAAGTGATAATTGTATATTTTTTAAAATGGAGAGGATGAGGTGCATCTCTGAAAGGTTGACAGTGACACTCTTCAGAGGATAAGTGTGCCAACTCATCAATTGTCTTGAATTAACTAGTATATAGATTACTGTAGCAGTTGAATGTATTTCAATAGAATAGTAAAGTATCTATCCAACACAGAATTGGTCAAATCATCCATCCTAAACTTTCTACATGATCCTTGGATTGGGGAATCGAGACAAAATCTAGCAGTCTGATCAAGAAAAGATATGATCAGCAAGATCTATTGCCACTTGGAAGGACTCTTGAATTTTCTTGAGCAACTTGTTGTGGAAATGAATTCTAATACCATATCTAGGGCTTTCATAAAAGCACAAAGGGCTATGGAGATTGACTTTCATCTTCAATGATAAGATTAGGTCACTTTTGGCCTAGATGTTGAGAGAGATCTAAAATATGAGATCAAGTCACTTTCGGCCTTAATGTTGAAAGTTACACAGCATGACACATCATCGTTATCACAATCATCAAAGCCTCATCTCATCAATGGTGTGTGGCGCGCACACAGCAAAACAAAGAGCTATCTGAGACCAGCAATCACCCAGGTCGTTGGTTTCACTTTATATCATTTTTAGATTCCCTTCTATCAATTATCTCAATCTGTTATCAGTAAAAGAAAATTAATACAAGTAATTGAGAAAAACTTTATGAAGCATAGCTTCATTTATTCAAATCATGGATACCCTTGGACTGCATGAAACATGCATCTCACCGGACTGCAGTCTGCCGCCGCGCACTCCTGTGCAAGGCTCAATAAAAGGGAACCAGCAAGAATTTGATTGAGGTGAAATTACTATAGTAGCAATGTTTCAAAGCCCCAAAGAAATTGACAAATAACCTTCCATTCCTGCATCATTGATCTATCAGACGTTGAACCGAAAAAGCATGACATCTCCTTCCTGCACTATGTAATCTTTTCCCTCGGCCCTCAACTGGAATTACAAAAAGTTACCATGTCAACTTCCATCCTCTAATGTAATGTTTATATATGCGTGTAAATGTTGTATCCGCTTATTCCAGTGAAAGGCTGTTCAACCCATTGATTTGTGTGTAAAGGCAAGTCCGAATGTGCAAAAGGAAACAGTTTATGAATATGTTGCAAAAGTAAATATATACTAACGGGATGGCATCAACTTACAAGCCCTTTCTCCCTTGCAGCTGCCAAAGAACCCGATGCAACAAAATCATCATAAGCAACCTGATTCATCCACATCACATGCACACCAGAGACAAAAAAATAGTGTTAAGGTGGAACTATGCAAGGCTAAAATCTAGATTAATTTATTGCCTAAGGACCTATTGTACACTAAACAGCACTTGACATTAGGTTGTCCAAATGTTGGAGAGAATCCCAGCTGAATGGAAAAGCAGAAACACTTGTTTGGGCCCTAAATAACTCAGAACTTCAATCTATGAAGTTCTTGGGATTTCAGTGTGAGGGGAGCGCATCCCATCTGCCTGGCATGAGGTCCTGCATGATGACCAGAAAAGAACTGCAATATATTTCTTTCATATGGGCAAGGAATCAACAAGCATTTAGCAGGCAAGTCCCAACAGAAATACACAACATATTTAAGCCATAAATGTTGTAATCCATAATAAACTAATCTTTAGCTAATCCTGGTCATACTAGACCTCATGAAATTACCTTTTTTGGATTTTTTTTTTATTTTTTATTTTTACATTTCACGTTGGCTTCTTTTATAAGCATGAAAACTTACATACAAGGAGAACAACTATTAGTAAACATTTAACCACAAATACGTGTCAAAGTATAGGAGCTTCAACCTTTAGGGGTTGCCTTGTTCAGAATTCTCAAATCAGTTCACTAACAAATTTCCAAGTTACAAAGGCCAGGGCATATTTGTTCCTTTCCAAGCTGATTCTGATGAAAAGGAGTGAAGAATTTGATAAAAGGGAAAGAAGGGTAGAGACTGACATAGGTCTGATTTCATTTTCATAGGCAAAGGATGAAGATCTATTTTCAACACAAAATTGACCATTCCCTCCATGATTTAACCACCCCATGGCTGGATTCCTGTCGCCATTAATGTCTCAACCCTTCCTGCACAAAAAATAAAAGGGCAGGTAACTCATGGAAATGCACCAAGTTAATCAACTTTCCACAAACATGGAAATGATGTTCCAAGTGATATGCTCCACTAGTAAAGTGATGAGGGGAGGGGAAGGTCGATGCATTGATAAGTGGGGTGACAAGTGTGAGGAGGTTTGCTTGATCATTGGGGTACTAGTGGGTCCCACAAAAGTGTAGCTCAAGTAGTAAATATGAACTACGTCCCTTGTGAGACCATTTAGTTTATATATATATATATATATATAGAGAGAGAGAGAGAGGGAGATGCTCCTATGAGAGATGCTCTCACCTTACTATGAGAGATGATGTGAGGGCACCCACCTTATCTCTCATAGTAAGTTGAGAGGTGATGAGGGGAGGGGAAGGTCTATACATTGATAAGTGGGGTGACAAGTGTGAGGAGGTTTGCTTGATCATTGGGGTACTAGTGGGTACCACAAAAGTGTAGCTCAGTTAGTAAATATGAACTACATCCCTTGTGAGACCATTTAATTTATATATATATATATATAGGGACATGCTCCTATGAGAGATGCTCTCACCTATGTGAGGGCCCCCACCTTATCTCTCATAGTAAGGTGAGAGATACTCTCATAAGAGCATCTCCCTATATATATATATACATATTTATATATTTATCAAGCAATTTTAAATGGGTCAAGGTACCATAGTTCAAAATATCAGGCAAAACACTACATATCAGAATCAACGGATGACGAAGCAGCCTTGGCAACTACCTTAAGAGCAATACCGTGCCCATATCAGCTAAATCATGTATAAAGCTGATAAGGTCCACTACCTACAACAAACTCTCTCACTTGTTCCTTGGTTTCCATTGTGCTTCTATAGAATA
The DNA here is from genome assembly GCA_028538565.1 of Umbellularia californica. Taxonomy (NCBI): domain Eukaryota; kingdom Viridiplantae; phylum Streptophyta; class Magnoliopsida; order Laurales; family Lauraceae; genus Umbellularia; species Umbellularia californica. The sequence goes on along the minus strand of JAPQWN010000006.1, from coordinate 8,540,648 downwards.
GTTGGTCGAATGATTCTTTTGGGCGTGTAAGGTCTCATTTGATCATTACAGACGTAATTAAAATCTCCAATTTAAGGTCTCATTTGACCATTAGTCATTACAGACATAATTAAAATCTCCAATTTTTAGGCCTCTGCATTTGGGATGATTATACTTTGATAAGTTCCAGTGCTCAAATCTTTGCAGTTTGAGCTAACTATTGTTATTCTTGGGCCCTTTCCCCCCTAAATCTTTCAACTGTAATATCCACTAATCCCAACTTTACATTTAGATTGAACAATAAACAATAATATCTCCCTTTGCCTTTTTCATAATTCCATATCTAGTTATATTCCCTCTTTTTTAAAGGTAACCAGACTCATACCCATAGCCTTGTACTTGTCATAATTCCATATCTAGTTATGTTCCATTTCATTTGAATGGTTGCAGGAATTGAACCCACAACCTCATGGTTTGGATAATTCATAATGGGCACCTTTCCAACTGTGCTACATCCTCGTCTCCATATCTAGTCATCTCGCTTTCATATCTCCATTTTTTATCTGTTTAGTAACAACAACATGACTAAAACTAACAGCCTTGTGGTTGTGATGATGAGTGCCTTCCTTTGTCTCAACTTTAGTAATTCATTTTCAAATTTTTATACTCCAGTCTCCATACAGTATGATTCATCAGGTTCTTGAATAAAAGGAAACAGGACATTAATTTTATTTATTTATTTTTTTTGAAAGGTAACATGACATTAATTATATCTAATGTAACTTCTATTTCTAAAGTTTTTGTCCAATAGATTGATTGAATCAATAAATCTCAATTCAATAATTTGTGATCAAACATCTTCACAAGTCGACATGACTGTTGGGGGTCCATTATATACATATATACCATACCCTAATGCAGAAAAACACCAACATCTAACATTTAACAATATTCCAAAACTTTTGGATATTTTTCCCGCTCTTTGAACTTAACAAACTTTCACGCTTTGTCAAACTGAAACAGTCAGCGAAATTTCACTCACAGCCTCATACAGCTCTACATGAATGCATCATTATTATTGAAAAGGGTATACCTGTGATATTTGACGTGACAGGGCTAATCCCCAAGGTGTATGCAAGACCCCGCAACACATGTGCACCAGGTTGGGTGGTCTACATGAATGTATTGGCCTCCTTTACCAAGTTCCTTGCACTTGCAACATTTCAGTTCTTCAAACAATGGTTGTCTCTGGTCTTTTAAGCACATTGTCAAACTATTCTAGATGGCACTCCTTTACTACATGGCACCAGTCTATATCATAGATTTCATTTTATGCATTCATAGCTAATTATATCCTCTTGTGACTCCATACATTCATCATGACTATAGATGCACAGTATCTTTCTTACATTACTGCCCAACATTCAGCTCCACACATCAATGCACATCTGATTGTCTTGACATAAAAATATTCCTTCAATCAAAGTGGCACTCTCTATGCAATACTCCACAAACTTGTTTCCCCCACGCTGCACTATCCTATTTACAATATCCATAGTTGCTTAAAAAATTTACAAATGCAATGGAGTCTAATTGATGCTCATAAGGAGAACTACAGAGTACGCAGTCAACTTACAGTTTCAGCTCGAATGAAGCCTTTCTCAAAATCTGAATGAATTACTCCAGCTGCTTGTGGAGCCGTCATTCCTAAATGACCAGCAGAATGTGAAAAGCTTAAAGGTACATCACAGCTTCAAGAGTTTTACATAGCCTTAATCACACTTGCAGACCTTCAGGCAGACAAGTTCCAATGTGCTATGAAGGTCCAATCCACTTGTCAGCAGGGTTCACCTTTTGTCTCAGAAAATAGGCCAGTCCACTACTCAGGCATGCACGTGCAAACATCATAAGTGGTGGTATAAAAACAATTAACCACCCATTTACGACCATAAAAACTCACCGAACCTTCAACTTGAGTCTACTTTTGCATGGAACCAGCACATGCTCTGCTGTGCATTGCCTGAAAAGGTTATAGCAGATGAAAAAAATAATGCATAGGTGCCTAGTCTTGGGCCAGGGCAACTACAAAGTGGGTCCCCCTGACAAGTGGCTCTGCCTTGTGCACAAAATTGCAAGCTACGAAAGTCAATGGGTCTAAGAATAGAAGCACCAGTAGACTTAGCAAAAATCATACCAACAGAAACACAATTGAAAATGGATAAAACTTGAGAAAGTGAAAAATGGAAACCAACCTGCAAGAATGGTCCATGCTTTTGTTTCCTGTAAATAATCCATAAATGAAAAGTACCCATTTAGAACTAATTTAGGGATATGTTGGATATGAAATTTATGTTTTGACATCTCACCTTTTCTCCTGATGTGAAGTATGTACGCAGACCTAGAAGCTGATATGTTGCTCTAATAAGGTTTCCGAGACCACTTTCGTCAACACCGAGAGATTTCAAGTACTCATTTCTTTCTTCAGGTGGAAGTTCAGTAAGCTCAGACTCAACCTGTGATGGCATTTATGCCATGGTTCATGTATTCAAAAATCAGGTAAACAAATTCACAAAATCAGCAATAATGCTAAACTAGAAATCACAGGAAAGAACATAAAAGTTAATTATGCATTTCACAAGTTTCATAGACGATGACATAAAAATAACCTCCCAAAAAGAAAAGAAAAAACCCAGCAACACAAGTAACCTATTAAGTATGGATGACACAGTATTGGTTAGGAGTTTAATGATCTTTTTTCCCTATTGTAGAAATGTTACATTTAATCAGGAAAACAGAGAAAGTAAATGCCATTCAAGAGGAGTGGTTTTCCAAGGGGCCACTGATTCCTGTCTTGGTTATGGGTTGGGCCATGTGTACTTGACTGGAACTTGAAACTGCACAGGAGGTACGCAGGTTGGTCCTCTTTTCCACTCAAATCATAAGCCATATGCTATCAACAGGCAGTTAAAACCATAATGGCTAACGTGTACCTTTAACTCCGTCTGCTAAAAGATAAGGACTGTTTTTAGAGGAAAAAAAGGATCAACAATGGCCCATACCCATAATGGTAGATTATGTCCAGAATGTACTAATCACAATTTAGAACTGACCACCCTATGGACCACAAATGAAATTGAGGTCCCAAAGAAAAAGAAGGCAGTTCTCTACAAAATTGGTTTTTAAATTTATAATGTTTCTTAAAAATGCATACCTGTGCTGAGATTGTCACGAGCCCGGACTGCAACTCAGATGAAAGAGTCATCACATCTTTAAAATGAGGATTGTTGCCAGGTTCCGCAAGATCAGACTCTGCCATATTAGCAACATATATAACTGGTTTCATCGTGAGTAAACAAAGATGCCGTATAGATTCCTTCTCAAAATCTGTTAAAGAAGAAACAGATCGAGCAGGTTTTCCATCCATAAGTGCCTGCTGAATTTTTTCCAGTGCAGACCTTTCTGCTTCTTCCTGAAATTTATAGAATGTTGGATTTATCCATCAATGACCAACTGAACAAAAATCTCGTAAAGTGTACAACAATACAATACAACACCATACCTTCACTTTTGACTGTGAATCCCTTGCTTTGCCTTTTTTCAATTTTTCCATCCTTTTCTCAATCTGCATTTCTTATAAAACACAATTTAGTCCATCAGTTCACATACTTCCTAGCATGTTTGATTGCCAATGAAGTAAAACCAATTCGATGATGCACTTTTGCTTGACCAGAAATGGTGCAGGTGGTTCCCACCTGTAATCTAAGTTGCTCAGGTAGTAGGAGTGTAGGACCATCATGGAATGAAACATGCTTTATTATCTCTCTTGATGATCCTAGCTTCCCATTAATGGATTACAAATGGACACACCAAAAGGTGCACATTGTAAATAAAAAGCACCATCTGTCAAGGAGATTCTGAGTGTCTCCGATCCGCTATATAGCCTATTATATGATATCACCATTAAAGTGTGCTCACATTTGTAGTTTGCATGAGACAAACGCAATAAAACATTGTCTATTTCTGCTAGAATTATCAATATGAAGAATCTCCTAAGAGACTTAAGATATGTCATTCAAAACTAAGTTGCCTAGAGGTACATTGTCTAACATCCATACTAGAGCCCAACATATGAATATATTGGGTCACAAATAATGTGTACTCCCCATGTTTAGTAGGTATGGTACAAATTCCCTAGTTGAAAATTGTCTATGTGAAATTTTCGCCTATGGAAGTCTTGCACAAGGATGGTGCGGGATTCTCAATCTCAATCATCCACAAAAGTGGGAACCTCCTGCATTAAAGGCCCTGGCCAGAAATCCCGCATGGCAGCCATGCGGCCGTGCAGGACTCACGTAGGAGAATATTTGCCCATGGTCTCCTTCCTCCAGAAGTTATAAATATGCAAAACCTTTTTCTTTTTTTGAGACGGATAAATATGTTTCCAAGTAAGAGAGACTATCATCTAAATTCTAAATACATAATTCAAACAAAGTTGCCTTAATCACATAAAGGGAAACTCTAGCCTCAATACCTGGTCTAGATCACAAAAAACTAGCTCTAAGTTGATGACATCAATATCTGATTTTGGATCGACTTTCCCATTCACATGAACAATGTCATTGTCCTCGAAACAGCGCACAACCTGGAAAGACAATGGCAACACACCGTTATAATTGGCAACTATAGGAAATGGCCAGGGTCTGCACTCTACAGAGGCTGAAGCCCACAGGTTTTCTTTGATGCAAACCCTGGACACTCATAAAATAAATAGGATGGGTGGATATGGTTCCTTTTGCTTCCATCAATAGAAGCCTGGGGACCAAAGAACTCATTAATTTTTGTAAGATATAATTGAGCACTTGACTTATTGAATAAACTAAATTTTGCAATGGATAATAAATGTTCAATACAGGGGACTGAAATTAGGAAAGAAACACCAATGATAATAATAACAGCAGCAGCAGCAGGAATAAACATAAATTATCATGAGTCAACATAACAATGCAGACTCTTGGATGCTGGAGCACATTCAGAATTTTCTAGGGATCCTATAGGAAACGAACATCTATCAAAGGGGTGAATGGGGAATGATTGAGGGTGGAATGTACAAGTGACAATCTATTTTCTACCCATCAATAGGAAATGTCTCCACAGTCTTCCTGCTATGAATTGAATCCCTGTATATGTGGAAAAAAAATGGAGGGTCTCACTCTTGGCCCTTCAACCTTTGCCTTTAACCTCGTCCAGCCCCTCCCTTTTCCTAGGAAACTGTACATTACTGACAAATGGGACTTACTGATGTTCATTTCCAGCATCACACTTGGTAGATAAATTAGTTAATTTTCTTTTTTATTCTTTTTAGTCGACCCAGTATTGCTAGAGCAGTAATTCAATGAAACGTTTACGCCCATGTCATATGCAATTGCACCAGACAGTAAGTACAACTATGGAAGCCATAGGGCACCTGGATTGGATCATCGCAATCATGGTTCAAAATAGCAGCCGCTATGTAGTGTAGTGGGCCTAGTGGCCGCATTATCGGCCGTAGGGGCCAGCGCTACCGTCTAAAACCTAATAGAGCCAAGTACTTTTAGTATTAAATACTATTTTTCCTATTTCTCCTCAATAGCCTTTCCTAAAGTTGTCTCTACCATTATATGGGTTTACCAAAAAAAAAAAAAAGAAGCCATTATATGGTTCCAAACCACTAAAAAAACACAATATTGGTTGCTATACAAGATTAAAAAAAAAAATTGGCATTTAAGAAATTCACACTGCTACGTAGCATTATGGCCACTGACCGCTACGCCTGCCGCAACTGCTATTTTGATCCTTGATCACAATACCCAATCAAGAAGTTTCAAAACGAACAGTCAAAGGAAAAAAATCGGTAACATTGTCCAGATGTAGGCTCTCGATGAACAATTTGGTCATTCAGTGCATATTTTCACGTAGTGATGAAAATGGGGTACCTGAATACCCGAGCAACCCAAATTTGAAAAATCAGATATGGTCCATTATCTGGACCCATTTTAATCTGGGTCCAGGTTCAGGCCCACTGCATGGGTAATAAAAATTCAAATCCATCTGTTTTATACCTGGGACTCATACATCCAATAAGATGACTGTATACCACACACACATGAAGCCGAAAAACTATTCCTTCCCTTTGTTTTTGACTGAAGTCTTAGGTGTTGCCTTTTTAGAAGAGAAAAACCACCAAAAACCACTATAAATTGAGGATTGAAGCCAATGCACAAGGAGACACTTGAGGGGTTTCTCTCAAGTATGAAAATACAATCTGATAAATTTTTATTGATTTCTTCACTTATTTTGGTTAGGAATGATCATAAAATCATTCATATCCATTTACTGTTACCGATAAAAAAAAAATCATTCATCTCCATTTGCTGTTACCAATAAAAAAATAAAAAAAAAACATTCATATCCATGTTCTGAGCATAGATTTGTTCATGCATGCATTCTTTGAACTCCTTTTATCTTTTTTTAGCATAAATTTGGCTTTTTTTATTATTAGAAAACAAGGATTTCTTTCAAACTTTAACACAAATCATTTTGATAAATGTTTATTTGATTAGATGTATCTATGATTTTGCAATAGATAGATCATTAATTAATATTGCAATGATTGATAAATATTATACTATGTGGTAAATTATTGACTAGAATTTAGAAATGCTAGATTCTGATCAAATTTGATCCAAAATGCTTCATTATTAACATTTTATAGTCTTAACTTTATATACTGATCAAAATGAGTATACATGAACAAATAAATCACCACTGTTATTGCAAAATCATTCAGCGATACAAGCCCTTATTAAGGGTCCAATACGCCCATTGCTTTCAGTTACTAATAAAAGTAAACATCAAATTCTAGAACTTCCCAAAATTCTAAAATTCTTGGAGATTTTATAATATCATTTTAGATTCATATTGACAACTGATACGTCTCACGGCACTGAGCTCAATAAATATCATTTTGGGGGGTAGCTAATACACCCACTACAACCGCTTTTTTTATCCTTGTTGTCTGATGTTAAAACTCTCACCATAACATGCGGTCAAAGGCTTCACAGTAGATCATTACTTATTATTAAATGTTACTTCAATCCAATCATCATCATCATCGAGGCTAAACCATTTTTATTTGAGGTTAGTTTTTTGTTTTTTCCCTCATCCCTGCTTTGGGTAATAAAATCATTCCACATGTCATTTGATGCATCCCGTGAGCAGTTACCCAAGATAAGGCAATCAAAATTAGGACAAAATTAGGTCCAAGCACTGTCTAGTCAATCAGCCGGTTTGTGGGGCCCGCTACATGTCTAAGAAGGATATTTTACTTGTTTTTATTTGGGAGTCCTATTATGTTAAGAAAGTGCATTGTTAGGGGGTCTTGTTTGGTTAAAGAGTGAAGTTGTGCAAGTAAAAGGACTGTTTTAATGTCCTTATTATCTAATTCAGTTGGAATGAGTCAAATCCTGTGTCGATCCAAGTGTCAAATAAAATCGAAACCACAAGGAACTAGGTCTGATAGATGGGCTATCTAGTTATGCATCAAATGAGCCCAAGATTATGCGACTTTGACACTACTCAAAGAAGTTAAGAATTACAATCCATTTACCGGCACAGTATGGTCCAAGTCTGCATTTAAGAATTGTAGAATAACTAATGCACTTCTAGGGAGACGTCCATTTGAGATTATATATAGGTGAAATCTCTTCAATTTTCTACACAATTTAAGAGATTTGAAAAAAAATTCCTCTTTGATTTGGAAATGTTGAAACCCAATTGGAGTAAAACATTGTGTTATGTTATCTTGAAGCGTTGGCTTCAAAGGTTTACCCATTAGTTGATCTTTTTCCTTCCTTGGCCTGCACTATCACATTTCAATACTTCATTCCTTAACATAACAATAATATCACCCGTACAGTTTCAGAATATTGTTTGGTTAATAGCACTGCTTGATGTCATCTTTATTGTCAGTTCGGTAAAATAAAAAGAGAGGCTCCAGAGTAACTGAACAAACTGTTAGATTTAAAAACTTGTGAGAAATTTCAGACCACAGAAAATAACACAGATTTCTGACAGGCGGGCCGATTATACATCTAATTGGTGTAAATGGAGAAGAAAAATGATTGGTGTAAATGGAGAAGCAAAATGAAAATTTATCATAGGCACCTACAAATAAAGAGAGACAAACCTGGAGTATGGAATCCACTTCACGAATGTGTGAAAGGAATTTATTTCCCAATCCCTATGCTTCCAAAAGCAAAAGAATCACTTAGCAAAAATCTGATAACAAAAATGCAAGAGACAAATATAGTGCAAGAGATGCAAGCGGAAGAGTCTATGCAACCACAAACAAATAATGATGTAGCATAGAAAAATATCAGAGGTGTTTAACTAGCCATCTCAAGTTAAATATGGACCAAATTGAGTCACAATCTATGATGACCGATATGGCAAGGACATGCCATGGACACCTAAGGGACATAAATTTTAACATACAAATGAAGTATTGGATAGGATGCACTATCAATAAATTGTCCATTTTGAAGTATGTGAGATTCATAGGTCATGATGCATGAATATGATGATATTACATTTCAAGCATGTTATAGTCAATGCTCCATTTAATGTACTAAGAGATCAAATAAACATTTTCCAAGAGGCTGGAGTCCTTATATCTTAAAAACAGTACAGCCACCTGGCCTCCTTATAGCTTAAAAGCAGTACAAACACTTGACATCTTCCTTGATGATTCACACAGTAAAATCATGCAATTGATGCATTGTTGGAAAAAAAAATGTAACTATCCTAACTAAACACATTCACCATTTAAGGCATAAATACATTGACTGGCACCTATATGTCAAATCATTATGGTGACATAACTATCCATTGACAGTTTCAAAGATCATCTCAGCCAGAAAGACAGGAAGTAACAGTAGAATTTGTGAAATAATGAAATGAGTCAAGTGAACACCTCTCCTTGACTGGCTCCTTTTACAAGACCGGCAATATCAACAAACTCTATGGATGCTGGGACTGTACGTTGGGATCTGCTAAGATCAGAAAGAATATCCAGGCGTGGATCAGGAACTGCAACAATGCCAACATTAGGCTCTATTGTACAGAAAGGAAAATTGGCAGCCTGAGCTTTTCCATTCTCTACCTGCAAACAAAGTAAAGATCCTTGACCTATCTGTTTTTTCTTTAATCAACAAGAACCAATACTGAAAAAGTCATTTTAGTACCAAAAATATTACCAAAGTAACATAATATAGTGTCTTTCAGAGTAAACAGTAGAACCCCTTATAAGATGACCCTGGATTGTTGGGTTAGGCTAAGCTAATGAGGGTGAAGCATTAGCAAAGCATAAAAAAAAGATACTGCAACAGAGATCAAATTAAAAACATTTTAATTCTTGAATGAAAAACAATGGGAACCACTTAAAGTCACAATGTGTTAGGTTCCAGTAATTGAAAGAAACTATAGAACAAAATGGAGGGCTTGAATTGTAAAATAATTAATGCATGGTGGGCAAAGTGGAGATAAGCAAGTAGAGTGCTGTGTTCATGTTGAATGCCGCTAGGATTGAAGGGTTTAGACTTATACTTTTACACAAAGTTGAAAAGGAGGGCTGTAGACTTCCTCTGTTTTTTTTTTTTTTTTTATTAATGAAAGTTATTATTAAAAAAATTGAAAAAGAAGGAGAACATATTACTGGGATTCAGATGTACAATAGATGTTAAGGCCTAAAGGGACACATGTAAAGCAACAGGATCACTGGATCAAGTGATTCACGGAGATTAAGCCCATAAGCCAAGACAAATTAGAGGGTTAGGAATGGGTAGTTAGGAGTAAATTGAACACTATTATGGAAAGGCATTAAACTATTGGAGAAGAAGCTCAAGAGATTTGGAGATAAATTATTAGTAAAACAAATAGCACTAAGGAAGAGCAAGAATGAAGTGGTGAGGACAGAGAATCTTCATGGGGGTAGGTTCATTTGCATAGAGGGTGATGTGTCAGGTGGGTGAATGTTCAATGATGGCATTATAATGTGCTTATCTTCCTTCTGAATATGTCATTTCCAATTTTTAAGCAACCATAATGGAAGTAGGTTTAAAATGGTACACTATCCTTTATGAGGAATCTGTTAACCACCAAGTTCCGGGATGGATTGGTGTGGTTCCTCCATGCCTAGGACACCAGAATAACGAACAATGAACGAAGAAAGGCATGAGAGAAATATTGGCTAGTGATTGGGAAGCCCAAATTCTTGACTGGAAGGGACACCAAAGGCCTCTGCTCTTCCATCCATGTTTGTTTGCAATAGAATACATTGGAATTCATGTTCAAATGAGCAAAACCAAAGAATTATTAAAGAAGTGAAGTGTGTATAAGGTAGCAATATACGTGAGACCTTGACTTTCCTAGGATTTGAATTACCAGGGTAAAATGGCTGGTTATTCATTTCCCATCTTCCTTTGATTCACTTTCCATTAAAAGGGAGGTTCTTTGACAATCATTTTTGTATATTCAACTTGGGTCTTCATTTTAAACCACTCATGGCATGAATTCCTATGCATTCTACAGAAACAAACAGGCCCCAGTGTCAATTTCCCATACTACAACACTTGAGAATCCACTAATGAGTAAAAAACCCAGTTCAGCTACTAATCAGCAACATAATCACTTATCACATTATAATGCCAAGGGTTTATGCAGATCAAGAGAAGATGAACTGACAGTCTATAGCTGAAAGGCGGGACCCACCAGACCAACGCACGCCTCCCAGAGGTGGGACCCACCAATCCAGATTACCCAAATGAATGGAATGGAACGAAATGAAATTGCCAAACTCATTCATTGCGATGCGCGGTAAGAATACTAGGAATTCCCCATCAGTAAATTCAGATTAACGGATGGATTTCAGTCGAGATAGACAGAAAAAGGAGAGTCCTTACGACGGCATTGAAGAGGGTTGATTTCCCAACATTGGGGAGACCAACAATGCCAGCTTTCAAGCTCATGCTGATCTTGCAAGAAGACGAGAATCTCCTTCGGGCGAGGGCGTTTCCGTTTCTCCATTGGATGGAGGTGGTTCTACAGAGAGAGGGTTTAAGATGAAACCCTAACCCTAGAGCTGGTAGCAGATGCTGGCAGGCGATTCTCGCCATTGCAGCTGCTGCTATACGCACACTGAGAAATAGAGAAGGAGAGAGTGGACTAGGGCGAACCACAGGAAAAGAAGCTCCCTCCCTATTTCACAAAGCAGTAGAAAAGTTGGAGAGATAGAGAGAGTAGATTAGGGCGAGCCACCAGAAAAGGAGCTCTCGCTCTGAACCAAGTAGAAGAGAGGAAGAGAGTGGGAAATGCAAAGCCATTCGAAGAGATGATATCTTCGCTAACACGTGCGAGTATGGCACACGTGCACGAGAAGGAGGCCTCTCCCTACATACATGAGGTGGCCCATGTACTCCATCTAAACCCTAGCCCAATTGGCTGAGAGAATGACAAGACCAATCCAGATGCCTGGACTTAGGCTGTCTCCCAATTGGCTCAAAGATAGGGTCCCTCTATAAATACAACCACTTTCGTTTTTTTTTTTTTCTTTTTTCCCAGAAAATCTTTTAAAAAAAATCTTTACTAAATTAACATATACTTTTTCATATTTAAAAATAAAAATAAAAAAATCAAACACTAACAAACCCAACTCGACCCGTGTTTGCCATGGGACAAATTTGATATGACAACCATAAAACCGAGGTCGGGGCGGGTATGGGTCTGTGCAAATGCCAATTGAATCGGTTTGGTTTGCCTAAACCTGAGCCCCCCCTGCCCCCACTGCCTTCTCTACTAGGGTTGTAAACAGGTTGGTTCCGGTCCAAGTCCATAGTAGACTCAGAACCGGAACCATTAAGGAGAAGGTGAAACAGATCCGGATCTGGAATTATTTCGGTACTGGTTTCTTGGCTCCAGAACCGGAACTAGAACGAGAACCATATACGGGACAGTTCTGAATCCGGGTCCGGGTTTAGGTAGAGAATGATATAATAAAAAAAATTGGTTTTTAGGATAGATTTTCAAAAATTGGGGTAATTTATCGGGTCTCGGGTCCACGGGTCCGACTCAAGGTGGAATCGAACCCAGACCCATTTACTTATCGAGGCCTAAATAAGGACCCAGACCCGGTTTTTAAAGGGTCGAAACCTCCAAGTAATCGGGTACCCATTTACATCCCTATTCCCTACCCTATTTCTTCATATATACTATGGACTCAATCCAAGCCCAACCCAATTCCTGAGTTCCCACACCTTTGCTTGTGTGTCTGATCAGGTCACAGATAGTAATTAGCACCTGTCATGTGTCATGCAAGTATATTATATAAGTATTTGAATACATATATTTGGGTATGGGTTCAAAGCCCTTTTTATTGCTGTGCTCACAGATTCAGCTCACTAGTTTAAATCCGGGCATGGATTTGGGCCCAAATGGAACCCAGTAGAGTCTGGCCCGAGTACTTGTCCCCTTTAGTACAGATTCATTTAAGTGTAATACACTTTTTGCTTTTGAGGTTGAGGCGATTAGCACAAATATTAACGCGGCTTAGTGGGCTTCACAATCAAGACAGTGATCAAGGGCCCAATATATCTGGAACTATCATTATCATTGCAATGGTTGTTGTCTATTTCCTTTCCAACACAAATATTGTTCATCAATGCACGCCCCCAAACATCTGGGCCCATTGTCTGGGATACTAAAGCTCCAGTTCTGTCATTGGAAGCCCATGTTTCTGCCCAGGTGGGGGCGCACTCGGCTTAACAGACTCTGCTAAAAACATTCACTGTGCCCACTTTGCCTGGAGCCCAACAGGGGATGCTTGGTTTGACCCAACTTGATATTAATATTGATAAGTAGGTCATTTCCTCACCATGGACTGACCTCAACATTGGAAGCATGGCTCATTTAATCCAATTCTTACACACTAAATGTGTTTTCCAGATTGAAAAAAATGTGTTCTGGGTTGAGGTTCCAGATTACTGGTTACTGGAATGAAAACTGGGCATAGCCCCCTTTATGGACATGATTGATTATTGGGTTTGGTATGAGATTCAGTCAGGTCCATATCCAGTTTTAATACCTGAGTGACATGTATAAAAAAAAATTAGACATGAAGAGTGCTGCTATATTTGTATGGCTTGATAAATTGATGGTTACAAATCAGTGCAAAGCACTGGTGATGGAAGTGTTCTGTGACTCCAGGTCCCTCCATGGTCATTTTTTCAAAGGAATGTAAATTGATTCTGTTGGGTCTGGGTACACCTTGGATCAATGGAATCAGGCTCTGATCTAGGTATATTCATTTAATCAAATATGGTCCAGGTCCAGGTCCATGTCAAAATCCATAGAAATTGAAAATCCATGATGAACCCGAATCTGACCTGCTCTCATCTCTATACTAGCACAACAACCAGTGCTAATTAAGTTTGGTCATGACCCATGTGGCTAGGGTCCATACTCCATCTAATTAGTTTTGACATTTTTTGATAAATAAATACACCTAAGTATCGGGCAGTGCAGTGGTTAGATTAGTTATTTAAAAGGGCAAAAAGGTCATAAGTTTAAATCTCTTAACATATACAATCTTAGCTTTTTACACATGCCAAAAAAAGGTCAAAATTGAAAGAAATATGGTCAAAATCGAATCCAAAACCCTTGCCTTTAATATATTATAATAGATAGAATAACTAGCACCATATATGAATTGGGATTTTCTTTCTTTCTTTCTATTTCCCTTAAAATTGCTAGATCCTAGAGTCCGCTTGTTTGGTAGGCCAATAGGTTCTTCAAACTCTGCCACATGTCGTAAAAGAACCAAATGAACTCACCAGCTCACTCGATTCTGCTCCATTGTGCTAAGGATCAGGCTCAGCTCATGTGCTAATCTAAGCTGAGCTTGAGCTAACTCAACAAGCTCACAGGCCAAGTAAATAGCCAGAGCTTATTCATCTTCATGAGATCATAGAATTTATGTTTGTGGATCACCTCTTCACAAAAGAAACAGTTAAAGCAATTAGACAGTCATTGCTGACATAATTGATGTTCCTATGTTGTTTGTTTATTGGTTTTGATTTCAACCATCCATTTCCAAAGTGGAAAAAACTCAAGACACCTGGGCAATTCACCTTCAGATTGATGATCCAAATCTTTTCTACTGTTTGATTGTTTGCTTCAGGTATATATTTAAAGTATTAAGTTCATGATCAGCATCATTTCTATCATAGGGATGATAATTTGAGGCTTTTACATCATTAGTTTTTATGATTCATATCTCCACCTGTTGAATAATCATCTATGCCTTTTTTTCTCATCACTAGTGACAACGAATATCTTTTCACCTGTTGGATGGATATTGATGATTTTAGGCTCTCTTTTTTTTTTTTTTTTTTTCACGTTAGATTAATAATCTACATCTTTTTGTCTATTTGACAGATGAATTGATGAGGCTTTTCTCCGAAAGGGGTGGAACCAAGATATAGGCCTTGGGGCGGGGCCATTGTGAAAAAAACATTTCTTGGTGGACCATTGCTAAAAATGACTTTAAATTTTCATTTATCTAAGGGTTTTTTTTCTCTTTTTTTTAAATTTAAGGGGGTCATGGCCCCGTTCGACCCCAGTTTTCCGCTATTAATTAGGTAGATGATCCACTTTTTTTCTATCATTGGATACATGATCTGAGGTGCTTCCACCATTCGATCCAGATTCGAGGCACTTCCACAGTTTTATCATGGGGTCAATTCTTTTATGTTGTTGGATTAACTGAGTTCATTTTCAGCAAGAGATAGATGATTCACCTCACACCTTCATTTGGATCAACTATTTGAGGTTTATCCACCATTGTTTTCATGATCCTCTATCATTTCTGCAATTGGACCAACAGTTGTTGCTTTCAATTTTTGCATCCTTCTGTTGTTGGGATGAATCTAGCTAGGAGTTTTTTAAAATCATTTAGAACAATTACTCACCTCTTTCTTTAATTAGATGGATGGTTTGAGCATTTTCCATTGGTAGATCCATATATGATCCACTTATTTTCCCCATTCGATCCACTAGCTGATGTTTTTCTAACATTAGATCAATGATACACATCTTTTCGCAAATCGGATAAATTATCATGGGGTTTCCATCGTTAGATTGATGATATATATACATTCAATCAATGGCATGAGGGTGAGGCGTATCCATCGTCAGATTGATCATATATTATCTTTTCTATTGTTAGATTGACGACGATGTGAGGCTTTTCACCATTGGATCGATGATCTATACATTTTTTTTTTGCTAATAGATGATCTAAGGCTTATCCTCTATGAGATTAATGTTTACCATTAGATTAATGGTTCCTTCTTTTACATTGTTGGATAGGTGATCTCTTGAAGTAATTTCACCATATTTCACATGATTAACATTTTTGGTCATTCGATCATTGATCTAAGGTTTTCTCATCAAGATTCTCATAAAACCCACTTAAGTTTTAGGAAATTAAAAATTTTCAAAAAAGCCTCTAAATATTTTGAAAACCACATGCGTTTTTTTATATGTGGCCTTCCCAAAACTTTTTTTCTACACAGTGCCTCCCCCAAAGGAAGAGTTCTTGGGTCCGCTCCTGATCTTTATAGTCATTGGTCTATTGTTTTTCATCATTAGATCAATGTTTTTACATTTCCTCCTTTTGTTTGATCCACGAATTGAAGTTTATCAAACTAAGGACGGATTGATATCTTCCAGAGACATCTAAAAAGATATGACACTATTTTTAGGCTTTCCTGCTGATAGCCATTCAAGTCATTTCATCTAGTCACTTTGACAGTACTGTTCCTCACATCATCAGGATAAGTTACCACATGTGCCCAGCTGAAAGCTGTCTGAAAAACTCTGGAACCTTTTTGAAATATCAATTTATTGAAACATTTTGTGTGATGTTAAGTAAAGTTTTAGCCACTAATTAAACCACTGAAAGCTTTCTCAGGTTAAAAAATAGTGTAGCATGCCTAAAAGGCTCAAGTACTGGACTGATAGGCTTTTGAAATAAAGGTTGAGCTTGACACCAATGTGTGAATTAAGAGCTTGACCCTTACCCTTTACTAAATGGGCACAACATCAACCTGATTTAATAAAAAAAAAAAATTTGGCCTTCTATATTTTATTCTATGCAATGAGGCTCACCTATGTATGATCAATTAATCACTAACTACCCCTCCCACCTTAATTAATGTTAACTCCAATTTGACAATCATGCATCTTATATTCACCATGTGATTCAATCCAAACAATAAAGTATCAATAAGATAACACTAAACTTTGAGACCCTTAAATCATTAGTTGAGAGCCTGCATTCTCTCAAGCTTTAACCTAGAGAAATCTTGAGCTAAAAGGAGTGGAACTACACTTAGGGGCTCATCCGTTGAAATCCGAATCATTTCCACCAGGTATATTGAGTATCTTTGGAATTTACACCCATAGAGTTTGTTCCACCAGTAGAATGATAGTTTGATGAAAAATATTATAATGAATATGCATAAGCTTGCGTTCATCACCTTTTTTTTATCAAGCAGGCAATCCAATGGTAGAGAAAAATGGATTGGCTTAAAATTCGAGGAATATACCTGGAGAGAGTTTATTTTGAAAATTCGAATTTTAATAGGTGGGCCCCATAGAGTTCCTCGCCTAATAACTTCTCTAGGTTAAAGCCCCAGAGGATCTGGATTGATGGATTCAGGAAATCTTAATAGGCTGGTTTCTACCATTTGCTCATTTATAATGAGACCATTCCCGGCCTTATCATTGCAATTGGCATGACCCAAATCCAAATGGGGCACAAAGAAAAGTGAGCATAAAACTTGTTTATGCTGGTCAATGCTCTCATTAAAAGGGCAACATCTTTAAATCCATAAGCGTGAGCCCAAACCTAAAGAAAAAGGGCAAAAAAGAAAAAATAAAAAGAGAGACCCAAAAAAAAGTGCAGCTCGGCCCATTGACATCCCATCAAACATGTCCATCACAGATTACATTTTAGAGTCGTCTAGTCCAATCCATGCCCAAGATTAACCAGACACCCATCTGTCACTCATCATTAAAGATTAGAGATTTAGAAACCATGAATGTCATGTGGTCTTTTCACTCAAACCAAAACAAAATACACAACAGTCACTCAAGCCTTTTGCATGGCTCATATCAACTCAATTTCCATTTGTGCAGAAGTTGTGGCCACTGTTTGCCTGAACCAGTTGCCCACAAACCTCCCCTCAAATGGATATGATGTTCTCTTCCCATCAATCAAAACCAGCAATCCCTCACTTATATGAACTTTAGACTTTTGGGTCACTTGGAAGTGACTTAGATTATGGTGTGGAACACTTCATCAGTTCATCAATCAAAGTGGGAGAGGGTTTCAGAAGTTTTCAAACATCTTTTCTTCGCTTTGCTTTCTAATCCCATTAAAAGCATTTGATTTCTTCAATAGATCACATTACAAGAATTTTAGAAGTCACGTGGGGTGATTGTTTTGCTATTATTAGCACAACTGCCTCATTCAAATACTAGGTGCCATGACTAGGTGTAGTGGCTTTTCTGTTGTTGTGTCCTGAAGAACACTGGAAACTATGGCCTTGATTCCAAGCCACAAATGTGGGTCGTTTCATATGAAGAGAAGATCTGGACCATTTGTCGAATGGGTTTGACTGTCAAGTTTCGTAGCTCCAATGAACATTGATCAGTGATCCTCAACATTTAACTGGACTTGAAAAAGTATTATTTTTTGCTTCTTGCACATTTGCCTACATTGTATCAAATCTTATGAATTCATGGAAAAGAGAGTTTTATTATAGGACTATTAATAAGAGGTGAAAAGAAGGGCTTAAGGTGGAGATTTAGATAGGGTTAACATTAGCTTGAAGTTATACTTTAACAGGGAGTGGACAAGAAAGATCCCTTTATTGGTATTTAATGTCTTGAGTGTGTGCATGGCTTCTTCTTCTTCTTTTTCTTCTTCGTTTTTTTTTTGGTCTAAGGAGTGTGTTGATAGAAGTCTCATGTACCTTTCCTTCATCTCTCTTTTACGCATTGTTGTTTGTTTCGTCCTCGCTTTTTTTTTTTAGTAAAAGTTTAATTATCAATTATTAAAACAATGGGGAGATATTTGGTGGTCCATTGTGAATCTTTGCCTTTCATCCTTCACTTTTAGTCACTTAGTACAAAAGGCCAGTTTGAAGCCCGTTTTTTGGCTACTTAATATTTTTGTGGAAAAAAAAATCATTCCGGCTCTCAAAGACCGCAAAAAAATTCACCAAGTTGATCCTCTCTCTCTCTCTCACATATATATACATACATGTTATATATAGATGTGTTTTTTTTAGTTCAAACACATCAATAAAAATCAAGCGATTTTAGTTCCATGTAGACATTAACAACTTTTTAATCTACTTGTTTGGAAACCAAAATCATCATTAATATAAATTGATAATAGCAAACTAGTCTACTCAAAGTCCTAGGGATCATCCCTAGGGTGCTCCACTCCATGCTTCCACTTTCTTGCTCTACAATAAGACTTCCTTTATCTGTGTTCCACCAGCATATATACACCGCGACAAGTGCTCCGCCATAGGACCTCCACCTCTATGCTTTGCTAATGCCAGCGTAGATCCTACTTCACCACTTGGGCTGTCTCATGGTTCTTGCCCAAATCAAACATTTGATAGGCCACTTGATAATGCAAAATTTGGGGTCGCAACAATTCGACAAAAAACATAAGCTCTTAATTTCCTCACATAAACAAGATTTCTCCCTTTGTGGACATTTGATACTACACCAACATAAGATTCTCTAGATATTTTTTCATTGATAGTAACCTAGTTTTCTCCTTCTAAGCCTATTTGACTAAACCAACCATGTGGGTAGAGATGGAGCTCCTGTTGATACTCCTAATCAAATTAAAAAGAAAAAAAAAGTTCAACTATGCATCATTAACATTCCATAGAAAATTTCTCATTTTGTGAAAAAAAAATTAACTTGTCTATATATTGGCAAAAGAATTGCCTAAACTATATAGAATTTCTTGTTATAATGTGCCTATGACATTAGCGTACCATATCACTTTCAATCATCCAATGCTGTTAAGTATATATGGAGGAAAGAATAGGAGTGCATTAGCTGCTGTCACTCATGTATACACACCATGCTTGTGGTTTTGCATTGGTACACTGTATGTCTCTTGCATGTATGCCTGCTACCCAACGGGCACTTTATGCTTTAAGATTCTTTCAACATCACACCACCTCTCTCTCTCTCTCTAAACAAAAATAAGTTTCAAGGACTAAGGTAATGGATCCTATTGATTTTCCTTTCCAAGATGCGGCAAGTGTCAATCCCACCAAAAAGCTTAGACACTGCAATAAAATAATAGGCACAGATGACTCCAAGTGAAAATTCTATAATTAAATAACTCATGCATTCACATTCCAAACATTCATCTGTTTTAACAATTATGAGTGACCAAAGTTCAAAAGAAGCCTACCTCTCTAATCACCATCTTTATATTATTCAGAAATGAAGAGGAAAAAATGAAAGAGAAGTACCCATCAAGAGGACCAAAGTGGAGGAATTTGGAATAATAGTGATAAGATGTTATTTATGACAACAATCTTCAATAGCTTATACAATGAAAGTAAACCTCCAATGGTGGCATGTTGGAGAGAAAGGGCTCAAGAAACAGAACGCTGAGGAACCCACAAGCTAGAATCATCTCCACCCAAGGGGAGGGTTGCCTAGTTTTTTTTTTCTTTCTCTCTTGCTATCTTGTCCTAATGATTCTTCTCAACCCAAGCAAGATATAACCTGGTTTCTCTTTATCTTTGCAGAATCCCCCACATCACCAAGTCCAAGTGCCTTGAATTATTTCCTCCACTTTGAAGAAAGAAGAGGAGAAAGGTAAAAAAAGGTCATCTCATAGATCGACTTCCTTGCAAGGCTTTTACAGTCATCTCTCTCAGAAAGTGTACTTGTTCTAACTGTTGAAAGCTTCTGTTCCTCAGCTTTCTGTCCCATCCCTCAATATTCCATGAATATGGATCTCATGGACAGCTGCCAATTCCACCAAACACTATCTTCTATCTACCTAATCTGCAGACTGCTATGGTAAATAATCCCAACAAATAAAATAGAACATTGGACTTCCCCATTACAAACTGAAACTGGAAATAAAGGTTTATGGCCAGACCTTGAATGAAATTACACAACATAAGTTGTACTTTTGGAGGCCCACTTTGGGGTTGGGCTATATGTACTTGTGACCAGAACCGCTCAGACTTGAGTCCATCCTTTGATAACTTCAGGTCTTTCTTTTCCCTAACCATGGATCAACAAGCTGTTAAAATCATATAATGATAAACAGCCTATGTTCCATTTCTTGAATGGCTAGGGTGTTTATTAGAGAAAGAGATGTAGGTCAGGCATGGGCGCATGGCCTACCCTCTTCCATGGTTTTGGATGCTAATTAGTATGTGTGGCTCACCTTGTAGAATGCTGATCATTTACCATTGTTTTAAATGGTGTGTTGTTTCAAGGTCTTGCTATAAACCCCTCCTAGTCTCTATACATTAATTCCCATACCAATCAAAGAGGTTGAATGGATCCAAGGCTTTGTCTACTCTTTCTTCATCTGATTTCTCTGGTGAGAAGCCTTCTGAGGAGATGAGATTTAGTGGGTCAGGTCCCAATTCTCCCAAATCAGCAAAGAAGTCATCAGAATGGCTAGAGTCTAGCAGCAAAGATCTGTAACTTTGATTGAAACCTTGCTCATATTCGTGGTCTGCAATATCCATAAACTTCTCCTTCTCCATCTCTCCCATCTCCTCCTTCACAGTCCCCCCGCTTGTTGTCGACCCACCAACGGTAATGGGCGATGATGAATTGTCGGCGTCAACGTCCTTGTGTTCTTCCTTGAAGGTTGTGAGTTTTGGGGTGTGAGAGGAAGGTGAATTCTTGGAAGCAGCATTGTTCTTGAACGGCTGAGACCTTGTTGAGCCAGCAAGCGCGTTTCTTTGTGTAGGCCATGGATGATTGTGTTCTGAGGTGTATGTGATGACTAACATGTTAGGATCATGTCTACTCCTCTCCACTTGTTTTCTTGCAGAGCATCCTTTGGAGCTGCTGCATCTATAATAGCCCCTGGACATTAAAATAAAATATCATCAATTAAAAAAAACCAATGTTGCCAAAATCGAAATTGTGACACACAGAGAAAGAGAGATGTGCTTTCATTGAACATGTATGACAATTAAGCTTATCTAATGAAGACATAAGTGGGTACTGCAGATAATGAAGCAAGTTTTTCTTTGTACTCTTGTTGAAGTTTGTAATATTGAAGATGATGCCTTTTGAGCGACAATCTTAACTTCTTTATTCCATATTAGTGTGTAGATCACATTATTGGGTATGTACTATCGAAGATTATGCTGAAGACTGGAAAGTATTGCTCCAACAATTATGACTTCTTAAATCCAATTAATTGATGGTGTTTATAGAAAGTCTAGGTTCTTTAGTACTTTTCCCATACAGAACTGCATAGGGCAGGATAAGCATTTTTTTTCTTTTTTGGGAGAATCGTTAATCATTCATTTTCTCAAAGCCTGATCATATGATAATGAAAAGTACCTTGGATAAGGAGAACCTTTGATGGGTTTTTGTCCATACTTTCTCCAAGCCCAAAGATCAGATGGAACGACTTCTCCACTAGGTCTGTTGTTTGCAGCTGCTGGTGCTGGAATACAAACCACCTGCTTTGCCTGGCTCTTCCTGAGCACACAAAGTGAGCTTATTTTCAACTGGTAGTATTACTAGAATAAGAAGAAGAAGAAGAAGAAATTTCTGGGCTCTGTTCTTTGATTCTTCGGCAAAAACTTACATTATTTTACAATCAACATGAAAACCAAAGGGTGATAAGTGCAAGGCCAGAAGACATCCCAGAGAAGGGGGAACAAAGGAAAAAATATCAATTTTTTTGGGTGAGCCAGACACGAACAGTTTCAGATAACTACATGAAAGCTAAGTCTATATGTGTATTATCATGACATAAATTACCATCTTTTCAGCCTCAAAACCCTAAGAAAACCAAGTCAATGGTATATCCGGACACAAGGAAACCCCATCTTCAGTCAATTCCAGACAAGTCTAGATACAACAGATTCACATAAAACCCAAGCCCTGCAAAATTTTCAGCATGAGCTTTTAAAAGTCCAAGTCCCAAAGAGAAATAATAATTCCCTAAAATCCATGAAAATTGTTAGCATCCCATGACTTGAATATGTCTAAAAACGATCTGGGGGTAGAACTTTGGAAAATGTTAAACCAAAAATCCAACATTTTGGATTGTTATCATATGAAATGAAACTAACAACAAATCTTTCTGATAAAAGAACACAACCTTCTCAATACTTAATTTTCCATAGCTTACCTTCGCTTAATCCCCGGATTACGTGGTGTTGAGATCTGCACTGTGCTATTTGGTTTGAGCATGTCATTAGTATCTAATGGAGGCTTAATTCCTCTGTGTGAAGCTGCAACCATCGGCGAATTGCTGCGTGGAGAAATTGTCATCTCCGCACTAGTCGGCGAGATCTGAAGCATCCTAGAGAAGATATTACAAGGTCTCTTCATCTCATCACCTACAATCTTCTGAGCTACAAAATTACCCCAGCCAACACCACCACTGCCATCTTCTCCAATATTCATTTTAACAAGACCCGTCGTCACCGTAGAATTCGATCCATTGAAGAACACTGAACCAGCCAAGTCCAATTCATGCAGGAGAGGATCAGGCATGTCTAGGAAGGGATCGCCGAAATCGTCGCAGGGCTCTTCGATCCCCAACGGAAGATTAGTGGGTTCCAAAGGAAATTGCCAGTCAATGGTTGGATTGCTCATGCTTCCTCCACCTCCACCGCCGCCTGCTCGAACTATATCTGCAAGGTCTCCTTGATTGTTTTCCATCCCCTGCCAAAAGAGGCTGCACATCCCACCTCACTCAAAGACAACAAAAAGAACTGATCTTAGCCTAGACTCCTTCCTTTGAACTTGGTCAGGCAGGACTTGCACCCCAAAAAAAAAAAAAAAAAAAAACTTCAAAACCATGAATTTTGTCTTGGGTTCTTGGGGATGGTTGTAAGAGAGAGGACTTGAGAGGAGATCATGGGTGTTGCTCTAGGATAAAGAGGAGCTGATGGATTGAAAATAGAAAACAAAAGTTTGTTTCCTAGACTAGTAAGAGAGAGGGAAAGCTTTTCTTCTCATTTCATCCCCTCTGGACGCTGACTTTTTACAATTGAGAGAGAGAGAGAGAGAGAGAGAGAGAGAGAGAATATGATATAATATACAATGAAAGGAAGAAGGGGGTGGGTGTTCAAAATCTCTGCAACTGTTTGTATGCTTTTGGTTTGATAAAGATAGAAATCTAGTTCTTCTCTATCCTTCCTCTCAATAGATCATGATGAAAAGATCTTTTCCTTCCTCTCAAGGGAGAGAGAGAGAGAGAGAGTCATAAATAATAAAAATGAAGGAACCCGGAAGGCATTTCGAGGCGCGTTTTTGTTTCTTGTTGGCTCTCTACACTTCCAGCAATGAGAATATATATATATATATATATATATATGCAAATGACTAAGTTGAATCTTTTGAAATTAGTTTCCTTCTTTTATTATTATAAAATACAGGAAAACCCTGGCCAGATTTTTAATTGTTATTATTGTTCTTAATTGTTATTATTATTATTAATTGTTTTGGTAAAGACTCGCACATCCACACACGTATCCTTCCCATATTCCTCATCATCGGTGCGAGAGAGGTACCTCACTACTGAGCTACTAGTGAATTGAGTTGCCTAGTAGAAACTAGTGTTTCATATATATAATTTTTGTTTCCCCCTCTCATCATAGTGTTAAGATGTGTAAAGGATTTTTAAAAGTTGATTTAAAGAGTTAAAATGGTAGCTAGGGAAAGATTGAAGAGAGATTTTAACAAACTCCCAGGCATTCCTAGACCCTTGTGGGAACTAGCAAGCTTACACTATAATCAAGCTGATCGAGCTCTTTGTACTCACAAAATTTTTAACTTATTTGAATTTTGTAGGTCTTTCGATTGGGGGTGTAAAATTTGATACTCATCCAATTTTATTTAATGGATATTGAGGCCCTTAAAACAATATCGTTGCCTTTATCTTTATCATAGCCATTTTGGTCTTTTTTATTGTCATCAATTAATACTAAACTTTGGTCACTTGATTATATTTTACCTACAAACCCCCTAACTAATAGTCACTATTAAATATCTGCATGTATAGCTTAGTTGATAATGGTTATATAAATCTTTTAGGAGAAGGTAAGAGTAGCTAGGCTCGAGCTTGGGCATAAACACACTCGATAAAAATAGGCATGTTAAGAGTAGGTTAGGACTAAATATTAACTTTGAGAATCTAGCATCCATAACATTATGGGACCAAATTCAAATAGCTAGAGGCACCTCTATATATAATTTTGAAAAAGATAAAAGATTAATTTACAAATTTCTTAATCATTAGAACTAAGTTAATGCTTTTGAGCCCAAGCTTAACAAAGGGTGAAATTGGACATGATATAGATTAAGGCTCACACTATAAATAGACTATGTTTCAGCTCACTTCATAAATTGGGAGGAAGTAACTGTGGTTATAAGCATCAATGACCTTTTTTGTTACCTAAGTTACATGCAAGTGACAGTTGTATTATTCTTTGCCAAACCTACTTGTAGGTAAAGGGAGTTAGATGCAATTAATTGAATTTTCAAGAAAATAATTTGCAATTGAGCCAAGTTCTAAGGGCTCATTTATTTACATGGAATTGAATTCTTTTACCAACTAAAATACAAAAGTTTGACTTCAGCCGCTCGGCATCTGAAGTCATGTTTTAAAACCATACTTATGAAACATAGTCCCATGAATTACAATATAGATTTAGAGGAGCTTAAGCAACATTCCTTCTAGAACTTACTTGTGGTTGAATAAATCCATTACTTAGTAGTTGTAATTATATAACCTTTAAATAAGGGGCTGGCAGTTTTGATTGTAAAGAATAGAGGCTTTTTTTATTTTTGTATGTAAGTTCTTCTGTTTCTAAGTGTTTGGAAGTTTAATATCAACCAGATGTTTCTACCCAAAAAAAAAAATGTGTTTGGAAGTTCAAGGGATCAAAACATTTCTAATAAAGAAGTGATTAATGGGGTGATCCAGTGGCCCACACTTCTGGGGTTGGTGTCAACCCTTTAATTTTATGGTATTAAGGTTTGTAGTTTTCTTCTAATATATATTCTTTACTGAGTGGAGGATGCATGGGTGTTGGTGTAGGGCTAGGGAGAAATGGGTATTTTCAAGTGTTTGGGAGCTGAAGTTTTCAATGGCCCAATGATCATTGAGGGAATCACCGACCTTTTTTCTTGGTTGATGGGACCTTTACAGAATCTCTCTCTATGTACACTTAAGTTTCTGGACTGGGATATATCAACAGACCATAGACGCCCAACACACTCCCATCCAACTTCTCACTTCATTTACATCTTGCCACTTCCCTAGTGTTTAAGGTTGGTGATGTCATCTCTCTCTGTCATCAATTCTCAGAAAGGAGATTACTTATGTCCTTGAAAGTGTAACATTTTCATGATCTTAAGATCTAAGAGCCAAATTTAAGCCTAAACAATAAAGACCCATGTAATATTAATGGTATTAAAAAAAGGTTAATCATCTTCTCCAAGATTAAGTACTTGTCGTTTTATCCAGTACCATTAACCACTTGGGTTTAAAAATAAAAGACCTATATATATATGAAACAAAGCTCATAGGGTATGCCATGAATCTCAATGCCTGGCATTTGTCAGTGGTCCAACCCATTTAAACCCTAATTAAGACAAACTCATTGATTGACTTGAAAAACTTTTTTCTTCCACTTATCTTGCATGAAGAGCCAATATTCAATCCCACAAGGCAACAAACTCCCACTGGGATTCTCTGAGCTATTTACCTTCAGATATTGTCTTCACTAGCAAGTTCCACAGGAATCAGAAGCATCCTCCCATGTGATCAGGACTATTATCTAATGACTATTAAAATGATAAAATACATGGCCAACCCCTTACCAATGCTGATGACAGGAAATGGATTTGTTTATGCAAATTGTACTATTAAAGCGCGATTAGAGTCATGTTTGGCCTCCTAGTCATACCTGCTTTGACACCATGTCCATCTCCAAGCATCGATTTCATGACACATGGCAACATCGCAGACCAATGGCCACACGCCAGTTGTAAAAATCTCAACAGTCTTGATTGACCTCAATGGTCGGATTAGATTACGATGATGTGTTAACTATTGCATATTCTTCGGTTTTTTCACCAATGTTTTACTGTCTGGATTATTTTAAATTTCAATGTTTTATCATAAGGAAAATATTGTATAAGATGAAATATAAATCTATTTCATAAATGATTTGAATTATGAGGGAGAAAAGAATATAAAGGATAATGAGAATAAAATACTTCTCAAATTAATTGAGACCCAAATACATTTACACTAACCTAACGTATTTATATACATTTATACATTTATAATACGGTCATGGCATTGGATTTTCAGGCCCTCGGATATGAGATCCATGGACTCAAACCCGAACCCAAATTTTATTCAGGTCCATATAATGGAAGTGAAAATGCCACATTATCATTTAATTTTCTCAAATCTTTATGGAATTCTTTTTTCTAATTTTGATTCTTGCACAAAAACTCTAGGGCCTATTGGTGGCCCTTTTCTTAGGATTCCTAGTCCCCACCACCACCTACAAACCTATACTAGAGATTTAACCATGACAACTTTCCAAGATCACCTCAAACTCTTAGAACAGCCCTTAAATACATGCATGTGTATTAAATAACTCAGCTTCTTCCCTAGGTAATCCCACCCCTATTAGGATGATAATATGAGGCCTTGAGAACATAAGAACCCCCAATATTAAAAGAAGAAGAAAAAATTTGAAAACTCCCAATCCAAGCTCTTCTCAACCATCTTTGTAAATGACTAGACTAGGTTAGGTGCTACAAAGCATTGGGGAGTGTTGCACGTGGCCCTATCCCATGTGATTCATGGCTTTGCTTCCAATGAGAACTCAATCTTTCGGCCTTCTTATGTGGGGTTTGTTTTTTTTTTTTTTTTTTGGGTAGAATTACGTGGGGTTTGTTGATAGCTTGAGAGATCATGTTCCCATTTTGGGTGCGCCTGTTTCCCCTCAAAGCTCCAACTTGCAGCTTTCAATCTCAATTTCCTTCAACTCTATTGGTGGTCATGTAGCAGAAAAAATAAAAAAAATTCTTATGTCTATTGCAATCTTTTAACAAGAAACATCAATGGTATTGCGAAGGATTTTGTCAAACTAGGAAGGGAAAAATACACCTGAGAAGATCTCTATGATAAATTATTACATAGAAAATTGATAAAGAAACTTGATCATGTGAGCTGTAAGTTCTTTTAATTCGTATGTGTGGCCAACATGTTGCCAATCAAGAAGTAACACATGTACAAAATGACTGTAGTAGAGATGAAAATGTTGAGACTTGAGATGATATGTGGTAAAATTAATTAGGAAAGATATAATAAAAATCAACCACATTTAAAAGCTTTTAGTGGAAAATTAATAGTTGATAATTGTTTTATGACATGAGTATCCCTGAAGTCTTTGACCCGACTGGACTAATGGGTGATAACTAAGAGAAACTTGTTTGAAGTTGTTTGGACATGTCCAAATAGGACAACCATGAAACTGTTGGGAAAAAGTCCTTCTATACGAGTTCATGGCCTACAAAGGAGATGGGGTAGGCTGAAGAGGATATTGATAAAAATATTAAGGATATATATCATGAGGAAGTGCCAATGTCTATCTAGGGATTTTTTTATTTTTTTATTTTTTTTTTGGAATCTAGGGATTTGACTTAGTATAAATTCAAAAGGAAAAATGGAATTTATATAGCTGGCTAAAAATAGTTAGGACAAACCTTAGATAATGATGACTACCAGCGGCCCACATGCCAATGATTCTTGTACGTGCACCCTTGAGCTCACTTACAGACAATAATTATAAGAGCTTTTTATATATACCCCACTAAGGTTTGTAGGATTTGTATATAAGCCTCCTGAGGTTTAGGTAATTGTAAATAGGCTCCTACGTTTTCTTTTTAATACCTTTCATATCCCCAAAATCAATAATCCTAACAAGAATGGATAGCCACCATGATATTTGTGTTGGATTTTTATATAAATGACAAGTTTACCCTTACATCCTTTAAATAAAAATGAGCACACTACTATTTATAAAAATACCATTATTTTATCTCATTGTTTCTCTCAATAACTCTCTCATACACATGACCCCACCCATATATGAGAAAAGTTTAACCCACCCACCCCCCTGGCGCAAATTCTAAAAGTTAATGTTTATTTTTTAAATTTGCCCGTTCCCTCAATATTTCTTTTACACCCATGCACATGAAGCATAATCATGTATTTTGAAACTTTCATCAATCCAATGGTGGGTCATGTGTGGATTGGATAAATCAAAACCGGTTATAAGTACTGGTGTTGATTGTCGTCATGATCAATTTAAATTTAATGAAATTAATGAGCCTTATACTGATAAGAAAAAAATGAATTTATGTAGGGTTATTATATCCCACTAAGTGCAATTAATTGTTAATATTACATGCTTTATATAAAAAAATTGAGTCCAAGCTTTTGAAATTATGCATATAAGGATAAAAGAGATGAATAAAAATGTCATTTTACTCTAAAATCCCATGGTGGTTGGAAGACTATTGATTTTGGGGACAAATTAAGAAGGCATTAAAATGAAAATGTAGGGGCCTATTTGGAAATACTAAAACCTCATGCGCCTATTTACAAATCCTACAAACGTTAGGGGGGTATATACAAAAAGCTCTAATTATAAACTCAATCAATGACTTAGCCAAATCTATTCAAATCAATCAGTCTTGGTAAAATGAGAACTAACAAAGACTTATTAACAAATGAAGAGGGAGATGTGTAGATGAGACTTGGCTTTCCTAACATTTGATTTACTAGGGTAATGGATGAGCTTTCATTTTTCATTAAAGGAAAGATCACTTGATAGCTATTTATGGATTTTCACCTTCATTTCTTCAATTTTGATCACCTTAATGAATATATTTTTTAGAATTCTTAGGAACTCAATTCTATGCAAATAAATGGCCCTCAATAGAACAAGTAGAATGAGTTTTGCATAGTACTTTAACTAAATCAATCTTTGAATTTGAGTCGGGTTTTGTTTTGTTTTTTTATTTTTTAATAATCTCAAGGGCTATCCAATATATATCTCTATAGTGGCTCAAACCTAAACCTAATTGCGGTGCTTCTACTTTGAGAACTTTAATGTCCCTTATCGGCTGAGCTAGCATTTGGGTGTGTTTTTTTTAATTTTAAACCAAGATACAGACAAGCAGAGATACTTCTTTAAAAATGTGAGAACTGGTCTAGAAGATCACATCTAAGTCTAGTTTGTCAAAATATAATATGTAATAGAAGAACAGGTAGCATTACTTACAATATAATTTTTACATATACATATGAGTTGTTTTAGATCTACAGTGGGCCCCACAACCTACCAAAAGAAAATAGAAAATCTAGAAAATAAAAACAGCCCATTCCAGCCATGTTGACACTTCTTTAATGTTTGTTCATGTGGAAACTGATAAGATGGAAACGTGGGAACCGCAATAGAATGGAAACATCTGCTATCCATACACGTTCGCTGGAGAAGAGATGATTGATCAGGACCTTTTATTTGGTGGGCCACAACATAAGTAAAATAATGAAAAAAAATTGGATCTGATTAGGCCAGTGGACCCCACCATAACACCATGTATCTCAGTCAGTATGATTGATATATATATATATATATTATCATCTTTGGTGTGTGTGTGTGAGAGAGAGAGAGAGAGAGAGAGAGAGAGAGAGAATAAAATAGGTTTTGTGGTTGGAAAAGCTAGTTAGTCATGTTAAGATGACAAGAATGAAGGCAGTCTATACATGATGGCCCACCAGATTATAGTTTTGAATTGCTCTCAAAACACATGCCATTATATCAATGCAGATGGTTCCATCTGAAGTGGGCCTGCGATCTTCTGAATTTGATAAGGAGAGATTTGATAAGAAATTCTCCCATAACTAACCATGCATTTGATAAGAAAAAGACACTGGCCACCATGTGGAAGAGCTATCCTATGCAAATTTTGGACTCTGGTTCATGTATAACATCAGTTTTCATGAGATATTTCTAAACATCAGAAGTTAATTTTCTTTTTTTTCTTTTTTTTTGAGCTGAGGTTTGGGCAGCAGATTCTTTTTGGCTTTCTACCTCTATCTTGCTCTTCCAAATTTGCAATTGAAGCATCAAGGCCAAAGTCAAAGTATATTGATGGTCCAGCCCTATGATGCCTAGATACGGATATGGACAATGATACAAGAATCGGAGATACAACTCCTCACTTTGGAAAATTTAGGACACGAATATAGATACGTACGGGTATCTTAATTTTATCCTTTATTTTCATTAGGAAATCAGAAAGCAACACTCCCTCAACTCAAGCTGGAAAATGTAAAAAATCACATACCAATACATTTCTAAATTCTAAGCATATACATTGTTAGCAGCAATATTACAAGTTTTTGGAAATGAAAAAACGTTGTCTAATATATATATATATATATATATATATATATTGGAATGGTGGTACAAGGGTCATTGCTTTTGTGACGCCCCGGAGTCCCACATCGACTATAGAGAGGAAAGTAAATGGGGTTTATATGTAGAGCTTACACCCTTACCTAGCGTGAGGCCTTTTGATGGGTTGAGGCCCATCAGAAGCAAAACCGTTAAGCCTGTGGCCCAAAGCGGCACAATCTTCGGATATTAAAAATGGATAGAAACAATAGGACGTGGTGAGGATTGCGAATTCCGTTAGACAGGCTTTACGTGCTGAATGTAAAGCCTATACAATTGTTTGTTAGCTTGTTTCATAGAATCTAACCCCTTTTGATCTTATTGTAGGTCATGACACAGCGTACGACCAGATCTCAGGACAGAGAACCGAGAAATGTATTGAATAATTCAGATGATCGTTTCAACCAACTCCTGCAAGCTTTTGTGCAAGCCCAGAATACTCAAAATGAGCAGCAGACAACACGTGAAACTGAACAAGCTGTAGAAAAACAGCGAGAAAGGGAAGAACGAGCTGCTGAGATAGCACAAGCAGACATAGACATGGCAGCATTCCAGGCTCAGATCTTAGCTTTGACTGACTGAGCAGCTCAACCAGTGTAAGTGGTCATGTCTCCCAAGGAAGTAGATCCAAATGACCTCTATGAGAAATTCAGGAAGAGGGTCCCTCCTAAGTTTCACGGGTCCGAAGATCCCATGGTAGCAGATGATTTTATAGAACAATTGGAGTAGATTTTTGCAGTCTTCAATTGCACTCAAAGGCAGCGAGTTAATTTGGCAGCTTATATGTTTAAAGGGATAGCTCTCCAATGGTGGAACTCAGTCAAGACAATAGTACAAGAAGAGGCAGTGGCTGTAGAAAATGCATGGGAAACTTTCACCAAGGAGTTTATGGATAAGTTCATCCTTAAATATGTCAAGGACCAGTGGAAACAGGATTTTCAGAACTTAGTGTAAGGTGATATGTTAGTGCAGCAATATGAACAGCAGTTCACAAGATTGGCTAAGTATGCACCTACACTAGTTGTTCCAGAGGAAGAGAAGATCAGACATTTTCTTGATGGGTTA
Organism: Umbellularia californica; assembly: GCA_028538565.1. Classification (NCBI taxonomy): domain Eukaryota; kingdom Viridiplantae; phylum Streptophyta; class Magnoliopsida; order Laurales; family Lauraceae; genus Umbellularia; species Umbellularia californica. The sequence goes on along the minus strand of JAPQWN010000006.1, from coordinate 8,508,690 downwards.
TCAACTGATATTTACATGATCATTGGAGATAATCAACGCCCGACATTTCAGGAGGGTGTGAAGAGTGCATATTGGGCTGAGGGTGTACTAAAGAAGAAGGCAGCAGAACGGCAAGCCAAATACCAGCAACGTCAGTTGAAGCAATCTCCTAGTCAGCACAACCCAAAGAAAATGAAGATTCAAGGTCAACCCTCGGTTGGTCAGGGACAACTGTGCGGACGGTGTGGAAAGAATCACCCTACTGAGAACTGCTACAAGGAGACAGGGGCTTGTTTCATTGTGGGTAGTTCTCTACGTGGGCGGGCCAAGAGGGCTGACAGGCTACAGAGACTGGCAGGCTACTGCACAGGGACGTGCAGCCCTAAGGGTGGTGGAATGTGACACCCCGGAGTCCCACATCGACTATAGAGAGAAAAGTAAATGGGGTTATATGTAGAGCCTACACCCTTACCTAGCGTGAGGCCTTTTGATGGGTTGAGACCCATCAGAAGCAAAACCGTGAGGCCCGTGGGCCAAAGCGGACAATATCATGCATAGGTATAGGGTGGAGCGTTACAGCTTTAGTGCAATGATAAAAGTCTCGGATGCCATGCATGACAAGTTCAACACCTACACGCAGTCACTTTGCACAAAATTACTAAATGTTTGATCTTTCTACAGTTGGTCCGCATTGAGTAATGACCTTCACTGAAACAGTGGTACAATATAGCCAATGGTTATGCGCGCAATAATTCTAATACTTGTTAAAAAGGTTGTTTGAAGCTAGTCAGCTACATGTTCACACAAGGGGTCAGAGGAGAATCTAAGCTGAAGAAGGGATGTTCAAAAGGTAAAACCCACTAATAATAATAATAATGATAGATAGCATTATTTATCACTTCAATAATATCCATAACGAACCACATATAGCTTTAGCAAATGAGATCCTATTTCCCTCTTTTAATCTTATCGATCCCATCATCAAAGAGATAATATTTCTATTTCCTATTTCATCTTTTGATCTTATCAATCTCATAATCAAAGGGGATCAAGACTAATTATATATCCAAATCCTTGTGAAATCAAAAACCAACTTCTGCAGATACCATTTCTGAAAAGTAGAAGCACTAATTCGTACATTACATACGAAGCACATGTTTGATGCAGCCAACACTGCCATAATTTATGGTTAAGTGAGCAATATCTGCAGTATAAGACCACTCATCAATGTAGACCAGTGGGTCAAATCAAAACCCAGTGAATTTTTGTAAGTGGCCAAATTGTCCTTCATATCATAGTAGTGAAGAAGTCGATCAGTTCAACATATGTGGCAGTCTCATCATCATCATTAAAAACAACAGCATTAGTACTCCTATCCCATTCAACATCATAACTACTATCCCATAAGTTATATAATGGTTGAATGAAGTATGACAAGTTTAATAGCGATTGCTGATTCAATAGCTTTCATCTTTGTAACAAGCAGTGGCAGTGTAACTGGTATTGAGGGATTTGTCCAATTTATATATAACTCTTCTTCTTCTTTTCTTTTTCCTTTTTTTTTTTTTTATAATTTTTCTCCTTATTGGAGAGATTTTGCTTATGATGATTTGAAAATGTTTGGTACAACTAACTGCAAAAGCTACGTTGGATACCATGAAAAGCAGGATGTCTTAAGCACCCAAATCGATAGAAGAGAAGGTGGCAAACAGACCTTGTAACATTCCCCACTTTGTGTGTCCACCCAAGGTAAAGACAGCACTTCCTCCTGGGATTTGAGATTTGGTGTATCCCCACATTAAGCATGAATTAAATTTTAAATGTCCATGATCTAATCATCGCTTCGGGTTCTTTGAGGCTAAGAACAAGAGGTTGCGTTGGTTTGGTACTCCGTTTCTCACGTAACTGTTTTGTGTTGGATTCCTGGATTCCTCTTCTTGTGAGAGCAGGCTTCTTTCCTCATAGCTTGTGTTGCTTTGTCTGCTGAAGCAGATTTCTAATTCTATCCCATGGCAGAAAAGTGAGGAGAAAACTTCTCTCCCTGTTGGATTAATTTTAAAGGAGAAATTGTGTTGACTTATGAATACTATTTTTTTGGTAGAATGTAGGAGAAATAAGGATGAAAAATACTATTTCCTTTAATTAAACTATTTATATACATCATTTAATTTTGATCTTTGAAGAAAAATTTTAAAATGGATTTCCCCTGCATGCCTTCCCCATATAAACCCAAACACAATAGAAAATCACTACTTGGAGAATTTTCACTCATTTCTCCATGAGTGGAATTTTCCACTTGTGGCATTTTTTGTCGACCCAGGTAATCATATTTCAGAATTAGTGGATTGACTATCTAAATCAAAGGACCAATCTAAATGACACTAACATATATATATAGATGAGTGAAGATGGGTGTCAGTTGGGGTCAAAACAATGCTTAGATCTAACCCCTAACTTTGACTTGGGTCTAGGTTGAAGGATCCATATTCCAACCAAATTTCAAGCTAAAGAACCCAACCTGATAGTAAAACCTGGCTCAAATAGTGGCCCAATTATACAGTATCCTCATATACATACAGGACAATTTTCTTCTGGGCAACATCACAGCTGTGGTAACAACTAACAGCCATGTGGGGAAAATTTTTTGGCCCTGTTGATCATCTTGATCCATTGAGAGCGCGACAACAAACCGTGAAAAAATGGCAAGGATGAAAAAGTGAATCCTTTTCCGCGGAATTGGTGTTGGGGCACCAAGGCTAACCCATACTTAGCTAAGTGATGAGCCAAAATGTTAATAGTTCCAAGAAATATGACTAAACTCCACAGGACAAATCTCATAGAACATTCATCGCATTCATCATCTCTTTCGCATCTAACAAAATGATCTTGCTTGCTGTGATGAAAGCTACGGATAAAGGATTCTCCAAAATCCTTTTCCGCAGAATTGGTATTACATAGAGTGACCTAAACAACCTAGATTATAGATCAAGGAAAAAGATTGGCATTTTCTTCACTTTTCATCTCTAGTTGATCGTATCTAGTGTGGTGGGCTCTCACATCCCAACCACTGATTCCCCTAGGCAGTGGGTCCTTCCCATCCGGAAGTGTCTTTCACCAATGGAATAATGGCATCCCCCAACCATTCCATGCAAAATGCGAAACAGAAGAGAAGTGAGATATCAAATGAAAATCCATTGACAGCCCTTTTGAGGAAAAGGCACAGATCAGAAGCAAAGCAACACCACCCCATCTCCCTATTCAGAGTGCTCTTTGACCTCACCATCCATACATCCACAGTCCTCTCACTGCACCCAAAAAGTGCTACTAGTTAGTGCTAGTCCTTTTCCTACAATGTTAAATGATATATATGATCCTTGGCCATGAATATGAATAGTATCCTCCATCTAGTCCCCAACCCACCTGGCCAGACCAATTTTGGAACCCATCTGATCAGACGATCTCAAACCTTCAACTCACATTATGCAATGGTTTTTAACTTTTTATATGAGGGAATACTTCCTATTGCCTATGTTTCCATGCAGAAGACCAAAAATTGGACAAGTAAGATATACCAATGCAACTTATTCTTATCACACCAAACAAACTGGGCCATGAAACTATGGCCCCTGCATGTACGAATTCAAGGCACAAATATGTGATGCATGTCCCTAACATGGAGGATGATATATAATTCATTCAACATACAGCAATTTCACCTTGATCTTGCTTCCATCTACATGTTAAGATTTTATTACTACGCAAACAAAAAGAATAATAACATTCCCAAGCAGTGGAATTGATTTCCATGTATGACACAAACTAGAGAAGCTGTGTTAATAAAATTAAATTTACAGAGGACTCAAACCCCATTCTTCTTTATCACCCCTTCTTTTGCACTGGTGACAGCAAGGAATGGATCATCTGCTATAAAATAAACCTCTCTTCGAGCAAGAGCAAACGCTTGTATTGAACAACCAACAAGAAACCAAAGAAATCTATTTTGCTTCTACTTCCGCTATGGATAGTTACAGGTGAAGATTGTTATCTACGTTGAGACCGGTGAGGATAAGGTGGAGGCTTAGTGGCATGAGGCAATGGCTCCGGGCTCTCAGAGACCTCTCGTTGTGTAGGCAGTAGATTGAGAAAACTACCTTGAGCAGGTGGATTCTGAGCAGTATCTGAATCTACAAGGACCAGGTAGACAAGGGCATTTCAGACTGAATATATTGATTACAAAAACAAGCTCAGAGCATTTTTGTGCTCATTGGGAACATTATATGATCCAGAGAGTCAGGAAATGCATACTTAGCCTTAGGTAGAACTCTATATAGGAGGCCAAAAGTTTAGTGATCCAGACCACTGATTGATAGACCCTACCTACAACTGATGCACCTTGGACTACTACTGGATCTACAGATCACACATATAAAAGAAAAGAAGACAAGCATCCACTTTCAGTCAACAGTCCAGATCACCAAAGGAGTGACATCTTGTGAGCAGAACCCTTCATTTCTCTAACTATGCATTTGCTGAGGTTCAGGACCTTATAGTTCTTAGTGATTAGAGATTGTACCGAACAATGACTTGATCGATGGCCTCTTTGGCTTACTGCTCTTCTTCTTTAATTCCGCTGCATTGAATAAATTAAAATCCAATAAGATCACCAGCAGATGAATAGGTACACCAATAAAAAAAACATAATTATTTCCATGGATTCAGAAGGTGTGTTCGTGAGAGAGAGAGAAAGAGAGAGAGACCAATGCCAGGCACAGGATGATCATTGACAATTTCAAAGTTCTTGTATGTATAACCGACGAAATTCACATCCTTCGAAGAAAGCATCTGGGAAAAAAACAAGCACATTACATTAGTTGATCAAAGGTAACTACTATTTTTAAAAAATCCACCAAAAATTTCCAAGTGAATAATTGCAAGGATAAAAAGCCCTTAATACAAGTATAAAAACTCCAACAGCACAAAAAATGGAACCCATATTTAACAAAGAAAGGAAAATTACTCAAAATATGTAGACTGATAGAACATTTATGACGAGAACATTCAAAATATTTGGGTAGAGATATGACACGTCCTAGCCAAATTTTATATCAAGGATCAAAAACCACATGCATAGTACATCCTTGTTGACAGGTTGCATATAATGCCACTTGTACAATGCATAAAACAAAAACAAAATGTCTCTATCTATATATACATCTCTACACACACACACACTGTTAACCATTTCATCTGTAATCTCAATTAAGGTTTACGGCACAACTGGATGTAAAATTCCAAATTCCATTCTATCAATAAGATTGTTACAAGATTACTGATTATCTTGTTTTTACATAAGTGCAAATTCATTTTTTGTGTATTTTCTTTTCTACCCAATCTCTTAAACTGGTGCTATGTCATTTCTCATTTCATTTAGATGGATTTAATGATTGATCTGGAAATGGTCCATTTGTCCATTTCCCAATCGTGCCAGTGAAAACTGCTCTGGTTGCAAAAATAAACTAGTGGTTTCTAACTGACTGGCTTGGACCTGGGTTAATGCACAGGACTCTTCCTAGGTTATTGAGTGTCCCCAAAGAAAATAGGTAGTAAAACCAAAGAAAAAATGCTAGTAAGAGATTTAAGTCACAGCTCATGAGTACCTAAAAGGTTTCCATAACCTGCGAGTTGAGTTCCAGGCTACTCAATTCGATTGGGTGGTAATCTTGAGTGTCATGTACCAATAATTTATCAGCATGGATAACAGATACTACTCTCTCCACATAGGAGTGTGGATAAACACGCACTGGATACATTACATTGTATCTCTAACCAAGGTCCATAATATTCAGTTTGATGATATGCCGATGCTTTGGCTTGGATATATCTTTAGACTTGAAAATGTAGGACTCCATTGCTCCAAGTTTAATGACTTTGAGATGTCTATGATTCGACAAGATAGTGGACAAACATGTAGCATTGGGTTCATAACATGAGGATGCTAAAAGGCCTAAATGCAACCCAACATCATAACCACATGTTGCCATGGAACTAAATGTGTGTGAGCTCACTTTCAGGAATTCATTGAACATATTACTCTTGTAGACAAATTCAAAAAAAAAAAATATTACTCTTGCAAGCATCAAATAATTTTCAAAATTGGTTCTGATTTCTGAGATATCTGGTAGTTGTTTTTAAACAAATCATGACCCATTACAACATTGGAAAAGACTTAGTGTATATCTCTGGGACTAAGTCTTGAATCTTTCCCTTCACATTTAAAGAATCAATGTTCTTTTTAAATCTTTCAGTTAAACAATTTTCATGAAATTTCAGTAGTCAGATCTTGAGATGTCTATGCCCTATGGTAAAGATGATAATTCGTAGATGGATGGATGGATGGCAGACAAGTGGAAGGAATGGAACCCAACTATAAGCACAATAGGATTCCCTGAGTGAAATGAGATCTTATGAGGGCATGATTGGTAAACCTAGAGTCAATTTGCTGTTCTCATCATGTGAGGCCCACCTATAATCACCAATAAGGTCCCACAACCAAGCATTGTAGGACCTCCCTTTAAACAATTTAGCTCTCAAATTTTGAACTAGGAAAAGACTTGGAAATTAACAAAACGATACGAGACTTCTGTCACTCATAGATATGAGAAGCGAGAAGCTATTTACTATCAAGTTGGACTTCCCAACTAAAGAAGCCATGCAAGATGACTTTATAAAAGATTAATCTATTAGACATACAAAAGACGCGTATGAAACAACTATGAGAGGGTATTGTGGGCTTGGAGTTTCACATGGGGTATTTAGCTCTTATACCCTTGTGCTTTGTTCTTAGCTCCTTGTATTTCATGTTTAAAAAACATACTGTGGGGACCAGAAAAAAAAGGGAAAAATGGTCTGACAAAACAAAGAGGAGAGTATGTAGCTGCCCTCATCTTCACTGGTACGTATTCCTCCTAGACCCAAAGGTGTATTTTATTGGTTTCCACTGGTGAAGTCAGGCATGTATTTTGTTGGTATCCCCTGGTGATGTAGGGGGGTACAAATCAAGGAGAGACCACTTCTATCATCAAAGACGAAAGACAACAAAGAGAAGTATGAAAATAGCTTCAGAAGATAATTAAATCTGAAGCATCTATTTTGCTAGCATAGAAATCTGAAAAGGGGATGAACCAAAGCTTCTGGCAACAAATTATTATTTTTTAAATAATTACTTTTGGGTGTTACATAAAACTCTTATCAATACAACAAAGTTTGCAGAGAATATAATGCTCTCTCTTTCCTACGGCATACACAACTGTGCCTGGAGTCATTGCATTTTGTTCGATTACTGCATAAGAACCCCCATTACGACCATCTTTTTTAGCAGGAGGCACATCATTGCAAACAGATAGCCTCCATTTCTTAGGAGTGCGAAGATTATTAATTATATGCCGTTTGCACTATAGGTTCTCATCTGAAGTGTGGGATGTTTTTCCAACTGTCCATTACACATTGGGTAATGACTAATGATGGGGTTGATGCTAGTTGAGTCTTGATGATTAGTTTTTATGCAGTCTCAGCAGGGTAGTATTGTTTGGAAGCTTGTTATGGCGGCAATGTTGCGATGATTAGGTTTTATGCAGTACCAGCAAGGTAGTTTTGTTTGGAAGCTTGTTAAGGTGGTGATGTTGTGGTCTTAATGGATTGACAGAAATAATCGGGTTTCCTCAACCATGTTGACCCTATTGATGCTCTCATGTACAAGGTTATATGTAGAAAGAGTTCCATGGCCGTCCGACCAATTTATGGTAATGACAGTAGGACTCTTGTAGTTCATTTTGGGTGCATCCATTCAGACCCCGTCTTGGTTTCCCCCATGCATGGTTCTTACTTCTTAAGCTTAATTTTGATGGTAGTGAGTCTTGGGAGGCTACAAAGCATAGTTGCCCATTTAGGTTAGGTTTGGCCCAAATGACCAGAACAATTTTGGTTCAAACCAAAGCGAACTACATAAAGAGTTTCTTATTCAGATTTTGGTCCACAGCTGGAGTATCAATCCAAAACTCCAGATTTCGGCCAAAATCCAGGATTTCAGAAGAAACTTTTAATTTTTTCTTGTATGCGTGATGTTGCTTCTTTTTTAACAAGATTTTAGTAACCACTTTAAAGAGAAAAGAAAAAGAGAAAAAAGAACTCCATTAATATCTTCCAATGCCTATGCCAGTGCAGGATTCTAAATTTCTAATGATTATGCCTGTATTCAATTATTCATGCAATATATTCTTGTAAACATAACATGCATAAGATCAGTCTAATACTTTCCCATGAAATTCAAGACCTTCAGGCTAAAAGGTAGGTTTTTCTCTAGATATGCATGAAAAGCAATACATTCATGTGATAATCAAAACAAACTATGGATTAAGTATGCCAATCATGAATAATGTATAAGATACGATACCATCATAATTGATGATATATTATACATAAATTAAAGTAAACATAAGCATAAAACAGTAGACTGTTTTTGTAATGTTATCATTATTATTATAATAATAATAATGTTTAGAGTGAAAAAAGGCAAGGTAAATGGTAAATGTCAGCACAGAAGCAAGCTAAGCAACAAGCTTCCAAGGGCTTTGTCAGATGACAATAACAGTGGGAGTGTTAAGGGCCAAAAATCCCATCCATCTACAAGCGGGACCCTTGAAATAAAGGCAGAGACCAAAAACCTATGAGACCGAAACCCCCAGCTTTATTGCAACAGCATTAGGCCAATAATTCAGAACTCACCTTTCTCCATGGGCCTGATTTTGATGAAGTTTGCATTGCGGCCCCTGACTGCTCACAACAGCAAAAAAGTAAGATTATTAAATGAGGGCAAAAATTAACGAGCATTTAAGACTGGAAAAAACAAGTACATATCATACCGCTAAATGATTTCTAGCAATGCTTGGCCATGCATATGGATCAGGCAATTGGAAATTTCACCGCCAAGGCAGGTAGAAGAAAGAGGAAACCCCTCGCCAACACAATTTCACATGCCGTAGAACCCCTCACTAATACCATATGCTACAATCCCAATTTACACTGAAAAATCCATATTTCTAGTTTTGGAGACATTGCCTCTGTTAGATACCATATACCAACCCAAATGCTTAAGCTTATAGGTGGAAGGCCCATACAGGTATATTAAGACATGTCAAGCCTGAGGTGATGTGGGACTTCCCAACACTCCCCCTCACGTGCAGGCCCAACAGATTTCATGGACGGGCCTGTCACATGGGCTACACAAGAACAACGGGATCGAAACCCCCTCTGATACCATGTAAGATACCATATACCAGATACCATCAAGTATAAACAGGTGTTTTTTTAAAATGGTAAATTTTATTACTCCAAAAGAAATAATAAAAAGAAAAAAAGCCAATTAGGTGTTATCGTCCCCTTCGTTTTTTTTTTTTTTTTTTTTTTTTTCACTCAATCAAGAAAATAGTGCATCCAATCTTTGGATGCTTAGATCTTCCGCAAAATATTGTTCTAATTTTCTAAAATCAAACCCCAAAATAAATGCTTCTCCCAACAGGAAATTAAGGGGTAAAAGATGTGTTGAGCCTTCTTCTATAGTATTCAGAGAGGAGAGAGATTGGAGGGAAACTCAGCCCAACAAATGCCACGTCCAAGTGTCAAGGAGAGGTGGAGGGAGGGGTGTGACTCGACGTCTTTTTTCTTTTTTAATGGTAATTGACTCGACTTTGGCTAGAATGATTTCTAAAACCATGGCTTACAAAGTTACAAATCTTTCAAAATAGGCGACCATTGAGCTGCAACTAAGAATATATAAGCACCCATGTTATATGAACTGGCATTGATATTGTTTTAGTTTGATATTGATACCTTTGTCATATCACCAGTAGCTTATCAAACATTTCATTCAAATCAAAACTTTTTCTACAAACTAGTAGCTTATCATTTACTTTTGTTAGCTAACTACTGCAGCATCATATAAGAACTACAACAGCAAACCAGATAAAACTTCATCCTAGATCATTGAAAAAGTCTGAAACAAATAAATAGGGCTCAAAGTGGACACTTGGTGAAGCATAACTCCAACAAGGAACTTAGTCATTTCATCAAACATACGGTTCCTTTACTTGCCATCCCTTTCACACATATCTTGCACAATCTTGGTATATACATTGTCAAGGCATTTTTTCTTCAATTACTACAAACTACTACGCTGGCACCCTACCATAGGTGTTGTTTAACAATATAAACCTACCATAGGTTTTCTTTAACGATAAAAACCATGCAAGTTTTTCTCTCATTGGATTATTCCATCAGTTGTATCAACAAGAAGATGGCCTCAGTTACAGGAAGGCTAGAAATAATAGACTCAAATCTTTAAAATCACGAATTCAAGTTTTAAAAAATTGTTCAATTCTTAATAGAATCATGCCCATGATTATGTACTAGTTTTCATGCACAGAAGTTTTCGGTGATGTGACCATGTGGCATGTAGATGAACCCACTATCCTTTGATCCTCCCACGTGCAACTGTGACTGAGATGGTCACCATGTGGCATGGAATGCCAGTTCATTTTCATTAATCAGTCAAAAGAAGGAATAACAAGGCAAGAGGTCCCCATGAACATAAAGCATGACTACCCTAGAAGGTTACTAAGATATATGCTCACAATAATGCAACCCAAACAGATTTCCTTAATTTTCAGAGTTACTGAAATGTGATTGGTACTCCCCAGCCCACCCCCACCCCCACCCCGGCTCCTTTTTTTCCATGCTAAGTTGGGCTACTGGTCCTGTAGTGTACACTTTAAGTTGAGGATCTCCTCCTTTTTTTTTCCCTGCTAAGTTGGACTACTGGTCCTGTAGTGTACACTTTAAGTTGAGGATCCCTGAGCATGTGTTTTAAACTCAGGTGCCAACACCATTCACCCATGAGTGTGTTGGCATGTTTGATTTCATTTTCGTTTTTGAGTGTTATAGAACATTCGCAGTAGGGATATTAGGTAAGACTAAATGAATAAGAAGCTCAAAAAAATAGCAACATCTCATTTAGAAAAAGCAAGCATTACCTCCTCAAACTTTTCAAAGTTTTGAGTATCTAACTCATCATTAACCTCTGGTATAAAGGCAGCTTCCATCTGATATAGTTTGTCCCACTGGATGCCTTTAAACCATGGGTGTGCCTGGAATCAGTTTCAATATCAAACACCAATTTCTCAAATTCTAAAACATAATAATAAATATAAAGAGACATGAAAATTAAAGAAAATTTAAACCTTTATCTCATGTGCTCCTTTAGTGCCAAGCCTCTGCTCCACATTGCACAACAGTTTACAAATGAGATCTTTCGCTTCTGCTGACAGATTTGCCTCTTCAGGGAACTTCAAGTGGGTTCTCCAGTTAACAATCTGCACAAAGTAAAGAAAGTTTTTGACAAGGAAATTTTTGAAAAAAAAAAAAAAGAGGAGTATGGCAGCTTAAACATTCGTATAATATAAATAAAAAAGATATCTTAAATGTACATACAACTTAATCGTACCCACCATCACTCGCCAACCATTTCACCCATCTGGGGCCCACCATTGCTCGACCTAGCCTGCTTGCAGTGCATATTCACTTCAATTGGAGTGATGTACACTGTTTGACCGATTGACTCAAATGCATATAGTGATGTGTAACAAGATCAACCCAACTCTATATATCAACAGTATGGAGTAAGATTTAGGCTAGTGCCTATACATGTGATACAAGCAGGTTGGATAACACAGAGGTAGAGTGGTGGACCCTTTGTAGGTAAAATTTGGGGGTGAGTCCAACTAAGTAATGAACATAGGATCATTCCCCCAAAGAAAACCACCAACTGAATTGATATTCACCCCAAATTACTTATCAGCCTGTTTACATTGTTGGATTGAAACCTGCATTTTTCTTTAGATATTTTGACCATTGAATATTTGGAGCCTCAAAATCTATATCTACAAGGATCCAATTATCCTATCTTTGGGGCCCAGTCCCTGCACAGACGTTACCTTCACTTTCCTCTACCTTCCTATGATTGATATGCTTCCAGGTGAGTCCCTAGAAGCCACTTGTGTGCGTATGCGTATACGATTGTAGAAATAATATAGAGAAGCCAGATCTCTGTCAACCTAAAGTTTCTTTCGCTTGTAGGCCCACCTAGATGCATGCTAATCATGGAGGAAGGAGAAAGCTATTAATGTACATTATGGGTGAGCCAAAAAATTCTCATCGTACATCATCCTAACCTGGATTATGGATTCAAATTTCGATAATTTTTTAAACTTGAATAAAGTGAATTTTGATCCCATCTAAATCCTACCCTTGATTATGGCCTCTCATTTTGACAATATTTTACATTTAAATAAAGTGCTTTTCAATTTAATCCAACATTGAGTAGCAGTCAGATCAAGCGGAAAAACAGGGCCACAATTACCCAGTTGCCAGACAACTCCAACCTGGAAAAACATGGAAAATCTAGGCATGGACCACTTTCGGTCATTATTAACAATCGGGTCTAGGCCCAATATGGTCCATAGCTGAATACCCATTTACCCAAGGATATAATATAACAATATATATAATATACATGGGGAGAATGTCCTACGAGCAGACTGCATATAAGCAGTATGCAGTCCAGCTCATGGGGCCTAAGATGCCTTCTTATTATTAATTGGGTGGGGTACATGGAAAGGTCTCCTTACGAATAACGGTGGATAAAGGTTTGATGATAGTGGAATTGGGTCTGGTACAAGAATGGGGGGTGGAGGTGGGTGAAGATAGAAGAGGGGGGGATGAGAGTGAATTGTGAAAGGCCTGCACTTCTTAAAGGTGGGCCCAAGTGAGTTGCTGGAAAGTGGATGAATAATCCTAGTGATTTTGAGTACAAAGAGGATTTTAGAGGATTGGGACTAGGATTAATTGTTGATCATCCATTATCTTCTAATTTTTTGCAACATTCATTAAAAAGTGTAAGAGATAGCCAACCCTAGAATCGAAGACTCCTAATGGACAGTTTTAGAGAGATTTTAGGAGTTGTTTAGCTGTTGTACAGAAACTGCAGCAATCTGCATAAATTGACACAAAAAAATAAAAAAGGAAAACTTAAATTGGGGTTAAAGCCTAGGATTTGGCCAGAATTTGGGCTCAGATTTAAGGAATTTTTGTGAGGAAACTAAGGTTTGTGACTGGCTATGGGTTGGGGTTGTCCTGGAATAAAGAATTGAAGGGGGTTGACAGGGTTTTGAAGGTTGGATTAGGGGGCTTCTCTAGAGTGACAAAAACTGAAGCAAAATTTGAAAAAGAAAATAGAAAGGATGGAGGAAAAAGAAGATCAGTTCACTAATTCATTGCACCATGCCTTGATATGGACAACACTTTCTAAGGATTTGGCTTTGATACCAAAATTGATGCAAATCCTAAAGCAGTTGGAATGGAAGCTTTGCAGTGCCGAAGCATGGAAAAGAGGAACATCAAACCACAAAGGAAAATTTGATTAATCGCCAAAACTGCCGCTAATGTCTTACACCGCTCATATATATAGGAAGGCAAAACCCTAGAATCTAGGACTCCTAACGAAATTAGAAAGTTGATTCTACTTACAACTCATTAAAGAAATAAATAGAATCCTATATCAAGAAGTATTCCTAGTTCCTTGGACATCTGATGCAGGCCCTAGGGTTAGGGCTTGCGTGAGTGTCGAAGCACGCGTCCGCGACACCACAAATCGTCTCCACAGAGACTTCAACACGAGAACGCACCTCTCCGAGGGAGGAAACTCATTATAATTCTATTCAATGACCAAATCTAAGGTTTTCATCTCTACAATGCCATATATATATGTATATATATATGAAACAAAACTACTTAGAGCCTAAGAAATCTAATTAAACTAGGAAGCTAAATAAATTGGCAACCTTTGGTAACCTAATTCTAATTACAATAAAATTAGAAGCCTACTAATAATAAAATAAAAAATATTTACAATTCCTAAACTAGTTGGGTAGGACCACTTGTGGCCTGTTCTGCATCATTCCCACTAGGTTGAAAGAAGAGTTCGACCTCAAACTCGGGTCTTCTTCATGTTGCCTCCGTAGACATGGTGTACGTGAAGCACTTCCTTTGTGGCATGGGCCCTTAATCTCTTCTTCGGTGATTCTAGTATCTTAGGATGGAGTGTAACTTCATTTCCACCATGCATAAATGTGTACATGTTGTCGCGCATCCCATGAGTTCCATTTTTGTCATACATCCAGGGCGGCACAACAAGATATCCTCACTATCCATTGGGAGCACATCGCACCAAATTGTATCTTTATAATCTTCACCAACGACAAAAGTGGCTTGGCATATATGTCACACTTGTATTTCATCACCCGTCGTTAACAACTTGACAAAGTAGAGAAGATTGTGCCTATAAACCTTCAGCTTCAAGCGTTCAACAAGAGTTTGGAAGATGATATTTTCACAACTTCCTCCATCAATCACAACCATGCAATGTTGCCCATTTACAGTACCTATTGAGCAAAACATAATTTTCCGCAACCATTTCTTTTCAACAGTGGGTGTAGACTCCTAGAGGACAAAAGAGAGTTTAACCATCCTTTTCGGCTCCTATTTCCTCCACTTCATCCAAATCTTCGTCTATAGGATCATCTTGTGTTTCTGGTTCATCGTGTCCACCTTCCATTAAGTTTATTCGTTTTAGGCATTCAAATAACATTGCCCCTTTTGCTTAAAATGAAAACATGTGAACCTATTCTGATATTCAGACTTGAAGAAAAAAAAATTTCTGAGGAACTAGCACTTGGTTTAGAATCTCGCTTTGATGGAGTCTTTTGTACAGGCCATTTGGACACAATAAACTTTCGAGCTTGATAATTAGCAATATCTTCGGCCTTGATGGCATCTTGGATGATTTCATCAACATTATCAAAATCTTGAATGTAAGGAAATGTTGTATGTCAATTCTCAACCAATGAAAATATCGATAAGCCGACACATCATCATCCTCATTCAAGCCACAATGAGCTTGCATTGTAAAAACCCTTCAGAATACTCAATAACTGTCCTAGATCCTTGCTTCAAGTCTTGAAAACTTGAACGCAAATCCCTTGAGTAATTGACAATGAGGAACTTTTGCTTCAATAGATTTCTCATTTTGGTCCATGTCTCAACTGGGTCTATTTTTTATTCCTTTTCTTCTTTTGCAACTCGGCCCATCATATTGCAACATAGTTGCGAACTCGAGTTGCTACCAAAGTAACTTTATGGCCCTCAATCATTGGCTTATGTTCGAAAATATTTTCGATGCACACTAACCAATCCATAAATTCATCCGGTTTCAATTTTCCATCGTATTCATGAATCACAAGTTTAATTCCTAAATCTCGATCAACAATGACCACCTTAGGATCTCATTGATTCCAATTATTTCCTCCATCATCTCAATTGGGATTTGTATGCCGATTATTTTCCAAATTGGGTATTCAAGTTTCCATCCTTGCAAGAGTTTCTTGGATTTGAGTCATCGTTGCGGAGAGTTCATTAACATTTTCCAATAACTCCGCAACAGTTCCCGTCAAATCCTCCATGTTTGTGGAGGAAGACTCCACTTCTCCCTTCTTATGAACCACCATTTTTTTAATGTAATAAAAAATATCCGATGAACCTAATGGGTAGATCTGTGCTCCATGAGCGTGTAGGTGAAACCGGATATGAAATCCGACCTCTGATTGCTCCGATTTCGCAGAAACAAAATCTGGCCCTCAACTAATTCCGGTGATGCAAATGACAGAACAACTATGCTGGGTTTTCCTTTTCTGTTGGGTTAGATTCGACCCACACTCAAGCCCAGAAGACACAACTACCCTGTGTCACATAGGACATGGGAAGGCTCGACAACTTCGCTGAAGTAAGGAAAGATGGGGGCTGTGATCGTTGTAAATGTAACTAGAGAACGACGATGACGTCGAAGGTGATGGTGATCGGCAACCAACACATGTATGTATTACTTCTCTCTCTCTCTCTCTCTCTCTCTCTCTCTCTCTCTCTCTCTCTCTCTCTCTCTCTCTCTGTGTGTGTGTGTGTGTGTGTGTGTGGGTCTAGGTGATGGAGGCGAAGGGGGAGTGGGGTTTGGCTGGGTTGTGCGACGCAGAGAGCAAAGGGTGTCGGTGGATCTGGTTTTGGGTACAAGGATTTAGGTTTGAATCTGGTTCTGGGCTGGGTCGATTGAGGATGATGGGATTTGGATTCGATTCGGGTGAGGGAATTGGAATTTAGGGTTTTGAGATTTGGGTGACTCTAATTTGGAATTGGGGATTTTTTACTGGATGGGTGGTGGGGTTTGGTGCAATGAGAGAGTGGGGTTTCAGATCGGGTAAGGAGAAGGTCTGTGGGTAGATTAGACTCGGATTGGATGGGTTTGCTTGTGATTGGACAGATTTTGCGTATTTTGGTTGAAAATGGGTGCGGCAATGGAAGTATGGATTGAGATGATGACAATGTACTGGAGATGGGATGGATAGGGTCCGGGATGTATGGGATGGGTAGTGTGGATGGATAGGCTCCGATTGGTGACTAGAGATGGATCAAAGCGATGTGGATATTTGCTCTAATACCAACTGATGCATGCCCTAGGGTTAGGGCTTGCGTAGGTGCCAAAGCACATGTCCACAAACACCTCAAATCATCTCCATCGAGGACTTCAACACGAGGAAGCGCCTCTCTTACGGAAGAAACCCATGATAATTCTATTCAATAACCACATCTGAGATTTTCATTTCTACAATGCCTTATATATAGGAAACAAAACTACTTAGAGCCTAAGAGTTTTAATTAAACTAGGAAACTAAATAAATTGGCAACCTTCGGTAACCTTTTAATTACAATAAAATTAGAAGCCTACTAATAATAAAAATAAATAAACAATTCTTAAACTACAAGAGCGGGACCACTTGTGGCCCATTCTGCATCAACATCAAGTTATTAGATCATGTTCTTTGAATATAATGGCCTACCATGTTATTATGACAAAGACAATAAGTACACATAATACACCATTTACGTGCATATGATATTTTATACGCATATACAATATATTTTATAAGAATCAAGTAAATTATTTGGGCTGGGGTTCATTGAGTGTATTATTTTTCCCGATTACTGTATCTAGTTCCAGGATCGCCATTGGTGTGGCCCAGACTGTTTACAACCTTAAGTGGTATGGTGACAATTCACAACGTTTTGAGGTTTTAAGGGTTTCGGTATAAAGCTGTTGGAGTAGAACTGATTATAAGTGGGCCTAGACCACCTTTAGCAGCTTAAAAGAAACTGCCTCTCCAGGAACTGTCTCTGTCTCTATAAACAAAAATTAAGCAACCAGGTAAAATAGGAATCAAATCCAAAAGAAGCCAAACTAGTTAACAAGTAGAAAGGAAAGGAACAATGGTTTATATTGAGATTTGGTACCATTAATCTACTTATTTATTCAAATCAAAATTTCAGTTCTACACTCATTTTTTTCTGTTTGAGAGTAACAGAAATGATCTGCGAAAAGGGAATTGAAAAAAAAAATGCACTTAGGCTGACACCCAACATTTTGACAAGAAGCCCTACTCGCAGACAAACAGGTGGGACTTTCAAGTTGTGACCCACAAAGCATGCATACCTTTCTGCAGGTAGACATTGGTTCTTCAGAATAAAATGGTGGATAGCCCACAAGCATCTCATACATGATTGCTCCAAGTGACCACCTATAAGAATGTTCAAGGTTAGGCAATGGAAATAACTTAAAAAAAGAAAATTTTACACTATTCGAAAACAAAAAAAAAAAATTTAACATGCTAACCAATCACACTCCATTCCATAGCCTTTCTTTAACAAAACTTCTGGAGCAATGTAATCTGGAGTGCCAACAGTGGAATAAGCCTGCATTTCCAAGAAAAAATAATAATAAGACCTCCGGCAGTTTGAACTAAGACAAAATGAGTCATGAATGAGTTCCAAGAATATATAACAAAACCATCACAGATATGTGAGTGTTCAATGTAGCCAAAAAGCACATGCAAAGTACATGAATGCATATGCATACAGACAAATCATGAACAGTGTGACATTAAGTCACCATAAATAAATATGAGTTCAACTGAATGCAGGTAAACTATGCGACCACACAAACACATGCAAAACTGCACAAAGAACAGGCGCCCTTTCCTGCCATCCCCAGCCATGCATGCATCCACACATGCAAGTAGACATGCGGACTCAGACAACAATGCTAGTAAAGCATGCATGCATAAAACATACAAGGGTGCACAAATCTGGCTTCAGGTTTCAGCCAAAATGTGTCAGGTCAACTCCATAAAGCAAAATTCTAGATATTTCTTTTTTGGAACTCAAGGATAAAACTTGGATGAGACCAGTTGGCTCAGCTCGACAAATTACTCTGTTGTCCAGTCTCAACTTTTCAACAGTGACCTACGGGAGACAGATTTCATAAATTCTACTAACATGCTTGGACAGTTTTCACTATTTGTTCATTAAAACAAAGCTTCCACAACCATTTGAGACTGACGCTCTCTAAAATCTACATTAATGCACCTTCAAAATCTTAAATGCAGGGAGACAACTTTCATCCTGCACTACTAGACAACCAAGATTAGGATTGAAAGCAGCCATCCAAAAGAATAGATGAGAAATGCAGCAAACTAACCAACATTCGCCTGTTCTTCTGCCAATGCAATAATTGTTCCTGCTGTGTACGCTTTGGTGTAATGGGTACATATGGACGCTTGCCACTTTCCAATGAAGGTTTGTAGTTTCCCACCATTGAACAGTCATTCTCAGTCAGATTTGGAAAACTACTACAATCCAAGGGTTTGCAGAGTCCAAAATCTGAAAGCTTCATATGGCCGTAACGGTCAAGCAATAAATTGTCAGGCTTGATATCCCTACAAATTGGAATAAACCTATGTTATCAAGATAAGCTACGGCAACACCTTTGCATCAGACACAAACCACCCAAGTGCCAAGACAGTCTTAAGGAAAAAATCAAATTAATAATAAAACAGAACAGACCTATGAATGTAATTGTGCTTGTGGATAGATTCTATAGCTAGTACTGTCTGTCCAACATAAAATCTGGCCTCATCTTCAGTCAAGGTATCCTTGCGCATAAGTAAAGTCATCATATCTCCACCAGGAAGATACTCCATGATGAGATACAAAAACTCCTCATCTTGAAAGGAGCAGTAAAGTTTGACAATGCAGCGACTGTCAACCTCAGCAAGAAGATTTCGTTCAGCTTTAACATGCTCAACCTAGAACAAGTAACCACAAATCTGTGAGCCAAAGCGAAACTGTTAAGTAACAAAAGAAGACAAAGGCATCTAATAATATACCTGGCCTCTACGAAGCATCTCTGATTTCTTGAGTTTTTTCATTGCATATACATGGCCAGTGGTGTTTTCTCTACAAAGTCTAACCTGAATAAATTTCAGGATATAACAAGTAGTGAACAAGTTGAAAAGACCCAACCCAACTCGGTAAAGCTAAACAGATTTCTGGTCGCAGTCAAAAAAATCAGCCGTCACAACTCAACAGGTCTCAGTCAAAATGCAGTTGACTCAGCCTAGACTTGGTTAAAATTCCGCAAGACTCCGGGAGAACTTAGTAACACTCAGTAGTATATTTTTATACTAATAAATTTCATTTAGACAACTCAACCTAGACCCAACCAGGGTTTTGAGTTGACTCAACTTAGTAACTTCAAGTTGGTTTCTCAAGTTCTTAAACAATGAGCTAAACTAAAAATCCCACACTGAACAAATTGAAGAAATCCTGTATATGAAGCATATTAAACAAAAAACAATCACTCATTTTCTCTTAATCAAGATGTAAAAGAACTGAGAGTTTTACATTCATATAACACATTTAAAGTGATCACCAGAGAAAGGGAATGGAGTAGTGCCAAAGCTCCACCAGCCAGAATATCATTAAGATAAACCAAAAAGGAAGCAACTTTTTAACAAGATTTAGTAATGTTTACTTGGATGGGAAGACCATATGAAAAGATACATTTAGCATGATAATAGGAAAAAAAAAAGGTAACTGCAACTAGTAACATTCAGATAACACATTAGCTGCAAGGAACAGAAAATCAGTTATAAGAAGTAAATATTGTCATTAAATAAAGAAGTAAAAGTTCTTAAAAGGTTTCTTAATGTAAAAAAAAAAAAAAAGTAGAAATTATAACAAAAATCAGAGTAATGCCAAATTATCATGGTGAAAAGATATCATTAAATAATCTCTAGATCTTTGCAGACATACAAGGGCCATCTATTTCATTTATAAAGTAAGAAAGGAAGTAAAGTCAGTGCTAAGTTGCTTCCTGAGGGGTTTTAAGAAATTTGCAAGTTATGGAACCTAACTCATCTTTCTAAGATATTTGGTTTAGGGTATATTCATGTTTCTATTCTTGTAATTTCCTCTTCTTTCATTAATAAAGTTTTATGATAAAGATAAAAAAAGGGGATGTTCAGAGAGAGAGAGAGAGAGGCAACATGGAAGGAGAATACAATTCATACAGAATTGTATTACGATGGCATTTTATTTCAGAAAATGGCAAGCCATCAAATTAGATGTATAGGAATGTAGATATAAATTTAATAGAAACCTATGTCACCTATTTGCTGAGTGGGAAAACAGTGCTGATGAAATTTTAAAAGATTTTCTGAGTTGTGATGGTGACTAACATCTGAAACATGAAAAAGATCTAGCAAAATAGTTTATGCTTGATAGATATAACCTTACTAGAAGCTCATAGACATCAAAATGAATCCAAAACAAGACGAGTGCACTCCACAACCCTCACAACAAGATGAGGGTATTGGGACATACCAAGTAGTATGGTCCACTGCAGAATATATACCGCAATGTAATGTTGGCAAATATTTAATAATAATCTAAAGGCTAATAAATGAGAGGGGATATGATTATGAACTATCAAGTGTATGAAGGAGTAAAATAAAAAAGGAATAAAATGATTTCACACAGACCTCCCCAAAAGCACCCCTTCCAATGATGGTTAGGAGTTCAAAATCTTCAGCACCCATCTTGTGTCTCTGAAGACGCATATATTCAGTTTCCTTCTGCTCCAAGTGTTTTAAAAGATTGTTCTGATCTTCCTCCGAAACTTCAGCATCAGCAAGCTTCCTCTCCAAGACCCAACGCCTGAACTCAATGATAAAGATAGAATAGAATAGAAAAGTTAGAAATGAATGAAAAAGGGACAGACTTTTCAAAATCATTAAAGATATCAAAGTGAACACTCATGCGGCATACACTGTAAAGATGAATGAAGCTATTGGACACAAAAAGCAATGGTGAAAAGATCATCTACTACTATATCAATCTATTCTCAACACATTGTAACTTTGTTGCAAGAGTCCATATTATAAGATTAAAAGGGCTAAATGCATACTGTTTGTGAGTTAACCCATATCCGATTTCCCACAACAAAGAAGAAGCTGCAATACAACAAGATTCTACAAATCACAAAAGCAATTATATTTGTAGTTTATGAGTTACCTTTCACATTATTTAATCTTTTCCTTTACTCCAAACCAGAAGAGTCTTCAAACCAATTTGTCATACCCAAAATTAAAATTTCTTCAAATCAATTCAATAGAAAACATAAAATAAACTATTAAAAAAAGGTACCTCTCCTTTCGATCTTGCAAGCACTTCATCTGAGCCTTGTAGTGGTTCTCAATATATTGTTTTGCAGCAGCAACCTTCTGCTTCGTGATGGTTGAAGGCGCCTCATCAATGGGAGGCTTCTGCCCATCCTTTTCATTCCCAGTTTCGTTCTTCTTCGACTGACCAGACTTCAATTTATCTCCTTTAGGCTGGAATCGATGAAACCAGCTCCTTGCAGAATCCATTTTGATCAGAATATCTTCACCATCTCCATCTGTGATTTCGTTTTTTCAATCTAAATTCACAAATAACATATCTATGAGTTCATGATGTTCATCTGCAAGTCTGCATGAGGTACCAGGAAGAAAACAATTCAGTGAATAAAACATTTAAGAACAATAATAGAAAATGTTGTGTTCCCAAATGTACTGTAGCTCCCTGGCTACAGTAAATGATAGAAACTGATAAAAAAAATGATGAAGGCCTTCTAGTCACAAATCTCATTCTTCACCGAATCCAACCCTTAAAAACCATTTAGAGATAGAAAAAAAGGAAGAACATTGAGCACTATAAAAACGCCAACCACAGATTGTGAGTTGTGACGATGATTATGATTGAAACTCAAAAATCTCTAAAAATTATATAAAACGGCATTTAAAGTGCAAAGACTGCCCAGACCGCTTGCCCTTAATGCATCGAATGCTAAAAACCTAATCTCTTTTGAAAGCAATAAGAAATTGCAACAAACAAAAACCAGAGGACATCTATAAGTATTGTGTTCATTGCATATTTTTCTTTTGTCACCACTCACCACAAGTCTTCTTCACTTCAAAAATTAAGATAGCATTTGCCAGAAAATCTCAGCCACATGCCAAATATCACCACAAACATCAACAAAGCCTTGGTGAAAAAAAAAAAAAAAATGTTACGTTAAAAAATCATCACAAACCTCATTACTGTACCAAAATCAATGCTAAATCCTAAAAGCAGCCCAGAATCTAGTAAAGGAAAAAAAATAAAAAATAAAAAATAAAAAAACAACAACTCATACAATCATCCCACCATTGGAAAACTACTTAGAGAACCACATGTAACCAACCAGAATTTAGAAGTTGCCTAAAATTTCTAATTTTCAACAGAAATGCTGAATCTGTCACTTAATTCACCAAAAGATCATTTGAAAACCTAATTTTCAAAGGAAATACACTTCATTTCACCGAATTAAAGCAATTAAATATCTAAAATAAGCAAAAAAAAAAAAACCAAAAGTTCTGAAATGGAAAAATCCCCATCATCAAAAAATTAACCCAAGTCAACAAATTACTCGGCCACAAGTCTTCAATTCTTCACCAAACTAAAACCTGAAAAGAACCAACGACTAGTAAAAACGCTACTTTTTACCCAAAATTCTTGTCTTCATAGCCATATCATTCCAAGAGAAGAAAACTACTCAGATAAAACTACCAAAATCCATCAATTACCTCACAGTTCGAGACTTTTCACCAAAGAAATTTGACCCTGTATCAAATTTAAACCCCACGCAAATAAACAAAAATATCACATCAAATCCTCCTCCCACATCAAAATTCCTTCAAAACCAATCTAAACCCATAAATCACCATATCATAACTTATTTCCACCCCAAATCTAAATTCATGAATCAAACTAAAACCCTAGCAACAGAAAAAATAACAACTTTAAACAATCTCTAACAACTACTTCAAATCCTAGCCTCAGCATCAATTCCCACTCCAAAAACACAATAAAGTCCTATTTTTCAAACCAAACCCACATTTCTACATCAAATTCAATGATGAAACCCTGAAAAAAATCAACGAAAACTTAAGAACTACCAGAAAATCACTAATCCTTCATAAACTCGGCGATTTCTGCACCAA
Organism: Umbellularia californica; assembly: GCA_028538565.1. Lineage (NCBI taxonomy): Eukaryota > Viridiplantae > Streptophyta > Magnoliopsida > Laurales > Lauraceae > Umbellularia > Umbellularia californica. The sequence goes on along the minus strand of JAPQWN010000006.1, from coordinate 8,485,081 downwards.
ATTCAATCGAAGAAAACGCAAAAGTAGATTCATTGAAAGGATAGAATCATGCAAACCTGAATCAAAACGATGGCGTACGAAACAAAGAAATTCGAAGTCTTCCGACTCTGAAATGATTGCTCTCACGATCCTTTGAAACTTTCTTTTTTTTTTTTTTTTTGACTCTCGAGCAAACGCTTTTCTTCTCCAATCTTCTTCAGACAAGCAAAAGAGAAAGTGGCATTTTCAAATCGAATAAATAAAGGTTAGTGATATTACTTAAAAGCCCCTCCTTTTTCCGGTAAAGACCACTTTGGGTTGGACAATGGAAACGGGTACCCGAATACCAGAAATGACAGAGAAAGAGGTATACTTCAATATTTGGATTTTTTTTTTTTTAATTCAGAGCAAAATCATGTAAAATTCAGGTACCCATGAAAAAAATGTTGTGGCTTGTCTGTGTGCAGTAATGATCCAATGACCCTCTTTGCTTCATTTAGTGCAATTATAGGAATTTTTAGCTCGATAGAATTAAATTTACTTAAGTTACTCACGCACTATGTCTCTAACTAGATGAATTACAAAGAGAAAATAAAGCACTTTTTTTTTCTTGCATTGTTGCAAAAACACAATTACTATCATGCTTAATGAAAAGAGTCATGTTCATTGTACTTTGCAACATTCTACAAACCGATGGAGATATTGACATTCTAATACCCTTTATTTGAGTTGTGGACTAGGGATGGATTTTGAATTTGTATTAGTGTAGATATAGGGTTGTAGACGGGTCAGCTCCGGTCTGAGTCTATGTTGGATGCAGAACTGGAACCGTTAAGGAGAAGATGGAACCAAATCCGAACCCGGAACAGGTTTCTTGGCTCCAGAACCAAAACCAGAACCATATATGAGACAGGTCCAGGCCCGGGTCTAGGTAAAGAATAATATTTAAAAAAAGAAGGTTTTGGGGGAAATTTGAGATAATATGTCAAGTCTCGAGTCTACGGGTCCAAACCAAGGTGGAACCAAACCCGAACCCATTTACTTATTAGGGCTTAAATAAGGAATCAAACCCGATTTTTAATGCAACATCACCTCTTATTGGTAATTGGGGCTTAGATACGACTATTATGTAAAAATTTTATTGAAACTCCTGAATTAAATGCACTAATTATGAATTTCTAAAATGCATGCAAGAAAAGTTCATCAGTATGTGGGCCCTTCAGAATTCAACCTACCCAAAAAAAAAAAAAGAGGGGGCATTTCAGAATTAAAGTTTCTAATTAAAGTATCATTTTTTAGAAAAGGAGGGCTTTGTGGTCAATATGCCAGAAAAAGAAAAAGTTTAAAGTCTTATAGAGATAGTTTTCATTGCTAATTAATGCCCATCTAATGAAAGCTCAACGTCGGCCCACTTATGGTGACGTGTACACGAAGTTGCAGTCTTTTTAAGCTTTTTACTTGCCGCCTATGGCCGGTATTGAAACCGAACCTCGACATTTGTACGGCCCGGATAGATCCCTTCGCTTCCTGTCCACAGCTGTCTGGCTGACACGTGGCATTTATAGGGGCCCACTTACTCAAACAGAGAGATCGTCGACTAACGAATGACGTGTGGCCACGTCAGCCATGCATGAGGGCGGCAAGAGAAAATTAGAAGTTGTGCACGCGTTTTTAGAATCTGAGCATCCAGACCGTACGCGTGGTGGAATATGCACGGTGGAGATTCGAGCCGAGTGACTTTGCTTGAGTGGAACCGTCTGAAACCGCGTGGGGCCCACTTAATGCGCTCCTCTCTTATCACAGGAAGGGAAAGCGTTGAAATACTCGGTCCGAGAAGACTTGTCTTTGTGCTCGGGTCATGGAAAGTAAAAGTAAAGGGGAATGAAAGAGGGAAAGAAGCTATCCATCCACGGTGGGGCCCACCGCATCGAATGATCTGAAGTGGGAGAGAGCCTGGGCTTCAAATACACCCACCACAACTTTTCACATGCCATAAAAGATTGATTTCATCTGATGAACAGTTCAGATCTTTCACACGTGGGAGACACTGGCACTAGTCAGCAATGGCAGATTCAGAATTTTCAAATTAAGTTTTTTTTGAGATCTTATATAATGGGTTTCTCGAATCTCACGAATGCGACCGCACCCACTTGAAACAAAAAGGAAAAAAAAAAAAAAGTGGCCCCAGCATGAGTAGCTGTCCCAAGTTGGAAGTTTTGAGAAAAAAGGGTTCGGCAACTGGGTTTAATTTTCAACCATGATTAGATGATTCAAGTATCATTTTCCTTCACATTAGTTGACCAATGACTCTTGTGGGGCCCATCTATGTTCTTCCTCTAACAAGCTAAAATGCCCACTATCCATATGAATTGTATGCATTGACTATTGGGTTTTACACCTAGAATTTTTTTTACTCTTCAATGAGCTACACACATGGTGTCACCCACTATAATCTATTACTCACAATAAGTGCATATCAAAACATCATCATTCAGTTTTTTTATCATAATCAAGTAGAATTGTTAAACAAAATCGCGAAAAAGATGATTATGTTAATGATGCTTAGATTCTCTAAGGCCTTCAAATATCTCCCCTTTCTGCTTTCTTTTTCCCCCTTTATTTTGAAACATGCAGGTGGGAAGAAGGTTGAAAATCACATCAGAATACCACAAGTAGTAGCAGAGAACTTGTTTGCATGGCAGAACAAAATGTGAGCTGGGACTTGGGAGGGACTCCATAAATTCAAAGCTTCTGGTGATCAAACTCCAACGGCCTTCCAACATACTGACATAAAAAAATGAAGAAAAAAATAAAATCACATATCAAAGGCCAACAACTCCAAATGAGGAGATCAATGTGTCAGCAGTTTGACAACCATTTATGAAGTCTGTAACTGTGCTTCACAACCTTATCAGACAACCCCACATCCCCCCAATTAAACATTCATCCACCCCACATCCATATTAAACATCCATCCATCCCAATGTGCTCCTCTTCCACTAGGCATGGAGCATTCCTAGCAGACCAAAGCCCATCCTATCAACAGTGAGAATAACTGAGGAAGGGCCCCTCAAGAATTTTTTTTTATTTTTTATTTTACCAGCGAGGCTGGTTAGACCTTATAAAGACCCAATTGACGCGGAAGTGAACCCCACCGCACATCGGGAGAGAACCCCATAATTAAACTCTGGAAAGTTATGTGAGAATGGGACTCTCAAGGACTAAACGATCCCTTTATTCTCGCCCCTATAAAAAGAAGTCATTGTGGAGCCTTTTACCTATCTTCTGACTTCGATCCGGTCATTATCCATCATTGGATTAAGTCACAATAAAAGAATATATCAAATCTTAAGCACCTACCAAGTAGGCAAGCCCCATCCCATTCATCTCTAATAACTTGATAGAATGCATCCAGGTGGACCCCATATTAAGTAAGGGATTTTATAAAAGCAAAGCGAGTTTTATATACACACACACACCATCTCTCTTCCTTTATTTCCTGTCTACGGGGGATTTGAAAAAGTATACCATTATCAGTATAATAATACTCGTGACATTGATGATGTGGACCCTAAAAAGAAAGAAAATGAAGTGAGTGCTGTCAATTACCAGTAAGTATATACATGTCTAAGTAGTAAGTACCCCGAAATTAGGGATATGTGAGATCACAACCATAACCACACACTTAGTCAATTCTCTCAAGCTAAATAGGTTTGTGTGTGGCCCCATACACTTGACAATGCAGCAGACAATCATTTTTCAAGCTTAGACGGTTCTGATGTCTGCCTCAAATGAAAGCTGTGTCTCTTTGAGAAACAAAATGCAGCAACAGACTCCCTCTTCTGTCAGGGCGGACCTATGTTTGTGAGAGAGTTGGTTTTTTTTTTTTTAGAATCATGAAATTTGAATGGAGCCTTTGAGTAGGGGTGGACTTAAGTTAAAGCGATCTGAGCAGGTGCCCTAGATCGAAATTGAAATCCTCATAGAATTGAATGGGCCTTGGAGTATGCCCCACGTGTCTAAACTAGTCGCTCTACGTATGTCTAAAAATAGCCCTACATATGTAAAGCTTTGTTGGTAAGAGGAAAAAAAAAAGAAAGAAAAATATTACGGCAACACACCGCTCCCTCTTCTTCAACCTCTTATTTCCAAAATCCCTTCGCACCGATTGTCAATCGTGCTCCTCGTCACCAGTCCCTATGTATAGCATAGACTATTGCTTATTCATTTGCCAAACATATCTAGTATGATCCTTCATAATCACTCTATACCTAAATCCGAACACTTAATCTCCAAACCCTAATTCAAAACCCTGAATACCCAAATCTTAATCCAAATCTTAAGCCCCAAACCATCAAATCTGAGCGTATCAACAAATCCAAAGATGACCAAATCCATTTCCGCTTTCATCTCTTCTTAACCCCACTATGACTCAAAGATAAAGTTCCACTCTCATTATCCAAACGTTGGAGGCTTGAGAAAGTAAAAAGGGAAATGATGGGTATACTCGAAATGTTCTTGTATACAATTTTTTCTTACACTCACTCACCTTAACTTGCAGCGATCTCTATTGGGCATTGATTTTGATATATAGATTTAATGAAACATGGTAATGTGAGTTTGACTATCTAAAATTAATGTTAGAGTAGTTTTTTATCCATCTAATGATTTTTGGTACTTTTGTTTAACATCCTAATTCATAACCTCTTCATTGCCTAATCTTCAATAATTATTATGCATCTAGTTGAGTTCCACTAGTTGGATATTTTCTAAAGAAAAACTTGTTGGTGCAATTTGGTAATGTGAAAAAGTTTAGCGAAGTCTACCAAATCTTTTTTTTTTTTCAATATTAAGTCTTGCAGAATTTTAGCCCCACCCAAATAAAAATCCTAGTCACCGTCTTTCGGCCATTATTGAGCTTTCTCTAATCCCGAAAGTCCACCCCCTTTTATCCAGATTTGAGGCAGCCTGCAGTGCCACCAATTTGACTGACTCTACAGTGGGCAGTCCATACTATTGTGAAACAGTCCATCAAAATTGTGAACCTTAGTGGACTTGGAATAGACTGTGAGAATCTATTGATACCCATGCCCTGCAAATAGGGTTGAGCATAAAAGTTAAAACAAACAAAACCGACCACAGGGATAAGCCTAAGCCATGGGCAACAAACAATGAATTGACAACCCTAATAAAAACAAGACATGTGAATGAACTGCACTGCACCATTTTGTTGGGAGCAGCAAGCAACAATAAGGTGCTTTTGTCTGCAATTGAGATTTTCTGAATCTTCGGGGCAATCTAAAAAGAGCCAAGCTTGGCTACTGGCTAGACCATCATCCACTCGGCGACTAACCTGAGTCGACTCCACTCGGCATACAGAGGGGAGTCAACTCTGTGTTGATACCATACATTCAAAAATTGGCCTGAGGAGCAGTTTGTACTTAACAAACTAGGAGGACTCTGCTAAGGCATATTAAAATTGGTGGTACCCCACTACTCTGCCCTTAATGACTCACAGTAGGATCCAATTAATTCTAATATAAAGATTGTTTTAAGGGGTATTAGAGGCTGCAGACCAAATGCCAATAGCTCAGCAGCAGAGAGCTGTTGAGAGTTTCTTTCCCCTTTTTTCTCTGTTTGTGCTTGTGATGCATTTAGTGACAATTCCACTTATGCAGTTTTGAATCATTTTTATATCTACAAGTACCGATCTATCAATGGCCACAAAATAATAAAATTATGAACTTCACACATGCAAAATAGCAATATGAGATTGATTGCTTAATATATTAATCTAAAGTTCCCAATTCTAATATGATAACAATTGTTGTTTTACTCCTAAGTCTCTTAAGGTCCTTAATCCTTGTTCATCTATTACTACTTCTAAAACTTCTAAATATAACTTATAGATTGTTATTGTAAAGAAATAGTCCAACAGGTCAGCTCGACCTAATGGGTCAGCAACCCGTGTATTGGGTCAGCCCATGTATGAGTTGTCAATAGATTAGATAGATATTAATTTCCTTAGTTAAGCCTGTAATCATGTAATCAGATCTCTAATGAGATCCACTAATCTAGGCTACAGTGTATAAATGTATCCTTTGGCCATTCAATCAATACAGAAAATCTCTTGCAACTTCTCTCTCTCTCTTGTATGCTTATATTCTTCTGTAATACTTCTGGCTTGGTTCAAGCAACTTTCACATGGTATCTGAGCCCTGTCCATTTGATCGTCTGTCCATTCAAGTTTGAGAGAAGTTTTGAAACAGCGCTGTTCGTCTGATCAAGCACTGGAACTTACTGTGATCAAAGGTGGCCCACCTGTTGATCACCCGGCATCAGAAAAATCTTCACATCTTGGTCGTCCATCTTCCCTGGGAATTCTGCACATTTTTTCCAGATTTTTTGATCATCTGAGGTAGGCCATTTTCCCTAATTTGTACTTATCTAATTTGAGCAAATAGTTTTCATCTAGACCGTTCAAATTTCTGGTTTCACAAGCTTTCATCAAAATTCCACCTAGAGGAGTTTCGGATTTTTGAGGCAAAGATCACTATGTGATCTGATCATCCAGCTGATCATCCAGTGGGGCCCACAGATCAGATCTGTGCTCAAAATCATGCTCGCCTGGACCTATTTTTGGAATTTTCTGGATTTGTTTGGATCTGTTTGCTCTCTCTGGCTGTGATCCTCCTTCTGATCATTTAGTGGGGCCCATAGCACTCATCTGTGCTCCGATTCAAGTCACCTGGACCTTCCTTATTGGATTTTCTTCAGATCTGGTTAGTTGTTGTGGCTGGAATTCACATCTGACTTGGCTTCTGGGGCTGGATTTCTCTTACATTCAGTCTGAGAGCAATTAGTTTTGTACCAATGTCTTCTGATCGAACTGTATCGGGAATTACTGTCAAACTAGATGGCACAAATTATCCCTATTGGTCCCATCTCATGCAAAATTTCCTCAAAGGTCAAAAACTATGGAAATATGTTGCTCAGCAAATCCCTACACCAGATAGTAAGGATGCTACGTTTGAGGAATGGGAAGCTTCTGTCAGGAAAATAAACTCTTGGATTGCCAATTCAGTCACTCCATCTATTGGGAACCAATTGGCTAAATTCAATTATCTTAAGGCTGCTTGGGATTATTTAGCACGATTATATACTCAGTCTAATGCTGCTCGCCGGTATCAGTTAGAATGGGAAATAAAAAATGCAGATCAAGGCACTGACTCCATTCATGATTTCTTCATCAAAATGACCGCCTTATGGGATCAACTGGCTCTAATGGAACCCACTTTTAAAACAACTGATGATGCTCACACCTTTGAAGTCTATAGGCAGCAGACTCGCCTAGTTCAGTTTCTTATAGCCCTCCGCCCTGATTTTGAACATGTTCGTGGTCAGTTATTACATCGGTCACCACTGCCTTTCGTTGATACGGCACTCTCGGAACTTCTGGCAGAAGAGCAAACTCAGCTTTCCCTTACAAGAAAGCAACATGTGGAACCCACACATGTCCTGTCAGCAAATGTTAGTATCCCACAGAATGGTCGCTCTTCTGGTACTAATGACTTTTGCAACTATTGTAAGAAGAAAGGACACTGGAAACGGGACTGCCCAATCCGACCTCAAAGGCCAAACAATAAGAGCAAACAATCTGGTCAGCAACCCAGTCGTGGTCCCATGCAATCTTATCCCCAGCGACCCTATGCGGCCAATGTTACTGAAGATGATAGTTTTGTGCCTCCGCAAATGGATCTTACATCTCAGATTCAAGCTATGGTCGATGAACACATGCAATAGTTATTTCTGGCTTCCTCCACTAGTTCTGCCTCTCAGATGGCCACTACACCCTCAGCCTCTGGTTCTGCCCTGACCATTTCTGGTCCGTCAGGTGCTCTTGATACTACTTGGATTTTTTATTCTGGTGCATCCTATCATATGACAAATGATGTTTCCAAACTTCATAATTGTTATACCCCTGCTAGCTCTCTCACCATCCATACAGCTGATGCCACTCCTCTACCAGTCTCCCTTATTGGCTCTGTTTCTAATAAGTTGATCTCTCTCACTAATGTTTTGTGTGTTCCTCATCTGTCTATCAACTTAATCTCTGTTAGTCAATTGACTTCTTCTGGATTTCTTGTCTCATTTTCTTCTACTGGCTGTTTTGTGCAGGATCCGCGCACTAGGAGACAGATTGGGACCGGCCTTAGGTCAGGAGGACTTTACTATCTCCACTCGCTGCATCTTCCCTCATCTAGCATAACCCCTGCCGCACTCGTTTCATCCACATCACCCTTTGCCCTTTGGCACTCTTGTTTAGGCCATTTATCTTTAAATAAAATGAAGTTTTTATTTACTAGTAGTGTCTTTGGAAACATTTCTGTATCAGACATTTCTACTTGTTTTGGTTGCCAATTTGGTAAACAACATGCATTCCCTTATAATAAAAGCACTTCTTTTACTAATGCTCCTTTCGCTTTGATACATTCTGATGTCTGGGGACCTGCCTCTCAGCCAACGAAAGGTGGTTCCATTTATTATGTGTTGTTTATTGATGATTTCACTAGATATACATGGTTGTATTTAATGAAAAACTGTTCTGAATTATATACTATCTACACTGCTTTTTCCACCATGGTTTCCACTCAATTTGACACAAAGATTAAAATATTCAGGTCTGACTCCGGGGGAGAATACATGTCCCACAAATTTCGTTCTTACCTAACCAGTCAAAGGACTCTAACACAATTATCCAGTCCTGCCACACCACAACAGAATGGTGTAGCAGAATAGAAACACAGACATATCCTCGAGACTGCTAGATCCTTGATTTATTCCTCACATGTTCCTCTGCAATTCTGGGGGGAAGCGGTCTTGACTGCAATCTATCTGATTAACAGAACACCATCCTCTGTTTTATCTGGCACATCTCCCTATGTAAAATTGTTTTCCTGTAGACCCGACTTATCATATCTCAAAGTTTTTGGCTGCACCTGTTTTGTTCTGTTGCAGGATAATGAGAGGACCAAACTTTCCCCAAAATCTACTGTCTGTGTCTTTTTAGGATATGGCATCGAACAAAAAGGCTATCGATGCTATGATCCTAAAACCAATAGGTTACGGGTCTCTCGTAATGTCACCTTCTTGGAACATATACCTTTTTATACATTACCTACACAATCCCCTTCTCTTGAGCCACCTATAGTCTATCCTCTTGATCCCTTTCCGGACCTGTTTCCATCCGATATCCCTTCTCCTCCCCCCCTGCAGGTATATCATCGTCGACCCAAACCTCTGTCTGCTCCTCCGGAATCATCCGCCCCACCTCCTACTTCTGACCATGGGCCTATTTCATCTGCTCCAGATGTGCAGGATCATCCTCAACCTCGAAGGTACCCCTTGCGCACCAGAATTCCTCCATCCCGTTTTGGCTTTGTTTGTACTGATCATTTTTCTCCATCATATAAGTCCTTCCTTACAACAATTCATACTTTGGCAGAACCACAATCCTATAAGGAGGCCATAACTCATCCGCACTGGAGAGCAGCCATTGCCGAAGAACTTGCAGCTCTACAGAAAACTCACACATGGGACCTTGTTCCTCTTTCCTCCGGGAAACGGGCTATTGGCTGCAAATGGATTTTTAAGATCAAGACCAAATCTGATGGTTCTGTTGATCGTTATAAGGCTCGCTTGGTTGCAAAAGGCTACACACAAGAATATGGAGTAGATTATGAGGAGACTTTTGCTCCAGTTGCTAAGATGACAACAATCCGTACTTTTATCTCTGTTGCCACTGTTAGACGTTGGCCCCTCTATCAGCTTGATGTCAAGAATGCATTTTTGAATGGATTCCTTCAAGAAGAAATCTATATGCATCCTCCTCCAGGCGTTGTGAGACCTCCTCATTCTGTGTGTCATCTCAAACGCGCTTTATATGGACTCAAACAAGCCCCTCGTGCTTGGTTTGAACGGTTTAGCACTAGCATTATTAGCATTGGTTTTTCTCAGAGTGCTCATGACTCCGCTCTCTTCACTCGCTATTCACGATCTGGTTGTGTTTTCCTATTACTTTATGTCGATGATATGATTATCACTGGCAATGATGCTTCTGGTATTCTATCCTTGAAGCGTTTCTTCATAGATAGTTTGAAATGAAAGATTTGGGTCATCTGCGGTACTTTCTGGGCATTGAGGTTGCCTACTCTCCTACATGATATCTTTTATCCCAAACGAAATACTGTAATGAAGTTCTCTAAAGAGCTGGACTCACAGATCTTAAGCCTGTCTCTACTCCAATTGAACATAATCTGAAGCTCCGAACTACTGATGGAGATCTACTTTCTGATCCGACTCGTTATCGTGAGGTGGTTGGCAGCTTGGTTTATCTTACAATTACCAGACCAGATATTGCCTTTGCGGTACATGTGGTAAGCCAATTTATTGCGCAACCAACTCATCTTCACTGGGCTGCTGTACTGCGCATACTGCGATACTTACAAGGAAGTTCCAACCGTGCCCTCCTTCTTTCCTCCAGTCAAAATCTTACCCTGCATGACTTTTCTGATTCCGACTGGATAGGAGATGTCAATGATCGGCGCTCTACAATAGGTTTCTCCATTTTTCTTGGCTCCTCTCTTATCTCTTGGAAGAGTAAGAAACAGGAAGTTGTCTCCCGATCTTCCACTGAAGCTGAATATCATGCTGTATCTCACACCACTACTGAAATTATTTGGCTTCGTTGGTTACTTCGGGATTTAGGAGTTCTAGTTCCTAAATCTACCCCTCTTTACAGACAGTGAAAGTGCACGGAAACTGGCAACAAATGATGTCTTCCATGAACGATCCAAACATCTTGAAGTTGACTGTCATTTCATCCGTCAACATGTTCGGAGTGGTACTATAAAGCTTTTTCACATCTCATCAGCTGCTCAGATAGCAGATTTTTTCACATCTTGTTTTTCGGAGCTAGTTTCCAAGCTCTCGATGGTCACATTCTCCCATCCAAAGCTTGAGAGGGGGTGTAAAGAAATAGTCCAACAGGTCAGCTCGACCTAATGGGTCAGCAACCCATGTATTGGGTCAGCCCATGTATGAGTTGTCAATAGATTAGATAGATATTAATTTCCTTAGTTAAGCCTGTAATCATATAATCAGATCTCTAATGAGATCCACTAATCTAGGCTACAGTGTATAAATGTATCCTTCGACCATTCAATCAATACAAAAAATCTCTTGCAACTTCTCTCCCTCTCTTGTATGCTTATATTCTTCTGTAATACTTCTGGCTTGGTTCAAGCAACTTTCACAGTTATATCAAGTCCAAGTCACAGGGCAGTAAGCTAAGGGCTAGACATGCCATATCTATGGATGCTAAAGTTTTTACCCTGCCCTTGTGAAAATCAATCCAAACATCACCCTTAACGGTTGTCCAGCCCCTCGGAAGATGAATCCAGCTGCTGGCAAATGTCCGTGAATTTCAATCACTGTAAAATTTTAAGGATGATTATGGCAAGGAAAACATTCACCTGCGCTCCACTCCCATGTCGTAGTACATGAAATTCAGAGGTGGGCCCTACCTCTGGGGACGGGTCCGGCTGCACATACTTCAATGCCCAAGTGCACAGTTGAATACTTTCCTGGTGGGCCACTCCTGTATTAACTGAGCACAAGTGATGTTCCAATTGGGCGGTCTATTCAGGCCATACTCCATACTCCCAGTAAAGTTCATGGGCATGTATAATAACAGCTGCTGCTGCTGCTGATACTGGAAGAATGATCTGATATATGCATGGTCTATATAGATCAGTGGGCATCTCTCTCTTCAGTTGGTTATGACATGGTGAACGTCAAAATATCACATGGGTATGCAAATACAATGGAAGTTCGGTGTGTTTATCATTCCTCACTAAAATTACAGTAAGTTAGGTAGCTTGGAAAGGTGCAAATTCAAAACTGCGGGAAAAAAAAAAAAAAAAAAACAGCCACCACTGAACTTTCAACCTCAAAATAAAATACATGAAACAGGAATAGTGATTAAGATTTTCTAATGAAGAAAACCATGGGAAGAGCCGTTACTTGGTTTTCTTAGAATATGTTGAATCTTTGTCAACACGTAAGAAGATTGGCGAGAATCTGTGGTGTCGAATAATCATGAAAAGAACCCATGTATTTGCAGCCAAGAAAAGTATGCTCGCCAACCACAGCTGAATAAGAACATTCTTGCCTTTGAACTCGAGCAGATAACCCCACATCAGCCAATGAATTTGAGCACCCATCCATAATGCAATGCATGCCAAACCTCTCCATTTCAGCTTCATATTGCTCCAAGGTAGAATCAGAGGCAACAGACAGAAGAACCACACAAAGTACTGTGCTGTGATAACCTGTTACAAAAGCCATGGATTCAAACCATCACTCACCAGAAGATGGAAATACTGAAAACAAACAGAGAAGTTATGGCAATCAATTAAAATGAGTGTATGATGCTCCCTACAACTTGCTCAGCAGAACTGCTGTAAAGGTGGGCCAATTTTTGGTTCCAGGCCACGTAATTGGGGGGTCTGTCATAGATGGGTCAGTTAGCAACAAGTACACCTACAGGATGATTCTAATCATCCAATTAGTGGACCTCCCCACCCACTCCCGCAGCACAAGCGGGCATTCAACAGTTGTCAGGCAATACAAACTGACATTGATCTGGAAGCAATTCACCTTAGGATGTAATCACCAAATGAAAGACACTAAAGCCTAAAAAAATCCATTACTCGTTGGCCCCTTTAATTATAAGGTCAGCCCATCCCACAAGAATGAGTTTGGCGAAGCCATAACCCACATCCAAAGGTCTTCTTGGTTGAGGAACTAGTGGAATGGAATTAATAGGAAACATATCATGTAATGAGAAGTTGGGAATCTCTCGTGGAATCCATCTGATGGCAATATCATTATTGTCATCAAACTGATTCCAGAAATGGGGCGAAAAGCAGGTAGAAGGCACTTTTTGGAATCTACAAAATTCTTAAAACATTATTCTATCCACCAAACAGAATTATGAAATGAAAATTTCCACATCAGCACACAGGCCCCAATTCATCACCATATAGGACAATTCCATTTGTGGCATTCATATGATTTCCGAACCAAGACCCAGGACATTATATAAAAGATGGCGAGCATATAATTTCCAAACCCACATATAATAGATGGTTAAGAGTATAATACGGGCTATTAATTGATGCTAAGATCTTCCAATGTTGAAAACTTTTGGGAATACCCCAATCATGGTAGGGTCATTCAAATGAACTGTTTGAAATACTAGATTAAGGGACTATTTTGTACAGAAGAGATGCATAGGATACTGTGCACGTCCAAATGCATCAGGACCCCGAGTGGTAGAAAATAACAGACCAAATTGGAGATATTAGCTGAACTTTTCTTTTACAGTTTTCATATAGTAAGCAACACATAAAGTTCCAAACAAAAAACTTCATACCTTGTTGAATGCTACAAATGCAACTGTCTGCACAAAAAGACAAAATAAGAGGTCTTGTGCAAAGTGGAAGATGAGAACCAGCTGAACAATCAACTGCGGCAAAAAGGAGCTCAGCTTCTCTACCAATGTGAACCCATGCTCATGGTGAAGATAGATGTGATAAAAATATATGGAGAAGTTATGCCTTGGATCAGTACGCGTGAGATGAAAAAGCAGTGCCTCATTCAAGAACTCCCATCCATAGAGATAAAAGAAAAGGGCAGTCCAGAAGAAGAACATGACCCCAGAGATTAAACCAAACATAACCCTTTCTCTTGTTACCAAGCTTTTGCAAAGAAACCATAGATAAGAAGATTTCTGCCCTTTGTTTCCATTTGATTGACTCATGGCTCTTGTGGAACAATGTTTGGATGATTTTAATTCTTTAAGATTCCAATTCCCAATGATGGGCTTCTTACCAGATTGAAAGTTGCTTGCATCAAGAATTAAGAGAATGGGAAGGGAATATATAATTGGGTAGATTCGAAAATGGACAACAAGCCCATACCAAAATGCAGCCTGCAACACTTTACCTGCAAAGAGAACAATATTTGTCAAAAAGATACAGGTCTCCATAATAGAAATTATTATTTGTTAAAAAGATAGAGGTGGAACCGATACAAAAAAGAAAAGAGATAAAGGTGGAGTGATTATCTTATTATCCAACAACAATGAACAGATGATTGATTGTAAATGAAAAACAAGTTGGCATCATCAACATGTAAGTAAATTAACAAATTATTCCACTTCCATAAAAATGATAATGAAAACAGAAACGAGCATTAGTCTTCTGGTTCAAAGGCCAGATAAAAAGCAGCTGTCTTTTGATGGAAATGTCAGTACATAACTACCGGTAATAGCAAAGTTAACATTAGTCTAGTTACTTCCCCAATAACATTATTTAAATCCCTCCAACAATAGGTTTCTCAAACTAAAAAACAGAAAATCTTTAACAAGGGTTTCCCCCTGCCCCTCATTAGATCTGCCAATAAGAATAAAACCAGTAAACCACAGGAACCTCGCTAATAATACATTTCTTGTATCTAAGCACTTCCCCTACGATTACTTAAAAATAATTTCAATTGCATACTCGCATATTGTGAATAACTGCAACATCCATATCAGTGCCCAGGATCTTGGGAAATAGAGTGGTTGTATCTAATATATGCGCCCATTCTCATACCAGAATCTGAGCATCATAGCACACTTGTAAACTGATCACACAATTATTAGCAATGAGCCAATCCAAGTTCGAATTATGAATCTGTCTCCTCCTCCTCCTCTCCCTTCTTCCCACCTTCTTTCCCAGTTCCTCGAAAGTTCCTAAATCCTGATGCCAATGAGGACATGAGCAAATGCTGATTTTGTAAAAGAGGCAAGCCTGGTCCGGTTGGAATTGGAGGGGTTTTCTTTGTGATTGCAAAGAGGTAATTTTGCTCATGTTCTCCAAGAACATTGGAGTAAAGGAATCCAACGAGGAATAGGTCTTGGCAATTTTAGAGGCTCTCTGAACTTTTTCCCCGTGCTATGTAGGATGACACTTCAGGACTCCGGAGTGACACCTTCAACTTGGAGACCCAGGGATCGATCCCTAGTGTGTGAAACTATGTGCCAACGGCCCAACACCACTCAACCATGAGTGTGTGGCGCTGTGGGCGAGGCTCTTTGGATTTACTCGACTTCTTTTTACAGTGGTTTGATTATGGAGAACAGCTATACTAATGTGAATTTGTGGTACTAATGTGAATTCTTGTATTATGCATAAAGATCTATAACCGGGGCGGATGTTCTACTTTAATGTTATCAAATCTTTGTCTTCTCAACTTCAGGCGGCATGTTGCCCTGTGATTTGGTCAGCCAATAGTATCATGGACGTGTTTGAAAATCAATGGGTGGATAAGGCGAACCCTTTTGTTGCTCTTATTATGTTATTGTCTTTTGGTGGGGGTATAATGCCTTTTTACCCCATGATGTTTTGTGTTTTCTTGGCTCTTTTGTATGAACTTCTCTGTTGATAGGTTATCATAAAATATAAAAAAAAAAAAAAAAAAAAAAAACGTCTTTGTTGATTATGAAATTTTTTTCATTACCGGTCACTGAGAGAGCCATTTTCAAATTAGGAAGAGGGGGAAAAGGCTTTAAAGGAATAGAGGTAAGGAAAAAGGCCTGAGAAATAAGAAATAAAGCACAAGTACCTTAAATAATCAAAACTGTAGGGATTATTGGATGGAAAGAAGAGAAATTCTTGAATCAAGATTTCCAGCTAACCAACAATTTACTCAATATTCATAGAAGAAAGATAGTAGAGATGAACCCTCAGTAATTTTTATTAATAAAAATTTTAATAAAATTTGTTATTTATAAGTGGTCAACTAAAGTCTGCATTCTCCCCTAATCAACTAAAGTACTGTATTTTACCGCAAACAGAACTCCTTTAACACAAAATGATCATTTTGATTGCACTCAAATACTAAACTAAAACAAAGAAGAAATAAAAACATCTGGGACCGTTTCAAGTTCCAAGTATCCAAGACTGCATGTGAGGAACTTCCAGGGTCTCCACACCATTGAGTTGGGCTCCACGAGGCCTCTAGGGCACATTTGGGTCTGTTATAGCTTTTCAGGGCCTAACAGGTTTGGGTTAGCTCACCTGAGCCTCATGGGCTTACACTAGTGATAAGTGGTTAATTGTTTATAATCTAAGCCCTAACATTTGATTCATCTTGTGCTAATATAGTTATTTTATTTGATTTTACATAGGTTTTGTTAATTTTTATGCTAAAGTCAAAAGGAGCAAAAAGAGAGTAATTAAAGAAGACATGATGGGCGTGAATCCCAAAGAAGGACCATGGTGGGTCCCATCCAAGCTATTCCAGATTTTAAGATTAATTTTTATTTCTTTGGGAACTTACAATTCAAAGAAGAAAAGCAAAAGAAAGAAAGAAGAAAAAGGAAGAAATCCAATCTAGGGTTACATGCCCAAGAGGGGTCCACATCTATTGCAAATAGAAGAATTTCAGAAATCAGAAGTCCCATTCAAGTTGAAGTGGAGCCCAAGATTGGAGAAAAACAAGGAGAAAAAGAAGTTTGGAGTAAGTCTTGTTCAAGTAAAGATAGAAGTCCTAAAAGAGGGGTCCCACACTCATGTTTCATGCACCATGTAGGGCCTACTTTTATGTCAAAAGTTCAGATTTAATTCATTGCAATTAATCTCAGATTTGTGGGTCCATGTAAATAAGTTTCTAGAAGATACAAGTGGGACCAGATTTAGAAAGCTTACTAATCAAGAAAAGAAGGCCCCTAATTCAATCTAATTAGGAAACAGAATTTTAGAGAAAGTTTGAGACCTATTTCTACAAGGGAACTAACTACTAAGAGGGCTGTTTTCACGACTTATAAATAGCATACAAGGGAAGGACGTGAACAGTAATTCCAGCACCATTCATTCCATAATTCCAGCCCTAATTCCAGCACATAAAGCAGCCATTATCTATCCATTACAGCAGCCACGTCCAGAATAATTCCAGCCACCATAACATCATCCTATCATTACAAAAATCAGCCATCTTCATCCCATAAACCCTAGCTGCCGTATAGCCATCCTTGGAGCCATCTTTGGAGCATTTTGGAGAGCTTTTGGAGGAGGAATAAAAGGGAAAAGCTGCTGGCCATCCACTGCATCTTCATCATCTTCTAGTTTTCTTCTTATGACTCTACTTTCTAGTTTATTTTTCATTAAAGACATGAGTAGCTAAACTTTTTAGGGCTAGGGTGTAATTGAAACACTAGCCTAGTTCTATGTAGTCTCTTTTGATGTCTTTTAATTCAAATTTTAGTTTTGTTGGTTGAGATTCTAAACCATGTTATTAATTGATGAGTTGTGTATATGCCATGCCAACCATGTGATGTTCAATTAATCTTAAGAGTAGTTAACTTAATTTTGATTGATCTTGATGTTATGTATCTAGGGTTTAGAACCATGAATAATCTAAGTATATGCCATGCTTAGACTCATGCATTTATCTTTCCCATTGTTTTATGCATTATGTTTGTTTTGACTAGGACATATGCCATGCTTCGTTTTTGCATCATGATGAACAATTCATGTAGTATGCCACTCATGAATTAGGTTTAGGGGAATAATAATTTAGACGCATATGCCATGGTCTAGGTTGATAGATGTCACTAATAAAATCTGATTTTTTATTAAAAGATAATAAGGGACATACATAGGATTGGTTAGGGGAGTAGATGAAACCCTAGTTCATTCATTATTACTGTTTTTCAATTCTCATACTAGTTTTGTGTTTTAAGTTACTTTCCAATTATCTTTTGATAGTTTAATTTATTGTTTTTAATAGTTTAATTCAGTTTTTTCATCATTCAATTATTCCATTTAATATTCTGATTTTTAGTTAATTTTGACATTGTTTTATCACAAGTCTTCGTGGGATCGGCCTCGTACTTACAATTCACTACACTACATAGTGATCTTGTGCGTTTGCGAGTTTTAAGTTGTGTGCATATTAAGTAGCTTATTTCTAGGTTGCTTGGTGCATACCAACTGGATTTGGACAATTTCCGTTACCTGGATTGGGCCACGTGGGCCTAGACCAGGTTTGTTCGGTCCAATTGGGCTTAGCATCAAGGACATGGATGCATCAGAATCACTCTGATGTAAGATCAATAGTAATCAGCAAATTGTCAAGCCTTCCATACAATTAGACTTCATTTGATTCAAATGATCCACTTCTCAATAATAGAAGTATGATATTGGTAATCCATTTGGATGGAATATGGTTTCTCTTTAGAGCCATTTCTTCGCGGGAGTTTCTAGAATTCATGTTGGGGAATTCGGAATGTTGCTGAATCCTGTCATTATTGAATTCCTTGTTTCATTCATGCTGGAATTCTTGCCTGAGAATTTCATACATCCTGAACCTTGTTTCATAGCTACTAGAATTCTTGATTGGAACCACACCCGTTTATGCATCATTTATATATTGTCCAAATATAAAGAAACTATAGTGTGTGCACTGTATGGATACATAGCTTACTAGATATGGTACAACATAATGCAACTACTAAATTCTAGATTTTCCATTCTCATTCATAAAGCTTCAAAGCTAGTTGCACACTTGGATGAAAGACGAACTTTTTCATGGTGATGTTTAATACACAGGCCTAAGGGAGCAGAACTTACACCGTTCATGAGGGAAATTATAATCCACAAAACCACGGCACAAACAATGGGCTCACAGTTTCCTCGGGTACCAATGGTGAAAGTAAATGGATTGAAGAACCAAGCTGCCACAGAATATAGACATAAACTCTCTGGCACCTTTCGAATCTTCAAAATGGAATATATAAAAAATCCCACAAGTAAATCTGCAAAACAAGCACACAATACAATCAGAAGGTACTTTCATACTAAGAAGACAGAAAATAAGGATATCAGCCAACTTTATGGTTTTAATAGATAATTACAACAAAGTTTAAGACGAGCCCATATAAAAGCTGGAAGGTGCTTATTGTAGCAACCACAAGGTTGTAGATTCGAGTCACATTGCTTATCAAAAGAAAACCACAGTGCTAATCATATAACAATCCATTTTATGGCCCTTGTTTGAAAGAATGAACAAAACAAATCGCATTGCAGATTTTGGATAACCAACTGTGTCAATTAGATTTAATGTTATTTTCATAATCAGGAATCTTCTGTTTGGTATACTCAACAAGAAATCAAGCAATAAATAAATCCAACTCTTTCATTTACTACATAGCACAAATGAGTTAAAACAAACTGCCAAATCTTTTTACATAGAAAAATATTAACTTCGAATATAAAAAAAACTAACAATCCCCAAAATATTAACCACCCAGACAACTAAAAAATTATGAAAATAATCAGAAATCCAAGACAACCCACTGGGCAAACAGCGCGTCAACTTCATTTGTTGCACTATCATTTAATTAGCCCAAACATCAAGGCCATTCAACTATGATAACAGTACGCTGCATGATAGCCATGAGACAACACAAGTCAAGCTGAAGCTTGGCAACAACCCACATTAAATAAAAAAATTAAGCTCAACTGGATGGCTTAAGTAATTCAACCACTACATAGTTAGGACACTGTTCATCCATGCAGTGACCCAACAAATCAACAGTCCAAATCAATATGCAATTTGTGTGGTTTCATTTCAAAATGAAGCCTCAATAAGTGCTCACCCCATTTCAATTTTCCCACAATACACTTAAAATGCACCAAACTTAAAAAAGATAGGTTTCATGTTACAGCTTGTTTATTTTTATGAGAAGTATGCACTAAGCCGGCATCAGATTGATGAGATGAGGCTAAGCTACTGTTTGCTGATGATGGAGACCATGTGCTTAAAATGACCTTAACTCATTTCAATTTCCATTGAAACAGGGATGATTCTCGGAGGAAATGATTAAATAGAAGAGAGAATTGAGATAATAAAGGAACATCAAGACTGTAAATAAAAATGAGGAAGGACAAAAGTTTTTTTTTTTTTTATATCTAACAAGGACAAGAGAATTGGGAAGTTCAAAACATCATGATATGTGTAAGTTCGACGGTTCTAATTTCCATTCTCATTTCTTTTCAATATATTACATCTCGAACTCCATATTTTTCTAATGTAGAGACCATTTGCCACTTGGTATTGAATTCAAAGATTCAGGGGCAAGGTTTTATGGAAGGAGTATTAAAGAGGCGAGGAGTGAAGGGTCTAAGGCGGAGATGAAGATGGAACCATCACTCTCTTCTTAGGATTTAATTTAACAGGGTGATAGGCAGATAATCATTTTCTATCAAAAGAGGTAATATTTGACTGCCAATCGTGGATATTCACCTTTGTTTTAGTAGACAGCTCAGTGGCTCCCGTATGGTTTTTCACACGAGCAAGCAGCTCCAGCTTGCACCATGATCCTCCCTACTCTACCAACCATGCCATGCACGCGCCCTTCAATCTTTCACTTTTCTCCCCATGTATAGAAAGACATTATTGGAGATTAAACTCCTAGGATTTCTCAGCAATGCATTTCTATTTAAGGGGCTGAAAGTAAAAGGATTAAAGGCGAAGATCAAAAGTCATCACCCAACAGTCCCCCCTTTTGATAGGAAACTATTACCCATGCATCACCCCCGTAAATTAAATCCTACAAATACAACGGTCCTACCTCCTACCGACATCCCCTTTTAAACCCATCCCCCTTCTCTCTTTTAACACTCCCTAGACAAAAACCACCTTAACCATGAACTCCCAAGTACTAAATACTATAAGTAGGCAAAAGGGTCACTAATTGCTGGCTTCTGGGATGAATTGAAAATGGTTTCAAAGCACTTTAACAAGGAAACTTTACAATCCTTTTCCATTTAGAACCATTAACCATGAAAAAAAAAAAAAAAAGAGAATCAGGCAGCAGTGAAGATATGCAAAATGAATTTATGGGTAAAATCCCAAAAAGAAGAGAACCCCATTTTACCTGAAGCGGAGAAGATGAATTTCCCCCAAGATGGATGTAGAATTGAGTTGGGTACGAGGAGGAAGGCAAGGAGAGGCGAGTAGCGGTACGTGGATCGTTCGTAGGGAGATCTTCCAGAAGCGACGAGAGAAGCAGCGTCGGAGAAGACGATGTAATCGACATCAGTGTATCGAACTTCCATGTGGGTGTCTTGCCACTCGCCATAGAAGATCAGGACAAGGCGAATGAGAGCCGAGAACAGCAGCAGAGAGCGGAAATTCATGGACGCCATGTCTGCAACAGTGAAGCTATGGGTCATTGGTTTGGTTTGGTTATCTTAGCCTGAATATTGAAATCAACCCCCCTAACTAGTCAAGTTTTTGTATTTACATTTAGGTCCCTAAATGTAATACAAATACTCAGATTAAGAGAGCCCAACCAAACCCTAAATTTGCAGTGAGTTGGTTCAAGTATGAGTGTGCATGTGTTGGTTAGCTCAGATTTGTATTTAGGTCGACCTTACCAAATCTAACCCATTGCCATTCCTAATCTTTATCTTGTGTTTTGATATGATTTATTAGGACATGTTTATATCTGCATAATTGAATTTCTTAACAATTCTAAGTAGTGTTTCTATAGAGACTTGAAATGGTCTAGAATTGATAAGTGAAGGTCCACAAGTAGCTCAGCAATGATCATCTTGATGCATAAGAATATAAGAGTCCTAGGGATTGCAATGAGTCGGGTTCAAACGGGGACCAGTCCCGACCTACTCTTATTATGGGCAGATTTGGTAGTATGTTGGTGGGTTTAAATTGGATATTGGAAAATACACCAACTCAAATCAGATTCAGGGTGGGTTTGGATTTGGATATTGTAAGTGAAATCTCATTACAAAATCTCATTAGTAGAAGTGGTGGTAAGGATTCACGTTTTCTTAGATGTCTTGAGTTCAAATCTTCCCTAATACATTTAGGTTGGTACTTTGGCATGAGAACCTTAAAACACGCCCCCGGAACGGGGGAAACACAAATACCAATTGGTTCGAATTCGGCTTTTGCCTAAACCTGAACCCGCCCGCCACATTGCCATCCCTAGAGACTCCCATTTACATCCTCATCTCATGTCCCTTATAATAATAAAATTTAGGGGTTTTGACATATTAATCCTCCTTAAATACAGTTTTTCCAATTATATGACTCAAATTCAAAAAATGTCACCAAATTCGCTTGATTGTGGTCAACATTTTTTTTTTTTAACTTTTTGCCCAAGATCCTATGATATGATGGAATCTCAATGTAAAAACTAGAACACACTAGCAATTTTCTGCAACTAGGAATTTTTCTTTTTTTTACAAAACATGAAAAGTAGTATTAAGTATTATTTTGTGAAAATGATACACATCTGACTAACATTTCGCATGTTCTATTATACTGGAAAGTTTTACCCTAATATATTGCAGAAAAGCCATGATATCATGGGATTTATCCGTTTCATTATCACCATTTTTTTTTTTTTTGCAACTAGCAAGCAAATTTGTTTTTTACGGAACATGAAAGGTGGCATCTTGTGAAAAAATAATGAATTTGAGCCTTGTTTCTCAAATCCTATCATTCTTGAAAGTTTCACCATAATATACTACAAATTAACCATGATATCATGGGATCCTAGGCAATAGTACCTTACGTTTTTGTGCAGCCCACCAACCTCTCTCTTGTTATGCAACAACCACCAAGACGGAGAGAACTCTATTTTTTAAAGAGTAAGCTAGTCCCCCTCTCCCGATTTCATCTTAGTGATGATTTTTCAAGTAAGAAAAGGACGGAGAGGTGAAAAGGGAAAGTGAGCAAAAAGGATATATAGGTAGGGTTTTTTTTTTTTTAACTTTTTCTGTTGGGATTTGATCGTATCATGGGACCTAAGTTGGGCAAAAAGTAAAATATAAATGTTGACCAAAGTCTGGGTGACCCTTGGTTACATTATTTGAATTTGAGTCAAGAAATTGGAGAAGCTGGATTTAAAGAGGATTAACATATTAAAATCCCTAAAATTTAGTGAGCTGCTATTTGCACATCCATATTGCTCCATGCACATCCATCCATGAGACCCTTGATGGACCCCTCCGAAAAATCTCCAAAATACCCCTCCCTTTCTTTCCTCTCCCTCTCCCTTTCCTTTTCCATGTCCCTCTCCCTTTCTTGGTGCCCACCTCCTCCCTCTCCTTCCCCCTATCTCACCTCTCCTTCTTTCTCCCTTATTGTTGTCCCTCTCCCTCCCTCTCTCGTTCGGCCACTCAGGGCCAAACAAATGAGTATATTGATCGGCCCTTGGGTGGCCGAACAATATACTCATTTATTCTGCCCTGTGTGGCCGAACGAGAGAGGGAAAAAGGGAGGGAGAGGGAAAGAAAAGGAGGGAGGACGGAGGTGGGCGCCAGGAGAGGGGGAAGGAGAGAGAGAGAGGGGGGGGGGGAGAAAGGGAGGGGTATTTTGGAGAATTTTCAGGGGAGTCCCATGAATGGATATACATGGAGTATTTATAAATGTGCAAATAGCAGCTCCCAAAATTTAATGCCCTTTTTATAATAATCTTAAATGACCAAAATGCCCTTATTCGTGTAACCCTATCTATTCGAAATGTAACCACTAGTTTATAGTCCCCTTCACTTTTCAACAATTCAACCTTCCCTCCAAAGGAAGGAGAAAATTCAAAATTTCTTTAAGATCTCAATTTCTATAAACATAACAACTTTACTATATAATAGCGGTTGAGAAAGAATGGTCACGACATTCACATTTGTAAATAAATTAAGAAATTTATTGATTTGAAGGTGAGAAATATAGTGGTTGATGGAACGCGCTCCGAGGCGCCGTCTGGGGCGGCTACCGGGGTCGGCGGAACGTGGGAGCCCGTCGGGTCCGGCCCTTTCGCGCCCTGGCGGGCCCTGAAGCGTGCATCAACATTTCTTTTGTGTGGGTGTGCCAGATTTTCTATTTTACTTGGAATTGCAAGTGGTAATCCGGAGATCAACCTTCGCAAGTAAAAAGGAAATCAACTTCTTTCAAGTTTTCCATTGCACAAATATTTAAGAAAAGAGACATTTTCTTGGTTTGCCGTGAAAGGCGATTTTGTTTGGCATTTATAGCCGATTTTGGCGTTTATAGCCGATTTACAATTCTCATCAATAATGAAAGACAAGAGTTGTGATTTTTGTCTCTTTTAGAAAAATACAAACTACAATGAAAAGCAAGAAAAGGAAGATCTAACTTTTCAGGAGATTGTGGGGGACTCGTTCAGATTGACGGTCGCAAGCCATGTATGGGCTTCGCCATCATCCATGCAGATGAGAACATAAGATGCTCTTGATTCGCTTGGCTTGGCTATAACCTCAGGTTTTTAGAGGACAAAGACCAAGAGAAGGTCCTATGTCCAATAAAAAGCTAAGTAGACGGGCTGAAAAACCACGTCTAAGCCATTGGAGGCAACAGGAGAAGGCAAGGACCTTGGGGGGGGGTGCCCCCCAAGGGACTTTTGTCACCTTGTAGTGGTGGCTGGTGCAGAACTTCAGCAGAGTTTTTCTCTCTTTTTCTTTCTCTCAGATTTCTGGATCTGTGGCGCTTTGGAAGTGATGCCCGATTGATCGATTTTTGATTTCAATGGAATGCTCTCCTATTTATAGGCTTTTGGTAGCCATTTAGGAGAGTTTATGAGCTTTAATTGCTTTAATGAGAGGAGTTACAAGATTTATTTCTTGATTTTGTAACTCCTTTTTCCTTGAATCTGATTGGCCGATGGAGATTAAGGGCTTTTAATCACCTTAATTACCATAATGGGAGGAGTTTCATGGGTTAAATGCCATGAATCAATTGACTTGTAACTCCCAAATGCTTGCTTCTGATTGGGCCGTCCAAAGAAATGAATTAATGACTGCAATAAAGCTAGTCAATTAACCACATTAATTGGTCGCCGAGCAGTCGAAGAGTCGCGGGCCATGCCGTGTCTTCTGGAATTCTTCTGGCGATGATCATCGATGGATCTACATGCTGATCGACATCGGATGAACATGTAACTTCAGACATTGATAGCTAAGAGCGGGCCGGTGACATCTGTCTTGTCGATTTCACGATCGGTCGGACAGAAAGTGCACTTTCTTGGTCAGCCGGTTGGCGATCTTGGAGCGATCACTGATGATTTTATGCTTTTGGAGGTTGACCCGTGATTTTGACGGATGTCGGAGTGTCGCGACCCCGGACCGGGACCCGGGCCCGCGACTGTGCGGCGGCGGCATGATTAACCAACACAAGGCACACCGCCGCTGTTTTGATCTTTTTCCCACAGGTTTCCGCGGTGAGGATCCCATGACACGGGTCGAGCTCACACGAATAGATATGCGGAAGCGTGTAGCAAAACAATTCATACAAATCTTAAATGATAAGATACAAGACAAATATTTAACATCGAGACAAGGTATCAAAAGAGAATGTCATCCAAGCATTCCTAGCATGAATAAAGTTTAACATTTAGACAAAGTATTTTACTTCCAATTACAAAACCCTGAGAGGCCAACACAGGCCAATACAACAATTGAAACCCAAAAGAACAACCCGACAAAACCCGAGCTAGGTGAAACGAGAATCACGATCCCGACCGGCGTCTAGATGACGTCGTTGGGCTGCCACTCGAGTGCTGGGGGTGGCTCAACAGCCTCCTCCGGGCACTCCTCGTCACGCGCGAAACCACCGGCACCTGGACACCAAAATACAAGCATCAAACACGACGGTTTGGCAAATAAACAATTTAGACATGAATAATTGGAATAATGCTAAAACAGTTCAAAGTTTAAATACACGTTTCAATGCTTACGAAACTAGCACGAATACATATAATATCATGAAAAGATAAATCCACATGAGCTCATCCTTTCTCCGTCATACATGATGACAAGAGCAAGCACGCACGACAAGCACGACAAGAAACACGATCCCACGCCACACAAGGTAGACGGGGTATCCGGCCGCGGAACCGGACCACGAACACGCACGATGTGCCATTCAAGACACGACTAGTCTGCAGACAGTCCACGAGTTTAAGGACCCCCAGGTAGTGGATCAAGCTAAAAGGGCGGTCCAAGCTCAGTGAAATTCACTTATATCATGAATGCACAAAACACGGCAATACGCGATCGAAAACACGACAAAACAAGAGGGAAATCATTTAACGAGCACGACGTGGCAAGACTAGCAAAATAGCATGGTGTTAATGCTTACAACTTAAGAAATGATTCCCTTTTCGATTCTTGAAACCCATCTTGAAAACAACTTGCACTTGGAAATCAAGCGAGAACACGAGGATGCACGAAGCATCATAAACAAAGATTCAAACATAACTCTGTCAAGCATAGGCTAAGACCACATCTTTGACCCTTGTGGAATTGAAAACCAAATGTCGAAATTCAATAAAACTTGGTGTCCCCGAAGGTATATTACATTTTGGAAATTTCAAGTGCACAAGGTCAATAAAAAGGGTCTAAGACCAAGTCTAGTTTTCATTCCTGCAAAATCCTTCAAAACAGTACTTTTTGGTGTGGTTCATGCCTCTCTACCGGTAGAAATTCCGGTAGAAGATGTTCTACCGGTAGAACTTCCGGTTGAAGTGCTTCTACCGGTAGAACTTCCGGTTGAAGCACTTCTACCGGTAGAACTTCCGGTAGAACTGCGGTTCACAGTTTTTCTCAACTCTCTGCCACAATTTGGGCCGTTTCTACCGGTAGAACTTCCGGTAGAACTGCGGTTCACAGTTTTTTTCTCACTCTCTGCCGAAATCTGGGCCATTTCTACCGGTAGAACTTCCGGTAGAACTTGGGGTTTTTAATTTCCTCAACTCTCTGTCAAAATTTGAGCCCTTTCTACCGGTAGAACTTCCGGTTGAAATACCCCTACCGGTAGAACTTCGGAATTTCAATTTTTTTCCACACTTCATTCACTTCTTCACTTCCACATTTTCACCACCTGCACTCCCCAAGCCTACATGCTTCCAAGGGATGATTTTCACACCAAATCCATTCACATTTCATTCAAAACATCAAAATCATAAACCCATTTACATTCAAAACATAAATCTAATAACTTGCAAACCATTCCATTGAAAACATACTTCCATTGAAGATGAAACCTCTACATTAGATAGAGAAATTAGGGCTCTTGCTTAACAAGATTAAAACAAGCTAAAAGAGATTAATGACATGCAAGAAAGATAGCTTGATAATAAACAACATTTCCAAAAGTAAAAATGCCCAAAAACTCAACATGCACTAGGGAAAACTAAAAGGTTTACTTGCCTCTAACCCAAGCCAAGCCAAAACTTCACAACTCAACAAGAAAGGGGTGCTCCACGAGATCTACACAAAACCCCCAAAATGGAGCATACAAAATCAACATTTTTGGCCATTACAAAACCCCATTTCGAAAATGGGTTTGAAAACCATGAAAACAAGCTCTAGGTGAGCTAAAGAACATCAAATGGAAAGAATGAAGAAGGACACCAACCTTGAGCTAGCCAAACAAGAAGAATAAAAGTAGAAGATGATGAATAGTGCAGTGGCTTGACTCCAAAAACACTCCAGCTGTAGCTTGAGACGAGAGGAAGAGGATGGTGGTCTTGGATCGAAAAATGGAGCCTTCTAGCTAGATGATTTCAAGGGAAAAGGATCAAGAAGAGAGCTTCCTCCTCAACTTCACCCTAGGGCAGAATCGTTGCAGGAAATGGAAAAAGGGCAAATGAAGGAGAAGAGAGCTTATATAGTGTCTGGAGGTGGGTCCCTTTAGCAGTGAAACTTGGAACGCTTGGAACATGGTCTTGTGGACCCCGGATGGAATCGACGAAGAAGAACAAAACGATCGTCGAAAAATCTAGTTTCGGAAAAGTATTATTTTGACATAGTTTCGCGACTTCGAAAAGTGTGCCCAGATTTACATGCAAAGACAGATTTACCCTATTGGGCCAAAACTTGGGCTTCTGGGCCTCACATGCATGCAGCTTGAAAACAAAAGTTGTCACAAATAATAAAACCATTCAAGAGAATTAAAAATCACATCCACAACAAAGATCTAGCACAAAAACCCATTCTTACACGTGCACTCAGGGCGTCCCTGAGCGTGTCTGACTCATACTAAACGTCCTCAAAATCCCCAAAGCTATAATCCAGACTAAGTCTAATCACATTCTAACCCAACTAGTACTAAGACTCACTTAAGACTAAACGTTTACTTAATTAGTACTAATCGAGTTGGTCTGGGTCGGGGTCTAACACGGAGGATATGAGTCAATTTCAAGCACTAAAAATCACATTTTCAGGAAACCACAGGGGCCAAAGTGCGCGAAACGCGAAAAAAGACGGAAAAACGGGTCACCGGCGGAAAATCCGGTGACCCGGACCTCCATGGTCGCCGGCGACCATGGACCGGCGACCATGGGCCATGGTCGCAGGGGTCTGCGACCCTGGGGGATTTTTCCCCTTCGGAGCCCGTTTTGCGGTCGTTTTGAGGTCTTTTTCGTCGCCGTTTTCTTCTGTATTTTTCTTGACATTTCTTCTCATTTATTGGCTTGATTTCCCTGTAGAAAACCTGATGAGAATCCTTGCATTTTTAGAGTGCAAAGTTTCCAATTTTCCGGGAAAGCCGAAGACTTTGTCGCGTAGAGTTGCTGATTTTCCGCCAGAAGCTGAAACTTGGTCAAACGATGTCGGAATGACCTGAAATTTGAGGTGAAGCCTCCTGAGCAATAAATAAGACCAACCATAGGCTTTTGTTTGAGTTTTGAAGCCGTTTGGGGTCCCGTCGATGCTTCACTTGATTTTGCTGCGGGGAAAATGCCGAGCTTTGATATGTGGCCAAACGATGTCCGATTGACCTGAAATTTGACGGGGAGCCTATTGGAGTCATTTTGAGACGTTCCATGGGCTCCGTTTTGGATGTCATGGTCCCGGGTTGCTCCGCCGCCGGTAGGCTTGATTTTCTCTCGGAGCATCAAAACCTGGTCAAACGTTGTCGGAATGACCTGAAATTTGACGTGCAGCCTTTTGGAAGCATGTTGAAGCCACTCATGCACTTGGTTTGATGAGCGAAGGCTTCGGTGGTTCCCGCCGCCGGGAGGCTTGATTTTGCTGCTCGAGCATTGATGGAGGGTCAAACGTTGTCGGTTTGACTTGAAATTTGGCATGGAGCCCTTTTGAGACATGCTGGAGTCATCTGTAGGCTCTGATCGAAGTTTTGACGTCTCCGATGATGTCGCCGCCGGGAGCGCCTGTTTAGCTGTCGGAGAAGTGAAGTTAGGCCAAATGTTGTCGAAATGGCCCGAAACTTCATGTGTACTCTTCTCTTGGCTATCTTGAAGGATCTCACAGTTTTTGTTTGATTCTGACAAGATTTGATTTTTTGGAGAAATTGCATTGCCTATTTATGGCAGGTTGCGACTTCATGCAGCTTTCTTGACGTTGAAGAGGCAAAGTGACATTTTTGGTGTCAACAAATGCCCCCTCGAGGTACAGCGACGAGTTGCTTGACTTTTGTAGTCGATGTGCCTCGAAGAGATTTTTGAAGGAGAGCTTGTGTCTTGACCAAGAGTCTTTGAGCAATCTTTCTTTTGGTAGAGTAGCCTTTGAGCTTCCAGGGGAATTTTATGGTAGTGAAAGGAATCACACACCATCTTGAGGCAAAGTTTTGAAGATGACATCAGGGATGTGGATTTGGGCTTTTGTTTTTGACCTTGTGACCTAACAAGCTATATATGGCAGGTTAGGGGATCGGGTTTTGGTTTTGACCTTGTGACCCAACAAGCTGTATGTGGCAAGTTGGGGGATCAGAATTTGGTTTTTGGTTTTGGTCTTGTGACCTAACAAGCTGTATGTGGCAAGTTAGGGGACCAGGATTTGGTTTTTGGTTTTGGTCTTGTGACCTAACAAGCTGTATGTGGCAAGTTAGGGGACCAGGATTTGGTTTTTGGTCACTCTTTGGGACTGTGTGGGTCCATTGGAGTGGTTTGGATTTTTGTAAAATGTCAATTTCAAGATTTTGGCTCAATTTGGTATATGAGGCTGGATGGTTTGATTTTTGGAAGCTCATGGGGCTTGGAATTTTTTTTTTTTTTTTTTGTATGGTTCAATCAACTCAAAAGAGGCATGGAACCATTATTGTATGCTCTTGGTAAGAGGGATTTTTTTTTTCCTGACTAAAAGCCCATTTTTTTTTTCTCTTTTTTTTTTGTGGGCCGTACGGACAGATCCGTACGGATCTGGTCCGTACGGCCACGTGGCCTATTTTTTTTTTCTTTTTTTTTTTTTTTTTTTTTTGCTGTTTTCTTTCTTCTCTTTTTTTGTTTGAGAAAGTTTCTTTTTTTTTCTTTTCTTTCTCCCCTTTTTTTTTAAAGAAAGTTTCTTCTTTTTTTTTTTTTTTTTTTTTTTTTTTTTTGCTCATCATGATAATGCGTTTTTTGTGCAAATCTAGATGTTCATGCATGTACTATTTGTAGATTGAGCATGATAGCATACCTGAAAATCTTTACAAATTTGGGAATTTGGAGCTCGCAGCGATGTTGAGCCCTTCTTGATTTTGCGGAGATTTTGAGGTTTCGGAGCCCGCAGCAATGTTGAGCCCATCTTCAAACTTTCTATTTCTTTTGGGGTATTTCCCTTTTCTTCGGAATTGCCCCGGAGTCATGCCAAAATTTCGCCAGATTTTTGGTGGGACAAAGTGACCCCTTTTTTTTTAGCGAAATCCTGTCATTTTGATGACGATCTTTTTCTTTTCCAATCTTTGCAGGTGGTTCCTCCAGAGCGAACAAGGGTAAAGAGCCTGTTACAAGAGTACCTCGTCGATCCGCCAGATCTTCTAATGTGGCCGTTCAGCAGGCCTGGGAGAAGGTATGATTCTTCCTTTTTCTTTTTCTACTTCTTTCATGGGGCTTTCCATGTTCTGATTTGTTTTCTCACCCTGCTGCTGCTTTTTTTTTAGCAGAGGATGAAGACTTGGCGATGCCTGAGGTTCCAACCGATGAGGCGGTGATGGAGCCGGTTATGGCATCTGAAGAAGAACCGAGGGACTCTGGAATGATTCCGGAATCTCCAATTGGTATAACTTCTTTCGTTTTCTCTTTTTTTGTGCCTGCGACTTGATTTGCTAACATTTTTCTTGTCAGCTGACTTGCCACAGGATTCCGATGACTTTGAACCATCAATGGACGCAAATGTTGATGATGCTTCCGATGAGTTCATGGAGGAAGAGAGTGTTCCGCCAGTCGTCGAAGAAGGTACTTTGTAGTGATGACCCTGATGACGTTTTTTTTTAACAGGATCATATTCATACCTTTTTGTGTTTCATTTGCAGGTTTTGAAGTGACAGAAGAGAGTCCATCGCTTTCTTCAGAACCAAAGCAAGGGATGCCAGAGGTCGATCCGGAGGTAGAGACTCCTACAACCAGTTCTGACGCGATAGAGGAGATACCTCATGCTGAGATTCCTTCTCCAGTGGCTCCAAGTGAAAAGAGTTCCTTTGTTACTCTTCCGATGGGACATGACATGAGCAGCCGATCAGCAGAGAAGGGTGAACCTTCATCCAGTTCGTCTCTTCAATTTGCGAAGAAGGTGCTGGCTCGGGTTTTGAGTTCTTGGATCAAGACTCTCCTTTCTGGACACTTGGAAGCAGGATTTGGCATGATCCCACATGTGCAGGAGATTCTCACTGATACCGAAGAGGTTGGTCTGGATGTCACAGGTGCCAGGGCGACCGTTGATAGGATCATTGCACTGGGTGACAAGTGGTTTGAGACCATGGGCTTCCCTGATGACCAATTCTTCAAGGAGATGCTCTTGGACCCTGCTGATAAGGCTAAGTCTGACCTGAATGAGGCTACACAAAGCAAGAAGCAGCTAGTTCGGGAGAGGAACAAGGAAGAGCTAGCCATCATCGGATTGAGGCATGACCTTAACGTCCTTGATAGGGAAGTTGAGGAGGCCAGGAAACGTCTTGAGCATTTAAAGGCACAAGTCGATGCTAAGTGGGCTGCTATAACAGAGGCTCGTGACAGGGAGAGTACTCTGATTCGCAGGGTTGCAGATGCCGGTCAAGTTCTCGAGAGGAGGACTCTAGAAAACGAACGATGGCAAACTGCTGGGGAAGAGCTTCCCGGTGTAAAAGAAGGGTTACGGTATTCGCCAGCATCTCATGGCAAGTTCCTGAAGAAGCGTGCCTTGGAAACTCTGACGGCTGATGCCAAAAGTTTGCTTGAGGAGCTGAAGCTTTGGCTGGAGACCATTTTTGGCTAAGCTCCTGATTTTTGTATAACAGAAACCATTCTTCTTTTTTTTTGGTACCACATGTATTTTTTGGTACTTCTTTTTTTGCAGTGCTTGTGAACACTTTTTTTTTTTTGGTACCACATGTATTTTTTTGGTACTTTTCTTTTTTTTGTAGTGCTTGTGAACACTTTCTTTTTTTTTGGTACCACATGTATTTTTTTGGTACTTCTTTTTTTGTTTTCCCTACGCTCACTCAAATCTTTTTGTGATGAAAGCAATTGCTAAATGGGATTTGATCAAAAGTTTTGTCATTTTGTGAAAATCTTTTGTCAAATAATTGTTTTGGCATGGGAGCCTGATTTTGGTTGTGGCGTGAAAGCCGATTTTGAGATGGCATGGAAGCCGAAATTTTATGGTGTAAAAGCCAAAATTTGGGTTGGCATGGAAGCCAAAATTTTATGGCGTAAAAGCCAAAATTTGGGTTGGCATGGAAGCCGGTGTTTGTTTTGTGGCATCTATAGCCAGTTTGGTGGCATTGATAGCCAATTTGTGGCATTTATAGCCGGTTTGGTGGCATTGATAGCCAATTTGTGGCATTTATAGCCGGTTTGGTGGCATTGATAGCCATTTTTTGAAAGCCAAGTTTTGGTTTGTCGGCGTGAAAGCCGATTTTTTGTGGCATTGATAGCCGGTTTGTGGCATTTATAGCCGGTTTTGACATGAGAGTCAGGTTTTTTTTTTGTGTGGCATTTGTAGCCGAGTTTTTTGAAAACCAAGTTTTGTTTTATTGGCATGAAAGCCGATTTTGGCGTTTATAGCCGGAAATTTTTGTTTTGGCATTCATAGCCGGATTTTGGCATTTATAGCCGAGTTTTGGTTTTCAAAATGCAGGTATCGACTAAATGTCGCCTCCCCGCTGAATGGTCTTGCAAGTATCGATGGAATGTCGCTTCCTTGCTCATTCGGTTTTGCGAGTATTGATGGAATGTCACTTCCTCGCGGGTTAGGTTTTGCAAGTATCGATGGAATGTCGCTTCCTCGCGAATTGGGGTGCAAATATCGACTAAGCGTCGCTTCCCTGCTTTTCCCAAGACTTTTGGTTTTGCGGGTACTGACTTGATGTCGTTTCTCCGCGATTTTTGAAATTTGAGGTTTTCTCGAACCATTTGTAATTTTGGATTGTGGATAGCAACTGGTATGTTGCATCTCCACGATTTTTGAAATTGGGTTGTGGATATCAACTGGTTTGTTGCTTCTCCACGATTTTAGGTTTTCTCGAACCTTTGAAATTTGGGTTGTGGATATCAACTGGTTTGTTGTGTCTCCACGATTTTTGAAATTGGGTTGTGGATATCAACTGGTTTGTTGCTTCTCCACGGTTTTTGGATTTTGCAAGTATCGACGAAATGTCGCTTCCCTGCGATTTTGGGTGCAAGTATCGATGGAATGTCGCATCCTTGCTTTTTTTTTTCAAAATTTTTGTTTTGCGGGTACTGACTTTGATGTCGTTTCCCCACGATTTTTGAAAAACCTTTTTTTTTTTGTTTAAAGACACGAGGGTCGTAAATTTTGACCTAGAACCATTTGGCGGTAAAAGGTAAGGTGGACTAGGGTGGAAATTCCTGAATCCGGATTTTTGTTTCAAACCATGAATTTTGGTTCAAGGATCGAAAGTTTTGGTCAAGTCAGGGAGAGGCTCCTAAACTTGGATTTTTTTGTTTTTGAACAATGAAACAATGAAAGTAAGCATTGTTTTTGAATCTCTAGAAATTTTGACATTTGATATGAAAATTCTAAAGAGAGTGGGTTTGACGAGCGAGTACCTGAGAACAGGTTTTGGCCATACAGGCATTGCTCTTACCCAGTTGGGTAAGTCTTCAAGGGTAGTACCGCTTCAAGAACTTGCCGTTGATAGGCAGCATACATCTGTCGCCTTCCATGTTTAGGAGGGCATATGCGCCGTTGGAGAAGACTTTGTCGATGACGTAGGGTCCCTCCCATTTTGGTTCAAATTTGCCTTTGGACTTGTGAGCAAAGACCATTGGTCTTTTTACCGCAAGAACCAAGTCACCCTTTTTGTAGGCGCGTTGCCGGACCCTTTTGTCAAAAGATCCTGCCATGCGTGCTTGGTAAAGTTCAATGCTTTGTCGAGCTTCGAGCCGTCTCTCGTCGAGATTGTCCAGCTCATGGAGTCGCAATTTGACATTGCTTTCTTGAGTCATGTCATTTTGTAGAGATACCCTCAAAGAAGGAATTTGTACCTCTAGGGGCACGACAGCTTCGCATCCATAGACCAGCGAGAATGGTGTGCTATGGGTTGGTCCTCGAACGGTGGTTCGATAGGCCCACAAAGCTTCAGACAATTTGTCGCTCCAGTCTCTTTTGTGACTAGAGACCATTTTCTTGAGGATTTTGCAGAGTGTCTTGTTGAAGGCTTCTGCTAATCCGTTTGCTGCCGGATTGTATGGAGTCGAAGGACAGCTTTGAATTTTGTATTTGTAACAGAACCTGTAGAATCGATGATCCCGGAATTGTGGTCCGTTATCATGGACGAATCTTTTGGGTATGCCGAAACGACAAATGATGTTGGTGCGCAGGAACTGAAGAACTGATGAGGTCTTCATTTTGTTGAACGCAAATGCTTCTGACCACTTGGAGAAATAATCCGTAGCGGTGAAGATGAAGCGATGACCTTTGCTTGAAGGGGGAGAGATAGGACCTATGATGTCCATGCCCCATGCTTCAAAAGGCCATGAGATTGCTGTAGGATGCAGCCATTCCGGAGGCATGTGAATGTAATCTCCGTGAACTTGGCATAGCTGGCAGCGTTTGGCAAATTGCATTGCATCAGCAACCATGGTAGGCCAATAGTAACCTAACCTTTTTATCTGATCATAGAGCTTAGGACCTGCCTGATGGGCTCCACAAAGACCAGCATGAACTTCTTTAAGTGTTTCTTCGGCCTCTTGTTGTGACAAGCAGCGTAGAAGTACTCCGTTGAAGGATTTCCTGTAGAGGATTTTTGAAGGAATATCCAAATGAAAGTTTAGGGCTCGCCTTTGTATGCTTACCCGTTCTTTTGGATCTTCAGGTAGGATTCCGAACATAGTGTAATCAATGAACGGATCCCTCCAATCGCCGATTGAAGTTTGAAGGATAGAGATCCGACTTCCAACCACTCGGTGGCATTCAGCAACTGCTTGGTGTGTGTTAAGAGGAGGGAGGATCCTTCTCTCACACACTGTAATTTGCATGTTTTCTCCTTCCTGGGTCGCCATTGATGCGGCAAGTCCGGCCAGGGCATCTGCACGGATATTTTCACCTCTACGAATGTGGGTGATGTTGCAGATGTCAAACTTTTGCAGAAGCGATTGTGCCTTGTTGTAATAAGGCAGCAGATCGGGCTTCCTGACTTCATATTTCTGATTCATCTGGTTGACGATCAGTTGAGAGTCTCCAAAGACTTCCAGCATGGTGATACCAGATTCGATGGCGAGTTCCAATCCTAGGATCAGAGCTTGGTATTCAGCTGCATTGTTTGTGCATGGTTCCAGTAGCGAGAAAGCGTGTGGAATCATGCATTTGTCGGGGCTAACAAAGAGGATGCCAACTCCTGAGATCAGCTTTCTTTCTTCATTTGTCCTGGTTGCACCGTCAAAGTACATGTCCCAGGAGGCATTTGGTGAGGAAGTCTCCACGTTGTAGACAGGTTCGTCTGGGAGATCATCTCTGAGTGGTGAATCTTTAGGCAATGGATGCTCTG
Organism: Umbellularia californica; assembly: GCA_028538565.1. Classification (NCBI taxonomy): domain Eukaryota; kingdom Viridiplantae; phylum Streptophyta; class Magnoliopsida; order Laurales; family Lauraceae; genus Umbellularia; species Umbellularia californica. The sequence goes on along the minus strand of JAPQWN010000006.1, from coordinate 8,449,021 downwards.
CGAGGAAATCTGCTAGAGCTTGGCCTTTGATTGCTTTTTGTGGCACATACCTTATATCAAATTGTGATAGAAGGATGGACCATTTTGCCAGTCGGGCATTGAGAGAACCTGCCTTTGTGACAAGGACCTTCAAGAGGTTGATCCTCGAGACCAGGTAGACTGTGTTGGAAAGCAAGTAGTGACGTAGCTTTTGTACGGCGAACATCACTGCAAGGCATTCCTTTTCGACTGGAGAGTAGCGATGCTCTGCACCTACTAGCATGCGGCTGAGGTAGTATAGAGCAGCTTCTTTTCCTTCATCATTTTCTTGTGCAAGCAAAGCGCCTAAAGAATGATCAAGAGCTCTTGTGTACAAGATGAATGGTTTTCCAGTGGCAGGGGCAGCTAACACTGGAGGTTTGGTCAGGTATGACTTGATATCTTGAAATGCGGCTTCACAGTCGGCATCCCAGACAAAGTCTACACCCTTTTTCATTAATCGAGAGAATGGACGGTATTTCCCCGAAAGATTGGAGATGAACCGTCTGATGTAGGCCAATCTCCCTTGAAGCCCTTTTAGTTCCCTTAAGGTTCTTGGAGGGGGCATTTCTAGAATAGCCTTGACTTTGATGGGGTCAAGTTCTATTCCAGCTTTCCGAACAAGGAATCCGAGAAACTTACCCGACGAGACGCCGAAGAAGCATTTTAGAGGATTCATCCGCAGTTTGTGTTTGCGGAGTCGGAGGAAGACTTCCCGAAGATCTTTGAGATGGTCTTCTTTTCTTCTGCTTTTGACGGCGAGGTCATCAACGTAGCATTCGACCGTCTTGTGCTGCATATCTTGGAATATTTTCATCATAGCCCTCTGATATGTGGCACCAGCATTTTTCAGACCAAATGGCATGACAGTGTAGCAATACACGCCAAATGGGGTCTGAAATGAAGTGTGTTTTTCATCCTCGGGATGCATCTTTATCTGATTGTAACCAGAGAAGCCATCCATGAATGTCATTCGCTCGAATCCGCAGGTATTGTCAATCATCACCTCCGGTATGGGGAGCGGGAATTCATCTTTAGGGCAAGCGCCATTCAAGTCTCTATAGTCAATACAGACTCTGATCTGCCCAGTTTTCTTTGTCACGGGGACAATGTTGGCCAACCATTCTGGATGTTGTTCCTCACGGATGAAGCCGACGCTTTTGAGCTTTTGAACTTCTTGTTCAATTTTATCCATCACATCTGGACGGAATCTTCTTTGGCCTTGTTTGACAGGCTTGATTTCTTCTTGAAGGTTGAGTTTGTGGACTGCTACTTTGGGGTCTAAACCAGGCATTTCAGCGTAGGACCATGCAAAGCAATCAACGAACTCACGAAGAAAAGCGATATACTCGGGTAACTCATCATCCTTTATATTCTTGCTTATGAATACAGGACGTGGGTTATCAGGTATTCCCAAGTTTATCTTTTCAACAGGATCTTCTGTCGGAAGGTTCGAAGGTGGTTCCTCCACAATATTTTCGGAGGCTTCCAACTCAACGAAACCTTCTGGAGTTTCAACTGCATTACCAGACCAAGGCTCTGTTCCTTTCCATGGATTTTCTTGATTGGTGGTCTCCTCAAGGCTTGCTATGAGATAGTCCCAATCGCCTGTTGAGTCTGGTATTTCTTTTGGAGACGAGGGTTCTTCTGGGTCAGAATAGCACAAGTCTGTATTATCGGGCGATTCCTCTTCATCATCAGAGAAATCGTACAAATTGGATGAGCTTCCTGGATCTTTGTCACGTAACTCTTTAAAGAGATTTCCAGGGAGAACGATGTCTTCGTGGACTTGAGATGTTGAGGCTTGGTCGGTAAAACGACTTTTAAGCCTTTGTGTCAACTGTCTCAGAGGAGTGTCGGGATCATACCCTAACCCATATGAAGACTTTTCTACATGACCGTAGAGTCTCCAATCTTCCAGCTGGCTTTTGGTCAAGGCGGGCTCCAATGGCGTGAGAATACCGCGGCCTTCTCCCAAACCGACTGGGTTCTGAGCGTCAAAGCCCATTTTCTTCATAATTGCTTGTGCCACAGGACTATATAGAGATAGTTGAGGCATACCTTCATTTTGGAAAGGTTCAAGCAGAGAACTTGATGAAGAAGCATCCGATCTATGAAAGGAGATCGGTCTTTGCTTTGGTGATGTTGCCGGAACAACAAAGGTAGCAGACGTAGGATCTTCTACATCAGCAGGTGTCTCCATCGGAGTGAGAGCAGGCTGAACTTGCTGAGTGTCAGCTTGGCTTGACGATGCATCGTCTTCTGGCTCTGAGTCCGAGTCTGTGTCTTGCATGATAGACACGAGAGAAACAACAAATTTGCCCCCAGGCTTTTGCTTTGCCTTCTTCACTCTGGTTGTGATGACCAAAGGTTTTGAAGATTTGAGGGAGATGAGGAAGGGAGATTGACCACTCTCTTCTAATTTGCCGGAGGGTTTGTTTTCTTCCGGTGATTTTTGAGGAGCCTTGCCTTTATCTTTCTGGAGATTTTCAGCAGGGGGTGCTATTTCCTCTTCTTCTTTTTCTCCTTCATACATCTGGGAGTCTGCGAAGTGGACTTCTTTACCTTTGAAGGGTTTTCTGTCCGCAATGACACGATGTACCATGCCGTCGTCGCCGACAAACTTGATGCATTGATGTAGAGTTGAAGGGACAACACCGTTCTCGTGTATCCAAGGACGTCCGAGAAGGATGTTGTAGCATGAGGGGGTTTTTATCGCATACACAGTGACCTCAGAGATAAGATCACCGATTTGCAATTTGAACCTGATTTTGCCGATAGGCCTTTGAGCGCTCCCATCGTATCCAAAGATAGATACAGATGTGTGGCTTAGCTTGCTGGGTGGGATGCCCAACTCTTCGAGAGCCGAAGTGGAGATGAGGTTGAGTGCAGAACCTGGGTCGATCTGAACTCTATGTATCGGCATTTCTTTGATGTACCCTGTGAAGTACAGGGGTCGGTTGTGCTTTGCTTCGCCAAGTAGGAGGTCTTCCTTAGTGAAGGCGATGGTTGCACTGGCTGCCTTTTGAACCGAGAGGCATTGGATGCATGATCCCTCGCTTTTCTCTTTTTCTCCTTTTAAGGAGGTTTCTGAGTTTTTGACCCGGTAGTCCATTTCAATTTGGAGGACTTGCGGGGCGTGTTTGTCGACATCCTCATTCAGTTTTTGTAATTCTGAGATGAGATTATCACGAGTGCGTGGAGACATTCGTAATAAATCCAGGATGTGAAGACGTGCAGGTATGTGTTTGAAGTGCTCAACCAAGTCATACTTGAAAGCCTCCTTAGGGCCTGCATGTTCATCATTGTTGCCACTGGGGGCGCATACAACATCTTTTCCCAAAGGATTTACATAAGTAAAGGAAGATTGGTTGTAATTCTTGTGGTAGTCCCGGCCAGAGCGGGTGCCTCTACCAACTTCGAGAGCTTCTTGAGAAGGATCTTCGTTTGGAAGATTGTCTTCAGGATCAAGAGGCTGTCGTTTTTCATCTACTGGGGATGTATCTGCAGCAGAGTTGCCATCCTCAGTGATTGTGTTGCACGGAGCATTTTCCGGGAGCAAGTCCTGAACAGCATCCAGCAGCTTTTCTTCTTCGTTGACCCATCCATCACCCCAAGTTGGGTTTTCTTCATGATGATGAGTCGGGAAGAATGTGTATCCTGAAGTCACAGTCTCAGGAGAAGAAACCTGAGAGGGTGTCATCTCTGTGAAAGTCACGTGAGACAAGGTAGCTCCAGAGGATACATTGCTAGGCGTCGTCGGAGTATAGGTAATCTCATCAGACGACGCTTCAGAAGAGCTATAGTCCTGATATATTACATTACAGGAAGCTCTGCTAGGAGATGTTGCCTGCTCGGAGTCAGACTCATCCTCGGATGTAAGAGGATCGTCTATCCAGCAATGTTCTCCATTTTCAGGGGTTAAGGGTGGAGGTACCTGGTGAGCTTCAGGGACTTCCGGCTCTGGATTGTGAGGAATCTCGTTGACGCGGTCTTGCTCTTGTTCTAGAGCGAGACGCTGCAAGATCCTTGCATATTCTTCAAGATCAGGCATGGGAGCCAGATCCTCTTCTTCGTCTTCTCCGTGTGGCTCAACATAGTTGATTTCCACTGGAGCAATGACAGGTGCTGGGTTAACAGCATCTTCTTGTGCAGCCTCTTGGTCTTCTTCATCATCAGACCAGGATCCTTGTGGCTGTAAGGGGTTATACCAGATTACTGGCATAAGGTGAGTTTCAGGAACCCATTCTTCATCGGAGAGATATTCTCCTGTTTCAAGAGATTCCTCCCACTCATCGGTGTAGTTGGGCTCGAATCCATCGTCGGTGTCGCTGGACTCGTATCCATCAATGGAGAATCCAACTACCGAGTTGCAAGAGTATGATGCCCCCTGCATAGCTTCTTCTCTGAATTGAGGTGGCATGAAATCACTGAGAGTGAGTTTTCTTACCGCCTTTGAAGTCTCTGGAAGGGACGTTTCTGTTGCCCCGAGTGAAGTGGTAGAGGAGGCCTCTGCCTTTTCATGGACTTCTTGTTTTGGCTGGGTCTTCTCTTGCCGTTTGAGCCTGAGGAGATGTTTCCTAGCCTGCCTTCGCTGTTGAGCGGTTGGCTTTGTTTTGACGATCTCCCAGTTTTCATCTTCCAGGAGATCGGGGTGTACCCATATAGGTTGTCCGTCTGGTGTCGGGAAAGGAACCAACACTTCGGACGTTTGAACTCTTTTTATCACCTTGAAGGAAGTAGTGATCTTCTTCTTCGGTGATTTTGGTGTTTGTCCACGTGACACCATGTTGACGGAGGCGGGGCCATAGTTTTTATCAAAGGTTATGACTCCGTTCCTCCACATCTCATTGATCTTCTCTCTCACAACGAAGCATTGATTGAGAGGATGTGAGATCATCTGGTGGTATGGACAGTACCGAGGATCGTTGGTTTTGCCAACGTCTCCCGGTCTTTTGGGCTCTGGCAAAATGAGTTTGCCATTTGCTAGGAGAGCCTCAAAGATTTCTTCAACGTCTTCATCGAACGGATATTTCTTTTCTACGCGTTCTTTGAAGGCATCAGAGAGTTCAGGCCTTTTACCTGCAGTTTTGTTTTCAGCTTTCTTTGGCTGCTGAGGAGCTGACTTGGTCTGCACATTGAGGACCTCCTTTTTCTTTGGCTTTGAGGTTGCAACAGCAGTCGGCTCTTTCTTTGATGATTTCTGACTGTTGAGGTCTTTGATCACCGTTTCAGCTTCCATGGAAGCTTCCAGGAGTTCTCCCAGGTTTTTTGATTTGTTGCCGATGATCATGGAGCGGATTTTAGCTCTCATGTTGTTTCGGCAGATGTCAACTAGCGACGCTTGTGGCAGTACATCTGAGCATTTGTACGCCATTGCTTTCCACTTGTGAATGAAGTCATAAGTTGACTCATTCTCTCCCTGTTTTAGGCTGCAGAGCTGAGCCATAGTAACAGGATGATCCTCACCTTGGAAGTGGGTCAGGAAGCGTGTCTCCAGCATAGCCCAGTTCTGAATGGAGTTCTCCGGCAGAGTGGAGTACCAATCGAAGGCCGTACCTTTTAGGGTACTTGCAAAGAGGCGAATCTTGAGTGCATCTTGATCCGCGATAGCTCCCGTCAAGATCTTGAAGTGGATGACGTGCTGTATGGCCGATCCTTTCCCCGTATATGTTTGGAGAGTAGGATGTTTGAATTTTGTGGGGAACGGGACCGAGTCCATCCATAAAGGATATGGTGGCTTGATCCCGTGCTCTTTGAGTATATCCTCTTCTTTAGCTTTCGCGAGGATACTGTCTACGTCCTTTTTGGTAAGAGCGCGTGACTCATTTTCTTCTCCATTTCCCTCGTTATTGCTATGATTCGGAGGAGGCTCATTGTTCACCTGATTTTGGACGACAAGGAGAAGGTTTTCCATCAGAGTTTCAATCCTCTGCTGGCCTTGTTCCAACTGCTGGATGCGTGTGAGCGCATCATCTCGAGGTGGATTCTGAGGTGGCGGCTCAGAACTTGTAGCCAAGACGTTCATCCCTCGGGATTCGAACGAAGAAATCGTCCTGGTGACCGAGCTGGGGCTCATTCTTTTTTATGAAGAGCTTGATGAAGGATTACTCTCCCGTCCTTGGCTTGAAGGGTCAGGAGATTCTTCTGGATGTCTTCGTGTCCCGGTGACGCTACGGGTCACCGGACGTCGGACATGGATTTTTGATGCTGACTTTTGGCGTCTTCTGGTTTTTCCAACCATATGGACGGCAGCAACTTGGTCGGGTCTTTCTTTTTCGACCCATTTGTGGGAGACTTGAAGTGTAGGAGGCTGGGTCCGTTGCTTCTCTAGTCTCTTTTGTCGATATGACGCACGGCGGCGTGCTCGACGAGCGATTTGAGCTTCAGTCAGCTCTGGCTGGGCTCTTACGATGAAGGATGTGCTCCCTCGGGCGCAGCAGCCGAGCCTGTCTTCTTTGTAGCTAGGCAAGGACAGGATCCGGACCCGGTCCTTTGCCTGTTGCAGCGAAGCTTTGAACCTTTCGAGTTCGGCCCCTGTAGAGATGAAGGGTCGAACTGAAGGAGTGTAGGCCTTAGCAGGTGCTTGGAGAGGCCTGGTGATGCATGATCTGATTTTGGGCCTGTAGGAACAAGCCGGCTCATGCTGGGTTGACTTGGGAGTCAGGTTGGAGATGGGTCTCTCCTCTTTCATGTAGGCAAGAGGGTAGAACTGGTTTTCTTTGAGTGGGGCCAGGTATGCTGGCTTGGTGGAAATTTGAGACCTTCTTTGTTTTGGGGAAGGTCTTGGAGACCAAGTCTTGGGATAGACCTGGTTGTTTGTGGGTCGAGGCTTCGCGGGGGTGCCGCGGGCTTCGGGCTTTTGGGCGCTCGCCTTTGGTGTCACGGGAGTGACACGTTGAGAGGCGATCTTCTGCTTTTTGGCAGGCGCAGCTTGTTCTTCGGGAAGTGGGAATGGTCCCAGCGTCCCAAAGACGATGGTCCGGGGAGTCGAGGTCGACCCTGAGTTCAGAGAGTTGCCGAGGGAGTTGACGCTTCGGCAGCTGGCAGGGCGCTTGTAAGTGCGCTCGGTTTGCTTCTGTTGAAGCATGAGTTGGTGCTTGTTCTCATCGAAGATAATGGTTAAGGCTGCCATTGTTAGTTTCGAAAAAGTTCTGAAACAAGACCACATCCATTAGTAATCACAAGAATATAATGATCATAAATGGGAATTTCTATGGTTGTCTTTTCAAATCGCTCAAGGGATATGACCCAAGCGACATGAAGAAGGCAAAAAGCCATAGATGGTACAATTGTTCTGACAGCGAACATGGTAGGCTCGAAATGAGCGTTCCAATGACTGCTAGAAGCAATTGTATACCTAAATTCGACTTATCGAGAAGCGGAGCTTGCTCGAGATAAGAAGAATATAAGGTAGGAGTTACAAATGTGCCGGTCACAGATACAGTAGACCCTGAAAGGGCGTACCAGTATTGCTATGCACAAATGTTGGAGATCGCATCCATGAGATGGGATTCTTTATTTTGAAATGTCAGAAATGGATTCGTCAAAGAGAGCAGGTGGCATTCTGATTCAAATACAGGCTCAACGATTTCCGCGAGCGCCAGTACTCAGAAGGGAAGAGACCACAATTTCTCGAATCTGAATCCAAAAGTGACGAGTTTTTGGAGATTTTTTTTTGAAATGATTTTTTTTTATTTTATTATTTTTATTTTTTTATTATATATATATTTTTTTTAAAAATATATTTTTATTTATTTTTTTATTTTATTTTTTTTTTTGAAAATTTTTGTTTTTTTTAAGATTTTTTTTTGAAAATCTTTTTTTTATTTATTTTTATTTTTTTTTATTTTTTTTTTTTAAGATTTTTTTTTTGAAAATCTTTTTTTATTTTTTTTTTATTTTGATTTTAATTTTTTAAGATTTAAAGACGAGAGAGTACACATAGGCCTCCTAACCCGGTCTTATGAAACCTCAATTGATAGAATTGCCCCCAGGTAAGGGTAGGATTACTTAATGAACCCGTTTGGAGGACCCTTGCCTAGAACAGTCAAGCTGTCTCCACACTCTGGACAAGGCTTTTCTTGAATCAATCGTGATCAAAGAACGCAATTGGTTTAACCTTAGTGGTCTATGTCTTTTTATTTTTTTAAATCCCAAATAGACTCATCGAAGAGAAACGATGGCCCAAAACCTTAGTCGAACGGGCTCAACATTTCTGCAAGCGCCAAAGAACGATAGGATAGGATCAAAGTTTCTCAATTTTGAATCCAAACTAAGAAAACTGATTTTTTTTTTTAATAATTTTTTTTTTGAAATCTCTAATGAACTCATCGAAGAGAAACGATGGTCCAAAACCTTAGTCGAACGGGCTCAACATTTCTGCAAGCACCAAAGAACGATAGGATAGGATCAAAGTTTCTCAATTTTGAATCCAAACTAAGAAAACTGATTTTTTTTTATTTTGAAAAGAGAAAGAATGGAAACAAACTCAAAGAAATAGAAATTTCCAAAAAATCCCATCTCATGTTTTTTTTTTTAGGATGCAAAATCCAACATAGGCTACCAGCTAGAAAGTAGCCAAGGAATCCGGAAAAGAAGTATAAGCATAGAGCAAAAAGTATGATATGCAAATATTTCATTTCCAAGCACCATGTTCTCAAATGAACGAGTCCCACCGGGTGTGCCAGCTTGATGGAACGCGCTCCGAGGCGCCGTCTGGGGCGGCTACCGGGGTCGGCGGAACGTGGGAGCCCGTCGGGTCCGGCCCTTTCGCGCCCTGGCGGGCCCTGAAGCGTGCATCAACATTTCTTTTGTGTGGGTGTGCCAGATTTTCTATTTTACTTGGAATTGCAAGTGGTAATCCGGAGATCAACCTTCGCAAGTAAAAAGGAAATCAACTTCTTTCAAGTTTTCCATTGCACAAATATTTAAGAAAAGAGACATTTTCTTGGTTTGCCGTGAAAGGCGATTTTGTTTGGCATTTATAGCCGATTTTGGCGTTTATAGCCGATTTACAATTCTCATCAATAATGAAAGACAAGAGTTGTGATTTTTGTCTCTTTTAGAAAAATACAAACTACAATGAAAAGCAAGAAAAGGAAGATCTAACTTTTCAGGAGATTGTGGGGGACTCGTTCAGATTGACGGTCGCAAGCCATGTATGGGCTTCGCCATCATCCATGCAGATGAGAACATAAGATGCTCTTGATTCGCTTGGCTTGGCTATAACCTCAGGTTTTTAGAGGACAAAGACCAAGAGAAGGTCCTATGTCCAATAAAAAGCTAAGTAGACGGGCTGAAAAGCCACGTCTAAGCCATTGGAGGCAACAGGAGAAGGCAAGGACCTTGGGGGGGGTGCCCCCCAAGGGACTTTTGTCACCTTGTAGTGGTGGCTGGTGCAGAACTTCAGCAGAGTTTTTCTCTCTTTTTCTTTCTCTCAGATTTCTGGATCTGTGGCGCTTTGGAAGTGATGCCCGATTGATCGATTTTTGATTTCAATGGAATGCTCTCCTATTTATAGGCTTTTGGTAGCCATTTAGGAGAGTTTATGAGCTTTAATTGCTTTAATGAGAGGAGTTACAAGATTTATTTCTTGATTTTGTAACTCCTTTTTCCTTGAATCTGATTGGCCGATGGAGATTAAGGGCTTTTAATCACCTTAATTACCATAATGGGAGGAGTTTCATGGGTTAAATGCCATGAATCAATTGACTTGTAACTCCCAAATGCTTGCTTCTGATTGGGCCGTCCAAAGAAATGAATTAATGACTGCAATAAAGCTAGTCAATTAACCACATTAATTGGTCGCCGAGCAGTCGAAGAGTCGCGGGCCATGCCGTGTCTTCTGGAATTCTTCTGGCGATGATCATCGATGGATCTACATGCTGATCGACATCGGATGAACATGTAACTTCAGACATTGATAGCTAAGAGCGGGCCGGTGACATCTGTCTTGTCGATTTCACGATCGGTCGGACAGAAAGTGCACTTTCTTGGTCAGCCGGTTGGCGATCTTGGAGCGATCACTGATGATTTTATGCTTTTGGAGGTTGACCCGTGATTTTGACGGATGTCGGAGGATATGAGTCAATTTCAAGCACTAAAAATCACATTTTCAGGAAACCACAGGGGCCAAAGTGCGCGAAACGCGAAAAAAGACGGAAAAACGGGTCACCGGCGGAAAATCCGGTGACCCGGACCTCCATGGTCGCCGGCGACCATGGACCGGCGACCATGGGCCATGGTCGCAGGGGCCTGCGACCATGGGCCATGGTCGCAGGGGTCTGCGACCCTGGGGGATTTTTCCCCTTCGGAGCCCATTTTGCGGTCGTTTTGAGGTCTTTTTCGTCGCCGTTTTCTTCTGTATTTTTCTTGACATTTCTTCTCATTTATTGGCTTGATTTCCCTGTAGAAAACCTGATGAGAATCCTTGCATTTTTAGAGTGCAAAGTTTCCAATTTTCCGGGAAAGCCGAAGACTTTGTCGCGTAGAGCTGCTGATTTTCCGCCAGAAGCTGAAACTTGGTCAAACGATGTCGGAATGACCTGAAATTTGAGGTGAAGCCTCCTGAGCAATAAATAAGACCAACCATAGGCTTTTGTTTGAGTTTTGAAGCCGTTTGGGGTCCCGTCGATGCTTCACTTGATTTTGCTGCGGGGAAAATGCCGAGCTTTGATATGTGGCCAAACGATGTCCGATTGACCTGAAATTTGACGGGGAGCCTATTGGAGTCATTTTGAGACGTTCCATGGGCTCCGTTTTGGATGTCATGGTCCCGGGTTGCTCCGCCGCCGGTAGGCTTGATTTTCTCTCGGAGCATCAAAACCTGGTCAAACGTTGTCGGAATGACCTGAAATTTGACGTGCAGCCTTTTGGAAGCATGTTGAAGCCACTCATGCACTTGGTTTGATGAGCGAAGGCTTCGGTGGTTCCCGCCGCCGGGAGGCTTGATTTTGCTGCTCGAGCATTGATGGAGGGTCAAACGTTGTCGGTTTGACTTGAAATTTGGCATGGAGCCCTTTTGAGACATGCTGGAGTCATCTGTAGGCTCTGATCGAAGTTTTGACGTCTCCGATGATGTCGCCGCCGGGAGCGCCTGTTTAGCTGTCGGAGAAGTGAAGTTAGGCCAAATGTTGTCGAAATGGCCCGAAACTTCATGTGTACTCTTCTCTTGGCTATCTTGAAGGATCTCACAGTTTTTGTTTGATTCTGACAAGATTTGATTTTTTGGAGAAATTGCATTGCCTATTTATGGCAGGTTGCGACTTCATGCAGCTTTCTTGACGTTGAAGAGGCAAAGTGATATTTTTGGTGTCAACAGTGGTCAATCCGATGGTAATAAATGCATTGAACAAAATATCAAGTTTTAAACTCAATTGAATCATATGCAATGGATTGTTTCGGCAGAATCTCCAGACTTGATAAAGAACTATCGAGGTCATTACAAACTTATAAATATAAAATACAATCAGGTTGATGGCAACATGTTAAGCCGAGGTTAGGTGCGAATGACCTTCTAATGAAATTAAAGTAAGATAATTTTATAAACTTTTTTAAGTTAGGTAGTTGCTACAATAGCTATGATCCTTTAATTAGAGAAAGTCTTAGACCATATTGATAGGATTCGCAGTTTTGACTCAACCTACCAACCTAACTTGAATACCTCTTTTTCTTAATATAAATAATCACATGCCTCGCACTCACTCAACCAAGTCCCTTACCATCAGTGCTATCAGTGGATTGAAAACTTGAACTCACTCGGTAATTCAAAGTTAGTTCATTTTTTTTTCATAGATTTGAGCTACCATTTCTCTAACCCAATTAGTCAATGGATTGGATTAAAGTCAATATATAAGATATGACCTCTTGACCCAACTTTACTTGCCTCATTTCTTGACCTTCCAACGATTCAACTTGAATGCGACTTATTAATCAAATGTTGAGTTAATCTTTGTAACTTTTGGTGAGGTGGGTCGGTGTAAAAAGGAGTTGGGGGAGGGAGAGACTCTCGATAGATGTCTTTTTTAAGTAATTTTATACTGGGATATATTAGTCATAAAAAAAAAAAAAAAAAAAAGGATTAGGCTCATAGAAGCTTGGGCTTTGGCATTGGCAGCTCTCTACAATAATCTTAAATGACCAAATTACCCTTACTCGTGTAACCCCATATATTCGAAATGCAGCTGCTCGTTTACAGTCCCGTTCGCTCGCTTCCACATGAACACACCTTCACGTTCAACGGTTCAAAATTCCCTCCAAACGAAGAAGAAAATTCAAATTTTTCTGTAAGATTTCAAATTCCATACGCGTCTTCTGAAAGAAGTTACTTCTTCAAATTCCTCTAATGAAGAAATGCTCTGCTTTTCCTTGAAATGTACAACAGCAAATGTCTCCTTCCAGTCTGTAACCGATTTTCACCCATCCGTTCACTTCCCTCAAAACCCAAAGCAATAATCTGCAGATACATAACAAAATCAGCTCCAAATATCACAGATTTTCCTGGGTATTACTCAAATCTGGATGTTCATTTGGCGGGTCGGTTTTCGTCAATCTTGCAAGATTGCTCTGATTCTTCAGACCTTAGAAAAGGTTCCCAAGTCCATGCTCAAATCATTGTGAATGGTTTCTGTGACATGGGTTTCTTAGGAACAAGGGTTTTAGGCATGTATGTTCTCTGTAGAAGCATTGCAGATGCAGAGAATGTGTTTTTGAGGATTGAGAAATGGAGGTCTTTGCCTTGGAATTGGATGATTAGAGGATTTACTATGATGGGTTGGTTTGAATTTGCATTGTTGTTTTATTTTAAGATGTTGGGAGTTGGGGTGTCTCCTGATAGATATACGTTCCCGTATGTAATTAAGTCGTGTTATAATCTATCTGCTGTGAAATTGGGTAGATTGATTCACAGGACAATCTGTTCAATGGGTCTAGAGATGGATGTCTTTGTGGGTAGCTCTTTGATCAAGATGTATGCTGAGAATGGTTCTATTGAAGACGCGCGTAAGGTGTTTGATAAAATGCCGGTAAGGGATTCCGTCTTGTGGAATGTAATGGTTCATGGATATGTCACAAGTGGGAGTGCGAGTGAGGCTCTACAACTTTTTAGTGTCATGAGAAAATCGGAAACTAAACCCAATTCAGTGACATTTGCTAGCGTACTGTCTGTATGTGCTTTAGAGGGGAAATATGAATACGGCTCTCAGCTTCATGGGCTTGCAATTAGATGTGGGTTGGACTTAGAATCATCGGTGGCAAACACGCTGTTATCCATGTATTCAAAGTGCCGATGCTTGCCTGATGCACGGAAGTTATTTGACATGATGTCCGGGACTGATTTGGTGACTTGGAATGGGATGATTGCTGGGTATGTTCAGAATGGATTCAAGGATGAGGCTTTGGATTTGTTCTGCAAGATGCAGTCAGCTGGGGTCAAACCAGATTCAATCACCTTCGCTAGTTTTCTTCCTTTGTTTTTTGACTCCACTTGTCTGAAACAAGGTAAGGAGATTCATGGTTACATTGTAAGAAACAGAGTGTGTTTGGATGCATTTTTGAAGAGTGCACTCATTGATATATATTTTAAATGCAGGAATGTAGATATGGCGTGTAAGGTTTTCAATACAACTGGCACCGTAGATGTAGTTATTTACAGTGCAATGATTTCGGGCTATGTGCTGAATGTGATGAGTCATGATGCAGTAAAAATGTTTCGTCGTATGATAGCGGCACAAATGAAGCCCAATGCAGTTACATTGGCCAGTTTTTTGCCTGCTTGTTCTGATTTGGCTGCTTTCACACTGGGAAAGGAGCTACATTGTTACATTTTGAAGAACTCTCTTGATGGAAGATGTTATGTGGCAAGTGCTTTGACTGATATGTATGCCAAATGCGGGAGATTGGATCTCAGTCAATCCATATTTGAGAAAATTCCTGAAAGAGATGCTGTGTCTTGGAACACAATGATAACGAGCTTCTCTCAAAATGGGCAGCCTGAGGAAGCAATCCGGCTTTTCCGCCAGATGGGGTTAGAAGGCATTACATATGATTGCGTCACTATTTCTGCTGCTTTATCAGCTTGTGCAAATCTACCAGCACTTCTTCATGGGAAAGAGATTCATGGTTTCATGATGAAAGGTCCCTTGAAATCGGATCTTTTTTCAGAGAGTGCTCTCATAGATATGTATGCAAAATGTGGGGATTTGTGCATTGCTCGCCGTGTCTTTGACTTGATGCAATTGAAGAATGAAGTCTCATGGAATAGTATCATTGCTGCTTATGGGACCCATGGACTGGTTCAGGAAGCCCTCTCTTTATTCAAAGAAATGAAGGAAGTGGGAATTCAACCTGATCATATCACCTTTCTTGCAATAATATCTGCTTGTGGTCATTCAGGCCTCATTGATGAAGGCTTCAGACTCTTCCATTCCATGGGTGAGGAATATGGAATTGCAGCTCGGATGGAGCACTATGCATGCATGGTTGATCTGTTTGGACGTGCAGGATGCCTGCGCGAGGCTCTTGAATTTATAACAAGCATGCCATTTGACCCAGATGTTGGTATTTGGGGTGCACTGCTAGGCGCTTGCCGTGTTCATGGAGACGTTGAACTCGCAGAGCTTGCCTCAAAACACCTATTTGAGCTGGACCCTCAAAATTCTGGATATTATATCTTGTTGTCAAATACACATGCTGAAGCTGGACAGTGGGAGCATGTTGTGAAGGTACGAAGCTTGATGAAGAGAAGAGGAGTGCAAAAGCTGCCAGGTTGTAGCTGGACTGAGGTTAATGGCGCCACTCATATGTTTGTTTCAGCAGATACTAGTCATCCGCAGTCTCCAGAGATTTACATTTTATTGAAGTATCTACTCCTAGAACTCAGACTAGCTGGTTATATTCCCAAATCTGACCTCATTTACCCTCTACCTATGAGCTCCAGCAACCAGGTTAGGCCTCCTCCTTCATTACCCTTGAACAGCACTGAGCATTCTAGAATGCAATTTATTATGTAAAATTTTAATCACATATTTAAAGTCAGTGTCATTGTCTCAATGATATTTTGAAACTAACATGATGCTTTTTGTGAAAAAATAAGTGAGCTGAGATCTGTTATATGGTATGCTCAATGCATGATGGAGACCCTAGGGTTAGGGTTTGTGTGGAAGTGCTAAAAGCACAATGGGTGCCGAAGCACGTGTCCGAAGACACAATAAATCTCTGAAGAGACAATAAACGAGGACGCACCTCAATGGGAAAACCCAATTTTATTAATCAACTCTTTGAGAAATAGTTCTCTACAATGCCATATAAATAGGAAAACACAACTTAAGCTCTAAGAAATCTAATTAAAATAGGAAACCTAATCCTAAATAACATTCTTTAAATAAAATCATAAACTAATGACCTATAATTAGTTAATAAAATATCCTAAATCTATGTGGGCCCTACACATGTGGCCGTGAGGTCTACGGCTATGATGCACGGATACTTCAAAATGGGTAACGTATCGTGTCATATCGTATCCGATACTTCACTTTTTATGTGTAAAATCCGTGTCCCTGTCGTGTTTATGGCGTGTCCTTGCCGTATCCATGCCGTATCCGTGCATCATAGGTCTACGGTACATCAATGCATTACCCAATTTTTTAATATTATGTATTTATATAAGATACCTAATTTCTCTATATATTTAATAAGTTACTCATGTGTATATTTAAACACTGTTCTATCCTTTTTTTACTTTATTTTCTATTTCCATTTTTTCTTTGTTTTTGGAATCAATTGATCTTGAAGAAGGTGGAGAGAGAGAGAGAGAGAGAGAGAGAGAGAGAGAGAGAGAGAGAGAGAGAGAGAGTTGGGCACAACTTTTTTTTTTCTGTCTCTTGCTTACACACATAATTTAGTATCTTGTATGAGCCATAAATCCAAGTGAAGTAGTTTTGCTTTGACTTGAAGTAACCCTTAGATGTAAGTGGATTTTTTTATTGGTAACGACACAGTATGGTAAGGGAAACCAGCATGATACAAAAGGCCCCAAATATATGTGACATTTCCTTGGCCCTCCTTAGATTAATATAAACTGTTGGATCAAATCCTGTCCCCATGGATCCGCACATTGATTCAGGATCAGCCCTTGGACTTAGCAGTTTTGGAGTCTCTTTTTGGGATAGAACTCTGGAGTCATTACGGAAACCGGCGTGATACAAAAGGCCCCAAGTGCATGTGACATTTCCTTGGCCCTCCTTAGATTAAGATAAACTGTTGGTTCAAATCCTGTCCCCATGGATCTGCACATTGATTCAGGATCATCCCTTGGACTTAGCAGTTTTAGAGTCTGTGACATTTCCTTGGCCTTCCTTAGATTAAGATAAACTGTTGGATCAAATCCTGTCCCCATGGATCCGCACATTGATTCAGGATCATGCCTTGGACTTAGCAGTTTTGGAGTCTCTTTTTGGGATAGAACTCTGGAGTCATTACCTGGGGGTTCTTGGAGTCATTACCAAGGGGTCCTGGAGTCATCACTTTAGAAGGTTGCATGGAGCCATCACCATACAAAGTAAGAGAGTCAAAAGCTATACTCGTGAAAATATCATTCTACAATAATTCTTTAAGTGTTGCACATTATAGTATATAAGGGTTTTTGATATTTGTGTGTCTAAGAAATATATTGTAGAACAAGGTCTGGACTCGCTCCCCTTGATATATTTCTAAAACAAAGAAGACTTCTAAAATTTTACTAACAAAATATGGCTTTAACTCATCTATACATACTAAGCCAAAATGAAGCTGATGTGGCCTCTTATAAGTCTCTGTTCTTGAACAAAATTATGCTTCTACAATGGAGCACATTGGGTTAAAGAAAGGGGAAAGTTGTTAAGTTTTTTCATATAGTGTTTCTTTTATCAATTTCCTTTTTGATGTCTAAAGTCAAAATCTAGATTTAAAAACTATTTGCTATCTTCAAGTCTCAGAACATGCAGTCGTTCTTTTCATCAGGAAGTCTTACCTCCTACTTTTGAGAAAAATATCATTAGCCTTCAATCTCACTTCCCTATTCAACTCACTGTAGTCCACAGTTGTATCGATGTTGACTAGTGCCATCTGATTATTGAATTCAACAGTACCATAGAAGGGCTAGAGATTGCATGCACCTATGGCCATATCTATGGTCTTTCCATTGTTGAGTTGCATCATTTTGCTGCTTACAACCATGGTCATCAGATACTCTTCCGAGAGGTTTTTCCTTTGTGTGTGTGGGTGGGTGGGGGCGAGAAGGGAATAACAAGTGTAATGAGGGAGTTCTCCCACTAGATAGACCATTAAGCTTTCATTGACCTTCCTTTAGCCGGTGGCCCAGTGCCCAATTCACCTGGTCTCATCACCAAGACCCATTCACTTTATTGCCTTTAGATAGATTTTTCATCGATGATGATTGGACGGAGCTATTTTCGCGAGTTGTTGTTCATGCACTTCCAAAGCCTGTGAGACCATTGTTTGATTATGTTGGAGTCAAAGATAAAGAGCTGGGGTCCAAAACCTTTAAGATTTAGACTAGCTTGTTCACCATTGTGGGGCAATAGAGTCTTTGAAACAAGCTGCGATGGTGGAGATCTAATCCATAATTTGGGAAGAAGAACATGGGTCAATCTTGAAAGATATGAGAAGCCAATGTAAAGAGCTCCATGAAATTTAAGGAAGCAAACTTATTGAAGAAGAAGTCAAATGGTGGCTGAGGGGATAAGAAAACTGAAGTTTTCCACAAAATAGCACTTCAGCTTGTTAAAGAATCAACTGCATTGTTTCACTGGAAGAAGTGGCTCTATTATCCAAGACAAAGAAGAGATATTGAGGACCTTTGTAAATTTCTCCTGATGCCTGTATGGGGAGCGTGATAGAATTGATCAGAAGTTTTGTAACTTAGAATTTGATGTGATAGGAAAGGGTGGACTGGCTGGAGTGGAAGTTTGAATAAAAAGGGGTCAAAGGGGCTATTTTTTAGATTACAGGTAAATTGAGTGCTAGGGCCAGATTTTTTTTCCCCTTTTGGGAAGGTGTTCGTTAAGAAGTAATGGCATACATAAATGTGTTTTGAGCTTGGTTATCGAGAAGCATGAGTGCCTTTTCATTGCTCTTTATTTCATAGAAAGGTGTGGTGCAGGTGAAAGATTTTAGACCCATCAGTCTTATGGGTATCATTTTACTAGTGGCTAACAAGTGTGCTGACTCCACTTACAAATCAAGGAAACTACGTATATCCGTAGGTTGGAGTTAAAGAAAGCTTAAGACAGAGTTGAGTGGGACTGACTTCAATATATCCTCTACATACGTGGTTTGGTTTAAAATCGAGAATCTGGGTTAAGGCATGCATGGGATCGGCTAGGTTCTCAATCTTAAAAAATAGGTCTGCAAAAGGATTCTTCGGGCTAAATGGGGTCTAAGGCCAGGAGATCCTGATTGCTGTTTCTCTTCTTGATAGTGGGAGAAGCCCTCTGTAGAATGTAGAGAAGGCACGACTAATCTATTCGTAGGTTTATATTGTGGCAAATACTGGATTCTCATCAGCAATGCCAAACAAAATCCAGAATATCAAAGTGGTATTGCGGTGTTTTCCAGCAATTTTTAGCTTGATCAATTTCCAAAGATAAAATTGATAGGGATTAAAGTAGTTAGCAAACCATGCTGCGGTGCAGTAAGATCTCTCTCATCTGCCTATCTAGGTCTTCCATTATGCATGTGACAAGCAAGACATTGGGGGGTTGCCCCCGGGGGTGGGGGGGAGGGGGGGGGGGGGGGGGGGGGGGGCTGGGGGGGCTCAAATTGCCTTTAGCACTCTGCCAATCTACTAGATGTCACTCTTCTGATGTTCAATTTCAGTCATTGGAAGGATCCAAAAACAGATCTACTACATGTCACTCTTCCAATGTTCAATTTCAGTCATTGAAAGAATTCAAAGGATGCTCCTTTAGCATGGTATAAAAGAAACATAGTATTTCCTTGTGCAATGTGATTCACTCTGCAAACCTCGAGACTCAGGCAGCTTACGGATTTGATCTGTAAAGCATATTGAGTGAAGTCCTCTTTAGTAAATGGTTTTTGGGGACTCAGTAATTGTACGGATGTCTTATGCAAGAGGATACTTTGCTCTAAATATAAAGTGAAGGATCAAAGAAGCGTTTGATCAAATGGCTGGAGAATCATGTCGAGTTCAATCTCCTACTAGGCCATATGATGGGAAATGAGGAAGATCAAAGAAGCATTTGACCAAAGGGTCCCAATTCAGATGACACAAGGGTAACAACATTTGTTTTTGGACTGATATGATTGGGTGAATGATGCAGGTTGACAAACTGGCCCTTGCTTACATGGATGCATGGGATCAAATCAAGGGCCCAATGGCCACAAATCAACTGCCGAAGGGCCTTGAGCTAGCCACAAATCAACGGCCCAACTGCCCAAGGGCCTTGATCTAGCCACAAGAAGGGACTGATCAGGACATCAGCCCCTCTAGAACGCAGCTGACCAAACCAGACCCATTAAAAGGCCTGGCCAGTCAAACCAGGCCCAGCAGGCCTGCTGCCCATGAGTTGCATCATGCACCATTCCTGTGCAACTGTGTGTAGTGCATCCCTCACTTATCTCTCAATTTTTTTCCTTGGATATATATATATATATATATATATTTGTATTTATTTGGGTGGATGTCTACAGATTGTTAGATTTCCTTCACAATGACTGAATAACTTTGATTGGTTAAGTTTAAGGATTCTCTTTGTTAGAAGAAATGAAAAGTGTCTCACGACAACTCAACAACACTTGGCAATAACTTGAGGGATTCTATTTGTTCTAAGGGCAGCAAACTCAGCAACAACTCTATAGCCAAGGACGGCGTCTCATGAACTATGCTAGTGTTTTGATCTGTGATGCTCTTTGCTTTTTGAGGTTGATGCTCCTCTTGGGCATTGGACCTTTCTTGTTTTCCTTATTCCTTGGACAAACTTCATTGTTACTGTTCAAGAGAAAGAAAGAAAGAAAAACATGAAAAATATGAACAAAATTGAACAAGAGAAGGTTATTTGAGGAAAGTGAACATGATGGCAAGGGTCTTGTTTCATTCTGTGTGATGGTTAATTCATGAAGCTAGAGATTGTTTTGAATTTTGGTTTTTGGCCTATAGAGTTGAACTAACCCCCCTAGTCCACTGGGTCTTTGATTATTGATGAATTCTCACTTCTTTGTCCATATTCAAGCATCATAGCCTTTTCATGCACATGGTGTGATGGTAAAGGCATATCCTTCCTGGAGGGGAGACTTGCAGTTCAAGTGCTGCTCACGTAGTGGCTAGCCACCCAAGTACTGTTAGCTAACCAGTTTAGTGGAAAGCATCATACAAGATGAACATCTATGGAACCCCAGAGATTACGGCATGGACTGAACCCATACGTTTGATTGTAAAAGTTGAGAAATTTGAATAGAGTCCCGGTAACTAAAACTGCATCAACAAAATCAACTTCAGGTGAACTGTTATGTGATATTTTGGTGGATTAGTCTTATTTTACGGAGAAAAAAAAATATGGAATGCATTCTTAGATTCTCAAAAAATGACTGTGAAATCATATTACAACTTGCACTGAGTTGCCTCCACTTGACAAGCCTTTGAATCGAATCTTTTGCTCGAAATTAAGCCACCATGTACCATTTTCCTGACATAAAGATCTACGAGGCCCATTCACGTGACTGTGATTTTCTTTCATAAATATGTTTACATCTCTTTTGACTTTGCCAAGATACATAATTATATGCATTGCTTTATCTGGCAGTTTTGGTGAGATTTATGTCCTTTGTTCATCTTTCTATCTTCTTTAATGTCAGAAATTGATTTGATTGTCCCCTTTGTTGAAGACAAATTTCAAAGGTGAAAAGAAATGACCTTATTCGAGTTATTGCTGAATTTCCTTGCCTTCACAACCAGGTCATCAGCAGTGGGCCAAGCACTCTCTTTTGATAAAGTCAAGCCTTTGTCAATTGATCTGGTTTGGGCATAAAACCACTTGATCTAAATTGGGCATTTTTATGCAGCATTTTGTAAATGAGTACTATTTAGACAGGACCATAAAAATCACCTCGGAAAAGCATCTGAAATAGAAGTAAGGAATTACATGGTCCTGTGCTGCAAAAGATGTACTGTTTATTTTTCCTTTCCCCTGCAAATGCAATATATGCGGTACCACCATTTGGTTATTTAGTCTGTTAATGTAATGGCCCGCCATATATAGGTGTGCCAAAATTCTCCCAGACTGGAAGATCCTACCCATCAGCTGTTGCTGTATTCTATCCTTCACCATCCATTCCTCCTATTTGTATTTTGTAGAAGATTGATTGAAAAGTAAGGGTATTCCAGTCAGGGAGATTTTTGTGTTGTCTTGTCCTCCATCCACACTTGGCCCCATCACATAATACTTCTGGATTGCCCATGACCGAACAGTGGATATGGAATTGTGAGGTGCACCAAACTGTATTTTTCTGTAGAACTGGACCCTGAGTTTGATTTCTCTATGAAACAAGCACATGTGCTTCTCTCTCTCTTGATAATAATGAAAATAGATAAGCAGGCTGGATAAGGGCATAATAAAAATTGATACATACTTTACTGGAAGCAGAACCTCTAAGCTGCAGGTGTGGAGAAGTGGACCAGATATATTCTGAAATGCTTATTATCCATGTTTCTATTGAACTGTTCATTTATGGGTTTACAACTGCTAGCTAGTTGTCATAGATGACGACAATGATCATATATAAAACCTGCTCTGTAAGGCTTTTGCAGACCTGATTGAGTGAACCTTCAACAATTTTATCTTTATATGTGAATTTATATTGACCATACATAAGTTTTGTTTTTAAGTATTGAGGAATGATAGGACACTTATCTCATTGTCCTCAGCTGTAGCTCAGCTGGTTAGGAGAGAGTGAGAGCGTGAGTTTGAATTCCCCATGTAGCAAAATAAAAATAGGAAGCTTATCTCAATTGAGTCTATAATTTGCTGATGTTCCAATTCTGTTTTGTGGGGCCTTTATTCCCCAATCTAGACATCTATCTGCCGGGCCATAACTTTGGATGGCATATGCTCTAATTTCTACTAGATTCAAAGATTGCAGACCTTTATTCCTTTCTCCTCTTTCTAAATGTCTGGACCATGCTCTATTGTCTTTTTGAACATATATTTTACACCACGAATCATAGCATTAAGTTATTCCAATCTGGGAGAACTTTAAGTTGTCCTTTGCCCATTGAGCACCAATCTGATCCACGGCTGCCTCAGCAAACTGTAGACTTCGTTATGGCTCAAGATCCTATAATTGCCTTTGAATAAATGTGAAGGAAAAGATGGGAAAACATGTTTCTTTATTATAGCAAAGGCATATAATGGGTGGTGAATCTTATCCCTGATGTCTTGTTGAACTTGGCTGATACATTGCTATCATGGTATGACAATGTCCTCTAACCTAACCAACCCAGAAGTTGATTTTTGGAATCATGTAAAGCACCAATATCATTTCACTCTAATGCTTTCCAGATCAGATCTAAGAAAATTCCAATGCTGACAAGACCCCTTTGCTCTAATGATTTTCTCATGCATTGGATAATTCCTTGACCTGAGAGTAGGCTGTATCCTCCTTCATTTTGTGAACGTTGGTCCATAGTTGGATGGTCCAGATTGTTCTTCTGATCAGCCCACCATGAATGCCTGAAAGACCTTTCAAATAGCATAGTGTCTTTGATTATGACCTGAATAGATGGCTAAGAAAGAAATGCAGCAACATTTGACATTTAAGCGAAGTGGGTAATTGTTGGATGGGTAGGAGCCTTAAAGCTGGGTTCTCTGTTGAGCATGGTCTATCTGCACTAAGGATCCATCACACAAAGAATTTGGACCCCACATATACAAATTTAAAGCTCCTAGCCATGAACTTTTGTCTGTAAGGAATTATACAATGCGCATGTGGGCAGCATGTCGGTACAAGGGTTGATGAATGCTAGAATCTAAGTTTTGGAGCAACTGTGTGAAGTCTACCCACACTTGAATTGTTACCCACATTTAAATTATTTATCCACACTTCAATTGTTCGAGTAGTTAGGAAGTCCAGCAATGAGCTAGACGTCAAAACTGTTTGGGGGTTAAGGCCTTAACCGATACATAGTGCTAGCATTGGTTAGTGTTGTGTATCCGGGGTTGTACCGTTAATTATCCATGAACCGGTATAATGAAACATGCATGTCACCTCAAGTCTCATAACATATTTAATATTTTATAAAAGGGCCCCGTTTGTCTTGTCTTTTATTCTATATATATGTAGAGATGTATACACAAATACATATGTACAGATTGGAGTTCTGTATACCTACATTTATGTGAAAGAAAAGTAATTAGATGAAGCTCAAGGAAAAAAAAAATCATTGGTATTAGTTAAGATTGAGATCCAATTAAAGGGAAAAGGAGATAAAGGTATCAGATAATCGAACTTGTGACAAATGATTAAACTACCACTATCGGTAATGATGGGTGTTGGAGTTCATTTTTAGGTGGGTCCTAATAAAGCAAAACCATTTCTCTACCACTACTTTAGGAGAGGAAAGAGCTAAAGAGACAATAAGAGAGAAAAAAGCAATAATAATGCCATTCATTTTCATTTTGGCAACAGACCAACCTCAAAAGATGTCTCAAGTTAAAGAGGCAGCTTTAAACAGTTCTAAACATTGAGAGCAAATGGAACTAGCCACTGAAAACATCCAACACTAGGAATAAAATCATAATGGTATGCTTTTCCTATCAAAGAAAAGCTCTTGAAGCTAACTGAATTTACCTTGTTTTGGGGAGCTATATGCAGGGGCGGACCCAAGTGTATTGGGCTGGGGGCTGAAGCCCCCTCCAAAATTGAAAAATACCCATTAGGTCCTTAAGGCCCTTATGGCCGAGCCCCTACTTAAAATTAACTAAAGACCCCACTATTCTTTCCCAACTTGAAAAACCCAAACCCATCAGTTTACATGATGGGGCACACATTGGATATCCTTGCCATATCCAGTTTTTATCCATTTTTTTTTCTTTTTATGATTATAAACCATTAGTGTCATTTTGTTGTGGGGACATTCATGTGCATGCATCCCTCATCATACGGTGAGGGACAAACTTGATAGGGCCCACTTAGAGCCCCATTGATCATGGGACTTGGGGGATGGAAAGAGACATCTTGGATGGGATCATATATCAAACTTAGGGTCAATCCCATGCTTTTAACCCCTTCGTCAATGGCCCACAAATTTAACGTCTTATATTAAAGGAAAAAGATGGACCCTCGATCCACGATTCAATCTATCCAGATTAGTGGAAATCCAATGGATCCAGTATAATTTAGGTGGTCCCATGTGTGCGGATGGTTCGGATGAATCATAAAGTTGGCCCCGCTATGTTGTACCTCACCGTAATATAGTAAGGGATAGATGCACATAAATATTTTTCCATTTTACTAATAATATCAAGACTTGACATATCTTTCCCTCTTTTTTGTGTGTTAGTCGAAACCAAATTTCTTACTAAATCAATCAAACCAAGTTTATTACTAAATCAATTACTTCATTTATAAAAGTGGTTTCATAATATGAATGATGGTTTTAAACACAGCTAGCCTAATTGACCTAACTATTTGTACTTTAGAGTTTAGTCTCATTTATATATTCTAGCTAAAGACTTATACAAATTTTTTTTTAAAATACCTATTTGTGATTTAGTCAAGGAGGACTTTTATGTCCTTGCTTGCTTAACTAGCTTAAAGCTTATCATTTGATAGTCATCCAATATGAAGATGTGTTTTTTTTTTTCCTCATATTTTTCTTTTTAAGTAATTTTAAGATCTAGAATAATATCAATTTTACATTGAGCTCCATTGAAAAAGTACAACTCCATTTATTGTGTGAAAGTCTAAATTGGTGGACATGAGAAGGGTGCAACATGTCTAATCAAATTTTGGGCAAGCTTAAAATTGACAAGAACCTAAGTTCGACCTAGCCTAACTAATGTTCCCAAATGCCTAATATGAACATAACCTAAACCCAATAAGAATTGAATTCGTTTTCGATTTTCAGGCAATAACCAAAACTTAAATCTGTCAATCTAAGTTTGGAATTTGATCAGTTTGGGCCAGTGAGGTTTAGTTTAAAGGCTCAACCTAAGTTCGACAAATGTGTATTTAGTATAAGAGTGGCAAGAATTATCTCTAAAGTAAATGTAATACATTTTCTCTTTTATCATTAATGAGAAGAAAGTACAACAAAATCATGATTAGTTTTTTGAAGTAACTATCGTTAGCCCCCCCTCAAACGAAAATCCTGGATCCGCCACCGGCTATATGCATCTTATTAGCTAAGAATGGAGTGCAATCAACCCAGCACATTGAGGATGAGGACCTAACTCATCGTCCAATTTTCCACACTTTTTCCCATGTAAACTTTTTGAGTTTTGTTGTATATTTGATCTTGTGATATTTGTTAGACAACTCCTGTATAGGTGTTACTTGCCATGTCCAGAAATGCATGATGCATTTGTGGGGCCAGTAAAGTAAAGAGTCATCTTGCGTATAAGGCGATGATTGCTTATTGCTATCTGATTTTTATTTTAACCTTCAAATTCAAAGCTTGCAATCAATGGGTAGGAATGGCCCATGTTGGGCAGATGGTTCATACATGCACTTTTGTATTTCATTAATTCAGTGAGCCCCCACAGATTGTCGTACCTTTTTTGTTTTATGGAAAGTTCCGTATTTGCATTTCCAAAGAGAGATTACAAAGAAGAAAAAGAAGGTAGGAGAGCTCCAAAATCGTCTACTAACTCTCAACAGTTGACAAGCAAAGAGTGGAGCTATCCACCAAAAAGCCAGAGAGAGAGAGAGAGAGAGAGAGAGCCCACAAGCCAGGTCAGCTAAAAAAAAAGGGAAAATCAACCCCATTTGAGAGAGAGAGCCAGAGCCCACAAGCCAGGTCAGCTAAAAAAGCAGGAAAATCAACCCCATTCACAGCCATGCAAGGAGGCAAAGTGGAAAAGCAAAAAAAAAAAAAAAAAAAAAAAACATCATCAGAACCAAAGAGAAATACAGCAACAACACTAGTAAAAAGGGCAGCAGAACAGAGTAGTCTTAGTCAGCTATTCCAGTAGAGAAATATGGATCCCAGCTTGCGAAAACCTCCTGAAGACAACCTGCTCTCAGGTGCTTGATCAGGGCGGTTAGCCTTTACGTCTCTGCTGCCCAAGGAGGCAGGGATGGATCCAATAAGGATTCTCTGAGCTTCTTGCCGGTTGCATCCCGTGAGTAGATGATAACATTTTTGGCAGAGGTTGCCCACCTGAGAGATCATGATGAAAGAGGCTTTGAACATGTCTTCATCCTCACGGATCAGAACCCCAAGTTGGGTTCTTTGCTGCATCTGTCATGAAGCCCACACAGAAGCCGGTTTGGGGAGAGATGAACAGTTTCCAGTGGTCTTCAAGGTTCTTGTTGATGGCCACATCACATGAGAATCAAGTGGAGGAATGAATGGCATGCATGTTGCACTAGCATGACTCAACTCTTTTTTAACATTGGCTTGCTCGTTGGAGGAACTGCTGCATGAACTTATTTCAATATAGTTTACCTGGGCCAATTTCGTCTACTGTTGAGAAAATGGGTTGGATCATGGATGGAATTTAGCCTAAAAACCAAGCACAAGCCCAATAGCTAAACAGGCTGGACTGCTTTATTACTCCTGTTTCCATGAGACTGCAAGTGATCCTATACATCCTGAATGGGATTACTTCTCTAATTCAAGTTGACTAAGGATTAGCAACTTCACTGCAAGAAAGTCTGCTTTTAGCGGCGGCCTGCCTGCGGTTTAATTTTCTTCACTAAACACTCACTTTTAGTGACAAAAATATGATGTTGCTTAGTTGTGTGACCACCTTTAGTCGCTATGTTGCAGCTGAAGTTTGCCACTAATTTCATGGCGGCACATTTTAGTGCCGTGGGATTTTGGAGGAAAGAGATTTAGTGGCGAGCTTTGGTTTTTCGCCATTAATGGTCTTGGGTTTTTGTAATAACTATTCTTTTCGTCCTTAAGGGCCCGTTTGGCACTTTACTAATATAATACAAGTCAAGTAAAGCCTCCATTTTCCAGACAAGATGTCACATCAAATGCATTTTATTCAAAACTCTCTCTATCTTTTTCATACAAAAAGTAAAAAAGCAACTACCTTTATCCACTAAAATACAAAAATACCTCACTTTTCCATACAAAAAGTCAAAAAGATTCCATAACAAACAACTAAAAATAAAATACCATCATAACCCACTTATATTTTATTCTTTCTTCAGACTCAACTTTATTTCACTTGACTTAATTAGTAGAGTTTCCAAACGGACCCTAATTGCTCAAGCTGCCTTTTGTTGACAACATTTTTAGCTACAGTTTAGTTGTTGCCACAAAAAACTCGCCTTCAGTGACAAAAAGACCCTTCTATTTGAGAATTTTGAAAGTGCTAATTGCCACATATCTGATCTCCATTTAAGGATTGTGAGAGTGGGCCATCTCGGGACACATTCAGGGTAGAGTAATAACTTGGGGATTTTGGCCATAGGTCCCGCAACATTTGATTTTAAAGCCTAAGGTCCTGGACATCTTTTCATAACGGCAGCGGTCCTTCATGAAAATGACGCAGCAACAAAGACCAAAATGCCCCTCCCTGTACACGTCGGCATATATGTCGGTAAAAACGCTCATCCTCTACTTCTTCCTCACTTACCTCAAGCCAAAGGAAAGGCAATCGACAGTACAACCAAAGCAAGAATAAAGTCAATCAAGAAACAGATAGGATTTTCTCAGTTTTAAACCATTTTATCTCACTTTCAAATCTATCAAATAAAAAAGGACTTCAAATCAGTTTATTTCTTTCAAACTCGGTCCAGACTCAGATAAATTTGTTTGCAACTCAAAGAAGTTCTTCAAAACTCAGATAAATTTATCTGAGCTTTGCAAGATGTTAAGATAAGTTTTCAGAAAACTCAGATAAATTTGATATTTCTCTGAGTTTGCTGTTAATTTATCTGCCCGGATAAATTTGCTTTGGTCCAGACTCAGATAAATTTTTTCGCAACAAAGAGAGGTTCTTCAAAACTCAGATAAATTTGTCTGAGTTTTCTGAGAGGTTAAGATAAGTTTCAGAAAACTCAGATAAATTCTGAGTTTGCTGTTATTTTATCTGCTCAGTCAATTTTGTGTTAGTCCAGACTCAGATAAATTTGTTCGCAACAAAGAGAGGTTCTTCAAAACTCAGATAAATTTGTCTGAGTTTTCTGAGAGGTTAAGATAAGTTTCAGAAAACTCAGATAAATTCTGAGTTTGCTGTTATTTTATCTGCTCAGTCAAATTTGTGTTGGTCCAGACTCAGATAAATTTATTCGCAACTCAAAGAAGTTCTTCAAAACTCAGATAAATTTGTTTGAGTTTTGCAAGATGTTAAGATAAGTTTTCAGAAAACTCAGATAAATTTGATATTTCTCTGAGTTTGCTGTTAATTTATCTGACCGGACAAATTTGCTTAGGTCTAAACTCAGATAAATTTGTTTACAACTCAGAGAGGTTGTTCAAAACTCAGATAAATTTGTCTGAGTTTTCTGAGAGGTTAAGATAAGTTTCAGAAAACTCAGATAAATTTGCTGTTTTTCTGAGTTTGCTGTTATTTTATCTGAGTTTTTGTATATGTTATCTAATTTTGGCATGAAGTTATCTGACTTTAAAATAAAGTTATCTCTATATTTATATGAATTTATCTGTCTTTTTGTGTTTATCTGTACTTTGTAGCAACGTCAGAACAAGAAGAAGAAGAAGAGGAAGAAGAAGAAGACGACGATGAGCTGGAGCTATAAATAAGGAGAAGATTGCATGACAACTATACAAACAGTTAGAAGGGCAAATCAGTCATAACAAAGTATGACGTGTCATGCAAGGGACCACCGCCCAAACTAATCCCATGCGCAAGAGACCTTAGGCATTAAACAACTATGCTCTGTAGTGGAGACTTTATAGCCCAGTAATCAGGGATGTATCGCTAATTTACCCTAATAACTTAGTCTAAATTCGATGCCCCGGATAAGAACTTTGGATTTGGATTTAGATTTCACATCACATAGATCTCATGTGGGAACTAGACCCAAGATCGACTTGGTCCAGTTTTGTCTCGGATTGAGATGACAAGATTCTGGCTTCAAAGATGCTTGAATGAAGATAATAGTGCTGTTACAAATAAGCATGTAGGCCACTAATTGTGTCTTATTTGTTGACTCCAGATGAATGATAGATAAATATGCTCAATCTACAATCATTAAACTTTAAGACCTTGGAATTTAGGGCTAGCTAGAATTACTTGATTTCTGCGATATTAGATAAGGCTTTGATCATAATAATGATGACGGGCGAATCTGTGACCGACAAACGTCAACAAAATTGAAGAAAACTCTATAGGATAGTGATTAAACCATCGATGATCTATAAAGCGGAATGTTGACCAATAAAGAAGCAAAATACGCACAAAATAAATGTAGATGAGAATGTTGAGTAGATGTCTAGTAAAACTAAGAAAGATAAAATTAAAAATGAACAACTTCAAAAACATTTAGGGGTAGCATCAATCGGGGAATAAAATTAAGAAAATCCATTTGAGATGATTTAGGCATATCCAACACAAGCCGGCAACGACATCAGTGAAAAAATTCTGATTATACAGGTTGATGGCTCATCAAGGGAAAGGACGAATGATAAATGATCGTACATTACTGATAATATAGAGGCACCCATGGGCATGAGTTTAGGCCATCAAACCCATGTTGGGTTCTTTTTGCTTGATCCAACCTACTTATGTGGCCAATGTCAATGTGTCATGGTTGTGGTGGATGACTGAGAAGGTACCCACCCTCCCTCATAGGCAAACCAGGCACTTTCTCAGTTGCCTTTTATTCTTGAATTTCTAGTAAAGATATTTTTAAATGATTATATATTTTCATGCAAAATTCACTAATATGAAAATGATTATTAGATCTTCTTCAACGCATTTTATAACCTTGTACTTTTATCAGGGAGAAACTTAAAAAACGTTGCAAGATACTTGTAGATGCTTGGATTTTAATAGAGGTGAACTTTTTAGTACATTTAAATCCATATGTCCATGCCATTTTCTATCATTAATGGCCTCTTTGCTTTATGTAATTGAATTCCTATGATGATATTTTTATAAATATTTCCAAGTGTTATGTTCTCATTCTTGGCACTCATCGCAGCGTTGGTGGAGTAACATAAGATGTGAATTTGCATTCCAACAACTTGTATTTTAAAACCGCCTCAGATTTACCCGACATGCACTTATTTGAGTGTTGTAGGCTCCTTTTTAAGA
The DNA here is from genome assembly GCA_028538565.1 of Umbellularia californica. Lineage (NCBI taxonomy): Eukaryota > Viridiplantae > Streptophyta > Magnoliopsida > Laurales > Lauraceae > Umbellularia > Umbellularia californica. Next base: position 8,418,533 of record JAPQWN010000006.1, on the reverse strand, counting down.
AATTAGTCCTATTGGGTGAAAGACCCCGCGACACCCATGGCATCAAAGAATTAAACAAAAAAGGGGAAAAGAAAAATAAAATAAAATTTTCTCTTTGTTGGCCATCTATGCAATATGCTAATAATTAGAGGGGTATGTTTGTAATCTTAGCCGTCGCTCGTCCTGAAAAGCTCCCTGCTAAAGAATCCGTATGGGAAGAGCAAATTAGGATGTGACGTGTGATTGCCACTCTGACGTAGGTCCCACGTCAGCTAATTCTGACAGTTCATCAAATCCCGTAATCTAACTGACGTCACTTACACGCTTCCCTCTGCTCTTTTCTTCTGACCACCGTCCGATCCAGCGGCCATATTTTATCTTTCCAATATTACCCCTCCATTTATCCATTATTTACCCCACTCATGTATGAGAAGTCATTGTCACTACTTCCCACTGGAGAATCCCACTTATATATAAAGTTTAAATTGGCTTAAAAAATGCTTCTTTTATGATTTCTCATGAAAATAGATCACTTATTTAGACTTAATGCTCTAATCCTAGTGGCCTAATTTCACATCAATCCCTTGTCCAAACCTAAGTAATTTTTTAGATAAGGTTTTCAAATCAACTACTCACACTTCATTAGACGATCAAGATGGAGTTTTCTCCTAATTTGGGTGTTTAGGGGCACCTTTCATTGGGGCCACTCGGCTCTCTAGTCGTTGGATGGGATCATTCTAATAAAATTTTATATGACAAAATAATGTCACCTTATCAATTGCCATCAATGATCAAACGCATTCATTACTAATAGCTATCTCTCCCTTTCAAGGAAAATTTTTAAGTTCTACTGTTGTGTGAAAGTCACCTTTTTTTCTACTTTTAGTAAGAATTCCATCCTAACGATCATCAAGGCAGGCAAATCAAGCGATTGCTCAAATTATGGCCATATCATATTTTACTTCTTCTTTTTCTTAGTAGAAATGGCCTTATGGCTTCTTATTTCTTAATTTCTCTCTTTGACAAATACTTACACACGTACATTTTATCAAGTCTCTCACCATCAAAACTTTAATCAGAGATCAATTATGTTAATTGGATGGCCCCACTATACTATGCAAGTGCATATATATATATATATATATATATAAAGTAAATGTTGGACTAAAAAAGTAAATGAAATAAAATTCTAATAAATTACCTCCTAAATTGATCAAAATACTGCCCATTGTCAAGATTCCATAGAAGAACCTAAAAAAAGAAATAATATCAATTTTGACTAGAACTAATCCATATCATGTCATAGCTCACATCAACTTAAATATGGGTCCTACCATTTCTCTTCCCTTTAGTATGCATGGGGGCCTGATTTGACCTTTTTTTTTGTCTACTACCCATATAGCAAAATATGTTTGCTACTAATACTCACGAGATAATGACCAGTCCAATAATTGTACTGTCCATATAAATTTAGCAATTGTTTGGGCTGGGACTATACTTTTAAAATTGCATTGCTCAAAGTCTGTATATGAGTGGGCCCCTAGTTCCGATCTCTTACCTTAATAAAACCTTGCGTTACTTATGCCTTACAAGAATTCCACTCAACTTAGTATTAGGGCTAATGGGTTGGTTACAAGTTTTACAAGTGATTAACCCCCATTACTTTTTCTTCAAGTTCTAAATGTGATTAACCTAGTTGAGTCAGGCTTTCTTCACATGTGAGAGTGAGACAGGCAAGCAATATGAAGGTGAATGTGGGACCCATTGTGAATCATGTATGGTTTCATCATGAGGGGTTTAAATTTTTGAAAGATGGGTCACAATCTTTTTAGATAGCTAATCAAGAGTCCAGTCTCAAAATGGTTGTTAGTTTTATAAATTGACCAATCATTGGTGGTCACCACCTTCTAAGAAGGTATCATAGCTACAATATGTTATTTTTTTTTTTTTTCTGGTTTGATTAGACAAACAATATATCCAATGCACGGCCACCATACATCTTAAAAGATGGTGGGGTCCACTTGGGCCCACATAGGGCCAAGCCCGCTCTCTCACCCACTCACCCCACCTTGATTTGACATGCCTTTCATTTTCAACTACTTTGTGGATTCTAGATTGATCAAGCAAAAATAATAGGGGTTGTGACTAGGGATGTATAAAAAATCTGGTACCACCTTAAAATCGAACTGAATCGAACGAGCCGGGCTATTCGAATCGGTTTATAGTAGATCGGTTCCGTTAATGGTTTGAAAATCATAAAAACCGCTTACATCGATCGATTATCGATTTGAGCCCACAGTTAACCGTTTAAACCGAACCGACCGTATGCAGTAACTTAATATTACTTTTTTACTATTTTAGCATTATATTTCGTTTTTTACTACTTTCAAAGTTGCATTCCACAACTCTATTCTTACATGAACTCAACCGTTAACATTGCTTTAGTGCATCTCCTCTAATCTCTCAAATGCTTTTTAATACTTCATTGCAGATGGAGGGATTACTGTACGGGGTGTTATTCTTCCATCATAATTTCTACCTCGTTTTAATGAAGTTTTTATAAAAAGGCTGCACTTTTGAGAATGCTAGAAAAGCCAGTAGAGCCTAACCTTTTGATGGTTGGTTTTAGTCTCACCTAACAAATGTGTTAAAAAACCTTCATTTCTGAAACATATAGTGGATTCTGATACAGATTTCATTTGTGTGTGACTTTTATTGACATGAACTATTATTATATTATAATTCCTAATGGTATCATGTGGAATGAATTTTTCACCGCAAGCTGGTTAATGTCTTTCTTTTTGTTGTACGCTTGTGTTTAGTCTAAACTCTCATTTTGAAGTAGAATTATTTTTTATATGCGTTTAGTTCAGTCTGGAATGTTGGATTTTATGTTTGCACTAAACATTGGAATAAATGCAAAGGAAGGGGTATAATCATTTTGAATTTTTCAATGTCTGATATTCAAAATCCAACGGTTTAACCGACCGAACTGAACGGTGCGGTTCGGTTTGGTTGAAGCCTTCTTCATCGGTCGGATCGGATCGGTTAATTAAAAAACCGAAAGGTTCGGTTTGGTTGTTGGTTTTAGTGTTAAACCGATCCGAACCGCACATATGTAGCCCTAGTTTTGCCCTACTATAACCTTTAGTTATCAATAATCCCGCTTTGTATCAATGGTTGAAATTGCTTGTGTAGTTTTTATGGACTAAAATGCCTTTAATGGTTTGATATCGCATAAATAACACATGTTAATATGATTTTATAATTTTTTTTAATTTATGCGATGTCATGTAAAAGTTCTCCTCTTCTTGGCTTAAAAAAAAAGAACATATTTATATCGTATAATTTGAAACTTTATGCAATATCATTCAAGGGCATTTTGATCCAAACAAAAAAAAAGAAGTGTATGAGTACCTATGAGAAAATATCTCTACTTTAGGTTGGTTTATTGAATGTCGGCATTATTGATTAATATCTTTGAATAGGGGCAAAAAAAGTCAAATAAAAGAAAAAAATGTGTGGGGGCCTTCTATCATGAACGTTTAGAGTTTGGGTTCATGGTCGTCGTATCTAATTTTAAGGGTGTTGTTTCTTTTGTAAAATAACCTAATTAAAAAAAGCACAAAAACTTACTTAATCTTCAGACCATTAAATTTATACGATGAGAGAACCATCTTTTGCACTGCCCAATCATGCCTAGGACTTTCCACTCCCTCCTTAACCAATGGCATGCATGGAAGTTGGCTTTAGTGGGTGCAATTTGAGTTGGTCCAAACCTAAATCTACATGCTTAACCTAGACGAAGGTGAATTTTTGTGTTGGGCTCGTTCGGGTCTATGTTGTTCTTAGCCTAGATTTTGATACTCACATGATGAATTTCAATTACTGACTTTAACTTCTCAACTTTCATTGCAGTGCCCAACTAATACGTAACACATGTATATCCATTAAAAAGGAATTATGTAGACATATTATAATATATTAAAGCTAGAGGGTATATAGGTTGCAAAATTTGAACCCATGACCCATTGCTTTTTAAATAACTAACATAACCACTACAACACAAAATATCAAAATACAATTATTTATCAAAAAGATTTCGAAAGTAGTTAGATTGAGAGGGGACCCGAGCCAAATGGGTCATGCCCGTATTTAACATGGATTACTGTGCTAGTTTTAATTATAAGAACTATGTACATTTTTTAAAATTTATGTTCTTTGAAAAGAAAACTAAATAGAGAAGAGATTGAGTACCTTGCTTACCTCCAAAATAGCATTTGTGATGGGGATTTAAAATCCGAATTGATTTCAGCTACCTATATTCGACTTTTTTTCAAGATGAATGAATTTTGAGTACAAACTCGCCTTCACATATTTAGGAAGCTTTTGTGATGTCTACATTTTGATCCATTTGATTTAAGATTAATTTAAATAAATATTTAAGTTCTTAGACAGTTTGAAAAAGACTATATTAAGAGATGAATGCATAAAGCAATCACACATCCTTTTGGCATGCTCGTTTGGACAGAACACATAGAAATTAATGCCCTAAAAGTCAAAAATTAAAATTAATGATAAATATTTAAAGAAGAGCATTAAATAATCTTCCTTTCTTTTAAAATAAAACTAAGGAAAGAAAGAAAATGAATACAGTCACCATAATAAATAAAATCCTAAAAAGTTCAAGGTCTCATCTACATCAATACCTTACCTTAGTAAGACATTATCTTTGCCCCCAACACCTAATACCATCCACCCGTTACCTTTTAAATAATTTATTTTAAAAATGAAGCTCATTTAACCATGAATTCTTATGTCTTCTATGCGTACGTAAATCAACATGCATGCCCTTACTTCTTATTTTTTACCAATTTGCCTATTTAACTTTTATCATGTGATAATAAACTTTACATTTATTACTTTTATTATAGGAAAACATTGCTCATATAACTTTTACCAATAAATTTGCTCCTCATTCTACTTGAATGAGATATATACCAAACAACCCATTTGCAAAACCATCTAATTGAAACGACTATATTCCACAAGACCTAACTAATTTAATCAGTTCTATTTCAGACAGATCTATTTACTTGTGAAAGGTGCCCATTATTAGAGTCAAGCGTGGTTATTGGTTTTAATTAGTTGATACCTGAGTCGACCGACCCACTCAATTTGAGTCACTTGACTCGTCCTCTCCCTCTCCCTCTCCCTCTCCCTCGCTGTGATTGTGAAAATATAAAGAGAAGAAGTCTCCTAACCTCTCATGTCTGTAATCTACTTAACCTTGTCCGAGTGACAGGCGACAAAGGGGTCTGCTAAACACGTGGGTGCGCACGATAAGAGGCCCCTGACATGGGCCCGATCCATCACATCCATGTCAAATCAACTACATTATTAAATGCCCCCAAATTCAATGGCCAAAATCTTCTTTTGATATTATTAAATATTACTCTGTTTTTTATTTATTCTTTCCTTTTTGGCCTTTCTACTAAGAAATGGAAGGGTGATGGGACTTGGGTGGGTTGAATATTCAATTCATCCATCACCCCACCCCTTGTTTTTTTTCATGATATAATTTGGATTTTGGGGGACCATCGTCAATTCCAATTCCACTTCCCATCAGTGTTTTCTGTGCTTCCAGCAGTTACTATAAGAAAGGGTAGTGCAAATCAATGGTTGGTTTGTGGCAATCAAAGGAAATTTTGCTCTTTCCATGGCTAGTCATCTGTCTCTTGTGGTTATTTTTCTACTAAGCAATTGATTATTGAACACTGCAATTCAAGTTGGCACAATTGGAAGCCCAATCAAGTGCCAATCAGGGCCATTGCTAAGTCCATGTTGATGTAAATGGGATTTTGGAGTGGCTATTCCTAATCGGACCATCTAACCAAAATGGTGTTTAAGGTCAAAATTAATTTAGGGTTTAGGGTTTTAGAGCTGCCAACTCATCTAAATTTGACCAACTCAAGTTCGGATTTCTTGAATGTCACCTACACATTTTTCATGAGTGATATGTGTTGAACTCCGCGGTGGGGCCCTCCTATTGATAATTCAAGCAGTTAAAAATGAATGTCATCCCTTCCCGCGGCATCTTCATATTTTACTTTTGATAGGAAATGATCTCGTTGAGAAATTGAGCTTATGACTGATAACGTGATTGATGAAATTACCTTTTTGCTCATAGTGAAACTCATGCATGCAGCCACACACCAATATAATTCACAAGTCCTTCATTAACACTATCGAGCCATAGTTGTTTATGTGAGAAGGAGATACCTAACCATGAGCTATAAGTGGATTGGCAATTTCTTGAAGTCAATGAAGTTCTTAACATTGATAAATCTACCCAACACAATCAGATCCATTAAAACTAGAGGAAATAGGAAGAAAGAAGATCTCATATCATAAGCGCAAGGGTTGATGTCACGACCCGGGCCCGAGATCCGATTACTTCGGACAGACCCCGAGTCGCGAGATCATACTTACTCCCGGAAATCCTGAATTAACCGAAGTTAAGACGAGACTCACAAGGGATATCAAATCACAACACCTGCCAATGTACAATTTGCGGAATATACATACATACATTGACAACAATTAACTTTACATCAAAAGTAAAGTTCACACATACAAAATGACAGTCGAATAAAGTCCACCACTGCACATTTAAAATACAATGCATGTGGCAACAATAAATACAACTTAAAACTAACTATTACAAAAATATTTATCAAAATATTCAAGTTCGATCGTCCTCCGAACTATGCCCACTCCGCTAAACCTCCTGGAGGTATCGGATGGGCCTCCTCCGCAGGCGGCGCGGCCTCGGCAGGACCGGCACGGGCAACTGGGCCTGTAATGCCATCAATAACACTATGAACACGATGGTTCAGCAATGCATAAACAATCTATGATACCATAATAAGTATGTTCATTTCTCAATGCAATAATTCTGGAATTAAATCTAGAACAGTACAAAATCCTGTACAGTACAGATAACCAATAAGCAATAACTAATTTCAACTACAATAGTAGTACTAGCATTACTCAATACGGTTTCTTCCCAGAGGAAGTGTTATTCAGTTCATTTCATTCAGTGTTCATTCATTTTATTCATTTCGTTCATTTCCTTCATTTCGTTAGTTTCATTCATTAAGTTAGTTTCATTCATTAAGTGGCTTATGGGACTCTTCAGTCCAATGTATTTCACTTTTCATTACATGGCTTATCAATTCATTGACTTTTCAGTCTAAGTGTGGGATCTACCAGTGTCTTGATCAGAGATCACTGGCATCACCACGGAGCTCCGGAACACCCCAATCATTTGCTGCAGCAGGAATTATTCATTGCATTGCTACCTTTAGTAACTGTTCATTAATTCATTATATGAGTAATTATTACGTTGCATTTAGTCAACAACGTCACATACGGGTTAGAACTCCCTATCTATGTCCGTTTCTACTGAACTTTCTTTCACATTTTGACAACTAATTAGGTGAGAATATTGGTTATCAAATGCACGTGTTATTATCGATGGACATCACATTTATATGTTTAAGGTGTGCATTTAGTTCCCAAAATTTTCACCCACGATTTCAAAATCCACTCCCGATCGATCGTACCGTTAGGTCCGATCGATTGGCTAAATTTTCACTCACAATTAATATTTGGCCAGTACCATGTTGCTGGCGGTTAGCCGGAACTTGACCGGCGGCTAGCCGAAATGCAGTCGGTAGCTAGCCGGAATGTGACTGGCGGCTAGCCGAAATTGAAATTTCGGCTAACTGCCATTTCGCGGTTAGCTCACGGTCAGCTTTCCAGAAGCTGACATTTTTGACAGAATTTCTGACTCAATTTCGGTCACCTCACGATTACCTCACGGCTAGCCGAAATTCAAATTTCGGCTAACCGAAATTGGCGGTTAGCTTTCCAGAAGCTCGCCCAATTCACAGATTTTCGACGGTTGGCTTCACGGTTAGCCTTACGGCTAGCCGAAATTCTCCCAGAATGTCATTTTTGAGCTTCAGAACTTCTGAAGCAATTTTCTAAAGACTGAGTTCCTCAAACTCAAGTCTCTCTAGCAAGCTATAAAATCCAAGAAAACATACTCTTGGAGTAATCATTCACCATTCCCATTCAATTCCTAATAAAACCCATTCTACCACAAAGAAGGGTTTGAGAACCCATTCACTATAACTCAAGAAAGTTGATAAACTAGCATTTGAATCATAGATATATAATTACACTTGCCTCTCGAGTCAAATAGCAAGAAATTCCTTCACTTGTAGCTCCAAGAAGAAAATCCTTGAGTTCCTCTACAAGCTTCACTACTCCGAAATGGAGACCAAGACGAGGAAGAAGATGAAGAAGGTGAAGCTCCACTCCAACCACTTGCCAAGCTTCCAATCCTCACTCTAGATGGAGAGAAATGGAAGGAGAAAGAAGAAAAAGGAAGAAGGAGTTGAGTCTAGGGTTAGAATGAGCCGGAGATGAGTGAATGACTCACTTGAGTCATCTCATAAGCTTTATAAGCTTATTTCTTACATCCAAGTCCACTTCCTCAAGGCTATTTACACATTAAGTCAAATGAAGGGTCATTTGACCAGATTCTCGTCAAACGACTTCGAGCCTATTACGAAAATTGACGTACTCTTCGAGATACACGCGTTGGTATCACGAGTTTCCGTATTCGACGAAATACGTATAAATCCGTATTTACGAAAAAGGTCTCATTTTCTTTGTTTAGACTTAAAACTCATTCAATTCATTTAATCTTCTCATTATCAGTTCATTAGGTTCATTTGTGACTAGTCTCACTAAGCTTAGTCATTAAGTACCATCAATCTAGTTAAACATGATTAACTAGTTTCAATTTCAATTAATTAGAGTTAATCTCGATTAACTCGGGACGGGGCCTTACAGTTGATGCGCAGTTTCCTGATACCCTTGATCCTATACAGTTGGGCCATGCTTGACTAATTCAGTGACCATGACAATAAATGAGCATGCCTTGATGGGGAATGTTGCAATAATTTTGTAGATTGAATGATCGTATTTATCCATTCTTTTCTTTTCATGTCATTGCATTATTTTGCCGTCTATCTGCGGGCCACCAATCAAAGGGCTAGAATATTGCAATCCATTTTTTTTTCTGGGAGTTGGAATGGTTCAATCTGTGAGATGCCTCACTGTGTTTGGGCCCATGCAAATTGGAGGTATGGCGACTGCAAGAGCTTAGTTTTCTTCTTCACTCCAGAAAATAGTTCCCAACAAAGAGACAAGCTTGTGGTTCAGCCAAATATAGAAGACATGGGTCTTCACCTAAAAGCTACTGGGACCATTGTGTGGAATGTTAATGTGACCCCTCTATTGTACCATCCACAGGGCCATCAAAAGAAGGAACCATAGTTTTGGCAGACCATCTAATTTCAAGGCAAATATATACACTCCAAATCTCCAATACATGGAATTGTGTGTTTAAATTAATAAAGTGATCAAAGTGTACTCGTTATTTTGATCAGGTGCTTAATTCAATAATTTGGAACCCATGGCTTGAAAGTAGTAATTACCTTTTAACTTTACCATTCTTTTGTCCAAAGTGGATTCTAAACTCATGGGCAGGTGACAGAAGTCTCTGTACAACAAAAATCTAGACTATCCATTTGATTTAGGCTGATCATGTGTGGCCAATACTAGCAATATAAAACCCTAGTGAGTAGGGTGACCTCAGCTGTCTGATCTATATATACTCTCTTTCTAATCTCAGAAACCTTTTCAAGTCAGTGATGTTATCTAAAGTATAGAAGTGCATGAACTTTACAATGAGTTTCATGAGAAAAGTCTGGTTCTTACACCATGTTAGATGAATAGTGAGGCCCACTAAATGAGTGACTCAGATTTATAGACGACTCGGGAGTGGCATGCAAAAATGTAAATTACAGTAACACTTGGAAGTCATGATGAACATAAATACTCCTCACAAAAGATTATATTCTTTGTTTCTATCATGAAAAGTAATCCTAGTCCCATTTAAGGGCTTCTTTTGAAAATCACATCAGCTAGAGAGAAATACTATGAACAATGTGTAACGGGCCCACCCTAGGGGCATACAATATGATCAAACGGATATTCATCTTATTTGAACAAAAAGTCATCATTCAATACACAACATTCAAATTTGTAGTCATCAATCTTATCTTGGACAATGCTAAGAGGCATAAAAAAGTAAACTATTAGTGTGTGAGATTTTATGGTCGATCGTCTCTCTGGTGCCAACCTCCTTTTGGACATGGGACCTGCTTATGCAAGACATTACATGGACTGATGGACAGGCAGCCATGTAGGAATTTTACCTAAGTCAGAGAAATGGTTTCACATTTTTAATGCTTTCTTTTGTTTTTCTGATTGGTAAATGAGGGTAGAAAAGCTTAGGAAAACTGCTATCCATCACACCTTTGCAAAACAGTAAAAAATAAAAAAGCCAATGGAGTAAAAGAAGTCCATCTATGAGGATGAATGAAACCAACTTCTGTTGAATGAAAAGCTTCTACAACTAAATAGCAATGAATAAAAATCTGGTGATTCAAGTTTAAAGTATGCTCAAATACTGAGAATCTTTAAATTGTTTTGTACATTGATTCCTAATCACGCCATACCAGCAAATGATAATAGGAGTATAGTATAAGTTTAAAGCAACTAAATAAATTTGGGTCTTTTGAGTAGTTTCATGATGTCCTGTTAGGATCGTAAACACACACACAATCTACGAGACGATCAATCCACCAATCACACAATCAATCAATTAGACATGGATTTACGTGATTCGGCAAGATTGCCTACATCCACAGAAGATTCACGCCATTCACCATTATTATAGATTCTCAACAAGAGTACAAGCACTCACTGCCTCTCTTTTGTTCTCTCTCAATATCACCTTTAATTACAATGCTTTCACCACTCAGTATGAATATATGAAACCCTAAACCTTTAGACACCCACAACCGTCGTATCTGGTCTTATAACATATAGTTCAGATTAAACTGAAAAATTACAGATAAGTCCCTATAATTAAATAAAGTCTAGATAAAACTTTACCAACCCATCATATCCATCTATAAATAATATAAAACATTCCAAAAATTATATTGGACACTGATGGATTTTCAAACAAATTAATGTACCAGCCAAAATCACACCTACATATTCTCTGAGTGAGAGAGAGAGAGAGAAAGAGAGAGAGAGAGAGAGAGAGAGAGAGATGTCTAGTGTCCAAAGGTTCCTCCACATCAAAACATCCTACAAACCTTGGGACAATAAAAACAAAAAAGCCAAAGAATCGGAGGAAACACATGAGAAGTTATGTCGTTTGTCATGCTGCTGTTACCATACGTGATACGACTAGTCATTCACCATCTGCAGAGAGAATACCAAAGTGGCAAGTAGCCGACTATTTTTAAAATGAGATAAACTAGAGTCCTTGGGAGTAGGTATTCAAGCTGGGGTGAAACTGTGAAAGGCTCCCTCAACTGCTATAAACATGATATTGCATCCATGCCCCAACAAATAAATCAGACTACTAATTACTAAAACCATTACACCATTGGAAAAAAGAACAATACGGTGGAAACCAATTGATGTTTATCACCTAAGAAAAGGAGAGAGTATTATTTTTCAAAGCAAATGATGACTGCCAACATTTGCTGAAGATCAAGAGATGTTTTCAGGAATGAAACATTAATCATTATGAGTTGAAACCTTTTCATGCAATGGATTAAAAGTGCTGCTCTTCATTACAAGTAAACAAAAACTTTGGTTAGGCCTTTTTAATGTTATTTTTATTTTTTTTGAAATCAATGGCATGTTGGTTGCCAACCCTCTTTCTATGAGCTTGAGCTGAACATGTTGAGACACACACAAATTATTAAATCAGGTGTTTTTTTTATTTTTTTAGAGATATACAATAGAACTCATTTGCCGACAAAGATGTCCTCTGAAGGGGTTTATGACATACATGTGCCAATGTTGCTTAGTTGTGAATAATGATCTTAACCATTCATCAGGATGACCCACTTCGCAAAATGTGTGAAACACTCCATATGGACATCAACCTTTCCTCTTTAACTTCTATTACTACCATACATGGTGACCCATCTAATGATTGGATCCACCTCAAGACGTAGATCATTAGGCCTATCCATATTGTGCAGTCCAACCGCCATATAGCTCATTTCACACAAGTTCTGTCTGCACCAAACTACCTTATGATCTGTGGCTTCTATTTTGATTGGTATTTAGTTCTCATGGATGTAGACATTAAGAGTGATGTATCATTCCTAGTTTGCCATTGAAATTTAATGTTATTTTCTTGGATTAACACATTCTCCAAAAATAACCAATCATTTGGGTTTGCAGTAGTGATGTTTTCTAGCTTATGATCACCAGTATTCTTCAAACCAACAGAAAAAAAAAAAAGCACATCTCTTGTCTGTCCCTACTCCCATCAACTCACCCATGTCAGTCTCCAATCAGGCCAACCCACAGTGCAACCCACAGAACAGTGACAAACACGTTACTTCCCCCAACAATTAAATACACCTAACATGCAATAACCACCCAACCAAGATGATTCCAAATGAAAGAATCAAAGGTTATGTCAAAATATAGGGATTGTTGCAACTTTGGTATTCTGAGCAGATATTTTTCTAACAGAAAAAAGGACTTCCTATTTTTAAGGATAATTCTATTTTTTAAGAATCCTAATCCGGTTTCAGCATGGAGAATCCAAGCTAGGTACAGGCTACTCCAAAAGACCCTTATAAAGGGAACCCTAGAGATCACTAGTTTTTTTCTTCAAGAAACTGAGAGTGAAGATTACCTGTTAAGTGCTGCCCTCCTGATTGGAATACAGTTACTGGTCTACAGCCGTTGCGAACCCACAATTAGGAGGATGACAAGAAATAGGAACACTGCAATTCGCTATCAATTAAAGAAACCAATAGGCTCAAGGAAGGAAAGTGAAATCTCAAGAATTCGCATGATTCATAAACACAACATCAGCAATGTGATAGAACAACATGAGAACAATCACATGAAGATAATTAACCGAAAGAAAGGATTTGTTACTGTTATCCCTTTGATAGTCCTTGCTAAATATGTACATAGAAAGGATTTATTTCTGCTATCCTTATGATGGTTCTTGCCACATGTACATATAAGATAGCCACAATTGCATGGCAATTTAGACTATTACCTTTTATAAATAATTATACTCACATACTTCAAAATAGGGCGCGCAATACCATATTTCCTTTTAAAACTCCCATGTAAAAAAGCACACCAACATCAATGCCTTACACAGAATCAAAGGTTATAAAGTGTTTAGCCATTTTACTTCCCAACAACATATCTATAAACAAAAATTCTTACTTTCAAGAACTACAATTTCTAAAAGTCAAACCCACAACAATTGTGCACTAATTTATAACTCATCATTGATTAGCAATCCATGCTAACATCAACTTCTCTGCATCTGTGCCCAACTCACAAACTATAATCATATAATATGAAAAAAAAAAAAAAAAACAGTATTATGCTAAAAAGACAAGTATTCAACCAAAAAGATGGCATGCAATGCATAGATAACATTATATATAACAGTGATCATATCATTAACAGTCTAATACCATTCAAGTACATAATCTCCAACAAGTTTCCAACTGACCCATGAGGCCTTAAAACCCTAACCCTAAAATATACATGAACCACATACCATTTGGTCATGACTGCACTGAGATATGCATGCATTTGATAAAAGTAGAAGAAGGCGTTTGCACCCACAACCCTACTAATTGAGGACAGGAAGTGGGATCATGAGAAGAGAGTCCCCGGCCTCGGAGGATCCGACAACATGCCCGTGAAGACCCGAACTGGGATTCGTCGAATTGAGGTCGGATACCTGCAACGGGGAGATGGAGGCGGGCGGTGGGGCAGTGGCGGCAATAGGCGGTGGCCGCTTCCGCTTCTTCTTCTCGTAGGCGATGCCACGAGCCTTCGCCTGCATCTCCCGGACCTCCCGGAGGTAGAGGCGGACGGCGCGGGCGCCGAAGGGGTTGGCCTCCGGCTGCCCGCCGTTCTCCTCGAAGGCTGCCCGGAGGCGGCCGATGAGGGCGTCGAGGCTGCCCCAGGCCTGCCGAAGAGGGCACGGGCAGGGCGCCGGTGGTTGGGGGTGGCCGAAAAAGGGGCACGCCGGCGAGTGCACCTTGGTCTTCCCGAACTGGTCTAGGTACCGAAGGAATTCCAGCACGTGGGCACCGCTGCACCGGGAGAGAGCTAGCGGCGGCCGGTGGTTCTTCAGGTACTGGCCGAAGGTGTTCCAGTCCCGCCGCTTCTGAGACTCGTAACGGCTCGGCGGTGTCGGCCTCGTAACGGCGTTGGTTTCGGTGCTTGAATTGCTGGAGCAGCTGTTGGCTGCTGCCGCTGCGGTGGACATGATGTAGTTTGAGCTGAGTGAGATTTTTAGGGTTTTTGGTGATGTTTTTGATGGATTTGGATCTTGGGTTTTTGGAAGCTGAAATGGGGTTTTAACTAAATGGAGAATTCATCAACTTATAGAGAAAGTAGACACCAAAACATGGATTTTTTTTCTTCTCTTTTCTTTGTTTGTTCTAGGACCAGAGAGAGTCTTCTTTTTTTTCCTGTTTTTTCTTTTTTGTACTACATGAATCTACCACCTGAAACCTCTAGATTCATGCTACTTCTAAGGTTTTGGGTTTACTTTATTTTAAATCCTTTTTATGAAAAGGTCTCTATCTCTGCTAAGGCAAGAGCCATCTATCTATCTATCTATATATCTTCTAGTTCTAACAGAAACGTGGGTTTTCTAACTACTTGTTGCTCCACTTCCAAAACTGAAATCTGGGGTTTCCTGGGGACTTGGGCTCTAACTCAAAAACCTCTTCAAAATGAAAGAAAGCAGGCAGTTTTGATGAATGAAAGGTGTGTGTCTAGGGTATAGGGGAGAGAGAGAGAGGAAGTGGGGTTTGGAGACTATGGATATGAATGATAAAATGGATAGGCAAGGATATAGAAAACGGAAGATGGAATTATAAGGCCACAAGAGAGGAGAAGAGGAGATAAAAGAGTGAGAGAGAGAGAGGGAGAGAGAGAGAGAGAGAGAAAGAGAGACAGGGGGTGGCCCATGCCTGGACATCCACCTCGGGGAAGTGATGCCAGTCTGACGATCACTTCATGAACGTTATTTATTTATTTTTAATTATTTTACCTGCTCCTTCCTCATACTCTCCGCACATAAACTTCTGAGAATTGTAATGAGGAATTTAGAGATGATAATGCTAAAGTCAAGCAGTATCATCAGGAACCAGTTTTCTGTATGTGGGGTTGATATTTTAATTCCCAGATTACTGATTTTGTGACCCACATAGTGAAGGAATATTAGTTAGATGAAAAAAAGGGAGGATAGGGATTTTATCTAGTGGTGGGGACCCTGGGGTGTGCTTGTGCTTGTGTCTGTGAACAATCTTCAAGTGTCAACTCTGAAGACAATGGATCATTCTGGCATTTGATTTGAGGATCTCAAAAGTTAGTTTTTAGCCCATCAATCAATCTAGTGCATATTTTTTTCTTCTGTTTTTTGGGGGTGTTTTTATGCAAGGTCACTCCAACATTTAATTAGTAGATTCATAAGGGTGGCAAGTTGGGGTGTGCTAATTGACAAGGAGTGGTTAGGGAGCATAAAGCAGTAGGATTAACGATAGGTGGGCTCATATGGACCCCATAAATCATGAACACTTAATAGTAAATGGCCTGGCTGCTCAAAAAGGTTTCAAAATAAAATAGCAAAATTACTGTATGAGCAATTAAGCTTTATTATTATTGTCGGCATCACCAGCAGCAGCAACAGTTTACTATTGGATTATTCATATTATGTAAAATCCAACCCCTTCACATTCAATTGAGACCCTTCACTTTCAATTGAGACAAACCCTAAGGGGTTGGCCGAGTGGTCAGGACCACGGTTCCTCCCTCTTCCAAAGCTAAAGGTCTTGGTATCAACCCCCGGTTTCCCCCTCTTTAGGAACCGAAGGTCGAGTCCACTTGTGCTATTACCTAGAGGCCACAAGGGTTTTACCCGGCTTCTCTCTGGGTCCGAAGGGAATAGTCCAGCCCAAAGGGTTGGGAACCCTCTGTTAGCAAAAAAAAAAAAAAAAAAAACATTCAATTGAGACCTATATTTTGGCACTGACTCAATTTTGATCCTGGTGAAGTAATATGCAGCAATAGTTGATCACCCAATGTTTGTATAACAAATTTTTGGGTGCCCTTAAATTATGATCCATCATTATTGAAACCTATGATTTTTCCATTCAAACCTTATGCATCATTAAGCTTTTCCACCCCACCCTCCCATTATTAGCTGTGGTCTAAGTAGGATTGGATTATTCATATTATGTAAAATCCAACCCCTTCACATTCAATTGAGACCTATATTTTGGCACTGACTCAATTTTGATCCTGGTGAAGTAATATGCAGCAATAGTTGATCACCCAATGTTTGTATAACAAATTTTTGGGTGCCCTTAAATTATGATCCATCATTATTGAAACCTATGATTTTTCCATTCAAACCTTATGCATCATTAAGCTTTTCCACCCCACCCTCCCATTATTAGCTGTGGTCTAAGTAGGATTGGATTATTCATATTATGTAAAATCCAACCCTTTCACATTCAATTGAGACCTATATTTTGGCACTGACTCAATTTTGATCCTGGTGAAGTAATATGCAGCAATAGTTGATCACCCAATGTTTGTATAACAAATTTTTGGGTGCCCTTAAATTATGATCCATCATTATTGAAACCTATGATTTTTCCATTCAAACCTTATGCATCATTAAGCTTTTCCACCCCACCCTCCCATTATTAGCTGTGGTCTAAGTAGGATTGGATTATTCATATTATGTAAAATCCAACCCCTTCACATTCAATTGAGACCTATATTTTGGCACTGACTCAATTTTGATCCTGGTGAAGTAATATGCGGCAATAGTTGATCACCCAATGTTTGTATAACAAATCTTTGGGTGCCCTTAAATTATGATCCATCATTATTGAAACCTATGATTTTTCCATTCAGACATTATGCATCATTAAGCTTTTCCACCCCACCCTCCCATTATTAGCTGTGGTCTAAGTAGGCCCCAAAAATAAGAATTAGTAGGAGCACACACATCTCTTATGCCCTTGTAAGAGAAACAACACTAATAGATAGCCTCAAAATTGACAATGATGAAGAAAAAAGGCCAATTGTTGGTTAGAAAAAGAAAAAGAAGGAAAAAGGCACAATCTTGGATGGCAAGTATAAGCCATTTGTTCTTTATTTATTGTAGCATTATAGCGTAAAAGAAAGCTGATATGACACTATAAACCACAAAAATTTGCCAAACTAAACTTTGAATCTAGTTCATCCAAAAGTAGCACTGTGTTTGAAAATTGTCATATAAGATGAAGATGAAGTTGTCTCAGACAGAAGATGGGGCGGTTTGGAGTTTGGGGCCCATTCACCTTTTATCCTTGCTGATTGGTCATTTCATGGGCTTAGCTAGTTCAAACATATCAAAACATCTACTTGGCTTTTTGTCTTTTTTCTTTTAGATCCATAGGCCATGCATAGCTGACCCAGCCCAAGAACCAGCTCAAGCAAGGGCCATTCATAATTAAGCTCCACATAGCTCAGCTTGTTTACATCCCTATCCAACCAAACGTGGATCATTAGCACAAGGAAAAGTGTGACCCATGAACCACAATCTGCCATTCTCAATCGAAGTAACATAAGCATCTCATCAGTAGGGTGTTCAAACTGTTCATCCTTGGATCATGATTGAGTTCTATTGTTCAGGATAAATATAAATACCAAATGGTGGTGGAATGATGAGGAACTATAATTACTGCATCTCAAAGCATTCTATCAAATAAGATATCTTTTTTTTTTTTTTTCATTGAATGGTTATATTCATTGAAAAAGCTAGCAGTTTAAAAAGACCAAATACGATTTCTTGATTAAGGATCCCGGAAGGTACATCTATGGATTGGCTTAAGAGGTTTTGAGATTATTTTAGACCTTAATAACAACTTAAAACTTATGACTTACAGTATGGAGTATATTAATTTATTTTATAATTCAAGCCACTAAATCCAAATCATAATTCTCAATCATTCCCTTAATGTATGCATACATACTCAATCCTATGCCAGTCCCAAGGCCGAAAACAGGAGATCATGATTGTATCGAACTGCAATCACTTAAATGAATAAATTTCTGAACCTATAGGAAGAGGCTTTTATGATGATTTGATCATCATTTTAAAACTTGACCAGATCGACTCAAATAAGCCAAGCCAACTTGACTCAACAGGCTGTTGAGTCAGTGAGTTCGACCCAACTGAATTTGACTTGGTGATCCAGATCATTGATTTGATGGACCCCGTTGTAAAACATCAAAAGGCTTTCTAGTAGGCCTCAAAGATGGGTCCCAATGTACAAACCAGGCAGTCAGGGATTGAGTACAAGTCCTAATGCATTTGGGGCCTGATAATTACTCTTACTTGATTGGTAGCTTCCTTTCTTAATGCTCTCCCCACCATCAAGGTTGAGGATTTGAAACTGCACTACCACACTGGGGCCACAGGAGATTTACCCGGCTCTCCCTGGGCCTGTAAGAATTAATCTAGCCTGAAGGGCTGGAACACCCTCCGTTATAAAAAAAGAAACAATAATAACATGAAGCATCAATCATAAGTTTTTTTTTTTATTTTTTTATTTAAACTTAGAGGGCCTAATACACTTATCTTGGTAAAATGCTCAATACAAGTTTAATGCTTGGGATTAGAAAATCTTTAGCAGTCTCCCAACTCTTCTACAATACAACTCAAAACTACAACTGACAAATAAACAAGGGCAGGGAGGGAAAAAGGAAAGAAAAAAAAAAGATAAGGGAGAAGAGAATATTGACCATGGCAGGAAAAAAGATAACTGGACTGTTATCTTGATATTGACTAGAGATTATCTTTCCTTCAGTTTCTGCAAGTAGGCAGAGCCAGCAATTGGGTGGTGGCAGTTTTCTTTGAGGTCAAGATGTAAAGTCCAGTGCTCTCTGTTTTTGAGGAATTATTATAAGGTCCTTGGCATCAGTATTCCTCAGATGTAGGTTCAGGTATGCAATGGGACCCATCATGCAATACATATCATTGATATGATGGGACCATCTGTGGATGGAGAAACCCCAAGAACGAGATGGATACTGCTAATAATACAGCAACTAGCAAGTTACATCTGTAATCTGTACATTAGAAAAGAGAAGGGTTCATCTCTTCAACTTTCTTGTATGGAAAAAAAAAACTGCCTAGTATGGGGCTCACATGTACAGAACTGGGGGCAATGGCAAATTGCAGTTTTGATGGGGGAGCAGGACCCTATGATTGACCCTTTAATGCAGTTGCTGAGATTTTAGAGGGGCTCTGCTACACTACATCCCAGATTTGGCATGCAGTGGCTCAGTTTTGGATGTGGGGCAGCAGAATCTCAGACGGTGCATAAGCCATGATGAGTTAGTGTTTTGTGATCTTTGCATGACTGAAGGCCCTTTTATTCACATCATGAAACTCTTGGTCTTCTTTTCTATTATTTTATATTGCAATTAGGGGGGAAAAACCTTAAAACTTAATTTTCAAAAAGTGTTTAAAACTTCAAATGGTGCATGATTCATGATGAGTCAGGGTTTTGTAGTCTTTGAATAATTGAAGGCCTTTCTATTCACATGGTCTTCTTTTCTGTTATTTTTTATTGAAATTATAATGTTTTTGTCTTTGGCATTATTCTCTTGTGTGTCTGTTGTTCATTTTTTATTAGAGTGTAGATTCATATAACGTGTACTTTCTTAGTTGTGTCAATTACTTTCATCTTACTCATCCATCTTAATATATGCATTTTAGTTGATAAACATCAATTTGCAATTTCATTTTTGTTGCCCAACATCTAATTTTATCTAACAATACTATAACTACGTCATATATATATATATATATATAAAGGAAAATGCTCATGTGAGAGTAACTCTCACACTACTATGAGAGTAAGGGGGGAGGAACCTCATATTTAGGTTGTTGGCATTGGATATGGATCCAATGATTGTAAGAATTACTCTTACAGGAGCATTCCTCAGATAAAAATGCCCCGCTAATAGATCAAGTGATACTCTTATGATTATATATCACTTCCATAGATTGTCTCCATGTCGCCCTTATGTTATTTTTATTTCGTATATTTTAATATAAAACCTTTGATTTGTTCTATAGTTGGTCCAAGGTATTAGATTCTCTCACAGTACTGTTCTATCTAAGTTATTTTCAAATACCAATTTCTCTAATATATCCACCAAAATTACTTTCATTTCAAATGATGATGAGAGCTAAGGGTTCTTTTTTTAGTAACTTGGGCCTAAGTTGGTAATTACACTTCTTATTTTTCGCTTGCGCAATAAAATGAAGTGACAGTCTTGTGTTTTTCTTTCTATATATTTTTTGTGTGTTTTATGGCTAAAAATTGTGTTTTGGTATCGTTTTAGTGGTATTTATGTATGATTTTACTATTCTCATTCCAAACATTTATGGAAAGATTTTGATCACTTGTTTTCATGAGTCTGGTCATCATGTTTCATCATTATTATCATCATCATAGCCTTATCCTATCTCTTGGATTTTAATATTTCTTTTTCATTTAAAATTACACTATATTTAACTAATAAGAGGCAGTTCTAGATAATTTGGTGTAATGAGACCAAGTTTAGTGAGAATCACTAGATTGGTGGTGGAGCACAAAGGAAGTACTATTGGAGAGCATCATATATATATATATATATATATATCATCCGGACATTGTAGTGGGGCCGACTTTATGATATATTTATAGGGAGGTGTTCTTGTGAGAGACACTCTCATCTTACTATGAGAGATAATGTGAGGGCCCTTATATTTAAATTGTTGACATTGGATATAGATATGAGGACCCCCACGTTATCTCTCATAGTAATGTGAGAGTGTTTCTCACAACAGCACCTCCCATCTGGATTCCGACATCAAAGAGGCAGGGCCCTTCAATAAGCTACGACTCCCTTGAATCTCTCACAATATCAACCATATGCAGGAAGCATTGCAGGAGACAACTACCAGTGAATTCTAATTTTTAATAGAGTAGGTGGTTAGATGTAAGGAATCTCCCTCTCCAAATAAAGACCATGACTGATTCCCCATTATAACTCAAATGCTCAGAGAGACTCTGTAGTGTGTGTGGGTGAGAGGGTATTTACTAGAGAGAAAACAAACCAGAAACTAAAGTAGATACATTATTTCTATATTTTGAAAGGCCGTGATAAAACATCCAAAAGATTGAATAATTCTCTTTCTTGTTCTTTCTCTTTCTCTCTATTAATGAGAGAAACCGTCGTTATGGGAATGTTGTTTTTCTTTTATGGTGATGTGCAGATACTAGAGTTGCTTTTTTTTTTTTGAAGTACAGATACTAGAGTTAAAGCTGTAAAAAGCTTGAGAACACTCATATTTCCTACCTCATTCTATTGCACAAGCCATTATTGTGCTTTTAGTGGTTAACTGCAATAGAATGAGGGGGTAGACACTAGACAATGTGATAATTGGTATTCAGCTCGATATGTGAAGACAAACATGGGATTTTACAAATGTTACTGGTGTGTGGGACATTCTCATAATATCGAGTTTATCCTAGTCTCGGTAAAAGTATCAACTCAGCTTATCTCGACCTAGGTTTTACGCACCTCGGCAATAGTGCCATGATGCGTCCATGTTAGGGTTATACCTGACCTCGGTACTATCTTCAGTTCGGTTTGATTAACCGAGACTAGTATTGATCCTCTGTCAGCTACAGCTACACTCCTATTAAGACTTAACCACATTACAGAACGTGTTGAGAGATAAGAGATAAGTACCGGATAGAGATAACGGGCTATCCTTGTCCGGTAGTCACATCTACAATCCATGAAAGAGCGAGACCCGCAATCCTAGGAATCAGGGTAAAGTCCGATGAGACTCTACTCAGGGTAAGGTCCGATGGGACTTTCCCTCCAAGGTAAGGTTCGATGGGACTCTATATCCAAATCAGGACAAGAGTCATAGGACTCCCGCCCTATATATATATATATATATACAAAGAACTAGTCCGAAAAAGGTACACATACACACATACTCCAAACTCTGCCTTTCTCTCTTTGTCTGGTTACTGAATTGACTTGAGCATCAGAGTGCGTTTGGCTGAGGGCAGCCAGGGTCTCTAACTTTCGTTTCTCCTTCCCTTTCAGGTTTCGGGCATTTAACCTTTTTCAAAAAGCTTTACATCCATCTAAACAAGTTCATATCAATTGAGGCACTTACAACTGTGTCTCTAGTTTCGACTTTACAATTTACTCATGCAACTCTGTCTGCATATGTACTTTGTAAAATCAGTGTGTCAAACTAAATAATTTCATTAAATTTATCTCAATAATGATGGCATGTACTAATACATTTCATGGAATGTAATTGCAGATTAAGCTTTTGTAGAATTTGTTGTCTTTGTGAAAATGAGGTGATCTTCTTCAATGGTCTATTCATTGGATTAATGACCACCTTAGTGAAAAACTCATATCATAATTCATTGATAATTCCTATTTAATATTTTTTTAGTATTTAATATGAAATTAATTGAATTCTTCATTTTGTGCAAACATGATTGTTGGGTGACAACATTAGTTAAATCTAGACTAATTGGACTATGTTTTTGAGCCCCTAAGGGTTAAGGTTCATCGACCGCCCATATAGAACATGAACATAGCCAAAAGTCAAAGAACTTCTCAAACTCACTCAGACTGAGTGGTGTAGACACCTTTAGCTTCACATGCATGCATAGGGATCAATCCTAAGGTCTTTAAGTTTAAAATATCACTTCTGATCAATAAGGATCAAAATAGTAGTTATAGCAGGCAGCAGTCAATGGCCAAAGCGCTACGTAGCGGATGACATATAACGGTGACAGCAATATGTAGTGGCGTAGTTGTGTAAATTTTTTAACTGGTCAAAAGAATTTAAATTTTATGTAATAGTCAATCTTTTAATTTTATTTGTGATTTAGAACCATATTAGGGTAGAGACAACTTTAGGAAAGGTTATTGATGACACGAGATAGGAAAAGCAAAGTTTTAACTTAAAACTAATTCGCTCTGCTAGGTAATATATTGTAGCGCCGCTATTTCCATAATAGCATAACAGACTCAACTGTTATGGCTGATAATACGAGCGCTACGCTACGTAGCGATTGCTATTTTGAAACGTTGAGTAGCCCAACATAGTTTAAAGAAAAAAAGAAACAAAGACAAGAACTAACCTTTGAGTGTTTTCCACACAGTATAATGCATATTTAGCCACTTCCAACTAAATACCTATCGGAATTTTTATTTAATGAGGAGTTTGCCCATTTAGTGAAGTGAGTTGTAAAATGATCCAAAGGAAAGTAGCTACAAATCTCTCTCTGTCTCTCTCTCTCTCCAATCATTTCTAGGCTCCCATTAATCCAAACATCATCTTAAAAGAAAAGAAAAGGCCAGCAGTCAGCACACCATTCATATTGCCTCATTTAAGATATCAATATGAGGACCAGGGAGCCATATCTAACACTGAGGCTCACACCCCACTCCCATTAAATGAGACTGCACAAAGGTGGAACAGCTATTGTGCTCCGTAAATTTCACTTATCCAGGCTCCCTGCATATCTATCCATGAAGCAAGATATGTGAATATGAAGGGTCAGCAATTACTAAGACCAATCATGTCACTTCATTTAAGATCTCATGAAGGAGACCCACAATCATGGAACCTTATCTAACAGTAGTTTACTAAT
The DNA here is from genome assembly GCA_028538565.1 of Umbellularia californica. Classification (NCBI taxonomy): domain Eukaryota; kingdom Viridiplantae; phylum Streptophyta; class Magnoliopsida; order Laurales; family Lauraceae; genus Umbellularia; species Umbellularia californica. The sequence continues at coordinate 8,394,570 of JAPQWN010000006.1, read as the reverse complement.
AATTAATCGGGCTGCAGGAAGGTAGAATGGCTTTTTTTTCATAATCAATAAATTTTCATTTCATTATTCTATGATATTTATATATAATAAAATTGTGAGTATTATTTATTGATATTGAATCTTGACTTTTTTTGACTCGGTGACTCGCTATCTTCAAGTGAACTCAACCCAGCAAGCTTTTGAATTTCGAGGTTCCAGCATTTGACTCAGTTTGCGATACCTCTCTAAACTCATTCAACTTACTGTAAAACAACTCTGAAGAAATGTTTTGAAAAAACTCAGGGCCCCTATAGAAGCTTTACATCAAAATATTTTGACTCACCAATGGCAGTTCCAATGAGAAAGTGGACCCATGGCCCAAACATTGAGACAAGATTTTCTGTTAAAATAGAATTTTGGATGATGGACATATGCTTTGTATCAGACAAGTAGGCTTCCTCAAATGTTTAGAGAATTTTCTTATTGTTTTGACCCATATGTTATGTTATGGGCCCATTGCACTAGATGCATAGCCTTGAATAGAAAAATCTCCTCCCAATAAATGAGGATGCCATTCTCCAGTATAAGATTTCATACAATTGAGTATTGTAACCCTTTGAGTTGCAATAATAAAATCTCACAGGGATCGTCCCCTCCTACTCGTAAGGGCCTTTAAAGCATGGGCCCAAATCCCTCATATCACCTTTATATTTACAACATAATCACCAGCAACATCAGAACCAAATTCCATCTTTCTGAGGATCAAGTTTCCATTTACATAAAATAAGTTAGAAACCCCTCAGGCACGGTACCGGGTCAAGCCCAAGCCATTAGTAATCTTTGGAGTTGAGGTTTAGATGCAGCCCATGAGTGATTGAGTAAGGAGCAGTTATGTTCTGATAAAGCACTTTTTCATAACTCATAACAATGTTTATATGACAGGAAATTTGGTCTGTATTCTGATATGAATAAAATGCTCAGACACAGAAGATAAGTTCTGTTATGACACTCCCTGTCAAAACAATGTTTAGAGTAACTGGCAGTTTTGACTGACAGTCACTGTGTATATTTGATATCCCCTAGGCCACGGTGCGGTTCAACCCCAAACCATTAGTCATCTTTGAAGTTGAGGAATAGATGCACTCATGCAGTCCAAGAGTGATTGAATAACTAGCAGTTATGTTCTGATATAAAACTGTGTCATAACTCATAACAGTGTTTATATGACAGTATTCTGATATGAATAAAATGCTCAAGAGTCAAGCTACACAGAAGAAGTTAAGTTCTGTTATGACACTCCCTGTCAAAGCAATGTTTAAAGTAACTGGCAGCTTGAGTGACAGTCACTGTGTATATTTGATATCCCCTTGGGTAAGGTGCCGGGTCAAGCCCAAACCATTAGTCATCTTTGAAGTTGAGGAATAGATGCAGCCCAAGTGTGATTGAATAACTAGCAGTTTATGTTCTGATATAACACTTTGTCATAACTCATAACAATGTTTTATATACTTCTCTTTTGTACCTCTCTTTTGTACTTGAAACTTCCCCAAAAGGGGTGTCCCTCACCACAAATGGTGAGGGATGGATGCACTTGAAGATCCCCCGACAATGTTTAAAGCAGCTGGCAGTTTGAGTGACGGTCTGTATATTTGATATCACACACACACACGCGCGCGCACACACACACACCCAGAGAGAGAGAGAGAGAGAGAGAGAGAGAGAGAGGAGATTCCCTTTCTCATAAAACACTCCTTCAAATTACATCCATCTATCCATCAAACCAAGTTCTCAATTTGACAGTAAATTTATATACAAAACTGCTAAAGTTATTTAGCAAAAACCATATCAGCTCACACAACCTCACTCCAATAATTAAATAGCATTTCTATTTATCTATAGGCTTCAAATAAAAACTTAAGACAATTCATAAGTCACGTTCCCTTAACCAAAATAACACTCACACAAAATCAAAGCTCTAGTAAAGCTTTACTGCATTAACTGTATGACATCATCCTAGTATGTGTGTACTCTTCACTATGATGCTTACTGAGATGGTAAGCATGTATTTGTTTACTTTACTCTATTTCTTTTATCTCGGGCATGCGCAAGATTACGCAGTTCCTCGAATGCATGCATTGTCTCGGCATCAAATCCTCCTGCAAACTGCAATAGGTAACAAAAAAGTTAGATAAGCCACTGCTTATAGAGTAGTACAGAACAATGCTGTAAAACATTATGATTTTCCCAAAGAAGCAACAATTTTAAATATTTTCTCACTGAAAGCTAGATGTGTCAACTTGATCCTATCTAGCCCATGGGTAAGAGTGTCCAACAAGCATATAGGAATAGGAAAATTGAGACCTACGATACCCGGATACTTAAAAATAGCAATGTATGTATGTTATATCCAATGGTTCAATTTTATAAACGTATGTATATTATATCCAATGGTTCAACTTTATAAATGTAAAGCCTGTTTTGAATCCAAGGTGTGTCCCTACTCCATACCATGTTCAATGCTTATGAATTGCATGATGATGATAACATAGAACAGCCATTGTTACTTTTATTTACCTGGTGCATTCTAAAAGCAAATCTCACTCCCTGAAGAAGCATGTACTCCAATGCAGGATCCTTGTCTGATGCACCCATCAGTTGTAGTTCCATGGCTACTCTTTTCATGTATTTCTTTGCCAGTTTAACTGATCCAAATTTTATCTGCAGCCATTTTCCCACAGAACCAGTTAAAAGAAATTAGCCAGCAAAAAAGTATGGTTAGTGACAAAGCAACCATTTTATCAGTATCAAGGTGGGAAGATTATAATGAAGTGCACCTTGCTTATAAGCCCTGTATCTAGCATCCAATCTGTTGGAATTTGAAATTCTTTACAGTGGCGCATCAATCCATCTCTGGTTCGGAGAAGGTTATAGACACTACGCTCCATCCTGACATTGAGATTGTAGACATCAAATTGTTGCCAACAGTTAATTCATGCTAGTTTTCCAACCCATTGGGTGGATTAGACTCAGTCAATTGATGGGATAGAGCAGCAAAACCAGGTCCAGGCAGAGTAAATAATAAGTACATATTTTTATCTCACACACACACACACACACACACACACACACACACACTCACTAACACTAACACTAACTAAAATATATAAAATTCTACATTAAAAAACATACAAATTGTAATTTCAAATTTTCACTTGTTATTTAAGTTTGTTTTACCTTCTAACGCTTTATTGATGCCAGGCCAATGCAGACCGAATCCAGTATATAAGTTGAGTGATACTGTGCAGAATTTCAAAATGAAAACTGAAAGTTCAGATAATGAATCAAGGTGAAGTACTTACTTCTCAGACAATGCTACCATCTTCTTTAGTGCAGCATCACAAGGAAGCCGGGGTTCATCTTCGTAAAGGGAAACCTCAGATTCCAACTTCTTCAAATCACGGTATCCAAACGCTGCTTCTCGTAAAGTGTCTGCTTTCTTCTCTGGCCAATTGAAGTGTTTTAGGACTGCTCTTTCATCCACCTTCAAGAACATGGAAGCATTAATGAGGTTTTTATGTAGATTCAATTTTAACATTAACAAGGTATTTTGATTCAAATGTCCACTCACAAGGAAACAAAGCTCGTCGTCAAGCCATTTTACGAATGCCACAACATCTTCAATGTCGCGGTACACTGCACCATTCACCTCTCTTATCAGCAAATTCACAAATTCACCTTGGGTCTCAACATCTGCTTTTATCTACATGAGGATCAAGTAGTTATCTTAAGTATCAAAATTAAATGGAATGTGGAAGGCAAGGATATGTATGCGTATAGTCTCCTATAAGTTAGGTTCTTAGGTAGGTATATTGTCAAGGATATTTTTAGGAAACAACTAAATCTAATTAACTTTAAAATCGCGGACCCGGGCAGGTGGGCCTCAGTTCACATTCCTTGCCATAAACATTGGAGATCAATTTCCAAACAAGAGATGTATTAATAATTTTGAATTTGTGAATGGCTTTTCAGTAAAAATGAAACTGAACTGTCACATGCGGAGTCCATAAATTCACATTTAAAAAGAGTACAATTAATAGAAAATTATATTCATTGTTTTCCAGTCAAAGAAAAACCTGAACAGAGAACAAAATAAAATTTGTTTCATGATGACACAGTTCTTACGTAAAACATAAACATGAGGCAGTTAACTTACAGCAAGCAAATGAGATGACCGGTTCTCGATCTCACCAATCATGCTGCTGCGAACATTTGCGACATCTGAGGCATCACAAACTCCATTTCCCGAAGAATCCCTCCTTGAATCTCGCTTCATCAAAGAATGGTAAAACTCAACCACTTGTGGAGCGCGTTGCATCACATTTGTGCTTCTATTTGAAGACTTGAGGTTGAGAGGAGGTGGTGGGGGTGGGGGAGGTGGGGGTGGCACTGGGGCTTGCACATTTTTCTTAGGCTCTTCAGAGGCTAAAACTGAGGGCTTTGGAGGGGGATTTGGAATGCGTAATGCTCGTTTTTCTACGTCTAATGGGATGATCTTGTTAGTTTCTTGCCTGTCTATAGAGAATCTAGGACTTTGAAGAGTTTCTAGACCATATTTTTGACCATTTGACAAATGTTTATCATCCTTCATGGCAGGACACAGCTCATCATTAAATACTTCATTTTCAATTTCTTTTGGACATGTGAAACCATCAGATTGCCTTCTCTTGCTTGGTATCAAATCTTCACTACAACCCTTAGATCCACTAATCGAGTGTCGACGTCTAGGACTTCTGCCTTGTTGTGCTTCCAACCATTCCTTGTCTAATAGATCCTTACATTCTAAATTATGGCAATCTTCAGTTTCATTCCAATTCATTAGCTTCTTCAGCCCCATCTTCTTTGCACCAAAAAAGTCTGCAGATGCAGATACGCTAAAATTGGTATCTTTTTCATTGTTTCTTTTGGCACTCAAGTATTCAAACGTCTGCCTCTTGGCTGCCACCTGAGATTTGGGGCTCAAGGGCTCATCCAAATCCAATACGGGAGAAGGGGCTGAATTCCGCAATTCACGCCGTAGACATGAGTTGACCCATCGCAGGTACACCAGTTCCTCTACTTCAGTTAATCGGCTCATCTGAAGGCCTTCGACTTGCTTGCTTAGAGTTTCGTTCGTATGTCTTAGAACCGAGGCCTCAGCTTCAACTTTCGCAACCATATCACTCTGTTTGGAAACAAATATCAAGGCTCATCATAAGAATCAAATATAGATCACAAAAGATGCATTTAGTTGTGCCAAAAATTGCAAAATGTTTGGATTCGATCCACATTCTAAAACTGACCATGTAAGAATTGGCTGGGATATTGCTATGATTTTCCCACCCAAAATTAACATATATCACTGTTTGTTTGCATTAAAATACAAAGGAATTGAATACGAATTGCATCTTCTTTTGATCCTATTTCCCTTAAAAAAAATCTCATTCGATGTTCATTTTGGAAATTCACCTTTAATATTCACTTTTGACCACTCTGTGTATTCAATTACTATGTATTCTAATGAAAAGAAACAGACCCAATGTGTTTTGGTCTAACCTGAAAAAATTGGATCTGATTTGGGCAGAAAAATCTTCATCCACCCTGCTAAGCAAGGCACACCCAAATGCGCCTAATAAAAGGAATGCTTGTGAGAATACCTCAGTCACCTTAGCGAGAGTGGTAAGTTGGGATTCTGCTGAAGAAAGCCTGGTTGTGAGATTTCTCTTTTGAAGATGAAGTTCCTTGTTTACACGACGTAATTCCACAACTTCCATTTCTAAATTCCTTAGAACAGATGTTGTTTTCTCCTCACTTTGGTCAGTTGTGGAATTTCCACTTTCTTCTCGCGGTATTGCCTCTATAATAGAAGATAAAGCACCCAAGCGCTCAGAAAGGCTTGTTTTCTCAGCTTCTAGAAAACCAATTCTGCGGATGAGGTTGTCATTTTCACTCCTCTTCAAATCAAGCTCCCTTTCAATATCAGAAGATTTCAGATTTCCCTTGTATTCTTGCAGCTCAGCCTGCAGTTTCAATTCCCTTTCTTTGGATTCGCGGAGTAAACTTCTCAAATGATCCAGCTCAAGAAACAAATCACGTGAACTGGATGATTTCGACCGGTGGCAATCCAGAACATGGGGATGAACTTGAGCTACATTAGCAGAACACGGGAAGTCGCCGATAAGAGACCGTTTAACTCGGGTATGATATGAGATGAGCTGGTTCTTCTGGTTAGAAACTTCAGAGCTAGTGAGGGGTAGCTTCTTGTTTGGAATTGTAAACTGTTGCTTAGTTTTCTTCTCCGTTGTGAACCCTTTCACAATATTTGATCCCCAAGCAGTACCTGACTTAGTTTTAGCTAAAATGCTATTGGTTTTACCATTAGCCTTTGGGGGTTGATTTTGATCAGCAAACCTTGTCAACTTTGGCCGATTCTCTGAAGGAATTTCTCTCATGGTGAACTGAATTTCAAACTGCTGCAGCCCAAAACCAAATTATGTTGATAGAAAATTTTGACATGCAAGGGACAAAAGGCATCTAAGAAAACCATTTTCAAGTCATAAAATTCTCCCAACCAAGTGTATAAATAAGCCTTGTAAAAGACAAATCTCCTAACATTTCAAAGTTGGGAAATATCATATTCAATGTGTAGAACCATTACAAGCATACATCTGAGATGGGTTTCTGATCAATCTCAAAAGAACTCACCAGCAAGCAGATATGAGAAAAGACTACTTAAATCTATTTTGAATAAACATGGTTTTCCAGAATAGAAAGAATTTCCCCTAAAACTATAAATTTAGAAGAAAGCAGTAGAGAGAGGCTAGAATTGAATTCAGTGAAGGTACCTTAGGTCTTAATGAGTAGTGAATAACTTCAAACAAGTAAAGCCCATAAATGATCACTCCCCCTCTTCAATAAAAGCACCATCATTCCAGCTCTTGAACCTTTAACTATCAGTATTCTTGAAACCTGAGACTTGAAGATAATCCAAAACTGGAAAAGCTTTGGAACTGGAAGCCTTGTTCTTCTCACGTTTTTTTGGGAACTGCTAATCATCTGTTCAAAAAGGGGTTTTTTCATGCTTTAATGAAGTGAGAAGGACCTAGCAGAAATGAAACAAGAATGGTATTACTTTACTCTTCTCTGACATCTTTTTTTCACATTGTTTTAAATTCTACTACAGTATATTTCATACTCAAAACCATCTCCAGACAGGCCTATGGTTCTCTGTAAAAACACTAGAATTTTAACGATTAGACATGAGAAAGGTTAACATTTCATGCAAAGGAGAGAAAACCCAATTTTCAAGAGCTACTGCTCTGCTCGGAAATCTATAAAAAGGGCAGTTTGAATCAGGAGAATCAATGGGAAATGTTGGTAGAGAAAACCACCCACATTACAACTAAAAAGAAGTAATCTTTAAATGGTCTAGGGCTCCTTTACATCCTACTTGAAATGGGTTTGGCGAATTCGAACTGATAATAAGAATAAAATCTTGAGAAAGAGAAAATACCCATAAGGAAGAGAGCTATTCCTATCTGCTCAGAATCACAGCTTTCTTGATTTGAAAACTGAAACCCTAATGTTCTTTCAGACCCACAGAAATTCTCTGAAAAACAGAAATGGGGTTGTTGGATTTGACCTCCAAAGTCTTAAAAAGAGGAACTTTAGAAGAAAAAATGCTTCCACCCAAACCCCCCCAGAAATCTCAGCATTCATCCATGCCTCTGAGGGGCCCTCTATATAAAAGAAGAGAGATTCAAACCCTAGCAATGCTTCTGAGAATTAGTACTAACAAGTTCTGTTCAGACGCTGCTGAAAGTGGGGTTTTTCTGAGTGGATTTTGAAATAAAAGCTGCAGGATCGAGGGCTCCTGTGCTTGGGAGGAGTGGATTGGAGTGGACTGTTTTTACTGAATGAAAAGCGACAAGAGCTCTTGCATGCTGTGAAGCAATTTAAATTTTTGAAATTTGAATTGAAAGGGCAGGGACAGGTCATCGCAACGGTTACATTCAGCATAGTCTGCAAAGAGACAAAGTTTGTACTAATAGTGTATTAATAAGGTTTTACTTAAAAAGGATTTGTAGTAACAAGTTGGGTCCAAATCCACTGAGGCTTTGATTAGATAAATTTTAAGGATTTGCAAATCCAAAGCAGAACCTACCAATTTTATTATTTGAGCCCCTCAAAACAAATTGTCCTCCCATTTATAGTGTGTCTCCAAGTTTACGTGTCCCGCGGTCCCATCGTATGATTGAGCATTTTGATAAAAGAAAAATGTGATCAAAAGATAATGTATAAAATTGTGTTGTTTTTTTTTATTATTATTATAGTGTCAGTCCTACCTATATTGACCAACACCTGTTGTGGTATCTATTTTGAACGTCTTGAATTTCAATAGTTAGCTCCACTGTAAATTTCACTTATTCAACTCATGAGTTGTTTCAAGCCAAAGACTCGTGTGATACAAGAAATTGCATATTAGCAATATATCCAACTCATGGAGCCCACTTAGATATGTGCTTATCAATGAGAGGAGAGTAGCCAAAAAACCTACCCCACCATATTACCCTAACCCTTGATCTTTTTTATTTGTTTTTTGGTAAAACCCTAACCCTTGATTTAACAGCCTCAAAGTTTAATTATATATTAATTGTAAATTTTTTCAATATTTAATCCAATAGTGAGTGACGGTTTAATAAGCATAATATTGGTTTTAATGCAAGATCATGGTATGACGAAACTATCAATGGGTAACACTGATTGCACTAATCAAAGGTAGGCCCAAGTTAGCCTCTACGAGATGGACTGCAGGAGGACATTCGTTCAAAATACTATATCACTAAATTTTAATAATGCCCTAATGATGAATGACCTCTTTTGTAAATATCATTTCAATGACCAACAATATTTCCATGGAACTCCCCGTGGCGTATGCAGCGCAAGGGTGAAATGCTTTTAAATATCGGTGGTGTTAAGAGCTTATTGTTTGAAGGAGTTTTCATGTGAATTTGGAAATTTTGATAGCAATATAAGTTGTCGTCTATAGAGTATTTGAAGATTTCAAAATTCCAATCATCTGAAATGTCATTTTTTTAGACATTGAAATTCTTTCAATTTGAGCTTCACGAATGCTGGGTTGTACTAAGCATTTAGGAAGCTTGCTGGGTGACAAGGAGAATTTGTACCTCATCTCCTATTTCTCTAATGTTTTGGACCTGGTCACTATGTCATTTAACTCTAAATAGAGGGTTAAAATGTCATCACTATTGCTCACCTGCTGGTCGGGGCCATAGTGTAGTGTGCACAACTGCCTGAGTTTGAATATATTGTAAAGAGAAAAAAATAGTAGAATTTCACATTGCTTAATTTGCAGAGGCATTTGTCATGTGGGAAATTTTTAACAATGATAATATAGTTGTCCCTTGGCATTTAGAAATGACATACAATTTTTTTTTACTGGATTTTGAGTTTCAACAACCTTTTTTTTGGTATAAGAGTTTCAACAACCTTGAGAAGTCACAAAAGTCTATCCTCCATGTTAGCATTTACAAATGCTTTTGTTGCCTTGGGGTGCATTTATATAGAGCCGTGGAAGAGGAAACCCGTGTTTCTTCTTTTTGCGAACCCAGAAGTCCAACCTAGAATGGTAGAATTTTTGGATTCCATCTGGTCTAGAAAGTGCATTATAACTCGAGATATTTTGGTGTCTCACTGCACCAAACTCAACAAGAAAGGCACCGGAAAATTCAGTACCTTGTCTCCCCCCCCCTTGCTGTTCAGTGCCTTGTCTCATCACCTTTCTCCAGCAAATCCCGCTACACAAACTAACCTAAGGATTTTGGAATTCTACGCAGGGACAACATTTGGAGCGATTCTTCAGACAAGAATTCTTGAAATGAATCAGGCCTTACATCTGCTCAGACTGCTGTTATTCAAATGCCACATTGTGAGAAGAAATTTCCAAAAATGTTAAAAATATGTAGTACAAGTTTTTCATTTTTTTTTCCCTTCTATTACTAAAAGCATAGTCATATTGGGGCCTACTTTTATGAATTCACAAGAGATGATGCCTTCCTTTTACTTAGCCAACGTTATTCTCTTCTGATGACCATGTATTGAAATGTATTTGTTGAGTCATCAACGTCAGGCCTTACACGTAGAGAAAGATCTAGACTCTACGCCAACTCATTGAAAGCATCTGATTCCTCAAGAAAGAAAAATCTTACAACTATTCATACAGTCCATTTCCGAAACAATTCTCAGATCATCTCCTCTTTCATCTCTTGATTCCTGAACATACCCACCAAAATCATAAACTTCACACACCCTCTTTTTATCACCTCTAATTTCTCTCAGATTCAAGCAATCTGCTCAGTCAGGTATCAAAAGGGTACCCTCAACTTGTATTCCAATCAACCAAATTCCGATAGAAAGCAATGATCCGATCCGTTTGAGTTGATTCTTTCCAATATTTGGAGGTTGGTTTTCATCAAAACAGAAGATAAGTTCCAGGTCCTGTGGTGATACAGAACATGGGCTTTGTTCTGGTAATCTCTCTCCCTTTGCTTCTCTTTGCCATCATCCTCTGTTTGGGCTGCTATTTACTGGGGAGGGCCAAGGGAAAGCAAGAGGCTAGCCATCCACAGGTTTTTGGGGGCCCTGCCCCACCACTAGCGATTGGTGGGCCACCCCCCAAATGAAGTGGGAAAATCCAGCAGAGGTTTGAGCTTTCTAGGGAGTGGAGAAAGCAAATACAGAGCCCTCTACTCTTGAAAAGCCATGTTTGTTGTTTCAAAATGGATCATGGTGAGATTGTATTATTTTCTATCTTACTGGGTTTGCTTGGAATGGGAATTTGGTTGCTTTCTAGTAGTTTTTAAGATGGTATGAGTTGTTGATTCTTTTATTGTGAAATTTGATGTGGATTAGTTAATTTGAAAAGGGGCACTATATGGTCTAGTGGATGTAAATCAGAGATAATAAAAAGATAAGAGATTTCTTTGATTGTGTCAAAATCCAGTGCTAATATAAAGATGAGAGCTTTCTTTGATTGTGTCAAGATCCAGTGATAATAAAAAGATGAGAGCTTTCTTTGATTGGGTGAAAATCAATGTAAATGATATGATGGTCACATTCTAGACATATTTGGCTAAAAGGCCATTCATTTTATTAAAAGTGTAAAGTTGGGTGATTAATTTTAAAGGTGGATGGATATTGCACTGATCATCATCAAATATGGCCAGGAGACAACACACGGAATAGTTGTTTAAGTGAGTGACCATTGAGAGTTACATTGATCATAGGTGGGCCTGCCGAACTAGCATATGCCATTGACTGTTATAACATTTTTACATAGTCCAAAGAGGAGGTCATTATAAATATTACATGGTGCCGATTGATCTCATTAGAAGTTAGCTATAAAATCTAATTTTATTAGACATTGCTAGTCATCCAATTATATTGATAATTGCAAGTAACTCATTGGATTCTATACTAATCATCGATTTCGCATTTGATTGGATGGCTCACATCAAATGGGTCTCATTTTGACCACATGCCCATAGGGGAACTTTCTTCTTACCAACTTTACAACCCACAGAGACTTTCCTATCCTGCCATCTATTTCTAAAGACCAACACTGTCATCAGTGGCATAAAAGCAATCTCTACTGACTACTGGTGATAACAGAAATCAGAATACCTGTAGTTGCCTTCTGGATTCAGATGTCCTTTTGTAAAACTTGGTTGACTTATGGAGTTGGATGGTTAGAACCATTTAGCCAGTCAAGCCCATCCAAGAGGTGATCAAGTTAGATTAGATAATCCTGTTGGAGTGTTGGGTGTTAGAATACTCCAGCTGGATAGGGAGATGATTCCTATATAACCACCCCTTTTGCTGTGGATGCACATGATATCAGCTTACACTATTAAACTTAAAAAGCTATAAGTGCTTTAAAGTTCAAACTAACATACCGGCAGAAGGAAAAGAGTTGCCATTACAGCCAAAGCACTTTCAGTATGTATTTGAATGCTAAAGCTGGCCAGCAGCTTATGTTGTTGCAAAACGTTTTGCCTCAGCTTTTGAATGGGACTGGGACTATATATGCCCATGAGCAACACTTTGATCTAATCTCTCCAACAGTCCAAAGGATTGGTCCCATCCAAGATGAAGAAGTCATTATCAATTCTTCATCATCATCATCATGACCGGAACCTTATACCATCTATCTAGGAGTGAAGCTTTGATAGGAGTGGATTCATCACCATCATCACTGAAGTCTTATTCCAGCTATCTGGGTCTCATGCTTCAAAAGGGCTGAATTGGCACCAATGAGTAGTATGTGAGCGGAGGTGAGTTGCCTCAAGGATTTACTTTGATTAAGATTCCAGCCTTTGCCTAAAATAAAGAAAGTCCAACTTAGAATGAACCATCCCAATTCTAAATCTCTTATGTTGCCTTCTTTTTTTCCTTTTCTCTTTTTCCCCCTTTCATACAAAGCAGAGAGATAGAGAACCAAGGGGTATAAAGAGAATAAAGCAACAATGACTTGAGTTGTCCAAATCCCCTTTGTTTTGGCAAGTATTCCAGCAAGAGGAATACTTTAATGCTCAGAAGATATTCTTGCAGACCTGATGTATAATGTACTAATGCAACGGCTGAAGGGGTGAAGACCAAAAAGGTCAAAGGGTGGAGATCTTTAGCGTCTTGTAGGTATCTGGGACTACTGTCATGTGTGTGATAGTTTAACCACAATTCATGTAGCTGAAGTTGATCAAGCATTTTAACTTCATGGTTCACTTCTAATTGGATGTTACTTCTACAAGAAAACTAATATAATTCATTAAAATTTTGCATTTGATAGAAGCTCCTAGGATATTGTAAAAAATTCGGTAGGACTTCGCCAAATGAGCCCATCAGAGAAATCCCACTTTGCAAATTTGTATTCATAGACATTGAACACTACATAAAAAAAATAACATGAAACTTTCATCTGTATGCAGTGTCCATAGTTTCTGGCTCTTGTGAGTGAATGGTCATTTCTTCCAATCACCATCATCCATTCGTGGGTGGTGGGTGTCATATCACACCATTGCTTGTATGGCTGCTGATATATTGCTACTGCTAATCTACTGCCTTATGGCTACTTTTAGAAGTGGTAGCAGTTGTTTTCATACCAAATCATATTTGACTAAAACCACTCCTAACAAATGGACAAACTATATACTGTTAAAGAAGTGAGGAGTAAAGGGTTTAGGGAGAGACGTAGATGAGATAATTACTTTCCTAGAATAAATTTACTAGAGTGATAGGTGAATAATAAATTTCCCATCCAAGGGGGCATTTATTCGATTGCTTCTTCTGGGTCTTAGCATTCGTAGGACTTCAATAGCGGCTAAAGTAACAGGCCCTAAACTGACTGCTATGGTTCAGTGATGGAACCTAAAGGCCCAGTTTCTATAAAGCTTAACATGGAGCGCTGATAGGTTTGATCTTCATATAACTTCTTTTCAGATTTTTTTGATATCAATAGATGACTTTTTTTTTTTGGGTTGACCTATCAGTATTGATCTTCGTTTGTCAATCCTTATATTCAGTCACCCCACACTAACCAATACAATAATGGACCCAACCCTAGTCAGTACAGGCCGCAATGGTCATTTCCACATGTACTACAATACAAGTAGTGCTATTTACTTAATCTGTCAAATTGATGGCCCAAAGGATCTAGCTCAAAACAAAGGCAGGTGTGCAACCATCTTGGATCTGGTTAATATTTAAATTTGTAGTCAAATCCGCTAATCTAAGATACAATTAAACCTAAGGACCTACTCCAAAGTCCAAACCATCTAGATATGCAACTGTTACGCCAACATATAACTGTAAGTTTCAGAGATAATCATGCATACAGCTTAAAATTCAGACCCTATTCCATTCAGACTCAGACTCAGATCTGGATAATTGAGACAGATTTGGATTCAGGTCTGGAACCAGAATATCTAGGACCTTAAATAGCCAGTTGGATCTGGGGATCTGGATATGCCCCCAGATCTAACCCAAAATCAACCTGCTTATATCTGGATATTCCCTGCATCATCATATCCATATCCCTCATATGTACAAAATAACAAATCTGGATGCAGCTTCAGATCTAGGGTCTTGGAATGGTCATCATCAAATTTTGATAGATCCTGGATCTAACACAAAAATATGCTGTTTATAACCCTAATACAAAAGTAGCTATTTTTAAAGATTGCTGTGTGAGAACCTTCAAACGAAATAGTTCCCCATTGGCAAAGAATTTGCCGGAACAGTGTAGGCCTTCACTTACGACAATACAATCAGAATATAACCTGAGATATCCCCAATCCCTCTGCATAAGGGCGTGTTTGGATGTGTAGTGAAGTGAAGTGAGGTAAAGCCTTCATTATCCATACAAGAAAAGACAATAAGTCATATCAAAAGTACACAATTTCAAAATTCCCTCCATCTTTTTCAAAAAAATAAAAAAAACAACCTCATTTCTCCACTAAGAAACAAAAAAGCTACACTTTTCTATACAAAAAGTCAAAAAGATTTCATACCAAACAACTAAAAACAAAATACCATCATAACACCTTATATTTTATTTTCTCTTGATGTGATGCTTCACCTCACCGTATTTCAATTCACCGTACATCCAAACAGGCCCTAAGGTTTTTTATTTTTTGTACCGTGCCTAAGAAACCTCCCCAACCATGCACTTCAGGAAATGGTTTATTGACTAAACAAACCTAATACACAAACCCAATTGTGAAAAGCTTCAAAAGTTTAAGAAGAAACCATTTACAAAATCAAATGCAACAGAACAAGGCCCATTGTGTTATCATCCCTTCCATAATCAGTTTCAGAAAGACACCTTGTAGATGCAAAAATAGAACACCAAAAACAAGATTATAAACTAAAATCAACATTCTACTTATCCATTTTATTCCTGGTTCCTTCATTGGTTTCAATGATTACAAAAGAGCAGAACAAAACATTCTGCAAATCTTCCTCTCGAACTACCCAAGTAAAAAAGAAAGAAAGAAAGGAAAAAAAAAAAAGAACTACCCCATCTATAGCAGAATGAAGATTCCTCTTGGTGAACACCACCACCACCACCAAAACAAAAGGAGAAACAAACCCTTCCAGACCCTAATTACACAATACAACCCTTGTAAGACCCAGAACCATGCAAGAAGCAGCGACGAAGAACAGCGTAACAAAGTCCCTTGCCGACCATTTGCTCGCCTCCTTTGTCTCCATCCGCAAGCTCTTGGCTCTCCTCAACGCATCCACCTCCTTCAAAAGATCAAATTCCACACCCTTCTTCTTCAATTCCTCCACACATTTCAACAACAGCTTTCCATCTTCCTTCTCCCTCCTCAGAAGCTTCTCTATATGGCTCTCCACATCAGTCTTGTAGCGGATGGCCCAGATGATTGCCAAGGAGCAGACTAAAGAGATTGCAGTGGGAATCCAAGATCGACGGCAGGCGCCTTTCGGGTCCCTCGCGGCAGCCGAGTATAGGAGGAGAAGGAGAGTTGAATGGAATAGGAAGAAGAAGCAGTAGAGATGTGTGATCTCTTTCCGTGTGGCGTCGATTCGGGTCTCTTTGAGAGCGATGCGGCGGGCGATGAGGTCTTCTTCTTTGAGCCATTGCTTGAGGAGGAGCTTGTGGGTGGGGCTCTCTGCAATTTGGTGGAGAGGGTGGGGGGGTCTGGGTTCTTTTGGGGGGTTGATTTCTTGAATTGCCATGGAAGTTTCAGATGGGCACATCATTTGTGGGGGTGAATGAGGAAGAAAAATAAGAGGGTTTTTGTTGGGGAGCTGCAGATGAATGGAGAAATCAAAGAAAATTGAGCACAATTGCAAAGAGAGAAGTGGAGAGAACGTTTGAAGGGAGAGAGCAACGGCTAGTTTTTGTATTTTAAAGGGCATGGCATTTGAATAAAGTTTGAATTGAGATGGGTGAGTCATCTCATCTCTAACGGTCAAATCCCCCTAAAAACGGCTTTTGAACACGAGCCCTGAGAAAGTAAACTTTGTACGCGTTTTTGGAGAGAGCCCAGTGTCCGGGGATGGAGGGGTTGTGGCCACGTGGCATGCTAGTGGGACCCACTGATCCTTCCAATTAAGAGAAGAAAAGAAATCGGGATCAACTTGATGCACGCTCACCGAGATTGGACCAATCAAGGTGCGCCACATCGAGAGTTTGATCCGGATGGGGAGCGGCTGCACGTGGGTTTGTGATGTGTGACGTCATACCTAAAAAATGATGACCGTGAGTAGACCAATCACGGTCCACCACGTCACCGCAAGCAGCTTGGCATGCACCTAGGCAACTTGCCATATATCCGGGCACAGGGTGCCCACGGTAACATAGTGGACCGTGATTGGTCCACTCATAGTCACCGTGTGGGAAATCCTCATGTAATTCAAATTCTAGTAAAACCATCGATTGACCCTACCCTTCTATATCTGATCCTTATGCTGTGTTTGGGAAGGGGGGAGGGGAGGGGAGGGAAAATTTGAGGGGAAGGAAAATGAATGGGAGGGGAGGGGAGGGAAAATTAATTTTACCTCCTCTTGTTTGGGAAGTAAAAAGGTAGGGGGAAGAAAAGTGAAAAAGTAGGGTTTTGTTTGTTTGTGAAGTACATGAAAAATTATCATTTTGCCTTTACTTTTATAAAAGTTTCTAAAGGACAAAAAGGGCAAAAAAGACTTTTTTCCTCATTTTCCTTCCCCTCCCTCATTTTCCCCCCATTTTTGGGGGGAAAATTTTTGCCACAAGAAGACAAAAATGTCCCCCCCCCCCCCCCCCCCCACTTTTCCTCCCCCCCTTCCCAAATACCCCAAAAAAGATTTTCCCCCCACTTTCCCCTCCTTTTTTTCCTTCCCCCCTCTTTCCCCCCTTCCCAAACAGAGGGTTAATGTTAATGGCTATAACTTGTGCTAAGTCTATTGTGATAAAAAAAAAAAAATCTAATACTGGATGATGTCCTGTTCGATGTCCAATTAAAAGCATTGGTGATTCAAGCATTCTTATATGTGGAGAGATTGGATTAATCATAGCTGAGCAGTGGATGAAATTGTATATGACAATCCTAGATGGTGGACATAACATTGATTGAAGTAAACTTTTCTTTAATGACAATAGAGCAAGGTGGTTGTGATCTTGAGTGGCTTGATTTTCCAAGATGCGCCCCCTGGTCGACTTCTAAGAGATCAGATTATTGAATTTTTGAATCACCCTGGCCAGAGAGAAAAACACTCACAAGGAAAGTTCTCTTGGCCTAAAATTTATGGGGCACATGGCACACTTTGTAGAATCCACTTACCAAAATTCCAAATACAAAAGGGATCAATGCATAGTTCATTAAATGTTGGCAACCAAGTGATCCCACTGCCACAAGATAGATAGTTGAAATAGAACTATGTACATGTACTGACCATTCATTTTGTTGCTTTAGATTAGATAATTCTCAGCATATGATGAACTGTATTTTTGAAAGTCAACTAATGTCAAAACCTCTCTTATATTTTTTAGTAAAAAAAAACCTCTTACATTTGGTAAGCTAGAGGACCACAAACTGTTTCAGTTGCCCCTCATTGTGAGTGCACACACCATGACACACAAGAACAAAGAATGTCAACTGCTCATGGACCACCTACTTTGATAATGTCAAGTGCATTTCTGCTTTTTCTGAAAAAATGTGCTAACAGAATTAGATCACGTTGACAGAGAAGAGATCTGAGTGGTTGACATAGGTGATCATATGCAAAAGAGAAAATTAGAGGTGGTTGTTTATAAATATCAAAAAAAGCAGTGGTTATATGGCAGGGTCCAAGATACCACTCTGGTTGGCTTAATATTCACCACGAGGCACATCGAAGAAGGTTTTTCAGTTTTGTGAGAGAACCATATTTTCAGTGTTCAATCCAATGGTGATTTCTGGAGGGGTTAAAAAAATGTTGGTGACACTTCAATCATATTGATGCCCCTGGGGTCCATAAATCATGCAGTCAAAGTACATAAACGTGTTGATCAATCGAATCAAACAGAAAGGTTGCTGAACATTTAATCCATCATCAAACAAGCATAGGTAAATAAAACTCCAAAGAACTAAACATTTCAGGAACAAACTCAGATGAGCACATGGAACTCAAATATCACATGACAAGTAAAATGTCCTTAAAAAGAAGAGAGAGAGAACTTGTAACAAATTGATACAAAAGAGCAATGCAGTGTCCAGTTTGTATTGATCACATCTACTCTCCACTCTTTTAGAGGGTCTTATGAACTGAGAGCACTGCTCTGAAAAAATGTTAGGCATCTAAAGGCCCTAGACTCTCTACAATTTAACATTCTCATAGCAATTAATCCTCGAAAATAAAGCCTTTTTTTTCAGGGATAAGGAAAAATATATTATAACGTTTACTTAATCAGGCTTAAGTAGGAAAGCATGTTAGATAAGGAGACAGGTGGCTGAACAGAGGAAGCATGGAAACAAGGCTTAGATATTAGGCACTGGCAATGAGACAATGAGACTAGCATGTCAAACAACATATGATATAAGAGTGGGGGAAAGCAAGCATGGAGAACAAGGCCAGTTTGTCATTCAATTAGATACAAAAGAATACCCATCATCCATCATATTACAGAGCTGCAAACAGCTGCAGTATATAATTTTCATTGCATATACAAGAATCGGAACAGAACAAGAACCAGCTCAATTCAACTGTCTCTATAGAATTGTTTCAACAAGCAACACCCAACAATCTGGTGCCATTATTGCAACCAAGGAATCCACACGCTCATTTTACTTGCAAGTTGCACACACCTATCCTAAGGGCATCAATTTTGTTTAAAAAAAAAAAAGGAAAAAAAAAAAAAAAGAAAAGAAAGAAAAGGGGGTTCATAATATCAACTTGGAAGCTGCCAAGACAGATCGCATGCAAAGATCAAGCCCTCCCAGCATTACCATGTCTCTGGTTTCTGAAATAGCTAAGAAGTGCATGTGCCTGCAAAAGATTAATACATCCAGATTGAGCCATGGTTAAAAGATGGCATGCTTGCGTGCCTGCGTCATGGTTAAAAGACTATGCGCGTGTGTGTATGCACATGTGCCCAGCACCAGATGGAATATAATGTCACATGGTTCGGTGACATGGACAACAGACCAATACTCCGATGGGCCCCATCATCAGTGGAGTAGCCAGTAGGGATTGGGGGCAGGGCAGCACTCAACTTTAAGGTCTCACTTTTTAAATAGGAGAGTGGAGCTCCATAGTAGGGCCCACTTATTGATAATCCGAGCTGCTTAAAATGAAGGTTATCCCTTTCAATGGGACCAAATTTTACTCTTAAAAAATTTGGTCCCACCATAAAATTGAGCATATTACACACTTAATCACATGCTCTATCATATTGTGGGAACAAATTCTATTGGATTCAAATTTAGGTAAAGTCCACTACAGTGAAATGCATTTATTTTGAAATGTTAAGATGTACAATACATGGGCCTCATTGTGGAGTTTCACACTCACAAAGCATGAGTGAGACACGGGATCTGGACTCATACTTTGCATTATTATGGTATTTACCCATTAACATTGCACCATTTATCTTAAATGGGTGAACGACGTTCAATGCTGCCCTGTCAACCATCCATGCCTACCACAACACTGCAGCCCATCAAACTATCACAAGCTAATCAATAGCAAAATTTCATTAATTATGGATAAATTAATTTACATGCAATCAATCCAACATGCGTCCTACTTCGGTTGGTGTGAGACCGAACTCTTAGTGTTAAAACAAGGTGAAATAGCTTATCATAAGCAGTTTGGATTCATTTTGATAAGCCCTAGTGCTTCTGTACTTTAACTGCCCTCATAAAATTTTGGAAAATTATATCTTCAAAAAATGTTGAGTTATTTTCAAATGAAGGATTTTTTGGATTTATTAATAAAATCAGAAAAACATAAATTGATTTTTTAATTATTAGTGATAAATTAATGATTAGCATAAAGTTTTGACTACTGATAAATTAAGAAGAAATCATTTTATAGTCCATGGGTGTCCTATGTGTTTAAAAGATAAGGAAACAGTGCATCATTTATTGATTCATTGTAATTTTGCTTATACAGTTTGGGTTGTTGTTTTTAAGTTATTTGATATTGAATGCGTGATGCCTAGATCTGTTAAAGATCTCTCTTCTCCTATGGAATTTAGGAAGTAAATATGGGCATCGTAATATTCTTTGGAAGCTTTTGCTTTATGCTACCTGTTGGAAACTTTGGTTGAAAAGGAATAAAAGAGTGTTTAGGGATACCTCTTCTTCTGTTAAAGAGGTTGTTGATTCCATTATTTCGTTTGTATCAGAATGGGCGAGCAGGAGGAAGGAATTCGTTGGTGTCTCTTTGGAAGATCTGAATCGCTCCTGGGCAGCAGTTTTTAATGGGGTCCGTTGTGCCAGAGTAATTCATAGACTTTAGTGAAGTCATCCTCCTGTTGATATTTTTAAGCTTAATTTTGATGGAAGTTTTTTGCGAAGTGCTCAAAGTGGTGAGGTTGGAGGTGTTGTCACGGATTGGAATGGAAATGTTATTAGAAATTTTAGTAGACCAGTGGATTGTTTGGATGCCAACGAAGCTAAAGTGTTTGCGCTTCTAATAGGGCGTCATTAGTTGCTCCAGTTAGGTGTGTGCAATCCTATTCTAGAAGGTGATTCATTTTCATCTATTCAGTGGGGTTCTGGGAAAGCATCTCATCCTTGGAGGCTAGCTGATTGCGTGGAGGAAGTGCAAGATATTTCGAGACAAGTGAAAGCTTATTTTCATCATTTTGTTAGAGAGGCTAATGATATGGCAGATGGTCTTGCAAGGGAAGGAGTTTTTTGCTCTTCTGTTAGTTTTAATGTTTTGTTCTGATTAACTTTTGCTAGTGGTTTGTTTTTAGTATCTTTTTTCATGTTCGCTTTGTTTCTCTTCTTTTTGGTGGAATAAATTTTTTTAACAATTATAAAAAATAAATTAATAACTATGGATCAATCCCTGGCTGTAGCGCTATTAGTGAGGGACTTGAGTGTGTGCGCGTGTACAAGTATTTATCGGAGCAAAGAGAACAAATGAAAATTGGTTGGATGACTCAGATTTCCCAATCTAGTACATTTTCCAGGGATTGGGCCAAAGATCTAAGCATGAATCACCAAACCACGTTCAACACTTGCATGAAGTGGGTGCATCAGAACACTACAAAATCTAAAGCATCAGATCATATCTTTCCTCTCTTAAGGGAGACCATCAATATATATATATATATATATATATATATATGGGCCAACTCTCCTAAGCTCAAGCTTAAGATAACGTAAACTCAGGAGTGTGGTGCGGCCCACCTGAGGACCCACATGGGGATGGGGGTGGAGGGGATTTCAAGGACTCCCTAAGATCTTCCTCTTCGCAAAAATCAGCCCAACCGTGATTTCTACCATCTCCATATGGGCTCAAAAGTTTTATGGTCAATAGTTCATTCGGATCGATACATAGTCAATCCAACCGTCCAATAAATTCGGATCTAATCAAAAGTTGGTGGACATGTGCAATTTAGAGGGGTCATGTGTTTGGTCCATTTGGATGGACCAAAGGTGGGCCCCACAAGCATGAGCTTACGAGATTTTATCATAAACTTGAGCTTAGGAGAGCTCTGCTCATATACATATATATATATATATATATATATCTCCTAAGCTAGAATAGTGCTGGTTCTACAAATCAAAGTTGATTATAACTTTTTTTTGCATGATGGAACTAGAAAATCCAGTTCTGATTGGATTTATCTTGATTTTGGAGACGATCATCACGCAAAAAACAACGATAATCGACTTTGATTTGTCGGACCGGCACTGTTTCAGCTTAGGATAAGTTAAGCTTCAGCTTAGGAGAGTTGGCCCCTATATTATATTATATTATATATATTATAACCTACATTATCCAGCTCAGTTCGCTAGGACATGGAGCATTTATAGCATTATATCATGAAAGGTAAGTTGCACTTGTAAGCCCACCAGCCAGGATGGTGACTTCTAACTAGATTAGGAAGGCCCCCCTACACTTGGTGCATTAATAGATGAACACCGACTATTTCAGGCACTTCCAAGTTTTTCATGCCCAACTAAACCTTTTGGGCTTCGATTATGTGTTAATATCAGATAAAGCTCATTTTAGATGGTAAAAGTAAAACATACATACGTTGCAGTGCATGCACATCTATGAAGCCATAATCATAATCAATGTACCTTCTCTTTAGCTCGTGGTGTGCCTGATTGTGAAAGTGCAACCAATGGTGGAACAGCACCTTCTTGGAGAACCATACTGCAGAATTTGTTGTGGTTTGTACAAAGCAGTAGTAAAGCAGCCGCTGCATTTTCCTTCCCTCTTGAGGAACCCAATTCGACCACCTCTACAAGAACAGGTATCCCTCCTTCCTGTCCAATTGCAATCTGCCCCTCATGTATGGTTGAAAGGTTAGCCAAGACAGCCACTGCCTTATCAACCATACCAGTTGCAGGGTCCATCAGTTCCACAAGATACTTCACAGCTCCAGCTTCCACAATCCGTAGCTTGTTCTCCGGAAATATAGATAAGTTGAACAAAGCAGTTGCAGCATCCTTTTTCCCTCGAGGAGTCCCATTCCCAAGTAATTCCACCAGAGGTCTGATCGCCCCAGATCGCCCAATTTTCGCCTTGTTCTCTTCAATCACAGATAGGCTGAAAAGGGTTGCCGCGGAATTCTCTTTTGCTTCTGCATTCCCCGTCTCAAGCACATGGATGAGAGGGTAAATGGCCTCTGCATTAGCAATAGCGGTCTTGTTGTTATCATTGATTGATAAGTTCAGCAGTGCAGTAACGGCGTTCTCTTGGGTCTTCAGGTCAGCTGAACGAAGTAGATTAACCAAATGGGGGATGGCCCCACAGCTTGAAATCACAATCCTATTGTCCATGTTGTGCTTAGCAAGAAGGCGAATCTCAGCTGCTGCATCTCTTTGGATGTCACCTGAATCACTCTGGAGATCTTCAGTTAGCTTCCGAACTTGGGCTTCAACACCTGAGAGATCAGGTCTTGAGTTCAAGGAAGGAGACGACAGAATCCTTGAAGCAAACCTCTCAGATGGCCGTCGCCAGATGATTTGGCTTCTGGATCGTGCCTCAGCCAACTGGGAGAGCTCAGGTTCTCTACGTGGAGGGGCAGGTGCAGAAGCCTCTGATATCAGCTCACCAGACGCATCGCTACTGTAATGGGTGAGATCACCCGACCGCAAGGCCTCAGTGGCTTCTCCAGCTCCTTCTTGATAATCAGAATTGGCAATGGCACTCGAGACTGACGCACTTCTGTTATGACCTTGAAACTGCTCATCAACTCTGCCGGCTCCAGAAAGATCCTCCCTTGATGATATCAGAGCTTGCCCATCAGAACCAGCTTTTTCATTAACTGAAGCTGTTTCTGTATCTTTGGAACTGCCTGGTGAAACTCGAGTCATATCCACCTCAACCACATTTTCGGCGTCCAAAGGTGGCCCACCCTCCATGAATGAGTTGAGATGAATTGTTGAACTGTTATGATTCCCATTGGAAGAAACACTTTGATGGGAACTAACCATATACTTGATTGAATCAGGTGATCTTGGACCATTCATCCTCGAAGCATTGCCCATTTGAGGAGAACCAAGAGGATCTCCAGCACAAGAATCTGCAGAGGGAAGAAGTGAGAGCTGGTTTAAGCTTGCTGACTTTACTGGATCCAGAAGCTTGACGTTGTTTAACTCACACCAATTTGCGATAAGTGCCTTGACTGTGTAGTTAGGAATTAGATTCGTATGAGAGAGAGTCTGGCGTGTCTTGGGACAAACCATCAGGCCCTGATCAAGCCATATCCTTATGTAGGCTCGTTCATAGGTCTGTCCTGATGCCACGATAACTGGGTCAGACATCAATTCAAGGGAAAGAGGGCAACAATAGTCGGGAGGAATAGGCACCCCATTGATAGCTTTACATTGTTTTATCTCAATGAGGTTGTCATGCATGAGTGTGACAAGTGCAACCATATGATCAATATGATCTGTCACTCCATTGATTTTATCTTGGTCCACCTTCGTTTTGACCTTCTCAAGGGCCACAGCCTCCAGTAGTAGCTCTTGATTTGATATCAAGCTCAAGTTGTTTGCAATCTTCACCAGGCTTTCGGAGTTAGGTGTGGTGTTCTCTTGCAAACATCTAAGAACTTCTTTTATGACATCAGACGTTTGTTCAGACCCTATGAGCTGAAACCTTTGTATACATTGCTGAATAATACATGTGAGAGAGAATGCTAGTGAGTCAGCAGAAATAGAAGGAAATCTATTTGTTTGAGATATGATTCTGCCCTTTTCAAATAAAGATTTTTCTGTTTAAAATGTATGGACAAAAGAATCATGTCCAGAGATGTCAGTCCTGTAGATGCCCCAGCAAACAAAAAGTGGCTGGTACAGATGGAGCATGGTGTGAATGAAAAATGGACATTTTGAATGTGGAAAAAAGAACTGACAAACAAAATGACAAGTTTTTTTAACCACCTTTCCTTAGGCTTCACTTGATGACTAGTCCTAGCTTTTTAACCATGTATCTTGGACTTCATATGATGGTTAGTCCAAATGGACAGTTTAAAGGCCTAAGCTTTTTCTAACCATCTTTCCTTGCACTTCACCTAATGAGAAAGTGGTTAGTCCAAATGGACAGTTAAATGGCCTCTGTTTTTTCTAACCATCTTTCCTTGCACTTATCCACCTAATGAGCAGGAGTGCAGGACTAACATGAATGTTATGCTCAGGGGAATTGCATGGCAAGGCCCATCTGATAGAATGCTAAGATTTCTCACATAGATGCTACAGTTGCATGTGCAGCAACATAGAAGTGGACCGATTTCAACAAAATCTTTTTCAATGCAGAGAGAGAGAGAGAGAGATGGAACTCCATATGATTTTCTCAGTACCTGAATGCACAATGAATCTGAAGTGAGGGACTGAAGAAGAGAATTCAGAAGCCTACAAATCTCAAGCCCGGACTTCTGAATCTTTGTTATTAATGATTCAATTTGGAAAACCTGCATTTCAAACAGAAGACAGTTTAGCCATTTACAGTGTGACTCAACTATTTCCATTTCTGCTAAATGCAGCTAAAGTTTTATTAGAAGAAACAACTGCCTTGAAAAGTTATTAGACTTTGTAAAGCCTTTTTTTTTTTTGGGTAACCCAGCCAAGGGGGCTGGACCCAATTGAGAGCCCAGACACACACGGGAAGACAGCCCACTAAATGCAGTTTCAACTTCACATTTATGTACCAAAAAAAATACCACCAACATAAGCAAAAGACAATAACACGAATGGAGACCAACGATCATATCTCCACTAAATCATCATGCAAGAGAAGTATTTATGCATGTGGAGTTGATGGAAGTAAAAGTTCCTGCAATGGAAATCAAAAGCTTCAACAAATTTTAAGTCGCACCATCTTTTGTTATATTCCCTATTGTTCTCTGAAAGAAATCACAAACCTCAACATAGTTTTACTTGATTTTTTTGATAACTGATGATGATTTTAATTAAATGAAAATAAAGGTATACAAACGTATCCACTAAGGCAATAAGTAAATTAGCCCACTATATGACAATATCCAAATTCAAATATTGATATGGTGCAGCATTTGCAATAACCCACACCTTAAAGCCCCTGCTTTAGCCAACTTGTCTTCTAAATGCACCACTCTTGGGATATATAATAAAATATAATATATGTGGTAAGTGTCCACTGCTTTCCTTGGCCAAGGCTTTATTTCAGTTAAATCCCTCCTTGGTTCGATCACATACAAAACTCCCATGGATTAAATATTTCCAACCTAGATGCAGTCTGTTTAAGTTCTCAAATTCAGATAGATGCTTCTAATCCTTTTTCATGGATGTTATGGATGGTGAAAGAATCTAACCGGAGAGATTTTCACAGATGGTCCATCCCAGTATAATGAATGAAGAGGCTGGATCACCACGACGTGAGGCAAGTAGAAGCAACATTGCAATAATTGCTAGCATTGCCTTTACATCACCACTCAACATTCATGTCATAGTTCTAAGAATTTACGCTAGTGTCATTCTATGGATATATAACTTAGGATGTCTTTGGATGGTTTCCACTATGCTTTGGGGAGACAGAGAAATTAAACATGACTAAACCTCTCCCTCAATACCAAAAACCCACTATGAGGCACTAATACTTAAAACATGAATTTGGGGCAAAGACTTGTAAAAACAATATCCCAAATATCATGAGTCCCAAAAGAACACTGACAATCAATCACGTATCAAACACCAGGTTGCGTTTACAGTGACTAAAGGATAGACTAAAGCACTTATCACTTTTGTTCAAGTGACCGATGACTTGATATCATATAATTGATCCAAACCGCTCATTGGAAGGCCTACTTTGGATGTTTCATAACCAAAATCATGCTGACCAAACGATCCTAAACATAAAGACAACATAGTAAACAAGAAAAAGAAAAAAGAAATCAACTAATTTTCTGATGACCATTCATTCTCGTCCTAAAAGATCCTCTGGTCAAAAGGTTAAGATCGTCAGGTCAGAGGACAGTATGATTTGGGGGCCTGGGGCCACGGACCATGAAGAGGGGGTTCCAATAGATGAGTGGCTTTTACCTCATGTATGTGAGCCATGTTTAAGAGAGTGGAGTTGCTTTATCAGGCTTAAGGGGGGAAAATGTGGCAACATCTTACGCTTTTTCTAGTCAAAATCCAGTACATTACTACAGATGTGCAAGAAGAATAACAAGCCACCACAGAACACTGGACTGCACTTACAAAGCAAAGTTTGCTTGTCATCTGTTGCCAGCTTTCCATGAGCTCCCCGGCTTCATTAACAACCACATCCAGTTCTTCCAATGCCTTGTTAAGTTTTCCATCTGAAGCTATCTCAGATTTTTCAATTTCATCAAGTATGGGCCTCAAGAATTTCAATGCTTCATCTATCTTCTGATAATATTTACGAATTAGTTCCGACTTTGTATCGCAGTGTGAAGAAAAATGATTGAATCGAGAGATGCTGTTGATCAGAGACTTTAAGAATGATATCTCCATCACACCTGTTACATATTAGGACCACCATGACCAATCAAAAGATAACAACACAACCATCAATGTGGCCCATTATGATTGTGCAAATTAAAAAGAAAAATAATCCCGATACTGCAAGGAAGAGAAAATATATACATATTTTTTATGCATGCATTTTTGAGTGAGAATGGGAAGACCATGGAGATAGGAGCAGAACCAGGAACTTTCTGTTGCAGGGGCAAAAGTAAATCAGCAATTAAAAGTGGAAATAAAATGTCCTTACATTGTCATAAAAAGCGATCTTTGGTTAATAAGGTGTGCTTATTCACAGAGTATTCTCAGTTTTTTGGCAGAAAGAAACCCTATATAACGCCAGCTAGTTTATTCACAGTATCTTTCTTTTTCTCTTGAATAGGCTGATAATTGTATATTCGAGACCATACATAGGAGAGCACCTGACTTCTTACATTTAAGAGGCAATTCATCATGAAGATTTCAACAGAAAAAGATGGCAAAAATGCCCCATTTTGTTGATGTGCCCCGCATTACATGCATTTTATATGAAAAAAAAAAAAAAAGAGGAGTAGAATAGGGACACCAACACACTGATAGTTTGCTCATATTCAATTGGGTTCGTATATTTCCACTAGCAAGTCAAATTCTCCTCTTCTTCTAGATTAACTTCTTTACCCACACTCATCCAAATTATTGGAGAAGCTCTTGACAACTTTCCACTGCAATTGAGAACCGTTGCGGTGAGTTACTTAAAGCGGGGGAGCACCCTTAGTAGGTAGCATGATAACTCTTGTTTCCTTTACACCAAAACCAGATAGTGCATCGCTTATAGCGTGGACACCCTAGCATGATACTGGAACAGTGTTTCAGAATTTATGGTTTTGGTGAAACAAACCTTGGCCATCAACCTGATGCAACTCTCCTCCTTTTATTGATCTTGGGACTAATAGTAAACTGGTGGAGTTTGTTTGTTTGATTTTCCGTTATTGTCAATTCCTCTTCTTCAGTCATTTCTATATTTTTCAATTTTTGACACATAAAATAAAAAGGGAAAAAGATCCCAAAAAAACCCCATCAAATCCTTCTACTTTTAATCCCAAATCAACCGTAATCTGTTTCATATAAAACCCTAGGTTTTCTACTAAATCCTTTCCATTATAAACCAAATCACTCCCCAAAATCATACCAGACTTTTATCAGAAAATCTCCAGTTTTTTCTCAATTTAGATATGATTAAAACCTCAAATTCTACCCCAATCAAACCCTAGTCCAGGCCCTTGATTCCACTTTCAACTAACCCAGACCTAAAACACCCTTGGCTGAACCGCCCTAACCTTTAGCCCTAATTAATGCAAATCACAGAACTTCACAATAGCAATGTCTGCATCAGCCCCATATCTTTCACCAAATCCCTCCAATCTACCCCTATTTAATCCCAGATTTCCCTAACAAATAAACCTTAGGTGTACCCAAACCTGCCCCCAATCAATTACACCCCTAGTTCTCCTTCTTTCCTCCCTAAATTGAGCAGAAGCTGCTGCCAAGTTACTGTTGTCCCCAAAAACCACCTATCCATCCCGAAACCAGTCTCCAAACACCCTTACCAGCCCACACAATACCTATCTTAATCCATATTTCTTCTGTAGCCTTTGCTGGTAATTTTGAAGTTTTTTGAATTGGTTGCTAGTTGAACATGTGTTCTTTTAAACCTTTTATCTCTTTGCACTGATTGTGGACAAGTTAGCTACTTATATTAAAGAGGAGATACCTTGGTGTATGTGTTTGCAGATGATATAATATTGGTGGATGCATTGAAAGATGGCATGATTTCGAAACTTGATAGACGGCAGAAGACTTTTGAATCCAAGGGTTTTAAAATAAGTCACACAAATATGGAATATGTGAATTGCAGCTTCAGTAGGGGTGTGCAGAAAGATGCAACCAACCCCTGTGAGGATTGAAGCTTAAGAACAAACACAAGGAGAGTCCTACCGATACCCTGGCTCTACGAATTAGTAAGGATTGGGAAATTGAGGAAGAGCTTTGAAGTGGAGACTTAGTTGTAAAGTTCTTTGTGATCGGCTCATACCAACAAGATTGAAGTAAGATTTTTACAAGACAGCGATTAGACCAGTAAGACCTAAGGAGCATGATGTTGGCCAGGAATAAAACTTGAAAAAAAATGAGTATAACAAGGACAAGAATGTTGAGATGGCTATGAGGTAAAACTAGGAAAGATAAAATAAAAAATGATCTCATTTTGGAGCATTTAGGGGTAGCATCTCTTGTTTGAGATGGTTTGGACATGTCCAACAAAGTTTCTCTATTATGCAAGTTGATGGCCCCTCAAGGAAAAGAAGTAGGCTAAAGCGGTAGCATCTCTCTATCTAAGGACAGATTGGAAGAACTGCAGCCTATCAAAGGATTTGGCCGAAACAAAATTCATGTAGCTGACCTCAACATAGTAAGGGCAAGGCTTTGATGATGGTGGTGGTTAAAAATCAAACAAAGGATGAAATCAGCCCAACGCAGCCATCTTAAGGTTGAAATCATGAGCACCTTTTAATGTATCAAACGCTCTTATCCAATCATAGGCACATTTAACCACAACTTACTTCTACGGTTCTATCTGAAAGAGAGGAGAAATTATGAATAACATTAAAAATGATTACAAGAATAATATAGGCCTCTTGGACATTATAGAAGGTAAGTTTTCTTTTATATATGGAATCCATTTCCTTTCTTCAATACATGGATCAATAGTACAGAGACTGAAACTAGAAAGATAGCTAAAAGAAAAGGACTAAAATAAGAAAGATATTAAAACTAATAATGCACAACTGATTGTTGGGTTATATCACTTATTTGGGCCTCTACTGCACACACTTGGGCCTGTTAGGATCACCGTGGGGCTTGGGCATGGACCCAACAGACCTAGGTCTTGCATATGGGTCTTGGGGTTGGATCTGCCTCATTACCCGAAAGCCTATCCTGTGGCAACCCCACTTGTGCTGCATCATTTCTGAAAGGAGATGGAGTCAAATTTGTAAATACCACAGGTTTCTCCTATAAAATAAGACAGAACTTCTTCTTCTTCTTCTTCTTCTTCTTCTTCTTTTACATCATACATTTCTTATTGCTGGTGAAAATGGTTGCACACAAAATATAACTAATAAATGCAATTTTATGATAAAAATAAACCTGTTAGCCAGTTCAGAGTGCAATTGAATGTACCATAATTTTTTTGCATTAGCAACATGTTGAATATGATGGATTACCCAATTCTCTACACATTTAATGCAGTACAGAAATCAAAAGAACACCACATCAGATATTTTTCTTTCATGCCCCCTGCAAATCATTATCTGCAATGATCAATGATCACCAACATTGAATCCGCCGAATGTATTTTTCACAACCACAACAACCCAAAAATGCAAAGTGGAACAGACAATAATCTATTCAGTTAAAAATTCGCATGTGCTTTATTTGGGTAATCACAGCTAAGACATACTTCTCAAACTAAAAGATCAGTCTCAAGTAGATAAATAAGTGGAACAGTGAAAAAATTAAACTGATTTGGTTGAGCAGTCATTCCGATGGAACAATGAAGAGAATGAAATTAAACCAAATCATCCCATCATCATCAACATCATACCAAGGCTTAAAAAACATTGAAAAAAATAAACTGATTTGGTTGAGCATTCATTGAGAAGGAACAATGAAGAGAATGAAATAAAACCAAATCATCATTAGCATCATCTTAGCCGCACCCATCAAAAACCAAGCCATCCCAATAACATTAAACTGTTTGAAATGCTTGATCATTGATTACAAACATAAACTATGACAAAATAAGTTAGAACATCTCAATCATTGAAAACAAAAAAATCAAAATCAACCATAGAACTCCAAACGATTGAAAAGACTGCAAGAAATGCACCTCTTATCCACCATAAACCTTTCAAACTTCAAAATCCGTGACGACCCTTTTCAGATTTTGGTTCGTGACACCCACCAAATGCAACAAAACGAAACAAATAACCCATTACCAGCCTCTTCCAACAAAACCCAGATGCGGAATCCTCTAAAAAAAGACTAAATCGACATGAAATCTCGACTTAGCAGACGTTTTCGCCGAAACTCAATACAGGAAGCAGCTCTCCACCCTTGTCAGACCTTCAGCTCGATTGGCGAAATTACACGTTTTGGGGGTGCCATTCATGTGAAAATCGATCTGGGTTTTCGATCTCGGCTGCGAATTCGGTCGAATCAGACGGATAAAAATGCCAAAAAAGGCATAGTTGTGAGGAGAGAAGGAATGGGAGAATAAAAGAGGGATTCTTCTTCTCCCTGTCCCTCCCTGAAAAAGAACTGAACCTGCCAAACCTAGCACTGTTACGTGGGGCCACTTATTAAAATTTGATTAGCTCTAAATAAATATTTTAGGCACGTATATATTATTTTAATCTTTAAATTTTAGAAATAGTTAGCGAGAGGTCCCTAAGATTTCATAAAATAAAGGCGAAATCGTTGTTTTTCTCTAATTGTTCTAGTGAAATTTGCCCAATATTGATCCCTACGTAGAACGGTGGGAGAGGACATAATATCGCTAGCGAGTAGCGACGACCCCATGCTTACGTACGTCAATTTGAGTTTGTTTTATCATTGAATTGGCTCTTAAATATGACATCAATCCAAATTTGTTCTACCATTGAATTGCCCATTTGATATTAAAAAAAAATAAAAAATGATTAGTGCATGTTATGAATATTCATCATCATTTTGTTCATCGAACAAGTTCAAATTGACATAAGCTTTGGAGATACCCTATATGCTAAAACTGCATTTTGAATCATTTGGATCTGATAATGATTTTAGGACTAATTTACAAGTAGTTACATGGATCACTACGGTAGAAGGTAAATTTATGCTGTGGTAACGTCTCTTAGTCAAAACATGTTGTCTCAGCTGTGGGGGCCATTGTTGATGGTGCACCATTGCTACTGGTCACACATCAGCACTGTTGAAATGGTCCTCATGAGAGACAAATGGACGGCAAGAAGCCTTGCTACAAAAACAAATGTGGGTTTTTTCTTTCTTTCCAAACCAAGGAAAAATCCATTTTGTCACCTCTGCCTCAGATGGTGACTTGGCCACTTGTTTCTACTTTCTACAACGGATCTGGTCTAAATTTTCCTGAATACTACTACCTCCAAGAGGACCTTGGACAACCACTGTGTTTACCATGAAACTTTATTAGAACTTGGAGACTTGGACTAACCATATCACTAATCCATGTTGACCTTGGGTCAGGATGGCAAAGGGTTGGGTTTGGTATTGACAATGGTGGCAATGGGTCGAGTTGGGTGGATGTGGATCGACCTGAGCAACGCAAGGTATTATGCATCCCCAAACAAACCCGACTCTTAAAAAAAGAAAAAAAAAATTAGATTCATTGGATATTATACCATTCACTGCTTAGACTAGTGAATATGATTAACTTTTTATTAATATCAACTATTATAAGGTTTTAGATTAGATGGTCATAAAAAATTTTGTATTTGATTGTTATAGTTAGTTAGATCTTAAAGTCCTCTTTGAATTTAGGAGTGGCTCTACAAACACGACCTCAAGTCCTATTTTGGAAAACAACATCAAGCATTCTTATGCTATTGTCATCGAGTTTTGGATGAACACAAAGTGTATAATTGAAAATAAAATAAGTTATTTAATATATCAAAATAAAGATCAGCAAACTAGAAATGCATACTTTTTTTTAAAGGGGTAAAAACCATCATGAGTTTTATTCCCATGCTTTTTGTTAAAGGAAAAGGATCATCATGAGTTTTGTTGCCTCTTAATCATGATGCTATCACTATAATAATGAGATAAATTCATTTCCATTGATTAGATGAATTTATCAATGTACTATTGTGATAAGATGTTTTTAAAAAGTCACAATATTATTGTGATAGATTCAAATCATCAATAATCTTTGTTATAGAGAAATGGTGCAACTTAATACACCTAATGAAGTTGCTTCTCTCTACAACATCCTGTATGTTGGATATAGAGTGCTGATGGTGCAACAGTAAAAAGTTCTACTTAGGGATGCAATGGATCGAGTTAAAAGGTTGACTCACCACAACCCGCTCCTATTAGGGTAGGTTTGGTAGTGGTTTTTGGGATTCAAGATAGATACAGACTTGTGGAATGACCAAAGTCAAATTATGGCATGCCCCTGCCACATGTACGATTAATTTATACGTTTGTTGTTCGAAATTCATATTTGAAACACCTCTAGTTTAATTGAAAATTAGTACTTATCAAAGTAGGTGTGAGGTTCAATGGTCAACTCCGCCTTAGCTCATCAAACA
Organism: Umbellularia californica; assembly: GCA_028538565.1. Classification (NCBI taxonomy): domain Eukaryota; kingdom Viridiplantae; phylum Streptophyta; class Magnoliopsida; order Laurales; family Lauraceae; genus Umbellularia; species Umbellularia californica. Next base: position 8,360,975 of record JAPQWN010000006.1, on the reverse strand, counting down.
AAGTCAACTATATGCAATTTTTCTTTGCCTCAAAATTTGAGAATCATCAAAAAAACTACCCTTTCACAGAAATTTATCATAAACGCCCAAGAATACATGCATTCATGGCACCTATGCCTAAGTTTTTGCCTTCCTTTTGAGTCAATCAAACAATGTCAAGAGATTTGATAGGCAGTTTCGAAAATCAGTGCACAGCATAACAGGAGATGTTGCAGTTAGGTGAAAAAATCCCCAATAATCATATACTGTTCTAAGTTTCTCTATCACTATGGTCTATTAATACATGTCAATTGAAGAAAGTTGGGTAAGTTCAGTGCAGTTTTTAGAGAGATTTTCAAGAGGGTTGAGATTTTTTCAATTGATCAACCTTACATCCAAAGGATCATGTCCTGTCTTAGGGATGATCATTGTGGTGGACCCATAGTGGGGCCACACACACACCACCATGGATTGATTGTATTCTTCTGTTCCAATTGGCTGTATTTTCAATGTGTAAATGCAACAAAGTTGCAGCATTAGATGCTTGGCAAGGGCATGTTAACCATTCCTCATGTCCTAGGCATGTGTGGACCAGGAAATTCTCCTTGGGGGGTTCTATTTAAATATATATATATATATATAAAGGAAAGGGGCAAATGTAAAAATATATATATATATATATATATTAATTTTCATAATTTACAATGGGTTTAAAGAATTCCGAACTTCGGGTGGGGGCTTCCGCCCCCATACACTTGTACTTGGGTCCGCCCCTGATTGCGGGGTTTTTTCCATTTTTGGGTGTTCCCCTGGCATTCTTCCATGATTATCTTTTTGCATATGATGTGAAGAGCTTGTGATCTTTGGCAAAGCATTTGAATGTTAAAACACAAATAACCCATGTATAAGACCACTCCCCACTTTCACACTGACCTAGTATTTGGGTTAGACATATGCCGTCATAGTGACATGAGAGCAATGTCAGTACATGTAAGGTTAATGTCCAACTTATTCCTCTAGCGTGGTGATCATAGTCAAATCTTTTCAAAAAACTCTTAAAAAAAAAAATCATAGTCAAATCTTTTCAAAGAAAAACCATACAGATGGAATTTGTCATAGTTCACTTAAAAGTTAAAACCCCCAAGGCCATGCCAACTTGTAATGTCTTTCTCATTCACACAAACATATGAAAGCAAGTTGTTAATATTTAAGCCCTGTTTGGGAAGGGGGGAAAGAGGGGGGAAGGAAAAAAAGGAGGGGAAAGTGGGGGGAAAATGTTTTTGGAGGGTGTTTGGGAGAGGAGGGGAGGGAAAATGTGGGGGGGAGGGGGAGGGAAAATGGGGGGAGAGGGGGAGCAAAAATTTTCCCCCTAAAACAGGGAGGAAAATGAGGGAGGGGAGGGAAAATGAGGGAAAATGTCTTTTTTGCCCTTTTTGTCATTTTTTGTCTTTTAGAAACTTTTATAAAAGTAAGGGCAAATGGTAATTTTTCATGTACTTCACAAACAAACAAAACCCTACTTTTTCACTTTTCTTCCCCCTACTTTTTTACTTCCCAAACAAGAGGAGGTAAAATTAATTTTCCCTCCCCTCCCCTCCCCTCCCCCCTTCCCAACCACAGCATTAGTCTTTAATTTAGTATTCAATCTCAATCTTTCTCTCTCTGAGATGGAAATTACTATTGTTTATCCCTCTCCTCTTCAACCCCAATACCTCATTATCATCAAGCAAAAAGTGAGAATAAATTGATTGTAAGCTATTTAAATTTAGGTGTTGTTTGGCAAGTTTAGTTTGGCAAGTTTAATTTTTGGGTTTAATTGACTTAAAACTAATTCAACTGTATATATATTAGAGTGCTTCATGCTTACTTGCCCAAGTTAATGTGAATGTATAATTCAGACAGCTTTAAACAAGTTAAGCCGAGACGAGCTTGGTTAGGTTAGACTTTACCCCAAACCAAATTTGGAAATTTGGGCAATTCTCATGTTGGGCATGTCCATACACCTGATCCGACCGGCCTAAAAGCGAAAGTTATTGCCCTCGGACCATGGATGCTAAACAAAGTGTGAGTTACTTTTACCTAATATATATGAGTTGTGTCTCCTTACATTTGTGAATTCCCGTCACCTTAGATGTGTACGTCTAAGAGAGTCCAACCCCTACCTTAGCTAGGATGCCAAAGAAAAGAAGAAAAAAAAAAAGTCAACTGGGTTCGTTGACTTGGTCCGTCGGACTCAGTTGTCACATGGACTGAGTACTCGACCAGCCTAAAACTGAGTTACTTGGCTCGGTTACCTTCCACATTCCGAGTTGAGTCGAGTGAGTTTCTGAGTTTATAAACTTTGATTTTGGACTAGATATTCGTATGGTGGTGGCTGTTCCAACTCCTTTTCTCTTCCAGATTCCATTTTCAGACCTTCAGAAAAATGGAGTCAAGAAAACTTAAGATATTCAGAATTACAATAACCTGAAAGCCTAGAACTTCAGTAAATTATGATTTCAAGGGGATTTGGTACCAAACAGCTTCTCAATCTTGTCCGCTAGCTAAATATTAAACCTGTGTTTTAACATATTGGAGTGTGCCACTTATCCTGCACCTGACCATTTTATCAGAATTGAAGCCATAGGTCCAGCCCACATGCCTAACAAATCAGTATGGGACTATGGGTCCTCCTCAATCGGATCTGACCCACATCGTGGTGCATTTAAGAGCCATTGTTGTCCTGCGGGCTCGACCCAAACCTATATTTTAGCCTACTGGTTAGAAGGCCCAGGCCTGTGCGGCTGTGATGTGCCTTTGTATTATTAAAGCCAAGCAATCCTACATGTCTAGCACAAAGAGAAGTGTTATATATAGGATAATATTCAAGTGCATCATCCCTCACCATTTGTGGTGAGGGACACCCCTTTTGGGGAAGTTTCAAGTACAAAAGTGTTTTTGTACCTCACAAAAGGTACACTTTTATACTTCAAACTTCCCCAAAAGGGGTGTCCCTCACCAAAAATGGTGAGGGATGGATGCACATGAAGATCCATATATATATATATATATATATCTATCTATGGGGGTACCCCCCCTCTTGTACTTGAAACACCCCCAAAATGGGTGTCCCTCACCATTTTTGGTGAGGGATAGATGCACATGAAGATCCTCCATATATATATATATATATATATATATATATATATGCAGATGGGCTGAGCCTAAACCTTATTTTCAGGCACTTGTACTGTAGCTAGAGCTTGGTATTAGGAGTAATAGCTCCACAGACTGGGCTTGGACAAGCTTCGGCCAGACTTGCCGTGGCCCATGAACACCCCTTACGAGGACCTGGATGGAAATTCAAGAAATTCGAGAAAAATGTTATAAATTATTTTTGTTCTTACCATATATTCAGACTGAGTTTTGACTTTTTGACACGGTCAAGACCTGGCCGAGTCTCCGAATGAACTTGGCCCAGAAGTTTTCCAAGCCCAGCCATGTTTCAGAGCTTTTGAACCATGGTCAATTCATAACCAGGTCAAAAGTGAGCTGGGCTTACTTTATTTGGATTGACTGTCCCTTGTATCCATCACTAGTTGCAGACAATCAGGTCACAGGCATGTTAATGTTATCTCTTTCCAAACTCATGAAATTCATGAGGGAAGCAGCACAGCACCCTGGAGAGTAATGTTTAGAGGCAATCATGGCATGTCCATGCATGAATAATCATGGGCCTAATTTGTGCAGGGACTTTGAGAATAAAGACCTTTCTATGGTTCACAAATATGGCCTTATTTGGCCCCTTTACTTTGTGTTGGGATGCTTTTAGAGCTTTGATACTTTTTGAGTATCAAATTCCCATCACATATCTTATAAAGGAGGCACCTTTGTCTTGTCCTTTTTATTATAATATATCAAGAAGATAAAGGCAAATTAGACAGCTCTCATGAGTTTCAACCTGCTTGGAATCACAAGGTTCACCCTCTTCCTTGCAAGTTGCAACATACTCTTTCCAAGAGCAAATCAGGTTTGTGCAGCAATATTTTCATTTTCATGGAAATTTGTGAATTTTTTTTAGATATACGAATTCAGTATTCAAGATTTGGCCCTACCAACATAACCCACCCAGAGCATATATGGTTGGTCATGGGTCATAAAAACTTGACCCACATTTGAATAGGTCGGGTTCGGGGTAACCCATATAACCTTAAATGTGTTGGGTTAGGGTGGACAAGCATATATAAATCCATTTTTATAAATAACATTTGGTACGTTTTCCTTTTTTTGCCAGGGATATTTTGGTATTAATAATAGTCTGCTTTATATAAAATGAGCCAAGCATGTGTTGGCCTTTTCCCCTACAACTTACTCAAATATAGCCTTAATAATTGAAATGGATTGGGTTTGGGGCCAGAATTCTAGAAGTTGGGTCGGGTTAAATGGGTTGACCCCATTAATGCAGGTTATGTGGGTCGGATCAGGTTCTTGCTTGATCCATTTTAAAAGAATGGGCTGGATAGAGGTTAAATGTCAACCCACATGCATCCCTTTTCAACTCGACCCATTTTGACCCCACCTGACCCATTTTCCACCACTATCAGGAACACCCATGGGAGAAAATTACCCTTATAATGAATGCCTTCAAGTAAAAGAAAATAATATCTTTAAAAAAGGATAATTTCCGGTGGAGAAGATTGAACTTACAACTCATCTATCTTATGTCGCTCGAAAATCAATCTCACAAGCTTATCTTCTCGAAAAAAATGTTGGATATTGTCAAATGTGTCTTTTTTTTTTTTTTTTTTCTCTAGTGATTTTGGTAGAGTATAGTGGAAAATAGACTGGATTTCAAATAATTAAAAATTTGATTTTATATGATTTCACTGTTTTTACCTTTAATAGCTCAATTATATTACTATTTCCTTGTCTTTTTAGGACATTCTTAGATGTAAAAATGCTGCAACATTATTTGAAACTTAACATTACTCAAGAACATCACAAAAACAGAAAGAGTAATCAGATTGTATGTCCAATCTAACTGCTACTATTATAGTGAGATTGTTTTTAGTGATGGATGAGCCAACAGTGTCATATGAGAGGTATAGATCTGTGAAAAAAAGACCCTACTCTATTGAACATATGTAACTTACTGAAACTTAACTTTGACCACTAGTTTATCACACTTTTTCATTCTAATGACAACTATATTGTTCTGATGAGACTGAATCTTCGGTCCACTAGTGTAGAAATAGGTTCGTCATTGAACGGTTAACATGAGCTGTTGATGTAGGCCATGGGCATATGACACTTTGGGCTTAGACATTTTGGTCCATGTCTTCATTCTAAATTAGATTGTTTACAACTTTAATAGCTTCTCATTGGATTATATTAATGTCTATAAGAGTCTTGATTTTATCTCCAAACCAATTAGAAACCACATGTGTGACTATCATTATGGTTCATCATTCCATCAAAGTAGGATTTGATTTGGGACCCACAAGGGATGGCAATCAAACTTGTTCAGGTTGTGGAGTCTGGGCCCCACTTGGCTGACTCTTGTCCCAGTTTCAACTGGTTGATTAGAGGGCTAAAATAGTAGGATGCTGAGATATTGGGTGACCACAGATTGACGAGATACAGTTAAGAAGAAAAAAGATGATGTTGATGATGATTGATGAGGAGTGTGTAGACAAGTGATTTTCTATGATTGAGCACACGTGTGAAATTGTAAGCTGATGCCATCCACCTATTGAAGGGCATCTAAGAATCCAACCCATTGAATATTGCTCCCAATAGCTGCCCGCAGTGGCAGAGTCGGGATTTTCGTTCGACGGGATGGTCCCAAATAGATAATTGGATTTTGGGGCAGACCAAGTACCTTTGTATGGTTTTTAGGGCGATCTCACAATTCTTACGTGGATCTTAAAGTAGGCCCAGAATATTCATGTGTTTGAAACAGACCCAAGTCTAATGGGGCGACTGCTCCTAAAAGCATGTATGTGGGTCTGCCCTTGGTTGTGGGGACCTGATCAGATGGCTGCTGGGTCACATCTGATGAGTGGCAGATCTCAAATGGCTATGCTTTTCACACGTGTGCTGAATGAGGTCAGGTAGGAATCTGCAAAGTATATGCTTGGAACCATAGATCCAGTCTAGCCACACTCTTCCAGACTCTTGTTCTTGGAAATTTTACATATAACTACCTTATCTTCATGAAGACTAGAAATTAGCTCCTTATTTTGCGAGATTCATAGATAACCACCTCTATTAATTTAAAATTTCGAATTGCAGTCTTTTGATTGATGGAATTTGACATAAATTGTTGTAGGATAGAAAATCTCTTTGATTCCCCTCAGTTCAAATTACACTGTAGAAACTAGTTTTGACTAGGTTGACTCAAATTTGATAATAGTATTTTATAGCCATCGCTCCAAACTTAGTCCAATTAATATAGATTTAAGGAAAAAAAAAATCAAAATACAATAGACTACTTACTTGGTGCGGGTGGTGGGGTGGCATAAGTTGTGGGTTTCCTTCCTTGTATTTCTTGCTTAAAACTTGTCCTAGATTTTTTCATTGTGCATTTACATGCGTTTAGCGGGTGCCACAAAGGAAATAGTCCTACTGGGTTAAACACCTCAGGGATACCCACGTCATTAAACAAATCAAAATACAATAGTCTCATATTGAAACACAGGCATAGCTATTGATGAAAAATTCAACAAAGCCACCAATTAGCTTGCGTTAAGTCAAGTTGGGCGCCATGACATAGTTCGTTTATCGACCAAGTTGAAAATGTTTTCCTAAATCTAAGTCCTGATCAAAAGCACAAACTCCAAACCTTATTAGGCCTCCATGCGTTTTTCTTACCGGTAAGCACTTTGTTATTCTCTATTGAATTTCCACATTAAATAAAAAGATAAAGCTAAATCTGAACCTCCCGGGCCTCATTCCAAAACAACAATTAAGCAAAAAAATTACCCGAAACTTCGAATTATTGGATTGAATCTTGTTCGATTTAGTGTATCTTAAACTCTCATCCCTACAAATTCATGGGGTCTACTAAAACCTCACACTAATTAGAGGTTGTTATTTGTAAAAATAAAAAGACATACCAATAATTCAGAAAAAAATGTTCTTTATTGGATATTTATTTGATTGATTGATCCTGATCTATACAAAAATAATAAAAAAATAAAATAAAAAATAAGAAATGATAAAACTAAAACCTCAACTGCTCCTCATCAGAAATCCTTCCACTCTCTCTCTCTCTCTCTCTTCGTCTGCTGCGATTCCGGGACAGAAAAACCACTCAGTATTTAAAAACGACGCCCGTCCGATTCCCGTATCGATCATGAGAAAGAAGAAGAAAGCCCTAGATACAAACCCTAACTAGGGTTTCCTTCTTTCTTCTCTTTCTCTCTTTGTATCTTTTGTTTATCTTCTCTTCTTTTCCTTTCCTCTACCGTAGAGATTTTCAGATTCCAGTTCCAGTGATTATCGACAAGATAGAGATAGATAGAGAGAGATGGAAGGATTTGGTGGTGTGGATAGGATGGAACGAAACCCTGATATTAGGGATAAGGATGAATTGGGCAACGGATCCTCGGGTTCGTTTTCAATTTCTCTATCTCTTGTTGTTAATTCTCTTTTTGATTTGATGTGGTTTTTTGTTGTCAATTGTTGCTTCTTTCTTTTATATAGATCTGTGTTTTCTGGGGCATGGAAATGGGTATCTGATGGAGAAGTAGATTTTGCTAGGGATAGTGCTAGCTGATGAAATTTGATTGAATAGATGGGTTTTCTTGTGTTAAAAATGGTCTATTGATTTGTTGAATGCGCTGAGAACTGGAGCTTGAGTTGGGTTTCGTGGTGCTTAGAAATGGGTTCATAAATTTTCTAGTGAATTGGTGAATTTCACTGTCACTGTATCCGAAATCCACTGCTGATTGCTTGTTTTTTGTGAGCTGAAGTGAAAATTTTAGTCTTTTTTCTTGTCATGACTATGCTGCAGTGGGAATTAGGCCATTCATATCTATGCTACCTGATTATACCTACATGTACTGGAAGTATGTCAGATTAGATAGCGTAAGTCCTTCCATTATGGGGATTCTTAGGATACATGAGCTGTATGGTTTATTCTTAGGTCGGGCTTTCACATGAAAAATTGTAGTCATCGCACCAAACTCCCTATCACAGGCGGAAGAGAAGAAAACTTGGAAAGCCCAAAAGAACTCAAGATTTTTCATTATTCATAGTCTACCCAGCCAAAAGGCTTTACAATGCTTTATAAAGGAAAAGACAAACCTTATATCTAATCTCAACCATTAAAACATCAACCACTTAAAAGACGTAAAAAAATAAAAATAACTCAATAAAATAGAAATAAACATCAATAAGAACTCTAAATAAGATGAATAGTTGCACTGGACCCATAGGCTTGGTTGACCCTTGGGGACCATGGGTCTGTCTTGCATCAAATTTTGCACCTAAGTATCATTTATCTGCAGAAAACTTTGATTTTACCTTGAAAATATTGCTGCACAAACTTGCCCTTAGTGAGCTGGATTTTCAATGTCTTAGCTAAATTCTATTTTTTGTTTATCTTGTTAATATATCAGCAGAACCAACAGAAATTCCTGCGTGTGCATTTTGACTTTGTATGATTTCTGGCACAAGAAAGGCAGGGTCATTTTTATGTGATTTGTATATCCATATGCAGTTGATGCAGTGCGGTCCAAGAAGAAAAGGCCCCACTAATGAGCCCCACCAAGAAACCTTCCATTGATTTGCTTTCCTCAAATGGATTAGTAATTTTAGTGATTTGATTTGATTTAAATTTACGAGAGATTTTAGTGATTTAATGTAATCAGGGATCACTGAATAATTTGGTTTCTATATTTAGATTGTCCTCTATCATTTATAGAGGAAAGTTCTGGATGTAACACATGCTATTGATAATAAAACTTCAGAGTGTTCTCGTGAGTTCTTCTTTTGGTGTTCTCATCTAATTGGCCTTTGGGCTTGAGTCTGAAGGCTTGATGGCACCATCGGAGGTGACGATCTTTCAATTGAGCGTGGTGGGGCTGCAGCAGTAGTCTATCAGAGGATTTGGCTTATGAATTGATAGATCAGAATGAAGAAACAGAACTCATGTGGCCGACTCCAACATAGTTTGGACAAAACTTTATGACGATGATGACGACAACATAGCGCCTAACTAGGAACACGATATAAGTCGGGATCAGCCCGGATCTTTGTTATTAGATTAATGTCTGTTGATATTCATATGACTGAAGTAAAGGGCTGATTATAATCCCCCAACACTAAAATCTAGTAGGCACGTAAATTTCAACAACTATCAGTAATCAAAGAACACTTCCAAAAATTCTTTAAACTGACACTCAGAATTTTAATATTAATAATGCCTTTAACCTACTGAGAGGAGAACCCATTTACTTATGTATATCAGCCCCATTGACTTCTAGACACACAGCAGGTCATGGCAATATCTGGATGTGTATTTCTTGCTATTGCTGCTGTTACCAGTCAACGGTAAGGCTGAACTGTTAATACCCTATAGGCTCCTACAATACTGTTGTCTCTCTGCGACGTGAGAGCCAGACTATTATGTATGAATAGAAGATAAACTGGACTTATCTGATCCAAAAGATAGATTATTTGGATCCTTCTAATCTCTGTGACAGTCTATTAAGAAAACCCCATTGTCATTCATGGACCATACGCAGCCTGCCCTAATTGCAACAAATTTAAAATTTCAGCAATGCATCAACCATTCATAGCAGCAGTGGGTTTGGGCTGCGGAAAAGATGGATGGCCTCATCCCCATCTTTTATAGCAAATCAAGGAAGGGTCTCCCACCCAACTTTCACAAAGAAAAGCGGTGATAGAGGCTTTAAATAGTCATAGAAGTGTGATAATATTATAAATCTAAAGAAACACCATCCGGCCTTTGCAAGGTATGCGTATTTTATGTTCTAAACAAACAACCCTTCTTGTAATCTGAGGCTCGATAATCTAAAAAAAAACATGGGCATCCTAATTAAAGGTATTTTTAACTTATTTGAGAAGAAGAAGATTGAGAGTCCTAATAAACTAGGAAAGCAAATTAAATGGTTTTTTGCAAATCCAAAATTTTCTCAAATTCTTCATATTCACTGTGAAGAGCCTTATGAAGTGGCCTCATTGGAATCTCCTTGCACTTCATCAGAAGATTTCTATGTTCTTCCTGGAAGGATTTCTCCTTATCTGATGTCTAGATGTGTTCTGTTTAATTCAATAATTCTGTTTGGCATGACAGCAGGTGCTTGAGGTGAAATTCCAACGGTTGAGTGAGTTTAAGGATTATATATCATTAGAATGCCCGGGTGGTGAAGATTCGGTGCGGACGGCGGAGGTAGAGATGCGGGTGCGGGAGGGCGATGATGATAGAAAAAGATATGGAAGATGATACCTTTTCTTGGGCTCTCTCCAAACTCCGATCTGGAGGTATTACGTCAGATGAGCAAGGTAGGGCTCAAGAGGCTAAAAAATTGGGCTCTCACCAAACTCCAATCCAGGAGGCATTAGAGATTTCTTGGAGGAGAAATAGAAGAAAACTCATTTTCATTAATCACGATTCATTTCCTAGTCAAAGAGGCTTTACATCATTATATAGGAAAATAAATAACCCTAAGACTAATCTGGACCATCCAAACACACTGATGGCCAGGATTAAAACATCCTAATAAGCAACCTAAAACATAATTAAAGGCCTAAATAACATAAAATAAGGCTCGGACATGATAACTGGGTTGGGCCAGTTGGCGGGTCGACCCATGGGGGACTATTGGCCTGTCTTGCATCAAGATTTGAACTCAAGTCCCATGGAGTTGAATATTAAGTTATTTCTTATGAGTGAGCCAGGTAATGTCGAATTAGGTTTCATGCTCTGGTCGTGGTTGCGATTAGGATATGCACAGGATCTTGAAGTTATGTCTTCGTGTCAGATGGAGTAGGTTTTTATCCTTTGTAGAGGTACTGAGAACATAGTTTAACTGGCATTGAGTGGAAAAGGAATTCACAAGGGCACAAAGCCAACACTAGATGCATGGATTAAGGATTCAATGATGGTGGTGATTGGAGTTCGCTATGCCAAAAGACAAATTGTCTTTTGATAGGCTACAAAAAATTTATTAATAAAGGTGATAATATTACAAACGGCGCTGGAATATCTCCACAAGAGGAAAGTGACACAAAGCAATTCACAAGAGGAAAGACATATCACACGTCCTAACTGATTACTTGATCTCAAAGCCCAACAGTTGCTCGTCGGTAATGTAGGGATGTGTAGAACACACATGGGACATGTATGAATCTGAAGTTAATGTGGTTTCCACTTCATATCTTCTTATAGCTGTTGATAACTTGATACTTTTACTTTGTTTCGAATTGCTAAACCCAGAATGGCAATCCACTCTTCTTTCTATGTTGTAATGCAAAATTGCATTTGGTTCTTTGACACTGAAGAGATTCATCATCTACTGCAATGCTAAGACAACGCTTGTTTCATTTTTATATTTGTTCCTCCCATCGGAAATGTATCAATTGAATTAATGGAGCTGTTTTTGCTTTTCCTTTCCTCTAAATAGATGAAAATGCAGAACTGGTTAGACAGCTACTTCTGTCTCATGGTTTAAGTTGGCTCTTTTGTCTTGCAGTTCATCCACACTTCGATGCATCACAGTATGCATTCTTTGGTAATGATGGTTTGGAGGTTGAGCTAGGTGGACTAGAGGAAGATGATGTTGCACTGGTTGGATTTGAGAATGATGAGTATCATCAATTCTCATTGTTTGGTGATAGAGAAGAGGTGAGCTTTTCAATTATAGAGAAGTGTGCATGAATGATGAAATTGGTCTCAGTTTTATTTAGAATGTCCATCAGTGGAGTTCAGATTGAGTTTTTTATTCTTACCCTACTGCGTGAATGATGAAATTGGTCTCAGTTTTATTTAGAATGTCCATCAGTGGAGTTCAGATTGAGTTTTTTATTCTTACCCTACTGCGTGAATGATGAAATTGGTCTCAGTTTTATTTAGAATGTCTATCAGTGGAGTTCAGATTGAGTTTTTTTATTCTTACCCTACTATTATTCTGATTAACTATGTTGCAATATTTTAAAAACCGGACCTGGATTATATGGTTGGACTGTTTATGACCTGAGCAGCTGCCTTGGATAATCTGGGAAACCATGCCTTTTGACCTTAAAAAAGTGGATGTTAATGGGTGGTCAGACCAGTATGAGCTGACGATTTTTGGCCAGTTTGAATGTCTCAATATATTTTATTTTATTTTTATCTCATGTCAAATGGTGTTACAGTTAGGGGTGCAAATGGTTTGGTTCCGGGGCGGAACCATGGTGGATCCAGACCTGTATCTATCTTTATAGATTTGGATATGGATCTGACACGGAAATTACTTGTTGTATCCTGATCTGGCATCAACTTTTAAAAATAAGGATTCGGTTCCAGATCTGTATCCGAAATAAGATGTGGAGTGCATTAGTATAATTGGATAAAAGAGATTCAATTTTTCTTAATATACAAGTGAGGCAATTATATGGTATATGATTAAAGCTGAGTAGATTCTCAAATATGAATATTACTCGAGCTATGTAGGCCCTTAAAACCTATATGTATTTTTAATATGTGAATCTAATCGTACCGGATTTGGATATTTGGGTTGGAACATACAAGGATCTGGTTCCAATCCCATATACATGGATTTGGATCATCATTATCATCAGAATTTTGTCCCAATTATGTTGGGTTCAACTACATGAATTCTGTTTTGTTGAATTTCTCCCAGCTCCAAAAGCAGGTTCCGTACCTGCTTTACTTGGAAACGGAGACTTTGGATACTCGGATAATCGGATACTCATTTGCATCCTTGGATCAATTATATATATTCTAACTCGTTGTCCTAGACTAAGACTACTAGCTATGTCAATTTTATGTGTTGCAAAGTGGATTTGGACATCTTATAATGCATGTGTTGGCATATTTGTTGCATCTGCTTTGTACATTAAATTTTTTGCAGACCTGCTTTTCTAACTTTTTATTTGAAAGTTAGGATTTGTCTGTCTGTCGTTGGCATCAAACAGATTTCTTTTGCATTTCCAGATTATGTTTATTTTATTATTTTATCTTTTTTCCTAAACTTTTTTTTTTCTGATAATAGTAAAAATTTTATTTCACCACCACAACAAAAAGAACAAACGACCAAATACATGGAAAAACTAATAAAAATTTTACATCAAATAAGATAGAAAATTTAGAAACTCCTACCCTGGCAAGACCATCCGCCATTGAATTAGCTTATTGTAGAATATGACGAAAAGAAGCACCCATTTTTTTGATAAATCCTGCACATCCTCCACCCAATCCGCAATCCTCCTAGGATAAATAGACTTCCCTGAGGCCCATTGAATAGCTGAAAAAGAATCTCCTTCAATAATAGGATGAGATCCTTGTAAAGATACAGGTCAGCTTGACCTAACGGGTCAGCCCACGACCCATGAATTGGGTCAGCCCACAAATCAAGTTAGTGTATGAGTTGTCAAATAGATACTAGTTACCTTATTATGATCTGTAATCATGTAATTAGATCTTCTAAGTTAGGCAATACAATACCTGTAATCATGTAATTAGATCTTCTGAGATTAGGCAATACTGTATTATATAAGGATGTCCATCGTCAATACAAACACACAATTCTCTTGCAACTGTCTCTCTCTCTCCTATATGGTTCTGTAATCTCTTGCATGGTTCTGTTTCGGTTCAAGATCATCTCACATGGTATCAGAGCCCTAGAGCACTGATCGTCTGTCCATTCCAGCATAGGAGAAGACCCGCGACAGTTCTGATCGTCTGTAAAAGCACTGTATCGGCTGTGATCAAAGGTGGCCCACCTGTTGATCACCCACTCTCTAAAGAAATACTCCCATCCTGGTCGACCATCACCCCTGGGAATTATACACATTTTTTCCAGATTTTTTGATCATCTGAGGTAGGCCATTCTCTCTGATTTGTACTTCTCCTATTTGAGCACATAGTTTTCATCACGACCGTCCAACTTTCTGGTCTCTCAAGCTTTTATCAAAATTCCACTTGGAGGAGCTTCGGATTTTTGATACAGAGATCACTGTGTGATCTGATCATACCCTTGATCATCCAGTGGGGTCCACAAACAGGATTTGTGCCCAGATTCAAGGTTGCCTGGACCATTATTTCTGGATTTTTTTTTCAACCTGCTCTCTGTAGGCTGAAATCTGTCATCTGTTCATTCTGTAGGACCCATAGCACTCCTCTGTGCTCAGATCAAGTCATCTGTCCTCTGATCTTTCAGCAGACTTGGACAATTTTCTGGGATTTTTCAGATTTGGCCATTTTCTGGGGATTTTTTTTAGCTCTGGTTGGTACTTGTGACTGGATTTCTCATCTATTCAGTCTGTGAACACATTATTTATTTTCATGACTTCTGATCGCACTACATCGGGCATTACTGTCATCCTTGATGGCACCAATTATTCCTATTGGTCCCATCTAATGCAAAATTTTCTCAAAGGACAAAAACTTTGGAAGTATATTGCTACGCAGATCCCTGCACTAGATAGTAAGGATGCTAAGTTTGAGGAAGGGGAAGCTTCAGTCGGGAAGATCAATTCTTGGATTGCCAATTCGGTCACGCCATCTATTGGGAATTAACTAGCTAAATTCAATTATCTTAAGGATGCTTGGGATTATTTAGCTAAATTGTATACTCAGCCTAATGCTACTCGCCGGTATCAATTAGAATGGGAAATAAAAAAATGCAGACCAAGGCAATGACTCCATTCATGATTGCTTTATCAAAATGACTGCTTTATGGGATCAACTGGCTCTAATGGAACCCACTTTTGCAACAACTGATGACGCCCATACCTTTGAGGTTTATAGGCAGCAGACCCGCCTGGTTCAGTTTCTTATGGCTCTCCGCCCTAATTTTGAATATGTTCGTGGTTTATTATTACATCGGTCTCCACTGCCTTTTGTTGACACGGCACTCTCGGAACTACTGGCAGAAGAACAAACTCAGTTTTCTCTTACAAAGAAGAAACATGTGGAACCCACACATGTCCTGTCAGCAAATGTTAGTACCCTTCAGAATGATCGCTCTTTTCCACCTGGTACCAATGACTTTTGCAATTATTGTAAGAAGAAAGGGCACTGGAAACGGGACTGCCTAACTAGACCTCAAAGGCCAAACAACAAGAACAAACAATATGGTCATTAGCCCAATCGTGGTCCCATGCAATCATATTCCCAACGATCCTATGCTACCAATGTCACTGAAGATGATAATTTTGTGCATCCGCAACTGGATCTTACATCTCAGATCCAAGCTATGGTTGATGAGCGTATGCAACAGTTGTTTCTGGCTTCCTCCACCGGTTCTGCTTCTCAGATGGCCACCACCCCCTCAGCCTCTGGTTCTGCCATGACCATTTCTGGTCCTTCAGGTACGCATGAATGCATGATGCTACATGGATTTTTTATTCTGGTGCTTCCTATCATATGACAAATGATGTTTCCAAACTTCATAATTGTCATACTCCTGCTAGCTCTATCACCATCCATACAGCAGATGCCACTCCTCTACCAATCTCACTTATTGGCTCCGTTTCAAATAAGTTGCTGTCTCTCACTAATGTTTTGTGTTCCCCACCTCTCCATCAATTTAATTTCTGTTAGTCAATTGACCTCTTCTGGATTTCTTGTCTTATTTTCTTCCACTGGTTGTTCTGTGCAGGATCCGCGCACCGGGAGACAGATTGGGACCGGCCTTAGTAGGCTAGGAGGACTTTACTATCTTCAATCGCTGCACCTTCCATCTTTAAGCTTCTCCCCTGTCACCCATGTTTCCTCTGCATCTCCTTTTGCTCTTTGGCACTCTCGTTTAGGCCATTTATCTTTAAATAAAATGAAGCTTTTATTTAATAGTGGTGTTCTTGGAAACATTTCTATATCAGACATTTCTACTTGTTTTGGTTGCCACTTTGGTAAACAATATGTATTTCTTTATAGTAAAAGCACTTCTTTTACTACTGCTCCCTTTGCTTTGGTATATTCTGATGTTTGGGGACCTGCCTCTCAGCCGACGAAAGGCGGTTCCATTTATTATGTGTTGTTTATTGATGATTTCACAAGATATATATGGTTGTATTTGATGAAAAATCGTTCTGAGCTATATGCCATCTACACTGCTTTCTCTAACATGGTTTCCACTCAATTTGACACAAGAATTAAAATATTCAAGTCTGACTCTGGGGGAGAATACATGTCCCACAAATTTCGTTCTTACCTGACTAGTCAAGGAACTCTAGCTCAATTATCCTGTCCTGCCACACCACAATAGAATGGAGTGGCGGAACGGAAACACAGACATATCCTTGAGACTGTTAGATCCTTGATTCATTCCTCACATGTTCCTCTGCAATTCTGGGGGGAAGCAGTCCTCACTGCCACCTATCTGATTAACAGAACACCATCCACTGTCTTATCTGGCATATCTCTATATGAAAAATTGTTCTCATGTAAACCTGATTTGTCCCATCTCAAAGTATTTGGCTGCACCTGCTTTGTTCTGTTGCATCATAATGAGAGAACCAAACTTGCACCCAAATCCACTGTCTGTGTTTTTTTAGGGTATGGCATTGAACAAGAAGGATATCGGTGATATGATCCTAAAACCAATAAGTTACGAGTCTCTCGTAATGTCACCTTCCTGGAACATATACCTTTCTATACTTTACCCATTGCATCCTCTTCTCCTGAGCAACCTCCGATCCATCCCCTTGACCCCTTTCCAGATCTATTTCCCTCCGATACCCCTTCTCCTCCACCCCTGCAGGTATATCATCGTCGGCCCAAACCTCCGTCCGCTCTCTCGGAATCTGCAGCCCCACATCCTACTTCTGACCATGGGCCTATCTCCTCTGCTCCAGATGTGCAGGATCCTCCTCAACCTCGAAGATATCCCTTGCGCACCAGAATCCCTCCCTCCCGATTTGGCTTTGTTTGTACTGATCATTTTTCTTCATCGTATAAGTCCTTCCTTACAGCAATTCATACCTTAGCAGAACCACAATCCTATAAGGAGGCCATTACTCACCCGAACTGGAGATCTGCCATAGCAGAAGAACTTGCGGCTCTGCAGAAAACTCAAACATGGGATCTTGTTCCTCTTCCCTCAGGGAAACGGGCTATTGGCTGCAAATGGATATTCAAGATCAAGACTAAATCTGATGGAACTGTTGATCGTTACAAGACCCGCTTGGTTCCAAAGGCTACACACAAGAATATGGGGTAGATTATGAGGAGACCTTTGCTCCAGTTGCTAAGATGACAACTGTCCGGACTTTTATCTCCGTTGCCGCTATTAGACGTTGGCCACTCTACCAGCTTGATGTCAAGAATGCATTTTTAAATGGATTTCTTCAGGAAGAAATCTATATGCATCCTCCCCCAGCTGTCACGAGACCTCCTCATTATGTCTGTCGTCTCAAACGTGCCTTGTATGGACTCAAACAAGCCCCTCGTGCTTGGTTTGAACGATTTAGCACCAGCATTATCAACATTGGTTTTGCTCAGAGTTCTCATGACTCCGCTCTCTTCACTCGCTATTCGCGATTTAGATGTGTTTTCTTGTTACTCTATGTCGATAATATGATTATCACTGGCAGTGATGCTCCTGGTATTCTATCCTTGAAGCGTTTTCTTCATCGACAGTTTGAGATGAAAGATTTGGGCCATCTTCAGTACTTTCTAGGCATTGAGGTTGCCTACTCTCCTAACGGATATCTTTTATCGCAAACAAAATACTGCAATGAAGTTCT
The DNA here is from genome assembly GCA_028538565.1 of Umbellularia californica. Lineage (NCBI taxonomy): Eukaryota > Viridiplantae > Streptophyta > Magnoliopsida > Laurales > Lauraceae > Umbellularia > Umbellularia californica. The sequence goes on along the minus strand of JAPQWN010000006.1, from coordinate 8,343,077 downwards.
CTAACGAGCTGGACTCACAGATCGTAAACCTGTCTATACTCCAATTGAACATAATCTAAAGCTTTGGACTACTGATGGAGAACTGCTTTTTGATCCAACTCGTTATCGTGAGGTGGTCGGCAGCTTGGTAAATCTTACTATTACCAGACCAGATATTGCCTATGCAGTACATGTGGTAAGCCAATTTGTTGCACAACCCACTCATCTTCACTGGGTTACTGTCCTGCGCATATTAAGATACTTACAAGGGAGTTCAAACCGCGCTCTTCTTCTTTCCTCTAGTCAGAATCTTACTCTCCATGGTTATTCTGATTCCGACTGTGCAGGAGATGTCAATGATCGGCGATCTACAACCGGTTTTTCCATTTTTCTTGGCTCTTCTCTCATCTCTTGGAAGAGAAAGAAACAGGAAGTTGTCTCACGATCATCCATTGAAGCTGAATATCGTGCTGTGTCTCACACTACTACTGAAATTATTTGGCTTCGCTGGTTACTTAAGGATTTAGGAGTTCTAGTTCCTAAATCTACCTCTCTCTTTACAGACAGTGAAAGTGCACGGAAACTAGCCACAAATGATGTCTTCCATGAACGATCCAAACATCTTGAAGTTGATTGTCATTTTATTCGTCAACATGTTCGGAGTGGTACTATTAAGCTCATCCAGATTTCATCAGCTGCTCAAATTGCAGATTTTTTCACCAAAAGTCACTCCACTTCTCGGTTTTCGGAGCTAGTTTCCAAGCTTTCGATGGTCACATTCTCCCATCCAAAGCTTGAGAGGGGGTGTAAAGATACAGGTTAGCTTGACCTAACGGGTCAGCCCACGACCCATGAATTGGGTCAGCCCACAAATCAAGTTAGTGTATGAGTTGTCAAATAGATACTAGTTACCTTATTATGATCTATAATCATGTAATTAGATCTTCTAAGTTAGCAATACAATACCTGTAATCATGTAATTAGATCTTCTGAGATTTGGCAATACTGTATTATATAAGGATGTCCATCGTCAATACAAACACACAATTCTCTTGCAACCGTCTCTCTCTCCTATATGGTTCTGTAATCTCTTGCATGGTTCTGTTTTGGTTCAAGATCATCTCACAATCCTCATATCCGTTCCAACTTATAGCAACCAATCAAAAGAGCTACACTTCAGCTTCATTAGCATCCATGGAGACCACAGGCCTAGAGTAGTTTCGAATAGCATCTCCGTTCCAATTTCTGATGACACCACCAATACCTCCCTGATTAGTACTCCTTTTTAGGAAACTGCCATCAAAGTTCAACTTTAAGATTCCAAGAGGAGGACAAATCCACTCAACTCTAGTCACCACTTTTGAACGCCCATGCTCTTCTCTTAACTTTTCTACCGACAAAAATGCATTTATCGATTTATAAGTACATAGATGAATTCATTTATTCTGGATACTTGGCCACTGGGAGACTCAGTTTCCTTATTAGTGGTGGATTGAAATTAGAGAGATCACAATTCTGATGCAGTCTTGGGTGGCCTTTGACCAGTTTGCGCATCTATTGCATTGCAGGGCCATGACTTCTCTTGAAATATCCTATAAGGGTTGAAACCCAGAATTTGACTATTTCAACTACAGCCAGCCCAAGAGCCAAAATCTGATTTTTTTTTTCCCATGCAACTCACTCTTAGCTAGGAAAATTAATGGCAAAGGCGGTATTCGGTCTTGTGTAGCCAGTTCTGCATGGTCAGACTGGTTCAAGTTTGAGAAATAGACTCCCACGGGTGCTCTTTGATACCAAATGACATCTCTTCTATTGAATGAGATACTTTGTGTTTCCTCCAATCTGATGCCTTTAAACTGGAATGCAGTTTCCTAAGCAACACTACTTTGCTTTGGAAGTTCATGCCATTGTTGTATATTACACCTTTATTATTATGTTGCAGCCGCCCTAGAGTGATGGGACAAGGCTGCAATATTATGCTGCAGCAAATTTGCACATCAAAATGTTGCTCTTTCATAATGAACGGGAGAGGTTGGAGACAGTGCTGTCAGCAACTGGGGCCTTTTCCTATATATCTTTCCCCGAACATGCTTTTTGTATCTTTATCCCTCGCATATTTCTGCTTCTTTGCACTTTTTTTTTCTCTCTATGTTTTGCCCTAGTGGCAACGAGGACTACACAGGTTTGAACTTGCATCCAAGTGCCGGAAGACCATCACACATATTAGCTTAGCAATGCATTTTGTAAATAGGTTAAACATTTAGTTTTTTATTGGAAGTGTTTCATTTCCAATTTATGTCTTTGGATGCTTTAACAAAGAATTAGCGTGTTACCTATTAAAAAAAACACACCTTGAGGAGCACCATCCATCCATTATTGGGATCACTAACTATTGTGTGAATTTGCAGGGTGAAGGATTCGGTTCTTTGTCTGATGTGGATGACCTTACAGGTACTTTCTCGAAGGTAAGTTTTTTCCAATTCTGCTTTCCGAATTTTTCTTTCTAGCATTAATGTGATCATGCTCTGGAAGATTTTTATTGTATCACGACATAGTTGGAAATTTTTATCAATGTTTCAAAAAGTGGCCTATGGTTTGGTCCGACCTGTTTCAAATCCGTTTCATTTAACTGCTCAATCTTGACATAGAAGTTGAAAAACATTTAAAATTAATTAATGGTGGATCCAGGGGATTTGGCTAAGGATGGATCAAGAATGGAGACACATAATTCATGCATTGGCTAGAAAACCTACATAATTTGCTGCTCTAAGCATGGAAGGCACATTCTAGGAAAAAGGTATTGTGGATCTCACAGAAAGTCACAAATCACAATTAATATCTTGGGTAGGACTGAGTCCTGGTTAGTTCAATGAGACGTGTTCTGGATAGCTATCAATATATACCTCCAAAGCCTATTTATGAGGTCTTCATTCTCCTACAGTATCACCCCTATTGTAGTTTGTTACCATCGAACTATCATAAAAACAAATATGAGCAATGGACACTTTGAGCTCCCTTTGCACCCTATTCCTAATCAGATCTGTGCGAAAAACTAGTAAAGGAAAAACATAGAATGAGTTGCTGAATGTGATGTGAGTTTATAATTTTAATTTCATTAGCTAGATGATTGCACTATTTTTCCCTCTGAATATTGAGCAGGATACTTAAGAAAGTTGATTCATGATTATGTCCAAGTTATTTTTTTGTCTTGACCATTTGGCTTATTTATGGACCCTTGATACTGTTAATAATAGATGCATGTTGTCTCTTATACGTGAATCTTGAGCTAATACTTGCATTTTACTCTCACAGTTAAAAACATTTGGAAGTGAACCAAGTATCTTTGAAAATATTGGTCACAGGGGATCCTTTTCTCGGGAAAGTAAGTTATATTGTTGAAATTCTCCCTTGCCTAATGTGTGTGATGGGTGTGCAGTTAGTTCTTTCTTGGTTCTTGATCAAGTTGCTAAAAATATTTCTTGCATCGTTCTTTCTTCTTTGTGAGGAAACCAATTTGCGAGATAATAAGTTATTTTTTATACTCTTCCTGATCATTTTCCTTACACATCAAAATCACGTAGGTCATATTTCAATACAGTGTAATGTGTGACAAGGACAACTTACATGCCTGATATTGGTTGTTTTCAAGGCAGGATGTCATTAAACATTTGCATCTAGATATGCACACTTTTATAGATTATATTTCAATAGTGCATATCGCGACATAATGATCCCATTAGTTCATTTTTTTTTTTTGGAATGGTAATGGTTAATTTGTATTAAAATTAAAAACAAACCCGCAATAAAGTACAAGAGTGCTACAGTGATGAGGCAGGACAGCCAAAAACTACACTAGGCTACCCAGGAAAGCTCATATATAAAATATATGATTCAACTGCCTTGGCAACAAGCACAAAGTCGGGGTTGGGGGGAGGGGTGTTCGACAATGTTGCCAAATGTCAGATACTTGTTTTATCGAATCTTACAATTCATGTGATTCATTTGAGCGAGAATAGTCGTAGCTGAGAAGTTAATATTAATTATTTTTTTCCTTTTTTCCATTTTTTAGCATTTCTATTTTTAAAGGGTTATATAGTGATTAACGGAATCTCTTAAGAATTTTTGCAATTGTGGGGAGATTTAGAGATTAAGAAGGAACAGGCATGGCATTCAACTATCTGTATGAGACTTTTTTCTGCATTTATTTTTTTAATCTTAACTTCAAGAGATATCCTAACCGTGTACTATTGATTATTTGGATTTTAGTTTTATCTTTTATGTAAATAGAACAAAAAAGCAATGCAACTTGTTTATTTTCTAGTAATGTTGATATCTTAAATATAGTTAACTATTCACACATATCATTTATGATATATTACTATATGCAATTGCTTGCTATTTATAGAAAGTGGATGGATTTTGAATATCTGCTTTTTCCTTTTTTTTTAATTGTTAGTTTGTATTTTTATAAGAAAAATATACAATTCTACGATCCACCAGTCGGTACAATTCAAAGGTGGGCACCACTGTACAGTGTAAAGACCTCTGTATGTTTGAGGGTGATGCAGACCGATCCAAATCCAAGACCAAGACCTTTTGCAGAACATGATGGACCCGCCCAATGGGGTCCACATGATTTTCTAATTATCTAGAATTAGTAGTGTTACTTTATTTGCTTATTTCTAGATTTGTAGGTTGCTTAATTGTTTAGGAAGATTTCCTTTCTCATTTATATGTTGATTAGGATTAGATATTTCCTTTATTGCTTATTTAGGAACAATAATATATATATATATAGAGAGAGAGAGAGAGAAGCTCCTTATTCTCATGTTTATGCTTATTCAATTAATAAAATTATCTTGTCTTGTGCCCTAGGGCTGAAATCCTTTGGATTCGGTCAATCTCATCCTCGAGATTGTTCTACAGTACGATCGAGGTTCCGGGTCTGCACCAAAGGGCTACATATTTTTTTCCCGCTTTGCATGGTTCCTTTTCATAACTTGACACTATTAACAGCAAATTAAAGATACAAATAGTATGGGGTTTGGTGACAGAATGGTAGCCTCTGATTCACTGAGGCATACATAGCCAAGTGGAGTGAAAGGGGGAAAATAAATGAAAATTTGGCCCACTCACGGTGGCCTTTCTCAATGGATTCTACCCAAGAGTCCAAGGCTATGATGCCTGAATACCCTCAATCTCATCTTCCCTTTCCTCTAGACGAAGTGGAAAAATAAAAGAAATAGGAGAGTGGTAAATGATTTTCAGATGGAATCTAGCCGATGAGGAGACAGAACATTTTGTGTTGCTTCATTAGCTCCTGAGTGATGTTTATATACCTAGTTGGGGGAGGACAAGAGGATTTGGGCCATGAAATACAAGTGAAGTTCTGTCCGTGAAGTCCTTTTTTGATGCACTCGTGGGGTGGATGTAGGCCAATAGTGCTTATGTTGTATGGCCCTGCATGAGCATCAATCTATTGTGGAGCAGAAAAATAATTATTGTGAATGGGTGTCTCCTCTGCCTTGGAGATTCCGAGGCAGTTAATCAATCTCCTGTTGCATTATAACGTGGCCACAGCTATTGGCTTGGGGTCAGAGGGATTTCCCCCACGCGAGTTTTTAGGGGTGATCTGTTTGAAGCTTGGAGATTTGGCGTTTGGTCCATTTGTGTAATTTGCTTTGGTTGCTTTCATTTGTTGTAGCAGGAAAGAATGTGATGGAAGCTGCTTTGATAAATCTTGCCTGTTCAAAATCGGGTTATCTCATGAGCTTTAGTGACCAAGCTGTTTTAAGTGTGATGGCTAATCTGCTGAATAGGTCTTGGATTGAAGTTACACTGATTTTCACATTCCACCAATTATTCCAAGGCGGTCCCTGCCACCTTCTAGGTCCTAGATACTTTACTTTGATGCTAGTGCATTGGAAAACCTTTGGTCTGTGATTCTAATGCCATGGTTGTATGAAGTTCCTCAGGCCTAGTAGGTGTTTGGTAAGTGAATCACAAGTGTTACCACTGTTTATTGGAGTTTGCTATGTGGTCAAACTGTATTCGTGCGCCATGATCGTACCCAGCACTTTCATGTCTCCATTGCCCACTTTGAGGCTAATGGGAAGACCAATGCTTTAGCAAAAGGTGCATCACCACCAGGGCGTGTGCTTGCAATCCCATTGCCTTAAAGATTTTTGTGTTTTATGGGCCATTGCATTGGTCCACTGCCTGTGTAGATAAGTTGGTCTCAGATAATTGACGTGTTGAGTTTCTTTTTCTTCCAGTTCAGTGTTCTCACCGTGCTGCATCTGTTCTACCTTTTCTTTTCCCATTGGCCATTAATAAATTTCAAGTTACTCTTCAGAAAATTACTGCATTTGTTCATGTGTCACAAGGCATTGGGTTAATCTACTTGCTTGCTTTATAGGGAATTAGTAGTGATAATGTCCTGTATTTTGAGAATGCTTCTCAATGATGTGAGTATATATTACTTCCGTGATGCTCCAAGTATATTTTCTACTTCTTTACATTATTTGAATAAAATTCCCATTGCTACTACTAAAAGAAAATAATGAGAATATTAGATGGGTGGCCTCACTTGAATTTTCGATGGGCAGCCACGGTAGAAAGATGTGTTTGTATATATGCTTTAAGCGATGATGATATTTCTAGTAGGGTGAGAATTGGTTTCTTTTTTAGAAGGGCCCCCAAACAAATGCAACTAAGTGGATCTCATCGAGGGAGGGCTTCCACTTGTTGAAAACAGATGGCATTTTGCACAATTGGGAAGCTTCTATTCATGGTGGGAGATATAAAGGAGAGCAGAGTTGTTATTTGGTCCTGTCCGATTGGGGGCTAGTTGAATTTTAACCTCGACGGGGCCGCTAGGGGGAAGCCGGGGATGGCGGGTGTTCAGGGGGTTCTTTGTTACAGTCAAGGTGTTATTTTGGCTATTTTCTTGAAGACTTTGGGGGTGTATGGAGTCGAATGAGGCCAAGGTGATAGCTATCTTGGAAGTTCTCCAGATTTTTGCTAGTCTATGTCTCCCTTCCAAGCCTCTTTGGTTGTGGAAAGTGATTTGTTGAATGCTATTTCTTGGGTCTCCTCTTGAACCAAGGTCCCTTGGAGCCTTGGAGGTTTCATCTTTATCTCAATGAAATCAAATCCTTATTGTCGTCCCTTCAGGTTAATTTTAAGCACATTCGGTGGTCGGCTAATAGTTTTTCAGATGCTCTGGCGAAACAAGGGGTTCATAGACCTTCTGATTTAGTTGTTTTCAGAGTGTAATTTCTGTCCTTTTGGTTTGGTAGAGCTCTTGTATACCATTGAAATTTTTTTTTTCTTCATCCTTCCCTTGTGGGGGAGGTTTTTATCCTGTTGTAATCCTTTTATCTAATACATATCTCTTTGTTACCGATAAGAATAAAAAAAAAAAGAGACAAATGCAACTAATTCCTATTGTTCTAGAAGAAAATTTATCTAATGTGCTAACTCTATCAATAAGGAGCACTACTTCCTTTGTACAGTAATATAGACCAAACTGAAGTAATCAATGAAAAAAAGAAGAAGATGAAGATGAAGATGAAGAAAGGAAAAGGAAAAAAAAAATGAAAGAAAGAAAACAGATTAAACTGAATTCACAATGTAACATTGGTCAAACTAAATCATAAGGCTACTCTGTGTCTCTGTTATCCATAGAAAGTTCTAGAAAATATCTGGGTTATATGAAGTGATATGACAGAATTGACATAGATACTCCTACCCAAAGGTCTGTTCCTGTTCCTGATTGTACATTGTTCTCAGTGCATTATAATTAATTAACACTCTGGTGTAGTAGTGGATCCAATCATTTCATTTTATTTTATTTTTAATCCCTACTGTGAATACTTTCAATTATAAAAATTATGAATAATATGATTTTATCCTCAGGTTCGTCTGCCGCTGATTGGTCACAGGAGGGAGACTTCTCTAACTGGTTAGATCAGCAAATATTAGACACTGAAAATGCTCAGGAAGGTAAAAGGTGGTGCTCACAGCCACATCCTTCACCTCGTCTCGCTGAATCATCCAAATCACTGTACAGAACATCTTCATATCCTCAACAGCAGCAGCAATTGCTTCCCGAAGAGGAACATGCATCCAGTGAACCGATTCTTACTCCTAAATCCTCTTTTACTTACCCTCCGCCTGGAGGTCGATCACAGGCTTCACCAAACCATTCCCACTACCCTAACGACCCCTCTCTTACTGGTCCTCAGATGCCTCTTTCTCCACCAAACCTTTCTACTTATTCAGTCCCTCAAATTCATTTGCCTGGCCTTCCTCGTGGATTACATTATGCTGGAAATATGCCCCAGTTCAACCCAATGAGCATACCAACTAAAAGCCATCCGCAAAACCCTTGGATGAACCAGTCTGGCCTACTTTCTGGGGATCATTCCAGCATCTTGTCCAATTTTTCACAGCAACAACCTCATCCAAATGGGCTAATGCCCTCACAGTTCTTTGCACAACAACAGCACAGATTGCACCAGGTTCAGCCAACTGTTTCCCATCTCTCGGCTATGCAGTCTCAGTTGTTTAACCAACAACCCTCACCCCCACATCAGATGAACAAGTATGAGGGGATGCTTCCAGTGGCTGATCCAAGGGACCAGAGGCCAATGCCAGCACAAAGAGGGAGACAGAGCCTTCGGTTTTCTCAACAGGTCTCCGATACTAGCAGCCAGAAGAGCGATAGTGGGTGGCCTCGGTTCCAATCCAAGTATATGTCAGCGGAAGAAATTGAGAGCATTCTTCGGATGCAACATGCAGCTACCCACAGCAACAATCCATACATAGACGATTACTACCACCAAGCTTGTCTGGCTAAAAGGTCTTCCGGGTCAAGGCTGAAACACCCATTCTACCCTACTTGCTTGAGGGATTTGACTTCACGAACCCGTGCTACAAATGAACCACATGCCTATCTTCAGGTTGATGCTCTTGGGAGGATCCCATTCTCTTCCATCCGCAGGCCTCGACCCCTCCTTGAAGTTGATCCTCCATCTTCCTTTGGGGATAACAACTTTGAAACGAAAGCTTCTGAGAAGCCCCTTGAGCAGGAACCAATGCTGGCAGCTAGAATCACCATTGAAGATGGCCTCTGTCTTCTTCTTGATGTGGATGATATTGATCGTTTTTTGCAACTCTGTCAACCCCTAGACGGTGGCTTGCAGCTGAGGCGGAGGCGGCAGGTCCTGCTAGAGGGGCTGGCAGCCTCACTGCATCTGGTTGACCCACTCAGCCCGGGAAATGGTAGCCATTCAGTTGGATTGGTGCCCAATGATGATCTGATATTCTTGCGTTTAGTCTCTCTTCCCAAGGGCCGGAAACTCCTCTCGAGGTACCTGCAGCTCCTCTTTCCTGGGAGCGAGCTCACTCGGATAGTATGCATGGCCATTTTCCGTCACCTGCGGTTCTTATTTGGTCGTCTTCCAGCAGATTCTAGTGCAGCTGAAACCACAAAGAGCCTTGCCAGGACAGTCTCTTCTTGCATGCGGGGCATGGATCTGAGTGCACTCAGTGCATGCCTTGCCGCTGTGGTCTGTTCCTCTGAGCAGCCCCCACTCCGCCCACTTGGAAGTTCCGCTAGTGATGGAGCATCCATCGTTTTAAAATCTGTTCTTGAAAGAGCAACTGAACTTTTAACTGATCCCCATGTTGCTGGCAGTTACAGTATTTCAAATCGAGCCCTCTGGCAGGCATCATTCGACGAATTTTTTAGGCTTCTTACGAGCTACTGCTTCACTAAATACGACACGATCATGCAATCTTTGCTCATGCAGGCACAGAATGCAGCTGTTGTTGGGTTGGAGGCAGCTAGAGCAATAAACAAGGAGATGCCGGTTGAACTGTTACGTGCAAGCCTGCCCCACACTAATGAGTATCAGCGTAAGCTGTTACTGGATTTTTCCCAGAGGTCAATGCCCGTCACTGGATTCAATGCCCATGGCAGTGGACAAATAAATTCAGAGTCTGTTCCTGGCTAATATTTTGGATGGAGAATGACACTATGTGTAGCATTAACTCCTTGTTCACATTGATGCTTTTGCAGCTCTGATAATGGAGTGTTGCAAGTGCACAGAGGAAAGCAGGATCTGCGGTATGAGCAACAGTAGGAGTTAAACTGCTTTAGATTTATGGTTTCCTATTATCTTACTCTCTTCATTTTACTTTTGAACGTTTTTTTTTAGTTGTGCCTTCTATGTATTATTATGATGGAACTTCGTCTGAGATGGTGACTGGAAGGTTTCTTCTGTGGGAGCTTGATTTTGGTTGCTCTGAATGGAAACCCCAGACAGTAGTGATGTGATGTACAGGGTTTGTTAGTGGGAGCCCTTCTCTCTGTTTTTTTTTTTCCTCCAAAAGAGATGGGGATGTGCCCACAATTGGGTGGTTTTGAGATTGTGTTTTGGTTTAAGGGGAATTCTCTTTTGTACTTTACTGCTTGTGGAACATATTTTGTCACTTGTAATCCTATAGAAGGGGACGGGTTTGGCTTTTTTTTTTTTTTTTGGCATTCAATGTCGACATGCAAGTTTTGGTAACACTGGTGACATCTCTCCAGATTTTAGCATTTTCTTTATTCTGGGAGGCCAGTTGTATTCGGTTCTCTTTTCACGATGGAGCTGTACTTGTGAACCGAGAGAACATGTATGAAGTTTGGATGCAGGTGCTCGCCAACTGGTCTGTGTGTCAAGTGCTCTCTGCCTGGTGTCTAACTGAAGATGGTGAAATATGAGCGTTTGGCTTTGATGTGAATGTGAATCGCGGTGGAAATCCGAACATTGAAGTGCAAGTTGCTATCTCTTTCGAAACATAAATAATAATTGTTTCAGTTGGATGTTTCCAGGTGACATTTATCAGGCTACTTAATATTAGATTTTCTTGGAAGACACTGATGAATCTTAGATGTGCTTTATCTTAAAACCATAACTTGTGATATCAATCCAATGTTAGCTATGCTTTTGTTGGTGCTCAGAAACTGGCCATCCTGCTTCTGATTCATTTTTCTTTTATAATTATATTGGGGTGGTGTGCAACTGATCTTTATTGGCCTTGTTGGTGATGTAGCTAAATGTATTGACTGTATCAATGAGAGTTTTAACTTGACTTGAGCCCACAACTTCAAGGTTATAATAATGAGCACCTTGCACTGTGCCATGGCCTCTCCTCCTTGTATGAGATTTTACTTTGTATCAGCACTTGCCTGTCTGCCCTCAGTGGAAGCATACAGTATTGGTTTCCTGGACACTGGTATTTATTAGCTAACAGTTTAAGATCATGGATTCTGCCAGAGAATCATTGTCAGTTGCAGTGCATTATATTTTGTCATGAATCAATATTATCATTGATGAAACATTTTAACCAAGATTGGGCAAACCTTTTAATAAACGGGGTAGAAATCTGTGAACAAAACGTTCCTTCAAGATGGATTTCTTTTCCCTTTCCTTTTTCTTATATACTATATATATTTACACATATTATTTGTTTTAGAGAGATTCCAGGTACAGGTTCTAGGCAGCAAATTTGACCCACATGTTCATTACTTTTAATTTTTTTAAGATTTTAAGAAAAAACGAAATTAGTGTTAATCCCCACCCAACTTGTATTTGTCACTTACCTGATCCAATCTCTTGACATCCTTAATTTTATCTTCATATGCAATGCCTGAGAACTTGGAAATATAGTTGTTGATGTCGTTTTGGACCCATTTTGGTCTGACATTCAAAATGAAATGTTTCGTACGATTCAGAGTTTCAGCTAGATTTTTTGGAATTACATTTTGTAAAAATATAAAAACAATATATTTATATATATGTAGAATTTTTAAAAAAAATTAAAACAAGAAATATGGATTTAATTCATTCTAGTAGAACTTTTTGGAATTATATTTTGGGCTAATATAAGAAATACAAAGAATATATATGTATAAAAATTTAAGAAATAAAAAATTTAACTATGTAAAATCTCATTTCAGCCACGAGGTGTGAAATGGTACAAAATTAATAAGCATGCTTGGAAAGCCACTAGGTGTGAAAAAAATGAATGAGTTGGGACAGAAGAGTATAGGAAGCATTTAGGTTCTTCTTAATCCCCAACATGCATATCTGGTTGAGTCGACCAGACCTTATTGGGTAAGCCCAAAATGAGTTTTGGAATAAGAAGTTTAATTCCATCAGTAGAGTTTGAGAACAGCCACTAACCTCACTCGTAAGCGGCGCTAGTTCTCAACTGGCTAACCAGGGTTCAAACCCTGAACATGCCACCTTCCCTCAGCAAAGGAGCTTTGATATCTCTCCCGATGTCTACTTCTCTCACGTGAAGTCTACTGCCCACTCCCGAGTGGGGGTCCCAGCTCCTATAGCTGGGTACCAAAAAAATACACCATGGTTAGGGTTTGGGTGTTTGGAATAGGGGTGGGTTTCCTTTGCCCGTAGGATAACTCTCCTTATTCGTTGTACCTGAATGGTTTGGATTCTAAGTGAAAGAAACCCGAAATTATAGGTTGGGCCATCGAATATACCATGAACACTTACTCCTTCATGACAAATGAACAACAACTCAAGGACAAAAACCAGCCATTTCACCCATACAAAAGTCACACTCACCAGTCACCAGAACTTGCAAACAATTGAAGAAATTGGGGCATCTCATTCTCCCATCACAAATGAATGGGTCCCAGTTGAACAGCTTATGGAAGTCAAGTCTAGAGTATAGTAATTACTAATTAGATGTGATTAATGGATGGGTGAGATCACCCATTAGAATGTGGAGCTGGTGGGCCCCATCCCCGACCAATTATTGCACAAAAGGTATAGGGTACAGGTGTCAGTCAATATATGGCTTTTTGTTAACGAGGGATGGATCCGGACTCACGTGCATGTGTAGCATTTTGTGCGGCAACCAACCAATCCAACCCACCCACCACCCGAGATTACTCCCTCTGTACTTAACACTTTTTAAGTAACAAACTACCAGTAACAAGTCCTGACCTGGACTCTTTTAATTACGAACTGGCCCACTTTTTAAACGTTATGTACCAATGCACCTATTCATAGCTTTCTTTCTGTCACGTGCAAGATGTACGGCTGCCGACGTACGGCTCACATTGAGTCCAGACTCCTGACCTAACTGGGGCCTGGTCAAAAATTAGGACCCAACACTTGACGCATACGTGCCCTTTTTTTATATTTTTTTTTCTTTTTTTCTTATAGCCATGCGATATTATACTGTGTAATTTTTTAAGACCGTTAGATATCGCACATCTATTTTATAAGTAATTCTATACAAAATATTTAAATTCCGACCATTTCAAGGTTATTGTCAAAATTTTAAGTGCAGTCCTCCGGTCAAAATCCCCAAAAATTGATGAGTTTTTCCTTATATGATCACCATTAACCATCGATTCTCGCAACTAGAGAATAGAGTCGGGATATTTTTCCAGATGCTCTCCATGCTACTTTATTTTGCAATAAACTTTTTTGGATTATTAGAAACATACATTGAAGTACAAAGAAAAAAGATGTAATTGTGTGCATTATTGCATAATTCATTTCAAGTTTTGCGATATCGCAAAAAATGGAGTGGTACAGAGAATTTATGGGGAAATGTATCTATTTTAGTTACTAGGCGTGGAAATCAAGTGCTAATGGTGATCGTACAAGAAAAGCTCCAATTTGATATAACATTGAGGACAAGTAAGAATTGATTGATATAAGATTGCGTGTGATTAAAATTAAGTTTTTAATAAATTGCCTATAGCTAAAAATTTGCTTCATGTTTGGCAATTAAATCTCTGGATTTATTTTTTCATAAAGTAGTGGAAAACCCATACTTGACAATTGTAATTCCCCAAGGATTTAAACCGATGAAAGTCTCTGTTTTTAGGGACATTGTCAAAGTTGGTGCCCTTAAAATCAAGGGAGTCTCATTCTTTCTGCAGGTCCATCCATGCCTCTTTGACCGTTAGATGAGAATGTTGGGACGTTGATACAAGTGAATACTACCACACATCCTGTTTTATATGCGCCAAGGGACAATTGTATAAACAAGATAAACAATTTCTACAGGATGTGTGAGTGTGCAACAAGATAAAAGGAGTGGCAATTGGTGGCCACTGGCCATTGATATCCCTCCCCCCCACCCCCCAACCTTTGGAAGAGGGGGCTGACTATGTTCATCATGGGGCAGCCCATGGCTGCTTCCTTTGCAACATAGCTTTACCTAATTTTATGGGAGTCAAATTCAAGTTGAGGGAAGACTTGGTTTTAAATTCCAAAGCTACTTTAGTCCTTTCCATCTTTTTTTTCTTTTTTCTTTTTTAGTGACCTAGAGGAGAGACTATGACTCTCTCTCTCTCTCTCTCCTTTGGAAGAGGGGGCTGACTATATTCATCATGGGGCAGCCCATGGCTGCTTCCTTTGCAACCTAGCTTTACCTAATTTTATAGGAGTCAAATTCAAGTTGAGGGGAGACTTGGTTTTAAATTCCAAAGCTACTTTAGTCCTTTCCATCTTTTTTTTTTTTTTTTTCTTTTTTAGTGACCTAGGGGAGAGACTATGACTTTTTCATCTTTCTTTTATACATTACACACATGCTCAGTAGTCTGGTAACATAATTTATACAATATTATATACACACACATCAGCTGCAAAGCCTATGGCAAGGCCGGCATAATCAAGGGTGGACTCAGAAATTCTACCTCGTGGGGAGCCAAAGCTTTTGAGGAGGGCAATATATGAAAAAATGTATGTAGTTTTCAGAATACATAGACGCTTCTTTGAGAAATTTTGAGGGGCCACATGTAAAATATTTATAAAATTCTCCCCCCCCCCCATGTAGTTTTCAAAATACATAGACGCTTCTTTGAGAAATTTTGAGGGGCCACATGTAAAATATTTATAAAATGCCCCTACCCCCGCGTCTCTCTCCCCACCCCCCCATGGGGCATATTTATAATAATAGACTTTAAAAAGCATTGCCAAGTGAATGGATAGGTAATTCATCACAACAAATTGACTATCCATAATTGGTCCATATTAAATAATGCTTCCCTATGATCAATCGTACTCCATTGCACTCAATAGAGCCTTGGTTCTCTTCCTTTGATTAATACATCCAAGATGAGAAGACCAAGCTTTACTCACCCTTATAACTGAACTTCATTTAACAATTAAAGTATGTTCAACTTTGAAGGGACTTAAACTGGATGGTCCCTATTTTCACAAAAGCCTATGTCAAACATAGATCATAAAGCCCTAAGCAGCCTTTTCTCTTAAAAAAGCCCACCCCCTTGGGCCCACCTAGATGCGCGGTAATTAAGAGAGGGGAGGCAGATGTGGATTGGGGGTGGACATAAAGTCAGTCTGTCAAAATTATCTGTCCTTAGTTTTAGGTCGAGTTTAATGACTATACATCATATAAATTTTTTATGAAAAGATTTAGGAGTGACTAATATTTGAACATCTTTGTCCAAGATTAGTACCAACTCAAAATTGGGACAAGCGGGGTGTAGTTGTGTGTCAAGGGATTGGATAGATTGTGATTGAGCCCCCATACGAAAACCAAAAAAAGGCACAATTTGGGAGGTGGGCCCTTTGTGCCAAAACAAAAGAGGGCACAATTTGGAAAAGGGAGCATTGAAGAGAACTCCAAACATAAATATATGGTAAGTGGTTGCTTAAGGTTGTCCACAAGGTGAGGTCGAGTATAATCAAATTAAATGTATACATGTGGGGACCCTTCCATAAATCAAGATTGTTCAAGTTGTGCCCCTACCATGTTTATCTATGGTAGCCGGGTTGAGCTCTTCTCCAAAGGAAGTAATATAGTTCAATTAAAGAAAAGTGTCATTAAGACGCTAACTAATAATGATCCACTGCTTCATCCTACATTTTGAAAATCCGAATTATTCATTAGATGCGCATTTCCTGCCACTTAATTATGTGAGATTTCATTCCAGTTGGAGTTAAATTCACCAACCCCATCATTTTATTACCACTCACAAACTTGGATAAAGGAGGAGGATTCTATCATGTTGATAAATAGTGCAAAACTTTTGTTCCATCCATTGCATGAATTCTGAGACATTGTTCCATTAGACTTGAATGACAAAACAAAAATTGCGTAGTTGGCCCAACATAGTTGGACAACATTGTGACGACGACGATGATAATGGAGTTGAATTCACGATTGCATCAGATAAATGTAAAATCACCATTTTTTTTGTATGTTTACTTTTATTGATTAAAAAAAACATAATTTATCCATATTTCCACATGTGTCCCTTTTAATAGTTAGTATTACTCTGATTAACTTGAGATTTGTAGTATAAACAGATGCATAATGGGAATTGATGGTTTGCATCATGTTATGTCAAACTGGTTGTATAGAAAGTCTGGTTTAATAAAAAAAAAAATGATCAATATGTGATTTAATTGAATTTCTCAAAAAAGCCCAAATCAAATGAGAATTATTTCAATAAATCAGCTGGGAACCTATATGGATAAACACAGATAGACACATCTTTGAAATGATTTGAATATTTAGAAAATAGAGCATATATTCACTAATCTATAATTCAAGCATACTTGACCACATGGAATGGCCAATTGGTCAATTTTATGGAATCATTCCTCTCTCTCTCTCTCTCTCTCTCTCTCTCTCTCTCTCTCTCTCTCTCTCTCTCTCTCTCTCATGTCATTGTGATTAGTGACTCTCTCATGTCATTGTGATTAGTGATGAGAGTGATATTTATCTCCATCTTAATAGTGAAAGTCAAACATGATTGGCTATTGCTAGGAATAAGATCCATTTTTTTTTTCCATTTCATAGCATGTGATGCCACAAATGTTTGTGGAACATTCATTTTGGATTTGCATTTGACAGCCATACAACTGCATCACTTGATTAAAAAAAAGCATATAAACAAAGTGATAGTTGTTGGAAGCATCATGCTAAAGACATGTAACCAACAACAAAAGAACCCTACTTCCTATCTTAGATCATTCCAGCCCATTTTTCTATTCCTCTTTGGAAAAAAAAAAAAAAGGTACTATACTCAACTCTGTTGTATTGATCTTTTTTTTATTTTTTTATTTTTTTTATTGTTGAGAACTTAGCCTTCTTATTAGTTGTTACAATTAGAATAGTATTAAAATTACAAAAGCCTTCATTGCCACGTGAGATGCCCCAAATTGTGCCTTGTCCACTCCATATTGTTTGGATAGATCTTTCTGCTCATATGAGCCGTAGAACAATGGGCCCATGGTGCTAGTTATTGGTTAAAATTTGAACCCACTAGAGGGCCACACTTCTTTGTTAAATGTGGCATAATATGTCAAGAGAAACTACCTATTAAGATGGAATGGTAGGACCCACTTAGATGCATGCCAACCATGGGGGACGGGCGGGGGTGGGATTGAAGGATCTTGATAGGAGCTACATATGTGCAAAGAATCAACCTCATGTAATCATCATAGCTCCTTCATCTTATTAGTCCCACATTTGCAATAACTACACCTACAATAAAGATACCTTATTTTACAAATAAAAACCAAAATTGGATTGGTTTGACCTTTTGCTCATGCCTAACTCCCATCAATATTCTCCAATCCCCTCTTCCTTTTGCGGTGGTTACACATCCTCGTTTGCCTTATCATTTTTGCTCACATACTTCAACATGTCCCTAGACCAATTCTGTGTGCATAATATAGTTTCTTGGTAGTGTCTATGTTTAATATTTATAGGGAGATATTACTATGAGAGTAACTCGCTCTCACAGTACTGTAGGAGCAAGTACCCCTTACTTTGATAGTACCGTGAGAGTTACTTTCACAAGAGCATCTCCCATATTTATATTTGGCATGTATTGATAAATCTTAACCATTATTTTTATCCATGCTTGCCATTGATGGATCAAGATTTACTTTATTACTACTCAATAAGAAACTTATGTACCATGATTTTATTACTAGGAAACTTCCATGGTACTTATAAGTATCACTCCTTATTTAAGGGTTGTACGTAGGTAGGACTTACATAGGACTTAACCTGAGCTGCATTTGGTGAATACATTGGAGGGTATTTATGATTCATTCTACCTTGTCAAATAGTGGGCCTCACAGCACAATATTGGTCTCATTTTTACCTGTGGCTACTTTGCCTTATTCCCAAAATGAATTCTTAAAACTCATGAGTCATGTGGGGCCTCTTTTATGTACGTTGAAACTATAGCGTACTTCACCATCTTGCCCAATGCCAATCATGCAGTAGGCACAGAAAAAGGGCTTTTATATTAGGAGTAAAGTAAAGAGTAAAGGGGGCTGGTCCCCAGTCCCCGGCCAAAGGGTTTTTTTCTTTTTTTCATAGGGTACCCGGCCAAGGGGGCTGGACCCACGAGAGTACCTAGCACGTGCGGAGAGAGAGCACTCGCATGCACAAATAGAGAACACCGACACTTGTGGGTGTAGTTTCTACTAATTTCATTTTGACAAATGATGATATGCCCATGCAGGAGTTCTAGACATACTAGTTACTTTCATGTAAGGGGGCATCTTTACTAATTCAAACCATTCACACTACATGCCCTCTGTTAACTATCCATCAGCCAATTTTTCACTTTATAGTTTACACTAAGCAGTGCCGGATCCGGGATTCAAACTCACTGGGGGTACGATTAAGTAGTAGGGGCGTTGCCCCTGGATTTTCTTTTTGGGTTATTTATATGGGACAAATATAATGTAATAGTTTTAAGCAATAAAACAAAGAAATCTTTATTTATCACAATTGTTCCCTACGAGTTTTCATATTCTGATGCCCTAATAGTTGAAGAATGGGCCTAATAATATGTATAAAGAATGGGCCTAATATTTTTTACTGGGGGCCTGGTTACATGTCATTGGAGGCCTGATTACATTGGGTCTAAATAGAATATATAATTTTTTTTTTCCAAAAATTCACTGGGGGCCCAGCCCCCCAGTGAATATACACTGCATCCGCCTCTGATACTAAGTGATATACACCATTGAAATGTTTTGTGCGTAAAAGTAAGAGGACAGCTATTCCATTTTTTGTTTGTACATATTGTAAAATATAACGTAAAAATCAATTCTGATTGAAGTAAAATTTGGATTGTTGGCAATAAATTAGAGGGATGTTTGATATAAATATGTTTGATCGATTAAAAAGAGAGGATCATATGAGTCAACACTAACTTGTTAGCAGAGAATCTTGAACATTAGGATAGGATTCATTTTCGTTTCATTTTCAGTTGAAAAGTTAGAATTATAGCATGAAATTGGCAGATTATCAGCTTCTATCACTAGTCCACATCTAATGAAGCTGTGAAATTGGGTTTGATATTTTGTATTCTTTTTACAAAACTGAATGAGTAACAACCAAATTGATAGGATTTACATGGATTTTAAAACATGAATCCAGTGGTTACAACTTACACTTATCATGCGCTTGCATGCAGTAATTTTCATTCAGCAGTCTAAACTCTTGTTTTTATTATAACCCAATCTGTATAAACCAAAAAAGTAGGAATACATAGAGTTTTAAAACCATACATCCAATGAATGCTTATGAATGACCAGCCCAATCAGTTATTTATTCTATAATAATTGAGGACACAGGGCCAGCCCATAGGCTGAAAGATAAGCTTGGACTCAACTAGGATTGCAAATGGATATTATAGGATCCAGTAAGAAATTAGGTCCAGTTCTGCATCTTTGGACTCGAGGACCATACATATATCCGCGCTAAAGCATATTATTGTTATATATTATGGGGATAGGATTCGATTTCGAAATTGATCACTGATTTTGCAATTGATTGAGAAATTGGAGCTCAATTTCGACTTCAATTTTAATTGGTGTAGAGATTTTAGGAAATTCGATTTTATCCATCTAAACAAAGAGTCCAATCTAAAAGGAATTTCCTTTTTGTTAGATAAAGTGCTCTCTTTCATGGCCACTTAATCAAATCAAATCAAATCAAGTTATTTAATCTATCTATCAAACAAATTATTTGAAGAAAAAAATAACTACCCAATCAATCAAACAAAATGAAAGTGTATAGTAAATATAAAATCAATCAACGTAAAAAAATCATCATCGATCGCATTGGAAGAAATATAATATAAGGCTATGTGCAACCCATCGTATCTTCATCTAGACCGTGGGCCACACACCTGCTGCACACGAGTGAGGATCCCCTCTGGCTTTAACCGGTTGAGATTCGAAGTTAAAGAAATGAAACTCCAGAGTGGGGCCTATCTATTGAAATCAAAGTCGTTCAAAATAAACACCCTTGAAGCGGATCATAGAGAATGTCAAATATGTGCAAAGATCTATAACAGGGTGATTGAGTTTGATGCTAACCAAAGTGACGAAACATCTTTGATATATTTTTATGGTAGAGAGAGGGGGAGTTATTCACGTAAAGAGCAGATGTCATGCACCCTCTATCCAATTCACGGGCCATCATAAGTAGACACTTGATATAGATATCCACATTTTTTTTTGGGCATATATAGTTGTAAATAATGTATGTGTGTAGTTCTTCTTTGCTTTTTCCATAATCCCTTTTTTTTCTTTGTCATGTTCTCTTTAATTTCATTAATTACAATTATTTCTTTTGTAAATTTAAGTTTAAGTTTTTTTATAAGGTTAAAAACCTGTGAAAGTTGTAAAGTATTAATTACAATTATTGTTGATTAAGTATTGTGATTTTATGCCGTCCTTTACTTTTCTTTCATTAATTACAGGAGTTCATGTATAATGTCTGTTTTTATGATCATTCTACTTGTGATATGGAAATACATTACTCTCTTTCCTTGAAATGGCTAAATCTGGCCTGCCACAATGATGCTTTGGATGCCTTATTTCAAGTGTTTTTTCTTAGGGAAGCAGCAGTCTATTTGTAGTGGTCCTCTCTTTGCATATGTTGTGTGTTCTTTTAATCTCTTTTGGTGCCTTCTTGGGTTCTCCATAGTCTTTTTTTATGGGTATATTTTGATGTGCTCTTTTGGACTTCTTGATTCAGAAGCTTTGTATTTTCCTTTTTTTTTTTTTTATTCCACAGTTTGCCATTTAGCCAAAAATAAAAAAATAAATAATGTGATTTTGGCTGATTGACTTTGTTTAGTTGGTGAGATCTATATATTGATTTTTTTTACTAAGTGGTTCCATTTGTTAGTAAGGTAAAACAATCTTTTACCTCATGGCAGGCACCATAAATAAAGGAAATAAAGTGGAAGGAATGAGTAAAAACTAGAAGAGAGAGAGAGAGAGAGAGAGAGAGAGATAGATTAATTTCATGGTAGGCACCATAAACCCAGGACTTAAAAATCACGATTCTCCTATCGATCAAGACAGCAATCAAAATTTTCGCCAGTCTTAGTTGCCATGATCATAGCTGGATAGTTAGATACACCAATCACGCAGTGCCATGATCATAGCTAGATAGTTAGATACACCAATCATGCAGTGATCAATTAATCCCATTGTATCATAACTAAGGAAAGTGTTGATGGGCTACACAGCGAGATACACTTTTTTTTTTAGAAGCGAGATACACTAATTGTATCATATATTTATATTTTTTTAATTTATTTGGTGGGTAATGAGCCTAACAATATTTTTTCTTTTTTACGATTGTTTATATAGTTTGAGGGTCTCTCCATGACTAATTTGGGCTCTTAACTATTCAATTCAAACTATTTTACGTTTTTTTTAATCTTACCATTAGATAATATATTTATTTTTTTTAGATTTATTTTTCTTAAAATATTTCAATTTTTTTAAAATTTTAATATTGAAAATCGATAATGATAAATTCTTTATTTTAATGATGAAAGATTTATTTTCTTCTCATTAATTAGTAACTCAAAAGGCTCCCTAAAATAAAATATATTTTATTTTTGGGCCCCCCGCTATTCTAATATTTATTAATGGAACAATTCAATCTAACGACAGATGGACCAACATCATTGTCAAATTAGAATGAATACGATTAATTGGTAGTTGTTTATGGAAGGTTTGAACTGATCATAATTTTCATTGTAGAAGTTAAAAATGGATTCCTAAAAACAAAATCATAGCAATGTTTCATACATTCAAATAAAAGGTAACACATATCATAATTTAAACTTATCTTATGTTCATATAACATAAAGTTGGACTTTGGACCTCTCCACCCTCCAATTGATGTCTCAAAAAAGAAAAATAGCGCATAGGTGGGTCATATCTTGAGATTTAGATTGATTGGGTACCCAAAAAAGGACCAAAACATCTCAATGATGAGCCTACTTTCCTTCAAATAATGGGTCCATTTTAGCATTTACCTTGTTGCAATATGGGTCCTATTGACATGCCATTCATCAGACCTTTTCCATACTTCCAAGCTCCACATAGGAATGCCATGTCTAGTGGCATTTTACAGATGGCCCCACTCAAAAAGCATGTATAGTATTATTCACTGTAATGAACATTTATGTTGCACCATATGTATGATCATTGATCATGCTATCCTTTTAGAGAAAGGAGTAAAACTTAGAGGATTCCATAAGTTAAATGAAGGGTAAATTAGCCAAAAGTCCTTCAGTACGGTCTTCTAAGGCATCAAGGACAATTACTTTTTCTCTAATGTCTATAGTCCAGACAGCTGGAGATATTTTGGTGAGAGGTCCCTATCATATATTTTCATGACTAATTTGGCCCTTTCAACCCTCATTCATATGCCAAGTTAGCTCTTATTCTCTGTTGTGCCAGAGGACTCATTCCTTCTTCTCTCTCATTTTCTATTTTCCGTTCTTTTCCATGGTTGTGAAGTAACGTTGCAGAGCACCTTCCGTCGCCACCATGACTTCCGATTTTCTCTCTTTCATTTCTTTAAAGATAGAAACGGTTTTACTTTATCTTACTCTTTCATCTGAAGTCTCTTCCAAATCTCTCTCTCCAATTGATTTGAAAGAGAGTTGTTTGCTCTTTTTCTTGTTTTCACTCTCTCCTTTCTCGATTGAATGGTGATCATCAAGTGTTCTTGTTGTGGATTTTGATTTTTATTAGAATCTGATTTTTCGTATTGTGACTTTTGGTGTCGCCGAGCTCAGATAAATTTATCAGAATCTTTAATAAACTAGACAGAAACTCAGATAAATTTGCCAAAACTCAGATAAATTTTGGCAAATTTATCTGAGTTTCTGGCAAAATTCAGACAAATTTATCTGAGTTTCGAACAACTTTTGGTCATCAGCTACCTCTAACCTCTCTCCAAATCCATCAGAAAGAGATACTGTAAGCTAGAGAGTGTCTCCAAATGGGCAGGTCTCTTTGAAAGCAGCTTGAAATATCATCAACTCTAGAGTTTGCAAACTGGACTGGGCTAGTATGATCTAGAATGGTATCTCCCTGCACAAAATCAGCTGCTTTGGGTGGCGTTTGATGCATAAAAAAAATCCAACTGACGAATCTAACCTCAACTTCTTAGTTTTTTACAATTGCACCCAAGAACAATTACCTCAATATCAGCCAATTCCTTGCATCTCCAACCAAACACATCATGATTTTACAAGGTTGAGTTTTACTGAAAGCTTGATGACTTCCTCGAATTTCCCAAATAAATGCCAATCTTATGCCTCTGTACCTGTTATGATGGAATCCAAGCCTCAGGACAATTACTTGGAGATGATACATAGGGGTTTTCTTCTCAACTGGACTTCACCTAATTGCAGCAGGTGTTCGGAAAGTAGAGGTCGGTGCGGATACTTGGAGAACTAGTTTTTGCCCTTGTGTAGGAAATTTATCTAAGTTTTCTGAAAACTTATGTTAACTTCTGGTAAAACTCATTTGGCAAATTTATCTGAGTTTTGCCAAAACTCAGATAAATTTGTCTGAGATATGCTTTTGCTGACATGTACATGGGTCTTTTTCACTGCCTCATTTTTATAAGAGGATTTCCGTCGGTACGATAACATATCGTGGACCTTAGGCTATAAAAGCAAATGATGAGGGACCTCCGCCCAAATGCCCCTTAAATGAAAGGGTTTTGTGTGTTCAATTCATGTTACCAATAAAAGGAAAAAATTATTAAAAAGGGTATAAGGAATCATTCTTACATCAACCTACTTCCTCATGCCTACTATAATCAAATTCTCAATTCCTGGTTGCCATTTTGGGAGATGGGCCATCTATAATCAAATATACTTTTTCATGCCTACTATCACTTGGTGAATTGACACGCACCCTCAGGACCATGGTTCCTCTCTCTTCTAGAGTTAGAGGTCTTGCTATCAACCTCTGATTCCCTTTTCTTCAGGAATCAAAGGTTTGAGTCCATTAGTGCTACTACCTTGGGGCCACAGGAGAGTTTACCTGGCTTCCCTCTGGGTTCGGAGGGATTAGTCCAACCCAAAGAATTGGGAACCCTCCAATAGCAAAAAAAAAAAAAAAAAAAAAAAAAAAAATGACAGTCACCCCATTTTAAGTATTCGTCTACACCATTGGATTAATCATGTAACTCTCTATTGATGATGATGATTGGGCTGATCATGTTCACACAAAAGCCAAACATATAATCTAATTAAGGTAAAAATTGTCTCACTTGCCGCCATAAATCAAGGATAAAATGATTTGATGTCTCTCATTTTAAGCACACTCCCATCCATAGACCCTTCCATCCTCCCTCTACCTATATTTGCTGCAAAATTTTCGGGGCGATGGTCACCCTGTAAACCCAATTGGACCCATGACAATCAAGGAAAATGTAAAGGAGAATTTAGACTTGGACCAGGGGGTGTTTACAATATTAAGTGTCCCATCAAGCAATATTAAGATTGTATCAATATTAAGTCCTCAAACATTTCAATGACCGACAATAGATGGACAGATGAATCCATTAATAAACAGAAGGAGGGTCAACAAAAGGAGGTATTGGTTGTCCTTGACAATTTGCCCCTTGAAAGGTGATTGCAATGAGTAAGAAAATTCAATATCAAGGAGTGACAAAAGGCAGAAATGAAGACAAGAGGACACAAACGAGAAAAGACTGAAAAGGAAAGTTCACTACTACTGATTCTGAAAAGGAAGACTTCTTCTTCATTTTCTTTGAATGAAAGTGAACTGGGAGGGAGAGAAGAGTCAGAGTTTTAGTGGTCAGATGTATATATTTGGATGCACCCCACCCCAACCTAGCCCATCCCCAGCTCTCTCCATCTCTCTCTCTCTCTCATTTTTTCTTCTCATTCAAACCGCGCCTTACAGAGACCAAAGACCCGGTCCAAACTCCAAATTCCATTTTCCTTCTCTCTCTTTTTCTTAGGTAATATCTTCTTTCCTGGGGTTTCTTTTTCTTCTTCCTCTTCCTCTTCCTCTGAGACTGAAAGTATTTGGGCTGGCTAGTTTGAACAGGGATTTGAAATTTGGTTATTTGGGCTTTGTTCTTTGATGGATTTCTGATTTGGGTTCTTTTCAGAACCTTGAAAGGTTGTGGGTGCTTGGTTTTGCTCTGTTCTATCTCACCCAAATTTTGTTTTGTGGGAGGTATGTAAGGTATTTGAGTTTCTAGTGTTGGGTGTTTTAGTTTCTGGGTTTTTTGATCTGGGATGTTTTTATCTTTTAGGTATTTTTTCTTTTTTGCCCTACAAAAACTCCTAGAAAAGATTGGTTTTTTTCTAATGAAAAAGTCATTTTTTTTTCCTTCCTTCTCTGGGTTCTTGTCAGAGTGGGTTTTCTTTTCTGAATATTTGACTTGGGAAGCTTGATCTCGTTCTCTATGCCCAACAGGAACTGGTCCCTTTTTTTTTTTTTGTTTCATAGGTTTTCTGGCTTGGGTTCCTTTGATTTGATAAAGATTTTGTCTATTTTATTCTCTTTTTTGGGATTACTTTGGAATTTGGATTTGAATTGTCCCCAGATCTATAGGATGTAAGATGAAATGATGATGTAGGAATTCCAATTCAAATTTGAATTTGATTTATTATTATTATTATTTTTTTTTATTTTTCGGCCACCTCATTAGGATCTTCCTTCCTCTCTGTTCATAATATTATCTGTGAATTTGAAAATTATGTATCTTCACTTTTTTTTTTTCCGTTCTTATCCCAATTGAATTCCTGTTTGCTTTCCTTTAATAAGTTTGCTTTGGGTTTAGTTTGATTAAGAAATTTGATTTATGATACTCGTTATCTTTGGTGATTTTTGCTGGCATTGAATCATCAGGCTTGTCCAGCTAGGGAGAATTTGTATGGGGGCAGTGGATTTTTGAGGTGGCCCTGAGAAGGGCTAGGAATTGAATATTGCATTTTCGGGTTGTCAGGATCTCTTCACATGTTCCTCTTCAACAGGAACAGATCTCAGCCAAGGGCTAGTAGGTCTTGGAATTTTTCAGGTGAGTTATGTGTTAATGCATGGTAAAACATATAAGGTTTGTTTGAAAATGTAGAATGTTAATTTTTTTTTTTTTTTTTAACTTGTATTATGAATTGGTAGATTTAGCTTGATAGATAACATTTGTTTTTCTTACTATTAAGATCAAGAAATTTACTTGACCATAAAATCATTTTTGTTGTTTTTTTTTTTTCCCTTTTTATCAGTTGAATTTATATGTGTAAGTTTATGTTTTTATAATGTTTTCTCAAATTGAGAACATACTGTCTGAATGACATGAAACTTTGGTTTTGCTAAATCTGACAGATTTATGTGGGAGATGAGTGGAATATTTTATTTTTATTTTTAAATCAAGGATTTTATATAATATAAAGTATGCCTCTAGCTTTTAAAACTGATCAACTAGGACACATGTTTTCCACAACTAGTTTAAATTTAACAGATTTGTGTGAACCCATTTTGAAGACATAATTGTATGTTGGAACTCTCATTGTCTCATATAGTTTTGTTTGTCTCTTTTGAGGATATATGGTAGGAGGGTTTATTAGTTTAATGCTACTTGGATAACTTAATTTCTCGAAGCATTATATTATTTTTTTAAGAAAAAAGAAAATCAAGAAAAACAACCTGAAATGTGAGAACAATGGTTCTTTTGAATGCTTATAGTTGCATATTGGTCAAAGCCAATTTCAGTGTTTCAATAAATACTCTTATCAACATCCCTTAATAATAATATTACCAAAAAAGAATCCCTTAATAATATTTCTAATCCATCATAGATGTTGCTGTTCCATGCTTGCAGGAATGGACCACTCTGATACTAGACGAAAGCCTCAGTTTATTGGTAAAATCATTTTGGCTGGTATCCTGGTGTCGCTTTGCATTGTGACACTGAAGCAGTCCTCTGGTTATAGCACCCCAACTCTGGTAAATCGCAAGCCCTCAACTTTTTAGTTGGTAATCATTATTATGAGTAACCTGCCTGGATGATGGTTCGCTGGCATAAGCTGTGGGTTTGGTCTCAATTTCTTGTGTTTGACTCCCACCCCAGACTTACCTGGTGCACTCGTGTTGTGGGGTCATGCGTGTGCCCGGGGGAGTAGTCCCGTTGGGTAAAAATACCACGGGCATACCCACGTCATAAAAAAAGAGATGATTTTACCCGAAAAAACACTTAATGCGGCCATAGGACCGAATCGAACAAATTAGACAAACTTGCATCAAATAGGGCAATTCGCTCGGAAAACCCTTTTTTTTTTTACCACTTGTTTTTATGGTCGATATCGACCCGCCCCTAAATAGTTCGAATTGCCTTATTGGGTGCAAGTTTGTCTAATTTGTCCGATTCGGTCCTATGGCCACATTAAGTGTTTTTTCGGGTAAAATCCTAAAAAAAAATAAATTATTATGAGTGATTTTTGGTGCATTATACTTAAGGGGTCTAGTCTTTATGATTGGCTTTCTTTTTCACGTTGAGTTTAACATCTGTTCTCAAAGCATTTCATTTACATGCGCATTCTTGCAACTAATGATTTTGTATTTCAATTCAGTTTTTGAATTTATGATATTGGAAGCATATTGTAGTGAGACATTTTATGTAGAAAGAATTTGAGATACAAGATTTATGGAAGGCGTCATAGTGAATGGATCAGTGCAGGCCCTGCAGGGTGAGCAAAGAGAAATAGGCTAGTGAGGTATTGTGTGATTGTAGAGTGCTACTTTCATGAAAGGGACATTTTTAGAAGACAAGTTATACTTATACCTGCTTTGTTGCACTGAGTAGAATGTTGGTTAATGAAGAAATGAGGTCAAAGTAAATCTGGCAGAGATGTGCATTCTAAGACGGATATGTGGGTGTTGATGAAGAAAAATACAGATGTGTATGCTTACAAGAGAGGATAAAATTAGGAATAGGCACATAGGTAAAAATGTACAAGGAGCTGCAAACCTACAATAGAAGATAAAATCAAGGGCTGTCATTTGAGATGTTTGGGACATGTACATAGATTGGAGGCAGCCCTTGTACAACAAATTGAATTGTTACAGATGCAAGGAATTAGGAGAAGCAAGACCAACAAGAGCTAGATCAAGCTAGGTCCTATATATCTCAAATCAGATTATCCTCTTTGTATTTTTGTTGAGGCATTAATTGTAAATAATACTAAGATTGTGTTTATGCGGTAAGTGGTATTAAAGCGGCTGTCGTAGTCTAACTCAATGGAAAAGTAACAAAACTCTTGACGGAGAGGATTTCTACATCATTGGTCATTTCTCGTAAGTAATATATGGAATATTGCAGTCTACATCAATCTTCTCTGAGTCCAATCCACTCCTTTGGCTTTTGACCAATTAGGAAATTTCAAAAAGTTCTTCCACGGAAGCATACTGTTAATGATTTAATAATTTTACTTATGCATACATTATTAACAGCGCATGCATTGGACAATGAAAGTGAGATGAATGCTCCTCAAGTTAACTATTCTTATTTGCACTGTGCCTTTCCATTCCATCACATTGAATACTTGAACATTCATGCCCTCTTTCCATTTCCTTTGGTACTCAGTTTGTCTTTGATAAACTTTTGTGTGTCAGATCTATTTGAAACTTTGGATTGCATCAATGAAATCTGAAAGCCATAATTTTTTTTTTCCTTATCAACGTTTCTGATGGGATCATTGTATGATAATCTGTCCTGGATTGTAGTAATGTATTCTCCCTCCCCTTATCTATTTGTGTATCCTTAGCTTGACTTTTTAACTGGTAGCTGGCAATGCTGTTTGCCTCTTTTAGTTTGTGACTCCTGCTGGTTTGATCACTATGAGCTTGTTCTGCTTGGGCAACTATTTGAGTATGTCTAATAATTGAAACGGCGACAATAAACTTAAAAAGTCTACATCTAAAGAGGGCTCATTAGTTTTACATGTATGATGTACTTGATCACTTCAACAACAAAGTGAAAAAGTATCTGTCTCTAGTAATCTCCATGGTTTATTTTGTTCATATTGCATTAGCACAGTCCATGCTACTCTCCTTTTTATTTGTCATCCTACCTATAAGCATCCTGATTTACCATTTCATGCTATATATTCCTGTTATTTTCTATCTTATGAAGACCTAAATTTTGTTGTTCTTAATTATTTTTCTGCTCTCTGTTTTTCAATCACTGATTCATCTTGCATTATCCTAGTTCTCCAACCACGAGCCTGGAGTAATGCACGTCTTAGTAACAGGAGGTGCTGGCTTTATTGGTTCACATGCTGTACTTCGACTGCTGAAGGACTCATACCGAGTGACAATAGTGGTATCTTGCAACCCAATTCAGTGTTTATATTGTGTTGCCTTTTTCAAGTTTCACTGGTATTATAGGTTTAAAGCTTTTTGTTTGAATTTTTTTAAATGGGTTTCTGTTTGAAATTTTAATGACTCAACTTTGGCATGATCAACTCAAATTAGACTTGAAATTTTGCTGGTGTGGATTTGACTCCATCCGATATCCTATCAATTCTGTATGTAACATTGCAAATGAGATTTTCAGGTTTCTGTACTTTCCTTGTCGAAACTTGAAAAGCTGAATAATTCCGGCAGAAACTCAGAAGAGTTGACTTGACTTAGTTGAATTTGAGTTGGTTTGTAACTTAATGAATTTTTGTTTTTTTTATTTTCTCACATTTAAATTTATTATCTGTTTGAATATCTGTTAAACACCTATAATGAATATGCAAATCCATGTTTTAACCGTGTATTTGATTCTAGCAAAGCTAATCTAGTTTACTTCTATTCCTTTTCCATTAAGTATCTTACTCATTTTTTTTTTTTTTTAACATTGACTTGAAATATTCCTTATCTATTTGTGAACAACTTTGACAGGATAATCTTTCCCGGGGCAACCTTGGTGCCGTTAAGATTCTACAGGAACGATTTCCAGAACCTGGGAGGCTTCAGTTTATTTATGCTGATTTAGGGGACGCCAAAACTGTATCCTTATGACATAGATTGTAGACCAATGAAAAAACTTGTGAGATGATGTGTTCTCAATAGTACTTTGGTGGATATTTCAACTTCATTCCTTAATTGATGTTCAGGTTAATAGAATATTTGCAGAAAATGCATTTGATGCTGTGATGCATTTTGCAGCTGTTGCTTATGTGGGGGAGAGTACTCTTGATCCTCTGAGGTAAGAACTATTATGCATAAGCTGGGTGAAAATCCAATACCGAGTATGGCTTTATTAGTTTTATGTAGATTAGCATATTGGCTGCATCATAGTGATTATTATTATTATTATTATTATTATTATTATTTTAAAACATGTATCATAGTGATTTTTTTAATTAATCAGAAAATGGTAAAGAAAAAGTTTGTACCATCCTTATTGGCCTTTTTTTGTCTGTATTGATGATATCCATTGAGATTATATTGAAATCATGGGGAAGCGGTAACAAGTGTGAGAACTACCTATGAGAGACATGTGACCATAGTTTTCAAAATCGGAATCGTATCACAAATCGTTCATACCCATGAATCGAATCAAATCGCAAATCGTATTGTGAATCATAGGATTTTTTTTTATTTTTCTAATAAAAATGAAAATAGTTAAAAATTAAAAGAAAAAGAAAAAAAGTAATTATTCATAACCATCCATTTTCCCATTTATAGCAATATAACTATAAATACAATAACAAGAAAGCCTATCATACAATCATATCAAGAACATCATAACATATATTAACATATATAAATGAAATAAATGATGTGTAGCAGTAATGATGCTGGACAGGCCCATGGTCCCCCATGGGTCTACCCGCCAATGTGCCCAACCCAGTTATCCTATCCAAGATGTTGGGCCCAGCCCATTTATTTTATGTTATTTAGGCCTTTGATTATATTTTAGGTTGCTTATTAAAATGCTTTATCCTGGCCATCAGCGTGTTTGGATGGTCCAGATTAGTCTTAGGGTTATTTATTTTCCTATATAATGATATAAAGCCTCTTTGGATAAGGAAAATGATTGATTGATGATTAATGAAAATGAGTTTTCTTCGAGTTCTCTTCCAAAAAATCCCTAATGCCTCCTGGATTGGAGTTTGGTGAGAGCCCAAGTTTTGAATCTCTTGAGCCCTACCTTGCTCTTTTGACGTAACGCCTCCAGATTGGAGTTTGGTGAGAGCCCAAGAAAAGGTATCATCTTCCCTATCTTTTCTATCATCATTGCCCTACCGCATCTCCACCTCTGCAGTCCGCACCAAGTAAATAGTTAAATAAGTTTAAGGTATCAATATATATTATATTATCTTTAAATCAAAAAATAAAAATAAAAATAAAATCTAAATAATCAATCTTACACGGTAGGATATCTTTAAGTTATGAAAGTATTCATGAAGAAAATCCAAAATAGATTAAAAAGAAGAAGAAGATATAGTCAAGTATCACAAGAACAATCGAATGCTTTAATTAAATGCATGTTCTTGATTCATCTTTAAAACCTCATCAAAGCTTTCTTAGGAGGTTTTGTTAACTATTAATTAACTTTTTAAAAATAAAAGCGATAAAAGAAAGAAAGAATAAAGAAAGAAAAAGGTGAAAGATTATTAATATTAACTTATTGGTTGTAGATATTCTCACTTAGTCGAATCACTTGAATCGTAAGATTCGATGAAACGAGTACCGAATCGTAGGATTCACACCGGAATCATAAGATTCGTTTGTAAATGAGATTCATTACATAGATACGAATCGTTTTCCTTAAGATTCGGGATACGAATTGTATGGGACGCTTTGGAGTCCAAGGGTTTAAATTTAAAATAAGTCATACTAAGACATAATATATGGATTGCAAGGATATGCAATGAGCTGAAACTATTGTGAGAATTGAAGTTCAAGAGCTATGGCAGATATGCATTTTGATACTTTAGCTCGATAATGAGTAAAATGGAGAGTTTGAGGAAGATTTTGAACATAAGATAAGAGCAGAATGATTGAAGTGGAGATTTGCTTCTAGAGTACCTCTAATCTACACATACGTGACATACCAATTTAATTGAATGAAAGATTTTACAGGATAATGATTAGACCATATATGACTTATTGAGCATAATGTTGGCCAATCAAGAAGCAACACATGCACAAAATGCATATAGAAGAAATGAGAATGTTGAGATGGAGATGAAAGATAGAATAAAAAATAAGCGCTTTTGAGAGCATTTAGGGGGGGATTGGAAATGAGCGCTTGCGAGAGCATTTAGACAGAATCAGAAATGAGCACTTGTGAGAGCATTGAGAGGGAATAAAAAATGAGCGCTTGCGAGTGCATTTAGGGATAGCAACAATAGGTGATCAACTAAGAGACTGGTTTGAAATGGTTTGGACATTTCCGGAGCAGGCTAGCAATGGCGCCGTTGAGGAAATGTTTTTACATATAGGTTGATGGTCTACCAAGGAGATGGGATAGGATGAAATTAGTAACCATAGATCTAAAATAAAATTCTTGTAGCTGACCCCAACATGCTTGGGATAAGGCTTTGTTGATGATGATTGTGATTAGCGATGTGTGTTGACCATATCGATGATACAATTTTGAAGTGAATCTCGTATCGCACCAATACGCTGTATTGATGTCTCAAAATTTGATATATAATAGTCGATATTTTTTAAACCATGACAGCAACATAGTTGCATCAGGTTGACAGCCGGTGTGATGGGGACATCATGCCTAATTTCCCCAATTCCTTCAAGTTCTACCAAAGGAGAAAGCGTAGGGTGGCGGATAAATCTATGATGTGGATGGATGATGTTTATTATGACTTTACTCGCCAAGATGTCGTAAATCCACCGTTGGATTACCATTACGACGATATCCGACGGTTGGATTTTGGCGGATCTTCCATTTGAAGGAGAGAAGGCCCCATGTGTGCAATCACATAGAAGGCCCCATGTTGGGAAGTGCCACATGGGTTGAAATAAAAGAGTTTTAAAGTTGAGAGGGGCGCAAGTTATTTAATGAAATAGAGTCATAAAAGGGGGCCCACGCTCATTAAAGAATAGAAGACTAAAGGGGGACCACCACTTAAAAGAATACACATATCCCCTTGTGCACGTCCTTCCCCTTTTCCCATTTAGTATTCTGCCTTTTCTTTTATTCATTAGGTGCTGATGTCATCTTTAGGGCTTATATTAAAAGACTTCTTGGTTTCTTTCTTGTTTATGCTATGATATCTTGTAATGCAAACTTGGAGATTAATGAAAGGAATGGATTTTTCCTCTTCTTCTCTGTGAGTCTCTTGGGTTCCCTTGCTCAGAAGACGTAAAGCCTCCGGATCGGAGTTTGGTGAGAGCCCAATCAAAGGTATCCTCTTTCCTTCCTCTATTTCTTTTCCTGTGAGCAAACTTCTGCACCCACTCTGGATCTCCACCCAGATTCTAATCACCAGATCTGTGATCCTTATCGCTAGATCTCAACCCAGATTGTCCCCAATAGTCCATCTCCCTAGCCCCCACCCAGACAATTACAAGAAATACCAGTTCTACACAATTGGGCATTCCTTAAGCATTTTGGGAGTTCTATCTTCCATTGGGATCCTACCCATTCATCTAAGAGGGACTTTTACTGCAGGACTGCAAGCTTGTTTTGGATCCATTAATGACTTCCCCATTAGATCGCAATAGTTACCAACATGAATGGTGTGTTTTGAATTCATATTAATTTTAATTCGAAATCTGATCTCATTATATCATATTAGATTAAGTTTCATCTCGTCCTGCATCAATCTTGGTATTCAGAGCTTAGGATTGCTTAGGGAGACATTCTAGTCTTTTTATAAAAAAAAAAAAAAAAACAAACTCATACATTTTATTGCACTGCATCATTAGGATAGCCATCATAGTCTTTTATTCACATTTGTATGCCCACGAGAAGTGGTAAGGACATTCAACCAGAACATCTCAAGATGAATCTTGAGCAGTTGTCTAAGAGTATCCAAGAACAGTTGTCTAGGAGTATCCAGGAGATCTTGGCCAAAACTAAAGAGGACACCGATGCCAGACTGGATGCCTTTCTGCAACAGTCACAAGCCCAAACTGAGGAACTCAAGACTCGTCTTGAGAACATTGAGAGGACACAACACGGTGATATGGCACATCGCCGTAATCGTAACAGGAACCATGAGAGGAACCGGTGTAATGAGCGCAATGATGATTCTGACCTTGAGTCCGAGGCTAGGTATGACCGTAGAACCCGTGGTAGAGAACGGCATGCTGATGAGCAGGCCGTGAAGAGTGTTAAGATAGAAGCACCAACGTTTGATGGTCGCATTGACCCGAGAGCCTATTCTGATTGGGAATCGGACATGGACCATTACTTTGAGTGGTATGACATGTCTGAGGAGAGGCGAATTCGATTTGCCAAGATGAAATTGGTAAGTCAAGCCCGGTTGTATTGGTCGAACGTTGAGCATAGGTTACATCAGCGTCGAGAGGAACCCATTGGTACATGGGATGAGATGAAGGAACACTTGCGGGTTAAATACCTACCCCAGTCTTACCATGATAGACTTTTAGATCAAAGGTCTAACCTCAGACAGGGTAGTATGTCTGGGACTGACTACATCCATAAGTTCGAGGAACTTAACCTTCGATGTAGGGTCCAAGAAGACCTTCCTGCTAGAATTTCCAAATTTAGGACGGGTCTTCGTCAAGAGTTTCAGCGGAAATTAATCACTGTTAAAACAACTAGCCTA
This sequence comes from Umbellularia californica, assembly GCA_028538565.1. Classification (NCBI taxonomy): domain Eukaryota; kingdom Viridiplantae; phylum Streptophyta; class Magnoliopsida; order Laurales; family Lauraceae; genus Umbellularia; species Umbellularia californica. Next base: position 8,307,940 of record JAPQWN010000006.1, on the reverse strand, counting down.
GAAGAAATTTACGAAGTAGTGCAAAACCTTGAGTCTGCCATGAAAAGTAAACAGGCTGGGCGTAGTGATTACCGCGGACCGAATTCCAAGCCTTACTCTTTGAGCGGTAAATCAAATTTTGGAAGTCAACCTCCCAAGGCCTCCCCGAATTTGCTGCCTGCCATCAAGGACAATAAAGGTAAAGGAATCGCTGGTGACAGCTCTAAATGGAGCAATTCAGTTACCTGTCACCGTTGTCACGGATTTGGGCATATCGCCCGTGATTGCCCCACCCGAAACCTTTGCATCAAGGATGTGGAAGGTGAAAGTGATCCAACAGTAGATGACTACATCCCGGATTTCGTGCCTAGTGATGATGATTGTGATGGCCTAGAGGATCGGGTATCCTTTCTTAGATTTGCCCCCTCATGTCATGGAGATGAAAGTGCACTGAGCAAAATGAAAGATGACCCACCTCGTGTGATGGTAGTGAGATGTGCATTAACCCTCCAAGAAAATGAGGACTGGCGTAGGACTTCCATCTTTCATACCTACGTCAAATGCAATGATAAGAGTTGCAAGGTCATCATCGACAGTGGAAGTTGTACCAATGTAGTCTCTGCCAATACTCTGTCTCGTTTAGGCCTGACCCCAGTTCCCCATCCCAAGCCTTATCGAGTTTCATGGGTAGATTCTACATCTATTCATGTCACTCAGCGCTGCTTGGTCTCAATTAACATGTCCACTTATCATGACCAGTTGTGGTGTGATGTGGTTCCCATGGATGTGGGACTTATTATCTTAGGGAGACCTTGGATCTACGATTTGGATGTCACCAACTTTGGACGTACCAACATCTGCGTCTTTAATTTCAAAGATAAGAAGGTGAAGTTGCATCCATTACCCCCTAAAGATAAAATTGGCAAGAAGGAGAGTGATGATAAAGCCAACACTAGTGCCTCAAGTTCTAAGACAAAAGGTTTACACATTTTGAGTGCTAGTGAGTTCCAGGCTGATTTGGAAGAAAGGACTAGCAAGGGCTCCAAGGAAGACCCCATTGTTTATGCCGTAGTGACTACGGAAGTTCCTAAAGAGCCACCTACTAGTACTCCACATGAGGTGGAACCTATCTTCCGGGAGTTTCATGATGTCTTTCCTGACGAGTTACCAAATGAACTCCCACCCATGCGTGACATCCAACACACAATTGATCTTGTCCCAGGAGCGACACTGCCTAATCTGCCTCATTACCGAATGAATCCATCGGAACACGCATAACTAAAAAGGCAGGTGGATGAACTCCTCAAAAAGGGTTCCATTAGAGAGAGCCTAAGCCCTTGTGTCGTTCCCGCACTCGACTCCAAAGAAAGATGGAACTTGGAGGATGTGCGTGGACAGTCGAGCGATCAACAAGATCCCTGTCAAGTATCGGTTCTCGATACCCAGGTTAGATGATATGCTCGATATGGTGGCTGGTGCCATTATCTTTTCTAAGATAGATCTTAAGAGTGGCTACCATCAGATTCGAATTCGTCCTGGGGACGAATGGAAAAACGCCTTTAAGAGAAAGGACGGATTGTATGAATGGCTAGTGATGCCATTTGGGTTGTCCAACGCGCCAAGTACCTTCATGCGCATCATGACACAAGTATTGAGGCCATTCATTGGAAAATTCTTAGTAGTCTACTTCGATGACATTCTCATCTATAGTAATACTAAGGAACAACATCTCAACCACTTGTGGCAAGTTTGTGGTACTTTGCGAAAGGAGCAACTTTACGCAAACCTTAAGAAATGCACATTCATGGCAGATCATGTGATCTTCTTAGGTTTCGTAGTCTCTGCGGCAGGTATGTCCGCGGATCCTGAAAAGGTGCGTGCGATTGTTGAATGGAAGACTCCATCCAACATTCATGAGGTACGTAGTTTCCATGGTCTAGCCACGTTTTATCGTCGTTTCATCAAGGGATTCAGTACCATCATGGCTCTAATTACAGATTGTATGAAAAAGGGAGAGTTTAATTGGAGTCCGGCTTGCTACAAAAGCCTTTAAGGAAATCAAAACCAGAATGACAGAAGCTCCTGTCATGCGATTGCCTGACTTTTCTAAGGTTTTTGAAGTAGCCTGCGATGCATCTGGTGTTGGAATAGGAGGTGTTCTGAGTCAGGAGGGACACCCCGTTGCTTATTTCAGTGAGAAACTCAATGAGGCGAAACGGAAGAAATATTCCAACTACGAAAGGGAATTCTATGCAATAGTTCAATCGTTGAAACATTGGCGACATTACCTATTACCGCAAGAGTTTGTTTTGTACTCAGATCATGAGGCATTGCGGTACTTGAACTCCCAATCCAAACTAAAAGGGGAACATGCGAAATGGGTCGAACTATTGCAAGAGTACACTTTTGTTTTGAAACACAAGGCAGGAGTGGATAACAAACCTGCTGATGCGTTAAGTCGTAGAATCCATTTAATCCACTCCATGAATGTGGAAGTCACTGGGTTTGATCGCTTGAAAGATGATTATCCATCATGCCCAGACTTTGGGGACTTGTTTGCATCTCTTTCTGATCATCCTTTGCGGAGCATTGATAGATTCACATTGAAAGATGGCTATATCTTTCGAGGAAATCAGATTTGCATTCCCCGTGCCTTCATGAGAGAGTTTCTCATTTGGGCGCTCCATGCTGGTGGAGTAGGCAGCCACTTTGGTCGTGACAAAACCATTTTTCTTGTGGAGGACCGTTTCTATTGGCCGAGTCTCAAGCGAGACGTCGCGCGCATCATTGAACGCTGTCGCACTTGCCAACTGGCGAAACAGTGCAAACAGAACACGGGGTTATACACTCCATTGCCAGTGCCTCATGCCCCCCGGCAAGACATCAGTATGGATTTTGTGCTTGGGCTTCCGGAGACCAACAAACAACATGATTCCATACTTGTTGTCGTGGACCGTTATTCTAAAATGGCCCACTTTGTCCCTTGCTCCAAAATATCTGATGCTTCGTATGTTGCGAAGATTTTTATGGAGCGAATTGTGAGTCTTCATGGTGTCCCAAAAACAATTGTGTCTGATTGGGATGTCAAGTTCACTAGTTACTTTTGGAAGACGCTGTGGAAAGTTTTGGGAACAAGACTGCAATTTTCATCTGCCTACCATCCACAGACCGATGGTCAAACGGAGGTAGTGAATAGGAGTTTGGGTAACCTTCTGAGGTGTCTAGTTGGTGAGCATGTTCGTTCATGGGAGTCTGTGTTACCGATTGCGGAGTTTGCATATAACAGTTCGGTAAATAGATCCATAGGCATGAGTCCTTTTGAAGCTGTCACTGGTTATAAACCTAGGATGCCTGTAGATCTCATCCCCATGTCATCTATTCATCGTCCATCTGAGTCAGCTGATGCATTCATCCATCGCATTCATGCATTGCATAATGAGATCAGACAAAGAATTAATAAGCAAAATGAGTATTACAAATCGTCTGCTGATTCACACCGTCGGTACATTGAATTTCAAGTGGGAGAGGAAGTTATGGTCCGTGTAAGACCTGAGCGGTTCCCACAAGGAATTGCCAAGAAATTGCAGGCCGTAGTACTGGCCCATTCAAAATCTTGAAGAGGTTGGGTGTCCCAATGCATATGTTTTAGACCTTCCATCTGATATGGGAATTAGTTCTACTTTCAATGTAAAGGACCTTGTTCCTTTTCGAGGGTCTTCCACACCTTCTGTCATCCCATCTCCTAATGCCTCTCCAACTCATGCACCCAAAGCCTTTGATCCATCCCTTTTTCCCAAAGCCATTTCCCACAACCTATCCCACCTCCCCCTCCTAAATCTCATAGGAAAGAAATTGTGGAAGACATATTGGATGACCAATTGGTCTCTACCAGACAAGGAGGCATTCAAAAATTCCTTGTCAAGTGGCAGAACTATCCGCAGCATGACAGCACATGGATCACACGTGATGAGTTGCAGCGTCTCAATCCGGACCTCCTGGAGCAGTATGATAGGCGTCTCAATCCGGACCTCCTGGAGCAGTATGATAGTTTTATCTCACCGGAGGTGCGATTTTCTCAGCCGAGGGGAATTGATGGGGACATCATGCCTAATTTCCCCAATTCCTTCAAGGTCTACCAAAGAAGAAAGCGTAGGGTGGCGGATAAATCTATGATGTGGATGGATGATGTTTATTATGACTTTACTCGCCAAGATGTCGTAAATCCACCGTTGGATTACCATTACGACGATATCCGACGGTTGGATTTTGGCGGATCTTCCATTTGAAGGAGAGAAAGCCCCATGTGTGCAATCACATAGAAGGCCCCACGTTGGGAAGTGCCACATGGGTTGAAATAAAAGAGTTTTAAAGTTGAGAGGGGCCCAAGTTATTTAATGAAATAGAGTCATAAAAGGGGGCCCACGTTCATTAAAGAATAGAAGACTAAAGGGGGACCACCACTTAAAAGAATGCACATATCCCCTTGTGCACGTCCTTCCCCTTTTCCCATTTAGTATTCTGTCTTTTCTTTTATTCATTAGGTGCTGATGTCATCTTTAGGGCTTATATTAAAAGACTTCTTGGTTTCTTTCTTGTTTATGCTATGATATCTTGTAATGCAAACTTGGAGATTAATGAAAGGAATGGATTTTTCCTCTTCTTCTCTGTGAGTCTCTTGGGTTCCCTTGCTCAGAAGACGTAAAGCCTCTGGATCGGAGTTTGGTGAGAGCCCAATCAAAGGTATCCTCTTTCCTTCCTCTATTTCTTTTCCTGTGAGCAAACTTCTGCACCCACTCTGGATCTCCACCCAGATTCTAATCACCAGATCTGTGATCCTTATCGCTAGATCTCAACCCAGATTGTCCCCAATAGTCCATCTCCCTAGCCCCCACCCAGACAATTACAAGAAATACCAGTTCTACACAATTGGGCATTCCCTAAGCATTTTGGGAGTTCTATCTTCCATTGGGATCCTACCCATTCATCTGAGAGGGACTTTTACTGCATGACTGTAAGCTTGTTTTGGATCCATTAATGACTTCCCCATTAGATCGCAATAGTTACCAACATGAATGGTGTGTTTTGAATTCATATTAATTTTAATTCGAAATCTGATCTCATTATATCATATTAGATTAAGTTTCATCTCGTCCTGCATCACGGTGTGAAACTTTTGTCACGCCTATGAAAAAGGATTCTCATAACTGACCCTAACATGGTTGGGACGAGGCTTTGATGTTAATGATGATATAAAACTATGACGCTTTATCAATTGGATGACAAAGTAAGGGCATGATCTTGCTTTAGAGGGACTAGCTTTAGAAAGTTTACTTATATACACATGTTGCACATTAAGTTTGATAGTCTAATGATTGGCGTTACTAGCTGTAGAATCTGGTGTGGTTATAACATGAGTGATGGAATAGAGTTGGGTACGGTTCAGTTCCACATAGTATCACACACACACACATATTAAATAATTGAGGAACTCTACAAACTGCCCCCTTATAACAACCAACGAAAGAAACCATGTATAATAGGTTGTCTTGCTTCAAAATGGGAGTCAGCCTTTGGGTTTTGAATGCATTTAAAGCATTACAATTGTTTAAGCCTTATCAGAAATGGGTGTTGCCACATAGACATCCATTGAATGAGCCTATTAACACTAAGTTTCATCCTAATTTCTTTTGGAAAATACGTGGGACTCCTACATAAGGCCCACTTGTGAAAAGCCAAACCAATCAAATGAAATGGTCTTGACTTTTATTAACCGTTGCCAAATTTCACTTCAATAAAAGTTGGGCTAGTGTCCAATTACGAAGATTTTAAGTTTTCCACGGTGCTCAATCTGACGGTGGGCCCAACTCCTATTGAAGCAAAATTTAATGAGAGCCAATAAAAGATAAAGGCGTTTTATTTTGATCGGATTGGATTTTTCCACAAGTGGACCATGTTAATAGGTCCTCCAAATTGCCTCTTTGTAACATTTAACCAAAAGCATGTCCCACTTCTGTCTCATCACCTCCGAACGTGAATGTGTTAGGTGAAGAGTTTTTATTTCTTCAAAACACGTAAACTGTCCTTACTTTTCTTTTCAAATGTCTTCCATATTATCCCTCTAGTATTAAATGATGTGTAACATTTAGATGCTTTTCATTGGACGAGAAAGGGGGTATTCTTAAACCAAAAATGCCTGTGTGTTTTCTAGCATGCAAATAGTGGTTGCCTGGTGCCCTAGTTGCACACTAGAGGTGGGGCCCACCTGGAGGTCCATCTGAGCGGGGACCACAAAATCCCTACCCCACCAAAAAAAAAAACATAGTTCACTAGTCCCACTAAGTTTGCACCCATCCGAATGGACTGTACATTGTTAGATGAATTTTGTACAACAATCAGAATGGACAGTACACCGTTAAACTCGACGACTCATGGTTGTGAGACATTCAAAGTTGCGATGTGGTTCTAAACGCTCTTGCTGACGATCCTTTCCAGGCTGTATGTTATTGTATTCTGGAATGGTTTCATGGTTCTTATTTGTCTCTTGATATGACTAGAGTCTAGACGCATTACAACTTAATCCAAACTGTAGACACAAACCTTTCATGATAAGTCAATGGCAACATTCTATCGTGAATTGGTGTGTTCTTCACCTCTGGGATACAGAAGATGTGCACATCTGTTTATTCATTGTTTTTTTGCAAAACTGGAATGGAGGTTTTTCTCTCATGATGCTTGAGGTGAATTGGGTTTTGCCAATTACTGTCTTGGATCTATTTGAGAATTGGTGATTCAGCTATTGTTCGTTTATTAGGGGAAAGGTTCTTTGGTGGGATTTAGTCTCAGATTTGCTATCATTTATTTTGGTCATTGTGGTTGGAGCACTATTTTGCAGTCGTAGCACTATGAAAAGTGATTATAAAATAAAATCAAAAAGAAAATTGCGTATTGGGCAGTGATTACAAAGGAATCTGAAGGGATACCAGTGTCTGATTGGATTTGATCTTGGTGAAAACTGGTGGTGGATTGCAACTGGCAAGAATGCTTCAGTTCATCTTTCAGCTTGGGGTTTTCCACTGATAGGGGTCTTCAAGTTGAACTCGATGGAAAATTGAATGAGGAAGAGATGAATGCAGGAATTGGATATCTATGAACATAATGAAGTTATATTCTGCATGTTTTCGGCGTAGTTATAGTTTCTGATTTGAATGTGGCTGAGGAATTTTCTACGTTGATAGGATGTTGTGAACTACCCACAAAATATGTTGTCCCTAATGCAATTTTCGACAATGATTATATTTTTGCCATTTTGTGGGGCTTTGCTGCTACAACATACCCTCTTTCGACTTGCAAATTGGATAGAGGAAATACATTGCACTTTTCACTCATCACTTTGATTATAAGCATATTTTCAAGCCAATGAACTGGGTGATTAGGTTGTCTAGAGATGTATATCACGCTCATGGATGAAAATATTGGCTGCTATGTAGCGTAGCGGCCGTTGCTACGGCTGATTTAGCGGTCGTCGCACCCGTAGAGGCCGCTACGTTCACTACGGGGCCGCTACGACCGTTACGGGGTGAGAAATGTTCCTGATTTTCATATTTTTTAAAAATGCATAATAAGACTTATTTCTTTTATTATTCTCTCCAAATAACATTTCTACACAACTTTTGTACCCTTTTACGTTTAAAAGAACACAAAAAAGCACATGATCTTGCCATCGATACAGAGAGTTCTTCTCCTTCTCTAAGTACATCCTATTAGACACCCCCTTTGGTAGATGTATTTTTTTTCTCTAGGTACTCTTTAAGTCTCAACTTCATGACATAGTTTTTTTCTTTTATGAGCCCTTTCATTAGTTTCTAAGTTAGCATAACTAAGCAACATGAACACATGTGAAAAAAAAATGATCATTACTATTATTTTCCATTTATGTTATACAGCGATACAGGACCTCATACAATGAGGGGACCACTACGCACCCTTATCTTAGTTACTTTTGTAAAAAAAAAAAAAAATATACATTTTCTCTCATTTTCCAATATTCTAGATTTTCTACAATTTTTTCATATTTTTTTGACGATTTTTCCAAATCGCACCGCTACAACGCTACGTGGAGTTTTGGCGGCAGTTCGCTTCGCCCGCGGCTACCGCTGTTTTCATCATTGATCACACTGCTCCAGTATCATGTATAATTGTTTGGTTGTTCTCTCTACTGCTTTGTCTTAATAAATTCAATTACCATTAGAAAAATATAGTTAAATTTTGTGGCATATGTATGATTCGTGTTCATTGCTCAACACCATAGAAAGTCTTCTTTCAGCATTCTACTTGAATTCTAATCAACAATTTTATACATGGATGTGGGGTTGTGGACAAGAGCGCATAGTTGGAAGATGATCATTGTTGCAAGTTGCAACATGAGGTTGTGGGTTCAAGTCATGTTCATGTTGCCTATAAAATACATATATAATATACATGAATGTGATTAAGTGAGATATTATCTGTCCCCAAGCTGTAGCTCAGCTGGTAAGGGATGTGAGTGTGAATTAGAGTGTGTGAATTCTCAGTGTAGCGAAAAAAAAGGTGATTTTGTTTTTTAAAACGTAGCGTAAAAAAGGTGATATTATCTCATTCTTTGACAGTTTTAATGTTCATTCTCGTTAGTGGGGGTTAGTCCCAGCCAAAGCCATTGTAAAGGCTGGAAATTACTGAAGTTGCCGACCCTCCTGATCCTGTGATACTGTTATGATTATATGACCACTTGTTTTGTTAAAGTTTCCTTTTTCTATAACGACTTTGTCTTTGTGCTTTTAGGTATTATCACAATATTACATCAAATACGTTGGTAGTACTAGAAGCTATGGCAGCACATGGTGTAAAAACCTTGATTTATTCTAGTACGTGTGCAACATATGGAGAGCCTGAGAAAATGCCAATTACAGAAGAAACCCCTCAGGTATGTTCAACTTCTTTTATTCTCGTCCTTTTTATTATTGGCCAAGTATTATTAAAAAGAGGAAGAAACTGCTGTTTTGGGCTTGAATCGCCAATCTTGCAACTAATTGTCCTAGTTTCTAAATGCAGTTCCCTATAAACCCATATGGAAAAGCTAAGAAAATGGCTGAGGATATCATTCAAGATTTCTCAAGGAACTCTGACATGGCCGTCATGATCTTGAGGTTTGTTGGTTAAGCTTTGTATGTTTTCATCTTCATAGTTATTGATAATTCTTGTTGAAAAGCTGCTTTACCTCTGTGACTGCTTGCTATAAATTATTTGTTGCCTCCGAAGGTTATATTTTTTATGCAAACACTGTGCAATTGTATATATGTGTGTCAATGTCGGTCCCATTTTCTTGTTCTGGATGTTACACATAATTTTGTTGGGAAAAATGGCACTTCCCAGCTCTTCTATCCAAATCTTCTCTTTCGGTTCCTGTTGATGCAGAAATGAAATAAGATTGACTTTGACAAATTCTATTTGGTCAGTCCAAAAACAAGAATGAATATTCAAATAAATTAAAAACACACTGCAGATGAAGACTACATGCAGAAACTGAAAGAACTGGGTCTTCAGATAATGAATCATTTATTTTCTGTGCGTACATAAATTAAGAACCATTGCAGATGAAGCAAACATGAATGGACCATAAATAGGGATTGGTGGAATACTAAAAGTAAGAAAAAGTTGCCTCTACATGTGAGAAGGCTTTGATGATGATGATGATGTATGCAAGGTGCCAATTTTTAAGATCGTAGATTGCTTGATACGTTGAGCTAGCTTACACCGAGTATCATGCATCGAAGTTTATCATTTAGTTTTATGAGGACAAGTCATGCATGATGACCTCACAACCATATTTTAGCTGGGCATGTGGCATGTTGATACATCATCCATGTGGCACATGGATGGTTTCTTGCAGATAGCTACCCTTGTCCATTCACTCTTCATCCCTTTAAATTATAGTCTCTTTACTTTGAATGCCTAGGAATACAGATCATGGGATGACAAGAGTGTCCAAGGAACTGGACTGATCAAAGGTGGGCCCAAGTGAGCTCATAGAGTTGGAATGCACATGCCATCCACTCAGAGGATAATTTTTGCCACAATTCATATGCTTTATCATGTAACAGCAAGCTTTTACAGGAATCCGGTATTATTGGCTTTGGTATGAGGTGTGAAACTACTAGTTGCATTTAGGAGGAAACTAACATATATCCATGTTCATTGTCAGATATTTCAATGTCATTGGATCAGATCCGGATGGACAGTTGGGAGAAGCTCCCAGGCCTGAACTGCGGGAACATGGCCGGATATCTGGTGCATGTTTTGATGCAGCTTTGGGAGTTATTCCAGGTTTGAAGGTATTGTTTTGCTGACCATTAAAGAATTCTCTCGAGTCTTGAATGCAACTATTATATGTGCAGTTAACAACTTCACATACATGATTTCATGTCTCTGCTGTGGTACTATTTAGTTTAATAAGTAATAAAACACCATCAACACAAATCTGTTGTTCAAAATTGTCATTACTTAGCTTCACTCAGCTAATTAAACTCACCAGGCAATCAAGTTGAATGAACCTATTGAGTTTGACTGAATCTGACTGAGTTTTTTATTCCTCTAGGCCAGGTTACTCAATGAAGAAAAGTTAGACTTGAGTTGTTGAGTTATTAAGCTATGCAAAATGGCTATATGAAGTTATGAACTATCTTTTATACGTACCAATCTGATTTTGGCTCTTGTGTAGGTCAAAGGAACCGACTATAAAACTTCTGATGGCACTTGTATAAGAGACTACATTGATGTCACTGATCTTGTTGATGCTCATGTGAAAGCTCTTGACAAGGCAAGACCGAGTAAAGTTGGCATATACAATGTTGGCACAGGACAAGGTGATGGAAACTATCAGTGAACGTCGCTTATCTTTCTAGTGTTTCTTTCAGACATGGATGCACAATAAATTATTAGCAATTTAGCGTGGAAGGTTTTCACCTATACAAGCAGACTGCATACTGTGCATATGGCCCAGCTCGTGGGGCCCACTTGGATGCATTCCTATCATTGGTGGTGGGATGGTGGGTAGAAAGGCCTCTTTATGGATAAGAGTCGTACAAAAAAAAAAAAAAAAAAGGAAGCCCCATTAGATTATCGTAGCCCTTGATTTTACAGCCTAAAAGATTAATAGTCTTTTAACCATAGAATTTTTTTTAGATTCAATCCAACATGGATAAAGGTTTGATGGACATGGAATTGGGCATGACTGCAGATCATGGGGTCATAACAGCGTGAAAGGAGTTGCACCTGTTGGGCCTAAGTGGGCCCCATAGAGCTGGACTGCACATGTAGTGTGCTTGTGGGAGGAGATTATCCATTTACCATATTTCCTGTCATGATATCAATATGATCCTTGACTGAAGGGTTTTTTTTTTTTTTTTTAAATCGGTGACATTACTTGAAACCACAACCTCTTCTTTGCGATAGTGAGCTATTTTAGGGCTTGTCTTGACACGAAGATTTTTACAATAGGTTTATATGATCCTCGACTTGAGGATATCTTGGTACATGTGGGCATTGCATTTATATTTTTGGGGTCATAATTGAATAATTCAGCTACTAGCCTGATGGGTGCCACAGAGGATGGACATGGCACCAAAATTTCCACTTTGAAACATACAATGGCTACAATGGGCTGTTTTTATGTTGGATGTCGACTTTTTTTTTTTCTTTCTCTGGACTGTCTACTTCCATGCTTTTGATCAAAGGTCTAAAATTGTTCCTCGGTGGGATTTTTATAGTGTAGTCCATCCATGATATAATCCAATTGATATACAAACTCTTGGCCTGATGTTGCATATCTCAGGTTGAGGATAATATATTTCTTTGATCATGATTTTCCAGAATGGAATATACAACATTTGGCTGAACGAAATCTCATTTTCTTCCCAGAGTGCATGAACCACTCTCATGGGTGCATTCTTTATAGTAATCATCTCGTCTGCCCTTCTTATGGATGCTTCATTCTGTGGAATTTTCCTCCTCAAGTATCTGAGGCATGTAATTGGTTGGTTTTGTACCATTGAACGAACCCTTGGTTTCCAGTATTGGATGATCTGTCAATTTGTACAATGTGATTTTGACGGTTAAGTTCATCTAATGAATGATATTACATTGCATCCTGGACATACATGATGAGGCTAATAGATGAGGGGCTGCCTGGATCAGGCCTGGGAGGTTTGTTGGGTCAGAAAAAATGCACATGTTCAGTCAACTGTCACGCACACTGTTTTGCCCTCTTGTTATGCTACACATAGATTTACTTCATTATTTAATATATGAGAGTTTAATGCACCAAAGCTAGAATTTAATGTATTATTAACTGTGACCATATCCTATATTTGAAATGTTACCACTCACAAGCTGACTCTAGATAGATGCGATGAGATTTGTGCACCAAAACTGGAGTTAAGAGGTTTTATGACCATATCAGATTTTTGAGTTGGTAGGACTCACTAAGGTGACCCTAAGCCAACTGTGGATAGATGGGATGAGGCAATGATAATGATAATGATGACAAATGAATAAATGATATATTAGGCATAAAAGAAAGTGCAATGCTTTTTAGTAACAGTCTATGAAGGTGGGATTATCATCTATAGCTGTTTCAATTCATACACTATATAATATTTGACTCAATATACTCTTTCCTTCTGACAAGTTGGAAATTCATTTTCCTCTCTAGTAGAATAAATGCCGCAAAGTGATTCTACTCTTCTCATGCAGATGGATTTGAAAATTTTATCTAAAACCCTATGAAGTTATCTCAAACCATTCATCTTTTGTTATCAGGTAGATCAGTGAAGGAGTTTGTAGAAGCATGCAAAAAAGCAACTGGCGTGGACATTAAGGTGGAATACCTCAGCCGCCGACCTGGGGACTATGCTGAAGTCTACAGCGATCCTTCCAAGATCAGAACTGAACTGAACTGGACTGCCCAACACACAGATTTGCAAGAGAGTTTGCGAATTGCATGGAATTGGCAGAATGCCCATAGGAATGGGTATGGATCACCCTTGGTCAAGGCTTCATGATAGGGTCTATACGCAGTGCTTTGTAGCACAAAATTACTTGAGCCTGAATCGAATCATCTCAGCAGCGCTCCTATTCTAGCATTGGTAGAAAGAGGAGCGACTTCGCAGTAATTAGAAGGATACAGGAGAGGTACCTCTTGCATGCTGTATTGGTGTAAGTAGCTGTAGCCATATTTGTTGTTGTTATTAATTATTACAATAATAATAATGATAATCATAATTATTATTATTATGTGAAACAAATAGGAATCAATAAATGCTTGCGGCATTTTTGGATTTTTGCCCCTTACATTCTCTGTTTGTGCAAATTGTTCTGTTTCCTTTCTGATAGGGCAATGGCCTTTACATTTTGCTTTTTATCATCTCAGAAATGAGGTCTTAGTGTTTTCTTTTATATGATATCAGAATGCAATAAGCATTTTCTACGCATTTTAATTTATCATTGCTGTTAGAATGAAGCAGAGGGAACAACTTTTGTGATAAATTATCACTTGATCAAATGCTGGATTTTAAAGAAAGTGGGGGAAAATTAAACAAACAAACACTTCCAAAGCATTTGGTATTCTTTAATTATGGTTATCTGCTGTGGAGATGTCCATCAAACATGGGGCAATGTCCTCCTCCGAGCTCTATGGGGCCCACTTGGGCCCATCTTTGTTCAGTGAGGGAAACTTTTGTGATCGGCTCATTTGTTAGGACCAATTTTACACTCATTGAACATTCAAACATGAGATCGTGTCATTGTTGCCAAGGTAAAATATAACGCAGCAGTAGTGGCTAAGCACTTCGGGGTGATGGGTTTCTCCACGTAGGTAGAAGCCCGAAGCCCAGAGCGAAGGTTCTCATCAGAACCATCTCAAGGAATAGAATGGCCTCCAGTGTACAACGGCCTTTTGGAAGAAGAAAACTTCGTATTTGTTTGAGAACAATTAAACACTTTTTATATATGATTCTTTCTATTGTTATTATAATTATTGGGCTAGCAATTATATAATAACTCTCATAATGGCTAAAAAATGTTTAGAGGTACTCTCACAATGGTTAAAAATGGCTAGAACTCTTAATAGCATTAATATTCGAAAAAGTAAAAATAATTTAAATATAAACTTTTTTATGCTTTAAAACACATCTAAACTCAGTTGATCGCCCACTAATTTCAAAATACTTAAACAATTTTTTTTCTTTTTGTCCTGAGTCATTCCTTGGAAGACTCAAACTTACAACCAACCGGGCGGCTCTGATATGATATTAAGTTTTCTGGCTAAAGGTTAGTGAAGGCAGCATAAATACTTTTCAATATTCCTCTTTGGGTTAGAGCGCACTCCTCAACAATGTTTACCATTGATGTTTGTGAGCTAGCTTGCTACAACCATATGTTTTATTTTTTTCCGATTCTATGAGTGCTCTAGAGAATCAGTCAAAGTTCTCATTCCAAGCGGCTCCACTTTTACACTCATTTAGGCAATTCTATCATGGGTGTGTTCCTGCAGCTATGTACCCCACCTTATGGGCTATGGAACTCATCATGGATAAAATCCAGCCTCTCTCATTAGAGGAGAAAAATGCATGAGATATAAGAAGTCATAAGATATAAGAGATAAAGATTCATGATTGCATTTACTGTTGGCTTGTCATAATTATTCATAATTGTATCTCCACAAGCACACTTGTGAAAATGGATCAATGGCTGGAGTGTGGACTGAGTTTAGAAAGCTTAAAATAATGCTAGTCTTTGTTTTTGGACAAACTCAAAGTTGACTTGTAAACTTCCCTGAACTTATCTCTCTCAAAGGTATTGTACTTCCCTTAATTCTCAACTTGATTATCTAATTCTCACCTATCTGTTTGCATGAAATTGTGAAACACATAAAACCATGGTAAAAGTTCTGCTGATTTTACTCAAACAGCTGACACAGTTTTTTTTTTTTTTAGCTGACGTAGTTTTTATTTATTTATTGGGGTGGGGGAGGTTACCATTTAAGAAGCCTTCAGCTGAAGTACTCAAGTCTCTATTGATGATAAAGTCCATTAGGTGTTTCTGTTAAAATCCATTACCTATATGATTTTATATCTCTGTACATGAGATTTTGAAAGAGTAATATCCTATAATTGACCAATTCCTGATTATTTCCCATCATGTAATGGGTTCTGCAAGGTATTCATGTCACTAATGCTCAACTAATTGGGCTTGTGCGTCCCATAAAAAAATGGTGGACTCAATGAATTAGGGATGATGCCTTGTGGACTATAATTGGATAGCCAATTCAGTGGCAACCCCTCTTGGGCTAACATCATTAACACTCAATTGCAATTAATAATCTGAAGACTTTATGAAGACTTGCAACAAGGACTGATTCATCAAGTCTTGTCTGTCTCAGACATGATGGTGCCAAGGACCAAGGTCCAGTGGCCCACCCAGCCCTAATTCTAGAGCCAAGTACTTTTTTTTTTTTTTTTGTCTTTTCTAGCTGTGATTATCATTCCAGCTGTTCCTGATGCCAGCTCTTAGCAAGTTGTATGGATTGAGATTAGGGAGATTTATCTTTTAGTCCCTCCATTTTAGTCTAGCCAGTTATTGAGAAGTCCATGTTGTTGTAAAACTTAACTTTTTAGCCCTTGACTCTTGTAATTTTGTTAGATTTTTTTTTAATTTTTTCAAAATAAAGTTAACAAATGACACAATGCCCCCAAGGTTAAGTGGGTTTTTTTCCCCCTTAGTTATTTTCTTCTGGAACAAAATAATTTAGATCATGGGCATCTTTTAATCATTTGGTGCACAAGTTTAGGGATGGAAACTCCAACCCACCATCTTAATATTTGAAAGTTTGGATTGACCCTTTTTATTTTTCAGTTGGGTTAAGTTGACATTTTTTTTTACTCTATTAATAAATGGATTGGGTTGAGGTCGAGTCTATTCTTACAACTGATATGCCAACCTAACCCAATATGTGTGGGCTCAACCCAATTAATAATTGGCTCACCCAAATTGACACAGTGTATGCTTTTGAAGTTTTTTTTTTAAAAAAACATTTTACACCATGGAGGGACACTGTCAGATTGTGTCTCTTTTCAATATTTGACTTAAATGACTTCTAATAAATTGAATGTAAAGATTAAGATAATTGCGCAAAGAATCTCACACTAAAGCTTAACTTTCCCTAGAGTAATCTAAGTTTAATCTTCCTAAGAACAAAAAATATTTATGGTTGTAGTTCCCCACCTATGCATACACACAAGCACAGTCCCCCACACAACCCAGGGTCAGGGAAACGTTCATAGGGTCCACAAGAGTAGGCCCAAAGTTCAAACAAGGCAGAACAGAACAGCCGACAAATCAAACAAGGTGGGAACTGAAGGACTTCCCACCACCTCTTTTTTTTCTCTCCTTCTCTCCTATCTCCTCTTCCAACCCAACCACCCCACTTCAATCCCTCTCTTATCATCATGATTATCATCATTATTATCATCATCATCTTCTTCTTCTTCTTCTTCTCTTCTCACCGACCCCTTCCCTTCTCTTTCTCTATTTCCTTTCCCTTTCTCAATCTCTCTCTGTCAGGCCACACACCCAGCCACGGCCACCTCACACTTTCCACCCCTCACAGACTTCACAACCTCACATAACAAATTTACCTTGACATGGGTCAAGTTTTTTCAATAACAAATTCTTGGCCCATGTTTTAATTCCCATAAAAGGTGGGCCCTATATATATTTTACCTCCTAAATGTGGGTTCAGTGCTATAAATCTAAAGGTGGGTTGGGTCCTATGTACAATGATTCCCACATGTGTTACAATTCCTAAAAATGAGCGTATATTGTAATTCGTATGTGGGCCTCATGTTATGTTTACGTAAGAATGGGCATTGCTTCCTTTTTAATATTGAACTTCTACACTACTTAGTTATATGCCCAACTGTTTGATCAACTTTAGCATTTTTGTTTAAATAGTAAAAAGATTTGAGCTCTAAATTATGTGCCAAAGATCTAGACCTTTTGTACATTAACCTCATATAATGACATTGAAGAAAATGATTTAATTTGATATTTCTGCAACTATAATCACCCGTCGATCTAGATCGCGCGTCGCATGCATGTGATATAGGAAATTCAGAGGTGAGTCTCGTCTTTGTGATGCTTTTGATGTGTAGTACGCAGGTGAATGATTTTCACAAGTAAATGTGCTAAAATCATATAATTTATAATTATAGTCTATTCTTAAGAACTTGGTATTGAATGTTATAGTATATATATATATATATATATATAGAGAGAGAGAGAGAGAGAGAGAGAGAGAGAGAGAGAGAGAGAGAGCAATACAATTCATCACTTTTATCATTTTTTGGATAAATCTAATAACAACTAGTTTGTTGGTAAAATTGAATACATGATTTTAAAAATTTTATATTATGTTACAATGTTGGTTTTGTTTTTTAATTCTTTCTCAAATATCTCTCTAAGAGAGAGCTTTTGCTTCTCCTGGAAGAAGACCTTGGCTCATTAAATGCAGCAATGCCGCATCGTAATACTAGCTAGCCCTCCAAACATGTCGGGAAAACTCTTCCATCAATCACAAAGGGATGATGTTTGAAATTTTGTGTTTTTGATATGATATATCTTTTTTCTTATCTCTTAAAGTGATTATTTACTTCAACGGGAAAATTTCAAAATAGGGTTCAAATTTTGTATAGATTTCAAAACAAGACAAAAAAAAATCTAGATTTCAAAACAGAAATTAAGTTTTCCAATTACATTTCAAATCAAGACATCCAACGATATTTGAGATTTTTCGGCAAGATTTGGGATTTTCCCCGGAGAGTTTCTTCATCCTCCTTCCTCATTTCTATCTTCTAAAAAGAACCCTTTTATCCATCATATTTTGATGACTCACATCTCAGGGTCCCAACCGCCCCCATCTCCTTTCTTTCATCTCTTTCCCTGGCTGACCTAGCACCTTTCTCCATCTCTATAACCCATAGCCAACCTCCATCCCAGTAGCCCACACACCACCTTCTTGCATCATGCACGAACACAATCGAAATCAAAGTAAATAGAGCCTAATCCCATCCCAACAACTCACCTTAACTTTTCCATCATCCTCACCCTGCCTAACCCAACTGGCATTCATGGACCCATATCCAACACCATTCAAAACCGAACCAACCTTACCACCTGCAACTATTCACCTAGTCAAACCCGTTATCTTCTCCCACCCAAACAAGTCAAATAAGCCAGAATCTATATCTTCACCAGACATTACTTCTATCGTAAATTTTTTTTATCGGAGGGTGTCCCAACCCTTTGGAACGGACTAATCCCTTTGGACCCAGTGGGAGCTAGGTAAATCCTCTGTGGCCCCAGTGTAGTAGCACAGTATGAAACCCCACTATCTCTGTTTTCTCCTTCACCTTCACTATCTTCTTCCTCATCACCTTCTCAATATCCACTTCTCACAGTCATCCATGCCGTTCACAATAAGAGGGTGAAGAAAAAGAAGGAAAGAGGAAGAGACTCACCGAAAACCCCAACAAATCTCACCAAAAAATCTTAAATTTCGCTGGATGTTCTGATTTGAAATGAAATTAAAAAACTTAAGTCCTTCTTCTAAATCTAATTTTTTTTTGTCCTAATTTGATATCTATGTAAAACTTCAACCCTATTTTAAAAAGTTTCCTATTTCAATTCCAAAAAGTCTATGGAGCCTGACTCCATAGACCGAAAGTGTGCCCGATCCCAGCTGGACGTCCAGTTGGAGTCCAGCTGGACGTTGCTTTTTGAGCCTCCCTTTGACCAGTTTAAAGTAGCTTTTGACAGCCCGCCCATTTACAAAAAAAGCCTGCCATCTTCTGCAACGAAATAAAAGAACGGAAGACCATAGACTTTTTGCTCTCTGCAACTCACTCTGAGAACAAGTGCAGAAAAAGCAAAAATCAACGTGAGCTCATCTCTTCCTTACTCTCGATCGTCACTTGCAGAGAGAAACGTTGCCACTGTGTTGAAATCCTTTTTCCTCTTGAAATTTTCGTTTGGAGAATAAACCTGCAAATGCCCTAAAGAGGAGAAATCGCCCTGCAGCTCATCTCTCTAGGCCGATTGATCATCTCTCTCGCGCGTGCCCGGGGTCGCCCGATTCTCCCTCACCATCAACATCTCTCTCTCTCTCTCTCTCTCTCTCTCTCTCTCTCTCTCTCTCGATTCTTTGACGATCCTCATCGCTGCGTCTCGGCATCGACATCTCACTGGACACTGTAGCATCATCTCTCTCGCCCGGATCCCTCCCTATCGCAGCGTCTCACTCTTGGATTTGGTACCCTCATCGCCACAGCGCCCACGCCTCTACAATTCAGGTTTGGGTTTTTTTCCCACTGCTTTGTGTGAAGTTGTTTGTTGCTGATGATGAAACTGTTCATTTTTTTTCCTTATTTCCTGAATGTTGCAAGATTCTCCCTCTCTGATTTGGAGAGGGCACCCTGTTCTCTCTGAACTGCCTAATTTAGAGAGATGGTCGGATACACTAAGGTATAAACCTAATGGCACAAGAGGGTTCAGTCAATTGGTAGCATAAATAAAGGTTCCAACGTTTCAGGCAACTTTTGTAGAAGATCCTGCTGGTTGTTGCTAACTTACTATAAATAAGGCCATTGGAAATGGTGAATGAAGAAGCAATATAACTTAAATGTCCTTCCATACAAATTTTCAAATGGAAATCCTTAGATATTTAAACTCGAATGCAGCCTATGTGACTATCCATACGCCATAAAATGAGTGATAGCATCACATAGCCCATCATCAAGTACATTCACAGTAGGTTTTTCAGTTTTCACAAATTTAGCTCCCTCTCTAATTTGGAGAGGGCACCTTGTTCTCTCTGAACTGCCTAATTTGGAGAAATGGTAATGATCATTAAGAAATGAAGTGTTTTCCTGAGAAAGGAGCATTCCTTTATGTGCGAAAATCCTCTTCAAGCATCATAATCAGGAAAAAAAATATCATTGCTGCTAATGAAACATATTTTCAACAAGGTTGTATGCTCAAGTTATGTTGCTAATGAAAAGAAAGAATAGTTGAATGCTTCAGTTTATACTTACAAAATGATGCTTCATTTTTTCTTAACACCTGAATTTCCTTTATCGAATTATTCTCAATACCTGAATGCTTTATTTGTTTTTAGAAGCATGGAAGAAGATGAATTATTACATGAATTCGATGGAGAAGACAATGAGAGAGAATTTAGGATGGCTTGTCAGGAAATATACAGTGTTGAGATGGAGCAACCCCTGGAGGAAGGCGAAAGCATAGAAGAGGTAGTAATGTAATCTCAGAGGGGAATGATATTTTGTTCAATTGAAGAAGTACATGAATATTATGTAAGATATGCTAGGCAGATCGGATTTGCTGTCGCCCAAAAAACCTCAAAAAAAGGACCGGATGGAAAAAAGAAGTTTGTTACAATTGCTTGCACTAAGGGTAGAAAGCCAAAACCAAGTGCAAAGCAGCGTTGAATCTTTCGTTGCAATTCGATGGGAAGTGGCTTTTGAATTCATTTGTACTTGAACATAACTATGATTTGAGTCCGAACAAAGCTCGATATCACAAGAGTAATCGAGTAATCCCATCACATGTGAAGAGGCAGCTAGAACTGAATGACAAAGCGGGAATTCGATTGAACAAGACTGTTAGCTCATGTGTGGTAGAGGTAGGGGGCATGGGAATTTGACATGGTTGGCAAAGGATTCGAGAAATTACCTGGATAAAATCAGACGCTTAGAACTGAAGGAAGGGGATGCCCAGGCAATGCTAAGCTATTTCAAAAAAAATGCAGTATGACAACGGATCCTTTTTTTTATGTCATTGATCTTGATATGGATTATCGAGTAAGGAACATCTCTTGGGCTGACGCGAGGAGTAGGGCAGCATACGCTGAATTTGGTGATGTGGTCACGTTTGACACCACTTATTTAATTAACAAATATGATATGCCTTTCGCTCCTTTTGTGGGTGTGAATCATCATGGACAGTCGGTACTTTTAGGTTGTGGATTGATATCACGAGAGGATACATATACATTTGTATGGTTGTTTCAGTCTTGGCTTGATTGCATGTCTGGATGTCCTCCTAATGCCATAATCACCGACCAGGATAAGGCCATGCAAAATGCGATAGGAATTGTATTCCCTAAAGCACGACATCGGTGGTGTCTGTGGCATATCTTGAAAAAGGTGCCTGAAAAATTGAGGGGTTATAACAAATACGATTCAATTAAGTATCATCTTCTTAATGTTGTCTATGATTCGATGAAAAAAGAGGAGTTTGAAGAGAAGTGGGCTAAGTTTGTTTGGACATATCAGCTAGAAGAGAATGAATGGCTAGCTGGATTGTATGATGAGAGGCACCGATGGGTGCCAGTATTTGTGAAAGATGTTTTTTGGGCAGGGATGTCAACAACCTAGCGTAGTGAGAGCATGCATGCTTTTTTTGATGGCTACATCAATTCTAAGACCACACTGAAGTAGTTTGTTGAGTAATATGATAATGCTCTGTCTAAGAAGGTGCAACTAGAAGCTGAGAAAGACGCTCGTTGTTTCAATGTACACCTTCCATGTGTGACCCCTTATGAGTTTGAGATGTAATTTAAAGAAGCATATACTCTGGCTAAATTTAAGGAGATTCATAATGAAATAGTTGATAAGATCCGTTGCAATATTACCTCGGTTAAGGTAGAAGTTGAAATTTCAGAATTTGATGTGGAGGAAGATGTGATAGTGGGAGAAAACAATATCCGACCTTTTACTTTTCATGTTCATTTTAATGAGATATCAAGAGAAGCTAATTGTACTTGCCGATTGTTTGAGTTTAGAGGTATTCTCTGCAAGCATATAATTGTTGTTTTCTTGAAGAAGAAGGTTTATCATATACCGAGGATATACATCTTAGAGAGGTGGGGTAAAACAGTGAGAAAAGGCCACACAAAAATCAAGATCAAGTATGACAATTGAGAGAGGAAGTCCGAAGGGCGTCGTTACGACAAAATGTTGACTATTTTCACTCGGGTCAGCGATAAGGCCATTGATTCCGATGAAAAGACTCAGATGGTTTTGTCTTCATTGCTAGAAGTGGAAGATGAGCTGGACGTTTCTAAGGAGGTTGCTGTATGCAATAGACCTATGTCTATTGGTGTTCATAAAACTTCAACGTCATGTCATGATGATAATCTTTCTTGGCAAGAGAGCAATAACCGCGTGTGTGATCCAATCAAACGCCGCCAGAAGGGCCGACCGCCAGAAAAAAGAAGACAGTCTAAGCTGGAGACAGTAATTAGGAAGTTTCGAAAAACAAGCAAAAAGATGACAAAGAAGGTTAGTCTAAGAGTTTTATTTTTGAAATCAATAAACATAGCATTCAATTAGTCACAATCTAATCGATATCAACTTCATGCATGTGCAGGGTACGACGGTGGTCAATCATGGAGACGAGATCATCAACACAGAAGAGACTATGAATTTAACCGTAAGAATGCACCCAATTAACTATATGTTGTGCTTAACTTTATGGCCTCATATACTTTTGCTACATATGCAGGTTTCGGCGGTAGATCTTGATTTGAACCTTTAAGAAGACATGTTGGAATGAAAAATGGATTTGGATTTTTAAACGTGGTATTTGTATGTGGATATTAATGGGTTGGCAGATGTTGGGATTTTATTTGTGGGATTCAAATTTTATTTGTGCTATTTGATCATTTGGAAATTTAGTCTCCCAATTTTTGTATGTGGTATTGTTCATTTTTTGAATTTGCCGTTGCTGTCTTTTCTGGTCAGCTGGAGGAGGATATAGTGGTTTATGTGTAACAGGATCAATGCCCATCTTCCTTAGCTTTTTCTTGATGTGGGTGTCCCAATGATTCTTTATCTCATTGTCAGTTCTACCAGGCAATTGGGAGGCTATTTTAGACCATCTGCATGCATACAAACAAAAGGAAGAATTTAATTCACATAGAACAGGAACTAGTATATCAGAAAATCCTAGAAAATTTAGACAATTTGAATCCAGGAGAAACCTGTGAATTGAAACTGAAGGAAAAAAAATAATAATTGAGGAGTACAGTAGTTATGGCAAAACAAAAAATAAAAAATAAAAAAAAGGAAGGCATGCAACAAGCTTTTCTTTCTCATCACTAAAATGCAAGCTTTTCAACTTACAAATCCAAAAGTAGCTAAGTCAGCAACTTTTTTCTATATGGAAAAGCAATGCTAAATCAAACTCTAAAAATCTCTTGCTTCTTTTCTTTTCTTTTTTTTCCCTGGTAAGGTCTTGCTTCATTTTTTGTTTATCCCCAAATATTTGAGCAGAAGCCCATTTGATTTTTTGTTACATAGTTCAGTATTTTAGGATACAATTTAAAAGGTTCTTTCTCCCTGTTTATAATTAAAAAAAAAAAAAACGTTTATGTTGTCCCTGAGAGAACCAAAATTTCAAAATTCACATAACTAAGCAATGCTAGAGCACTGACAGGACATATTTTCTTGCTAGAGCAAATAAAAGTCAGAGCCTGGTCTCGCTATAGCCACATATTTTATCGCTATAGCGAAGAAATCCCAGATTTCGTTGCAAATTCCAAAACCATGTCTCGCTATAGTGAGAGTCATACTCGCTATAGCGAGAAACTACACTTTTCACATGGGAAAACAGGGGAAAACAGAACCATGTCTCGCTATAGCGAGAGCCATACTTGCTATAGCGAGAAACTACAATGGAAAAACAGTGGAAAGTGGAAAATAGTGGGGCAAAACAGACCAAGGTCTCGCTATAGCGAGAACAAACCTCGCTAGAGTGAGCATCTCCTGTGTATTCCATCGCTATAGCGCCATTCATAGGGGGTATTTTCGTCCATTTCAAAACCGGAGCTTTATTTCCCCATCAATGCGCTTTCTTCTCTTCCCTCCTTCCATCTCTTTCCCACAAAGCCCATCATTTCCTTCAAGCCAAACACCATCGAATCCTACGTGGGTCTCAACGTACGTGCCTTTTCTTCACTCTTTTCGAACCATGAACTGGAGTGGAAGGAACCCAGTTCGCTGTGTTTACCCCAAGAGGAACAGAGCGGAGTAATTCCCGTCAAGACCTATTTCCTTTGCACTAGGTCTTTCTCAATCTTAAGCCCCCCTTTCTTTTCTGGGTTTTGTTTTTTGCTGCTTTTGGAGTTCTGGGGTGCTGATTTTATGGCTTCTTTGGGTTGTTCCTTATAATTTTTTGGGTTTTTTTTCTTTTGGTTGAGTTCTGGAGTGCTGGGTATTTTGGATAGTTCCCTTTTCCCTTTTGGGTTTTTTCCTTGGGTGTTTTTTGAGTTCTAGGGTGCTGTTTTTATGGATGCTTTGGATGTTCCTTTTTCGTTTCCTCTACGTTTGGTTGTTGGTTGGTTTTTGAGTTCTGCGTGTTGATCTTATGGGCATCTTAAATTTTTTCCATGTTTCAATGGTTGGGATTATATGATTTCACCCTTTGCCCTTTGGGATTATATGAAGGCATTTATATATCATTATATCATGAACGTTGTGTATGTATTTTCTGCACACTAAGTGTTTGTTGAATTGACTAGGAGAAATCTTACACCTTATGTGTTTGTTTATTTTTCTCTGTGACTTTTCATGGTACAGCATGCCTCCTAAAACTTATAAAGAGAAGCGACCAACTGGGTCTTCCTCTCGATTCAATACTGAACGGTTTAAGGATGCTGCCTCTGCTCAACATTTTGAATCAAGATTCAAAAATCGCACAGTAATCTTTGAGAGAATAGTTGTGCAGTCCGATCTAACTGCTACAAGATTTTTGCATTGGCTTCGTCTTAATCATTGCATAACTCTAATGAACTTGATTGATGAATGCTTTGAGGACTGGGTGCGGGAGTTTTATTGCAATATATTTGATGTTTCAAGTAGTAGTTTCCAGACCTATGTCCGGGGAAAGACACTGCAATTGGATACAAATAGGATTGCCACTTTACTAAATCTTCGGAGACATGCTCCCAGATCCTATCCATTCGTTGAAGCAGATAACATTGAGATGCATGTGGATGAGGTGGCCACCGTTCTATGTGGTGAACCCAAAGTATGGAATACTCCCGTTATGTCCATATCCGATATAACAACTGATTACCGATTGCTCAACACATTTGTCTGCCATAACATTGAGCCTAGAAGCCATCAATCTGATCTTCTCTATTCTCAGGCTTTCCTTCTCTACTCCTTAGGCACCGGCACCTCAGTGGACATTCCACTGACGATACTTGAATCCATGCTGTGAATTTACCATGAGCCACGGAAACTCACTCTTCCATTTGGTGCAATGATCTGCAAAATGATGATCGAGGCAGGTTGCGAAGCGTACACCCATGAATTGCCCGTCGTTCGAAGACAGAAAATAGACGAGAACCATTGCAATGTCGGATACACATGTGCGTCGACGTCCTCGAGAGGGGCAAGCCCCAGTCCCACATGATGATGCAGAGACAGATTCCATTGAAAATCAGCTCGATGCGATTGAAAATGCAGTGTATGATCAGTCGATCCAGATTGAACAATTACAGGAAAGGGTGGCAACAGGTTTTTCTGACATTCGTTATCAGATTAACGAAATGTACAAACATCTTTGTCGAAAATGAAGCACCTTCTTCATGAATTCTATTTTATGCTTTACTATTTGTTATCCACGACTATGTACAACATGTATAAAAATTCTCTTGCTTCAGATTTCTCTGCTTCAGAATTATGTTTGGTTTAACATTATATACCCTATTATCTAATGAACTCAATCCGACTTAACATATCCAAGATTCAAAGGTGTTACAAATTCTAGCAGGCAAACGTAATTCCTGCTACTGTGTTGCAAAAGTGCGCGGCTAGAAAAGCAGGCAAAGGTGATTGTATCATGCCTTAAAATAGCAGCTTTAAGTTCATATTATGGACTTTCAGAACCCCAAATTTCGTCAAAAAAATCCATCGGGAAGGGGGTTAAACAGTGCCCCAAATAGGAGTACTCAGCAAGGTACGACCTTAATTCCTACTGCTGTGTTGCAAAAGTGCGCGGCTTGAAAAGCAGGCAAACGTTCTAAAATCACATTCTAGGTTTATCAATCACTCTCTAATAGTTCTAAATTTAATTTTCTCTTTAAATGGAATTGACGAGAATAATTGCCTCTTGGGCCTCTTTAGACAAAATCTCAGAACATTCAAAATGACAAATAAAATTTTATCAGGTGATCAAAAGATGAGACAACAAAATGAGAAAGTACGGATACAAAAATAAGTTCTTCATTCATTCCCGCCATATACAATTGGTTCATACAACAGCAACTTCCATTAATGAAACTATCAAAAAGCAAAAATCATGGCTCTATGATTTGACCTATCAACCAACCCCTTACATAATAGTAGCTTCCAATTTGGAAGAGTAAAGCTTGAAGCTTGGATGCTACATTCGACACAATAATATAACAAGCAGTACACCGTAAACAATCATAACAACCGTGAAGACTCGACATATTTGTTCAACCTTCTCCAATCTTGTAACAGCATTTGCCACACGGCTCTTAGCTTCGGGGGGGGGGGGGGGGGGGGGGGGGGGGGGGGGGGGGGGGCGCATAGTGCAGAGTACTTTAGCAAGGGTACGGGTGATTGACCGTCGATCTCACATATTCATCACACCAGCCAATGAAGTTGTTGCAAGCCTGTTTTTTCCTCTCACAAATAATGGCAAATGTCGTTAGTAGGCACAAATTTGTCTATATGAAAAAATAAATTAGAATTGAAAATAAGGGAAAGGCCAAAGTTTATTGCATTCTTACCGAAGGTCGTGGATAGGAATAATACTGTCTACCGTAATTATTTGATGATTGCGAAACCTTGACTAGACAGTTGCCAACACCACATCGACATAAACGTTGAGGCCAATTCGAATTTCCAAAAGAGGCATATGAAGCCATTTACTTCAAGATCTTCACAAACAAAATAAGGAATTTTCACGAAGCCATTTGTATCATAACAGCAACATGAAAGTTTTTCTAATATAAATAGATATTTCACTTATAGATAGCAGTAATTGTTTCTAGCAAAGAAGAAAAAAAACTGTCACTTATAGATAGCTCAGATTATCATATTATGGCAACCGAATTAGATTTGGGCAATTACGAATGTGAAGTATACAAAGGCTACCAAGATTCACTTGGTCATCTTCTTCACTTCTCTGCTCATCACCATCACCATTCTATTGTTGTATCCGACCATCTCTCCAAATTAGGCAGTTCAGAGGGAACAGGGTGCCCTCTCCAAATCAGAGAGGGAAAATCTTTCAAAATTCTGGAAATAAGGATAAAAAAAAAAACAAATGAACAGTTTCATAATCAGCAACAAACAACTTCACATAAAGCAGTGGGAAAAAAACCCCAACCTGAATTGTGGAGGCGTGGGCACTGTTGCGATGGAGGTACCAAATCCGAGAGGGAGACGCTGCGATAAGGAGGGATCCGGGCAAGAGAGATAATGCAACAGTGTCCAGTGAGATGCCGATGCCGAGACGCAGCAATGGGGATCGTCAAAGAATCGAGAGAGAGAGATGTTAATGGGGAGGGAGAATCGGGCGACCCCGGGCGCGCGCGAGAGAGATGATCGATCGGCCGAGAGAGATGCAGGGCGATTTCTCCTCTTTAGGGCATTTTGCAGGTTTATTCTCCAAATGAAAATTTCAAGAGGAAAGAAGATTTCAACATAGTGGCGACGTTTCTCTCTGCAAGTGGCGATCGAGAGTGAGGAAGAGATGAGCTCACGTTGATTTTTGCTTTTTTTTTCCACTTGTTCTCAGAGTGAGTTGCAGAGAGCAAAAAGTCTATGGTCTTCCGTTCTTTCATTTCGTTGCAGAAGATGGCGGGCTTTTTTTTAAATGGGCGGGCTGTCAAAAGGTACTTTAAACTGGTTAAAGGGAGGCTCAAAAAGCAACGTCCAGCTGGACTCCAGTTGGACGTCCAGCTGGGATCGGGCACACTTTCGGTCTATGGAGTCAGGCTCCATAGACTTTTTGTTTCAATTCACACTACAATTGAATTACCCAAAGAGGCATCCGTCTTGGAGATATTAGATGGAGAAAGCAGACAAAACATCATTTTCGAAAGTAGAGCTGTGAGTCCATTACTCTCATAGAGAGAATTTCCCTCTCTTTTACAAGCCATGCATTCTCCTTCCTGCCGAGCTGTCTCCTGTAAAGACTCCACTTTCTTAGTTGATGCAAATGCACACCGACAGTTCCTTCAACTTCCAAGTCAAGCAAATACAAGATAGATTTTTTCCCTTTCTTTTCCCCTCACATATAAGTTTGTGGGAGAATGTGGAAGAAGAGATTAATTATAAATAAGTCTAGTTTCTGCATGCATTCTCATGCAATACAATCTCTCATATATCCCTCCAAACATGGACTCAACCATAACCATCGATCAAATCATCGACATTCCAACTGATCATACTTTGTCATCAGTTGTGGATTCTCTCTCCCCACCACCACCAACAAAGTCTTCCCAAAAGATGATTTTCAAGATTGAAGTACCGGCGATTTTGGTTACTGCAAGTGGAATTGCCAATCTCCCATTGAAGCTTCCTGCTGAGAGCTTCAACAAGTTATTCTCTGAGGTCTACATCTTTGTGGTTTTCATTTGTTTCTCCTTTGGTATGGGGTTACTCCTATTCTCAGTGGGCCTCCCTCATGGACCGATTTCTGTTTCTTTGGCTAAGAAGCTGATGTGGGTTTTGCTGGCCGTGGTGAGGATCTGGCCATTGGAACACTTCTAGCTAGCTAGTAGGAATGGGATGACTTGGTTTTCATGTTGAAGTTTATTGAAATACAGGCTCTTGACACTTGGGTTGATATGATTTTTTCTCTTGTACTGTTCATTTTACTGATACATGATCTGCAACAATGTTTGTTTTTTATTATAACGTTGGATGTTATTCACTAGCATGTAAATGTATGAGGTGGCAGGTGTAAGTGATTGTACTTGAACTTTTAACTCTATTATTATGAGTATCTCCTTTTGTTTCTTTTCTGTGAATTTGGTGGATATGCATGAATTTGTAAGAGATTAATATAATTTTTTTCTTTTATGTAAAACTGCACTACCGGCATCGGGCCATAGGGGATTTATCCTACTCCCCCATGCCCGTAGGAATTATTCTGGTCCATAGGGCGGTGTGTGTTCCCCTTTCTTCCTGAGAGGTTTTAAATAGATGTTGGTTTGCATGTTCTTTTAAAAAGTTTAAAGAGCTATTTTACATGTTAATAAATATGCGCTAAATTGGTGATTTACCTCTTACTTATTTTTCAACCCTATGCATGCCTCTCCACTGATGCTTACTGCCTGAGGTCTCCACAGCCTTGCTGCTTGCCCCATTCCATCTTATCTTCTTTCTTTGTGATCTCTCCCCTTCCTTTATCCCAATGTATGTTTGTAATATTCTTCCTTGGTTGCCTTCCCAAAATCCCATGATTTCTTTTTTTTTTTTCTTTTTTTTTTTCAATTGGAGTTGGGTCCACAATTAAACTAATTATATGCATCAAAACTCGGGTAAATAAAAACCAAAGTGAAATTCTACTGGTGACCAATAGTAAGGTGGGGTCTACTCCAATTTAAATTTAATATAAATTATTGAGACGCAGTTGGAATTAACTTATTTAGAAATTATATATCTCAAAATCTCATCCAAGGGACAACACATATAGATAGGACTACGAGTTTTCGAACTCACACTCTTACCATGCGGCCACATGCCCCAGCAAAAGCCTAACTTGCGTGGGGAAGGTCAGGAATAGTGGGCTCTTAAAGAGCTCGGAAACTGTTCGGAAAAAAGAACAAAAATGTAATTTATGTGAAAAAAATTTAAAAATCCCCAAAATAAAAATAACTGGGAGTTGTAAAATAAAACCCAAAACAAAACCCTAGAACGGCATTCGGACAAAATAGAAAGGGTCTAAAAATCCCCAAAATCAAATCCCTCTCTGTCTTTCTTCTTCATTTGAGGAAAGGGAAGAGGGAGAGGGAGAGAGAGAGAAACCCTAGTTCCTTTTAGGTCCCGCTCGCGTCGCAGATGAAATCGTCAAAGTCCGGAAGCGAGAAGAACCGATCGCTTAGCGATCACGTTCTGACTCTCCATCAACGCCTCGTTCGCGCCCTCAGCCTCGGCATCAAGTAATTCAATTCCTTCCCCTCGAGTTTCTTCTTTTCCCCTAACAAGATAGATTACTGTTGTCTCTTTTCCTGTAAATGATACTCAATTTCGATGCCCCCACCACTATAGATGCTTTGGAATGTTGTGTTCTGTTCTGTCTTGGAGTTTCCTAGGCATTCAGATTTTGCTATATAAAGAAACTGTTCAGATCAGGACTCTGCAATGGAAAAGAGAGAGAGAGAGAGAGAGAGAGAGAGAGAGAGAGAGAGAGAGAGAGAGAGAGAGAGAGAGAGAGAGAGAGAGATTCTGTGCTGTTAAAGGCAGCTGGAGATTTGTCTGAGAGCTCAGACAAATAGGAATTTTGATCTCTTAATGCAAGTAAGAATAGATGATAGAATGGAAATGGCAAGCTAAAAATATGACCTGAAATCAAGGTAAGAATAGATGATAGAATGGAAATGGCAAGCTAAAAATATGACCTGAAATCAAGGTTGCATGACATGCCTATTGTACATTGACATTTACATTTACATGGGTTAGCTAATGCGCTGAGCCGAGGTGAGGAATAGGATTCTCTCTCTGTATGTATGTGTGTTGGTTTGATAATTAGTGAGTATGGAGAGATTGAGGACGATGTCGACAATATGATAAGGGTGGATTGGTTGAAGTGGAGACTTGCTTCTGGAGTGCTTTGTGATCCCTTACCTTCAAGATTGAAGGGGGAGATTTTACAAGAGAACAATTAGAGTGGCCTTGACCCATGGAGCTAGATGTTGACAAGTCAGAAGGCAACACGTGTACAAAATGAGTGTAGCAAAGATGAGAATGTTGAGATGGGTTTGTGGTAGAGCTAGAAAAGATAGAATTAGAAATGAGTACTTTGGGAGCATTTAGGGGTGGCATTAATAAGTTATAAATTAAGAGAGACTCGTTTTGTTTGAGATGGTTTGGACATGTCTCATACACTCCAGTAATGGCACTAATGAGCAGAAGTCTTTTTCTATGCTGGTTGATGGTCTGCCAAGAGACACGGGTAGGCCGAAGAGGACATAAATTGAAGTAGTAAGGTTAAATCTAAAAAAAGTGCAACCTATCCAAGGATTTGGCTCAGGATAGATTGGAATGGAGAAACAAAGTTCATCCAGCCAACTCCAACTAGTTGGGACTAGTTGGGACGAGGCTTTGATGATGATGGGGATACTATTAACTACCCAATCACAGTGTGAATGTCAAACACTTTTTCAATGGCTGCATTATTTGTGTTATCCATTTCAATATGCCTCTTGCATTTTTTCAGTTGAATTTCATTCCTCACCATATCTCTGTGTGCTCCCACCACTACCAGCATCAAAAGATGGGGCTAGATCTATTTCATTATTATTCATTTCTCTAACTCTTCCATTACTATTTCAGCTTTCTTATTTCCCTTTTAGTTTGAAGATATTGCTTTAAGAATTTCTGCCATTTACCATTAAATCTTTATAGATTTTGAGAAATTTGTGAAAAATGTCCAAAATATCCAAATACATCTAAATCTGTTGGGATGTACTCATTTACTCATTTGAAAATGGTGATTTTGACAAACATATGGTAATGTGTTTCACATGTGTAACAATTGCATATGTAAGATGTACATATGTAAAACCCATTTTCCTATCCTATATGTAAAAGGCAATAGGCCCCTTATGGCATGTGGAAACATTTATATTCAACTCAGTTTGTTGCTGAAATGAATCTTTTTGAACCTCTGATATACATCGGCTCTTGAATGATTTCTATGGAGCATGTTTCTGTAATAGATCTTCAATTTAAACTTCCATAGTTTACTTGCCTGGTACTTTCTAAAGTTACTTTCTAAAGTGGTTCATTTGCATTGGCAGATGCTATGATAAAAAAGGAAGGAAATGGCAATGCACAGATGTGGAGACGCAGGGGCTTGCAGTTCGGGCAATGTCTGCATTTGTCAATTGTATGTCTTCCGAACTGTCGCGACATCCGCTTGTGAAGGTACTTTTATAGTTTTTGGCAAATTTTGGGGGAGAACATCTGATCTGAGGATCACTAGCTGGTCATTATTGGGTAACGGATTCAACATTTTTTTTAAAGATGACATATCCAACATGATAGGCATTCTGATTGTGAAATTTTGATTGAGGCAGCTGGGCAGTTTCTATTAATTACCTCTCTGGTATAAATGTATTTTGACTGAGTTTTTTTTAATGAAGTGGGTGTGTATAAATCTTTGAAACCTCCATAAGATGCTTCTATTTATGCGACCATAGGAAAAAAAAGGGGGAGTGATTGGTACCTAAAACTGTATATTTCTTTACGCTTCTGTCTTTATAGTAAGTAATAATAGTTACAAGAGCGGCAGCCATGGTGATACTACTGCTACTAAGCCCTAATGATAAAATAACAACAAAAGATGATTTTAGATATTATGTTTTCACATATTGGTGTGAATGGAAACATGAAATCTAACCACCATTTTCCAGAAGCAGTGTGCAAATTCGAAAATAGCTCCTGCCCAATGCATATTTCAACAGTAATTGGAATGCGCATACTATTTGTGCCACCATGAGGATATTGTTGTAATGATCGGAAGTTTGGGATACATTCAAATTTCTCATAATTGGTGGATATAGTATTTTCTTAAGGTTTTGAAGATAGTACATGAATGAAACTTCTGTGTAAAGTAACAACAGCAATCAACAACAATAAAGTTATACATTCATTTAGGGGTCATTTTTTGCAGTCATTAATGTATGCAAATGATCACATGTGTAATGGATGCACATCATCATGGTTTTTTTTTTTGCTTTCATTTACCAATGTGATGTGTAGATGAGGTGTGAAAATGGTCTGTAAATAAGGTCATTTACACCAAAATTTACACACCTGAATAGGTGGTAAAATCATTTACACAACTCTCTTGCAAAAGGTGCAGTCAAATCTCCACACGGTGATTTTTTCACAGATGGGCCCCAGCAAAGAACTTTATTTTTTTATTCCCGTGAGCCCTATATTTGTAATCGGAATTGTTCATTTTGTTTATTGAACTAATAAACTCCAAGACCTTGAAGTTGATTATCTTAAATCTTCATAGATTTTGAGTAACTTGTGAAAAAATCCCAATGTATAATTATAATTCTCTGCACGGTGATTTTGACAAACACGGAAATGTGTTCGACATGTGTAACATTTGCATAAATTTCATTTTCCTATCACGTGTAAAAGGCCAACGACCCCTTATCATTGTAGAGCACAGCCTTTCTGGATAATTCATATTGCATTTACTTTATTATTAGAAATAAGAAAAAATTCTATTTAGGTCATTACTGTTACTTCCAGGATGCAGATGTAAATTATTACTGTGTGGATTGATTTTAACATAGCATTTTTGTAGTCAATTGAATGATGATGAACCTCATGTCTCTGTAATTTTAGGTGTACTCAATCAATGCAACAGAATTCATTTTTTGGTACTTAATCTGAAAACTATTTTTTTCAGGACTCAATATCTGATATGCTTGTTGCTCTAGAAGGAATTCTTGAATCTGGAAACATGACTGTATTAAGCACAGCAGCGGATCTGACAGCAAAATTGGTTGATCTATTAGGAACTTCCGTCCCCCAATATCGGATTTCAGTGCTTGTTCTTCCTTTGTCACGCTTGTTATCTTCCAATAGGTTACCATTAACTGTTCCTTGTGCGATTGCTTTGAACCATATCCTCTTAAAGCTGATGCCTGGGAGACTTGAAAGGCACAAAGAAATTTGGGAAGCTGTAGAAACAACAAATGCAATCAGCAGCATTATCTGTTCTTTGCAGGATTATACCTATGGAATTCAACCAGTAGAATATTTCACAGAGATGGCATCTCTTTTGAGGATGATACTATGGTGGTGGCCTGCTGCAAGGTATCACATCTGGAATAATGCTAAATTTATAGCAAGGCTCGAAAGTCTTTGTGTGAATCCTGATCCCTCCATCACGATTTCTGTTTTACAGTTATATTCTGCCTTAGGTACCTCTTTCTTTGTGGTAAATTTCTTTCCTTTGTCCGTATTGAGACAAATTTATTTTTGAAATGAAATGTATTGGCCTTGACCACAGGATTTATGCAGTGCCCTTGGACCTTCAATTTGTGCATGGATTCAGATGATTTATCTTGCAGGATATTGCATTGGATAGGCCTCATAAATTTAATCCAGATAAAAAGATCCTTGTCCTTTATTTCTGTTGAACGATGGATGTGTACCATTTCTATACATATACTTCTGATAGAAGGGTTAGGAATAACGGTTGTCTAACGTCCACAGTTGGTTCCATTGTACTGATTTTGATGCTTTGTCTATCAATTGTTGGTTCCATCGGATTGATGGCAAGGATACCAATCATTGATCCTACATGGACAAACTCAAGGCCCAAGGATATTGTGTTTGAGATTTGTGATCATACATATGTATTATATATAAATTATATTCTACATTACTTCATGTGATTATGTGGCAAAATAATATGCTATATTTTTTAATCAGCTTTATGTGGTATTGGGGCCATGAAGCTTCTTGAAAATGGAGAAACATTTCTGCCCATAATGGTGCATTGCATGCAAAGCCAACAGCAACGTCATGTTCGGATAGCAGCCTTTAAACTCTCACTGTATTTAGTGGTATGTAAGCAAAACTTAATACTTTCTATTGACAGAACTTATATCTTTGTTCATGTTTTACAATGAATATAGGATGTGTACAATCTCCTAATTTGCCTTTACTCTCAAGTGGAGACCATGGTTGGGTGATCCAAGCAATTATGTGATGGTTCTAGTATGAACAAGGTGCCTGCATAAATCATATTATATCCAATATTTGGTGTACAAACAGATGATTAGGACTTAGGAGAAAAAGGGAGCAATTGCTTGGAATAAAAGACAGATGGAATATATTAGATCTATCTACATATAGGTTATTATCAGATCAACCATATGGACCATTGAACTATGAGCCATGCTTGTTTAAAATCGGTAGTCAAGATATTTCATGTACTAAATCCCAATGCACTAAAGATATAATTAATGATTCTATATTAACTGACTATTGATGTCATGGGTTCATTCATTTACTCAGAGATCTGCTGAAGCATGTTGTAAAACGATAGGATCATTTGGTGAGCCCATTGTCAGTGCCATAATTGACGCAATGAATGGGTGGAGATCATTGTCTTCAGAAAAGGTTCCTGCTGATCAGGTGCCTTTAGTGGTGGAAGCATGTCGCTTGGCATTAATCACTCGTTGGGAAGGGGAACATCATTCTTATTTTTGGAAGCTTGGTATCGACAGAGTCCTTCTCGATCTTCTTCTAAACAATTTCAGTAGTAAACTCAACCAACCTCTAATTCAGTGCCAATTGGAAGAGCTAATAGCTGCAGCACGGAAGGGCCTTTATGTTGATGGTCTTCCTATTGTGAGGCCTTACATCTGGGACATTCTTGGGTGGCTTGTAACGCATTGTGGAGAAAGTTTTAGTTTCAACCTTCATGAAAATGGGCGCTACCTTAATGTCCTCATTGCATGTGCATGGTAACATGTTTTTGTCCATTTTGTCCTTTTTTCCTTATGAAGAATATATTCAATGAGATTGTTGAATCTATGGAACATTTATACAAGCCCTAAAGCACTATCGGTTCGATTGTTCGGTCTAAATGTATGATTATTCCTTCCTATGGGTGTTTTTCTATACGCATTGATACCCCGCCAAAGGGAAGAGGTAGGCCGAAGAGGAAGTGGAAGTAGTAACAATAGATCTGAAGAAGTGCAACCTATCCTGGGATGGCTTAGGCTAGATCAGAATGGAGAAACATAATTCATGTAGCCGATGCCAACATAGTTCGGACAAGGCTTTGGTGAAGATGGTGGTGATGGCCCAGGATAGGTTGCACTTCTTCAGATCTATTGTTACTACTTCCACTTCCTCTTCGGCCTACCTCTTCCCTTTGGCGGGGTATCAATGCGTATAGAAAAACTCTCTCAATGGTGCCATTGCAGGCCTACATTGGACATGTCCAAACATCTCAAATGAGTTTCTTATTTTATCTCCTATTGATGCTACCCCTAAATGCTCTTATAAGTGCTCATTTTTTCCATTCTATTTTTCGGAATGAATCTCTTTGTACTATTTCTTGAGCTTCAGTTCTCACTAAAAGGAATATGCATTGTTACCCAATATTCAAACCAACTGCAACTTGGGGCACATGAGTTCATCATCTTATTCTAGTCTAAATCTAGCTAGTTAACTAGCTGCAGTTTTTATTTGTATGAACTGATACTCATTCTTGTCACTAGCTCTCTGGCTGTGGACTCAATCCATAAAGGGCGCCATCTTTCTCATGAAGGTTTCCCAAATGCATCTGAGCATGAACCAGTATCCAGAGCAGTTCTGTTGATGATCTTTTCCCCATGCAAGAACATTGCATCACAGGCCAGACACTTCCTCTCGGAAGCATTAATTCAAGATGGTAAAGATCGGCTGGAAGTCATACTAAATTACCTAAAATCAGTTGCTAAAGATGACTTCAGGACGTCTGACAGCCTTCGCATCATCATTAGCTTAATGGGCTTAGAATTTTATTTAAGTGTTCTGCAGTACCGGAACTTCATTATCAGAAGTGAAGTTTTAGAGACATTATCTTGTCTTACTAAGAGGTGCTTGAGTGGTGATATTCAAGCTAGAAGGTCAAGCATTACTCAACATTTACATGATACGTCTAATGCAAGAACATGTTGTTGGGTCAACATGGACGAATGGGAAGGTGGAAACATTGTTTTGTTCTATAGTCTTCAAGTACTTGCTGAATTGATGAAATATTGGTGTTTCACATGCAATAATCTAGAGACAATAATCTCATCCCACACTCACCGGATGGAATTGGAAAATTCTCAACTTCAAATTTTAGTTGACAGACTTCAGGAGATCTGCAATAACAATTCCTTCAGCCCAGGACTCAGATGGTATGCTGCATATGGTTTAAACTTCTTGGGCTTCTATGGTTTTCCAGGTGAACTTGGTAAAAGGATTGGGAAAGCACGTGATGAGACTGAACTTGCTGACTTGCAACTTGTTCTTCCTGATGGTCAGTCTCTGACTGTTCATATTGTTATCCTCGTGGTTAGGTGCCCATCTTTGCTGCCACCAAAGGAGAAGTCATTTCTTGATAGATCTGGCGAACTGCAAGATGAAGAACAGCCACGCAGAAAGATTAGGCAGGAAGTTCATCTGTCTTCTCATGTGGATAACCATGCCTTGATAAAATTACTTGGATATGTTTATACAGGGTTTTTCTGGGCAGACAGTGGCCTTATCAAGCAGTTGAAAATGCTTTCGAGAAGCTGCAACTTGCAGTCTCTACTGAAAATGCTTAATCGAAAAAGACCAAAGTGGGGTGCTTTCATTCCCAACTGTGACTTCACTCCTGCACTTGGACCGGCTGGATATCCTTCTTCGTAAGTGCCTGCCTCTCTAAGTTAACTACTTGCACATCCATTCACGAACACGTGTGCCAATGTTTGCCAGGTGTAATCTGCAGATGTGACTTGAGCCATATTGTGCTTAGCATATTTTTTCAGACCCCATTTCAGTTTGAAATGTTTCAGCCATTTCATCATTTTGGTGTTCCATTTTGAAGTTCTGTTTCACAAAATATAAAAAATAAAAAATAAAAAATAAAATATTAGAAAAAAAATATGAAAAATACTAAAAATAGAAAATAGTATTTACACTATACATATTTAATTCATTCTACTAAATCAACAGTGTAATATGCTGCATCTACATCACATAAAAAATATGGTGTAATAAATAAATAAATAATAAGGAAGAGAAAGAGCTCACTAAAGTCGCAGAGGGAAAAGAAGCCAACTTTTTGTAGAGGCCAAATGAAGAAGTAGAACGAAGAGCTTGCCAAACAATGGAAATGACTTCTTGCATAATGCCCTAATAAAGCTAAATTACCCTTACTTTTGAATGAAAAAGACCAAAGAAACCATGTATACCTGTTATCCAAAAAAAAAAAAAGGAAACCTTGTATACCTCAGCCTTAATGGAGGGCATGTTGGTAAAAAGTCAACTTAGAAAAAGAACAAAAAATTCCCTACCTTGCCAAGTTTTGGCTAACATGGAATTTCGACATGTTCGGTCGAAGCCTCCGGACTTTGAATCAGATCTCAGCCGAAATCCCAATTGGAATCTTTGAGAGGGGTTGTTTCTTCTGTCCATTGACCCAAAAAAAAAAAGAAGCAACATTGGTGACTAGGATGCTTAGCACAAAATGTCAGCCCCACCCGCTTGTTGCATGGGTTGCCGATTTATGTTGCGTGTGGGCCTTTCTCCAACTGTCCTTTTTTTTTTTTGAGGGGGAAGGGAAGGGAAGGTGGGTGGGGCTACATTGGGAACTTGAACTCTTCAACTCACACATCCATGTCCCAACCAGCTGATCTACAGCTTTGGACTCTCCAACTGTCTTTTGTTTTTATACATGCTTGGTCTACCTGATGAGTTAGGGGCTCCATAAAGGAATCTACAGTGGGTCCCTCTTGATAAGCAGCTTGACCTTGTATATATGGCATGTATTGGCGTGTGTTGCATGCTGGTGTCTGGCGAAACTCATCCATTTTATAGATGTTCTAGATGATGCATCATACTGGCATTCGTTTCCATCCCTATTTTTTCATATGGTTTGCTATGGTTATAGAAATCTGTTACTGATGTACTATCATGTAATGTTGATTGCAGAGATATTGTTTTGAAAGCTAAAGCAAGTGAAGGGATGCATTGGAGTTGCAGTGTATGTTTGCTATCGACACCGCATTTGCATGCCCACAAAATCATATTATGGGCTAGCTGTGATTATCTTCAGGCATTATTTCAGTCAGGAATGCAGGACAGGTGACATCTTACACTGAGGATTTATATTAAAAACTTGGTACCCTTCTCTGTATGAAATAGTATCTCGATTATAGACTATAGAATGCATTCGGTATCCTTGGGCCTTTAATAATTTGTAAGTTTGATTTGGTGATTAGTGATCATATATTTTTATGGAGTCCAGACTCCATAGCACCATATCTTCAAAGTCTCCTCATGAATCTATTTTAGCCATTTGATCTAAGGCCTCCAAAGATACGCTTAAGAATGCAGCCCACCACATTACATGCATTAAGGACCAAATATTAGTAGGTATGGTCTTCCATCTGATCTATCCATGGTGGAGCTCCTGACATCAATGTTCTGAATCATCAAACCATGATCCACCACACATGTAGAAATTTTAGGCTTTGTATTGGGAAAATTTACTCTTTTTTTTTTCTCTTCCAACGAACGACCAGCTAACCTGTTTTTTGAAATTTTATGAGTCATGGTGGTAAGTGGGATATCAGATGCATCAACATGTGATATGGTGGAGACAGTCCAACCATATATTTTCAGCTATTTGTTGGTACGACTCTTGCAATGCCTACGAAAATGTTGCCTTTATGGCACACGTATCCCATCCTCCTTTTAGCAGTAAACAAATCCAACTTCTGATGCCACATTATTAATGAAGCGGACCATCCTTATTCATATGAAGGGACTGACTAAAATCTTCTATATTTACCACACTATGTATATCATGATTATTGTTCTTTTCCAATATGACACAACTTGCCAAGCGAAGAGTAACAGAAGGTACATTTAAAACCACAGTGTTGTTCCTGATATTCCCTCTATCTCAGTTCTACCTTACTAGTTCCTTGTGGCCTCTTAAGCATTCATTTAGTGAATAAGCATTTAACAAAGTAAATCCGATAAGCTTTTCACACTTGTTTCAATGATTTCTTGTGTCCATGTGCAGTTAACTAAATTAATCTGTCTGCAACATAAACGTACACATTAAAATAATGTTCTATAATTATTTGCTCAGCCAACTGCTCGGGGGCCTTTTTCATGGAAGATGACTCATTTGTCTTATTTTGTTTGAAGTTCTAGCGTGCCATCCACTGGCCAATCGTTTAAGGGTAGGTTGTCAGACAGGTCCCCTTTTAGCACCATCTCCTATAGCCCACCAAATGGATTGGAATTTTATACAGGATGTAGAACTCCAGGTATGCTATTAAAATAGTCAAAATATAAGGTGTTGCTAATTTGGGCCTCTTGTATAATTGAAGTCGTGGAGCGTGAGGTCAACTATGGTTTTCTCATTGTATTTTAATATTCTTTCTTCAAGGCACCTCTTTTTTCTTTTTTCTTTTTTTTTTTTTAAATAATTTATCTTTTACCTCCATGTTCTGACACACTCTCTCTGCAGCCATTCACAGAGCATAGAGGTTCCCGTTTGTTGGGAAGCATTAACCAAACTAATCAGATGGTTTTACTCGGGAGAGTTGCCGAAAC
Source organism: Umbellularia californica (assembly GCA_028538565.1). NCBI lineage: Eukaryota > Viridiplantae > Streptophyta > Magnoliopsida > Laurales > Lauraceae > Umbellularia > Umbellularia californica. The sequence continues at coordinate 8,267,237 of JAPQWN010000006.1, read as the reverse complement.
CCCACTACGACTGTTTATGGAATAATATGAACATAGAGGAACAGCTCCAATTGGTGCAGGCTTACGTAGAACTTTCTTGGCTCTCTGAGTTCTGGTTCTTGGAAGATGTTCGGAAAGACAGCATAAACGTCATTCTGTCATGCCTGAAATCTAACTGCAACTTATCTTCCAAGACCCTCCAGCTTGCTGCCGACCTCACTCAGCATGAAATAGTTGAAGCTGCTGTAAATTACATCACACCTTTATATCCCCAGATGCGTGATTCGGGTGATCTTGAAGTTCTAGATGAAAAACTGCGTGATGTCATTCGAGCTGCATATGTTAATTTCTCTCAAGAGTGTCATTATGGTAGTGATTGATTTGTGTGGTTGGCTGGAATCTATACAGAATTCTTTTGGAAGTAGTATTTGGTGATGGGTTGGTGTTTCTTCTGAAACTGCGCTGGATTGCACTTCGGAAATTGAAATGAAACAACACCTGCAGCTTAAATGCCCGGTGGCTAAGTTCAGTTGTAGATTCGAAGCACCAGGAACAGCCTATGTACATAAGTTGTGTGTTTGGCATATTCCATACAAGTAGTCTAGTGTTTGTAGAGCATTGTCCAGCAATTCATTTACTGTAAATGGACATACAGCACCCTGATGATATTAAATAGCAGTTACAGATAATCATCATCGTCATCATCTTCTGCTTCTTCTTTATTTTTTTTATTTTTTATTTTTTTTATGTTTTTTGAGAGGGTTTTTTTTTTTTTTTTCTTTTGGCTAAATAGAGAGGGAGATTTTTGCAAATTGTTGAAGTTCAGCCGATGTCGAAAATCTTGTTGGGGATTTCTTGTTTAGGGGATGGCCGTCTGAAACTTCATTCAGTTGGACACACAACAGTTAAAAATAAAATTAGAAAAATATATTATGAAGCGCAAAAAACTATTGCAACATTGAAGTGTACTAAAAATATTTGAATATATAGATACTTTAGATAGATCTCTCCAAAGTACTGTGAATGTATTGCAAAACTATTGCAGGGTGCTCATTTGTAATGATATATTCTGAAAATATATCAGTTAGGGCATGGACGAGACAGATTCTCTTTATCTTCTTACTTGGATGAAAATAATAAATGTTGCCACTTTTTTACGGTTGTTTTATGCTTATGCCTTGAGGGAACATGTATATGGGACTTGTTTAGATTTTAGGACAAATCAAAAGAGATGGTTTTTAAAGTATTAGTGCTTCCTACGCTCTGGATATTATAGATTAGGCTATAATTGAGCTTCAATTCATAATAGAAATGGTCTATCAAAGAGCTTCCTTGATAAATAAAGCCATGTTTAGAATATACCTATTTGGATGAAAAAAGTCAATAAGAAGAATCAAAATAAATCATCACCATCAACTTTGTGCTGCACACATCACTTGAATGGGCCCTAGAAAATTGGGTGGGAGGTGGTAAAGAAATACAATACAGAATTACAGATGAGAATATGTGGAACGTGTGAGCCCAAGCTTGGGTCAATCCAAGTTGCACCCTAAGCAACTTGGCATTCGCCCTCACCCCAAAAGAAGAAAAGAACCCAAAAGAAGAAAAGAAAAGGAAGAGGAGTATAGTTCTCTTTAAGAGTGGATATTCTTTTCTTTTGTTTTCTTTTCTTGAGCCAGGGATCTTGGGATCCCTATAAGCAAGAGTCCTTTCCCTTGTTGAAGAACCCCATTATAACGAAGAAAAGAATATAACTTATTAGGGAAATCCATGAGAGTTCGGAATTTGGGTCCTCTTAAGGTTTCACTTATAGAAATCTTGAGTTAAAAAAAAGTGAAACTTCATAGTGGGGCTCACTTATTGAAAATCCGAGCCATTCAAAATAAACTCTTCATTTTTTTTATTTTTTTTTTTGTACTTTTGGATACCCAAATCTTACCCAATCAGACTTGCCACCACAATATGATCGGTCATTTGATAATAAAAAAAAAGTTATGATTATATTGCAGTATCGTTTGTTTTTATCATATGGTCAATCGTAAGGTGAGACCCAACTCCTACCGGAGTAAATCTGGGGATGCCCCACATACGGAAAGGACGTCTATTTTGAGTGGCTCTAACTTTCAATAAGCACGATTCCCATGACCCACTGTTGAGTTTCACTCTTTCAATTTACCTTTTTTTTTTTGCTAGGATTTTAATTTAAGATTTATCCCATTGAGCATACAGATTACAGACAGACATGTATACAAAATCAGTTGTCGGTCAAAATAAACTTTATCTAATTTTTTTTTCAGTCGGTTTCCCCACTTTCCCATTGCATCAGCTAAACAGGACATTTTTCTATTCTCCAAAGCAACATTTGCCAATTCAATTACACACGCCGCTCCTTAGATGCCGCCACCTCCACATCAAAACCGTCTGTTCGGTGGGCCCATCATGCTAGAGATTAGGTTGGCCCCACTATCATGTAGGCTCCACAAAATAATTGGGTTTGCAGGGATGATGAAATGCCCCTTCAAGGGTTCACTTTCTTCCTTGTTCTGAGTGGTCAATATCTATATTCAATAGACACATCAGGTGAATGGTGTTATCAATTTGTAATTAATGATCAAATCAGTTGTTAGGTTCATGTGCTTTTGGGACTAGGTAATATTCATTGATTGAGCACAATTTCTCTCTGTAGACTTTTAGACTTTTAGACTTGTAGCTTTAAATTGAATTGCTTTAGGCCCATTTATGTTACATGTGAAACAGGGTCCATGTGATGTGCTTGGATAACCTATAGTTACCAAATGAAAGTAGGTGGAGAAAATGGCTCACAGTGAAATTTGAGCTATGGGCATATTTCTGCACCTATACATTTTTCTACACCCAAATGGGTCCTTAGTTTTATTATAAATTTAATTGTCTAAAACAATGGTCACCCACAGGTGAAGTCAGTCAAATGAAAGGCACATATCTAGAGTCACCTTCCTCAGATTTACTAAAATTTAAAGGGATCCTTTGATTTCTTGTTACAACCAGCTCCCTCTATTATTTTTTTTCTTCTTAAGTAGGGTAAGAATCCCACGAGGATTTTGTAAAGCCACTTAGTGGGCCCACTACAAAAATAAAAAATAAAAAATTAAATGAATGAAAAAAAAGGCCTCCTCCTGTAGTGTATAATCCTCATTAGATTTTACCCAAACTGACCAACTGTGATTGATAACCTTTTAAGGAAATTTAAATGTTTTATATAGATAGATTTTATATCAGATGGTGGCCTAGTTATTATTGGAGTTACTTTTTTTTTAAAAAGAAAATGGGAGATTTGTTTAGTGGGAATTAAGTTTGCCATGCCATTCTTATTTTTCTTAATAGACCCACTCAGGAACATGAGGAAATTCTCATGACTAAGATCCCTAGGGGCGGGGGCGGGGGCGGGGGCGGAATCAGGAATTTTTAATTGGGGGGCCAAAGTAGAAGCAATAAATAAAATTAAAAATTCTAATGTGAGATTTTAAAAAAAGAATTTAAATACCTAACTTGATAAATCAACTGATACATGTAAATAAGTGGGAGGCAAATTTAAAATCTAAGCCATTAAAAAATACTTTTCTACTATTATCCATCACCGTAAAAATTTGTGTAATTGGACTTATACTTATCGTGAGATAATCATGTTCAAAACACATTCGACATAGAGAAGCCGCTACTGTTTTTTTTATCAACAGCTGGATAACTAACGCTAATTGGAGTGAAATTATATTTGATGATAAAATGCAAATGGACAATAATTTTAAATGGTTTAAATTTCAAATGTGGCCCACACTGATGGAATGGGCATAATGATGGGAGTTAATTTTAATATTGACGACTTGTAAATATATTTAATAAATGTTAAAATGGGTTTTGTCATTATGGATCCATACCTGAAAAAAGAGTAGAATGGGGGAGAAGATGGCAGAACTTAGATTTGTTAATCTTTAATCCATGAAGTCCAATAGCCAGTAAGCAAATCCATCGTCTCTTCCATTCTCTCTTCCTATTTCATTCATTCTTTCTTCCAACTCTTCTCTTATCTTCCTTCACTTTCATTTCTTCTCTCCCCCTTTTTCCCCTCAAAGTTAGCTAACCCGATTACAACAAATTCCTTAATCAATTTTACTCTCCTTGTCCTACTCCTTATTTCATGATTTCTTCCTTTCTCTCTCTAATGCTTACTCTTATTTTATTTTATTTTGTGTGTGTGTGTGTGTGTGTGTGTTTCTTTCTTTCAGTTACTACAATTTTTTGTAGGTATATTATTAATGAGAATCAGGATCCTCTGAGTTGGTCTACGCACGGTGACCATAAGTGGACCACTCAGGGTCCGCCACGTCACCGTAGGTAGGGGCATGGCAAGCTGCCCGTGTACATGGCAGGCTGCTGCGATGATGTGGCGGAACATGAATGGTCTACTCAGGATCACCGTAAGGTTTTACCTCACTAGATCGGGACTCTATTAATGAATCATTAATTATAGAATGACCTTGAATGAGGTTCCAAAGTTAGAAATTAATGGATAGGCAAATGATGGAGGGGCCATGGTGACATAATATTTAAGGAATTTCATGGATTTTAGGGGGGCCATGGTTGATGCCAGCCCCCCCTATGTTTGCCCCTACCTAGGCGATCTAGATTGGGGGCTTTTTTTTTTTTTTTTTTTTTGGTGTCCACCCCATCCAGGATCATTATGAAATCTCGTCAAGAACTTGTGTTAGTAAAAAAGAGTAAGGAGTAAAAAAGAGTAAGGATCCTCTTGAGTGTTTCACTCAAGCTTCTAATGAGTGAAGGGAGTGGAACTCTAGGGTGGGGCCTACATAAAGAAAATCTGTATGGCTCAAAATGAAATCCCTCTCCTTTAACAAGATGTTTTTAAATGTCACTTCATCAAGAGCTTGTCCCATTATAATATATTAAGCTAGAAGTTTTTTTTTTTTTTTATCTAATTTTGAAATTCAGTTGCAATTTTAATGGGAAGTTATCCTTTTTTTTCAAATACTACACATTCTCTCTTACTACCTATTCTTTATCTCATGAAACTTCACGTCCACTCTCCACTTTTGAAGTTCCACTACTTCTTTTCTAATAACTTTCTTTCTACCCACACTTTTATTATCTTTCTTCACCAGTTCTTATTCTGTACCACTTAGCTTTCGTAGTATGCAAACATTTACTTTTCACCTTTTATTTTATTTTGTTTTCTTTCTAAGATTTAGGAATAAGATTAGCAGGTGATAATTAATTGGAGGTTTTCGTTAGAAGGTAAGGAATCTATGTCTTAATTTTATTTTATTTTTATGTCCCATTTTATTTCGATTTGATTCTTTTTCACTTGTTTGGCCTTTTTATATACAAATGTTTAGTTTGCGATATTTAGACATGCCTGTGCTCAGCACGAGTTATTGTGCTGGTTGTAATTTTGTCATCAATTATATGCTCAATTTTTGGGTTGGACTAACTCCTATTTGAGTAGTATTTGAGGAAGTCCTAGTGAAAAAAGAATGGAATTCGCTCTAAGCTATTCATATTTTCAATAGGAGTAGCCCATTGTAGGAGATGTTTGTGCAAGCACATTGACGCGGAAAGGGAGATGATAAGGGCATCTGAAATCGTGAGTCTCTTATGCGGTCTTGTTTGGTGTGTAAGAGTTTCAACAATAAAAACTGACACTTTAGCCTGATTTTTCTATTATAGGAAGGAAAGGCGGTTTCAACCTCTTAGGCAAGAGCAGAAGAACCTTGAATTCCTCTTTTGCGGTGCTTGCACAAACGCATCCATAGAGTTCTTGTATTCATTTACTTTTCGACAAGTGAGACACCCAAAGAAATTAAACTTATGAAAGAGGGGACAAGGATGTGAGTTCATTCATACTCATGGAGAGAAGCAAAAGACAAAAATGTCCAGTTACTTTTCAAATTTCTCTTCTCTTATAAAAGAAAAGGCAAGATTGAGGGGGGTCAAGAGCAAAAGATGAAAAGTACCCCGATTAACTTTCAAATTAATTTCATTGAACCAAATTAAAGAGAAGATTGAGGCAAATGTCCACCTACTCCCCTACTTCGACCACTTTGTTTCCACCCTTGCCTCTTGTTCAAGAAAAAGAATCACAAGAGGGACGTTATTTTGATTTTGTGCAGCCTCTTCTTTTGTCATTTGGTGCAACACTTTTTCTCTATGAAAAAAAGGAATGAACTATTTTTTTTTTCTTTTTTCATTCAACACTTTTTTTATTTATCATGCGAGGGATATGAATGCAAGATTCTTTTATCCTATAAAAAAGAAAAATCTATCATAAATAGAGTCCTCTCATTGTGTCACCATTTTTTTGCAAAAGAATGGGATGGGAAGGAGAAGTGGGACATTTTTTTTTTTATAAAAAAAAATATTTTTCATAGGTTGGTGTGAATATTAATCTGCAAGGAAAGATATCAAAAGTAGTGTAATTTTCCACAAATCCACCGAAAAGTATTTCTGATTTTGGAGAGTATGAAAGGCAAGAGTCCATGGGCGTTACATAAACATGCCCAGTGCAACCTATATGCATCAAGGTTTTCTCGATTTCTAACACGCATTTGAGATACCTTTTCTTCTCATGCAAGTGAGACAAAATCTGAAATAATTGTTCTCAATCTACTAGGAAGGCATATTTATGCCGAGTTTTATGAGGAAGTGGTACTCTCATTATCTTCCATATGAGCCCTTTATTTTGGTGTGGCAAGAGTTTGGATGGAAAATGGAATGTTTCATATGATCTGTCCTCGTTAGAGAGAAAAGTTGAGTCCGACTTCCACTCCTCACCCTCTGGAAATATGTTTCCATGAAAAAAGAAATGCAGATTTTTCACTTGCCTTTCCATTAGGAATGTAAACGAGTCGGTTCTGGCCCTGGTCCTGGAGGTCCATGGTGGACCTGGAACCAGAACCATTAATGAGACTATGAAACTGAACTGAATTGAAATCGGTTTATTGGTTCTAGAATCAAAACTGTATATGGGACGTATCCTTTTACTTATTGGGACTTAAATAAGGGCTTAAACTTTGTTTTAAACGGGTCAAAACCTTCGGGTAATCGGAGCATTCGGGACCCATTTACATCCCTATTTTCCATGCTTATATAAAAATGAACTGCTCGAAGACAAGAGATAAAAAAACGTTATGAGTTCGTGTGACAAAAAGACATTGCATTTGGTAAATTTTAATTTTCACAATATTGAGGAATCTTATGTTTCTACCCCTATTATAGGAAACCAAAATCCTTTTCATATAGCAGTATTACTTTTTTTCCATTTCCACCACAAAAAACATATATCACAATGAAAAAATGAAAAAAAAAAAGAATAAAAACTATTTTCCTCTAGTTGGCAGAATCCCATTGTCTACACGTCTACATGATCTTATTCACGAAACAAACCCACCAAGACTAATGAATTGACCCACATATAGGGATGTAAATGGGTCCCCGATTCTCCGATTACTGGGAGGTTCCGACCCATTAACCTTATTCAGGCTTTGATAAGTAAATGGGTCCGGGTCCAGTTCCACCTTTGTTCAGACCCGTAGACCCAATACCCAACATATTACCTCAATTTTCTAAAATCTCTCGTAAAACTCATATTTTTTTAAATATTATTCTCTACCAGGACTTGGACCCGGATCTAAACTCGTCCCCATATATATTTTTGGTTCCGGTTCCGGAGCCAAGAAATCGGTTCCAAAATTGTTCCGGGTCCGGTTCTTCTTAATGGTTCCGGTTCCGGGTCCACCATGGACCTAGACCGGAACTAACCCGTTTACAACCCTACCCATATATCAGGTGTAATATTCCTAGCCATTATTAGATGTATGATCTATGATCACAACACATTTTGCTTTGGATCCAACGGTCACCATTGTCCTACTGCCAAGCTCCTTGATCCAGCCAACATCCATAGTGGGACCCTCTCGCTCGCTCTTAAAGCCTTTTGCATATAACCCCCTAAGATCTGTAGGATTCGTAAATAGACCCCTAAGGTTTTAGTATTTGCAAATAGGCCCCTTCGTTTTCATTTAATACCTTCGGTGTCCCAGAATCAATAGTCTTCCAACCACCGCATGTTATTATAGTGAGATGAAACTTTTGCCCATCTCTTTTATCCTTGTATGCATAATTTCAAAAGCTTTGACCAAACTTCTTTTATAAAGCATGTAACATTAACAATTGCATTTAGTGGGAGAGAATAACCCTGCATAAATTCATTTATTTAATCAATACAGGGCTCATTTATTAAATCAAAATTGATAATGACGATAATCAACACCTATACTTATAACCGATTATGATTTATCCCATTATGACCCACCATTGGATTGATGAAAAGTTTCAAAATACATGATTATGCTTCATGTGTCGGGGGTTATAGAAGAAATATTGGGGGAACGGGCAAATGTAAAAAAATATTAATTTTTAGAATTCACGAGGGTAGGAGTGCTTGGATCTATTTAAAAGAAATATTAGGGGAAGGGGCAAATGTAAATATATATATATATTATTTTTTAGAATTTATAGGGGGCATTAAACTTTTCTCAAATATGGGTAGGGGCTTTAGTCTCCAGGCCCGTGTACCTGTGTCCACTCTTGGTCATATGCATAAGAGAGTTATTGAAAGAAACTATTGGGATTTGAGATAAAATAATGACGCCTTTTTAAGTAGTAATATACTCATTTTTGTTTAATGGATGTAAGGGCAAAGCTGTCATTTATATAAAAATTCAACACAAATCTTATGGTAGCTGCCCATTCTTGTTAGGAATATTGATTTTGGGACATGAAACGTATTAAGAGAAGAAGCAACGGCTTATTTACAAATACTAAAACCTCAAAGGCATATTCAAAAATCCTATAAACCTTAGCCGCGTATATTAAAAAAAAAAAAAAAAAAAAAAACCTCTTTTTTCATATGATACATTTCTTCACTGTAATGGATGGTTTCCTCAAAAGCCAAGACATCCTTTCAATTGCACCTGCAAAGCACAATCCCAAACTCCCTTCCTCATCACATGGGCATATAAAAGACTTACAACTGCTTATGGGCTTTCCCTAATTTCCTTTCTCTCCTTTTCATCTATCCCTCCATTCCTTGCAAAGCAATGCAAAACAAACTCTCCTAGAAATTATTAATATCTGTGTACAAAGAAGAGGAAGAAAAAGAGAAGCCTTTTGGGGGTTTTGGTATTTTTTTCCCCATCTGGGCCTATTATTTTTTCTAGATTTGCTCATGGATTTTTCTGTTGGGTCTGACCCTTTTTGATCTTAGAGAGAAATCTGTTTCTGGGTTCTGTAGAATCTGCTGTTTTTTCACCTGGGGTCGTTTGGTTTTTGGGAGATTTGGGGTTTTCTTGACTGGTGATAGATCCAAGAAATCTTTGTAAATTTGATGCCTTTTTAAGGTTAGGAATCAGCTGTTGGTTTACATCTGCTATTGCTTGCTGTTGATTTCATTACTTTTGACTTTTCCCCCCCTGGTGGGTGGTTTCTTAACTTCTTGTTGATGCATCTCCTTTCTGGGTTTTCAGTAGTCCTTTTTTTTTATTCAATTTGAAGTTGGTGATGATATTTTTATGCTTACTTTTGATGTTGTTCTGCTGATAACATTTTTGGATTTGTACAAATGTTTTTTTTTTTTTTGTAAACAGAGAAATTATTTTGGGTTGACATGATATGTAATAGATTTTTTTGTGATCATGTTTAGGATTTGTCAGGGTTATTTGTACATCCCAATAATTTATGACTACCTAACAATGCCTTAGTTCTCGTTTTCTTGGATGCGGAAACCTCCCATATGAATTCTTTGTTTATTAATCGGCATTGTTTTTCTCATTATTGTATGCCGTCACTGTTGATGAGTAGTTCCTGTTTGTGTTATTGGTACTGTTTGATGCCCCTTCCGTAGATTGTTTCTTTTGTTTCATTAGATTGGCCCCAGCCTTTTCATATGAAGCCTCTAGTTTGAGTAGACGATAGAATGCATGGGATTTTCTCATCTTCATCAGAAATAGATAGCACATTTAGTTAGGCTGTTCTTTCTTTAGGATGCATTACTAAAGCGTAATTGCTTGCACCCAAGCTGCTAAGAGCATTAGAAACAGGAAAAAAAAAAAAAAAAAACAGTGGGTACTGCGCTTTTTTGTGATTGTTGCAGCTGCCGATGGTTTGGGCGGGCAGGAAAAGTATAGTTTCTATCTCCTTTGGTTTCTAATTCTGCAATGCTCATACTGCAACTGAATGGAAAGCCATCTCTTTTGCAAATTATACAAATTACATTTGATTTCAGCTGCATCCATGCATGCCCTTCTACATATTCAAGGTTTGTAATTGATTAATGGAAGGACATGTCTATATGCTATGGATGAATCTACTGCTTTCCTTCTGGGTTTCTGCAGAGAAAGCATGGTTTACTGAGACGCCTTTTCTTTTGGGAGGTAAAAACTATATTAGTACTAACTAGGGACTAAAGCTGAAAAATAACAAAATTGCTCTGAAAGGAGAAGGCATAACAATGTCAATCCACTGATTCCTACAACTATAGGGCTGTTGCCGCGGCAACTAAGAAACACATTTTACTCCAAATGCAGACATTTGATGAGATATCTATCAACAGAAAGAAATAGAAGTATAGTTCTTTGAGATACAATAGTTCTTCTAAACAGTGCTTAGTGGTCTAGCAGTAGAATGTTACAGCACCAGGGTAGAAAGCCTGGTTTGTTCAGTGCTGGTGGTCTAGCAGTAGAATGTTACAATTCCAAGGTAGAGAGCCTGGTGTGTTTCCTGGTTTGTCATGTTGGGTGTGTTTTGATGTTCTTCAGATCACTGGTAAATTGGATTATCTGTAAATATGAATAACCATTGATTCTATCATTTTTTTTTAATGGAAGCATAAAACTGGATAAGCATTCAATGGGACTAACTGAATTTGATTATTGTAAATTTATATGGAATTATTCTGTCCAACTTTAGTTAATTATTGTTTATGCATATGGGACTAATAATGCTTGGGCTTATATGTTTACCAATCACATGTTCATATGTACATGTATTTTTGGACTTTTAACATTTTTACTTCTCTCTTTTGATTTCTTTAACAGGAGCCTTGTTTTAATTTGGAACCTTTGGGCCTCTGATCTTAATTCTTTGGATCTTTAGCTTGAGTTTTAACTTTGGTGTATTGAATATATATGGGCTGAATTCGGGCATTTCATGGGAGGTGCAGAGGACGATGAACCACCATCGAAACGTGTGAAAGTGTCCCCAGAAAAAATAAAGACCCTCTCAAACGACCTGTCTCTTACAGGGCCCATCGGCTGTCTGGGAGACGTGATGGCCCGACCTTTACCTTCCCAAGGGGACAAAGAGATGGTTGGTTCGAAAGGAGTTATAAAAAGGGTGGAATTTGTTAGGATCATAACGAAAGCCCTTTACTCTCTTGGTTACTCAAAAAGTGGTGCACTGCTTGAAGAAGAGTCGGGAATACCCTTGCACTCATCCATGGTTAATCTTTTTAGGAAGCAAGTGCTTGATGGGAACTGGGATGAGAGCCTAGTCACATTGCGAAAAATAAATCTCTCAGATGAAAACATTTTGAAATCTGCTGCTTTCTTGATATTGGAGCAGAAATTTTTCGAATTTCTAGAAACAGAAAGAGTCATGGAAGCTTTGAAGACACTAAGATCTGAGATTTCTCCTCTTGGTGTGAACAAAAAGCGAGTGCATGAGCTTTCTGCATGCATTGTATCTCCATCCCACTGCATATTGCCTGGTCTCACCATTGTCGACATTGCAACTGCGAGCTCCCGAATGAAGCTTTTGGAGAAGTTGACGAAATTGCTCCCGCCCAACGTTATGATACCTGAAAGAAGATTAGAGCATTTGGTCGAACAAGCTCTCAATGTGCAACGCGAAGGCTGTGTTTTTCACAACTCATTTGATAATACAATGTCATTATACTCGGATCATCAGTGTGGAAGAGATAAGATTCCTTCTCGAACTCTACAGGTTAGACTGGAATTTTAGATATCACAGTTGCTTTCTCCTTATGTGTACCCTTTGTTTCTCAGCTTCCATACGGTTAATTTTTTTTTGTCTCCTTTGCTTTTTCACAGTTGGCCTGATACTTTGGACATTTAGTCTGGATCATTTATTAATGATAAAATAGATTTAATCTATATTTTTATGTTCAAGAAATGAATTCCACATGGAAAATTTTGCTTTCATGGTTGGAGTTGTCAGTCAACATGCATTCCCTTGCCCATTGGAGGTCGAGCTCTTATCTTATAACCTTGGGGCGCTTTTAGGTGTGCCCCAAATCTCAAGAAGTTTGAATAATTGGAAATCAACTTGGTGAGACTTTTTTTTTTTTCTGTCTTTCTACACCGAACCTATGAGTGCTAATAATTTGGGTATTGGTGGAGGATTGGTAGAAGTGTTATCCCATCAGTGTTTCACTTAAAATTATGATATTTCTCTGGATGCATGAGAGCAGAACAACTTTTATTTTGCACAAAAAAAAAAAGAAAGAAAGAAAGAAAGAAGATTGGACCCTATATTCTTTGAGATATTTGATGCAGTGTGGCCCATAGACTTTTTTTCTTCTTGAAATGTTAATGTTAATTTATTATACCGAGGAAAAATCACAGGTTATCCTTCTACCACAAACACCACACACAGCCCTCAAGACAAAGCCCAAAACTTACCCATCCCAAAAGAATAAAAATTCTAAAAGTTCACATTAAATAACTACAATAGCTCCCTATTCTTCAACCTATATAGGGCAATCATAATTAATCAAACAATGGTGACACTCTTTTCTCTTATTTGGGTCCTGCTGGCTTTTGTTCAGTGAATACCGCTGAGTCGTTCGCTCTATTTACTGGACATAGAGAAGCTTTTCGTCTTCATCTTGATTGCTTGAGGGTGGAAAAAGATTCTTTATGCTCCATTCAATGGGCTTCTGGTAAGACTAATTACCCTTGGCAATTGGCAGACATTGTGGAAGAGGTCAAGGATTTATCTACAAGATTGAAGGTCTCTTTCAATCACATTTATTGCAGTGCTCATGGGGAGGCTGATTGTCTAGCTAAAGAAGGGATTGGGAAGCCCAACCTGATCATTTCGCTATAGAAGGGATTGCAGTGAACACCTACTGTTTATGGTTTTGTGTCAGTCCTGTATAGGTGCTGATTTCTTTTGCTTGGCCGTGCTTTAATTTTGGTTGCTGGGTCTTTTTGCTTCAGTATTTATCTCTTATACTGTATATTGTCTGTGGCTTCCTTCTTTTTCAATAGAATTCAGTCAATCTCTCTCTCTCTCTCTCTCTCTCTCAAAAAAAAAGTCTCAGCTTTCCTTTACCTTTAGATTTATGTTTAGTGTTCTTCCCTCTCTTGGTCCTTATTCAAAACCTTGTTATTGAATCACATATCATCATTGTTTTGGCCAAAAGAAACTCCTTTCCCCCCTTTTTGAATAGTAACCGATAATTTTATTAAGATACCCAAACAGTACAAAGAGACGAATACTGAAAAGCTATTAAGCCAAAAACAAGCAGAAAAAGAAAAGATAAAGCCACCAATGAGACTGATAGACCTCAAGACGAGGAGCTACCAAAATATGCCAAAGCCAAGGAAGAACGCCATATCTCCTCCTTGGCAAGCTTATTACCAGTCATTTTTACATGGATGAATGAAACCTCAAGGTGTCTAGCTAAATCAATAATCTCTTCCACTACAACAGTGTATTTCTGCAGAGCCTTGCTGAGCAAAAAAGGAGTCTCCTTCCACAATAATATGACGAAGGTCCAATGAGAAGCCTCACGAAGGCTGGTTTTCATACCCAGCATTTCTGCTTCATTGTTAGAACAGCATCCATCTGGACCCAAGAAAGCCACAATATAAGCCTTATGTCGTCCATAATAAGACCCCCAATTCTTGCTAGACCAGGATTCCCAACAGCAATTCCGTTAAAAGTGAGTTTAAACTGATCAAGTGGGAGAGGACGCCACCTTGGAATGATTTAAGGCCTTGCAGAAGAGAAAGCCATCTTGTCCCAGTTCCTCATTATAGTAGCCACTGATATATTCCTGAAAATAGGGAGGATAAATTAATGAAATTATAGTGGTGGCAGCTGAGCATCAGATGATTGTCCAAAATGTTCTTTGCAGTTCGAAAGCTTGCATCACTGTGATTCAGGAATCTAAGTTCAGGGGTCATGTCTGATAAGCTTTGCTCTGCAATGTTCTCAAGCAATTTGCAAATGAGGTGGCTGATGGGCGGCTAGCTAGGAGTGTCGCGGAACAACATTTATCCTACTCTTTCTTGTTTATTTGTTTATTGTTTTTAGAGTGGTGATTCCTTGTGAATGCTTTCTTTGTTTGGTGTTTAGCTTGTCAGTATAGCCCTCTTGTATTGCCTTGATGAGAGTTAATTTTATGACTTGTGAGTGCTTTCTTTGTTTCTTGTTTTAGCTTGTCAGTATAGGCCTCTTGTATTGCCTTGATGAAAGTTAATCCTCTTGTATCTTGATGAGAGTTAATTTTCACCAAAAAAAAAAAGAGAAAAAGAAAAAAGAGTAGAGTGCTTGCCGTCTGTCTAAGATGTCAACCAGTTGACTTTTTTCTTCCTAATCTTCATGCATCATTAATTTTAAGTCAGTTCTCAATGAATTGCTCAATCCTTAAATGACATTAAATTTGGAGGTTTAAGTGTTCGGCCAATTTTGCGCAACTTTCATCTTGTTTTGCTCATGAAACAGGTACTTCAGGCGCACCTTGACGAAGTATGGTTTCTGCAGTTCTCAAATAATGGGAAGTACTTAGCCTCATCATCAAATGACCACTCTGCAATTATATGGGAGGTAACTTTTTTTTCATCCAATGATATTGAATTTAAGTCTCCTTTTCTTTTTCTTTATTGGGATTATAGGAGCAGCAACCCTAATTTTGTTTCTGTCCTCTGTGAAAATACATGTCTGTGTTGCAATTGATTGAAAACACCTTAATGTATTGTGAATGCTGAAACTGCTTTCTTCTTTTGTTCTTATGCCTAGAGTGCATAGGTTATACTTGTGTTCTAAAGTGTTTGAAAACTTAAAAGGCTCCACTCAACTTAACCAGATTTTTGAAGACCAGATGAAAAAAATATGTACGTAGGTTATAGCTTGATTGACTCGGCTAGACTCATTTTGCCTGGCCTAGTCTAGGTCAGAGCTCAATAAGACTCAACAAATTATTAAAAATCAATACTGATGAAAACATTGTCAAAAATTAAGTATTCTTTATTTATTTATTTATTTTTATGTTGAGTTTCCACTTGCATGACTCAACCAAGACTCAACTGATTCTTTGAGTTGAATCGACTTGGTAAACTTCTGAGTGCAGTTTGAGCCTTGGGCTACAGGGTTTTTGTTGTGTCCTTTTCTTTCTGCCTGATTTCCTTTTGTAGGTTCTCAGTAGACGTCTCTTATGCTGGTTGGCTTTCAATAAAATTGCCTTACCATTTAAAAAATCTGAGTTGAGTAGAATATTGATGGTTTTTTAAAATTTATTTTGAAATTGTGGCTGATCACTATATTTGGCCACTCCATAAAAAAGGATAAAAAAAACCAAAGAAGGAAAGTAGTATACAAGACTAAAGCCTCCTAAATAATTAAAATACATATATACTGCACCACTTTCACACCTCCAAAAGTTAAAAAAAGCCAACCTGCATAAATTCCTTAAAATACATTGATTTTATCACTATACATCAACAGATTCAACAAAATTTTGCGGTACGGGTCCTAATGACTTTGATAATCCATGCATACCCTTATACTGTGTCCTAATGTGATAACACATTAGATTCTATAATTTTTTATATTTTGGATTTTTAAAATATTTTTGTAGATATTTTTAGTGTCAAATCAAAATTGACACTGCAGTGGACGGTGAGACACCATGAAGTGAACTATGTGCATTGTTACTCTGTAAGGCTTTTGTGGGCTGATGGTGATACCCTCTACAATTGCGATTTTAAAACATCCATTAAGATCCAAGTATTACATTGAATAAGAATAGCGAAACCAAACTCTTCATTGAGAATAGTGAATAGAGGGTCTCACACCTTTTCTTGAAATTGTGCCAAGAAAAGGTCTTGCAGACACACCCTGGATTTCCCAGAGAACCTAAGGCATTCAAAATACTAATGGCGTGCTATATTATTCTAGCAAAAAAAAAAAAAACCCTGAGCTGTGCCAGAGCACTTCATTTCTATTAATGTTTTTTCATTCCTTGACTCCTTGATGTTTATGTAGTCCTCTAGGTATTTCTAGACACAAGCAACTAAAAAAAGGGTTCTTTTTAAAATAATGAAGTATATTTAAAGGATTAGATCTACTGGGATTCCTCCAATCCTCCCAGTGTATTTTTGCTTGTTTGTGCAACCATGGCCATCATATGATCCACATGGGCTCTCTTTTGCTTGCCTTCATCAAGTGCCATGATGCAAGCCGATCAAAGGCCAAGGCCCGCAAGACCTGATGGCCCTCTTGATGGGGTCCACATGATCTCTAATTTGAGATCCATATCATTATTTTAGATAATTTCTAGATTAGTAGGTTGCTTAATTGTTAGGAAGATTTCCTTCCTATTCCATATGCTAATTAGGATTAGCTATTTCCTTTATTGCTTATTTAGGATTAATGCTACTCCATATATAGAGAGAAGCCTTTTATTGTAATCGGTAGACCTTATTCTAATACAATTCAAGAAGTTACTCTCGTGAGTTTGGGTATTTTTCCTAAGTGAGTTTAGGGCTTGAGTCTTAGGACTCGATCTCACCGCTGGAGGTGTAGATCTTCACATCATGCCACCCAAAGATTGGACTACTAATTAGTGGGTCAGCAAAGCTTTAGATGCACGCACAAATTTTCAGAATGATTTCTGTGATGCCTAGATATTGTTAATACAGGATATGTGGAGTGAGGAAATCCTTAATTATGGGTCATGGATGCAAATATGGGTGCCCCCCTCTTATGCTTCATTGCCATTACACAGTATCTACATAGTTCAGAAATAATGAACGTAACATAAGTATTTGACAAAAGATTACTGAAATTGTGTCTTATGCTTTTCCTGAATTATGTGGTGCCGATATTGCTATGAACAATATGATGCCAGCATTTCAGTCACATACAAGTTTCTGTATATCCTGGTTAGAGTTTTTAGAGTTATCCATCTCCCTCATATTTGCATTTCAAGAAAGTGCATGCCTACATGGGCACATTGTTTGTTTCTACAGTTGTGGGTATCTGAGACATAATTAAGAAAGACATTGTATATCCTCGTTTGTTATTTTGCATGAAATGAGATTATAACTTCTCTGCGGCATCAAGTTTTTATAGTCCTACTACGAGGGACGTGTTTGTCTTTTTCAGGAAGGCATGTATTTATAAAAGTAGAGTTGGACTTGGATACATGTCCTTTTCTCCCAATATACTTATTCTTTTGCTAAAAATGAAGTTATAAATGCCAAATGTCAAAGATCTTATGTAAAAAGACAAGTCATTATAATGTGGGGACATTTACTTCACTTTCAAAAAAGAAAAATAGTAATAGTGGGAATTCTATTCTACAACCTGTTACTGCAACAAATGATTCCTGTATAAATAATGGCAACTATTTGTAATAGAATATCACTATATTAGAAATGGAAAATGCTCACGCGCATCCATTGTGCACAGCTTACCGTGCGTACTAGATGTGGGCCCCACAGATCATGGGGAGGCTGGGGTTGTGGAAAGATCCAGGTGGGACCATCCCAATATGAAGTTGCAAGTCAATCAAATGTTGCTAACCCCTTGATCTGTGGCCCACAAGCCTAATGCTTTTATATTAAAAAAGAAAAAAAATGACCCTCAAATCTCAGTCATGCAACTCCATTTGGTTCGGTGCAACTCCATGGGATATGAGGCATACGGGGGAAAGGGTTTGGATGGTCCATTTGGATCGGTGATAAAGTGGGCCCTACTAGGTGGTGCACTTGGTAAGATTGTGTACACTGGATGCACAGGAACAAATGCCATTAGAAACAACTGCTGTTATATATAAAATAGCACAATGGCTTTTAACTGTTTTTTCATAAAGCAGAGCCACCATTTCATAAGAATATAACTAAATTTTAGAAACGTGAGTTTATTTTTTTTAAACCTCCCATGCTCGATTTTTCCATTTATGCCTTTTGGGTTATGTGACTGGGTCGCCATTACGTATAATGTCATTTTTCGAACTTTGATTCAGGTTAACGAGGATGGTGGAGTGTCATTGAGGCATACACTAACTGGTCACCAAAAGCCTGTCATGTCTGTCACTTGGAGTCCCGATGATCATCAGATTCTCACATGTGGTTTGGAAGAGGCTGTTCGAAGATGGGATGTCAGCTCAGGGGCATGCCTGCAAGTTTATGAGAAAGCAGGTCTAGGTCTGATTTCATGCGGATGGTTCCCTGATGGAAAACATATACTTACTGGAGTGACTGACAAGAGCATTTGCATGTGGGATTTGGATGGGAAAGAGATGGAATGCTGGAAAGGGCAGCGGACACTTAAGATCTCAGATATGGCAGTCACAACTGATGGCAAAAAGATCATAAGCATGTGCAGGGAAACAGCAATTCTGTTGCTCGATAGGGAAGCAAAGACAGAAGGATTGGTAGAGGAAGAGCAAACAATCACTTCATTTTCATTGTCGAGAGATGATAAGTTTTTACTGGTGAATCTTATCAACCAAGAGATTCATTTATGGAGCATAGAGGGAAATCCGAGACGTGTTGCCAAATACAAAGGTCACAAGCGGACCCGATTTGTGATAAGATCTTGTTTTGGAGGATTTGAGCAAGCGTTCATTGCTAGTGGTAGTGAGGATTCACAGGTACAGCATTTTTGCATTTTCTTTGAAGAAACTAATTACAGTTAAAGCTGCTCATTGCGGCAACCCTGACATTGCAGGTTCATGGTACCATTTCCAAAAAAAAATAATAAAAAACGAAAAAAAAAAAAAAATGATGCTAACCTGTGGACTCCTGCTGGTGGAAAGTGATGGGTTGCAAGGTTGTCCACCTTGCAGCCAATAGGAGTCTTAGAACTTGCTAGTTATAGGCCACTGCTCTCTCTCTCTCTCTCTCTCTCTCTCTCTCTCTATATATATATATATATATATAGGGCATATTAAGAAGAGTAAGTTTGAACTGGATACTTCAAAATAGGCAGCATTTCAAACTTTCTATATCATAATTTTTTTTATAACAGTAAAATATCATAATTGATACAGTGGGAAAATTCAAAATAAAAATAAAACTAATAATTGATACAGTGGGCTTCCATAGTCATGCTGTATCTGTTCATCATAGATTTCCTGATGCAATGTCTTCACATGTGGTCACAGTGGGCTTTTCATCACTTGTCCGCTGCATAGTTATTTTAGTTGTTTTTCTCCCTCCATCTTTCTTCTATGTTTTGGATCTGAAATTAGATGTTTCCCGAAAGATCTTCTTGATGGAACAGATGGGGTTGTTCATAAGCTTGTCCTCTGCACTTTTTTTTTTCCTTCTTCCTTTTCTTTTCTTTTTCCTTATTTATTTGTTAAGGGTTTGTTTCCTTTATAACTCTTAGAAAGCCATTACTTTCACAATTAAAAAGCTAAATCGTCAACCGTTGTATGCATCTCTCCTCTATGAGACCAGTATTGCTAATGAACTCATTTGGCACTTCCTCATGGAACTCTTTCTAGGAAAGGATTTTATTAGAGAGGTGAAGGGTGGATATCTACCAGCATGCCATAGGTTGTAGGTAATGAATTCCCACTTTCCACCTTATCATAATGAATCCACCCATATGAGGGAAATTTCAATGGTCCCTTGATCTCCACCGTTGACTTTCACCATTCACTCCTTCAATAAGAACCCCATTTCCTAGGTTTATCATGCGAAGTTCCAAATTTGCCTATGTGAGATTCTGGATATAGTCCTAAATTGCTAGTTAATGCATTTGTTGTAGCTCTGAGATTTCAAATCACTTTTAGGTATGCTTGATACATTTTCCCCCTTCCTTCACCCCTCCACCCCCCACCCACCCACCCCCCCCCCCCCCCCCCCCTCTCTCTCTCTCTCTCTCTCTCTCGCGCGCGCGCGGCTGCATCACCATTGTTCTGTGTGATTCCCCATTATCTGTGCCTCCCTGAGTACACATAACTGTCCATCACGCAAAAAGTATACAGACCATTTATGATTTGGGGTACAACCAGAGTTTCGACCTTACCTTACAGTAATATTCAGTTTACTGTAACCAATTTAACCTGTTGCTAACAGAACATTTAGGGGTGAAAATTATCATGTTCTTTGGGTGGTTGATGGGCTGTTACTCGGGTGGTAGAATCATATCTAGCTGGTTCTATAGATCTGTGTTGAGATCTTATTTATGTATATTAATTTTCCATTTTTTTTTATCACTAGCTGTGTGAAAAAAAAGTGTGGCTTTCTACAAAAGCATGATATTTTGATCTTTAAACTTTCTGGTGTCTTTTTTTTTTTTGGATAACTTAAAATTTCTAGTGTCTTAGTAAGCAAAATTGTTTAGTGTTGAATTATTTTATGAAAGTTTATGTAAGCATATAGTTTAGTGCTTTCACTTAATGAGCAATTTTCCTTAAGTTTTGCAGCTTTTATGTTTTTGCCTTGAATGGGTTTCTAACTCATGCTAAGTGGAAGGTGTGGTCTGAATTGTTACTTCACAGTTTTTTAACTGATGTTTTGACTGCACTCGTAGTATCTTGTCTGCCCAAACCTTTATCCTTTGTTTGTATGTAAGGTTTTACCTGGAAAAGATGGAAAACAACGTCCTTGGAAAACAACATCCTTTTTAATTGAGTTGAGTTTTCTGTGCTGCATCCTACTATTTACGTCATGTATGGTTGCTCATTCTAAAAACTATCTGAACTGCTTGCAATTTGTGTTACATTTTCAGTGGGTCCTAATTAGTGATACTACTAAAGGTTTATTCTTTTCTTAAGCGATTGCTACATTTCAAAACTAATTTTGGTAAATGTTTATCATTTCTAGGAAGGTAGGAAACATAATTGCTTGTGTGATCTATTTTCCAGGTTTTCAGTTCTACATGGAGATTTTTGAAACCATTGATTGGGCAGCAGCCTTGTTTTCCTGATTTATAAGTGGTTTTTCCCCCTCCTTATGTCTTCTTCATAATCAGAGATGTTACATGAAACTGGGTCCTTTTTTATACCCTTTTCCTTAAATGTAGAATTTATTGATCAAACACTCGAATGCCTCCAAACATGAAGAGAATTGTCTCTAAATGCAGTATGATTATGATATGGGGCCAGGGGCTGCCTAGTTCTGCTTTGAATGTTAATTGGTTCCCATGACCTTGAACTAGATCCATTGGCAGGGCCCAAATGTGGTTCGATCACAACATCAATCTATATTGGACTAGTCCGTCAAATCACCAAGTCAAGTCATTCTGACTTTTTTCAGTTCCATAAGATTTGGTAGGGCTACAAAGAAGATCTGAGATCTCAGGATGTGGACCTGGATCCAACCTGTGAAGTGTGGTCTAGCCTGTATTCAAGTGTGGTCTGCTCTGTCATGTCAGCAGCTGTGATGCTGAGATTCATGTTTATGCCTGGTGTCCCTGTATACTGCATTCATACTTGTAATGTATATATTTTTTTGTTTATAAAAGTATAGGGTGCAGTTTTTGCCTATCCTACTGTACTTGGTTCATTATTTCGTAATGGTCAATGAATTTTCGTTTTCCTCTTTTACTTTCAAGTTCCAACATACAAATGTTTTGAAGGAAAACACTTGGTAATACTTTCATTGAACTTAGAAATATTCCAGTGAAGTAATATACTGTTTAAAATGCGAAAGAAAAAGAAAAGTTGAGTTACTTCGATGGAACTTAATTGCATCAGGACACCCATGTCATCTAAGGGTTCGTTTTGATGTCTCGCAAACTACATGCAGCAGTGTTTTGGTCAAGTGCATTCCCCTTCCATTTTGCCATGTTTAGGACCAGCACAGATGGATGATGCCAGCTTCTGTCTTTCACTCTTTTTTTTTAACAAATTGAATATTACATTTTTTTTTTAATTTCTTCTGTTCTCATTGTTTTTCCATCTAATCTTTTGGCCCCGTACTGATGATTTTTTCTTCTGCAGGTTTATATATGGCATAGGAGTACAGGAGAGCTTATAGAGGCATTGCCTGGGCATTCTGGCAGTGTCAACTGTGTCAGCTGGAATCCAACAAATCCACACATGTTGGCATCAGCCAGTGATGATCGCACAATTCGTATATGGGGATTGAATAGGCCAAGTCTTAAGCGCAAGGATACTTTTAGCAACGGTGGCCTCCACCATTGCAATGGAGGTATGAAATGATGGGGAGAAATGGGGGGCTGTGAGATATTTGTTTCCTGTTCAAATCCATTATTGCCTGTGTAAATCCTTTTCATCCCTTACTCATCATGGCGCTTATAGCAAACAAACATGTAAAATAGACAGTCGCTATCCGCCAATAAACTGTGTCATGAACAATTTTTTTTTCACTTACATTTATTTTCTCCATTTAAAGTTCTTAGAAATTTGTATGTTGGCTATTCATTTCTTTTAGAAAAAGAGATTTGAATCCTTTTTAGATTATTGTGCATGCACATGTGTGCGTACAGGTAAATATGTGAATGTGTATGCTCACAGAATGTACCATCATCCCCCTAACCTTACAGAAGTTTTTACTTTAGGGGCCACCATTTCCACCTCTAAATTGTGCTCCTGTTCCTTCTCACTCTTTTAAACCTCCACTTCCTCTTACCACCAACTTAGAACTTCGAACTTACCCACGATTTATCAAATTTTTAGATTTTCTAAAGCTTAAGGAACACTTTTTTTGTAGTTTGTTTTTTTTATTGCTTCCTCTTCTTCTTACACATGGAAATGCTTTCTTAGCCCCCTCTCCAGCCCAAAAAGAAAAAAGACTTGTCAATTCTTTATGAAGGGACCATCAATTATCATCACCATGTTTATTTGATTGTGTTTGTGCGTTATGGTCTTCCAGTCAACACTATTCAAAGTTGTGCTCTTAATCTTCATGCTTATTTTGAGGTATTTCCGTTATGATACCAGTTGGATGATGATGATGATGATGATGAGATTGCCCAATTTCCCCAAAATTCTATGCTTGCACCAGGAATTCGTCCATCCTGGAATTGGGCAAATCTTATTATCATCATCCCAACTGGTATCATAATAATTTTATACTATTACAAAAAAAAAAAAAAAAAAAAAAAAAAAATCATACTAGAGTAGCTTATGGTCGTGTGCTAAGTTTTCTTATTCTCTTTCTTAATTCCGTCTTTTCTTGTAACCATACACATCTATTGTAACATGAACATCTCAGCCACCTTATCCAACATCCATAATGCACGGAACAAAGCAGTTCCAATTGCAATTTCACAAGAATGCCTCTTTTAACATGAAGTGGCAATCGACTGTTCCCATAACATTGTATTGGCTCTGCCTCCACTTTGCCTACCTTGCGCAGTCCTCATTTGCAACATTCAACTCAAACCTTCATCAAGTTCTGTAATATTATTTCTTTCTTTCTTTCTTTGTTTCTGTGGCACTGATAGGATTATAAGAATGAATGAATGAATTTGTGCAATTAATATGCTAGGGGAGTGACCCTTGGCATGATTATGGTGGTCCACATGGGCATCAACAAGCCACACGTATGACCATCCTGACAAGTTTTTGTATACTGATATATGCACACGGATTCGTTGGTCTACATGAAATGAAATCAAGTTTGAACTTTGAAGCCTCTATAACCAACATAAAATAAAGCCACCACGAATATAAAATGTCACTTACAAAACATAGGTAGTAAAAGAGAACACGTAATGTAAAACACGACCAAAATTTAAGGTCACTCACATAAACTAGAAACCAAATCTCTCAAACATGATACATAGTACATAAAATACAAAACATAGGTAGTAAATGAGAACACGTAATGCAATACACAACCGAAATTTAAGTCACTCACATGTACTAGAAAACAGATCTCTCAGGCATGATACATAATACAAAATACGAACACAACCATTATACCAACTATAAATCCAATGAAAAGCAGCTATAAAGCCAATATTGGATGTTCTCCCCTGAGATGCAGTCTTATTGAGTCCAACCACATACCAATACCGGGCAAAGTGGACCATGGGACTCATGGCTAGGTTGAAGGGGGTGGAGAGAAGAAAGGGATATATGGGATGGTAGGAATTGTAGGGATTGTGGGGATTGAAGGCATGGTGGGAATAGTAGGTAGTGGTGGCGAGGTGGGCTTAGGCATGCTAGGAATGGTTGGGATGGTGGGGATGGATGGCATTGGTGGCAAAGTGGGCATATGCATGCTAGGAATGGTTGGGATGGTGGGGATGGATGGGATTGGTGGCGAAGTTGGCAATTGGGTGGATGGCAACGGCGGCAATGTGGGCTTGGGCAGGGTTGGGACTGCCGGCGAAGGTGGCAATGTGGGGATGGTGGGGAGGGCTGGTGGTGGAGCCACTGGAGGGGTGTCCAACAGATGGCGAGCAGCAAGGCCCAGTCCATTGTTCAAAGACAAGACCACAAACATCACAGATAGGAGGAAGAGGCAGCTCTTAGAAGCCATTGTAGTATGAGGGAAAGGTCTTGATAGTAAGATGTTGGGAGAGAGAGAGAGAGAGAGAGAGAGAGAGAGAGAGAGAGAGAGAGAGATGGTATGATGATGAGTGAGTGATAAAGAGAAACTGAGGTTTGGGTTTTATAGGGGGTTATTGATGGATGAGTTTGGGGGACTAGATTATATGAAAATGTGGGGTTTGGTGGTGTTGTTTCATGTGGTGTGAGAGGCGAGTACGGAGGTTGTTGCTTAGTAGTGTTGTTAGTTCACCTTCTCTTACCCATCTTGGTTCCCAGTCAATTGGAAAACCTGGGTTAGGATAAGTAGTGAAGAAATCATTTGTACACGTAAACTCTATTTAATGCATGGAGTTTGACCATTTCATGATATCGCTGATTCATTTGGATGCCACATACATCATACATACATCATACATATATATATATATATATATATAGAGAGAGAGAGAGAGAGAGAGAGAGAGAGAGAGAGAGAGGTGGAAGTGTCCTTGTGAGAGACACTCTCACCTTATTATGAGAGATAAGGTAGAGGCCCTCACATCCATGTCCAATATCAACAACTTAAACGTGAGGTCCCCACCTCTATCTCTCATAATATGGTTAGAGTCTCTCTCACAAGAACACCTCCCGTATATATATACTAGCGCTTCAGGGCCCGCGCCCAACGCGAGCCTTTAGTTCATGAAAGGAAAACCCAATTTAAGTTGAAAGTATACACCTAGTAAACATACAAACTACATTTAATACAATTATATAAGAAATTTAAGATTGGTCATCATCTTTTGGAGAACCCCATATACGTTTATGCCTTCCAATTCATGTGGCGTGGATATTTGATAGAGAGAGGTTAGTTGAAAGTAAATTTAAATATAAATAGGAAGTAATTGTGGATGTTCTACCATAGGGCGGGCCCGTGCTTATCGGACAGAAGAGCAAATGATATTCATTTTCTGATTTGAGAGGTTTTGACTAATGGAATTGATTCAATAATGACAATAAAAAAAATTTCTGTATTGTAGGCCCATAATGACAGTTCAAGATTTTATGACTGCTCAGTTGGGTTTAGTTAGAATTGCCAACCGGTTCTCTTTCCATTTTAATTAAATTAACTACTATTCTGGAATAATATTGGTTTCTAGTATGTTTACATATCAAAGAGATTTTTTTGGAGAGAGAATGAGAGAGTGTAGATCAGCTCAATTAAGCTCGGGCCCATGCTCATCAGAGAGGGAAGAGCAAATGATATTCATGTTCTGATTTGAGAGGTTTTGACTAATGGAATCAATTTAATAATGACAATAAAACATGAGAAAAATGAAATTTTTGATATATAATAACCTTAAAAACAGGAAAATATTTTTATTAGGGGTTTTTGTTTTAGTTATGAGTGATTTTTGGGGAAAAGACATAAGATAAATTAGAGGAAAAAAAAAAAGCAGAAGACGTTAGAAAATAAAATATATATTTATTTATTCATAGTTTAATAAACATGCTTGAACTAAATGCGACTTAAATAAAATATGAGTATGATAATTCCTCGGAATTCAATTGTTGGCATGTGGCCCACAAATGATGGCTATAAAAGTGCCTCATATGCCATTGATTCAGTCAATGATATAGTTGCAACAATCTTACCATTACTATTGTTTGAAACCACCCATTGATATTGATTTATGGTTGTTTTCACCAGCATTTGATTAAATAAAACCTTTGCTAGAAAGTCTACAAAAGCCGGATCATAGTATAAGGGCAGATAGATGAAGAAAGATAATTGCAAGCTTGAAAAAGATGAGTGCCCAAGACCCACTTTGGATGTAGAGATTGATAAAAAGATATCCAAACAAAAAGGGAAATTGGGGATTTGATTTTGAAAGACATTTAGGGATAGATATTGGTTGGTCAAATCAAAATTTAAGATTTGATGGAGGGAAGATGGAGATAATTAATGATAGTTTTTGAAAAAAATTGAATGGATTATGAGTTATCAAAGGAGGGCATGCCACACATGTCACTGTGCAAAAAGAATAGAGGGAGAGAAAACGTGTGTGTTGACTGCTGAGGGAGAAATTTCGTGCCGCCGCATGTCTCTGAAATTAACTATAGCTTAGAATGATCCGTACAAATTCCCATGCGTCGCCTTTCAAGTTCACACCATTCAAACTCAATATCCCATGATTTCATCCAAGGCTAAATTTATCTCCATAGCAAGTAGGCCCCATAGTCCAATCAAATAATTGAAATCGTTCAAAGTCTCTAACCTGCATTCATTCAAACTAATTTTACTCCAAAGCAAGCGGCGCACAAACCGGTCAAAGTTGCTATCCCATGTATTTGTCACAGGCCAAATCTTACTCAAAAGAAGGTAGGGTCCAAAGTCCAACTGAAGAATCCAAACCGTAGAAATTCACTATCCTAGGTGAGGGCCATTCCAATTAAAAATATGCACAAAACACATATTTTCTCTCTCAAATTTTTTTTTTTTCATTTAGTCACATCTTTTACATATGACCCTAATGAATTTGACCCCACTTTAATTCAGTCCAGTCATAATGAAAGAAGTGATGATAATTTCAAACTGTCCGGATCCAAGTGGTGGGCCCAACTGATGGAATCATTGGGTTTGCCTCTTAGAAATCTGCACTAACAATCCGAGATACCCATGAGGCCCACTCATTCAAATATGCATGTGGGCCACACCTTTATCATGACAACTCTATAAGAAAATCAAATGGTGGGGCTAACTTTGATTGAAGTGAAATTTGGGTAAATACTAATTCATATAAAGACAATGATTTTGAATGGCATAAATTTTATAAGGAGTCCACTATTTTTTTATAGTGGCTAAATGAAAAAGAAAAACACAAGAAGAGAGAGAATAATGTGTTTTGTGCATATTTTTAATCGAACTGGGCCCCACTTACACAAAATTCTGGTGTAGGGTGAGTATATAAGATAGTGACTTTGTATGGTTTGGATTCTTCAATTGGAGTTTGGGCCCACCTTCTTTGTAGGGTTTGGCTCCTTTTGATTCGTTGTTGAAAAGAGAAAAAGTAGGGAAGAAGAGTAGTCACTGGTTAATTTGAAAAGAAAATAGATAGAAATTAAGGCATTAAAGTCATTAAGCTGGAGAAAAAGTAGAAGACAAACTTACTGTTATTAATGTTGATAGGAAACAAACCGCCACGTGTCATCCTCCCATGAAGTCCCCTTCCGCCAAGTGGCGCTCTCCCAAGAAAAGTCCATTCTCTTTATATATATATATATATATATATATATATATATATATATATATAAGTCCCCTTCCGCCACGTGGCACTCTCCCAAAAAAAGTCCATTCTCTTTATATATATATATATATATATATATATGGGCTGGGTTTGGTTGGGTCCGTGGTGGACCCGTACCTGACTAGTGTTCTTTATACAACGACAGAGACCTGACCAGACACATGTCTAATATATACAGCGTAGGACTTGTAAGGATACTGTGTTAATATTATATATTTTGCTATATTATATACAATATTATCAAACTAATTTATTGTTATAAATGTTTGATACATAACATAATATTACATATTATATGCCATGGGTCCATGATGGACTACCCATCTGGATGCATGCTAGTCATGGGATGATAGTGTGATGGAATGATCTCATTGTAATTTGTAAATATAGTTTTTGGCAAATCATCGCACATTCACAACCATTTATTTGATTTAGGAAGCCTTAAAAGTTTTAAGGGTAAACTTTATTTTAAGTTTTTTTTTTATATTATAATCGAGGGTATCTCCTGCCTAGTCCAGCATAGGAGCCCTTGGCCCGAGGAACACTTAATTTTAAATGGCCTAGAACATATTCTAGGGACACATACAAACTTCCTATCTACATGCACCGGGTAAAATAATATGAGGTGACCAACGAAGATAAGTGTTGAAAACAAGACCTCTTTCATGGTGGGTTAGTGACGGTGTGGGGGGGTTAGATTGATCACGGAATTAGATCAGATGGTGATAAAAAAAAAATCATTCTTACAAAATCCTAGGGAGAGGTGCGTCAAGTTCCTCACATTTGTGTAAAAATACCACACCTCAAGTACTTCATATTTGTTTCAATTTAAAAACAGGGCATTTGGGTTCTTCAACCAAAGCCAAAACCAATCTAAGTTTTGGACACCCAAACCTGGACCAATGAGCCCATGGCTGCAGAGTGCAGAACATATAAACCTCCTTTTTGTAGTTTAGGCCTATACCCAACGTTTACATGTCAGGTCCTTCAGAAACTATTAATTGTTGGCCTGAATGGCCCCACCCATGCCTAATTCTATAATTGGGTATTCATATATAAATGGGCCATCATATCTCAATTGGTCTAATTTTGGATCTGAACCCAAATGAGCACCATTATTTTATAAGACTGTTTTGGGGTCAAATTTAGTACAGCTTAGGATCCAGCTGGGCCTACAAAATTGATGTCTATATTGAACTGATCAACCTAGTTCAAAAAAAAAGAAGTGTACTGTACAGTTTTTATCCGACCTGCCGGATTCGAACCAGCGACCTAAGGATCATCTGCAACAACTACAGTCCTCCGCTCTACCAACTGAGCTAAGGTCGGATCTTGCTTGAGATCCTCCTTAAGAACATATTACTTATGTAGACAGAGACTGCAACCCACACTATACATGCTCCAAGCATAAGCCCAAAAGGACAAGCCAACGAACAAAGTAAGAACATGTGCACCAACCAAAAAAAAAAAAACACTAATAACATGATAAGAAGATCGAGAGAACATCTGAAGTCTGAACTATATATAACTACTTGGCTGAAGTGGGTTTTGGGTTTGTTTTAGTGACTGGGTCATCACGATCATGATCATCATCATGGGCATGGGATGGACGGTTGTCGTGATCAGGATTAGGCTGGGCATGGAAGATACAGGGGGCTACAGTGAAGAGCTGGAGGGGTTCGGATACAGCAATCTTGCCAGCTTCGATGGGGATGCCGGCCTTGTATGCAACCCTCACTGACTCATCCTCATTCAACTTGGCTTGAGCTGTTCCATACTTTACATCATCTTTACTACGTGCCATCTCTCTCTCTCTCTCTCTCTCTCTCTCTCTCTCTCTCTCTCTAGGAATGTTATACATGCAGAGGATTGGGTTGGTCTGAGTGTTTATATATGAACAGAAATGGCAAAGCCCAGAACTGAAGGAGGTGGGTGTAGTTTGATATATAGTAGTGGTTGACTCGTGTCCTCTATGTGGCAACCATGCAGAGGTGTTGATCTTAGGTAAGGCTGAAAATGGGTGGGTAGTGGGACCCCAATCAAACTGCAAATAGTGGGGTCGTAAATGATCTTGAATTTGAATTGGGTTTGGGTCATGGGACCTGTGCTGTGCCCATACTTGGATTCGAATTAAAGACCCAAACTGGGACTCGGACTCGATCGAAAAAAGGGGTTGGATTTGGGTTTAAATCAGTTTTTAGGCATGAAGTAGTTGCACTATGTATAAAGTATGTATGTTTTGTGCATAATTTATGCACTTTATGGCTATGGCATCAGATATTTTGAGCCCTGGAGTATGGAATGGTTGAACCCATTTGCAGACCCAAATTTTGTTTGGGATTATGAAGTGGACCTACTCTTAAAAACCTGAATTAAAACTGATTTAAATATTACACACATAAGCAGTTTTCAATTCGGGCATTCAAGGGTCTATCTTCATCCCTAATCCTAACTAGGATGAAAACGGATCGTTCAAGATTAGAACATATTGTATACAAAACTGAACCCAAATGATACAAAACTGAACCCAAATGAATAACAAGAAGGGACTCAAGAGATAACGACTTGGGTCTCGGACTGGCATGACTTACAGCTCAATTGGCTGGGGACATGGATGGAGGTGTGTGTGTAGAGCAGTGGGTGACTTTTACTTGACTGTTTTGAGTCCCCAATTGTGTGGGATGTTTCCCTAATATCGAGATTATGCTAGTTTCAGTAAGAATACCAACTAGTCTTGATCTCGGTCTAATGCAGTTCGGCAGCAATGCTAGTTTGTACCGGGCTCGAGCTGGCTTGGGCAAAAGTACCAGCTAGGCTTGCCTCGGTCTCTGTTTTACGCACCTCTGCAACGGTGCCAGAATGCGCATGTATCCGATCTCGGTATCATCTCCAGTTCGGTCTGATCAACCGAGATAAACACTGAGTGTCGTTAGTCATAATTATACATCTATAAAAGTACGACTACGTACTGACATATAGGATGGGCGCCGGATATAGATAAGGGGTTGTTCCTATCCGACGGTCACATCCACATTCATGCAAGAGATTGAGATATCGTCCAATAGGACAATAAATCCACCTACCTCCTCTAAGGAACCAAGCTATGATCTGATGAGACAGTGCCTCCACCTAGAGGTGTAAATCTGGGCGGGCGGCCCAGGCCCAGCACGGGCCCGGGACGAAAAAACCGTGCCTGGGCCGTGCCTGGGCCCGTTGACTTGGTCAACGGGCCGGGCTGGGCCAGGCCCGAGGCACGGCACGGCCCGGCCCGGTTAAAATCCGTGCCGGGCTGGGCCAGTGCCCCAAAGCCCGCGGGCGGCCCGGCACGGCACGAGGCACGGTTGGGCCCGGCCCAGGCACGGCCAGCAGAGAGCCCAACGGCTCTTTTTTTTTAAAAAAATTGCACCCCCCCACTCAAAAAAGGGTCAAATGGGTTTTTTTTTTTTACATTTTTAACCCCTCCAGTAGCTATAAATGGTCAAATGGGGGGTATTAGTGTTATTATTTCAGGGAAATACAATTTATTTGATGTATTTTTTCAAAATATCATTAGTGTTATCATACTTGTTATTTCTCTTAATTTCTTTATTTTAATGAAATTGGTCCAAGTCTCCAAGACCAAGAGTGAAGAGTCTAACTGTCTAAATCTCTAAGACTTAAAGAACCTAAAAAAAAAAAAAATTAAAAAAAAAAGGGAGGGGGATACGTGGGCCGCCCACGGGCTGCACGGCCCAGGCCCGACTGGGGCCCGGCCCAGCACGGCACGACCAGAGTCGTGCCCTGGGCCGTGCTGGGCTGGCCCCAGAGCCCTTGGGCCAGGCACGGCATGGCCCGCTTAATTACATGGGCCGTGCCAGCTCGGGCCGGGCCCATCTTCAGTGCCGGCACGGCCCAGATTTTCACCCCTACCTCCACCTACCTCCACTCAAGGAAAGGACTGATGGGACTTCCGCCTATATATGTGCAAAATGTAAATCCAGAAGGGACAGGCTGGCATGCATTCATACACATTCATACTCTAAACTCTCCATTCTTCTCCACTCACTCATCCTCTGTTTAGTGACTGCACTAACTTAGGCTTCGGAGTGCCTTTGGCTGACTGCAGCGAGGGTCTCTGACCTTAGTTTCTCCTTCACTTTTAGGTTTAAGGCATCCAATCTTCCTGAAGAAGCTTTACAGCAAATCCAGAAGTATTATATTCACCTAAGCAAGTCCGTAAATATTTAGGCACTTACACCAATGTAGCAAAAAAAAGGGGAAAAAATTGGAGTCTTGGACCAAGAGACAACACGTATACATAACCAAATTTAAGTTAAAAGTCCCAAACCCAGACTTGGACCATGGCAAAGGGCATGAACGCATCCCAAAATTGTGCCCAGATGCTACATATATTAATGTAATTAATATATATAGTTATATGGTTCCAAAAATAATGAAATAAGTAGCCATTCTTCCTTTCCCTAAAATTCAACTTAGTTCTCAATTAAAAACTATATTAGCAAAAATACCTTAGGATAAAGGATTTGGGCAGATGTTATAACACTAAATTACTCAGATTGAAATGCAACACTAGAGAGAAAAAAAAAAGTTACAATTAGCGGCGGACGAAACAGGATTAATATTCTCTTGTTAATTTGGCTTCCGCTGCTAAAGCCCGTTTCATATGCCGTTAATTGTTACTTCCTTGTAGTGCAAGTCCAATCCCAAATCTCTTGTTTAAAAAAAAAATTGGCTCGTTGAATAAAATGTACAAATCTGCTCCAAAATCAATCCAACTAAATTGGAACTCAACCCATGCTGAAGTACTCAGATGTTTTGGTGGGTTGGGTTAAACCTGCTACCTAAGACATAATTTAAGTACTCGTTAACTTTTTAATAATAATCTACCCTCTTAATTTACCCTATCAAGCTGACATGCTTCGAAGAGAGTTTAGGCATCCGCTTAACAAGGAGCTTAACTTTAGCTGGAGTTGAAGTTGGGTCACCCCCAAACACACTTATAGTTGAGTGGTGTTGGCGTCGATCGCTCACATGCTAAGGGATCTGAAAAAAAAAAAAAATAGAGGGGTCTCTGGGATTTCTAAATTGGTCTACTCAAACAATCAACCCAAAAGTATGCAGAAACAAATATAATGCAGCGGAAATAAATCAACAAGCACACAACACAAGACACCAAATATAAGGTGGAAAACCCTAACCGGGTAAAAAACCACCGATTCGAACTGGATCAAATCAAGCACTATGAATCTCGCAATTACAAGAAACTCAGATCTCTTCCCTAGATATCCCCTACCCAAGGACTGAAGTTACCTTGTGTCGCTTCACGCTTCAACGACTTCACACCGTTGATTGCAACAGATCCAAACCGGCACTTGACTCCTCAGATCTTCTCGCAGGAAGATAATCTTCTACAAAGGATGCAGAAGAAGTGACTCTAGAGAACTTGGCAGCACAACTTCATAAAACTCTAGAGAAGAACTCTCTCAATGATAATCTCTAACTCAGCACTATGAGAGGTGAGGTCTTTTCTTTGGAATAGCCCTAAAGTCCTTTAAATAACCCTTGGTTCATACTTAAAGTTTCCTAAGAGGATTAGGATTAAAACAAGCAGTTTGAGCACAATCAGAATATCAAGTTTTCAATTTCATCTCACTGTCCGCGCCGGGTTCGCTCGAGCGATCTCTCGGTTCGCTCGAGCGAACAACCCTCTGTTTCAGAACTGGGCAAGACAGAACACTGTTCGCTCGAGCCAATGAAATGGTCGCTCGAGCGAACTCCCCTCTGGACTTAATCCGGAAATTCAGCTCTCTTTCTCCAGCAGACTTCTTCTAATTCCTTTAGGCTTTCTCCTTCTAAGTCCTTCCAATCTTCTATCTTCAGAGGTCTTTTCTAAATAAAACATTACAACTCAAAGACCCAGAGTTTTGTCTAACCCATGAATTTAGCCAACACTAAAAAACCTAACAATCTCCCCCTTTGGCAATTCATGGACAAAACTCTATAGGACAATACAATTTGATCTACCCATAATGAAACCCAAAATACATTGAAAAAAAAAAACAGCACAGCAAAGATTTGGCAAACAACAAATGTAGATCTGCATTGTCTCTGACTCAGTCCGATCTTCTTGTTCTCCCCCTTGATCTGTCACCATTCTCCCCCTTTTTGTCCATAAGTTGACAAAGCTATAGATAGGAACATGCAGCTTTCTTGTCAATTAGGATCAATAGCTCCCCCTCAATAGCAACTCCCCCTGAATGATCTTTGTAGCAGCACTGGGGGATGGGAACTTGATCTCCTTGATTAGGGCTTTTTACATGTAGCCACCCACACTTGTGTAGTTTGATCTTTCAACGGAGTGTGAGCAAACTCCTTAGGTAAATTAGATTTTCTAACCCAAATTGGAGTTGTCTTGGGTGGAGAAAAATTCTTCCGCCATTGCTTGGTCTTAGGTAGACTTTTCAGCTTTTTGCAATGGGGACGAATGTGTCCTTTTAATCCACAATGATGACAAGTGAATGTGCGTGCAGCTCGTGACACATTCTTTTTCTTGATACTACTCGACACATTATTTGAAAGTGCAGTATGTGGAGTAGCATGTGCAACACTTGAAACAAAAATTATTTTACCTTTAGCATTAGAAGTGGATGCACCATGATCATAACCGAGACCGCTTCTGTCAAAATGAGGCTTCTGACACAAGATGTTTGTAAGAATCTTCGAACCAGTGTTCATCTTGTTTAGAGAGGCTTGCTTGACTTCTAGCTCAGACAGAGTGATCTTCAGTCTCCCTTGCAGGTCTTGATTTTCAGCTTTCAGTATCACTATCGCTTCCTTCAGATTCACTATTTCCTTTTCAGCCTTCTCAAGTTTTTGACCATCAGTAGTCAAATTTTCAGCCATACACTTTTTCTGGCTTTCCAAGAGATGAACCTGTTCAAGCGCTTACTCTAAATCATTCTTCAAAGCAAAATTTTCTTCTTGAACAGCTTTGTACTTGATAGTGATCTTGTTACCATACTTTGTCATCTTGACACAATCAATATAGGTGGCATGGTACAATTCTTCCCATTTTTTTTCTTGGTCTGACAACTCATCTTCATTATCTTCATCAGCATCACTGTCAGACACAGATTTAGCCATGAATGCTACAAACTTGCCATTCACATTATTAGAAGGATCATCTTCATGATTTTTTGCATTTTCTGTTTCTTCTTCAGAAGATTCTTCATCCCAAGTTGTGTTTAGAGCCTTCTGCTTTGTAGCATTTTTCTTGTTGGCACACTCATTAGCATAGTGACCATAGCCTTGGCATTCAAAACACTTTGTCCCTTTGGCAGAATCCTTCTTCTCAAATTTGAAATTCTTTTTGTTGGCTCTTTTTGTCTTTATGTATTTTTGAAAACACTTCATAAATTCAGCCATATCATCTTCAGCTTCAGATTCAGAATCAGACTCATTTTTCTTTACAGGCTTCTTTCTTGATTCTGATATGGCTTTCAAGGCAATGCCATTTTCTTTTGATTTGCCTTTATTTAACCGGTTTGCTTCGAATGTCTGAAGATTTCGAACCAGTTCATTCACCTTGAGGGTATCCAGATTCTTGTTTTCTTCAATGGCATCAACATTGGAATCGAATCTGGAAGGTAGAGACCTCAAAATTTTCTTGACAACCTTGTGTTCTGGTATTTCTTCCCCCAGAATGAACACAGAATTGACAATTTCATTCAGATTTGCATAAAATTGATCAAAGGTCTCATCCTCTTCCATCACGATGGTTTCAAAATCTTTATTCAGCCTTTGCAATTTGGCTTGCTTCACCGTGTCTGTACCCTCATAGACTGTCTGTAAGACGTCCCATGCTTCTTTTGCAGATTTGCAAGTAGAAATTCTTCTGAACTCATCAGCAAAGACTCCATTGTATATGCAATTCACAGCCTTGTTATTACAATTGTATCTATACTTTTCATCCTTAGACCATTCAGCTTTAGGTTTAGGAATAGTTTTTCCATCAACCACAGATGTTGGTCTAGAAAACCCATCTTCAACAATATCCCAGACATCATCATCTATGGACTTGAAGAACCCAATCATCCTTTGCTTCCAATATAAATAATTAGAACCATCAAACAAAGGAGGCTTGGAAGTTGATGTCCCTTCTCTATTGAGACCATTCTAGAAATCTAGTAGGATTAGACACAACAAAATAGTGCAACCCGCTTTGATACAAATTGAAAAAAAAAAAATAGAGGGGTCTCCGGGATTTCTAAATTGGTCTACTCAAACAATCAACCCAAAAGTATGCAGAAACAAATATAATGCAGCGGAAATAAATCAACAAGCACACAACACAAGGACACCAAATATAAGGTGGAAAACCCTAATCGGGTAAAAAACCACCGATCCGAACTGGATCAAATCAAGCACTATGAATCTCGCAATTACAAGAAACTCAGATCTCTTCCCTAGATATCCCCTACCCAAGGACTGAAGTTACCTTGTGTCGCTTCACGCTTCAACGACTTCACACCGTTGATTGCAACAGATCCAAACCGGCACTTGACTCCTCAGATCTTCTCGCAGGAAGATAATCTTCTACAAAGGATGCAGAAGAAGTGACTCTAGAGAACTTGGCAGCACAACTTCATAAAACTCTAGAGAAGAACTCTCTCAATGATAATCTCTAACTCAGCACTATGAGAGGTGAGGTCTTTTCTTTGGAATAGCCCTAAAGTCCTTTAAATAACCCTTGGTTTATACTTAAAGTTTCCTAAGAGGATTAGGATTAAAACAAGCAGTTTGAGCACAATCAGAATATCAAGTTTCCAATTTCATCTCACTGTCCGCGTCGGGTTCGCTCGAGCGATCTCTCGGTTCGCTCGAGCGAACAACCCTCTGTTTCAGAACTGGGCAAGACAGAACAGTGTTCGCTCGAGCCAATGAAATGGTCGCTCGAGTGAACTCCCCTCTGGACTTGATCCGGAAATTCAGCTCTCTTTCTCCAGCAAACTTCTTCTAATTCTTTCAGGCTTTCTCCTTTTGAGTCCTTCCAATCTTCTATCTTCAGAGGTCTTTTCTAAATAAAACATTACAACTCAAAGACCCAGAGTTTTGTCCAACCCATGAATTTAGCCAACACTCAAAAACCTAACAGGATCAATCTTTGGGTCTTCCCTTTTAAAGTATTTATGATCACAACACACAAGTAGTATTTGGTCACCCCAACACACGAGTGGTATAATGATCACATATTCTAGATCCTATTCGTAAAGTCAATGGACCAGCAGAACTAACCACTCACTTCTTAGTCATTTTATAGCCTGGCCATTGTAGTAAGTCCAATAGAATGGTTAGGGGTTGTTTGTTTGCACACATTTACATGGGTAAATGATCCACATGCATATTACACATGATTGCGTTTATTTGTAAGCATTTACATAGGTAAAGTATAAATAAGATATGAAAATGGTGTATGGATAATGTCATTTTCAGGCTCTCAATTACTTGAACAAGGAGGTGACAAATAATTATATAGATATATGTAAATGAGGAGAAAGAGTGGTAGGTTGCAAAAGAGGAGTCCGCTCGCATAGATTGCACAGTTGAAACCTTTCAATTTGTATTTTCTTTTTGCTTTGTGGGCCCCAAATTGGTCACCTGAGCAGCTCATCTTCTTTATTGGTCTAATAATGTAAGGCCCTGTCCTGAGTTAATCGAGATTAACTCTAATTAATTGAAAATGAAGCTGGTTAATCGTATTTAACTAGATTAATGGTAATTAATGACTAAGCTCAATGAGACTAGTCACAAATGAATGTAATGAAATGATAATGAGGAGATTAAATGAATTGAATGAGTTTTAAATCTAAACTAAGAGAACAAGACCTTTTTTGTAAATACGGATTTATAAGTATTTTGTCGAATATGGAAACTCGTGATACCAACGCGTGTATCTCAACGAGTACGTCAACTTTCGTAATAGGCTCGAAGTCGTTTGACAAGAATCCGGTCAAATGACCCTTCATTTGACTTAATGTGTAAATAGCCTTGAGGAAGTGGACTTGGATGTAAAACTAAGCTTATAAAGCTTATGAGATGACTCCAATGAGTCATTCACTCATCTCCAGCTCATTCTAACCCTAGGCTCAGCTTTTTCTTCTTCTTTCTTCCATTTCACCTCCGTCAAGCACAAGGGGGGGGGGGTGGGGGGGGGATTTGGAAGTGATTCAAGCGAGGAGCACTTCATCTTCTCCACCTTCTTCATCTTCTTCTTGGACTTTCTTGGAAGAGACATTCAAGTTGAGAAGTTTCCACTCAACCTAAACTTGAGAAGAGGATTTTCTTCATCAATCTTCAGTAGAGGCAAGTATAAATGCATTTCCATGATTCAAATGCTAATTTATAAGTTTTCTTGAGTTATGATGAATGGGTTCTCAAACCCTCTCCTTGTTGTAGAATTTGCTAGGAATTGAATGGAAATGGTTAATAGTTGTTCCAAGAGTGTGTTCCTTGGATTTTTATAGAGTGTTAAAGAGATTAGAGTTTGAGAAACTCAGTTCAGAAATTGCTTCAGAAGTTCTGAAGCTCAAAAATGTTATTCTGGGCGAATTTCGGCTAGCCGTGAGGCTAACCGTCGAGCCAATAGTCAAAATCTGTAAATTGGACGAGCTTCTGGAAAGCTAGCCGCCAATTTTCGGTTAGCCGAAATTTAAATTTCGGCTAGCCGCGAGGTAACCGTGAGGTGACAGAAATTGAGTCAGAATTTCTGTCAAAAATGTCAGCTTCTGGAAAGGTGACCGTGAGCTAACAGCGAAATGGCGGTTAACCGAAATTGAAATTTCGGCTAGCCGCAGCCACATTCCGGCTAGCCGCCGGTTAGGTTCCGGCTAACCGCCAGTGAGTCTGATACTGACTAAATATTAATTGAGTGAAAATTTAGTGGATTTTGAAATCGTGGGTGAAAATTTTGGGAACTAAATGCACACCTTAAACATATAAAAGTGATGTCCATCGATAATAACACGTGCATTTGGTAACCAATATTCACACCTAATTAGTTGTCTAAATGTGAAAAGAAGTTCAGTAGAAACGGACTTAGATAGGGAATTCTAAACCGTATGTGACAACGTTGACTAAATGCAACGTAATGATTAATGAACTAATAAACAGTTACTAAAGGTAACAAAACAAATGAATAATTCCTACTGAAGTAGATGTTGAGGCGTTCCGGAGCCTCGTGGAATGCCAGTGCTCTCTGATCAAGACACTGGAAAATTTCCACCATATGTGATAAGCCATGTAATGACAACTGAAACAATATTGAAGCCTCGGCCATGAATGGTTTGCCCTTCCGCCTTGTGCTTAATTAAATTGATTAAAGGAAAATGAACTAATCTTGAAGCCTAGGCCATGAATGGTTTGCCCTTCCGCCTTGTGCTTAAACTTCTTCTGTTGGAAGACACGAAATGAAAAGAAAGGAATTGAAATAGATGTTCGTTATTGAATTGATCAGGTTATATAGAACTGTTAGGTTCTTGTATTGGTAAATTCTTATATAGAACTGATAAATAACATGAGAATTCATGAAAATGCATGTCTTGTTAAACCGTCGTGTTCACATGTTATTGATGATGTCACAGGCCCAGATGCCCGTGCTGGTCCTGCCGAGGCCGCGCCGCCTGCGGAGGAGGCTCATCCGATACCTCCAGGAGGTTTAGCGGAGTGGGCGTAGTTCGGAGGGCGAATGTAAACAATTACTTTTGTAATAATTAGTTTTTGAGATGTAATTAGATACCAACTGCATTGTATGTTAAATGTGCAGTGTTGGTTGTAGTAGACTGTGGTTTTGTATATGGGAACTTTACTTTTAATGTAAAGTTAATTGTTGTCAATGTATGTATATATTCCGCAAATTGTACATTGACAGGTTTTGTGATTTGATATCCCTTGTGAGTCTTGTCTTAACTTCGGTTAATTCAGGATTTACGAGAGTAAGTATGGTTTCGCAACTCGGGGTCTGTCCGAAGTAATCAGATCTCGGGCCCGGGTCGTGACAAATAAACCCTAAACATTTAATTTCATATTTGAAATCTTCTTAAGTTTTGATAAATTCATGAACAAGTTCAGAAAATCCCAATCTATAAATCTAATTTCTTGTACTTTTGTGGACCCCAATTCATCATTTGAACCGTTTAACATTCTCATAGTAATGCTAACCATCAAGATATTTAGCCTTATATCTTAAGACTTTATATATATATATATATTGGTGGGGAACATGGCATTCTATTCATTAATCATTGGAGAAAGATAAAGCATGATTACTAATGTAGGTATTAGGACCTGTACACAGCCCCGCCCTTGCTAGATTACGTACTTCACTATTAATGCTTCTACTAATTACCGTAAAGCGCACTCTAGTAAAGACATCTTTTTTTTTTTTTTCTAGGATCTTCTGTAACGACTTAAATCTTCATATACTTTGAGAAATTAGTGAACAATGTTGACACATATACTCATATGAAAATAGTATTTTTGACAAACATGTTAATCCATTTCATTTATGTATCATTTACCTATGTAAAACTCATAAAAGTTGGATAGGTGTATTAACCAATCCAAAAAAAACCAGATCCACACGGCACCTCACTAATAGCTGTAGTCTTTTGCAACCATTTGAACCTTATGTAGGGCTGTCAATCGTGTCGTGTTAACGAATTTGGGTTTCGGGTTAATGAATTCGAGTTAACATCAACTCGTATCCGACCCGTTAACTTAACGGGTCAAAAAATCTAACTCGAACACGGCCCATTAATTTAACGGGTTACACGACCCAACCCGTTAACCCGTTAAGTAATTAAGTCATATCGAAATTTAAAAAAAAAGTTATACAAAAATAGAAGAAGAAAATATATATATATAAGCCACATGAAACTGTAAGTGAGGATCTCGAGTGGATCCTACCTAAAAACCCACTATAAAACAATAAATTTCAATTTCTTCTTTATGAATATAAATTAATTTAGTTACATTTATGGAGTAAAAAAAATTAACGGGTTAAATGGGTTATTAACGGGTTACTGGTTTAATTTGTACAGGACCCGTTAATTTAACATGTTAACGGATTTGACCCGTTAACAATCCGATCCCATTAAGAGCTAATCCAAATTTGTTAATATCGTGTGAGTTCGTGTTTGAGATCCCTAGCCATATGTATTGTTTTGACAATAGCTCACTTTATAAGTGGCTGGCAAGGAGCTTGAGGATGAGGCTGCTGTGGAGGGGTTTCACTTTCACACACTCCA
This sequence comes from Umbellularia californica, assembly GCA_028538565.1. Lineage (NCBI taxonomy): Eukaryota > Viridiplantae > Streptophyta > Magnoliopsida > Laurales > Lauraceae > Umbellularia > Umbellularia californica. Next base: position 8,225,883 of record JAPQWN010000006.1, on the reverse strand, counting down.
ACAGAATGAACGAAAACAGTGTATGTCTCCTTTCTCTATCCCTCTCTCTCTATTGGAAACTTGCAATTTCCTGTTTGTTCTTGAATCTCTGAATTACATGTTGCCCTAGTAAAAATACCCTGTTTCTCAAATTCTCCAAAACTGCATACCATACCCTACTTCTCATATTCCTTTTCAAATTCCTGGTTTTTTCCATTATCATCTTTCAAAAGAACCAAAACCCAAATCAGAAATCACTACCCCATTAGCAAAAAGGAAAAGGAAAACAGTACTAGTCATGGCAGTCCTTCTGAACTCTCTGTCTCCCTTAATAAACCCAACAGCCTCAGACAGCCTGAGAAGGAAACGGTTCTTTTCAAATCTCCACACCCAATCTCTCCCTAAAGCATTTTCTAAGGTTCTAGCAAATACCCAGATCACAATACCCCCAAAAGACACTCTTTTCACACTTCCCAACTGGAAGAATGGAAAAAATGACCAAAGAACCAAAGATGTCAGACTCCATGATGCGTTTCTCTACTTAGAATACATGATAGGGAAAGGCCACAAACCAGACATGTCCCAAAGCACTCAGCTCTTATATGATCTCTGCAAATCGAACAAGATTCGAAAAGCCATCAGAGTGATGGAGATATTGGTCAGCTCTGGAAACATCCCAGTTGCATCTTCGTATGACTACTTGATAAACCATCTTTGCAAGAAAGGGAATGTTGGGTATGCAATGCAATTGGTAGAGAAGATGGATGAATATGGTTACCCATCCACCACAGTTACATACAATTACCTTGTTAGGGGACTTTGTATGCATGGCAACTTACAGCAGAGCTTGCAGCTATTAGATCGGTGGATACGTAAAGGGATGACTCCGAATGTGTTTACATATTCTATCTTGTTAGAGGCGGCATATAAGGAGAGAGGTGTTGATGAAGCAATGAGGCTCTTGGATGAGATTGTGGTGAAGGGTGGGAAGCCAAATCTTGTTAGTTACAATGTTTTGTTAACTGGTTTGTGCAAGGAAGGGAGAGTAGAGGAGGCAATTGGGTTCTTTAGGAGCTTGCCGGATAAGGGTTTTAATCCAAATGTCGTCAGTTATAACATCTTGTTGAGGACTCTGTGCTATGGAGGGAGGTGGGACGACGGTGGGGAGCTGTTGGCTGAGATGAGCGATAGGGGTTGTACACCAACAGTGATTACATATAATATTCTGATTGGTTCACTTGCACTTCACGGTCAGACTGATCATGCGCTTGAAATCTTGGAGGAGATGGTGAGGAACCGGTTCAGGCCCAATGCGGCAAGCTATAACCCGATAATTGCTAGGTTTTCCAAAGAGGGCAGGGTGGATCTTATCTTGAGATGTCTTGATCAAATGATTCACAGGCGTTGTACTCCAAACGACGGGACTTACAATGCAATTGCCGTGCTTTGTGGGGAAGGGAAGGTGGAAGAAGCCTTCTCCATACTCCAAGGCTTAGGCAAAAAGCAGAATTCATCAATGCACGACTTCTACAAGAACATAGTCTCAAGCTTGTGTAAGAAGGGGAACACTTTGGCAGCATTTCAGCTTTTGAATGTGATGACGACAAATGGTTTTACACCAGATACCTACACCAATTCATCACTGATTAGAGGGTTGTGCATGGAGGGAATGTTAGACGAGGCTCTTGAGATTTTTACAGTGATGGAAGAGAATGGCTTCAGACCTGATATTGATAACTACAATGCCCTTATACTTGGGTTGTGTAAAGCTCAGCGGACTGATATTTCTTTGGATGTTTTTCAGATGATGCTTGGGAAAGGGTACGTGCCTAACGAAACAACATACACCATTTTAGTTGAAGGGATTGCACATGAGGAAGAGATGGATATTGCAGGGGAGGTTCTGAGAGAGTTGCATTCGAAACATGTCTTGACTCAGAATACTGTTGAACGACTGATGATGCAATACGACTTGGAATAGTGCTTTAGCGTATTGTAGAAACACAATAGTGGAGATGGGTTGGTGCCATTGTTTGAGGATTGGGATTTGGGAGAATGAATCATGGTTGTTGTGGACCCATAGAGAATCAAATGACCAATGTGATTGCAGAAAGGAACTATGGCTGTTTGAATCTAAAGAGGCATGTCAAAGTTTGAGTGTGAGTATGATGATTAAAAACACTTGGGCTTCCTTTCAACCTCAACCTTTCAAATGCTGGAAGTCAACAGGCATTGACATGATGATTATTTGGATATACGTAAGCTTTCTTCTCTTGGTAAAATGCTTCCTCATTGATCTTTTATCTATTTTCGTTTTCTCCATAGGTTACATTTGTCCCAGAATAACTCCAACCTTATAACTAGTATTTTGCAATTTTAAGCTGACAGAAGCCAATCAAAGGGGTTGATTTGATTCGGCTTGGTTGTCCACTTGCCCTTGTTTTAGCTTTTAGACTACAAATCAGTCTGTACCACAGAGAAGTTACATAAAATCAAGCAATGAAATGGAAGAAGGTTTTAAGAATATCTTCAACTTGTTTGTTTCTTCTTTTTTAGATTTTTTTGTTCTTGAACTTGTTCATCCTGCATCGTAGTTTTTCAATTTCTGCGTTCTTGCAATATGGCTTTTAGCTGGAAAAACAGGCAACAGGTCAGGAGTGATGTCCAGTTGTGCCTTGTTATCTTATGGGTTGCAACCTTGATAAGTTTAATAGATCAAAGTTAGTGCAAGATAGGAAAATACTGGCAAGGGGTCAAGATTAATGCCTGAGCAATTGTGACTGAAAGCGCATGTTTCTGTAGCAAAATTTTCATGGAAAAAGAAACTGTTTGCTATGGTCCTTAAAATATATTAGTTTGGTGTGGCACAGATTTTTGGTTTTTTAAATCATCATTTTATTTTTCACTTTCATTGTTATAAGAAAATCATCAATGATTGTCATGGGGAGAGACATATCTAATGCCATTTCTTACATGAATTCTACAAATGACCATCCTTAGATTTTTTTTTTTTTTTTTTTTTTTGTGAGATTTAAGGCATTTGATTTGTATTTCAAGTCTCTTTTCAGCATGTGGATTGGACTGCTAATGGATCTGCAGACTGTGTGGCAAAACCTGGGGTGAACAATTAAGTCTCTTTTTAGACATGTGGGTTGGACTGCCAATGGGTCGGCAGACCCCTTTTGCAAAACAAGGGGTGGGGCAAGATTGCGCTTTTCAGTGCGACGATTTAGTAGTTCTGTTGTTTGTTGCATACGGCACAAAAGCTTTCCTTGATCTTTTAATGAAATTAACCTGTCACCTGAAAAAAGGAAAAGAAAACATCTTTTGTGGACTCTCAATTAATAGGGATTGGTCTAATTTCAAAATATGTGGAAACAAAATGATCGAGAATATGTGGAAGTGCCAAATTTGCATTTCGTTACTGAATGTCACATGCCCTCTTATCTCATGGACACAAATGAAATAATACCTGCCTTAAAACTCCATGGATGCATTTAAATAGAAAGAACTTGCTCACACCTATTGGGGGAAGTCCCACACCACATCTCACATTGCCTACTTATCAACTTAAGATTTTGGGCCGGTACATGCTATCTTACATGGTATAAGAACCACTTCCTGTCGTTCTTGTATAGCCCACGTGGCGGCAGGGTGGCAAGCCCTCATGAGGAAAAGTGTTAGAGAAGTCCCAAATCCCACATTGCCCACCTATCAGCTTAAGCTTTTGGGTTGGTAAATAGTATCTTACATAGTATCGAAGGTCACGAGTTTAGAACCAGGCATGTTGCTTCCATCCCTCAATCTCTATATTATGTCTGTTTGTTGGGTTTTGAATTCGAACGACCCCTCATTCGAGAGAGGTGTTGATATACATTGTTGCGTCATTTAGTAACAGCTCAAGCTTTTGGTGTTACTGTTCTTTTTCGAATTCCTAGGACATGTTTTTGTTCGCGTTGGCCATTTGGCCTTCATATGTGGAGCCCCACATGTGAGGGGCTATCAAGACCCTTTGATATACATTGTTTTTTGCCACTTATTACAGGTTTCCCTTATCCTAACATCTTCTACTTGATAGATAATATACCAGTTTTTATGTTAGTTATAGACCTGCTAAGGTCTTATGTGATTGTGTTTGATGATTCATCCAACCCCAGCCATGTGGACAGTCTAGCCATAGTTTAGCAGGTAGCCATTGCTAAATTAGAATAACCAGACGATACAGTTTCAAATCATTTTGGATTACAAAAAAGTATAATTAAAAAAAAAAAAAAAAAAATCATCTTGGATACTGTTATGGGTTGGCCAATCTATCCCGCCAATCTAGCTTGAAACTGAATGTTGATATCCTCATGAATCCCAATGGCTAACTATTTGCATTTGTTGCTCTCCTTTGTGTGACGAATAGGTTTTTGGATAGCGTAGAAAACACTTGGGCAAGAACTGATTTCCATCTGCAAACTATCAGAGTAGACTGGGTTTCCTGCTCTAAAATCTTACTGGGATCATAATACAGTTATTATTTTCATACAAACAAGACTGAAGTGTGTTCTGGGTAGACGTTTGGTGATTGCAGTGGTGGATTTCTTGGATGGTTGTGATTGATTTATCTGGCTTGAACATAAGGAAGGCTGAAATTGGCAGGTTCAAAGTGAATGTTCAAGTCTTTTGGAGGAAGATGATGTTGGTCGTGATGATTCTTATAAAAATACTAGTCTCTTATAGAACCACCCACATCCCACTTCCTGCTTTCTTCTTTCGTATTCTCTTTTCTTATTTTTTCCTAGTAGGAAAATGATCAGGTCAATATACAATTTTAAAGGGGGAAAAAGGAATGTGTCAGTTAATAATAGAACCCTCATATCAGATTGAGCAAAAAGGGCCATAATAATGAAATACCATGAATGTTTCCCTCATACTGTATATTAAACTGTTCTTTAGACTTTAGAGAGAAGTTAACAGGCATTTGGATGCTGTGAAACCCATGAGAGAGATTATTCTTAGATAATTCAGGTTTGTTGTATTTGGTTGCTATGCGATCTAAATCTCAGAATTAGGGTCCTATGCACCACCCCCTACAGTGTGTGAAACTATTGGTAATAAACAATTGACTACCCAACTGGCTCACTCTTGCAGTATATAATTAACGCCAGCTGAAATTAAATGGGTCGATAAAACAAGATTTAAATCAAAGACTGCTGTAGTTGTAAACTACCAGACAGTCAATGGTAAATACACAATCCATTCCTTTGAGGGACAGGTTCTTACCATGGTGACTTGGGAGGGGCAGCAAAGCGCAGGGACTGCTGAATGTTACCTAGATTGCTACCTAAAGCACCTTGTCACAGTGCACGCAATCATTTTTCTTAAGTTTGGGAAATCGATGCACCACATACATTCTCCAATATGCTAAATTGAGAACTGTCCTGGAACGCACATTTGGACTTTTGGTGGAAATTTAAGGGGAAGCTGATATTTCAGTGCTTAGTTTAAACCCGTATGCTAATAATCTGCAAGGTGCATTAATGCGACAAATGCGATCATACTCGATTCAAAAACCAGCAATCCAAATGTGTATGACACGGGCAGGGTAGGATTTATTTGGTGAAAGTGTCATTCTGGGTATAATGGGATTTAACTGTTTCAATGATTTTTGCACGGTTATGGTCGTACGAAGAAGGGTTTGTAATGAAATAGCCCTTGGTTTTGTATAATTGTATATGTTCATTGATGATTGTTGAATGGTACAAGGTAAAGAGTAAATTCAAGCGCCCCATTTTATCCTTTGTATTTCTTCAAGTTGTGGTTGGAGGGTATCTGTAGGATATTAAGTTGGGTCAGAGAACTTACATCTAAGACCTTCATTGAGTTATATATGATATGGATGGCTTCTGTTTAATTAATCTAATGATTTGAATAGTGAGCTTCATGTTAATACATATTTCAGGTATGTCAAAAATTAAACTTCTCAAATTAACGAACTTTCTTCTCAGTTTGTTGACTGTAACTCGACATAGAGCATCATTGAATTTGGTGTGTGGGTACTCTCGGAATGTGGGAAAATGCAGCATTTTGTGCTGCAACATATTGAAAAGACTTTCTGTAGATATGCCATGGAAAAGAGAGAGATTCAAGACAGATTCAAGACAAGCTTACCCTTGATTGCATTGCACTCTTTCTTCTCCCGGGATACTCCACTAGTGAGAAATATACCCCGCAACTTCCAAAAGAGTCGTACAAATTCCAAAACCTCATAATGGTCAGATCTTGGTGGCCATGCATGACTTGTACAAGACACCATGGAAAAATCTGTAGCAGATCATTTTAGAGGTTTTCCAATTTGCAGAACTCTTTTAAATGTTTCTGAAGTATCAGAGGCCTTCTTTGGTAATTTTACTAAATCTAAAAAAGCGCAACTAAGTGCCGTCTCTGTTCCCATATCTGGGCCAAATTTACTCAACATAATTACAGTGGAACCAACAGCTAACCTGTAGCCGGTACAGAAGAATATCATAAAAGGAGTAGAATCTGAATGTAACTATAGACCTCAATTTACACAATAAAATTACAGTGGAGACCTTTTAGTCATGGCCATCATACAGGAGAATATCACAAAAAAGAAAAAAGAAAAATATAAGCTATTAATGTTTCCATCAATGGCTAAATGAGAATTCACAATTTGCGAGAAATCCAAGGGTACATTTCTGAGAAAAGAATAGATTTATCCTAATTTTCGGTGCAAGATGGTATTCTGAAAGACAATTCAAGAGAAACTTGATTGATTTTCCTTGTTGGAAAGGATTCTGATTTCCTATGGAAGAGGTAATGAATATGATTTCTCTCACAAAAGAGATAAAAACCCAGAATGCAGAATCCTCTCATTGCACAAGGAGAGAGAGGATTCAACCCTTACGCAGATTCCCACCCCTCACATAGAAAATCAAAATCCTCTTTGAGGATAAAAATCATCAAATTCACCTTTTCCTTTACTACTACACATAAAATTAGATCAATTCGTACAATGCCCCCTTCCACAAAAATGGAGAGAGACAAGACACCAGATTTTACGATACCTTCGTCATTGTCATTTAGTGCGGCAAGGATTCGAGAAAGAAAACCACCTTTTTAAACATGTTTTCTGCAATATGGAGGAGCCGAAAATCCTACCACCTTATATCAGATAGTAGTCCTACAAAAAAGGAAACCAATGCCTTTGCACACTAACTCCTAAGAGTGCATTTGTACAAAAGATCTAGAGGAAGACATTTGTACAACAGACCTAGAGGAAAAAGTGTTTCCTTTTCTATGGTAACCGTTTCCAACCTAAGTAGGTAGGAATTTCGGATCCCCTCTAACGCAGAAAATTTATCTAAAAATTTCATTTTTGTCCTTCGAATCGTTGCTGCACCAAATGCAAACGAGCAAGGTACCGAAAAATCCGGCGCCTTCTCTCTCACCGTTTCTACAACGAAGGGCATCATTGCACATTTGACTTAAGGTGCCATTTATACAAACACCGTTTGCCATGGAAATGGTGGGAGACAGGGCGCTTAATTGTTCTGCATCATCATCGTTCACGTTTGATTCAGTGACATTTCTAGTAGGTAGAGAAACTACATGCTGTTTCTTCAATGAACTCTCATTGTACCAAACATGGAACAAGTGGAGCACAGAAATCAAAAGCAAGTTTCTGCTCTATTTCCATGGAAACTAGCTTGCCCAAAGACGTCCTAAATACATAATAAAAAAAAATCCTAAATAGCATACCCCATTAAAGAAACTTTATACATACAAAAAGCATAATAAAAGGTTAATAAAAAGTGAAAACAAACATGAAGCCTGAGAGGAATGGGAAAAAATAAAAAGAACATAGGAAAAAGTAAAAAGCCAAACCACCATACAGACTATCTAAGAGTTAAGGGAAAATAAACAATAAATAAATAAAATTTCCAAGAGCTTTCAGAATGAGTAGGAGGAATTATGTTCCAATCATGAAACTTTTCGGATGACAATAAAACAATCATCATCAAGCTCTTATCCCACAATATAAATAAATTAAAATACAAAGGAGAAAGTAGTGTTAATTAGATATGCTTAAAGAACCATCAGAAACATTGGATATCAAATCAACCCTGACAAGCAAATATGCTGTCTCAGATGACCGTCGTGAGATATTGTATCCATTTCTCATCACTTGGTCCAAGTTAACCATATGCCAATTTTAAATGCTACCCAAAAAATATACAAAACATGCAAGGGAACCAAATCCAAAAAGGATACAAAAAGACACCCCAACCAAAATCCAAATATCATTTCAGAATCCCAAATCTAAATCCTGAGCAGTAAAAAGAATATATATATAAAAAATCATCCAAAATTCCCGAGCAAAAAGTACATCATTTGAGATACATGGACCATAGGAGACAGCATATGGTCATATAGGAAAGGCAAGAGCAAAGGGTGGATCTATCAAATATCATTTTTCAAATAAGTAGTTGTGTTATTCTATATTGACATTTCCCCAGAGTGTACTCCACTGAATTCAGCCAAGTAATCCACTGAATTTAACAGAAACTACATGGTAATAACACTAAATTGAAGAAATCTTCATGTTTTCCAAACATTAAAATGATCAACAATGTTAAAACAAAGATGTTCTAAAACATAAAACTGCAAAACCCATCAAGAAGGATATAGCATTCTCCTTAAGATCCTCATCACACATTGAAGGTGAGGTGAAACCAAAGAAAGAGTAAGCCTACTAAGTATTATCATGGACAATGAAAGAAGAGTCTTCCCTCTATTGTCCTCCAGCAAAACTACTTGGATCTCTGCCTCATCTTTCTGCGCTTCCTCTTAAGCCTTCTCATACGTTTCTTCTTCCACTGCAAAAGATCACCAAAACCACCACATTAGCTGAAGACAAACACAAACTAAAATGAAGTATATCAATGCTAATGACAAGGCAAACAATTGATCAATCAAGGACCATTCTTCCACCAAACAAGGACCATTCTTCCACCAAACCCCACTCTCATTAGAGAGCACTATAAAACTAGAAAACACTATACCTATACATTTCTGCTGCTATAAAAATTAAAGAACAATGAGAATATAGTAGTGCCCAAAAACAAATATGTAGAAATAAGATCATACTCTTGGTATTGTATAGATTACTGAAGCCTCAGATATTTCTAACATCAGAATAAATTCTTCAGACGGTAATTCCAAATTTTTAATATCAATCATCACAGGCTTCTTGCAATTTCAAGTAATCAACAATTAACAATCAATAGCAAACTAGAGAATATATCAAACAACAAAAAATGATAAGAAGTCCTTCAAAACATAAAAACAATGTAGTCGCACAAATCGGCTCTGTGAATAAACTAATAGAATAAATCCACAGGTTCCTATCGAGATGCGAAACATGGTTTCTCTACGCCCAATCGTAGCATTGCTGGTCACTGCAAGTTCATAGCTGCTATCAGCAACGTGGCATCGGGCGATAAAAAAACAAAACAAAACAAAACAAAACTAATGAAGTAAATGAATTAAAAGAAGTTAATCCTCAGAGACCCGTTTAAAATCACACACACAGCAGAGCAGGCAAAAATCCATCTACTCTTTTCTCTATCAATTGAGAGAGAAAGAGAAGATAAAGATGTTATTGTCTGCTACTGCTGCTGTTATAAGTGTCATACGGCACTTCCTATCAATGGGAGTTCTTCCTCATCGGATTTCATCTTTTACACATCAAAACGTAACACCAACAAGTAGAGAAGTTCCATGAATAAAGGTGGGTTTTTTCATAGAATACAAGATATAGCACAACCAGTGTAGATCTAAACACACCACTGTTTTTAGAACTTTGAAACCTCAACAATCAATGGGATCGCTTCCAATATTCATGTAACACAGTTAAAAATATGTATACAACAAAAGGTCCTAATGATAACAATAAGGAGCTAATGCTCTAAGTTCTCAAGGAGCGTTTGGATGTGCCCAAATCATGTTGCAAGCATAAAAGATTCTTCTTTTTGTTAATGAAAGAGAAAGAAATCAAAGACATTGAAACGGACACAAAGAAGTGAGATCTAACAGTGGAAAGATGAAACCCTAACTAAAGATCCTGAAACTAAAACAAAGAGGAAACCAACCAATCCGTCAAGAACATTTAACAAAATCATCGATGGAATCAACGAATCTTCAAGAAACTCAGTAAAAAATCCAAACTTTCTGAACGTTGAATCTAAAAAACCTCAAGAATCTCCATAAAAATCGAAACTTTCTGAACATTGAATCAAAGAAAGTTCAAGAATCCCAACAAAAATCCGAACTTTCTTACTACTGTATAAAAAAAAAAGCTGTATCCAATCGATCTGAACGGCAACAAAACAGAAGCAGAAGAAGAAGAAGAAGAAGAAGAGTTGAGAGGATCGAACCTTAGCCCTCATCTTGCCTCGCAATCACTTTTGGCGACTTACTTTCGCTGTGTTGTTTGGCAGTCTCTCTCTCGGTATTTATAGAATTAGGGTTTTGATGAAACCCTAGTTTTTTACGTGGAGATCAGGATGTCAAATGGACCTCCGCTTATTCTGCTGCCCATATGCCATCACACACCGCCCACGCTCGGGGCTCGAGAACCCTAGTTTGGATTCCATTTAATAATTGGGCCTGAAGCCAGACCTCAGTACCTGGATACTAGCAGGCCTGTCAATGGGGATGGGATGAAACGGGTAAAAAGCTCTGCCCGGTCCAGCCTAAGCCTGAAAATACAGGGTTCTTAAAAAAGTTTGAGCCCAATGGGACTGGGTTTGGACAATACATTTTAAAGCCCGGCAAAAATGGAACTGGGCAGAAACAACCCAACCCGTTCAGGCCCGGCCCGGCCTGCTACAAGGCCCTTTAACAATAATTATATATATATTGAGGAACAACTCTAGGGGTCATTCTTATAAAAATACAATAGGGAAGGAGGAGAATATTGAGAAACAACTATGGTGTTCACTGGTATATGGTCAATAGAGCGGAGCCTTAACTGCTCTTATGTCCATTGTGGCTCACATTCCAATACCCTCCTTTTCAAAGGCACCATTATTTATCCACCTGAAGCCCGGAAGTATTTTTCGATCCAACCAACCAACTCAGAACTTAAATGATGATCACATAAGCTACCAATTAACATATATGGTTGATAGACACCATTTTGCTGCATCCAATTGAGAGGAAAATAATACTAAACTAGCATTGTGATCTAAATCTCTCATCCATGGAGGGTGCTGATGCTACAGACAACAATCGTTGAATGAGAAAGAATCAGTAGATTAAAGGATTAGGATCATCAAAAGCAAAGCCTATTATGATAGATGATATTTCTCTTTGTATAAAATAGTTGTTTGAGGCATCAACTCAAGAACACCTAAAGGTCTCAACTATACCATCTCTCTATTCAAGTGTCCCAAAGAGGGTGTTTACCACAGGGCCTTGAGTTTATGATGCAGATTGCTTGTAGGACGACCCCTAAAAAATCTTCCAAATGTGGCAACTAATACCATTACAGCTGACCTGAATGTAGAAAAGTCCAAATGATGGACCCATAGAATGTTACAAATTACTGAAGCATAGAATGAGTTTTGCTTACAAACCTAAAGGTCCCAATTGGAGAATGTTTTGCTTATCTCCAAGATCGGGCTAATCCCAGCTCGGGCCCGTACGGGACGGGATAAGATGTAGGCCCGTTCAATTTAGGGTCGGGATTGGGCAACACCTAGCAACCCCGTCCCATTTTCAGGACGGGATTGGACAACCCAAGCCCAGGCCCGGCCCGGCCCATTGATAGGCCTAGATACTAGTGAGTAAATTATTTTTTATTTTATTTTATAACAGAGTGTCCCAATCTTTTGAGTCAAGCTAATCCCTACAGGCCCGAAGGGGGCTGAGTAAATCCCTTGTGGCCTAAGTGTGGTAGTGCATTTTTTAACCCTTAACCTCTAAGAGCAAACCGTGGTCGTAGGCCAATTGGGGTAACCCTTGGAGCTGTAAGTAAAATGTGTTTAATGTATGGTAATAGATAAATTTTAAATTTATAATATATGATATGTGATATGCAGTAGGTATAAATATATTAGTAAAATATTAGATTAGTACAACTGGTGGTGGATGCGGGATTTTCTTTGGAGGGCGATGGTCATGATATTATTTTCTTCATTATTTTATTTTTTGAAAGGACAAATGCTTTTTTCAATGGGATTGTTGGGAAGTCCACATCCGCCTAAGTCCTGAGTTGGACACGACTTCATATATTTGTTTGGACCTTCCACCTATCATCTTAAGCTCTTGGGTTAGTGTTGGAGTGGGTTCCGATTCTGTTGTTTTGTGTAGCTCATGTGGCTTTTGTTGTTCTTGTGTAGCCCACATGGTAGGCCCGTCCATTAAATCTGTTGAGCTTGCACGTAAGGGGCGATGTTGGGAAGTGTACATCTCACATCGCCTAAGTCATGAGTTGAACATAGCTTCATATACCTGTTTGGGCGTTAGTTAATTTCGTTTCGTTTTGGCTAGAGAATGGTCGGAATCATTTCATTCTGGTCCTTTGGCCAAAACAGAATGAGGGAAAAAATCTCAGTTTGAATTCCAATCCACGACAGTCATTTCGGTCCATCTCAGTTGTTCATTTCAGTTTTTAGCACAATTTTTATTATTTTTTATTTTTTTCTTCTGAATATTCATATCAAGAAACATGCATAATTTATATTATATTTTTATTTTTCTATTATATATGTGTATATATATTTTAAAATTTTTATTATTCCGTAAATTTTTACCAAAATATCAAAATATTACATCTTAAATGCTAGACCGACCGAAATGATAACCGAAACGAAATTCACAACTATGAATATCGTAGGGGCTAGTTAGGCCTGTCAATGGGACGGGTCAGGCTTGGGCTTGAGTTATCCAATCCCGTCCAGAAAATAGGACGGGCCCGCCCGGTGTTGTCCAATCCCAGCCCTAAATTGAAAGGGCCTACATCAAATCCTGTCCCGTATGGGCCCGAGCTGGGACAAGGCTGGGCCTGGGCTTAGCCCGATCCAGGACATAAGCAAAATATTCTCTAATTATTCCTACTGTCACCAGACGCCCGGTGTAAATTGAAATTTAAACCCTCCTTTTTTCCAGGCTTGGGACCGGCAATGCAATGCAACAAGCAACATGGTGGTGTTAAAAACTTTTTTCCCCAGTGATAGTAAAAAATCAATAAAAATGAATGAATATCCTATAAGCTATATGGGTCAAGTAATGTAGGAACGGTTAAAACCTTTTTTTTTTCCGGTGAAAGTAGAAAATTAGAAAATCAATAGAAATGAATGAGAATGAGTATCCTATATGAGTCTTTGTTGTTAATGAGGGGTACTTTCAGTAATATATAAATAATTATTATTAAATGACTTTGCAGCGAGTCGGGCTGGGTTGTTTTTGTCCAGTCTCAGTCTCATTTTGGCCGGGCTTTAAAATGTATTGTCTAAGCCCAGCCTACTGGGCTCAAATTTTTTTAAAAAGCCCTATATTTTCGAGCTTGGGCCGGGTCGAGCTTTCTACCCGCTTTAACACATCCCATTGAGAGGCCTAGGGCGAGTGCCCTTAATACTCAATAATTGGATCCGCCCATTAGTACTACTATATATATATTATAACAAATATATATGGGAATGGTTCTCCTCAACTGCAGTTGAGGAGAGCATCAGCTACACACATGGGTCTGGCTCGTGTGGAATTAAAACAAAGAGAACTCACAGCAGGGTCAAATTTCGCCCAAAACCGCCAAAAACTCCGTTCCCCCGTTTCATTTCTCCCTATCGATTCATCTCTTCCCTGCGTTTTCTCTCTCCCGTCTTGGCCTGCGATATCTCTCTTTCTCTCCCATCTCTCCAGTGTTTGATCTCTATCTCCCCCTCTCGACTGTGATCTCTCTCTCACTGCTCTACTGCGTAGCCTCTCTCCAGCTCCGCTCTTCCCTGCGATCTCATCTCCCCCGCCTGCGATCTCTCTCTCTCTCTCTCCCTCTCGCCTGCGATCTCTCTCTCGCTGCTCTGCTGCGTCGCCTCTCCAGCTCCGCTGCTGTGCTGGGATTTCTGTTTCTCTGTTGCTGCGCTGCGATCCCTGCTTCTCCGGCTACTACTGGCAGACGCCTCTCTCTCTCTCTTTCTCATATCACCTTCTTTCCTTGCTCTGCTCTTATCATCCTCTTTTATTTCATCTCCGCTACTTTCCTCAGGTAACTCAGAATCCTCTCATTTTCTCTATTTGTTCTTTTCCCTAGTTTTCATGCATTGACGATCTCATGTCATTTCATTCATTTTCTTTTTTTCCCCTCCCCTCCCTCCAAACCGAATTGATTCCAGATCGAGATTCATTTCTCTCTTTCTTTCTCATCTGGAATCCCTAATCTTCTTTCCCTTTTCTTCACTATATATCATTTCGTGTTTGGGTTGCGAGCCGGATTGTGGATTCCAATAGGTCTCTCTCTTTCTAGGTTTTTACATGGAAATGTGTTTTCAATATGAAGGTAGCGTTTTCTTCATTGTCCTGTTGGAAAAGTAAATTCCCTAATGCCCATGTTTGGATGTGGAGAAAACTGTCTGCTGTTACAGATTTGAGCTGTATGTGGAGAGTTTTCTTTGAACTCCATTTTCTCCATCAGTAAAAACTGTTCAGCAGTTCAAACTTGTACTTGAGGGAAATTATCCTCCCTCACTAAAGTATCTGTGAGGAGCAAAATGGATCCACAAATGCGAGGTTTAGGGGGTTTTTGTATAGAGTCATTGAATTTCTGAGTTGGTATGGTTTGTGTGTTGAGGTTGTCTTTTGAATGCATATTTTGTAGTAGAATCTTTGTTTGTGTGTTTGTTTGTTTTTGTTGGGTAAGCGTTTGGATGTGTGGCTGAGAAATGAAATTTAAGAGCAGAATCATGTGGTACTGATTGGTGATACTTGGGCTGCTGTCTCAAGTACCAGCAGTTTGATTTGGGATTTGGGTTGGCGCCTGCTTATTTGGGCTCCTCAAATTGAGTGCTCTCTGAGTGAGTCCTAGATGATTTTAAGGCCATCAAATTGGTGTAATTGGTACCAAGGCATAGTCAGGATTCATTTGTTGTTGTGATTGTGGTCTTTGTTTTGGATTATTTTAGATGAGTGAGGTCATGTACTCTTGTTTCCACTTTGTTTGGCTGTTAAATTTTTTTTTTTCTAGGGTTTGAACAAGATTTTTGACAGTTGGCTATTAAGTTGCAGCTTTGATCTTTAAGTAACAGTTGCTTATTTAAAAAAGTAAGATAGACTTAAGGAAAATTTTAAAACAAAAAGTTGCTGTTGGTTTTGTAAATAAGAGCTCTTTACTTTATATTGTGAAACATTGGTTCAGTACATGTCAAAACGTAACTCAGTTTCTTTCAGCTATCTCATTCCTAGAGCTACCTCAGTGAATTTGATATCATTATCATCATTGTCGTCGTCATTGTTATCAATTTGTCATCATTATTGGAGTCTTTTCTATAATATAATACAAGCATCCTTTCTTTTCTATAATATTAGAAGATTAACTGGTTGTTTTGCATTATTTGAGTTAATTCAGTTGGCTCTCCCACTGTTTGATCTTCAAGGTTTAACTTGAGTAATAATGCAATCATAGATTCATAGTAAATGGAATAATACAGAGAGGAATAATGTTTTTTTTTTACCATGATACATTTTTACCATCAGGTTCATCATCTATGCTGGTTCCTCAAAATCCGCTAGACAACACTAGGCTGGAGATCTTACTCTTAAATAATTACTTTTGATGTGCTTTGTTGGATGTTCTACATCATAGTGTGATGAATTAATGTGTAATTATCCATCCCAGTAACATTTTGGGAAGAAACCACAAGGCATTGGGTAGAGATGGTTCGCCTTTTTCTCAGTTGATGGGTATATTTTTGATGAAGGGATTAGGATTTTTTTTTCTTTGTAAAAATGTTTATGCTATTGGGTTAAAGGGCAGAATTACTATACTTCAATACTTCTTATTAATGTTTTATTTCCTACAGAAAATTGAAAACTGTATAGATATACTTAAATTGGCAAGAACGCAAAGAGTCCAGTTATCAGGCAAACAAAGGGAGCAAATACTCACTTTTTCTGAATGTTAATCTCACCCTTTCTCCCAGCCTAATTTTTTTCACAGCACTGAAATTAATACTTTCACAATTGAAAAAATAATAACCGTCTTTTCTTCTATCGCAGCTCTTTTTATGTGTTTATCCCTTTTTTCTGAGAAGAAAATGGTGTCTACTCAATTTCCTTTGTACATCATATTATTTTATGTTTTTGACTGACTTTTGGCATCTATATTTGCGTTATTAACTCGCAGGATCAAATTTCTTGCCATGGACATGGAGATGACATGGTTGTTAATGACAGGGGGTAGTGGGGGGGCGAGGATATCATGTATTGGACTTGAAGAGATATTTTCAGTGTTTTTTATCTGATGATTCAGACTGCTTGGTGGATGTGTGGGATTTTTTGTAATGAGATTGTGTAAAATAGAATATGAATGTGGCTGCGTGGAGAATGGATTAAATCTGTTTCAATGGAATGTGTTGTGATGGGATTGAATCTGTGGTGATGGAATTCACTCCGGGCATTTGGAACACTTCTTATTGGCCTTCTTATTTCAGATGATGTAATGTTCAAATAAATGTAATCATCCTAATGATGTAATGGATTTCATGGTAATGTAATTTTAATGATGAAATGAATTTTGATTTAAATGTGAATGGAGATGTTTTGAAATGATGAGAGTTTGTATTTGTTGAGATGTTTTGAATATGTAATATTTTGTGACAATGGTTTTCTTCTATTAAGAGAAAGGGAAGAACGACACAAACAATCAGAAAATAAAAATCTATTCTAATTACATGAAAACCACATCACAAAATATGAGATTAAGATGATAGATCTTAACATCAACCCACATTTAGATGATAGCATGAAACTCGACAATGGTTTTCTTCTATTAAGAGAAAGGGAAGAACGACACAAACAATCAGAAATAAAAATCTATTCTAATTACATGAAAACCACATCACAAAATATGAGATTAAGATGATAGATCTTAACATCAACCCACATTCAGATGATAGCATGAAACTTGTCAAGATTTCAAGGTTAAAAAAATCTGCACAAACCTTGCTGAGTACCCCTGTTTAGGACACTTTTTAGCCCACTTCCCGAGGGTTTTTTTTCCTCGAAATTTGGGGCTTTCGAAGTCCACACTATGAACTTAAAATCTGCTATTTTTCATTAAATTACAATCACGTTTGCGATGTTTTCAACTCGGGCACATTTTCAACTCGGTTAAGAAAATCTACACAAACCTATGCTGAGTACCCCCTGTTTAGGACACTTTTTAGCCCACTTCTCGAGGGTTTTTTTTCCTGAAATTTGGGGCTTTCGAAGTCCACACTATGAACTTAAAATCTGCTATTTTTCATTAAATTACAATCACGTTTGCGATGTTTTCAACTCGGGCACATTTTCAACCCGGTGAAGAAAATCTGCACAAACCTTGCTGAGTCCCCTGTTTAGGACACTTTTTAGCCCACTTCCCGATGGTTTTTTTTTGCTGAAATTTGGGGCTTTCGAAGTCCACACTATGAACTTAAAATATGCTATTTTTCATTAAATTACAATCACGTTTGCGATGTTTTCACTTGGGCACATTTTCAACCTGGTGAAGAAAATCTGCACAAACCTTGCTGAGTACCCCTGTTTAGGACACTTTTTAGCCCACTTCCCGAGGGTGTTTTTTTTTTTTGCTGAAATTTGGGGCTTTCGAAGTCCATATATGAACTTAAAATCTGCTATTTTTCATTAAATTACAATCACGTTTGCGATGTTTTCAACTCGGGCACATTTTCAACCCGGTGAACAAAATCTGCACATTTTCAACCCGGTGAATAAAAATCTCACATCTTAATCTCATATTTTGTGATGTGGTTTTCATGTAATTAGAATAGATTTTTATTTTCTGATTGTTTGTGTTGGTTTTTCTTTTCTCTATGTTTTTCCTTTTTCTATGTTATATATGCAAGAAATGTAATTGTGTGTTGTTCTTCCTTTTCTCTTAACAGAAGAAAACCATTGTCACAAAATTCACAAAATATTCCAAATTCAAAACATCTCAACAAAATATAAACTCTCATCATTTCATAACATCTCCATTCACATTTAAATCAAAATTCATTCCATCATTAAAATTACATTACAATGAATTCCATTACATCATTAGGATGATTACATTTATTTGAACATTACATCATCTGAAAACAACCCACGAATGGAACCCCATTCTCCTCATGAATTATCCACTACTGATGAAAGTTAAGTTTGGAAATCACAACCCACAATCTCCATACAGAGCCCAACAATTCAGAACCTACAACAAAAACCCACATAGGAAACCTCATTCTCTTCATATTTTCTTCACTTGTCTTGTTTGTCAACATAAACACACATAGGATACCTGGTTTTGCCTATCATATTCACATTCAACATCAACTATAATTTATTCATCAAACATCCAAGTTTTACATTAAACAAAATCATTTTTATCAATCAATGCCAATATGCCATCTTCAAGCACTAAAGTCTTCTTCCATTCTTCATTTATAGATTTGAGTTTTTTAACCATATTTCAGGTTTGAATCCTTTCTTCGCACATTGAAGCAACCCATAGTCATTCTTAACACATCAAATGAAGCCCACAATAAACTTTTATTAACAAGTTTATTAACAAAAGACCCAAAATCCAAGATTTCCCACATAATGAAGAACAAATGTCTTGAATTTTATGATGGGTCTAAAGCAGTTAGAAACCCATAGTGCACATTGAGTAGAAAACCATTCTTCTCTACCTTCAACCCAAATCGGAGATGAATCGATAGGGGGAAATGATGTAGAAATCGATAAACCATTTTACTGATGGAGAAAATGGAGTTCAAAGAAAACTCTCCACATACAGCTCAAATCTGTAACAGTAGACAGTTTTCTTCACATCCAAACATGGGTATTAGGGAATTTACTTTTCCAACAGGACAATGAAGAAAACACTACCTTCATATTAAAAACACATTTCCATGTAAAAACCTAGAAAGAGAGAGACCTATTGGAATCCACAATCCGGCTCGCAACCCAAACACGAAATGACATATAGTGAAGAAAAGGGAAAGAAGATTTGGGATTCCAGATGAGAAAGAAAGAGAGAAATGAATTTCGATCTGGAATCAGTTCGGTTTGGAGGGAGGGGAGGGAAAAAAAAGAAAACGAATGAAATGACATGAGATCGTCGATGCATGAAAACTAGGGAAAAGAATAAACAAAGAAAATGAGAGGATTTTGAGTTACCTGAGGAAAGTAGCGGAGATGAAATAAAAGAGGATGATAAGAGCAGATCAAGGAAAGAAGGTGATATGAGAAAGAGAGAGAGAGAGAGAGGCGTCTGCCAGCAGTAGCCGAAGAAGCAGGGATCGCAACGCAGCAACAGAGAAACATAAATCTCAGTGCAGCAGCAGAGCTGGAGAGGCGACGCTGCAGAGCAGCGAGAGAGAGATCGCAGGCGAGAGGGAGAGAGAGAGAGAGATCGCAGGCGGGGGAGATGAGATCGCAGGGAAGAGCGGAGCTGGAGAGAGGCTACGCAGAAGAGCAGCGAGAGAGAGATCGCAGTCGAGAGGGAGAGATAGAGATCAAACACTGGCGAGATGGGAGAGAGAGAGAGATATCGCAGGCCTAGATGGGAGAGAGAAAACACAGGGAAGAGATGAATCGATAGGGGGAAATGAAACGGGGAACGGAGTTTTTGGCGGTTTTGGGCGAAATTTGACCCTGCTGCAAGTTCTCTTTGCTTTAATTCCACGAGAGCCAGACCCATGTGTGTAGCTGATGCTCTCCTCAACTACAGTTGAGGAGAGCCATTCCCAATATATATTATAACAAATAAATAGAGTTACATTCCCCCAAGATCCCCGGCTTAAGGTTATGTTTGGTCCCTTGCAAAGATGGCATTGGGAGTGTTATACGGAAATAGGTGCGGTTCCTCTTTGGCTATACACCCCATTGTTGTTTTTGACTCTGCTGTAGTTATCATTGCACTTGCCCAAACCCTTGTAATATAAAAGCCTATACAAGAAGGCCTCATTTGGGTCAAATCTAATCCACCTCGTGCTCCTGAGCCCTACCTAATAATTAGCAGCATGCATCCAAGTAATTTTTCCCCGCAAATTAAGGTACACTTTTTATGTAAAACCATATTTTTATTAACAGTAACAATCCTTAAACAATGTGCATACATTTAATAAATTTTTCCTTATAACTTACCTTTAGAGATGACTTTTACTTCCAACTTATCAAAGTTGGAATATATCCCCTCTAGCTACAATTATTTGTTATCTATTTTGCTAATCTACATCTAAGCCTCTCCGCGGCCATGCCTTTCTTGGTCATCGTGTATTTAAGGGGGTCCCACTAAAAGTAGCTTTAGTCAGTTAGATTTGCTATATTTAGGTAAATATTATTTCTGTCATTTATTTAAAAAAAAAAAAAAAGAACTACAGTCACAAGTTACACACAGTCAAACTAGGGACCTTTTGCAAAAACATAGAAGATAGGGCTTTTTTAGGTTTTCGAAAAATATTCTGTAAAAACCTTATAATAAAAAGTTAGCCATATAGTCTATAGTTTCAAAATTCAGATAGCTGGGCTCTCATATATGAGCCCCATGGACCTGAATCCAGATTTTGGTCGAGACCACATAAAGGGACCCAGTGCAGACCTGAAGAAAAACTGAGTTCAAATCTTGGACCCATCCCACCGATGCCCAATTTCTTGGGCTCATGTCCTTCTGATATTTAGGAACCCATTTTCATCTCACCATGCAGGGGTGTCCTAGGACTCAGTCAGTCCAGTCTGAAACTTATCAAGCCCGTCTTTTTTGATTGTGGCACCTAATCTTCAGCCCTGGATTCAGCCCATGGGCTGAAGCACAAGTCTAAATTTCATGTAGGCCTCTGTGGTAAATATACAGATCTGCCACAATGAACATATAGGTATGCAAAATTAATGGCCAGAAGGAACTCAAACTATACTCAATAGGTGTGTAAAAAAAAAAAGGGGAAACCGTCTAACTGAACCGAACCGAACCGAACCGCGGTTAATAACCGTATTTCACGTTTCAGTTACGGTTACGGTTAATGAAATCCAAAAACCACACGATTTGGTTCGGTTACGGTTTTCTGTAATAATTCACAGTTATTAACTGAAACAAACCGAATAATACGGCTCGGTTAACCGTACCATTTACAAATAAAAAAAAAATAAGGGGGCTGAATGAAATATTTCTTACCTTATTCAATTGCTACTTACGTGTCATTTTACTTTCAATCATTCACATTTATCCCTTTATGTGAGGAAGACATTCAACGGTTATTAATCGTAACCGAACCATTTAATATGGTTATCCGCGGTTACGGTTTTCCACGGTTTTTGTGGATACGGTTACAGTTACGTTTTAAAAGACAGAAAACCGCAGTTACGGTTCGGTTAACGGTTTTCCCAAATTGACCGGTTAACCGAACCGTTACACCCCTAAACTCAAAGGTCGGGAAGTGAGGGACTCTATAGGCCTAAATCAAGGAAGATTTTCACCGGCAAGCAAACTTCATGTTGTGCTTATGCAGTCAAACTCATGGGGCCTACTTGGATAAACACGTTCCCATCATTTGGGATAGGATAGATGGAAATGTCTTTTTATGAATAGGGGTCGTGTGAAAATAACCCAATCAGATCAGCTTAGCCCTTGATTAAACCGTCTTAGAGTTTAATGATCTTTAACTATGGAACTTTGAGATTAATCAAACTACAAATAAATGTTCAATGAGCAAAAAAGAGTTTGGGGCAAGGCGAGGTTTGAGTTCGGGACAGTGGGTTGAAAGGAGCTGGATGCACTTATCAAAGGGTGGTAGAAGTGGTAAGTGGGCTCCATAGATCTAGACTGTACTTGCAATTTTAGAGAAAATCAGCTCACAATCAAGAGCCCGGATCCTCCGTCCATGATATGCTTTCCTTGTAACAGATGCATGGAACTCCATCGTAGGGCCCATATGATGATAATCCTGACTGCTCATCTTGAATCTCGATCATCTCATTCAGTTGCATACGCTGAAATTTAAGTGGGTCCCACCGTTCGATGGGGTACATGATGGAAGCGTGACTAGTTAAGTTAAGATTCAAAGATGTACCACCAAAGGAGATGTGACGCAAGATGAACGATGTAGATTATCATCGCGTGGGCCCTGGGATGGAGTTCTGGCATCCCTAAAAAAGAAAAGGCCTGGAGGATCCGGCTTCCAGCTTCCATAATCACACGGGTCTAAACACGTACAGATTCTCTTTTTCACGGGCTGAGTTAAGAGGTTTGATGTTGCAATTCAGAGAGAGACATTGGCTGCCCAACGGCTCCTTTCATGGGTCCCATTTCTGAAAAATCCGAAGATGGAATCGTCCCAAGGGCAAATGCATCCGTTGGGAATTAAAGTCAAAATTCATGGAATGAGGGGCTTCTCCTAGCTTTTGTATGGCCTACCATACCATGAGGAACCCATTCAAATATGAAATTTGTGTATTGCCTGTCACACTTCATTCAGAAAAATATGATATCATCACCCACCCACACTAGTAAACGGGTCTGTTCCGGTCCCATTAAGCAGAAGGTGGAATCGGATCCGGACCCAGAATCATATATGGGACGAATCTGGATTTGGGTCCGGGTTTTAGTAGAGAATGATATTAAAAAAATATGATTTTCAGGAGATATTTTCGAAAATTGAGGTAATATGTCAGGTCTCGGGTCTGAACCAAGGTAGAACCGGAGAACCAAGGTAGAACCGGACCCGGATCTAATTACTCATTGGGGCCCTAAAGAAGGATCTAGACCAGGTTTCTAACGGGTCAGAACCTCCGGATAATTAGAGAATCGGGTACCTATTTACATCCCTAATCCTTACACACACTGCACAACAGACAGTAGTCACGGCACTATACAGTTACCCACCACTCCAGAGTCCAGGCATGGGAGTTGTATGGAAATGATGTGGGAATGGCCATTACTTGAAGCAGATCAGATCAAACAGAGGAGAAGACAAACAAAATGATAAGGTCCCTGGCCTGCTAAAAGGAAAATCTGAACGTTGGGCCAAAAGAAGAATCTACAAGCTGGAAAAAGGTTTCCCCTACTGAGTAGTGTCCATCCCCAATCATTCATCTTTATTCGTCTATACTCGCACCTCCATAACACCAAAAAAAACACGGCCTTCTCTGTTGAGCACGGGTGTTCAGTTCACCTTATGCTAACCAACAATCCTTATGGGCCCTGCCTTGGGATGGGAGGTGATGAAATGGCTAGGATCATCATCCCAACTACTCAATTAATGGCCCCAAAGTTGTCACTGTCCAAACAAGTATTTACAGTTAATCCAACGCCCCTCTACTCGGATGGGCTCAGAATCGTTGATTATGGGGGTCCCTGTTTTATGGTCATGGTCCACTCGGATTGATCAAGCTCACAATAATGCTAGACAAACCCCCCGCCCCCGCCCCCGCCCCCGGTCCACTTGGATTGATCAAGACCCCCCGCCCCCGCCCCCGCCCCGGTCCACTTGGATTGATCAAGACCCCCCCCCCCCCCCCCCCCCCCCCCGGTCCACTTGGATTGATCAAGACCCGACCACCCCACCCCCACCCCACCCCACCCCACCCACACACACACACACACACACACACAAAATAATGCTAGAAACCCAACCCCACCCCCCAAAATATCTTGTCTTAGGACTTAAGGCAAGGAAACGGTTTGTATCATTTGTATCCAACTATGCATTATGTGGATGTATAGCTATAGTGGGCCTATAAAGTGGCCTAGAAAGTTTAATCATAGTTGCACTTAGATATAGTGATTTGTTTAATGGTGGATTTGTGGAAAGCAGGGGTAAGCTTGGATCTTTAACCTGCTTGACTAATTGGATCCAATCCATCCGTTCACAAGTTGGACTTAGGCTCGTTTATTTGACTCATTTGATAAATAGGTAGTATTTAGTGGTATAAGAATTTTTTTTTCAAAGCATCATGAAAAAAATAGAGATTATTAATTAGGAAGAACAAAATAATTTGGAAAGAATTTTCAAAACATTTAACAACAGCATTTTTATAAACTATATTATAAAAAAATAAACAATAGTATTATTTTTTTTGCAACATTTTCAATAAATACCCCAAGAAAAATCCCAAATATGAGAAGACCCTCACATTTTTTTCAAGATAAAAACTCTAACCAAACATAATTTGTAAAATGAAATGGATGTGCTATTTAATGAATGTATTTTGTTTCCTATGAAAGTTTTATAGGACAATTGTACGGAATTTTTAATCCTCGATTGTCTTTAATTCTACTATAACAATATTCACTTTTATTTATTTATTCAATTTAAGCTACTTTTAGACATATATTTCTTATTATTCCACCAAGGAAATAGCCCTTAACATTAAAAGAGTTTGTTGCAAAATCAAATATTTAGATAGTCATATCCATCTTTTGAAAGCTACAAAGTTTAATGGCTCTATATAGATGCATACAAAAAGCTAGCCATTTAGATAGGTATTGGAAATTGGTATATTTGTGTATCCAATTGAATCAAAACTGGGGTATGCATTAAAATGGATCAAAAATGATAAAAATCAATTGTCTGATTAATTAGACTTATCATTAACTAGGTGAAGCTCAGCTGGTTGGACATAAGTGCATGAGTGAGAACATGCATGTTAGAGTTTCCCGTGTAGCGAGGAAAAAAAAAAAGAAACTCTATACACAATCACTATATACTTCGGAGCTTTTCAATAAATATTTATCATCATCAATTTATATTAATGTTTGGCCCAAATCTAATCCACCTTAAAACGTCATCCTTATTTCATTGTAATTGATATGCATCAAGTGGCCCCTAAAAGGTTTATCATTTAAAAATCAAGTCCAAAGTATAGCAGACTTTAAACCCATAAAGGTAATGCTTTATTTATTTATTTATTATTATTGAGGCTAAGCATGATGGGACCCACTATTTGCCTAATCATGGGCTTAATCCCATGTGCCCCATATTTCTGAGGAGCACTGTTTCACGTGCTTCTCAGCTTATGTTGTCCCCCTTCTTGTGCTGACACTCTCTTCTTCAATCGGGGACCGAATCTAGCAACCGTTACTAAAATCTAAAATCCCTTCCTTGGATTCTAGTCTCTTATGTCATCATCTCTGTATAGCTGTTCATTTTTTCTCATGATCTGCACTTGAGTCCACCCATGACGCAACAACAGTCAAAGAAACAGCTAAAAAAAACGTTCACATCCTGGTGCCTTGTTTTAAATAAAACGTTCACATTCCCACCACCCAAGGAAAAGGACTTCAGATTCTCTCTCACCCACCCATCTGGACCTGCAACATACATTATCATTACATCATCAAAGCTCACTCTTACTTCTAGAGGCAAAAGGGTCTTTGAAACTCATCCACACTTGTAGAGTTGAAGCAGCTGCAAATTAGCAGAGAAGGGTCTTTTTAGCTTCTGGGTCTCTCTTCCTACTTGGGTTTCTTTGTAGTGTAGGAGAAACACAGCTGGACTCAAGACTCTGAGAGATGGTGTTTTGAGGGTGTTATTTATTTGGCTAGTTGTTTTGCTATTTCCTTTTATTGGAGTTGTTGAAATGGGGGGGATTTGTTGGGTGCATTTAATAGTGGGTGTGCTTTGTTTGGGGGTTTGGATGGAGGTTTTGTGTCAGGAAGATGCTGCTGCTGATGCAGCAGTTTATATTGTTACACTGAGACAAGCTCCTGCAGCTCATTACTATGGTGGGGATGAAATGAAATGGGGGAGTAATGAATCGGGTCATGGAAATCAAGGGAGATTAAATACACTGAACAAACCAAGGTACGTACTTGTCCTTTCATCCTCTTCTCTTTCTGAGGGCAAAACTTCTAGTATATAATCATAGTGGTGAAGTTGGCAAATAGACCCACTGGGTCATATGGGAATTGAACTATTGAATTGGGGGAGTTGGGAAATCCCCAAGTTTTTCTTCTGAGGGAAAGAAAAAATGGATTACACCATCCCTGTAAACTGTATAGCTGGGGATGTCCTTTTGTATAGCTGGGGATGTCCTTTTCTACGGATGCGACTAGCTCATTAGGCATGAGTCTTCCCCCAAATCGCTCACATCAGAGAGGATCCTAATCATCTTATTAATGTTTTGGAGATGGATGGTTGAGCAAATGGTACAATTAACAAGACACATTTAATGGGACATCCACCAAATGGACAGGGGATATTTTGAAGCATGTATCATCAATGACGGGGAACAGTTGGATTTCATGGATAAGCTCCCTGGATAATTAAGATGGGAAGGTTCCACACTTCCACTGCTATAGTAAAAGTTGGTGGTGGTGGTTTTATTTGAAAAACTTCAAAGATTGCCTCTAAAATCCTTCCTTCACAGAATAACAATTATTATCCTAATGGTCCAACTCAAACAACTTCAACCTTTTTAAAATCGAGAATACACATGTGTATTGTGTATCATCTAACCATAACACCAGTAAATTCTCTATCATAATTATGGTTCTTTATATAATGATGATTACTATCAATGGTTTTTCATGTTCATATAGTTCTCCTACATGAATTGGGATGTCACTCTCGAGTTTCTTAATATCTATGTTCCTGTTTATGTTCTCCTTGCTGGTGTTTGTTTGGGCCAGTGAGGGAAGGAATTAGTTGCTTCTAATGTAAAGCCAGTTTGAACTGGTATTTGTCTTTGATACAAAGGTGCATTTTTACTTTGCTGGTTCTTCAATATGTGACTGCTCCCATTGTCTTTGTCAGAACTGTGCATTTAGGCAGTATGCATTTAGGAAAGACACACTTTCTAATTTTTCCACTTGAATTCATCATCCATGCTTATATTCACACATTCTAATTTGGGCAACATCCAAATGCATTCTTAGATGTTCTATGATTCTGGTTGTTATAAGATTTAGATATTTTGTCTGTATGTTGTCCTATATTAATTTTTTCCTACTATTCACATATGGCAATGAGAATGAGATGCTTGTTTGGAATTATTACTTGGATTTCTTTTCCTATATTTTTCCACTTCAATTATTTATATTTTGATTTGGATTGCTAAGCATCACTATGAGCTTTGGGTGGATTACATGTTAAATTCTCTGCTTTTTATTTTATTTATTTTTTAAACTTTGTATAGGTGAGATTTATGCTTCCATTTTCCACTCATTTATTATTACTTTGGTTTGTTGAGCTTGAGCACCCAGCTTTGTACATCCACTCTTTTTATTGATTCACCACCATTGTCATTGTCATCATCATGCTTCTTGTTGTCATCTTCACCTTTGTTCACTTACATGTGCAGGGACATTCCAAGCTTTGATAGGCATTACATTTCATATCTGATTCGACATCAGAATTCACTATTAAGAAGGGTACTGAAGGGAGAGAACTATCTGAAGCTCTATAGTTATCATTACTTAATAAATGGGTTTGCTGTCCTTGTAACTCCTCAACAGGTATTAATTTTTTTTCTTTTTATTTTGGTTTGGTTTTAACTTTGCAGCATCCTATGATGCTCAATAGGAAGAAGCAGCTTTTTTTATATATATATATTTATTTATTTAATGAATGGTGGCCATTGGTCTCACTTTTACTATTGAATTCATCGATCATGGAATAGACAATACCCCAATGGTCTCGCTATCAAATTGGTCCCCCTCCCCGTCACCCATGAAATGTTCAGTTGTAACTAATAGTCCACCATGTGGTCCACCATTGAGTTATTAAAAATAATTAATAAAGCTCCCTCCATGTACACTTTGCTGGGAGAAATGAGTGCCCGGCCAAACATTACATTCCCTCTAAAACTTCACTGTCTTTGTCTTACTACTTTTGGGGGTTTTAGATTTATGGGTGTTGTAGATAGATTTAAACTTCTGTATCTGCATTGGTGGTAATTTTGAGATTCAATTGTAGCTAATTTTTGGGCTTACTACTTCTGGGGGTATTAGATTTATGGGTGTTGTTGATAGATTTAAACTTCTGTATCCGCATCGGTGGTAATTTTGAGATTCAATTGAAGCTAATTTTCAGTTGTTGGGTTGTTTTCTCTATACTATTCGAGACTTGACTTTGTTTAAGTGGTGTTTTGTAACTCTGTTTCTGTTGTGAAGAATCTAATTCGACTTAACGGTTTTACTGAGAATCATATTTGTTCAAAAGCGGTGCTGAGAGCACCACACTTTTAGATGGTGATACATTATTCTCTTGTACATTACTTTTTCAGCAATAAATTTCGTTATTACCAGTAAAAATAGATAAACTAATATGAATGTTAATTGATTTTGCAGTCGCATGGATTTTTCTAAGTACCATGTCCAAAACACTTGGTCCAGCAATCTATGAATTTTGACATGGTACTTCATTGAGTTCATATTTATGTTTTTCTCTTAATTTCACAAAAAATTACACTCATGAGATGTTCTGTGCACCATACTTAGATTTGCATGGATGTTTATATTGAAAATATGACCTTTGATTTATATTCACTATAACAACCATCGTAGAAGCCATCATTACAACCATTTGCATATATACAATCTAACATTCCAATTTATAATGATGCATTTGCTTTAATAGACACTCCATATCTGTTAGTGGTTCTGCCTCTTGACTGTATTATTATTATTATTATTATTATTATTATTGTTGTTGTTGTTGTTGTTGTTGTTGTTGTTGTTGTTGTTATTATTATTATTTGTTTTTTAAGGTAAGTACTCTCTCTCTCTCTCTCTCTAGGGATTGATCCTCTGTTGTTTCTATGGAACTTGCTAATGATTTTCAAATTTCAAGTTTTCTTCTATCAGTTAGAATTTTTATATTTGAAAGTCATTGTTGTTCTCCGCATTTGCCATGAATTAATTTATCAATCAATTGAATTGGCTTTACTTTCTGAGATATGACTCGATGAGTTGGTGGGCTTTGAAGGCAGAGAAACTCTCAAGGATGCGAGAAGTGGCGAATGTGATTTTGGATTTCTCAGTTAGAACAGCAACCACTCATACCCCTCAGTTCTTGGGCCTGCCTCGTGGGGCATGGGTCAAAGAAGGAGGACCGAAATTTGCAGGAGAAGGAGTTGTGATTGGATTTATTGATACTGGAATTGACCCAACACACCCAAGTTTTTCTGATGACCTTTCTGATCAGTCGTATCCAATTCCGGCTCACTACTCGGGTGTCTGTGAAGTTACCAAAGATTTTCCATCTGGGTCCTGTAACAGGAAACTTATTGGAGCTCGTCATTTTGCTGCGTCTGCTATCACTAGAGGAATCTTCAATACCACTCAGGACTATGCTTCACCATTCGATGCTGACGGCCATGGAACGTGAGTATTTATTTCATCCTAGTTCTGAGATATCTCTGGATGCTTCTGATACCAAAGAACTTAGTAATAGAAGCTACGTATATGCAACTAGTCTCTTGTTTATCATTGTTTAGTTGGCTTCAGAATGATTATATGAAACAAGAAAACTCCAAATAGAAGCTTAGCTTCTTCCAATCTAGGCTATTTTTGGGGTCCACAACTCTACATCCAAACTCAACGATTGATGAAAGCGAGAATACCTTGGGCCAAAGATCAAAAGAAATATGAAGACATGTCAGATTTGACTTTGAGGAAACACTTCACACATGGTGAAAGTATTTTAACTAAATCTGAGATAGTATATTTTCTTGCACATTCTTTATTCACCAAAATTTCTGAAATCTGGTGCGGGGTCCAACAATACCATTTTTAACTTTTCTTTTAATAATCATGGATTTGTCCTAAAACCCTGAGAGCTTGTCTTAGTTTCTGCTAAATTTATGGATGGACTTTCAGGTTTATGTTCTTTTCTTT
This sequence comes from Umbellularia californica, assembly GCA_028538565.1. Taxonomy (NCBI): domain Eukaryota; kingdom Viridiplantae; phylum Streptophyta; class Magnoliopsida; order Laurales; family Lauraceae; genus Umbellularia; species Umbellularia californica. Next base: position 8,195,804 of record JAPQWN010000006.1, on the reverse strand, counting down.
TTCATTGGAATTTGATTATGTTTTTTTTCCCTCAAATAACAGGCACACAGCTTCCATTGCAGCAGGGAACCATAATGTTCCAGTCATTGTAGCCGGGCATCACTTTGGGAATTCAAGTGGCATGGCCCCTCGCGCACAGTAATTGATTCAGATCTTGTTTAATTCTGTTTGTGTGAGTGAGCTTATGTGTGTGGGCATGTGTGTGGACTTTGATAATAATGTGAATCTTTTTCAGCATTGCTGTTTACAAGGCCTTGTACAGGAGCTTTGGAGGGTTTGCAGCAGATGTTGTGGCCGCTATTGATCAGGTACAATACTGCAAAGAACTTGGATTGGAAAAGGGCACCATGCTTGAATTCCATAAAATGATTTCTGCATAATGTCAACAAATGCTGTTGGATCAAACCTTCCACATTGTGAAAGGTCACAAGCCCAGATATCCCTTCTCACATAATCATCCTTAACCACATCATTATCACAAACTTTTTCTTGGATGGATTTCTTATTATAAATGGGAATCCAATCCAGTGTTTTATCCAATGGCATACCTCAAGAACAAGTGAGCCCCATTCAACCATTCTAAAATCACTCTCGACAGAAATACACAGCAGGTTTTGATTGCATTCGCATTTTAGCAAACTACCAGCCAAAACTCATCAATTATTCTTCCCGTCCCTAGTGATTTGCAATTACTTCCCCTATTCATTTACTTGTGCACAATTTAATTGCATTTAACCTACAGTATTGTGAACTCCCATTTAATTAGCTAAGGGATTTTGCTCAACTGCTATAAGGTTTGGTGACTTGTGTATATTATGATTGCACTGACAGGCAGCTCAAGATGGAGTGGACATCATAAACTTATCCATCACACCCAACAGGCGCCCTCCTGGACTTGCGACTTTCTTCAATCCTATAGACATGGCATTGCTTTCAGCTGTAAAAATTGGCATTTTTGTTGTTCAAGCTTCTGGCAACACAGGACCTTCACCCGAGAGCATTTCTTCCTTCAGTCCATGGATTTTCACTGTTGGTGCTGCTTCACATGATCGACTCTACAACAATACCCTTGTATTGGGCAACAATGTCACCATTTCAGGAGTTGGACTTGCACGTATGTTTTGCAATGTTTTTGTCCATGATGAATTTGTTAGTGTAGTACTAGATTTGAATTGATTAAAAGCTAGTATTACCCATCTATCCTGCCTCTGGAGTGGGGGTGCAGGTTTGAACCTGTAGTAGATCATTCTTGTACTCTCTTAAGAAGTTCTTTTACCATGAGGACATCAAATTGGGAAAAAGAGGCTAATGTTACCCCAGATAGATGGGATAAGGCTTCAATGATGATGATTACAGACTATTGGTGTAGTCAGCTTGCTATTGCATCTTGTCTGCTTTTCTAGCACTATTTCTTTTACAGTTATGTTTCATTGGCGATTATGTACAACATAAACTGCAATTTGATTTTAGGATAAGTCTTCAAAAATGATGATCAGAAACTACTAGAACAGTCAACTTACTATTGCTCCTCTGCTTTTCTAGCACTAATTCTCTTTCAGTCATGCTTCATTGATTTGATTTGTCTCTCACGGAAACTGCCGCAGGCAGGACTCTCATCAATTCAGAATGTCTGAATTATGTTCTTGTAGTCAACTAAGTATAAATTAAAAGCACCATTATAGGATGATCTCACCAGTCACCATCTAATTGGAAAAATTAAATGGACAATTAAAAAGATAATGATTGGTGGTCATAACTTCATCAACCGGGGAAATTGGACCGTATGTTTGTCCATTCAGCATATTTTCGTATTCAATTTGCATGGAGCCTGCAGCTGGATCCCTGATAGGCACATCGGTACACTAATTTTGACTGTTTAAATTGTGTGCCTGTTAATGGAGTATAGATCATAAACACCTTTAATGGTTGATCTCAGCATTAAAACAGCATTATTGTTAGAAATTAAATGGACGATTCAAAAGATAGTGGTTAATGGCAGCAACTTCAATGGGATATATTCATGGTAAGTTTGTCCAATCAGTGTAGTTTTTCATGTTTTGCTCCCTCCAAGCCCATGGTCACATGGTTTATTAGATCTATTACATATATGAACAGCATGGTACATGGTTTATTACATCTATTACATATATGAACAGCACAGCTTATAATCCACAAGTGAAAACTGACCCTGTGTGTTTATATTCAGCAAGAACTCCTAAGGACAGAATGTACACGCTGATTGCTGCAATTCATGCCTTGAACAATGAGACAATGAACCCGAATGACGTGTACTTGGGTGAATGCCAAGATCCTAGTCACCTGAATGAGGATATTGTCCGAGGAAACCTCTTGATCTGTAGCTATACTGTCCGCTTTGTGTTTGGGATAGCAACTGTTAAACAGGCTTTGCAAACTGCTAAGAACCTCAGTGCAATTGGTGTCATCTTTTACATGGATCCTTTTGTTATTGGGTATCAACTCAACCCAACTCCAATGAGCATGCCTGGTCTCATTATTTCATCTCCTGAGGACTCTAAGGTGCGATTCTGTGGTAATGCCAGACTGTTTCCTTTTTCTTGTTCTGTACTTCACTGTGGAAGCCCGATGTGGTTTTAATCCCTTAAATATGGTTACCTGGATTTCATCTTCCACGTGGCTGTAAATAAGGATAATCAAATGGCTTTAATGATGATGAGTTTTGCAGATTTTTATTCTCTGTCATTTTGTTGGATTTTGGACAGTGTACACAGAGGAATTCTATATTTCCTATTTTCCATCCTGATATCGCCGATTCATGTTATGCTGATAATTATTTGGGGTGGGAAGGAATAAAATTAAAAAACTGATTCCCACATCGTGCTTTGCAGTGCATTAGGAATCACCTCTTACATAAAATTGTTCAAACCACACCACTTGCATTGTCCAATCAGTGTTTTCTGTAGGATGGTGATGTTTCTTTGTCTTTATCAATTGTGCTCATGATCTGACCAGCATATGACAAATAAACCTTCTTTTGATCTCTGCATAATGCACAGCTAAAGCCACTAAGTTGCATAGAAGTTTAAAACCGTGGGGTCATTTTGGATGGTTTTATATGTTACAAGTGTGAAATATTTTGGGAGAGGAGATGGTTATCTCCATCGAGTCTAGGGCAGGTGGGTGTGGCACTGGCATCAGAAAATTGCACTAGGTTGGATTGCTATTTTCTTGCCTCAATCCAATATTGGTGATGGGAAGTGATGACAGTTTAGGTAAAATGTCAGATTCCACCTGGCATGATTTCCTAATTTTGCACCACCAAGAAGCTCGCAGACACAGATGACCATCCATTCTGCCAAAATAATTTAACTGTTACAATTGAAATTTGAAAGCACTAAACAAACACAACCTTGAACTTCCAAACGCCAAGTTGAGATGCACATTGAGCTGGACAGTCATGCTGAAGCAAGCTTGTTGATTCCTTGTAGTTTTTATTCATCTTCATTGATTCTTTTGTTATGTTTTGATCAGATTTTACTACGATACTATAATAGTTCCTTAGTGAGAGATGAATTATCAAAGAAAATCATCAAGTTTGGAGGTTTTGCAAGAATATTAGGAGGACTAAAACCAAACTATCACAATGTTGCACCAAAAGTTATGTATTACTCTGCAAGAGGTCCGGACCCAGAAGACGGTTCTCTTGATGATGCTGATATAATGAAACCCAATTTGATAGCTCCAGGTAACTTCATCTGGGGTGCGTGGAGTACTCTGGCTACAGATTCGGTTGAATTTGAAGGTAACAATACTGTGTAATACAATGAATGAGACTTTAGATTTTCATTTATGTTTATTTTATTTTGCAAAGAGTCTTGCATTTTAAAGAATAGGAATGGTTGTTACTAAAACAAAAAAGAATAACACTAAAAGACTCAATATCAAAGAGTTCTTTACCTAGTACTCTTTGAGGCTTCCAACTGTGGATATGCATAACATCCTTTGTCTTGAGCAGGGTTCTGCTGATCTGATTGGCAACACCAGTGTTGAACCTGTTGACAACCACTTACTCTAAAAGCTTAAGCTGATAGAGAATGGTGTAACAATGTATATCAAGGTTACAACACCCCCCCGCATGTGCGGGCTCCTTTATTAGAATTACACCTACCATGGGAGAATATAGGGCATGGAAATCACACCCTCCATGGGAGAATACAAGGCACAACAACCCCAGGGATTCGAACATTCGACCTCCTGCTCTGATATCATGTTGACAACCAATTACTCTAAAAGCTTAAGCTGAGAATGGTGTAACAATGTATATCAAGGTTACAACGAAACCATTCCCCACAGATAAACCAGGGTGGAAGAATGTGCAATGTTTGTGACAATTTAGATAAACTAATGAACTTTTAGATTGATGGCCAATCCACTGATCATTAGGAATAAGGCATCTCCCTCTCCACCTGGATGACCAGGGATTGATCCCTGGTTGTTACCCTGATGGTTAGGGGCTTGTCTATAGTGCATGTGTGAGTATTTAGCTGAGATTGATGGCCAATCCCTGGTTGTTGGCCAATCCACTGATGGTTAGTAGTAACTAGTAAGGCATCTCCCTCTCCACTTGGATGACCAGGGATCAATCCCTGGTTGTTGCCCTGTTGGTTACGGACTTGTCTAGAGTGCATGTGTGAGTATTTAGCTGAGAAAAAAAAAAGCGTAATGGAGAGTCATACGCTCTGACATATTTCGAACCAGCTGTAGTCTTTTGTGAGTTTTCTCATTTTCTTATAGACTACCCTGTTATTCTATCAGGTGAGAAATTTGCCATGATCTCTGGAACAAGCATGGCAGCTCCACATGTTGCTGGTCTGGCAGCACTGATTAAGCATAAGTACCCTAGATTCACTCCTTCAGCCATTGCATCCGCACTCTCTACTACTGCCTCGCTGTACGACAAGCAAGGAGGTCCAATAATGGCTCAGCGTGCTTACAACAACCCCGATTTAAACCAGTCTCCTGCAACTCCATTTGACATGGGAAGTGGATTTGCTAATGCGACTGCAGCAATGAACCCGGGCTTGATCTTCGATTCCAGTAAGTTCTCCACAGTTATGTTCTGAGAACAAATAACTCAAAGGAAATAACCCATGGGCTATAAAGTCGTTAGTGGGTCTCAAGTTGTGGGCGTATTAGTTGGCTTGGAAGCCCCATGTCGGGTAATTTCATCAGTTCACGGGGTGTGATGTAAAAACCACTCCCCTGTAACTCTGTTGAAAGTGGATTTCTTGATGTGCCTGCAAGACTGCACCTGGCTTTTCATCTCTGAATCCAGAAACTTCTCCGCAGTTATCTTACAAGAAGATATATTTAATAGGAAATTAGTCATGGGTTAAAATTCCAATAAGTTCTCAACTGTGTTGGCCCAGTTGTTGGCTTGAATGCCCAGATCAAGTAATGATATCAGTCATAAAGGTTATATTGCTTTCATTTTATCCAATTTTCTGAGTAATTACAATGTTTCAGGGGATGCAAAATATTTGAAAGCACTTAAGAAAAAAGTACTCAAAACCACTTCCAATTAGATGTGCTCGAAAATGCATGGAAAATGCTTGCTTATATAAAAATATGAGCAGAACACTTACTTTTAAAGCTTTGATGGAAGCATGCTGTTAAAGTGTTTTTTTTTTTTTGCATGAGAGTTGAGAGATTATCATCATTTCTTGAGAAAAGGAACAAACTTCTCTTGGCCATCTATGGCAGTCCCAACAGCTGATGAATTCACCTACTACTAATAACACATGCATGGTTTTGTTGCAGGCTTCGGTGACTTCTTATCATTCCTCTGTGGCATAAATGGTTCATCTCTGATCGTTCGGAATTATACTGGCCATAGCTGTGGGCTTTCTACAATGACTGGCGCAGACCTGAATTTGCCTTCTATCACCATCGCAATGCTAAACCAAACAAGAACAATTCAAAGAACAGTTACCAACATTGCTGCTAATGAGACTTACAGTGTCAGATGGAGTCCTCTTTTCGGAGTCTCCGTCAAAGTGACACCAGTAAGCTTTTTCATAGTGAAAGGTCAGAGACAGATCTTGACTGTTGTTTTTAAAGCCACCATTAACAGCTCTGTCACTAGTTTCGGGAAAATTGGACTCTATGGAAGCAATGGCCATGTGTCCAACATTCCATTATCTGTGATTTTGAAGATTTCATCCAATGGCAATAACAGCTGAAAGCCTGAAACAGGTCTATTAATTCTCATTTTGCTGACCCGATTACTTTATAAGTTTTTGTTGACCCATTTGTTATTTTTTTATTGTTTTCATTTCATCCTCTTGTAATTTCAGGTCTGTCTATAATAATATTGTAACTGCTGTGATTGATCAATAAAAATTCATGACCTTTTATCTCAAATTGTGGATGTAATGAAGACATGGCTTTGCATGAGGTTGTGGAAAAGTTAGAACCCACAAAGGCCAAACCCAAGTAGAGAGGGTAATGGTTTGATCATGATGATGATGGAAGCCAATGCAACTACTGCTTACTATGTTTGACTCTTTATCTCTCTTGGACTAATGAATTGGGTGAAGACAAGGGAGTGATTATCATCTAGGGTGAAGGCTTTTCTCATCATTCATTAAGAATGTTTGATCCACCTTCATTAGGTCAAGTGGTAAACAAGTGTTTGTGGGTGGGTTTGAGGGACATTGTGTATGGTGTCAAGATCACCTTGATCAAGAGGTGTGGGCCACTGCTGATCCTACATTGCTGTTAGTAGAATAGTAGAATATTGACCTCTGCTGACCTCTTGATTTTTCCTGTGAGGCCATGTTTGTTCGGTCCACCAATTTATCTCTCATATGGACAGGCATTTTCTCACATTTCAATCCAATTATAAGTGATAAATACCATTGAACTTACACGTGCGGATTGCTGCTACTTTTCCACATATGACCAATCCAATGGGGGCGTATCACTCAAATTGAATAGAAATCTGAGCCAGCTCTTATACATGGCGGGGCATGTCATATATGTAGGGTGGATTGCTCCACACATATCAAACAGATGATCAGTATGATACCAATGACTTGATAGGATCCCTCTTCAACAAAATCTTGGGAAGTGAACCACACTTGAACAGAGGTAGGCAGCTATAAAGATGGACTCATCATCATCCTCACATTTCAATCCAATTTTAAGTGATAACATACCATTGGACTTACACAAGTGAATTGCAGCTGCTTTTCCACATATGACCAAATCCAAGGGGGGCCTATCAGCACTCACTATCCTATGTGTAGGGTGGATCGCTGTTCACACATATCAATCAGATGGTCAATATAATACCAAGTACCAACCACTAGATAGGATCCCTCTTCAACAGAATCTTGGGAAGTGAATAGCACTTGAACAAAAGTAGGCACCTATAAAGATGGAGTGGACGGACTCGCCACCATCCTTACTAGTATTGGCAATGTCCTGAAAAAAGTATAGTTCTGTTTTCCTAATTCACAAAGGCAAGATCAATTAGAAATTTTGCTAGTCCAGCCTAGCAGCAGAGTACAAGTGAGATGACCCATGACCAAGTGGAGGAGAGAGAATTAATACAGTGGAGGAGCTGTATATAGGGACTTTCATGCTCCTTGTAGGTTATTGGATGACACAGCTTATGTTATATAGTTAAAATAGTAGAACTCTTCAGCCAATCCCAAGGGAAGATGATGATTACTTCCGATTTTTATGCAAAAGCACCATTACAGTGGTTAAAAAATGATATATTTCTTGCTACAGCTCCCATATTTGTTCATTACCAACCTCACCCAAAAGATCCATGATCCGGGAACAAAGGGCTGGCTCCCCCCAGGTTTCGAACCCTAGTGGGAGCCCTTTACTCCCTATGTCATGGCCACTAGGCCACCGAGCAAAAAAATGAGAAAGAAACCGTCCAACTACTACAGAGCTCATAATGAAGCTCAAACTGAGAACTGGTCTTTTGCCTAGTTCATTAATTGGCTTTTAAGCAATCTGGAAAGGGCCCTTGTCATTTACCTCCACTTCAATCATCTGGAAACCATGAATGCAGTTGAAAGTAGGAAACCATCACCGGACTTCCATGATGAACTAGAAATTTCATCAACTTCTACAACTGCAGCTGACGATGCTCCTTTAAAACAATGAAGATGTCTCACCAATGCTTTTAGCATAGTAGCCATGCAAACTGTTGAAACCAGACAGTGATGGCACCATGACATATGATAAGCAGAAGCTGCAGGACTTTGGGGGCTATACTCCATCTGCAACAGGAAAGCTTTTTGAATTTTGGACAGTATAGATTGGTGTGAACATATATATATATATATATATATATATGACAATATTCAAGTGCATCCATCCCTCACCATTTGTGGTGAGGGACACCCCTTTTGAAGAAGTTTTAAGTACAAAAGAGATGTGTACTTCTCTTTTATACCTCTTTTTTGTACTTGAAACTTCCCCAAAAGGGGTGTCCCTCACCATTATATGTTGCATGTACTGTAGATGAGTTTCCAACACATTGCTGTGTAGATGACCAACACAGAAGCTCATCCCATTAGGAAAAGAAGGAACCGCAACATTCATGATTGAAATTGATATTGCTCATCTTTTGATAAGTGAATACAACATTTGACTTGGAGGGGTTGCTCCAGAGTCCAGCTTGCCTTAGTTCACTTCTCTTTCCGACCTTACCTAGCCTTCCAATTTCCAAAACAGGAGAGAAGCATAAGCCAAATGTAAAGAACCAGCAACACTCAACTACACATTTGAATCCCCCATCATGCAGAAACAAGCTAATAGAAGAACATTTATCATCTCTGATTACAAAAACCTCAACAGGGGTATATGCATACATACACAGTTATATAGCTCTATGCAATATATGCAAGATCAACATGTATATATAAGATAACTGAAGATCATTTGTGGAGCTCCCTACATACAGGAAGCCACATGCGAACAAGCCAAAATCAGATTGAAACATTCAAAAAACTTTCATAAGGCGTTCAAGGTCCAGAACTCCATGCCCGCTCAGAGAATTCCCACACAACAAATCAAAATAGTACATCAATTTTGTAAGGTACATGTACAAGAGCTGGAAGTTCTCAACTACGAAAAGTGATGTTAAAGAAATGATGCCTACCTCATTTACATTGCATAGTCTTGAATCTGCAAGAGAAATCTGTATTTGAAAAATAAAGCTTCAGGTTTCATAAAAAGGACTGCTGTAACCACTATCATACAGAAACCCAGAAGTAGGACAGAAATTGACTTTGAAAGAAGTAGTTAGGCCCGAAGTTGGGATGCCAGAAGTGGCATTACAAAGATAGATGTGACTTTTTAGAATTTTACAATAAGATTCTGTCAGACCCTGGCTGTTCTCCACCTAGGCCACCATGCCCATGCAACTCACTAAGACCTACGTCCACTGGAATATCTAACAGTTAGTTGAGAGCAAACTTAAGAGCATGTTTGTGTAACCGATTTTCCTATGGAGAATTGTATTACTTTCAGTCAAGTGTTTTCCATAATTTTTTAAGAAAATGACACAAATACCCATATAAACCATGTATATGCATTTGGGGCCAAGTTTTCACTTGATTTGGATGATTATAACAATAAAGCTAGTTCGTGCAATCATTTGGAATCTACATAAACCCTTATTATTCTAACATCCATGCACAAAGGTAACTGAAGTCGGCTCCACGAGTTGTCTGGGTAACATTTTTCTTAAATGATTTATGTAAGGCAATGTTTTCAAAAATGATATAAGGGCATTTTTATCATTTTTAAAATTCTCTCCCCCGGGTTGAGTGGTTGAGATATATGTAAATAAGTCACATGCATACTATCACACAACATCATAATTAATTGCTAGCACTTACACTCTATGTATTCAGTTACATAATGAAAATGACGTGTAAATGAGCCAATATTACCAAAAGAGTCCAGTGACCAGTTATTATAAATGAATGCATAAATCAAGTGAAAAAGGCTCCAGTCCAGTTACCAAACATTATAATCAGAAAGTCAAAATTATGCATTAAGTCAACATTTTCATAGTGAACATTCACATATGTAAAATTGAACGAACGATCCCCTAAGAAGCGATATTCACAAACCCTCGAACTTGGATCATCGGAAGCTGCTTCTTCGATAAAAGGATTCCCGCCATGCTCCCAAGAGATTCCGCATCTCCCGACGAATCTCTACCCTCGCAATCGCAAACCCTAGAAATCACAAATCCCCCAATTGAGGAGAAATCGGATCCATCGATTAATCCAAATGGTGTCGAGAGCTCTGAATCTGATGCTCTGGCAAGTTCGATCTCGTCGATGCTTTGCTCAGTGATTAGGGATTTCGATCACAGATCCGATAATGTAACCAGGAGTCAGGACCAACTCTCCTCTTCTATTGATCGGCTCACAAGAGGTTTTCTTTCATTTCCTCCACCGATTAGGGTTTTTTTTTAAGATTGAGATATTAGATTTCTATGTTGAATGTGACTTTCTGCATCAAAAAAGAATCTTTTTTTTGGTAAATTTGGTCCTTTTTTGTTGTTGTTGTTGGATTCTTTGGGTTCAAAATCTTTTTTTTTTTTTCTGAATTGTCGGTGTCTTTAGTTGATGATGATGATTGTAGATGTGGAACTTGAAATAGGTTTGTATGGTGTTTCAATAGTTCTGGTCAAAATAGCATTTCTGCCACTATTGATTTGGATTGGAATTTGAGATTGATGGCTAGCTGGCGAGCCCCAAAATGGCAGCAGTTTGTGAATTTGGCCATTTAGTGAGTACAATTTCCATCACTTGATTGTGGGTCTCTTGCTCTCTTCTTTTTCCCAACCAAAAAGTTCTACTTTTCTAGGTTTTGACTGAACAATTTGGATGCCCCAGTGTTTTTTTTTTCATTTGGGGAAATAATGTTGTCCAATAAATCTTTCCTATACTTTGATATATCTGGTGGAGTTCACTTTGATATTTCCTATTCTTTTAGCATGATTGTGAAAAACATGGGACTCTGTTATTGAGTCATTTTTTTTATGAAATTTTGCAGAACTGGATCAATTACTAGATGATGCACCTTTGCCATTTATTATGCAACATGCAGCCAAGATTTCAGGGGTTCGGAAGAGAGTTTCATCACTGAATGCAATTTTAAAATCAATACAACGGCGTATTGACAATGTAGATCGGTTGCTCTCTGCTGGAATGTCACATGGTATTGTAGCACCAATTCTTTTCTAAACAATTTCTTATCAGTGAAGGTTCCATTCAAAAATAAAAAGGTAGCTTGATCAAATAAATTTGGCTTATCTTGTATTAAAAGGTACCATTCCTTTTGTATGGTCGTCGTTGTTGTGACAAGTTTTGTGGCTGCGTATTTTTTGCTATACCCAATCCTCTGTCCTTTTATGTCCTAAATCACAGTTGAGTGTTTTTTTTCTCTTCAGTTAGAATGCAGCATCCTTACAAATTTGAAAGCAACACAATTGATTCTCCAATAATGATCTGTTTTAACTTGAACCTATGTCTTTTCAGTTCTAATATGAAGGATGAAAGTCTAGAGAATCATTTAGATAGATGGATATCTTAATTCAATATATTTTTTGGGTAAAAGAATGGAAACCTCAGTGCTGTTGTAAAGCTGTTGCTTTCTGATATTCTTCTCATTGTATGATTGCTTGCACTACTTTGTGTCAAATCTAATCATGGTATATTGTGTTATACTTTCTTACTTCAAATCTATGCAGAGAAGCTGATGCCCGAGAATGCCAGGTGAAATAAGTATTGATCGGTCTAGAGCACAGAACAGGTATTTATTAGTCATTTTAATACCTATGCATTTGAATCTTTTTTTTTTTTTTAATGGTGCATCTGGATTTTTTTTATGGCTTTACTGTAGCAAGTATCATTAAAATGTGAAACCTGCATGACAATAAAGCAAATGTTCTGCAGTAACTAAACTTTGGTTCCATTATTATGTCGTTCATTTTGAATTTTGATAATAATTGCTTCCAGTTAATCTCTCCATTCTACACTAGGTAGTCAAGGCACTTTTGTCATTTTTAACATTTTATATAGGTCATAAACTGCTGGGATCAGGTGGGTAGTGCATCAATGCATGCCCGTACTGAACCCATTGCAATATTTAACTATCCAATGCATATTGCATACTGATACCTGCTTCTGGAATTTTCACTTCCCGAACTATCCCAACTAAAGATGGGATCCCTAAATGGAATCCAGACTGGAGTCGCATTCAACTAAAGTTACAAGATCCCAACAGGTGCTCTAGGCATTGTTAACTTTTGATTTTCACTAGATGATACAGTTTCATCCATGAACCTTCATTCCTTCGTAAGATAATTTCCGTGAAATGGTTTTTTGGATCTGCCCTACATGAGTAGTCTGCTGATCTTGTAAGGAAAATAAACTTCAGGTATAAAGACGGATGCAGGTGCAGAAATGAAGATGTTCTTAGATGAGATGCTTGCCTCGAGACTCTTTTACTTGGTTTCTTGGTGTAACCTATCTATATTGAAACCTATAATGCTGTGGCTGATTTTGAGATTTTTTTTTTATCTAGTGCCTTCTTGATAACCATTTTTAGATAAAGAGGAAATGTTGTTTTAGTCCAATAACATTTTCTATTTCCTTGATGCAATAACCACCAATTTTATTGTTAAGAGAATACTGCCAATTTTTTATTTGCCTCTTTGGACCTTTATGAATTGATATCTTTGCTTACACGTAATTTTCAATAATTATTTCTTATAAACGTGTGAGTCACAACATGCTAATTCAATTACTATATTTTTCATTTTTATCCGTAAGTGCATGTATGGGCCCACTCAATGGTAGAAGTAACTCAGGATAGATTTGTAGATAGAAAACACACTAGGGTGAAATTAATGATAGAATCACAATAGGCCCTTCCAACAATGTCAAGCAATCAATCAGGGCTCCATTGTTGGGTGGGTTGACTGCGATTTCTTTCATCAAGCAAGTATGATTTTTACAGTTGAAAATCCCTACTATATTTTCATCATTGGGTGGATGTGCTATAATTATGTGCCTCTGGTGGGCTCCTTTGTCTTCTATATTTGGAGTAGCCCACCTAATCATATAATCCAGGCGAGTAAGATGGATTGGATCTTGCACTTGTTGAAGATCACAGTAGGTCTCATCCATCCAATGATGGAAATATGGTGGAGTTATTTAACTTTTAGAATCATGGTGGGCATCTCTTGATAAATGAAGTCAGAATCACATTTCCCAACTTTGGTAACCTATGTGGTTGCCAGTGTAGAGTAAACCCAATGTGCTTTTATAATTGCCCGCATCCCACTGTTGTTTTCTATTGATGTTTGTTTCCAAGGTTGTTTCATATATTGAGTAGGTTCATTATTTGAGCTTATAAATTAATGAAACAACAATTAAGTCAATATTGTCATAAATAGTTTATAAGAAAAAAAATGTAATTATTGAAATTTTGTATGCCATTAAAATCCATTTAAAAATGGTAATTTACAAAGTTTAAAGAAGTAAGATTAAATTGGAAATCAGTAGTTTGATAAATAAATTCGGTTTTTGTTGTATTAAGGAACAGAATATGATATATGACTAAGACAGCCTTTTCCTCTGTATTGTAATGAGGTCTATCAGCAAGGTTATTGTTGTCCTGTGGAAAAATCTAACGATCGGCCATGTCATGATAGGTTGTGGTTACAATAAATAGGTGCATTCACCAGATAAACTAAGATTCTCGTTTGCCTATTATGCCTTTCATACAAAGGTGTCCCACGATGTTATTGTCATTGGATAGATTCCCATCATGGGAGAGAGAATGGGGAACCTTCAATAGCCACAGGTATATTTGGTGTCATCCAGGACTCTTCAGTCTTCCACTGTGCTATACAAGGGAGTATGCAATTTTTACTTTGAGCTTTGAAGAAATAGGTTGTAGTTTGTATGTTTATGGGGCACGGTAAATTACTACACGTCTGAGATAGATAGTGAGATTGCTTGTAACAAGTTTGTTTTCTTCATTGTGACAGATGTGATTTATTCTAAAGTTGAAGTAAACTGTTCTATGGGCTTTTGTCATCTGCTGTTGTGGTGGCCACATATTGTTCTGTCTTCAGGCAAAGAAAGTATGATTCTAAAATCATACGTTCCATTCCCAGGAACCCTGTTTGGGTTGATCTGAAATTGACATTTTTAAACTCCAACAACTTTGGTACCTTAACCGGAAAACAGAAAAAGAAAAGTGTACATTTTGAGAACCGGGTTATTTACCAAGCCAAAGTTTTATGACCTGTTAGATCTGATCTTACATGCTGCTGTGATAGCTGGAATCCTTCTGCTGATGTTGGGTCATAATGTGGATGGGCCATTGTGTGGGGAACACTTTGATGGATCAATTCCCTACAACCTATCACACATTGCAAATGGGATACTCGCAGCATGACAGTGTCATGTCTGGCTTTCAGCCACCAAGTTCATGGTCTGAATCATTTCTGGCATTCAGCCACCAAGTTCATGTGGTCTGAATCATTCCTGGAATGTTTTCTCGTCTTTTTTCCTGGTTTCTTTCTTGCTTTGGCTCACTGGCTAAAGCTTCTAATCATTATCATTTATGTTGGGATTTGGTCAGGTCTCACAAATCCTTCAGAAGCAGGTATTTGGTCCCAAGTCCCAGCTGGGTTGTTCATGCTTCAAGAGCCTCGTTGTGGCTCCATTTGTATACATGAATGTCCATGGAAATGTAACTTTCATCTCACATGGAAATAATGAGCAATTTCAATAGCCAAGCATATAGGTGAAGGAAAGTATACTTCTCCCATTTCCATTTTTTTTTTTTCTTTTTTTGTTGGGTGTGCCTCTTGCCCTAGTGGGCTACCCTTTTCTGTTCTTTTCTTTCTTTTTTTTTTTTTTTTGAATGGCCAAACCTTTGGTGTGCCCAAATACAGTGCAGGCACCTTGCCACTGATCCAATTAGTGGGTTCACATTTCACTCTTTTCCATTTGGATTCATGAAATATCAATGGAAATGTACCTTTTAGCTCATGTGAAAATAAAGAACAAAAGCAATAACGAAGTAAATAGGTGAAATGAAAGTATTTTTCACCAGTTTTCCTATTCATCTGTCTCCACTTTCTGCTGGTAAAAAAAAAAAAAAAAGGAAAAATCTCTCCACCATGAACAAGAGCACATGGAAGCAGGTTGACAGCTTTCAAGTACCAATCTCTGTTATGACACCATAAATGTAGCCCAAAAATCTATATGAACTCGGTTGTACCCACATATATTGGAATGGGGTGGTAGCCCCTGTAGGACTTGTGGACACTTTCAAAACTCACATGAAATGTTGGGGTCTGCCTCTATAACATACATGAAAACTTTGGGTCCGCCTCCAAAACTCACATGAAAATTCTAGATTTACCCACAAAATTCAAATACTTGTTTGGGTCCGCCCCGCTCAAATAAAAACCGTGGGTCCACCACTGTATGAATGCATTTATGGAACAAAGGAATTCTCAACCTGCCATATGGCATCCATTACTGTTTTGTAGGCACATATTCTCATCCATGAGGGGAATCTAGTTTTTATTTTTTAGATCAATCGTGAAGGAATAGGGATGTTCATGGGCCAGGTTGGGCGGGCTGAGGTTTATCCAGGCCCGGCCCGACTTCTAATATATATAGTATATATGTGTGTGTGTGTACAAATCCAATTTCTTGGTTTTCCTTTTCGTTCACCCTCTCCTGCCTAGATTCACAGGGCCTGTTTTGGAGTGGAGGAGAAATCTAAATGTGGGTTTGACTGGGCCTGTGCTTTGCCTATTTTGGGCTGAATGTGTTGGTCTGGTGAGTAAAGGAAAATGGGTGGTTTTGGATGATTTTGGATGAGGTGGAATGAGATCTTTGGTGGGGTGGATATGGTGTGGGGAGTTTGTGGCACCAGTGTATTTCCATCTTTCCATTGTTCACCTATCACCACTGACCAACCTGTTTGTGTGTGTGGCTGTTGATCCTTGCATTTATGATTTGTTGGTTTTCAGTTCTCACTTTCTATCTATATGAAAATTATTGGAACCCACATACATCCACTATTTTCTCCATATGTGGCAACTTGTGTTTTTTCATTGGGACAGTTGATCATGGGCCGGTCTCATCCTAGATGGGCCATGTCACGACAAAAATTGTAGAATTTCTAGGAATTGATTAAAAAAAAAAAAAGAAGGCTTCCATGGAAGGAGTAATTAATTGGGGAAGAGTAAAATGTGGGACCATCAGATTTCTAGGATTTAATTTCATGGGAAGGCAAACGTTTTTTCTACCAAAGGATTTAAATTTTGGTAGCATCTTCAGCATCTCTGCCCATTATCTTCACTTCTATCCACCGTTTCTGATGGGTCACCCATTAGATAAGGTGAGTGACCCATTAATAATTTATTTATGGGATTTTTATGAAAAGAAATTTAAGTTTAAACTTTTATTAAATGATCTTACGAAGAAAAATAATGAAATGACAACAGAGTTGTTCCTACAATTCTCTTATTATGAAAATACCCCAATTGATGATATTGTCAACTTGATTGAAGATATCGTCATTCTCCTATAATTTTTCTCCTTGCTCTTATGATTTTAGCTTTTAATATTCTTGTTACTTGCTCTATGCCCACGTAACATCTACTACGATCAAAGAAAATCTTCTTCCATATTCCGCACTAGTATTTTTCCTCTCATTAAGATAAAATCTCATCTTTTTTTTTTCTCCTTCCTACTCTTCCTCATGCTCTATCTCTCTCTTCATCTTCTTCAAATTCTTTAAAAGGGATTTTCCTAAAATCTGTCATCCAAATGTCTCCGAAAAGCGTCATGAGAGAGACCGCGGTGTCCTCTTCTGGGGTGGTGTAGGAAAAGTCGTTTTGTTTTATTTCTTCATCAAATCATTTAATTAGAATTTAAGCTTAATTATTTCGTAAAAATCTCTTTATTTATTTATTTATTTACTTGGTACCCCTTCTTCCCAAAGGAAAAATCCTGCCTCTTCCCCCTTTTCTAGAAGCCTCTTACCGTTTAAGAGTGTCAATTTCCACCATTGAAAATCAACACCTTCTGTCAACCGTAAAAGGACTTTGCCCATAAATCTCAACAGTGTAGATTGGTCCGATCAGGTGAAAATTCATCCATCCCCATGTGGGTCCACTGGCCATAGGGATGATGATTACATACATGCTTTGATTACAATCTGTATACATGTGATTGTTTACGTTGTGTGTGGTGATTGCATGCAAGGAAGAGGATTTGGAGACATCGACCCTGCCATAAACTACTTATGTTCATGCCAGGAAAACTACAGAGCCAGCATCAAAACTAAAGAAGAACAATCCATTCTCGTAAATGTCTATACATTCTGTATACACGTTTCATTGTCACTTTGCATTACAAAAAACAACACCCACTTTAGATAGACCACAATCTGGGGAATGTCCACCACAGATTAAAACAACAAGTATCATGAATTCATGATTCATGTCATTGGCAGGGATCAACATTTAACACCCCCAATGTCCACTGGCCCAAAAAAATATTAATAAAACAAAATAGAGTCATTGCATTGCAAAGGGGAGAGCTGAGAAAGGCCTTAAGGTTGATCAGAATCAGAGGAAGAGAAGAGTGAAGCAAGGTCTATGGAAGGTACATGGAAACTAAGGAGATCAAACTCTGGCAGTTTCATTGAGGGGAATTTAAGGTCAGGCATGGGAGGGAATGCTATGTTGGGCATGTTGAATTGGATGTTGGGGATGGCTGGCATTTCTGTAGTTTCAACCGTGCCGGTGACTGCAGCGGTGGGGGCGGGGGAGGGGGCTTCTGATAAGAATCTAGCGGCCCTGCAATGATCCATCATTGTTGCTGCCATGGCTATGGCTAGAAAGAATGGTAGTAAGTTGCCATGTCCATGTGCCATGGCTCAAATTCAAATTATGGGGATGGAATTGAGGGTACCCCAGTTGGAGCCTAGGGTGGTCATGAGCATTGGACCATAAAATTTAGGTGTTGGGTATTTTTATAGATGGAATGTTGTTGAATTGGTCAAAGGGTAGTAGAAGAGTAAAAATCAAAGAATGGGAGCATAAATGAGAAATGGCCTCCTTGTGGATGAGAGTCCTTTTCTGCATTAGATTTAGGTGGTTGGTAGTTGGTTGGAGATGCATGGGATCAGGATATTTTTAAGTTTTTGAGAGATGCAGGAAGGGGCACTCACATGCTCATGTCCACCCGTGTGCATCATCCGGCCCACTCGATGGGTGGCCCACCATATATGGTTTTTGAGTGAACTAACCTATATAAGAAAGTCAACTTCTTAAACGGGCTTATTTTTAAGGCCCAACAGCACACAGAACTAAAGTTCCCACATGAAGCCCAGCCACATGCAGAAAGGGCTCAGGTAGGCTGTTCATTGGCTGCGAGCCAACAAGCAGCCCAGATTGTACGTCATTCAGAATGATTTTCTGGTCCAGATACAGTCCTTTTGCTTGAAGGACCAGGCCCCAGAAACCAGCTGGGTCAATAGGATCCTTTACACATATGATCAAGGCCCAGGCCCTGCCTGCTTGGCTGACCGTTCAAAAAATCACTCGTCTCCATCAGTATCACCCCATAGCCAAAAATATATATATCCCAGATTCAGCTCAATGCAGGCAAGCCCATAAAAGCCCATAAAGTGTAAATTTCTACATAGGAAAAAGTAATCACTTTTCTCACCTTTCCACCTTACATTACCCAGACATCATCTTTCATAGTTTCATTCATTCAGTATTCTCAATACTATTTCTTCTGAGGTGTAACAATATGGTTTGAAGACCATACCCATAATGCAGTTAAGTCAGTTCCATCATAATCTCATCTTCAGTGACAGTGCAGCTCACATCCAGTTCCTTTAAGGCCCGTTTGGCACTTTACTATAATCAATCTAACTATATATGAGACTCCAGTTATAGCCCTAACATACAGGGCGGCCTACGATCAAGCCAACGTAAGCCCCACGTATGTATGTACAACAACCATACACAATACAAAATCATCTCTCTTATAAGAGAATGGCACAAAAACCAAGTGCAAATACAAACCCAAAATGCATCTCCAAGAGTAGATAAATATTAACTAACTAGATAACTTTGTTGCTTTCCTAGTTAGTAATCATCATCACCCAGAAACATTCCAACATGAAGAACATGCTCCTTGTCTTCATCTCTGTCTTCTTCCTCTTCTTCTAAGAGGAAGCCCCCATACCCATACTGAAATGTTTCTATAGTAGAAGCCTTTTTAAGCGCCTCGTCGTCAATGAGCAAACCAATGCAGTCCCTCACATCCAACACCTTCAGCTCTTTGCACCCCTCTAATATCAGCATCAAAGCACCTTTGGACATGAAAGACCCTCTTAGATGAAGATGCTTTATCTTTGGAAGAAACTCGGTGATCGAAAACACTTCATCAGCAGTAATCCAACCGCGCGTTACCATTCCAAAGAAGTGATGGCAGTGGCAGTTGATTTCTGAAAGGATTTCCTTGAAACTAACTGGTATAGATTGCATACACAACCATTCAAGTTCTTTCCATCTGCATATGAGATCTGGGATGCGTTTCTCTACCTCTTCTTCCATCGTGTCAGGCAAAGCAAGGATACTCAATGCAGGGCATCTGTCATAGGAGTCATTAAACAAGAAAAACAAGAGTGGTTTTTTTTAGTGTGGCATTGGGCAAACTTTTTAAGGATGTGAATCTAGGGCTGTCAAAGGGGCTAGGCCGGGCCTCGGGTTGTCTTAGCCCTTACCTTCAATATATGCAAGGTCGGGCCTAAGTGGGCCAAAGCCCTCTGAGGGCCTTCACCATCTAAGCCCTTACCCTACCCTCAAAGGCCCAAGCCGGGCCAGCGCAGATCGAGCTCAAAGCTTCAAAACAAGAAAACTACTTTTTTAAACATTGTTACCAAAATTTGAGTGTGATCGAGCGTTATGAGTGTGATTGAGCGTAATCTTGTCTAACCTCAATTGCAAAGAAACCATTAAGAAAACATCCGTTATATTGTCTAATCTCAATTACAAACAAACCATTAAGAAAACATCGGGAGAATATTAATCATCTCTAAAGACTTTCTTTTATTGAATAAAGTCATACATGCTTTGTCAACTTGGGTTGGGTTCTAAACATATGATTTTATTTATTTTGACAAAGAAGGAAAATTGTTAAAGAGTATGAGGGCTATAGTGCCAGGGTCGGGCCAGGCTAGTACTGTCCAAACCCGGCCCTCAAATATCAAGGCTTGCAAAAAATTTTCCAAGCTCGGCCCTAGGGCTTCTCGTTAGAAACAAAAGCCCTCATTTTAAGGGCTTTTTGGGCCGGGCCCCCTTTCTCAGGGCCAAATTGACAGGCACCGCATCGTGCTCTATTCTATTTTAAAATAGGACACATGACAAAGTTTTATATGTCTAATATAATATACAAAATGGATGAAAGGGCAAACCCATATTGTGTGCTTAAAGTTCATATGGCCATGTGCATCGCCTTAATTTTTTGGTTGATTAGATTCCAAAGCCAACTTTTCTCAGGTAGATTTAGTGAAACCCATAAACTTCATCATACCTACAATTTTGAAAGTTGGAGAGTATTTGTGGATAAATCTTTAATTCTAGATCCTCCCCAGCTTTCATAAGAGAGATTTGTGCTACTTTTTAACAAGGACATATAGAAGAGTTGTCGATGCTAAAGAAAGACTAGGGATCTATTGTCGTGAATGTCAATCAGATTCAATGAATGTTTTTAGCCAATATCCAATACATAGGGCTAGTAGGTGGTTCTGTGTATCCGTGGGTTTACCAATTATCAACCGGGGGGGGGGGGGGGGGGGCGGGTTCCCATGTTACCAAAAAAAAAAAAAAAAAAATCAGCCATCCACTCTAAGACCATAAAATAGATGTTAATTAAAGTTTTTATCTTAATCTTTCATTTTGTAGCCTTAATTCAAACAATATATAATAACATTTAATAGACCTAATCATTTTTAGATGACAAGATCCTATAGCCCTCTTCTATATGTTGGGCTAATTGGCATGGAAAATAATACATCATCTATGTTAGAAAGAACAAAGAAACTATATTTGCAGAGGTTTAAGAGACTCATTGCCATTATCATTGTCAAAGCATTGTCCCAACTTTAGTGAAGAGAGTCCTGTTACATGAAAATTCTTACTTCCAGAAGTATGGTCCGCAACATGTTCAACAACAGAACCCTTTATTCTCTTTTTGTATTTTCTTTCTCCTTTAATGAAAGTTTTTTGCTATTAATTTTTAGTAATTCCCATAAATGAAACCTAGTTTTTGATATTTAGGGTCATGTTCTCCTAAGAGGTACATACTTTTATCAAGTTGGATGCATGATTGAAATGTCTCATAGTGGATATGATTTTCAATAGAAAAAAACCATTTCAATTAATCATCACAACCATTGGTTTAACTGCCTTGGAATTCTAAAGGTGTACGTTTTAGATGAAAATCTTATGAGATTTAATTCAACGGTGAGTATAATTCAGATTAGTATCGAATTAGGATAGGTTACAATATCTTTGTTGATTGATAGACTAAGTCAATCCAGCTGTCGAGGGTCTCGCGGCCATACGTGTGGGCCCAATAATGGCCCCATATGCCAACACATGGGTGCTTGAGTTGGGGTCTCTTGCTTGAAAAAAGACTTACTTATATAGCATAGTCTAATCTATTTAAAGATTAAGTTTATGATCCATTGAGATAAAAGCATCTTGTCCCATCAGATGACCCTTTTCAATCAAATAGTTACCCTCTAAACAGCAGTTCATGCTTAAAAATGAAAGGCTAAGATCATCCAATCAGAATGGTTTGGGGGCTCTTGTAGATTGTAAGGCACTGAAAAAATAATGGTTGGGGTGCTTACTGTTCAGCTACACAAGTCCAGGCCTCCATTGAAACACCTTCACTGGGAAATAACACCTTCCAAGCAGATCGACGGCCGCGATTGACTGCAAACTTGAGAAAGCCTGAGAAAGAAAAGGCCTCCAAGTGGTACTGGGCCATGAACCTCTCAACAAAAGGGCTGTCTGGGACTCTCAGATCCAAGTCGCTAAAGTTAAGAGTCTGCCACAGGATAGGATTGAGAGAGGCTTTGTACCATGACCTGCAAACAAAAGGCACCCCCACGCTCAGGTCTTCCAAACCCAACCTCTGAAATATGTTTAACAGACAGTCAATTTGCAACCCCTCCCATTTCCTTCCCTCTTCACCTTCTTCCATTTCTCCTCTTTCTTGTTCACTTCACCACATGCACCACATGCACTAGTCTAGTGTTTCCTTCAACCTTTTAAACAAATAATGAGGCTTGGATTAAATTGTTTGTTTGCCATAGTTCACTCACTTAATAACTAGGGGTGGAAATGTTTGGGCGTCTTCATATGGGTTCATAGTCTCTCCTTTAGGTCACTAAAACTAGGGTTGGAAATGGGTTGTTGAGCATTTTGGGCCGCACGTTCATCGCTCAGGTTTAAACCTGATCCATTTATTTATTTTTTTGAATTAGAACTCGATCGACTCACAAGGTTTTTTTTTTGGTACCCATCAATCTGGGTTGGGAGCCCTTTCGAAGACGACATCATGCTCGCTACAAGAAGATAGCCTATATATGAAAGAAGGAAGCTGAGGATTAATACCTAAAAAGTAGGGCGAGAAACAGGGCACCAACCAATTGGGCTACCCCTCATTCTCAACTCAACTCAAAGGTTAAAAGGATCAGCCAAAACCTTAACTAACAGGGCATGCTCAGTTTGGGGTGGTGAGTTATAATGCAATTAGTTGGATTAGATTGGATTGGTGCAGCGAATCAAATTGCATGATGGACTTAATTCAAATTCATTTAATCTATAAATCAAGTGAGAAATGTCAACTTAAACTCAACCCCAAAAAATACGAAAGTGTCGTCACAAAACCTGAATTGTAAAATTGGGTACACAAGTAAACTTATACCCAACAACTAGACTTGGTCCGGGACTTGATCATTAACTGTGTTGCAACAGTGGATCCAGACCCCAAAGATTAATAGGTCCAATAGGCCCAAACACTCTGAATAACGAGCTTTTTCACAAGTCAAACAGTTGCAAACGCACACTGTTGTATGAATTGGGAGCAATACAGAGTCCAAACAAGGAAATATTAAATGAAATCAGCCAATGAATTGTTGGTATATATAAAAAGCAAAATCTGTTAGAAGTCTTTTTCAGTCCTTATCAGTTCCAGGGGAGGAGGGTTGCCCCAATCATGCATGAGGTAGTTGATTCACCCAACCATGGCCCAAGTCCATGTGGGCCCTGGGCCTTATATGTGACCCCAATATCGAATGGATCGAAAAGATATGAGATTTGATTGATTGCTTGGATAGAGTCAAAATGGGATGGTCCACTTATCAGAAAGCTAAGAGGCCATTTTTGTTGATTGATGGCTTTGATTAAGTGTCCATGTATTCACATGGGCCTGGGCTCGGCCCATACAGAATGGATGAAGTTTTACTCTTTCACTATTCGAGTATTCATCCTCTTGGGATGGGATAACATTTTCAAAACCTTTTTGTCCAAGGCCGGCAAGTATAAAAGGGTTGCTTTCAGATAGATTGAGATGGGCAGGGACACCTACACTAGATAGATATGATGTGATATCCGAAGGAGTCCGGATCCCCTGTTTCAATGAAACCGGCAAATGCTGTTTCGACCTATCCCCAAGCGCCATCTATATGAAATGTAATATAAGGCCTATCCCCAAGCGCCACCTATATGAAATGTAATATAAGGTAATTGTACAAGCTCAATTGCTTCCTCGCAATAAAAATATTTTATATAGGTGGTGTTCGAGGATAGGCCGAAATGATATTTTTCCTATTTTGTTGAAAGAGGAGATCCGGACTCATCTTAAAGGCTCGAACATTGTTTCATCATCATCAAATCCTGATTCCAATGTTGGATTAGCTACGTGAATTATGTTTTGTTATTTTAATCTATCCCTAGCCAAAAAAATCCTCAAATATATAGGTTGCATACCTCTTTAGCTATGCAAACTATGCAATCAACCAGCATGTGCCAAACAATGGGAAAATGGCCAATGCAAAAAATTAGAAGTCTTTCCTTCCTGATGATAAATCATAGGCGTCATACAAATGTCTCATCAGATGGAGAGCAATCACGCCATACAAGGAAATGTTGCAACACATGAATCTGAGCCCTATCAAAATGATAGGGCCTTCATTTGCCTAGCAGTATTTCCACGAAAGTGATTCTATTTCTAAAAAATACATTATTTTACCGTAAATACAATGATAAAGTACCGTAAAAGTAAGTCTTCACTTCAACTATCTAGTTGTTATCCTATATTCTACATCCTCCTCAATGGGTTGTTCAGTCGGTTGGCAACCATGCATATCACCTGACTATTTGCGGATCGATCCCTAGGAATGACACTCTTTCCACTTGTATAGGTTATCCTTTCCACTTTGTGGGCTCCTTTTCCTAACTTGTGTGGGCTCTCTTTGGTCTAACCCGGTAGGTTAGGATAAAAAAAAAAAAAAAAATCATTCTCAATCTCTCAATCTTTACTAATTATAATGGAGTCAATGTATCATAAAGAATCTCTCCATAGTATCTCTAAAACTTCAATTATGAATAGCTTTTTTTTTTTTTTTTTCATCATGTTCCTGCTAAAGTCGTAACTCATATCTCCTGTCTTTGTACTATTTATTCAATCAATAATTTCTAGGCTTCTAATGATAGAAGGAAAAATGAGTGTGAGATGTAATTTTACTTTTTCATTGTAATATTTTATTGAAAATGCACCCTAATTTCATCTAATACAGTATAGTAGTTACATTTCCATGAAAATACAAATAAACAAAAAGAGGTTGCATTTAGATGAATGGGTTTTTTTTTTTATGAAAATATACCTTTTTGGTAAATTTCTCAATTAAAAAGTACATTCAATGTTGCTCATCTCACCTTACATAATTAGAAAAGTGTTAAAAAACATAAATAAAATAAGAAAAGAGAGTGATAGAAAGGGGTAGATTGGTAGAAAATGTACGTTCCTGAGATAGAAATGGACATCTAAACACCACTTGCATTTATATCAATTGAAAATAAGATAGAGTTTTATGAAAATGTGGATAGCCAATAACATATACTTTCTTCTCCACCATGATATTTATCATTATGGAAACGTGAATGACATGAAGAACGTAATTAACTTGTAATCCGCATGGTTTTAGTTATCATATTCGCGAATGCCAAGATTTTTGGTGTATTGGCAGTGGCGCGGTTCTAGGAATTCAAGTCAGTGGTGTCAATAAAAGACTTATCTTCCGCAAATTGAATAAATTTGTTTTCCCCTTTATAACCATCTGTAGTCTACTTTCAATAATGCAACAAATATAATATAAAATTTTCAAATAATCTATTACCGATAATCCAACAAAGATAATATTGAATTCTTAAAAAAAAAAAAAATTAATACATTGTTACTAATAGTTCTTAATTCAAAAAGAAAATCCAAATACATAAACCCCTACAGCTGCCCATAATAGGTTTTCATATGTCGAAATCGTTGCATAATAGCTTCATTATCAACACTAGAAACCACATCCTTTTCAATATATGTTTCCAAACAATTATTCATCTATTTATCTCCCATTCGGTTATGCAACATGTTATTTACATACTTCATTGCTGAAAAAGCTTTTTCTATCGTCACAGTTGCTACTAGTAAACTTAACGCCAATTTTAGAAGTAAATAAACTAATTTGTATATGATATTCTTCTTTGTCTTCACTAATTTTCTAGCAATGTTACAAATTCCTTAAAGTTCTAAAAACTCGTTGCTAGAGCACATATCAGCAATGTTGGTCCATTAATTTTTTAAAATTTTGATAGACAGTGGACCCATTAACTTAGGCGGTGGGTATTTTAAGGTATAAAGTTAGCTAATATGGAGGTGAAACTCTTAAATTGAGTGGGGTCAAACTCAAAAGTATATGCATCATCAAATTCAAAATTTCAATTCATGATATAATTTTTTTTATTGTTAAATACTGTTTCAGATCTCAGTAGGGTCAATTGACCCCACTGTGATCAATGTGGTGTCGCCCATGTGTACTGGTTGATATAATTGCTCTCACTTGCTTAACAAAAGAAGATGAAAAAAATAAAATAAAAAACTACTCTCACTTGATAATCTGAATTGATAAGACGCGTCAGTTCACCTGACTGTCCAGGGACCAACTTTTGGCATGCCATCTTCCCTCACCCGACGTTCATTTCACCTCACCCGAGGTCTTCCTTCCATCACCCGATGGCTTCTTCCACTAGCGGGGGGGGGGGGCTTTTTACTCCATTTTGGCAGTGGATGACAGTGGGGGAGGGGGGGGGCTTTTTACTCCATTTTGGCAGTGGATGACAGTGGTGGGGGGGGGGCCTCACCCGACGTTCATTTCACCTCACCCGAGGTCTTCCTTCCATCACCCGATGGCTTCTTCCACTAGCGGGGGGGGGGGGGGGGGGGGGGTGGCTTTTTACTCCATTTTGGCAGTGGATGACCGTGGGGGGGGGGGGGGGGCGCGGGGCGGGGGCGTTTTTACTCCATTTTGGCCATGGATGACAATAAATAAGCCAAAGTCAAAGATAGCCCTACAATTGAAAGGTGGGTCATGGCTCATCTAGGGTGTTGCTGAAGGCAGAATTGAAAGGTGAAGGGGTCAAAATCACAGTCCACGTCACTTGACTAAAGCAATTGCTATTCATTATTTCATTAATGGGAAAGTACGTGTAATTCAATAACTTACAGGAAACTTCTCACTTCCATATATTAGTATACCTCATTGGCTCAAATTCTTATCCGATTACTTAAACTAACAAATCAGGAACTGTCCTAATCAACCTGAGGATTTGATATATATATATATATATATAGAGAGAGAGAGAGAGAGAAAGAGAGAGAGAGAGAGAGAGAGAGAGAGAGAGAGAAATGTTCCCCACCAGCTAGGTCCACATGGGGACGTCTGGATCCAACAGTCCAAGAGGTGGGGGCCATAAAAATTGGGGACCCCCAAGTTTAAGGCTCCCAAAGGATGTATGCAAAAAAATCCTCACCTATGGTCCCATCCATCCGTGAAAGACATGTGGGGGCCAGAGAACCCTCTCAATTCATGGCTTGACCGTGACTCATGGAGATATCCATTTGTGGAGCTTCCATAGGAAAAAATCTTTTCTCAAATTATAGAATATGGTTGGGAGTTTGAATTCGATTTCTTTGACATGAATCACGAGATATAATTTTAGAGAATGAGATGTTGCCCATTTGGTTGTGAATCCCGCTTAGGAATCAATTTCTAGGTATACTCTTTTTATACATGTCCGTGTTCTCTCCATACTGGTACGATTGCTCTCATCGGTTGACGTTTGTCATTTAAAAATTCATGTAAATGAATTTCTGGCAAGAATATAAGAGCATTTGAAATTGGGTGGACCCGAATTCCTAAAATTCTTGCTATCGAACGAGCCCTAGAAGTGGGATCTACTAGATCAGTGGTCTAGATTGTCTTGTCTAGAAGGCCACACTGATGGGCAACAACTGAACCTTCCTCTCTCTTGAATCCCAGCCCCTTGATTGGGTACTAAAAAAAGTACATGGCTTTCCCACTCTTGGCAATGGAAATTCTCAATCCCCCATGGGTGCAGGCTCTCTCCCCCTTTTTAATGTGCGTACAGGTACTCTCAAGTCTCAGGCCCCTTCTAGGCTTAAAAAAAAAAAAAAAAAAAAAGCCCGGGCCCAGTCTAAATTGGTTCCACCAAAAAGATACCGAGGCCAAATTCAACAGTGTTCAGGTCACTTCCTAGAAAAAAGGGGAAAATTTAAAATAAGTCCTTAAGTTTTTGCTTTATTTAAAAAAAAAGACACAAGTTTTAAAACTTTTCAAATTAGTCTCTAAATTTTTCGTGAAGTTTTTTCAATTAAGGACATTAATCCATTTAAAGCTATTTTTTGGCAACTTTTTTCTTCAATTTTTTTAAACTACTCAAATTATCTTTTAATGAAATAAAACCCCTTTCACTTCCTCTATATTTTCTTTCTTTTTTTTCACTGCCAGCCTTATAGTGGTCGATAAAAACTAGCATTTCCACATAAATCGGCTAAATGTAGTGGCACCCAGAATCATGTCATGACTTTAAACGAATGTACTCTGGGTATTTTTAAAAAAATGAGAGAAAATACCATAAAAAATGCCTTTAAATGACCATATAGCCATAATTGAAGTTTTATTGAAAAATGTAGCGATTAATTTGAAATATTTTAAAACTTGTGTCTTTTTTTGAAATAAGGTAAAAACCCAAGGCCTTATTTGAAAAATTCCCAAAGAAAAAAAAGTTGTCTAGGTCACGTGTCTCGCATGTGTGTGATGCGGCTTACAACTCTGCAACTATCCGAATAATAATGCAAAGTGCAGGCCATTATCCCTACATTCCATCCCACCACGTGTTATGCACGATGTCTTGATGTCTTTTTTTTTTTTGTCTGTAATTGTTATTATATTAAAAAAAAAAGAAAAAAAAAAGTAAGCTTTCCTTACATGAATGAATTTACAATTGGTAACTTGGGTGTCTAACTTATTATTTTTCTACCCAGCTTAGGGGGCTGGACCTGCTATTTGGTGAGGAAAGTAAACCTGGGTGAATGAAGTGGACCTCGTCTTGGGTATCGCTGCCCTCGGGTAAGAGAAGGTGGCTTTACGGGTTCGAATTTTAAAAAGCCAATTAGAAGTTTGTGTCTCATTTCTTTTGGGGTAAGAGGCTGTTCTTCTTCGGTGACTTATCTTTTGAAAAGCTTAAAGCATGTTTGGTAACAAGCAATGAATTCATAGATGTGAAGAGTCTTCACTACCATTAAAATAAGGATTTTTCGCTGGAGATTTATATAGTTGAGGATTTTATATTGATTTTGGTGTGTATTGATACATATATTTGAGAGAAATAGGGTTCGGTGTACAAATCCACTTATGTGAGGGTTTTCAAATCTTATGGGGTGATTGGATCTAAAAATCCTAACAAATGAAGATTTCAATTCGCCTAAATCCTCATGAATTTATAATTACCAAAATATGGATTTACAACAACTTTAGGAAAACCGAAAATCTTTTTCCTAAAGATTTCATTGCCAAACGTGTCGTAAAAGTTTTTTTTTTTTTTTTCCTCTCCAAATTGGACTACTAATTTATTTGTTTATTTACCACATGAGAGTAAGGCAGTCACACAAGTGGTTAAAAGAGCCCACAAAAGTGGTAAGGTAACCCACAAATGTTAAGATAACATCTGGGGACGCCAACCAACTTTCGGGTTTTGATAATAAAAAAAAAAACAAAAAAAACAAGGGGATCCACCTACGACAATCAAACTTGGATGGACGGTTGTGAAATAAATGGCATCAAGGCATTAATAAGCTATATTGAATAGGGCCCACATTATGATTTGAATCGGAACAGGATTGTTAAATAATGACGTGGTAGATCATGGTTGGTCCACAAGCGATCACCGTGGGATAAAGCCTCATCAGATCCGGACTCCACCAAGACCATATATTGCCTTAATTTTGACCCCCCTCATATTTGAATCATCTCCACGTGCCTGTCATGCTTGCAACACAAGGTGGTGGATAGCTGTCAAAGTGACATAAGCACTTCTCCTTCTGTTTGATGGTTTTTCTTCCCTGCTTGCCTTTTTCCTAAAATAAATAAAATACAATTCTACAAAAGCATATATTATATTTATTTATAAAGAAAATATATAATTTTGGAATATGAAACTGGTTTGAAAAATTCACAGACCAGACCGGCTTGGGCCCATCCCAGGCTCGGTCCCTTTTGGGCCTGCTTAAATCAGAAATTTGGGTGCATTTAATAGTTTGTCCAAGCTTAGATTAAGTGACATAAAGCCATGCCTATAATCCGGTCTAACCCAAATAAGAAGCACTTCATATTTAGTGATTGCAAGCCCGGACCACTTGACTAAACGGCATGGCTTGGGCTCGACATGTGTAAGGAATTGGGCTAGTCATGGAGCCATAATTCTAAAGTCGGGTCAATCTTGGATAAACCTTTAGTCAGCCATGAGAACCCATGCTGCCATATAAGTAGGGATGTAAATAAGTCTATGATTCTCCGATTATCCAGACGTTCCGACCCATTAAAAACCGGAGTCTGTGTCCTTATTTAGGCCCCGATAAGTAAATGGGTCGAGGTCCGGTTCCACCTTGGTTCAAAACCATGGACCCGAAACCTTACATATTACCTCAATTTTCGAAAATCTCTCTTAAAAATCATATTTTTTAATATCATTTTCTACTTAGACTCAGACCCGGATATAGACCCGTCCCATATATGGTTCTGGTTCTAGTTTCGAAGCCGGAGCCAAAAAATCGATTCCAAAACGGTTCCAGGTCCGGATCCAATTCCACATTCTTTTTAACGGTTCCGATTTCAAGTCCGGAACCGGCCCGTGAAACATATGTTACATATCAATAAAAGTCAAGGGGCCTTTTATAATCTTTCTTCCTTCAAAAATGGGAAAACACTACATAAAGATGAGGGAAAGGATAACAGCCACAGAAAGAGCAATACCTTTACAGCGAATCTTGGACCTTTTTGTAATTCAAAAAACGTACAAGGGGGATTCGAATAAATCCCCCAACCATAAACATCAGTCTCATGTAGTTCGCTGTGCGCTGTATCCGTCGTTCGTCCGAACACACAGTCAGAGCGCAGTTATTCTTTTGATTTGAAGGTTAGAAATCAAATCCCTCCTTCATAACAAAACCAAAACCCTAATTTATCTAAGAATCCGACTTTGATTTCTATCAATCTCTTCACTTTCTCTGCATTTGTCTTCAAAATCTCACTTTTCTGTAAGTAAACAATCTCGCACAATGGAATTGGAACTTTCTAGGGTTTGTATCTGATCGTGTTTGAGTTCTCTGTTACTTTAGTCTTGATTTTTAGGTGTTTTTGTGGTGGATCTAATGATTTGTGTCATGAATCTCACTATCATCTGATTCGTTTTATTTTTTTTTTTTTCTCGATTCTACTTCACAGCAGCTGTGCTGTTTAAATTTTGTGAGGAATTTTGTTGAAGAGAAGAATTTTGCTGTTTGTTTAGGGCATGTTTGCAGAGAATGGAAGTGGTTTTGTGAGGTGAAGCAATTTTAGTTTGCTTCTTGTAGAGATTTTCCACGGTTTTGATTTTCCATAGTGATTTGTTTTTCACTGGTTTCTCGTGGAAATCAGGTTCAGATGACGGTGGTAGGGAAGTGGTTTCCATATTGATTGAGAAGTGTTTTTTTTTGGGAAGTGTGGAAAGTGAAATTCTCAGTTTTCATCTTCCCAAAAAAACAAAACAATGGGAGTCTTAGGGTTTTGAATCTTCAGTAGCCCTTCTTTTTTTTTTCTCCTTTTTTGTGCTTTGGAGCAATTGTATGGTTGTTGACCTTGTGATGTACATGCTAATCTTCTTTACACTTGAAGTCTATGGTTTGGTGATCCGGACAGTTGATCTGAAAGGATAGACCCTGCCTCTAATTATCTCCTAGATTTGACAATTTGGACTTGGAGTTGGAAGCCTAGGATCTTCCAATCTGGGTTATTGTTGAGCTGGTCTATTCTGGCAGTGAGCATGTGAGTTCAACAATGAGGGACACTCTGCCATGGGCTGGCATGTATAAATGTGAGACCCAGCAGATCAGTAGTCTGTAATATCTCATTTAGTCCTTGAAACACTTGAAGAAACTTTCGAGAGAATGACGTTGAATTCTTAATGGTTTGTTCGTTTGCACTTTGGATCATACTCTGGCTGAGATATGTTTGGCAGATGGTTATCCTTTTCTAGTGTGAGTTTTGGTGGTGTGGTTTCGGATATTGTATTTGTTAGGATACTGCAAGTTCAACTTGTCCACTCCGATAAATTATGATCAGCACCGATGATGATTTGCGGAGGAATAAAGACATAATTTCCACCAAATGTAGTTTTTGATTTGTACGGCACCACAAGATCGTGGTAGGATCTGGTTCCCACGAAGGAACTGAACCATTTAGTCGATTACCAGAAGGACCCAATCCATAGAAGCTGGGCGTGAATCTTATTTTTGCTTCATTTGGCAATTGCCTGTATTTAGGTCTCCAGTTATGGACCAGTCCAGGGGTAACATGACATTTGAGATGGTTTGTGCTTGTAAGTAGAAGATCAGAAGCAGCCTCAGTATGAAATGCTGAAGGGTGATAGGTCCAGTGAACTAAAGGACGATCATTATAAGCCTGGAGTGATGTAGTGAGAAAAAATACCTGCTATATTACGGATTTTTTTTTTTAAACATGGTCTTTAATAGGGTTTAGTAGGAAGTAGAACTCACAAGGCTGATCCCAAATAGATGGATTATATAATGGTGACAACAAGTTATAGACTAGTCCAGTGATTAGAACGGTTTGGCCTCTATCCCGTCCATACCTGATTGACCGGATATCTAAGTAATTAGGTTTAGGCCTAGATTTTGCTCCAAAAAGAGGTATACTAACGGACCTGTTTACCTGAAGAAGTAAACCAGTAAAAACAGGGTATAGAGTATAGAGACCCTATTGTAGCTACATTTTAACAGGTAGGCTTGGCTCAATAGTTGTGGACCCATCCGATAATTGGATCAGATATAGGTTTCCAAAACTCAGTCGGTCCCATGACCTAATCTTTTTATATTTCCTGGTCCCTTATTCCAGTTTTTAAATCGACCGTACCTTGCAATATCCAGAAAATATACAATGTTGCCCATTGCAAATATTATCCTGTGTTGTGCCGTAACTTGTAGCTTGACTTGGCACGGTTTTTACAAGTTGTCCAAACTCTCGAAAACTTTGAACAGTGGTCCAGAAGATTTTATACGTGGAATGATTATTGTCTAGAAAAACCGTTTACAATTTTTAAGTGTTGACCCATCTGTGAGGTGAAACAGGTTGGTCAATTGATCAACTTATTCCCAAGCTAATAGGCTTTGTGTTTGGTTCCATTTGATGATTTAAGTTTCTGCACTGAATAGGCATAAGAGCTAGATGGAGTGTTTGGAATCCAAGGGTGAATGGATATACAGTGTGTGGAGTCATCCTCTTGGATTTCATTGTGTGGTAGGGATCTCTCATTAATCATGGGTTGATCTTCTTTTTTTGTGATTTTTCACTGGAGTTTTAGCCATTGAAGTAGTGTGTCACTTAGCAGTGTATGAAATCTTTGAGTATCATTGAATTGAGACAAACATTACCTCTTGCATCGCTAAGTATAGTACTCCTGTTTGCTATATAGGACTTGATATGCAGGTTTGACTTAGTCCAATATGAATCCCTGTGAAAGGAAAATGGTATGATCTGAATAAGTGTGTTGCTCATTAACAGATACCCATACATTTTGTTAAAGCATAATACAGGGGTTACGGGAAGAATTTGAGTTTGATGCTTATGGCTTGTTTTAATGATATCTATTGATTTTTTTCTCTTTTCTTTCTTCTTTTAATAAAATTTGACCGTCTTTGAGAAATTTTTGCTTGTAGTTTCGAATTAAATTGCATTCAACCAGAACTTAAATCAGAAATGCTGGTAGCATGTTGAATCTGTTGCAGCCGAGTATATTTTCTGAGAGTGTTTTTTTTTTTTTTTTTTTTTGAAGTTAAAGAAAGATGCCGGAGTCCAGCAGTACTGCTGAGGATCTTATAACCAATCTTGTGGAAACATTAACTGATGGTGCTCAAAAGAAGAAATCTGTGTCATTTTTCGAGGAAGATGCATCGGTATCTGCAAAGATGAATAAGCTTTTTGGACGCCAGAAGCCTGTTCATAAGCTTTTGGGTGGTGGAAAGTGTAAGCTCTTGTTTAGTCTGCCTGCATAGATACTCATTCTCCTTGCACTTTATGATTCTCTTCACTCTCTTCGAGTGCAGCTGCTGATGTGTTGTTATGGAGGAATAAGAAGATCTCTTTAGGCGTCCTGGCTAGTGCCACAGCCATCTGGATTCTATTTGAATGGCTTAATTACAATTTTCTGACTCTTGTATGCTTTGCACTAGCTGTTGGCATGCTTGTTCAGTTTGTTTGGACCAATGCTTCAGGGTTATTGAACAGGTAATTGAAGTGCATGCTTTCATGCCTTGAACTTAAAATGTGATGGCAAATGATAATGTTACAGTTATATCAATCTAATACCACTGAGTGGTCCATTCCTGCAGGTCCTCATCTAAGGTACCTCGCCTTGTTTTGCCCAATGAGCTGTTTGTCAACATAGGTGCTACTGTTGGCACTGAAATTAATAGATTCTTGCAATTTCTCCAAGATGTTGCATCTGGAAGAAACTTGAAGCAATTTATTGTGGTATGTTTAAACTTTTATGTGTGTTCATTAACTAATTCTTACTAGTATGTGTGTGTAAATAAGTGTGTTTGTTGTCTTCATTGTGTTTTCATCTTCTGCACATTCTGTCTGTGCTCATCTTCTTTACATTGTGATCATTTGGTGTTGCACAAAGCACGGTTTATTTGAAGGAATCAAACAGTGAATGCTACTTCGGCTAGCCCAATGAATCATTTCAGTATAGGAAATAGAAAAAAAAAAAAAAAAAATTTGTGAGCTTGGCTACTTGTGTACTCTAGATGACCCTTGCACTTGATAATCTAATTGAACTCATGAGAAAATATTATTTGGTCTTCAAAGAAGGGTTCCAATCCTCAATTTAATAAAAAGAGATGGATTTTTGTTCATGGGTACTTGAACCGGATGGTGTTGAAAATTAGTTCCTGAATACTGTTTCAAAAAAGAAGAAGAAGAAGAAGAAGAAGAAGAATAGTTCCTGAATTGTATCATGATCATGTTAATAGGGATATGGACTTGTGCCCATGTCAAACACCAACCCAAGGTATTAGATGTATATTGGACCTTGAAAACCCAGTACCTGACATATCCATGAAGAATACTATAACTTTCAATAATGTTTTATTTTGTACATGGTTAAGACACAACATTATATCACATAACATATAGTGTACAGAACTCTAGAAACAGTATCTTGATACTTAGAAGATAGTTCTAAAGTTTCCCTAATGCATGCATTAAGTGTATTCAATCAACATGGATCTCACATGGAATTTTGGACTTATGTGATGTCCTTGCTATAGTGTGTAAGAAAACATGACAAATGGAAGAAAATAGCAAAAATGCTATTTTGATAATAGGCTCTTATAAAGTCATTTTAATTAGAGATAATTGGCGGCAAAGTAAGCAAAGCAACTCGATCACATTAGAAAATATGAGGATGGAGGACTCATATGACTTAATAACTAACAAATGTCTGAGAAGAACTACCTAGCTATCAGTAGCTGCTCTTCTGATATGGTTGTGCTCATTTTTTTTTTTCTTGAGAGGCATGGGCCGTGGGGTAATATTGTCCTAAGATTTTTTTTTATGCAAGATAGATGTGTTGATATACCTGGCCAAGTCAGCATGTTCTCCATAAGGATGCTTTAGTTACTGAGAAGCTGGCATTCATCAATAAGCCTCCTAAAATTACTTTTATTTTTGTTTTTATCAAATTTGGCTCCCTGATCAAAGTGAAATAGTTATATTCCATGTGAAGGAAAGAAATAATTCAGTTCACTACTAATGCAATCTTAACATGAAACTTTCTTGATTTCTATCTTACCGTTGATGATCCTTGATGATTTATCTCAAGCTATTTATCTAGGAAGGTTTAGTTATTAACCTTTGAGAATTCTGATCAGGTTGTGGCAAGCTTGTGTGTGGCTGCCATTATTTCAAGCTGGTGCAATTTTCTTACTGTCATGTATATTGGTGAGATCTAATTTCTTTTGCCTATATAATATATTATTTTTTTGTTACATATGACTAGGTTTGCCTATGTTAAAATTTCCTGATGTTTGTTATCACAAATTGCATCAACAGATGTATTCATGCACATGTACATAATTCTTGTGCAGGCATGTACGCGCAAGTGTTAATGGTTGACTCATTTTTGTGTAACTAGTTTTATACATGTGCTGTGCATACTAGACTAACTTTCTTGTAACCATGGGTTCACACATGGACATGCAGTATGCACACAGCTGCTCATTTTGTCACTGATTCTCTCATGACCGGTTCCTAGATTTTTCTGTCATCAAACTGAGGTTGAAAAAATAAATAAACATTTACCCAAGTGCTTTGTCACCATTGCGGGATTTTTATTGTTCTACAAATGCAGAGTTCTTTGGACAGCTGCTCTTGAATTCCTTCTTTTTCTCCTTTTCGGAGAATTCCTTCATCATGAAAATTATATTGTATTTCTTTTTCTTTTTCCCTGTATCGAAATAATAGTAAGAAAGAAAAGGGTAAGTAGGATAATGCAACTTTGATGCATGCATGGGTTTTGACTAGAAGTTCGAGGAAACATGGGAAATCCATCATGTTGTGATATCCGTATAAGTTATAGGTGTATAATGATATTGAAGTACTTAATTGAAGTGCTCATTGAAGTGCCCCGATATCATTGCGTGGATAAAAAGGCACAATGAAGGATCCATTGTATTAAAAGTGCTGTCATGGACAAAATGGAAGGCATCCTATCCTAGCTTCCATGGTTGTGGCCATTTCCACTTTCCTTGTAAGGAGGTTGTATCTAGACTGGTTATGTTTGTAGAGCAGTTCATTCTATATAGCTTATGGTGGGGACATTTTGTTAACTATTCCTTTATTTTTTGTTGCTGCTGTACTGTGTAGCAGCATTCAATTCTTTCTCTAATGAACTTCCTGTTTTTCCTTAAAAAGGATAGTTATATGAATTTTAGGTGCTAGTTGTTTCTTCTAATATGCTGATCAATGCACTTGAGAACTATACTATGTGCAATTGGCCTCAAAAGCCCTGAATATGTTGGAAAGTCTGTTGGTTATTGAAAAGATTGAACCAATCTACAGTTTTTCAGCAAATCCAAGTGCACCCAAAAATGTAAACAATCTGCCTGAAACCCATTTTTAATTTTTTTGGGGTGGTCCACCTCACATGCTAGAAAATCCTCTGCTTATTTCAGGTTTCGTTGCTGCTCATACCCTGCCGGTGCTATATGAAAGGTACGAAGATCAAGTTGACAGCTTTGTATATAATATGCTTGGACAGCTCCAGAACCAATACCAGAAGCTGGATAAAGGTGTACTAAGTAAAATCCCCAAAGGAAATGTCAGGGCAAAGAAATTTGAATAGAGTCAGGGGATTTGTGGTTCTTCTCTTTTGCTATTCAGGCTGGTTTCTAGGTCTCACTAGTATCATCTCTATGAACGGTTATTCAGAATTGAACCGCATTCAGTGTTTGTGAAAACTATTGAAAATCCTAGTGCAAGTTCTGTCTCTTAAAATGTAACTGATTCTTGAGTTGCAATTAGTCAGATGCATGTAAATAGATAGATTAGAGGGTTTCCGAGCATGTTGTAATTGATTCAGTAGTGTAAATGTCGCCAATGCAGTATATAGTTATCGGTAATGCTGGTGAATTCTGAAAACTATTTGATCTAAATCCTTGCCCATCAGTTACCATGAGCTCAAATTTCACTCTGGAACTTATTAGCATTCACCATTGGATTGAGTCACCCAGTCCAACTAGTGCAGCTACGTCAGCTTCTTTTTTTAGTTCTCAGAAGGCTGTTTAAGTCCTGAAGAAACTCCCCCATTTTGCTTTGGTGAGTGAGATGGGAGCCTAAACGGTTAAAGCAAGAGCATTTTGGTAATTGATCTGAGGCCTTCATAGGACTTTATACTGATGAAAACTGTTTTTAAGGGGACCATGGCCTCACATTGGGGTGCTCCATTCCTGCAATTTTTCTGTGTTATTTTATATTTTCCTCCCTAGGGTTGACCCTTTTCACTTTCATCTTGACATTTCTCAACTTAGATTAATAAGTGGATCTAGTTAGGATTGATCCAATGCTTGTTATTCACAGTGCTCAACTCTGCAATGGTTTGTACTGTGCAACACACTGCCAATTCATGTGTTCAGGTTATGCCTACAAGTTTTGCATGCAGTGGGTTCACTTTTGACAAAAACTAAAATTTTCAGACAGGTGCTCCCATGAATTGGCATTCACCTTAATTTGCCCCTTCCTTAATGGACAATTATTAATTGGAGTGTAATTGGCCACGGGAGTGGCAATAAGATAGGCTGGGCTAAGCGCACTGTGGGTAAGGCTAAGGTGAACACAACCCTTTTCTTAATCAGGTTGAAAATATCAATTTACCAACTTAGTTAAGAGGGTCAACCCAAATCACCTAATTAACCGGCTGGTTTTTTAGTTAAGTTGGTGTATCATAAACATGGTTTAAAATCTCGGTCTCGATCGTGGTATAGGCGGGGCCGAAAAACCGATATGATATCGGTATCGGTCGCGGATATCGGTCCGTCGCGGTGTGAATTTTTTTTTTATCCAAAATAATTTGCAAAAATATCCAAAAAATTCAGAATATTAGAAAATGCTGGAATACAATATTTTTTTTCCATTAGTAACAACAATAAATCAAAATTTCGGTCACTTTAAGTTATGAGTCCTGTCTGTATCGCAGTTCGCTGTCTTTTTTACTATTGTATATAATGCAACCATTATTGATGCTTATGATCAATTTATTAGTGTAAAATATAAGAAAATAAAGATAACATATCAATCATCATTTAATACTAACTCAATCATCAAATAAGTTGTGAAATTCAAGACCCTGAAGATGACACATTAAAATCAGAAATATAATAGTGAGATAGATAAATCATAAAGCACTTGGGCATCAAAGGTTCATGGTTCACTTGAAATTAGAGGGGACTAGATTACTAGTAGAGAGTAGAGACTAGGGAGAAATTGATGAGTATGAGTGTATGACAAATTGACAGCCTAATTCCAAGTGGAGTGTCGCCTTGGCTCGATATCATCATCATCATCATTTCTTCGGTATTGGCTAAAAAGATATGCTCCATACTGTTGCGTAGCACTACCATAGCCATGACCATATTCAGATTGTTTTTGATAGGATGATGAACTATTTTGATCCCCTGTGGATTGAGATGGCTGGTTGTAGTCAAATGGCATGAAATAGGCATGAGGGGCATATAAAGATCGTTGGCTAACTGGTGGGTTATGCCTCCCTTGCTCAATTAACATCTGTTCAATAGAAATAATCGGTGTTGGTGAAGGGGGTACCCAATTAGGGTCATATGAATAACCGTCGTGCTGTCCATATATGGCACCTTGTTGGCCAACATAACCCCCATGCTGTCCATACATGGCACCTTGGCCAACATAACTCCCATGATGACCATGAGTAGCGATGCTACTACTACCCCCTGCTTCAGTCTGTCCAACATGTCTGACATAGCCACGGCGAGGATCTAACTCAGTAGCATTAGGAAAATGCTCAACTGTCTCATAAGTGACAGTATATAATCATTAAAATCATTTTCAAAATCCTAAATATATAGATCTAGCATAAAAGTATGTAGATTAATCATTTACACACCATACAATGATCATGAATCATTAAAAGAACATATTTATGATGAAATCCCCAAAAAATGATATATTATAATTCAAATATTAAAAAATCCGAAAATAAAATAATTAAAATAAAAATCTAAATCATGTTTATGACTATGAGTAGATGTAGATCTATTATCTACACACTATTAATAAGCCTTTGGTATCACAAGTATTCTAACAAGTAATAACAATTATTTTTAAGAATTTCTTTTTAATAAAATCATTTTCAAAATCCTAAATATATAGATCTAGCATAAAAGTATGTAAATCAATCATTTATACACCATACAATGATCATGAATCATTAAAAGAACATAGTTATGATGAAATCCCCAAAAAATGATATATAATAATTTAAATATCAAAAAATTCGAAAATAAAAAAAATTGGAAAAAAGAGTTCAAAATCATGTGTATCAGTAGATCTAGCATGAAAGTATGTAGATCTAACTTCTAAATAAAGAACACAACACAAATGACAAATCTAATAATTTCTATACTTCATCTAAAAAATTAAAAAAAAAAAACCACATAATAAAATGCTTTGGGTTGATTTTCTCATACCTTAGATAATATTTTCCTCAAAAAATTAATGTGGGATTTGAAAATATGTAAGGAGTAGGGCTGCTGCTATGGGTAGTAAGGAAATGAAAAGAGAGAAGAAGAAGATGAAGATGGGGAAAAAGTAGCAAAAAATAGGGTTTTGACCATTTTTATATCATTTCGGCCGATATTTTGAAAATATCGGCCGAGATATTGGTTCACGCGACATTCATCTCGTCTCGGCCGATATATCGCGATATAATGGGGATATGTTACCGATTCCGATATCTTAGCGAGATATCGGATCGGTATTGGCCGAGATTTTATACCATGATCATAAAGCAATTAGATAGGTTAGGATGGGTTCATGTAGGGTGGGCAGGTTGAACAATGAGAATGGACTCAATCCGATCCTAACCCATTTAATTACTCAGAAATGTCATCCCTAAGAACAACAACAACAACAACACACACACACACACACAAAAGGTTCAACATGAACCTTGAATTATCGGGTTAGATGGGTAGGTTGGGTCAAGAGATGTCAGTATGTCACTTCCAATTGGCACACCAAATTGTTGCTAACGCCTACCTTTGGAAACCATGATTTTTGAATTAATAGAACAACCACAAGAAATAAACCTTTTCAGCGTTCAGGGGTGTTTATGCCGTTTGTTAAATGGAGGGAGTATAGAATAATTTTTCCAACCATTACAGATTAAGGCCCTCAGCGAATGGTTATCAATTATCATAATCAGATTATGCACATCCAAGTGGAACCCCACGTCCAAATGTTCACAGCTCCTTTTAAGATTTGCCAACCGTTCACATAATAATAATATTTCATACAAATTGTGAAAGGGAGATTCTTTACAATTTGAAGGGCCACAATCAATCTTGATTTCTGCAAAACTACTCCTTTAATATTAGTACCCTAAGGCCTTTGACAGTCAAGATGGGTCCAATTCCATATAAATAATGCACTGACGATGGGAGTATCAACTGTATGAAAAAGCCATGAAAAATTCAACTCATGTCTCCATCAAATAAACTAGATCGTTACCTTTGCGTGTTAGTCTTTTCTTCACTTCCAAATTTACAGTTTTTGTTTGACATTCTTCAAGTAAGATGGGCAGGGAGGTGAGCTAACACCACCCCAAACAACCACCTCCATATTGTCCCCAACAACACATGAAAACCAATCAAAAACCTCATTTTTTTAAGATCTACATCCAAACTCCTTCCACCAACATCACCCCTATAAGTACCCAACATCAGCTTCTCCTCCTACACCATAGAAAATCTCTTTCTTCTCTTCTCAAACATTGTTTCCATACAAACATGGCTTCTAACATTTGCTTCCTCCCACTTGTGCTGCTTGTTCTTTTGGCATTGAACAATAATGGATGCCTTGCGGCTCGTCGCCTCTTGGACACTGCCTCTCCACCTCCGGCATTAACGCTACCAACATTGCCACCTTTACCTGTGGTGCCAACTCTGCCTATGCCTACATTGCCACCGATGCCGGCAACCCAATTGCCGCCTTTGCCGACTGTGCCGACTCTGCCTAAGGCCACAATGCCACCATTGCCTGCCACCCAGCTACCACCTTTGCCTGTGATGCCAAATCTCCCAAAGACTACATTGCCACCATTGCCTGCTATGCCTACAATTCCTAGCCTACCTACTATGCCTAAGTTAACAATTCCACCATTGCCTTCAATGCCTTCATTTCCCACCATCCCTTCAATTCCAACCATCCCCACCATTTCTCCACCCCCTAGTGCATGATACCCTCTTTGACATGCTTGGTGTTTCTATCGCTATATTTTATTGCAGTCCTTCGTGAGGATTCACTCTTTCCATGTTGGATTTATTATCATTTTGCTTTTGGTGGGTGTATTTCTAGTATTTTTTGTGAGCCTTTTTCTTCATTTTAGTGTTTGAATGGGAATTGTTTCTTTGTATTATTTTTGTGCACTTGGGCCATTCATGTTTGGAACTTTGATATAGTTGAATACAATCTGATCTGGTTACTTGATTTATGTTGTGTGTGTGTGTGTGTGTGAGAGAGAGAGAGAGAGAGAGTCAAACCATTGTAACTCATTTTGATGACCCCTTGACTGCTTAAGTATATTCAGCGTGGTGTTTTTTTTTTTTTTTTAAAGTATATTCAGCGTGGTTGAATTTGGAGTTGGATCATTAGTCACATTCAGTTCAACCAACTTTAAATGGGAAAAAGGGCCTTCTGGAAGTTTGGAATTAAAGATATGACTCTTTTTCAGTTAGCGTAGTATTCAATTAAAGAACATATATATTTTTCCATTTCTCCACATGCATATTGAAATGAACATATGCTATTTTAAAGTGGCATTTAATTACTTTTCTACCAAAATATTCCAACAACTTCAATTTGGTTAATATCCAAACTCGCCCTTAGTTAATATTGCTTATGATCAGTTGAAGAAGCAAGGTATCCCATTGGTTTCAAATCAGTTTAATTACAACCTCATATACAGGAGGTTTTTTCCAGAGAATGTTCTGGGGGCTTCTTCTGATGAGCCAGGGTTC
This sequence comes from Umbellularia californica, assembly GCA_028538565.1. NCBI lineage: Eukaryota > Viridiplantae > Streptophyta > Magnoliopsida > Laurales > Lauraceae > Umbellularia > Umbellularia californica. The sequence goes on along the minus strand of JAPQWN010000006.1, from coordinate 8,152,968 downwards.
ACTTTGATAGCATATTCACCAATTGCTGAAGGCTTCAGTCCTACACTTTTTTTTTTCACATAGGATATATACTTCCCTGTGCACCATAGTTGAACGCCTTGCTTAGTGATCTAAGAATTTGGATTTGTTCACTCAACTTGATCAAATTTCAATTTTCAAGTCAAGTCACTTTGCATTCGTAGCACTTGAAACCTTTGTTCAGCATAATAAAGGAAATTGGACACAAAGGTGAAACCCCCACAAGAAAGGTTGATCGCTTTTGAATAGAATTGGTTTTGGATTCATCCACTCACCCTTGGATCTTTATTTTTTATTTATTTTTTATTTTTCTTTCCTCTCTTCTTTCACCTTCCTTCATCAATGACAATCCATTATTTCCTACAATCAATGGTTTGGAATCAGTAAAAATAACTACATCAAGGGTGACAGAAAAGAGGCTAAACGTCCAGAATCTTTGCGAGTGTGAATTTGTAGCAGCTTTGTAAATGGCAGGACCTAAGAGATTAATTATCTAGACTACTGAACAACTCCCCACAAGTTAAAAGGCCACAAATACTTTGCACAGTTTTGGCTCAGGGCTACCCAGATTGTTCAAACCCCTGAAATTCACAAACAAGATCATAACGATGTGGGTCATTATTGGTTAAAGTTCGTAATGTGATCCACAATCCTAAAATAAATTATCAGTGATCCATGTTACAAATGGGAAATCATTAATAGGCCATAACAATGTAAACGGTCTATTTAGGCCTAAGTTAAGGAAAGAAATTACATGGCTAGATTTGAAAGAACTATATTTCCAAAGTCTAAAACTCAAATGAACCAAGACCTACAAACCAAGCAAATTAAGACCTGCAGTAACCAACCCAAAACAATGAATTTCTCATTCTACCCTAGCAAGCTGAGATCACTGAACTGTCAGCGAACTGAGACCCTGGAACCATGAATTACAAAACAGGGATATGTATCTCCTCTGGCTAGAATCAATTTAATGCTGATTGAAGTACCCCCAATATCATTGCGTGGATAAAAAGGCACAATGAAGGATCCATTGTATTAAAAGTGCTGTAATGGACAAAATGGAAGGCATTCTATCCTATCTTCCATGGATGTGGCCATTTCCACATTTCTTGTAAGGAGGTTGTATCTAGACTGGTTATGTTTGTAGAGCAGTTCATTCTATAGCTTATGGTGGGGACATTTTGTTAACTATTCCTTTATTTTTTGTTGCTGCTGTACTGTGTAGCAGCATTCAATTCTCTCTCTAATGAACTTCCTGTTTTTCATTAAAAAGGATGGTTATTTGAATTTTAGGTGCTAGTTGTTTCTTCTAATATGCTGATCAATGCACTTGAGAACTAGAATATGTGCAATTGGCCTCAAAAGCCTTGAATATGTTGGAAAGTCTGTTGGTTATTGAAAAGATTAAACCAATCTTCAGTTTTTCAGCAAATCCAAGTGCACCCAAAAATGTAAACAACCTGCCTGAAACCCATTTATAATTTTTTTGGGGGGTCCACCTCACATGCTAGAAAATCCTCTGCTTATTTCAGGTTTCATTGCTGCTCATACCCTGCCGGTGCTTTATGAAAGGCACGAAGATCAAGTTGACAGCTTTGTATATAATATGCTTGGACAGCTCCAGAACCAATACCAGAAGATGGATAAATGTGTACTAAGTAAAATCCCCAAAGGAAATGTCAGGGCAAAGAAATTTGAATAGAGTTAGGGGATTTGTGGTTCTTCTCTTTTACTATTTAGGCTGGTTTCTAGGTCTCACTAGTATCATCTCTATTATAAGAAATAATTTATTCTCTTGTATTTCTGCATCAGTATACATGCTTTATATAAGAGAGCCTGCAGTTATACTCAATAACTGAGTGCTGTAACTAACGGTAAGATAATAGTAAGATAACAGCGGATAAGGATAAGCAGTTTAGAAGAGGTCAGCTCGCAAGTGAAGCTTCCCGTCGGAGACGTTGAGCTTGTCCCGAAGAGCCTTGAACTGAGTTGTAGATAATGCTTTTGTCATGATATCAGCAATATGATCTTTGGAAGAAATGTAGCAGACTGCTAACTGTTGTTGTCCGACTGTGTCACGAAGGAAATGAAAAGCAATTTGAACATGTTTCATGTGATTGTGAAAAATAGGATTAATGGTGTGATATGTGGCCCCAATATTGTCACACCATAGAATGGGGCAGTGGGGTTGAGGAATGCATAATTCATGAAGTAGAGATTCAAACCATATGAGTTCTGCAGTGGCATCACCTAGAGCACGATATTCAGACTCAGTGCTCGATCAGCAACAGTTCGTTGCTTGCGAGAGCACCAAGACATAAGATTTGAGCCAAAAAAGATAGTGTATCCGCTAGTTGATTTGCGGCCATCCGGGCAGCTGGCCTAGTCAGCATTTGAATATTCAGTCAACAAAGTAGATGATGAGAGGTTGATGTTCAGCTCATAAGAGATGGTGTCTTTGAGGTACCGAATAATCCGCTTGACAGCTGCCCAATGTTCCTTAGAAGGATTGTGCATATATTGGCAAACCTTATTCACCAAGAAAGCAAGTTCAGGGTGAGTAATTGCCGCATATTGGAGTGCACCAACAATACTTCGATACAGGGTGACTGCTTCAAAAGGTTCCCAGCAGTAAGAGATAGTTTGGTGTTGGGGGAAAGGGGATTAGGCACTGGTTTGGCACCATCCATGGATGCTCTTTGTGGAGGTCCACAATGTATTGCCGTTGTGATAAAAACAAGCCCTTGGCCGTAGGTATCACCTCAATTCCAAGGAAGAAGTGCAGGGGACCTAAGTCTTTGAGTGCAACCTCTTGACTGAGTGTATCCTATAGCTTTCGAATTGCATTGGGAGAGTTGCCAGTGATGATAAGGTAGTCAACATAGACAAAAATTTATAAGGTGATGGTGGAGCCCACTTTGATGAAAAGAGATGTATCAGTCTGAGAAGCGATGAAGCCTCAATGAAGAAGAAAGGTATTGAGCTGATTGAACCAGGAGCGGGGTGCCTGTTCAAGGCTGTAGAGAGACTTGTTGTAAGACCCTGCCCCGAGTTAATCAAGATTAACTCTAATTAATCGAAATCAATGCTAGTTAATTGGATTTATGCTAATTAAGCACGGATAATTGGGTCAATGAAGTTTAATGACCAAAGAAAGACAAATTAGTCTCAAGTGATGCATTAAGCATAATGGAGTGAATTTGAGTGGATTTGAGTTGGTTAAAATGAATTTGGACTTGGATAAGTAGGCTAAGGACTTTCTCGTAAATACGAGTTTTCGCGTATTTCGTCGAATACGGGAATTCTTGATACCAACGTGTGTATCTTGAATAGTACTTTAACTTTCGTAATAGGTGCGATCCCATTTGACCTCAAATGGGCCAAGTGAGGGTCCATTTGACTCAAAATGAAATAATACTAAACATGAAGGAGTTTTAGTGTGAGAGCACCCTTATATTAGAGTGAAATGTAGAGAGGAGTTCATTTTCCTAACCCTAGGCTCATCTCCACCTCTTTCTTTCCCTTTCCTTTCTCCATCATCAAGAGAGAGTTTAAGAGTGATTAAAAAGGGGATTTTGGAGAGCACAACTCCATCTTCATCTTCTTCACCTAGTTGCTTCCTCCATTGTTAGAAGTGTAGAGCTTGAGAAAGGTCTCAAGATCCATTCATTTGAATCTCAAGTAAGTAGATGAGTACTTTAGTATGATTTTCAAGTTCCATGGATGGTTAGTGAAGCTTCCTAGCACAAGTGGCTCAATGGTTGTGTATTTGCATGTTTTATGGATTTAGGGTTTGAGATTTGGGGGTTTTCTTCTCCAAAAACAAGCCAAACAAAGAGGACCTTGAGCTAACTAACATTTAAGAGGCAAGTATAAGCATTTGGTTGTAGTTATTGTTAATCAATGTAGAAATACTTGTAGTTTCCATGGATTTAGATTTTTATGCATTGTTATTGAGTTTTGAGTTGTTTATGGATTGAATGGAATGATTAATGGATGATTAAATGTGTGGTTTATTGATGGATTGGTGTGAAGAGGGAGATAGAAAATTTCCATTAGATTTGTAAACTTTAAGTGTATTAGAAGTAGAGAAGGAAGAAGAAGAATCAGATTTCGGACTGATTTTTGGAAGGGTTTCTTCCCAGGTCCGATCGATCGGACCAGCAGGCCGATCGATCGGACAAGTCATTAACTGGACATGTTTTCAGTCCGATCGATCGGACCTGCAGTCCAATCGATCGGACAAGTCGCTAACTGGATGTGGTTTCAGTCCGATCGATCGGAGGGCTCATTTTGAGTCCGTTTGAGATCGGCGATTAATTGTGCCGGTACCTTATTTATGATTAAGAATGTACTATAAATGAGTCCTAAAACTAAATATACCATACTTAAGGACCACTAAGTATAGTAAATCGAGAGAAAGAATGTTAGTAAAAATTTTGAGTCCAGCGAGTTTTGGATTTTTTTACGAAAGTTTGTAGTACTCCTTGTGAGTATAATGCTCCCTAGATTAGTTCGAAGACTAATCGTGGAGTAAAGTGAAATGATTGAGAATTAAGGATAATGAAGGAAGGACTTCATGGTTAATAAGTTGTGGTCTAAACTCCATGGATAGTAACCACGGGGACTATAATGCACACACTAAATATAAATGTCATGCTCATCAAGAATAACACGTGCATTTAGTACCGTTGGCTATATCTATATGGTGGTTTAGATTTAGGAAAGAATTAAATAGAATCATAATTGTCCAGCAATTCCTATTGTAACAATGTATCCCAATCTAATGTGATTGGTATTATTATCCTTCTTTTCTCTTACTATGAAGAGAATCATTGAATTGAATAGAATCGAATCTAGGATTGGATTGTTCACTGAGAAATGTTAACCTTGGAGTCTGGCACTACCTAGCAATTGTACTAGAACTCTAAATGAGTTCATTAAATGAATAAATGAGACAAATGTCTAATCCTACTGCAGTAGATGGTATTTGGGGGCGTTCCGGAGCTCCGTGGTGATGCTAGTTGTCCCTGGCCCGGACACTAGTAAGTCCCACTAATTCCGATCATATCTATGGTATTGATCGATGCCTTCCATTTGGAAGATGAATCCTTCCTTTGAGGGAAGATGGCAATGATGAATCCTTCCTTTGAGGGAAGATGGTATATGAAATGAAATGAAATGAAAAGTGAATGCTATGGTAGTGTCCACCCAACGCATGACCACAAGTTTAGCTTTTATGTATACACATCCCATTGTAGGAACTTTCCCAGACTTATCTGGTATTGAAATTGTTATTAATATTATGGAATGAGTTTAAATTATGGGTTAACATGCTATGGCAACATCTGTTTATACATTGTTGAACCGTCGTGTTCATTAGTGTTATTGATGACATTACAGGCCCGGTTGCCCTTGCCGGTGCAGCAGCGCCCCCGGCGGGAGCGGAGGAGACCGTTCCGGTTCCTCCAGGAGGTTTGATCGAATGGAATGGCCGGGATACCGTTTGACACGAGTATCCGAGTGCGAGAAAGAATATTACATTTTGGAAATATTTTGTGAAGTCATTCTTTTGTATAATCATTTTGGGTTGTAATTAATGGTCATTGATGTAATTGATGGTCGTTGCACAATATTTTGGACATGCACTATTTGTTGGGCAATTGATGGATAGTACACATGTATAAGGAACATTGTTTGTATACATGTACATCTTAATTGCTATTGTCAAATGAAATCGTTTCCGCAGGTTTGTGTAATTAACAGGTTTATTGAGATTGTTATCCCTTGTGGATTTCGTTTTAACTTCGGTTAATTCGGGATTTACGGGAGTAAGTATGGGCTCACGGCTCGGGGTTACCGGATCTCGGGCCCGGGTCGTGACACTTGTGGAGGCGACATACATGGTTAGGAAAGCGAGGGTCAACAAGTTGAACCATGTAAACTTCTTCAGCTAAGTGCCCATGGAAAAATGCATTATGAATGTCCAGTTGGCGAATGGGCCACCCATTTCCAGCGACCAAGGATAAAATAGTACGAATGGTGACAGGCTTGGCAACACAACTAAATGTCTCATTTTAGTCAATGCCAAGTTGTTTATTGTAACCTTTGGCGACCAGGCGTGCTTTGTAGCGTTCTATGGAGCCATCAGCATGTTGCTTAATTCGGAACACCCATTTGCAGCCAACAATATTTGCATTTGGTTTTGGATATGTATGTGTCCAAGAACCATTTTTAAATAATGCGTTGATCTCATCCACCATTGCAGCTCGTCAGCGAGAATCTTTATGGGCAACAATAAAAGAAGTGGGTAGGGACTCTGTTTGGAGGTCAGATTATAAGGCTTCAGGCAGAGGATGTTTTGTAGCAAAGAACATTTTTTTGGCTTTCCATGTACCATCTCTTTTGCGAGTGATCATGTTGTGACCAGATGGATGAATGCATGTGCGGTCCACAGTTGGATTAGTGTTGGGCTTAGAGGTGGGTGGAGTTGATGAAGTGGGGGCAGCAGAGGGCTGTTTGGAACTTGGAAGTGCACTTGGAAATAGATAGAGTAGTGTTAGACTTTGAGAGGGGTGGAGCTGATGGAGTGGGGGCAGCAGAGGGCTGACTGGAAGTGGGATTGGAAATAGATAATGGTGGACTGCTAAACATGTTGCATGGGGCCACAATAGGAGATGACAGACCTAGTGTAGCTGGTGATGGGTTGATGGCTGAAGGAGGCGTCCTGATGACTTCTGCGAAAGGAAAACATATTTCATCGAATACAACATTACGAGAGATGATGATCTTTCGGTTGCCAGGATTGAAGCAGCGGTTGCCTTTATGCATGGTACTGTAACCCAAAAAGATACACATGGTAGAACAATATTCCAACTTGTGATCAGACGTAGACACGGGTAGCAAGCACAACCAAATATCTTGACAAACATGTAAACATGTAATATGGTTGGTGACAAAAGAGCCTCTCACGTGGTGAGCTGTTGTGAAGGACAGGAGTTGGGAGCTGATTGATCAGGCAGGCAGCAGTCTCAAATGCAAAATTCCAAAAATGAAATGGAAGGACAGGAGTTGGGAGCTGATTGATCAGGCAGGCAGCAGTCTCAAATGCAAAATTCCAAAAATGAAATGGAAGGACAGGAGTTGGGAGCTGATTGATCAGGCAGGCAGCAGTCTCAAATGCAAAATTCCAAAAATGAAATGGAAGAGATGCATGAGCCATAAGAGCTAAGCCGGTTTCCACAATGTGCCTGTGTTTACGTTCTAATGTCCCATTTTGTTCATGGGTGTGAGGACAAGAAAGCCGATGTCTGATGCCACATGATCTATGAACAGTTATTCAGAATCGAACCGCATTCAGTGTCTATGAAAACTATTGAAAATCTTAGTGCAAGTGCTCTCTCTTAAAATGTTATAACTGATTCTTGAGTTGCAATTAGTCAGATGCATGTAGATAGATAGATTAGAGGGTTTCTGAGCATATTGTAATTGATTCGGTAGTGTAAATGTTGCCAATGCAGTATATAGTTATCGGTAATGCTGGTGAATTCTGAAAACTATTTGATCTAAATCCTTGCCCATCAGTTAGCATGAGCTCAAATTTCACTCTGGAACTTATTAGCATTCACCATTGGATTGAGTCACCCAGTCCAACTAGTGCAGCTACGTCAGCTTCTTTTTTTGTTCTCAGAAGGCTGTTTAAGTCCTGAAGAAACTCCACCATTTTGCTTTCGTGAGTGAGATGGTAGCCTAAACGGTTAAAGCAAGAGCATTTCGGTTATTGATCTGAGGCCTTCATGGGACTTTATACTGATGAAAACAGTTTTTAAGGGGACCATGGCCTCACATTGGGGGGCTCCATTCCTGCAATTTTTCTGTGTTATTTAATACTTTCCTACCTAGGGTTGACCCTTTTCACTTTCATCTTGACATTTTTCAAATTAGATTCATAAATGGATCAAGTTAGGATTGATCCAATGCATGTTATTCACAGTGCTTAACTCTGCAATGGTTTGTACAGTGCAACACACTGCCAATTCATGTTTTCAGGTTGAGCCTACAAGTTTTGCATGCAGTGGGTTCACTTTTGACAAAACTAAAATTTTCAGACAGGTGCCCCCATGAATTGGCATTCACCTTAATTTGCCACTTGCCTTGATGGACAATTATTGAGTGTTATTGGCCACTGGAGTGTCAATGATCAGGTTGGTTGAGGCTAAGCTGAACACAAAACCCTTTTCTTAATCAGGTTGAAAATATCAATTTGCCAACTAAGTTAAGAGGGTCAACCCAAAGCACCATAACAGGCTGGTTTTTTAGTTAAGTTGGTGTATCATAAAGCAATTAGATAGGTCAGGATGGGTTCATGTAGGGTGGGCAGGTTGAACAATGAGAATGGACTCAATCAGATCCTAACCCATTTAATTACTCAGAAATGTCATCCCTAACAAAAACAACAAAACACACACACACACACACACACACACACACAAGGTTCAACACACAAAAGGTTCAACATGAACCTTGAATTATCGGGTTGGATGGGTAGGTTGAGTCAAGAAATGTCACTCTTAATTGGCCCACCAAATTGTTGCTCATGCCTACCTTTGGAAACCATGATTTTTGAATTAATTGAACAATCACAAGAAATAATCCTTTTCAGCGTTCAGGGGTGTTTATACCGTTTGTTAAATGGAGGGAGTATAGAATGATTTTTCCAACCATTACAGATTAGGGTCCTCCGCGAATGGTTATCAATTATCATAATCAGATTATGCTCATATCGGATCCATCTGCTTACCCTTGCACTCATCCAAGTGTAACCCCACGTCCAAATGTTCACAGCTCTTTTTAAGACTTGCCAACCGTTCACAGCATAATATTATTCCATACAAATTGTGAAATGGAGATTCTTTACAATTTGAAGGGCCACAATCAATCTTGATTTCTGCAAAACTACTCCCTTAATATTAGTACCCTAAGGCCTTTGACAGTCAAGATGGGTCCAATTCCATATAAATAATGCACTGACGATGGAGTATCAACTCTATGAAAAAACCCATGAAAAATTCAACTCATGTCTCCATCAAATAAATTAGATCGTTAGCTTTGCGTGTTTGTCTTTTCTTCACTTCCAAATTTACAGTTTTTGTTTGACATTCTTCAAGTAAGATGGGCAGGGAGGTGAGCTAACACCACCCCAAACAACCACCTCCATATTGTCCCCAGCAACACATGAAAACCAATCAAAAACCTCATTTTTTTATGATCTACATCCAAACTCCTTCCACCAACATCACCCCTATAAGTACCCAACATCAGCTTCTCCTCCTACACCATAGATAATCTCTTTCTTCTCTTCTCAAACATTGTTTCCATACAAACATGGCTTCTAACACTTGCTTCCTCCCACTTGTGCTGGTTCTTTTGGCATTGAGCAATAATGGATGCCTTGCGGCTCGTCGCCTCTTGGACACTGCTTCTCCACCTCCGGCGCCAACGCTACCAACATTGCCACCTTTGCCTGTGGTGCCAACTCTGCCTATGCCTACATTGCCACCGATGCCGGCCACCCAATTGCCGACTGTGCCGACTCTCCCTAAGGCCACATTGCCACCATTGCCTGCCACCCAGCTACCACCTTTGCCTCTAATGCCAAATCTCCCAAAGACTACATTGCCACCATTGCCTGCTATGCCAACAATGCCTACAATTCCTAGCCTACCTACTATGCCTAAGTTAACAATTCCACCATTGCCTTCAATGCCTTCATTTCCCACCATCCCTTCAATTCCAACCATCCCCACCATTTCTCCACCCCCTAGTGCATGATACCCTCTTTGACATGCTTGGTGTTTCTATCGCTATATTTTATTGCAGTCCTTCGTGAGGATTCACTCTTTCCATGTTGGATTTATTATCATTTTGCTTTTTGTGGGTGTATTTCTAGTATTTTTTGTGAGCCTTTTTCTTCATTTTAGTGTTTGAATGTGAATTGTTTCTTCGTATTATTTTTGTCCACTTGGGTCATTCATGTTTGGAACTTCGATATAGTTAAATACAATCTGATATGGTTACTTGATTTATGTTGTGTGTGTGTGAGGGAGAGAGAGAGAGAGATGGTCAACCTTTGTAACTCATTTTGATGACCCCTAGACCCCTAGACTGCTTGAGTATATTCAGCGTGGTTGAATTTGGAGTTGGATCACAAGTCACATTCAGTTCAACCAACTTTAAATGGGAAAAAGGGCCTTCTGGAAGTTTGGAATTAAAGATATGACTCTTTTTCAGTTAGTGGAGTATCCAATCAAAGAACATATATATTTTTCCATTTCTCCACATGCATATTGAGATGAACATATGCTATTTTAAAGTGGCATTTAATTACTAAAGGTAAAACGGAGTCCAACTCCAACCTGATATTGTTCCTTTTCTACCAAAATATTCCAACAACTTCAATTTGGTTAATATCCAAACTAGCCCTTAGTTAATACTAGCAAAACCTCGTGCTATGCACAGACCGCGGACCATGTACCACCAAATACATAGGCTAATACCTATTAAAAAAAGGAACATAAACATAACAAACTCAATTGGTTGGGTATTGTTTCTCTGTCTCTCACTTTTTTTTTTTTTTTTTTTGTTGAATGGTAAAAAAAAAAAGAAAAGAAAAAGAGACAGAGTAACAATGATGAGATTGGTGATAATAATGATTTAAAGCATTTATATTTCATTTGCCCCACATTAGGATGAGATTGGTGGTAATAATGATTTAAAGCATGTATATTTCTGGGTGTGATCTTCGATTTCTGATTTTCCGTGAACAAATGGTCGAAGGATAATCATCCATTCAGCCATCTATTCAAGTTGTTTGTGATTTGGAGTAATTGAGAGGCACCTTTACTATCCATTCAGCTCATTTCACATGTTAGTTTGAATCCTGTTTCACTTTTCTTATGATAAAAATGCACACAGGTAATGATGTTGCTTGGGGAGACAGGTTCTGGAAAGAGCACACAGTTCGATTTCTTGACAGTTCAGGAGTTGCTTTTTGCCGATGGGTCCATTAATTGCTGCCATTCTTTCTCGGAAAGAGTTCAAGAAGAAAGAAATAGGTGCTGGCAGACAATTGCGTGGACTGTTATGCGGTTGAGGAAGTTATGGCTTTTTTTTAGGAAGTTACACGGTTAAGGAGATTGGGGAGAGAGGGGAGTGAAGGGTAGATGTACAGTTGTTTTGATGTATTATCTAATTTTATTATTTTTAGTTGGAGGCCCAATAGAGGTATAGCCTGTGCGATGCACAGTTAAATTCCTATAAATTGTTTTATAAATTAAAAGTAGTAACCAAATTGAATTACTATTAATTTAAACACATGGAGTTGGTGAATAGGTAGATGATAAAACAGTCTCTTTAAGACCACCCAAATGCATATCAACGTGAGAAACCAAGGAGTTTTCCTTGAGGGGGCCATTTTTTAGTTTAAAAAATAGTTTCTTAAAAAAAATGTGGTTTTACGTCAAATTAAATTTATCTTAGATTTAAATAAAGTTGTGAATTTTTAATTGTAACATCGATTGAAAGTTTCAAAATTTTCATCATAATTAATACAAAATGTCATCAAACTAATTCATTAGCATGGTATGTGTGGCATCAAGTGACATAGTACTTGGTAGAAGGGCCCTTTTTTTTCCTTAACTACACAATATTCATCACATAATAGCAAATGTTAATATACTCATGCAGATATGTTCACTTTCAACCTACTTATTTGATGAAAAATGGAAAGAACCAACCAAAATAACATTTCAACCCATGTCTTTAAAAGTTCTAAACAACACGAATTTCCAAAACCCCTGAAGACAAAAAAAAATCCCCAGAACGATGACTCTAAAAAATTTCGGTAACAAACATCAAGAACAATTAACCCCCAAAATAAATAACCATTACTAATTTAATAATATAAATGTCAAGCGTAAACCTAGGCCAACAAAAGAACACATAAAGCATTAAAGATCTATATCCAAATAACGATAGACTCATGTCAAGATTCAAAGTATTGATATGATTTGGAGTGGTATAGTTTGATTATGAAACTCCACGACACCAAACGCCGAAAACCCATAATTTTTTTATTTGACAAAAGTAGTATTTTCCATCAAGCTTTTCCAAAATCACAATCTATCTGATTAGAGCATTAGAGTCACAAAGAATTATTCGCAATCAATTTTCCATTAATCACGTCTATATGAGGCATATAGAATCATTGGCAGTCAATTTCCCATTAATCTTCTCTATTATAGTCATGAGCTCTCATGAAAACTAAATAATAAATAAATAAATGGAAAAAAAGTAATGGAATTACAACTTGTGTAAAGCACTGAATACATGAGACCCTAAACAAAGAGAAAAAGTGTAAGACCCTGCCCCGAGTTAATCAAGATTAACTCTTATTAATTGAAATTAAAGTTAATTAATCATGTTTAATTAGATTAATGATGACTAATGATCAGATTGGATGAAATTAGTCTCGAATGATTGAATTAAGCTTAATGAAATGATAATGAAGGATATTTAATGGATTGAGTGAGAGTTTAGACTCAAACTAAGAAAAAAAGACATTTTTCGTAAATACGGATTTATACGTATTTTTTCGAATACGGAAACTCTTGATACCAACACGCGTATCTCGACGAGTCCGTTAACTTTCGTAATAAGCTCGAAGTCATTTGACAAGGAATTGGCTAAATGAGCCTTCATTTGACTTGTTTTGAAAATAGATAAGAAATAGAGGGCTTATCTGTAAAAGAGAGCTTATATAAAAGAAATGAACTCTCTTGAGTTCATTCCACTCATTCCCATTGTAGAGAAAACCCTAGACACCATTCATTCCTTCTTCTTTCTTCTTCCTTCTTCTTCATCAAGAGTGGATTTTGAAGAGGTTTCTCCTTCCCCATCATCTTCCTCAACTTGTCTTCTTTCCTTGAAGTGTTGAAACTTGAAAGAAAAGCTCAAGAGTTCACTACTCACACTACAAGTAAGTACTTGGAGCTTTTAAAGGATTTTCAAGATATAATGAGTGGTTAGATATGGCTTCTAGCACAAATAGCTCATAGGATTGTGTCTTTCATGTTTTTGTGGAGTTAGGGTTTGAATTTGGGGATTTCTCATCTTAAAGTCAAGCTAAAGAGAGGTCTCTTGCTAATAGACTCCAAGAGGCAAGTATAAATGCTTCCTTATGATTAAACATGCTAATTTCTAAGTTTCTTGAGTTATAAGAGATGGTTCTCAAACCCCCCCCCCCCCCCCCCCCCCCCCCCCCCCTTCCTTCTTATAGAAATGGAGATTAGATGGAATGTGTTTTATATGGATTCCATGATATTTTGGATGCAATAGAAGTGTTGTAGAATGTTGATGAGGAGGGGACAGAAGGTCCCAAGTTTTCTATGCAGGTTGTGAATGGATTGGAGTGGAGAAGAAGAGGGGCTATTCAGAATCCGGAATCTGGGTTCTGGACAGTTCGCTCGAGCGAACCAGTTACTGTCTAATGCGAAAAGGGTCGGCTCGAGCGAACATTATGTGCGCTCGAGCGATGAAGTTTCTGTTTGATACGAACGTCGTCTGTAAATATCCGCTCGAGCGAACTGGAAGTCCGCTCGAGCGAACTGGGTTTTGTTTGGGTCCGCTCGAGTGAACTTGGATCCGCTCGAGCGAACCTGATACTGGCCAAACATGAATTGTAAGCAAAAATTTGGCCAATCGATCGGACCGAGTGAATATTGATATTGTGGGTGGAAATTTTTGGGGACTAAATGCACATATTAAATGTAAATGTGATGTCCATCGAAAATAACACGTGCATTTAGTAACTAATGATTACACCTAGTAATTGTCTAGATTTGAGATAGAGACAAGTAGGACCGTAAATGACTAATGATTCATCTAACTCAATTGGAGTTATAATGAATAATTACAATGAACCATTGAATAATGAATAGACATAATGAACCATTGAACAATGAATCAATGCAATGAATTAATGAATAATCCTACTGCAGCAGATGGATGGGGTGTTCCAGAGCTCCGTGGTGATGCCAGTGATCTTTGATCAAGACACTGGTAGATCCCACACATAGACTGAAAAATCACTGAATTGATAAGCCACCTAATAATATTGGACTGAATAGTCCCCTAAGCCATCTAATGAATATTCAATGCAACGAATGAAATGAACGAAATGAACGGAATGAATGAAATGAACGAAATGAACGAAATGATAGAAAATGAATGAAATGATAGAAAATGAATGAAATGAATGAAAGGAATGAAATGAACTGATTAACTGCTTCATTTGGGAAGAAACTGAGTTAAATGAAAATAATGCTATTGAAATTGTAATTTAGTCATTACTTATCAATGACTAAACTGTTCAGTACATTATATTATTCTAGATTTCATTGTCTAAAGTTATTACATTGACAAATAGACATATTTAGCGTGGATTATCATAGATGTGTTTATACATTGCTGAACCGTCGTGTTCATAGTGTTATTGATGGCATTACAAGCCCAGTTGCCCGTGCCGGCCTTGCAGAGGTCGTGCCGCCAGCAGAAGAGAGCTCGTCCGATACCTCCAGGAGGTCTAGCATAATGGGCATAGTCGGAGGGCGTTGTTTTTGAATGTTTTGGAATTATTTTGGGAAATATTTTGATAGATATTTTTGTAAATTATTTTGAGATGTAATTAGATGTCCCCTGCATTGTATTTGAATATGCAGTGGTGGACTTTTTTTTTGGACTGTAATTTTGTATATGTGAACTTTACTTTTAATGTAAAGTCACTTATTGTCAATGTATATATGTATTTCCGCAAAAATTTACATTTGATAGGTATGTATGATAGATCCCTTGTGAGTCTTGTCTTAACTTCGGTTAATTCAAGATCTACGGGAGTAAGTATGGTGCACTCGCGATCCGGGTTAGCCCCTGATTAGTCTGGCCTCGGGCCTGGGTCGTGACAAGAAGACATGATGTATTGAACTTGAAGATGAAGAGGGGCATGAGTATGGTAAAAGCATGGGTGATGATGCTAACAGATAGCGTGTAGGTCTAGAAATCCTCTTTTAATTAATAAAGTATTATGTTAATGGTAAATAATCAGATATTTGTAAATATTATTTACAAATGGTTTATGTTCGAACTCATTTATCCAATTCCTAACATGTAGAGAGTCTTTTGCCACGACAATATTTGAAAGGTGTACTCATCTTATAGGTTAGAGTTGAAAAAATAAATTATCAATTGTAATTTAAATGCAAGCAACAACAGATCTATCAAATTAGTAATAACATAGTAAGCAAGTTAATAACTTGGCACACATCATTGAAGTTGAAAAAAAAAACCTACTATGTGGGCCACTTATGGGGTCCCATTCAATCCCATCCCAACTCATTACTCTCTTCTTGAGTTGCGACCAGACCCAATTTGACACCCATCTAAACTGATCTCACCACTGGATTTGGGGTCTAACATTTTCTGAGAGTTGAATTTGGGGTCCCACATGTCGTTTACCTCAAATCCTTTGGATCGGATTAGTCCAATGGGTGAGAGTCACTACTTGGAGGAGTACGAATAAATAAAGATCTTGATTCGTCACAGATGGGCCTCATTCAAGTTAAAAAAAAAAAAAAAAAAAAAAAAAAAAACCTACTATGTGGGCCACTTATGGGTCCCCTGATAGGAAAAGTCATACCTTCTTATCAATACTAAAGATATGGATTCTTAAATTCTTGAGATGAAGGATGTAGTTATGAACATGAAAAAATCATTCACTATAATGGAACGATACATATCGGATCATCTCTTGTTTACTAAATCAGATGGTTAAAGAGGGCCTGAGTAGGAGATAGGAGAGCTGTTATGGGAAGTTGGTTTCTCTTTGAGGGAGTTATGGGTCAGTTTGTTTAGAGAGAGGATAGTGGAGGGAGAGGAGAGTGGAGATTTACGTGAGGACATTATGTGGAAGTTAGTGGAGGGAGGATATGTGTCTTCATGTGAAGGAGGACATGTGTCTTCGTACTAACGGAGGGTACATTCCCTTAGTATAATAGATTGCTCATGATCAGTTGAAGAAGCAAGGTATCCCATTGGTTTCAAATCAGTTTAATTACAACCTCATATACAGGAGGTTTCTTTCAGAGAATGCTCTGGAGGCTTCTTCTGATGAGCTAGGGTTCACCTTGAGAGCATATTCACCAATTGCTGAAGGCATGAGTCCTACACTTTTCTTTCACATAGCATATATACTTCCCTGTGCACCATAGTTTAACGCCTTGCTTAGTGATCCAAGAATTTGGATTTGTTCACTCAACTTGATCAAATTCAAATTTTCAAGTCAAGTCACTTTGCATTCGTAGCACTTGAAACCTTTGTTCAGCATAATCAAGGAAATTCGCCTCCAATCAAAATAATCAGGGGTAAACCTTTTGATTAAAAAATGCTTACCAATTACTAAGATTCCGTTTTGATCTAAAGTAAAGGAGTGAGCCTTCTTTCACTTTGCTAGGTCAGTAAATAACTATTGATTGGTGAGAATCAAGGCTTGATTTTGATTTAGAATGGATTCATAGATCTGTGATGATTTCAAAATATACAATTCCGAACTACTCTTTCGGATAAATGTATCTAAGGTTGATGGCTTATCAACAGAATTGGTTTTGGGTTCATCTACTCACCCTTGGATCTTTATTTTTTATTTTTCTTTCCTCTCTTCTTTCACCTTCCTTCATCAATGACAATCAATGGTTTGGAATCAGTAAAAATAACTACATCAAGGGTGACAGAAAAGAGGCTAAACGTCCAGAATCTCTGCGAGTGTGAATTTGTAGCAGCTTTGTAAATGGTAGGACCTAAGAGATAAATTATCTAGACCACTGAACAACTCCCCACAAGTTAAAGGTCACAAATACATTGCACAGTTTTGGCTCAGGGCTACCCAGATTGTTCAAACCCCTGCGCAGATTGTTCAAACCCCTGAAATTCACAAACAAGATCATAACGATGTGGGTCATTATTGGTTAAAGTCAGTAATGTGATCCAATTTCCAAAAATAAATTATCAGTGACCCATGTTACAAATGGGACATTATTAATAGGCCATAACAATGTAAACGGTCTATTTAGGCCTAAGTTAAAGAAGAAATTACATAGCTAGATTTGAAAGAACTGTATTACGAAAGTCTCATACTCAAATGAACCAAGACCTACAAACCAAGCAAATTAAGACCTGCAGTAACCAACCCAAAACAATGAATTTCTCATTCTACCCTAGCAAACCAAGATCACTGAACCGTTAGCGAACTGAGACCCTGGAACCATGAATTGCAAAACAGGGATATGTATCTCCTCTGGCTAGAATCAATTTAATGCTGATTGAAGTGCCCCCAATATCATTGCGTGGATAAAAAGGCACAATGAAGGATCCATTGTATTAAAAGTGCTGTAATGGACAAAATGGAAGTCATTCTATCCTATCTTCCATGGATGTGGCCATTTCCACATTTCTTGTAAGGAGGTTGTATCTAGACTGGTTATGTTTGTAGAGCAGTTCATGCTATAGCTTATGGTGGGGACATTTTCTTAACTATTCCTTTATAGTTTGTTGCTGCTGTACTGTGTAGCAGCATTCAATTCTCTCTCTAATGAACTTCCTGTTTTTCTTTAAAAAGGATAGTTATATGAATTTTAGGTGCTAGTTGTTTCTTCTAATATGCTGATCAATGCACTTGAGAACTATACTATGTGCAATTGGCCTCAAAAGCCTTGAATATGTTGGAAAGTCTGTTGGTTATTGAAAAGATTAAACCAATCTTCAGTTTTTCAGCAAATCCAACTGCACCCAAAAATGTGAACAATCTGCCTGAAACCCATATATAATTTTTTTTGGGGGTCCACCTCACATGCTAGTAAATCCTCTGCTTATTTCAGGTTTCATTGCTGCTCATACCCTGCCGGTGCTATATGAAAGGTACGAAGATCAAGTTGACAGCTTTGTATATAATATGCTTGGACAGCTCCAGAACCAATACCAGAAGCTGGATAAAGGTGTACTAAGTAAAATCCCCAAAGGTAATGTCAGGGCAAAGAAATTTGAATAGAGTTAGGGGATTTATGGTTCTTCTCTTTTACTATTTAGGCTGGTTTCTAGGTCTCACTAGTATCATCTCTATTATAAGAAATAATTTATTCTCTTGTATTTCTGCATCAGTATACATGCTTTACGCAGTATATAGTTATCGGTAATGCTGGTGAATTCTGAAAACTATTTGATCTAAATCCTTGCCCATCAGTTAGCATGAGCTCAAATTTCACTCTGGAACTTAGTAGCATTCACCATTGGATTGAGTCACCCAGTCCAACTAGTGCAGCTACGTCAGCTTCTTTTTTTCGTTCTCAGAAGGCTGTTTAAGTCCTGAAGAAACTCCCCCATTTTGCTTTGGTGAGTGAGATGGGAGCCTAAACGGTTAAAGCAAGAGCATTTTGGTAATTGATCTGAGGCCTTCATGGGACTTTATACTGATGAAAACTGTTTTTAAGGGGACCATGGCCTCACATTGGGGTGCTCCATTCCTGCAATTTTTCTGTGTTATTTTATATTTTCCTCCCTAGGGTTGACCCTTTTCACTTTCATCTTGACATTTCTCAACTTAGATTAATAAGTGGATCTAGTTAGGATTGATCCAATGCTTGTTATTCACAGTGCTCAACTCCGCAATGGTTTGTACAGTGCAACACACTGCCAATTCATGTTTTCAGGTTATGCCTACAAGTTTTGCAGGCAGTGGGTTCGCTTTTGACAAAAACCAAAATTTTCAGACAGGTGCTCCCATGAATTGGCATTAACCTTAATGGACAATTATTAATTGGAGTGTGATTGGCCACAGGAGTGGCAATAAGATAGGCTGGGCTGAGAGCACTGTGGGTCAGGCTAAGCTGAACACAACCATTTTCTTAATCAGGTTGACAATATCAATTCGCCAACTTAGTTAAGAGGGTCAACCCAAATCACCTAATTAACAGGCTGGTTTTTTAGTTAAGTTGGTGTATCATAAAGCAATTAGATAGGTCAGGATGGGTTCATGTAGGGTGGGCTAACCCATTTAATTACTCAGAAATGTCATCCCTAACAACAACAACAACAAAACACACACACACTGACACACACACACAAAAGGTTCAACATGAACCTTGAATTATCGGGTTAGATGGGTAGGTTGGGTCAAGAGATGTCACTTCCAATTGGCACACCAAATTGTTGCTAATGCCTACCTTTGGAAACCATGATTTTTGAATTAATAGAACAACCACAAGAAATAAACCTTTTCAGCTTTCAGGGGTGTTTATGCCGTTTGTTAAATGGAGGGAGTATAGAATAATTTTTCCAACCATTACAGATTAAGGCCCTCAGCGAATGGTTATCAATTATCATAATCAGATTATGCTCATATGGGATCCATCTGCTGACCCTTGCACTCATCCAAGTGGAACCCCACATCCAAAGGTTCACAGCATAATATTACTCCAAACAAATTGTGAAATGGAGATTCTTTACAATTTGAAGGAGGGGCCACAAACAATCTTGATTAAGGCCTTTGACAATCAAGATGGGTCCAATTCCATATAAATAATGCACTGAAGACGGAGTATCAACCCTATGAAAAACCCATGAAAAATTCAACTCATGTCTCCATCCAATAAACTAGATGGTTACCTTTGCGTGTTAGTCTTTTCTTGACTTCCAAATTTACAGTTTTTGTTTGACATTCTTCTAGTAAGATGGGCAGGGAGGTGAGCTAACACCACCCCAAACAACCACCTCCATATTGTCCCCAACAACACATGAAAACCAATCAAAAACCTCATTTGTTTATGATCTACATCCAAACTCCTTCCACCAACATCACCCCTATAAGTACCCAACATCAGCTTCTCCTCCTACACAATAGAAAATCTCTTTCTTCTCTTCTCAAACATTGTTTCAATACAAACATGGCTTCTAACACTTGCTTCCTCCCACTTGTGCTGGTTCTTTTGGCATTGAGCAATAATGGATGCCTTGCGGCTCGTCGCCTCTTGGACACTGCTTCTCCACCTCCGGCGCCAACGATACCAACATTGCCACCTTTGCCTGTGGTGCCAACTCTGCCTATGCCTACATTGCCACCGATGCCGGCCACCCAATTGCCGCCTTTGCCGACTGTGCCGACTCTGCCTAAGGCCACATTGCCACCATTGCCTGCCACCCAGCTACCACCTTTGCCTGTAATGCCAAATCTCCCAAAGACTACATTGCCACCATTGCCTGCTATGCCAACAATGCCTACAATTCCTAGCCTACCTACTATGCCTAAGTTAACAATTCCACCATTGCCTTCAATGCCTTCATTTCCCACCATCCCTTCAATTCCAACCATCCCCACCATTTCTCCACCCCCTAGTGCATGATACCCTCTTTGACATGCTTGGTGTTTCTATCGCTATATTTTATTGCAATCCTTTGTGAGGATTCACTCTTTCCATGTTGGATTTATTATCATTTTGCTTTTTGTGGGTGTATTTCTAGTATTTTTTGTGAGCCTTTTTCTTCATTTTAGTGTTTGAATGGGAATTGTTTCTTTGTATTATTTTTGTGCACTTGGGTCATTCATGTTTGGAACTTTGATATAGTTGAATACAATCTGATATGGTTACTTGATTTATGTTGTGTGTGTGTGTGTGAGAGAGAGAGACAACCATTGTAACTCATTTTGATGACCCCTTGACTGCTTAAGTATATTCAGCGTGGTTTTTACACAAAAAAAAAAAAAAAAAGTATATTCAGCGTGGTTGAATTTGGAGTTGGATCACTAGTCACATTCAGTTCAACCAACTTTAAATGGGAAAAAGGGCCTTCTGGAAGTTTGGAATTAAAGATATGACTCTTTTTCAGTTAGTGGAGTATCCAATCAAAGAACATACATATTTTTCCATTTCTCCACATGCATATTGAAATGAACATACGCTACTTTAAAGTGGCATTTAATTACTAAAGGTAAAACAGAGTCCAACTCCAACCTGATATTGTTCCTTTTCTACCAAAATATTCCAACAACTTCAATTTGGTTAATATCCAACCTCACCCTTAGTTAATATTGCTTATGATCAGTTGAAGAAGCAAGGTATCCCATTGGTTTCAAATCAGTTTAATTACAACCTCATATACAGGATGTTTCTTCCAGAGAATGTTCAGGAGGCTTCTTCTGATGAGCTAGGGTTCACTTTGATTGCATATTCACCCATTGCTGAAGGCATGAGTCCTACACTTTTCTTTCACAGAGCATATATACTTCCTTGTGCACCATAGTTTAACGCCTTGCTTAGTGATCTAAGAATTTGGATTTGTTCACTCAACTTGATCAAATTTCAATTTTCAAGTCAAGCCACTTTGCATACGTAGCACTTGAAACCTTTGTTCAGCATAATAAAGGAAATTCGACTCGAATCAAAGTAATCAGGGGTAAACCTCTTGATTAAAAAATGATTACCAATTACTAAGATTCCGTTTTGATCTAAAGTAAAGGAGTGAGGCTTCTTTCATTTTGCTAGTTCAGTAAATAACTATTGATTGGTGAGAATCAAGGCTTGATTTTGATTTAGAATGGATTCATAGATCTGTGATGATTTCAAAATATACAATTCCGAACTACTCTTTCGGATAAATGTATCTAAGGTTGATGGCTTATCAACAGAATTGGTTTTGGGTTCATCTACTCACCCTTGGATCTTTATTTTTTATTTTTTTATTTTTCTTTCCTCTCTTCTTTCACCTTTCTTCATCAATGACAATCAATGGTTTGGAATCAGTAAAAATAACTACATCAAGGGTGACAGAAAATAGGCTAAACGTCCAGAATCTCTGCGAGTGTGAATTTGTAGTAGCTTTGTAAATGGTAGGACCTAAGAGATAAATTATCTAGACCACTGAACAACTCCCCACAAGTTAAAGGTCACGAATACATTGCACAGTTTTGGCTCAGGGCTACCCAGATTGTTCAAACCCCTGCCCAGATTGTTCAAACCCCTGAAATTCACAAACAAGATCATAACGATGTTGGTCATTATTGGTTAAAGTTAGTGATGTGATCCACAATCCAAAAATAAATTAACAGTGATCCAAGTTACAAATGGGAAATTATTAATAGGCCATAACAATGTAAACGGTCTATTTAGGCCTAAGTTAAAGAAAGAAATTAGATAGCTAGATTTGAAAGAACTATATTACCAAAGTCTAAAACTCAAATGAACCAAGACCTACAAACCAAGCAAATTAAGACCTGCAGTAACCAACCCAAAACAATGAATCTCTCATTCTACCCCAGCAAACCGAGATCACTGAACCGTTAGCGAACTGAGACCCTGGAACCATGAATTGCAAAACAGGGATATGTATCTCCTCTAGCTCGAATCACATAATTCCTAGTTTCAAGCTTTATCGTAATGGCACTTGAAAAATGTTGTCAATCGATTGAAACAAAGTTGACCAAATATAGCCTGTGTTTCTCATGGGCCTGACCAGATATAAACCGAGTTTACACTACCTGTGTTGACCTTTTTTTTTTTCTGAATTGAATTCGGATCAGCAATTGCAAATTTCTTAAATCAAGGCACCTACTTATGTAGTGGCACACAAAGTAGCACATCTTGCATCTTAATCATAGGCCTAAAATAAGCTCAAGTCTGTCTGTGGTGTGGGGTGCCAGAATGCCAGTGAACAAAACGGCTCATCAGTAGGCCTGGTTAGAAAATAAATTGCTCACACCACCTCTTTTGCAGATGGTTCTGAACTGGTTTAAAACCTCAGGAGAATGTAGTGCCCATCCCAGAAAGTATAGTCATAAGGAATTTTGGGTAGGAAACTCACTGACCAAGAGATGACCAAGCTCCAATCATTGGAAACTGAAATAAAGCTGATGGTTGGTTTCCCTGCTGTGAGGTTGTAGTCATCGAACAGCCATTCCCATGAAACATTTTTCGCAACAATTAGAATTATAACATCTTTGTATTCTTCACAAACAAACACCTCTCTCTTATCAACACCATCGAATCATAACAATCAAATAGATGTAGTTATAGATACAAGAAATCTTTCCCGAGTTTGTAAATGAAAACATTATGTTTCCTGACAAGAATCTGTATTCTGTTGTCTCAAAAAAGGGAAGCTAGGTGAGGTCATTTTCATCCAGGGCCTCTTCATCCTTGGCTGTCTCATCTTTGAGTGCACTCAACTCACCCGTCGGTAGTTTCCTCGCAAGCCTTATGATCTGCAGCCATTGCATAAAGCACAAACAGCAAAGATCCACATTAAAGTAGGTCACAGAAACTAATACATGGAATTGTATAACCAGACATGAACAGTATAGATGCAGCCCAAGTGCATATTAGGCCTATGGGATATAGAAAGGGAGCCCAAAAAATAGTTCCACAACCAGCCAGCCAGCCTAACCCATAGTAGTCCAAGCCCACAGATGACTGATCCATTACGCCAAACCCATGGTCAGCCAGCCCATCGGCCAAGCTATGCCTACTGTCTTAATATATAAATTCCCATTGAAGTTTGGTAGATCTAGATTCTTAGTTTAGAAAAGTCTAATAAGATATCTTAAATCAAGCAAGATAATTAATTGGAATGCAGTGAATAAAAGAAAATTGATTTGAGTAGTTTATGAAAGAGAGGAAAAAAAACCCTACTCAGCAAAATGAGATTGACATGTAATCAATTTCATGGAAAGAAAAGAATAGGATATCTAGATCCCTAACAGGCAAGACTATCATCCCATCCACTATAAGTACCCTTATAATCTTTCATTTGTGGAATATTTAATAAATATTCTCTTTTTTACTCTTACTATGTTAGTTGCATTGAGAAATGGTTTCCCTTATGTGAGACTCCTTGTGCTGCCAATAGCGATGACTCCAAAGGCCGGGTATCCATGGTGAATGTATAAAGACTCCATCCATCATTGTATCCGATCACTTCTATACATAAGCCTTTTTTTTTTCTTTTTGCTGACAAGGTATCCCCATGGTATTTGACACGATAGGACTAATCCCTCGGGCACATGCACAAGTCCACAACACACATGCACTGGGTAAATCTGAGGGATCTTGAACACACAATGTGCTGAGCAACCCCATGCCTAATGCCAACTATTTATAAGAATTTTGATCTCTCAACCTCATAAGCTTTAATCTATTTCTATTATGTGTCTTTTCTCTAATTCTAATCTCTACCTTCCCACAATCTATATTTCCTCTTTTCTACTATATTCTTTTGCATCAATTTGTTATCCTAGGGTCCTAGCAAGGGGTTACATTCCATAAATTGGTTTTCTCATCCAAAGATTTAGGAAAATATATAACAGACATCTTAAATGCTCTTTTGGTAGTGGTAACCCTCTTCATTATGCTCATTAGTGATAAATGGTGTGATTAGGAAGTTAAAACTTAAAGAAGAAATTACCACATGATCAAGATTTGAAATGGTGCTTGACTGAGCAACGCGTTTAATTTCTTCAATGTCTGCTTCTGCATAAGCAGACAACAATTTGCTAGCACACCGGCTCTGGTCACTGCTAAGAAAAGCATCAATCCTGCAAATAGATCCCTAGAAAAAATGATAAGGTGCTCAGATTGTCTTGGAGTTTGTTTTGATCAAAATTCAAGAGCATAGTGAAAATTGAAGAAAGATGAGATTTGGTGGGCAACTTAAACATGATAATAAAACTTTTGCTAATCTTTCAAGACAGCATAGACCAATGTTATTGTTTAAGACTGAAAATTGTTATTACATATGGTCCATATCCATAGGATGACCCTATTTTCTTGATTGCTTTGAGGACCACTATATTTCTTCCATATCCATTGGTACCAGGGTTGGTTGCAGTTGGGTGTGGATGGGGATTGAATGTCATCTTAGAGAAATTAAGGGGTTTGATTGATGATTTTCCTGGTCTTTCTCCGATTTTTGGTTAAGGATATATGCTAAATACAAAATAATCAAGAGAACTACATCATAGATCAGAAACAAATCAAGGGGTAGCTAAAAAAAATTTAGAACAAGAGTAAAGACAGCCAGAGCTAAGATAAAGAAAATAGAGCACTAGGATCAAATGGTATATAGCCAAGGATGTCTGGGTTTTATATGGGAAAAATGAGAGTAGGTTAAATCAGATAGTTAAACAAAAAATGAGTACAAGAAGCTTGAGTACAAGAAGAATGCCTGATAAAAACCAATGAGCATCATCACCGTTTTCTATAAGAATAGAAGAAAGACTCAACACTGTACAAACCATCAATCCATCAAACTATAAGCAATACAATGAGACTTTGTAAGAGACATTAAGCAACAGCCAACTACAAGAATCAACTAATTCAAATAGCCAATTTATACTTCTGTCAGGTAGATCTAATTCATAAGACATTTTCCCATTAAGAGTTCGGGATGACTCATGGAAACGTTTAGAGGAAGGTAAACAAGTTTTATTGATTAGGAGAAGTCTAGGGCATCGAGCAGTTGGACTTAGAAGACACCAAGGAAAAAATGAATGGACAAATCAAAATATACAAAACATTTATGAATAGTAGTAATGAGCTCCCATTTGGTGTTGAATAGCTCCAATGATTTGGGATGAGCCTATTTGTGATTTTGTTCACCTCAACAATTGCGACTTGATGGAAAGTGTCGTCAAAGATGAAGTTCATTTGTGTATGCTGCTCGCAGATAATATAGTACTAGAAGTAAATTAGTCATACAAGAAAGCAAGTAATGACAATCGGATTGAAAATTAGCAAAATAAAGACAATGTTTGGAGCACAAGTTTGGTTGGTGTGGATCACAAAGTAGGATTGATAAATTTTACATATGGGTTCAACTATAGAACAGAATGGAGGGTTTTAGCTGAATATAGGATGCGCAAAGTAGAGATGAGCTAGCGTGTGATGCGATTGTCAAAAGTCGCCTTGATTGCAAGAGGTATTTCTATTGCATGACAGATATTTTTTAATGGTATTTTATACCATGGCAGTTAATCTTACTTTATTGTATGGAGTTGATTGATGAGCGACTAAGAAATAACATGTTCTTGCACCGTGTATGTTTAGGTGGATGGGTAGAGTTGCAAGGACAGAATTAGGAATAAGTGCATTATTAGAATCCTATAGGTCACCAATCGAAGGAGAATTATAATAATATAACTTGAGATGGTTTATGCATGTAGATAATATAATATAATATAACATAATATCATATATAACAACTCTCTCACAAAGTATTAAAGCATTACAACTTCAAGAAATCAGGGGAAGGAGAGAACAATAAAGACCTAGAATGATGTAGTGAGAAAGGATATGTAAAGTTGTAAAGATACTAAGATGGATTTAAATAGGTTTGGAGCCATGATGCCCAGATAAGCATGGACATGGGAGGGACACGCCATGGACATCGCAGGGACACGCCATGGACATCGCAGGGACACTGATTTTACACATAAAAAGTGAAGTATTGGATACGATACGACATAACACGTTGCCCATTATTAAGTATCCATGCATCATAGGTTTGGAGGAAAATTAGAAGTCATAATGCCATCCCATATAGATGGGATAAGGCCTCAATGATAATGACAACAAAATGATCCTAAACTTCAATAATTGAAACAAATGGCATGATTGGCCCCACAGTGGAAAGGATCTTCCACATGGGAGACTTCTACCCTTCAATTGGTGGCCAGAAATGGACACTTGAAAAGAAGAAATAGTATACTATGCAGAAAAAGGGCAAAGAATGGAGCTAGGATCATTCAATCTAGGAGATTTTGTTTGCATGGACCATCCACAGCGGGTTCACATTAACAGTTTAGATTACAGAATCATGACCCAATTGAATAAAACAAAATTTTGGAAAACCTGTAATGGCAGAGCCTCATATAATTCCTCTGCTATATATATATATAGATGTGCGTGCGCGCGAGAGTGTAGAGAGAGAAAATCATAATAATCACCAGCAATAAAGTTAAGTGTCTGCCTAAGATAAATCATTTTTCTCAAACATTGATATTACATTATAGATTGAACTCACTGAGAACAGTCATTGAAGCACTTCTCTGCCTGCTTGAAATCATGCGCATAAAGGTACACTATTATGGCACTCAAATATGCCTGCATCCAAGAATGTCAAAATGTTTCAATAATCGAATCAGTAGAGATTTTATGCTCCTAGACTGCAATTTTAAAAAATGATGAGTCAAAGTAGAATTTGAACTGTCAAGATTCATTCAAATGAACAATACATATATATATATATATATATATATGGGGGATCTTCATATGCATCCATCCCTCACCATTTTTGGTGAGGGACACCCCTTTTGGGGAAGTTTGAAGTACAAAAGTGTACTTTATGTGAGGTACAAAAACACTTTTGTACTTCAAAGCTTC
Source organism: Umbellularia californica (assembly GCA_028538565.1). Taxonomy (NCBI): domain Eukaryota; kingdom Viridiplantae; phylum Streptophyta; class Magnoliopsida; order Laurales; family Lauraceae; genus Umbellularia; species Umbellularia californica. The sequence goes on along the minus strand of JAPQWN010000006.1, from coordinate 8,125,417 downwards.
CCCAAAAGGGGTGTCTCTCACCAAAAATGGTGAGGGATGGATGCATATGAATGTTATCCTATATATATATTCTGTGTTATCAGGCAACTTCTAAAAATCAAGCAGAAATGTATTTATCTAGAGTAGGATTCAGATACACTCTTCTTTTAAATTTTATGAAATCTAATGAAAACAAACAAGAACATTAAATTGCAGAATATGTTCTGAGGAATTATAGTGTCACACTCCCAATGCATCAGAACATGTAGTTTCTTCATTCCTGATACATCATTATCTACAAGTGGGATTCGTGGCTCAGGGGCTGTAGATATGATGGTCCACAGTGGATAGGAAACATCCCAAGAGGCAAGAAGTTTTCTGTTCTGGAGATCTTAGCCATCCATGTTTTTCATAAAAATAAAAAATAAAAAAAGAAGAAGAAACGGTATATAATCTAGTCCCCAAAAAAGAGAAGGGTTGAGACAGAGATTGGACAGCTTCCAATCAGATTTGCAGAATGACCTAGTGGATCGACCATGGACTGCACATTTACAAAATGGGTGCACCAGCAATACATGTGCTGATACATTGACCTATATACTCACCAAGGCTCTTGAAAAACAGAGGAACCATAATAAGTTTTTCAGATTTATCTTCTGCAACCACCTTTCCCAGCCACATGGAGATGAACCTGCAGGACTGTTCCTCACCACTGTAACCCCCTATAATAGAGCTAAAGGGACAGTAATGGGCAGCAGATAAAGAGACTAAACATTACCTGCTTCTAGTTCTATTTATATTCAACATGATATTAGTATTATAAGCATTGTAAACCATTCAGATTCAACAAAAACATCAAACAATGGCTACATTGACCATATACAGCAATATCCAGTTGATAAACTTCTCTCTTCTATTTTCAATAGCTTTGTAAATATTCATCAATCTCAAAAGGTTGTTTGTGTTTTCATCTTTCTTTTTGGGGATAAATAATGATATAACAAGGTTTCAAATCACAAAAACTTTGAGTAATTTCACAGAACTGATGGCAATCAATTCCAACATGCATATGAGGCGGGTGTGGAGATTGGAACCACAACGGATCGATTTTTTTTTTTTACAATATGCCCTTACTCAATAACAGGGCACAAGGATAATAATTTAAGGCAGAAAGGACAGTTGTATTCCACCAAGTGTTGTCTGATCTCCATTGTCCAAATAACAGAACTGATAACCAACCGTTTAGGAATATCTTGAGACTTTGAAATTTTGGGTACATCCAAATGAAGACGTAAAATTTTGATCACATGTTTGGAAGTGCATAGGAATTCTGCATGTAGGTCGATACATGGTTCACTTGATTAGTTCAACCCGACCTGCTGACTCATGATGAAGCCCCAGAGAAATATAGCATTTTCTCAATTTTACTGGATTCAGCATTGCAGCTACATCAGAACTCTTCCCATCCTCATAAAATTTACAAAAACTAGCATATTACTGCACATAAACATTCAATAGATACCAACCAATTTAAGGAACAACTGAAGAGCGCTGGGCAGCAAGAGAGAGAGAGAGAGAGAGAGAGAGAGAGCATCCCTGTGGCTTTAAATGGGCCCGTCAGGGATAAAGATTAAAGAATGCCCAAAACAACTTAGATTAAGAGATCCTAGCCAGTTATTCATTGGCATAATTTCTTGATTCTTTAATGCAGCCTATAAGGCCCATGCATCAGGCCAAAACCATCCAAGCCCAAAAAAGCCCGCCTTTGTGCAACAAGCCTTGATCACATGTCTCTATCTTGTGTTTCATTTCTTGTAAAATTCCTATAAAACACTCGAATGGCTTTACTTGTTTTGTTAGCTTCTCATTTGTTGTCAGTAGCAAGTCAATTGTCATGGGATGTCACCCAGTTTTTTCTTTTCCTTTTTATTTCAAGGGACTTGAACTCAAACACACATGCACACTGCACAGGTCCCCAACCAGCACACTGCACAGGTCCCCAACCAGCTTACAGCCAGGGACTGGGTCAACCAGCTTATTTGGTTTAAAACAGCATCTTGGAGCAATAAGATCACGCACCAACCTGGGTTGAGGATCCCCATGATCCCTCACCACAAATTAGATGGCCCTTGGCCACCTAATCTGCATCAACCATATATTTGAGATTTTCTCGCCTGGAGATCTTTGGCAACCCACCATCCAGACGGAGCCTACATAGGTAAGTGTCAGAAACATGTAAACATAGAATTCTCCCACGATCTTAAATATTCCCATGTAATATAGATCACCAGACATAGGCTTAAATAAGTGGAATAGGAAGGGACAGCAAAAAGTATATTTCTTGCAGCACCAATAAATTTCAAAATAATTGCCAATCTTTGCATAACATCTTTGATGGCAGGAGGAGGTCTCTGAAATATAACTTGTTGACAACTTCATTAATTAAATATAAATACAACTGATAGTGAATATAATCAGGAAAGAAAACTCCAATAAATATTTTAAAGCACCTTGCATTGGCTGTTGACAGCTTTACATTGATCTGCAGATAGGCCCCATCTCAATAGAAAAGTAGCAGCATCAGTATACCTGTCAGTGTCAACATGAACAAATAAACTATCTACGATTTGAATAGCAACATAAGTATCAATATATCTTCTAAACGAGGGTAACTCCTGATGCATCATCTAGATAAAGAGAGGCCCATGGTATTGTAAACCAGATTAGAATATTCCAGATGGTGAATCTTTGGCCTACAAGTATACAATTAGAAGTGACGATGGCTGAGATATTTCAATCTGAATCGCCAACACAATGATATCAAAACTTTTATACATACATATACATATATTAGCACATAGATTTTTGTTCACAAGAATATATATATATATATATATATTTATCACATTATATTACACTGATAAGAACATAATATATATATATTTATCACATTATATTACACTGATAAGAACAGATATTAGACTTGATCTTAGCCATAGGATGAGAAAGGTATTATAAATATGCATATATTAGCACATAGACTTTTGTTCATAAGACATGACTCCACTAGTTTTCTGCTGCTTGTCCCAAGGCCAGATAAAAGGAGAAGTGCACCAGGTTGACAGCCAGTGTAAAACTTGTCACATCTAAACCTAAACCACATCCTTGTTTAATGTGAGCTAAACCATGACCTCCATTGGATTTACCGACCTCTGAAGTTTAATGTAAACACTTGTTGCAGCACGATATAAATCAAATGCCATCTGCTCCTTCCCATCCTCTTCCAAAATGGCACAAGCATCAGCATACATCCGAATAGCTTCATCAGGGTTGGCATCCTCCAAAGCACTATAATTTTCAATAATACAATGTTTATTAAAAAAAAGGTTTCCCTGAGGATATCATAACAATTAAAGCTAGGAGCAGGGAACTAAAAACACATGCACGTACTTAGCACCCTTTGCGAGAGCATCAGACGCAGGCTGTGACCTTCCGCACTCAATATATAATTCAGATGCCTTCCTGTAAAGGTCGGCAACTTCACTCCAATTGCCAAGTTCCTTTGCTAGAGCAGCAGCAGACTCCATATGTTTAGCGGCATCCCAAGGTCTATTAAGTTTGTAAAGGATATGACAAGAGCAAGACCAACAACACTGACAAATTAAAACAGAAAGCTACATTTTCAACTTAAGAACAAAAGGATACGACGACAGTATTTCCTGCCCTTTTGAGGCTTTCTCAAATGCTTCTTTTGCCTTCGCATTGTCCTTTTTGTATCTGAATGCAACAGCTTCCATAGAAACAGAAACATTTACAAGTGAAGAACCAATCAAGGTAATAAAATTCCAATTCAAAAAAATTATCTGAATATGTTATCACAATATTAAAACATATCAGTAACCCACCAGCTTTCTCATACAGTTCTGTGGCATTCCTCCAATCAGCACTCCACCGAGTAAGACTGAGTTTTGTTCTGAAAAAGGAGGAAAAGAAAGGGAAAAAAAAAGACAATGGTAAGCAGTAGTAGCGTAGCACTCAATAAGGGGAAAATATTCTCCTACGCCCTGTGCAAAAGTGCACTGTGCATCATGACCATGTGTGACGCGTATCCAGAGGTGGGTCCTGCCTATTTTACCCAATAGCAACAAATAGTGCTCAACAAGATACTCAAACAAGTAAGTCACAGTCATGTTACGTATCCAAAAAAATAAATAAATAAATAAAGAAAAAAGACAAACAAATGACTACCTTCTCATAAAAGGTTTCCTTTTTTTTAGAAGTTAACAAAATATTATCAAGCAGATAGAAGAGAATAAAACAGCACTATAATCCACCAGAGAGGGAGGAAGGGGAAGCCTCCAATCATCACAGAAAAAAGAAGCAAAGAAAGCAGATCTAGAAAACTCCTGTGTATGAAGTCTCCTTCCAAATTTGTTGAACAAAGAACATGCTTTACTTCAAACCTTCAGAGCGGAAGTAGAAATCTAATTTCATCTATTCAATCTCTATTACGTTAAAAGTTGAAAGTCATTCCTCTAGGGCCTGTTTGTCTACATTAAAATTGATAGGATTAGTACCATAAGTGGATAAAAATGAAGATCAAAGATGAATTTCCAAAATGAGAATGAAAAAAACCTTTCCTTTGGGGAAATAGAATCAAAAGATGGAAATGAATTGCTAGTGTGACAACTGCCTTTTTTCATTTCCCATCTTCTTTTTTATTCTATTTTCTTAAAAGAGAAGGTTTTCTAATGCTCATTCTCTAAAATTCACCTTTGATCTTCATTTTTAACCACTTATTTATGCAAGACAGACCCATGGTCCCCTTGAGTCGACCAGCCTTTTAGCCCAGCCCATCTATCTTGACTAGTTTTTTTTTTTTTTTTTCTTTTTTTAATATATATATATCAAATCTATCTCGACCAGCTTTTGGGCCCAACCCAAATATTTCTATTTTATTTAAAGTTTTATTTATATTTTAAGTTGTTTTTAGTTGGATGTTTTAATCCTAGGCCATCAATGTGTTTGGATGGTCCAGATTAGATCTAGGGTGTTTATTTTCCTATATAATGATGTAAATCCTCTTTAGCTCATTAACGACTATCAATGGGAAAATTGAGTTTCTGGAGTTCTACTTTGAGCTCTAGATCTACTTCTAATTCTAGTTCTCTAGATTACATCCTCCTGGAAGAACTGAAATAAGACAAATCACAAACCGATCCAGACCAGGAGCTCCAAACCTCCCAACTCAAACACCACTCAAACCACCACCTCATTAAAACTTCTTTCCAGCCAATAAACCCCTGTACTCCTCGAATCTGTCAAGTTCCAATACGGCAGGTTAATTCTTCTTCCCCTTAAATACAATTTGTTTGTACTATTACACTATAGCTTAAAGATTTCATTCCAAGATATAACCAAATTCCACCCTCCTCCAACCATAGTCTTGTTAGGCCTGCAATAAGCAGCAAACCCATCCCAATGGAAAAAGAAATTATGTTTTCCACTTCCCTAAGTTCACACTGGATTAAGCCTTCCCATTCATTCCTCAATCAATACTAATATGCATCGAAATAAACATTCTTTATAAGCTTGTCTAAAGGTTTGAATCTATGTATTATCTTCTCCAATTCCAGCAATACGACACTACATCCCAAATCACTACTTATTTCACATCAAAACAAGCAAAAAGGACAACCCCAAATAAACCACCCACAGTACCCAACCAATTAACTTCAGTAACTAGTAAATTGTTCATAACAAACAACAAACTGAGAGCTGAAATAGCACTGCATCTGTAAGATTTCAACAGAAACAAACATCTGCACACCCAAAGAGGAAAAAAAGGAATCTGAAAAGTTATTCTACAATCTCTTTCTCTTTCTGCAATTACACATCATTTCTAATAAGGAAATTAGAAATGAAGCATTTGAAATCGGGTTTATGCAAGGGTTTAGATCATCATGTTAAGGTAAATTTAAGAATTCAACAGTTGGAGTAATAGGAAAACATCATCATCAAGAAGAAGAAGAAGAAGATCAGATTATTGGAGAAAAGGATCAGATCGATAGGAAACTCGATAGTCATAAAAAAAAAAAAAAGAAAGATGAGATCTTTGATTCGTAGAGAATTCAATTCAAGAAAGGGCTTACAATTTGTCGGCTTTGAGCATCAACTTCTCTGGATCGGAACTCGACATGGCTCTTCTTCTTCTTCTTCTTCTTCTCTCTTGGTCTACTTCTTCTTATACCCTTCTTCAAGACGACATTTCTGTTTTCTTGTGATTGATCCAAGCCGTTCATCATGTCATCTTCCTTCAGATGAATGTGTAGTGGGCCACTTTACATAGACCTGAAATCAATGATCCATGGAGCCCATATGAACTGAATGGTGGGGCCCACCTGGGGATGGGGCTGGGGGATGCAACAACTGGTTGGGGCCCACCGATGTTTGGTGGGGGCCTCAAATGATCATCTTAACCCCTTGATTAACTGCGCACAAATATTTATGATTAGAATTAGGTATATAGTTGATCCAACGGTCCCGTCCATTCATGTGAGTGAAATCCTGATGATCCGGTGAAACACTGCATGGAATTCAATTTGTGCTTGAACAATTTCTAATGATCCATGAATGTATAGGCCTGGGCCCTGGCCACATGATTTTTGGATACTCTGATGCTTTTGAATGTGGCCCACAAATCTTGGGCCAGTACTAGCTGGGTGGTGAATGATTGAAGAATGGACCCAACACGTCAAAAGAAATATCCATTAGATAAGAGAATGGATCCTCTGATCCTTTCAGTTGGGTCTACATATAAACATCCTAACTGTTCAAAGTAAATGGTCCCCTGTTTGATGGATCCTTGTATAAACATCTAAATCACTGGAAGAAGGTTTGCTATATGCATCATGACTGATCCATCAATTTGTTAGTGATATTGATGGTACTCATGGGCAGGAAAAGCCTGAGCCCAGCCCAATTCTGGCCTGCTTTCAGCTGAAATTGCTGTGTTATTTGGCTCATGGGAAGGGCTAGACTTGTGCTGCCCCAATAGTTTTGGCTGATAGTTAAATGGGCCAGACCAGGGCTTGGTGTGCCTAAGGGTTAGAGTGGGCTGACATATTTAGTCTTAACAGTAGGTACTACTGAAAATGGGCTGGGACTGGACCCGTTGATGAAGGGGCTAGAATGATCAGATGGGTCCCATATTTTGTACATAGGTAGCCCGAACTAGTTGAAGAGATCCCCAAGTCCCATCCCCAAGTGAGGAGGCCCCACATAGAGGTATGTATGGAAGCTTCCATGCACAATGTGTGCACTAGATAAGCCATCTTCAGGACCTCCATAGCTTGAGTAATATTTAAGTTTGAAGATCTACTCAACTTTAATTATTATCGTTTAATAGCCCCACTTGTATATTTAAAAAAGTTTAAAGAGCCGACATGGCTAGAGTAATATTGATAATTGAGGATCTACTCAACTTTAATCACTTGCCATTTAACAACCCTCTTGTATATTTAAAAAAATTAAGCCCTTTTATCCAATAATAGTAATGCATTCCACTCCCTATTTCATATCTGGATCCAGAATAATCCCTTCTCTTTTAATTGATGCTAGATCCAAATACATTTAATTGATGCTAGCTCCAAATACAACACATAGGTTTTGTGCCGAATCCATATCCAGATCTATAAAGATGGATCTGAGTTCGTATCCACCGTGGTTCCACCCCCAGATCTAACCCAATTTTTACATTCCTATTAGGGGTGCACATGGGCAGTTGGGATCGACTTAGAATCAAACCGAACCCATTGGTTTTTTATTTTTTCAAACCGAACCAAACCGTCTATGTGCTCAAACCGAACCGAACCGAAAGGAACCGGTTCGGTTCGGTTACGATTTTTTTCTTTTTTTTTTATTTTATTTTTTCACAAAAAAATGGCAGTTCAATTGGTGAGATACTTTGGACTTCAAGTAACAGAGTGAGGGTTCGAACCTTCTTCAAATAATTTTTCATATTCCTTTATATATTTTATAATTCCTTTATATATTTTATAAAAAATATATATTTATATATTTGGTTCAGTTCGACTCGGTTTGAGCTGTTTAACTGCATTTTTAAATGAAACCAAACCGAACGGTTTGAAGAAAATCCGAACCATGACCAAACTGGTCTACTACAAAACCGATCCAGCGGTTCGGATTGGTTTCGCGGTTTTTTTTTGTGCACCCCTAATTCCTACCCACACTGAAGCATTGGCTATATGTACAGAACTTTGATTTGGGTCCAATATGATGTTTCAAAACTGTTGATTTCTAGTTAAATAAAGGTCAAATTGATTAGGGGTGCTCATAGGCCAGGCTGAATCATTTTGAGTCCTGGGTTGTTTGCTCATGACGTTTTCAAGCCCACATCCAGACCTATGGGCCTCAGAATATGCCAAGACAAATTGATTAAGAAAATATATATACCTATAAGCATACATAGCTAAAGCCTGGCCCTTTGCCTATAAACATATCTCAAATCCAGCCCTATCTAGGCCGGTCCATGGTACCCGTGTTTGTAATCCAAACCATTCACTTTGTTTATTGAACGAGTAAATCCCAATATATTGAAGCTAATTATCTTATATCTCCATAGTTTTTTTTGTGTAATCTCTATTAAAGCCCCAACATATGAATTTAATTTTTTGCACTGTCATTGCCCGTAATTCATGATCCAAACCGTTCAAACTTCTTCAAGTAATTGTAAATAATAGTACATTTTTTCTCATATCTTGGTTCTTTATGGATTTAGAGAGATTTGAGAAAGAAAATTTTAAAATATCCAAATACTTTGAAAACCATTAGATGTATTCATTTACTCTTTGTGAAAGTGGTTGACAAACATGGTAATGTGTTTCACTTGTCTAAATTTGCATATATAGCATTTACAACTTCAGATCTCATTTTCCTATCACATAGGTAGAAGACAAATGATTCCTTGTATTCTTCACCCTCACCTCTTTAATATTCTTTTTTTTTTATTAAGTTAAATATTCTGTTGTTAGAACCTAGTACTGTCATAATTTCCTATACTAGAAATTCAATACCATGCAAAACAAAGGCCAAACCAGAAAAGTTGTACTCAGGGCCAGGGGGGCCACAATGTACAATATAAAAAGTTCTTGTGCATCTTCAAAGAATGAAATTCATGATCTCAACCTCCAGATGGATTTCTACAAATTCACTGGTATGAACATAAATTCATTATCTTGTATTTTTCCATGCACATGAGAGGAATGATAAACTATTCTAGCCATAAAAGTAGCCGACTCTAAGTCCTAGGTATCATCCCTAGTTGCCATGCTCCACCACAGCACCTCTTTCTTCTGTGCTCAACCAATGTATTCCCACTGTTGTGCTCCACCTTTGTGCTCATGCTAGTGCCAAGAGTCTATATCCCTGACACGGTGAGATAAGATGTCCTTCACCACTTGGGCTTTCTGGCGATTCTTAGCATCAAGTTATATCAATGGTGCCAAGATTACAGTAAAAAAAAAAGTTGTAGAAAGGGACCACTAAAAAGATGTTCAAATTGAAATTCAGTTTAAAAGTACTATGGATTAAGATGAAGACATCAAACATGAATATAGTGGATAGCCTTTGGCATTCAATGCAAACTAGCCATACATTTGTAAGCACAAGATTTGAAGTCAATGGCTATGGTATGGTCCCAATTCAGGAAACAAGTAGGGAGTTGATAGATTAGAGTTGATGGAGAGTCCCTTGCACCCCTATCAGGAAATTGAATGCTGGAAATGAAAAGCGACCTCTCATCCCTGCTCTGTCACAAATGGGTTCATATCTCTGCATCAACTCCCAGTGGCAGCCCCACCAACCCAACCCAACCACAACCAGGCTAGCAATGGGTATGAGTTTGCCTTTTTCTTTTTCTCCTCCCTTTTTTGTGAGGTTCATATTCTCGAAGCATCAATACATAAATGGATTATTATCATCATTGGACGATCAACAAACCAACCAATTGCACTCACTCTGATTTGTCAATGTAACAAAGGAGTGAAAGACCCAAATTTCATTGACCCAATGTTAGATTGAACCTTGATTTATATGGAAATCAGGGACTTGTGGTAAGTTATCTCTTACTTTTCTCTTCGTTCTTGCATATCTGATTGTAGATCTGGTTTGAGTTTAATCTATTTTTGGGGTATTCTGAATCCTGGTTCCATCACATAGTTTGATATTGACCAATTGAAACTACGTCACAATCCATTTAAGCTCTAAATTGAACCCTTTAAAAACCGAATTAAGATATCCGATAATCCAGTCAAGGGGGTTGGGACCCGAGAAAAACCCCGCACATACACGAAAAGACAGCCCGCAAAAGCAAGAAAGAAGCCCACTAACTCATCTTGAGAGTCCCATTCAAATGCTTTTGGAATGAATGGCTGAACAGACCAAGGAAATCCTGTGTGTCAACCAGAGCCATGTCTTTCAGCCAAAAGGCCTTGAAAGCTTTGGGCTTGGTCATTTCCACCATCAGTGCGACACTGGACTCGGTGGATGTCTCTTTCTGTTGGTCCCCATTCGAAAATTCGCACTGAATCAGCGTCATCTCTTGTCTGTGCGCAGTGGCATAATTGCAGCTACTGTTGCATCAATCAACCAGAATCAGCCAAAACTGGACCGTTGGATCAGAGATAATATCATGGTGAAAACAAGGGTTTTAGGACACTCATGTAAGAGCCAGAACTGATATAACAATATCCACAACTGTTTTATTGAGTTTTTGGATGGATTTTTAAGAGTGTTTTTCGCGTTTTCTTTTCTCGGGTAAATACTCAATTCGCACACACTACACAAGTCCTTAATCAATGAGACAGCGATGGGGTCAATCTCTAATTGTCCCTCGGGAAAGAGAGATATATTATTAGTTCATCACTAAACTATCATGGGTGTTATCATATGTAAATAAATGTTAAAAGCAGACAATTTTTACATAAACACCTTTTCTGTTTGCATAAAAGAAGCCTACCTGTAATTGATTCAAATTCTTTTGCACATAGTGCATAGACATACTCATTTTGGTAGAATTGATATTGAACCCACCCCTTATTCACATTAAAAACTATCCATTACCAACTCTTGTGCTTTATAAGGTGCCATTTGACAAATCTCTCTCTCTCTCTCTCTCTCTCTCTCTCTCATTTGGCTTAAAACTTATTTAAATAGGCATATTTTTGCTTTAAATACTTGGAAAAAGTCTATTTGGACATTTATTTTGACTATTTTTAAGACCTTTTGCTTCTAGTTCAAAAAGCAATCAAAAGGTCACTTTTTCAATTACACATGAATGTCTAAAGCAATTAGACACATTTTGCCTTCTCTTTTTTTAACAAGTTTGCTCATATAACTCTTATAAAATGATAAGCTCTTAAGAATTGTTTTTACTATATGACAAATTTCTTTGCATTATTTTTACCATATGACAACTTTATCCATATAAATATTCTACTCGACTGGCCACTTTAGTTTTCTAATTGAATCGGAGTTTTCAAATCGGTTTATTTGAATCAACTCTATTTCAAACATACAAGACTTGCCAAACATGCCCTAAGTAAAGTTTCTTATAGATAATAATATAGGTTTTTTTTCATTTCATAAAATTTATTTCCAAGTTTGTGGCCTTCATTGTCACATGAGGGAAAGTTGACTATGGAATCTGTTATGAAATGGAGAATATCTTCCAATCCATTGGCGGCCACAAGCTCCACAACTACTTGTCCAGCCTATTGATCATGGATGGGCCTACTATGACCCTACAGCATCACGTCACTGTTCAATATTGGATATTGATGACCAGCCAACATGATAAGCAACATGGGACTATAATATATATAAGATGGTATAAAGTTGGAGGAAATATCACAACTACCTTTGGGTTGCTTAAGATAAGCTTTTTTAGATTATGGTTTTAAAACTCAACTGGAATTGCTATGTAAGCGTCTTATCAGTGATTGATATGAATACTTTTCCAATGAGTTTATTACAAAGCCTCAACTATACTGAAATACATCATATGCAGAAATCTTTGCACTACTTAGAATAATTCAAGAATACATATATAATGTCATTCATCTTCAATACTTGTTAGAAAATCTTGGGACTTCGAAAATGCCACAAGAACCATATTAGACCACTAAAAGGTTGGAGTCCTGAAAACAAGGGGCTTCCGATATGGTTGGGAACCCCGCTTCTCATCTATCCATGGTTTGACCATTGGGTATCCTCCGGAAGCAAGAGCAGACACAATATTCAGGGACGAAGTTTCCTAACCGCATGAGCATGGTAACAAAAAAAAAAAAAAAAGTGGTTGGAGTCTTGTTTTGCAAACAATCATCAAAGGAAGTGACAACTGCGAAATCTCCATTAGATAGAGAAATGAAAATATAAGAAGAAATTGAAAGATGAAGAATAGAGAAATGAGAATATAAGAAGAAATTCATGAAAGATGAAGAATTTAATTTCCCCTCCGGAGATTCACTACTTTTTAAGTAGTGATTAAGTAAGGAGCAATTTAGTGTTGTGTTTGGATTTGAATAAAGGTTGCCTTCTAAAAACTATATTTTTCACATTGAAAAAACTTAATAATTTTTACCATAAAAAGATTGTTTCTCCATTACCTTGAGGACAGAGGAGAATGCCAGAAAGAGTTTTTAAGATGAAAACTACTTTTCTCCACCAAAAGTAAATTCAAATAGATGCAGAGACATTCATTGGGAAAATGTTTTTAAGCTCCCTAGTTTTCTCCCCATCAAACTCTCCTGTTTTCTCTTCACCAAATGGGACTCAAGACCAATGTCACAAAAATCAGGGTTTGTTTTTTTTATGGCAATACTAAATTTTAATCACAATTCAACAATCATCATTATAACATAATTTTTTTTTCACTTTTGGTTTTTAAAACTCACTACAAGTAATTATCATGATAAAGCATCTTATCATGATTTGAAAACTTTCTAGTTTTCTACTACTAGTAGAGAAAGAATCTTTCCCATGATACTTTCGTTGTAATTGACTTTGAGATGAGCTTTCCAATTGTTTGAACTTCTGATTTTTTTTTTTTTTAAGGAAGTAAAACTTTTACTACACTATTATACTCTCATTTAATGTCAACATATATAGTTTTAGAAATAAATTAATCAAAAAATATCTAACATTCAAAATTTAAATAAGTTCATAATTTTATATTCCAACAAGATCCAAAATGTTTTCAAGAACCATTGCCAAACAGAAGGCAAGACTTGTGTGGGCCAAAGCATCACACCATATATAAAAAAATAGAACTATCTTATGTCATTTTCATAAAAACACACACTTAAATTTGGGGAGGTCTCTCCCATTATCATCCAATGAATTGGGTGGAAATCGCTCTCTATCATCCAATTAATTTACAACTCATCATTTCGATCTTGACTTGGTCAAGTCTCAAGCTTTACGGCCAGTGATAGTGATAGGACATTCCTAATCATTTTAAGGGTTTCCTATTTTTGGTGGATGGTTTCTAAAGTGGAAATGAATGTGATGCATCACATACCTTCAACCCATCATCATCAGTGAATTAAAAAAAAAAAAAAAAAAATTCTTGGGGTGTTGATCTATTGGTGGGCCACTAAACATTGGATGGCTGACTCTGATGCTTATCCTGCACACAGCAAAACTTTTATAATGACCTGTCAATTCATGTTGTTCAAAGAGTGGCCCTTGAGTATATAACTCGAGTGATCGAATGATTCTAACCGTAATTTTAACCCATTTCAGTTGGGACTAGCTAGTGGAACAGTAATTCTTTGACCATCAATCTGATGACAGATTATTTGAGTGGTGGTGGTAATTTGAACTTCACAAGGTTTAGGGAGTGATGGATTATCAGTCCTATACAGGGAGTGTAACTTATAATTTAATTTTGGCGTAACAAATTTATGCTTTGTGATATCAAATCCACTCGTGATTGATATGAGTTGTTGATTGATATAATACTAGAATAGTTTTATTTAAACATTTTTTGCTATTTTATTTTTATCACAACTTTATTGCATTCATCTCTCGGCAATATCTTGAAAATCTCTCAGAGTGGTCAAGAAATTAGCAACCTGTGACAGTGTGATGATATTGTCATAATGTCATTGATATTTATCCTCCAATTGCAATATATTCACTTGGGGTCAAAATCTTGCTTCAATTTAAATTGAGCCCATTGACTAATATCCTTTGGTTCTTTTGTGTTTTAATCGCATCCCCCCTCAATTGGATTATAAATATAAACATGATTAACATAATTTTGTGCATATTATTAATCATTTTTTTATTAAAAGATAAACTCCTATTAGGGTAAAGGTTAGGGATATACAGAATGAGGGCATTTGTTTCAACTTGGATTTCTTTGGCCTGTTTGCTTGTATTATAATACATTAGAATTGAATACATAGATTTTATACCGTAAGCGGTTAAAATTGAACATCAAATACGAATTTTTAGAAATAAGCATCAAATAAAATAAGAAAAATAGAATAAAAAAAGATGAAAAATGAATAAGTCAGCCATCACCCTACTGGTTCATTTCTCATTTCTCATCTTCTTTTGAATTTATTTCCTCCAAAGAAAAATATATTCTATGCTTATTTTTAAAAATCAACCTTTAATCTTTATTTTTAGCTACTAATAATATGAATCTTTTGAATTCAAATCCTATATAGGAAATATTTTAATACAAACAAACAGGTTCCCAAATCAAAGCACCAAAGGATGCAAATTCTTTCTTCCACATCAAAAGTAAAACAAAAGGAAGAAGCAGGAGATTTGGTCAATTTTTAGTTTTCAAAAAGATAAGCCTTGTGTAGGACAAATCAAGGTAGACTAAACCAAGCCGGCATTCGACCCAGCATTTCTTCTTTGACATCACCAATATTTTAGAGATATCATGATTGTAATTGTGCCATTGCTTGACAGCTCTATCTTTGACAATTTTTATGATATTCTCATCCCAATATTAGGAGGTGGGCCATGGCCTTCAGCCCTTCACTGCTTCACAAGTGCAAGTGCAGAATCAGTGTAGTATGCTGTTAATTGGTAACCGTTAAGATGCATGTCCCTCTCAAGTCTCATCCTCTTATGTACATACTACATTTGCAAAGTTTTTTGAAGTTGGAATTTGCAAATACCAAGTTATAAACAGTGTCATACAAAATGCAATATCAGTCAGGACTCAGGACACACAGATTATGTGGGTAGATTATGATGAGTCAGGCCCAAGTGGCCCAGTCTGTGATGAGCCAAGGCTTAAATTAATGAAAGATCCGTTGGGTCCAATGGAGTCCGAGCCCAAACCCACGATGCCTGGCCACGTCACAGCAGTCCGGGTCGCTTCGGAAGCAGGCAGGCCACGTCCCGCTTTTACCAAGTCGTGCGGAGAATATCACAACTGCCTCCCCAGTCGAGGACACCTCGAAGGCTCCTCGTAAACGGCGCTGTAAAGTCGTCCCCATCTGTTAGGGGAGCGACTATAAATTGTAAGCCCCACCAGCACTTGGGGGGCATGAGACAAATACCGAAGCAATATTCTCCCTTCATCTCTCTTCTCCTACACTTGTAATCTCTGGACACTTGAGAAATGACATATCCGGCAACCTCTGCCTTTCCAAAAGTGGACGTAGGTCACTGACCGAACCACTATAAATCTCTCTCTCATTTATTTCCACATTTATTACTCATACTTGACCGGTGGTGTGCAAATCCATTTTTGTGCATCATCAGTTTGGCGCCGTCTGTGGGAACGACTAAAGTTCTCACGTCAGTATCCTTCCTCTTTTCAAATTATGGTGACCACCAGATCGACAAGACGCGAAGAGGGCGAGGATGGTCCTCCACTGACTAATCCTGGCCTGAATGCTCCTGCTCCCACTCCTCAACTAATGTTGGAGACTATGCAACAGATGGTGGCCCAAAACCATCAAATACTACAACTCATGCTCTCGGGGCAAGGAGGGGTCGGAGGAGTACCGCAAGGAGGAACACGCCCGGGGCATCAAAGAGCTCCACGACGGCGAGGAGCTCCCCACCTAGGCGCCCAGGCCCCGGGCGCCCATGCTCCTGGCGCCCATGCCCCGGGCGCCCATGCACAGGGCGCCCAGGCACTGGGCGCCCATGGTGTACACCCTGGCGGCGCCCATCGTGTACACCCTGGCGCCCGTTCCCAGGGCGCCCCCCGTGGGGCCCAGTTGGGAGGACCCCCACCTCCGGGAGGATCCCCACCTCCGGGAGGGTCAAATCATGGAGAATTTTCACATCCTCCCTCCGCTTCTGATGGGGAGGATCCTCATTTTCAAGAAGGGGAAAGTGAGAATCAGGAGCTGGAAGGCGCGAGCTACTTCTATGATTCAAGCAGAGCAGCCCCCAACCAATGGGACGAGAAGCTCAGAGAGATGCAAGATCAACTGGGCGATGTTTTCAACGCCATGAAGGCACACGCACCAGAGACAGTGGATTACCTAGTCAGGCGAACGGACACGCCGTTCAAACCTGACGTGGTGAACTATCCACTCCCTTGTAAGTTCAGGATGCCATCCGCGGAAACCTTTGATGGAGCGAAGGATCCGCTGGATCACCTGGAGACTTACAAAACAATAATGCAGCTGCACAGTATCCCGGACGAGATTATGTGCAGGGCGTTTCCAACCACGCTGAAGGGTTCCGCCCGACAGTGGTTTGCCAATCTCACCCCGGCCTCCATAGGCTCCTTTGCCGAACTAAGCAGATCATTTGTGGCACAGTTTATTGGGGGACGCCGCCAACCAAAGCCTGCCACCCACCTGCTCAACGTAAAACAGGATCGAGGCGAGAGCCTAAGGAGCTACCTCACTCGTTTTAACGAGGAGGTCCTTCAGGTCGAGGAGCCCGATGATAAGGTCAGCATGACCGCCTTCGTAGGAGGCCTCCGGTCATCAAGTTTCCTCTTCTCAGTGATGAAGCGCCAGCCAAAGAGCATGCCAGAACTATTGGCAAAAGCTCAAAAATATATGAATGCTGAGGAAATCAACAGGTCCAGGCGGCGAGGTGAATCATCTCACGGATCGCCAAAAGCTTGACCCGCCTCTGCACTGTTCTCAAACAGGCAGCCTATCTCCAGCTTAGCTACCCTCTCGCGGGTCGCCAGAAAGCTTGGACTCTGCACTGCTCTCAAGCAGGCAGCCTATCTCCAGCTTAGCTACCCTCTCGCGGGTAGCCAGAAAGCTTGGACTCTGCACTGCTCTCAAGCAGGCAGCCTATCTCCAGCTTAGCTACCCTCTCGCGGGTCGCCAGAAAGCTTGGACTCTGCACTGCTCTCAAGCAGGCAGCCTATCTCCAGCTTAGCTACCCTCTCGCGGGTCGCCAGAAAGCTTGGACTCTGCACTGCTCTCAAGCAGGCAGCCTATCTCCAGCTTATCTACCCTCTCGCGGGTCGCCAAAAAGCTTGGACTCTGCACTGCTCTCAAGCAGGCAGCCTATCTTCAGCTTATCGGCTCCCTCGCGGGTCGCCAAAAGCTCGATGTCAGAAGGTTGGTTATCTACAGCCTACGGGACTACTACAAATCACCGGACCAGTTGCCCGGCTGTCCAAATCAAATGTCTGGACAGCACACGAGCTGCTCGCCCACGCGGACAGTGGCTAGCCCCTCAGCAGCGAAGCTCACGCCAGCAACAGCAGAGAAGTCCACGGACGCAGCAGCTAACCCCACACCATCAGGCGCCCAGACACCATCAGGCGCCCAGACATCCCAGGCGCCCAGGCATCCCAGGGGCGCCCAGGACTCCCAGGCGCCCAACCCATGGGCGCCCAGCACTTCCCATGGGCGCCCAGACCCTATGGGCGCCTAGTGCTTGGACTAAAAAAAAAAAAAAAAAAAAAAATATTTTGTGGATGAACGGGCGCCGACACCGCTGCGTCGCCCGCCTCCCCAGCGCCCGGCGCCCTGCGCGTGCTGCGCCCGGCGCCCTGACCAGGCCCCATGGGCGCCCAGACCCTGGGCGCCCAGCCACCATGGGCGCCCAGCACTCCCATGGGCGCCCAGGCCTCCCAGGCGCCCAGCATGGGCGCCCAGCACTCCCATGGGCGCCCAGGCCTCCCAGCTGGGCGCCCAGCACTTCCTCAGGGGCGCCCAGACCTCCTCAGAAGCGCCCAGCACAGGCGCCGGCCCCTCTGCTTGCCCAGAACCGTGCCCAGCGCGCCTGCTTGCTATTTTCACCGTAAGTTTTGGTCCATAAATCCGAATGAGGCGTATTATATATCAAATCGAAGCTCTCGGCGAGCCCTACAAAACTCACTGCCTATGGCCGTGACTGATGTTGTCAGAAGTCCAAAAAAGGCCTCGAGACAGATGTTTTGGCCTCCCGAAGTTTTTGCAGTTGCGAACTCAGCCGAAAATTCAATCGAATGCCCTCCTCTCCAAGTTCCATTGGACACAGGGCATTGAGGGGCAAATGATGAGTCAGGCCCAAGTGGCCCAGTCTGTGATGAGCCAAGGCTTAAATTAATGAAAGATCCGTTGGGTCCAATGGAGTCCGAGCCCAAACCCACGATGCCTGGCCACGTCACAGCAGTCCGGGTCGCTTCGGAAGCAGGCAGGCCACGTCCCGCTTTTACCAAGTCGTGCGGAGAATATCACAACTGCCTCCCCAGTCGAGGACACCTCGAAGGCTCCTCGTAAACGGCGCTGTAAAGTCGTCCCCATCTGTTAGGGGAGCGACTATAAATTGTAAGCCCCACCAGCACTTGGGGGGCATGAGACAAATACCGAAGCAATATTCTCCCTTCATCTCTCTTCTCCTACACTTGTAATCTCTGGACACTTGAGAAATGACATATCCGGCAACCTCTGCCTTTCCAAAAGTGGACGTAGGTCACTGACCGAACCACTATAAATCTCTCTCTCATTTATTTCCACATTTATTACTCATACTTGACCGGTGGTGTGCAAATCCATTTTTGTGCATCATCAGATTATGTCCTGCTTCAGAATCTTACCAGGGCTAAATAAAACAGGGAGCTTTTGACTGAAAGACCCAGCACCTGAGAGTAGGAGTTATAAAACTCCATTTTTTTCATACAACCCAACAACAACAACAACAAGAGCTTTGGGCCAGGTTATTTGTTTTGGGGTTCTTTTTATCTTTGTGTATCAGTACAACAGTCATGCTTGTTTGCTGTTGCTGAGGTTCCTATTCTATTTTGAATTGTTTTTTCTTAATGTGGGTTATTTTTTATTCTTGCTTTTGAAGTGGGTGTTTGGGAAATTAGTACTTCTTTGGCTGGTTTCGTTTCCTTTTTCACTAATTTAATTGAGTTTATTTTGAGATGGATCCTTTTTTTTTTTTCCTTTAATTATCTGTGGGTTGAATGTAAGTGTGCTTTTCTTTTTTGTTGATTTTGTTCTCTCTTTCTTTCCATGTTCTTTCAATATTGCATTTTTTTGGTGTTGGGTTTCTCCCTTTTTATTGTATTTTTCGTTTGTTTTGACGTTTGAATTGGAAATTCTGTTTGGGCTACTGTTGGGTTTCTTTTATTTTCTGTTTTCATCAACTGTTTGGGAGTTTTGGATTGGTCGGTTTTGGTTTAGGTTAGTTATTAGGAAATTAACCATTTCTGAGATTTCTTTGTTCTGGGTTTTTGTTGTGTTCTTACTGAAATTCTACTTATGTGGTTGATGGGTTTTCCATTTCTGCTTTCTCCTTTGAATTTTTTTCTCTTTTGAAAATTCCCATCCAAAAGACAGATACGTCTTTCAATTGACCATCATAATGTTATAGAAAGGTTCTCTAATTTTGGTGATGTTAAGCTTTTCTAGTTGTTTGTTTCCTTTCCATTCTTTATTTTGTTTTGTTTGTCATGACTGGTTAGTAGCTCTGGAAATTTTGCTATACCATCCCTTTGTTTTAATTTGTTGTAAAGAGTGATCTGAAACGTTTGAAAATGGAATTTTGGTGCTTCAGTAGTTCTCTTTTTTTCCGGTTTGATCTCTTTTTCTCTTCTTTCTTTCTTTAACTGGGTTTTGGTTCTTTGATTTTCTTTAACTGTCCTGAGTATAAAAGCTTGCTTCTTTTGCTCTGGGATTAAGGCTTTTAAGCATGGTTGTGATCTTGCAGATTATGTCCAGAGTTGTTCTTCACTTTGAAAGTTGAAGCCCTGCTTCTTTTCCTTTTTTTTTCTTCAGGGTGAAGAGAAATTTCTTCATAGAGCCATGAATCACTGTGTTCCAGATTGGAGTTTAGAAGACAGCGCCAGACCTTTTACCGACCTCCTTCCTGTTTCTAACCATAATAAATTTATGGGGTTAAGTCTCTCTCTCTCTCTCTCTCTCTCTCTCTCTCTCTCAAGTTCTGGGTTCAGTTCTCTTTCTCTCTCAAGTTCTGGGTTCAGTTCTCTTTATGTTTCCTGAAGGGTACAATTCAATGAACCCTGAATTATTGGCAAAATGGCTGGTTTATGTGCATTTGAAGGCAGCACAGAAGTTAAAAATTATTTTAGGTGTGACAACATTTTTTTTCTTCTACTGACTTTTCAACCTTAAATCAATACCTTGGAGCCACCCCAAATGTGGTCTCAATATCTTTGCCATCAAATGCATGACATGATATATAACTATCTATCTTGCTGAAATTTGATTGGCAACATTATGTTTCTTTTTTTTTCTCATACAGACCTGACCAGGAGCTTGCTGAGCTGCTATGGCGGAATGGGCAGGTGTTTTTGAGCAGCCAAAACCATAGAAGGCCAATACTCATCCCCAATGAATCAAAACATATTGATAAACCTGAGGAACTACTGAAAGGTGGTGGGTCTTTGGGGAATTCTAGCAATTTGATTCAAGAAGATGAAACTGCCTCGTGGCTCCAATACACACTTGATGAGCAAATAGAAAAGGAGTTCTGCTCTGCCTTGTATGAAATCCCAGCTGTTGTTGGCATCACTGATGCCAATAAGTCGAACAAGGAGGTAGTGGGAAAAGGAGAGAAATGTGTGAATTTTGGTGCTTCTGACGAACCCGATGGCTTGGTAATTAGTGGCTCAATAAGAGAACGACCTGTTTTTGAACACTGCAGTAATCTGAATTATGCAGAAAACACAATGCCTCCACCCAAATCACAAGTTCCCCAGTTGATTCCACAAGCCTTCAATTCAGGTGCTCGCAGAATGGCAAACTTTTCACATTTTTCAAGGCCAAAAAAGGGAATTTTACTCTCGCCGAATGATCTCTTGGGAAAGGGAGTGTCAGGAAATGTTATTCAGGGAGATGTGGGAGGGTCCTCGATGATGAGCATTTGTGGCAGTAATCAAGTTGGGGATGAGCCGAATTTAAATCCGGTTTCAAGCAATGGTTTTGGTGCAGCTGAGGATGACCGGAAGATGCCCTTTCTGCAAGAGAGAAGGCAGATGGGTGCACTTGAACAAACTAATACATCATCTTCAGGTGGCTCTCGAGGCAGTTTAGGAAGAACAAGCAAAGAGACTGCTAGCAATCAAAGCCTCAAAAGGAAAAGCAGAGATGTTGATGAATCTGAATGCCAGAGTGAGGTTAGTATTTCTCTCTAATCATTTTTGTTTTATTCACACTTGAGAAGAGACTCCAACTCATACACTCTTGCCCCTACCATTGGGGTTTGATGGCCCCAACCAGCTTAGTTACAGCCCGGGACCTCATTCTTATATTTTTAATGTGTTTACTTTTTCATTGATTAGAAGCACAATTGGTTGAGAAAAAAAATAATACTGCCATTGAAGAAAGGTAGGACTTGATGCTTTAACTAGTGAAGTAGTCTCTCTCTTCAAATTTATGCTCTCTCAAAAAGAAAGAAAGAAAGAAAAAAAAAAAAAAAAAAACGATATTCTAACATATAACTTCTCCAAAAGAATGGACCTATATTGGAGGAATTTACATGTTCACCCATATAGTTTTGTGTTGCACACATCCTACACCAGTGAACCCTTGACTTGGTGATTCTGGTGGTTGTTTTGCTGGGGGATGCAGCCACCACCTTGGCTGTGTGATGTAAAGTACTCTTCCAGTTTGAAAGACCCCTGTCATTCAATATTTGGCCTTTTTCTAGACCCCTTGTGCATTTTTCTTGTTACCACTATTTGTAGACCAACTAGGATCTTTCTATCTGGAAGGATTTCGGGCACTGCATCCATAGTAGGGTTCATTAGGTCAATTGTTTCGATCAGTAAACCCTGGTTTCCTGATGTTTATGCACGTCTATTTCATGCCAAGATTAAAACTCATGAAATCATGCAGGACACCGAATATGAATCTGTTGAGGCAAGCAAACCAGCCCAACGGTCAGCATCTGCCCGCCGAAGGCGTGCAGCTGAGGTTCACAATCTTTCAGAGAGGGTAAGCTCTTAGGGATGGACAGAACATGTCTACTTTAACAATTTACTCATCATCTTTGTAATCACTGTTCCCCACCAATGTAGAGACGGAGAGATAGAATCAACGAGAAGATGAAGGCACTCCAAGAACTTATACCTCACTCTAGCAAGGTGTGCTATTTCTTCTACCACTTTCTTCAACAAGCAAAATCAACTCTATTCATTTGCTGGGACTCTCTTCAACCAAAAAATAAAAGTAAAAATAAAACTTACTCACTTCTTAGGATTGATATTTGTTTAGAAATTAATCACCACTAATACCATGTTTGGTATGAAGATGTGACTAACTGCGATGGTTGCTCACCTATCTTTTCTATACCGATATCTATATACATTTTTACTATATTAACTATTAAGCAATGCCTTCAATGCACAGTCAGATAAAGCATCAATGCTGGATGAGGCAATTGAGTACCTTAAGTCACTTCAGTTACAAGTTCAGGTATCAACATCTCTTCTCCTTCTTGTTATTTGATTGGTCGGTATCAGTATATCCCATCCCTGTAACTGCATTTACATCCAGTTCTCCCATCTGAGGCTAGCTTTTGTATGTCACATGCCGGCCTTTGTACACCTACTTCCATGCAGTCACAGTGCACATCAGCACTGTGCATAAAGTGAGGTTCACATGTATATCACCTGCCTAGGGATCAAGATAGTTTACTTGTCAGGTGAGCTGGTATTACAGAAACATAGGATGGCTTATGGAAACTTGCAACTGGCTCATGATCAACATAATTGTCTGGCATGATGAGTTAGGCTGACCATTTTTTTTTGTCAGGTAATCTAAATGGTTTCTTGTTCCCATGTAATGCATGGTTTGGACATGGTAAATAGTCCCACATCTGCATATGTGACTCTGTGGAAACTGGTCCGGTAGCGTGTTGAATGGTATATGCCAACATCTTTACCTTTTCTCATCTATATGGTCTTTTTCATGATGCAGATGATGTGGATGGGGAGTGGTCTGACACCAATGATGTTTCCAGGGGTCCAGCATTACATGTCACCCATGAGTATGGGAGTAGGTCATGGACCAATTCACAGCCCTATGCAATTTCCAAGAGTTCCACTCATTGATCAAACAATTACCTCATCTCTTGCACCAAACCGTCCACCAATGTGCCCGGCCCCTGTCATTAGTCCTGTTAATTTTCAGAATCAGATACAAAATGCCAGTACGCCTGAATCATATGCACGATACCTAGGTTTTCATCCCATACAGACAGTGCCTCAGGTCCTGATTGCTGTATCTTTCTCTATATTCATTGGCTTTTTTTGAAGGTAAAAAAAAAAAAAAAAAAAAACGTTGCTGATTGTCTTCTAATCTTTCATCAGGCAATGAATTTATTTACCTATGGTTCTCAGAGAATGCAACATGGTCAGAGGATTGCACCACCTGATAGTAGTGGTGGACCTAATGGAGTCCTGTCGAACAGTATTCAGAATGGTAATTTGGGTAAGATTTGGTTTGTATTGGTTTAGTGCATGAATGCCAGGAAAGTATGTATGCAGATATGACTCCCTGAAATGATTCTAGTACGGATACAGATATGCTGCTGCAACTTGCCACTTCACAAAAACTTTAATATGTGAATGAATACCAATAAAGCTGTGCTTCCAAAACATAACTCTAGTGTTATTCTTACTATATAGATCAAATCAATTAAAAATTTTAAAGGTTAGGTTGCTGAAACATACCAAGATACATCATAATCATCACTTTTTGTTTCACATTGTATGTTTTAACTTTATAGGATGCTCAACATAAAACACAAATGTTAATTATAAAATATTTCACCTGAGAGGTACCACTCACAGTTTTTCAACCCCTCATGGAGCCCACTCATGATCAATCCAAGACCCTCACGCTCTCTAGTCTCTACCCACCAAAAATAGGCATTTCACACCAGATTTTGGTATTCATCTGTCTTGTAAATTGTAATCACTGTTGGATTGAACTTTAAAAAGAAGTTACTTAAAAAAGTTTGATGATCCAATCCAGCTGGCTTTTTTACCAAAATCTAATCCATAATGGTATCTTTCCATAGCCATATCTCCCCATGTTTGGCTTGCATCCAAGTGGGTCCTAACACCAATACTTCCTCTCATAGGAACTGCAAGAGGAGCCTTTCGGGTGAAAATGGTCTGTCATATATCATCTAGTATCAAGTGGGTCTCGACACCCATATTTTTGCCCACAAGGCTTTTAGATTTCTCCTCTCATAGCAACCATGAGAGGTACATTTCTGGTGAAAATGGTTGATGTCATCTATGATATATCATCTATCATCAATATGATTGTATAACATACTAAATATGTAGCTATAACCTGTGATTTTATTCACATTGCGTCCTGACATCAATTCCCAGTCAATACATATCTCTGGGCCTCTGTCTATCTTACCTTTGCCCCACCGATACTCTTGGTACTTAGGATATCACAAAAGTTCCCGTGGATGTTAAAGGCATTCTTACTACTACCGTGTTTTCATCATTCAGCAGTGTACATTATATAGCTTTTGGTCTCATTTATTTCCCTTTTTTCCCTGGACGAACATCCATGTGGGTTGCCTAGTCAATCCAAGTCCATGTCAAAGCTTCCTGAACTTGCCTTTGACAGTTGTCTCTTCTGATGTCAACAGGTTAACATGATATCTCTTGGCATGCTCTATATATGCCTCCTTTGGGCAACTAACTGAGCCTGTGCAAATCCGGTTGATCATCAATCTACCATGGTTGGTGTAGCTGTTGTTCCAATTATAATGTTGACAAATGGAGAAATAGAGTTCTGTTGCATCAGGACATGGGTAACTGCTACATTCGCCCATTCTGTATGAGTGGGACCAATGGTTTGACAAGTGTTGACTTAATGGTTCCCAAGGATGGTTCCCACAAAAGCTTTCAGATTGGACGATCATATTCATCAAATCATTGCCCTTCAAATAAACATTGTGAAACAATACAGCAACGGATAGTCTATATATCGACTGGCTAAAGGCTAGTTTCTTCCAATCTGGAAGATTTTTTATTTTCCCACACAGTTGGACCTTCAAGATCAATGATTTGAATCACTAGAGTTCAGTCCTCACTTCTACAAGTGGGAACATTAGACAAGATTCATGCACCGGATCAGGATCCTACAGTTCTTGTGAACAATTCATTGGCATGGCTGGAGCCGTCTCCAACTCAACTGGCCTGCGACAAGCTTTCATGTACATATCGATGAAACGGCCTCTTGTTTAAATTTTACTGCTGGGTTTGGAATTTGTGATGTAACCATGATTTTCTTGTGGCGGTTCTAATAATGGAAATGACCTTTCTCCAAGATTCTTTATTTGGGGGTTATAGCTGAATGCAGCAACTGTAAAAATATTGCAACTGTTTCATAATATATGACCAGTGTCTTTTTTCCTTTTCTTTTGCTTTTTGTCTAAATTCCTGTTTAGCTTGTTACATCAATGCTTTATCTTATAATTTACTGTTATTTTAGTTGAGCGTGCTTTTCTTAATGGTCATGGGTTAAATTCTTCCCCAACCCAATAATGTGTTGCCTTCTTTCACCAACTCAATGTTCTAAAACTCCCTGTTCATTTGCCTTTGTGGGAAGAATCATATTGCAGATTTGGTTTGAATGAGACTTTGACATGAGGGCAGTGCAGATTTGTCTGTGCTTACTTTTCAACTACACTATTTCATGATCCATACCAATTGAGACTTTTAGTTCAAGTTTTACATTCAGATCTATGGCCACATCATAGACTTTTGTGCCATATCATTGATTAATTAAAGAAACTTATGCAGTAAACTGAAAATAATTCAGTGCCACGTTGTGATAAATTTAAGTACCTAGGAGCAACCATTTAGCCAAAAGGACAGTTTAAGTTGGACATAGCAAATAGCATTAATGCTGGGTGGGCAGAAGAGGAGCAAGTGGGTTGTTTTCTAATTGTAGACCACTTCAATTAAATGAGTATTTTAATAAGATGGAAGCTAGACTATGTATATTACGCAACAAATAATGAGAAGTGGTAAGTGCATGGTGTGGAGATGCGCATGCTAAAAGGGATGTGTGGAATTGTAAGAAAGGATAGAATTAGGAATGAGCACATAAAAGGGAAATTGTGTGTAGCACCAATAAAGGAGAAAATCAAGGAATTTAAGCTGCTTGGGTCATGTCCCCCATGGAAGCTCCATTTCTTTCTTTATGAAATTAAGAAGTTGTCATCTTCACCATCTGTTTAGATTGGCTAGAGTTGTATGCTCCTTCTTTAATATACCACTTTTGTAACCAATCAAAAAAAAAAAAAAAAAAGGGAGCAAAATAATCAAAATGTCATCATGGACACACAAGACAAGAAGCAACCCCTTGCAAATGTATTCAGGGGTTACATGTTCAAGGAACTAGGAAAAGAGAGAGACATAAACAACTTAAATGTACTGACAAAAGACTTAATAGATTGTGGATTATTGAAGACACGTTAAGATCTTAATCTCTTTAAAAGACAACAGCTAAACACATGGAAACAGTTTTGTATGCATAATTTATTTTTTATTTTATATATGATAGACTTCACATTATTTATAAATTTGTTATATACTTTTTTTTTATTGGTACCGATAAATTATATTGAAAAAGTAGAAAGATTACAGCTAGCCACAGAACACCCCATTTCAAAGATAGGGGAAGAAAAAATGATGCAAAAGGAACGTACCAAAGAACCACAGAAGTCAGAAATTAGAATGTGAAAGCTAGGAAAACAGAAGACCTATCCACCTCTTGTTTTGCCAGGGAATCCGCAAAACTATTAGTAGACCACCCTACATACTGAAACTCAATGGATGGAAGTCAAGATAAAGTTGATTTTGTTGAAATAAAATTGAAACATCTACAGCACTTTGTTAAAATATGACACCCAAGTAATGGCATTAAGAGAGTTGCTTTCCACAATCACAGGAACTAGAAAAATTTTCAAAGCGAAAATCCAAAAGGTTTCTTAAACGGCCACCACCTCCGCCTCATTAGACTCCATGATCCATATATTCTTAGAGAACATAGCCAACACCACCCCCAAGATCATTTCAAAGACATTGCTTTTCTCATATCATATCATCCAAGATACTTCTCCATTTTAGGTGCATCCATTCTTTCCATCTGACATCTTGTTTTACTGTGTTATTTCCTATTACCTTATTTCTTGTCCACCCTTGTAATCTTTTTAACAAGTAGGCATTGGTCCCTCATATATTCAAATAAAAGGCCAGACTCATTGAGTTTTAAATGCCTTGTTCATTCATGGAACCACAGAACCGACATGGCTCATGGGATTCATTAATCTTATATTTTCCAAGAGGAACTCACCTTTATTGCCCATGAGTGGGGGTCATAAATGGACAATTTCTTGATAAAAAGATAAAGAGACTGGAGAATTGATTTGATTTTTCCATATTCACTTGTCCGATGCAATCATCAGCAAAAGATAAAAAAAAAAAATGATCATGATAATTTTATTATGATTAGCATGTTACTGTGGTAGTCTGTAAGATAATATTGTTCATTATTAGCTTTTACTAAAAGTCATATGCTAATATCTTTATTGTCCTCCTTCTATGGCCCATTTTGATGGTTCTCTCGGATTTTGTCTATTCCCACTCGTGTGTGATCATTAATGGACAAAAAAATAGATCCACCTCATTACAGTCGTTTCATGTATCCTCATTATTTGAATGCCTTAAATGTACACATGACTTTTGCAGCCTTGCTGCCTAATTTTTTAAGGTCTTGATGAGGTTGGGGTGTACAATAACGTTACTTGTCCAAGCATCAAGGAACAAAAGAAGACATCTTTCTTTTCAGAGGAATTACTGGATGAAGCAGCACATAAAAGTTAGTTCTCTCGCAGTTGCCAATTCTGTATAACTGGGCCTCATGGTTCATTGGTACAAAATGCTGCTTTGGGGGCCCTACAGTAATTAGAGGACAGTTTCAGAAATCTCCCAGTTTGGAAATTTGGTGTCCATTCTCTGTGTTTTTTCTCTCTACTGCTTCCTTACCTGCTTCTCATCTGTATATTTGTGTGTCCTGAACTGAATATTAGTATTAGTATATTCCCATTACTGATATTTTGGAACATGCCCCATCCATAGTGGGGCCCATCAAAGCGACAGTTTGGATCACCCAACCAGGGGCATTGACATTGTAGGCGCAGTGATCATTCCTTGAGATAAAGGAGCTTGTGGCTCAAAAATCTTTTTACAAGGCATTGCTTATAAAGAAGGGAGATGCTTATGTAAGAGTAACTCTCACAGTACTATGAGAGGAAGGGTGGGGGCCGTCAAATCCATATGCAATGCCACCAACGACCTAAATGTGAGGGACCCCACCCCTTACTCTCATAGATAGTAAAGTGAGAGTAACTCTCACAAGAGCATCTCCCTATAAAGAAATATCATTTTAGCATATTGACCGTACAAAGATATATTTGGCATCACCCATGAAAAGATTCCTCGCTCAACCTTCCTTAGATGGTAAGAAAATGACCTTCTCTTACCATCTAAGGAAGGTTGAGCGAGGAATCTTTTCATGGGTGATGCCAAATATATCTTTGAGCTGTCAATAAGCTAAAGTGGTATTTCTTTATAAGCCGGTGCTATGTAAAAAGATTCCTGAGCCACAAGGTCCTTTATCTCAAGGGAATTGCAGATAATGTCATCAGAGTCGCTTAACTCTTATGACATTATCTGGATTTTGGTCATAAAATTGGGGAATTAGGTTTAGGGAGGATTAATATGTCAAAACCCCTTTGTTTATTTTTCAAAGATACTGTAGTGATCATTTCTTGGATGAAACTTGTTTGATTATGATTCCTTTTCCTTGTCTGGGTCCGGGCAGCTTATATATCAATGGTTAAGTGCAGGTGATGGAAAAACCAAGGGTTGGTTTTCTGGGCAAGAGAGAGATTGTTTGTGAATATTCATGGGTCCAACTTAAAAAAAATTGCCACAGGAACTGATAATATTCTTAATAGCAAGTAGCATGCATTCATTTGTTCTGTTGGAGACAGCTTTCTCTTCTTCTTTTTCCTTCTTTCCTTGATGCTGGAAGTTAGAATAGAATGATGTTGGGGCTGGGGCCAACTCAACATGGTTGCTGCTCATGGACCAGCTCTTTCTAAGCTTCTTTTTATCCACAGGGCAAAGAATTTGATATTGACAAGATCATGGTCAGATTTTCCCTATTCTTATTCCCTTGTCCATCCACAGATGAATCCAATACTCTTGATCATGATCAGATTTTCTATATTTGATTCTATATTGCCCGGGTGTAAGAAAAAAAAAAGAGCCAGCTGCAATAGGAATTACAGGGTCCTTTGCCTACGTAATTATATAGTTTGCTGAGACTTAGGATTTGATGCATGATGTGTGATCCACTCTTCACTCTTCAGCTTGCCAAACCAATGATCCAACGGCACACCTTTGTTTGGCTGAAAAGCTCCAGATTGGAAGATTTTAAGACAGGTCAGTGGACTGCAAATAAATGGCTAACCTATAATGTCCCACAAGTAATGAAAACTATGTGGAGGATAGGAGGGTTAGGATCTCACAATCCAGGGAACTTATAGAGCATCCCCAAACTACTTTGGAGCTAGCCCATCAAAATTATTGGTCTAGAATCTAGATTCTTCCCAAATATCCTGTGCCTAATCTTCTTTTGTTCACTGCAAATCATATGTTTTGTGCTTATTTTATGCATATTCAAATCCTAAGATATAAATGGTTCTATGAAACCTGCAGCATCTGAAATTCTACATTAGTTTGATCAGTTTTTAATCATTAGGCAAATAGTTTGGAGGTACTATAATTTAGTCATGGGGATACCTGTCAACTTTCAGTTTATGTTTATGACATACAACTTTGCAAGAGCTGTAGATTTAGTTAACTGGGAGAAGCTTGTTGATTAGCTTCAATCTCATTGCTTCTGGTTTCTAGATCAGTGGATCTTCAAATTTCTAGACAAGCTCAAGGAGTCAGAGAATTTGCTAATTTATTATATTAACTTTGGTTGTGGGAATCGAATGTGTCTTTCTGATTGGTGAGATGACCTTCCTAGTTTCCCCCTGAAAACTATACCTTGTTATGAGGTCCCTTTATTCATTAATAAAGAGCTACTTTTAAGTTGAACATTGAGAATGGCCTCTCACCCAAGCTCTTCTTGACTTCCTTCATCCGTGGGCTCCATCACCTCACCCGAGGTCTACTACCCTCACCCAAGTGTGGGGTCGCACCCTCTATTGATGAGTAGCAAAAACAAAACAAAAGTTGAACATTGAAATAAGTTATGCATCATTTCCCCCACATTTATCGTGTGTGCATAAAGGGTGCCACCCGAGAAGGATTAGTCCTGTTGAGTCAAAGATCTCAAAAATGTCTACACCATTGAGAAAAAAAAAAAAAGAGTAATGGATTGCATGAGGTCTTGGAAGATCTCATCGGATTGCGAAAGGATCTTGGAAGATGCCATAATGGACTTAAAAAAAAGTATAAAACAAGATCCTGAAAATCACTAGAGCACCAGTAATCAAGAGACCCCAAATGCTGAAACTAAGGAAATAAAGCATTAAATAAGAAAGACCAATGATTCAAAGCTCCAGACATTAGAAAATGGAAAGATTGGAAAGGGGGTCATGAAGAAATTGATTTACATATGTTTTCAAAAGACCCTTGTTGGATCTTGTTGGAGATTTGGTGTTGCTTTCTCCTGTTCCTGACTTCCTGTGCCGTTGGTGGTCTCACTTTATCTGACATTTTCTCCAATGATGCAACAATGATGGGAATTGGTAGAGTAATGAAAGGGTGAAGTAAAAAAGTAAAATTTCCACAGAGAGAGGGAGGGACAGGAATTATGTTGGATGGAGATGTGTCTAGCCCTTGCCGGAGGGTACCCAGCCCGGTCTGGCCCACAAAATGAGGGGCCTTTTTTGTTTGGGTTAGGCCTAGGGGGATACCTGGCCTACTCTATCATATTTATTCTTATAATATGTTTATATAAATAAATAATTTATATATGATTATTAAAATATCAGTTTTCATACCTTATACATATATGATTCATTTTACCATGTTTGTTCTAAGCACGTCTGATTCAATTAGGAAAAAAAAAAACTTATCATATCATAAAAGTTATAGGCCCGAAGTTGTTAGATTATATAAGTAGGCCCACGAGAACAATGCATATAACTCAAATGTAGTTCAACACAAGGAGACCCACTTAGATGCATGTCTATCAGTGGGAGGAGGGCAGAACAACTTCTTATGGATAAGGAGGACCCAAAAAACATCCCTTGCCATATATTAAGCCCTTGATTTAACAACCTTGAGGTCTAAAGTGTCTTAACCGTAGATTTTTTTTAAATTCAACACAAATGTGAGTCAAGATTTAATGAGTGTAAAGTTGGGCTTGATGATGGATCATGGGCTAATAAGAGTATAAAGGGGCAACATTGATCTAAGGTGGGCTCCATAGAATTGGACTGCATATGCAACCCTCTCATACGAGAACATTTGTTGCATAACCGGTACAGGTAAATTTATTATGTTTATAGAAAAAAGAGGCAAAAGGTCTTAAAACTACATGAATTGGACATTTGCAAACAGTTTTTTTCAAACAATCTAAATCATATAAACATCTACTTCCATCAGTTTTAAGTCAAAGGGATAAAAAATAGACTTGCCAAATGGCACTTAATTGTGTAAGTTATGAAATTAACTTTTATCAATATATTAAATAAATATTTCTCATCTATACATGTATTTAATTCCATTCAAACAAACATTCGCCTATTTAATTGACAATGAAACCTTGTGTTTTCCAATTCCTTGCAAATAAGTAAGCAAACTTGAATCAATTACTTCCTATGTATTCTAAGTATGTTTATTAAATGATTCATATGTATTCCAATCCCTTGTAACCAAACAGGCCTATTTGACAAGTAGTTCTTATGTATTCTAGCTTCATGCAAACAAATATGCCCATTTGATAATAAATTCTTATCTACACCAATTCCATGTAAACAACTTCCACATCTAAATCAATTGCTTCCTTATCTATTCCAGCTCCATTTGAACAACAAGCCCATTTGACAATGACTTCTTATTTATTCCGATTCCTTGCAAATGAATAGGCTCATTTGACAATAAAATCTTATGCATTCACAAATCCATTAATCAAATAAACAAGCCTATTTGAATTAGTTACTTCATATGTATTCTCATTCCATGTAAATTTCTACCCAAAAAACCCATGCAAATAAATATTCCCATTTGACAAAAACTTCGTATGTATTTCAATTCCATGCAAACAGCCTTTAAATGTTGTGGAAGATTTATGCTTCTTTTAGATTGGACCCTCCAAGAATTTTTTGATCTCTTTTTTTATAACATAGTAGTGGCTAGTGCCCTGCCCCAAGGCAAATCATGGTTCTTCCACTGCCCATGACCCATCTAACTAGCCCAGCTGCCTTCTTTTGTATGAACCCAATTAAAGTGGAACCCTACATTTACAACCAAGTGATTTTTTTTTTCATGCCCTCTTTTTTCACCAAAATACTAAAAGAATCTATGGATATTGTTCTTGCACAAGCAATCACTAATTAATTTTTAAAGGTGGATCGGGTTAATATCTGACCCATCTAATAAAGAGGTCAAATATGGGTCAGGGCCTAACATACATATCAACCACCAGACCTAGACTCCACCTGTTGCCATCCACCTTTTTTTTATCTGAATTCTTTATCCATAGACCACCCTGTAACAACTATCAGAACAGCTATCTCATTGAGTTTCCCTGCATTAAATGGACCATCACCTAAGATCCAATCTAATTATACAATCTTAACCATCCGATTAGAACCATATGTGGTTGTTAGATCTAAATTCTCAAACATCTTTAAGTAACTATAGTAAGTACAAAGGCTCTGTACATAGTAGGGCTTACAAGTTAGGTGTTTCAAATGAATCATATAATGTTTGAATCCCATATCGGAAGAAGACACAACAGAGTGAGAGGAGTCTAGCAATAAAGCAGTGTCTGGGTGTTGCAGAAAACTCATACCTTTCTCGGCCTTTTGGCTAAGATCAAGTGTAGTATCTGTTCTTATCAGTTTAATATCTGATACGTGGCCCATTGGGTCACATGATATTAAATTAATTTTTCTTGGGGGAGGGCCCACCACAGTAGCTTGCTATTGGGGTCCTCATGCGTCGCCTATGTGTTGCACTATTGCATGGGCCTGGCGCACCCCTCCAAATCAGTTTTAAAGTGTTTTAGGTCCAGTTTATAATGGACGGGCTTCTGGGCTTTGTCATTAACCCACCAAATAAAGACGTTCAAGATCTTCCCAGGGCCCAGTGGAAGATGGAAGGACTGATCCTATCCACTGAACCAAAGTGGCTAGGGGTGTTTATGGTCTGGGTTGGATCAGGTTTGGGGACCCAGACCGGAAGATCGCTTTGATTTTTGGACTCAATTTTTAATGAACTTCATGTCATGAGTTGGACCGGGTTAGGGGACCCAGACCGGAAGATCGGTTTGATTTTTGTACTCAATTTTTAATTAGCTTCATGTCACTGTTTCTGTAAGTAATTCGGTGGTATCGGAACTAAATAGACTGCAGACCTAACATTATCATCATCATCAAAGCGTTGTTCAAACTATGTTGGGACTTGGGTGATTTCGAAGAACAATCTTTTTAGAGCAAGGTTCTCCTAAGCTTAGGATAAAGTCTTGTAAGCTCATGCTTGTGGGGCCAACCTTTGGTCCATCTAAATTGATCAAACACATGACCCCTCTAAATTGCACATATCCACCAACTTTCGGTCAGATCCAAATTTACTAGACCATTGGATCGACTATGTATCGATTCGAATGAACTATTGACCATTGAACTTTTGGGCCCATATAGAGATAATAGAGATCACGGTAGGGGTTGATCTTTTTGTAGAGAGGAAGATCCAAGGGAGTCCTTGAAATACCCCCCCCCCCCCCCCCCCCCAAATCCCATGTGGGCCCCACCACACACTTGAACTTACCTTCTCCTAAGCTTGAGCTTAGGAGAGCTGGCCTCATCTTTTTATCATCATCATCATCATCAAAGCATTATTCAAACTTCTGCATTATCTTCATCATCATCAAAGTGTTGTTCAAACTATATGTTGGGACTTGGGTGATTTCGAAGATCAATCTTGGGCTGGCTAGCATACAAACAACACACCTAGGAACTAAACTCATACATCTATGCTTTCAGGCGTAACCCATGCCTTGCACTGCTGCAAGGGTCCCTAGCAAAGTTTTATGAGATTTAGTCATTGTATGATAAATCTTGTATATATATTTATGTTAAGTTTTTTTTTTTTTTTTCATCGTTTCTATGGTATTTAGAAGTTGAAATAAAATAAAATAATATATATGATAATAAATAAACGATAGACTTTTTAAGGTGCTTACTTGAGTGTATGATCATTCCTACACCTTACCCAATTCAATCTCATTTGTAATTGTGCATGTTAAGTAGTTAATTTGCTGTATCTTTAACACTTAAGGCATTTTAGGCATATTGATTAGCAACTTGAGATGGTATCAAAGCCAACATGTCTCAAGTTCTGCACAAGGCAAAAAAGGCCCCATGTTGTACTTTGTGTGCAGGCACACGTGCACAAGGCAAAAAGGCCTCATGTAGTGTCTTTCTCCGAACAGCAGGATTTTGGGTGTATCGGTTAGCAACTTGAGAGTGCAAATTTCTTGATCATGCAAAGATTGCAATTTAAGAGTTAAAAGTAGGGTTAAAATGATCAGATGGTCTCAATTTCTATTCCCCCAACCCTATACAGACAGGTCTCTTTGCTCTAGAACAACTCTTCCTGTTTATGAGGATTTTCAATGCAAAGCTACATGATATTTTGATTGAAATAATGTAAATATAATACCAACCTTACTGAGCCTTTTTCTTTCTTTTTTTTTTTATTTTTTTTTTATTTTTTTTTATAAAGAAAATGCAACCAATAACATGGTTTTTACAATATACTAGCAATACTTGCAACAGTGACATTCCCAGCCTTAATGGACCATTGGTCAGTAACTGTGAACTTAAATTGGGATCCAAGATTCCAATGGCCAAAGAACGGATTCATGACTATCATGCTAAATAGAGCTCTCTCCTCTTGCTGTGTTTTGGATGTTAGTGGTGTAAATGGGGGACCATTGCCATCTTTTGTTCATAAACCTGTTTACATAATACACCCATTTGGCATTCTGGTAATTGGATGCCTGACCTGCATAAACTTGAACCCATTACATACAAACTCCAGGTCTCCAACTCTATATCTAAAAATATGAATTTGATTTTCAAACAACCCTAAACCTGGCTCATATTTTATCTTTTCAAATTGTTCTACTTTGTGGCTAAAATAGATGGCTAATATAGAAACTAGTGATCATTATCAGAGCGTTGTCTTGACTATGCTGCGGTCGTCTGTAAGAATTCTATTTTTACATTAACCAGTGATCTGACTCACAATCACTATCTTTGATTTGAAAAAAAAAACCACAAACAAGTTAGATGTTGCAAGCCATCCAATATAAGGTGATGTTCATGAGCCATCAACTGATTTTTCTTCATCAATCTATTTCATCATCTTAGAATAGACGGTTAACAATGACAAACTGAGCTGATGTTCACAGATGATGCCTAATCAAGACATATTCCACTATTAATAGTTGCCAAATGGCCACCACAAGTGGTTGTCATTCTAGCAAAGCTCCATTTTCTGACATCTTCCATCTATAATTGAGCCCACAATTAAAGTGTCGAATTCTGTAACCTGTAGGAGATCATGAAACAAATTGTAGAAAGATATGGAGCAAGTCATTTGCATTGAGCTCTAGGCCCCAGGACTGATCCACAATTCGATCAACGGCAGCAGTGAGCCTTCTGTCTAGCAGGTTCTTGATTGATGAGAATGATTATAAGATTTGAGTTGATATCAGAGACCTTGTACGATCCATGTCGCGAACCTACACATAGTAATCCAAGGTGGGATCTTTAGTTTATTTGAAAAGAAGTCGGCATTAAAGCCGCATCTCACTGGATTCTCTTAATGTGAATGTATATTCATTTGTGACTCCATTGGTGCCTTTAGCAAGTTCATTCCAATTTTCAATGGATATCTTAAAAGCTTTACATAGGAAAAAGCAATCTAACAAGTTTCAAAATTCAAAACCCAAAATAGAGATTCTACTTCCATCTCTAGAACAAGCTTATTTTTACAACTGAAGGGTGCGTTGAACAAAATGCAATCGAAACAAAATTCACTAAGGATGTGAATTTCAGAACGTAATGTCAATATCATCTTCTCTATGAGCTAACAATTTCAGCTTTCCATCACCAATCTTCAGTAGGGAAGAGAGCACCTCATTAATGTCTGGTCGATCATTGGGTGTTTCTCGAGTGCATGACAAGGCCAACTCCAGGCAGAAGACCAGCTTCTCTACATCGGATTGAATTGGCTCATTTGGGATTAGATCTTGGTCTACTACATGAAGAACAGCATCGGTCCCATTATTGAGCGCGTTCTCAACAAATTTTTGCAGAGTGATGGGGACACCATTCTCTTCTATGGTCCCTGTTGGCCTTCTCTTTGTCAGGAACTCCATCATGATTATGCCAAAACTGAAAACATCTGCCTTCGTTGTCACGTGACTCATGTATGCGAACTCTAAAAGATACCAACAAATTCAAGAATGAGAAAACAGGTCATTGATGCAAAGGTAAACAGAACAACAGCCATCACAAACAATGGCTGCACCAATTCTGTCCAATTATTGTTCTAGCTCCATTCTCCCTAACTCATCATCATGCCAAAAGATTTAAAAGTTGGCTTTAGCACAAGCAAGACCAATCATACTATTGAGAGTGATAATGCTGCAATGATTTTAATCAGTGAAACATGTCCTCGTAACCAAATACAAACATAGGTATGTAAAAAAAAAAGGGAGTAGGAAGAATTACCTGGTGCTAAGTAGCCAATGGTGCCTTGAAATGCTGAAGAAGAGGAGATGTTGCTGCCGCCCTGAACGCCCAAAATTCGAGCCGTCCCAAAATCACTAACATGAGCTTCCCAATCTTGGTCCAACAGAATGTTGGAAGGTTTCAAATCACAATGCGTGGTGGGAAAACTATAACCATGATGCAAGTAAACCATCCCGTTTGCAACAGAGATAAATGCCTTCAATCGCTCAGAGAAAACCCACCTTGATCGATCCATTCCAGCATCATGTATGACACTTTCCAAGTTCCCATTCTCCATAAACTCCAAAACCAGAGCTTTGAACTTCCCACTTTCCCAAGCATATCCCACCATCTTAACCAGGTTCTTGTGCTTCAATTGGCTTAATGTCTTCAATTCGGTATCAAAGCATTTATCAGATGCGGAGGAAAAATGCAATAAATTCAGTGTTTTCACAGCGACAACCTGCCCATCTTCTAGTCCTCCTTTATACACAGTGCTCAAACTGCTACGGCCAACCACATTGCCTTCATTGAAAAAATCAGTAGCAATCTCCAATTCTTCTCGACTAAATCTCCTCAGTGTTGGCACTACTAGATATTTCACAACACTCTGAACTTCTGTTTTTTGCTTTCTGAAGTACATTTTCACGACTAGAGTTGTGCAGACCACCAGTAGTAGTAGTAGTCCAATGAATGATAATGCAATGAGAATTATGACTGCCTTTTTCCCAAGGCGATGTGATTTAGTTTTGCTGCTTTGATTGCTGCAGGCAGGAAGAAATTTTGTTCCACAAAGAAAATGATTTCCTTCCAAACTAGAAAGGCCCAGATTGCGGAACACACCCCCATCGGGGACTGCACCTTCAAGCCGATTGAATGAAAGGTTGAGATGTTTGAGACTTGTACTGTTCATGTAGCTCTCAGGAATCCCACCTTCTAGTTCATTCTGTGAAAGATCAAGGGTGTGTAAATATTTCAGCTCTGAGATTCTTTCAGGAAGTTCCCCACTTAACTTGTTGCGAGAAAGATTCAAGCTTGTTAGCAAGTCGATTCCAGAGAAAATGGAGGGAATCTGACCCACAAGTTGATTTCCAGACAGATCAAGCATATTCAAATTCCTGCAGCCTTTGATTGCCAAAGGAATGCTTCCAGTTAGATTATTGTTTGAGATATCGATGGCCTGAACCATTTCCAATCCTCCAATCTCATCTGGAATCGCACCCACTAAGAGATTGTTTGATAGGTTGAGATAAATTTGCATGCTTCTCATGCTTGCCAACACGGATCCTGGGATAGATCCTGTGAGATGATTGTGAGAGAGATCAATGGTTGTGAGGCCCTTGAGATTGGCCATGCTTCTTGGAATGGATCCATTAAGCATGTTCCCACTGAGGTCCAAGTATGAAAGCATTCTAAGTTCCGAAATGTCATCAGGAATAGGACCTATAAGTTTGTTTTGCCGAAGCTGAAGCTCTGTCAGCTGCTTCAGTTGGAAAATTTCATCAGGAATCATGCCTTGGAGGGCATTGACAGCTAGGGAAAGACCTTGAAGACTCGACAGCTTCGACAGTGAAGACGGAATCTGACCTGAAAATATATTCCCACCTAGTTCCAAAGATATCAGCTTGCTTAGATCTCCAATCTCCTGTGGAATTGTCCCCCCTAGAGAATTCATCTGCATTTGCAAAGTCCGCAGATTGATGAGCTTTCCAACAGCTGGTTTCAACAATCCACTGAAGTTGTTTCTTGCCAAGCTCAATGTAAGAAGCTGACTGCAATTGAAAATGTCATCTGGGATTTCACCAGACAATAGATTGTTCCCTACTGAGAAGAACGTCAGATTCTTCAATGTTCCCAAACCCTTCGGAATCTGCCCTGTAAGCTTATTGTATCCAATGGTTACATTTTGAAGATGCGAGCAGTTGGTGATGCTTGGAGGAATGGGACCCTCTATTCTGTTGTTATGCATAATCAGAGTCTGCATCTTATACAGTGATCCTAAGCTTGTAGGAATTGGACCAGTCAATGAATTGAAACTCAGAGCCAAATATGACAGATTTGTCAAGTTCATCAATGATGAAGGTATTCCTCCAGTAAGATTATTCGAGTGAAGGGTCAGTACACGTAAGGATTGCAATGACCCTAGTTCAAATGGAATCACCCCAGTTAGCTCATTCCCTGATAGACC
The DNA here is from genome assembly GCA_028538565.1 of Umbellularia californica. Classification (NCBI taxonomy): domain Eukaryota; kingdom Viridiplantae; phylum Streptophyta; class Magnoliopsida; order Laurales; family Lauraceae; genus Umbellularia; species Umbellularia californica. The sequence continues at coordinate 8,085,720 of JAPQWN010000006.1, read as the reverse complement.
CAATCGGACTAATAGCTTGCACTGCGATAGCGAAGCAGGAATCGATGAAGATAGCATGTTATTGTATAATAGCAGAACTTCTAAGTTCACCAATTCACCTAGCTGGGATGGAATGCTGCCAGTTAATTCATTGGTATAAAGACCGAGTAGTGTGAGGTTCCTACAGCGGCCTATTTCTGGTGGAATGTGCCCAACAAATAGATTTTGAAACAACTGAAGGGTCTCTAAATTTGTCAGGTTACCAATCTCAGAGGGTATTGATCCAGACATCTGATTTTGACTGAGATCTAATGTTTTCAAAGCTCTCAGCCTTCCTATGGATTTGGGTATTGAACCTACCAATTCATTTGTGAAAGCTAAAAACACTTGAAGATTGAGCAACTTACCGATGTCTGAGGGTATAGTTCCAGTTAAGTTGTTTGTACCGAAGCCTGCTGCTGTCAAAGCCGTGCAGTTGCAGATGCTCTCTGGGATGATTCCATTCAAGAAGTTATTGCTAAGATCCAAAATCTGAAGACTTTTCAGGTTTCCAAATTCAGCTGGGATCTCACCTGACAAAGAATTGCCAGAGAATCCCAACGCTTGGAGCTGCAAGCAAAGCCCCAGCTGACTTGGAATGTGACCCATGAATGAATTTGAAGATAAATCAAGAATCTGTAATCTTGAAAGGTTTCCGATAAACGGGGAGATCTCGCCTTGGAACTGCTTTTCGAACAGAGTAATTGAAATAACAGCATTGCTCAACGGACCACAGGCAATGCCTGTCCAGTTACAATGATGATTTGCTTCTGTCCAATCTAATAGTGCTCCAAATGGGTCAGCGGTTACAGAGCTCTTGAAGGCCTTCAGGGCCTCAATTTCAACTTTGGAGTTCAGCTCCACTGATAGAACAATAGCTGGAACATAACAAAACAGGATTGCTAGCAGCATAATAATAACTTCCCGGCCCGCCATTTCTTCTTTAAATCAGACAATATATATCTGAGTTGCTGATTCAGAAGAAGCTTTATAGATCTTCAAATATGCAGTGAAGCATTCAGCATTAGCAATCAAAACCATCCAACGTCAAACTTCGAATGATTATAGAATAGAAGAAGCAGAGATCCAATGACTAGTATTGCTCTCTCTGACTTTGCATCCTAGGTACAATGGTCTCATTGCTTTATAGGCAAATAATAATAATAATACAATGGATTCTTCTTCTTTTTTCACTATTTTGTAGACAAGACTTCCAAGTTGAGATAAGTCTGTTGGTGTAAAGAATCCAATTCATGAAGATATGAATCCATTTTCAGTCAAAGAGATGAATGAATCCAAAGGGAGCCTGCTGCTTGGTCTGTCTCCTCTTTGTACTTTTCTATAGATTGTTTTCTTGCATGGTTTTAGGCCTTGGTAATTAAATCCACCCAATAAACCCCAACACCCAATATAATACTTGTGTGTTTATATGCTTGCATTTTACGTTTGAGAATCCAAAAAGGTACTCAATAAAATCACCTTTGTACTATATCAATTTTGACTTGAGAAAGTCTTCTCTAAGCTAAAATCTCTACTTCCCCATGAAATATCCATAGTGAGACTTTGAGGTGGATTATACTAATCTAAGTGCTTCAACAAAATCCAACAATATCATGAGTTTTGGTCAAGATGGTCGAAAAATAACTTTTTGACCAAAGTTAAATGACTCTTAAGTCATTTTGGGGTCTTTTGTCATTATCTCGTGCAACCCGACTTTAAGAGAGATTAAATTGTAAAACCCCCATTGAAAAAAAAAAAAAAAAAAAGGGTTCACATGTTGCCATTGGAAAGTTATAATATGCTCTTAGCTGTACCTGAATCCGAACATCACACTCATCTATGCAACTTGTGTTTAGAACTTATATATGAGGGAAAGTAGATGTAGGATTGAAGCAAATCAGAGAAAGAGATTGCATTCAGACTAGAGACTAAAGATATATAATGAGGACAGATTTCATGCGCGTCTTCCTACCAAACCCTTTTTCAGTGGGGACTAGTTGGGTTGGTAACGGCCGACTACAAAAATGGGCCCCTCCTTTGTGGCCCACCTGGATGCATGAGCTGATTAGGGATGGCCCCAGTATCAATCCAATCTAATCATTTCATACTTGACCTAAGAGGCGATAAAGGTCGGTTGGGTGTCAAAATTGGGACCGGTCCTTTTGTGAAAACCTAATCCATTCAAATTAAACGCCCTCCCAATATATGTTGTATCTTCAAATCTTCTCCATATAAGAGTTGGTCTCACAATAAGATTGTTCACATGATAAAAAAAAAAGTGATGAATGACTTTAAAATTATGTTAATTACCTTTTTAATCAAATGGTTAATCCTATAATGAGACAAACTCCTTTTGGGTACAATTTTGGACCACCCTATTCTTTGGGAGGGATTTTATTTTAAGGGGCTCGAATTCTTAATAGGTAGGCCACCTGTGAAGTTCAAGATTCATGAAGTCAAAGCCTTTACGTGTTTGGCACTTAAGAAGTTAAAGTGAAGTAAAGTGAATCCAAATAAGAAATGACGATGGGACATATCAAAAATACACAATTTCAAAATTCACTTCGAATTTTTTAAAAAAAAACTCAAAAAACCAACCTCCTTTCTCTACTAAATGACAAAAAAATTCCACTATTCTATAAAAAATTAAAAAGAATTTCACACCAAACAACTAAAAATAAAACACCATCATAACACCTTATATTTTATTCTCTCTTAATTTGATGCTTAAATCTCACCATATTTCAATTCACATGGAGGAGGATAGTTGCTTATTAGGTTGCCCATGAGGTGGGCCCCACCTTATCAAATCAGAAAACGAGCAATAAAAACTAGGGGCGGTTTTGAGAACACTGACTCTTTTCCTGGACGTGGATGTGAGTTTGCAACTGTTATGAAAGGACAATGAAGGGAATTGACGTTTTGTAGTATCATCATCATCAATCAATCAATCAAACAAATTGCCTCATTTTTAACCAATCAACTTGCCTCTCGGAACATGGAATGTTGACAAGCTTTTCAGCCACTCATCCAATTGATGACCACAGATTGACGGTGGCGATCGTCTGCACTCAATTTCGAATTTCGATTCAATCTTTCCTTTGCAGCTTACATTGACTTTTATTTGTTCCAGCTGCATGTGATCAGAGTGGGCCTCACAGAATTCTTTGGATTTGGGTCGGTGGACTCACATATAGGAGATAGACGCGTGGGATTTTAGACGGGCGATCTTGCTTTTTCAACAAGTGGGAGAGTTTTCTAGAAGGAAAATAATAATAATAATAATAATAGGTCAAACAGTGGGAGAGAGGGGTCCACTTATGCAGCAATTTGTAGGGGCACTACGCCTCACTAATTTTTCCTTTTACTTAATCTATTCATTTTTCTTCACAATCCCTCTTCAAAACTAATGCCAATTGAGAGCGGTATACATAGGGAGAGAATTTAGAAACCGAGAATTTTTATGTGGATTTTGAGTTTGGATCCACAATTTTTATTTGATACTTTAAATAATGTTATGGTTTATCAGGTGCGGATGCACCAGCGGGGCTGTGCTTGGCTCCACCCATATCAAAAAGGGACATCCACCGTCCAAACTAGGGGTCATGTTCGATGTGATAGGTGCAATTTGCAAAATAGATTGCAAAGTTGCACGTGCTAACAAGTCAATTGGTTAGGGACACCAAAGTTCTAATGGGGTTGAAGAATGAATCGGCAAGAGTTAATAAGATGATTAGTAATGTCTACGATCATATTAATCATGTTATTCATCATATGGTCATCAATATTTCGGTGGAGCCAACTTCCATTTGGAGTAAAATTTAATGATATCCATAAAAAGTGAAGGGCATTCAATCATTTTGAACTGCTCGGATTTTCAATAAAAAGGGCCCCATTGTAGGTTCCACTATAACTCAGAAATATAGGATCCATCTCCCTATTCTCCTCCACCATTTGTGGGTAACTTGGATGCATTCTAATCATAGGGAATAATAAAAAAATAAAAAAAAATGCAATGCGATGATGCATTTTGATATGGATGAGGCATGGAGTGAATAGAATAACATGATCGAAATCATAACCCTTGATTTTAGGGCTTTAAAAGTCTAATTGCTTAAATAGACAATACTTTTTTTTTTAATGTCTGATAACATTTACAGGTTTTTACACAAAGTTGCCCCGTATTTTGAGACAACCTAAAAATGGCCTTGTCTTTTCTATTTTTACAAAAAGGCCAATGGTCTGATAATGTTAATTGTAACAATACTCTGTTAATTTCATTCACTAAAGCTAAACAAATTCCAGTAACTCGACCTATTTTTAGTGGGGGCATAGCCAGATGGATGGTGACCAAGGGAATCTTGGCGACAAAAATATAAAAGCTTTGATGCATATTAGAAAAATATGTAACATCAAGCCATTCGGATGATCCTAGCCCTCGGTTTTAGGTTCTCAAAATATAAGGGGCAAAGTTGTCCTTTCATCTTTTTTTTTAACCCAATGGAAAATTCATTTGAGGTCTTATGGGCCTATTTGGTTAGAGGCTTTTCTGAAAAGGAATTGGGCTTGCTGTGAATTTTTAACATGATATAACATCTTGTCCTATAGGCAATCCAAATGCTTTGCTTGATATCAGAATTTAGAATTCCAAACCACATGAGAAGGCACTTTTAACTTTACGAATTCTCGGAATTTCAACATCCTAGATGCTGGAGGAGGGTTGAGCATTTGAAATTCTACTTTAGAGGGCAGCATTTGAAATTCTCAGAATTCTACCAGACAAAAATTCTCACAATTCTTCCAAGCAAGCAGACATCAGGTCAAAAATGAAAATTCAGACTGTCTAGTTACTTTACTTTTTAACTTTTTGTACAGTTTGACTGGAGGCTCTTTTTTGTTAAAAACAAAAAATCTAAAAAATCTAACATTTACATAAGAAGAATCAATTGCGGTAGACTTCAGCTTGCAGACAATGATAAATTTGCTGACAGACAGGGCCATGGTCTCACATTGGTAGTAATAGTTTTAAAGCTCAACCAACTTGGGCTGGGTCATGACCGAGTCAGTTCGTATCGACTAGGTCGAGTCTTTTGCACATCAACTTCTTCTTCCATATTTCCGTCCCCCTTCTTCTCATCTTTTTCATGTAAACCAATCTCCCAAACCCCACTCTTAACATCCTTTATTTTCCCTCATCATCCTCCATCAATCTCCCATCCCCCCTCATTTTTTTAGAATTAAAATCTAGCTCCCAAATCCCAGTCTAAAACCCCATCTCTCAAATCTTCCCTATTTTACCTCCTCCAATCTCCCCTCTGCTGCCCCTGTCAGCACCCCAAAAAAATTAGGAGTAAACCCAACTTGACCAGAAGCCTGCTGAGTGTGTGTGTGTGTGTGTGTGTGGTGGGTGGGGGTGGGGGGGGGGGGGGGGGGGGGGTTGGGGTTGGGGTTGGGGTTGGGGGGAGGGGGGGGGGGTGTGTGGCAGCGGCGGCGGCGGGGCTTTTTCAATCACTGTTGCAATATAGGGAATCCAAGCCACACATGTTTAACATGCATAGTACATAAGCAAAAAAAATATTTTTTTTTTCTTAGTTAGTATAGATTAGTTCAGTTATTCTATTATTGAAAAAAATACTTAAAATTTGATGATTAATAACATAATGACTAAACTGTAGCAGTCTCAGGCAATTTCTCAATGACAACAAAAGCTAATGCCTGCACCTCCAACATCTAAAACAATGGTCCATATGAATATGGAGTGGGCACATAACAACTATATGTTGCGCACTCTTCACATGTTCCAAAAGGAGCTTTGAAAGAATGTGATAAAATCAAGATTGGAAAAGAAAACAGAAAAAATATATATATATATATGTTACCTGTGAAAGAAAGAATCATAGTAGCTCCTGTGAGTGACGACGTAAAGAATCTGCAGCAGCTCCTCTGCCGGGCTTCAAAAACCTTATTATTTACTCTTTATTTTATGTACAATTCTTCTGAATTTCATCCAGCAAAGTTCTGAATGCTGCTCTCCAGTTAGTGCTCCATGACTCGCTGCAAAGTACTTGATGCATTATCCTTAACTCATGGGGGTTTGCCTTCTTGAATAGTCCTCCCAGTACATCCTGAACCTCCTCAACTGATGCACCTGTTTCTAAATTAGATTCATCCTTCTCGCACTTGGTCAGATCCATGCCGAACACCCTATGGGTTTTCACTGGAATGCCATGTGGCGGGAAAGGACTTTCACTCCCACTTCCAGTACCCGTGTTCAGATGCTGATTTGCCTTAGAAGACCAGTACTCCAGACACTGATGATGGGGATCAAGAGCCTCAATAGCCTGTGCAGCACGCACTACAGTTAGTATTGAAACATATCAAAAAGCAATATAGCATGGCTCAAAGAAGACGACATAAGAATTAGATGGTTGTGCAATGAGTACCATTTAATATAAACTATCAAGTATCAACACTACAATGGGATTTTTGACATTCAAGATAATGGGGTCTGATAGGTGGACAATGCCAGAATGCTGCAAAACTCTCATTTTAATGGTAATAGGCCAAAATGCTGATAGGGTAGAATGTTAAGTTTCTAATTATCATTTAAAGTTGCTAGTTGATTTTTTTTTTTAGAAATTTATAATTTTATATTGCTGGAATTACAGAGCTCAATTAAAAGCCTGTGTCTATGGCAGGTTCAACTACATCTAGGAATCTTTGGTTTTTCTGCAAGTTGGACGAGGATTAATTTCTAGAAATAAAATGTTGGGTTATCAAGTTTAGGACTAGGTGTTCTATAAGTGGGCCTAGGGCTCTTTCTAGAATAAAATGCTTAGCATTTTTTAACCTCCAGTTCCCTTATTTCCAATGCTCTATAATGTTAGGTTAAGAAGTTGAGTTCCAAGAGGTACCCCCTCTCTCATTCTTGTAGATCTCTTTCTAATACTTTTGTTCTTCTATAGCTTTTCATCTCTTGGATATAATCTTTGCAATTCAATGTGTCATTTGACTTGAGGATTTAAAAGGGACCAATTCAAATATCAGAACTAAGCTCTGATTCGCTAGGTTGCATGCACTTACTGATCACAAATTTATTTAGAACCGTGACTTGGGATCACAGCTACCCACAGCTGATTCGCTAGGTTGCATGCACTTATTCAAATATATTTTCTTAATTCTTAATTTTCTAACATAACTTTGGCCGTATGGTTGTGTCTCGCCTCTTGATATCAGTAATGCCATTGCATGGTATATACTGTGGAAGATGATAACAGGCTAGTCAATTAGAAATGGACAAATAGACAAGTGAAAAAACTCTTCTACTTGGAAAGCTTAATAAATGTGGTGAAGGTTCAATGAAGGTCAATACCTGAATGATAGCTGGGGACAGAAACCCAAACAATTCGAGCCCATTGAGACTTCCTACAGGTTGCAATGGAGGCAGGCCTTGTTTCCCTAAGCTACGTTTAACTATTTCTTGGTTCAGCCTCTCCTTCACCATCTCCCAACACCCCTCGGCAGAAATATTGATGAAGGCTTCATCTGGGTACTCCTCCACAGAAACCTGTAAATCACGGCCTTCAAATATCAAAAAAAAAAAAAAAAGGAAATTGCAAGTTTGCAACTTACATGGCTAATATAATAGTGAGCAATAAAAGAAATACTTGTGCTTTTTATTTAATTCAGAATGCCACAACATTTTAGAGAGGGGTTGATACTAGAGGCAAGATTTTTGTCAGGAATGTTGCTACGTTTGTGCCTTAGATATTGCCAAAGTCAAAGGATTTTATAACTGGAAAATTTTGTTTAGTTTTAATAAATGCTTAAAAAATAATAAAATAACAAGGAAAAACAGATGCATTAGCATAATCATAAATTATAGGTAGAATATAACGATAACATCAACGGTAACATTTGACAAATCTACGGTCTCTATTGTGGAGATAAGGGAACTCAAACCACCTATATTCTTTCCATGTGATAATAAAATGCGCGATTCACGGATCTGAGCCATAATAAGTAGGCACACAGTCTATGCACTCAGGTGCAGAAAGTCCAGCTGGCTGCTTATAAGGTCACCATATGTTAAGGAAGGAATTAAAGATACAAGAGCAATCATACACTTAGAGTAGCATTGAGACAATGTGCATACACAACTGGGCTGGCTTGCTGCATGGCCCCCTATAACCTCACATATGTCCTTGTTGGCACATTGATAAATTGTGAGAATGACCCTAACGTTTCTCATATTGTTCATTACTAAATCCTATTTTTGTTACGTGTAGTAACTTTCTAATTCTATTGTTCTTGTAAATAGTAGGAATCAAGCAATCAATATGATAGCAATGAAATTTTCCAATATTGATGCTCTTACTTAACAGGAAATGAGAAGTATTATACCAAACTCGTGCACTTGGGGAATGGTTGGGATGTGAATGTAGCATAGCTTGTGGGAGGCAAATAGTGTTCCCATGGCAGGTTGCATGTGCCCAAGCATTGATAGCAGTGACAGGGTGTGCTCAAAGCATGAACAAAACATTGCAGTACTCTGTGTGCAGTTATAGTTGCGTACAGCTTGCATATAGAGTTGGCAAAGTAGTATACTGGCTTGGCCTTGGAGCAGGCACACGGCCTTCGGTGGTGCACCGCATGGGCACAGCAAGTGAAGGCAGTGTGCATGACAATGCAGAGGTAATCGCTCAGTTGAGCATGACATGAGCGATGGCGTGAATTTAGCATGCATGAAGCATGTTGCATAGACTGATCAGTCAAGTCAGTACTGTAGGGAACATGTTTGGTTGTGGGATGTGGCTGATAGAGGTATTGTTAGACACCTACCATTTCCAACAGTTCTAATCACTTGGATTCTGATGTTGACACTTGGCAGGCAACTTATGCTGCATTACCTGAGGATGGCAGGTCTGATCAGGTGTGTAGTGAATAGTTACTTAGATGTTTCCAATGCAGGCATTGAATGCTTGAAGGAGCACTCTTGGACCCCCTGCCAGGATGACACATTAAGGGCGAGTGGATGGGGCAAGCGATGGCATGGTACAGTCTTGCTAGAGACCATGTATGCACACTGGGGAGGGTACGCTATTCACGTGAAGCGGGCCAAGTATGCAAGGTAAGGACTCAATTGAGCTGACGGGCTGACAAGCACGTTAATTTGCTTGCACCACGCAAAGGGCGGGCTTGGGCATTGAGCATGAATGCATGAGACAAGTTGTGAACAAGTGGCAGGACTGTTCATTATTGGGCCCAATGTGGCCATAGTGTGGCAATAGTTGGCTTGTGTGAAAATGTGTCCAATTAGGTGTTCCAGAGTTGCCTAATATGGGTCTGTGTATTATTGGCAGGTGCTGGCTTCTTGATGGATGTGCAAGTTAGTGCAATTTGCTCGTGCTGCACACTGCTTGTGAGTTGTGACACAAGCTGAGATGTTTCCCAAGTGTCCACAAGTTGGTTTTGGATCTAGTCATGAGCTCTGCCAAGAAGTAACGGAGTACGCAAGTTGTGACCTTTATGTGCTGAGGAGATCCATTGCTGTCATTTATCAATCAATGTCTCATGGGTTGGTTCATTCATCTGACAAGATTATTAAGTGTCTGATCAGCATGATGTGGTGCTGACGTTACAGGTATGAACTATGATGCAAAGATATGACATGGACACACACGATGGACATGGCAGGGACAGATTTTACACATAAAAAGTGAAGTATTGGATACAATATGTCATGATATGTCATCCATTTCGAAGTATCTGTGCATCATAGGGTATGAAGGGTCCAAATATGGATGCACAAGGGTTAGATTCGGGTCATACCAAGGTTTCAAAAATCAGACTCGAGGAGCGATTCAGTCACCTCAAGTCGAGTCAAGAGGGCCGAGTCCAACAGTGTCACACCCCCAGACCCAATAACCTTTAAAAAATGAAAAACAGAGCAAAAATTCTAAGAAATAGTAAATATAGTTCTGAGTCCAAAATTTTAAGTTTTTTGTTTCACATACTAATAATGCATTTAAGTTGTTATAGTTGCCCATAATTATAATTCATTCAGTCAGATGAATAGTACCACCGATCTTCAAATGCTTGGATCTTTATAATATCAAGGAGTGGTTTTGATCTTCTAGAATTATTGAAAAGAGGTGCTAAGAGCCTCTCCCATCTTTTTTCCAATAGAAAAAATAGGAAATAAGAGTGTTTAGGAGCGAAAACCATATGATTCAGCCAACTAGGTGACTTGGGTGGGGGGCCTCAACTCGGCAACTGCCGAGTCCGAGTCAACTAGGATTCAGCTGATTTTCAAAACCACTCAGGTGCCGATTCAGATTTAAATCAGAATCCAGTGTGGGTTATAGAATATAAAACCAAAACTCTTCACATATATTATATGTGTATGATTTGGATCTCCAATCTGATTTTCAAATGTCAGATGAAGACAGATCTCAATCTGGGTTTGAGTTAGGGCTTATTCGATATATCATTCACTACATATTACATGATAGTATAACCATTTGTCTAGTACTAATTACAAGTTTTGCTACATATGGGTAACAACTAACAGGGCATGGATCTGATTGGATCCAGATCCAGACCCATTTATTAACTGGATTTGCATTGTGTGGACTCAAATCAGGACCCAATTATTTAAAGGAACTAAAAACAAGGCCTTTCCCTGAATTTTTAGGTCAGAACTTTTGGGTAATCAAGAAAATTGGATTGAATCCATTGCCACCCCTAGCAATCTGCATTAGTGGGCCAGCTTTGGCATAGGCAAGAAGTTTAGCCATGTGACTCTGGTTTGTCACCAATCTGCATTTTTAAATAGATAAAAAACAAAAGACCAGGGAATTAAATCTCAGTTTCAGGGTCGGACTTGGTCCTAATTGAAACTGAGTAATCTTGACTGAGTAGAACCAAGTCCCTTAAATTTTTTTTTTTATCTTAAAGCTAAAAAGTCCTAAAATCATGATTTTTTTTTGTTAAATAAATAATATACCAGAAAAGTAATAACTTTGAAGAATCAATATGTTTTACCTTTTTAGTTCGCCACCTTATGTACTTAGATGCAATTTTTTCCATCAATGTGAACTTAGATGTGATTACACTTTACAGGTCTGGATCAGCCCAAAAAATAAAGCTAATTGATTTTTAATATTCAAGATAAAAACAAATAATTAAATATTCATATTTGTGTGCAAAACTTGTGACATGATCTCACCTTAAATAGAGGCCCAAGGAGTCCTGCATCCAGTACTTCGGAGATATAGCTACAAACTTGTGCTGGATCAAGCACACTAGGGAACCTGACGCGACTTCTAAATCCTACAAAATCAATGAACAGTGAAATCAACATATAACGTCCAGGTTTACCTTATCCTATAAATGTGATTCCTTTTTCTTAGTAATCCAGCTAGAATCCCCTGGACCTACTGTGGATTAAAAAAATTCCCAAAAATCGAAGGCCCTTGCCATCCAAACTTCATCCTACAAAATTAACAGGAAAAAACAAGGATCTGGTAAAAAGAAGTCCAAACATTTGGTGTCTATTATTTTTCGACCTAGAAACCTTTTGGGGATCCAGCATCCACAGTGGGTCCAGAAACCAAAATGAAGAGATGCATCAGTGCACTGCATTTTCTAATGCCACAAAGACCATAGATCTGTTTTCTTCAAGGATACGAACGAATATTAAGTAAAGGTCTGCTGTAACATACCTTTTGGGAATATTGCCTGCATACTGCACCACTGTCTCCCTGGTACCACAGTTCCTAAATTCAAAGGTTCAACAAAGTAATTCACACCAGAGACAAGCTTTTCTGCTCCATGGCCGTATTTTAATACAGGTCCGCTGGATTGGACTTCAGGTGGACCCAGTGCATGATAATTTTGAGTATGCTGACTTGTGGAGGAAGCTGATTGCACATTACCTCTTTCTAAGCATGGCTGTTGAGGGCAAAGATCAAAACCAAAGAGTTTACTACTACCAGACATACAAGGATGTCCAGCATCTCTAGAAGACGACTCATCCTTCAAACTTTTGATAGGAACAACGTTAGGAGAAGCTGACTCAACAGACCCGGTAGGAATACCACACCTTCCGACATATTCATACTTAGTTTGAGTTTCATCCCCCACACAACTGTCAACATCCACAATATCCGAATGTGCAATATATGCCTGCCTTAGCATATCTGAACATCGAGCTCGGTTCTGCTTGTCAACAAACTGAACAGAGCCCAGATTGTAGCAGCCATTAGATCCATGTCGTGCCCCACTTTCATGCTCATTGGATGTCACATCCAGATTCAAATTAAAATGCAGTCCACATGTCACTTCCCCGTCATGTACAAATTCATTTCCATTTTCTGATGATTTTAAAATTAATTGACCTCCATCACAATTCCTGGTCTCCCCTTCAATTTCAGCATTAGATGCAGACAAACCATTCGGTGCCTGCCAATTAGATTGCACAACTTCTGAAGAATCATGATGGCCAAATTTGCACAGTTCATTGATGTCAGGTACTACTATTTCCTGGCAGCACTCAGAAGACCTGTTTCTTTCAACGGACTCTACCTTAAGTAACTCATTTTCTGTACCCTGCTTAGAGATATTGGCATCCATAATGTTGATACCAACATTCAATGATCTTTGTGATTCCTGTGTTGTTCTGTCCAAGGAGTCTAAGCAATCAAATGATGCTGGCTTACAATCATCTGGCTTTTCCAACAACATATCATCAGATGGTAAAACCAAACCAAGGACCTCTGACGCCCATTGCCGTATTGCAGTTAAATCCCCTTGTAATGCTTCCACAAGAGTCTGCAGTTCATCCATCTCATAGCGGAAGAGGAAAAATCTTCGGCTTAATTCGCATGAACAGAGTAGCTTCACATGCTTTAAACATGCAAAACGGTCCTGAGAGCATTCACAACCTGCAGCAGATAGGTGTAGATCATAGAAGCATGAGAAACACTCCCTGTCATCTGTTGAATCAAAGTTCCTGTCCATCTTTCTGGTCTGCCAAAGAATAGGAAGAGTCTCTCTTCTTTCCTGCTCCATCTCAACTCGTGTCTAGTAACAGAGGTCATGTATCAGCAAAAGATCTTTGAAATTTTACATAGAATATACAGGACTAAATTTCTTAAGCAAGAAAAGCATGCATACAAAGAAATTTTGCATAGAATATACAGGAATAAATTCTCCTCAGGCCTTCAATTCTGTATGTGTGTGGCCTGTGTCTCAGTGATCCAGGCTATTGTAAATAAAGACCGGCAGGACAGACCATGACCCAGAAATTAATCGAGATTCAAAGATATAGCCATGCAGATTTTGGCCACTTTTGCATTGAATATGGGCCACATCTTTATCTCTTATCCATCTGATTGCAGGCTTGCAACTTAAGATTGGGGTTGATCCATCAAAGGGATGCTGGGGCATGGGTGGGCTGATCAGATCAATGGTCTAGACCACAGAACTGTAAGGCCCACTGGTGCATGTGAACACACAAGGCCCGTGAATTCTGTACGGTGAACATCCAAAGGTTGTGGATCGCATAGCTTGTCAAGGAAAATATTTACCTTAATCGCCTTAGTAAGTACTCCATCCTTCCCGCAAACATTTTGCCATCTTAAAATTTCCGGGTCATTCCTCCCAAGCAGTAACAGATCTGAGAGTGCCCTGACAGCTTCCCTGGCTGCACCCAATAACAATTTGTCATGGGACACAGATGTCTTCCGACTCTGTTCACTGTAAAGCTCAACAGCACATTGTCCATGTGGCAACCAGTCAGAGGGGGCAACATTCACAGCCTCTGCACAGTTGAAGCCGCAGTTGAAGCCGGAATGGTAAGCCCTTGGGAAGGTAAGAACAAACTCCTGTGAATGCTGAACAACTCGATAAACAGGCACACCCTCTGATTTCAGAACTGACGGCGACAGCTGAGTTACCTGTTCCATGGGTGCATCATGATTAAAAAAAAAAAAATTTGCATAAAATTTTCCAAAATCAGGAACTCTATGAGACCAAGATACTTGTATATGCTAAGGAAAGTGCATCATATTGTTTCAACTCAACTTTCAATTATAATAGATAGTACTTCACATATACAAGTTAAAGTTTAAACAGTATCCTACTGAATTAAGGGTAAAGGATTACCATTTTCTAAACCCCTAGCCATTTTAACACCATGTTATATCTCATTGTTCATAATCTAATCCCACAAGTTTTGCAAGCAACTCAAGACCCATGGGGAACCTTAGGTGCATAATATGTGCATGTATCAAGATCAAATTGTAGGTTTCTAAAGAAAATGTGGGACATATAAGTACTTACCAGTTCATGCAGTAAATCAGGTTGTTCTTCAAACAAATCTGGTAGATGCTTTCTCATGGCATCCTCTAATTTAAAAGCATCACTGCCAGGTACCCCATACCACAATTTTGGATCACCCCAATGCAAATAATTGAGCGAGTAGAGGTGGTGGTCCTCAACATGCTGTCAGCAGACACAAAAGAAAATCATGAACAGGTAACCTTTATAAGAAATATGACTACCAGCACAATAAGAATTTTAGACTATATTTTCCATCAACAGCACTAGCAAATATATTGGCATAGCCATCAAATTTAATTGGGAAGTATAATGATATTGAGAACTACATTGATAATGACCGCTAAGTAACTGCACACACACAGCTGTAACCGCCCATTATTTACAGGGCCCACTCATCAAGTGGCTGCAGATGTGCCTTGAATGTGCACAGGGTTGATTATCCTTGTTTAGCCCACCTGATAAGCAGACCAGCCCATTATTGTGCGAGCACATTCACCATGTTGCCTACTTAACAAAGGTACAGATATCTGTACTGGTTCACTTTTTTTACTGTTAAGACTTCAGATACATGTATGGCTGCTGGATGAGCAGGCCAGCCATTTATTGGGCCAAGCATATTTACCATGGAGCCAACTTGACAAATGGTCCACAAATCACATATATGTGCCATGTTGGCATTTTGGAAGCATAGCTATGATCAGGGTTTTTTTTTTTTTTTTTTAGAATGGTAAGATTCATGTTTTATCAATCTTCACCATCATCAAAGCCTTGTCCCAACTCCCAACTATGTTGATATGTCTTTATCAATATATTAGAAAAAAGGCAGTGAGGTAGGAATTATAAGGTCCAGATGCATTTGGACATTCATAGTTTTGATGTCCATCAGTATTAATGTGTGACCACTCTGATTATCAAAGAAAGTTGATATGATGTGCCCCACTGTGAACAGTGGGCACTTAAAAGAATCTCCCAGAAGGGAACATTCTTACCTTTTTGACCATTGAACACCAACAACTACCCATTAATTACAAAATTATACCAACAGTCTCAGGAAAGCGTCAAAGTTCATTTGGCTCGAATCTTCAAATCTGGATGACTTATGCCACATTACCACATACATGAAGCTCATCAGAGGAACAGTCTGGATCATCGAGCGGTGAGTTCCACGGTTCCACCACTACAGGATGGGTGAATCTGGATACTATAAATCATGGTTTAAAAAATCAGCCGAGTCGACTTGGACTCGGCACATATTGAGTCGGGTCCTATGGGACTCAAACTCAAATCATGTGACTCGGCCGAGTTACATGCGACTCGGCCAAGTCCTATGAGACTCGGCCTTCCAATGGAAATTGGGACTCAGGCTGAGTCAGGCTCCGAGTCCGATTTTTTAAACCTTGCTATAAATATACTTTTAAAGACAGTTTTCAAAATGGATGCCAACATGAAAATGACAAAACTCATGGTTCATAATGTAGACCCAAGATTGACTTACCCAACAAAAAGAAGAGAAGCACATCCCTACATATAGCCATGGAACTAACACACCGGAGATATCGCATTTCTCAAAAGAAAGCACAGAACCAGGAAGCCGCGGAAAGTTGTTTAAGTTCCAACCAGACCTCACATACTGATCCTGCTCACTTTCGGATGATATGTTTGCTTTGGGAAATCCACTACCAAAAACTCCAGTTTCCAAGTCAGCACCATAAAGTACCTGCCACAATTTGAAAATACATAATGAAAACTGAAAGAAAGAATACAGAATAAAAGCACACACATTGAAAACATGAAACTTGTTCCTCTCGAGACTGCCTGTATAAACTCAAGTTACAATTATTTTGTGTTTATTTTGGCAGAACTGACGTTTGTTCTTTCCACTGTGCATTTGCCATTTGGGTCTTGCAGAAATCAGAAATCATATTAGGTGGAATACCAGTTTATTAAAACCACCTCAAATCACTATCAGCAATCAGTGATGGTAATGAGCATCACACTTACTGTGATATACAATTTCTAGTTTTCTATTTTGCCTCAAATGCATTGCATGGTGCCAAACCAATCCATTCTGCCAAGAAACATTCAATCATAGTTTGGCGTATAACCAAATTTCTTTACCTCAATTTCTTCAGTTGGTTTCTCAACAATCCGCCAATATTCACCTTCAATATCCTCCACTGAGGGCTGCCATTTCTTGTTGGGTTCTTTATTGCTGGAATTCAAATTCTCATTGGTGTCTCGCATTCCAAAATATTGCTCTTTGAAATCATTAGCATATCTTTGGAATGCTTCAAGCGTGAAATCAGAACCCGAATGAAATCCAAATTTTTCATCTGTGTCAGAGGCAACACTCTCATTGACATCAGAAACATCTGAACCATTACGCCTGCGGGTCTTTCCCATCCTCGACTGTCTTCTTCGTTTCCGCTTTCTTTGGCAACGAGTCCGAGATTTTTTTCTCATTGGCTCCCTATTCTGAAGCTTGTCAACTTCTTGGATCCGGGTCGCAAATTTGATGTGTTCCCAAATGCTCCTATCTTTTAGAGGGCAAGGAGGCTTCCAAGAAGGAGGTGGTACTATTCGGCATATACCATATGGTTCTGCTTTCTGGCGTATGCTTGCGATGTAACGAATTGTATCTTTAAACTCCTAAGATGAAAGAAAAAGTGTATCAATATTGATTACATGGAGAAAGTTTAAAAAAAAAAAAAAGGTATACAAAATATACCTAGAAAAAATGATACACTATAATTCTAGCATGGATACAGATGATACACTATAATTCTAACATGGATACGGAAATGAATACATGAGGACATGCTTCTTATTTCACAAAATCTGGGTCATGGGTACAGATACAGGTATCAAGTTCAACACTTCTAATTCATGGAACAATGGAAATATTATTCGATGTAGTAGTATTTTCCACTATCGATGTTGTAGTATTTTCCTATACAAGTATTGATGGTGTAGGATTTTCCACTATCCTGCATTGACATGATTAATTTCAAGTATATAAAAGGCGACTGCATATCATAGCCAAACCCTAACTATGGACTGCTGAGCTTGGTGGGCTGTGTTTATAAGCTCCTGTAGAGATGGCTAACCAATAAATTGAAAGAGGTGATGTCTTCTACCTGTAGCCCTTCTCAACGGATGTTTGTGGCAAACAGATAGACGTTGAATAGGGTTGAATGAGGTTAATATGGCCCATGAGCTCAATGACTCAATGAAAAAGGCTAAAAGGAAGGCACTGTGCTACACGTATATCTGCAGAAGGCTTACAATTATGTGGGGTGAAAATTTGCGGATTACAACTCAGAAGGATGGTTTTCAGTGATGTTTGAGGAGTTGGATTAAGAAGTGCATTTCTTAAACTCATTTTCAGTGTTGGTCAATACCTCTCCTCGCCTATTCTCTGCATGAGATGGGATGTGGCAAGGAGATACTTTGTCTTTGGGTGCTCATTTTACTAAAGCTACAAAATGGAGGATGCTGGGGCCTGGGGGTTTTGAAGCAGGGAACAGAGGGGGCGCTGGGATTCGATCACTCACCTCCAATGTGTTGATGATAAGATTCTGTTTTAGCTCTCTCGATTAGGAAGAGGTGTAAGGATTAGGCACATTGTCAGATGCTTGGTAGTATCAAGTCTTAAAGTTGATATGAGGAGAGCATTATAAACCCATTGGTTGATAGAATGAGATGTGGCATGGGGAAGCTCCAATATAAAGGGCTTTCATTGTGGTGGATGATCCTAGATCTAAAGCCATTTGGGAACCTGATAGAGAAGGTTCAAAAGAAGTCGTCAGCATGGAAAAGACTATTTATCCTTATAGGTAAGGTGACTTTTATTAAGTGGAGTGAGGTGATCAGGCCAAAAGATCGAGGGATATTGGTAAATTGATGAATAGGAATAGGACGCTCCACGCTAAGTGGTGGTGGAGATTTGGACAGGAAAAACACGTCTTATGGAGGAGAGTCATCATTTTGCAACTGTAGGAAGGGAGAAGGGGGAGGGAAACCTAGCCATTGGGCTAGGTCTAGTAAATGAGAGAGAGGGAGGGGGTGGTTTGGGGTTGTGCGAGAGAGGGATTCGTTTAAATTGGGCTTAAGGAGAACACTTATTTTTAGTTTGATGATTGGCTTGGTGTGAATCCCCTGCATCTTATGTTCCATAGGTTGTTCAGCATAGTGTTAGATTGGGAGTCATATGATGGGGATTGTTATGAGTGATTAGGAGGTGAACATGAGGAGCTTCCTATCAGAAGTATATGTCCCTTTCGAATCTTTCATCTAGGACTTCTTTTTTGCATGGATGAGAAAGATGCAAAAATTTGAAAGTCATGTCCTAGAAATTCTTCTCTCTGTCTCTATAGAGTCTAGGCTTTGTTGGTTATCAATGTCCAGTAAGAAATGTCAACAGTGGATAACCTTAGGAAGCGGGGAATCCTGTAGAAATCTATCTAGGATATGTGCTCTTTTTTCAAGAGAGGTGAGTTAATAGACCATCACCACCTTCACTATGTTTTCTACTCTCAAGTTTGGAGTCATTTCGTAAATTTGTGCACCATCTCATGGTGCATGTTGAGTTCCATTGGGGAGAAAACTGTTGCATGATGTGGTGTTTCTTTTTCAGGTTGTGGACAGACACTATGGAAGTTATTGCCTTTTGTTATCCAATGGATCATTTGGAAAGAGAAGAATAGTATGAATTTCCACTCTAAGGAGAGGCCTTTGGAGGATCTACTGTAGTCAGTTAAGTTAAAGATTAGTTGGAAAGTTAGTTGGAAAAGGAGTGAAAGATAGTTGGAAAAGGAGTGAAAGATGCATCAATATCCCCTCTCTGGTCAATTCAATGTGGATGGCGTGGTTTGAGGCAAGTTGGGTCCAGCAAGGATAGGGGCATCCTGCACAATGCTTTGGGAGAGGTACTAATTTTCTCATATCCAGTTGGCAAAAGGGATTCCAAAGAAGCAAGGATTCAAATTTAAATCTAATATGATAACAAATCACATCACTTATCATAACAATCTTAGCTACTAGAAAAGCCATTAGGATCTTCAAGTCATCCTCATTCTAGGATAAACCATTGTGGAAATCAATTCTTTCATTGTGGTCCAATGTGTTAAGTCAGAGAGTGTGGGCCTATGAAAACATCAGTTCATCCTTAATGATATTAAGTTTTTGAGCTATTCTTTAGTGGTAAATTTTCTAAGCAGGGGGTTGATCTAGATCTTCCTTTCATGGGCCTGTTGCTATATTGGTTGATCTTTCTTTTAATCTTGTTACCTACAGAGCTCTTATAGCGAATAGACTCTGGATCCTTGTTTTGTGTTTTGTTTGAAGAAAAAACACCTTATATTTTATTTTTATTTTTTATAGAATAAAAACTCTTACTCTATGCAAAAAGATTGAATTAGAATACCTCTTCATTTGGATAGAATACAGGAGCTTCATCAATTATGGGCCGGCAAGCTGCTTCTGGACACCATCGAGCAGACACCTGTTTCACAAGTTTCAACATTCAAAATCGTATGCAAATCAGATGGACAGATAGAATGCCAGTAAAAGTTCATTTCTACAACAGTGTACCTTTTGGCATCTAGAACTGCCTTGCTGAAATTTTCTTGAAGAATTTTCCTGTGTAATAATAATATCAGAACTCATTTGATGAGCCTAAAAAACAATAGTAGCATCAAGTGGTAGTTGAGAAACAGCTGAGCACAATCTGTTCGGGGTTTTAGTCCGTCAACAATGTTAGTTTTTGAAGCACATCTTCTTTCCATTTTTTTTTTTTTTTTACTGATTGCCTCACTGGCAGGGGATTGGAACTCCAACTGTGAGAGTGGGAGATCGACCCCAGGTTGCCTCCTTTATAGTGGTATGCCCATCCCACTGAGCTGTCAGTGCATTGGTTTCTGAAGCACATCTTTGAGCTTCACACATTTTAGAAGCCATCTTATTTCCATGGTTGCAAAATGGCAATTGCAGTTTTTAGAGAAATAATTAGGATATGGTTTCAAAGCCAAAGTTGGAACAAACTCAATACTTTGAGGAGCCCTACTAACAAGACATGAATGAGTCCTGTTTCAAGGGACCCATGTAGCAAACTTATAAAAGGATTCAAGCCACCCATAAGGCAGGCCCTATGATATAGATGCCCTGGCCTAACCATTAGACCACACCACTATCAATTTGGCCATGCATGCACAAAAGAATTCGTTATAACACAAGAAGGATAACAGTCCACAGTCCACACTACAACTAGAAGTGCAGATCGGTCTGTTCTTGGGTTAGGGCATCCATCAGTAAAAGCTCACCTGATGAGCAGATCAAATCTCACATAATGGGAGCTACAGTTCCCACAAATGGAAGGAGTCCCATTCACATTTCTTACAGCTGACCACAACATGCAACAATTACCCATTGGAGTCATTAGTTCATAGGTATTAACCTTAACAGTCTGCTCGCAATCCGATTCCTCCTCATAGCAAGTATCAAATTGACCATAGTTCATCAATGTCCTGCGCCTAAGACACCGTTTAACCTTCGAGTCAACATGATTATTAGGCTCTACATTGATATGAGTTGTGTGACTTGGGTCTAGCTCTGTAGTAGCTTCCATTGTATATCTCGACACTATTGCAGCTTCATCAGGAATCTTTTGTGTGTCAGAACTGGCATCGACTGTCAGATGACTTCCACATCTTGGGAGTTCCAGATACTCTTTCATAATACAATTCTGAATGCATTCTGCTCCCATCAACATCTACCTGTACACACAAAAGATAGCAATAGATATTTAGGCATTTGTCCGGAGTTCAGAAACTTCTAGATCAAACAAGAAGTGACAACAAAAGAATACTAAAAAAATGGGCCACCAAGAGGTATAATTAAGGGGTAAACAAAATGAACTTCAATTCATATCCAGTTCGAATATTTTAGATGGCTATATGTTCTTCTATACATTTGATGGTAAAAAAAAAAAAGGGACCATTAGGATGATACTGCTCATCCATCTTTTCCGCTCCATATACATATCAACATCCATGACTTGTAATATCTTGGATCTGGAAAGGCAGATGAAACAATATCCTACAGTACTGACACAATAAGGTTGGACACACATATACATAGGTTCTTGCTAATGTTGACACCATAATCCAAAAAAGACCTTACTGGCAAGGTCAGTTGGGTATTGATCCTATGGAGTTAGCTTAAAAGTTTCAATTGTCCACATGGGGATAAGCACATACATACATACATGGCGTAAAAGCATATGTTGAACCCACAACTGCACCAACAACTGAATTGTATATCATATATAATACAAATTATTTAGGCGGGTTATGCAGAGTTCATCACTCACCCAACTGACCTTTTGGGTAGAAAAGAGATTTTCACTATCTTTTCAGGCAAGCTTCTAACTATCCACTACCTGTGCAGCGTGCTCCCAACCAAGAACAGACTGATGCCTCTGTAAAAATGGTGCTTCAGTTTCTAAAAGGATATATATATATATATATATATATATATGGGGGATCTTCATATGCATCTATCCCCCACCAAAAATGGTGAGGGACACCCATTTTGGGGTTGTTTCAAGTACAAGAGGGAGGTACAAAGTACCCCTCTTGTACCACTCTTGTACTTGAAACACCCCCAAAAGGGGTGTCCCTCACCATTTTTGGTGAGGGATAGATGCACATGAATGTTCTCCTATATATATATATGTGTGTGTGTGTGTGTGTGTGTGTGTGTGTGTGTGTGTGAGCTTAGGGGTCATGTGTTTGGTCCATTTGGATGGACAAAGGTTGGTCCCACAAGTATGAGCTTACGAGATTTTATCCTAAGCTTGAGCTTACGAGAGCCTTGCTCGTGTGTGTGCGTGTGTGTGTGTGTGTTATGCCAGACACCCATTTCTGCCCGCACAAGCTATCAGGGAAAAAATTAGTATACCTTTTATTTGTGTATTTAATCGGCACTGATGTAGTTATGGTGTGTTTACAGTTGTTTAGATACATCTAAATCTAATGGATTGGGAATTAAAAGGCATAGAACAACTTTTTTTTATGCACATATAGTGGTCACCATGTAATGTGTTGACTTGTTAGTTTTTTTTTTCCAGCATCCCTTGTTTCTGTGTCCAACACAAAGACACATGTCACATACATGTTAGGTAATTAATATCCGAGGCATAGCTAGATCAGGAAAACAAGTAGTGTACCACATTCCTACAAGTTTACTGATCATATATGAAGTCCTCAAAGTCACCCATACCAGCAGGATTTGGAGTCTAAGCTCCAAAACCATAACACAGAACAGGCCTCAGTTTGCATTTATATATTTTTTAAAGCAAATTAAATGCTATAACCAATCATATAACTGATAATAGATAAAACTAGGTAGATACCAGATTTCTTATTTCTTAGAACAGTCAAAAACTGACAACAAGAGAAAACTCCCAGTCAGATCAACCACTTTGGTTCCTAAGATGAGCAACGATCTATTTGAAAGCACAAACTATGAACATAGAATGCCTAGCCAATCAGACTCACCCAACTGGAAAAAGAATATATTACTTCCGATAAATGTTATATTTTCACATTTGAACAAAACCTTATATGCTTTACATTTCTAATAGGAATGATGCCCAGCAGCAATGTATCAAAACAAAGATGAAAAAAACAACAAAAATGAAAGGGGTGCATGTTCTACAAAGAAATAAAAGGAAAAATAAGCAAAACCATCACCACAAAACAGAAGAAATCTTTATGGATTTTGAAGATTAGGAAACAGAGTAAAATATGCAATCAAATCTAACCTCTCCATCACAAATTCGTTTGCCCATGAAAGCTCATCCAAAAGCAAAAAATCCCACCATGCCTTAAGCAGCAATTTTGATAATCCTAGTATAATAAATCGCAGAGAACCAACAAAACATTAACTGATCTACTAAAACCAGAACATCCCAAGTTGAAATATTAAAATATCCCAATTCATAAAAGATCCAAATTCAACTCCAACAGAAATATGGGGGCCATGGGGAAAAACCAAAAAAGGAATCAATCAAATCATGAAAACACACACAAAAAAGAAGAAGAAGAAGAAGAAGAATCAACAATCAACTGATTTACCAAAAACCAGAACAAATACATGATGTTGGACATGTAAATGAAATCCGTTTCAACAAAGACCCAACACTACAGAGATTCATTTTCAAAGGCAATTAATATAGGATACAATCGGTATTGGGTGTTTAGAAAAGAAAATTTCAAAAGGGCACTTATTGATAAATCATTAAAAGAGGAACAACAATACCCTATTCACCCACAGTATCAAAGGCAGGAATCAAGTATCAACCAGATCGAAGGCAAGAATCAAGACATAAAAACCAAAACCAATTCCAACATAAATTGTCAAAGAAAATTCACCAACAGCATCAAGCACCAAAGAATATATCAATCAACAAATCAATTAAAAAAAAGAACCATCAACTGATCTAGAAACAAAATTAAGACATGCAAACTAAGACAAACACAACAAGGCACAAACCTAAACATATCAACAAGGCACAAACCTAAACCTAATTCCCAATACAAAATCTAAAAGCAAAACACCCTATATTAATTATCCAACCAAACAAGGTGTTGTGAAAAGAACAAAGAAAACAACTTTATCCATTCATTCATCCAATTCTACAAGAAACACAACAAAATACCTTCTGATCTACCCAAAATAGAACAAAGGCATGATTCAAGACCTCCCAAAATCAAATTCCAAAGCAAACTCTTCACATCCAGACAAACCCCACCAAGAAGACTGCCTATAAATCAAAATATCCCACCAAAAAATCCTGTTTTATTGAAAGGCCTCAGGAAGAATCAATCAATCAAAGACTGAAATATAAAGATTAGTTCCATGTGGAAAGAGATGCCAAACCACCCAAATCTCACTTTATCATAAATAAAATGATCATATAACTAAATCCCACACAAATATCATGACTTTCAGGCCCAAAACATGAAAATAAACACGACCCAATTACCCTTTTCTAGATTGTTGTGCCATTTCATTAAAAAAAAAAAACACAACAAACAAGGAATCAACAGAATGCAATGGAAACTGGAAACTGGAAACTGCACAGAAGATACCTTAAAAACAGCTAAAACTCATCGAAATTTGCAGTTTTTCTTTGTTCTTTTTGCTGGGTTTTCACAGGAATACCATAAACACGTCTTTCAAACGCTAAGTCCGTTTGTGAACGGATTTTTCCTTCTCTCTCTCTCTCCTTTTTCTTTCAGGAGAGAGAGTCAACCAGCAACGCACACGCATGGATTAACCGAGTCTAGATCCTCTTAAGTTCATGACTCAGAGAGTTCTTTAATGCCAATCCTATTTTTTATCAGTGGGGCCCGAAATTCAAATCTGGACCGTTCAAAAATTGCTATCTCAAACTTCTTGAAAACTCAAATAATCTCAGCTCAATCAGAGCTATATCCACTGTCAGATTGGTGATGTGTTGAAAGACATTTTTATTTTAATGGGTTTTTGAGATGTGATCATTCTAACGGTGAGATAGACTTTGATTGGAATGAAATCTTTTTGATTGGTCAAAAAACATGGAACAGTAATTTCTATCGGTTTAGATTTTAGAGATGGATTACTGTGATGTGTTTGGTGAGTTTAGTTTAATTGGATTCTCTGAGTCTTGTACTGAGGATGGGACTCGGATTACTTACACTGAAATCGGTGAACCCAATGAATGAAAGGATAGAAACCAGTTTCTAAATAAGGTGGTTTGAAGGAGTACGGTGGATGAGATAGTCATGCATGTTTATTTACATGCTTAGACTTTTGTGTGTATGATAAATCCAAGTCGTTGATCTTGTGGGGCCAAAATCTTCATAATTCACAATCCAAAGACGTAGATTTTTCTCGATACTATAGAAAGTAGGAGATTTATAATTGCCAAACGTAGGTTTTTCTCGATCCTATAAAAAGCGGGAATCTTTTCCCTCCGATGATTTTATTGCAAAAAACGTGGACCGAATGTAGAACTATTCCGATGATATTGAATTTATTTTGATTTTGAATGGAGAAGTGATTGCGTGGTGCCATTAGAATAGTAGGCCTTCGTGTGATGGAAACCGCTTATCATATAGATTCGTGCCTAATATCGACCGAGATTCATTTTAATCGAAGTGATATGACCACTAGACTGATTATAGTTGGAAATAGTTATTACTAACCTAATTGATTCATTGTTTTATGGCATTCCACTCGAGGTAGATTTTGAGATAGATTTTCACATTTAAGGTGTTTTTTAGCGGGTTTTGTTGCATTCATGTGGGCCCCTTCAAGGATAATTAAGAGATTAGCTGTCATCGTCACCTATTGATATGGATGCAAAGTCGATTACTAATTTGAACACAATATGTGGATCTAGACCTCAAAGCAATATGATCAAGTGGGTAAAAAAAAAAAAGAAAGAAAGAAAGAAAGAAAGAAAAAAGCATACCTAGTTTTTTTGGGATTCGATTAAGGATGGCAATAGGTCGGGCTTAAGTCAACAAAAGCTTATACCAGCCCACAACCCAGTGCATGAAAGGTGTAATTTTGTAATACCAAACCCTACTCATTAGAGGTAGGAGTCAGGTCCAATTTGATGCTATAAATTAAAAAAAAAAAAAAAAAAAAGTGCCATCCATGTGACGAGCAAAAGTCAAAATTAAACTTCACACTCTAATAATGTATAAGCTATTAACAAATAAACACATAAAGTATATAAACGTGGCAATATGGGCTCAAGTGCAACTTGAGTTAAAGTTTAGAAATCTACAACGAATATGAATTCAACAAACCCACTCCTAAACTAATTCTTAATATGAACATATCAGACGAATGGCAGCCTTAACCCAACCCATTACCATCCCTGGTTAGTTCCTTCAATTAACTTGAAAATTGGAAGTCCATTGACATCCCTGTTCTTCATATATTTAAAGACCTAGGTCGATGTGCATGAAGCTAAAATGACACTCAATGTGAAGGTGTTCATGTGAGTCCACCAATTCTCCACCCACCGCTGGTGCACGCGGGGACTATTTTAACTTGCATTGCCCCTCGGAAAGCAGCTAATGGAATATTAAAATATCAAATTGACTCTTTCTCTCTTCACAAATTACAGAGAAGACCCTTGCCAACAGTTTTCCAGGCTCATGGTATCAGGACAAGACTCAGTTTGTATCAAATTGTACTGCCACGTCAACCAGCCCATGCATACATGATCACAGCCGCTAGGAAAGTGGGGTCCATCATGGCAATCATCTTTATGGTGGGCCATCCATATTGAACGGCTTCGATTTTGAGTAAAGATGGGGTAAAGGCAAGAGAATATGGGCGGGGATAAAGTACACTGAAACCATGTGGGAGTTTGAGCTTTTCAGAAAGAGTGAAAAAGGGGTTTGGTGCCAGCAAGGACACTTCTTACCAGATCATGGCCTGAAGATGGCAACCGTTGATTTGGTGGGCCTTCATTGGATGATAAAATATTTGAGTCTGCATTTACTAAGGTGGGCTCCACTAAATGGAATTGATGGATTATAGTTGTAGATGATGATTCCAAAGCAGTGTGAAAGGGTCCATTAATGGCATAGTAATCTAGGTTGATTAATTAATTAATGTAAGTAGGTGCATGGTAATGGCTTGGGCCCCCTTTTTCTTGTTATAGATAAGAATTTAGACGGTTAGGATTTATTAGCCTTTTTGTTGGATGTGAAGGGCTAGGATTGTCTAATCAGCATGGATTTATGGGTATAGGCTATTGACTGCCATCTAAAATCTCTTTTGTTTCAAGGCCAGATTTTAAATTGGTCAGATGGACCTGGCATGTATTCAAACTCAAGTTGAGTAAAGTTGGGTTCAATGATAGTCACAAGTTGGAAATGACTTTTTTTTTTTTTTTTTGGGCACTATCACAATCAATTGATGATCAATCATGTTTGAAATGAATGGTTAGAAATAAATAAGATTTAGTTACATCAACATACAATTCTCACCTCACAAGAAATGCCCTCCCTCATGTCCTCAAATTTTACCTAATTAGGAATTGATCCCACCATAAAATTAGACGCATGATTAAGAACTCATTAATATAATTTTATGCATGCATTATTAAATATTTTAAAATCATATACTCAATATTATGGTGAGACTAATTCTTAATGGAGTTAAAGCTTGAGAAAGTAAGGTACATAGAAAGGATGTTCATTGAGCGGCACAGATTTTCAATTGCGGTGCCTCCATGGAGTCGCTCCTTAATCCTTTTACTCATGAAAAAGTGTGAGGTCTAAAGGAGACATACGAGAACTGCTCCAATGGCACGTTTGTGTAAGCTTGCTTTGCTCTTATGTGAAAATGCTCCACCTTTTTTATATTCCCGTTGAAAGGATTTTATGTGGGATGCTTGGAAAATCAAATAAGAAAATCTGCATTTCTATGAAAAAATTGTTTCCCACAAGAAATAATGCCCCTTGGAAATCAGACTATTTTTCTGTCTGTTTCTCCAAATCTAGATGTGTTACATAAACTTGCCTTAGTAAATACTGATTGGGACCTTAACTACTTTTTCTTATGTTGTTTGATGCAAAACAGAGAGGCTAAGCAGAGAAAAAATCTCACTTCTACATATTTGAACAGAATTCAAATCTCCCTACTTTCATTGAAAAAGCCAACGGGCCAAGTTGGCTCCGTTGAGATTTTGATGAGTTGAAAAGTCATTGATTAGTATAACTGATTTCTTATATATATTTCTTTTCTAAAATCTTGTTCTAGTTTGACCTAGTCAAATGATTTTGGCCGAATTAGCCATACCATGTGCAAATAACAGGTGTATAATATAACCTTTTTTTAAAAGTTATGTAATTAAAAAATCAAATATACATCACATAAAATATTTCAACTTTTTTAAAAATATATAAAGCACTTTTCACAAAAAAATGAATAAATAAAAGAATGCACAATTGCATATAAAATCACAATTAAAAAAGTAAAAAAAAAAAAAAAAAACCTTGAAATGTGCATACAAATTATTGAGACTTCCACCATTTGCTTTGTGGGGACTCAGAAGCTTCATTCCCCTGACTGAAGTCATCTTCAAGACCAAAAGTTCTCTTTAGCAAGACTCACATTAGTCTTTGCAGCCAATTCCAAAGACCAGGTCTTGGCCACCTTTAATTAAATCCATCTAGTCTTTGAAATTTCAGGTCTATCCTACATGCTTTTCAGTCAATTTCAGCCCTTTATCTCCCTTTTACAATCATACAATATTTCTTTATTGAACCTACATTTCATACTCTGCTTTAATGTTTTTATCTAATAAATATTTTATACTCCGCATCGGCCCACCAGCAGGAAGATGATAAATAAATCCACCATATTAATTACTGTATTGCATTACTGGTCTCAAGCTAAGATGAAGGAGGAAGGTTAACGTATTATTAACAATAAAGTGCCCAGCGACAACGTTGATAAATAAATAAAAAAATTTGATTTTCTTCGCTTTTAGCCGTGGGCCTTGACTAGGCCAAATGTTGGCTTGCTAAGGTAGTGAAAGGGCCTCTCACCTATGTAGGGCAAGCCCTTCAAGGGGTTTCGCCCACCATAGGCACGGATCTCATATATTGAGGGTCGGGTAAGGACAATCCTCAACCCTGCATGGCGTTGTCCTTTGACAGCCCTAACCTGAGTTATGATAATGATGATTGAACTCATATTTAGGACTTGAATCCGTCATTGGGCCGAGCTCAGGCCTCAGGCCTTAAGCCCTTTGAAGTGTAGTGATGCATTGCAATGACTTGTACGTGTTTGGTGGGGGCTAGGTAAACCTGAACTCGCCAGAAACCTACTCCGTACCCAACCCAGCCCCACACAAGATGGGTTTATAATTTTTGATACTCAATTCGCCCTATGACGTGTACATTGAGGTTAATTAGCTTTTGCTGGTTGTTAAAAAATCAGGTTCAAATGGGCCAGGCTCGGCCAATTTTCCACCGAACAGAACCCGGCTAGAGACGGGGGTTTAATAAATGCTTGATTCATTAGGAGGTTATTTTGATTTTTTTTCTTTCAAAAATATGGGAATTGTTTATAAATAAGACAAATGACACTTCAATGCAAAACCATTTCGAAAACTTATAAAAGTATATATATATATATATATATATATATATATATGGGGGGTCTTCCTATGCATCTATCCCTCACCATTTTTGGTGAGGGACACCCCTTTTGAGGGTGTTTCAAGTACAAAAGGAGTACAAGATGTACTCCTTTTGTACTTGAAACACCCTCAAAAGGGGTGTCCCTCACAAAAAATGGTGAGGGATAGATGCATATGAATATTCCTATATATATATATATATGGGAGACGCTCCTATCAAAACATCTCTTACCTTACTAGGAGAGATAAGAGTAGGGGCCCTCACATTTAAGTTGTTGAGCCCCCACCTTATACAATAGGAACTAGGGTTAGGAAGCCACCATCCATCATCTCATGATGATTAAACCCGAATAGTCACACCAAAAAAATTGCCTATAGCGGTGGCCGCCGGTAAAGGTGTGTCATAGGAGTGTCCATATAGATATATATGGGACGTGCTCTTGTGAGAGACACTCTCACCTTATTATGAGAGATAAGGTAGGCATTTAAGTTGTTGACATTAGATATGGATGTGAGGGCCACCACCTTATCTCTCATAGTAAGGGAAGAGATGCTCTCATATGAGAATATCCCTGTATATATTTATAATGGGGCCAGCTCTCCTAAGCTATAGCTTAGCTTATTCTAAGTTGAAACAGGGTTGGTCCTACAAAATCAAAGTCGATTATGTTGTTTTTTGCATAAAGATCATCTTCAAAATCAAGATAAATCCAATCAGAACTAGATTTTTCAGTTCCATCATGCAAAAAACAAATATAATCAAGTTTAATTCATGAAACCAGCACCATTCCAGCTTAGGATAAGCTAAGCTGCAGTTTAGGAGAAACCTGCCCTTTTTTTTTATTATATATATATAATATATATAAAGACCGCAGATGATTATGCAGGGGAGCGACAAGTGGCGGTAGAAGGGCTTCTTGGCAGGAGGACACGTGGCGAATCCTCATACTTTTTGCAATGCCACATTCCGAAATTTCCCTTCTCTCTTTTTATTTCCCTTTAAATCCCTATGCAATGCAATCACTAAAATCTCTCCATCTACACACATTTTATCTTTTTTCCAATTGTTGAAACATTTGATTTGAAACCACTATTGAAATTGATCAAAATGATCATTTGACAGTGGACCCAAATAATAAAAGCAATGTACAATCAACAAGACAAATTCCATCCATTGGATGGGTTCATGGCCAATCCAAACAAACTTTAGGCCCCACAATATTCGTACACCATATAAATGTGTCGAGAGTGGACCCACCATGCAATTGACGTTTTATCTTCTTTCTAAATTTTCAGTGATGCAACACACACATTTTATCTTTTTTCCAATTGTTGAAACGTTTGATTTGAAACCACTATTGAAATTGATCAAAATCATCATTTGACAGTAGACCCAAATAATAAAAGCAATGTACAATCAACATGACAAATCCCATCCATTAGATGGGTTCATGGCCAATCCAAACAAATTTCAGGCCCCACAATATTCATACGCCATATAAATGTAGCGAGAGCGGACCCACCATGTAATTGACGTTTTATCTTCTTTCCAATTGTTTCAATAGTGCAATAAAAGTCTCTCCATCTATACAGTCTTTTTTTTTTTTTTTCAAAGTTTAAATAATATATGGGTCCCACTGTGAAAGCTAGATTTTCTTCCTTTCCAAACTAATAATTAACGGGGCCACTTTCTTAAGTTGTAATTACTACATTTTTCTCTTTATTTTCGTTTCAATATCGGTGTGATTAATATATGGGGCCCATTATGGAAGCCAATGGATTTCAAAATCCACATTTAATATTGACACTCAATTTATACATAAGCACAAATATAATCAAATCAAGCTTCTAAAATACCTACTATTTACTTAATATTCCCCTAAAATCTCACGAGTTTCCATCTTTATTAGAATTTTTTTGTAATCATAATTATATTTACTAAATTAACTAAATAAATCTAAAGGTCCTATTGCGAAAACAGATTTTTCTCTTTCCAAACTCACAATTAAAGGGGGCCACTTTCATAGTCTATATTTACTACTTTTTTTTCTCCTTATTCTCCTTTTAATATTCGATATGATTAATTTGTGGGGCCCATCACGAAAGCCGATTGGTTTCAAAGTTCACATTTAGTTTTAAAAGCGATAATCAATTTTTGCTTAAATACAAATAAAATAAAATCAATATCATAGAATATCTACTATTTACTTATTATTTCCCTAAAATCTTTCAGTTTTTTAAATTTTCAGAATATTTCAGGTCATTTTAAATACTTATAAATATTTTTAATAAATTAAAACTTTAATTATTTTTTATCATGGCTTTCTTCGTGCGAGGGCGACACGTGGTGCTTTCTTCGTGCGAGGGCGACACGTGGTGCTCCGGGATTTCACAATGACGCGTGGGCTGTGGCACAACCCACCCAACTCATGTTACTTAAAAATTTTTTTTGCAAGGAACGTGTGAGCACATGTATTGAGAGTCTTATTATTTCTTTTTATATCCATTAGATTTTCTCTAAATCTAGACGAACCCTATTTTATCTCCATACAATCCTGCTTTTCCTCCCCTATCAACGTCTCCACCGATTTCTCTTGACTATACATCGGAACCCACAAGGTGATGATTTGTACTGCATTTATAATCCAACCTATTGGACTTGATCTACTCACACTCACCCAAGCTCCTCACCATCATCTTTCATAAAAAAAAAAAAAAATTTAATTAGTTGATTCATGTTGTTGATCCACCAATTATCAAATCACACACACCACTTAATCATTCCTATGGTGCATATTTTATTCTTAATTATTACTATCTTATGAGATATATAAGACCTAAGTATCGTTATTTTTATTTACAAGGGGGCCTACCATTACTAATTATTGACCACACGCAATAATTTACAATAAAATCCTTATTTGAATGATAATAGTCTCATCTGATCTGAAGGCTTCTTTTTTTCTTTCTTTGAACAGTAGTATGTGATTCAAAGTCTTCTTACCAACTTCCTGCAACAAATCTCCAGTAATTGAGAAAATTTAAAGATGAGGAGCACTACAAAACTCCTCGAGTGCTTTTCACAAAAAAGCCCCTTTTCTAAGCCTATAAAACTATGACAAGTGTCATAATCAAGTTAAATACGGATAAGAAATTTAAAATTTCAAAAATCTCCTTTTTTTTTCTATGTTTCCTATGTAAGGTGGTAAAATCTCATTGGATAAGTCAAAAGGGGCAAAAACTCCCCTTTTTTAAATGGGGAGTTTTTGAGAATTCCTCTTTAAAGATATATTTTATGAATATGGTTGAATGTTTAGTATTGTAATATTTGTTCTTCAAATTCCGTGAGTTGGGTTTTTTGGTTTTTATTCTTATGGTGTGATGGATTTGTTTTATTGTTTATTTCTTTCCTTATTTATGATCCGGCGTGCAGTTAACTGATGATCCACGGCCGCAGAACATGAAATAAACATGATATAAGATGTAATGTAAATTACTGTTGGTATTTCCATGTTAATATTTTAAATTAACTTTTACTTAACTGTACTATTAATATTAAAATTAAAACTAAAATATCATTAGATTTTGTAATTAAATATACTAATTTAGTTTTATGTTAAATACAATAATTTTGGTAATGATTGGTATGTTCTCCATCATTAATTTGACTTTAATTAAATTAATATTTTAACCTAAATTTGCATAGCTTAGTGTGGTTAATTCTTTTTATTCATGGTCACTGGGCCAGTACTATATTATTATGGGCCCACCTAATCATTCCAAATCTTTATTTTGTCCTTACTCCTTTCCTCATCTTGTTTTTTTCTATGAGCCTACCGACCAATCATAACTGTGGTTTACCAGAAATTGGCCCCACATGACTTCCTATGATTTATGGGACCCGAATTTTGAATGTACAAAAATTCCCTCCATATTGAGAAAAATTACAATTTGGTCCATACATCCCAAACAAGGGGCCGTATGTCCATGTGGTTGTACCCACAAATGTGTGGGACACCTTTGTAGGTCCACATCAGTTAGGGTCTAATTATTTTATTATTTAATGTATTCCTTAATTTTTCTAAAGTTTGAAAGTTCTGCCAAGTTTTTTGTGGATCAAATTTTACCAGTAATCCTAAAATAATCAATGTGATGAGAACCGCAATATTGTTCCTGCAGGTGAAATTTTTGCTTCTTTTGTACAGATGGTATTGAAGAGGGTGACTCACAAACTTTGAGTCCATCTCAAAATCATGCCCACCCAATCATGATTCATGAATAGTAACTATTTAATAACTCCAAATGGTAGCTCAGTTGGCCTAAGACCACGGTTCACACCCGGAGGTTGTAGATTCTACACTGTACTACCACACTGGACTACATGAGAGTTTACCCAGCTTCCCTTTGGGCCCGAGAACCCTCCGATAGCAAAAGATAAAAATAAAAAATAGTAACTATCTAACAAATCATTCCCTAAATTTTGGCAACATCGTTTCATGTATTTTGGTATCCTATAAAGTCCTGTAGAGTCAAATGTCTGAGCAAGGTCACTTTTTGTAAACAAGTACCTTTATTAATATAAGCTTCTTCTTTCAGAAAAAAAAAATCATTCCCTAGAGATTTCTTGAGGATCTAATTTTGATTTTGATTTTGATTTTTTCCTTAATTTCGACTTTTAATGGAGACCGCATAGATGCATTTTACTTTAAAATATTACGAAGGGCTTGTGATGATTTCTTAAAATCAATGTCTTTAAGACCATAAAATTTGTAGGTCACCAATCAAGGAATTGTGATGATTTCACAAAAGTTATATTATCAATGTCTTTCACACCTTTGAATTTTGCATTCCTTCGTACAAGGGGTTAGGATGATATGATGAGACAATCTTCTTTTGTGGAGACATCGTTGATGAGAGGAGATGTCCCTTTCAAATATTAATGTGAAAATTTAATTAAGACATCTGTAATTTTTATGAACTAAACAACAATACATTTCATAAATTTATTGAAAAATCTCCAACAAATATAAAATCAAAAGTGCCCAAAGCGTCATGCTTTTAAACCATGATTACCTTAAAACCCTGCAACTGCAAGGCTACAATACGTTTGTCACCACTATGGGACTCCTCACTCTATGCTTTTCATCTTCATCCACCCAAATGAGTGACCCATACAAAACCATCCCTTCTCCCTCTAAGCTCCCTTCTATGATTACAGTGAAATTCAACTTCTCATTCTCCCCTTGAAACACCAGAGTTTCAGGCACAACTCTAGCCGAAAGTCCAGGCATCAAGACCACTTTTGCTGTATAGGTAGAGGGTCCTTTAGCCACATAGGTCACCGTTCTCTGAAATTGTTGGACAACTTTAGTAGTCGGTGACGAATTGACATTTGCATTGAACTCAACAATAAAAGATGGGTAATTGAGATCTGAAGATGGGTTGGAGCAATTATATGTAGACCCACGGGTAATCATCATCATCTCATTCTTTGTGTAATTCAAGCTGCACAGGAAGTTCACATAGTCTCGAGCACCTGCATCATAAATAAGACCAGGATCTAGTGCCTCGTTGGGATTTATATGACCAGCTCCCATGGCTAGAGGAGTAGCAGGCTGGTAGTTGATGCCTATATCTCTGATGGGGCTGAGAGTGTTATCCATTTCGTAGGCGGTGGTCATCATTGCCGATCGAATGGCGGCGGTGCTCCAGCCGGGGTGTGCGCCTTTCAGGAGTGCTGCAACTCCAGCTGCATGAGGGCAAGCCATGGAAGTCCCACTGATCAACTGAAATTCACTTGACAATGCCACACCTGATGCAAGTCTAGCTGCAGGCACATTCGGGGGATATGCTGCCAGTATTCGTGATCCTGGCGCAACTAAATCCGGCTTTAAGATGGCCGGAGAAATCAGAGAAGGCCCCCTCGAAGAGTAGGCGCCAACGGTTGGCGCAGGCTTCAGCCCCAAAATAGTCTCTTGAAATTTGATGCTTACTGTTGGGTTGACACTAGTGTTGATGTACTTCATTAGTGTAAGCAAATCATCTGAGCCAGGACTAATCACAACTGATGGACACAAGAAATCTGCAGCTTCAAGAAAAAGAGTGACATCAGTGACAATTATCGCGCCTGCAGCTCCTGAATTGCAAACTTGGTACATCTGAACCAGGGGCGGTCTAATGTAATCGCAGAAAACAATTGAATCCTTAGCAGAGGATAAGTCTGTGGTGGCATCACAAGCTTTGATACTGTCATTGTAAATTAGTGGCACATCCAAAATCAGTGCATTGGCTGGGAACAGTGACATTCCAATGAGGGTCGCACCATTCCCCAATGTCACAGTCCCTGCAAACTTCCGATCGATGGCGCTGGCGCCTACTGTTAGCATCCATGGAGCTGCATTTTGTACAGTCACAGCAGCAGGTCCTTCGTTCCCCGCTGAAGCAGCGACAAAAATGTTCTTTTCCATGGCCGTGAATGATGCAATTGCCATTAGATCTTGATGGAAAGGGAGCCGTCCAAAGCCCAATGACAGAGAGATGACATCCACCCCATCTGCAATTGCTTGGTCTATTGCTGCAAGAACATCAGAAGAATAACCACTTCCACCATCCCAAAGGGCCTTGTACATGGCAACCCTTGCCCCGGGCGCCATGCCACTAGCTGTCCCTGCCGCATATTCAAAGAAAGAGGCACCCTCAACGAAACTCCCAGCTGCTGTTGATGAGGTGTGTGTGCCATGGCCATCTGTGTCCCTTGTAGAGTTCACCCCAATGTGAATTGGGTAGTGGGAGAGGAGGCCCTTGTTGTAGTAGCGTGCACCGATGAGCTTGCGGTTGCACATGGAAGAGTTGAAATCAGTGCTCTCCACACACTCTCCTTTCCATCTAGCTGGGACTTGGGTCATCCCCTTGTCACTGAAACTGGCGCTCTCTGGCCAAATCCCAGTGTCCACGACGCCAATTATGACATCTTCACCATAGTTAGAGGCAGGCCAGAGACCCCAGTTGGAATTGAGTGACATGAATTCATAGGTGTGAGTGGTGTGGATTTGCACAGGCATGTCTGGGTGTATGGCAATGACACCCATGGATTTTTTGAGAGATTGTAGCTCTGTGGGAGAGAGACTGACACTGAAGCCATGGATTGCATGGGAATATGCATAGATAAGAGTTGGTGTAGTTGCATGGTTCGCATTTGCCAAGGAGTTGAGGGTAGCAGCATACCAATGTGGGTGGCTGGAGAATGCCTTGGGCATGGCTACGTGGTCCATGTGGACAAGGTATGTGGACCTTTGACCTGATGTGAAGATGAGAAGGGTGATGAAGAGTAGCCATTGGAGAAGAATGTAAGAAGAGGGGGCCATGGTACAAAGTACAAACCGTTCTTGTTCTAGCATTGTGTTAAAGCATGCTTTTATACATGAATGTGTATAATTTTATATAGCTTTGGTTGGAGTGTTGGGCCTGTAATTTCCAATGCCCCATTGTCTTTTCTTTTCCTCCTTATGTTTGGAATCGGCACCAGTGCCGCTTGTCTTCTATGATTTCTTTTGTTAGGAATTGGAAATTGGACTTTTTGGGTCAGGGACGGCAATGTATAGGGTTGAGCTTGGTGGTATAATATTATATACTAATCAGAATTTAACCAGTAATATAAGGGGTAGTTTGTCTTATATGCATGGGACATGAACATGGGATTATGAGAGGTGAAAGTGAAACACATTACCATGGTTTATTTGGGAGTACCATTTACACATTAGTAAACTTTGAAGGGTATGCGAATCAAAGATTTTCACTATTTTAAGTTCTATGAATATTTAAGAGATGAATTAAATACTTTGGTGTGTTGCCTGATAAAAAATTTTTTGAATGGTTCCGATTAAAGTTTTGGAGCCCACTAGAGCTGTAAAAAATAGCAAATGATGATGGATTTTGAACTTGCACTTGGCACTTTTCTGGCCAATGAGGCATATAACACTTCCATACTCTTTTAGGTGTATAAATATTCAATAAAAATGACTTTGTTTACGCAATATTTTTACACCTCAATGCTTGGAATTCTTAAATGAGTACAAACAAATGTGACCATATGTAAATGTAGGCATGTGTATAATTTACCTATGTAAATAAGTGCAAACAAATCACCCCTAAAATCATTAACCAAAGCCCTCAATTAACAAATCGAGTTTGCATGGATTGCCAGTCACAGACTGCAATTAGTAGTAATAGGCTTCATCATCATGCTTATTCAAACAACAAGAATGGAATCAACCTAAATCAAATCATTTTTTTTTAATGACGTGGGTATCTTAAGATTTTTGATTCAACAAGACTAATCCCTCGGGTGACACCCGCTAATCCCATACAAACGCATACAAAGCAAATAAGCAAAGCCAGGCCTCAAGCCACGCCACCAACTCCAAGTTCGTACATCCAATCATTTTATTAACAGAAATACCAACCTAATTACATCTGGGATGGGTTCAGGTCGACAGTTCCAAACAGGTTCGTAAGTCACAACTGAGGTTGAGATGTTGAAATTACCATAAAGATTGGGGACTA
Source organism: Umbellularia californica (assembly GCA_028538565.1). Classification (NCBI taxonomy): domain Eukaryota; kingdom Viridiplantae; phylum Streptophyta; class Magnoliopsida; order Laurales; family Lauraceae; genus Umbellularia; species Umbellularia californica. The sequence continues at coordinate 8,047,574 of JAPQWN010000006.1, read as the reverse complement.
AACAGTAATTTCAATGTTTTAAAGCTAGGGTTTGCAGTCCCCCCATTCCCTCTAAAACCAAGTTTATAAAATACCGATACCGGGGCAAAGACTCTTTCAAAGCCCTAAAACCCTAGAGCGGCGCAGGATAGCGCTCTCTCCCTCTCACCAGATTTGAATCTCTTCTATCAAAACCAATATGGGAATCCGATCAATACATCTTTCCCATTCATGGGTCACAAAGTTCTCCCTCCCATTTCGCTTGATTCCGAAAGATCAGATCTAAAAATCCATTCTTGATTTTTCTCGACTGAAATACACCTAGGGTTAGGGTTTTGAAATCTCTCTGCTGATGGTCCTCTGATGATTTATTGGATCAGATCGTTCATCACATGGTTTCCAACTTACTATGAAGGTAATGCTGGTTGGAATTTGTATTGATCTTCTTTCTACTAGGGTTATTGTCTATTTAGGTGCTTATATGTGCTTTTGTTGAACCTCTAGTTTTAGGGTTTTTATGGGGTACTGATGTATGATTGTTTTCTTCAGTATTTGTGCTGCATCTGTTCTTTGTTTGAACTAATAAGAGAACCCAAATGATATCAGTTCTTTGCTCTGCTCTATTTAGCAGTTTTTTTTTTTTTTACTTTTTTTAGAGCATGTTTCTGTTAGGGTATATGAGATGTCAGTTTCAAGTAGCAATACTATGGGACCTTTTGTTTGATTGGTATTGAATTCCTACTATGTGGGAGCATGTAGGTAAGCTTTAATAGATCTCACTTGTAGAATCAAGTCCAGTGAAAGTGATGCCTCAGATAGATCTGCCCAATAGACCCTTTGTTATTCACCTCATTAATCATCCTAGAATAAAAACCACTTTCAGTATGATTCCTAGAAACTCATTCCCAAATTGGCAAAGTGGTTTGTGTTGATTCTCCAGTCAATGAGAAGTGGGTTGTAAAGGGCTAGCTGCTTTTGGTGTTTTTGTAATCACAGTGTTTCCACTTGTGTGTTTTCTTTCTTTCTGTTTGTCTTCATGTGTTAGAGTGCTATGCTTAATTAATTTAGGGTTCGGGAAATGATGCTAAAGTCATGTAACCAGAGGCGCATGTTTTGTGCTTTGCTGAATAATTTGCACGTCAGTCTGATCCCAATCACCAACTTCATCATGATCTCGGTGTGTGTGGGGGTGTACATGCTATGCTCCTTGAACGGTGCGTTAGGTTTTTATTGAGATGTGTCTTGGGTGCTTCCTTGTGGTCACATCCATATTCAAAACCAAATGTGCAGGTGAGGATGGCATGCCAACTTAGTTTGTTGTTATTTTGGTGACATGATTCCCACAGACCAAATGGAACATTATTCATAAATGCCATTTTTTATTTTATTTTATAGTTCCTTGTTTTTCCTACTGTTATTGATTTGTAATTTTAAATATATCTGCTTTTAAGACAGAAAAATGCTTATTGACGGTCGAGTTCTGATGAGATTCAATCTTCAGTCCTCAACATTATCATAAGCTAAAGCTACCTAAGCTGCCATCTCCTTCATGTCTCTCCATTCTTGATGGAAAGAGTCAAATGGCAGGGCGGCTGACATTCTGTATAGAATCTCATCAAATTTGATTCATTAATGCCATTTTTTTTTATTTTCTTGTTCCTTGTTTTTCCTACTGTTATTGATTTTTAATTTTAAATATTTCTGCTTTTAAGACAGAGAAATGCTTATCGACGGTCGAGTTCTGATGAGATTCAATCTTCAGTCCTCAACATTATCATAAGCTAAAGCTACCTAAGCTGCCATCTCCTTGAATGTCTCTCCATTCTTGATGGAAAGAGTCAATTGGCAGGGCGGCTGACATTTTGTATAGAATCTTATCAAATTTGATTTATAGTTTTTGTACAAAATTCCAAATTATCTATTGCATATGAAAAGCGGGCCATTCGTCCTTCGCAAAGGTGATTTTTTTCCTGAGCGATTGGAGGTATTTATTTTTGTTGCAAATGAGTTGGTTTACTTGCATCATAGCTATGTTTCTCCCATGTGATATGAAGCCATCCAACATTCTGTTGGATCAATAGTGGGTGGAAAATATAGTGGTGTTCATTTGTAGGACGATTGGCATTCCAATGCACCATTGCCTATTAGGCCCCAGACAATATATTTGTATAGTGGCGGACTCAGATTTTCATTTGAGGGATGCGGACTCTAATAGGTAATTTAGTTTTGGGGGCAAACAAAGGAGTTTTTATGTGGATTTGAGAGTGGAACACGATTTTTATGGGATTTTTGAAGTGAACTCAGGATTCTCATATGGTTTTAGAAGCATAGCAATGTTTGACGAGTGCGACGGCACCCACATGCTTCTACTTGGGTCCGCCCCTGTATTTAGTTATATCAGTATGCTCTTCTTTACATCTTGCTATTGAATTTGTTGTTATTTTCAAAGTTAAATATATGAGCCACCTTAGAGTTAAGGTAGGTGGATGTTTTTGGGGTAATCATGATGGACCACCTCACCAGAAGGCCAACGGGGACAATGGAACAGAGTTTCTGTTGAAACTACCATTTTGCAAAAATTGGTGGAGAATGCACCCGACAATGGATTAACAATATTTTGTGTTGGACCATGATCTAGTCTCAAATAACCCAACTCAATCTAACATAGATAAGATGGTCACCTGCCGAAACTTGGCCTTGTCATGCACCCAAGCTGCACCAGAAGACCAGCCAGACATGAAGCTTCTCTCTTCCCTACTGGAGATCAGTGTGAATTTGACAGCTTGTTTAAATGATTAGTGTGAATATTTGGAAATAAAATATCTTTGTTATTGTGGCATCTCTCTCTCTCTCTCTCCCACACACACACACACACCCCTATTGGAATTTCATTAGATAATAACAAAGGGAAGTTCGACCCACCAGTGTCCGGGAAATTATCAGTCCACTCTACTTCCTTTTTAAGCAGGACTTCCCCAACTTAGCTGGGCAATCTCTTTCAAAAGTTCTGGGGACATAACCACAAGAAGCACAAACAAAAACTCATGATGAATGTACAACACTCCTTTAAAATGTACTCACCTTTGTTATGAATCTTTGAAAAACTTTTGTCATATCAGACTTAGCCATGTATTTAACAGCCTTAAAGTTTAATGATGACTTAATTGTACGTTTTTTCATACTCAATCCAACAGTGAGTGAAGGTTTGGTGAGTGTAGAATATCTGCTCATGCCCGATCATGGGATTGATTACCAGAATTTCAAATGGCCTCACTGTTCCAAAGGTGAGGCTCAGCCCTATAGAGCTGGACTGTGCCTGCAGGTCGTTTGCGGGGGAACAATCTCTCATATAACATTACTTTTGGCTTACCATTTTGAATTTGAGCTCAAGCTTTTCTTTGAAAATTTCGTACTCATGTGCACTTGGGCTAAATTTGAGATCTCGGCCGACAGATGCCCCACTATTACTCAACACAACTTGTGATTTTCTACACCCAAAAAAAAAAGAGAGCACTAACTTGTGATGGGTTTATAATTTGTGATGCTAAATCTAGTCTGACATTGGAAATTTTTTTTCCTCATTTTCAGCTTTTCAAGATGTATTTTACCAATGAGCCATGCTACTTGTCCCGGGACATGACACCCGGGACAAGTAGACTTTTTCTTTACCAATTGTGTAAGATTGTTGGGTCAAATTTCTATATAAAAACCTATTTAACAAAATATCTATTTTAGTAGGCTTAAACCAAAACGTGGATTTTCTACGAGCGTGGAAAGTCTGGAAAAATCCTCTCGGAGGACCTTTACCAAAAGTGGGGCCTCGCCTCATTTCTTTCTTTTAAGACGGTTTTAAAAAGTTTTAACGTTATATATATTAAAACAAAGAGGGAGGTGGGCTGTAAGGGGTGCCATCTCATCTCTAAAAAGTCTCTCTTGGCTGTGAGGGGTGCCACAGCATCCCTTAAAAGTCTTTTTTTTTTTCGAAAAGGACTACTCTTTTTCTCCTAAAACCTCTCTCCTAAGAAATTTTTATGAATGTTTGAATTTGAGTTCTATTTTTTGTAATTATCCAAATTATAAGTAAATCTTTATAGCCTGTTTGTTTTCTTTTCCTTAGATCTTCAATCATCAATGGGTCCCATGTTAAATATGTTTTGTGGGCCTTACTGATGATTGGAATTCAAACTGTTGCTCATTTATTCTCCTTTCAGTTTTTTTCCTAAATGAATGGATCCTGTAGTGGGCGCGAGTTCGTATTAAATATATTTCAAGATTGGACTCCAGTATTGGATGAAATCCTAATGGCCTTCTCTTAATCCCTTTTTTTCTAAGAGTGGGCCCCACTAATGGAGGGAGGCAAGCGTATTGGCCGTTGTCTGGTTTCTTAATGGATGCAAATCAATTATGGACCCTGCACATTTAAATTATTTTTGCAGTGGGACCCACTCATGGATTATGCATAAATATTAGTTTTCTAGGTCAATATGGATTATGGATTATTCTCTCTCTCTCTCTCAACACCATCTATCTTCCATTATCTCAAGATCATCATCTTTTTTATTTTAATATTTGGAGTCCACCTTTCAACAATTCACACTGATAAAATTTTCATTAAAAATATCATTTCTTTTAGTCTCTAAATAGAGCTTTGTCAGAAGTGAATGAAAATCAGACCCGACCTTCTGGTAGACCACCTCATAGATGGGCTTGTGATAAAAATGTTTTGAGGTTGGATTTTTTTTATTGAATCTTATAGGCATCATTTTCTAATCTATTTTATATAAACAAATGACCCTAGGTTTGCCTCACCATAATTACACTTCTGTGGGCCCACATGGACCCATAATTAGGGGATATATACATTGATCCATTTTGGGCCAATTATTACTGGGATCAAATAACACTAGCCTGTGGTTTTAAAGTCTCATAATTTATGGCTTTTAAAGTTAAGATGTATATATATTTTTTTAAAAAATCTAGAGTTAAAAAATGGTGTAATCGATTCTAAAATAGTATTAGTACTACTTCAAAGGGGTAAAGAAGAAATTTGTGCGGAGAGATTGAAATGGCCATTGACCTATTTGAAGGTAACACTTATATTTATAATGGCAGTTGTGTTAATTATTTTTATATCAATATATATAAATATATTTTTATATATATTTATAATTAATTTTGATATCTCATGAATGAAAAATGAGATATGTCACGTAGGGATGGCAACGGGGCGGGTCGGGGACGGAATTGGGCTTCCCCGCCCCCGCCCCGAACTTGGCCCGCCCCGCCCCGAACTTGCCCCGCCCCGCCCTTCGGGGTAATTTATATTCCCCGTCCCCGCCCCGCCATGCCCCGCGGGTACCCCGCCCCGCCCCGCCCCGCCCCTCAATTGTAAAAGTTTTAAATGTATAAGACTTGGGATTCGAACTCGGGTGGGAGAGAAACCAGAGCTTTGCCTTACCACTAGACTAAACTTCATTTCTTGTAGTGTTTTACTTTATTTAAAATATATTAATATATTCAAGATTGTTACACACATATACATACTTCACTTACTTACTATATATATTATGACTTATATATTATTTATCATTTATTTAAAAGGAAAATGTTAAATGTAGACAACTAAGGAATCTAATTGGAAACCTTAAAGCTATATTGAGCTCGTTTCCATCTCTTGGATTTTGAAATCTTTTGGTCTTGTGAAATGAATGGAACTTTATTTTAAAAATAATAATTTCGCTGATCAAACATTTTGTTTGGATATCTATTGGACTCATGGCTTGGAAATTCTAGAATCCTTTGAAATTCTGAAATATTTTTTTGGACATCAATTGGGATTGGGCCTAATTCTTTCTTCTTGTGTTTCTCAATAAATGTTTCGAAATCTTTATCACATGAATTAGGAGTGCAATCATAATATGCCCTGCCTGTTTAAGATGAAAACATGATAAGCACCCACCAAAAGGAAAATTACACAATTTGCAATTCAAATTTATAAAAGTCTTGAAATGTAGAAAAAATTCTAAAAACATATACTAGTAATTTTGTTTAAAAAAAATAGAATTTATATATGAACTTCAAGTATTGTCATATGAATATTAAATCATTATTTATTGTATAGCCCTGAATTCATGAACCTCCTATAGCGAGCCCGGCTATATTGAAAGTACATACTATATTGAAACCCTCATTATCAAAGCCTTGTCCCAGGCTCCCAGCTGTGACGGTGTTGGCTACATGTATTCTTTTTCTCCATTCTAAATCAAGACCCAAATAAGAAAAATTTTCTTAACTTCATAATTTTTCTTTCAAGGCAACATAAATTAAATGTTGGATTGACTACAAATAAAGAGGTAAATTCATTTATTTTATATGGTAAAAAGCACATGAATGATTCATCTATGTTGTCTCCATGCCTTTAATAATATTAATAAAAAAAAACCCTCAACCATGCTGACTCATTTGCCCGAAACTCAGGCCCCTCTCAAAACATCAGTCTTCCTAGGGACCATGACATTTTTCCCAAAATAGAATAAAAAGATCTCCCAGCATAAATATTTTATAAGTGTGGGGCACTATTAGATTGTTTAAAATTTTTTAAATTATCTAATATTAATATTATAAATTTTCCTTTTCCTAAAATTTTACCTATTTAAAGTGAGATTTATTCATATAAGATTTTCTCTAAACCCTTGAAGGCCAATAACATACACTTGAAAATATCATATATGCTTTAAGACATTTTTTATAAAAAAGACAATATCTCTCTAAAATATCATGAACTCCATCAATACATGATTTCACTTCATTTCTGGTATTGAACTCCACTCACTAATAAAGAGGTTAATTACACATATAATTAAAATTAGTATAATGTATAGTGTTGTTAGTATGATTAGAATCATATTAAGTTACTAACTATAATTTACCTTGTTATTTCTAATCGTATGAGTTATTATAAGTGTATAGCATGATATATCTTGTAATGCTATATCAAATTAGTATAATTTATATTGTTATTAGTATGATTAGAATCATACCAATTATAATTTACCTTGCTATCTCTAATCATATATGTTATTATAAGTTTAAAGCATGATCTATCATTCTATTATATTCGTTTTATTTAATATGATTTATCATGTCGCAATTTAACATTATATATGATTAAAGTCAAATAAGCTTAGATAGATTTTTAACAACTTTAATTTCATTAAATTTGAATTAGAGGAAATGTGATCATATTATATGCTTTTATAATGTCTAGAGTTCAATCAATTACATATTTAACTTTAAAAAAAATCTTCAATCAATCTACTTAACCCTTAATAACAACATAAAATCAATATATACATTTACATATAAATATATTTATTTATTATAAAAGAAATCTAAAAAATATATTTTTTTTAGAGGATTATTAATTTCGGGGCGGGTTACGGGGCAGGGCATGGGGCGGGGCAACGGGGCGGGTCAACGGGGCGGGGCATGGGGCGGGGCAACGGGGCGGGTAAACGGGGCGGGGCATGGGGCGGGGTAACGGGGCGGGGCGGGGCGGGGCATGAGGCAGACCCATCCCTGCCCCGCCCCGGCTTCGGGGTATGGTTTTTTGCCCCGTCCCCGCCCCGTCTAAGATTCGGGGCGGGGAAAACCCGTACGGGGCGGGGCGGGCACTCCGGATTGGGGCGGGGCGGGTTAAAAATGCCATCCCTATTGTCACGTTTTCCCCCCGGACGAGGATGGGTGGCGTTGTTGCTGGTCAATCAATAAACCGCTACCGCCTGCGTCTGCTCCTACCCTCGAAGACGCAAATGAAATGATGTCTTCTAACAACAATAGGAGAAGTTATTCATGCGAGTCCGCACCTCAAACCCTAGAATGGATGAATGCCATTGCCGATTTCCTCACTCCATTCAAACCCCTTCTAAACGCTCACGTCGTCAATTTCTTCAAGGTACTTGCTCTCTCTCTCTCTCCAAAACCCTAATCACACAAACACACATTTACTTACTTTTCTAGGTCTTTTCACTGAATGAAGTATCCACTCTACTGCAGGATCGATTATGGGAATCCGTTGATGAGCAGTGGATGGATTGTCTGCGACATGAGCCCGTCGAAATTCTTCTCCATATTCCTTCCGGAATAGTTCAGGTCTCTCTCTCTCTCTCTCTCTCTCTCTCTCTGATTTTTGCCTATAAAGATGTTTACATGTAATAGCAAGTGATTTTGCATATTCATTTCGATTTGGAGTGGCCCCGATCTTCAATTCCCATTTGTTTATCTTCCCATTCTTGCCTTTAGATCTCTTTCTTCTATTCTTCATTATGTTGTTTGACAGAAGAGCTGCAATTACTTCTTCCGTCTCGATAATCGCCTTTTCGTATATCAGAGTTGTAACCAGTTGCATGTATGTTGGGGGGCAATGAAGATAAGCTTTGCCTTCTTTGTTGATCTTTAATTCTAAGGCTCAACACCTGCAAGAAAATTTTGTTGAACTCGTTGAGTTGCTTTGTCCTTCATGAACATAATACAACCATTTCTTCAAAAATAACCTGTGGGGTCAAGGACTTATATATATATATATATATATATAGGCTTTTGAGCTACGCCCCATAATCCTGAAGCAGTTTTTTCGTCCTCCAACTCCTCACACTTACATCGATCATCTTTGCAATTTTCTTCGACTTAATGTGCGAAGCCTTTCTCAACCTTGTGTATCAACAAAACCTTCATTCTTCACTTTTATAGACTGAAATTGTTTATCTTAGTGAATATCTCAATCTCAAACTTCTTGTTTAAACCCTTTGCTAATAATGTAAATTTGATTGTGTTTACTTTCACCTCCCCTTTTAGCACTATATAATACACTTTCAATCTGCTCATGTCACTATGTAGATATTGTCACCAAGAGCACATAGGAAGAAAAGGATTTGATATCCGAGTCTAGATGGCTCTATAAATTGCGAATGAATCTGGATTATCCAATCTGGTCAAACTGGTATTTGACTGTGAGCGCTCTGTTAATGTCAGTATTTATTCAGCTTACTAACATGGTGGCTAGCTGACTTAGTGCTACTGAGGTGTAAACCGGTTGAACTTCTGGCGGGAAGTTGGTTAGGGTGCACAATGGGTCAAGTGTTTTTTTTTTTTTTTTTTTTTTATATGCTCAAACAAAAGAGCAGATGGGTGCTGGGTGCTGCCTTCAACACTTCCTTCGAGGCAGAAGCTGTTGCATCTGATGTCCGACAAGCCTTACTGTAGCAGCGGTGGTGATAGGTCGCTTGGGGCTCGACATGTGGTGGTTTGTTGAAGTCCCTGTTAGCTCAAGGCACTTGCTCTCTCCAATTCTCTTTTGTGCCGTCAGAGAAAAAAAAGGCGCCTTTCTCTTTCTGCAGTTTCTCAGTAATGGATCTGAACCAGAGTGCAGCCCACCTTCCTTGAGAAAATGAGTGCCTTTTTTTCCCTATGCTTTTCTGTTGCAGTGAATGATGGGACCTTCCCCTTTTTTTCTTATGCAAAGATTGAACAAGTAAAGCCTCTTTTTCCAACAATAATTGTGGGGAAATTCCCATGCTGTTTTTTTTTTTTTTTTTTTTTTTTTTTTTTTTTTTTTTTTTAATTTTGTTGTCTCTTGGATAGAGAATATTATCCGAAACTATCTCTTACAGAGTGCATACTTGGGCTGAATGATGATTGTGTTTTGCGTTTGAAAGATTGATCCAGTCAGAGTCCTACTGTTCCTCTTCTTCCTCCTCACAAAATCAATCAAAGAGCACCTTCAAAATCATTTGATCGCGAATGAACCTAAGTGATCTCTGTATTGCGTTGATACCATTTGTTGGTGCGCAGCGGAAACCTCTGATTGACGCAAAGCTACGATGAATACACAAATCTAGTCAACCAATCAATCACATGAACAAAACACGTGGTTTGATAGTGTGCCCGTTCTCCTTTCTTAAGCCAAGAAAGCTCTAGTACAAAGACCAAAATACTGTTGTTGAACCCTAAACCTGGGTCCTAGCTAATCCAAATGAGCCGATTAGCCTGGAACATAAGACATAACCCAACAATATTTGAGTTTTAGATGAGAAATTGTCATTGCTGTTGAAGAATGGTTGGCTTTATCCAATGGCTAAAATTAAGTTTGTAATAAATGGTGATGGGTTTTATTAATTAATTAATTAATTAAATTCCTTAAGAAGTTGCTGGTTAGATGACGTAGATTTCCTTCCAATAGCTAAATTGCATGTACAAGTGATGGTAATTGGCAAGGCTAGGCCTGAGAGAAAAGACAAATACGTGATTTCTTATTGGCATTTTTAAGTCTCAGTCCTTCCTCCTGATGTTTGTTGTTCTTGTTTGCCTATTAGTTTGCATGACCACATGGTGCTAACTGGAGTGCGACTTTCTTTTTACTACCCCTCAACTAAAAGGGTCTTGCATATTGAAATATGTTTGGAGAGACGGTACAAGGTTCATATGCTTCTATTTATATTTTATCATCATCACCGCCACCACCACCATCACCATAAATATTGACATTATGATATAATTACAATCTTGAGTTTTAGTGCAATCCATCTATAGATAGAATCATGCACTATATTTACTTCAATAGAGTCAAACTACTTTGCCCCAAAATGGGACGAGCACAGGAGTGTAAAAATCATGAAGTTGGTGCAAGTACCACTATTGAAAAACAGGTTGACCCAAATTAGGTGGGACGAGGCTTCAATTATGACAAATGATGATTTTTTTAATTGTTTGTAACTATTCATCGTGGACTTGTGGTTGAGTACTCAATTTTGTTACTTCTTATTAGGAGCATTGGCCTGCTTCACTTAAGGAATTCGTCCTCACTTCAAGGTCTCTTGTTTTGCCACGTGATCAAGAGAAATTGCAAAAGGTATGCATATTCTTTCCATCGTTGTTAATATGGCATAATGATTATCTGCTACCGTGGCTTTGTTCTTCTAATTCTGATCTTTGAGTTGTATTCTATTGCAAATGGTTGCAGTTAGTTTTATTCTCCTATTGCTTATTGCAGGAATTACAGACCTTTTTTTTTTTCCGGTGGTATGAACTCACTTTATTGATGAGCAAAAAAATTGTAAATCATGCCCTTATAAGCTATCGTCCAAGGAGATGCCCGTGTGGAATTTGCATCCAATCCATTTCTTGTGAATGCTGGGTACCTATATGATCCATTGTTTAAAAAATTTGCAATTTTAATGAGATTCTGCCTTAGCATGTGCTTAATTTAAAGTAAAGCTCAGTTGAACACCTGAAAATAAGTAAATTCCAAGGACTTGCATGTAATTTGGGAACACAACATTATTTTTAATTATGAAAAGATCAATAGTTTGTATGTATATATGTATGTATGTATGTATATGGTTGTGGTTGCCCAACCCTATCAACCACAACTGTTTCGTTCGTGCTCCCCAATTTTTCTTCTTTTTCTTCATTTCTCATCTTTTTCTTTAGGGTTTTTTCAGACTTTGAAGAAAGCCATAGATTTCTTTACATTGAGTAATCCAACTCTCACTAGGTTTGATATTTTACTTGGAACCATTATGTACTTGCATGAGACACAATCACATGTATTATGTGTGTGCAAATTCATTATTGATCTCCTTGTTCTATTCATTGACTCGACTTTGTGCTTTCAACTTGTGCAGGTGTTACCTGATCTGCATGTGCCATCACTTGGTAGCGTTTTGGCCCAAGGCATGAATTTGAAGAAAAAACATGAAGTAGGCATTCAATTTCTTTGAAAACACTTTCATTTATTTTATTTACTAAACTAAGCCTTGAATCACTGCCATTTGTGGTTTTTTTTTTCCTTGAATCATTACTGTTAGAAAAGAAAAAGAAACAAAACCTGAACTTTATTTTTGGAGATTCTGCTGAGCACATCCTTTTCTTCCCTTGTACTTATTTTTGGTTCATCTTAAATATGTTTCATATCTTGACATTAATTACTGCATGGGAGGTGGACTCTCCTCCAACCACATCATACGGGATATTCTTGACTCTCTGTTAATGGCTAAAAAACTGAAAAAAATCTTGTAAGAAATTATGAAAATGACTGCCAAACCTTGCAGTGTTTTCACCAAGCTGTTTTATTGGCCTCCAAAATGACAATATTATAAAAGAGAAATATCAAGACGTGCTGGGTCTTGGGAGATTTGATGATGCCTTTAAATGTTAGTTAAAATACTTGTTGGGAATCAGGTACTTAAAATACTTGTTGGTGAATCAGGTAGAAATTTTGGCTTCAGTTATCAGTACAGTTGCTAATGGTGTTGGAGCTCAGACAATAGTTGATGTTGGTGCTGGTCAGGTATAGCTTTTTTGGGAAGGTATTTTGACGTCAAAAGGCTAGCATCCTCTCTTTAAGTTGTACCAACTCATTTGAAGTTTTCTTCTGCAGTTTTTTAATGTTTGTTAGTCTTCATTTGCAATTGTTTCGTTGAATGGTTTCTCGCTTTATTTATGCTAGTCCATCACCAATTTTTACCCTCTTGATGATGTTATCAGGGTTATCTTGCACAAGTACTATCCTTTGAATATCAGCTTTCTGTAATTGCAATAGACGCTTCTTCTCACCATGGAACTGTTACAAATGTGCGTGCTGAACGAATTAAGAAACATTATGCTGCTAAGATCCGCAAGTCTCAGCATGGCAACTCATCGATGTAATCCATCTGTTTCATGTAAAAACCACTCTTCCATACTTCCACTTTCATGATTTTGAACACCCATTGTCACTTGTCAGAGCAGGTAACAAACCGTTGAATGTGCCTCAGACGGTCACCTGCCACATTCTGTCAAGTGATACATTGAAAGCCTTGACTGCCACTTCTTTATGTGAAGACAATAATGAACTATCAAAGAAAGTTGAAAAATATGCTAGTTGGCCTGTTCTTGAAGGATTGGAACTGAATGGGGGAAGGGAAGTTTTCTCTAGCAATAATCAGAGCAAATCTTCACTGGTTCTTGCTGGGCTTCATGCTTGTGGAGATCTTTCAGTGACCATGCTTAGGTCAATGCTTAACTTTATGCTGAGAGTTTTTTCTTTGGTAAACTTATGTTGTGAGGTGCGAATGTTTTGAGTGACCTATACCTTTGAATTTATTATCCTTTTAAACTGATAGTTTTATTTATTCATTTTGTGTGCGCGTGTGTTTGTTGCCTAATGTTTTTCTGATCATTCTTTTGTTGATGTTGAAATTCAATCTGGTGTTTCTTGTTGGCTCAGGACTTTTTTGGATTGCAAAGACGTCAAGGCTCTAGTTAGTATTGGCTGTTGTTACAACTTGCTATCTGAACAGTGCTCAGAAGACACCGGCTCAAAATGTGGCTTTCCATTGAGCACAGGTGCTAAACTATCTGGCTTGTCACTTGGAAAAAATTCACTCGATCTTGCTTGTCAGGTTTGTAACTGTACTTAAGATGTTTTTCTTTTCCTAGCTTTCTCCGAACATTTGAATAGCAGTTTCTATTATGTAAATGTATGAATTACTTATCTATATTTTAATGGGATATGGTCATGTAAGGACAGTCCTTACAGGCTTAGGTAAGACCGCCTAGTGGGGCCCATTGTGAGACCCCACTGGTCATGGGATGGAGGGGGACTGAAAGATCCAAGTGGGTCCAACCTACATATCAAATTTGAAGTCAATCTAATACCTCTAGTCTCTTCATCCGTGGTCCACAACTTTAACAACTTTATATATCAAACAATAAAAATTGATCCTCAATCCAACGGTCTAGTTTATCTGAATCCATGCAAATTCATGGGATTCGGTGCCGATAAGGGGGTTGTAAATGTGTGATAAATTTGGATGGGTCATAAGGTGGGCCCTAGTGGGCGTTCCGAACTTTGCAGACTGTAAGGACCATCCTTATAGGACCGGTTCCCTATTTTAATTGTGTACTAAAAATGCATGTTTTTTGTTGGAAGAGGTGAGTACCTATGGACAACCACCCTTCTTAGGCAAGACTTATTATTAGCACATTAGGGCCTGGTTGTATATGTCTAAAATAAAATATTTATAGATTTAATTATTTAAACATTGTCAGAATAAAATAATGCAGAATAGAGTATTATAATATTGCATATTGTCACTTTTTGGCAGTTCTAAAGAATTCAGCAGATTCTGTACTAAGCTATTTGGCAGTTGTTGCAGATTATAATATATATCGAAATCAATATCTGCCACAGTTTTTAAACCAAATAAACAATGATATTTTACTTTATAATTTTATTCCCAATCTTCTTATAAACAATAACAAAATGACTACAACATTTCATAATTTCATGACTTTTTTTTTTTTCCAAAAACTATTGTTTATGTCGACTTTTAGCCTCCTAATGTGGATTATAACCCATATTCATCCCATGTAGCCTTCTAATTGATAAAATTTCAATTTCATGCAAACAAACATGGCCTATATTTTCAAGATAAAGAATTCATGGTAAATTAGATTCCTTTGAATTCCTAGGTTCAACTTGATGCAATCAAGTGGGCACTATATTTTCAAGATAAGGAATTCTTAGCAAATGGTTCCTTTGAATTCCTGGGAATTCATTTCCATGCAAACAGAGGTGCCTATATTTCCAAGAAAAGGAATTCATGGTAAAGTGGGTTCCTTTGAATTCCTAGGAATATAATACCATGCAAACAAACATGCCTTATATTTTCAAGATAATGAATTTGTGGTAAAATGGGTTCCTTTGAACTCCTAGGAATTCAATTCCATGCAAACAAATAGGCCCTATTATATTTTCAAAATAAGGAATTTCACGATTTGAGGTGGTCCTTTTGAATTCCTAGGAATTCAATTCCATGAAAACTAAAAGACCTTATATTTTCAAGATAAGGGATTCATGGTAATTTCACCGGTCTGGTTAGATCAAATCTAGGGAATTGAGGAGAAAAAAGGGCCAAAAGCAGTACAAACTGGCGCTTGAACCAATTGGACCTGCCATTATCTACGTCATGGTTCTTAAAACATTTTATTATTTTGTAATTCTTTTTATTATATACGTCATGGTTGAGCTGGATCAGACTGGACAGTCAAACCAGGTTGGATTGAACTGTCCACTCCACCAGTTTGCTCTCCAGTCTGTTTCTTAAAACATAGTGATGGATAATTTGGTCAATAGGAAGGGACTTTAATAATGAATTTCACTTCTTATTGTCATTGTTGTTATAATTATTGTATTATTTATTGTTGTTGTTGTTTAAGAAAATTTGTGACTATGCTTGCAATATTTTGTGAATTTATGGTTGGTAGTTCTGAAGTACACTTCTGCCGAACCTGTTTTTAATTTTAGAGTGCAGAGAGATGGAGAAGGCTCACCAAAGATGCTGCTCTACAGAATTTTGAAGTACATGCATTTCGTGGTGCTTTTCAGATGGTTGGTTAGCTCTCTCTACTTATTTATCATATGCACTGATACCTTTTGAAGTTAGTTAAACTATATACTTGATTTACACATCTGCATTCTGCCAACTTCCTCTCATGGAGGAGGTCCTTTCTGGTACAATATTAAGTATTCCTTATTGCACCTATTGGCAACCCCTAAGAGCAACCCTTTTTCACCTTTTTCAGCCTCAGTATTATCCCTGAACACCAACCTATTCTAGCCACTGCATTTCACAATCATAAACTGATGCAGTCATGAGCATCAAAGGAAGTATCCAAACTGTATGCTACTGCTGCAACAGCAGGTCAGTGGGACTGCACTCTGTCTCCGTGACAGAACAAGGGCCAAAGTGGACAATCACCCTGGACCTTCAATTCCATGCAACAAGCTACTTTATGATGGAGACTAAAGGAGGGAAACAGTGGAGATAAATAAAAGAAAGTCGCCAAAGCTTTATTCAAATATCACTGTTGACTGAAAACTATCCTGCAATGGTGAAAGTCTCGGGTGCCATGCATGACAATGCAGGTTCGAGACCTGCGAGCAGCCACTTTGTGCAAAATTGCCAAAGGTTAGGTCTGTCTCCAGTATGGACCATCCCAGCACCCTGCTTTGGTATCCTAGACCCTCTTAGGACCGCACTGTGTGATGACCTTAATTTAGAGAAAACAATCAAATCACCCTTTTCACTGAATTACAATTATTTCCAAATATAAGATACTAGATTGGTCTAATTAGAGGTTCAAATAGGAAATAAAAAACAGAAAAAAAACCAAGACCTGGCTGGATCATCCAGACCAGAGTAAGTCTTAGATTTACTCTTTCTTGAATGGAGAATCTTAAACCCTTCCCCAATTTTACTAGACTTCTCTCCCTACACTATTCTAATGGGCCTGTATTTTTTTTCCCTCTTCAGCACTCTTCCATTGCAAATACCCTCATATCCCAAGATGCCAAATGTAACTTTTCGGCTACCTTCTTTACCTGCGTTTGCTTCAGAAGTGAAGTTTTTTCATATTTTTCTCAAATAGTTGCAGTGCTATCGAATACTCGTTATCTTTTGATCTTATGAATACAACCAGTTCCATTGCAACGTGTCACTTGGTAAATCCCTAGCATTAGGATTATTCTTGAAGTAGAATTCATTTGAACAGTCCACAAGTTTTTATATCCAACTGCTGAATTATTGCAGCCCTCCTTTACTGTGTATAGGGCACATGGCGGATTTAGTTAGTGGCATTACATGTTTCTCTCTATCATCATCATCACCACCACCACCACCACCACCACTAATCTGCATCTTTTGAGAAGTCTAGTTGGAGGTGAGGCAGATCCCTTCATTCACTGAATAAATGTGAACACTAAAACATACCAACTGTTAGAATGGATCGTATGGCACGTCCATTTGGCCTTTCCCAACAAATTGACCTAGTTGACTAATTCCAATAGCATTGATAGGAAACACAATTGTATTGATATTGCCCCAAAGAAAGGGGATATAATTGTCGGGTAATCACCCCAATTAAGGGGATGTAGTTGCTATATCTTGTTGAAAGTATTCTATAAATAAAATGTCCGATCCAAGGGAGAGGTGCTCAATTCATTCCTCAGATATCTTTCTCCATGGTTTTCTCTTGTTGTGACGCCAGCAACCATTTCCTGTGTACCCATATTGATAGGAAAAGGAAAGACCTTGGGGGAATGCATTAGGATTGCGAATTCTGTAACAAAGTAGATATAGGCACGTACTGTTTAGAAATCTGTAGCACTATTTATTTTTCAATGTATTTGGGAGACTTTGAGGCCATTCGGATGGCCAAGAAGTTAGGATTTTGATGTAGGTCCTAGGGTTAGGTCTTGCGTGGAAAAGTGTCGAAGTACGATAAGTGCGATAACATGAGGATGCACCTCAAACGGGATAAAACCTACCAATCTATTAATCATTAACTCTTAAGAATTCTCATCTCTACAATGCCATGCCGCCGCCGCCGCCACCACCACCACCACCAAAGCCTTGTCCAAACTATGTTGGGGTTGGCTATACGAATTTTGTTTTTCCATTCCGATCTATCTTGAGGAAATCCTCAGATAAGTTACACTTCTTCATATCTATTTTTACTATCTCCGTCTACGTCCTCTTTGGCCTACCTCTTCCCCTTGGTGGGCCATCAACCTTCATAGCCAAACTCTTCCTTACCGGCGACTTTGCTGGCTTACGTTGGACATGCCCAAATCATCCCAAACTGGTTTCCCTAATTTTGCTTCTATTGTTGCTATCCCTAAATGCTCTCGAAAGTGCTCATTTCTAATTTTATCCTTATTTTACCAAACATCCACCTCAACATTCTCATTTCTGCTGCATCTATTTTGTGCATATGTTGCTTCTTGATTGGCCAACATTCTGCTCTATAGGTCATAGCTAGTCTAATTGCCATCCTGTAAAATTTTCCCTTCAATCTCGTTGGCATACAGATAGGAAAAAGAAATCTTAAAGTGTAAGAATCCTAATCAAACTTGGAAAGTTAAGCAATTTAGATTCTATCCTAAATACAACTAATTAAACAAAATTAGAAAACTAATAACAATTAATTAGGGAAATAATAAAATGTCCTAAGCTGTGTCTTGGCCCCATGTGTGGCCCTGCAGGTCTATCCTGCATCAGGATTTATGTCTCAAGAAATCCAGTTAGGATTTGTCAGCCATCTCTTTATGTTTATGTTATTTTATGCAAGCCTATATTCCTATTTTGCCTTATCCATATGCTAAGTCATGAATCGTATCTACATACAGTACTTTAGAAGTGTTATTTGGATGCCTGTTCAAGTCTTTGCCTGACCTAAGCCAGCTGGAGCTTATCTTGGTTCAGGTTTAGGGTTTTTCATCCTTTCTTTTCATCACATATGGATACTCTCTTATCCATGGTTGAAGCTGATATATATATATATATATGTATGTATGTATGGGAAATGCTCTTGTGAGAGTTAACTCTCACTGCTTACAGTGAGAGACACCATGATGGGGTCTACCTGGGGCCTCACTGATCACATAACCAGGAGAATGGAAAGAGCCATCCTTGATGGGCCCAGCTATCAAGTTTGGGTTCAATCCCATTCCTCTAACCCCTTGATTTGTGGCCCACAAGTTTAACAGCTTGTATTAAAGAAAAAAAATTTGACCCTCGATCCAATGGTCTAGTCCATTTGGATGGGTGCAAACCTATGGGCTTCAAAGTAATTCGGGGGGGGGGGGGGGGGGGGGCGGGGCGGGGCGGCGCATCATGGTGTCTTTCACCGTAACTCTCACAAGAGCATTTCCCATTGGTGTTAAGATGATGATTTATCAAATAAAACTCACAAATTTTATATAGCTGGATGAAGTTTATTGAGAACCTGGCTTACATTTGAGGTGTATAAATTTTATTGATTAATACCCATACTAATTGATGCAATCTGCGTTGTTACCTAGGGCCCTTCTCACCTATTTCAAAAGTGAAAAAACCGTTGAAAAATATCTTTGGTTTGGTTGACTTCATCTAGAGCATGGGCCATTTCAGAACTGGAACCACTATAATTGGTTTTGTTGCATTCAAAGACTGCTGCTCCTAAAAGAAAGCATAGGGAGTTGAGTTGCCTAATCGGGACAATGGGGAAATAAAATAAGGTGACTCGAAGCCTAGAAGAAGGTGACTCGTGCAGACGGCCGTCTCCTTTTCAATAGAAAGGAATAACCAAACGAACCCAGCTGGTAGGTCAATCCCAGAGATCTTATTGGTCAGCAGACCAGAGATGGACGACGATGGTCCTGACCTTACCAGCACCAGTGGCTGATGCTTTTCTGACGGCTGTCCATCTGCTATTTCATTTCATCGCCACACACGCACACAAAACATACATACACCTGGGTTCATTGGAAAGTGACATGTTGGTTCCTTTGAAGGTTCTTCATAAATACTATCCAGATGTTGGAAGAACAAGTCCATCGATTGGGCGGCGAGGGAAAGCTTTTCGTCGCCGACAGTTAAAGAGAGTTCTTCAATCACAACTGCATCAGAGCTGTGAAATGGAGGCGAGCGCACTCACCACGAATAATGGAGCATTTGGAGGGGTTCAGGAACAGTGCAAGCATGCGGTGCTTAAAGGTTCCTATGCCTTCCTCTGTTTCTGGTTCATCTAATTAATGATAATCTCGAAAAAGATCTCTCGAATACTTTTTTTTTTTTTTTGGAATGATGGATCTTTCTAATACTTGTGGAAACCTGATAAGAACTTTTTTTTGGGTTTGTGGAACCTGATAATAACTGCAGATGCTGATACGTGCAAGACTTCAGGTGCAAATGATCAATCTGATGTGCATAGTCTCTGTTCCAGGTTAAGGTGTGAAGGATCTGATAGATACACACTTTTTGAAGAATTCTGCAAGTCTGGGCTATGTCGTCTTGGCCTTACGTCTCCCCATGAAATTGATTTGTTTGGAATATGGAAGGAAGTTCATTCTTTCACTGTAAGTTGCTGCCTCATCTACCAGTTCTCCAGTGTTTTCATTTTGGTGCTCTCATTTCTGTCAGTTCAGCATTTTATGTTTCATTATTTTTTTTAAGAATGAAAATTTAAACATTATAGTTGAATTTTCATTTTATTTTATTTTTATTATTGGAACTTTGCGTCGCATTGTCAAATAAGGATAGAAAAAGAGGTTGTGGAGGGCGTATTGGCCTTCCCCCAAAACAATATGTATTGGTTGTTTCACTTTGGTATTGGAGTGAATTTTATTGAGGTAAAAAGAAATCCAAAAATTCAAGATGACTAGTAGCAACATGGGTGTGGTCTGCATGTGATCTGTGAAGAATCTAAAAGAAGACTTGTGCAAGTTTCCTCCTTTCCTTAGTTCTATTACCACTTTTCATACTTTTTAGATATTACTTGCCTTTTAAAAGAGTCCCTGTTTGATAAGTTATTTAATCTAAGGAGTCCTAGTTGTCAAATTTTTTAGGAGAGAGGAGATTGGCCTTTTTTATTTTTTTAATAAACAGGATAGATTAGATATTTATGGCATTAAGTGCATAATTAATACCCATGTAAGCCATTTAGCCGTGGCAGCTTTATGGAGTTAATTGAATAAAGACATTTGTTTCTGTGTGGAAACCTCTTCTTTCATTTATTTGTGAAACTGGGTGTGAGGCCCAGCCCTTTGGAATAGATCCAAAGACAAGCATGGGGCTGAATCCATCACCTTGTTCTCACCATCCTTTCTCCTTCTACATTACTGCTGTGATATGTTGTTGCAACCGGAATATGCCATCTTGCTGCTCTGCTGTGCGTTCGAACTCCATCACATCTGGATGGTACATATTTGCTGAAATTCTCAGTTTAGCACTGTGATCTTAAGATTTGGATCAATACATCGTATGAGCTCAACAGAGACTCCTTTGGAAGAGAATAGAACAATTTAGCACTTGATGATGGGATGACTTATGATGATCGCGAGGGTACATGTGCTTAAGCATTTCACTTTAAATACTCTCCTGTTTCGTTCTTTCCATATAGCCCATGTGCCCATCATGGTAGATTCCACAGAACCTAACCTCTTCCTGCTAATAAACCATCCCTCCATTCGCTTAAAATAAAAAACCCACCTATCCTATTTGGGAGGTGACCTAGGTGGGACCAACGACAACAGGATTGTAAACAATACCAATTAGGAACACTTGTGTAGGAGATGAACCACCTTCTCTTCCGCTCAGAGCCTCAGACAAAAGAGGACAATTCACAACAACCTTCTGCTGCTTCCACCGGTCAATAGTTTGTTTAACACAATTATTTTAATTTATGAATTGTGAGTATGGTTTCTCTTCTCATATGGCCATGTTCTGTCTTTTGATTTTCAATTAGCATGTACAATATAGAGCAGTT
This sequence comes from Umbellularia californica, assembly GCA_028538565.1. NCBI lineage: Eukaryota > Viridiplantae > Streptophyta > Magnoliopsida > Laurales > Lauraceae > Umbellularia > Umbellularia californica. Next base: position 8,026,247 of record JAPQWN010000006.1, on the reverse strand, counting down.
TGTTACTTCAATCTTGTTAATAATGATGTGGAGTGAAGTTAGAGAACGCAAAAATAAAATATGTAATCATTAGCATAGCCACTATCCCATCAAACAAAAGATAAGAGTAGGGGCTGTGTGCATGGAAACCAAATACTGTTCATCCTTGAATTTTATTTGTGCTGATTTTCCATCACCTGTGCCCCCCTTTTGTTTTCATATAGGGGGCCACCCATAATCAATCCTATCCTTTACACATGCCTAGCCACTTGAATTGGCATTGGTCCTAATTTTATACTGATCGAGGGACGAGGCATTAGTCATGGTTGAGTTTTATCATAATCATTTTTCAAGACGTGTAGCAATTAAACTTGTGAACTGAAAATAAAGGGCCTGGCACTATTAGTGTTACTAGTGTGTAGGATTTTCTCAGGATTGACCAAGGATGAAAATAGTGGTAGCGGTGGGTGTAGCGGCCCGTTGCCAAAACGCTACATAGCGGGTGCTACGTTGCGGCGTAGCGGTGCGACTTGGAAAAATCGTCAAAAAAATATGAAAAAATTGTAGAAAATCTAGAATATTGGAAGATGAGAGAAAATGTATTTTTTTTTTGCAAAAATAACTAAGATGAGGGGGCGTAGCTGTCCCCTCATTGTATGAGGTCATATATCGCTGTATAATATAAATAGAAAATAATAGTAATGATCATTTTTTTCACATGTGTTCATGTTGCTTATTTATGCTTACTTAGAAACTAATGAAAGGCTCATAAAAGAAAAAACTATGTCATGAAGTCAAGACTTAAAGAGTACCTAGAGAAAAAAAAATACATCTACCAAAGGGGGTGTCTAATAGGATGTACTTAGAGAAGAATCCTTGAGAAGAACTCTCTGTATCGATAGCAAGATTATGTGTTTTTTAGTGTTCTTTTAAATGTAAAAGGGTAGAAAAGTTGTGTAGAAATGTTATTTGGAGAGAAGAATAAAAGAAATAAGTCTTATTATGCATTTTAAAAAAATATGGAAAGCAGAAATTTTTCTCACCCTTAGCAACCTTGTAGCGGCCGTAGCGAATGTAGCGGCCGCTACGGGTGCGACGGCCGATATTTTCATCCATGGGATTGACTTGACCGTTCTGAAGCAAGAAATCACTTAAAAGGTGTGAGTCCATCTGGAGGCTTGTCAATTGTTGTGTGGAGGGGTGAAGTGGGATATTAAAGGTCTTTCCATATTGACCTGTCACAAAAAGGTTACTTTTTGATCACGAGAAGCATTGTTATGGGGCCTCAAAAGCTGTACAAATTCAAGTTGTTGGATAAAGTTGGATGGGTGCTGAATTTGTAAGATCAATTCGAGGGCCCCAAAAACTTTGATCAATACTAAGTTGGTTGTCAGCTATTTAAAACCCGGGTTGGGTCTGGGTGGGCCCCATTTGCGTTCTATTGTATTATGTCAACTATGTGCGGCACCATTGTAGAGCCTTCAAAATCAACAGTGGGAAAGTGAAGCTCTGCCATGGCTAAGGTCTGATGATTTTTTTGTCAGTGGTCGGTATATAGTCTCTAGAAGTGGCCTTGATGAGTCTTTCCAGCGCTAAGAAATAAAGATCCATATGATATGACATTCTACGAGCCGTCGTCATAATCATCATCAAAGCATTGTCCCAAGTATGTCCTGACTAGCTTTATGACCCAACTATGTTGGGGTTAGCTTTATACATACTACAAGTACCTAGTAGCAATTGTCGCTCAAGACTTAACGCTTGTCTCAGGATGGCTTTATGAGTTCTACTTTTCCACTCAACCTTATTAAGAGCCATTTTTCCTATAAAGGTTTAATATTGGCAAATGGCAACATCCTAAGTCTATTGGACTCCCACTTTTGGTTCCTGGAACTTATAACACAAACTCTTTATACTGTGCTGTTTTGATCCTCTATTGGTGTTCAAATCATCTCAATGATACTCCTTGACTCTCTATTTCAATGGAATGACCCCTATGTTTCTTCTTATGAATTCATTCTTAATCATATCTTTTTGCCCCACATCTATCTCAGCCACTTGTGCAATTTTTGCTCATTGTTCAACCTGATACTACAAATTCATGACCAAATTGCATGTAAATATGCATCTTTAGTCAAAGCAGCAGAGTGTGCCACTGTTTGTTTTCATTTTCTTATTGCAATATTTGACCCTAAACACTCCATTTTCTTCTCTAATTGCTCCTAGATCCGGGAATTTATCATGCTGTCAGTAGCTCTTTTCAATGCTGATTACCTTTTTCTTTTTTTTTTTCTTTTTTTTTTTTGTGGTATACTATCAGATCCCCTAAACTTGCACTTCATATATTTTGTTTACTAAATTATTTTCATAACATTGGCCTCAGAGCTTATATCCAAGGTTTAGTAAAGAACTTTCAAACCATTTGCCTAATTAGTACCACATCACGAGTAAAAACAGCATGCACCATTGATTTCGTCATGGATTTTTGCTTGTGTTGTCCAAGTATCTGGTAGGGGTGCAGATAATTTATATAATCAAAGACTAGTGCAATTTGCATTAAGGACCCATTTGTTTGCAGGGAGTTGAATACATATAAGTTGAGGGTTGTTTGTTTGTAGTCATTTATTAATGTAAATGATTTACATGCATAATGGTTACGCATCATTACATTTTTTTACTAATTTACAAATGTAATGTGTAAATGAGGGAAAGTGGTGTAAATATGCCTATTTTCACATGATGGTTTACACACCTCAAGAGGTGGTAAAATGGTTACACGGCACTGTAGCAAGGCTGGGGTACAGTTTAGAACGCCCTGAGATGTTATTTTTCGAACCTCATCAAGAACATTCTTATTTTGACTTTTGTAGGCCTTAAATTCATGATATGAGCCGTCCATCTTCTTTATGGGGCTAAGAAACCCTAAGACATTTAGTTTCATATCTGAAATATTCATAGGTTTTTAGAAGTTTCTGAAAAACATCCAAAAAATTTCAATGTATGGATCTAATTTTCTGCACGTCTCTGGGCTTCCAGTTCATGATCTGAACCATAAAATATTCTTGTTGTAATGGTAAACATCCAGATGTTTAGTTTTATATCTCAATTCTTCATGCCTTTCGAGAAATTTGTCAAAAAGTCCAAAAAATCCAAATATATCTGAAACTGTTGGATGTACTCATTTACTCATGTGAAAATGGTGATTTTGACAAACATGGTTATCTGTTATACACGTGAAGATTTGCGTATGTAAAATCCATTTTCCTATTGCATGTGTAAAAGGCAAACGACCCGTACAATCAACTGAGCTCCAATGGATGATTATCGAAGAGGTGAGGTGTGAAGGATAAAAGGTGGAGATAATATAGATGGGAGTTTGCCTTTCCTAGGATTTGAATTACTAAGGTGATGGCTGTCATTCATTTGCCGCCTCCTTTCCATTCATTTTCCATTTTAGGAGAGATAATTTGGTGGTCAGTTTTGGAACTTCTCCTTTTGTTTCCTTAATTTTAACTAGTTTCAGGTTGACATGCCTTATAATTCTTAGAAAGTCAATTACAGGAAACAAACTGTCCGTAACAAAATCTCCACATAGTGCCATTTGATATTATTTACAGGGGAAAATTCGTCTTACATTGGATTCTTTTATAGATTTCTATATGCCTTTGCTTGATATGCAGCTTTATGCTTGGTTGAATTCATATTATTCACTGATGCAGGAGCTTGTGGGCCCTTATTGGTCTCTTCGTGCTGCTCTGGGACCAGTTGTGGAAACTTTTATTCTGCTTGATAGATTGTTGTTCCTTCAGGAGCAGGATGGTCCTATGGATGCAGTAATTTGCCCTCTATTCGATCCAGCATTGTCGCCACGAAACGTAGCTATCATTGCTCATAGAATATGATGCTTGTGTAATTTTCATAATTCATTGTTTCAACTGGATTTACATATGAAGAAACACCCAGGTAATCTTTAGATTCTTTTTGGCTTTTGCAGTTGTCTTTGTCGGTTGGAACTTCTAGTTTGCTGAAATATATTGTCAACATTACCGGAAGGAAGAAAATAATACTGTAATTGCATGTTGAAGATCTGATCTGGGAGGGTTTTTTATTTTTTTTTTTTGGATCCATTTATAGTGCTCACGGGGAATCATATCACTCAATTTTTTATGTTTATGAACAGAGTTTTTTTTTTTTTTTTTTTACAGAAAGGCCCCTACATTCTCACAAAACGTCAACAAGCCCCCCATATTATATGTTTTTACAAAGACATTCCTAGACTAACAGTCAAACTGTGCGAAGGCTAACTAACTACTGTTATAGCTTTTCTCTTTTTATTTTTGACCTATTTACCCCTAGGCAAACGCAACAACCCTACCATCTCAAGTCTAGAGATACCAAACAAAACCAATTCATCCATTCAAACAAAGAGACCACAAAATAAAGATCTCTCTTCAAGGACTCCCCAGGCCCACTTCTTGCTACATCCGATGATCAGTCAAGAGGAGTTAGGATCCACACATGATCATATAAATTTCTTTGGTGCACTCTATATGGGCCTACCTAAAAGAATTGAAATAAGAGAGAACACGAGGGATGGAAATTTCTGGCTATGGATTCATAGGATCTTATCAACATCAGGTGGGGAAATACGTGACCAGAGCCATTGATCTCGCATGGACCCTGTCAAATTTATCATTTGAGTTACAGTAGATCATCAGGAGCAATTCATCACAGAGCTCATACAAAGCAGATCGGTGATTTCAAGTGGTTCAGATTTCATAGGTGGCCCGTCGTGATGAATTTATACCAACGGCCAGCGAGAATTCTCTACAGCCTGCCTTAACATGATCTTGATTCCCTCATGCATGCTGAAACAATTAACCAAATCTATCAATGTCCCACTAACAAACTCCCCAAACCCCATTCCACAACAAGTCTCATATAAACCTGAATTGTTGGCCCACCGCCAGATTGTTAGCCCTAAAACAAGCGATTGAGAAATGGCAAAAGAGGCGTTTAACACATGATCAATCCCACTAGTGAGCCCACTGTAGCCAATGGTACAAATCCATCGTTTAATATAAGAAAAAAAGTTAATTTAGTGAAAAAAAAAAAGAAGAAGAAGAAAGGCAAGCCTGGGATATGAAGGGACCCTTGAGAAGGGGAGAGGAGGAAATGGTAGAAATCGTTGAGGGTGAGGAGAGAGGCCCTGAGAAGTTGGCAACGCAATGTGGCTCTACTGATGGATTTTGAGTTATTCTTAAGGGTAAATTGGCCAAAAGAGGGTAAAAAGAGAATGTAGATGGAAGCAGTTGGATTGTTGGTCAAGGGATGTCTTGGTAAAAACATATAATATAGGGGCCTTTTTGAGGTTTTGTAAAAATATAGGGGCCTTTTTGTAAAAAACTCTTTATAAATAAGACAATTAATAATTGCTTGATATGTCGCGTAGAAAGTTTAAAGGGGATAGCTAGAACAGTAAATCATCACATTTTTCTATCATTGGGGATGTGAGTTGTAAGGGTCCCCCACATTCACATCATGTTGACAGAGTTGGGGGCCTGGACCTTGTATTTTTCTTCCTTTCTTCCTTCTTTTCAGGTCATAGTCCCTTTCGTGATGCTCCCTAACGGCACGTTTGACAAAAGGAGAGGAATCCTCTATCAAGGGGATTCTTTCCTTCTTATACGTAGCTATCCACAGCGAGGATGTCCCATGCAGAAGTTTTTGTGCATTCCACGTTTGGCAAAGGCAAAGAATATGTGGATTAATATATGCTACATCCAACGGTCAGAGATTTTTTGCCATTTTCTCACGATCCGTGATGAATCAAGCCATAAGATTTGAACCCATAGCCGTTTTGGGCCTTCTACATATTATCAACGGATCTGATTTTCATTACGGGTCCCACATAAATTAAAAATTATATTTTTAGGTTGTGGGATATTTTGAAAATATTTCAAAATATATGATGGATCAACGGCTAAAATTGGCCCTACGAGCCATTTTGGACATTCTAAACATGATGGATCACCATAATTTACTGCCTGAGTCTCTGCACGTTTGGCATGTTGGGCTGTTTTTGGCACTATGAATGATCAACGGCCAAGAATGTTTTCCAGTTTTCTCATTATTCATAATGAATAAACCTACCAAATTTGAGCCCATAGCCAGCGTAACTCTTTTGCAAAGACTAAATGGTTCAGATTTTACAAACGGCTCCCACAAAAGTTTAGAAATTATGATAAATGGTCTGGATGTTTTTTTACAAATATCTCAAAATATATGATGGATCAACGGATGCTTTTTTGTGTACTAGCCGTTTTGGACACTTTAAACATGATTTACGGTTTGGATTGTGATTGTGGGACCCAGAAGATAGGTTCCCAAGCCAAAAACCAGCAGCCACAATATTACCACCTATTGGATTGTTCATCCGCAAATCAGCTAGAGCACGGATTTGTAGAATTCGACCTGGGGAGGTCAGATGTCAATTTTCTATGCTTTTGATGACTTCTATTTATAAATGGGATTCTTCTCATACGCTTGGATTCGCAACTAAACATGGATTTTCCTTGAATCCGAGGAAACGGGTGAGGCATCCCCTCCGTGGACCTTTGCCAAATGTGCCCTAAACTATCCATGGCAGGGCGTGGATTTCCTCGCTATCCAACATTTACAGAATATTTGGTAAAGAACCTCAGTAACAAGGAACATAGTTAACATCGATCACAAGTAAAAGTGCTTTTGGAACCTGTGATGATGTTCAGCTCTTGTCCTTACCCACGAACCCTCTCAAATGCCCATCATTGGAAACGGCTCTCCTCTTTCCAGGTCCCTCTCAAATACCAGCCTTCCTTGTCTTCATTGGAACGAAGGTATTGATCAAATGATGCTGGGCCATAGTTTTAAGTCCTCAAAAGTTGAAAGCCATACAAGGCCTGCGTCAATGGATTGGATTAGACTGATTAAATGTGGACCCTGAGTCTGAGAACAAGCGTTCTAGGAAAGTTGGTTGTCCATAGAATTACACATTAAGAATTAGTTTGATACATGGATTCATACAGATTTTTGTCCTAATTTCTGCATATGATGAAGTTCGTCGTGTTTTGGGCCCTGATCCAAGAGTCCAGACCTAGACCCGAAGTAGTCATTAGGTCTGAGACAGGTCTCGAGTGAAGTTGGGCCTTCAACCCAACGAAGTGACTAGATTGCCATCGGGTCGTAGGTAGAGGGAGGGCACATTATGATATTAATTGTTACGATGCTGAATATATGATGGGATAAGGCTACAACGATGATAATCATAATCAACATATAATTAGGGATAGAATGTTGTCGAAGGTGGCCTAATTGGGCCCCAAAGTGCTGGACTACACTTGCAGTTACTTGTAAAACATTTTCCCCAATCACACTTGTACCGAAACCCATCAATTTAAATAAGTAACGCACCCCCGGCGCTAATTAAACAAAACTTACAATAGATTTTGTTCTTAAAAAGACAGCAAGAGGGGTATATAATCTCTAATAAAAGTGGAAAAGAGAGTTCTAGGAGTTTCAATTTTAAGAGAGTTCTTGGATTTTCAATTTTTCTTAATTATTTAGACTCTTTTCTTTTTCAAAAGTCTAAATAATAATTCGGCCAATATGTATTGATTTCCTAAAACGCCAATAGGAAGTCTGATTCTGATATATAAAAATCTTGGCTCAAACTCACACCTGAAAGTTTTATCAGTGAATCTAAAATTCACAACTTTAAGTGGATCCAAAAGAGATATCTATGTGCAGTGGGCTATGGGCTACTTCTGGGTTAGGTCTGACACATGGTTTACCCAACACATGACCATATGAGGATTTGGCTCAGGATAAAATTGGAATGGAGAAACTTAATTCATACCGTTGACCACAACATAGTTGAGACAAGACTTTGATAGTGACTAAGTAAGTTTGATCTTACTTTGTGGGTATGATTAAAAGACTAAATTGCTTATGAGCTTATTTTCTTAAGTAATAACATCAGCAAATGTAAACAGGAAAGATCTTGTAACCCTCTTGATAAATGATTTATAATGTGGTTTCACCATTATAGAATTATAATAGGGGCTCACCTTTTGTAATTGTAACCATATGACCCACCTTTAGGAATTATAAAGTGGGGCCACCTTCTTTGGGATTGTGAACGTGGGGCCTACATTTAGGATAAGTGAGAAGATTTAGGATCTTCAAATGATATTCTTTAAAAGGCAATAGATAGAAAGAAACAATAGTGCCAGCAAGTTGTTTCTTAAAAAAAACAAAGTTTTTTTGTTCCAATTTTCTTATGCTGGCGGGTTAAGATTTTGAAATTCCTTCCCATGAGAATAAAATTCGGAACAATCATTTACACATACCAAACATGTTTTCTGCACCCTTATCTCATGGGAACATAGGAACATCCAAATGGCACGATGCCAAACGCACTCTTATATTCTTATCCTCATTTTTATTATCATCATTTATCATCTTTTAGTCTCATTATATTTATTTTGGGTCGGTCAACATATTAGTCTATGTACTTAATAATCAGTAAAGAAAATTGGGCAGGCCATCATTAAGTAGTAATTTGCTATACCAAGCAAGTAACCAAAAGTAAACAGAAGCTAATGTTTCACCACACCCCAAGTCAAATAAAGTGGTTGGCATGATCACCTTCACATTATCAATCCATTATAAAATATTCTCGAAACACATGTGAATTTTAGATTGTGAAAAATAACAATCAACTTCATCACTCTCACTTGGGATGAGTCTATGATATATTAATCTACTGTGACCAAGAATGAGATCTCCAACTAATAATTGAGATTGTGCTCCCAACAAAAAAACCTAATGATTAAGGAAAAGACTGAACATTTCAAATCGTATCAATGGATCTTCTATTTGGAAAGATTAAAGAGAAATTCTAACTGTTGTTCCAGCTAGAAAACATGGTAGAGACAGACATGCAAGGTAGAAAGTGAAATGATACCAACATAAAAGGAATTTGAATAATTGGTGCTCAGTCACCTTTTGGACCATACAAGTAGTAACATGCCTCTTAAATGAAATGTGTGAAAGTCATTTGTAGCATGGGCGGACAAGTAAAGACAATTTAGGGTTAATGGTTAAGGGTTTAACTTTAAATTGCAGCCTTGCTCATCCAACATTTGAATGCCACAACTTACCAGTACAATCAGTCATATGAAACTAAACCCAGTTTATCCCCTTTTACTGTTACATGTTCTCAGGGCTCTTGTATTGAGGTCTCTGCTCAATCAGCTTTTGTTTTACATTGATAAACACATTAGTTTCACTCTTTATTAATGCTTATCTACGAAGGCCAAAAATATTGAAGGTAATTGTGATTTTATTTTTAGGGTTTATTTGTTTCATGCAATTGGGTTTTTAGAAATTCCGCCAAAAAGCAAAAGGGGTTGGAATTCATGAATTTTCAAAGGTCATTTGAGACCTTTCATGTGGCTGAAGTTTTGAGATGCATGTGAAGAAATATGACATTTGTAAATGTCAGGTGACATCATGTCCAAAAAAACCCTAACATCACAAATTCCTATAAGAAATTCTTAAGTAAAGAAACAAACCTAGAGAGTTAGGAATTAGGCCCCACATGCGACTTAAGTTCCACCTCAATTGCCAATAAAGTGGTGCTTGCTTTGGGAGTTGGGAATCCCACCTTATCAGTTATCGTTCCTTGAAGAGACTGTTCCCTTCTTTTACGCTCTGCGTTTAGACCATTCCCTTCTTTTACACTCTGATTTTACTTCTCTTCTTATCTATTAGTTAGCATCAAGAACAACACATACTGATGCCTAACAACATGAGCAAATTTCATCTCTTCATTTTTCGGTCACTTTTGTCATCAGAATCCTGGGGGGTTCCTAACTGATTTTTACTGAAGGATTTGAAACTATTACATTTAGGGCATGTTTCTTTGCTGGAATTCCAGAAATTCCTGAATTCTTAGACAAAGTGGAATTCCTTGTGCCCCTTTTGGACTTGAGCATCCAGAAATTCCACCAAAATACATAGGAGTGGAATTCCTGAATCCCGAAAAATCAAAAGAGACCTTTCATTTGGCTAGAATCCAGAAATGCTAGTAAAAGAAACATAGAATTCCGAAATTTCAGGTGACAGTCTGTCACATCATGGCAGAAACTCCACTAAAGAAACATGGTCTTAGTAATTGTACCTGTAAGATTTGGAAACACCTAATTTTGCAGATTTATACCAATTTTACTCAACGAAATAAGTATTCATCAATATCCATGTAAAACTCTCAACTATGCAAATGCCCCGTGAGGAATTCTTAAACTTGTGGCAATGAAGAAACGTAAAATCTAGGAATTCTTAAAATCTTTGGCAATGAGGCTTACAGAAATTTGTGATGTTAGAAATTCATGAACATAATATGATATAGTTTGTCAAGTTGGCATTTGAAAATGATATATTTCTTTGCTGGGATTTTAAATTCAAACAACTAGAAGAGTTTCGAATGACCATTGGGAATTTTAGAACTCCAACTTCTTTGGCATTTGCAAATACTCTACTTAAAAGAAGGGTTCCCCCCACCCCGACCCCCACAATAGACAACTTTTGGAATGTAAATTCCTTGAAATCTAACTGAGGCCTAAGATGCTTTGGCTCCATTCCATGCCCATGTAAAAGTTATTCCTCGAGGGCTCCAATTCATCGGATATGTCGAAAATAATGCACAAAAGGTTTACCCTATGGGGCCCTGCTGGGGCAATGAATTCGATGGCTTTGGTTGCTATGATTGATAAGATGTTTATTGCACAACCTTCATATCCCACATTTCAAAAGATTCCACATTTCAATAGTATAATATATGTGAGCGACTAACAACTGTCTTGTTTAGACCAAATAGGAGATCCGGATCCAATATAAAATAATCAGAGATCATTAAGGATGTTTTTTCGTATGTAAGTTCATCATAAATCACGGTATGACCGTCATGTCATCACAGATGCCTCTCCCCAACCTCGGTTGCTAGCCTCCCACACGTCCACATTCTCATTATTGCATCTATAACCATTTGAAAAAAAGTCACAACATCCATGGCACTGGTACAATGATGCATGCCAGAAAAGCTCCTACTTTTGGAGTGTTTGGTGGAAAGTTGGGACATAGCCTGTCCTTATTTTTGTTTATTACACATGTGATTCTTCCGAGGGGGTTTGACATATTAGTCTCTTACTCCTTTATGTGTTGTGAAGTGGAGTGAGGTGAGGTAAAGCCTTCGTTATCCAGATAAGAAAAGATAATAAATCATATCAAAAGTACATAATTTCAAAATTTCCTTCATTTTTTTTAATAAAAAGTCAAAAAAGCAACATCCTTTCTCCACTAAAAGACAAAAAGCTCAACTTTTTTATATACAAAGTAAAAAAAATTCTATACCAAACAACTAAAAACAAAACACCATCATAACACCTAATATTTTATTATCTCTTGATTTGATGCTTTACCTTACCATACTTCAATTCACCATGCATCCAAACAGGCCCTAGGATTTGATTTTTCTAATGTCAAAATCCACTCTTGTCTACACTTTCTAAAAAATTCTCTGCACAACATCCAGTGGGTATCATACACTTTCTGTAACCAACATGGGAATTTGTTATTTCACTGCACACAAAATAAATGACATTTTGTGTAAAATAAGTAAACATCTTACCATCATTTCTTATGATTTATATTTCAGAAATTATTTTCCCTAAAACGCTGGATCGAAGCCATGACAACATGTTATATGATACCATGGGATTTATCAGTTTTTGTGGCATGTATTATTCTCCTGATATCATGGGACTTTTGACAAAGTAGTTAGAAAAAATTATCTACTAGAGTGGAACAACTTAAGTAACATTATTTAAATTTTGAGGCAAAGTAGTTAGAAAAAATTATCTACTAGAGTGGAACAACTTAAATAACATTATTTAAATTTTGATTACGAAAGAAGAAAAATCGGATTGAAGAAGAACTAAAATATCAAAACCCTATACAATTGCCACTTGCCACTGAAGTAGAAATCACACAAAACCAGAGTTCTCGTTGGGTAGGTAAAAAAAATAAATCAGAAGGATGATTGTGGTGAAAAGTTTTCAACTTTTTGTACCATTTATTTGCCCGTATATTGTTGCACAAAACACAAATCACATGTCTCCTTAGAAATAGTATTGCTTTTTCATTCAATTTCAACATCAACGGAAATACGTGCTTCACATACAAGTCTTTTGTTCCAATGTATTTTCCCTCCTTATTTTTGTATAGCCAAGGGCGGCTCTACCATTGGGCAAGAAAAGCCCTTCCTTTAGATCCCCCAAAATATAAGGCTCCATAAAAATCATCTTTTCAACTTCTAAAAAGGCATTCAAGTAACTGTCATAGTTTTTTTTTCTCTCAAGGCCCCATAATAGTAACTAGTATCACATCTCATTAAAGCCATCTTTTCACATTTAAACAAAGCGTTAAAGCAAGTGTCATCCTTTTTTTTTTTCTCTACATAGTGTCTTTTTAAATCCCAACAAATCTCAACCCAACCTCCTTGCCACCTCACCAGTGATGTTTTTCAAATGAACATTTATCCGCCAACACTTTTCCATCTCACGTACTATTTACTCTCACCCTCTGTCTCTCTCATAAATTGCCTTTCTCTATAATTATTTATTTATTTATTTCTAAAGCAATGTTCTTTAAAGATTTATTGATCTGATTTTGTCTTCTTTTTAATAATAAATTCAAAATTCATCTACATTTACAATCTTTATAGTCAACAATGATAAATTACTAAATCAAGTTCTATTGTTTTATCATTTTAAGATTTTTTTAATTCCATGCTCGTATTGTATGTTTATTATAATCAGTGTTCGTTTTATTTATAAATATTATTAGTTATAATTTATAAATGATAAATGTATCCACTAGAAAATACGAATCCAGATGCTCAAAACTTAAAAAAAAAAAAAAAAAAAAAAAAAAAACAAAGAGAGAAAAGAATAGATAATTTAAGGTCTCATTTAGGAATGTCACTTTAGGCCTCAAATCGTCGCGAGCCGGCCCTGTGTATAACAGGTCATCTTTTGATAAATCTCACCCATTTATATGCATGCACCCTATCTTTTTTTATTTCTAACTTGACTAAAGTCTGACTATAAAAAATTACAAGATTTTGCATAATTTAAAATCTTCTGAGTTTTATTTTATTTTATTTTATTCTATGCTAATGGATGGTTCCCAACCTTTTGGGCTACACTATTCCCTTCGGGCCTAGAGAAAAGCTGGATAAAACCCCTGTGATCACTAGGTGGTAGCACAAATAGACTCAACTTTCGGTTCTTGAAGAGGGGGGAATTGGGGGTCGATACCAAGACCTCTAGCTCCGGAAGAGGGAGGAACTATGGTCCTGACCACTCGGCCAACCCCTAGGGTTGAAAATCCTCTAAGTTTGAGGCAATAGAATTAGAGAATTTAAATTACCTAATTAGCCTGATTTTTGGCCCATCCCATATCCTTCTGCCTGAATCGAATGTGTCTCAAATGGGAACATATAAGATGGGGGCAGTTTGTATAATGTACTATCCTAGGTTGTCATTAGTATAGTACATCTATATTTTATTAACATTGTATACAAAAAAAGATTTTTTTTAATGACAAAATGATTTTATTATATTTAAATATGGAACCGTCTTTTAAATATCTAAATAATTTAACCCTATTTTACCACGGTGGATACAAGATTTTTTTGTCTTTCTTTTTTGTAAAAACACAAGATCTGCTTTTGTTCAAACAACACACAAGGCCTGTTTGCTTGCATAAAGTACATAAAGTTGAATATGTAGAAGTTTACGGTGAAATGAGCTCCACCAGGAGATTATTGAAGAGGTGGTGGGTAAAGGATATAGTGTGGAAATGTAGATTGGACCGAGACTTTTCTAGTTATTGAATTACTGGGGTGATGGTTGAGTATTTGTTTTTCATCTTCCCTTGGATATTCAACTTTGCTTTTTCATTTTTAACTACTTACAGCAATATAATTCTAAGTATTCAATTATATGGAACAACAATCCCTTAAGGTTAACTTGGATAATTGGATCACGAATCATTACTAGTGACAGTTATTTGCTGAGTAATTATTCACCTTAATTCAATGACATCAGTTCTCCAGGGGTGGATGAGAGAAATCAAGTTTTAAGGAATTGATGCCACATTCCTAGCTTAAGAATTCTCTAAGCTTGTTGTGTTCATGGCCGTCCTATGATCAATCTAAGCCCATCTCTCCCATTACCCCCATGATGAATTGCCATTAGCCCAAATTTCGCACACATCCGAATCTTTTAAATCCCTCCATTGATGGTGCCAATTTGATACTCATCAGGCTTCATCCAATGACTAAGGTTTGGAGAACCCGGACAACATCAAAACGGTACCTCAATTGTGCGGATGGTTTTGTTTTTCATATGCTAGTAAGTCATAGGAATACTTTTCAAAACCCTAAAGATCCCGTGATTTTCCTGCTTTTAAGTCAACAATGCTGTTGCTTTTTAATATGACTCGCGTGTCTCCTGCTTTTGTGGGAGTGGGTGACATATATAGAGTATAGACACATGGAAAGATCTGTTTTTATTTTTATTTTTAAAATCACCATTAAATCTCAACTCAAACACACAGAAATAACAGCCAACTTGGGAAGTTATTAAACAAAACTTTGCTCCCAAAACATGGCAAGATCTGTTGTGATCCACTATGCTTTAGGCCTACCTAGATGCTTGACAATCCAGAAAGATATAGATGCATGTTAATTGTCAAGGTTCGAGAATAATATCTTACATATTTATTGTTATACTATTTTTGTGCTGATTTTCATGATCCACCTGAGAGAGGAATCCACATTCCTACCCTTTACTCACCAAATCAAAATCCTTTCTACTTGATAAATCAAATCCGTGTTCTCAAAAGTGAAGCACCAAGTGGAGGAGCCAAGGACCCCTATTAGCAAAAAAAGGTAATAAACGAAAATCCAGCTCAGCAGTTGTGTGAGACTCCCCCGAGAGAAAACAACTCCTCTGCAAGAAAACAAATCCGAAACCTGTTTCTTACCAACAAACCTTGCTTTTCTAAGAAAATAAAGAAAAAAACTTGTGCTTGTGGGATTGCATAATTTGGTTCCTGCTATTTTACATTTCCACTGTATTTTCTTCCTCATGTTCTATCTCGTGCACCTCCAGTGATTGTCCACTTCCTCACAAAGCTGTACGTACTAGCTGATGCATGGCTCATGCAAGGACAATAATTATGCATTGTCATTATCACTATTTATGTACAAAGCAATCTATTGGTGTCGATAGGGAACCACAAGCATAGCTCCCTACATGGGATGGGGTCCGGAAATATATGGAAGGGGAAATGAATAATAGCAAATAGCTATAACTTTTATCTTCGCCCAAGCCAGTTTTGATAAAATGTTGGACAAAGATTTTAGTTGAAGCAACAGCGATAAAAACAGAAAAAAGAAGATATTAGTTGAACCACCCTGTGGGCTCACGAACTAATTTTATATATGCATGATGATGATTGGGTAAAAACAATTTTGTATGAACATAAATGATCCCATTTTGTCCATCACTAATGATGGTGACAGCCAGTGGCGGACCTATGATTTTTATTTGAGGGGGACTTACGATGGTCACTTGAAAAGAACGACGATATTGTTGTTCAATCTCGATATTAAGCGATGACTTTGTTGCTAGTAAAAAAAGAAAGCGACAGGTAGACCAGTTTTGTTTAATAAAACTATGAGAGCATTTTTGGTGTATAGGACCTAAACCGTGATTTCTGGGGAAAATTCCTCAACATTTTATCATCAAAATATATATGACATTTGTACAATTGTTTTAAGATTCGTTATTCAAAACCCATATTCCAAGTGCAGAATGATTATAGCATTTTGCGACTCATCTGTGGGTCATTATTTTTTGATCCAAATCATTAACATTCTTAGATTAATAATGATCATCAATACACTCAATTTCATATCTTTTAAACTTTAATGAATTTTGAGAATTTGTGAGATGCCTCTAAATAATCCAAATACAGTTAAACCATTGAATGTATTCATTTACACCATGAAAAGCTAAAATGATAGTTTAAGAAGCATAATAAAGTGTTCAATGATCCCTAATTCCAAACTACGATTCTGAACTAATTCTATGATTGCAATCCTATGATTATACATTAAGGGGACCAAATACATGATTGGAATCTCATTCATGTCAATTCTCAAAACCTAAAGAAAACTCTCACAACTAAGCCCAAAATATCTAATAAATCATTGAATCCTATGCTTTTTTTTTATTTTATTTATTAAATACAGAGATGGATACCTGCCCAATAGATGAATAGCGGGGGTGCGCCAATACCGGGGATGGAGGGTTAGCCTACTTGAGGGTCCTTGAGGAGGGAAAGAGAGGTGGGGGCTAGGCAGAGTTTTGGAGGGGCTTCAACCCCCAACCTAAGACATGTAGGTCCGCCCTGGTGAAAGTAGCTATAGTAGGATCCAATTAACCTATTATGCACCTATCATATGTTTGATCCAAATAACTCAAATGAATGCCTCAGACATGTAGGCATTGTCCCAAGCTTTACATCAATGGCATTAATATATATTGTTTGATTTTTTTTTTGTAAAGATATACTGATGGATTCATAAGAATTAAATACATTATTGAATAATGAGAAATGCATGATTATATTTTCTATACATGATTAATCCATTGGTTTATATATATATATAAGAAATATTCAAGTGCATCTATCCCTCACCATAGGTTGAGGGATGCTTCCATAAATGGAGATTTTCAAGAACAAAAGAGGGATTTCAAGTATATAGGGTGAAGTACAAAAGGGGGGTTCATGTGCAAAAAAGGGAAAGTTCCCTCACCCTATGGTGAGGGATGAATGCACATGAATGTTCCCCTATATATATACCCCCAAGGCTTTTAGGATTTGTAAAGAGGCCCATATGGCTTTAGTATTTCATGATATATCCCTTCCCTTTCATTTTAATACATTTTATGTCTCTAAAATCAATAGCCGTGCAATGATGTTTTTATCAATCTCTTTATCTTTATATGTGTATATTTTTATAAACTTACACTTATATTTTTCTAAAGCTTGTCACATTGATGGTTACTATAATATATTTAATAGGAGAGAGTAACCCTACATAAATCCGTTTTTATCAATACAAGGCCTATATCATTAAATTTAATCGATCATAGTGACATGCAAACCTTATACTTATAATTAAGCAAATCCATGCACGGCCCACTGTTGGATTGATGATAGTCTTAAAATACATGATTAGGCTTCACGTGTGTGAGATCGTTATTAAGAGAGCAACCGTTATAGGACTTATAATAAAATAATAATAGTTTTTTAAATAATGACATACCCATTTTTTAATTGATGTGAAGGCAAATGTGTCGTTTTTATAAAAATTCAATGCAAACCTCCTCATGGTCGCCCAATCTCATTTGGACGTACTACTGATTTTAGGGACACGAAAGATATTAAAAATGAAAAAACTATGATGGAACACTGAATATTCTAGCCACAGGGGACTATGTAAAAATTTAGGGAGGTGTGTCTGTGTGTCTACATGAGAGAGAGAGAGAGAGAGGTGTGTGTCTCTTTATATACATGAGAGAGAGAGGGGCGCTAGAAAACTCCTAGAAAGTTTTTTTCAAAAACACCTGTGGGGTCCACTATTATACATGACAGCAATGAAATGTCGTTGGATTGAAAAAACATGGATAAGACCTCCCTATATATGTTTTAATTTTCAGCTCCATTACACCATCCTAATTCCTTTTTTTTTTTTTTCCTTTTAAAAGCCTTATTTTCTTAGTTGATAAATTCATGATTTGATTGATCTGGAAGATAACAATAATAGGCCCCATTGGGGTTAAATCAGACCATAGCTGGAGTCCATCCCATTCCAGCAACATTGAATAATTTATTTATTTTTTTTTGTGAAAAATGTGTGATTGAAAAGTTGCCTTCATTTAACCATTCTTGTGAAAAGGTTTGGAGAAGTGGTCAATACTGGTTCTGTCGCATCAACCCTTCATTTTGGCACAAGCTCAGTTCAATGGTAAAAAAAAAAAGTACGCCACCAATATGGGTACAGTACCTTCTGATCACCCAACATGCATGTGAACGAATGCAGTGTGCCCACAGTGACTTGGTCGGAGACAATGGAAGTGGTTTGTTTATCCTTCCCAATGATCCCAAGGGCCTTCCCCAGTCTTTTATACAAGAAAGGAAATAAATGACAAATTAGTGCAGCCCAAGGAGTCCACCAGATATCAGAACGTTCTTTTTGTAAGTGGTGCCAAAGAAAAGAGATTGCATGAAGGTGCTGGCTTTAAAGGGGAGGGGGACATTAATGAGCCCCAAGGAAAATTTCACGGTCACAATGAGTGGACCGTTTATCATGTCACCGATGGATAGCCTGTCATGTATCCAGATATATGTGGTGGCATAGTAGAATATAATTGGTACGCTCATGGCCACCGTACATAAGGCCACTAAGAGGATCCCGATTCGATATTAATTGGTTGCGGATTGTAGTCCGACCGTGAGGAGTTTTTACTCGCCAATCCATTTGATAGTCTTAGATGATGTCTAACAACATCAATAAATCTCAATGGAACCCTAAAACCCCTTATCCTAATATAAAGTCCTAAACTCTAAATCTACGAAATAGTAGAGAGGTTTTAAATTAAATATGTAGGTGAAAATCTTCATTTTGCTATGACATGGGCGTTTCTTCAAACGACTTTTGTTTTAACCAACTAATTTACAAGTAAAATTAGAGAACCAGCAATCTCAATTGTAAATTATTTGACAATTTACTAGTAGAGTGAATTGAAAGTAAGCAGCGGCTTTTAAAGGATAGAAATAGAAAGAGGGGTATTGTTAAAAAGTAAAAAATATTCAAAAACCAAAACCAAGGAAAGAAAATGTCATGCATCCTCCACATTCGAGAAACGTACGTACGTTTTCCATGGATTTGAGTGTTTACATGGAAAATTTACAGTGACAAGACGGTGCAGTAAGTTTTATTCGAAAACAGGACACCAAACTTGGATCTTTCTGGTTTTTTCACAGTGTCCTCCACTCGTGACCTGCGTGACGTGGCATCATCGTGAGTCAGAAAATGAACAGCCCCAGCCCTCCTGACTCCACCTCACTCACTCAATGCATTCCGGCACGTGCCGAGCCTCAGCAGCCTCTGATGGATTAGTGGGCCCCACTCTGCCCCCCACTGAGATGAAAGGGACGGATGTGGTAATTTCTCCCAACGGTTTTTCATCTCAATCAGGTGCCTGTAAATATTCCTCTAGTCTTGTCACTCGCAGAAGCCTCCAACCACAGGACGACACGTCAGCGCAGACGTCAGATCCTGTGAGTCCCACTGTCCCCCTATATTAGGATCCGAATAGCGTGTTTGGTCCAAAAGAAAACCCTGCTTGGACCAATCATATTTTTTAAGGAAAAGAATGTGACATCTTAATCCCAAATGGCACCCTTGATTGATCCAAACAGGGCTTGCCTGTTTGGATCCATTTCCCCCTGTATTCGTTCATTGCCATGCGTGGGCATGGCTTGGGAAGCTGCCAACTTCTATCTAAAATGGAAGTCCAGAGTCCCGGACACTTTCTTTCTGCAGGCATTTCTTATTAGAAGTTCTCCACTCTACAGTCTACAGTAATATAATAATATTTGTTTTATTTTATTTTATTATACGGCACACGTGGCAGATTTATTGCCAATTGGACCCATTAGAGGGAAAATTTTTTATGACCCATCAGTGTAGACAATAAATGCAGACTCAAGCTTCACAGTGATTTTGATAATTTAACTACTATAAATTAAATTTAATCAGCTAGGTTATCTTTTAAATGGTACCGGGTGGATAAAGTTGTGACACCTCGGAGTTCCACATCGACTATAGAGAGTAAAGTGAATGGAGTTATATGTGGAACTTACACCCTTACCTTATATTTGTAACACCCCACACTCTTATCTTGTATTTGTAACACCCCACCCCAAACCCATTTATGATATTGTCCGCTGCCTCACGATTCTATTTTTGATGGGCGGGTCTCACAAATTTATTTTTGATGGGCCTCAACCCATCAAAAGGCAGAAGGCCTCATGCAAGATTCTATTTTTGATGGGCCTCAATCTATCAAAAGGCAAAAGGCCTCATGTAAGGCATAGGTGTAAGAAAACCACGGCTGAGAACCCACACTCGTGTTCTAGTGACACACATTCGAACTAGTCGAGAGTCGATTTTGATACCATTCGTAACGCCCCACCTGATACCTATGCATGATATTGTTCACTTTGGCCCACGGACCTTACAGTTTTATTTTTGATGGACCTCAACCCATCAAAAGGCCTACATAAGGTATGTATCACTCCTAGGCGTCACAGAAGTGCGAAGTCTCTATCCCTTTTTATTATATTAGAAAGTGAGGTAGAGAGATTAGAGGAGGAACCAAGCACTTGTACTTGTAGATAGACTCTTTATGAAAAAAATAGATGGGCTGTATTCTCTGCAGACTTTTGTACAGTGATGACTGGACCAATAAACGGGCAGGTACCCAAGATGATGTATCTACTGGAAAATAGATTTGAGTGGGATGTACTTTGAGCCAAAAAAAAAAAGGTTTTTTTGGGTTATATTGATTTGCCTTTAATAGGCCCTACTGTAATATTGATCACACTATTGAAAATGTGACATGATCAATTGAATGTGGGACCCACTCCTATTACACTGAAATTAGAGGGTGTAGCTATAGAAGGAATCATATTCACCTTAATTGATCCGAGTTATAATTATATGGGCCCCATGAGGGTTTTTTTGTCGTGGGGTTATAATATGTCTCCCATGCTCTTTTCCTTGGCCTATATAGTTTGGATCTAAGGCAAATGTAGCATTCCCTAGCTGTAGGAGTGGAGCTCCACATTAGGGCCTATTAAAAATCCGACAATCGAATTAAATGCACACCTTCTAATGTATTCCCAAATTTTACCCCCAACAAAATCTGGTCCCATCATAAAATTTACAGGTTGTTAAAGAAACAGGATTGATGAATGATGTATAGGATTTTGATAATCTAGTTTTACTCAAATAGTTAATCTGATGGTCAGATCAATTTCAATTAGAGTAGATTTAGACATGGCACTGAATATTCATAAGATAGAATTAAGTAAGGTAGTACCACTTGACTGGCCATTTCTGAAAAATCACAGGCCATCAACATGGGACCTGTAAAATTTTAAATGCAATGGCTGTAATGGATAGACACACACCATCGCTAGAGAGGACCCCGGTCGAGCCGACGGCCGTTGTTTCAACACGTGGCATCCATGTCACGATCGTTGATGCTCTCTCTCTCTCTCTCTCTCTCTCTCTCTCTCTCTGTCTCTCTGTTGATGCTAGAGAGACATCTGCAATAGTTGGCTTGCCATTTATATAAACCCAATTGAGTCATTATACGAGCGCACACCTTTTATCTCCAGTTCTTATACATGATTGTTGGGGCTTTTGGCTTTTGCCTTTTGCCTCCATGATTTCTGGTCATCAGTGGGAGCAAGTTTGAACTCATCTTGTCTTTTGGTTTGATCTTCTCCATTTTCTTGTTATCCCCTTCTTCTACTTTCCATCTTTCCAGACCATATTCCTGTGGGTTGCCGGCTTTCTTCTTTAACTAGACAGCATTTCATCCCTGGGTTTTTATTTTCCTCAGTTACACAAGTACTTTCCCTTCTCTCTCTGTCTTTTCACTCTCATTTCATTTAGTTTTGTTGATGTTTAGATATTGGGCTTCTTTTTGAGTTTTTTTTTTTTTTTTTTCTCTAGTTTCCATGTCTTCTTTTTAGCCCTCTTAGTTTGGGTTTTCAGTGTTCTTTCAGCTCTCTCTCTCTCTCTCTCTCTCGCTCTCTCTCCATTATATATAGAGAGAGCTAGCTGTAATGAGCTTTTTGAGCTTGATGGAGGCAAAACTGCCTCCAGGATTCAGATTCCACCCAAGGGATGAAGAACTAGTGTTGGATTACTTGGCGAATAAGGTGGCTGGCAATGACGCTCTCAATTCATTCGAGTTTCCCACCATCATCGAACTTGACTTGAACAAGATCGAGCCTTGGGACCTTCCAGGTTTGGATTATTACCTCTCTCTCTCTCTCTCTCTCTCTCTCTCTCTCTCTCTCTCAACACATTTCATGTTATATATACACCAACTTGTGCATGTACAGGCACGTACTTCTGTATCAATTCTTCTCTTAGTTGAATAATCTCTGGCTGGTCAGTTTCTGATAAGCATGACATGGGTCCGTCACATTCTACTTACTTGTGTATGGAACATCTAACATGGAGATCTTCTCTATGTTTGTATTCTGAAAATGGTACTTGTTAGTGATTTCTTAATGCTGGTTGTTGTAAAACATGCGCTCTCTCTCCCTCTCTCTGTGTGTGTCTCTGTTGCAAGAAACGCAGGCCACTTGTCGTTTTCGTGTCCTTCTAGACAGCCCTCGTTTCAGTTACAATCTTTGTATGATATATATTATGGGATTTTGACCATTTCTTTGAATGATGGATATTTTGGGATTTTGACCATTTGCCATTCTTTTGCTTTATCTCTTTGTCTTCTTTTGATTATTTCATCGCTAAGATTCTCACTTGATTGACTGTTGTTCTTCTTTGCTTTCATGATGAGTTGAAAAACATTTTTATATGCTTATTAGCACTGTTCGTAGCCATTGAACCCAACAGATCACTTCTTGCTTTTTAGTTCTTCTGTGTTTGATACAGAGAATATAAGAAGGAAATGGCCGTACATGCCAGGTTGAAAATAGTTAAATGAGTTTTTTCATTTTACGTGTGTGATGAATTCAATTGTAACTCAAGTATATTTTCATGGATCTAGTACCATTGTGTCGGCAATAGAGTTTGATTTGACAATTTAAATTAATTAGAGGTGAGGTCCACTGCAATAAATGGAAAGGGAATCATCAACAGACTATTTATTTACCCTGACGACTTAATTTGGAGTAGCTTTTGTGGCTTGTGCCTTTCTTACCAATAATTAAAGACAGAGGATGGAAAAGGGGCAAGAGTAAAGGTCTAGATTTACACATGATTGGTTTCACTTAATAGGAAATGTGGAGGTATATTTTGATGCATAAAAGTCACCATCGTCTCCATGACATGACCCATTTCCATAGATCTATTTATCTCAAAAAAAAAAAAAAAAAAACCCTCATCTACCCTCCCCTTTGGCAGAGAAAAGGCGAAAAAAGACTCTTAACACATTCTTAATATAGTACATTTCCCCTAGAATGTTGTTAACAATGTACTAAATTATACTACATTTCCAACTTCCTCAAAAGACTGCCAATGGGTTATTTTTTTTTCCGTATTTTACTAAAATATTATTGTTTTTGGTGAAAAATGCACAACAAAAATAAATAAAAAAACATATATAACATTTATCTTGTAAATGTTTCCCTTCTTCCTTTTTTTTTTTTTTTTTTGCTTTTCCCCACTTTAAACGTAGACCTCCTTTTTTTCATGTTGCACTGCAAATGGATCCCCTCAAAGTACCAAAAATTCCTCCTTTTGTACCTTTGAAGTATTTATTTGTAGCATACCATTTGGAATTCTAGTTGCATTTAATAAAAGTGATGCTTGCCGTTAACCTAGTGCAGACAAAGAGGACGAAACATAAACGAACTAATGGACGTAGTACACGGTATTTTGGAAATCACATCAAGGGTCATGTATTCGAATGTGCAAATCAGATATCTACAATTCTAGGAGGACACAATTGAAGAAATGTAAATTCAGTCCAGCAATGCAAGCTTGATCAAGGATTGGACCTAAATCCTTAAGAGGTTTCTATTAAATAATTTTCGAACCAACCTAGATATATGGATATAGAGCAAAGATGACGACGACAACGGAAATATTAATGTATTGACTTAACTTTACTTGACTTTATAAGTAAAATTATCAAACTGGCCCTGAGGGTGGTTACATTAGAATTACTAATTCATTTCTCTTGTGGGTCAGAAATGGCATGCGTAGGAGGCAAGGAATGGTACTTTTTCTGTCTCCGTGATAGGAAATATGCTACCGGACCACGCACAAACCGTGCAACGATTTCTGGATACTGGAAGGCGACAGGCAAAGATAGACAGGTGACGGACATTCGGAAAGGAGCCCTTGTGGGGATGAGAAAAACCCTAGTTTTCTACCAGGGGAGAGCTCCAAAAGGGAAAAAGACTGATTGGGTGATGCATGAATTCCGGCTTGAAGGACCACACCATCTGCCCAAAACTCCTTCCCAGGTTCTTTGATGTTCTCATTCCTTCTTAAATAATCATTCTTTTATTTCATCTATGCTACTTAGAAAAGTGAGTATGAGCAGTATCTCTTATCATTATAAAAGGTGGAGAAATCATGTTGCGGACAGAGTTATCCAAGTTATCTGCATTGCAAGTTTTAACAATAGATGACTTTCACCACCCATGCCATTTTCTACTCTTATTTTCTTGACCTTGTTTTTGTCCAAGTGACCCACAGGAACAGTTTTACATCATATCCCCAGTACACATTTGAATTGCCAAAAAAAAAAAAACCATTTGCATAGCATCTCATTTATATATACACACATATATTATAATAATTTCCCTTAATCAAGAAGCCCATATATTATCATATATTGTTGGTAGGTTTGCTATAGAAATGCACCAACAAACAGATTGTCAAAGTTGTTATATCAAACATCTAATCTTCCTTGCCTTAAAATAAGCTGACCCATGCTTACAAAAAGATTGAACTCAGAGCGGCTGAGTGGGGGTGGAGATTGGTCGAGGATCGAATACGTGGAGCCCAAAAAGTCCTATTTCTAACCCATCACAATCCGAAGGCAATGTGTGAATCAACCCATATGGCTGTCTTTGTCTTTGTTGATGGGCAGTAGAAGCCTATGGGCCCCATGTTTCTTCCAATCAAGATCTTGCCGAGATTCGTTCAGTGCCATATATTTTCCATGGATGTCACAAAAATAATTAGATCTAAGTCACATAATTGCACCTGCACATGCAGACATGACTATTATCATTTGCTGTCCCATATAGATTGGACGATGGGGAGATGTTTGGCCACCCACTCTGATACAATTGCTGGAGATGGAATCTGGTGGGCCTCATCTAAGACCTTTATGAGCCTCACTTAAAATTATTCTTCCAGCGTCCGGATAGTTTGAGGCATAATTTGACTTGGAGAAATCCCAAGTACTGAAGCTCAAGTCCAAAAATAATGATAATAATAATAGCAACTCATCACTAGGGCTCCCTTGTGAAAATTTAAGCAGCTAAAAGTAAACACCAATATATGGGATATCTCAAATTTTTTACTCCAATGTGAATACGTCAAATGTAAGCTTGATCGATTGATGAATAACACTATTAATAATCATGCATATATAAGAATGTGTTTACTAAATTTTTAGTCAAATGGTCAATCTAATAGTGAGGTCAACTCTTATTCGAGTATATTACAAATAAATTTTTTTATTTGAATAAGATTTGGTAAGAAATCCCTTATTAAGAAAAAGGGGCTTATTTTGTGTGGCTCAAAATTTTAAATTGATTAGCCCCACTAAAATTTCACTCTTTTAACCCCAGGAGTTCTTTAACTCAATAGCATAAGGATGGACTCATCGCTTGATTACCGCGTGTTCCACGATGGATCATTAAATAGTCCTAGATATGACTGCACATGCATGGGATCATAATCCCAAGGAGAGATTCCACCCACACCACCACTTTTTAAGAGGGTAACTTCTGCGTTTGTTCTCTTGCTCAATCAATAATCGCCTCTCTTTTAAGTAGTTTGAAATGACCTGTACTGATAGGTAGATCTAAGTAGGTCAAAACAAGTTACCGTGTGGTCACAAATACAAGGACGAAAGTAGGAAAAGAGGTTGCATTGCATGTGTTCATTTTTAGAAATAAATTGGCAATTGACATGTACTTTTATTATTTTGCTTCAACTGTTGAACAGGAAGATTGGGTTTTATGTAGAGTGTTCTACAAGAACAGAGGAATATCAGCCAAAGTTTGTCAAGAGAACTCATATGATGACACAGGTTCTTCTCTTCCACCTTTGATGGATACCTTCCTTCCATTTGACCAGACCCCACTGACTCTAGATGGGTTTCCGCAAGTGCCCTGCTTCTCCAATTTTTCACCAAACCAAACCTCAGAAATCATAAACCCAACGCTGACACCCCTTTCCCAAGTGGAATCAAACATAACCACAAACAGCTTTGCCGAGTCAAGTGTCCCTTTCGACCTGACGACCTTTCTCGACCCCCTCTGCTATGAGAAAGAGGTCATAAAAACTGTTCTGGACCACTTCAACAAGACAGAAATGGAAAGAAAGATCTTGGAGGCTGTGTCTACTGGCTTTCATGAAGGAGGCTCTGAAATTGGCCTGTCTCCTGTTTGGAACGAGTGCTTGTTTTGATAAGGTTCAAGACATGGAAAGGGATATTTGAGCCATTTGTGCTCAGTACCCTTTCATGCCTGTGTTGGGAGGTTTCTTTGCTACCATTGATGACGTGGTTTTCATTATGATTGTCGAGTTACTTTGTAATGGATAATTAAGAACTTTGAACGTGTGTTTCATGTGTGTGCCCAAGTGGGAATGTAAGCCTTTTGTTGTTTAATAAAATTGGTTTGAGTAAAACAACTTCGTCATACTTTCTTTGAATTACCTTACTAGGTTGATAGTTAGCATAAAATTTTTGGTACAACCTAAATATTTTAGCCGATCATAACATTGTTGAGATAAAGCTTTGATAATGATGATAATGATTAATTAATGATGACCTCATGTAAAAGTTGGAGTTGAGTTTTTTCATCATATTTGTTACTACTATAGATATTGTCACAAATGTCGATCTAGGAAAATTATTGTCCTAGAAGACTTAATGAATATTAACCGATAAAAAAAGAATTAAGGGATATTTTATGTGGGGTTTTTCTCAGG
Source organism: Umbellularia californica (assembly GCA_028538565.1). Classification (NCBI taxonomy): domain Eukaryota; kingdom Viridiplantae; phylum Streptophyta; class Magnoliopsida; order Laurales; family Lauraceae; genus Umbellularia; species Umbellularia californica. Next base: position 7,999,078 of record JAPQWN010000006.1, on the reverse strand, counting down.
ATAATTATTGAAGAATGTTGGCTGTTATTAACATCAAATATAAATATTGCCACTATTTCTATGAACCCATTTGTTCATATTTTTATATTGACATTATCATGATTTCCTCATTATATTTTTTATTATAATAATATTTTGATAGGAATAAGAAATATTCTATATGAATATTACAATGTTATTGTCATAATACCAAAATATGGCTGTTTATGACTGTGATGACATGAGACTTCCAAATTCAACATTTTTCATTATATATATATATATATATATATATTATTGCTTATAGTATGTTATTGTTTTTTGATAACCCCAAGGGGTTGGCTGAGTGGTCAGAACCACGGTTCCTACCTCTTCCGGAACTAGAGGTCTTGGTATCGACTCCCGGTTCCCTTCTCTTCAGGAACCGAATCTTGAGTCCACTTGTGCTACTACCTAGGGGCCATAGGGGTTTTACTCGGCTTCTCTTTGGGCCTGGAGGGAATATTCTAGCCCAAAGGGTTGGGAACTCTCCGTTAGTATAAAAAAAAGTTTTTTGATAAAAGAATGGCATCGAAAATTATTTATATGGAAAACTAGGGAAAAAGGAAATACTTTATTAGTCTACCATGATATATATCACATGAAAATACACACTTTATCTACGGAAGATTTTCACCTATGAGTGGACAAGTACACTATATATACAAGTATCACCTATGAGCAGACTGCATGCTGTGCTCAAGCGGTCCAGCCTGTGGGTACCCTAAATGCATTCCTATCATCTTGGGAAATATAGATGGAAAAGTCTCCTTACGGATAAAAAGTTATATAAAGCCAATGCCATTAGCTTATTCCAATTAATGATTTAACAAACATCACAGCTTAATTATCTTTCGAACATAAGGTTTTTTTGAAACCCAGTCTAATAATGAACAAAGTTTCCGTGAGTATAAGATTGGACATGGTGCCCGATCATAAAGGGATATTAGTGTGAAAGGAATTACATTGATCAAAAGTGGATCCAAGTGGTTCTGTATATATGGGCTTATTTGCAAATCTTATACGTTTGAAACAGATCTATTTCAAACGACCTCTGTATGAAATAGATGATTTTGAAACAGATTGTTTGGCAACACACAAGAACCAATTGAAATAGACTTTTCTTAAATAAATTATTCTATATCCAAAATGAATCAAAGGCTTGTTTTTTACCCTGTTACTGTTTTTAGTAATCCTAAGAGGATCCACGGTTTCGTTCATGATATAAGGGGCCGTAAATTTTAGAAAATGACAGCTAAATTTCTTAATGCCCGTGAAATAACAGCTAAAACTCGAGCCCATAGTCGTGATTGGACTGTTACATATCCAATGGTTCAGATGGCAGTTGCTAGCACGGAATTCAAGAAGAAAAATTAAAAAAATTGAACATCCAAAATCACGTTTCTAACTGCTGGGGGTTAGAACATAAGTTATCCAACGGTTCACAAAGTTTCATCATTTTCCCCGAGTCCTGGACCAAACTAAGGGCTGAGACTTTTAACCATATTTGTTTTCAGTATTACTGAGAGGATTAACGGTTTGGATCGTGATTATGCGGCCCATAAAAGTCTAAGAAAATAAATCAATGGTTATTTGGTTTTTAACAAATATCTAGAGATCTGAGATAGATTAACGATTGAAAACTGACACATGGGATGATATTTGTTGTATTAATTCTTCCAACGGTTCGGATCATCATTTAGGATCTCAAATAAAAAGAAAAAAAAAAAACAGTGGCTGAAAATTGATTGCCCATTTTACTGTTCACGCATGCCTATTTCGGCTTCAGCGGTGTTGTCCACTTTATTTCACCCCGTTTTGGGTGTTGTCCCAATGAGGCATTATTTGTCTTTATTTATGTGGGTTGAATCTGACATGGCAAATGTACTTGGTTGGTTTCCAAATGCACTCAATGCATTTTAAACCCATTTTAAGATAATGAGATGATGGAAATAGACTTGCCAAACAGGCACTAAGTATTGGATGCATCACCACATAAAGCTTGTCAACGAAATTCAAATTAATTGGATAATCCCAGCGTCCAATCAATGATGCTTGTTAATGCTAATGTTTGATTCATCACTCTAAACAGATGATTTGCTCTAGTTGGATATAATTCCATGAGTGCCACATGCAATGCAAGTGCCCAAATCTCCTGCATGTAGTCTTTACATGTTGAAATATCTAAAATTACCCTGCTTTTGATCTTCTTTTGTAGAGTTTCAGGGTTAAAAGACACTATACATATTACCTTCACTTTGACCTTTATCGAAAAGCTACAAAGACACAGCACATGTTGATTTTTGGGTCTTGGACACAGGAGACATGGATTTTCGTCGTACATCATTTATTTGAGGGGAAGGATTTTCTCCTTGGAATGGAGTGCATGTACGGTCCAATTTGATCGCAAAGTGCAGCTCCCTTGGGGGGCAGACCTGGGTGCAGCGTCGCTGCATCTTAGTACGATGGAGCGTCTTTTTCTCACAAACGGCAGAGTGCCACATCACTCTAAGTTAATACTTCCTTTTTCTTCTTCTCTTTATTAGCACTCTTACTTAATTAATTTATTTTTACTCCAAAACTACTTTGACTAATTTCTTAACAAATTCATATACAGTACTACTCTTTTCTCTCAGCTTATAATATGAAGGTGGGTCCTATGTTTTAAATTCCTAAAAGCTTAAACCAAATTATAATTCCTAAGGTAGGCCCATGTTAGAATTTTTAACAGTTGAACCCACATTCACTTCACAAAAGGTATTTCCATGTTGTATTCTTGCTAAATCAATAGTCAAATAACTCGTGCCAATCACATCTACAATGGTTACTTTTGTTCACACATTATGTAAGAAATCATTTTACAGTATAATCACAAGTTAAAGTTGAAAGGTGACCCTTTTATTTTTCTTTATTTTAATATTTTGATATTTCATTAAAAATGCATGCTCAATCTCATGGTTGGGGATATTCCAATTGGCATTTTCATTCATATAGGTTGGCTTGGTTCAAACCTAGGTACAAGTTTGTTAGAGACACTAGATCCTAAATTTGATCCCTCTTCGATAAAAATCTAGGAGGCCTAGGCCTGCGCCTATTAATTTCCTAAACCCAAATAAAGCTTGAGTCCAGCTATATATTTTAATTATTTAACTGCTTGATCATTCTTTTTAAAATGTGTGATCTTTTTGTCATCAAATCATTTAATATTTGTTTAAAATATGTTACACATGTTTTCTTATTAATCCATAATTACTCATTTAAGACGCGCAATATATTTTTTGTTGTTTAATAGTTTGCTTTGGTTTCTTATCATTTGTAATGGAATGATGATTTTGAGAGGCTTAGATGTTAGGATGTAGTATTTAAAAATCACATGGGACCTACCTCTAGGAATCAAGACATGGGCCCTCCTTTAGGAATTATGTCATACAAAATGTCCATCTTTAGAAATTATAGTGCATGATGTACTTTTAGAAATTACAATAGTACAACATAAGGCCCCATCTTTACTGGAATGTCCAGGTGGACCCATGACCCTAAAACCAATTAAATGAAAAAAATTTAAAAACTCAAGGGGTACCCTAGGTTGTAAACATGATCAAGCAATTAAACAAGTAAATATTAGCAATTATATGATAAAAAATGACACGTTTTAAAAGAATGATCAAGAAATTAAATAATAAAGAATATGACATAGGCTCAAGCTTTATTTTTGGGAGGTGTTTAATAGGTGCATGCCTAGGCCTTTTAGATTTTATCCAAGAGGGTTGAAGTTTAGGCTCAACATAGAACCCCTTTTGTGGAGTGAATATGGGTCCCACCGTTGAAAAATCCAACCTATACCCACTTTTTGGTATCATAATTAGGCCTAAGCTTTTATGAATTTAGTACATGGGACCCATCTTTATATTATAAGTTGAGTGTTAGGGTTGGAAATGGTTTTGTTAAGTAATTAGAAGGGGCAATTTTGGAAGAAAAAATAGATAATATTAAGTGAGTGTGCTTTGGTAAGAGGAGAAAATAACAGTGCTTAATTTCATGTTTTAGGTTGATGTGGCACTTTGCCATTGGTGAGAGAAAGACGCTGCATCATACTAAGATGCAGCGTCGCTGCACCCAAGTCTTCCCCATCCATTGGCACTCTTTATCTCTGATATTTAGCATTATGTTTCTCCAACCATTAATGGCCGGTGGATTGAATCTTAAAACTGCAAATTCTAGTTTCAAAACTATCATAATTTAAAGCTATTAAATGAAGGGCCTATAAAACCTTGATTTTTATAGTTTACGCGCTGACTTTTTGCATGACCCTTATTCGGAGGGAGACCATTTCATATATTTTACTTTAAATTATGGAAATGCATTCAAGTAAGCCCCATGTGCTCGACTGGATAAGCATAATATGTGGTATGTTCTAAGGTGAATTCTTTATTGGACTTTATGGGCTTCTTTTTTTGCTGAAATTCCTCTCTGGGGAATTCTTGAATTCCCAGACAAAGTGGAATTCCTATATTTTTCTTGGACTTGAGCATGCATGAATTCCATCAAAATGCAAAGGGAGTGGAATTCCTGAATTTTCAAAAGTCAAAAGAGAACTTTCAAGTGGCTGGAATTCATAAATGCTATATATTAAGCATGAAATTTAGAGATTCTAGGGGACAACTTGTCATATCATGTTTAGAAATTCTTGGACATGGTGAATTTCTGACAGAAATTCTACTACAGAAATAAGGCCTATAAGATACTCAAGCTCACACACCCACATATCCTCCAAATGATCAGTTGGCCAACAGCATGGAAATAAAGAGTGAAACCAGCAAGGTGAAAGTTTTCATTATTTAAGTGCAGTAAGAGTTTAGCGAGCTTCGGTGTCTCTCTTCATTTTCACCATGATATCTCTCCATAGTTTTATGTCCTACTTGTGCTCTTGCATATATTACTTTGTATGCAAGTCATTAGCTTTCTCTCATGCTTCAATTCAATTGACGTCATAAGCAAATCAATCTTGCATTCAGAGAATTGGAAAGAAATCTGAACTCTCATAATTGAGAGAGAGAAAGGAGCAAGATTCCCATCAAATCAAGCACATAAATATTCATAGCTTGTCCCTTGGAAGGTGAATGTAGGACAAAAGAAAGGTCTCACTGTCAATCAGTCATACGTGTGCTTCACATGAGATAAAAGCATCATTCAAATAGGGGACTGGATATGCACACGGATGCAACAAAAATTGTTTAATTAATAAATTAACTTACGATCCAACTCAAACTCCCTTTTTGGCATCACACACTTTAGTGGGGTGGAACTTTAGGGGGAGATTTTTAAATAAAGCCTCTAAGTCTTTATTTTATTTCAAAAAATAACATAATTTTCAAAACTTTTTAGGTTAGGGCTTGAGTTTTCCAATAAGTTTTCAATTAAGGACCTTGGCTATTTTAAGGCATTTTCTGCAAACTTTTTTCCTCAGTTTTGTAAAATATCTAAACTACCTTTCATTTAAAGTCATGTTATGCTTTTGGTAGCCACTATATGCTATTGATCGTTGTTGGCACATTGGTAACTATCAATCACTTTGAGAACGCTAGTGAAGGATCGAAAGAGAAAATGGCAAAAGTGAAGGAGGGTTTTATTTCAATTAAGGGCGGTTTAGGTATTTTAAGAAATTATCGAAAAAAATCACAAAAAACTTTAATTGGCCGGATGTCCTTAATTGAAAAATCAAGAAAAAACTTAGGCCCTGATTTGAGAAGTTTTAAAACTTGTGTCCTTTTTTTAAAATAAGATATAAACTTAAAGCCTTAATTATTTAAAAAATTTTCTTTTTTTTTTCAAGATCCAATAGGTGAAACTTAAAAAGGTCTTTTCCTAAATTAATGAAGGTACAATTGTGTATTAATTATGACCCTTTGAGTAAAGTAATCAAGTCTTAATTAGCCATCACCCTACTTTGTTTGGACAACCGTAGATGAATGATGGGTTAACCACTTACTAACATAAATCCTTCACCAACCGAACTTTTTGGTGGTGTTTAAAGTTGATATTGGCTCCTTAGCCAAAAATAAAGTAAAAATTAAAAAGTTAAAAAAAAAGCTCCTAAGATAGACCTCAATATAGTTAGATTCCACCTAGACCTAGAGTCTAGAATGAGGGACGTTCTTCTGGCACGCCAGAAATCACTCTTCGTACACAGAAAAAAAATAAAAATAAATAAAGAATTCCTAAATTACCCATCCTCCCTCCACCCCTCCTCCTCCTCTTCCTCCCAGTTGCCGGCTAGGAAGGAGACCAGCCAGAAGGCCCTGCGGCAGCCCTGACCGGCCTCTCTCTGCCCCCACTCTCTTTTCCTCCCTTCTCCACCTTCCTTTTTCTTTTTTTTTCTTCTTCTTATTCTTCCTCTATTCTCTCTCTCCCTCTCTCTGAGCTTCTGCAACAGGAACTAGAACCTCCCTCCTTTTGATTTTCGGCGACGAAAGGACGCAATAAAATACCGGAGAACATTGGCATCCCTCTTCCTCCGGAGATGGTGCAAATCTGGCAGCCCCAGATCCTTTATTTCGCTGCAACCATGAAGCCCAGGTTTGAGCCTTCTGTAAATCGGCTCGTTCTCCGGTGGTCTTCTTTGACTCCGGTCAAGGCGTATAGTAGCACACTCTCTGTAACTCCGGTGTCGATTGACTACAGCATCAAACACGGAGAACCAAATCCTAATAGAAAAATTCGATCGGGCCGGCTCAGATGTTGCTGTGGGAGGGAGGGAGGGAGAAGAAGAAGAAGATCAAGAAGAAAAGAAAATGAAGGTGGAGGAAGGAGGAAGAGAGAGTGGGGGCAGAGGGAGGCCAGCTGTGGCTACCACTGAGGCCTGGCGGCTGGTCTCCTTCTTTGTCGGCGATTGGGAGGAGGAGGAGGAGGAGGGTGGAAGGGGAGGAGGGGTAATTTAGGAATTCTTTTTTTTTTTTTTTTTTTTTTTTGTCTTTTTCTGTGTTTGAGGAGGGATTTATTGTGTGCGAATAAAATCTCCCCAGAAGGATGACTGTATCCTACCAAAGGGCGAAAAAACACGATGAAGACTGTGCTGCTGTGCAACAGCTCAGATTGTGCTTTATGTCCAAAATTCTGATTGGACTAGATCCCTATGTGAGGCCTACACCATAAAGTAAATTGATTCTGCAGCAAATTTGACACTTGTTGGAATTTTGTACGCCCCCCAATTGACCACTGAAAATCTGACTCTCTCTCTCTCTCTCTCTGATCATGAGTTTCTAGCCCATGTGGCCACCTCCACCAACCATTAAATTGCCGACATACAAAACTTGGAACATTCGAATTTAGAGGCCTCCAATTGAAAATGTAAAATCTGAATTCATCCAACAGTATAAAATGGATAATGATTGGATACGTTCGAGACCTTCGAAATAATCTCTCTTATGAATGGATCATTTCTCCATTTGGCACCTGATATGGAGTAAATATCACATGATTTTTATGCTTTTAGGTGAGTTCTATTTGTAAGATCATTTCCTATAAAAGAACAACTAAATCATTCATGAAGAAAGCTTTCACACGTAAGTGAATATTCAAGTGAGATTTGTCTACATGAAAGAACTGTTTGGTCTCAGCTTATTTTTGGATCCACCTAGCCCACTTAAATCAGCTCAAACCAACCCCCAACACACAACCTCTTCTCTTTTTTTAATTGGCACATGCCAAATTTGACATATCTCGGAATATTAAAACTAAGAAATAAAAAAAAAATAATACCTTTTAAAATTATTAAGTTTAAGGCTATTTTACACACCCCTCAACCTTAACGAGATCATCTCTTCCCTCCCTTGTGATTGATATGGTCCAAAGTAGGTCCCACATGTCAGACTGCACCATCCTTTTGTGAAAATGGTTCTCACCTGAATAATGCTCAGCATATATACATTGTAAAACGTAAGTAAATAATGTAATATACAGAATCTGCAAAATGTATTTACATCATCATCATTGACATGAAAGTTAATTATCCCATGAATATGGGGTATGCTAAAATTGTTAACAACTCCATTTAAAAACTCCAACCAAGCTAATTACCACAAAACCTATCTACATCTACTTTAATTTTTGTAAATTTAATGATGAGCTTTAGTAAGCTAACCACAAAACCTTTCTACATCTACTTTCATTTTCGTAAGTTTAATGATGAGCTTTAGTGAGTTCTCTTTAGACTATCATATTCATGGACTCAAGTTACAGTAATATGAGCTCAAACTCAGATTTTGTTGTCAACACCCAAAATTGTCTTGTATAAGGAAGCAGCCGCGCATGGTGAGCACAGGCTGAACAAAAATGTCTTACATAAATTATGGCCTTGGTTCGCACTCACTACATCTTTTCAAAGAACTAGCAGACGGATTTCTGAGTGCTGCATGGCCCAACCCTGTCTTGTATAAAGATGTAGACGTAGGAATTAATCACTGGCTGCTTTTATATCTATCGTTTACTTATATTTATTGCATGTTACATTTGGTGAAATGGAACTGTAAAATTGATCACGTGATGAGTCCCACCATAACTACAATATCGACACCAGTAATTCCATTTTGAAGACAATGGGTTTCTCAGATGGCTGGGGAGCAACCCCACAATGTCACCCGTCCATCAAAGATCGATCCCCTGGCATGCCACTCTTTTTATGTGTGTGGGTTCTTCTTCCCATGTGAGTGGGCTGTCATTTTCATATGTGGGCTTCCTCTTCCTATTTGTGTGGGTTCTTTTTCTCACAATGTGATCTTCCGCTTTTCACTTATGTGAGCCATTGGGTCCCAACCCGAAAAATAATAATTTGGCCAACAAAGCAATTATACATCCTAATTGTGAAGTTTGAACCCATCAGGCTACTAGCCCTTACCTACATCCAAATCTATTTATTCTCTACTTTTCCTTCATTGGAAAAGCATTCACAAATGACCTCATTTGAGGTGGGTGTTTTCTGTCTTTCTCTTTCTTTTTACCCATTGCCTTACACCAACTATCCCCATCTCATCCAACAGATCATACCAGAGACATTTCATGATCTTTGCATTTGCTTGATCTGCAGTAGGACCCGTGACATGTGACACTTTCATTGTTGCTTGTGCCCACTTAACAGTCACAAATATTGTTCTAGGAGAAAAATATTAAGAAAATTATCAGTTTATCTCCAAAAAAGCAAATATTAGATAATGTTAAAAATACTATTATAAATCATTCCTAAACTTTCTCAATTACTAGTCAGACTTTCCCGCAACTTTTACTTGCGGTAATTTCCAGTTCAGATACCATGTGCAATGGGGTTGTCCAACAGAAGTCTCAGATACTGCAGTAGATTAGATTACTATCTCATGTCATAAACTGTTGTTGGGACAGGGGACAGAAATGTTAGACACTCCAGAGGTGCATTTAACAAGTGGGGCATCAATGTCATTGGATGCTAAATATTCGTTGAAGATAGGGTTTTAAATGGGATGTAAACAAGTTCAATAATTGATGGCCCACCCCATCTCTGGCATCTCATCACTCTGTGATAAATGCTGTCTCACATGAATCAATGATAATAAATGCCACACATCTACCCTTCTTCACGCTTCTACCCTTCCTCACGTATTCACGTGAGTAAAACAGCGACTGGTGCTTGTGTTGGGCCTGTACATAATTTCTTTATTTAATGCACTCTGATGTATGACAGAGATGGACCCTCCTGCTCATGGGTGTGGCCCACTCCAGATTGCCATTTTCAATCTTCTTATCTAAACTTGGGAGAGTGGGACCCAGTTGTGAAAAGCAACTGGCCCACTTTGTGACCCATTGCCCAACCTAAGAATCATTGGGTTTCAATCAGGGTCCGATTCGATCATATGAGAGAGAGAGATGTAATATTGGAATGCAGAGAATTTTTCACGTATGTCAGTATTGGAGGAGTAGTTTGCTATTTTCAATCTCCATTTTCTATAAGATAAACTCCACTGCATTAAAAGCACTCATTAAAAATCAAATGTGTGGGACTCACATAGTAGAAAGTCCTTTGTATTCCTATGTAATTCAAACTCACATAATATAAATATTTATATCTAGCAATGTAATACGTATGTATATATGTATGCATATATGTATGCACTACTTTACATATATCATATCTAATTCATGTCCAAGAGATGAAGACTAGAACCACTTGACCTAGAGTCGAACTTTATCTTTGGGTCCAACTCAATAGACTCAAACTCAGCACCAAATTAAATGGGTTCAAAATAAGTACCCATACCCTCTATTCATGGGCTGGGTCCAAGTCTAGCCCGGGCAAATGAGCATCAATTGCCACGCCTATTTGGAATATCAGTATCAAAGCATTGAGTCTCAATTTGGGCCAAATCCCTTGATTACTATTCAACAATTTGGCGCCTGAGTTTGCATTCACCACTTTTACCAATCTTAGAATACTTACAAAAAAGATCCACAGGGACCCTGGATTTGTCCTGGATTCTGTCTATACAGCCCAATCAGAAGTGGACCCCACCCATTTTGTTGATAGCTCATGGCTTTAAAAATCATTTTCTCATCATTAGAGCCAATGACGTAGAAAGCAAAGTGACCAGTGAGAAATGGTCCCAAAATCATGTGTTTTTGTGACACCTATCTTTAAAGCTGTGTCATTGTACACATTCATTAAAGACAAGACAGACAAACAGCTGGGGGAAGTAGGTTTGAAGTGCAACAAAAAATGGGCATAAGAAGCTCACTAGCCCTTGCATTGGTCGGTCCCATAGTGGTTGCCTTTTGATTTTTATAGCTTGTTTATTCATTAGTTAGCCTCCATGATTTCTTTTCCTACTAATGGGATCAGATTGCCCCACGCCTGCCATTACTAAATTAGAGATGTTGCAGTTCGTGATGTTATTAATGTTTTGTTATTAAAGATGGTATTAGATAAACTACCACTTGATCATTCACAAAACGCCTCTTCGATTTTGAGAAATTGTGCTACTTTGAAAACAAATTGCACTTGATTTGAGAATATAGTGATGACTTTATAGATAGGAATCCTACTCTCAACAATATCGACCGCAACGATCCCTAGGCGGGTAGGTTTAGGTAATCCTAAACATTGTTGCACCGGATTTAACCACTTTGAGACCCAGTTTTGTGACTTCAAACTCCAATATCACATGCCTCCATCTAATGTAATGATCCAAATTTCACATCATTCTAAGTGATATGTACTTATGGATTGGTAATATGTAGAAAACATTTAACTCGGTGTTTGTGTGTGCTTATATTTCAGATATGATCAATCCAACTATTTATATTAATTGAATTATAAGTTTACTGAAAAGACGAAAAACTCAACTATATTGAAATAAAAGTGAGTTTCATGCACAAAAGGATGATGTGTCATGGCAAGTTGGCTCTAATAAAGATGAACCATGCAAGTTTAATAATGTCTTAAGTCAACAAACTAATCAGCACCACATCATTTCTCTTTGATTTATGCCTTTTATTAATCAAAGCATGAAAGGTTCATGCTTTTAAAAAATGAGATATCATGGCCATCTCTTCACCTTTTAATAATAAGTGATGAGCGAATGCATGACGATTGAAAGAGGCTTTTTTTTTTGTTAATGACAACATTAGCCAAACTAATGTTTTGTCATTTGGGGATTGGCCATTTGATTAGTGGGATCTTTTGCTCACAAACTCAGATGCAAGCTTTGATAGATTAGGTTCAAAAGGCAGACATGGAACCCCAAAGTGCTTTGAGCTCTTTAATAACAAAGTAATTCTACTCAGTTTACGACAAGCACATGATTATGTTTGGACAAAAAGAGGCTTTTCTTTAGGTGGAGTTGTTTAGTGCGAAAAAGAAAGCTAAGAGGTGTTGGGTTTGGAGAATCTCAATCTCCGGGCAATGCGCTCTTTCGGTTGCGATGGTCTCATTCAAATTAATGAGTAGGACCTACATTTTAAATGAAGGGTTTCCTTGAAATCTGATATCTTTGAAATAGAGTTGATTCAATTAGATTTGTTTTTTTAATAGAACCGTTTAGATTGAGAGTCTTTAATAAACAGACTGTTTGCTAAGGCATATAGCATGTCTGATTTAATTGAAAAAATAAACTAGTCATATAATAAACTTTACATAGGTGAAATTCATCATACGGTAAATGTAATACAAGCAAATTCTACCAAAGGGTTATATTAGAGGAGAAGAGTGATGGATATGAGGTGAAGGGTGAAAGATATTGGGTGAGATGTAGATAGAAATCCCACTTTCCTATATATAGAATTACTAGGGTTCACTTTCACTTTCCATCTTCCTTGATTTTATTTTCACGAAAGGAATGATCATTTGATGCTCATTTTTTAAAATCACTTCTCTCTTCATTCTTAACTAGTTATGGCATGAAGACCTTTGTGTTCAATTCGCATGTATTCTAATGCAAATAAACAGATGCTTAATGATGACTCGATCAGAAGAAAATAAACTTTCCCGTACAGTTTAAAGCATCAACTTTTAGTCAAATAGACCCCTATATTTTGTGATACCAAGCACACCTAAATCGCTTAAAATCACGCCATCTTGAATTTACAGTGCTGCCACAACTATGTCAAATTTTTTGGCGTTAAATTGATGCTCTAATACATACGACCAAGTTGAATTTTCAATTGTGTCAAATCCAAAAGAAGACATGGTTTCCTCATAGCTCAATGATTGACATGAAACTGATTGACACAATGAGCTGGTTCTCAAATTCAAATGAGGCCCTCTTCTCAGTGAGGAGGTAGTTGAAGTTTCCCCTTCAAGTGACTAATATCCTCATCCACAGGATTTGTTCATTTGTTCATCTCACTGTTATCAGAATACATGGGTGGGAAGAGATTCTTTAAATGCAATATCTTGGATGTCTTCTTTGGATAAGAATCTTTGGGAATTTTAATTCCTTTTCAAGGAAATCAACACCTTGTCTTCATTTATGAATGTTGGGTTGCATCACGTGTCCCTGTTGGCAAATGACATAACAGATGCTTTGACAAATATGGGGACAAATAGAGATGGTCTTTTTTTTTTTTTTTTTTGCTCCTTTATAATTTATCTCTTTTATGCATTGGTATTTAGCTTTTATCCTTTCGCTTGTTTTTTCTTTTATATATATATAGGAAGTGCTCCTATGAGAGACACTTTCACCAACTTAGTGAGAGATGGGTGGAGGCCCTCATTTCCATATCCACTCACACCTACTTAAATGCAAGGACCCCAACTAAAATGTGAGGCCCCCCACCCATCTCTCACCAAGTTGGTGAGAGTGTTTCTCATAGGAGCACTTCTCTATATATATATATATCTCCTCATCCACAGCTTTTCATGACAAAGAATCAGCAATTTCTACTATTCTTAAAATTTCTCTATGTACTATTTACATGGCTGCCAATCTATTACAGTCAAGATGCTTGGATTATTGATCCATTTTAGGGACTTTTGGTGGATGAAATATCACTTCATCCAATCCAACAGATATCCACCATGGAATTCTTATGATAAAAATCATCACAGTGTAAATCACTAAAAACAAAATGCCTATCTCAGTTGCAGATAGCATATTCATATCAGTGCACTGTAGGTGATGCCACCCTCATTTAATAAGATCCTTTAAACAACCTATAATTATCCTCACATTATCCAGCTTTTTGAGTGCCTCATCTTCTCAACCCAGTTGGGCCTGTGGTCCGTGATCTAAATGTCCGTTTGCAGGGCCCTTTTATCCAATATCCTTATGCCCATTTGGTAATTTTACTTGTCAAGTAAAGTCAAGTCAAGTAAAGTTAAGCATCAGATCAAAAGCACTTTAATTCAAAACTCCCTCTATCTTTTTTAAAAAAAGTAAAAAAACAACTATCTTTATTCACTAAAAGAAAAAAAAAAAAAAAACTCCATTTTCCCATACAAAAGGTCAAAGATACCATCATAAACCACTTATATATTATTTCACGTCAGTCCACTTTATTTTAAAAGTAAAAGGCCGAACAGGAGGTAAAGAACATTAGATTGTAGAATCCTTTTTACCAAACAAAATAAAAATAGATTGAGGAACCCTAACCGTTGTTGGGTGACACTGACAAAAGGGCAGTTTACCTTTGAAAGGTTGGCCCTATAGATTGCCATGCCATGGGCCTCATAGATATAAACTTAAGGTCCGTATATACCTTTTCATAACTCGGGGTATTCATGTCAGGCCGGCCTGAGCCTGGTTCACATTGGGTTACGCATAGCCCGCTAGACATATTTAGCACAAAGGCATAAACAGCTTTGGCAAATGGACTGCGCCGGGTCTCAACTTTTGAGGCCCATGGGCTAGACTCAGGCCTTAATATTAGGACCAATGACTAATGGTTTGGACTTGGACTAGTTTCATCTCGGGCCATGAGAACCCCTGTAAGTAATGTAGTCTTGGTCCTGGTCAGAACCCATGCAGACAATGCAAAAGCCCAGAGATCCAGCTGGGAATGGTGCTGGTCAGATCCAAAGCCTGATCCCTTTCTATTGGGCCTAAACTCAGGCCCCAACCCAGTAAATCGGCTTTACTCCACGCTCAATGCATTTGCAAATTTTTAGACCTTTTGGTACTAATATTCTGGGCTTACCTGTCCTTTAAGCATGGATAGGCCCAGAATGTCTTGGTGGATGATTAGGCCCAAATATTAGGCCCGGATACAGCCTGTAAGCCTAAATGCACAACCCAAACCTGCCCATTGACCTAACCCATTAGCACCCCTACCAGTGCCATTAAGAAAGTTGACTACTATTTGAGGTCTGGAAAGTCCATGGGCTATTTAGCATTCCAGTTGGGCCGCCTCCAATTCCAGGTCAGATAAAACCCAATCAGCTACCAAATGGGTAAAAAAAAATTAAGAACGTATACAAAAAGAAATGAATAATGAAGCCGGAGTTGAACTGTCAGCTGCAATGTAGCCATGTAGGACCCAGACCCTGTATATTACATTGGTTGGGCCCTTCTAGGTTCCAAGGCTAACGCGACCCATTATAACCCAATGAAAATCTTCAAATTGCAGTTAAAATTGCCTCAGATCCTATCTTCATGAGCAGCAATGGGCCAGGTTTACATTGACCCAATCATGGTCCTGACACTTCTCACAACCAACCCAGAGAATTAGGACTGGGCCTCATTAAAAAATTGAAAAGCCAAAGGATTAGCCAGAAAATTATTTGTTGAAGCAGACTTGCTAGGCCCATGAATAACAATTCAAGGTTCATGGTTTGCGTTTTGCAACTCAGCTCATGTCATTGATCCCAGTTCCATGACTATGCATGAGATAGAGATCACTTGCACCAACCCAGTGTACTGAACTGGGTCATCATAAACTCAGGCATTAATGCTAATATGATTACATGTTGTAAACATGTTCATCCATTGTTAAACACATTTTACAAACTGCAAACTAACTAAACTTGAGCCAACATAGAAACTACAACCAACAACAGAAGTCCTTCTAACCATTTGCTGGGATCCTGTACAGTTTAATGGTGGAGAGCACATTCAGAGCCATCAGAAGGCCGATACCGATGAAGGATGCGATGAGAGCGTCTTCCGCGTGGTTGCAGAAGCTATCAAATTTGTCACAGATCTTGATCCAGCCTGCCTCTGAATTACCATTCTTCCCAAGTTCAGCCATGAATGCTGCAGCAGCAGCCCCAGATGCAACTAGGCCCACCATCACCTACTCACCAACCAAACCAAGTTTTAACTTAGGACTTACTATTACTAGTCAATTCAGCAACTTCTACAGATTAACTGAACGCCTAATTTAGCTGGGTCTTCTGACCCAAAGAATGTGTGCCTTATTGTATACAATAAATCCAATCTGGGGCACACCAAAATGAGTATGGCACCATCTTCAAGTGGCCCACAGGTGAAAATAAGTGACGGTTAGAAACAGGCTACAGCTTACAATCAGTATACATGCTTTGACAAGGGTGGACCCAGAAAATTTTCCTTGGGGGTCACTTTGTTAAAAGAAAAACATAAACTTTCCATAACATAAGGGGTGTTTTCCAAAAACTCTGAAGGGGCCATGGCCACACCTTGACTCCCCTAGTTTCGTCCCTGTGAGTTGACAATCTGATGTAGGGCCCCTTCTTGTCAAGTTGGACGGTTGGATTATAGTTATTTCCTTTGAATTGGGACTGCTAAATATTTTGGGCCAGGAAGGCCTATGGTTGGGCCTTTAATATTACATAGCCCAGACCTTGCCTGTTAACTACTGGGGCAGAAATAGAAGAGGCAAATCTCCCAGGCCCAAAAACAAAGCCCAAACCATCCCAGTGCGGGCATGGTAAGGTCAGGTCAGGCTGCCCTAGCCTTTGAGCACCCCTAATGGGGTAGGCTTGTATATGGGTGAGCTTGAACCTAAAAAGTTCAATGCTGATGGTGATGGTGCTGCTAATGGCAAATTGAATCTTATGTATTGGATGGGAAGCAGAGCAAATGCTTGTTACCATGTCTGAGACTGTGATCAAAAGCCCAAAGCCCTTGGTGTACAATTTTTCACCAAACCAACCAATTACCAACAACAAGGCCAAGTTATGAAGACTTGCTATTGCATTGGCAATCACAAAGAACCTGCATCACAAGATCAATGACAACAAAAGCCATGAATACAGTAAAACCTTTACAAATCACCCACCAAGAAAAACATCCAAATATAAGAGAAATGAAGGGGTTTTTTCTCCACATCATCTTATCCATATCCCAGTAAGTCACAATGAAGGAAGGCAAGTTTATGCCTGTATAGCTAAGTTGAAGGAATGGAACTCCAAAGGAGGACCCACCTATTAAAAATCTAAGCCGCTCAAAATAAACACTATCAATTTAAGCATATCCTGAAATTCTACTCAATCGCATTTAGTAGCACCAGTACAAGATAAATGGTTTACTTATATATGCGATTAACACAATCTTATACATATTCATTAATTATATTTTGGTCAAACAATCAATCTTATAGGGAGGCCAACTTCACTTGGAGTAAAATTTGGGAATGCTAGGCTGTTGATTTTGACTAGCTAAGATTTCAATAGACAAGTCACCCCTGTGGAGTTTCATTCCTCAGAGGATCCGGCCTCATAATACAATAATACTCCAGTCTCCATTCCATGTCTTTTCTGGATTAGATGGAAGTTGGGTGCGTGGGCAACCTCATGAGAATAATCAAATGAGGGGATAGGGACCACCCACCTAAACATCCATCTAATCAAGATAAAATATTGATCAAGATGCCAGCCCCAACAATGCAATTTGATATGGACACTCAACCATGAATCATAGCTTAGCCTTGGATCTTACATCAGGAGTGATTTTCTAGGCCACAGGAAATCCAAATGAGGCCCACCAATTGAAAGGACCAGATCATTGCTTACATTACTAAGATAGTTTTCAATGTAATTCTACTTGCTGTAGCATCTAGGAACAGGTGTTTTTCGGCTTATTTCTGTGGGATATGTTTAAAACGGATATTTTAGAGCCGGTTTGGATGGGAAAAAAAGTAGAGAAAACTGTATACAGTTCAAATTTGTACTTAAGACGGTTTTCAATCCTCCATTTTCTCCACTTATATTTTATAAATCCAAACATCCTTCAAGGAATGAGTATGGTGAGTTTTGAGAGCTTGAGGAGCAATGGAGAGAATCCCAAATGAAAATTGCGAATCACACTTTCAATCCAAATTTCAGCATTTGAAATCCCCTTTAAGCCTATTTGTTTTATGTAATTGAATTCCTACCATTTCCAAGACTTTGTATTGCTATTAGTCGTCAAAAATGAAGAATCAAAGACTAACATCCATCAAACGTCATCCTTACAAAATTAATCAAGAGAAGATGAAAAACGAATACGTTATATCATTCACCCACCACCTCATATCATTCACTCCTTACCTCTTTAATAATCTCTCCATGGACCTTATTTGACCGTGAATTCCTTTATATTCAATCCCTGGATATTCTATGCAAACAAGCGGTCCCTTTTGTCACTTAAACTCACCAAGTGTTTCATGTATTTTGCTTTTTTCACGCCAATATGAAATTTGCATACACAAATTTTTTTTTTCTGATAACCTGGTGTATTTCCTGCCCGGCCCAAGGGTAGGAGAGCTTTGGCCCTAAGCTCGAGGGAAAACTTGCATAGACCATTAGAAATGAGAATTGGAGGGTCTTCACTTATAAAAAGTACATTTTAGTATGTAACAGGATTAGACATGTGGGGCACACGGCGATCATCCAAACCTTTGATGATGGGCTCCACAAGGTATGGGGCTCAAATCTCTCCTCGTATTGGAAGATGTTAAAGCTTCCACAATTGGCCCAAAAAAGGGGCCCTCACTCATTGGAAAGAAGCCAAATATAAGTTATTCACAAAACATTATCTTCTAAGCTAAGAGATAAGCATTTCAATGAACCATCTGATCAATGGTTGAGATCATAGGACCATGGACTCCTAACATTACAGGATCTCATGCATCAGCAAACGATGCATCTACGACTTTAGCATCACAGACATAAATATCAGCATGATATTGTTTAGAAGATATCTTAAAATATAATTTTCCATTAATGTCAAGATACTTCAGAGTATATCAAAAACTAAAAATGTAAAGAGAACCCACAATAAATCAAGACAAAATTGGAGTAAAATAGTAAAAGAAATTATGAAATCAATTTTTAACAGTAAGTATATTGAAAATAAGTTTTTCTTACTATTGAGAAATTAATTTGTATTTTGCAACAGTTTCGAGTTTAAATCCACAGAAAACCCCCAATTTGAAAAAATATTTCGCGTTTTCTCAAGAAAATAAGTTTCTGGACAAAATATTTGTAGCAATGCTCACCAGAATTCTTCCTCTCTAAAACCCAACAGAAAATCAGAAGTCTAAAATACAACTACTTCTATGCTCAAAATTTTTAAAACACACGAACCTTATTTAGATGCGGAGGAATTAGGTGGAAAGAAAATAATTAGAGAAAACATTTTAACGTGAAAATTTGAACAGTGGACAGTTTTCTCTGTCCTTTTTCAAATCTAACTGAGTCTCAAGAAGAAAAGGTGGAAAAAACTGTCCGAAGTCCAACTCCACCTGTTTTTTCCACATCCTAACGACCAAAAAAAAAAAAATCCTTTGAAAGAAGCTTACACAAAAGCTGGTGTCTGTTGGAACTTAGCAGTGAAAGTACCACTAATGGGAGTATTTCCAACCGTTGCCACAACAATAGTGTTGGTTTGCTTGTTAAGAGCCATCACAACTGTAGCTGTTACAGTGGCACAAAATGCTAGCACCCTCAACACCATAATAGAAGGCCACACAGGAACCTTGGCTTTTGCTATTGGGCATGACCCATCAACCACCTCTCCTTTCTCCATACCATCAACACTAGGTTTCCCACCATCTTCAAAAGCCATAGAGATTGATTAGTTGATAGAGAAGAATTGGCTGTGGGCTTGGAAGAGGAAGGAACTGTTGTAGGTGGTGATTTAATAGAGAGAGAGAGAGAGATTTGCATGAATAAGGTGGTAGGGGTCGTCTATATGGATGACCCATTCAATTGTAGAGTCTAACAAGCTAAGCATAGTATATTGTTTGGTGAGTCATGTGGTATTGTTTTCGGTATTTTCTTTTTAAGGGGGTTGGGATTTCACTGCCATGACCTACTCATCGCCTGTGTCCGTGGTTGAAATGGCCAATCACCCATGAAGAGATTCTGGCTTGGCAAGTCTCATGAATCAGAGAGATATCAATCAATGTTACATTTTCACACAACACCAATAAGACATATCTAGCCAAGCCAATGAGCAGCATTTTCTTGAGTAACTAAGATGAATCAATCACTTAAATTTAATATACAGATACTCATGAAGTTGATGGTTTCTAGAAGACAAAATATACTATGAATACTAGAAACTAAGAAAATAAAAGTTTAGGGCCACAGGAAGGGAGAGACTAATTATTAAAATCTAGAGTGAAGTGGTGGGGAAAGGCAAGTTAGAATTTGGAGCTAGAGATGAAATGACTTTGAATAAGGACCAACAGTCCCAAGCTGCTAGCTCAGCTAGTGAGACATCAAAGTCCTCCAGATTTTCTTAGAAAACCTGACAGTTTTCTTGATATGGTCCTCAAGAAAAGGAAGTTCTTACAGGAGAATTTCCTTCATCCGCCAGTGGGAATCTACATTATTGTAAGCAATATTCTCTATGTCATAATATGTAAACAATCTACATTATTTTGGTGCATAACTAAATTTATCAAAGAGTTAGAAATCTTCTTCCCTGAAATTGTAATCCAAATTAGATGATTTAATAGGGGAAATTTTAAAAAAGCATAAAACTTTTGGCTCATTTTTAAAAAAGTACACGAACATTTCAATAATTTTTTAAGCGAAAAAAAAAAAGAAAACATAAAGACAACAGTGCTTGATTGATGGAAATTTTTTAAGGGTTTAATCGTCACATAACAAGTATTTCACATATATTAGCTATAGAAAAACCACTTATCCCTTTATGTAATACAATACGAGAGAGACCCTTAAAATAAAGCCCTAATGGTGATGAAATAAGAACTTGGAGTAAGATGATCACAAAGATCAAAATGCATCGGTGCCTCAGGGTTGGAATTCTGAATAATTAGATATTTTTCTGCTACATTCGGGACTCAAACTCACTCACTCGATTAACACTCAATCAGCTAAGCTACAACTCAGTGACAAATAATTAGATCATAGATTAGCTCCATGAAGAGAGAGTTTTGGAAGAAATAGCTTGAATCATTAAACACATACATTCCTGTCAGCGAAGGGCCAATTTGGAATGGAGCTAACTACAGCTGTCATTGGATGTGCACAATCATCACTCCAACCAGATAATTGTAATTCTTGATTTAAGAGCTTCAAACTTCAAATGTAAAACATTGCCATATAACCCAATGGCATTCATTACTTGAATCAGTGTCGAATTTGAAAGTGCCAATCCATAATAGAAAGGTGAATTTGAATGGCTCGGATTTAATAAAGAGGATCCACTACACAAAAATAGGGGATGTTGGAGGCAGTCGCATTATCCCGAGAGAAATGTATAAACGGTACAAATTTTGCAACAATCAAGCATACAAAGGATTGAAAGTATTCTTCACAAGGTAACCACACATTTTATCCTGTGGTGAAGATCACATGAATGCAGCAGTAAATATCACTTCATTCTGGTGGTTGTTGGAAATGACTATTATCCAAACTTACTAGGGAGGATTCTCCCGTTTGGCACTTTGCAAGATTAGTAAAGGTCAAGTAAAGCCTCCATTTTTCAGACAAGGGGTCACGTCAATAGCACTTTAATTCAAGAAAATCCCACACGGAAGGTGTGCCATAGCTTTTGTGAGTGCTTTTAATTCAAGGTTCTTGAGCTCAAGTAATTTAATTGTGCACATTATCTTCAGGGGAAACTCAAACAAAGATAGTATCCTCTTCCATTTTGCTATATATATGCATGTTTCTTCTCATATTATTCAGTTTTCCCTGTGCAACACTATTATGTTTTCAAAGTTACACAAAAATGACACCAGCTTTCTAGAGAGAAAGAAATGTCCACTCCCAAAGTCAACGACTTATACAAATTGATATAACACTAGAATCTCACAATATTGTGGGGGCAGGAACTCAAGCATGTCATTTTTTGCCATTTGTAACTCCGACTACGACATTGCTCACCTACACAAAACATGGAGAGATGCAATATGATTAGTTAAGGTTCTCTCTTCAAGTAAAGTGCAGATTCCAGATCGGAATAGCTACAAAAAGGAGGAACCTACCAGTTTGCCACTTTCATCTACAGTCATGGGGTTCTCGACAACAACGGTTTGATTCTTGGCATGTGGCACTGGCTGCAAAGAACATAATGGTAAATCCACATATGAGATGGCATGAACGCTTTGCAAAATGAAAAAAAAAAAAAAAATCATCTCATTTTTAGGAAATGGGGGAGTTTGGAACATACTGCAGAAGTTGAGGGCAAGGATGTGGGTGTGGTTCCATTGGGTCCATGTACAGGGGCAGGCACCCACATGTTATTCATCTGCACACAAAGGAGTGATGAGTGTATAAACCAGTGAAAGTGTAAGCACAAATATATAAACTTCTTACATGAGGATATAAGCAACCCCATTGTGGATAGACCATGCACTGAAAAATCTCCTTGATTAATCCTAAACATTGTACGGGGGCAGTCTTCAAACCAACAGCTAAGGGAAAAAAAAATACTGAAACAGCCGATGGAAAGGCCAAATGTTGGGTGCATGGGATCATCCAATTCTGGTTTTAAAAAAGGCCTATTTATGGGAAGGCCCATCAAATCAACAGCCTTGTCTGCTGCTAAACACCTTTGGAGACAGCAGACAAGGACTGATGATACCACTAAGAATTACTCCATGAAAAGAAAAAATTAGAAGAACGTGATGAAATCTACTAACCCCAACGTTTGTTACATATTGGCAAACTGCACATTTGACTGATGGTGCTCCAAATGGGTACATAAGAGTTGTGCGGCAGTGACCACAGTTCACTTGAGCAACCTGATTGGCTGATTTTTAGCACGCACCCAAAAAAAAAGACCTCATGTTTAGAATATTTCAATCAATAAACAAAGGTTAGAAAGCAATTGCAAAGACACCCCAGATGTACAATGCAAGGGCCTAAACATTCTTAAGTAAATCCTTCCTAGAAAAGGATTGCCATTGCAACAAATCTTGACTGCTGATGCAGTGCAAGAGAAGTGTTAACACTATAATTGATTGAAACATCCACATATCTCCGTGAAATGAGGACTTGATCCCCCACTAATGACAGTACAGGTTCAACTGAAAACAAGTATCAAGCATCCAACAACCAAACTCTACTATCAAATCCAAACATGGGGATTGTAGCCTCAGCCAACTTTTCTAGCCACTTTATTAGATAACCTATCTCTTCATCCTTTGGGTTACTTCTAATCTCTTCAAGAGAAAATAAGACTCGTTTGGATGCATGGAGTGTCCCTTCTGAGGAAGTGTTTATATTCAGAGGAAATCAGAGACTTTCTTTTTCCTTACTGAATTCAAGATATCATTATTTGGTCATGCTGTCCTCAAGAGAAAAGGCTGTGTTATTTATTTATTTACATTACTGTAATATAGTTGCCTTGTTGGAGCTCTCCTTTTCCTAGTAGGGATGTCATAAATGATGCTCTGTGTTAATTTTCCAGAAAGTGACTTTTTGTTGTCATTAAACTTACCTTCCATGTGGCCAAAATGACTCATAATTTTTACTTTCTGTATCAACTGTAGCAGTTATTGATCAAGCAAAGGAAACTACTTTCCCTTTGCACATTGAAGAAATGGTCTTTTGCAGTTGGGTCCATTTTCTGTTTCATGTAGAGGAAATGAAACTCTCATAAACTAAAAGTCTAAGCAAGTTCAAGTACAACCAGAAATCTCCAAACACTTCCCATAAAAAAAAAATTCCCAAAGGAAAAGGAGGAAATGAAAAAAAAAAAAATTAAAGAAAACATGCTACACACATTAGGCTCTGTTTGGCAAAATGAAAGATGTTTAGACTTTGGCAGAAGAAAATCTGCAACCTGAGAACCATTTCATCTCCACAGTAATTCATCTCTTGAATACAAAAGGTTGTTTTTCCAGGAAGCAAATTTTTTTGTTCTTTTGCCAAACAGAGCCTCACACAGTACAGCCACCTGCAAGAAGATGAAAAGCATGACAAATATGCACCTGTAACTTGACACATATAAATGAAATCATTGAAAACAAATAAAGAGGATGATATCAGATAATTTGCAGAAAGTTTGCAGAAATGAACCTGCTCTTGCATGATTAATTGTTTGACAGCAGGAGCATCTCACACTTGTTGCACCACGAGTATACATCAGCAATGTCCCACAACCTCCACAAACAAGATGAGACATTTCCATTCCTGCAGAGAAGTTTTTATTCAAAAACAACTCAAACAAGAAACACAGCAGAATCAATTGAAAGGTGAAACAACTTAATCCTAAAAACGTAATTATGCTGTATGCATAGCATAAAATTTCTTGGAAAGCCTTCTCCCACATTTTTCTCTCGCAAGAGACAAGTTGCTAATCACCACTGGCAACTAGAAACATAAGAACTCTGTGACAAAAGCCGAGTATGATACCAATTACAAATTTTACATCAAGGAGGAACTAAGGGTAGAAAATATATAAGCTTACCAAGATAAGACAATAAAAATGGAATAAAGTCCTAGAGACCTTGATCTTGTTAGGTTTATCAAGAATGCAAACCAAGGATATTGGTTATAGAAATTTAGATATATGTGTACCCACCTTACACGAATTTTCTATCTTGAATGGATCAGATAGTGATTGGCTTCGATTGACCCATAAACCACGCCAACCCCCTTATTAAAGGGGCACTTTCATAAAACCAACAGTCTTGCATTGATGCATGGAGATGAGTGTCAGCATCAATGTTTTTTTACATGGTAACAATAAACCTCATTAATTAAAATAATTGTAATACAATAAATCTTTTAAAAAAAACTTAGCATCACCGTACCAAACTCCAGGCCAAACGTTAGACGCTTTAGCATTTCAACTTTAAAGTCCATGAAATACCCAATAAGTGCATTCACTCCATGTAATAAATACACTAAGGTGGCTCTATGAAATAACAATATAGGGTAGTTTCTTTTAAAGGAATTTGACATATGAAAAGATAAAATATTTTAGGCATGTGCCGCATCTAACCCCACCCATAAAAACTTCAGATCATGTGTCCTACTTTTGTGCCCCCAGCGATCTTTGTTTCTAATAGAATGTGGCAGCACAGAAGTCCCCTTTCCAGGATGGGCTATCAGCAGGCCTTACTTCGCGCCCCAAACGATCCCAGTCAACCATGGCAACACGTCAGTCCCCTCCAGTGTTGTGACCTCTGGGTTGTCTTCTTCTTAACTATTTTTGTGGGTCCTATACAAACTACGAGCCCAGATTTTTCATTGAGGACGTGGGATGACATTCAACAGACCTGGTCACCTAACATACCCATTTAACTAAAAGAAAGTTTTAGAACAAATGCACCAATATTTTGCCAAATACTTCAAAAGGCATCTTACACTTTACTACTTTAGAGCTCCAGGTGTGAATTTTTTTCCAAGCTAACATAATCAGGAATATATCTGAGATCACAGGTTTAATAAATCAGACTCGTGGTCGTGGGTTACCCTCATATTGACTCAACTCAGCCAAGTTGCAAATTGGACTCGGGACCCGACTTGGCCATGGTCGAGTCTGAGTCGATTAGGCCGAGCCCCATGGCTAAGTCCCATGAGATTCAGCCGAGTCCCTTGCGACTCAGCCAAGTCCCTTAGGACCCGACTTGGTAAGTGCCGAGTCTGAGTCAACTCAGCCGAATTGACTCGGACTCGACCAATTTTTTAAAACATGCCCTAGAGCCAATAACTTCTAAAAAAATATAAAAAATAACCTAAAAGAAAGAAAAATAGGAAGTATAGTTCTATGAATCTAGAATTTTAGGATTTGTTTCGTTTCATTTTTTCAATAATGAATTTAAAGTTTTATAGGTGCCCACTTTCATATTTCATGGAGTCAGATGAATTGTACGACGATCTACAAATGCTTGGATCTTTAAAAATAGCGGTTTATTCTTCTAGACTCAACTGTCAAATGTCCCTAAGAGACTCCAACAGATTTTTTCTTCTCAATTAGAAAAAAAAAAAAAAAAAATTGCACGTAGGGCCCAAAAATCATAGGAAGCGGCCAACTAGGTGACTAAGTGGTGATCTGACTCAGACCAGCTGATTTTTCAAATCATGCTGGGTGCTACATAAACTTAATGGAAGTAGAGATAGGTTAGTGGAATACTATGCATTATAGTTTTCAAAATAGGAATCGTATCGCAAATCGTTCATAGCCATGAATCGAATTGAATCGCAAATCGTAGGATTTTCTTTTCTAATATAAATGAAAAATAATCAAAAAATAAAAAAAGTAATTATACATAACCATCCATTTTTTTCATTTATAGCAATATACATACAATAAGTAAGTCTATCATACAATCATATCAAGAACATTACGACATATATATGTATATTTATATATATATGAAATAAATGATGTGTAAATAGTTAAATAAGTTTAAGGTATCAATATATATTATCTTTAAATCAAAATATAAAAATAAAAATCTAGTCCAAACCATCAATCTTACACGGTAGGCTATCTCTTAAAGTTAACAAAGTGTTCTAAAGAAAAAAACCAAAATAGATTAAAAAAGAAGAAGATATAGACAAGCACTATACATACAGTCGAATGCTTTAATTAAATGCATGTTCTTTATTCATTTTTAAAACCTCATCAAAGCTGCAAAAGATTTCTTAGGAGGTTTCATTAACTACTAAATAACCTTTTAAAAACAAAAGCGCTAAAAGAAAGAAAAAATAAAGGTAAAAGATTATTAATATTAACTTATTGGCTGTGGTTATTCTTGCTTAGCCGAATCGTTTGAATCGTAAGATTCGATGAAACGAGTAGTGATTCATAGGATTCACACCTTAATCCTAAGATTCATCTATATATGGGATTCGTTGCATGGATACGAATCGTTTCCCGTAAGATTTAGGACACGAATCTGGATTCGGGATGGCTATGCTATGCATCACTAATTGTGATTTAGATTAAGGGGCACTTTCAGAAAAACACTTAGATTTGCATTGGTGTGTGGAAATGACTGCCAGACAACGAAGGAACAAAAAGACAGAAAACATGACTGAGATGTGTATGCTAAGGTGGACGTGTGGAGTAACAAGGAAGCATAGGGGTGTGGCTCCAACATAACAGAACCAAGGAATGTCCTTGGGATGGTTTAAGCATAAATTTCAAGGCCCACCTTAGGAGAATCCAAACTATACAATCCTCACCCCAACTCCAAAAACCCCAAAGCCCTCCGGGTTGACATGTGACGAAACTCTACTTAAATTAAAGTAATATTCACCTTCAAATTGAAACATCCTAACTTAAAACTGCTAGTATTCAAGCCCCTTAAACTGATATGATTGTTGTAGCAAGTAACATTCATAATCCATTAATTAGGTAGTGGTCCTAGATGGAAAATTTCCCACATGTATGCATGCTTAGAGATGTATTTGTATACAAATAGGGTGTAGGAGTCACCAGAAGTCCAGAATTTTAATTATAGAACACCATTTGCATGGATATAATATATCTAAGCATTGTATTTTCCAAGTATGATGTCCTATTATTATAACGCAAATCAAGAATGACCACATAAGTGACAAAGTTTAGGCAGATAAAGTACATAATCAAATGCAGTGGATAAAGATGCACATAACTATGCAATTTCAAATAATAAGACTGACAAAGAGGAAGAGAGAAAGGACCGGGAGTTATAGTTTGGCATACTGCACAGCGAACACTTGGGGCTCCTCTAGGGTAAAGAAGCATATTTCTACACCCACTACACACAAGCTGGCTCTGCATACCTGCAATTTCAGTACAATTGACCCATATTAAGTTACAATATGAAAAATATCTATAGAAGGAAAAAAGAAAATAAAAAAGTCCCCACAAAGAAACATAGATGGCAAAGTTACTACTTATTTACATAGTTAGTTATAGAAAAGAACCGACAAGAACATAAACAAGAACAGCAAAAGGATCCCTATAATTCAACCTGCCCAACACAGATGGTATCATCTTCATAGATTCAAGAAGAAAAAAAATTCTAAAGAAGACAACAGAAAATTCATGCATTTATTTATGAGGGGAAACTACCGGAAAAACCCTCTAAGGACCCCCCACTTCGTGGCAAGGCACATTATCGCCTTCCACACGGGAGGGGTCCTTGTGGGGATTTATATATATATATATATATATATATATATATATATATGGGTAATATTCATATACATCTATCCCTCACTATTTTTGGTGAGGGACACCCCAAAAGGGGATGTTTCAAGTACAAAAGTGTACTTGATGTGAGGTACAAAAGTACACTTTTGTACTTGAAACTCCCCCTTTTGGGGTGTCCCTCACCAAAAATGGTGAGGGATGGATGCATATGAAGACCCCCCTATATATATATATATATATATTTGTCTTCTTGTGACATGATTGATATCGACCATTCAAGGCTACCACCTATATATTTTTTACACGATGCTGTATCATGTCGAAGCCCTTTTCATTCAACGGAGAACCCACTTCCTGCGATCTTTTTCTTCCAGCAATCACTCAGGGTCTATGACAAACTCGGATTCTCTCCATTAAGAGGTTGGTACACACTTTAAACACCTTCATTTATTGAATGATGCCCTCCCGAAAAATCATAATCCGTCTTAGTTATCGGTTTCTAGTTTGAGAAACCCTAGATAATCGAAATACAGTCTCTTTTTTGCCTTATGAAGATGTAACAGCTGGTTTATTTAGGATGCATCCTGTCTAGAAGTCCCCTTTTAAGCGACATGTTTATGGTCCCGAAGACATCATCGAATAAATTAGTTGTAACGGTCGTCGTTATTGTGGGTAGTCTCTTAAATGTGTTACTGTTTATATATATTCTGCAATTTATAATTGCCACATAGTAATGTCTGATGAAACATGTCATAAAGGAGAGTTTGTTACAAAAAGTTAGCCCATTCAGGCCAGATTCATTCATTATAGTCGATGGATTCCAAAAAATAGGTTTTCATCTCCATCCTGTGAATGGTATCTAAACAAAGACTGCAATTTTAATCTTTCTCTAGTTGCTCTAGTTTCTCACACTGCTATGTAGGTGTTTGTCTTAATTTAAGCACATCTTCCTCACTAGCTAAAGTGTTTTTATTGTTATTTAATGATAGGATGCCAGACAGCGAGGTGTTGTTCATATTCCACTACGATGGCAACTTCGAATTCGATATAATTCGTCCGGTGTACAACGGAGGAAGGCAGAAGATGAGATATTTACCGATGGACATAACATACGCGTCTCTGGTTAATAAAGCAAACGAAGCAGGCAATTGTGGCCCATCAATCCAGAATTTAAACTTACAATACCTCCATCACAACGGACGAGCATTTTCATTGGCTAGCATTGACGATGATAACGATGTAACGAGAATGTTGAAAGCATCAGGGAATGATGTGAATGGTATATATCTATACGTGTTCAACTGCGAGAATGATGGGCAGCATATAGGAGGCGAACAACGGAGGTACGTGTATTGATTTTACCACTATGCTTGTATGTTAACAAATACTACTTTCTTCCCACTCTTGCTTACCTTTTCAATGACTCGTTGTAGGTTTCAAGGGACCTATAAAGATCGCACTTGTCCGAAAAAACCGAGGAACGTGTCAAGAGTTTCGAATAAAAAAGAGGTCATGGAGCCATTGAAATCTCATGAACTGCCTACTGTTGATCTGCACGAGGATGAAGACATGCATTTTGAAACTATACATAATGATTTGAGTCCAGATCAACCGGTTGGACAAGCAGAATTTGCTGATGATATGGACGACATGTTTTCTCAAACCGTACCTGCCGATTTGAGAACACTTCAGTCGGTCGGACAAGAAGAAACTGTTGATGATATGGACGTTGGCAAAGTTTCTCATGGTAACATAAAAATTGAGAAACAAAGCCCCAACAAACATATCCGTGGGATCCCAACGTTGAAGGGCAAAGTCAAGACTGACAGAGCGAATCCATCCTATATGGCAAATGTCTCCAATGAAGCCCCACATTTAGATCTAGATGACAATATGGTGCCTGAGGAGGTTAACACAGATATCGGTTCCAACTCGACAAGGGAAATGTGGCTTGGTCGCGAATTTCCTGATCGACAGAACTTTAGAAACACTCTTGCTAAGTTTGCGATTTACGGAAACTTCACGCTCAAGCACCTTAAGACCAACTTGACCAAGGTCACGGCACGTTGCAAAGATCCGGAATGTCCTTGGCGAATTCATGCTTCTATCGTCGAGTCGGGGCCGCAATTCAAGGTCCGGACGTACAATCCAAACCATCGATGCTCGAAACCAATAATGGGTATGGCGCATCGACAGGCAACGTTGGCACTTATTACAGAGTTCATCATGGATAGAGTCAGGCAAAATCCAGATCTGAAACCAAAGGAGATAATGAACGACTATCAGATGGAATTCGGGTCAACCATTAGCTATAGAAAAGCACTTATTGCAAAGGAAATGACATTGCGTATAGTCCGGGGGTCGTACGAAGATTCATTTAAGATATTGCCTCTCTATTGCATTGAATTGAAAATGGCCAACACTGGGACCGTAACAAACATAGACACCGTGGATGACCGTTTCAAGAGATTTTTCTGAGCGTTCGGACCATGTTTATGATCGTTCACGTGCTCCTTGAGGCGATTGATTGCTGTTGACGGCACACATCTCCGAGGCAAGTATCCAGGTGTTTTGCTTGTAGCGGTGACACACGATGCGAACCACAAGCTCCTCCCCATTGCCTTTGCCTTTGTGGAAGCGGAACACCGTGATAGTTGGGAGTGGTTCCTCACAAACTTATTCATATCTTTGGGAGAGCCCTCCAATTTGACTATTGTTTCGGACCGTCAAAAGGGTCTTGTCCCAGCGCTCAAAAACACCATACCTGCAGCAATGCATTGTTACTGTTGCCGGCACATTGCAGAAAACATAAAGGCAGCTTTCAGTGACGGGGCTATCGTCCTTAAATTTTGGGGTGCGGCAAAGTCATATAGGCCCTGTGAGTACGAGGCTTACATGACGGATATACGTGCAGTTAGCCAAGACGCGTTCAACTACATTGACGCAATTGGCCGGGAG
Organism: Umbellularia californica; assembly: GCA_028538565.1. Taxonomy (NCBI): domain Eukaryota; kingdom Viridiplantae; phylum Streptophyta; class Magnoliopsida; order Laurales; family Lauraceae; genus Umbellularia; species Umbellularia californica. The sequence continues at coordinate 7,968,110 of JAPQWN010000006.1, read as the reverse complement.
CGTTGGGCGAATGCATACGTACAAGGGCGTCGGTATGAAATGCTAACTAGCAATGCGACCGAGTGCACTAACGGTCTCTTAAGAGACATAAGAGTCCTGCCTATTACCAAATAGGTAGAAGAGATACGTGCCAAGTTAATGGAGTACTTTCAAAAGCGTCAGCTCTTGTCCCAATCGGTGTCCACCCGTCTTACTCCGTATGCAGAGAAAAATCTCAGCCAAGAAATGGATGAAGCTCGCCGAGTTCATGTTCGGGTGGCTGGCCTCATTGAATTTCAAGTTCAATCTGCGGAATACGTTGACGTCGTTGATCTCGAACGTAAAACCTGCACATGTCGAAAATGGGAGCTATTGGGCATCCTTTGTTGTCACACACTCGCATCAATGAAAGTCAGAAATTATGATCCGTACGATTTTTGCGAGCACTGGTACCTGTCAGAAGTGTATCGTTCCACGTACAGTGAACTTATACATGCCACTCGAGACAGCAAGCAGTGGGAGCATACATCAGACATGAGGGTCCTTCCACCTATAGCTACCAAACAGCTAAGACGTCCTCGTAAGAAGAGACTTCGAACCGAAGACAGTTACCGTCAGCGAAAGGTAGTCACCTGCTCGAACTGTAGAGGAAGGGGACATAACCGTGGAAGCTGCTGCAATCCTCCAGCCCTCACTTGACTGTAAGGTTGAAGGACATAACCTTGCTTTTGATTCCATTTTGAGGCCTTCATAGTTGTATATGTGTTGGTGATGTATATATGTCCTTTTTTGGCTGTAGTATAAGTCACGCTTGTAGACCAATTTGTAAATGGTCTGCGGAATATTTTGGCTAATTATGTCAGCTTGTACATGTTGAACAAGGATACCACATTGTATGCAATGACAAAGGAGTAAAACTTTTTGGTAAATTATGATTGTTGATGTGAAATGAAATATATGATCCTCTCTTACTTTCCTTTTTCTATCCAAGACAGCTATATAAAACTGGCTACAGCTATATATCGATGACATTACCAGTCAAATCCATCTTATACTAGCCATCTCAATTGATTTGAATTGATACCAGCCATCTGAAACTGCCAGATTATTCTTATCCAATTGGTACTATAATTGGTATGAGAACTCTGCATCAAATTTCCAATCATCGATAGCCCAGTAAGTAAATGGATTTGAATCATCGATAGTGCAGACTGTAGTGAAATAATCAATATCGACCATCTGATTGATTTGGTAAATAGCCGATATCGACCATATAACTGAACTTAAAAAACTGCAGAAAAAAGTGACCATCCAATTAACCTACCGATATCGACTAGTATTGACTTTAAAAACATTTGAGACCAGTCGATATCGACCATTTAACTGGACAGCAAAATTTCTGCAGGAAGTGCCTGTTCAGTTAACTAATCGATATCGACGATAGCAAAGATAAGTCAAAATGTGTAAATGGTCGATATCGACGATTTAACTGAGGAAAAAATTCCTGCAGGGAAATTTGACATCCAGTTAACTCATCGATATCGATTGGCTCAATGATAACATGATTTCTGCATGGTATAGGTATGCAGGTAATTGGTCGATATCGACGATTTAACTGAGGAAAGAATTCCTGCAGGGAAAATTGACATTCAGTTAACTAATCGATATCGACTACTTCAATGCTTTACAAAAATCATAATATAGTCGATAGTGACAATTTTACTGAGAAAAGAATTCCTTCAGGGAAATTGACATCTAGTTAATTTATCGATATCGACTGGTTCAATGATAACATATATTCTGCATGGCATAGTGATGCAGATAATTGGTCGCTATCGACAAGTTAACTGAGGAAAAAATTCCTGCAGGGAAATTGACATCCAGTTAACTCATCGATATTGACTGGTTCAATGATAACACTGGTATCTACATAATATAGTGGTGCAGTTATATGGTCGATATCGACCGTTTTCAAATATAGTGGTATTTGAATTGGAAGGAGAAGCCTTCATATATTTCATATCAAGCGAGTGTGCCTCCCATATATTGGTACAAAAATCAAATATAGTCGATATCAAGCCACTTAAAACAAAAGACTGTCATAACCCCCATATATTTCATTCTCTTGCTTCACCTCACTTCACCGTCTATCCAAACATGCGAGTGTGCCTCCCAGCGACACCAGGTACAAATAAAATAAAACATTTGCAGGACAACAAATAGAAGGATGAGAAATAAATAAAATAAAAAATTTGCAGGACGACAAATAGAAGGATGAGAAATAGGTGGTAAAAGCATTATCCGGTTAGTGTGTGTCACACCAGATGGACCGAAAGAGTTCTATAAAAAAAAAAAAAAACCCCCTCTTAGGAATTTAGAAGAACAATCATGTGGCTTTAATAAAAGATGAAGGAATTTAGATAGAGCCTTATTCTTTTTAAAAAAGGGAGCTTTATGGGGTAAAAATAAGTGGGGGGAAGAGAGCTCCACCAAATGTTTGTTCTTTGTGGTTTTGTGTAAAGAGTACATTGAGGAAGGTTTTCCATCAGAGCTCCTAGTTTTGGGACAAGAGGAAGAAGGTTTAGTTTTGGTCCTGTTTTTGTTATTGGTTTTCTTTGAGTAGGGTGTGAGATTAATTTCCAAGGAGATTGTATGATGTGCACCTTGTTCCAAAGGAGGCACAGACTGAGTGATGCTTCAATATAAGTTGTCTGAGATTGTTCATTTTGTTGGGTGGTGTCCCCAATTTTCAAAAGCAGAGGTCATAAAGGTAGAGGACTACAAAATGAGATTTCATAAGTTGGATCTTTAGTGTTCCAATATTGAGAAACTGTTTGAGGTATCTAATACAGGAGCTTGGATTTTGTCCAGAATATCCATCAAAATGTCTTTGGGAAGCAGATTCAATCTTGAGATAAAGGCACCTGCTTTGGCTTGAGAGTGGAGAGACTTTACATGGGTCGGGGGGACAAGTGGCAACTGCCAAAGTGACTAACAGTTGATCATTACAGAGGACTGTTGAGTTCAACTCCAGTTTGTATAACCTTGAAATGAAGCAGACAACAAACTACAAAACTTTGGATTGTCTCTGTTATATCCATGCAGTATGTGGCACATCCCAACTGAAGGGCTTACATGGAACAATTATTTAGAAGTAAATTTTCAGGTGGGGCCCATTAGAAAATTGGTCTCAATCATTGACCTGGTGGAACCCCGGACAAATCATGCAAAGGATGGAGAGACAAGTGTCAATTAGTGTTGTCAATGTCTCTCTTCTTTTGTTCTACGACAAGCGAATGTGACACACGATGGCTCTCCAAACAGCTTATTTTCAAAAAGGGATACATGTATCACTTTATCTGTTTACTACTGAGAGACTATTGACTGTCTACTGTTGTGTTGAGAGAATTTCAAGTTTACAGAGATGAAAACAGGAAAGGTTTTGCTCAATTCAACTTAATGGGAAACAGATAAAAAATTCCCAAAAGATTTATTTGCCAAATGTGACCTTAGGGACCTAAACAGATGGCGTTTGGCTTAGTTCAAAAAAGTACCTGAAGCACATTTGTAGAACCTATTTTTTGGGACAAAAAAATAGTATAAACAAGCTGTTATACAACCAAGCAAATGTTTGGTTCCAAAAAATGGATGACAAATTTCATTCACATTATCATTATCAAGCATGGAAGGGATGCTTCTGCAACTGTTTGGTTTAAAACAACCAATAAAATGTTTGGTTCCAAAAAATGGATGGATTCTATTGAACAACCCAAGCAAAAGAGGCTACGGACATGGAACTTGGTTCGCAAAGAACCTGCAACTGTTTGGTTCCAAGCAAACGGACATGGAACTCGGTTCGCAAAGAACCTGCAACTGTTTGGTTCCAAGAACTAAAGCAAAAGAAGCTTCAGCCATGAACAGTGGTTTGTTTTATTACCATGAAGAAGGATACTTCCGTTAATGCAGTGAACTCCTTTTCAAAAATCCATCGAAAGCAATTCTTTATTAGGGCAAAAGCGAAAAAAACAGTAAAATATGCACCTCCATCTAAGAATCACGATTTTGAATGGAAAACGAGGGAAGGCGCCAAAAGCTTCTTGGGACCACTGGCTGGGACCAGACCTTGAAAGGGAAAATGTCGGTTTCGACAGACGAAGGGAACAGAGAAAGGAGACGACAGCGGAATGAGGGAAAAATGGGTTCAAATAGTCATGTGAAAATGACTTCATTGGTCGATATCGACCATTTCATTAAACAAATAAAAAAAATAAAATGGGCCCAGGGGTCCTCTCCGGTCTCCAACTTTAAACAGGGTCTACATCCATCCATGGGGCTACTTGCCGGTTTTTTCCGGTCGTTTCCCCTATTTCTGATTATTAGGTAAAAATTACCGCACCCCTCGAACAGTCTCCAATATCAAGAATGATTACATGACTTCTGTGATTGATGCAATCTGTAGAAATTAACAGATATGGTGCGACTGCACACAATAATTTCCTTCAGTCAACTACAACTGACCTCGGCTGGTAAACAGGCTTATGTAGCTATTGCCAAGTACAAGGCAAAGCTATGTATATCTTATCTCTCTCATCTTGATGTTCTCCCATATCAAAGCCAGAGGTAAAACTCATCTATATCATGTCTCTTTGTGCACCAAAACAAATGCATAACCATAAACAATGGTCAACAGCATGAGAGAATTATACTATAGGCCATAAATGCAAGATATATACTCTCATAGAAACTGAACACTGTTGATCATAATTGAAAACTGTCATCTGAAGCTAAACCAAATGGAGTTTAATATACACCTTATAGTGCTCCAACTTGACACACCTTAATACCTTATAGTGCTCCAACTTAATAACGCCCCCGCCCCCCCCCGCCCCGCCCCACCCCGCCCAAACTCACAATGCAAAAAAATGCAACGAGAGTTTGGATAGGAATAGACGAAAGTAGTCAACAGTATGACTCTTATGAAGAAGTCGACAATTTGCACAAGAGTAGGAACAAAAGGAATAGATATGATGCCCAGCCGATAGTGATGCCAAACAAGGTGGCATTGACCTCGATGTGATTGCTGTGTTCGTGAAACACTTCATTTCTGGCAATATGAACACCACTTTTGTTGACTCAGTGGAGTGGAGTGCAGTAGGAGACAGCAATGTTAAGGTCAGAGAGGAGCCATCCTAGCCAAATGATTTCTGCTTCGCTAGATGATAAAGAACAGCAAACTGCCTTTTGGACTTCCATGCAATTAGGGAATCACCTAAAAAGACACAACAGCCAGTCATGGAGCGTCGATCTACAACATCACCAGCCTAGTTGGCATCAGTATAGGCTTGTAGAACAGGAGCAGAGGTGGATGGATAGAAATGTAATGTGCTATGGACGTAACAAAGAATGTGAAGAAAGACAACCTAGTGGGATGTATGGGAAGCAGAGACAAATTGACTAGCAAGATGCACCGCAAAAGTTATATCTGGACACCCTTGCTTGTAGCCTTTGGCCATGAGTCGTGCCTTGTAGTGTTCCAGTGATCCGTCAAAGCGAGTCTTAACCTTGTAGATCCATTTACAACCAATAGGGTGTTTGTCAATAGGAAGCGGAAATAGGTCCCAGGTGTGGGTTTTGTCTAGACTTCGAGCTTCTAGCTCCTTAGCCATGGCTTCTTGTCATTCTGGAGACTTGGAAGCTTCTTTGAAATTGTTAGGCTCATAAAAGGAAGCAACAGGAGAAAGGCAAGAATCTAATGGAGGCAATAATGATGGGCTTAGGTAACCAAATTGAGATGCAAACCATTTAGGGGGGTGGTGATAACGAGAAAGGCAACGTCGGGTTGCTCTTCAAGGGGACCGACATCCAAAGGAAGAGGAGAGCTACTTGAGAAAGTGTCAGGTGGTGCAAGAGGAGGCATGTTTAACATATTAAGAAAGGGATCACCAGTGAGAGGTGTGGAAATATTTTGCTCAGGGACTGACTTGCAAGGCTATTGGTTGAGTTGACTCAGAGATTTGGATGTCTTGAGTAAAACAAGCAAGACTGTGATATTCTCTTACCCTCTGCGTATGAGTCTGGTAGTGTCTGGGGTAGGGGTTGTTTGGATTGGAGAGAGAGAGAGAGAGAGAGAGAGAGAGAGAGAGATTCAAACAAGGATCTTCCTTGAGTATTGCTTTCAATTCACTAGAGGGCAAAGAAGATGATAAAAGGAAAATGGATTAGGTTTAAAGTTGCAATTTCTTTCTAATTCCTTTTTTTTTTTCAAAAGCTCTTTGTTTTTCAATAAAGCCACCAAGAAAATCACTAGTCGACTGAGTTACTAGGTGAGTCAACCACATTCAACCAAAGTTCGTTTCAATGAGTTTCATTGAGTCTTCTCTTTTTCATCAAGCCAAATCAACTCGGTCAAGTCCGGCTAAGTGGAGGTGAATTTTGAACAATGATAAAGATAAAGCACGATCAATCCACATGCATAAAAATTCTCATCCTTTTTTTACCTTTTTCAATCAGCAAATTGTCCATTAATATAATTACCCATCACAACACGCTTATGGTTCATATCACTGCTTGGATTGCTTCTCAGGGGGAAATAACACATTAGGATCATGATTAGATAGAATATGACTTTTGGGCAGCTTCTTGTCGCCTAAATTTCTGTATAAACAGTTTCATACTAGCATTCATTTCATGCAGCTGCCAAATTCAGATGACCAATATCCACTGAAGATCGGTTTCCTTGCAAACTTATTTTCAATAAATGTCTTTCTTTCACAAAACCTATCAATTCCATTTCTACTTGTCTCAATTTACAATCTGCCCATTTGGATTTTTTTTTATTATTATTTGAGAATCAGAATCTTTAGGCTGAGTGGCTACTCATTTGGATGTTGTAGAACTTCTCTTCACATTCCTCCTTTCTGCTCTCTCTACTTAACCCACCCTTTCCATCACCCAAACAGCAATTCCATTTTCAATGAAAACAGAGATCATGCAGTAATCCTGTTACATGTAACTTTCAAATGCTCTGTCTCTAAGCAAATGGCAAACACCCAAAACAGATAGTATAAAGATAAGATTGACAAACAAGATTATGATAGGCTAAAAGAATGGGATTTGAGTTTAATTTCATTAGAGGATTGCATCAGAGTAAAGACTTCATGTGAATAGGATAAGCTATCAGATCTGATTTAATAAGATCTCTATCAAAGATGAAGTTTTCTCCCCTCCCCCAAAATCCGCATAGTCAATTTCTCCCATCGATTCTTACAACAACGACACAGGAATCACAAAACGTGTTGAAAACAAGAATCCGGATAATCGAGTGGTTTTCCCTCTCTCTTGAGATCTTTTCCAACCAAACAAACAAGAATCTAAAGATGGAGATTCTCAAAAAAAAAAAAAAAAAAAAGCGGGGATTTCATGAAATACCTTTGAAAGTTGGAGAGAATCGATGACCACGAAAATGCGGAAACCTAGAAAGAATCGCTTAGCCGATGTCCGAGTTTCTCGATTGAAATCGAAGAAATTTTAGAGATTCAACGGAAAAGGAGAGGATTTTGAATGCTTCCGCGTAATGTGGTGGAAGAGGAGTCTCTCTCTATTCCATTTTTACTTTACTTTTATTTTATTTTATGGTAGAGTTTATCGTGTCTTCATTTCAATTCATTGTTGCCATGTAATATTACAATAAGTCTCTATTTCTAGAAAGTTAACGCCTGATGCCATCGTGGCCGTCGCTGTGGGTGAGTAGGAAAAACAATAAAAAAAATCTGACGGTAAGAAAAAAAAGAGAGGAGTTTCACAAGCCCACGGTGTTGGTGTCTTTTTAGAAGACTTTGTGATAATATTATTGCGATAATTTTATAGAGTTCACAATGGTGTCTTTTTAGAAGACTTTGTGATAATATTATTGCGATAATTTTATAGAGTTCACAATTACATTCAGCATAATCAGACGTAGAAAACCATCCAATCTTCTTGTCATCACGATAAATTGGACATGGACATGACGTGGACGTAGATGTGTCTGGTTAACTTGTGAGCTCCTACATTATCCTCCTTTCATACACGTTGAAATCCCATTTAATTTTAGGGTTATCATTGTGGGCGCAGGATGGAAAATGTGAATTATGATGGTCGGCTTGGGTCGGTTACACATGAGGCCTACCAAATCGTCCTCCTGTCAGCATAGTGTGTAATGTTTGATTGTGGCTTTGATTGGTTTTGGACAAAACAGGGCTAAGATATCAAGCATAGTTTGGCTTTTGAAAGACACAAGTTTAGTCGGTGAGATTGGGTTCTGATTTTGTAATTAATTATAAAATTGGAGTTTAAGTTTTATTTTAATTTTGACTCAATTTCAAAATTGATTACATAATATGGACCCTTCATCTAATCAATTCAGATTTAAAGGGACTCTTGAGGACTCGCCTCCATCACGAATTTCTCTTTTTGCATATTTTCTCTCTTGGTAATGTATAGTTTCTTTTTAATATAAAACAATTGCCTTTATTTTCTAATTTAAAATATTAATGTATATGAGATTTTAATTATGATTAAGTCAAAAAATAATTAATTATATTTTTAAAATGTTGCAGACCCTATACTTTTTTTTTTAGGATTTTACCAATAAAAAGCACTTTAGATGGATAGACAAAAAACTTCACTTTATTTTCCCTCATACGGTAACACCAAACTAGTATTTTCACCCAAAAGTCCTTTTAAACTAATTTTTCAAGGGTCGCATAGGGTAAAAATTGTGTTGAATACATACTTATTAGTTCAGTTCATTAACCCAATCTATGATTCTTCCTTTTCTTCCTCTACAATGACGTTTTCTCTTCATATTTGAGTCTTCTTCATTAAATTGGGTTTGAGTTCGGATAAGAGAGGAGGATGAAGACGCCGTGAAAATTTTATCTTTCATATGCGTATCGACCCTAAAAATATAGGTAAAGAAAAAAAGGACTTTTGGGTGGGAATAGCAGTTTGGTATGAGGGAAAATAAAGTGACTTTTTTAGTAAAATCCTCATTTTTTTTTTCTTACGGACATGTGTGTGTATGCTCATGTGTTAAGTACGCATGGTCAAACTAGTCCTATATTAAGAGGATGATGGAGCATATCATATCTTAAGTGAGTTGTCCAATTTATATTTTAAGATATGTTTGGTTTGGTATCATGTGTTATAAAACCTTATCTATATAAATCCAAGAAAAATGTCAATTTAGTTTTCCTCCGACCAAATCTGTCTTTCCACAAAGAAATCCTTTGTTTCCCAAATTCTTTTTTGGAGATCGATATCTACCATCCTCTAAATAAGTGAGGGTCGATATCAACCTCAGCTAGTAAAAGAACTATTTTCCTTCATCTTATTCCCCCTCACCTGTTTAGAGTTGATCCTCGAAAAATTAGGTTAAAAAATTTTCTGGGCGGAAAGACCAGTTTAATAAGATGGAAACTAAAATGACATTTTCGGTCCAGGGTGCATTTAAAGTGTTTTTTTTTTTTTTTAAATCCTCTAAATCCAATGTATGATGAATCAATATTATTAATGATTTTTACTAGAGGCGAAGGCCTGATTTAAGCCTCGTGACCAGTCACATTAGCTACAAGGGATCAAAGCCCACAGCTCAAAGACAAAAAAAAACACAGTCCAAAGGGTCGGCACGACGTCACGTCCATGCTATTTTTGGTTCAAGTCTTTTCTTCCCATCTTAGGTAATGACAGCCATGTCCTCTCATTTTTTTTATTTTTTATTTTTTTTTAATTTTTTCCTGGTTGGCCCATTTAGCGAGTGATATTTTAAAATCGAAGACCCATGGATCTATCCCTAAGCATTTATCTAAAACTAAGGTGCCAACCATACTTGACCTCATTTTATTTTGTAAAAGAAATTAATTCTTCACAAAGTATGTACAACTTGCACACACTAGCCTGCTTGTTTGGATGCATTTCTAATTAAATTTTCATTTTTAGAAATTTCTGACATTGTTGTCAGAGGTTGCTATGAAATATTTGGATTTGGTTGTTTGGAAAGTGAAATTTCGGAAGCCAGCTTTAAAAATTGTCACTTTAGCCTCGAAAATTCAAATTGCAGCTGCCCAAATTACGAGTTATCTTATACTTGAGCATTTGAGAATCGAAGGAAGACAACATTTGAAATCTTTCTTTTGTTCAATAAATGAAATTTAAGAAGTTACAGCTTTATAAAATGTCACTTTAGCCTCTAAAATTCAAATTTCAGCTGCCTAAAATATGGGTTGCACTTGACAGCATGTGGAGAGTTTGCATATCCTCCCAATTGGAATTCTTTCCTACAAACAAAAAAAAAAAAAACCAACATCACAGCAGCAATTCGGATCTAGAAAGTTCAAAGCAAGTTGCAGGATGGTCCTAGTAAAGAAAGGTTGATGCTGACTGAATACAACTAGTGGCCTGATTCCTCCCTATGAGTAGATTTTTAATCATTCTCTTGTTAACATGTCAATTTTAATCACAACCCATTAGATGTCAAGGTCTTTACAGAATCAGGGGTCCTGACCTGTTGGCCCCATCAAACCCAACTCAAACGGCCTGGTAATTCAGGCTCTAGTTTGGTCCTATTTCACTTTCAGGAAGGTTTAGATTTTGACACTTATCAACCAATTTTTAGTTTGAGTTCTGTGCTTTAATTGACTTGCTAAATTAAAGCAGCACAAACTCAATTGGTAATTCTGAGGTCAGCCTTTTAAACTTTCAGGTTTGGGTTCAGGTTGACGTTTCCAACCCAATTGGAAAATGGGTAGGGCTCAGGTTGAGCTCATACATGTTACGTACATGCGGTTTAGATCTTAACTTTATAAAATCTTAGATTAAAGGAAAAAGTAAAAAAAAAAAAAAAAAGAAGAAGAAGAACTAATTCCGTACCAACCATTGTGGGATTTGTTGCTCTCCTTGAGGGCGAGCAAATAAACAATATTTATGAGTTCGGATATTTTTGTTAAAGGGTGTTCATGGGCCGGGCCAGGCCTTGATGTTTTAATTGAGTCCATTTTAATATTTGGACTGGGCTTCGAATAAAGAATAGAAAGCCCAAATCCTGACCTGGCTGGGCCCAAATAAGGAGTGCAAATGATTTAATGATATTTTTCCAAACAATAGCTAGAAAGCCCGTACAACTCATAAAAGTCTAATCCGGCCTGGCCCATTGACTAAATGGGCGGGCTTGGGTACGACATTTACAGCCCATGTAGGTTTGGGCAAGATGCATGCATATGTTTCTACTACAGCCGTGCTGGGCTTGGATATGCCTCAGACCAACTCCAACCCGGTCCAGGAACACCCCTAATTTTGTTGCTCAAAGGGTATCCCATTGGTGGGGGATTGTGCGACATTTGTCTCTCACATATAAACTTTTGTTGATATAGTTGTGAAATGAATCTCAAATAAAGAAAGCAAGCAAGGTCTTGAAAATTTAATTAGAGGAGGAAAGGAAAAAAAGAGGAAAATATAAAATTTGCAACAGGTACATGATCAATAATAATGGCTTATTTATTATATTATAAATAAAATATGCAAAACAAATAGAGTGAATTCATATGGTTTGTATGTGTTCAACATCATCATAGGCAATGGTAAGATCAAAAGATTTTCTTGAGGGGTCAGTCTTGGAAAATATTAGGCCCTACCCCACTTTTTTTTTTATTGCTTTTATTTATATATATGAATATGGGAGAGCTAATTTTTGGCTGAGGAAATGAACATTTTTAAAGAATAGGTTAGATCATTTTCGAAATATCTTTTGAAGCATTGCGATATAGACGGGTGAGACAATAAGGATATGTTTCTTTTCTAAAATTTAGAGAGTTTCTGTATGAAAATCTTCTAAATTCCTAGACAAAAGAGAATTCTTAGATGCTCATTTGCACTTGAACATCCATAAAATTCCACAACAAAGAAAAGGGGTGAGAATTTCAAAATTCTGACACAGCATTTTAGACCTTTTAGGTGGCTAAGATTATGAGATTCTTATGAAGATATATGGAATTTGCAACTGCTAGGAAAAAAGCATGCTGAAAGAATGTTTTAAGGTATGGAGAGCTTAGCGAGATGCTTTGGATCTCGTGAAAGTTAGAATTGGGATATGAACGAAGATTAGAACTTAAATGGATCTTGATATTGGATTTCATGAGAGATCTAATGTAAGTTTGACCAGTGAACACTGAAAGGTAACATATATCTTGGATTCTTCCATGTTGTAATCTTCAAATTGTGAAGGACTCAACAAGGGGTCATCAATTCCTGATATCTCTAAAGTCATATTTGGCAACCAGATCTTTGAAAAAACAATTTTTTCTTTCCATAGAATCGTGAAAAAATCCACATTTGGCAATCATAAAATCTCCAAGGGTTTGGCCAATAAAAATCCTCATATTTTTAAGGGTTTTTTTTTTTTTTTCAGGTCCAAACTCCACCCATAGGATTCAGAAATCGTCACTTTTGCGGATTTCCTCACTTTCGTAGATTTATACAACAAAACCAATTTTCAACTATATGCATTGAGATACACTTCGATATTAATGTGAAATCCTTATTAAAGAATCACTGTTCTAAGGGTAATAAGAAATTTTCATATCTTTAAATTCCTCTCCAGTTGCCAAATTTGCTAAAGTTAGAAACTACAAAATTATTAGTTTAAGAATGGTAGAGGTAGTGATTATAGGGCAATTTGGTAGAAACTAGTTGATAGGAAAAGGTGCCTCGACTGAATACATGGATCTTATATTTCAGTTACACAAGTAGGAAGAGAAATCACATATAGTGGGAACAAAAACCCCACACAGGTGGGACGGAGATGCCAACCAAGTGGGAAGGGGGGCATCTTCGCTGTTGAAGCAATCTTATGCTATATTCAATTCAGCTCCTTGCAATTGCTAGATGGCATGAGGGCATGTTTGTTTGCTAGAATTTCTAACAATAATTGACCTACAAGATGGGCTCGATTTTGTTCTCGTGCCTATTAGCTAATCAAGCTAGGTTATGGCTTTTACATATTAGCCCATCTCGGTCCGTCTTAAATTGAAGTGAATCTGGTATGTTTGTTTGCATGAGGGGTGAAATGGAATAAAATTATGTAGTTAAATCAAGAGAAAAAGTAGGAGGAAGGGGGTTGAAAGTAAGGCACAGAATGACAAAATTCTACTCTTATAAAAGGTATTAAATGATATAAAAAAAACTACCAACAAAATAAAATAGGCTCCTTGACCAACCTTCTATTATAAATAAAATGAACTCTTTCTCTCTATCTATCTTTAGAGAGATGCTTTATTAAGGTATAGTTAAGTTTTACAAAAGAGATAAGTAACATGAGTTACAGATCCTGAAAAATGGAAACGATTTTGAAAAATCAAACATTTGAATACAATCATAATCTTGGGTCTTTCGAATTCATAACTTGCTGATCCAATGATGTGGGGCCTCCATCATTTGTTACACCACTACCTTCAACTCACTTGTATGATATTCAAATGTTTCAACATTGGCACAGTATCTTTTCATTTCATACCTGATATTCTGCTTTTTTATGTGTAAAATTTATCCCTGCCATATTCATATTGCATGTCGTCAGCTGCTTCAATGCCGTACCTTAATATCATAGATTCGCACATAGTCAAGGAACTTGAAAACGCAGACTCTCTCAATCTCTGTAGGACAGTCCTTTCCGCACACACTAAAAGAAAAATACTGTTCAGATTTCTCATGAAAAAGCTCACATGAAGCATAAAAAATTCTTAGTTGTGCGTGAATAAATCTTATATGGAATATTTATTTGTGAATAAATCTATATATTAGGGGGGAAGTACTCCTATGAGAGACACTTTTACCAACTTTTTGAGAGATGGGTGGGGGTCCTCACATTTAACTTGGGGATCCTTGCATTTAAGTTGGTGATAGTGGATATGGGAGTGAGAGCCCCCACTCATCTCTCATAAAGTTGATGAGAGTGTCTTTCATAGGAGCACTTCCCATATTAGGGGTCATTTATTTGCACTCATTTATATATGTAAATGATGCATATGTGATATTTACACAAGATTATAATCGTTTGCGCTTGTTAACGTATCACATACATAAATAATGTGTAAAAATAGTATATAAATGAGGCCCTTTTCAATGAATGATTTATGTACCAAAAGAAGTCATAATGGTTACATATCTAAGTAAGGAAAAGGTCCAAGTACAGATGCAATTGGACGTCTGCCTAATACAAGTTGTTGGATCAAATCCCTTCAGCCTCTTTTCTTTTCTTTTTTCACACTTTTGTGGGCTCCAAATTGGTGGTCCAACCCATTTATCTTCTCTAGCTGTCTAAACCCTTGGAAGGTTAATTAGTTTCATATCTTAAATTTTATAGATTTTGAAAAAAGAAATTAAATGTCCAAAAAAGTCTAACTTAATATTTTGCACTTTCATAGATTTTATTTTTTCCGCTTTTGTGAGCCCCTTAATATTTTGAGCCATTCCATTATTCTTATATTAACAATAAGGATCAAGATGTTCACTTTCATATCTTAAAACTTCAATGATTTTGAGAAATTTGTGAAGTTCCCAAAAACTAAAAACCACTCAAAATTATTAGATGTACTCATTTACTAATGTGAAAATGGTGCTTCTAAAATAAGAATGATAATGTGTTTCACATATATAACATTAGAAAATATTCTTGTACATCCACCTCATAAGTTGAGGCAGTTGTGGGGTCCACTCGTGCATTGATCCAAATGGCCCATCCAAACCCCCTCCCTTATCTGTGTCACCTGATCTCATCTGTTTTCACTGAGTCAAATGGATTGGACCGTTGGATCAATGATCAAAAATTGTTTTATTTTCATATAAAGCCATTTAACTTATGGACTAGAAATCAAGAGGTCATAGGCATCAGATTGACTTGAAACGTGATATCTAGAAATGCCCCTATAACGATTTCTTGTGAAAAAGTAATATTTGTAAAATCCTTCTCCTTTTAGTAACTCAAACTAGCTTAGCTACAATTGTGGGACAAAATCCATTTTCATGTCCCTCGTGCAAGCAAACGACCCTTGAAATCTTTCTTTCCTTGATTATGGAACATGAGTCCATTGAGAATTAGTCTCCTTCATTGAAGCCAAGGAATCAAAACAAAGAAAATGATAGATATCTTGTACGGTCAAAGTAATACATGGAATTTTGTGTGCTGCAGGCCTGGCCTGGCCTGGCCTGGCCATGTACAATGGAATTTCAGCGTGGACGCAGTTCACTAGTTGCCTGTTGCTTCGCACTATACCCAAACAAAGGCTGGAAAGAGCTTATTTTCAGACTTTTGTGTCCCCAATGCATTTTCCCCATCCCTCATAGAAAACGAATTTTATGTTATTTTATTCATTGTTTACTTATTCTCCTCATCTTTTATTTGGAATCTTATCATGTTGTTAGTAAGAGAAAATATTACTCTCATTCCTATGAAGTTGACATCCGAAATTCTCATGAACGATAGAAAGCAGTACGTAAGTGATTTTTGAGATGTCTAAGTTTTATATACTTGATGATGGATTTATAACAATAGATTCAAAAGAGTTTTGGGTCTCATCCTCGTTGAATGAAAACTCTACATGGCTATCTTTCCGACAATCATATGAGGTAGCGCGCGGATTGGTGGATCTAAATGGGCATTAAAGGTGGGATGAATGAATCTTAGTCCCAGGTTTTGAATGTCTCATAGTTCAATGAAAAAGGAAAAACAGAGACACTTCATTTCCCTTTCTAAAGGGTAATGGAACCAAACTCTAAGATGCATGATAGGATGTCTGAGGAAGTTGCCAGTGAGGAGTGGGTAGTTTAAATTTTGACCCAACAAAGTGAGACCTACCATTGGATTTTCATGATATGAGTCCTAGTTGCATCTAGTGCAGGTGTGGGGTTCATCAATCTGGAAATGGGACTTCCCATTCTACTTCCCTTGGCATGAGTGCCTAGGTATCAACTTGACCAACGAAATGATGAAAGTTACTGCAACAATTTATGTGATTAAGGTCTCAATTGAGACTTCACCCCTAGTCTGGGCTGGGTTTGGCTGAGTTTTGAGGCCCAAACGAATAGCTAAATGCCAAAGCAAGCTTTGTGTAAAGAAAGAGGTCACAAAGGGTTTGCCCATTTGTAAAGTTTGGGATGGGCCCCATCGTAAACCTAGTTCCAAATAATTACTCATGGCAAGCAGTTCATAATTAGGGAAGCAATGGGCCCGTTTAATTGATTGGGTGACCTTCCTCCACCTGGCTGTGTCTAGAGTGGGTATGGTAGTGGTCTTTTCAGGTTTAGCATTGGTATGGCTTTGTATAGATTTTAACCCAAGTTAAGTTCAAGACAAGTTTGATTTTCTGTCCATTTGTTGAATGCAATATATAACCAGTTTTCATGTTTGCCAATGTAGCAAAAACTTCCCGTGAGAGTTGTCTCTCATATCTAGTACCAGAGAAAACTTTTTTCACAATACATGAGACCCTTTGTAATCTTTATTCAACCCCCTCACACTCACTACATGTTGGGGAAAGTGTTATAGCGGAATGAACAACCCACAATGGATGGTCAAGTATGCACACACAAGTCTCATAATATTAAACAATCAATCTATAAAGAAGATGAAGACACAACGATTTATGTGGATCGGCAAAACCACCTATGTCCACGAAGAAAATTAAAGTCAATTCCTTTTTCTCACCCCTATTGTGCTCCACACGACTTCGTCAAATTACAGATTTCAGCAATATATAATCCCTACTTTCTTCATATCCAAGATAATCTTTCTTAGCCTCCCAGAAAACCTCAATAAAATTACCAAAATACTCTTGAACCCATTTACAACGAGCTTAACCCCAATTGACTAATCCGGCTAACTCGGAATACAAGACGAAATCCAACACTAACACTTCATCCATTGACACTCTGTTGGCCTAGTGGGTCCAGACCAATTGGGTTCAGGGTTATGGGTAATTTGGTAATTGTACCAGGACTTTCTTATTGATTAGGATAGGGTTTCTTGGGGAATAAGAAAGAGAGCATTATATATTCATGTAATGTGTAACCCATGATAGAACTGTACTGCATATCATACAGAGAGTGAATCCAAAAGGAGAATCGAGTTTCTTTCCCGTGGACGTAGGCAAGTTTGCCGAACCACGTAATTCTCTTGTTCTTGTGTGTGGTTGATTGTTTGTTCGATCGCTTATTCACGTTTCCGCATACACGCGCACAACAAGTGGTATCAGAGCCTAGGAATTTTCTAGGATTGGATTGTGCTGCGTTTGCGATCGACGGATCGGATCAACGGAGTGATCCGGATTCCTGCACGTGGTTTCTCGTTGCTGGAAAGGAACAGAGATCGGACCGATCCCTGTTGGGCCACACGATCAGTTGAAGAGAAGAACGGAGAACAGGTTCGGTTTTGGACTTCTGCATGTGGAGAGATCGTCTTTTACGATCTCTGCTGGGCCACGCGGATTGAGTTTTTCAGAGAAATTCGAATTCCAGCCGTTGTCGGAGAAGACACAGAGGATCGTCACTGCAAAAGAACAATAGTTTCTCAGAACCTGAATCGGACCGAAATTCCTGCCGCCGCTGCCCTCACCGTCACGACATCATCGCCGCCCGTCACCGGACTCATTCTGGTCGTCGCCGGCCATAGCCATCCGCCGCACCCCAGCCGCCGCTGTTCCGTGGCCGGAGAAGAAGACAAGAAGGCAGGCGCTGGTTCAACGATTCTTGTTGCAGAAACCAGGAACAGAAAGAAGAAGAAGGGTTGGGTCTGGGTCGGTTTGGGTCAGTACAGCCCGACCCGTTTGAAGAAGCCCAGCGCATTACAGCCCACAGCCCAGCTAGGTCAAGTTCAGGTTCGTAGGTCAGTTTGGCCTGACCCGTGAAGCAGGAAGCCCATTACAGCAAGCCGCTGACGTCAGCAGAGCAGTACGGTCAGCAGGGGTTTGACCAGATTGACGGCTGAAACTTGTTTCGTCAATATCTTGATCATCCGAGGTCAGATCGGAGATCCGTTTGCGCCTACAGAATCGTTGCGAGCAGATCTACGCAACTGTGGAAGAAAATTGGCAGTCTGACGGTCAACAAGAAAGTTTGACCAATCGGAGCGCAGAAAACAGTTTTTGCGATATCGGAGCCATCCAAAGTCGGATTTCAGATCCGTTTCTTCCAGCGTGCTCGTGGTGACGAGATCTACAGATTGGTGCAGATTTTGAGGTTAGTGAAAGTTGTTTGTTTTTTTTTATTATTCAATTGAGATGGATAACAACACTGGTAACACTACCATGATCAAACTCAACCATACTAATTGGTTGATTTGGAAACCTAAGATGGAGGATATACTTTATTGCAAAGACCTCTATGATCCCATTGAGGGGGATTCTGCCCGACCAAAAGAGATGTCTGATCCAGATTGGAAAAAAGATGCATAGAAAGACCATTGGTCACATTAGACAGTGGGTGGATAATAGCATATTTCATCATGTGTCTAATGAAACCAACGCGAAGACCCTTTGGAAGAAGTTAGAAGAAAGATATGAGAAGAAAACTGCTGTGAACAAAACTTTTCTGATTAGAAAGCTTGTAAATATGAAATTCAAGGATGGTGGTAAAATTGAAGATCATATAAATGATTTCCAATGCATTGTGAATGAACTGGCTACAATGAAGATGGTCCTTGATGATGAGATGCAAGCTTTATTTCTTTTAAGCTCTTTACCAGATACATGGGAAACATTAGTTGTTTCCGTGAGCAACTCTACTCCAGATGGTGTGTTATCAATGAGTCAGGTTACTAGCAGCTTGTTGAATGAAGAAACAAGAAGAAAAACTGCAGGGACAGATAATGCACATGCCTTTGTTACTGAGAAAAGGGGGAGGAGTAAGAGTAGGGGACCAAAGGGGGGTCGTGGCAAGTCTAAAGGTGAAACACAGACTAAGAAAAAGTCTGGAAAATGCTTTCATTGTGGCAAGGAAGGCCACATTAAGAAGAATTGCTTTGCCTTGAAGGAAAAGAAAGAAGCCAACAATGAGAAGAAGAATGACACTAACACAACAGCTACTTTGGATAATGAAGTAGTGGTACTGGTCAGTGACGATGAAAAGTGTTTGAGTGTTGCAGATGATCAGGTTGAGTGGGTTGTTGACACAGCAGCATCCTACCATGCTACTCCTTGTAAGGAGATGTTCACAACGTACAAAGCAGGGGACTTTGGCACTGTGAAGATAGGCAACACAAGTCATTCGGATATTGTTGGGATCGGTGATGTCTGCATTCAAACCGATATTGGTTGCACAATGACGCTGAAAGATGTGCGACATATTCCTGATCTGCGGTTGAATCTGATTTCCGGAACTTCATTGGACCGTGCAGGTTATGAGAGTTACTTCGGAAATGGCAGGTGGAAACTCACTAAAGGGTCTCTTATTGTTGCGAGAGGGAAAGCGTGTAATACGCTGTACAAGACACATGTCAAGCTATGCAAAAGTGTGTTGAATGCTGTTGAAGACAGATCCTCTCCAAATCTGTGGCACAAGAGACTGGGACTATGAGTGAGAAAGGACTGCAGATATTGGCAAAGAAAGATCGAATTCAGTACTCCACAGGTACATCCCTTGACCCTTGTGATTATTGCTTATTTGGTAAACAACATAGGGTATCTTTCTCTAAAACATCAACGATAAAATCTAATGTGTTGGATTTGGTATATTCTGATGTTTGTGGTCCTATGGAGGTGGAGTCATTGGGTGGCAATAAGTTCTTTGTCACATTTATTGATGATGCATCCAGGAAAGTCTGGGTTTATGCATTGAAATCGAAGGATCAGGTGTTCCAGGTATTTCAGCAGTTTCATGTCATGGTCGAAAGAGAAACAGGAAAACTCTTGAAATGTCTCCGCACAGATAATGGTGGAGAGTACACATCCAACCTGTTTAAAGGCTATTGCTCAAAACATGGTATTCGACATGAGAGAACAGTTCCGGGTACTCCACAGCACAATGGTGTGGCAGAGAGAATGAACCGCACTATTCTTGAAAGGATGAGATGCATGATTAGAGTGGCACAGCTACCCAAAGCATTTTGGGGTGAAGCTGTCCTGACTACCGTTTACCTGATTAACAGGTCTCCCTCAGTTCCTTTGGATTTTGACCTTCCGGAGAGAAAATGGACTGGTAAAGATGTTTCTTATTCTCATTTGAAGGTGTTTGGTTGCAAGGCTTTTGCACATGTACCAAAGGAGCAGCGTTCAAAGCTGGATGATAAGGCAGTGTGTTGCATTTTCCTTGGCTATGGTGGAGCTGAGTTTGGTTACAGATTATGGGATCCAGAGAAGAGGAAAATTATCAGAAGTAGGGATGTGGTGTTTCATGAAGACCAGTTCTTTGGAGATACTGAGAAGACCGAAAAGTCTAAAGAAGTTGTTGATGGAGTGGTTGATCTCACACCGACTCCTTCTCCAGTGCAGACTACAGGTGGAGAAGGTGGACAGAACGATTTGAATCGTGATGAGGCGCAGGGGTTGCCAGATGAACATGGTGTTGAGCAGGGGGAGCAGTCTCCTCAGTCAGAAACCACAGAACCTCAGGTTAGGAGGTCTACTCGAGAGAGTCAACCATCAACAAGATATCCTGCAGCAGATTATATTTTGCTTACCGATGAGGGGGAGCCAGAGAGCTACCCAGAAGCAAAAACTCATGCAGATAAAGATGAGTGGATGAAGGCTATGCAGGATGAGATGAGTTCTTTGAAAAAGAACAATACTTATGAGCTGGTGGAACTTCCAAAAGGCAGGAAGGTTTTGAAGAACAAATGGGTGTTCAAGCTGAAGAGAGATGACAGTGAAAAACTGATTAAGCACAAAGCACGGCTAGTGGTTAAAGGCTTTGCGCAGACGAAGGGTATTGACTTCGATGAAATCTTCTCTCCAGTTGTGAAGATGACTTCTATCAGAGTTGTCTTGGGTTTAGTCGCCAGCATGGACCTTGAACTTGAGCAGATGGATGTGAAGACTGCATTTCTTCACGGTGATCTGAAAGAAGAGATCTACATGACTCAGCCGGAGGGTTTTGAGGTAGAAGGAAAAGAACAGTTGGTTTGCAGGCTAAAGAAGAGTCTCTACGGGCTGAGACAAGCACCGAGGCAGTGGTACAAGAAGTTTGATTCATTTATGGTGAATCATGGGTACCGGAGGACAGCTGCTGATCACTGTGTTTATATTCGTAAATTTGGTAACGGCAAATTTATCATCCTTCTTTTATATGTAGATGATATGTTGATAGTTGGACATGATAGTAAGATGATTGACAGGTTGAGAAGGGACATGTCAAAGATTTTTGACTTGAAAGACTTGGGTCCCGCACGACAGATTTTGGGAATGCAAATACGTCGTGACAGGAATGCCAAGAAGCTGTGGTTGTCACAGGAGAAATATGTTGAACGAGTGCTAGCAAAGTTCAACATGAAAGATGCTAAGCCAGTTAGCATGCCTTTAGCCAGTCACTTCAAGCTCAGTAAGAGACAATGTCCTACTACAGATGAAGAAAAGGAACGGATGACTTCTGTTCCATACTCCTCAGCAGTTGGGAGTCTTATGTATGCCATGGTGTGTACACGGCCAGACATTGCTCATGCAGTGGGTTTAGTGAGTAGATTTCTTTCTAACCCTGGGAAAGAGCATTGGGAAGCAGTGAAGTGGATCTTCAGATACTTGAAAGGTACATCAGATTTTTGCTTGTGTTTCGGATGCTCAAAACCAGTACTTGAAGGCTTTACAGATGCTGATTATGCAGGCGATCTTGATCGTCGGTTGTCTACTTCTGGGTACTTATTTACTTTTGCAGGGGGGGCTATTTCCTGGCAGTCTAAGTTGCAGAAGTGTACAGCATTGTCTACAACCGAAGCAGAATACATAGCTGCTAATGAAGCAGGGAAGGAGATGATTTGGTTGAAGAAATTTTTCAAAGAACTGGGTTTGAAGCAAGGAGAGTATGTAGTCTACTGTGATAGTCAAAGTGCTATGGATCTCAGCAAGAACGCTACATACCATGCCCGCACGAAGCATGTTGATGTGAGATACCATTGGATTCGTGAGGTCATCGAAAAGAATCTCATGAAGCTGGAGAAGATTCATACTGACAAGAATCCCTCGGATATGATGACTAAGGTCGTGTCTAAGGGAAAGCTGGAGCTGTGTTCAGAGTTGGCAGGACTGGACTCCTAGTAAGGGGGGTTCAGAGGCGTCTTCCCATGGTCTGGAGGGGGAGATTGTTGGCCTAGTGGGTCCAGACCAATTGGGTTCAGGGTTATGGGTAATTTGGTAATTGTACCAGGACTTTCTTATTGATTAGGATAGGGTTTCTTGGGGAATAAGAAAGAGAGCATTATATATTCATGTAATGTGTAACCCATGATAGAACTGTACTGCATATCATACAGAGAGTGAATCCAAAAGGAGAGTCGAGTTTCTTTCCCGTGGACGTAGGCAAGTTTGCCGAACCACGTAATTCTCTTGTTCTTGTGTGTGGTTGATTGTTTGTTCGATCGCTTATTCACGTTTCCGCATACACGCGCACAACACACTCAATCTTATTTGACACTAATTTGAATTATATTTACTATTAAATTATACTCCATAAATAAAAAAAAAGAAGAAAATTTTATGGACAATAATTAACACTCATCCTAATTCAGCTCATTCTCCTCCTTTAATAACTAACAATTACTAAAAAATAAAAAATAAAAGGTTGATTTTTGAAAGGCAGTTTCCCTCTTAAGTCTTTCGCTATTGGTCTTACATCTAGTTCATAGTTTTATTTTAAAAGGCATATCATCATCATCATCAAGTCTCAAATCCAACAATGTCTTTGATAAGAACCCACGACATCACATGCTCTTTTGATCATTGATTTCATTCTTTGATATCCACATCATATTGGCCCCAAAACATTCATGTGTCATTCAACTTTTCATTTATTTGGATATCTACCCAAACGAATTAGAGCTATGAAAACTCAATCATAAAGAAAGAAGCCTGCTTTTATAAAAGAATCCACCCTAAAAAGAAAGCCTGCTATCAAAGAAAATTAAACTCAACTATTAACCCTAGATGGTTAAATGATAAATGAGGTATCCAACAAACTTCCGCATCACCTTCGCTCCCATGCTCCCAATGGCAGACCATCGGATGCAATGAGTTTAATTGAATTTTTCAATCCAAAGAACTTGACCCACAAAAGAAATGGCCCACACATGTAAAAAGAGACCAGTAATAAATATAAAAAGGCTGCCCTAGTTAGAGATAGAGTTGCTAGACCAAGAGAGCAACCCCCACCCTTTTGAATTCAGTCAAAGATCTTACAAACGAAAGGTGGGCCCAAAAAAAGGGGCATCTAGGTTTTGAATAAGAAGCGTGAGACTTAATTTTTGTGTGTCCCTCAGGAGCATGGAGAGTAGAAACTATGATTTTGCTTTTGTGCTTTCTCGAATCTCGAGTGTGGAGTAGTATTATTCCCATGTCGGGAAAGGGACCATGACAATTGGATCAACCGACCGAATCTTTTCAAAAGTTGGGCCCGCATTCCAAGCCAACAGCTGTCGCCTGTTGCACTTGGTGTGGCCCACCGAATCTCATCATTACAATCCCCATCCTCCTGACAATTCAAACTCCTTTGACCTCACTGCACTTGTACTCCCTCCACAGTCCATTCATCACCTTGCAAGCTAAATTTAAGGAAGAAAAGTTGGTTTGGTAGATCGCAGGAGTAGCTAAAATTGTACTGTATTTGATTGCAACCTTTCAATGACTAACGAGCAGGTCTCATCCACCCCTTATCCATGAGATCTCAAAATATTATTAGGAGACTGAGAGATTGAAAAGTCTCCTCGTAGAGAAGGGGAGATTCAAAAAATTAGTCCCATTAGATTAGCCCAACACTTGATTTAATAACTTTAAAGTATTATGACATCTCATCCTAATGATTTTCTTTAGATTCAATGCAATGGTCAATGAAGGTCCAGCAATGACAATAAAAATTGGGACTGATGTCATATCATGCGATGAAAAAACTATCAAAAGGGTTGTACAAGTGAAAGATGGGCCTACAAACCCTAGGGTGGTCCATTGTATAAAAAATATGTCAAAATTAGGGTTTGGGGCCTTGGGCCATTTGTCACTCAATTTAAGTAATTCTGACCCAAGACTTTAAGGCTCCAAACTTATGTTTGATTTAATGAGTGCAATATTTATTATGATTAAAATTCCATTTCAACAATGAATAACAATTAGTACATTGTTAATTTGGGAGCCACTACATGAAAGGGATGGAAGGCTAGCCTATAAGTTTCATGTAATTGAATATTTAGGAGTGTATTTCTATAAGTGATTAAAATTGATGAACCGAAGATGAATATTAAAAATGACCATCAAATAACATTTTCTTTAGTGAAAATCGAATCGAGAGAAGACGGAAAACGAATGCCCAACCATCACCCTATTTAGGATAGTCAATTGACCCTATGCAAGGTCCCATATAAATCTCGGTCGTATATCCTTCACCCCCACCTTATGTCCTTCACCCCTCACATCTTTAATAAAACCTTTGTGGAGCTCATCTTACCACGAATCATTATATATTTTTATGTAGACAAATAGACTTTATGTGAATCTATCTAGGCCTGTCAATAGACCGGACCAGGCTTAAGTTTGGGTTGTCCAATCTCGTCTCGGATATTGGGCGGACCTATCAAGGATTGTCCTTTCCGGGCCCTAAATTAAATGGTTATATGTCAAATATCATCCAGTGCGTGCCCACTCAATCCAAGGCTTAGTAAGATCTTGAATATAAACTAAACATTCTCTAATTATTTATATACTGCCATCGGACACCGAATTTGAACCGAATTTTAAACCCTCCTCGTCAGCACCTCACATGCACTATAAATATACACATACTCAACAAATCTCAAACAAAGGAGGAAATATAAAATGCAATGTATGAGAATTTTGTCATATTGAGATCAAACATAAACAATAGTGGACCCCAAGTAAGCCTAAGGCCCTATGTCAACATGATTGGGACAACAGCTCTACACATCCTCCCTCCTTGTTCTACCTTCCAAACAAATCTCATACCACCATCATATTCATCATCCCACACTTAACACATTACCTACATCAAGCACCCAACTCCAATGCCATTAAAAACCAACCCATTCAAACTGAGGCAAAACCCATTTCTCCATCACGGACCAAACCCACTCACACAACACCCATCGCTAAACAACCACAACCCAATTTGCACCCATCGTTAAAAAAAAAAAAAAAAAAAAATTACAACCCAACTCACTTCTTTTTCCATCACAACTAGCCAAATATACTCTCCAGAATGGATCTATCATCATTTGCAGCAAGGGGAAGAGTTAGTACTTCAGATTGTTGAAGTATCTTGCCACTTTGGGGCATACAATAGTACCCAATGATCGTGTCAGGGAAATCATGTATTAGCATAGTCGCACAGACATTTCTTCAAACAAATGGTAAACTTATTAAACATTAGTGATATCTGCTTGCAGCCAGGTCATGTCGGGCCTATTATGCTGATTCTCAGTCCCATTTTAGTCGGGCTTTAAAATTATTGTCTGAGCCCATCCTGCCTAGCTCAAGTTTTTTTTTAAAAACCCTATATTTTCGGACTTGGGCCGGGCAGGGTACCCATTTTAATGGCCTCAATTGACAAGCCTAGGTGAATCAAGAAGTGGCTTGGGATATTTGTCAGAAACTTCACCAATTGGCTTTTCATTATTTTTTTCTTTTAATAAAAGAATAGGTCATATGGCAGGTTTGCAGTGGTGCCTAACTTCACCAAATATAAGAAGACTTTTATAGATTAACTATGTAAAACTACTTAAACAATATATAATGGTTTGCAAAGTCTTATTTATTCAATAGAATTTCAAGGTAGTCATTCCCTAGAAGAATGTCATGATTAGCAGGGGCGAAATTAGGAAACCTTATGATTTTAATATAAATGACCCCTCAAAACTTTCATCCTTAAATTATGGCCCATTAAGGAAAAAAAATTCCTACTTCAGTACCCTTTGTTATTGGTTGATTTAGTTAGTACTAAGTTTAAAGGATATTTCATATTGTTGCTTTCTTCTCATTGATTCTTTGCTTAGCACGCGGTTCTTCATTATTATTCAAACTCGACATTTGGACATATGCACTACTTCAAAACCCAACCACCCCCCCCCCCCCCCCCCCCCCCCCGGGGTGTGATTAGACTAATGATTCGGTTGGTACGTTCTAATTCTTTTCGAAAAAGTAATAGTGAAGTGTA
Source organism: Umbellularia californica (assembly GCA_028538565.1). NCBI lineage: Eukaryota > Viridiplantae > Streptophyta > Magnoliopsida > Laurales > Lauraceae > Umbellularia > Umbellularia californica. The sequence goes on along the minus strand of JAPQWN010000006.1, from coordinate 7,941,746 downwards.
AAACATCTAGGGACTACATTTAGTCAAATTCTTTGTGATGGTTTTATTAAAAATAGTCAATGAGTATTTATAAAAACACAATGTCTCAACAGTCAAAATAAGAAACGTAGTTTTACTCAAACTAGTAAACATAATCACATTCCTAATAGAAATTCAAAACACATAATATTATGAAACCTAATCTAACATGACACTAGCATAATATAATACAAACTCAATCTAATACTAATTTTAGGTGAACTTATCATTCTCTTAACATATCCAACATTATATAGAATATTCTCTATTACGAAAAGTATCTACTTCTTGTGAATAACTCAATGAAATAGGTTCCTTTTTGGCTTCAAGCTATTGATTATAGCTCATAAACTTATGTTTTTGGAGAACAAATCAATTCCTCGAACTTTACCTCCTATACCCAGAGGACGAAGAAGATTTTGGGGAGGAGGATGGAGGATTGGCTTAGGGTCTTGTGAGTAACTGCTAATTTTGGTATGTAGAAAAATTAGTTGTTATTAGCCCTATAATCTTTTTAAAAAAATACTACTGATGTTGTATGTAAAGCATTGGATCTGATTAATCTATAGAGCCCACCCACCCCCTCTTCTTTTTTTTTTTTATGATACCAGTGCGACTCATGAATCAGACGGCTAGCCTATTTTTAAGAAAGTTAAGAGTGTACCCTTATAATAGTTGGTGGAGGTTGTAGCTTAATCTTAAACATTAATTATATAATGGATCCCTAGCTTTAGGCAAATTGGATGTGAGGATTATTAAAACCGTCTTGTACTTTTTTTAATGACAAAGAATGAGGGGACATTCTTCATTTTTCAAATGCACAGAATATGAAAGGCTTTCGCTTTTTTACTTCAAAGGGGAACACATCAAACAGACATCTCACCATATTTATACTTTTTATACTTTTGAAAACTTTGAGTATTCAAGTCAAAGATTGCTTTCCTAGTCTTTGATTGTGCTGGCCCGCATGACTCTCTCTCTCTCTCTCTCTCTCTCTCTCTCTCTCACTCTCATGCACACACCCCCACTTATTTCTGTCTAATTCTTTATAAAATGGACAATTAACATCCCATTGGTTGCATGCCTACCACACTATGAAGCTAAATTCTCATGTATTGACAAGTTTGTTCTCAAATGCTTTTGGTTGTCTCCTTTCTATGGGGCTATTTTAGTAGTCAATTAAGATTGCAAAATGTAATTAATGGCTTAGGCATCTTAAGGTATATCCACAATTTGAGTCAATTGGAGCTGGTAATTGTTATGACATATCCTCTTTTCTCAAGTCACACATTTTCAAAGGGGCATTGCCTTTTGGCTCATAACATAATGGATTTTGAGAGGTTTTTTTTTTCTTATTAATTACATGGGAGGATTGATAAACTATCCTAATCTTAACCTAGCTTAATCTATTATCCCAGGGATCATACCTAAGGTGGCGCTCTTTTATCAATGCTCTGCCATGATATACATCCACGTCCATATTTGAGCCAAGGTCACCATTGCACATGTGATTTTCTAGTGCTAGAGTTGATCCCTTGCACTTGGGTGAGAGTGAGATGCCCTCTGGCTACCATTATTGGGCTATCTTGTGTTTCTCAAACCAAGTGCGTATTTGAGCATTCAGACCTTCCTCCTGATAGAGAGGGAGAGATGGGGGTAAGAATATGCATTAACCTTTTAGAGATCGGTGGAAAGAGGCATCACATGGCCGGAAGCATCCAAATTCCAAACTGTTGTTTGATATGACAGATCCCACGGGCACATAGGCTATGTACAAAAATCTCCTCAGATTGTAAGATCCTGACCATCAGTCTACTTTTTGGATTTGGGACTACTAGTTGAAGGATCAGAATTCTCACATCCAAGGGGGTTTATGTGCATAGACCGGGGTAGATGGGTCACGGTCACCCCCAAGCCAATGTTGAGAATCTCAGTATATGCCCTGAACTTGTACAAACTGAAAAACTTAAAACCATTCTGTATATTTCTTCCCCTCTCTTTTAGAAGGATACAATGCAAGCATTAAATGATAGATTCTACTAGTTCATGCAGGGAACTTGAAACTAGATTCTACTAGTACATGCAAGGAACTTGAAACTAGGATTCGGATGAAATTTCACCTCACTTACCAAAACCAAGCACATGTTTTCTGTGAGAAAATATTAAAATGGCTTCAACTCCAGTCTTCAGTCAGTCAATCTGTTGGAGATTCAAAGGAAATAAAATAAAAACTCTCAGATTCAAAGGAAGATAGCAGACAAGAAAATGAGGGTTCGTCCTTCATTTCATAAAAAAGAGACACGAGGCACTCTTACTTATTACAAGAGACTTTTTGGATTAGCTAATTATATAAATCTCACGTCTAGTAAATGTTGATATTTGTATGATATAACTCTACTAAATATACAATCAAAGTAGGAACTCTTTATCTTCCAACCATCTAATTTTTCTTTTTCTTTTTATTAATATTTAGATCTCAAAGACCTCTTTTATCTACTAAAGCCAATGAGCCCGAGAAATTAAGCTCCGTGGGCCCTTATAAAAAATAGTTTTAGAGATTGTCTATATAGAATGGGATGTGTAAAAATCAGGACCCTTATTACATTAGTACAAAATTGTAAGACCCCGCCCCGAGTCAATCAAAATTAACTCTAATTAATTGCAATTAATGCTAATTAATCAAGTCTAATTAGACTAATGATGGTTAATGACCCAACTCAATGAGATTAGTCTCAAATGAACTTAATGAAGTAATCATGGAGAGATTAAGTGAATTGAATGAGTTTTAAGTCTAAACTAAGAGGACAAGACCTTTTTCGTAAATACGGATTTAAACGTATTTTGTCAAATACGGAAACTCTTGATACCAACGCGTGTATCTCGACGAGTACATTAACTTTCATAATAGACTCGAAGTCGTTTGACTAGGATTTAGTCAAATGACCATTCATTTGACTCGAAATGTGAATAGTCTTGATAAGGGGGACTTAAATGCAAAATACCCCTTATAAGGGATTGAAATGAACTCTTGAGTTCATTCAACTCAAGACCATTGCAGAGAAAACCCTAGGCACTCATTTCCTCCTTCTTTCTTTCATTCTTCTTCATCAAAGAGAGAGATTGGAGTGTTTACAAGTGGGTTTGGAGAAACTTCATCTTCTTCATCACCTTCCTTGACTTGTCTTCCATTGAGGAGTGTTTGGAGCTTGAAGAAAAGCTCAAGAGCTCCCTACTCACACCACAAGTAAGTACTTAGAGCTTTTAAAGGGTTTTCAAGTTATAATGAGTCGTTAGGAGTGATTCCTAGCTCATTTAGCTCATAGGGTTTGTGTTTTTGATGTTTCCTTGGAAATAGGGTTTGAAGTTGGGGATTTTCCATCTTGAATCCAAGCTAAATAAGGGTTTCTTGCTAATAGACTTTAAGAGGCAAGTATAAATGCTCATCTATGATTCAAAATGCTAGTCTACAAGTTTCTTTGAGTTATAAGAGTTGGGTTCTCAAACCCTATTGTTAGAAATGGAGATTTTATAGATTGGTTTAGCTCTATGGATTTTATGATGCTTTAATGATGGAATAGAGGTGTGATTTTGGTATTTAAATGATGAATGATGAGAGGACATGTGATCCTTAAATGTGTATGCAGATGGTGGTTGAGATGGGAATGAAGGAGTGAATGTTCAGAGTTCCAGAAATGGAGTTCTGGACAGTTCGTCCGAGCGAACTAGTTACTGTCTGACGCGAAAAGTCCTCTGTAAGTGTCCGCTAGAGCGAACTTTAGGTGCGCTCGAGCGATGAAGGTTCTGTCTGACGCGAAGTGTAGTTTGTAGATATCCGCTCGAGCGAACTGGGAGTCCGCTCAAGCGAACTTGGATCCGCTCGAGCGAACCTGATACCAAGGTTTAAAATCGCGGCCGTTACCGTTACATAACGGCCGATACCGTTACGTTATTTTACATATAACGGCCGCGATGTGTAACGGGGCAGAAAATCGCCAAAATAACGGATCATAACGGCCGTTATTTTGAATATAACGGCCGTACCGTTATAACGGCCGTTATATTCAAAATAACGGCCGTTATAATGTCTGACGGGAGTGTTTTTTTAAAATCGAGTTTTCTTTCATTTTTTTCGTTCTGTTTCTTTCCAGATAGCTTCTTAAGGCTTCCTAAAGCCTGCTATAACTTCTAAGGCATGGAAAAGCTTAGATCTAAGCTACTTTTGGGTGGATTTGTATGTGGGGAAAGCTAATTAAACTCAAGGGACCTCTTTGGTAGGCTTTTTTTTCTTTTTTTTTTTTTTTTTTTTTTGGAGTTCTTTTCAAGATTCAACATCAAAATAACTTAGAGATGGTTGAGATGTGTTAGATCTATACTTTTGGAGTAAAAAAATTCAAGTTTTAACACTTGCTGTAATATTTTTTTATTTTTTCATTATTTAAATCCGAATTATTTTTTTTTTAAGATTGTGTAAATGTGTAATACATGAACCAAAGGCTTTATATTGAGTTAGATATGATTTTTCTCACTAATAATGATGATGATAATATCGACCCAGGACGCCACTCGCTCTGGCTTTAGGCACATGCACTAACTCTATTAGTATTTATTGCTTGCTTGTAGACTTTAAATGTTTAACACTATTAGTTTGCCTAAAATTATGATTGCATTATGTCAAATTTATGATATTTTACTATATATATCGATACAGCAATGATACAGGATGTTATAACTTGAGAGGACCGTTATTTTGCTTTAAAGTGTGCACTAATGGAAAAAAAAAACATTATTTTCTATCATTTTATAGTATTCTGGATTTTTTGGATATTTTTTCAAATTTTTTTGGGGTCAAATAAAAATTCGCTCCGCGATGGGCCGCGATGACCACGAACCGTGACGCGATGACCGAGAACCGCGACGCGATGACCGCGAACCGTGATTTTGAACCATGCCTGATACTAGCCAAACATGAATTGTAAGCAAAAATTTGGCCAATCGATCGGACCGATAGGGGAACTCAGTTTGAGTCCAGTGAATCTTGATATCGTGGGTGGAAATTTTTGGGACTAAATGCACATATTAAATGTAAATTTGATGTCCATCGAAAATAACACGTGCATTTAGTAACTAATGATTACACCTAGAAATTGTCTAGATTTGGGATAGAGACATTAGTAACTAATGATTACACCTAGAAATTGTCTAGATTTGGGATAGAGACAAGTAGGACCGTGAATGACTAATGATTCCTCTAATCCATTTGAGTCTATAATGACTGAATACAATGAACCACTGAACAATGAATAAATGCAATGAACCATTGAATAATGAATAAATGTAATGAATAATGAATAATCCTGCTATAGCAGATGGATGGGGTGTTCCGGAGCTCCGTGGTAATGCCAGTGATATCTAATCAAGACACTGGTAGATCCCACACATAGACTGAAAAGTCAATGAATTGATAAGCCATGTAATGAAAAGTAATATGTATTGGACTGAAGAGTCCCATAAGCCATCTAATAAATGTTCAATGTAACCCGAATGACACAAAATGAATTGACTAATACTTCATTTGGGAAGAAACTAAACTGAATGATGATAATAATATTATTTGTAATTTAGTCATTGATTATCAATTGGCTACACTGTACAGGATGTTGCATTAACCTAGATTTAATTGTCTAGAGTTCTTATATTGACAATGGACAAGTTTAGCATGAGTTATCATAAATGTATTTATACATTGTTGAACCGTCGTGTTCATAGTGTTATTGATGGCATTACAGGCCCAGTTGCCTCTCACGGCCTTGCAGCGGCCGCGCCGCATGCGGAGGAAGCCAATCCGATTCCTCCTGGAGGATTGATCGAATAGGCATAGTTCGGAGGGCGTTGATTTTTAATGTTTTGAGATTATTTTGGGGAATTATTTTGATAAATACTTTTGTAAATCATTTTGAGATGTAATTAGATGTCTCCTGCATTGTATTTTGAATATGCAGTGGTGGACTCCATTGGACTGTATTTTTATATATGTGAACTTTACTCGTAATGTAAAGTCAATCATTGTCAATGTATGTATATATTTCCGCAAAAAAAAAAAAATGTACATTTGACAGGTATGTATATTAGATTCCTTGTGAGTCTTCGTCTTAACTTCGGTTAATTCGAGATTTTCGGGAATAAGTATGATGACATTGCGATCCGGGTTAGGCCCCGATTATCCAGGTCTTGGGCCCGGGTCGTGACAAAAATGGAGGCCCAAGTTGTATCCACCACAACCTCAACCAGTTTAAAACTCATCCTGACCAACCTAAACTCACCATTGAGTCAGCTGCCCCATGTAAGTCTGCCAAAATCTGACCAAGTACTCTGCAAGACAAGCCCGAGTTACTGGACTCAGCGATTCGAGCTGATTTTTCAAGTTTTTAAACTATTGTCTAGACTCAACATGGACCCAGTTCGGTTCGAATTGTGGCGTTGGGTTCAATCAAACCCATTTAATGCGGCCTTAAATCCAATTTGGTGGCTTACTGGTGGTGTATTGGTGGCTTTGGTTGGCCAAAAGAATCCAAGTTCTTCCAAACACATCAGACAAATAGGCTGCTGAAGAAAAGAAAAGCAATCTCTTCCCAATTCCAAACCTGCATCCGTAGAATAACTAGCGGCCATCATTTACTTTCCTCAAAACCATCCCCACCACTACTTCTCCCTTATTTTAGAGAAAGTTAACACCCCATTCATCCATTGTAAGAAAACAAATCCAGTCAAACTTTCTTATATAGGGCTTTGCCATGTTTAGAGGGGGTCAAAAAGGTGTTTCCACACTATTGTGTATGTTTGCCATAGTTTACTAGTCGTGACTCGCTAGCTCATCAATCATAATCCAACATGTGGGTGGTAAAATCTGGACTATGAGTTAGGCTTAAATTAATTGTCTTTGGAGCAAAACCCATAATTCAAATTACGTTCGTCATCATAATCAAACCTTGTCTGAACTATGTTGGATAATCTAAATTTTGATGATAGCTTAAAAAATAACACCATAGATTTGATTGCCACTAATATATGACTAGATTAATTTCTCTTAATAGTTGTCTAATCTAGTAATCCTATCTTTTTCCACAACTTTGGTATCCGTACATTGTTTGAACCTATGAGCAGTTGGAATACATTAGAATTCATGGTCCCCGTTGTAGAAGGAGAATCAGAAATTCAATATGATAGGACAGTGGTTGAAAACAATATTTGATACATCAGTTTGGGTCAGACAATTAGGATTGGTAGATTAATTTAATTTCCTGATTGTGCCATCCACCGAGTATCCTGGTCTGGACAAAATAATCTACGAGCTGAGTGTCATTCTCTGCACAACAGTTGCAAACGAGCAGGATAGTCAGCCAGGAAAAGGTGGTGGTGAGGATTATGTCGTATGTGTCATTCTATGAATGAAGTGCCATTGTCTACAAAAAGAAGCAAATGCACCTCAGGGTGGGCCCACAAAGGTTAGTGGTGTAGGTTGGAAAGGGGTTCACGTTTTTGAAGTGTAAGGGGGAATTTTAATAACTTTTTTGCAGGTGTTAGGAATTCTTTTTTAATCTAGTGAATGAGAAATCCTACTTTTCTTGGGCCTATAAATGTTCTACAATCACCTCTTTCATGGTCCCCTCTCTTTCTCTCTCTCTCTCTCTCCTTCTCATCTGGAAGAAAACTGGCAGGATGTTTCCCTGGTGATCTTGTGGAGGAATTTGATCTGCAGGAGAAAGGAAGGAGAATGAAAGAAAATGAAGAAGGTGATGAAAAGGTGAAATGGGTTGTGCCTGGCTCCCTGTATGCCACACGTATAGACCAATCATTTTAGTGATCGGCTACTGTGGGTGGCGTGCGAGGAGCCAAGCATACTCTCTCTCTCTCTCTCTCTCTCTCTCTCTCTCTCTCTCTCATTATAGGAGGTAATCTATACATTACATACACCAATTCTATTGCTGAATTAATCATGTTCTTCAATTTTTAACATAATCACTTTCATATATAAAGGATCAAAGGATTATCGGAAGATATAGTATTTTCATATACTTTTTCCTCTATTTGATCAATTGATTTTAAGCTTCAGGTAAACTTCCAACTTTCCTATGTTCTTGTTTTTTCTTTTTGCCTTTACTCTCTCTCTCTCTCTCTCTCTCATATACATGCTTATTGGACGGGCATTTATAACATTTTTTTAGAAAATAGGATAGCTGGTATAACACTTGACAATTTCTATGCGCCTTCACCCTTGTTTCTCTTTATTACTTTATATCAGGTGCATGCTTGTCATTGCAATGTCTAACATCTACATCTCTGATCTTATTGTACTAATACAAACCGCATACGAAACATTTTCATGTATTGGCATTGACCCAAAATTTTTTATACTTTGCAGGCCACATCTTTTTTTGATCCTATGTAAATATATGTTTTATGTGTAATCAATCCAATGCTGGCGAAGGTTGTTAGAGTAAACTTTTCATAAAGTTGGAATACATTGGAGAAAGTGTGTATGGGCGGATTGGATTTTTGAAAGTGAGCTAAAGAGAGGGAAGAAGCATTAACTAAACAAAGGGGGTTTGTACTTAATGTCTGTCTGGTTTGCCAAGATTAGAATTTATAATGGTTTTTGCATAACCATATTCATACACAGCTAAATATCAAATAAACACAACATGGATGATATTTGAACTCATTGTAATGTGTCCAGGGTACCCCCAAAAAAAAATCTAAACCACATTTCGGTTGTACAACTATTTGTACCTATCTCCCTCTCACACATAGACACTCCTCAATCATATTTAAAGAAAGATTTAAAAGAAACTAAGCTAAAACCCTCTTTATGATTCTGTCCTTTCTCACTTCACTTGGAAAAGTGTTTATATTCTTTTGGCACCAAGTGTAAAATATATGTGGTGCAAATTAACACCATCTTGGTTTTGTGCCTTCGTGGGAGCTTTTGCTCTCTCTCTCTCTCTCACACACACATACAGAGACACTCAGATAAACAGCTTTTGGTGTATTTTATATTTTATGTCCTTTTTTGTCTAAAGGAATAAAGAGAGATGTTAGATGTTGCAGCTTTCTTTCTATCAGACGACTGGCTGTCTTTTCCTTGAAAGGAATTTGCAGAGGTGCCAAACCTCATCAAACGACAGCCCCCAGCGATTCTAAAGATAAGGTCAGTGTAAATTAACTTCCCTTGTCATCAGATACCCATATTGTACGCCTGCTGCCTGCACCTTCTCTACAGGGATCGCCGCAAGACCATCCTTTTATCACCCACTATTATCCGTAAGCACCGTTTACTTCTCTAATGATCACCACCATAGCTCCTTCACTTCTCTTTTTTTTCTTCTTCCAAGTTTTTTAGAGGAATTCAATACATTTCTAGTGACTTGAACAAGCTTAAATGTCAATCCACTGGGAGCTTGGAGGTGAGGCACCTCCCCTCTATAGAAATAAATAGGGATCGATCCTGATTACATGCGGTGCTAATTGTGAGGGACTTATAGTCTGTATGTGGTGTAAGTATTTACCAGATAAAAATAGAAAAAGGGCAACCCAACCAAAAGTGAGCTTTGAGTTGGGCTTGTTTAGTTTAGGGTCGAGCTCGAGCCTGAATTTCGGAACCCGCTCGCAATCCGGGTGAGGTTTGGGTGTGGGCTCTCAAATTCGATCCAAGTGTTCCGACTTACCTATAAAACATATATTCAGATCATATTATATGCCAAGTATATAGTATATACATTATTTAAATTTTATATCATTTGAAAAGCATATCATGCCAAGAAATCTGGGTATTTCCCTTAAACTGAGTCAACTGATCAATCCAACCCGAGGTGCAATTGGAGAATTATTTTTGTTTTGGTACCCTAGCTTAAGGGGCTAAGACCCAAGAGAGCTCACACAAATGGAGAGAAAAAGCCCTCTCGAAAGGATAGGCTACACAAGTGGGAAGGATAAGCCGCACAAGTGAGAGTGGCATACCTATGTATCAATCCACATGCGCCCCTCCCCCCCCCCCCCCCCCCCCACCCCCAATTGTTGTCAGTTGGGGGAAAATTTATAATCAGTTTAAGCATGCCAAGGTTTCATTTGGGGTCATCCTAGGTAACTCCAAGTTGAACCCTAATTGATACTGTATGCTATGAAATGTATGTTGACAATCTTGGATATGTAGTAACGCGAGGTGGTGTAGCAGTGGAAGTGATCCATAGAAAGTAATATACACGAATGGGTCTGATTGAAGGCTCAGATGGTTTGGTCGGTGTATTTTGATGGACAGGCACAACTGAGGCTTTGATTTAATTTGGTATTAATATCACTGCATATGAAGGAGGGGGGAAACATTGGGCAAAGACGCATAAATTTCCGTGTCCAAGGATGTGTGAAAGTGTAATTTGGGCTGAGAGCTTGTTAGGGCATGAAGAGTTCAAGATATGTGATATAAAATTTATTGTGTGGAAAATAAGGGTTAATCAGTTGTTAGGCAATTGTAAGTCACCCAAGGGTTCCATCGAGGGGTACGGCACTCTTTCCAATTATGTGGGCTATCCTTCCCACTTTGTGGGCTTCTTCTTCCATCTCATTGTATAAGCTCTCCATCTCATGGTATAGGCTTTCTCTTTCTACATATGTGGGCTCGATCGAGTTGCCTGGTTCCTAATGTTGGGCACTAAAGTAAAGAAAATCCGCCATGGGACTTACATGGTTATAAGTCGTGTTGTGTTTGGCACCGATAACCCTTTTGCCCTTCGTACGGAGAAGATTTTGGATCCTCTATTGCAGTTGGCATGTGCTCACCGTGAATGGACCACTCTTGGTAAGCCATGTCATCATGACACACATGCAATTGCTCCATTAAAAAATCACATGCAGCTTCACGTGGTTTGCGTTGACGTGGCTCATCGTGAGTGATCCACTCACACTGAGCATATGCTAATTGCAATAGAGGTCCATGTTCTACTGAGATACCTGAAAGCTCAACACTTTCCACCTTAAATGTCTAATACAAGCTAAGTACGTGTGGAGTCTTATATTCTATGATTAGTCATAAATGCTGTTGCATGGGGTGAGAAAATCAAAACCCAATTAAACACTCAACACAAATTTGCCTGAGGTCAAGATCTAGACGTACTAGTCCCAAACCGGAAATTGGAAGAAACTACTAACAAACCTGTCTCTATTTGGAGTGGATTTATGAGGCCACCCATTTAAACCGACACATTGCTATATTCTGATATAGCCAAAGCATCAAAGCAGTCCCTATGTAAGGAATTCATCTAATTTTATCTAATATTGAAAACTCGTACAATGCTAAAGCTCTAAAAAATACACTTTTAATAATAATCGGATTGCAATTTCTAGAGTAAGTGAAGGTTTAGGGTACGAGATCTTTAGATTGGTCCATTTAATAAATCAGCCCAATAGTGTGCAAAAAACAATAATCTACGTAGCGCAAATAAAATCATAAGCACATACCACAAGTACACCAAATTTAACGTAGAAAACCTAATCGAGTGAAAAACTACGGATTCGAACTTGATCAATAATCAAACACTATGAATATCGTAATTACAAAAAACTCAAATTTCCTCTCCATATATCCCCTACCTAAGGACTGAAGTTACCGTGTCGCTTTACGCTTCAACGACTTCACATCGTTGTTTGCAACAGACTCAATTTAGTGCTTAACTCCTCAAATCTTCTACGCAAGAAGATAATCTTCTATAAGGGATGCAGAAGAACATGACTCTCTGGAGTACTTGGCAACAACCCTTTAATAAATCTATAGAGAATAATTCTCTCAATTAAATCACTAATTCAGAACTTGAGAGATGATCTATGTTATTTTAGATTGTGAGAAATACTTAATATATAGTTCCAAATCCGTGCAAAATACTGAGATACTCCTACTGATAATCCAATTAGAAAAAAAAGTCCATTTTCAAACTCTTAAAATAGAGTCCAAAACCAACTAAGTCGCTGGAGTGATATTCACCTCCTCTGCAGCGAGAGGTGTCTCCTGACAAGACACAAGTTCTGACAGATCTTCTTGTCTAATCTATTTTCTAACAATGACGAAAGTTGAAGTATGCTTTTCACAACTCCCTACACCTACCTGAAATAACTTCATGTCAACTTAAGTTGATGGTAGTAACCATTTGATCAATAGGCACATGAAGCAAATGTGCAAGACAGGCCCTAGTGATGTGGATGCATACAAACAAGTGGGGCCAGCCTAAGACGGAAGGTTCGCCTATGATTCTTACTTGTTAGCCGAATGTTTTCTTTATAAAACTGATACTGTTGCGATCGAGTATAACGATGCCAAAATGGTGACGGTGCTGCTCATAATCTGATAATCGTCTTCCACAACTCCCGCTTATTTTCGGTTCCTTCATGCGAGATTTTCGGACCGTGATGTCCGCAGGATGGTTTCTGACTTATGTACGCTCCGACCCCATTTCTGTCCTACCCTCCCTGTTCACTGCCAACCATTTCTACTTTTTTTCTCCTTTATACTTTAGCCTCTTTTATTTTTAGGGTTGGCTTGGCTGGCCACTTATGTCTTTAGCTCTCCATAATAATCCCTGTTTGCCTTTTACCCATTGGATTGAAAATTGAATTTTACGTATATAAATGTTATATATATAAATGCTTTTGATTCGATTCCTAGGTATGCTGGCCTTTTTCACTTGTGTGGGTGCCTTTCTTGTCTATGTGGGCTTTCTCCCCATTTGTGTGGGTGCTATCACGGGTCCCAATCCCCTTGGTTGTAATACAATATAATACAAAAAAAAAGAAGAGAGAGAGAGTTTTAAATGTGTTAAATCCATGGAGACTTGAGATGTGAAAATAAATGTCTTGATGTTTATCATTGACATGAGAATATGGAATGCTTGGATCAGGAATTGGGGCCCATATAAGTGCTTAATATCATATCCATAGGTTGGGATATTTTTTATATTTTCACAATCGGCTCAAATTGTATGAAGATTTAAGATAATTAGCTTAGGAGTTTTGGGGTTTATTAGTTCATGAAAGAAATTGAACAATCTCGATTATAAGTGTCGGCCGACAAGAACGAGAAAAAATTGTGGTTGATTGTTTTTAATCCCTTGGCCAATTGCATAAGCAAAATACAATCGCGATACCATACCAAGCATGCACTTGCTCCTTTTGTTAAGTAGGAGTGGTGAAAGAGTTACACACCTATTCCGGTGTGAAAATGACCTTATTTATATATCATTTTCACACATACGTAAACGACAAGAAACAAACGTGATGATACGTAACCTTTACATAAATGAATTTTGGTTTTACTTCTTTGTTGTCGGCTATACTTTGCTTCTTACCTCTTCTATGTGGTCATACTGTCTCTCTTGTACCCTGCTTCGGTTTTTGTGATGATTTGTAACCATTAAATATGTGAATCATTTTGCAGCAAACAGCCTAAGGCAATATTTGTTTCTCAAGTGATTCTTTCACTATTTACCCATGTTTATTTGGTGACACAAGTGGAAAAGTAAAGTCCCAATTGTTAAAGGAACTTTCCCCTCTACCAAAAACAGTCTTACTTCATATGACACAAGTAAATTGGTTACTTCACTTTTTTTACTTTAAATTACTCTACCTCAAGTAAACAAATAAAAATATAGTTTATCGAAAAACATACTTCTCCTTCACACAACTATTGCCTTTTTTTACTTATTTGACATTTACTTTATATTACTTTCTCAATAAAGTTATTCAAACTTCACTTAAAATACATCTAGCCCTCCACCCTATTGTTATGAAGTAGACCAATGGTCCATAATTGCATCTATTTTATTGTATTTTTTGTTTGGTTTGTGTGTTTTAAAATAACAAAACTAGGCTTTACAAATTGTTTTATTTATCTTATTTACAATTATAGTTCTATATCATATTTTGGAGAAACCCTTAAAAAAGCTTTGATAAGAAAAGAACATGTCTAGCTATATATGCCTTACCCAAGTGGTAAGTAGCGGCAGTTCTCGCCTAGCTATTCAGGGTTCAAATCCTGTGTATGCCCCCTCTAACTGTGTGTGCAAACTTTCTTCCCATTTGGGTGGATTGCCATCCCGCATGTGGGGCTCTTTCTTGGGTCCCTGGCCCATTGGCTGGTGAGAAAAAAAAAAAAGGAGAACATTGAGTTTAGCACGAGGATTTGAACTAAAAAATGTTTAATTGGGAGCATCTTGGCCCGTAGTCTTCCTATATATACTAACATATGATTGCAAAATGATTATATGCTTAAAAGAATAGATTTGCTCTAAGTATGATTTTTTCAACACATGCATTTTCATGTCGTTGAATTTTTTAGTATGATTATCTCAACACATGCATTTTTATGTCGTTGAATTTTCTATCCCTTTATGACGCACTTGTACTCCGGTGTTACAATGCCTTGACTTTAATAAGATACGTGGCTTACTAATTAAGTAAAACCCTTGAATAAAAGAATTGCTCTTTGCTTTCTCTAGTTAACAATGAAAAGTTTCTTTCTCCTTCCCTTATACAAATGAAAGAAACTAGGAAACATTCTCCTCTAGTATCTTACACAAATGAAAAAAACTCCAAGGAATTGGCCGAATGGTCATGACCACGGTTCCTCCCTCTTCTAAAGTTAGAGATTTTAGTATAGACCCCCAGTTCCCCCTTTCTTAGAAATCGAAGGTTGAATCCACTAATGCTACCACCTTGGGGGCCACAGGAGTGTTTATCCGGCTTCCTTCTGGGCCCAAAGGGATTAGTCCATCCCAAAGGGTTAGGAGCCCGCCTATAGTAGCAAAAAAAAAAGTATGTAATAAAATTTTTAACTTGGAATCTACGTGCAACGAGTCTAATCCGTGCTAGAAGGAGATAATTGTATCTTGAGGTGGTTTGGTTTGAAAGTCTTTGCTCTGGACCTGTATCAAAGAAAAAAGAAAATTTATCCTTTGGGTCTGTTTGTTAGAATATGTAGGAGTTAAATATATGGGATTTATGTTGTAAGTGGTTAAAAATGCAAACCCAAGGTGAATTTTCAAAAACTAGCTTCAAATATCAAATCTTTATGCAAATATAATGGAAGAAAGATTGAGGATGAATAATTAAGGGTGACGATCGATTCCCATCTTTCCTATGAAAGAGATCCTATATATTAGATTACCTTATATTTTAATGCAAACAAACAGAGAGAAAGTGTCACCTTATCTGTTTCAGCTATTATCTCTTTTGGTCTTCTACTTTGAATAATGTTGTGCTTGTTAAAATATTACTATCTCAACGTTATAATTTCATTTGTCTTATTTTATTGTCTTCTCTTCAAAACCACTTTAGATTTATTGGAGAATATTCAAGTGCATCTTGAATATTCCCCACATTTATTTTGTGCGTATTTGTGTGGGTTATATTGCATCAAAAGTCTCAAGTATACCCAAACCATTGAAAAAGAAAATGAGGGGAATGAAGTGTCCACATCCCACGCCCACCTGCCATGTTGGCGTGTGTGCATAACTTTGGGAATCTTAGCCGTTCAACTCAAGCCCATACAAGTACAGACATATCAATGACATCAGGGTTACACATATGATACGCATGGCCACCAAATTCCACCCGTAAAAGTGGAGGAGAGTAGACTGTAGAGACTGGAAACTGGAAACGCCAAACAAGGCAATGCGCATTTTCGTAGGTAGGAAAACCCAGATCTTTGTGAAAGTGGGATGCATGTTTTGTTGCATTTGTACTTGGCCTCTGCTCTGCTACTGTTGTTAGTGGTATCAGTATGTTATTATATTACTAATATAATCTGATTTGATGGAAGACAGAGTTAGTTCTTCCATCAGCAGATAGGAATGGTTTCAGGTAAAGTGACTTTACTAGTATTTTATACTTTTAAATCATCCTTACTTTAAACTGAGGGGCATCAGCAGATAGGAATGGTTTCAGGTAAAGTGACTTTACTAGTATTTTATACTTTTAAATCATCCTTACTTTAACCTGAGGGGCATGCAGATGCCACTTCTAACAGTGATGAGAGCAAATAGACAAATGAAAAGAAAGACAAGAATCAAAAGCAAGTGTGAAAGCGATGTTGGAGGAGATCTGAAGAATCTGTCTAGATATCTGTTTTGAAGAAAGTGGGACCCATAGCAGAGTTCTTGGACTAACAATATATACATACCTAAAGCCTACTGAATTTGGTGGGGCTCACCGCATGACCTCATGCATGTCTCCTGAATAGATTCAACACATACATAAAACGAGTGACATTAAAATTGTGAGGTGAGACTTGAGAGTGGTAGCCATCAATTAGTCTATTTGGCCTTACTTATTCGGCCCCAATTGGAACCTCCTCCTGGACTCCAACTGAACCTATGTTCATGGAGACAACCCCACTCATGGAATTCAAATTAAGGGGGGGGGGGGGGGGGGGGGGGGGGGGTGTTCTTAAAATAAGGTAAAAATGTCAACACCAGAGAGCCCAAATCACTCCCTCTTCCAAACCCTCTTCTTCTTCCACTTCCGTCTTTGCCACTGGCTGCGGCACCTGCCAGTATTAGTCATAGCGCTTAAAGTGCGCTCTCAAGGCAGAGAAGAAGCCAGCCTCAGAGAAGGGGACGAAGAAGAGCGTGGAGACATACAAAGTTCTACATATTCAAGCTGCATTGAGATCTTTAGTAAGGCCACGGGGATCATGAACAGCTTCATCAATGATATCTTCTAGAAGTTCGCCCAAGAGGCTTTGAGGATCGCCCGCTACACCCTCTCGCGAGATCCAGACCTCCGTCCGGCTCATCCTCCCTGGCGAATGAGGGCTTGGAGGGGGGTGGAGATTAGGAACTTGTGGATTTTTTAGGGTTTTCTTCTGTTTTTTGTTTTGATTTTTGTATCTGATGATATAGCTATCTTTGCTATGTTTATTACTCTGTAAGATACCTATTTCTGAGAATTTATATGGTTGTGGTTTTCTTTTGGATGTATGGTTTGTGTGGTTCTGTTATGCTCTGGTTCTTCTTTTTTCATGTGATTAGAGTTTGGATCTTTTGAATTGTTAGATAAAATATTTGGGAGGTGAGAATTATAAGATTTTACATGATTAAAGGAAGGGGAAGAGGGTTCCGGGGGCCGCCCTATTGCAAAAAAGAAGATTCAGACCAGAGGATCCAAATTCGTGTAGAAGGGCAGTGCCCTATTGCTTGCTCTGATCAATTTTGATCGGTGGGCCACAACTATTGGACTAAGGTGTTGCAGTTGCAGATACCATTGATTTTGCGGATCTGGAATTGGGCCATTGATTTGCTGATCAGATGTGCCGCTACTGCAAAGGGGTCTTATTGCCGATAGATAGGAGTTGTAGAAGAAGAATGGATTTTTGACAAGCAGTGGTAATGCAATTGGAGGAAGAAAAGCCCTTTGGGATTGTTGGTGTGGAGATAGTATTTATTGGTGTGGAGATGAGAGATATGCTGGAAAAGGTGTGGGATATTTGTCAGCAGACATGAGGCCAGAAAACAGATTTGGAAGGGGAAGTGGATGTGGTTTCGAAGAGGATCTGGACTCCTTAAATAGCTGGACTCCAGCTAGGATCAGGCTCCAATTGGGGCCAAATAAGTCAGGCCAAATAGACTTTATTGGCCACTCATTTGAATCATGTGGGAGTGACTCGGAACTATGAAGTGGGTCTAAGTAAGCCACACATGCTTGGCCTCTGACTGCACAGTTACGACGTGTTTGGCAATTAACTAGTTAAGTTATAGTAAAGTGAATCCAAACAAGAAAAGACAAATGAGTCATATCAAAAGCACACAATTTCAAAATTCCCTTCCTTTTTTTCAAAAATAAAGTAACAAAAATAACATCCTTTCTTCACTAAAAGACAAAAAAAAATTATATTTTTCTACAAAAAAAATTCAAAAAGATTCCATACCAAACAACACTACAAGAATTTGCATTTTTGCCGGTGTTTTTTGCCAGCGAAATATTAAACGCCGTGAAAAGTTAACTTTTGCCCGCGAAAAAGCTTATTTTGTCGGGAAAGGTTATACTTTTACCGGCGAAATAATTTCACCGGTAAAGGTTAAGCTTTGCCCAGCGAACTTATTTTTTCGTCGGCAAAGGAAGCGCCGGGAAAAGTTATATTTTGATTATTTTTATTTTGCAAGAATAAACGTTAAAATTTGGCCTCTCGGTTTGTTTGCACTTCAGCCCTAAAATTATGTGACCACGCCATTTTCCCGCGCCCGCTCCATTTCCAGCGCCCGCTCGATTTCCAGCATTTCCTTCTCCCTCTGCCTCTTCTTCATTTCCAGCATTTCCTTCTGCCTCTGCCTCTTCTCCATTTCCAGCATTTCCTTCTCAATCCCTCATCTCTCCATTTCCAGCGCCCCCTCTCCCTCATCTCTCCCTCATCTCTCTGACCCTCCATTTCCTTCTCCCTCACGACCTCAGCCCTCTCCTCCATCTCCAGGTGACCTGCGCTCCTCCATCTCCCAGGCGCAGAACCCTCCCTCTCCTCCATCTCCCAGGCGACCTGCGCTCCTCCATCTCCCAGGCACAGAACCCCCTCTCCTCCATCTCGATCACCCACTGCATCTCTTCCCCACGAGGGCCAAACGCTCGCTAGCAGCTCCACCCCTGCCACTCCTCTCTCTCTCTTGTCGAGCTTCTCCTTGTTGCAGGTAAGAGTCTCTATGCCTCTCTACTTCTCTCTGTGCCTTTGTTTTCTTGGAATACACTCTCTGTGCCATCTACCTATTTGTTATTTCAGAACCAGTATGTGAAATTAGAGCTCCACCTTATTTGTTTCCTATGCCCATCAGTCATTTGATGAAATGTCTGGATCTGATTGCTTGTATTCTCAAGTGATGTATTACCCCAATCATCTATTTGGGCCTTCATTTATTTACTTAGAGAGGCATGATCCTAAGCAACACTTGCAGATTTTGAATATCGAGAAGGAGGGAAATATATTACCCCAATCCTAAGCAACATTTCTTATATAACTAAGAAAAGCTTCTGTTCTTGAATTTTGTGAAAATGGAGGGAAATTCTTTTATCAAGTTTGAAAATTCTTGACAACAACAGTGACCTTTTATATCCCTTCCAAGTTTCTTTTTTCCCACATCCTCAGAGGATATGAGAAGGTAGCGGACTCTCTAGCAAGAAGGAATTTCACATCCATCCATGAGCTATGGTGATGAAACCCTGATGCTTAGCAGAATTAGAGATTTTCCAACAAAGTCTTGGCTGTGTCCTGCTGCTTCCATGCAACCTGTTCTATCATTATTCTCTATTCTAAATAAATGGCAGCTATCATATAAACAGTAATAATATTAATAATAATGGTAATAGCAGTAATAGTAATAAGAGATCTCCCAAATCTTCTTTTTTTTTTTTTTGTATAAATCATAATAAGAGATCTTTCATCAAGTAGTTGCGATGAAGCTCCATGTATGTAAAGTGATTACCTCTTGACTGTGATTCACTACACCAACATAACCAAGCAAATCTTTCATCACTAACCCTATTTTTAGACTTGCAAAGGGAACTAAAATATTTAAACCCCAAAACCACCTTTTTTGGTACTAAAAGTGATGATGCACAAATTGACTTTTCACACAACCTGTCAAGTAATTGGAAATAAATGATGTAATTTAAGTAGAGAGTGAAGACGAGAGTTATAGTGGTTCGGTCAATGTGACATACATCCACTTCTGAATGGCTAGGGTCGCCGGGTACTTTATTAATTCAGGAGTGCTGGGAGAGCAGAGAGTACAAGCTTAGAGATGGGGAGGAGAGTAGTGCTCAGGTCTGAGTGTGATCATTCCCAAGTGTTGGTGGGGCTTATAATTTATAGTCGCCCCCTAACAGGTTGGGGCGATTTTACAGCAACTGAGTAACTATCTCACGGATTCTTCTCAATGGGTGAGGTGGTTGAGGTGTTCTCCACGAGACTCGGTAAAAGATGAGGTGAGGGTTGACTATTTCCAAGGCGGTGAGGGTGAGCTCTTAGACGACCCTGCATGCTCCTTTAGTGATGTAGCTCCTGGAGCCCGATGAGCTTGACCGGGTGTAGACTTATCTGGGCTTAGCTAGCTAGACCTCTTGGAGTTGGGCCCTTGGGCTTGTAACATGAGTTGGGCCATTGGGCTTGGCCCATCATTTGCCCCCCAATGCCCTGTGTCCAATGGAACTTGGAAAGGAGGGCATTCGTTCGAATTTTTGGCTGAGTTCGCAACTGCAAAAACTTCGGGAGGCCAAAACATTTATTTTTAGGCCTTTTTTGGACTTTTTACAGTGTCAATCATAGCCTAAGGCTGTGAGTCTTGCAGGGCTCGCCGAGAGCTTCGATTTGATATATAATAAGCCCCTGTTTGGAGCTACGAAGCAAAATTTATGGTCAAAATAGCGAGCATGAGTTAGACGAGCGGTTTGGGCAAGAAGGTACTGATCTGGGCGAGCAGTGAGTGTCCTGGGCGAGCAGAGGGCCTCCTAGGCGAGCAGCAGCTGAATTTTTTTTTTTTAAACTTCAGGGGGCTAAAACACTTGTTTCTGGGCTTTTTTTTGGACTTTTTCTGCAAGGCTCATTCATTAATGAGTTTTGCTCCCCTCGTCGAGAGCTTCGATTTGATATATAATAAGCTCCTATTTGGAGTTACGAACCAAAATTTACTGTCAAAATAGCGAGCAGGCGCGCTGGTGCGCGGTTTTGTGAGAGCAGCAGCTTCTGGGCGAGCCTGGGGCTGCCTTGGGCGTCTTGGGCGAGCCTAGGCTGCCTTGGGTGAGCTACCCTTGTGCACAGAGGAGGCGGGCAGCTGGGGCGCGCAGCATCTGGGGTGAAGGAGGCGCGCGCTGGTCCCGAGGCTGCTGTGGCCAGGGCTAAGGCATCTTCTACGGAGCTGCTAGGCGAGGAGGTGAGCAGCAGGGTGCCGCTTGGGCAAGCAAGAGGTGCTGGGCGCCTGTACTGGGCTGGGTACCTGGTAGGTCTGGGCGCCTGAGAGGTGTTTGGGCGCCTGTTCTAGACGCCTGAGGGGTGCTGTCAGGACTACGTTACTCAGGTTGGGCGCCAGGAGGGGCGTTAGTACCCAAGGGCAGGTACCAGATGGATGAGGCCCGATTGTTGACATTCAATCTAATGTAGTCCCGCGGGTTGTAGAGGGCCTGAATTTCAAAAACGTGCCTGCTTGAGAGCAGTGCAGAGGCCAAGCTTTTGGCGACTCACGAGAAGCCGTTCAGTTTGAGATATAGGCTGCCTGCTTGGGAGCAGTGAAAAGGCCAAGCTTTTTTGGAGACCCGCGAGAAAGCAGCTAAGCTGGAGATAGGCTGTCTGTTTGAGAACAGTGCAGAGGCCAAGCTTTTGGTGACCCGCGAGAGAGCCGCTAAGCTGATATATAGGCTGCCTGTTTGAGAACAGTGCGGAGGCAGGTCAAGCTTTTAGCGATCCGCGAGATGATTCACCCCGTCTGGACCTATTGATTTTCTCAGCATTCATATATTTTTGAGCTTTTGCCAATAGTTCTGGCATGCTCTTTGGTGGTCGCTTCATTACTGAAAAGAGAAAGTTTGATGACCGAAAGCCTCCTAGGAAGGCGGTCATGCTGACTTTATCATCGGGCTCCTCAACCTGAAGGACCTCCTCGTTAAAACGAGTGAGGTAGCTCCTCAGGCTCTCGTCTCGATCATGTTTTATGTTGAGCAGATGGGTGGCAGGCTTTTGTTAGCGGCGTCCACCAATGAACTGTGCCACAAATGATCTGCTCAGTTCGGCGAAGGAGCCTATGGAGGCCGGGGTGAGTTTGGCAAACAATTGTCGCGCTGATCCCTTCAAGGTAGTTGGGAATGCCCTACACATAATTTCGTCGGGGACGTTGTGCAGCTGCATCAAGGTCTCAAAAGTTTCGAGGTGGTCTAGTGGATCCTTCGTACCGTCAAAGGTTTCGACGGATGGCATCTTGAGTTTTAGAGGGAGTGGGTAGTTCGCCACGTCAGGTTTGAAAGGTGTGTCAGTTCGACTTATCAGGTAGTCCACTGTCTCAGGTCCCTGTGCCTTCATGGCGTTGAAGACATCACCCAGCTGATTTTCCATTTCCTTGATTTTCTCATCCCAGCGATTGGGGGCTCCTCTGGACTGATTATGGAAACGACTCACATCCTCCATGCTTTGGTTTTCACTCTCACCCTCTTAGAAACGAGGGTCCTCCCCATGAGAAGCAGAAGGAGGAGGTGGGGGTCCTCCATGATGGGCTCCCCCCTGAGGGGCGCCCAAATGGGGAGCACCATGGCGTGGAGCTCCTGGATGCCCTGGGTGCGGAGCTCCTTGAGGTCCTCCAGGCGGTACTCCTCCTTGTTGGGCGAGCATGAGTTGCAGGATCTGCTGGTTTTGGGCTATCAGCTATTGCATGGTCTCCAACATTTGCCGAGGATTGGGAGCAGGAGCATTTATGGCAAGAATAGTAGGTGGAGGAGCATCCTCCCCCTCTCGCGATGGATTATCCTTAGGTCGATTCATCGATCTAGTGGTGATTACCATAAGTTTAACAGAGAAAGTCTTTTGAAGTGAGAATTTTAGTCGTTCCCACAGACGGCGCCAAACTGACGATGCACAAATTGACTTTGCACACCACCTGTCAAGTAATTGGAAATAAATGATGTAATTTAAGTAGAGAGTGAAGACGAGAGTTATAGTGGTTCGGTCAATGTGACCTACGTCCACTTCTGAATGGCTAGGGTGCCGGGTACTTTATTAATTCAGGAGTGCTGGGAGAGCAGGGAGTACAAGCTTAGAGAGGGGGAGGAGAGTAGTGCTCGGGTCTGAGTGTGATCATTCCCAAGTGTTGGTGGGGCTTATAATTTATAGTCGCCCCCTAACAGGTTGGGGCGACTTTACAGCAACTGAGTAACTATCTCACGGATTCTTCTCAACGGGTGAGGTGGTTGAGGTGTTCTCCACGAGACTCGGTAAAAGATGAGGTGAGGGTTGACTATTTCCAAGGCGGTGAGGGTGAGCTCTTAGACGACCCTGCATGCTCCTTTAGTGATGTAGCTCCTGGAGCCCGATGAGCTTGACCGGGTGTAGACTTCTCTGGGCTTGGCTAGCTGGACCTCTTAGAGTTGGGCCCTTGGGCTTGGCCCATCAAAAAGAATCAATATAACATACTATTGCCATGCTCACTTATCTCCGAAAATGCAAATCTCATTCTCAACCTCACTATTGTTCATCTAATCTTGTGTTCAGTTGATAAAAACCACTATAAAAGCCTTTGTTTGGAACCAATACAAATGTCCTAAAACTCCACAAAAGTTCTGGTGGGTTCTACATCTGAAATGGACACAAAAGCCTCCCCTATTTGTATCCATGAAACAATCTGTTTTGGCATTGAAGACGACCCTATTTGATCTAAAGCTCAAACTCAAAGACCTGTTCACAGTTCAACTCAATGTGCTGTTCCACAAACCACCACATCAACCTATGCCGCTTGGCTTAATTATTTTACGCCTACACTTCAGTCTGATTCAGGGACAGTAACATTCATCTACATTGTTCGAAACCGCCCAAATCCAATTTTTTTTCTTCTGCCAAAATCATTATTTTACACAAATCATAGCCTAACATCCTCAAATTTATCTCAAACCATCAAAACCTAAGTTGATGGATGATACCTTGACAAGATAAATTATACACGTCAACCGGTTAAAAAGCATACATACCCGAGCCATAACTGAAGAATCTATATGATTTTTGCCTCGACCAACCCAAATGAGCACGGCAAATGCCATCATCAAGACAAAGACTAGCAAAATGACCTGGTAAATCAGAAGCAAATCACTTAAGACACATGGTAAATTATCAAATTGACTCCTATATTAACTGCCACACAACACCATCACCAAATCTACATCTGGAGGACCAATTACATGATACTTGACAAGAGGACATGCATAGAGCATATGCCAGGGCCTAGGGCCTAAAGTAATGAGGCCATTTTACAGTGATCCTGATTGTTGATCTGGTGGGCCTCACAGTGAAAGGGCCATGTCCCAAAGTATTCTCCATTTGGCCAACTCCTAGGTCAACAGCTTGAACTAGGGGTGTAAAAAAAAATAGGAAAACCGTTTAACCGAATCGAACCAAACCGAACCGCAGTTAATAACCGTATTTCACGGTTCGGTTACGGTTACGGTTAATGAAATCCAAAAACCGCATGGTTCGGTTCGATTACGGTTTTCCATAATAATTCACGGTTATTAACCGAACCGAACCGTATGATACGGTTCGGTTAACTGTATGCGGTTAACCGTACCGTTTACAAATAAAAGAAAAAATAAGAAACCGTAAACGTACGGTTAACCGTATAATAAAGATTCCTAATTAATAGGATTTTTATCCAATTGCTCCTTATGTGTCAGTTTACCTTCAATCATTCACATTTATCTCCTTATATTTCTACGGTTATTAACCGTAACCGAACCGTTTAATACGGTTAACCGCGGTTACGGTTTCTACAGTTTTTATATATACGGTTACGGTTACAGTTTTAAAAGGCAGAAAACCGCAATTACGGTTCGGTTAACGGTTTTCCCAAATTAACCGGTTAACC
Source organism: Umbellularia californica (assembly GCA_028538565.1). Taxonomy (NCBI): domain Eukaryota; kingdom Viridiplantae; phylum Streptophyta; class Magnoliopsida; order Laurales; family Lauraceae; genus Umbellularia; species Umbellularia californica. Next base: position 7,917,096 of record JAPQWN010000006.1, on the reverse strand, counting down.
GAACCGTTACATCCCTAGCTTGAACAGAGATTATTATAAGAGAAACTTGTGAATGGCCAGAAAGGTAGGACGCCAAGAATCTTGGTTTGTTACTGGGGCATGCCTTTATATGTAAAAGACCATCAGATCGAGAGTCTACACCACTGCAATGCTTTTACATTCTCTAGGGCCAGGATACTTTCTGTATATCCTTGCATTGACATAATATGATACCCTCCAAAGAGACCACTTATGAAATAAGCCAGCCATAAAATCAATAGAACTAAATCAATGGAACTATGGCTGTCAACGAGCAAATCCAACTCGTTTCCATATCAAACTTGAGCTCAGCTGGTGGGTCAAACAAACCAAGCCAAGCTCATTTTTGTTTTAATTTGAATGATGGATACAAATATCAGTTCCCTTTTAAGATCTTTTTTTTTAATTTCAACTTCAATTTATTTTTTTGCATTTATTTTATACTATCTATTGGTTGAATTTGAGTTAACCACCACTTTACATATGTAAATAGATATGGACAAGAGTTGGATGTTACAGTATCATAATAGATTCAGTCAAACGTATATAGACAGGGTGAATTCTTTTATTGAATTCGCAAAGGTGACATCGGGTGGGAGTAGAGTGTTTGAATGCCCATGTAACTACTGCTGTAATGGTTTTAAGCATGATTATGAGATTGTGAGAGACCATCTACTCCGGCGTGGGATGATGGTATCCTACGACACCTGGTTATAGCATGGGGAGGTTGTAGAAACCGATGAATCGGATGATAGCGAGGATGAATCGGATGAGGACCATAATGGATATGATCAGTTATTAGAGGACCATGGCAAGGGGACTTACATGATGGATGATACCCTAGGGATGGATAATGTGCAAAACTTTGAAATTATGCTAGAGGCTTCCCAGCGTGGTTTGTACCCGGGCTGTAAAGATTCAGAAACCTTGTTAGCGTTTGTCATTAGGATGCTACATGTGAAGGTGCAGTATAGGTGGAGCAACAAGTCATTCGACAAGGTCTTGGAGATATTTAGGGACACCCTACCAGAAGGTAATGTGGTTCCCGATTCCATTTATGAGGCCAAGAAGCTACTGCGTGACTTGGGCTTGGGGTATGAATACATTGACTCCTGCAAGAATGATTGCATACTTTTTTGGAAGGAGAATGCTCACTTGGAGAAGTGTTCGGAATGTGGGGAGCCTAGGTACAAGGTAAATAATGGCAATGATAAGCAAATCGCTCATAAGATACTCCGTTACTTCCCATTGATACCTAGGTTGCGGAGATTATACATGTCCAGGATGACAGCCAAAGAGATGAGATGGCATCATGAGAATGGCATGGGTGGTGATCTGGGTAGGCATCCGGCCGACTATAAGGAATGAAATGAATTTGATTTGAAATTTCTAGAGTTTGCCCGGGAGATCTGCAATGTGAGGTTAGGACTGGTCACCGATGGGTTCAACCCCTTTGGCAACATGAGCACTTCTTATAACATGTGGCCTGTCATACTTATGCCTTACAACCTTCAACCCTGGATGTGCATGAAGGATCCATTTTTCATGATGTCCTTACTTATTCCCAGGCCGCATGCACCTGGGAAGGAGATCGATGTGTATCTGAGGCCCTTGGTTGACGAGTTGAAGGAGCTGTAGGAGATTGGTGTCATGACTTATGATGCCCATAGTGAACAGACCTTGCGAATGCATGCGGCCGTGATGTGGACCATAAATGACTTTCCCGTGTATGGTAACCTGTCCGGTTGGAGCACAAAAGGTTATTTGGCTTGTCCCCCTTGCAATGAAGATTCATTATCATGTAAGTTGAGAAGTAAGATTGGATGGGTTGGACATCGAGCTTACTTGCCTGAGAACCACTCTTGGAGAAGGAGCAAGAAGTTCAACGATCAGCCGGAGCATAAAATGAAATCCCTGCATTTACCGATGAATAAGGTACTTGATCAATTGGATCAACTACCAGAAGTTAGGTTCGGGAAGGGCCCTAACAACAAGAAAAGACCTCGTGAGCCTGCACAATTGAATTGGACAAAGAAAAGCATCTTGTACGAGCTACCGTACTGGAAGAACCTAAACCTTAGGCATAACCTTGATGTCATGCACGTAGAGAATAACATTTGTGAAAATATTGTTGGGACTGTGGTGGGCATAGATAAGAAGAATAAGGACACGGACAAAGCGCGTGACGATTTAAAAGATATGGGCATCAGGCCACAATTGCATCTACAGTGGAATGAAGAAGGATCCATTATGAAACCCCGTGCATCCTACACATTGGACCCGAAACAGAGGGAGGATTTTTTTGAATTCTTGAAATCAATCAAGTACCCGGATGGCTATGCTGCAAACCTCTCAAGGTGTGTGACCTCAAAAAATGGCAAATTATCGGGTATGAAAAGTCGTGACTATCATGTCCTCCTACAACGTCTTTTTCCGGTCGGCCTATGTGGTTATGTTGATAAGGAGTTAAGTATAACTCTATTTGAGTTGGGCAGTTTCTTCCAGGACCTTTGCTCAAAAACACTGAAACAGAGCGATTTAAAAAAATTAGAGGAACGGGGAGTGCTCATACTTTGCAAGCCCGAGAAGATTTTTCCTCCAGCATTCTTTGATGTAATGGTCCATTTGGCTGTTTACTTGCCACATGAGGCCATGCTTACTGGACCGGTGCAATATCGGTGGATGTACCCCATCGAAAGGTAATTGTTACCATCCGATGGAGTGTTATTCATGCAGTAGTGTTATGAATGCATATATATCTGATGGTAACTGTTACCATCTGATGGAGTGTTATTCATGCAGTAGTGTTATTCATCCGATGGTAATTGTTACCATCCGATGTACCCCAGGCTGGAAGTCTGTTCCTGAGGGGATCAAGAAGTTGGTGGTAAAACGAGTTCAGGTAATTTCGTTTGAGATAACTTAATGCAGATTCAATTAGACTCAGTAATGTTTAATTGTTGTCTTACATTAAATTTTTATGTTTGCAATTGTAGCAATTTTTTGAGTTTGGGGACTATGTGAACGATCCGATCATCAAGGCTGCCGTTGATGTGAAGTGCCAAAAGCTGTACAGGGACTGGAAGTGTTAATTACATACCCATTATTTGTCTCTTTTGGAGGAGGGCGTGCCCGATCCAAAGAGCCACCCACTAAAGCCTTGTAAGGCAGATGATTGGGCCTGGATGATTGACAATTTGTGGGAGATGCCCGAGTGGAAGGTAACTTTTAATGGTTTTGTATATATGTCTGCCTCAATTGTTGATCAAGATCATTGTATTAGTTCATAAATTTATTTGGATTAAGATATTGTTTTTTTATTTTTTGTGCAGGAGAAGTCAAAGAAAGCGAGAGTTAGCCGATCGAAGATGCCGTGGAATCATACGAGTGGCTCTAGATCGTTCCTAGCACGTAGTTCAATAATCGTAAGTGTGGATTTAAGAGTTTTTCCTATGTCTAAGTTATGAAAATTAAATTCTTCATATTAACGAAATATCTAATGTCATAACAGAGAGCACAGAATGCTGGACAGCGCAGCCATTTCCTGATTTCTACCAGGACACTCACTTTATGCACGGGGAGAAAAGGTGGATAAATGAGGAGGCTCAGAAGACACATGTACATATGCCTAAATCATGTTTTATATATCAATACAAATATACTTTTATTCATATGTAAAAGTCACTTTATTTGATTTTTACATGTTTAAAAATGGCAGGAGGAATTAGTGCGATTGACGGCCGAACAATCCCAAGCCTCCATCACAACTCCGATGACTGAGGAATAGATATCCGTCAAGGTGCTTGGACAGAGATCGGAATACCTTAAGGGTTTTGAAATTCGCAAGAATTCCACGTCAAGTTCAACCCAGAATCGGACGGGTCCTGATTCTGAAGTACTTCAATTGCGGCAGGATGAATCTTTCCTCCAAGGCTTAGTCCTCCAGTTAGCTGAGCGCACGGGCATAGATCCAGGTCCCCTTATACAAAGGGATGGCACCTCTGGTGGAGCTCAGGATGCGACTTCTCTAGGTTTGTATATGACTACTCTTTTCAAAATGGTATTTATTTGCATGTTGAATTAATTGAGAGAGAGAGAGGGAGAGAGAGATGCCTTATCTATATGGGGAAAACATTACACCGAGATAGGGTTTATCTCAATAGCACATGAAGTTTAAAATCTGGTTGAAAGAGTGTCGGTTTCAAAGAAGTTCCACAAGTGAGGTTCCACTGATCATGGCCAATTGATTGCATTTTTAAATTAAATTGCCTTCAACAATCAGAAGAAATTACAGCATGATGTCTATGAACAGAAAGTGATGGCCTTATAGTGGTGTAGCAAAACACTAGCAGCACATTCACTAGAAAGTGACGGCTAACACTGATCGAATTGTGCACATCATTGATCTGAATGATGCAAGCAGTAGAACCTCGCTACTATTTTTTATTGAATACAAAGCAAAGAGAGACTTCATACTTCATTACACATGTCGATGTGTGATTCGGAATGTAACTTTACCAAAAAATGAGGGTAGTCTAATCAAAATTTATCCACACATGCTTTGACCATGGATTGATTGTCATTTTTGTTAGTCTTCCAATTTTTCTCATTCAAGTTCAACTCATCTGATCAGCAAGCTATCTTGATTTTAGGCCACCACATTTCATGGAAGAACTTACCAGATGAATGGGGAAACATCAGCATATATTCTGTGAAAATCATATCCATACTGTTCTGATGTTAATATCACATGTGTTTCTCCAGGTTGTATCACTCACCATATATCAAAAAGCAAATGTATTACAAATAACCTAGCCAACAATGTTTAGTAGTCCTCAATCTTTTAGACATGGACCTCTCCCATGTTCATGCAGCACATAACATTTTATTTCATCTTACTACTAGATTTTTAATATCTATTAACGCTCGAAGCCCAAATCAACAAGTTTATGACTTTAGAGATTTGCATAAAAATCAATAAAAGAATCATATACCAGACGATTTTTCCTTTCATTTGAAAGCCTGAGTTGTGCTCTATGTTTTGAAGTGCTATGGTTGAATCATATATTGAAGTGCTATGGTTGAATGGTGAATGACTAATGACGTAGTGGTGAATGACCTTGTGGTGTGTTGGGGCATCGAGATGTTTATATGAAGTCTTTTTTCTTTTTTTTTTTTTTGTTATGTACAGGTACTTAACAGGTTGTAAGAAAAAAATTTTAAATGTCACATGTACAGGGGAGACTCTGCCGAAATTTCGAGAAATCTTTTACATTCGAAATTTTTCTTAAGAACATTTTTATGAAGTTTACGTTAATGTTTGCCAAAATGTGTTTATGCTTCTTATTTATCCTTTTTTTTCATTGCAGGATGATGTGACATTATCTATCCTTCATAGTTCCCGAATCAAACGAAACAAGGTTATCTTGGTCTTTTATGACATTATCTTTGAGATTTATTGTTTTTAATTCCACAATGACTCAATGGATGAACTCGTTTTGAAATGCATTCTATGCGGGTCTTTATCATCCTTTAATTTGATGACTTGAAACTTGATGAATTCTTTTCAATCTTCCTCATGAAGGTTTCTGTACTCAGTTTTGCACTTCAATTCTTTGTTTGCAGCTTCATCGTTTTGATGACAACATTGGCAAGAGTAAGAAAATCCTGACTGCCATGTCAAGGAGGATGAGCCGGAACAAGTGGATCATCGGCTCCATCATCATCGCTCTATTATTGGCAGTTATCTTAATCTTGTACTTTAAGATCTCCCATTAGCTGTGCTCGTCAGATTTCATAAGTCGTGCTTGTGATTCTGTTGGTTTGTTTGTTTCTGAAGGGGGGTCTTTAAATTTCTCCAATCATTTATGTGCATTGAACTGAATCATATATTTAGTGTCTTATAGCCTGTCTGTTTGGCATGCTCTTCTTTTTTCTTCTCTGATTGTACTTGGATTGGTCAGGTGCATCTGCTTAAATGTAGTAGTTGCTTAATCTTTCTTCCTTTTTCTCTCTTTTTATTTAACAAAAAGGTCTTGTTCTCATGTGAAATTCAGCCCTTATAATGCAATGTGGTTATGGTGTAAATTTGCATTTTTTTTCTTTGTTTCATTGATTTTGACATCTCTTGCATGTTTTTCTCTACTGTGAAGTTCCTGGCAATGGAGAACATGATATTAATTGGATGCTTATGGTAGAAGTGCTGTGAATGGTTTTTGGTGTCTAGACAAACATGGAGATGGAAATAATACCTAAGTAATGATACAGGTTGCAAGTTGTAATGATGCAAGAATGTATATATAGCAAAAAAATTAAAAAATCAAATAAATAAAATAAATAAATATTGATTGTTGGCGCAATATTTTCGCTGGCAAAACACCTTTTAAAATAATTACTTAAATATGTTTTTCCGGCGAGAAAAAACGCCGGCAAAAAAATTTTGAAAAAATAATTTTGGTAAAATTTTATAGACTTTCCCGGCGCAAAAAAAACGCCGGCAACAAATTTTGAAAAAAATAATTTTTGTAAAATCGAAATGTTTTGCCAGCGCAAAAAAACGCCGGTAAAAGTTTTGAAAAAATAAAATACATAAAATATAAATGTTTTGCCGGCGTAAAAAAAACGCCGGCAAAAGTTTTGAAAAAATAATATACATAAAACATAAATGTTTTGCCGGCGCAAGCAAATGCCGGGAAAAGTTTTTTCAATTAATTTATTATTGAAAAATAAAGGGCTTTTCGCGGCGTTTTATACCTCTTTTCTCGGCGAAGAAGAACGCCGTTAATGTTTATATTTTTACCGGTGCAAACTGTTTTTCGCCGGCAAATGGTATTGCTGGCACACTTTTACCGGCACATTGCCGGAGCAAGAAAAATCGCCGGGAAAGTATTTCACAGGCGTTTTATAGACTATTGGCAAAAGTGCAATTTGTTGTAGTGAAAAAACAAATCACCATGATAACTCCTTATATTTTATTTTCTCTTGATTTGATATTTCACCTCACCATATCTCAATTCACCATACATACCACCTTTGAATATTTAAAATTATCAATGATTGTGCACTATTTGAGCCAAATACACTACACAAGGATGCTATTCTCACGGATTTGAATTTTTCATGAGTGGGGCCACCGAGTCGTCGCCCGAAATTATGGTGGAGCTTTTATGAGATTTTCTGTTTTCTCTTTCTATTTTTTTTTTCCGACGTGTCTACTATGTAAATAACCTTGAAATTATTAGTGGGTCTGAGAAATTTCACTCCAATATAATTTGGGCACACTGTCAAATTTTCTTTTAATTGTCATCATCGATCATACGGTTGCCCACAGAGCCTTGATGGCTCTTAGAGATGAGCACAAATTAACCCCTTAATCTCACACACATTTGCCATAATTAGAGAGCTATTTCCCCAGTTTTGATGGATAAATCCGATCCCTATAGTTTTTATAAATATGGATACTGAGATCCATGAAAAAATAGGAAATAAACCACAGAGAAGAGAGATATGGAAAGAAACCATCGTCCATGATCACTAGCCCTGCGGCAACTTCTCTCCAGCTTTGCACTCGTAGATCTTACAAAATGCACATTGAGGTTTCAAAATAATCAAAGAGCTTGCCAAATTCTTTCAGCAAGGACCTTTCCCTTGCACAATTGATGGGCTTCAAATCTTTGAAAATCTTCACTTCAATCACCACCTTCAGAGTAAGCATCATAAACAATGCACCAATTTCTATCCTTTGGTTTTCTCCTTTATTGGTATCTTCCATAAACTCCATTACCTTCTTGCTCATCACTTCTACCAAAACAAAACAAAACAAACAAACGAAAAAAAATGCCTTTTGATATGTATGTGGTAGAAATCGTGTATTTTGCGCAGATCCTTAGCATTTACGGGCCATTTGCCTTGACTATGACTGTCTGGAACATACAAAAATATTTGAAGCAAAGCTGGAGTCGACCCATCCGATACTAGCAATCTGGTCTAGGTTGAATACAGATTCTTCAAGTCAGCTTCCTCTACAGGGGTTCTGACTTTCAAGTCCACGAAATCAGTAATGAAGCCAGACTGCATGAACTTCTCAGCGTCCCTCTTCATGTCAACCCTAGTTTCTTGAAGACAGTTGACATGGCGAGTCGAGACGGAGCTTTAACATCTAGACCATCAATCATAGTTATCAATATCGTTTCAGACCTCATTTTTGTCTAGCCTCCAAAATAAAAAGTTTCGACCGATTTGGAATTCCGGTGAAACTTCTCGAATTTACATTTCGGAAAAATATAAAAAATATTATATATGTTAAAAAGTAAAACAATAAACATGGATTTAATCTCCGTTCTAGTAAAATCTTTTGGAATTACATCTTGGAGAAATATAAGAAATACAAAGAATAATATGTATAGAAACTAATAAATAAATAATTTATTATGCTAAATATCATTTCGACCGAAATGTGATTTCTCAGCTGAAATCAGAAATTTCGACCAAAATGGGCCAAAGTTTAAAATGAGAAAATTCGGTAATTTCGGCCGAAACGGCATGAAATTAATGACTTTGCCTTCAATGCAGATGTCAGATCATGTCTTCTTGCTAAATTGAATGCTCCTGTGGCCCTAAACTGGATAGCTGAAAAATAGATTCAAGGAAAATATCTTTAGTTATATACCAGCTGATCATTATCAGGATTCCCAAAACCAAAGACACAAAGAAGCAAGGACCCGGTAAGATAAGAGTAACCATATGAAGGGAACTATTTATCATTTTCATTTTATTAATGTCCAAATCAAGGGCACCAAAAATGTGGCAAGTATACTCCAGTAGTTCCCTATGGTTTCAAAATTATGAAATATCCATAGCAGGGCCCTGTAGCTCACGGGTGGCAAGGCATATTTATGGGTTGAAACTTGAAAATCAATCACACCCAATTTTAAAACAGATCAAGTAACATCCATTGTGGATCAACTCGTTTTACCCGATCCGTCCTATAGAAGAGTGGCCCAAACCCAATCCAGTTCAAATATTAAAGCTATATTTGAGTTAAATTGGGGCGATAGCCTGAAACTAAAAAAACCCATTCGAAATTGGCTCTGTCCACATTGGGTTAAAGTTGAGTAGGGATTGTGTATATTTCAAAAATATAATTATAAAATAGGGTGCAGGTCAGACCAAGCCGGATTGAAATTGATCCAAAATTTGTTCTGACCCATATAAGTTGCACCTAGGGGTGGCAAATGTTTCGTATGAACATATTTGGCTGGAAGGGGTCTCCAGGTTAATTTGAAGCCCATTCCATATCAACCCATTCTACAATGGCAGTAATGGACCCAGATTTAACTTCAGTCCAGCTCCAAATGAGGGTAACTATAAAGGGCTTGGGCTTTGACATGTAACCAACGGGTTGGACCTGTGATCATAAACAAGGCCAATTTTAGTAAATCGACCGAATTTGAGCCTAAGCATTGAGGCTATCACACCCTATTGTTGGCCCGTTACATGGGCCCGTTTACATTGCTCTCTCTCTCTCTCTCTCTCTCTCTCTCTCTCTCTCTCTCTCTCTATTTTTCGTATTAGTTTCATATGTAACCATCTAGTACCATTGAATCACCCCATCCATTGGTTTGGATTTTTCCAGGTGTTTAGCCGTACCTCTAAAGAATACAACCAAACCAATGGATCATGTAAATGGCCAATATTTATATTGTTCGAAAAAGAACTTGGACTGTCCATCAGACTCCATGTACTAGAATTGTATTTCACTACTTCTTTCTTTTAGTTAGATGGAATAGATTGCACCATTTGAAGGCTTGGGACCTGTGGGACACATGTTGATCCGGAGCATACGTTCAAGCCCAACCCCACAGATGATTCAACTGGCTAATGAGCAGACTTGATCCAACCAAATTATTGGGGTTCAGGGTTAGTAGATAACCCAAAATGCAGGTGGAAAGAAACCCAAAGATCCGATTGAAAGGTCCGATCATTGGGCGAAGAGTCCTAACAAAAGCTAAAGAGAGAAGCTGACCACCCAGCCGTTTGGTTGGTCAAGTGGTCAACGGGTTCAACAAAATGTTGGACCAAAGGACTTCACATTCAACATGTGGGCAGTGCCACATATGTGGTCCAATCACAGGACCAAAGGATATCAAACGAACAGTTGAGATCCTCCGAGTCTTTCACCAGAATTCCTGAGTCAAAAGGAGTGGAGCTCAAAAGCGGGACTCATCTATTGAAAATCCAAGTAGTTCAAAATAAAAACCTTTCCGGTTTAATCAATGTTATGAATTACAATGTTTATCCCATGCTTTGTTGGGGGGCGGGTGCGGCACTGATCTGACCTAAGTTCTACCTGAATTGTAAGTTCCCAATCTGAGTGCAATTCAGGATTAATCTAGATGTTGGGGCCGGATACAGAATAGTGCACCATGTATACACTGGCTGTTCCGGATACAGAATAGTGCACCATGTATACACTGGCTGTTGCAGATGGAGGAAATAAAAGAGTTATCTGAATGCATCTTAATTGTGAAAGCGGATAGGGGGTGGTTGGAAAAGTCTATATGATCACAAAATAGGAATCATATGATTATTCTAACCTCATATTCAAAGTCGCAACTCCAGTTCTTTAGGTTTTTAAACAATCAATCAAATTCAAAGGTAAGTGTAAAGGAGCAGGAATGATTACAAACAGAGTTTAGGATAGTTCTTATATAATTCGTAATATTGTGATTTATAGAAGATAGGTTTTACTGCTATATAACATACTATAGTTACAGATGCCAATTATCTACGAAGCTTTGTAGCTCATTCTTGTTGCAAGTGACAGTCCTATGGGGCCTACTCACCGATTAACAATGGAGAGAGTATCTATTCTAAAGTGTATTGACATTACTGTTTAGAACTCATACAAAGAATTGTGTGACTTATGATATTAATCATGCGTATTTATGAGCTTCTGTTTAACTTTATCACTTTTCACGGCAACCTTTTATATCGTTATTAGAGCCATGCAAGAGGATTCTATCGTGCCCACCCTTTCTCATCTTCTAACTCGGGCACATTTCTTTACTGGAATTCCAGGAATTCATGTCTGAAAAATTCCTAAATTCCCAGACATAATGGAATTCCTAAATTCTTTTCGGGCTTGAGCATCCAGGAATTCCATAGAAATGCAAAGGGAGTGAAATTCCTAGATTTCCAATGGTCAAAAGAAAACTTTCTAAGTGGCTAGAATTCAGAAATGCTATTGAAGAAACATGAAATTCAGAAATTCCAAGGGATAACATATCACATCATGTCCAGAAATTCCAGGACATGGTGAATTCTTGGTAGAAATTCTACAAAAGAAACAGGACATGATCAGTGGGAGAAATTCTAGAAAAGAAATAACGTGACCAAGCATTTGCATAAACTAAAATTAATTTTTCTCTGTTAATCCGTGGGAGAGTTTCCGATTGAATCCAACTGTTCTTCGAATTCAAATTCAGAGGTATTGGATTGGCAGAAAATGAGGCTTTTGAATTCTAAATCTGCCTGATCACGTTACATTGCATTTCTTAGGTTTTGCCATCCTTGGTGGTCTCTCCCACTCCAAGGAATATGAATATATGATAATGGTTACTCACCTTACACATCATTTCCAATAAAGATTCAAAAAAAGATCTGTCTTCAGAACCCAATCTTGGGATCCAAACTAAAGCCCCAATACACCATAATACATCCACATAAACACTAATCAATTACTAAAACAGAACAAAAGGACACTTAGCCGAATCAGATGAATCGACCAAGCCTCCCCTTTTTGTTTTTTTATTCTCACACAAGTAGCAACCAACCACATCCTAATAATGTTCTTGCATGGCCCCATTCTATCCGCCCCACAAACAGCACCTCACTCATGAGGCTGCGGCAACTCTCAGCCGTTCGATCTACAAATGGGCCCCACCACAAGTAACATTTAGATAATGGACGGACATAACAACATAGACAACATAATAATAATACCTAGTGAGAGAGTTGTCACTGCAACCGACGGTCGCCTTTGCCTGACACTCCCACAATACAAGTGGGTCCCATAGCCCATACCTAGACACGTGTGAAGTGAAATCACCCACGTGTGGAGGGTGCCCTACACCCTTTTATTATTATAATATAATACTACTCGAGACCACCGAAACTACGTGCACCTCCAAAAACAACAACGCTGTGGATAAACCAGCGTAGCACAGGGGATGAAGGGCGTTTCGGTAGATGTCGTTACCAGCTGAATTCACTCAGTCTGAGACTGAGGCAGCTGCGGGAGCAGCAATTGCTTATGTGCTCCCGCATCCCCATCCCTCTTCCTGAAAACCACCATTACTGAGCAATTCACCGTCCGTACGCCGGCGACATCGGAGAAGCGGAGGAACGACGACACGGGGGCGGCGGCCTTCATCACCTCCATCGTCTGTAGCGGCCCCGCCACGCACCGCCCAACCGCCCCGGCCTTCCCCGGTCGGAGAACCCTCTCCATCTCAATCACCAGCCGCGCCGGCACCGGAACCGCATCCAGCGCACCAGAATAAACGAAATCGAAAGAGTTTCCGCCGAATGGCAGCCGGTACGGGTCCCCCTTCACCACCAGAGAGGAACAAGCCCTCGAATCGACACCGACGGCTCCCCGGAACCCTAATTTGCGCAGGACCATAACCGCCCGTGCGGCGCCGCGGCCGACGCAGAGGATGCGGTCGCCGCGCGCCACCCAATTGGACGCGATCATGTCCTTGAACAGGGAATCGAGATCTAGGGTTAGGGTTTTCGTGGTGTTTGGGGGTTTTTCCGGAGGGGTCGAGTCTGGGGGAGTTTCAAAGAGTTTGAGTGGGTGGAATCGGAATCTCGCCCAGGGCGGATCGCAGCCATTGATTGGGTCGATCTCGCTGATGAAATGGAAGCAGGGGATCGTGGCCACTGCAGTGGCTAGCAGTAAAAGCTTGAAGATGATCGTTTTGGAGGAATGGTGGAGCATCAGTTGGAGCTTGAGATCCATGATCGAGAAAAAAAGCTTGAATCTGAGAAATGGGTTTTGTTTGGAACCCGATTTAGGATAAGAAAGTTCCCAACTTTTGGGGAGAAAGAGAGAGGAATGAAATGCAGAAGGGTTTGATGGGGATTAGGGTTTTAGCGAGTGCAAAAACGGGAGGAGGTGTGATTTCCACCCACGAGGAGACGAAGGGATGTTTGGGAGAGAAGCCAGGCGCGTAATGGAGGTCGTTTGCTGCAGCTCAATGGTCGAATGCGAGCCATGACGGACGATTGGAGCGGAGGAGAGAACTACATTGAGTGCCTTTTTGCTGTTGCAGAACAGAAGGAGAAGACGAAGAAGAAGAGGAAGAAGGACAGAGAAGAAGATGAGTGAAGTGACGGCAGATGGGCAGAAATGACGCGTTCGCAATTTTGGGTTTTTAACCTGGAGGAATTCGGGATGCCTTTCCTGGGAAGTCATTTTCTAGGGGAATGGCATCGCGTAATCATTGTCGTCATGCTGTGGGAGCCACTTTAGATGCAATGGTGCAATGGATATATTTAAGAAGATTAATGTAACTGCACTAGTTTTGCATACTTACTTTAGATATTTCTATCAAGTGATTCCCTTATTTCATGTTAGTAAGATTCGTGTTTTGACTCCTTGGAATCTCTTTTAACTTTCATACACCTAACTTATCCTCACCCACTCAAGTCTTATTGTTTTTACGAAAGAACAATTATCGTGAGAAATGTGTTAAAGTTGGCAATAGCCCTACGATAGCCGGAAAATATATATTTACTTAAGAACTGTTCTATCTGTCGGAAAGGATGTAGGATATCCCACAATCAGAAGAGGGAATATTTGAATAGTTCGTTTTTTTATTTTTTTTCCTTAAATGTGGGACCATAAAAACTCTGATAGATCAAAGGTTCAAATTTGGTGCAATATTAGTTCTTACACTCATACAGCTATCTAACGGTTTTGATGGTGATTTGGTAATCCCACAGTCAAGAAAAAAAATGGGTTGTTCAAGTATTCCCGCTTCTGATTATGGGATATCCTACATCCTTAGGATCCTAAGGATCGAACAGTTCTGCGGTAAATATATATTTTTCAATTGTCCTACTGCTATTGTCAGTTGTAACACCTTTCGTACGGTAATTGTTTATCCTTTAATAAAAGAGTGGTGCCTTACCAACTAAGTTATCTACCACCCGATGTCCTGCTCCTTGTAATCTTTGTTGAGTCCCTGGCTTTTTTCTTTTTTTTTTTTTAAGAATTTCTAATAGAACTTTTGAGAATTTAAGAATTCCAATAACTTTCCTGCAGAACTTGGGCACGCTCAATTTATAAAGTGAGTCTACGTACCATGATTTTTAAATGTGTGCGACACGTTATAGCATGTAAAAGGTGGACTCCATATACGTTAATTTTTAAAAGGTGAGTTACATGTAATTTTTATAAGTACGCCCACGTACCATAATTTCTAAAGATACTCGCAAATTGAATATCCAAATTTTTAAAACTTGGGTTCCATGTAATTTTTATTAGTGGACCGACATAGCATAATTTTTTTTTAACGGTGAGCCATACATTATAACTTCTAAACCAGGCTCCAAGTACTATAATTTTAAAAAGTTGGGTTAAATGTAAATTTTATAGATGTATCCCATGTTGCAATCTGTATACGCCAAAATCTTTAAGAGTGTGGCCATTTGAAGGAAGAGGATGAGCCATGACAATGAGTGATGTAAAGTTGATTATATTATATACACGGGAAGGTTGATGGGAAGAGTGATGTAAAGCTGATTATTGTAATTTTATCTGCATAGGAAGGTAGATGGGAAAACTCACAGGGAAGTGACCTTTTTGTGTGTGTGTGTGTGTCTCCAATGAAATGACGCCTTTGCTCTCTGAGTTCTGGATGGCCGTGGATTTCACGTAATTTGTCAAATGAAATGATTGGCATCGTCCAGTGGGACCCACCATGCTACAGTAGAATGTTGAAAATGATTTGATCAGTGAGGACTAATCATCGAATTTGGTGGGTCGAATTGCCCTATTTGATGCAGGAATGCTGACTTAACAGTGAACTTACCGACATATCCATTTTCCATTCATATTCATTTTAAGATGATGAAACAGTCTGTATGACACTAAACTCCATACAAATGTGATCAGAAAAATAGTCATTTTCATCTCAAACATGAATCGATGAAGGAAAAAGATAAACGCCTCCAACCATGAAATTTCTATCTAAACTCTATGTGCTCCTTAGATCCGTATAAAGCCCTTTTGGGTTTGAAAATCACGAACTCACCCTTAACTTCTCCACAAAAGATAAAGTAAACCAGTTCAAAAATAAATCCAAACTATTTAGGACAACTTAACAAAGGTTCCTTACCTTATCTAGCTGCCTAGGGTTTGAACCCTGAGTATGTCACCTTTTTTCATTTGTGGGGGCTCATTTCCCACTTGTGTGGACTTCCTTCTCATTTGAGTGGGCTACTTTCCGTGTGTATGCGGACTCTCTCTTGGGTCTTAGCCCCCTTTGTTGGGTTACCAAATAATTTATTTATGACAACTTTCTTACTTTAAAGTGGTGAAGATGATTCAAATATTATAAATAGGTTTCTCTCATTGGCTCAAACTAAAAAGTGTGAGATGACTCAGCGGCAATAAGCAACGCCTCTCCAATCCTCACCAACAGTGTCAAAGTACTACAGGGAGGGTGGGCGGGGGGATGACAAGGTGAAGCTTATTCGAGCAGCGTATAGGACAATGGAAAAGCATACTTAGGAGGAGCATACATTGCATGGAGGACCCAAAGGATGACCTTTGGGCTCACATATTTAGCTATAGTTTAGGAATAGATAATTTACCATTCTCTCCCATGTAAGTAAAAAATAAAAACTAAAAATGACTCAAACTCAATAATATAGCGATGTCTCGGTGGTTAGGGTTGCTCCTTTTACCATACAACCCATGGATCGATCTCTAGCTGGTAGTCTTAGGCAGCAGTCTCCCTTGGCCACTAGGGTAAGCAAGCACAAACATAAAAATAAATAAATAACACATACTTGACCCCAAGAATTTTCTCATCTCATTTTTCCAATTGAGAAAAGTAACACCTTTTCAGAACATATAATAGAAAAACTAAATTCTTGCCTTTAAAACATGGATTTCTATATATATATATATATATATATATATATATATATATAGGGAAGTGCTCCTATGAGAGACACTCTCACCAACTTTATGAGAGATGGGTGGGGGCCCTCACTTACATATCCACTCTCACCAACTTAAATGCAAGGATCCCCAACTTAAATGTAAGGGCCCCCACCCATCTCTCATAGAGTTGGTGAGAGTGTCTCTCATAGGAGCACTTCCCATATGTATATATATATAAAAAACATTCTAGACTTTTTTTTTACTCCTAAACGACAAAAATTTCAAAAATAACTATAGAGTTCTTGGACCACACAATATTGTGATTTTTCTAAAAACCGAATTCTAACCCACATGTTGTGAGATTAAACAATATCATGAGATAGTGGGTCTCGATATCTTCCTCTCCAATTATGTTCTAACTAATTCATTCTCCAAAGCCCTCCAAATCCAAAACCCCATCCCCAACCATCGCAATATCTTCTGCACCAAAGCTCCTAACATTCAAAACCCCCATCTCCTCTTTTTCCCCAAATCGCCTTACATCCAAAATTATATCCTCTCTTCTTCATGGTTAACACCACATCGAAATTCCATATTCTCTTCTTCACAAAATCAAGCCACGTGCCTCATATCCCAATAGCAAGCGGATGTTTCATCTTTATAGCCACTTAGGGATCAACCTCTTGGCATATATGTCTCATCCCACGATAATTTAATATTTAAAAAATAAAAAAATACCCCACAGCCAAATAACCCCCCCGCCCCCAAATCTTTTTGCTTTTTTAACTTTCCCACACTGGGACTACAGGAGAGATTACTCAGTTTTTCTTTATACCCGAGGAAGTAGTCAAGTTGAAAGGATTGAAAACCTTCTATTAAAAAAAAAATAATACCCCATTGGCCCTTTCACGGGGTGATTCGATTGGCTTGACCCTTTTAACTGAAGAAAGACACCCGAAGCCGAGGGAAGTAAAAAGGAAAAAGTTACATAAAGTGGAAGTGTGGAACACTGGAACGACAGGAAGTGATTCCTTTCATTAGGTGAATTCTTCGATGAACTCTAGAAGGCTTTCCTGAGCTGTCAATATCATGTAAATTGTCTCACATAATGATGTGCATCATCTGTGGGATGCGCTATAGTGCAATATTATAGTAGAAATGACTTGATTAATTAGGACATATGGAGTTCGGCTCCCCTGAGGCATACAGAATGCTCAATCATCATAGACAAAGAGTGAATCCCATGGTGAAGCTCACTCGTAGAAAATTGGCCATGGCAATAAATGCCATCTTCCATATAAATTATCTTCAAGTTTTACTCCAGGAAAAATTGCCTTTTCATAAAATTGATTGTTGGATAAAAACATAAATAGTAAATGTGATAAGGTTGAATCAACACATTTCTTTTATCATATGGTCAACAATGAATCAACTTCTATAAGAGTAAATTTTTGGGACGCTCGAGGCTTGAATTTTCTGTAAGTGAGCCTTACTGTACTCATTTCTTTTAACTCAAGAACTCATGATTTCTTTAAGGGCACGTTTGATAACTGAAGAGGAATCTGCATGATTGAGGATTCATTTCTTCCAAGAGAGAAGTAAAATTCTTGCCAAAGATTGCATAGCTAATGATTCCCTGCCTTTCATTTCTTGTTGTAAGTATGGAGACAACGAGGATTTCATCAATCCATGTTTGGTGTTGAACACCAAAATCCGTGTATAATAAACAACCAATCTATTCATTTCAACCTTATAGTTAATCTTTTCTAAAGTTATTTTGATAGTAACGGCAATATGTATTCTTTTAGGGTGTCTATACTCATAAGTCTTCTCATTTCTGAATTTTTTTTCAACTAGTAAGTTTTTAAGTGCCATAAAATATGTTGTTTATCACTTATGTAGCTTAAAATCATTATCTTGATATTAAATTTTAATAAATCTTGAGAATTTTCATCTTATCTTTTCATTTTTACTTTAATCCCTTTATCTCTCCAAACATTCAATCTACCATAGCAATATATGAGTTTATGGGAGAGGTCAAGACACTAGGAAGTAGGGGTGGGATTTTGGCTTTTATACACACCATTTTTGCACATAAGATTTGCATATTCGATGGAAGGAGATCGGATTCTAAAATCATATCAATCGCAGATTTTAGACGCAATAAATCAGTGATGATTTACAATTGCCAAACTTATACGTAGCATACAATAGTGGCAAGAGAAAATCTTTTCTCTGCAACTTTTGTTACCAAACGTACCCTAAGTCAAATCCTTAGACAACTTGACTTGAAATTATTATCATATTTGGTAGGTCCAATGACCCTAGTTGATATAGGAATGTAGATGAAGAGTGAAGTATAATATTCAATTATTCACATAGGACATTTCCATCGATCTAATATAAGTTGCTGAAATTGCCTGTATGGGAAGTAAACTCCATAAAATTGTCATTAGAAAAACACGCATTTCATTTCAAACATGAACAGATAAAAGAAAACGAAAATGACTCGACCCCTAAAATGATTTAGGACGACATTTTTACTTTAAACTAATACAAAAAAGAATAATCCAATATTGCAGTGTTGTTTATGAAATTAAATAAAATCTAAGAAACTAATAGAAGCCCCAAGTATATGATTGAGTAAAATTCACGTGCAAAAGCTGAAATTACAACATGAGGTCCACCTTTAGAATTATGATATCTGGGGATTCATCTTTAGAAATTATTATATGTGGGGCGCACCTTTCAAAAATTACAACATTAGGCCCACTTTTTGAACTATGGGATGTGGGGATTCACCTTTAAAATTTCTGTTATGTGAGACACATCTTTAAAATTTTACAATAGGGGGCCCACCCAAGTTATGTCATGTGAGGGCCTATATTTAGAAATTACAATGTAGGGCCCACATTTTTAATTGTGGTTCTCATGACCAATTTAGAATTATGGAATGTGAGGGCAATCTTTTAGCAATTACAACTTTAGGCCTACCTGTAAGAATTACAACACGTGCTGACAATTAAAAATTGTGATATGTGGGGCCCACTTTTTGAAATTGAGGTCTCTGAAATTCCACAGAAAAGCCACTAAATTCTAAAAATCTCAATTGGGTTCTAGATTTGAAAATCCCTATTTTGAAGCATTTAGAAATGCCTTGGGATTTCTTCCAAAAACATTTGACTATATGAAAATGGTCAAAACCCTTTTGATGAAAGAATTCTTGTTGAGAAAAAAATGTTCTAATTTCCTGTACAATTCATTGTTACTTTGTTTGGTGTGACAAATTCTTTTTATAAAGAAGTAAAAGGAAGAAATAAAATAATTTTTCACTGTAGAAGAGAGGATTCTAGCTTCCTACAAGCACGTTTGTGCGAATGGTTTTCCACAAAAATAACGTGGGAATCGACAATTCTTTTCCATGCTAAAATAAGATTTATATTTGGCGCAACCATGTTCAATTTCATGAAGGAAAGCAGAAAATGAGTTGATTTTTTCCCCATTCCACAAAAAGTTGATTTTTATGTTTTATATATATATATATATATATAAATGGATCACTACAGATTCGATTTTTCACGGTGCAGGCTTTGCACATTCATGCCCTAAGAATATAATATCCTCTCTCCAACAAAAACAAGAATCAGGGCCCACATATTATTCATATTGCACGTACGAGTCGAAAACTGCCCCAAAATTGTCTGATGTGCATTTTTGTGGTTTAGCAGGCGCCGCCGGAGGGATCAATGTATCGGATCAAAGACCGCAGGGATACACATGATTAAAAAGGAAAAAAAAAAAAGGCAAAATCCCTCTTGTTAGAACGTGTTAGAAAACAGTGATAAGGTCACTACTGCCTAAGAAGTGTGGCGTGGAGCCACACCTACCAAAAGACTACCTGACTTGCACTTGACACAATGCATGGATGAATTATCACAGCAGATGGTGGACCCACCACCGATAGCACACAGCTCGGACCTAAAACGACCCAGGATATCACTTTCCCCTCCAATCAGATGCAGACCTATTAACCATTACCAACCTCCTTCGCTTAATGCTTACAAGCGTCCCAAGTTGTAGACTTGTAGTTCTCAATGTGTGGGGCCCACCCTTGAACGCCGACACTAACGTTGATGGGTTTGCTTGCCTTCGTGGGTCCCAATCCAAGACAAAGGTTGGTTAGATGTTCCCTCCAAATTCGAGGTCCCTCCAACGTCCTATTAAAAAAACCCACCCCAGCCATGCCATTGGCCTCATTTTTCAACCAATTATCTGGCCACATGTTGGCTTCCTATCATTCTTCTAGTTGCACCACATGGGAATGATTAATTTGTTGGGCAATCTTTACACTGGATGGTCGTTGGCAAAGGGACCCACTTAATAAATGGTTGTGATAGTAGTACATTGTGTATTGTAATTCAAGTACAATTATTGATCAGATTTGTTTGTTTGTCGAGCTTTTTTTTCTTGTATATTGAAAATGATTACTCTGCCTTTATGTACTATTATATTATGAACCCTAGAGATATCTCAATTGGTTTACGATTACTGTTTGTATAAGAGGTTGTAGGTTTAAAACTACACTACCACACTAAGGCTATTGGAGACTTTACCCGACTTTCATAGAAAAAAAAAAGATACTATTATATTATCCATCATGTATATAATTATAAAAGACCAAATCTTATTGATGAAAGATTTGATAATATATTATAACATGAGATGACATTCAATTCTAACCGTTCAAATCATTTGTCGGTGAAGCACACAGAGAGCTCCACACATCACATTTGCAAGAAGCATGTAAGAGACATCCGATCGCGACACCACATTAGGGTTATTGGAGAGTTTACCCGACTTCCCTATAAAAAAAAAAACGGAAGGTACTATTATATTATCTATCATGAATATAATTATAAAAGACCAAATCCTATTGATGTAAGATTTGATAATACATTATAACATGGGATGACATTCAATTCTAACCGTTCAAATCATTTGTCGGTGAGGCACACAGAGAGCACCACACATCACATTCGCAAGAAGCATGGAAGAGACATCCGATCGCGACTCCACAACTAGACATCTCCAATCTAGTGGGCCCTATGATGAACGATGCGGATTTGCCAACCTCCAACGACCAAAATGTACACATCAGGCCCCGTGCTCATCAAAAGCGTCATCCTCAATTTCACGACACCTGAAAACTCCCACGTGAAAAATAGAGAGGAGAGAGAGAAGGAACATAGCTAATTAGCTTACAAGCTTCTTGAGTTGTACTTGTCCATGTGGGACGACTCATTGTTGCTGCTGCTGCTGTTGTGAATCAACAAAAAGGGCCTCCAACTTGAGAGAGCCCACATACATGGAAAAAAAAAAAAAACTACACAAGTTGAAAGAGTGGTAAATTCGGATATCGTTAACTAGATAGCCAGTGATAAATATAATTACTAACCAATTGAGCAAATGCAAAATGTCAACCACTTGAGCAACCTCACAAACAGGGGTTTGCCATGTGACAGGACCTTTGATGGTGCTTGGTGGACCCAAACCAAGACGCAGGTTGGTCAGAAGTTCCCTTCTTATCACCAATTTCATTAACAATCAAACATGATTCCTCTAATTGGGTGCTTCCTATATTGAAGGAAGGAAAGGATGGTAATCAGACTCTTTTCAATGCAAAGTCCATTCAACATCGTTTTATTTGTTTTACACTATTATATATATTACATGAAATGCCGTTTTTTTTTTGGAGGTTCCCAATTTTTTGGACCGGACTAATCCCTCCGAGCCCAAAAGAAAGCCGAATAAACTCCCATGTGGTAGCACTAGTGGACTCAACTTTTGATTCCTGAAGAAAGGGGAACCGATGATTGATACCAAGACCGCTAGCTCCAGGAGAGGGAGGAACCGTGGCACTTGGTGTTACATGCCATGCTATTATTATAGATAAACTTTTATGGGGTCTTGATTTAAAAACCAATTATCTGGTCCCACATTGAATTCATTCATTATTATATACTTGGACCACGTGGCAACGATTGATCGTGGGGATGTTTCTAGAATGGATGGCCGCCCCTGCTTGTAATGGGCCCACTAAATTAAATAAAATGGTTGTGAATTGTGATGGTTGGTAGTAGATTGTATGTGTAGATATATTTCAAGTGCAGTTTTTGTTATTAGGTTTGTTTGCCTTTTAAATGAATGAAAAGTAATAACTATTATTATATATGAAGTGAAGTGGTTTCAAATTGAAACCACTTCCAATTGATTTTGACTCATCCACTAGCAAACGGGTCGAGCCGAGGTAAAGTAGGTCGGGCCAGAGATAAAGCATACTTCTTGGATCCAACCTGATCCGTGTATTTTAATGACATGGTAAAAATTAATCGTGCCAAGACTTGAACTCAAGACAATATGGATTTCAAAGGCGCGACCCTACCACTACACTACAAAGCATCCTTTTGTTAATAGTTATCACCAAAAACTTAAAATTAGTTAATGAGAAAGGGACCTGGGCCCCACTTTGGAATATTGACTGTGAGTTGGAATTTATCTACGAGGTATTTATAAAAATAACTATATTTTTAAAATATTGACCCCTATAAATACTGTTGTTATTATTTTCATAGTTATGCATTGTTCTTTAAGCATAGATGATCAAATTCTTGAAATAACTATTTTATATGATTTCCTATATTGTCACTAATTTTCTATGACAATCATTTTACAATAAAACTAAACTCAAATAAATATATAATATATGGAATTGATCAACAAAAATAATAAGTTTAATAATTAATAAGAAAATGACAATATTATTGGAAAAAGAAAAACTCGCGACAATAACGTGGAGCTAAAGAGGAGGCGGGAAACTTTCCATGTAATTGATGTGCTACCATACACGCTTGCCTAGGGAGAAAGGGTGAAGTTTGGTTTTTTTCTTTTTTGTATGTGTGGCTTTAACTTTTATAAATCGTGATGTAAATGGAGTGGAACACTACGATAGACCCCATCTATTAAAAATCACAATCATTAAGACAAACATCCTTGCTATTTATGGGATACCTCAAATTCTCAGCTCATTCTGGGTTATATAAAAAAAATACAAAATACTGGAGTTTTCCAAATATATTTTTTTATTTTTTTGTAATTTGGACTCTCCATCATGCCTTTTGTCTATTAAGAAACTCTCAATATCATCCTATTTCTATCAAGGCAATAGCATTTGAGTGTTAATGGGCCAGTGTCTATAAGTACCACTAATCTAAAGAATTTCAAGTATTTTTGTTTCTTCTGATTCTATGATTTTTTTTCTTTTTTTTTTAGAATGTGAAATGCTGATTTATGGGTTGTCTGGTTTATTTAATCCTTAGTCTTTTTTATTTAATCCGCTCTCTATTTTGGGTTGTCTGCTATCTTTTTTATCTATTGATTTTGATTGTACACTTTTTTTAAGAATGCGGAACTAATGGTAAAAGGAATCTCCAATAATATTGGTCCATCTAAATAAAGAATTAAGCTTAATTATTCTTATTATCATTATTTTCTACTTTCTCCAATATAATTCTATTTCTCTATGTCAACAAGAGAACTTTCATTTTTTCCATTCATTTACTTTTAAGTTTATTGTATTTTTTTAGAGCAACTTCAATAATTTTTTTGTTTCTTTGTGTCTCTTTCTAATACAATCTCATGTCTCATTTGCATGCTTAGTTTAGATCAGTGTTCAACTCATTCATTTTAAAATGTGAGCATCTTGAGACAATTGGTGCAATTATTAAACATTTCAATTTGAGAGGTAAACCTTTTTTAATTCATTTACTTTTGAGTTCATCATATTTTATTTGAGCAATTTTAGTTATATCATTTTAATATGATTTATATCATTCTAAAAATTCTATAGATTTGCAATTTTTTTATGGTTTGTATTTGTATGGTTTTCATAAATTGTGAGTTCCTTTTTTTCCCTTTTTTTGTTTCAACTTTTGGGTATTGGGTTATCCTTGGTTTTTTTTCCCTTTTAAACCACTTTTTATCATGGGATTTTCTGTGAATTCTCATTTTTATGTTACATTTTTTTTAATTATTTATTGCTTATCATTATGAGTTAATTATTTATTTTACTTCCATTGGGTTCTTTAAGTTCTCTTTGTGAAATCTTTTTATGGAATTTTCTTATTTCTTTTGTGTCTTCATATTTCCATTTTTGAGTATTAGATTATCATAAGTTGGTTTGGTTCTTCTAAATTTCTTTTATCATTGTATTGTCTATGAATATTTATTTATATAATTTTTATAGCCTTTTTAATAAAATTTATTTCATTTTATTTTGTATTTCTTTTATTATAGTTTCTCACTTGTGATGGGTTTCTATTTTTTATTTTTATGATGGCTTTTCATGAATTTGTGGGTTCTTTTGTCTTTGTCCTTCCGTGCTCCATTTATGAGTTTTTTTTTTTTCTTATGAGTGTTTGTTTCTTTTAAATTTCTTATGTTATTGAGTTGATTATGGATTTTCATTTCTATGTTTTATTTCTATGTGTCTTTCATATTTCATTGGATCTTATTCATAGTTTATATTGTTTGTTTGTTTTGATTTTGTTTTTTAGTTTTTTTTTTATCATTAATCTTCAATTTTCATAGGCTTGTGTTTTTCTTTTTAATTATATGGTATACGGTATTGAATTCTTATGGACTTCTTTTATTTTTTCCCTTTCTCGGACTAAAACATTTTGCATTTAATTTTAAAGAAACTGATCATAAATTCATTTTTATAAATTTTAATATTATGATTAGCACGGGCGTGTCTTTCTAGTTCCAATTGACATCAATTGATTTTTACGCTCCGTAAATAATTAACTCCCAAAATGTCTCCTCATGTCCTCAACCTCCCCACATTAATTATAATTTAAGAAAGGGACTAATCTTAATTGAGAAATTAACATCAATTAAATTCCTATTGACATCAATTGATTTTGACGCTCCCTAAATAACTGACTCTCAAAATGTCTCCTCACATCCTCAACCTCCCCACATTAATTATAATTTAAGAAAGGGACTAATTTTAATTGAGAAATCAACATCAATTCAATTCCAATTGACATCAATTGATTTTGACACTTCCTAAATAATTGACTCCCAAAATGTCACCCCCACCCCCCCAACACGCACACACAAAAAAAAATTACAACCTAATTAAAATTAAGTTAATTGATATTATTGGTAAGTTAATAGAGGTAAACTGGACTGATGTTAGTTTTATAACTCTTCAAAACGGTTATCAGATTTTCCTTTCTCTCTCTATCTATCTATTTACCATGCTCTCAAATGTTTTTCCCTCGTTATCACTACCAAACTCGCCCCAAACAGAAGAACATAATATTTTAAATTTACTATAAAAACTTTCTTCTCAATATAAGAGATATAATATCATATTTTTAATTTCATTTAAAATTTTAAAATTTTTACAATTTTTTATATATGTGGACTATATTAGCACGGGCGTGTTTTGCTAGTAACTAGTTGAAAGGAGAATCGGTTCAAAATTCAAATTTAAGTAGTTGAAATTGAAAATGAATGGAAATTGATGTAAAAACTATGTGAATTAACAATGGGCCCACTAGCGGGAGTAAAACAAAGGGTTTGGAATCCAGAATATTATTAAAGTAAAGTTTGAAGGAGTGATTTGGGATCCTCTGTTGTAGCTATTAGAAGGGAATCCTGTAATACATTCCCGAAACTCTATTTTGGAGTCCACATAGAGATGATTCGGGCCATTTAAGACTAAAGTCATCCCATCTAGTGACATTTTATCAAGTTTTTGTTCAATAGGAGTGGGTCACACCGTTCAATTGAACACATGATTGATACGTGACTAGTGCTTATGTGGCATCATTGCTCACATGGTGTAAATCGTGTTTTCGACATGTAGTCAAATTGTACAGTGGGATCTGCCCTTGTTTAGCTTCAATTTGAGTATATATCATCAGAGGGGTTGTGATTTTATGTTAAACATTCTGATTATCTCTATATGAGCCCCACGATGGGCTTTCAAGCATGTGTTACATCACACTTCCCATGTAATATTTGTGATAGAGGATGTTGAATCTTGAGGATGCACAATGGATGGTATTACAGTCAATATTAACAGTTGGGATCATTAGTAGTTGTGATACAAAATTCTTACTAAGGTAAGATTTGAGGATATGCTACCAGATGGGTAGACTTTCAAATTTTACAATTTGAGATCATATGCAGGTGGGCCCACTCATGAGAAGCGAGTAAGAGACCAGTCAGGGGATCTGGATTCTCCAATTGGACATCTCCAATCTGGTGGGCCCCACTTTACTTGGTCCTCAGGGGAGTCACACCATCCACCGTCCAATTTATGACCTGCAGATGTGTGGATGGGCGGTGCAGATCCTCCGACCTCCAACCACCAAAACGTACACATCCGGCTCCCTGCCTCATCCTCAAATAATTCCACCCCCACTGCGGCTTCTCGACCACCCAAAAACACCAAGAAAGAAAAAGCAAATCTGACGAAAATGCCCCGCTACTTTGCTCTAATTACAACAGTACCCTCCCATGTCGTCTTTTATCTTTCCTCGAAAAGAGAGAAGATGATGAGGGGGGCATTGTCGTCATCAATCAAGGCATCCGCCATGAAGGTGGCTGTCATTGGCTCTGGAAGTATGGTAACATGCCCAATTTAATTTAGCTCCCACATTTTGTCTTTGTCCTTTTCGATGTTTCTTGTTTTTTTTTAATTTGATAAAGTAAAGTCATGTAAAGTGAAGTGAAGTAAAGTAATGATTTTTTTATTCATTATTATTTGATGATTTTCTTGATGTGGGTCAGTTTCCGGCGCCGTCTGTGCGGCGTCTCTGGCGGAGAAAGGGGTGTCGGTGACGGTGTTCGAGTCTGGAAGAGGGCCTGGAGGGAGAACCTCAAGAAGAAGGTAGTTTTCCTTTTTTGTTTTCAATTTTTTTTCTTTTGTTCTTTGGCTGAAAAGATTCCACCTTTATAAAGATTTAACCTTTATTCTGTTTTGTTTGTTTTATGATTTAAAGAGCTTTTTTTATTTTGGGTTTCTACAAACCTTTTTGATTCTTTTGTTAGATGGGTTGGGTTTGATTGGATTATTTGGAAGTGGGTTTTTTTTTTAAAGCTTGAGAATTCTTGAAATATTCATGATTTTAACATATGGGGTGGGTGTTATTGTCTCCAAATGTGAATTACAAAATGGGTTTTTTTTTTTCTTTTATTACTGATTTGGAGCTCTCATCTCAAATCTTCAAACAGAAAGGAAATTGTTAGTGTTTTGATGTGGGTCAACATGCAGTGGATGGGTCTATGAATGGAATTTGGGGATTGTATTTGTTGGGAGTTAGGTACTTTTTCTTGAGGGTTTCATCCTGTAAACAATGTTGGTTATTGGCTTTGATGATGTTTAGGATGCAAAAAGAAAGAAAACACATGATGATTCTACTTGATTCTGCACCACCCTTTTTCATTTTGCTATATAGTATTAGAATTTATTTCTGATTGGGATATCAGAATGCAAGTGACTACAAATATAGAAACTAACTGGAAGTCTGGAACTAGTAAATCCAAGTAGTTTTCCTGTAATTGCAATGGAATTGTCCTATGTGGTAACCAATTAGGACTGCATGTTTGTGTGGTTTTTTCCCATATCACAATTCTGTTTGGCTGACATAATCGAATTCTCAGAATTTTGTAGATTTCAAGAGGTGACTTTATTGCTTGCTTCGTGTCTCATTTCTCGAATCAGTTTGATTGATGACCATATGATATCATCATGGAATTTATTCCTCGCGAAATGTGTGCATTTTTCCATATCACCATTCTGTTTGGCTGACAGAATCAAATTCTCAGAATTTTGTAGATTTCAAGAGGTGTCTTTATTACTTACTTTTTGCCTCATTTCTCGAATCAGTTTGATTGATGACCATATGATATCATCATGGAATATATTCCTCAAGAAATTCCCAATTTCTAGCCAGACTGGATAATTCCATTTCATTCCATTCCACTAATTCCTCAAACAAACATAACCTTAAAATGAATGTCATAATGAAGCTAATTTTGTGTAATTTACTTGAGCGAAGCAAAGCTCTTGTTGAAGAAAATAAGATTGCAGAGTGCAAATTATAGCCATCCCTCTTTTGAAAAATTCAGTGTGTAATGTAGCCAATTTGATTAAATTAAGTACATGCACTAAGTTGCATTTGTACAGATTCCTGTTGAGATCCTACACTAGTACAAGGTACATTTGGAAAATTCCCAACAAATACAATAAATTAATATTTTAGATAATTTCAATAATTGTCTTTCTAAATTAATTGATATGCCAACATAATGGCAACGACAAATGATTTGAAAATCTCGCTCTAAGCAATTAAGCAATAAACCTCTTATTATTGGCAATCAAGTAACCATTAGTTTAACAGTCTAGATAAATTCAGAAGAATAAAATAGCATAATAGTTTCTCATCCATTTCCAAACAATTCCCAAATTAGTACCAGAGTAATTTGGCAGTTTCATATCCGACGCTATATATTACTCAGTTTCAAATAATCTTTGCAATGTAGTCCATGCCTATCTTTAATGCTAAGCTTTTCAACTTTCAAAAGTGATGCTCCCATGCTTCAGTTGCACATATATCAGTTTCTATATAACTAAACATGTAATTCATTATAGGGAAATTACTGGAGATGGAAAGGAGCTGTTCTTTGACCATGGTGCTCCATTTTTTACGGTGGAGGATGGCGAGGTGATGAATATAGTTAGCACATGGGAAACAAGAGGCCTTGTTGCCGAATGGAAGGCGAATTTTGGGTGTTTTGATCAAACCAGTGCTAAATTTGTCGATCTTGAAAAGGTTTGTAGCTAAATTTGTTTTCTTTAGTTTTCAGGTATTTTGTCTTGATGTTCTTTGTGGAAAAAGGCTAATAATTCTATTTTTTTTAAAAAAGAATTTGGAAGTCATTTCAAGTTCTTACTAATTGTGTAAATTTGCTTTTACTTTCCCCATGTCAATTTTTCTTTTGCAATCGATTTCTTAAATGTGTGTTTGCATTTTATAATAAAGAGTCAAGCCTCCTTCGGGGTTAATGGTTGGAAGTTGGAACCATTTTAAATGGGCAAAAGAGTCTTCAAATGCTAAATGCATGTTTTTTTTTTTCAATCCTAAATGCATGTCTTGGTTTCATGAATAAGAATTTCATTTTTTAAGGGTCCTCTACCTGAGGAAGAATTTCATTTTTTAAGGGTCCTCTACCTGAGGAACTAGGTAACTTCTGGCTTAAAAAATGTGCATTGTATATCCT
The DNA here is from genome assembly GCA_028538565.1 of Umbellularia californica. NCBI lineage: Eukaryota > Viridiplantae > Streptophyta > Magnoliopsida > Laurales > Lauraceae > Umbellularia > Umbellularia californica. The sequence continues at coordinate 7,887,542 of JAPQWN010000006.1, read as the reverse complement.
TAAGCTTGAGTTTGTAGGGCCCTGAAAACTATAGGAGAAATAAAGACACCCCTAGAAGAGGGACAGAGAATGGAGATCTGGACGAAGGAGAATCCAAGAGAGATCATCATCATCAACATCATTAAAAGCCTTGTCCCAATGATGTTGGGGTTAGCTGCATGAATTCTTTTTCGCCATTCCAATCTATCCTAGGCCAAATCCTTGGATAGGTTTGCACTTTTTTAGATCTATCCATACTACTTCCATCCATGTCCTCTTCAACCTACCTCTTTTCATTGAGAGGCAATCAACATGTATGGAGAAATTTTCCCTGTCAATGCCGTTGTTGGCTTACATTGAATATGTCCAAATCCTCTTAAATGAGTATCTCTTAATTTATCATCTATTAATGCTTTACCCCTAAATGAAGAATCGGAGAGAGAGATAATAACCAAATAATTGTTTGCCCGAAATCCTCCAAAAAAATGTATGCTTGAGATTTATATAGCTCACTCATAACTCATAAGTTACTTTTAGTAAAAGTTTTGTAGACATCCCCATTGAGCCATCCTATGACACTGTTCATGTGGGCTTCCCTTCAAACACCCTCCCATGACCTCAATTCCTTTTGTGCACACATTCAGGCCCCCTTTTTTGTACTATGCACAACCTAGTAAAACAACTCTGCTATTAATTATGTAGACCCTGTGAAGATCCTCTTGTAATACTAGAACCTGATTGAGATAGATGTTAAATAGGCCCAAAGCCCATCTGAAAAGAGCCCATTATTATATCTCACGTGGGATTGAATGGGAGACAGCAGGAGCCTTCCTTACTTAGAATACTATTGCTGTAATTAGTTTCCTTCTTTACTTAGAATACTATTGCTGTAATTAGAGAGGTTTCCTTTCTTAGTGCTTAGATTAAAGGCATGTAAATACCTATATAATGATGGATAATCTCAATAGAAAGATACACAGAAATAATACATTCTCAGAGTATTCAAAACTCTTTCTATCATAAGTTTGTCATGGTATCAGAGAAAGGATCAAGGTAGTCTTGATCTCAGACATCTTCCAAAGCATTAAGGGAATAGAGATAGAAAGAAAGAGTCTCTCTCATGCATCACATAGATCCAGAAGTTTTTTTTTCGTCAGCATTCTGCACCAGCGGTATCTTCTTCCTGCAAACAGCAACGTCCAGTGGTGGCCCACTCTTGATCGACCAGATCAACCTCAGAACTCACCCATTCATGGTCGCCCAATACTTCTAAGTATTCTAGTGATTTTTTCAGATTTTTTTCGACACTGTCAGGTACGTTTTTTATCATTCTCGTGATTTCTCAAAAACCTGCACATGTTTTGATCAAGACCGTACAGATTTTTGGATCTTCAGCAGATTGAGTTCAAACCTCTTCCAGTCTGAGCGAAAATTGGGTGTCTACAAAGATCAGGGCCCTGATCAGTGTCCACGATCTTCTGTGGGGCCCACGTAAGGTTTTTAGAGCACCAATCAAGGACTTCAGGGGCTGTTTTTTTTTCCTTTTTGTTCTCTGCTTGGCCTGATTGGTCCCTTTTAGTGTTTGGATCTGTCCAGTTCCTTCTCCAGCACTCACGAACTGTAGTTCAAATACTTTTCCTGAGTTTATCACTTGTTCCTGAGTTCAAATACAAACTGCTGCCGGTGGACATGTTCCCATTACTGCTGTCGGTGATATCCCTGGTCCCATCCCATTGAAAAATGTTTACTTTTGTGCTAATTTAACTTCCAACCTATTATCAGTAGGACAACTTGTTGAAAATAATTGTAACTTCTCTTTCTCTTCTTCTGGTTGTGTTGTGCAGGACCAGATGTTCGGGAAGGAGATCGCGAGGGGGCCTAAGTGTGGACGCTTGTTTCCGCTGGATTTTTCTAAAATTTCTAGGAATCAACTTGACAAAAATGTGTTTTGTTTTTTTCTTAAAGATAATTGCCGATTGTGGCATAATAGACTCAGACATCCAAATTCAAAGGCTTTGTCCCTTATGTTAAATTCTGGTTTATTAAATAAATCTCTTGGTTTATCGTCTTGTGTGCCTTTTGATTGTGCTACTTGTAAAATGGGGAAGAGCAAAACTCTTCCGTTTCCTCATTCCACTTCACACACCACTAAGTGTTTTGATTTAGTTCATAGTGATGTATGGGGAATTGCTCCCGCTTTTTCCCACGTTCATTATAAATATTTTGTGACTTTTATTGATGATTTCAGTCGGTTTACATGGGTCTACTTTCTACATTCAAAATCTGATGTTTTCAGTGTTTTTCAAATTTTTTTGGCTTATGTTGAAAATCAATTTTCCACCTGCATTAAAATCTTGCGATCTGATTCTGGCGGGGAATATATGCCTTCTGCTTTTCAATGGTTTTTGCAACAAAAAGGCATTATTTCTCAACGATCTTGTCGTTATACTCCCCAGCAGAATGGAATCGCTGAACGGAAAAATCGGCATCTCCTTGATGTCACTCGTTCTCTTCTTTTGGAGTCATCAGTTCCTACTCGTTTTTGGGTTGAGGCATTGGCTACAGCAGCTCATCTTATCAATCGCATGCCATCACCCTCCATTGAGAATCAAAGCCCATATTACCGTTTGTACAAAACTGCTCCATCCTATGCGGATCTTCATGTTTTTGGCTCCACTTGTTTTGTGCACTTGCCTTCTTCTGAGAGGACAAAACTCACGGCACAATCCACTCAGTATGTGTTTTTAGGTTATGCTCCCTTCCAGAAAGGGTTCCTTTGTTATGATCCTCACATTCGTCGTATTCGTACCTCTAGGAATGTCGTTTTCTTTGAACATCAGTATTTCTTTCAAAAACACATTGATCCTCCTGACTCCTCTTTTGTGTCATTACCTGGTTTTTCTGACGCCCCGTCAGTTGTTCGTTTTAATCCTAACTTTGTGTATCACAGACGGAACAGCACAGCGCCTACCAGGGATCCCCCTCCTGATCTTCCTCCGGCATCTGCTCCAACACCGGCAGTTGATCCATCCGGACATCCTTCGCTGCGTCGCTCCACCCAGATTTCGGTACTACCAACTCGTTATGGGTTCTCCCATACTTCCTTAATGGCCACTTTATCTTCCTCTTCTATTCCCCAATCCTATTCTCAGGCTGTGCAGGACCCATGTTGGAACAAGGCTATGCAAGAGGAATTGGATGCGTTAGCACATAATCATACGTGGGATATTGTCCCATCTCCTGTGGGTGTCAAACCTATTGGTTGTAAGTGGGTCTTTTCTCTCAAGTTAAAATCTGATGGATCTTTAGATCGATATAAGGTGCGTCTTGTCGCTCTTGGAAATCGGCAGGAATATGGCATTGATTATGATGAGACTTTTGCTCCGGTTGCCAAGATGACCACCGTCCGCACTATTCTTGCTGTTGCTGCATCTCAATCTTGGCCTCTCTATCAAATGGATGTCAAAAATGCGTTTCTCCATGGTGATCTCAAAGAAGATGTTTATATGCGTTTGCCTCAAGGATGCTCATCTGGGAAGGGTATGGTTGCCAAACTTCGTCGCTCCCTCTATGGTTTGAAACAAGCACCTCGCGCATGGTTTGAGAAATTTCAGGCTGCTCTTCTACGCTTGAATTTTCATCCAAGCTCATATGATCCTTCTCTATTTTTACATCATGCTCCTTCCGGGATCACTGTAGTACTTGTCTATGTTGATGATATCGTCATTACTGGTCCTAATGCACCCATGATTCAAGAGCTCCAAGCCTCTCTTAGTGAGACATTTCACATGAAGGATCTTGGCCCCCTTCACTATTTCCTCGGTCTTGAGGTTCATCAATCGACTAAAGGCATAGTTCTCAATCAGCACAAATACACTATTGATCTCATTGGCTTTGCTGGTCTTACTGCTTCCGCTCCAGTCGATATGCCAATCGAACTAAATGTCAAACTAAGTTGAGAGGAGGGTGATCTTCTTTCAGATCCTACTGCATATCGCCAGTTAGTTGGTAGCCTGATCTACCTCACTAACACTCGTCCTGATATCTCTTATGCAGTCAACCTGATGAGTCAGTTCATGACTGCTTCTCGTCATCTTCATATGGCTGCTGTTCGCCGCATCATTCGGTACCTTATTCGCACACCGACTCGTGGGTTGTTTTTTCCATCCACCAATCCTCTATCTCTCAAAGCTTATTCAGATGCTGATTGGGCTGGTTGTCCAGATACTCGCAGGTCAACGACTGGTTGGTGTATGTTTTTGGGTGCTAGTCTTATTTCCTGGAAATGCAAGAAGCATGAAAAAGTTTCCAAATCTTCTACTGAGGCTGAGTACCGCGCCATGTCTGCTGCATGCTCCGAAATTCTTTGGCTCCGCGGTCTGCTCTCTGACATTGGTTTTCCAGCAGCAGGAGCTACCCCCCTCTATGCAGATAATACAAGTGCAATTCAGATTACTGAAAATCCGATTTTTCATGAACGCACTAAACACATTGAGGTTGATTGTCACTTCATACGTGATGAGCTTAAATGTGATGTCATCAGTCTCCCACATGTCTCCACTACACTTCAACTGGCTGATATTCTCACCAAAGGGCTTCCTCGACCACGCCATCAGTTCTTGGTTGACAAATTGATGCTTGTCGATTCTCCCGCATCAATTTGAGGGGGGGTGTTAAATAGGCCCAAAGCCCATCTGAAAAGAGCCCATTATTATATCTCACGTGGGATTGAATGGGAGACAGCAGGAGCCTTCCTTACTTAGAATACTATTGCTGTAATTAGTTTCCTTCTTTACTTAGAATACTATTGCTGTAATTAGAGAGGTTTCCTTTCTTAGAGCTTAGATTAAAGGCATGTAAATACCTATATAATGATGGATAATCTCAATAGAAAGATACACAGAAATAATACATTCTCAGAGTATTCAAAACTCTTTCTATCATAAGTTTGTCAATAGAGAGCAGTGGCATCTACCCGATGGGCTGCTGCAACTGGTGTACAACAGTTATCCACATGTGAAAAGGGCCAACTATCGGAAAACTATGACATTCCAATGTGAGATGCATTTCAATCATGGTCTATCCAAGGTGGGGCCCATTATGTCAATAGTCTTGTTCACTGATCAATGGGCCTTGGCACAAACTCAAGATTCTGAGGTTACTATATGTATCCTTGGTTGAGGATATACTGTCAAACCTTCTCCTCTTCTATATGGTTATATTGCCCAATAATGACATTGGATATATTTTACATATAATTGAAGTGCCGGATGTGTATGATGCCAATTGTATATTATTCTGCTAGTGCATAATGCATGCCTGTATATATACTACGAGGGCATTCCATGCATTTATGTGTTACCATTTCTACTTTCTGTTGCAAGGGAAGTGATTAATAAAGTTAATGTTTGATCATTAGGAAGGAACAAGTAAGAAGTTTGTTGGTGTTCCCGGAATGAATTCTATATGCAAGGCACTGTGCCTTGAGCCAGGTATCCATTGCTATTATGGATGCTACTTTTTTCAATTTTAATCTACTTGGAGTTTAGATTGTAGCCTTTATTTAATGAGTTTATCGATGTTTGTTATTTTAGGAGTGGAAGCCAAGTTTGGGGTCACCATTGGAAAATTAGAGTGGTTGGAAAGCAGAAGTTTGTGGTTGTTAAGTGGTTTGGACGGGCAGAATCTAGGCCATTTTGATGCTGTTGTGGCAACAGATAAAAACATAGCCTCTCCAAGATTCACAGGGCTAACTGGGCAATCCCCGCCTTTAGGTTAGTTGGCTCTGTGCAGATTCCTCAACTATATTGTCTATTGTTCTTATATTTTTGAAATATGTGCTATGGTCCTTATTAGTACCTCTTACCCATCATTGTTTGCATGTCTGATTTATCTCGTACTTTTAGCCATCTCTTCAGAGCTATGGCATAATCTGGAACTCTGAAGTGTTTCTGCTGAAATCTTGATTTATTGGAGAAACAATTGGTCAGATTTAGGATCATGTCTGATTTGATTACTCGTGAGCGTTCTTTTTAATTAAACCATAAAGAGTCAAATAACGATTTCGCACATTATTTTCATGTGTATCATCATCATATTGAGTGTCAATCATCTGTTTCAATCATCTCATATCTAAATAGCCAGCTGCTAATAGATCTGAGCCATGTATGGATTTGAAGTTACATTCCTCCCGTGTCAGATGAAGCTGAGAGCCTGAGAGACAATCAAGAACCAATCATGGGTAATATTTTAGTGATGAAAGTCCAAAAAATAAACGATGATGGGTAAGCTTTCTAGAGCCATACAGCCCTACCTGATATACTTATAAGGGATCAAATAGAAGGAAAATGACCTAGAAAATCCAGGTTTGCCAAGCCATACACTTGATGATGTTATCATTATGGCATATATTGTATGTAATATGTTCATGAGGAAAAGAACAAATGAGAACCTGGCTATACTCATCCATATGGAACCCTAAATGAAGATGAGATCTACATGAATCAACTCCTCCTCATTGATGGGTGATCTGTTGTCAGACTTGAGTTTTCAGGAAGCTTGGGAGGGCTCACAATGTTGGTTCTAGTAATTTGAACGCTTTTTATTATATTTGTTAAACAAGGCAAAGTGTGTTAACAGTTCATTTGAGTGTATCCCTAAATCACTTGGACTTCTTCTGTTCGGTGGCTAGGCCCCTGTGGAAATTGGATAAAAGTATAAGACGTTGCAGTGACTCTGTTTTTTTTTTTTCCCCACACCAATTCATTGTAAGAACCAATCATGGGTAATATTCCAGTGATGAAAATCCAAAAAATAAACAATGAAACATACAACCATCTAAGATTGGTACCACCGAAAATGCAATGAAACATATAAGTATATAACCATCCATCCTGCCAGAAGTGTCAGCTAATTGCAAGTTGGGGTGCATTGAAATGCATCTTTACACAGTGGTCTATATTATAGTTCCATATTTTCGGTTGAAAGAAAATATGTGATTGAAAGACAAGATGTGAGGTTGACACCAAGGTTACCCTTTCATTTTCAGATCCGAATGTGTCTCCAGATGTTGCTGTAAAGTTGCAAGAGGTCCCTGTTCGTCCATGTTTTGCTCTTATGTTGGCATTTTCAGAACCTTTGTCAGCGGTAAGAAATGCAATTACTTGATTTCTAACACCTTATTTTTTTATTATTTATTTATTTATATTCCAAATATACATCCTTTTGTGAGAAAAAGAAAAAGGCATGTTCTGGAAAAAGTGATACATTGACCCTGTATTGTAGAGAACCCCCACCCTACACGATGATAGGAATTTGGGATAACGAATCTACTAGTCGTAGTGTGCATAGACCATGGTCCTAAATTGACACTTACATCTCTTCGATATCCATTATAATGTTATCTCTTTTTGCAGAATTTAAGCTGTTTTCTTAGCAAAGGCATGCATTGATTTCCAACATTTCTTTATGTTAAATAATACCATAAACTGTGGAAACTTGTTCATATTATGTGTATGAAAGTCTTATATTATTGTGACTAGCGAGCAGACACAGGCTCATCACATTCCATGTCATACATTATGTTGCAAGAAAAAAGAGCAAGATGATATGGTGAAGGGACCCATGCCTAGAAGTTGTTGGTTCATACATAGGACTGATGCAGCTTGGCCCATAGGCCCCATAACCCAAGATATCCAAACTTACACCATCATCATCATCCTCAATGCCTTCTCCCAACTATGTTGGGGTCGCAGTTTTTTCTGGTGGTCCCAAGCCCGGATAAAGGAGGGTTTGCATTAGGTAGGTTGGCAGCCGGCATAAAACTTTTGTCACAAAGCATGAATTCTGAGAAACTTCCATCATTTCCCTTATATTTAATATGTTTGAATCTTTGTATTTTCCTTGTTTGGTGTCATCTTTAGTGAGTTTGCGCAAGTTGCCCTAAATGGCATGCATATAAGCTCCTTTTAGAAGTTAAATTAAGGTAGTTGCTTTAGTTTTGCCTCTATTTTGAAAGAAGTCCATTGCCTTTTCCCTCTTTGGGAGTGAGGAATTCCAACAAATAGGATTGAGTGAATCTCCGAGTAAGGTGTTGATGAACTTTGCCAGCCCTGGATTCCTCAATCCGTCATCTTCCCCACTGTTCTCCTGCTAATCGGCATTTCTGAGGTGCAGTCCAACCATCACTGCCTCCAAGCTACATTGATGTATATAGTTGAATTGAGCTTGTAGCATAGTTGGAAGGTGCAACAATAAGGTTGTGGGTTCAAGTCATGTTGCCAACAAAAATAAATAAATAAGATGTACTTTTGTTGCTTTCAAAATAGAGTGCAGTTGAAATGTCTGATATCCATACTTCTTGCATTCTCCCTCCAACTTCTTGTTAGATCTTGATCAAGCTGAGTTTCTCATTTTCCAGGTCATTGTTCAAGTTCTTATGTTCATTTCCCTTTATGATTCTTAATGCTTTAGTATGGTGTGCAGTGTGCACCTATGTGCTTGTGGCAGTTGCCATTGTTACAAATCCTCTATGAACTCCGCCTATCTTTCATTTCCTGAATTGTACTTCACCCAGTAAATGAAAAGGTCCCTAGTTTTATAAGAGATCTGCTCATCTTCTATCCTAAAAATGGAAAATTGGACTCGGTATTTGAGACAATCAGTTGGGTTGGCCTAGCCAAATCCATGTTCATCAATGAATGAACATTGGCTGACACCTCTGCTGACATCCGACACTTGAAGACCTGTGCTTTTATTTGTTATCTTGTGTTTCTTTAGTAATTTCTGTTTGTTTGTGGTTCAGGTACCTGTAAAAGGATTTTCATTTAGGAAATCTGAGGTTTTAAGCTGGGCTTTTTGTGACAGTAGCAAGCCAGGGCGTTCCCATGTATCTAGTAGTAGGTTTGTAAACAACATATCTCATTAAATATAACTTTACACCTGCATAGTATATAAACAACTTTCTTCTTTTCAAATGTATCAGAATTAGAATTGCCCTTATACAACTCCTTTATGCCAGATTGTGGTGAAAATGAGTAGTATGTATGTAGATTTTTAAACCCCTGATATGAGTGTCCAACCCCTCCAGCCACTGTTTCATGATTTGATGATTCTAACCATTCAGTTGTTGGCCTTCCACTGATAACCATCTATATTCTATCCCTTGAAACAGAAGGGCAAGATTTTTAAACAGAAGGGAGCCCTTATGACTTAACAGTTTGGATAGATAATTTGCTGGCCTTCTTGTATAATTGATATGGGTCATCTATTCAATGCTAATTTCTGACGTTGTCTATGAAGAGTGGCTCAGAGTCAATGGCTTCATTAATGTGGATTGGTATCATGATATGAAGCAATGGATTTGGATTTGGTAGGATTGTGTTGCATAGCATCTAATACTCTTTTTTTTTTGGGCAACCAGTGAATGTTGGGTATTGCATTCAACTTCCGAGTATGCCAAGGGTATCATTTCTCAAACTGGGCTTCAAAAGCCCTCGAGTGATACATTGGTAAAGGTGGCACAGGAATTGTTTGAAGCATTCCAAAGCACAGGACTGCATATTCCTCAGCCATTTTTCATGAAAGCTCATAGATGGTTAGTGCATTAAATTTCTGCTTTTCAACTGCAAGTTGGGGATGAGAAGTCTATTTTTTATATCTATCATTTTGTTAGCGGGAACATGTGCTACATTGATTAAGAAAGAAGGGTATTTTTGCCATGGTGATTTAATGTCTAATTATGTCTTCTTTTGATGCAATGGATAGTTATCAAGTCGATTTTGCATTTGGGGTGGTGCAGAAATCAATGACCATATCAGAAAAAAAAATACTGTCTTCTTTTTACCACTCCAAATTTTTATTCGTGCTAATCATTAATATTGACATGTGATGGGAAAAGTTTGAATCAGAATCCTACCAAATGTGATTACCAGTCATCCCGCCACCCAAATACACAGTGGAAGGATGGCCAACTGTATTGCTAAACATTCAAACCAATTGACCAATTATATAAGCAGTAACTTTTTTTAACTTATCTTTGATGGAAGTCTTGGAACTCTCTCTCTCCATCCATTTATCTATCTTTTTGTCTGCTTGCCTATCTAACTAATGTTTCTAGCTCGAGTTGGAAGATCTACCTGCCAGTATGTCTATCTATCAAACCTTTAAAGCTTGACTTGAAACGCACTTAATAAATCTTACCTTTTCTGTCTCTTATTTATCATCTTTTAAAATTTTGCAGGGGTAGTGCTTTTCCTGCTGTTGCTGTTGCTGGAAAAGAGAAATGTCTCTGGGACAGGAACAAGAGGTTGGCCATCTGTGGGGACTTCTGTGTAAGCCCGAGCATCGAAGGTGCTCTACTGAGTGGAAAGCAAGCAGCTGCAAACCTTCTAGAGATTTTGAGCTGCCTGTAACAAGTATGTCTGCCATCGTATTGGGGTCTGTGAACTATGCCTACGTTCTTTTGTATAATGTGTTTGTGTGTGGGATATATTCATGATTTGATTCTCATATGCTTGCTGGGGTGTGTGCGTATGCTTAAACAGATGGCTTTTACGTGCATCTATGAGGAAGTCTTTGGTTTTCATTCCTCTTTCCAGGACTTTATACATGTGCATGCTGGCTTTATCTGATGGTCACTTTCGCTACTAGGGGATGCTCCAAAACTTCTCAGATTTGAATCCTAATCGTCCCATTAATGGCCCTCAGACAGATGCAAGGCCAAGCATGGAACAAATATGAAGTTCTCATCTTGGAGCTGTTGGAGGCAATACCTATCCTCAGTGGATTGAGAACAATTTGGAACAAAAGCATTGGGCCCCTGTGCAGATTCCTGTGCGTCAGCAAACTGTAGGTCTGCTGAGGCTCCAGATTGTATAATTCCTCTGCCTGTACAGGTAAGAAATTAGAAACTGGAATCCACTTGGAGAGAACCATGGTAGTAATGGAAGTTGAGTAACTTGAGTTATTATTAATAACAATATCATCATCACTATTATTATTATGATCGTCACCATTATGGTTTATAGAGAAGTAGTTTTTTCATTGTCACAATCTGTGGGAATTTTAACACTGAAGCAATGAGCATGGTTGATGGCATTTGTAAATCTCAAGGTGGACAAGGAATGATGTCGTGATTTGCGGACAATGAAAGTCTTCTTCACTCTCATTGCTTCTCATGTTCCTTAGCTACCGTTGATGAGTAGTCATTTCTGAACTACTGTTGTGAGGCCTATCTTACCATCAGGTAGTAATTTCTTTTTGTACATCAAGCATCAGTTTTCTTCTTATAGTTTGTTGCGGCGTAGACTTATGTTGTCATTGGCTCCTAGGAACCCAAAAGGCACAAATAGAATAAAAAACACATTGGCGGTGATGTTATGCCAAGCAGAGTGGAATTGTAGCTCTTAAGTTCTGCTATATATTCATCCCACTTGCTATTTGGGTACATCCAGATATGCTCTGAAATAATTTCTTTCTCTTGACAAAAGATGATTTATCAAAACATGTACATCCAGATATGTACAAGGACTTGCATAGTCCTTGTACAAAGACAGCCTCATGCATGCAAATTTTATGGGAAGACCAGAAATGAAACTGTATATAGAGGGAAGTAAAGCTTGTTTAGAGTTTGTCTCCATTTGGTTCCTTTGTACATGTTACCAGCTGTGAGTTGTTGACTCCCCTAGTACAAGAATTTTAGTTACATCTAAACTGACTTATTTGCACTCGTGTACGAGGATTCAAAGCTAGGCTTGGCTTTTAGTATGCCTTTTTAGCTGTGGCTGCCTCTATATATCAACAGTTTTTTAATGTATGGACATGAAGAATGCATTTATTTATAAAAACTTAAATAAATACAGTTATTTTATTAGATGGATATGAAGAATGCATTTCTTTTATTTATCTATTTTTTCCCGTTTTCTTATGTGCTGTTTGCTTCTTAAGGGCTTTGCTTGGTATCATATATCAATTGCCCAAAAAGGGAAGCCCAACAAATAGACGGAACACGGCAAACAGATGGAGGTAACATACCTCCTGGGAGATTCAAACCCATGACTTGTAAGATACTATTTACCAACCACTTATAGGTGGAAAAAGGCCCAAACAAGTATAGGAAACCTTGTCAAACTGATTACTTGGGCGATGTAGAATGTGAGACTTTCCCAATAGCACTTTCAGTTGAATGTGCTAAAAAGGTGAAGGATTAAAGGTGAAAATCTACAACTTATTGAAAATAAACTGTGAAGATTGACATTGAGTGATCAAATGATATCTCCTTTAATGGGTAATGATAAGCCACCTATCATTTTGGTACATAAAATCCTAAGAAAAGTATGGCCTCACCTAGTTTCCATGTTTATTTTTTGGTAAAAATCTAGTTTCCATGTTAATCCTCCTTGATACTCCTTCCACAAAACCCCTTTCTAACATGAATACCTAGGAATCTAATATAAATTAGGCAAACGTGTAACAAGGGCATGTTTGGTATCAAGCGAGGAATCTATAGATCTAATGATTTTTCACTATTAATGGATTAAGGATTCTTTGCTGGGGATTTGTATAGTTGAGGATTTCATATTGATATTGGTGTATATTGATGCATATAGCTGAAAAAAATAGAGTTTGGTATGCAAATCCACTTAAGTGAGGATTTTCAAATCTTACGGGGCGTGGTCGGATCTAAAAGTCCTAACAAATGAAGATTCTCATTCATTTAAATTCTCAGTAATTTACAATTATTAAATATAGATTTACGACAATTTAAAAAAAACCGAAAATCTTTTTCCTAAAGATTCGGTTGCCAAACGTGACCTGATACAATTCAAGATTACAGGACAATCAAACTTACACTAATTGAAATAGGCCTTTGCACACTTTTGAGTCGATGTTTCAATGTCTATATTTTATCATTTTTTGTCTATTTAACAACATAATGATTTTTTCTTCTTAAATACTTAACTTCCATATTGCTTTAATTATCAAACTCTATGTTGGGTTTGGGTATGGGTCCTTTTAATAAACCCAAAACCATACCTAAAATTAAATAGGTCCATAAGTAACCATTTTCTGTTTTTATGGGCCAGAACCGCCTAGATGAATGAATACCTACTTCTATCCCTACCTCTCTAATCGCTACCAGAGTAAACTTGGTTCAATTTTTTTCCCTTAAAGGCTGGAAATCGAACCCTTGTTCTAAGAAAATGCTTAGATTTGATAAGAAAATCTAAACATTGATCTATATCTTGAACGCAACAATTGGGCTGTATAACAATTTTTTTTCAAGTACTGTTCTTCCAAAGTTTCCTTTGTAGTGTTATGTAGATTTTTTTGGGTTTTTTGTATATACCCCAGGGTTTTATAGAATTTGTAAATAGGCGCATGTGGTTTCCGAGGGGATATTCAAGTGCATCCATCCCTCACCATTGTGGTGAAGGACACCTCATTTTTGGAAAGTTTCAAGTACAAAAGAGAAGTACACCCCTCTTTTATATTTGAAACTTCCCAAAAACGGGGTGTCCCTCACCACAATGGTGAGGGATGGATACACTTGAATATTCTCCGTGGTTTCAGTATTTACATATACCCCATTATTTTTCATTTTTATACCTTGCATGTCCCCAAAATCACTAGTCATACTGAGAAAAGGTGACCACCAAAAGATTAGTGTTGAATTTTTATAAAAATGATGACTTTATCCTTAAATTCATTAAACAAAGATGCGTATGTCATTATTTATGAAAGTACTTTTATTTTATCCCAAGTCCCAAAGTCTCTCTCTCAAATTCTCCTATGCACATAAAGCCTAATCATGTATTTGAAACTCTCATCAATCAAATAGGGGGTTGTGCATGGATTGGATTAATTATAACAAATTATAAGTATAATTAGTGTAATTGATTTAGATTTAATGACATAAAACCGGTATTGATAAAAATAGATTTATGCAAGGTTACTCTCTCCCACGAAATGTACTATAATAATTGTTAATGTTATAGGCTTTAAAGAAAAGAAAAAAAAAATCCAAGCTTCTAAAATTATGCATATATGGATAAAGAGATGGGCAAAAGTGTCATTTTACTCTAAAAAATTCTAATTACGGTAAGGCTACTAATTTTAGGTCATTAAATGTATTAAATTAAAAAGACAAGGGTATATACAAATATTGAAATTAAAGGCTTATTTACAAATCTTAGAAACCTTAGGATGGTATATATAAAAATATATAATTTTTTTTTGAATGAGATATAACAGGTGCAGTGTTTGTGGAGAATAAAGACCTAAATTCAAACGGTTTGTATCCGGAGGTTGTAGGTTCGAAACTACACTACTACACTAGCGCAGAGGGATTAGTCTAGCCCAAAAAGGCTGGGAACACTCTGACAGTGATTAAAAAAAAAAAAAAAAAAAAAAAAAAAAAAAAAGGACCTAAATTCAAAAGATGACACTTAATCTAAGGCCAGAAAATGGAAAGAGAAAATAGAAACCCTTATGCGAATCTTTTAAAAGGCAATCTGGGAAATTCATGCCCTTGCAATTTTCTTTATCGAATGGATCAAGGGGCGTTTCATGCATTGCGTGTATAAATAAAATATTATATTCATCGGTAGGCTGTTTTAACTATCAGCTCTTACCCAGAGAAGAAAAAAATGTCGATAGACAGAGATATGCATGGCCCATGTTTATCTCATCTTAAACAACTCCGTCAATTTTGCCAATCTACTATTAGATCTCCCGGAATGCATGGCTCTTTGAAAATCACAAATCCACGTGATGAGACCTATTCAAGGAAAGCTAGTGGTTGACATGATTTCATGTTTTATAGATGGGTTGCTCAACCCCGCAATAATTAAAATAATCTTCTTTTTTTTTTTTTTTTTTTAAATTTACAAGTGGGTTCGGACTTCAGATATGATGGGCCCATGTCTTAATGTTAATCAATTTACGATCTATCTATTAAGGTCTTAAAAGATTTTTCATGTTTTTAACACTCTAACGAACTCAAACGTGAATCAAAATAATATATACCATTGGATAGGATGTGGTTTGCTATTAGCAAAATTAAATCCCACGTAAAAGCGGGTGGGAGATAAAATTATTAATGTAAAGGAGGAGTATTATGGAAAGAGGAGATGTAGATAAGAGGAGATGGGTTAAGAAAGAATAAAGATGAAAAAAAGAATCTTATTTGAATTTGAATTGGATGTGATGAGATGAGATAATTCTGTTGCGGTGGCCCACGTAAAGCCTTTTTCGGGTATATTTTTTTTTCTTGGGTATTATATAGTCCCAGTCACATAGGTGGTGGACCCACTTGTGGTGTTTTCTGTAACAAAGTTCCCATGCTTACGCCTCCATTCTCTAACTACCTTCTATCAATATTCCACACTTAACGGATCTTCTGCACCTTCCTCTTGGAAAAACCCCACTTTCTCTCTATGGCTTTCTTACCATCCTCCCACATTCTTCTTTGGTCTCTCTCTTCTCCCTCAGCAGACCCAGTTCGATCCTCTCCCTGCTGTGCACACCATCCTTCCATTCTCTCTTATTTTTCAAAAGCTTTGGAGGAACTACTAGTCATTTAATTTCCTTCTTCACACGATAAGTTGATCAATAAACAATTGCAGCCCAATATCTTTTCTTTGACATGTAAGTGTTCTTTCTCTATTTTCCATGGTTTTGAGTTGATGTTCTCTACAAAGATTGAAAACCCATGTGTAGATTTGGGCCCGGACCATGGTTCTTTGATCTATATTGTTGATGTGATTTGCTTCTATCTTTGATGGGGCACTCTTCGGCTAATGGGTTGGATGTGTTTAATTGTGACCATAGATTTGTGTTGTATGTCTAACCATCTTCATGCTTTTGATGCTCTCTACACAGGACTGAAAACTCTAGTATCAAGTGGGCCATGCTTTTTTGATATACATTGTTGATGTGTTACAGATGGGTTCACCCCATATATAAAATTTCAAGTCAATCCCATTATCTTAACTCCTCTATCTCTCAAATTAAACAGTGTTAAATTGCCCCATTTTATTTTATTTCAAGTCAATGGTCTTTGCCATTCGGATCAGTGTAAAACCCATGGGATCTTTGACATGTTTGGTGAGGGAAGGGATTAGGATGGTGGGGTTAGATTGATCATGTGAGGATGTGAGGACCAACAAGACATCAGCATATGAGCATTTACTTCTGAGGGATGATATGGTCATTTGGGACTGACCATTCACAAAACCATACACCCTGAATGTACAAACTCTATGGCGGATGATACTCTGGAGTCCTGACGTTTGAAGATCTGTAAAAATCCCTTTAGTGACTATTATGATACATGTGTGCAAATCTAAAGCATGGTTGGCCCAAATAGGCCAATGTTTGCTAAGGTTACTCTGTATAAAAATAACCCTGCTGGCACCAATGAGAGTTCAACCTTCCAACCTAACAATGAGATTGGACTTTGATGTGGTATTCGCCGTTGGATTGAAATACTCTTTACTACTGTACACTGATCTCATATTCTTATCTTTGCAATGAAGAACCCTTGACATCAATGGTTCATCTCTCAAAGTGGAGAGTGACATTCAGGTTGGGTACATCCCAATGGGGTCAATTTTGATTCAATTGTCTATTCTGTTGCATCCATTTCAAACTAGATGCTAATATATCTTTGCATCAATTGTTAATGTACAGTCTATCATATTTCTCTCTTTGAAACCTAATAAAATGTTCTCTGTTTTATCTGTCTGGTTCTATGATTTTAGTTGTAAGTCAGGCAAAGAGAATAAAAGACTAAGAAGAGATGTCTCACCAACCAGATAACTACACTCCAAGGACCATTCTCATAACCGGTGCAGCCGGGTTCATCGCATCGCATGTGACCAACCGTTTGATAAGGAAGTACCCTGATTACAAGATCATCGCACTTGACAAGCTAGACTACTGCTCAAATCTGAAGAACCTCCTCCCTGCACGATCCTCCCAGAATTTCAAGTTTGTCAAGGGTGACATTGCGAGTGCAGACCTTGTAAATCATCTTCTAGTAGCAGAGGGCGTCGATACCATAATGCACTTTGCAGCTCAGACCCACGTCGACAACTCATTTGGAAACTCGTTCGAGTTCACCGCCAACAACATCTATGGAACCCATGTCCTTCTTGAGGCATGCAAGCTGACCCGCCAGATCAAACGGTTCATTCATGTGAGCACCGATGAGGTCTATGGTGAGAGCGATGTGTATGCTGATGTTGGTAATTCAGAGGCCTCTCAGCTCCTCCCCACCAATCCCTACTCTGCAACTAAGGCTGGTGCTGAGATGCTCGTCATGGCATACCGCCAATCTTATGGCCTTCCCACAATCACTACGCGTGGAAACAATGTGTATGGTCCAAACCAATTCCCAGAAAAACTAATCCCAAAATTCATCCTACTAGCTATGAAGGGGCAACCACTGCCTATTCACGGTGACGGATCAAATGTGAGGAGCTACTTGTATTGCGAGGATGTGGCAGAGGCCTTTGAAGTGATCCTCCATCACGGAGTTCTTGGGCATGTGTACAATATTGGTACTAAAAGAGAGCGGTGTGTGACCGATGTGGCCCGTGATGTGTGCAAGCTTTTCAATTTGGATGCGGACAAAATGATCAAGTTCGTCGAGAACCGCCCGTTTAATGATAAGCGTTACTTCTTGGATGATCAGAAGCTCAAGAATTTGGGCTGGCATGAGAAAACACAGTGGGAAGAAGGGCTAAAGATGACATTAGAGTGGTACACCAAGAACCCAGATTGGTGGGGAGATGTCACTGGTGCACTCCTCCCGCATCCTCGAATGTCATCTATGGGGTATGGCTTTATTGATGGGGGCTTCACCGAGTGTCTCAATTTTGTGAGCCCCACCACGGGGGCTGAGCCAGGACTGAAGTTCTTGATCTATGGAAGAACAGGGTGGATAGGGGGGTTGCTTGGGGAGCTTTGTAGGAAAGAGGGGATACAATTTGAATATGGAAGAGGGAGGTTAGAAGACCGAAAGGCGATTGCAGAGGATATAAGGAGGGTGAAGCCCACACATGTTGTTAATGCTGCTGGTGTGACGGGTAGGCCGAATGTTGATTGGTGCGAGTCGCACAAGGTGGAGACAATCCGAGCGAATGTGGTTGGGACACTTACTCTGGCTGATGTTTGCAAGGAGAATGAGCTTTTGCTGGTAAACTTTGCTACTGGATGCATATTTGAGTATCACAGTGCGCACCCTGAAGGATCTGGGATTGGATTCAAGGAAGAAGACAAGCCAAATTTCATTGGATCCTTCTATTCCAAAACCAAAGCCATGGTAACAATAGTTCCATTTCAGTTTTTTTTTTTTTTTTTTATAATATATATATATATATTTTAATAATGACTTTGACTTCACGAAGATTACCGTTTCTATTGAACTCACAACAACGCACATGAAATTAATGGACCGCTATACCTCACTACTCACAACTCACACCAACAAGTGTTTTCTACCGTTTGATCACTCACCTCTTCCTTCTAAACATATGCAAAATTGAGTGCAGAAAGGTTTACAATAAAGTGGACTGATCAGAAGGTTTGGAACATTCTATTGTTCGGATTCAAAGGCTCTACTGCATTGAGGGCCTTTTGTTTGTAAGAATTCTTGTGTGCGTGCGTGTGATTTATGAACTCCCGAAATGCTCTCACGAATGATCAAGTACAATGTAGCATTTTGGAAACTGAAATTGTGAGAATTCTACAGTTCACTAGGCTTGTTCTTATGAATTCTCACCTTTTAAATAGAGAATTCCGGTCAGAAATACAAAATGTATCCTTTTCTACATGGCTATAGATGTTTAGTAGATGATTCCAATACCTAAGCTCCTAAGTTGCATATGATACTTGACAAATATGTTAAACAAATGTGTGTTGAATGTAAGTATAAATGCTTGTAGATATGAAAGAAATTGGTTGCTTAATGTTACTCTCTCAGGTAGAAGAGCTTCTAAGAGACTATGACAATCTGTGTATATGAAAGAAATTAGTTGCTTAATGTTACTCTCTCAGGTAGAAGAGCTTCTAAGAGACTATGATAATGTGTGCACCCTTCGAGTCAGGATGCCCATCTCCTCTGATCTGAGCAACCCTCGCAACTTCATCACCAAAATTAGCCGCTACAACAAAGTCGTCAACATACCGAACAGCATGACAGTGTTAGACGAGCTCCTACCAATCTCCATCGAAATGGCAAAACGTAACTTAAGAGGCATCTGGAACTTCACCAATCCGGGGGTGGTGAGCCACAATGAGATCTTGGAGATGTACAGGGATTACATTGATCCGAGCTTTAAGTGGGAGAACTTCAATTTGGAAGAACAGGCAAAGGTGATCGTGGCGCCCAGGAGTAACAACGAATTGGATGCATCGAAGCTGAAAAATGAGTTCCCAGGTCTGCTTTCCATCAAGGACTCAATCATCAAGTACGTCTTTGAGCCCAACAAGAAGACTTGAAAATGTCTGCTACGATACTCGGAGAGATGAATCCAGTATGGATTTTACACTTGATTTTTGTAGTATAGAACATGGATATGGCAACTGATTCACTAAGTAACTTGAGTTGTGTGGGTATGGTAGCTTCCTTGGCTACTACTTGATTGAAGGAGAGGAGCTAATTTCTCTTTAAAGGGTGGACAGATTGTGAACAACTTCTGGTGCTATTGCTAGCGTTTTATTTTAGTTTAGATTCTTTAGAACTGATTTTTTAGGGGTTATCTTCATATATGTAGGGTTTATTTACTCTTGTTTTAAATCAGATGAAATTTTGGAGAAAAATGCATGTGATTGTTGGATCTACCAAGCAAGAAGTTTATCAAAGTTCACATGAGTTGATCAATGGTCATACCCAATGTCCAATCTTGAATAAGTAGGACTACAATTTAAGCCTTGTTTCCATCAATTACGGGATCCACCAGTTGAATTAATGATAGGCCCATTTATAATTAGAAAGCATGGTTATCCATCCAGATTATGATTTGAAAGTAAAGGGTAAGAAAGTTTAATAAAATAAATTATATAGAAGACCAAAAAATTACTAGGAAAAATTGTGGAATTCGGATGAAGAATTAGGGAAATGAATGCAGTGTATAAAAATGTTTGTTTGCATGGAAGAAATAGAAAAGGATATAAGATACCTGTAGATGTTATCTTGACTTTCCTAAGATTTGAATTACTCTAAGGTGATGGCTTGGTATCCATTTCCCATCTTTCCTAAAATTTGATTTATACTAAAAAAGAGGTTTATTTGATGGCCATCTTTTGTTATTAATCATTGATTCTTCATATTTGACCAATCATAGAAATAAAAATCTAAGAATTTCTTGAGATTCGCCTGCATGAAATTAAATTGATAGGAATTCAAAAATGTTTTCCTAAGAGTGGTATTGGAGAAGCAAAAGTTAAAACGTGTAAATGGCATCAAATAATCTCTCAAAATGAATTAAGGAGAGTTGGTAAATGAAAACCAAGCCATCAGTGATTCGAATCCTAGAGAACCGAAAGTCCTATTTGCATCACCACTTCATATTCTTCGCCCTTTACCTCTTTAATCTTCTTTTGTTGGAACCCATTTGATCAATAATTCTTCTGTGCATGTCAAAGCTACACTCCTTGAGTTAGGTTTTGGTCCACCCTTGAAGAACTATGATCTAGACAATAATTTTGTTGCAAAGCTTCATTTATAACATAAAATCATAGAAAAGCTCTATTGCCTGTAGGCTTTCATTAACAGAAACTGATTGGACCTGACCCATTAATTGCATGGATACCTACAATAATAATATCCGAATTCCCAAGGACTACTGCTAGGTAACAATACATACATACATTACATATATATACCCTTACAAAATGCTTTCTTCTCTCACCGGCAAACATTCAATCAATGTGTATTGTACACTTGAATCAGCAAACTCGCTCTGCTCTACTTTGTGCGGACTCAAAAGAGTTGAGTCAAGACACACCTCCATTCAGTTGGTCTCTGAGCGGCGAGCATTCCAGTCGAAAAAAGGAAAACCCGCTTATTTCAATTAACCAGATGATGATGTCACTGTTACAGATGAGGTTCTTGGGGTAGCCTGCTTCAATACAACTGTGGGGAAGACACTTGATTTTCTCCTTTCTTGCTCCTTCACCAGCTCCCCTGCAAACCATTCCAATTTCTCCGCATTCGTTTTCTCTGATATCCTCTTCCCTTGGAAGAGTATAGACTCCATGTTCTTTTGCGCTAGCATCTCATCCACAAAATCCAACACCTTTTTCGCTTTGCTAGAATTTGAGTACTTTGCATTCCCAAATTTCTTTCCTCTAAATCCATTCCCCTATACAATTGAAAGAATAAAAATATATCATCATCATCATCATCAATAACTTATTTGATCGGTCTAAGATTGTGTAAAATGTGTTTACTCGAGCAAAGAAACAAGCCAAGATCATGTGCCTATCTAACATGAGTGTCTAAGTATGATCTCTCTTATACTCGTGCGAGTAGAGTGTAAAGTGTAAACACATTTTAAATTAGCATGATTTATAGATTTGGAGTCTTCTACATTAGATCAGCTGCCCTATTGTAAGTTTAGGGTTTAACATGTTTTCCTCA
Organism: Umbellularia californica; assembly: GCA_028538565.1. Classification (NCBI taxonomy): domain Eukaryota; kingdom Viridiplantae; phylum Streptophyta; class Magnoliopsida; order Laurales; family Lauraceae; genus Umbellularia; species Umbellularia californica. The sequence continues at coordinate 7,865,914 of JAPQWN010000006.1, read as the reverse complement.
TTACTCAATTCAAGTGGTTTTCTACCTTCATGATTCCTCAAAATTATTATTCCTTCAACATGTCCTCCTATGTATACAAGATGCATACATTTAAAAACCCTTAGGGTATGTTTGGCACTTAACTAGTTAAAGTGAAGTAAAGTAAATTCAGACAATAAATGACAAGGGGTCATATCAAAAGTACACAATTACAAAATTCCCTCTCAATTTTTCAAAAAAAGTTAAAAAAGGACATTAATTGTCTTAAATAGTGGCAAACAACTGCTAAACTGTATCAGGACCAAAGTTCCTTACCTGAATACGGACATAATTGCTCGCCATGCAGTGCCCAAATGACATGGAGACCGCTTGATCAACCTGTTCACCAACATTTAAAGTTATGTAAGCATACCACCACCACTAACAATGTTTACAAATAACTCTCTCTCATTTTTTCCCCATTTGGAAGCTGTAATCTAATTTAACTATGTTGGTATCCGTAACCATGTTCCAAATTTTACTCCAATTAGAGTAAAATAAAAATACCCTTTTTAACTCTGCACTTGGTTGTATCACCCAAACCTCAGCCCATTTACAGCTGTCCGAGGGCATTTTCGTCAATTCCTTTTATTGTTTTCATTTCTTAATCCGAAAACGTCAAACACTTCAAAACACCGATGTATCGACCGAAACATCAGTGTTTCCGATTCGGCCGATATATCGTCCCCTTTCAAAGATTCTAGAGCTTACCATATCGGAAACACCATCTCCGGCGATCCTGACGAACTCTCCGGCTGACGGAGTCGAGCTCCGGCGAGATAATCTGACGGAGCCCGACTCCCCGTTCCCCAGCGACACCACGAGGAGATCCTCCACTCCGCGACAGGAGGGGAACTCCTGCTTGTTGTTGAGCACGTGCGTGATGGAAGCAGCCGTCGGATTGCTCATCGCGACCCCTCCATCAACGGCCACGATCCTCGTCCTCCCATCCACCGACCTCATCTCAATCGCCCCCACAGCCGTCGGATCAGCCGACGTGGCGAAGCACACCTCCCTCATCCTGAAATCGTAGCCGTCCGTCTCCAGCGCGTCCGCGCGCGAAAACAGAAACGGCGCGTTCGACGCCAGATCGTAACACGGTACCAAAACCGTCTTCAATGTATCTTTCAAAGTATTCTCAGAGAACAGCTTCTTGTACAAGCGCTCCTCCTCCACCCTCGGCCGGCCGAATATCCGCCGGAATGCTCCGCCCCTGGCCTGCTTCCGGCGGTTCTCGACGAGGAACCGCAGAGCTTCGGCGGCGGAGAGGAGCGGGCGGCCGTCGTCGCCTCTGGTGAAGAGGAGAGCTGCGAGGACACCACCGGCGCCGGATCCGGCCGCGACGTCGAAGTAGTCGGCGATCCGGGCGTCGGGATTGTGAGATGTGCGGCGGAGGGAGTCTTCGAGGAGGGCGAGGGATCTGGCGGAGAGAATGCCGTCGGTGGCGCCGCCGGAGTCGATGGAGAGGATGCGTACCTTTCCGGGAGGGTTTTTGGAGGGTTTAAGGGCTGCGGTGGGCGGAGGAGGGGAATGCCGGTCGAGGAAGAGCTTGGAGTCGGTGTCGGAGCCGTAGCCGAAGAGGAAGCGGCTCTCGAGGATGGAGAAGATCTCGTAGCTGAGCTTGTCGATGTCGATGGTCGGCTCGAGCTGAGGGGAGAGTGGCGCGGATGAAGCCATTTTTTTTTAGCAGAGACTTTGAGTGACGGATGAGATTTTGGAGAAGATGGAAAGAAGGAAGTGAGGAGGGAATGCAGGAGAAGAGAGGATCTTCAAGGGCATTTATAGCTGGAATTTACGGGGGTGCGCACGTTAGCAGGGACCCGTGTGGGGGGCAAACGAATGAATCGCCAGGTCGTCGTTTTGTGTTTTGGGCACACAAATCACAAAATCTGCTAAAAATGGAGACGTACAACAGCGGGCCCCACGGGGTGGCCAGAGCTTCATCTCCTCTCCTAGTAGTTTTTATCACACTGGTTGGAAGGGACCCAAGAGCAGGTATGGATCATCCAAGGGTTTGGGCTCTCGAATTGAATAGCTTAGGATTTAAGTGAGTTCATGTATTAAAATTCTTAAATAACTAAAATTTTGTAACATCTTATATAAGTTTAATTCATATATTTTGATTTATAAATATCAAAATAGTGGTTACAGCAGCCGCTGATAAACAAAACTATGCAAGCGGATATCACAAAGTTAGTGAATACAACATGTAGTGGGGTAACAATATGAATTTTTATAATGTATAAATTTTCAAATTTTATATAGCAGCGAATTTTATATATATTTTTAATTTGAAACCATAAAAGAGAAGTGACTATTATAGGAACAGTTCTTAGATTGAAGAAATAAAAAAGAAAATAGTAATTTAAATGAAAATGCTTTGTTCGGCCTATAATTTATTACATGATTTAAATTTTAAATAATTAAATTCTATAAATAGAATTTATTTTTTTCTTTTTTCTAACAAATAGAATTCCATCGGGGATTTTACTCGAAAAATCTCATAATGTTGCCATTTATCACAAAAGGTCTTCGCAATTGTGTAACAGTAATGAGTTCATTTCGCAAATTTTTTATACCTTTTCTTTTCCTGAAAAATAGAATTCCATTTGAATGCCTCGTGCAGTAGTCGTGCATTTTAAAAGTGTTAGCGTGAGAAGATAAAGACTCTTGAGAAACATCTCAGGTCATGCGACTCATGCCACAAGTTTGGCTGGGGCTTCTCTTTGACCTTGGGATTAATGCAGTTCACTTTCATCATGGATGAAGGAATCGTCTTATTTTCACGAAGTGAAGTGTCATCAATGGATGAAGTTTACTTCCTAGTTTATACCGGAACACCTAAGATTTTGTAAGCTCCCTACTGGTAAGAATTTCCACAGATAGTTACTTCAAAAAATTTATGACCCGAGCAATGGGTTATATTTTTGCTTGATTAGGGTTGTGGGCGATTTTTTAGTAGTTCTTTTTTTTTTTTTTTTGATGGGAAACTCCCCATTGGAGAATATATTTATCCCCGTTCATATAAATTGTATTTTTTTTTTTTTTGAGAAAATGAAAGATTCACTTATCTTTAAAAAAAAATACTCTTTTCATAAAATTTATTAGAAAAAGCATTAAAAACACTTTCAAAATTAAGATTTATTTTCATATATTACATTCACAAGTCTTTCCTGATTCTTCCATTTTCATTTTGACTTTCTCTCAACATTCGGAAAATATAAGAGGAATCCATACTTAGAGAAAGAACTGTCTATTTATAGTTACAATTTACCACATTATCATATTAGTATCACAAGAGTAAACGTCTTAGGATTAAGCCAACTGCAAAGGAAAGAAATGTAAGAGGAACTCATACTTAGAGAAAAAATATCCATTGATATGGTCAGTTGACTAATTTAATGTTCATGAAACCTGCTGTCAAATTAAAAAGTTTGCTAAAAAGTCAATTCCTAAACCCTAGATTTTACTTGTGCAAACTGTTATTCTAAATTTGGTTAGATGTCAAAACCTTCTTTTATCATCATGTCATGTTATAAAACAAAAGAGAAAAACCCAACCATAGTTTTCAACAAGTTGAGTGACACTTCTTTAGAACATGAAGATATATTATTATAATAGAGAGAAATTCCAGGGACAGTCGCTAGGGACAAGCGGCGGACAGACGCCTGTGTATTTGGTGCCTCGAGAAGCGTGCGCGCTTCAAGCGTTTGTCCGCCGTCTGTCTTGGGCCGTCTGTCCCTAGCATTACTCTATAATAGAACATGCAATCTTTGTGATATGGCCCACCTCACTTTCAATGCTAGAAACAGAGACTTTTAATTGATGGATGGTGGGATCTCAAAGTCTATCGTCGGTTGTAACCACTCAATCATTGAACGGATGGCCCGGATTCACCATCCCGATTACATCAAGCGATCGCAGAAGCTTCTTCCGACGAATAGGCCACGTGTAAGTAAAATCCCGCTACCAAAGCGTGTGGGGTTCTACTCGTAGCGTTTCGGGGCACCGACGGGCTTTGTTGGAGCTGGGTCAAACGATATCAGATCCAGCGGCTGAGATTGAAGATCCGATACAGTCTACGAGATTTGTCGGTAAAAGTAGGGACACCGTCAGATTTAGCAGTAGGTACGATAGAATCCGCCTGGTTTTGGCCGTGTCATTTCCGCACGCATTCTTGTCGGAAAGCTTCTTCGAATCGGTGAAAATGAAAATACACCGCGGGAGCCCTTATCCTGCCTGGTCCCGCACGTGGGCCACCCCTTTGAATAAATGGAATCTCATAAGATTAAATGGATCAACGGTTTCGATCACACTTTATCCCTTTGTCCTCTTTGTTTTGTCACATTTGTTCATATGCTATATTTGTGCATAATACATAGAAATAAAATAAAATATTTTATATAAAATGGGGTGTCTTCATATGCATCCATCCCTCACCATTTTTTGTGAGGGACACCCCAAAAGGGGGAGTTTCAAGTACAAAAGTGTGCTTTTGTACCTCACATCAAGTACACTTTTGTACTTGAAACTCCCCCTTTTGGGGTGTCCCTCACCAAAAATAGTGAGGGATAGATGCATATGAATATTACCCATATAAAATTATGCAGGTAGAATGCACTTTATTATATATTATGGGAGTAATTTGGAAATCTGAAGTACTAAAGATGAATAAAGACATGTTTAGTTCTCTTTTCTTTTAAGAGTCATCCAAACACATTAAAAAGTAGAATTTAATAATAATTTCACTCTTTTCTACTATACTTAATTGCAACCAAGCAGGTTCTAAAAGCATGTTTCTTTACTGGAATTCATGTCTGGGGAATTCCTAAATTCTCAGATATAGTGGAATTCCTGAATTTCCCTTGGGCTTGAGCATCCAGGAATTCTATAAAAATACAACGGGAGTGAAATTCTTGGATTTCCAATGGTCAAAAGAGAACTTTCAAGTGGCTAAAATCTAGAAATGCTATTGAAGAAATATGGGATTCAGAAATTCAAGGGGACAACATGTCACATAATGTCCAGAAATTCCCGGACATCGTGAATTCTTGGTAGAAATTCTACAAAAGAAACAGGGCCTAAGAGCCTATTTTTAAACAAGAATTTCTAATAATAATTTGGCATGTTGGGTTTTTTTTTTTTTTTAACATGCTGTGATGGCTTATCCCGTGCCATTTGAAATGTTATGTTTCTTTCATAAAAAATTTAAAATATTATGTTTCTTTTATAAGAATTTCAAATTCCAATGCCTCTTAGTAAGTCTAATTCGACCTTTCCAGATTCTTAAAATCTCAATCATTCTATTTTTATTTGAATTTTAAATGCTCCCCCAAAGAAAGTATTTGGAATTCCACCTTAAAAAAATGGTTTTTGGAAAAATTAAAATTATCCAAATATGAATCCTTGGGATTCTAAACAGATGATAAGGTTAAATGGGTTGTTGTATCTTGCCGGATTGTAGTAATTTCCGTGAAGGCCATGTTAATTTGTAGTCCCGCATTGCACTGCAGGCCATGACTAAATTCCATCTTTTTCTCATTATATATCATTCCTTCTCGGTTCCACGTAATCATCTCGCCGACACCCTTGCTCTTGAGGATTCAATTTCCCTAAGTAAATACAAGTCCTGTTGTTAGATTGTATGTGGACAAAATAGAGGTCGTCCATATAGGTGGTCCCTAAAAGAGGCCTATAGCACAGTAGCCCATGAATCGACCAAACCTGAAAAACATCAATCATAAAATCATGTCAACTTTTTTTTTTTTCTATGCATGAATAGCCAAGTATCCTGTCAATTTAAAGAAAATTCTGTGTGTTGGAGACTCTTGAAAATAATATGAGCTGTTTATGTACCGAACATTTAGAACTGCCTGATTAAATTTGATGTTTCAAGAACAAGAGATTTGAAGCAAATGCTTTTCCTACTGAGTTGAACTTTAGTAACATCGGATGGATTGTTTTTTAATAGCTTATACCACCCATAAAGCAAAAAGTATTAAAAGACAAAAACCTTGAAAAAGTTTTAAAACACCAAAATACCAACAGTTTTCAACCCTTGCATGTTTGGCAGAGATGACACTATAATAGATAGAATTTGCTTGACCACAAAAATAAGCCATAGCTCTGTCGATGGACTTATAGCAGTATTTGTAATAATAGAAGTAACTGCAAAGTGCAATCGTAATTTCTTCACTTTAGCAGTTCCTAGTTGTTATGGTAGATAGGGTAGATTAATTATATGTTAATGTGGTTTTTTATTTTTGTTTTTCTGCTAGGTAGGGTGATTTATCTGAAGTGATACTTTCAACTTGAAGATTGGATATTAAATCCTGGACATGTGCGTAAAACTAAATATTAAGAACAATATCTGTAATATTAGAAGTAACTACAAGCGTACTTTCTTTACTTAGCAGTTTGTAGTTGCTATAGTAGATAGGGTAGAGTAGTTTTATGTTAAGGTGGTCTATTTTTTTATTTTTTTTCTTGTTTTTCATAATCATCACGAGTGTTGCTTTTAACTTGAAGACCTAGGGAGTAATCCATATGCATGTGTATATGAGGTTGTCACTTGTTAGAGAGGAGAGGGGTCTCTAAGAATAGGGAAAACAGAGGGGCTTTTATGCAAATGAAACCCAATATTAGAAAATTGAAGAACTACGGGTTGAGTGACATGGAGAAGCTATGAACCAAGCCATGTTTTTGAATAGGACAGATGGCTTTGTCAACTTCTAACCATCTTTGATATTAAGCTAATTATCTAATATGAGCTGCTGGAGCCTCTAAGTGATGGGTACTGTTCTCTGTCTGGAGGTTGGGTGAACAGGACTGGAGATCATTGGCAGATTTCAAGGGCTGAAATGCTGTCTCAGCTGGGCCCAACAAAGACCAGCTACAGTCCAATAATTCTATCCATCCAAACCTCTACCTATCCAGCAGGCAGACAAGAAACAGCATCCAACCCCCAAGAACACTTTGATCATATGATATAAAATCATCAGATGGCAAAGATTCCTAGATAGAAAACTCCATGGTGGTTCCCAGATGAACAATCAGAATCAATCCAAGCAGCTGAAATGCATCAATCATAACCATCTAGCTCTGTCTAATACAGAAACAAAAAGGTATTATGGGCTAGTATTATTGTATCATTCATTCCTCACTGTTATTGTAATCGCACCCGCCCCTTTCTGTGGACATCCCAATACTTGTTTATCAATTTGCTTGACCTTTAATCATGGAATTTGATTAGAGTAATGGACACAGTTTCTGCTTATGCTAAAAGCCTTGTTGGTGTCTCTATCCACAAGGTACGGATAAAACAGAATAAGATATAGTGATAGTAGCAGAAATGGAGTAAAGCTTTGTTGATGCCAAGAGCCAACTACTTTATTCCTCCATGAATGTTTTTTTTCCCATCAGTTGTACCTAAGGGTATGTGTCATTAAATAGTGTATTGATAACAACACTCATGATGGGAAGGTGATATTTATGCCTAATCCTAATCTTGATTTATACATTCTTTTGGTCAATTTATCTAGATGCCAATCATCCGCACGTAAGACCATGTGAACTCGCCAATGTGGCCCACCTAGTGGCCGTGTCAATCAGGAAACAAGGAAGATGGAAAGATCTCTAAGAGACCTAGAATTATACAAAATACCAATCTAATTAGATCATCCTAACCCTCAATATATGACCTCAATTCAGTTTTTTAGATTGTGATAAAAATGTGAGCATGAATAACAGACAAAAATCAGGTGCGGGTCTAATTTTTGGGCCTGTTTTTTATTCGACTTCAGATTCGGGTTCACTCCACATAATCAAGTAAAAATTGGATCAGATTTGAATCTATAGGTCTTGAGGATCCGAACACCCAATTCTTCGTCCGTATTTTATGTTATTAACCATATTATTAAGTAATTTAAACACACACAAGGCTAGGCTCCCATGTGGATGTCTCTCACGGAACCCTTTTATTCCACTAGTGAGTAACAATTTGGTGAGTGTCGAATTTGAGCTCCTGCCAATTCATGGGGTTAAGAGAGTATTAAGCGGGTTAGATTGATCGTAGAGGGTCCCACGTGCTGTAAAAAGAGGATTTTCATGAATGTCGCTCAGAAAGTGTCTCCCTCTGTTTTTAAACACTGGGGTTTGAGACCAAGTCCTTTATCTATGCCCTTCGCATTACTCTTAGATTCAAGTATGGTTAGAGATCCTCTAACCTGAATCTGATTTGGGTCCAAAGTTCATATTAGTGCATTTTAGATTAGGTCCGAGACTCCCCCCCTTTTTTTTTTTTCCTTGGGGTCCGAGACAATAACTAACATTTACAAACCATAGTTCTACGAAATCAATTACTAATAACAAAAGAACCCCACAATTAACTAACAAGCAAAGTTAAGAACCCAGACATTAGTGACAAGGGAATGTTCTTTTGACATTTGAGTGATATTTTCGTTTGCTATCTGCTGTCCTAGTTCTAGGAAATAGGATCTGGTCTATGAATGTCTGAACATCTGCGGATTAACTGGAGCAAAATTGATGGACTGGCAAATGCAGTCCACCAGACAAGTTGAACAGTTTAAACTTGTGGCCCACTCATCCAGGCTGTAAGTTGTTCCTGATTTTACATTGTTGCATGCTTAAGTTACTGTGATACTCATCATCCAAAGTGAAAGTACTTTTGCAATTTTTGTGAAAGCAGCTTGGGACTTTATAGAAAGAAAACTGTGTCTTCTTGCAGTCCTACGCAAGAGATAAAGACAAAATTTACCCCAAAATAAAAAAGACTGCATTTTATGGTAACAGTAAATTTAATTAAAGCTGAAGAAAGAGGTACAAGTACAACCACTACACCAACACAAAATCTATAAAAAAATAATCGAACAATGAAGCCTTATACCACACTAGAACTTAAAACAAGTTATCCAATATGAACAAATGGGACTTCCCTATCCATCTCTTGCTTGCCTAAGGGCGTGTTTAGCAATTTTAGTTAAAGTAAAGTAAAGTAAATTCAGACAAGAACTGGCAAGGGTCATATCAAAAGTATACAATTTAAAAATTTCCTCCGAATTTTTCAAAGAAAGTAAAAAAAAAAAAAACTCTCCTTTTTTCACTAAAAGACGAAAAAACTCTATTTTTCTATACAAAAGTCAAAAATATTCTATACCAAACAACTAAAAACAAAACACCATCATAACGCCTTATATTTTATTCTCTTTTAATTTAATGCTTCACCTCACCATACTTCAATTCACCATACATCCAAACAGACTCTAATGCATTTGTTATGACACGTGCCGAATTATGAATATGAAAAAAATGAAACCTAAAGCGAAGAAGATAATGACTTACTCGGGACAGACCAAAACATGTAACAAATAGCATTAGAAGAATCACTTTTAATGATTAGATTGTCCTTGAAAGAAATTGAAGACATGAAAATCTTCAATGCTTTCATTATAACAAGCACTTTTGCCTAACGGTGCAACATGATTCTCTGCGGATAATCAATTTAAATTTTCATACGAGTGGATTCAACACACCTCCTCCCCTCCGACTTTCATTTTTGCCCAGGAGAAAACTCTTTCACGGCATTACACAAACAAGCCCTAAGAAAACTAAAACTAAAAAAAATTGCAGTCTTCAATATCTACTTTCAATGGAAAATAAACTCACTAGGAAAACTATTGCACACAACACAAAGACACCCTTAATCTAGTGTATCAACGAAATGCAACATATCTCTAAGAAATCTCTTACTTGGGTGAATCTAATCCATTGGATCAATCCTAAGGCTCCTCTTCTGAGCACACGTCAGTACAGATTTGGATCCAGGTAATTTTTGGAGCCATGAAATGTTTGTCAACACTCCAAAGGTTGGGTGAGAAACGGTGGGTCTCAAAAATTGAAAATCCCACCAAAGAAAAAACAGACCACCTGGTGTTGAGATCCAGGTGAGGATTTGCAGTACAAAGCTGTGATAGCAAAGGTTGCCAAGTCTCACTCTCTCAACCACTTCATTAACTGCAGTGGTCCTCTGTTCAGTCTCCCTCCCATGTGCATGACCCAACCAACGTACGTGATAATGAGATCAGCCATTTGTACTTAAAACGTCCAGATGTGTACCGTACACCATTTGGATTGCAGGGTCAAGACATTCATGTCACATCCACGCAATTGCTCATAACTGACACAACAATATCTGTTCATTTACCTCTGTTAATTTCTCTTCTTCCTGTTCATAATTTGAGCAGGTAAAGTCCAACTTTATGGGGCTACTTAATTGTATCGATCCTTTCACACTAATGTAAAAAGTTACAAGACAAGTAAATTTTATGAACTAGGAGAACATTTCATTGATCTTACCCCCAATGATTGAAATGCATCCAATTGGCCCATGAGTTGGACAACATAAGCACAGTATGTTGTCTACTTGCAGGTGAAAATTTTTATATTTTGTAATACACATTATGGGGGCTTTTGTTTTGGAAGAATTGTTGATGAGAATTCTAGCCGCTTGAAAATTTCTTACATATACAGCATGTCGTGGCTGTCTCCTAGAGTTTGAGATTTTCTATTCAATTTGTGAGTTTTCAAAGACTTATAGCCTTGTGGATCAACTCTTTTCACTTTCGAAGTCCATAAAATTCCAATATCCAAAATGTTTAAAAGTTCTTGAGCATTTGTGAATCCAGGGACAGAATTTAGGAAATTCAAATATCCCAGACAGGGATTCTCAGGTACCCTATACAAGTTTTACTATATTGCTCTTACACTTTCTTATTTTCTGATACAGTTTCAAAGCCATTCGTACCAAAAGGTTTAACAGCCCTATTTAACCATTTTGCTCATGTAAGATCTCGCCCCGAGTTAATTAAGATTAACTCTAATTAATTACAATTAATGCTAATTAATCAAGTTTAATTAGACTAATGATGTTTAATGACCCAACTCAATGAGATTAGTCTCAAGTGAACTTAATAAAGTAATAATGAAAAGATTAAGTGAATTGAATGAGATTTTAGACTCAAACTAAGGAAACAAGGCCTTTTACGTAAATACGGATTTATGCGTATTTTTGTCAAATACGGAAACTTGTGATACCAGTATGTGTATCTCGACGAGTACGTTAACTTCCATAATTGGTTCGAGGTCATTAGACTAGAAATTGGCTAAGTGGGCCTTCATTTGACTTAAGTGGAGAATAGGAAAGAAAAAGGGGGTCTAGTTGCAAAATACCCTTATAAGCATTGAAATGAACCCTTGAGTTCATTCCACTTCATTTCATTCAAGAGAAACCCTAGGCAACTTCTCTTCTTTTCTCTTCATTTCTCCTCCCATTCCTTCCCATCTAGAGTGGAGATTGAAGGCTTGTCAAGTGGTTGGAAGGAGGTTTCTTCTTCATCATCTTCTTCCTCAACTGTCTTCCTCCATTGGAGTGTTTGGAGCTTGGGAGAAAAGCTCAAGGATTCCTTTCCTTAAAACTACAAGTAAGTAGATAATCATTTTAGTGAGTTTCCAAGTTATAATGAGTAATTAGATATGGTTTCTAGCCAATTAGCTCATAGGATAGTGTTTCTTGTGTTTTTATGGAAATAGGGTTTGGATTTGGGGATTTCTCATCTTAAAATCAAGCTATCAAAGGGGTTTCTTGCTAATAGGCTTTAAAGGCAAGTATAAATACTCATTTAGGATTCAAATGTTAATCTATAAGTTTCCTTGAGTTGTAAAGATGGGTTCTCAACCCTATTGTTAGAAATGGAGGTTTTATGGATTTGTTTGAGCTCTATGGGTTTTATGATGTATTAATGATGGAATAGAAGTGCTATTTGTGTATTAAATGATGAATGAGGGGAGGATAGGATATCCTTAAATGGGCATGTAGATGGTGGTTGAAAGGGATGAATGAAAGAGTGATGTTCGGAGTTCCAGAAATGGAGTTCTGGACAGTTCGCTCGAGCGAACAAGTCACTGTCTGACGCGAAAAGTGTCCGCACGAGCGAACATTATGTACGCTCGTGCGATGAAGGTTCTGTTTGGGTCCGCTCGAGCGAACCTGATACTAGCCCGAACACGAAATTGTAAGCAAGTGGATTTTGATATTGCGGGTGGAAAATTTTTGGGGACTAAATGCACATATTAAATGTAAATGTGATGTCCATCGAAAATAACACGTGCATTTAGTAACTAATAATTACACCTAGAAATTGTCTAAATTTGGGATAGAGACAAGTAGGACCGTAAATAATTAATGATTCATCTAATCCCCTTGAGTCTATAATGACTGCATACAATGAACCACTGAATAATAAATAAATGCAATGAACCATTGAATAATGAATAAATGCAATGAATAATAAATAATTCTGCTGCAGCAGATGATTGGGGTGTTCCGGAGCTCCGTGGTGATGCCAGTGATCTCTGATCAAGATACTGGTAGATCCCACATATAGACTGAAAAGTCAATGAATTAATAAGCCATGTAAGGAAAACTGAAACAATATTGAAGCCTCGGCCATGAATGGTTCGCCCTTCCGCCTTGTGCTTAATTAAATTGATTAAACGAAAGTGAAATAAAGCCAGGCCATGAACGGTTTGCCCTTCCGCCTTGTGCTTAAGTTTCTTCCGTTGAGAGACACGAAATGGAACGAAATGACATGAAATAAATGAAATGAATTGAATAATGCTTCCTTTGGGAAGACGTTGAACTGAATGATAGTAACACTATTGTATTTGTAAATTTAGCCATTGAGTATCAATGGGCTACACTGTACAGGATATTGCATTAACCTAAATGTAATTGTCTAGAGTTGTTATATTGATAATGGACAAGTTTAGCATGTGTTATCATAAATGTGTTTATACATTGTTGAACCGTTGTGTTCATAGTGTTATTGATGGCATTACAGGCCCAGTTGCCCCTCCCGGTCTTGCAGAAGCCGCGCCGCGTACGGAGGAGGCCCATCCGATACCTCCAGGAGGTTTAGCCGAATGGGCATAGTTCGGAGGGCGTTGATTTTTAATGTTTTGAGATTATTTTGGGAATTCATTGATAGATACTTTTGTATATCATTTTGAAATGTAATTAGATGTCCCCTGCATTGTATTGTGAATATGCAGTGGTGGACTTCATTGGATTATATTTTTGTATATGGGAACTTTACTGGTAATGTTAAGTCAATTATTGTCAATATACGTATATGTTTCTGCAAAAATGTACATTTGACAGGTATGCAGGTTAGATCCCTTGTGAGTCTTGTCTTAACTTCGGTTAATTCAAGATTTACGGGATTAAGTATGCTGACATCGCGATCCAGATTATGCCCCAATTAGTCCGGCCTCGGGCCCGGGTCGTGACAGCTCATGAATCATCTTAGGATTGCATGACAATATCACACAATGTGATATTGTCATGCAGTTTAAGATTAGGTAAGGCTCATAAAGTTTCATATCTCCTTTCAAGGGATGTGTCAAAAGTTCTTCCAGATTTTTCATCACCATTGGTTTCCAATTATTGCTTTTGATAAAAAAAATTAGAGCATGTAATGGAGGTCTACCAAACACTGCAGGATACAGCAGTCATTTCTCTATCTCAAAGATCTTTTATGGCCCACTAACACATCTGGGGCTTCTCTCAATCCATTACTTGGTTGTAAAGACTTCAACAGAGCAAAGGATTGTACAATTTGTACCAAAATTGGTAGAACGAATATATGGTAGGAGAAGCATTCAATCACTGGCAAAACACAAGGGGTGAGAGAGTGGGGGGGTGTTGTTTAGTTATGAAGTACAGTAGAGTGTTTACTGTTTACATCACAATGGAAGAAATAAATGCTTGCAAATGAGGATGCATGTCTGTAATTTTGTGGGGGAAGGACGATCGATCTTGACTTGTTGACTTCTAAAACATGAAACATCAAACATGGGAGTCCTATGGTTTGTTCATGACTAGAACTGTGTGGTGGGAGTACCCACTTATTGTAAATGTGGAACGTTCGATCAAAACCATATCTATGATTCAGATCATAGTGATATTTATGGCTAGATTGAAATATTTCTTCAATGACAATGATCATTTTATTCAGAGAGTTTTCATGTGAAAGAATTAGTTTGATGCAGCCTTCGCGTGATTCAAGTTATTCATGTCACACATCCTTTTTCGAATATACACTCACCTAATTCCACTTCAGCTGAAGTGATACAGCTAAAAAATAGGATTAAGTTGAACAATTAAATCAAACTTTTATTTTTACACACCCAAAGGGGCTAGGACTAATTAGAGGCCATATCTCAGGGAGAGAAATCTGCTCCCACTTTAAGAAACACTATCCCCAGTGATAAAATCCGTTGTTATAGTAATAAACTCCATCCTGGAAGATATTAACTCTTGCTCCTATGGGATATCCAGAGTTCAATTCTTGGATACTAAGGGGAGACGCGGGTTTCCAACCAATTGGGCAATTCTCACATATTGATCAATTTAATAGTGACTTTTAGTCCTTTTTTTTTTTTTTTTTTTTTCCGCACATTGCACTTGGATGAGATCTTTGATCCTCGCCATTCAAGCAGGTTCCTGTTCTTAGACGATAGGAATTAAACATCCACCAAACGCTTGTGAATAAAGTCCTAGCAATGCACTTGTGCAGGAATCCTGAAGGAAGCAGAAAGGTAGTATTCATCTAATTGGAGCGAAAATTTGGGCAAATAGTTATCCAGCTTTGATCAACCACTCTAAGACATGATTTTTGTCTCTCAACGGTTGAAGCATAAAGAATGTGTGTAGAAGTATTCGTACCGCAAATAATGCTACGAAATTTACAACCCTTCTCTTAAAATGTACAATATTTTTTGATTGTGCGATATTCTACATCCATAGAAGACCGCACATATTCACCTTCGTGCTAAAATGGGAAACGCACATATTCATATTTTCCTCCAAATCTTAAAATATTATTTTCTTTGCATCATGCATATGCTTACTGCAGAAGCCCTGACGTGGAGCTCTTAGAATGATATCTCATATTATCCAAGTTATCCATTTTACTCATCACAAAAGGTATGTGAGCCTTATCTCATCCTTTGAGAATAATGAAAAAGGAGTTTCTGCAGTATAATTTTTTTTATTTCTTTATGGATGAAAAATATAAAATCACATAACAAGAATTAGATCCTTACACTCATTGTGAAATATAATAGAAATATGTGAAAATGAAGAACAAAGAAAAGGAGAAATGAAGAAGATGGTTTGCAGTAAAACTCCTTTTTTTTTTATTTTACAACAGTGAGTAAGGGTTAAGGAACATATTTCTATGCGATATCCTGTGATTTAAGGATATCGCACATTTTAAGGGCAACATCATAGTTTTTGCAGTGTCCTTTGTTGTACAAAGCGTCATGCAGTCATTTTTTAAATTTCAACACTAAAAAGGCAAAAGTCATGCCTTACGGAAATTGTATGGCCAAAATTCCTAACTTAAATTTACGAGAACTCATTTATTTCATGTCTAGCTAAGTAATAATGCCAACACGCTTATGATTGAGTGGTATTGGCACCTTATTAGTATAACACACATGCCCAAGCATCAATCCGTGGGTCTTCAACATGAAAGTATCACTCATAACCAATAGCCCAACTTAACCAAAAAAAAAAAAAAAATACAGAATCATTTGACTCATTCAACTTTCTTTTATTTTGAATGTGTCACATTACTATTTTCCTTGGAGGCTGATATCTTCATTGAGCTTGTTTGATTAAAGGTAATTTGAGAATTATTGTTTGAGAAAATAGAGATTTTTTCAAGCATCGTCCTTCAAATGCGATGTCAAATACTTAAGTAGAACTCAAAACCTTCATAAAATAAAATTTTTGAGAATTCAAAAGATTAAAAGCGATTTTCCAAAGAGGTTTATTTTTCAATTTCTAACAACCAAAAGAGGGAGGCACACTCTAGCACTGGCACAAAAATTTCATTGCACGTACAATTTTCATAGAAATACCTCTAAACAAACAAACTTATTACTAAATACGGTAAAAAGTGAATCACCACGCAAATTCCTCTACCAAGTACCAAATGACATGGAGCATAAAATGTTTTGCTTTTCCATGTCCAAGGTATACACACAAGGCCTTAATTTGGCATGCACCACGCGTAAACCGAATTGGAAAGAAAAATTAGTTCATTATCATACAAAACCTTATCCCATTCTCTGTCTTCTCATACCTGTAAAGCTGTACTAAAAGAACTCAAACTGTCTGCCCATACTCTCATAAATTTTGTTAGCGTAAGTATTCATTGTACACAGACTAATTTAAAATATAAGGGCACATGAGGTAGGTCCCCTAAGCCGTGTCATAAATATTGCTGTTCCTAAATTATCATTTTAGGTAAATATACACATTTATTTAGGATTTTACGTGTAAAAAGAACCCTTTAAATTGTCTGTGCACGAAAAAGGATATCATAGTTTCTATTGTACAAAAAAGACCCTCCTGCCAATTTTAACATGGTTTTTGACCTTTTAGACTGAGTGATAATATCGTTGCTTGTTTCAGTTGAGCAACGATATCGTCACTCAAGTCTTCTTCTTCTTCTTCTCCGTCCTCTTTCTGTATCTCTCTCACTCCATTCTTCGCTCCAAGAAGAGCGTCCCACACACTTGCATCTGATTTTAATTTCATACTCTTCAGAAAATCGCATACTTCATCCAAGTAAATCATCACCCTTAAGTAACAAAAGAAGATCGAGATGGAGATGGAGAAAGAGGAGGGAGAATACACGAGCAAATGAAGATATCATCACTCAATCTAAGAACGTTAAAAAAAGATGTTAAAATTGGCGGGAGTAACTTTTTTTGCAATAGAAACTATGAGGTCCTGTTTTGTGCACGGGCTATGGTTTTTTTTTTTTGTAAAATCCGCTATATTTTTAGTTTTGGTTTCTTTCTCAAGACACTGCTATGAAAATAATATTCTAGCAAATAAAATCAATACTTCAATAATTAGAAGTGTATGTAAATACAATATATATATATGTAAAATACTCTAAGAAACATTTTCATAGACTTTCCTCTTTATTTTGTAGGCATACTTTTATTTTGGTTTCTAGTGACTTTATCACTTTTGGAGTCCCAAGAAAATGTTGCGATGATAGCCTACACAAAGAGTGACTTTTAGCGGCGGACAAAACTTCATTTAGCGGCAGTTTTTTCCACAGCCGAAAGTCCCTTTTTATAATGGAAACTTTAAATCCCTGTTAAAAGAATTGTAAATGCTGCTAATAGACTGTCTAGAGTAAAAATCACACTTCAGCGGCGAAAAACATCTTTTGACATGAAAAAAATATTTTTAGCGAAAGAAAAAAAAACTGCCACTAAAGGCAATTTTTCTTACCACTAAAAATCTTTTTTTGTGCTGAAAATTCAAAAAATATCGTTGATATTTGTGACGGTGATTTTAAGCAGAAAGCCAACTAGGTAGGGGCATTGATGGGCTGGGAACCTAGGACAGGCCAGGCTGAATATTATCCAGCTCATAGAGTTAGTTACTGGGCCTAATATGTGGACTAGATCCAGACCATAGTCGGAAAAGTCAGACCCAACCCTGTTCATTTTCAAACTTATTTACACTTTATGGGCTAAATGTGTCGAGTTTGTTCTTTAAGCATAAATAGGCCAGGCCCTGTCCATTCAACTATCGAGAGATGAAATTAGGCCCAGATCCAGCCCACGGACCTTAAATGACAGACCATATGCAGCTAAATGAATCCTTAAGAACTCCCCATAATCAGGGCTGTCAAATTCAGCAATTGGGCCGAGTAGGATACAATCTGGAAAAACAAACTCTCTAAACTGCTTCTCTGGACTCTGAGAATGATTAACAAGTTTAATGGTCCAACAAACCCAGTGTGTGTTCTGAAGTTACATGTTGCTATCTGTAGTTAAATAGCCTTTGACAAACCCCCAAACAGTGCAAGTTGGGACTTTTTGTGCGGGCTCCTTTCCCATTTGATTGGGCTATCTTTCCTTTGCGTGCTCTCTCTTGGGGTAAAAAAAAAAAAAGATTGAATTTGAAAGTTTGAGCCCAGATTCAACAATGATCTGATCAATCAAAAGTGTAAAATATTCTTAGCTGGGTCAGTTGTGATGGGTGAGTGGGTTCAGACCCACCCTGTATCCAACATTTACGAAATGGGTCCGATACCCTAACCATGGATTAACCCAATCCGACCGTCCTGACCCATTTACATGTATGCTTATCTTTTTCAGTTGACCATGTGACCCAAACAAGAACTACATCCAAACATTCATATTATTTTAATGCAAAATAAATGCATGAAAACTTGCATTTTGAAAAATGAGGATCCGCCTTAATTTGGTTTATATAGTAAGGGTATGAGTTTAGGTGGGTCAATTCATGTCCAACTCATTTTCCACCTTCCCTCATCCAAGGACTCCATCACCTCACCCGAAACTTACTAGTCTCACCCGAGGGATGAAAAAAAATCATTTACCTATGGATTAGGATTTACTAATCTGCATTCAAACATGTAGGACATTTTTGGGTAACATTGAGAGGAAAGAGCAGGCTTAGAGTTAATGAATGGGCCGCACTTTCCTTGGAAGACAGTTTGGAGGCAGGAGGTCCCACCTTAGATTAAAAAAAATGCATGCCATCACAGGCTCCTGGTTAAAAAGAGACTGTTTGATTGGAACAACCCAGCCAACACTTTGTATCCTTTGTAGGAATGCCCCCAACTCTATTGACAATTTATTTTGCAAAATGCCTAGTTCCAAAACACAACTGAAATTGTCTCCCTCTGACCATTCCCAATACAAATACTAGTTTCAGTGAGTGGTTTTGGCAGAGAGCCACCAAACGAAATAGAGAAATACTATTTCAGTCTATCTCCAAACACCACTTATACAAAATGCCATATTTATATTTTTTTTATTCCAAAAAAGCAATTGAAAGAGTGCAATTAGCTCACATCACATTTTATATAGGTGGCGCTCGATCGGAGGTAGTTTGAAATTGCATTTCCCTCTTTTGTTGGGATCGAGACTCCCAATCATAAGAGAAAGATAGGCTTCTTTTTGCGCCAATATTAGATAAAGAAACCTTCCATGTTAATTAAACTAATAAAAGAATCATGCCCATAAATTCTCTCTTATTTTAAGAATTAATCAGCTTTTATACCAAAGGCTCCAATTTTTGGCACCAAACAAGGAGTCAGCTTCCCTTTTTACATCACATAAAACATCACCACTGGTAGAAGTAGAAGTCTTCTTAATCTTCTCTTTAGGAGGAAGAGAAGCCAAATCAATTACTGAACCTCCAGGCCTCTTTAAAGCTCTCTTGGGTCCTTTCTCCTTTACTTCTTTTGGACGTTCCTCTCCACCATTAGTTGAATTCACCTTGAAAGACCCATCAGAAGGGAGTGCAAAGTCGACCATTTCAAAGGAAGGTTGCCAGATGACCCGATTCATTGTTAATGGCTTATCTGATGTCACACGATTGTTCTCATTGAGCAAACGGACCCTTTGGGCTTCTCTGTCTACCAATTCCAAGAAGGCTTGCATTTCAGGTGACGGGATGCTTGTATCTTCCTTTTGCTCCATTGCTTGGCCTCTCATGAAAAGTCCTAAAACCTACATGAAAACTAATGGAAAAAATATAAAAAGAAAGCGTTAATGATCAAAACTTTCAATACAGAAAAAACAAAAGAGAGAGGAAAGGTTCAGATGCTGTATCTGCTAAATTATAAAAAAAATGTGTATAATACGACTCAGCCGAATTATAAAACAATGAAATAGTTTTTTCAATACAAGTGCACATTTATTTCATGTATCGAAGATTGAAAAGATTTACTCCTGCGTACGTTCTCACGTGGGAGCATGCATCTAGACCGTCACCAAAGGCAGAACTCCCTTGAATTGAATTTCACCAGATCCAATGTGACGAATGGCATTGATGCGCAGCGTGCATGTGAAATTCACCTTGGTACATATTGTTGATACAATTAACTAAAAGAAAAAAAAAAAAAAAAAAAAAACACGAAGTTGAAACTATATGCAAAAGTTTTGAAGGGAAATGCTGATAATCGATTTCTCACCATGTTACTATTTAGGATTTCATTTTGCGCCTATTCCATTGATGGGTATCGCCAATTCTCTTGGAAGATCTACTTCCTTTCATGGGATTTCCTACAACTTAGATCATAGCATGTATATCATGATAAGCATGAGACAAGGCAACTTTGGAGAAAGAAGAAGGTGAACAACTACATGATCATAGCATGTATATAACAATAAGCATGAGACAAGGCAACTTTGAAGAGAGAGAGAAAAGAAAGAAGAAGGCGTAAGTCACGTTTGAGTCTGTGGATGATAGATGAATGGAGCTAGAGTCGTGGAGGTGCTGTCAACTGGAAACAGTGGCGAAGTCTCATTCAGATTCCCGTTAGTTCCCTTCCACGCAAAACCCTCCCTTCTTCTATGCAAACTTAGTAAATGACCAAAGTCTCCATTCACCAATTAAAAAGGGCAAGAACTTGAAAATATAAATAGAGAGAACATTATGATCAGCTTGTAAATGGGGCACCTGGGCAAAGGGGGGACCCAGCCTTCTATCAGTTTTTGTAGCCTTTTCTGCTTCCAATAAAAGGTCTCTTTTTTAGCAAATATATATATATAGAGCACATTAATTATTGCGGGTCCACATGTGCGAAGGATCCATTAAGTTCCAATTCAGTGATAACTTAGTAGTGAGGCACCTCTCTTTTGAATAGACAACATTAATGAATCAATCTTTGGCCCAAGTGTAAGATTGTCACCGAAGGACTTGGATTTTGCGGGGTTGAAAGTTTTTTACTTAAGAGTTAGAGGAAAAAAAAAAAAAAAGGGACATCCTTTATAAGAGATAAATAGGTATGTCAAAATCTTAGGGTAGCCATGTTTGGGTATAGTTCAAATTGAAGATTTAGAATATGTGCTTAAAGATTTACTCTGCTTTTTAATTTTTCCTTTTGCTGTTGTTGATGAATTTCTTTTATAGTATGCTTCTTTGATTGGATGTGTGGACTTATCTAATTAGTGATCTTGAGGATTTGTTAATCTAAAGCAAATTATTAGAAAGGTAGATATTTTCAATGAAAATGTATTATATTGTATTTATATAAAAAGAATTGAAAAGACAAAAGTTAATTAACAGTCTAGACTAATGGAGAAAAAAATTATAATGTTAAGGAAGAGATGGCCCGGACAGTTTACAAATTTCTTCATATGATGTAATCAGACAAGACTAAGACATTTATTTGAACCCACAATATCTCACTTGAAATCTTTCACAATACATTATACTATACAAAATCTAATCCTTAGAGCCAATTAAGAAATATCTAAGTTAATTATAAATAAGACTGTACAATTAAAATTCAATCTAACTCAAGCCATTGTTGATAAATTTATAGTCGTCTCCTCCAAGTAAAACACACTATACTACCAAACTTGCCCCTAATAAGTAGCCTTATGGAACAATATAGTTGCAAAATGGCAATTAATCAATATCAGGTCATGTTAGTCATTTGGCTAAATGATTGGACATTCTTGGTCAACAAGAAATAATAGTGGTGTTGATGACGTCACTTTTAGAACGTAAGCAGAAGCGCGAGCTCAGACAAAGCTGAAAAACGTGTTGAACATAGCTCTCGCCTCTCAGCCCAGTACAATGTATGAGGAATAAAGAAGGGAAGGAATAACCCAGCCGTGGGATCGTGAATTCCCCACTTCATCAACGGTGGGATCTAAAAAATCCTATACCACCTGATCTCCTGTGACTTGCTTTATTTCACCTGTTCTCCTGTAGGGGGAAAAGTAACTCTAAAGTGCAGGTAAAAGTAAAACCTCGGCTTTATTTCACATCAAAACTCTACTTTTACCACGTAATAAAATTTTGTATCATATTTTCTTATTTTATTTTTTTTATAACGGGTTCCAGCCCTTTGGACTCGAATAATTCCTACAAACCTATGAGAGGAAGTAAGGTAAAATTCCCCTGTGGCCCCACTATGGTAGTACAGTTTCGAACGTATAACCTCCAGGTGCAAACCGTGGTCTTAGGCCAACTGAGCTACTCCTCGGGATAAAATTTTGCATCATATCACTTTTCCTCTTTTCCTACCTTCTCCATTCAACCGTCAAGAGGTAGAGAAGGGTATTTTATCCCAATGGTAAGACACAGCGGTCCTTATTATCTCTTGCTTTGTATGTGCGAGTTTGTCCTCCATTCACATGTGAGTTTCTATTGTCTTACGTACATGTGCAAGTTATCCTCGTGTTGCACATGTGATTTATTATTATTTTGCATCTGCAAGTCTCCCTTAGTTGGAATATCAAAAAATACCAACACTCCCGAAGTAAATCCTTGTATCGATCAGCCCCCTTTCTCTTCTTCTACTCTAATTCCACCTAAACAAAAAGATATAGATTTTGAAAAATCATCAACGTTAAAAATATAATAGAGAGTATTTCTTTTTTAAATAGTAGGAAACAAAATACAAAATTCTATCAAAACTGTTTTATATAATATTCCGTATTTTTTATTTTTTTATATTATATTATTTTCTCATAAAACGTCCATTTTTTCTACATCTTGAAGATATTGCAATAATCTTAAAATATTACCAATATTTTATGACACCATAGAGATAAAAAAAAATTATTTTTAACAATGGCATATATTTATTTTTTTATTTTTTGTTTTTGCATCATATTTCAACTTTATTCAAATATAAAAAGAGGCGTTTTGGGACAGTAGCTAAATATAAGGCATGGCTTGAAGATATGGCCTAGCGCTCTTAATTACCATAGGAAAAAAAAATTAAAGTAGTTACCTATAGAAGAAAAAATAAAATTAGTCAAAATAAATATTAGTAGTCGTTGAACAAAAAAAAATGAAGGTAGGCCCTAAATATCCTTACCATTGTTGTGGAACCACAATAACTATTGCAAATGACAACATTATTGACAAGTATAATAATAATAATGTTAGTTAGGATGTGGAAAAAAGAACGAGTGAAAAATACCTATTAGATATTCACCTATGAGTGTTCAGATTTTAACAACTTACACAAATACAAAGCCTTCGGTTTCTTAGGAATTACATGAAACTGACCCTCAATAACAAACAACCCTTATAGGCTTTTTAATTGATTATATGAATTTTGGGCTCTATCCAACTTAACATTTTTCTCCTAATGGTTTGCGACCCACTTTTGGCTTGATCATGTTAGAAGAATGGAAAAAAAAAAAAGGGAAGTGAGTCGTTCGTGTGTTTCTCATGCTATTCACTCCGGCAATTAGACCCACTCCTCAACGTGTGAAAGTTAAGCTAATGCCCATATATGTGACGGCGTGGATTGGAAGGTGTAGTAATGCCCATATATGTGACGGCGTGGATTGGAAGGTGTTGATGCACTTGGAGCAGAATGGATATCAGATTCATGGGCCACACATGCTTCAATGGTGTGAACAGTATAAGTCTGTTTTATAGTAACAGATTCGCTGAAGATAAGCTGAAAATAATAGTTGTTAAAATACCACATGTGCGAAGGATCCATTAAGTTCCAATTCAGTGATAACTTAGTAGTGAGGCACCTCTCTTTTGAATAGACAACATTAATGAATCAATATTTGGCCCAAGTGTAAGATTGTCACCGATGGACTTGGATTTTGCAGGGTTGAAAGTTTTTTACTTAGAGTTAAAGAAAAAAAAAAAAAAAAGGGACGTCCTTTATAAGAGATAAATAGGTATGTCAAAATTTTAGGGTAGCCATGTTTGGATTGAAGATTTAGAATATGTGCTTAAAGATTTACTCTGCTTTTTAATTTTTCCTTTTGCTGTTGTTGATGAATTTCTTTTATAGTATGCTTCTTTGATTGGATGTGTGGACTTATCTAATTAGTGATCTTGAGGATTTGTTAATCTAAAGCAAATTATTAGAAAGGTAGATATTTTCAATGAAAATGTATTATATTGTATTTATATAAAAAG
This sequence comes from Umbellularia californica, assembly GCA_028538565.1. Taxonomy (NCBI): domain Eukaryota; kingdom Viridiplantae; phylum Streptophyta; class Magnoliopsida; order Laurales; family Lauraceae; genus Umbellularia; species Umbellularia californica. The sequence goes on along the minus strand of JAPQWN010000006.1, from coordinate 7,841,838 downwards.
AATTGAAAAGACAAAAGTTAATTAATAGTCTAAACTAATGGAGAAAAAAGAAATATAATGTTAAGGAAGAGATGACCCGGACAGTTTACAAATTTCTTCACATGATGTGATCAGACAAGACTAAGACATTTATTTGAACCCACAATATCTCACTTGAAATCTTTCACAATACATTATACAGTACAAAATCTAATCCTTAGAGCCAATTAAAAAATATCTAAGTTAATTATAAATAAGACTGTACAATCAAAATTCAATCTAACTCAAGCCATTGTCTATAAATTTATAGCCGTCTCCTCCAAGTAAAACACACTATACTACCAAACGTGTCCCTAATAAATAGCCTTATGGAAAAATGTAGTTGCAAAATGGCAATTAATCAATATCAGGTCATGTTAGTCATTTGGCTAAATGATTGGACATTCTTGGTCAACAAGAAATAATAGTGGTGGTGATGACGTCACTTTTAGCACGTAAGCAGAAGCGCGAGCTCAGACGACAGACAAAGCTGAAAAACGTGTTGAACATAGCTCTCAGCCCAATACAATGTATGAGGAATTAAAAAAAAAGGAAAGAATAGCCCAGCCGTCTGATCCTGAATTCCCCACTTTGTCAACGGTGGGATCTAAAAAATCCTACACCACCTGCTCTCCTGTGCACTTGCTTTATTTCACCTGATCTCCTGTAGGGGGGAAAGTAGTGGGGAAAGTAACTCAAAGTGCAGGTAAAAGTAAAACCTCGGCTTTATTTCACATCAAGACTGTACTTTATCACATAATAAAAAATTTGTATGATATTTTTTATTTTTTTTATAACTCAGGTTCCATCTCTTTGGACCAAAATAATTCCTACGGACACAGAAGAGAAAACCGGGTAAAACTCAATTCCACTGTAGCCTCAATGTGGTAGTGTAATTTCAAACCCACAACATCCGAATACAAATCATGATCTTAGGCCAACTGTGTTACACCTCGGGATAAAACTTTATATCATATCATTTTTCCTCTTCTCCTGCCTTTTCCAATCAACCATCAAGAGGTAGAGTAGAGACGGGTATTTTATCCCAATGGTAAGTCGCAGCAGTCCTTATTAACTCTGTATGTGCGAGTTTGTCCTCCATTCACATGTGAGTTTCTATTATCTTATGTACATGTGCAAGTTATCCGCGTGCTGCATATGTAAGTTATTATTATCTTGCATGTGTAAGTCTCCCTTAGTTGGAATATCAAAAAATACAAATACTCCCGAAGTAAATCCTTCTATCGATCAGCCCCCTTTCTTTTCTACTCTAATTCCACCTAAACAAATAGATACAGATTTTGAAAATTCGTCAACGTTAAAAAATTATCAGGATATTTTAGAAGTTTGGGTTTCTTCAAGGGTGTTACTAGAAAAATATAATAGAGAGTATTTCTTTTTTAAATAGTAGGAAATAAAATGCAAAATTCTCTCAAAACAGTTTTATATAATATTCCTTATTTTTTATTTTTTTATACTATATTATTTTCTCATAAAACGTCCATTTTTTCTACATCTTGAAGATATTGCAATAATCTTAAAATATTACCAATATTTTATGACACCATAGAGATAAAAAAAAAAAAAATTTAACAATGGCATATATTTATTTTTTATTTTTTGTTTTTGCATCATATTTCAACTTTATTCAAATATAAAAAGAGGCGTTCCGGGACAGTAGCTAAATATAAGGCATGGCTTGAAGATATGGCCTAGCGCTCTTAATTACCATAGGAAAAAAAATTAAAGTAGTTACCTATAGAAGAAAAAATAAAATTAGTCAAAATAAATATTAGTAGTCGTTGAACAAAAAAAATGAAGGTAGGCCCTAAATATCCTTACCATTGTTGTGGAACCACAATAACTATTGCAAATGACAACATTCTTGACAAGTATAATAATAATGGTAGTTTGGATGTGGAAAAAAGTACTAGTGAAAAATCCCAATAAGATAAGATAAACAAGGAAAAAACTAGGGGTGATTAATCTCACTTGAAGAATACTTTCCTCCCATAGAGATTCCTTGTTGTATTTGGACTTTAAAGTTGAAAGTGAAATTCTATGTAAGGGAAAACTAATTCAAGATAACTATTTAAATAAAATCCATAATCAAAAAGTTAATTTTTATTTTTCATTTCACTCGAGAAAATAACTTTTCCTTCACCCTATGTTGGAAAAAAAATTCATTCCTCCCACATTTGCAAAAACATTTGAAAGGTAAAACGCTTTCCTTCTTTTAATAAATAAACTCAAACAAGGTAAAAAAAAGAAGGCTTCCTGCAAAAAATGCTTTCTCCACATCCAAATGGGTGTGCAGTTTACTCAAATAAGAAAATATTCTTATACAAGAAGACTGCATGTGCAATCTAGCTTTATGTGGCGATTTGGGCCTGCATTTGATGAATGCAGCGGCTTTTAAACTCTGGTCATCCCATGAATTGGCACAAGGCCAATTTTTACACTCATCGAACTTTCATTCACCATTCTAAAACGAAGTATATAGCTAAACTAGTGTCCAACTTTAAAGTTGTTAAATCAAGGGCTAGAATAATCTAAGCCAGTTAGCTTTTTAGCTGACCCTTATATTTAGAGAGGAGAACCTTTCCAACCATTCTCTCCCCTTTTTGATATACACATGCATCTAAATCGACCTCATTAGCTAGACCGCATTTAATTGGTATGCAATCTGCTCTCAGGAAGATGGTTGGTTCGGTGCATAGGAAACACCCAGGAAGATTCAAACTATTTTCCATACAATGACAGTGGTGCTTCTTTAATGGGTAAATTAGCCAAAAGTCCTTGAGCACGGTCTTCTAAGGCATCAAGGACAACCACTTTTTCTCTAATGTCTATAGTCCAGACAGCTGGAGATACTTTAGTGAGAGGTCCCTAATATGCCACGTCATGTATTTTCATGACTAATTTGCCCCATTCAACTGTACCAGAAAACTCCTTCCTTCTTCTTCTCTCATTTTCCATTTTCCATTCCTTTCCATAGTTGCAGAATATCGTTGCAAAGCACCTTCCGTCGCCACCATGACTTCCGATTCTCTCTCTTTCATTTCTTCAAAGATAGACACAGTTTTACTTGATCTTGCTCTTTCATCTAAAGTTTCTTCCAAATCTCTCTTTCTCTCTACAACTGATTTGAAAGAGAGCATTTTGCATTTTTTCTTGTTTCCTCCCTCTCTTTTTTCGATTGGATTGTGGTCATCAAGTTTTTTTGTTTTGGATTTCGATTTTTATTAGAATCTGATTTTCCGTATTCTAACTTTTGGTGTTGCCGAGCTCAGATAAATTTCCCAGAATCTCTGATAAACTGGACAGAAACTCAGATAAATTTGTCGAAGTTCTGCCAGAAACTCAGATAAATTTATCTGAGTTTCTGGCAGAACTCAGATAAATTTGCCAAATTTATCTGAGTTTTGGCAAATTTATCTGAGTTTCTGGCACAACTCAGATAAATTTATCTGAGTTTCTGGCATAACTCAGACAAATTTATCTGAGTTTTGAAGAACTTTTCTGAGTTTCAAACAAATAGCTATGTGAAGCGGTGCCATCCGACGACCCACATCCATCTCTCATTTCTTATTGTAGTGGTTGTGATTTATTATTCGCGTTTTCTTTCTCTACCAGTAGACAGAAGGAGAAGAAGGAGCAGGAGCAGGGAACTATGGGAGAAACCAAACATGTTCTGGTTGTTGTATTCACAAGGTATCCTATGTCCTAATTTCAAGAAAGCCCAAGTCAGTCAATCTGTAAGTGGTTTTAACATGTGAAAGGATGGTCCAGGACCACAGTCTACAGGCTACATATCTGATTATAACCATGGTTTAAACAGTGAGAAGACTGCCTTAGAAGACTGATAAATTTATCTGAGTTTTATCTGAGTTTTGAAAACTCAGATAAATTTGTTTGAGTTTTGCTTTTGTTGACATGTACAAGGGCGTTTTTGTCCTTTTCAGTTACAAGAGGACTGTTGTCAGTATGATAAAGTATTGTGGACCGCTTGCAATAAAAATCACAGTTAAGGGACCTCCGCCCAAATGCCCCTTCTTTAATCTGTATTACAAATTTCCAACTTGTGGAAGTGACACAAGCGAAGAAAGGACAATTTCCTTGCATCCATTTTCTTCACAACGTGTGGAATATCTTTGCATAGGTCCCTCTTGCTTGGTTGAGTCTTGCCAGCATGTTGTACGGGTGAAACTTTGGACAAGTGGTCAAAGCCCAAGCCCGGATATGAAAATTGTGCTTCCAAACAAACATGGCTCCAAATGTTCCTGGAAATTCTTGCTTCCATTGGAGCATTTGTATCTATATACATTACCAAGGACATTTCTTAGGGGATATGGGATGTGGGGCTTTACTTTACCAACACTCCCCCTCATGTGCGAGCCCAACAGATTTTATGGACGGGCCGTCACGTGAGCGCCACATGAACAACGGGATCGGAACCCTCTCTGATATCATGTAATAAACTATATACCAACCCAAAAGCCTAAGCTCATAAGTGGAAGGCCCAAACATATATATATATATATATATATATATATATATATATATATATATATATATATATATGAAGCCTGATCAAGGACATTCCTTATGCGAAATGGGATGTGGGGCTTTACTTTACCAACAAGTTTTACATATCTATATAATTCACATATTAGAATTTACATATGTAAATGCAATTTTTATATCCCATGCATAAAAGATAATTGACCCCTTAGCTTCTTTGTGATGAAAATGGATGGGACCTGATTTTTGAATGAAATGGATGGATGGCCATTTTCAACCATTTTTGTCATTTTACACCTCATGCTTGTATACCACACTCCTTAATAAAATTTTGAGTTTGGATGAGTGCACTGGAATCTTCACATCTAAGACGCGCTGTACCGTAAAAGCCCCAATATTTAATCACTGGGAAGATTGCTTCTCAAGTGAATCTTTGTGAGAAGAGAGTTGAGATTTACAGCATGGATGGTGCATGCCGGCCAGGGAAAAGGATCATGATTGCAGTATATAAACCAAGTCTAGAGTCTCATGTACATGTCTGTTAATGTGGAACTTAGGGTATTAATGCTTTCAAGAGCACAAGTTAACTCTGGCAAAGGTCTAGGGATTACCCAAACTGATCATCAATGAAGACAGCATCAATTTAGCATACAAATCGCAGCACATGTGATGCCTCCCTGGGGATCATCTCATGGGAGATTGTTCAGGCATAATATGGGCTGGGTTAGGCTGGAGCTTGCATGTCTTGGCCCACATGAAAACCAATTCAGGCTACGTATGTGTGCGCTTGGGCCTGATTTTGCAGAGAATTCAGGCCGGCGTGTTGGGCTAAGACTCTTAAGGAACTATGCGTTTTATTAATGGCCAACCATGGTGAGGCCCATTGTTGTAACAAGGGATCCCAGCCCATTTAAGGTGCCCTGTTAGGGAAGATAGTAATGATATACATGGGCTGGGTAGGCATGACAAAAGCTTATTGAAGCCCATCCCATTAGTCACCTACCCTGCATACCTCAAAGTTAACCCAATCTTAGCCCAATTGCGGTTTCTTCGCTTTAGTTATTTATGTTAGATATGTTTCAGTTATTCGTTGTCACTGAGAATACAAACCCCCAGGCCCATATCATATAAGCCTAAAACCACAATCCAAATCAAGCCACCCAAATGCAGATTAGCCCAACCCCTAGACAAGCTTAGAGGTAGTGAGCTCTCGGACAGAATTCCAAAATAGGACTTCAACAGGTGATTTCAACACTCATCTGGCCTGATCTGCAACTGGATTTAGCCTCGAAAATGATCTGATATCTTTTTCATCATTGGTCTTTAAACATTGACATCTTCACAATCTGATCTCCAATCTCCAATTGGTCTGATTTTTTTACTAAACCACATTCATATATAGACATTACGAGCCCCCCACTCACTCCTACTGCTACCATCCTCTTTTACTATATATAAGTGATCAGCCATTCAAGTAACCGCTTACAATAAAGAGCATATCCGTTCAAAATCCTAACCATTCATTCTGAGCTGGGATGGATGTATTAAATCCTAACCTATCAAAATCAATGCCCCATAGTTGGGGGAGCTCTTATCCCAATATCAAGTCAACATGGCATGAGTCCAACTTAATTGAGAATGATCACTCATAAAATAGATGATTAAAATACAAAAATGATAATCATCTGTGGTTTATTTACAATTAATCTGAAGTTAGGTTTAACTCGGATTGAAATATAAATCAAACTTAACAAGGGAAGTAATGATTTCTAAAGAGTTTGTATTTCACATATGAGCCCTAGTGAGCGATAGCTTCACGGATATTGACTCACAGAGTTCTGTGGACTTTTCAGCACAAGGCAACTTCCTAGATCGCTCCAACGTAGGTCCACCCCTATTCCAAGGCCACATTCAAAATTCTATAGTTCTACAACAACAAAACTCCATGGGATTTAATTTTCGACCGCCCCAAGTCCCTACAATAGGGATGTAAATGGGTCTCCAATTCTCCGACTACCCGGAGGTTCCGACCCGTTAAAAATCAGGTTTGTCCGGTTCCATCTTGGTTCGGAGCCGAGACCCTACATATTACCTCAATTTTTTAAAATTTATCCTAAAAGCCATGTTTTTTTAAATACCATTCTCTATCAAAACCTGGATCAGGATCCAGACCCGTCGCATATAGGGAGCCAGATCCGGTTCCATCCTCTCTCTAATGGTTCTGGTTCCATCTTCTCCTTAACGGTTCCGGTTCCGAGTCCATCATGCACTCAGACAGGAACCGACCCATTTACAATCCTACCCGGCGATATAAGTCCGCCCCTGGATATAAACCATCAAATGGAATTTTACATCCAAAATGACATTTCAGTTGGAGATTCTCTATGATTTGATAAAGGAAATCCATCTAAAATTTATCAAAGAAGCGATGATGGGTACCCAACGAAAGTCTACACCATATTGATTGTTTTATACTCATTACTTTAATACACATGGCCCACTAATAAAAATAAATACAAAAAAAGACCCCACAAAGAGATCTCGTGCATAGCAGCAAAGAAATTCTTTCGCCGAATCTTCTTCTTGGATTTATCAATCACATTCATCGAGTCACGACAACCACGTAGTGCCGGTCACAATCCTCTTAATGCCTGTTCGGAAAATCAGTTGATTCAGAAATCATTCTTTCCTCCTCCTTTTTTTCACATGACTCTTACTTATTTACGTCTTTTCAGATTTTTTTATCTCTACCATTGAGCTCCAACAATCTCATGTAAGAACTAACTGATCTCAGATATGTGTCGGAACCGAACTCGCCGAGAATTTTATACATTCCGGTGTAGAGTAGACCTGCGAACTCGCGGCGAATACTCTCAGATCTTCTGGATGATCAAGCAAGGGTTCTCATCTCCCTCATCTTCCTTATATAGAGCAATCCCTAGGAGTCACGACTACTAAAGACTCTATCCCTCCTGAAATCCCACATCTCCTGACCAGCGTTGTAATTTTGTCAAACGAGAGTCTGAACATGATCCAAACTCTACCATCAAGAATTTAATCCTTATCTGACTCAACCAGATCAAGACTTGTTAGGGGTTCTTCTGCGGCACACCGCCGGGCTCGATCTGGAGTGAGTCCAATGACAGTCGGGCCACACAATTTTTCTAACATCTTCTTCTCTACCACCCAATCTACAAATTACACAAATTTGCTCTAAAAATAAACCATCTTAGTCATCAAAACAATTTTACCTAAAAATTTTACTTACTTGAAAACAGACACCCATCCCACCCACCAACATTCTCTATTCTTCCAACAGGTAAAGAGAGTGGTGGAAACATGTGAAAGGCCATCAGATCGTACATCAGCTGTGGTGCCTTGTATTTTTTATTGGATCGTACAATGCAGCAACATCCACAGTAGGAACAGGGGATTGGTACAAGGACATGGAGGGAGGTAACCAATCCACGGTCACCTCTGACATACACAAATGCCGTATCGCCATTTACAAACCTCCACTCCCCTCCGAGTCATCTCGAGGCGTTTTAGTCCAAACACTAGAATCCATGCGAATCACCCTGTCATTTCACTTCTTTATCTAACCAGAAGACAAAAGATCATGTGCTCAAGTTCCATTTGCACTAGTAAAATCAGGCCACGTAGGGGCTGTCTTTCCTCCACCCTGTCCATGGCGTTGAACCACTTACCCATCTAATTTAGGTTCCTCCAATGTGTATATTTGAACAACTTTGAGTGGAAAGAGTAGAACTTCAAAATTTGAGCCACTAAAAACTAAAGCTTGCCCAATACATGGCGTTCGATTAAAGTTTATCCCAGTGGAAGTTGGTATTACAGTAAGATGGCCGTTTGATGAAAAATCAAGATGAATGAAATCTTATGCATGGTTGATTATCACCCTTTTTATCAAAGGGTAAATGGTACCAACTTCTAGCGAAATTTTACAAATTTTTTTTTTTCTAATTTAGAGGCTTGGGTAGCACATGAACCTCGCTTATATTGAATCCGGAGAAATCTTGAGTTAAAAGAGTGAACTTCATCTTGAGTCCGCTTATTGAAATCGAAATAATTCGAAATTAATGTCTTCAGTTTTTTCATGTGCAATTTGTGGAGTGGCATAGGGCATTTGTTTGCTTTTCATAACTCGTGTTCAAAACCTACCTCATATTTATCGGGTGGGCGTTTGTATGGATTTACCAAAGGCCTATGGGGGAATGGTAGTGTTTTGAACCAAGAATATCTGTGTTTCGACCCCACTATGGGGTTTTAGTTCTTTTAACTCAGAATTTTTTCTTTTACAAAAAAAAAAAAAAGAAAGAATCTTAGAATTTCTCCATGTTAACAGCTTTATATTCAACTTGTCGGTTAAAGGCATTTATGGGGTTGTTTGAAATTTCTCACATACTTTTTTCACTTTTTTGTTCGGAAACATTTCAAATACTTTGGTAAGAATTCATAGTGTCAACCCTTATGAAAAAACGCTTCTAACCTTATAAATTCTTAAAATTCCATCATTTCAAATGCTGCGAGAATTAAGTATTTGGGAATTCTACTTTAACATACACCAATTGAGATTATCGAGCCTTACCCAGTGTGAATTCTTGCAATTTTTCCAAACAAACATGAAACATGCCATGTAAATCTTTCTTTGGCGGGCAGAATTTCTCCATTGTTTCCGGATTCCTTTGTGCCTCCTGTACACCGTACAGGCACTGCGCTCATGCTTACGGCCAGAATGATGAAGCAGGCGGCTTGTTTTTTCAGATTCGACAAAAGTTGGCGCCTTTTCTGATTTACCCTCCAAACTTCCACGGCCCCAAACAACCCTATCATCTAGATTCCTCCGAAACTCCCATCTATCCCCTCGCTCACTCTTCTCCTAAAAACAAAGTATGAAAGGACTGTGCTCAGCATAAAAAACCAAGTCTTTGCCTTCAAAATCCCCAAATCGAAAGCCCCTTTCCTCTGGGTCTGCCCCTTTTCACTGTTCTAACGTCAAAAACCGGAAAAAGAACCTTTCTTTCCATATATCCAATCCTGGAACTTTCGGTCTTCGATTAGGAATGAAAGACATATTCATCAACAGCAAACTAGAATCGAAGAAGATTTAAATTTGGAGGTCAGTTCTCTTTCTTTCTTTATAGTATCCATATGAATTTTTATCTGTTGATGATGGAAGTTCTGTCTTTGAACTCTCTGATTCTGAGAAGAAGATATGTATGAGTTTTAGGGGTTTTACTGTTTTAGTTACTGAAATGGTATTTGGATGCTAAACGGCTTCTCCTGTTGACTGCTAGTTATAGTTTACAGATATACCAAATTTTGCAGGAGTTGAGCTTGCTAAAGTGCGCCGGTGGCAGATTCCATGTAGCATGAACTTGATTCACCTTCTTTCAAATTATTGCTAACGTACGCCGGCATAATTATAGGATCAAAGCAGTAACTGGGTATTTGAAAGATTGAAATCCAAGTAAACCTTCTCTATTTATATATATTAATTATGAAATGAAAGAGGCTGATTTCAATTGAAATCAGCTGCAATTGATTTTGACTTTTCTTCTCCAATACACGATTACTATTTATTCTTAATCTCCAATATATCAACTTCAAGGGTAAAATTAGTGATAAATGCCCTTCCCTTTACACCTTTTCTCTCGTTAATTTAAATCATAAACTCTTATAAATTACGGAAGATAAATGTCCCTCCCATGTTTTATTCGCATTAATTCAAATCATCAATGTCCTTTTTTTTTATTCATTGTATCTTCTCCACGATTTTCTCTCTTTCCCTTTCTTCCATTCTCACTCCCTCCCCTCTCTTGTGCCATTCCATTGTTTTACAGGTACGTGACTTTTCTCCTTTTCAATGATTTTTAACTTTTTTCTTTTTTCCCTCATTTTGTATTTGCGTTCATTCATTGATGAGAGGGGCTCCCCTGAGCTGCAGCTGAGGGAACTCTCAGCTGGGGCGTGCGAAATTCGCATGTGGCAGATGAAAGATTGAAAGTTGAAATTTCAGGGCCCACCTCATCAAAACCAAAATCATCCAGATAACCCGCTCTTCAAACCTAAATCAGTCCAGTCTAAGGGGACGCCCTCTCTACACCTCTCTCTCCTACCATCTCAACCTCTCTCCACTACCATCTCTCCCTGAACAGTAATCGACGGCAAAGCCCGGGTGTCTCTCCTTGTCATCTCCTCTCGGCTCTCAAAGCGCAGCAGCTTAGGGGAGGGGCTCCCCTATTCCTCCAGGCGTCATCCCCTCTGTTCGCGTGGATCCCCTACTGACATGATGCTGGGACAATTTAGCCGCCTCCTCTTCGCCTCTCTCCCTGAACAGTACCTCTCTCCCCTACGGTGCATGGCATCTCCTCAAATTGTGCAGACCAGCCCCATAGACGTTTTCCCCAAATTGTGCCGGCCGTGCGAAGTGTCCGACCTCGATTTGCCGATTCGACCGCGGGGGATCTGCTTGTCTCCAACCTCTATTCGACAGCATCAAACGGAAAAGGAAGAAACCTCTTCATCCCGACCTCTATTTGACGGCATCCAACCTTTATTCAATCCGCTCGTCTCCGATCTCATTTATTTATTAGTATTTTCTATTTTGGTCGGTTGTGATTTGGATTGGAATGAAAGAGTTTGGTTTGTATGAATGATACAGGTTATTTGCGATTTGATGTTCAGGGCGAATGTTGGCTTAAAATTTCACTTGAATGTGAGATCCAAAATGAAGTTTAGTGTTGAACAAAAATTATATCTCAGTTTTTATGTACTGAACAAAAAGTTGATGTTCAGTTTTGAACAAAATTTAAGGTTGCATGTACATGATCAATTGCTTACATTCAGTGGTTAAAAGTTGTTTGGATGCATCTTTTTTTTTTTTTTTTTTTTTTTTGAACAGTTGTTTGGATGCATCTTAGTGGCAGCCTTCTGTTAATAACTTGTTGTACTTTGAAAGATGAGTTAGAGGTGTTGGAAACTTTGTTTGATGTGGAAATGCTTTGCTGTTAATTCCATTGAGAATGTGAGAATTCTTATGGACTATGGAGCTACAGGTTGCAAGTGATGCATTGGCGGAACGTATTGGTGGTGTTGAGATTTATTGTATTGGTGTTTTTGAAATTGGTGGAATCTAATGTTTCACTGCAGCATTGACAAGATCTTCAAAGCTCATTGGCACTTTGTTTTCTGCTACCCTCTTCCATATTCTTCGGATAGCATCATTGTTACGAATGTAACATTGCTGCTAATAGAAAGCATAATTTTGGCATTCAAATGACCCCTACATGTCTCCAATTCAACCAACTGCTGCATATCAAAATTATCAGTGGTCCATAATGGTGCATTATTTCCATGAAATTGATGTCTTTACAAAAACTTCAAATCTGGAACAACATATGAATCCATTACAACATCCCAAAAATCTTCTGTAGCATCCTCCAACATTTGGGTGATACTCTCCAGTATTGGTGCTGAATGTAAATGTTTGATGTTAAATGTAAATATGATGTTTTAAACCAGGTTGATGTTAAGGTTGATGTTTAGCATTGGTGTTAATGTTGAATAAGAATGGTGTTGGGACATTATTGACTTGATCTTGAGTGTTTAATGTTACAGGTGATGAATATGGATCCCAACGCCTCTTAACTTATATTCTTCCTTGTGGGGCCCATAAAGAACATGGGTGAATTTGGTGTCATTCCAGGTGTTTGCCCTGTTACAGAAAACACAATTAAATAGAAATGTCAGTAGCTTGACAAGTGTAAGTTAGTAGTTCTGCCATTACTGATTAAAGGCAACCAGAATCACATTTAAATTTAAAATCTAAGTTCCAGAGGTCATGTGCATTGGTAGTTTAAAACCATGAGTTAAGAGCTTGAAACCATAACTTAGATTCAAGATGGGTGACATTATTTATGTTTGAAACCTTGAGTTAAGAGCTTCATTCCACTAAGTCGGTTTTAAAATGTCACAATGATGGGTCCCAAAATTCAATAGGATGTTATATTGGCCCTCTATAAAAAATCAGCATCTGTTGTGGACTAGTGGGGAGAACACATTCTTGGAAGTTTTAGTTTGATTTTCTTTGCCCCCGAAACAGTTCTTCTCCAAACATACAAGCATGAACCAACACTATGTACACACAGAATAATAGCTTCTAAAAAATAAAAATAAAAAAACATTGGTTGAAGCTTTCTCCAATCTTTTCAATTCATGTGAATGAGCATGCAACTTTCATTTTGATCAACACTAAACATCATTTTGGAACTCAACTTCCATTTTGTTCAACACTAGAATTCTAAAAATTTTCTTCTAACACTGAACATAACTTTTTGTTCAGTATATAAAAACTGAGATATAATTTTTGATCAACTATAAACTTCATTTTGGAACTCACATTCAAGTGAAATTATAAGCCAACATTCGGCCTGAACATCAAATCGTAAGGAACCTGTATCATTCATACAAACCAAACTCTTTCATTCCAATGCCAATCAAAACCGACCAAAAAAGAAAATACTAACAAATAAATGAGATCGGAGACGAGCAAATCGAATAAAGGTTGGATGCCGTCATCGAATAGAGGTCGGGATGAAGGGGTTTCTTCCTTTTCCGTCTGATGCCGTCGAATAGAGGTTGGAGACGAGCAGATCTCCCGCGGTTGAATCGGCAAATCGAGGTCGGAGACGTCGCACGGCCGGCACAATTTGGGGAAAACGTCTCTGGGGCTGGTTTGCATGATTTGAGGAGAGAGGCGAAGAGGAGGAGGCTAAATCGTCTCGGCGTCAAGTCGGTAGGGGATGCACGCGAACAAAGGAGATGACGCCGAGAGGAATAGGGGAGCCTTTCTCCCCTAAGTTGCTGCACTTTGAGAGCCGAGAGGAGATGACAGGGAGAGATACCCGGGCTTTGCAGTCGAGTACTGTTGACGGTAGGGGAGAGAGGTTGAGATGGTAGGGGAGAGAGGCGAAGAGAGGGCATCCCCTTCGATTGGACTGATTTAGGTTTGATGAGCGGGCTATCCGGATGATTTTTGTTTTGATGAGGCGGGCCTGAAATTTCAACTTTCAATCTTTCATCTGCCACACGTGAATTTTGCACGCCCCAGCTGAGAGTTCCCCTAAGCTGCAGCTTAGGGGAGCCGCTCCCTTCATTGATAACCTTGTTTTTTCTAAAAACTTATTTTTGGGCTGCTTTTCTTTTAACTTATTTTATGATTTTAGTGGGTTGCTCACTTGCTCATCACTGTACAAGGAGGGGTATTGAATGGTCAGATCACCTTTAAAAGTCTCTATATTTGTATATTTTATCAAATATGTTCGACAATATAAATATATATATATATATATATACACACTTTGGATCCATATCCAATATAAGATCAAATCAATGCTGTTTGAGTTACACAGGCCCATTTTCTATGTTGCATTCTCAGTGAATTTCACTAAGAGCATGTGCTGGAATATAATGAGTACTCATGTATGGTAAAAATTGATCCAGCAGCTCGGACTTAAATAAAGATCTCTTCAAGATTATTTTCTTTATGTTTCTATGATTTTTTAATTATTTACTTCTTCAAGTTTGCTATGATTTCATGTTTAATATTCTTTTATGAATTTTTTTTCAGTTAATTCTGTATTGATGATTTTATTGGTTTAATCTTGTATATTTCAATCATTATACTAATACATACTGACTTAGTGACTTTGTATATTTTTTCATGGAGAAGATATTCGACTCTACATGATGGAAATAAAGCATAATACATACTGTAGATCACTTGAAATAGTACTACAATAAACTTATATAAATTTCTTTTATTTCTCCTACCGTTTTGTAAGGCTAAGATTCAATGATGGGTCTTTCACTGATTTTTTTTTCCTAGAAAGGGAAAGCCAAATTATACATATCTCTATTTTTGGACAAGGGCTATTTTAATATTTTTTTTCCATTTGTATCTCAAAAGAAACCCACTAATTGAATATATATATATATATATATTGGGCCGGGCTTACCATGGGCTGAGTTGCTAGTAATTAATGGTTGGTTTTGTGAGGCAAAAATTGCAAATTGCATTCGTCTCTACCTGTACATGTGAGTGACAATAAAAAGAAGGAAGTTAAAAATCTTCTATATGTATTATAGTTTGCATTTGTTATTAGTAGTGGCATGTGGTAAGCTAATGTGCACTGCTGCAGAGATGGTAGCTGTTATATGATGCCGGCGCATTTTAGTACCGACTTACACGGCAAAAGAGAGTCTTCTAAATTTCTTCGGATGAAACTATGATCCTATGAGCCTTTTCAGTCTTGGGCCCTTTTAGGGGTGTTTTGGTCATTTGACATGTATGGGTTGTGTCATGTGTGTGTGGGGGTGGCTGGCTTTTGAATTTTGAAATGCCCCTTTTGAGTGCGTTTCACCTTTTGGGATAGTGCTGAAAGTGGTCCTATTCTTGGTGGATGGGTGCTGTCAGGAAAACCCCAGATGTCCTTTTGTGAGGCCCACATTGATGTACGGCTATGAAGATCATGATTCATGGGGGTGGGGGGCATGTTTTCTAAAGGGCATTTGTTGGGTCAAAGCTGATTTGATTCTTCATTGGGGTTGGATTAAGCTTGATTTTTGAGCTAATCTAGTGGAGTCAGAGCGAACTCTATTAGCTTGCAGATTATGCTTTAGCCCACACGACTCCATCTTTATCTCCACTTGGCTCAAGCTCAACCAATAAGGGCTTGGCTCGATTAAAGTTGAGCTTAAGCAAAGTGGAGCTAAAGATGGAGAAGCCGAGAGTTGGCTCAATTAATATAACATACACAAATGTTTATAAAAGAGTTGGCACAATTAAAATAACATGCATAAATGTTTATACAAGCCCACACTCAAGCACAAGCTTGGTGCGTTAATCAGCTTAAATCCCAACTTCCAACTCAAGCATTTTCACACATTAGGAACACAAGTCAAAGCCCAAATCCCAACACAAGGATGGTGCGGTCATAGTCAAGTTAGAGCTTGTAAAGTGAGGACAAGCCGAGCCCAAGCTCCTCTCCTTATGCTCGAGCCATGGTTCAGGCAATCGAGCTGGACCGTGCTCTGGCTCAATGACCCCCTTTTATGTATTTGCTTTGTGGTTGATAATACCTTTATTAGCCCTGTTATGCCAAGTGACAATTCTCAACTAATTAGAATATTTTTCACATGCTACTCTTTCTTAGTTGTTCAATTAAGTACAGAAGGAAATATTTGAATGCCAACCACACAACTATTGCAGCGATCAACACATTCTAGGGAAGAGGTCTGCAGATTGTTGTATGTGAGGGATCTTATGTAGCAAAAACAAAATGATACTTGAATCATCATATTTTATTACTAAGGACATGTTGCAGCAAATCATTTATATGGGCCCATTCGTACATGGGAATATTTAAGAGGGTAGAGGTGAAAAATTTTAGGTGGAGCCAGACAGGACCTTTCACTTTTCTAGGATTTGAATTACTATGGTGATCGCTGGACATTTCACATTTCCCCTTTGATTCATTTTCTACTAAAGGGTAGATAGTTTGATGGTCATTTTTTTTTTTATATTCACCTTTGTTTCTTCAGTTTTTAACCACTTTTATAAGTACAAGTGTCAGAGATCCTAGGAGTTCAATTACATGAAATAAACAGGTCCTATGTTTCTTTTATCCAATGGAAAATAATGGCATCAAACTTTCAAAAGTCTAATATAATATATTTTTGTATCTTATTATTATCCTTGTGGTATTTTTGTGATGATATAGCTAATTGTACTAAATTTTCTTTCAGTTCAATTCTCATTTGACTAAAAAAATCCATACAATTATTCAGGGTTGCCAACCTACGTAAAGTTCCATAGATGATCAGAAGCTGCAAAGCTACTAAGGACGTCGAAAATGCCAACCACTTAAGAACATGGTCACCTCCAGAATTCTCTAATTTTGTTTCATGGCAAGAACGTTTCCTCGTACACTCTCCAGAAGAACTATCCCCAGTTTACAATGGTTAGTTCTTCTTTTGATTATATTCACGTCTGCGATCTCAATCTTCATTCATGGGAAGAAAATCTCCTACTTTTTCCGCCCAATATGGGACAATCCCCCTCGACCCTTCACACGCATTCCCCATTTCTATGCTGAGAATGTCTCAATGGACCACCTTTGCAGCCTCCATGGTTGGTCTCTTCGCTCTGAACCTCGTCGTGTGTTCGACGCAATCCTCTTTAGCAATGAGCTTGACATCCTTGAAATTCGATGGCGTGAGCTCAACCCGTATGTTTACAGGTTTATCATCGTCGAGTCCAACACGACTTTCACAGGCATCCCAAAGCCACTCTTTTTTTCAGATAACCGCCGACGGTTTGCATTTGCAGGCAGCAAGATTGTCTACAGCATGTACCCAGGCCAGGTGGGCTCTAATTTGAACCCTTTTGACCTTGAGGCAGGACAAAGGGTGGCTGTAAACACACTATTCCGAAATGCAGGGGTCTCTACAGGAGATCTCCTTATAATGTCAGACACTGATGAAGTCCCAAGCCCTCACACAGTGAGACTACTCCAATGGTGTGATGGCCTCCCTCCCACAATGCACCTTGAGCTGAAACACTATATGTACTCATTTGAATTCCCCGTGGACTTTAGCAGTTGGCGGGCCACAGCACACATTGTTCAACCAAAGACACAATACCGCCATTCACGTCAATCTGATCTTCTATTTGCTGATGCTGGTTGGCATTGTAGTTTTTGTCTTCGACATATAAAAGACATTGTGTTCAAGATGACAGCATATAGCCATGCAGACCGAGTGAGGAAGGCAAACTTTTTGAATCATTCCAGAATCCAGAGGATCATTTGTAATGGTGATGATCTTTTTGACATGCTGCCAGAGGAATACAGCTTTCAGGAGCTGATTAAGAAGATGGGTTCAATTCCAAGGTCCACTTCTGCAGTTCATCTTCCTTCAGCTCTAATACAGGATGCTGATAGGTTCAGGTTTCTTCTCCCTGGTGGATGTTTCCGAGAGCTGGGTTGAGGCTGTATTTAAATTTTTGCAGAGATTAGGGAAAACTCCATTTAGAACGCATCTTTTATCATAATAAGAAATATAAAATTTAGATAAGAATCGAAAAAAAAAATGTTGTTAGTGATACTGTTTCTGGAGAAACCATACCTTTTACTTTTTCCCCCTACTCATGTATGTATTTGTCCAAGCATGAAACTACTGTAACATCTAATAAGATGCCTAATTGGAGTAATTAATGAAATTTCTTGATAAAAAATGCTCTCTGCATTTAACTCTCCTTTTGCAAAATAATAGAGTGAAGGAAGGAGATTTTCAAATCTCAAAGTTTCCCTGTATGTATGTCAGCAGCAGAGTGAAAGAGCCAGTCACTTAATTATTACAAGGGGGAAAAAAGAAACAGAGAAACATGTAGAATTGTGGATATTGGCATCCATTTGATAGGAAAATGAATTTGTATTTGTCAGGACAAGGGAGAAAAGATCAGTGTATTTACAAATTGAAGAATAGGGAAAGAATCTTCTATATAAACTGCTATTATATGTTGAGTACAGCAATTATAAGCAAAAATTAATTGAAGTAAAATCCTAATCTTACCTAAGATATCTTAACAAATTATCCTAACAATATTTTAGCTAATCTTATCTAACCTATGTAACACGTGAAATTAATATAAAGCAACCTAAAAGATAAAATGCAATAAGAAGAAAAGGAATGAAAATGATTCAAGCTTTAGGACTGTCTGGAAGGGTGATCTCCTGAAAGACTCTAAGCCTGCTGTTTCCTTGCTTCCTGAACTTCACATCCATTTCAAAGCTAGAGCCACTTCCTGTTGCCTGCAAATAACTGCAATCACCGATTTCAACTGTCTCGGGCAATGTTGCAGCACACCCTTCGATCTGTTCCTTCTTCGTAGAAGATAGTGATCGACGTGCAGATGGAGTCCATTCAAGTCCTGTTGAAAATGGAGTGCAGGTGAGGCCCTTTTTATGATCAGCAGCACCTGAAACAGAACTGTTTGTTACATAGGGAGGAGTTGTTCCCGGGTGTCCTTTCAGATCAACTGCCTCGAACATCTGTTGTTGAAAGCAATCAGTATAATGCAATGATCGGACCAGTGGGCGAGGAGGAGTGCATCTGATGATGTTTGTGTTAAAATTCTGATCAGGAAATGCATCTCCATCTGTCCAGCTTCTTTGTTTGGGAAACCTGTTTCCTCTCTTCTTTGGCTTCAGATCCATTCCAAAATTAGATCCACTTCCAACTGCCTGCAAATAACCAGAATTGCCAATGTCCACTGTCTTGGGCAATGTTGTAGTGCAGCCTTCCACCTGGTCCTGCTTCCCAAAAGATAATGATCGACGTGCAGATGAAGTCCATTCTGTTGAAAATGGAGTTCTACTTTTTTGGAGCTTTCTATAATCAGCATCAGCTGAAACAGAACTGTGTGCTGAGTGTGGAGGAGTTCTAAGTGATCCTTTCAGGTCAGCCATCTCAAGCTTCTGTTGTCCAAAGCAGTCAGCATTATAAGGTGATCGGACCAGCGAGCGAGTTGGAGTGCAATTAATGATGCTTGTATTGAAATTCTCATTAAGAAATACATCTCTAGCATCCCTGCTCGATCCTTTCAGGTCAGCCATCTCAAGCTTCTGTTGTCCAAAGCAGTCAGCATTATAAGGTGATCGGACCAGCGAGCGAGTTGGAGTGCAATTAATGATGCTTGTATTGAAATTCTCATTAAGAAATACATCTCTAGCATCCCTGCTCTCACTCCATTCACTTGAAGTTCCTGAGGCAATTGAGAGTCTGGACATTGGTGTCTGCATTTTTTCATCAATCAATGCAATCAAATCTGACTCCAAAGGTCCTGCATCCTCTTCTTTTCCAGCTATATCTGCCTGTGTTTTCTGATCATTGTTGAATACCAATGGTACTTGTGTCATCCTCGAGTTCCCTGTAACTGAAGTTTGGAGGTCATCTGAATCCTTAGAATGACCTTGCAACCATTGTCCAACCAAAATTGGCAAATTGATTGATATTTCTTTATCCATTTCAACCATACCTATGCATCCAGCACTTGGCTTTCCAGGTGACTTTGCTTTTAAATTTCCAGCAGTTAATGGTGATGCAAATCCCCAACTGGAATTCAGGTTGTTGACGAAAGCTACCCGTTTCTCCTCTCTAAGATCTGTCCATCCACTCCTATCCATAGCTGACATTTCTGACAGACAATTCAAATTGCCATCGACCAAAGTGAGCGAGCTATCCCTATGAATTGGAGGAGGCGGTGTTGTGCCAGAATTTCTAGCAGGTACTGCTGATTCAGCTGGCTTGATTTTATTCAGTTCATCAACATCTGCTTGTTTCCCCACTTTGTCTGCATTTGGGACAAACTGAGACTCAATCTCTACCAGCAGCAGCTCGCAAGCACGCTCGTAGGATTTTATGTATGAATCTGTCATGTTGCTGTCCAAAACAGAAGGCCCAATCCTCTGGAGTAGAAATCTAGCTTCTGCAATCCTCCCTGTCTTGATCAAGCAAATGGCAAGATTGCATTTTTTGTTATTATCTGGTTCTATCGATAGAGCTTTCCTGCATTCACAGAGAAAAGTATACGTGCAGCATCATAAGCATTTCTGAAGTACACATCACAATCAACAATCATTATTTGCTACCGCCATCAGTATATATGCATCATAAACATTCTTTATGTACATCAGTTTCACTTCTAATTCTAGTAGTTTGCTGATAGTTGCTTACATTAAAGAAAAACTATATTAATGTTGCAATGTAGTTTCTAGCATTAGAAATAACACAGCAGCAGCTGTTCTGGTCAGTTTTCTTTAGTATAATAGACATAGGCCGCCCATGTCAACATTAAGTAACGGATGGAAGATATTTCAGACTAGGACATGGGAAAACGAAAACGAGAACAAACTATATAGTAAAATCTTTAATTTGTAAATGCATAAAATATAGAAGTCGAATGATAAAGACCAGAACGCATTAAATATAGAAGTTGAATCATAGGACTAGGAGTATGTATAGTAGTGAGCATGGTTCTCTAACTGCTCCTAGGGCCTTTGGAAATGTCACGGAATCAGGTATGGTATTGATGGATACTAGTTAAAAAAACTGAACTAAAGCTACCAATGTGTTATCACTTGTCAGGACAAAGCTTTAAACATAAGGAAAAATAAATACTTTGTCCCAAATATATGTAGGCCTTAAAAGTTGAATGTGTGAAGCCAAGCACGAGGATCATTCAATCAAGAAAATTTGGAGCATGGTCTACTCATGGTGCAGCCCATCTAACTGTAAGAACACATGACCTTGCCATTATTTATATAAAAGGAAAAGAAGTTTATATCCTTTTGATAGTTTTTTCGCAGATAAGACTACGTGCGTATTGTGGACGATTGTCATTTCAGAATATCATTCTTTGATTTTCATGCATAACTGTTATTTTCTTATTCATTTTGAGAAGAATACATTAAAGAATACAAAAGAGTACCTATAAAGAGCTTCCGCAGATTGATAGTCATCTTTCTGAATGTAAGCCCATGCCAAGTTTCCAAGCAACCTATAAATAGAATGAATCAGAAAATTTTGGACCTTAGAGACGAGCGCGTGCACACACACACATATATATGTGAGAGAGAGAGAGAGTTCACACCTGGATTTCTCTTGGTCAATTGAAACATGAAATTTCTTCCCTTGAGATCGTGCTATCTTTGTCCTCCTCCCACCAAATGCTTGGCCTTCTTCAATGAGCTTCAACTTATACTGCAGTAGCTCAATCTGATCATCAGTCCTACCACATCTCTGCACATATTTAGACATGCATACGCACCTGCAGATATAAGTATATGTGCACAAAATCTCTCCACATGCTCACCAACATGTATATTAAGGACATAAACAACATTTGCATTGCAATACCAGCATACATCTATCTAGAATCTTTAGAGTTTAGTACATTGGTTTATGTAGTTGGTGGAACGGGATCTGTGAAAAAGAGAACACAGGGATGCTCAAGGTGTGTTACAATGTTGCTTAAGACGTTTTTCTCCACCCACTTGGAGGGATAAAATCATTAATGGGTTAACACAGATGGGCCATCTCCAATATACATACATTTGGCCTACCTAAATCTGTAGTCGGTACATGTTTGCAGGCCCCAAGAACAACCCCCGAAACCTAGCGGCTTATTAACTGATAACCCGACCCGCATAGATGATTCGAAAATGACCCATGTCTTAAGTTGATAACCAATCCGCTTGGACTCAAAGCACCCAGCCACACAAGACGTGCATGGGGCCCTTATTGCCCTTGTGCATGCACATAAGCCCACACACTCAACGCGGCATGAAGCCATTTTTTGCCCAGCACGGATTTGAACCTTGGACACGTTGTCTCTGACACCATCTTATATTGTTAACCAATACTCCCCCAAAATGCCTAGGCGTTACACGTGCATCAATTTAACTACTTGTGTTGTGATGTAATTCTCACACCGGACTGGGTCAACCTAGGTCAAGCATAATAAAGGCGGCCTCATTCTTACTTAAAGCTTCAAGCGTAGGCCCACTAGTTAGGGTCCAAGTCTGGTAGACTAATATAATTATGGTAATGGGTTCTCTTATTAAAAATGGTGGGATTAAAGCAAATTTCCAAATAAGAAATGGGTTCTCAAAAGGGATGTTTTTCCATGGGATTTTCAAACACCTTTCATATATGGAAAATATGCTTGATGATGAAAATTATGGTAATAGGTTCTCTTATATAAATGCTTACTTCTTAACTTATCCGATGTGGGATTAAAGGAAATTCCCAAATAAGAACTGAGTTCTCAAAAGGGATGTTTTTCTATGGGACTTTCAAACTCTTTTCCTATATGGAACATGCTTGATTATGAAAATTAAAATTCCAAACCAAAATCCGAACATTGAATTTCATTTTTTTTTTAAATTTCTAACAGTACTTTTGTGTATAGAATAGAAGGATACACAGCATTTGTATATGTAGAGAGAGAGAGAGAGAGAGAGAGAGAGAGAGAGAGAGAGAGAGAGAGAGAGAGAGAGATCACAATTCTCTCCAAGCATAGCTATTAGCTAGACACTGCAGATTGTGTGCATGCACAAGATCGTAGAATACAAAGGAGATCCACCTAATGTATCAAGAGGAGAGATGTTAATTTGTATGGCTCAATTGAAGTTAATTACTCTTGGTTAACCGGGCTCATGGATTGTCCAACTTGTACTATGATTAAGAAGTAGTGTTTGGGTGTAACAGGGTTTTGGGGCTGATATTATAAATAGAGACTAAGAGTCTATAGGATGTACACCTCTTCTTCTAGGATGTACACCTCTTCTGAATGCATAGTGATTTCTCTCGTCTTGGTTAACCGGGCTCATGGATTGTCCAACTTATACTATGATTAAGAAGTAGTGTTTGGGTGTAACCGGGCTCATGGATTGTCCAACTTGTACTATGATTAAGAAGTAGCGTTTGGGTGTAACAGGGTTTTGGGGCTGATATTATAAATAGAGACTAAGAGTCTATAGGATGTACACCTCTTCTTCTAGGATGTACACCTCTTCTAATTGCATAGTGATTTCTCCCGTCTTGGTTAACCGGGCTCATGGATTGTCCAACTTGTACTATGATTAAGAAGTAGCGTTTAGGTGTAATAGGGTTTTGGGGCTGATATTATAAATAGAGACTAAGAGTCTATAGGATGTACACCTCTTCTTCTAGGATGTACACCTCTTCTGATTGCATAGTGATTTCTCCCGTCTTGGTTAACCGGGCTCATGGATTGTCCAACTTGTACTATGATTAAGAAGTAGTGTTTGGGTGTAACAGGGTTTTGGGGCTGATATTATAAATAGAGACTAAGAGTCTATAGGATGTACACCTCTTCTGATTGCATAGTGATTTCTCCCGTCTTGGTTAACCAGGCTCATGGATTGTCCAACTTGTACTATGATTAAGAAGTAGTGTTTGGGTGTAACAAGGTTTTGGGGCTGATATTATAAATAGAGACTAAGAGTCTCTAGGATGTACACCTCTTCTTCTAGGATGTACGCCTCTTCTGATTGCATAGTGATTTCTCCCGTCTTCCCCCTGAACGTAGCCCAAAAGCCGAACCACGTAAATCTCGATGTTCTCCTTGTGTGATTGATCTCTTCTCATAGGCTAGATCACAACAAGAGACAACCATAGTGTAGAAAAGCAAACAAGAATAATTTCTATTCAATTTCATTATAATTATTACAACTTAAAATTCTCAAGAACTCACTATCATTTTTCTTTCTCTACATATGTATCTATAGCTAGACATAAAGAAGTCTTTCTTTACACACTGTTTGTTGACTTTACAATTTAAATTCAAATAAACTCGCCTACCCAAAAAAAAGAAAAAAAAACTCTTCTTTCTACGAGTTCCTAGATTCTACAGCACGCTTTCCCTCAAAGTTTTTGCACCAACATGAATACTAAATTCCTCGGAAATCCTTTTCATCTCTATGGAATTTGCTGATGTGGCAATTTCCCCTCTCCACAAAAAAGGGTGTGTACACAAATATGCCCTAAGACTTTCTACACTTTCCAATAAAAACTCTAGATGTTTCTAAATAATCTACTAAAAATATCTTCAAGTTATCACAAAATTTCACTGCTCCCCTTCTGTGCTAACTTGATGTACACAGTCTTGTTCTATACTTCTTTCTTTCAAAATTAGCCCTAGGTGCACTTTCCAATAAAAACTCTAGATGTTTCTAAATAATCTACTAAAAATATCTTCAAGTTATCACAAAATTTCAATGCTCCCCTTCTGTGCTAACTTGATGTACACAGTCTTGTTCTATACTTCTTTCTTTCAAAATTAGCCCTAGGTGCCTGCCTTGGTGAAGATATTTGCGACTTCATATTAAGTACTCACACCAATCGTGATCTCTTCTTTAAGCATCTTCTCCGAAATGAAAAGATGTTCCTTAACTTCAAATATGCCTTTTTCAAGCATGAAAAATCGAATTTGAAGCTAATCATGATATCACTTTGATTATCACATTGAATCTCCATCTGATCATCAAGTTTTATGTCTCCAATAAAATATTTCCACCATGTGCATTTCTTGAGTGTGCTTTTATTCTATACTCGTGATAAATAATGATACTATAAATTTATTCTTGTTACACAATTGTAACAGCCAGTCTAGCACTAAATGCGTCCAGCACTAAATGTATAATAGTAAGTAGATTGTTGGGGTTGTCTAATCACTTGCCCAATATGCATTTGTGAATTTATAAAGAAAAAAAATTTCCATTCTTCTTATAGTGTATGTTGGATATTTTTTAAATATGTGTTTCAGAAAATAGTGGGGAATTGTTGCATATTTTCTAAAACCTGTTTTCCTTTGTCCCACATTGCTAAATACTAAAAATTCAATAGTTTTCTTACCTATATGATTTGCGTCTGGGTCCAGCATTGCTTCTAACAAAGAGTTAGGCTTGAGAAGTCTCTCTTGCATACTTACTCACCTTTTTCTTCTTCTACATCCCTTGTCTCACATTGCTTCTGGGTTTGAGAAGTCTCTCTTGTATACTTCCTCTCCTTTTGTTCTTCTTCTTCACTTGTGTAGAATTCATCCATTGCCGGTAATGCTCATATCTCATCCGCATATAGTAAAAGTATTGCATGCATGCATGCATATATCCTTTTTAACAAACATGCTAGAATTGGATCTTGAAGTATGTGCAACACATGTGAAGCCAAATCTCTTTATTACTTTTTCTCCTTCTATTTTTACTCTCTTTTAACTCTTTTGTTTTGTTATGAGTCCATTGGAGCTTGTCACCCTTTTAGAAAGCTGTAAAGAAATGTGCATTCCTTTGTAGAAATTAAGGGAGATAAGGATTTCTTCAATAAGACCAAGAAAGGGGAGGAGAGAAGCTTTGTATGCTTGTATTTGTCGGTGGATCCTCTAGAGCTTCACTTATTTGTATTATAAGCAAACCCTTTATTAGACTTTAGCCTTGGCCACATATTGTGGCCAAACCACGTATATCTAGTATTTTGTATGCTTCTTATATTATTCTCTTATCTCTACATGCATGGTGGTTTTATGTATGTTGCCTTGGTTGCATTCCCATATCATTTGATTGGCGATTGGTATTGAAAAATCACATTACAAGCCAAGTGTTTGTAGAAATTCCCTGATAATAACATGTAATAGCCACAAAAGAGTAGTAGATTATCTTACAAAAAATATGCATCTTTTTTTCTCTCTAATCTCTACAAGTAGCTCCCCCATTTGTTTGTAGGGTCTAGTAAAATGAAGTAAAATTTATTGTCACATCAAGAGAAAAAGAAAATAAAGAGAGTTGAGTAAAAGCACCTTTTTTGTCATTTTGTGTATTTTAAGAGTACCTTTTTTGTCATTTTGTGCCTTTTAAGAGCTTTTTTTTGTCATTTTTTTCGACTAAAAGTAACTTAGTATTGTTAAATGACGAAAATTACTTTTAAAAAGCACAAAATGACAAAAAAGGTATTCTTAAAAAGCACTAAAAGACAAAAAGTTACTCCGCTTCTCTTTCCTTTTCTTTTGATTTTCCCTTAATTTTATTTCACTCCACCACTAATGAAAAATATGTCTGGGCTTTCTAATAAGTAACAAACTCCACAACCCCCTTAGATTAGAGTCAATCGAATAGCTCACACCAAAAAGAGCTAAGAGCTTAGGGGAGTAAAAATATAATGAGAAAAAGTACAGGGGAGGAAAAACAAATAAAGTGATTTGACTTCACACATGTGTTATGTGTTACACACGCACAACACATAACATTCTTTAATTAATAGCTGAAAGCTATTAAATGTAAGTCTAATGTAGTATGTACAGTCTACTTATTTTGTGCATATAAATAAATGCCTTTGAAGAGGATAGAAAAAACATTCTTGAATTATGCAAGTTATAAGTATGAATTGAATTGTTGTTTGCCCTTTCCACTTTATTTTTTCTCTTATTCTTGATGTACAATAGTATATTATATGTGTAGTGTGTGTACGCAACACGTGTGAAGCCAAATCCTCTTTATTTGCTTTTTTTCCTATGTACTTTTGTCAATTTTATTTTTATCCTCTCTTTTAGCTCTTTTATTATGAGTCATTGGATTGAATCAATCCATTGGTTGTAGAGTATGTTACCTTTTAGAAAATCCGAAGGAAAAATACAATAGTATATTATATGTGTAGTGTGTGTACACAACACGTGTGAAGCCAAATCCTCTTTATTTGCTTTTTTTCCTATGTACTTTTGTCAATTTTATTTTTATCCTCTCTTTTAGCTCTTTTATTATGAGTCATTGGATTGAATCAATCCATTGGTTGTAGAGTATGTTACCTTCTAGAAAATCCGAAGGAAAAATACAAGGTTTAAAAAAGAACCTTTGCATTCCTTGACAGAGAGTGTAGAGATTGATGGAACATGCAAGAGAAGATGTTCTCTAAGAAGACCAAGAAAAAAAAGGGAGGAAAGAGAGCTTTAAAATTAAAGCTTGTAACTTGTAAGTGGATTTCTAGAGCTTTTATTGATAGTTGGCTTGTAATCTAAAGAAAGCTTTGCACTGTTTTCCTGTGGATGTAGGTCACATTATGACCGAACCACGTAAATCTTGCGTCTTGTATGTTTCGTATCTTGTTTTATTTCTCTACATGATGATGGTTTAAAGTATATTTACCTTAGTTGCATCGTTATAGCATTTAGTTGGTGGTTGCCACAGTATCTACCGAGTGTTGGTCCTCTATCCTCTCCTATCTTTAGCATGTGCATATGTATGACTGCATTTAGAGCGAGTTGTGATCTCTGTATAAATCATATGTACTGTAATTTTACAACAAAATTCTAGATTCATTTCAATATAGAGATCGCATGCAGAACATGTACTAAGTAGAGAAGTTAAATTAAATTTAATCTGCAAGTAAGAGAGATGTGGGATTTAACCTTGTAGAGGTCGAGAAGAACATTGTCAAGAGCCTCTTGAGCTTGATGGGAACACAGATGGCGAAAAGATTTGATTGCCTCAACTGCCTCTTCAGCTCGATTCAACTGTTTCATTACAACTGCCATGTCTTTTAAGGCGCTGTCAACTCGATCACCAGTGTTAATCGCAGACCAGAATAATGAAATGGCCTTGCATGGGTCCTTATCTACTAACTGTAAGAGAACACAACAGACATTAAGCAAAATAATATGATAGAATGTCAAAAGAGAAGAAAAGGCACCAACATCATTAATAAACTAGAAGTTTCTATCATAGCTAGAGCATGCGCGCATGGAAAAACAAGGCTTATTCAAGTGTGCAAGCCATCTCTTTAGGAGGGACCAACCATGACCCAGTCATTTCATAGTTCTATGTATTTCCCCACTCATTTTCTTTGAACAAAATGGCCTGATCAATTAAATCTGACCTGTTTTTGGGGGAAGGGCAGCTACTTAATTAGGCCAATGTCTATTATAACCACCCATTTTTCTAGTACTCTGTTTGCTAGTTTGGTAAAGTCTAGGCTTATTATACCGGAATACTTGTACATGTCCAACATATCCATCTCAGACCGACACGATACTGACTCGCAGTGGTACTTGATACTGCACCCATCCTTTCTGACATACAAATTTAGCATATCCTACTTATCAAGTCCACTATTTCATGTAACTTTTTTAGATTTTGTACTTTTCAATATAAAAAATGTCACAAAGGAATGTAAAGAAAAAACTCTGACAGCCATATCAGTATTTGTATTCTAGATTTCTACAAGTGCAGAGTCATATCCCTGATTCTGATATCAATGTCAGTATCTGTATTCGTAACTGGGCATCATAGGTCTAGGTTATGGGCAAGAACTGAGGACATTCATCACATGATACAGCAAGCAACTCTCCTACAGACAAGGAAAACTATAAAAAAAGAAGAAAGAAATGCAACAGAAGAACACCCTTTCCTTCAAAAAAAAAACACACACACAGAGACAACACACAAAATCGCAATAGATAATAGAATGCGGCACAAACCCCATGAAAAAACGAAATCAGAAAAAAATCTTGGGTCATAAAGGAAATTAAAATCTTAATTCAATCATCATCCCCTAAAATTCATCAAAATTGAAAGAAGCCATGCAACTTCAAGAGAGAACAAACAAATTTCAATTACCTGAACGTGCTTAGCCCGAGTATATGGTGAATCCCCTGCAGGCACCTTGTGAAGAACATGAAACGAATCCATATGGGAGGTTGGCTTCTTCTCCATGGGCTTGGACGGCGTGGACAGTGCTGGAATCCTGAGCCCTGCTTGCTTGAGCTCTGCACCAGAGTAGATGTTGCCGTTGCCGTGCCGCATTTCAGCGGCAGCAGCGCGGAAACTGATTTTCAATAGAAATTCAGCAGACCCTTTTCTTTCCTGGCCTAGAATCTTTCTTGGGTTTTTCTCGGCAGTGTTGAGAGAGAGAGATAGTTAGTTCGTATTGAGAGTAAAAGAAGCACAGGAAGCGGTTCCCTGCAATGAAATATAGCAGGGAGGGAAGAAGAGGGGAAGTAGCCGTTATGAAAACTAGCCGTTAGTACGTTCAGTCACATGACTGTCACGTGTCGCCTCCCATCCGTTGGGGAGCGACCGGCTCTTTCTAAAAGATGTCATGCATGTCCGTACGAATCCAAGACTGAGATCCCAAAGCGTCATTTCGGCAGGAGAGCTGCTAATGCCACGGCCGAAATTACTCTTTACGCATTCGTTAAATGACTAAATAGGACATCTCTAGTGCGATTTCTCTGTACGCTACCCACAAACATTTCGTTTTTCCTCACTTCTGAGAATCCTCTCCCTCAAGGGTAATTTGTATAAAGGGAAGGTGTGATCATGGGCCTGGCCCGAAACAATGATCTGAGCCCAGTCTAGGTTGGGCTATATTTTGGATTTCGTCTTAAAGCCTATTTGGTTAGAAGAATTATGAGTGTTCTCATCATAGAAAAATTATGATTCTCCGAATGTTGTCCCAAGTGTCTTAGAGCCCACCTTCCCTCACCCAAGGGCTCCCTAACCGAACCCGAGGTCTCGATGGGGTCCCAGCACCTCTTAACTAGGATATCAAAAAGATAGTTGAACTACAGTAGCCAATTAAGGAAGTTGTTTAGAATATAGAAGGCCCACCATAACTTTTCAAGAGGTTATTTAGGTAATGTTTAGATCGTCTTAAGTTTGGGTCTTAATGTCTTGTGTCTTAAGCGCTAAGACAAAATACTAAAAAAAGATTATTTGGTACGCAATAACAACATGTTTTAAGCGCTAAGACGACTTGTTATCTAAGACGAGATTATCTTAATTCTAGGAGCTCAAAATCCAACTCCTGGAATTAAGACCCCAACATCTTAAGTAGTAAGACATTTCAGGATTTTAAAATAATTTTAAAATTCCCGTAATAACCCTCATCAATATCAACGATTGGAGCCCTAATCTCTCTATCTCTTTCATTGAATGATTAATATTATTCTAAACTACTTGTTTTTCATTTTGGCGGAACCATAAAAGGAGCATTTAAATGGGACAATGAGACCAATGAGTAGAAGCTTTTGTTTTTATGCTCCAAAATTTTCAAGTTAAAGGGAATTACCACCAAGTGCAAATAGTTTTAGATGTGGATTCGAAAGTGTTTTTGTGGCTTTGGTTGTTTTTTTTATTATTTTGGTGGTCGTTATAGTGATGTGTCTTTAGTCCCTTTATAAGCGAACTATTATTAAAGTTTATGTAATAATGTTAGTGATTATGACGTGGAACATACATTGTGATAGTTAAAACATGATTTTTTTTAAGTTTAAAAAAATGAGTATAGAGTGTATTGGACATTGCCCGAGTCAAAAGAAACAAATTTATGTCACAAATGTTTTTCAGGCTTAAAACCATTTTTTTTTAAATGACAGAAATTACCCTTAACTTAAGACATGGATAAGATGCATTACCAAACAGTCTTATTTAATTCAGATCTCATCACGTTCAGGTGTTGCCAAACGATCTTATTACAGAACAGCTAATCAGATCTTAAACTCGCAGTTCTAATAAGATCTTAAACTCACAAATCTTTTTCAGACAGATTAAGACGTCAAAATATTAAGACGATCCAAACAAGGCCTTAGGGTCTGTTTGTGCAAACGTTGTTTTAGCGGAAATGGAGTGCCGATAAGGTGCCGACGACGCCTTCTAGTCCTTGTTTGGTGCAGCAACAAAAGGCCAGGATTTTCCGCTACTTTCTTATGTATTTCGTCGCCAGAGGGCACTCTATTTTCTCATCTAATCCCGTCAAAATAGCAAAGCCGTAGAAGAGGAAACCCGAGTTTGAAGACGTAATGATCTGACAATAGATATTTCAACACTTGCAACTCCAAACAAACAGGTCTTGAGATACTTGTACTTTGACATGTTTGATTTTCCGGCTCAGTAGTTAAGTGAGCCAACCTGGGCTTATGCATGATTAAGGCTCAGCACGGGAAGACTCAAAATATGTGTAATTTGAAGAGTAAAGGGATAGTCAATGAAGGAAGTTGGCCTAACATTAGAATTGTTAGTTATCCTTCAGTGATGTTTTATTGATTTTCACAGATGCGGCTAATCCATCCCCAACAGAGTCTAGTAGCCTTAAATTTCCACAATTATAACCGGATCATCAAACTTAAATCTGAAGAAAAAAAAAAGTATGCATTTTAAACCCTCTAAATTTAAGGGCCACATATCAAGGAGTTACAATGATATAATGGGATTGGTATTTTGCAATCCTTAGCTTAGATCTTACTGAGATCTTTTGATCCCCAATATGCATCATAATTGGAATGGCTCCAGGATGCCCCACAAGTGAGTTCACATGCTGCTATATGCAGTACTACGTGGTCATTCATGAGGGTAATAACTTGTTTATAAGTGGTTCATGTGACCCAAAAAATGGGATGGACCAGTTCTCATCTAAATATTTATAATATATATAGGGAGATATTCACTTTATATCTATTAGTGGGGGGCCTACCATAAATCCAAACCACTCAAGATGATCCTTTTCAAAATTAGAGTATAATTTAATATTAGATTCAATACATGTAAAATGCATTATTAAGATAAAAATCAAATGGAAATCACACCTTCTACTCATGATTACCAATAGTCCAAAATAATCCCCGAGGAATAGCTTAGTTGACCTAGGACCACGGTTTGCTCTAGGAGGTTGAGGGTTCGAAATTGCACGCCACACTAGAGCCACAAGGGATTTATATGAATTAACCTAGCCCAAAGGGCTTGGACCCCTTCCGTTATAGAAAAAAAAAAAAAAAAAAAAAAAAAAACCAAAATGAGGATTTTAGACTCTGTGGCCTTAATCAAATGGTATTTTTTAGCCTTTTGTTTTGGAAATTATTTTTAAAATAAAAAATAAAATGGTTTGAACATTACAATTCTTAAAAGTTGTTAGGTTTATGTCTTGTATTCTAGGTTTACCGGAGTGGTCCATTGGGTTAACCAATGGCCAAGTCAAGGGTATTTTGGTCATTGTACCGGGGTTTTTTTAGGAGTTAAGAAAACGGAAATTATATATACAATATAATATGTAACGTTAGACTCTAAAGAGAGTCAAAATGTGAATCATTGCTCTTGCCGTAAACATAGGCGGTTTTGTAGAACCACATAAAATCCTCTATTCTCTCTTATGTGGCATATATAGTTGATCAATCTCGCACTTTCACATGCACGTGCACAATAAGAGCTTTTTAGTATTTAACATTTAAATAGAACATAAAATGTATTGTTCATGTATTGTTAACGGCCTTTAAGTTCGAATGAGGATAGCAATGACTGCTGAAACCTGACCATAGTGTGGACAAAACCAAAAGATCACAGACATTAGTGGTATGGATTAAAATTGGAAGGGGCTCAAGTCTCTCAAACAATCCATGAGGGCAGGGGCAGACCCATGTATTGGATACAGACCTCAAAAAAACTCTAAAAGGGCCTATGGCCTAGATGGACCATGCGTTGTCTGAAATAAACCATGCCCAAGATTCGGACTTAGGAGACATTTGTTTGTGCCCATTTACATATGTAATTAAATCACATGTGTTTCCGTTACGCATATAACACGTTTGTTTTGTGTGAATTTGATTCACATGTGTAAAACTCATTGGTAAATGGTATGAAAAACAGCTCAAAAGGTGCCTTGGATTTTCACACCTCAAGAGATGTGAAAATCTTTCACATGTCACTGTTACAAGACGGACTGCTACAGTGCCATTATGAGCAGTCCGCCTTATATTTTTTTTATTTTTCTGGGCCCCACTTGTAACATCCGGACCATTCATTTTCTTAAGAAGCTCAAACACGGCCATGTGTCCAATTTTCAACCGTTGATGATGCATGGAGGTTGAGATATCATCAACATAATTACAGCGGTTAGATTAATCTATTGTTACTAATATAAGCAGTCCGCCTTTTATGATTTTTTTTATTGTTCTGGGCCCCACCTGTAAAATTAGGACCGTTCATATTCTTCAAAAGCTCAAACACGGCCATGTGTCCAATTTTCAACCGTTGATGATGCATGGAGGTTGAGATATCATCAAACAATATACAACCTATTGTTACTAACATACCCAGTCCGTTCTTTATGATTTTTTTAATGTTCTGAGCCCCATCTGTAAAATCAGGACCGTTCATATTCTTCAGAAGCTCAAACATGGTCATGTGTCCAATTTTCAACCATTGATGTTGCTTGGATGTTGAGATATCATCAAACAATATATACAACTTATTCATAAATTCACATGTGAAATGTTATGCTAGTAACAAACAGTGGAATCTGATGCACATGTGAGTCATTTACATATGCAAATGACTCACATGTGGGTCATTTACACATGTGAATCACTTTCACAGGAAACAAACGACCCCTTAAGAATACCCTCTCCCCACATGCAAATAATTTCAGACTTCTGAATACATCAAACTGTACAGGCCATTTATGCCTCTTGATCAGAGACTGTTCAAACACTCCACAATATGTTCTTACCAGGAAGAAAAGAAGAAAAATCCTTTCAGAAAATGAAAAATAGGAAAATTTGTATATCAACTGATTTATCATTCTTACAATCATCCCTCATCTTAAATAGAGGAGTGCTCAATCAAGTTCATAATCAAAGCAAACGTATAACCAAGGCATTTAAAGAATTAGGATGATGGAAAAATCCTTTCAGAAAATGAAAAATAGGAAAATTTGTATATCAACTGATTTATCATTCTTACAATCATCCCTCATCTTAAATAGAGGAGTGCTCAATCAAATTCATAATCAAAGCAAACGTATAACCAAAGCAATTAAAGAATTAGGATGATGTTTTCTTATGAGGAGATAGATAGCATATTGTTAACAAGCAGTCTAGTTGGTGGGGCCCACTTAGACATATTTCTACCAATGGGATGAGAGCAGATGTACAGGTCTCCTTATGAATAAGAAAACCAAAAAATCAGCCACAATAGATTATATACTAGCCCTTAATTTAATAGCCTTAAAATCTAATGGCATCTTCATTGTAGGTTTCTGTGAAATTCAATCTAATGGTAAGTGGAGGTTCAATGAGTGTAAAATTTATCTTGACGCCGGATCATGGGATGATAAAAATGTCGAAGGATTTGCATTGATCAAAGGTGGGCACTGGGCACAAGTGAACCCCACATAGCTGGACGGTACCTAGAGTCTGCTTGGAGAATATTCTCCATTAAAGAACCAACAATAGACAATAATATGCAGCCTAACAAAATCATTATTATGAAATCCAGGGCTTCACACAAATGCCCTCATACAATAATGTAATGCCATCTAAAAACTGTACAGGACTTACAGATATGGCTTGAATTAATTCTTGGTGTACCCACACTTCCATAAGATAAGACATGGCCATCACATCATTTAAGAGCCCTGGCCAGTCAACGAAGACTACTACCCTTTTTCATCTTATGGACTTTTACTTGACGCAACATGTTTTTGGGTCCCACTTATTAGCAGCTCGAATATCACTTGTTCAATGCACTCATATATTAAGTATATATGAACATGAGATAATCACGCTTTAATGAAAGTATTTCTTTTTTATATAAAAAGTATGGCCCAAAGTCATCATCTCTAAATATGATATTATTTTAATAAATTAGTAAAAATAAACAAATGGGAAGGCAGATGTTGGAAAGGAGCTTTAACATTTAAGTTGTTTACCCTGTCATAGATGTTGGAAAAGAGCTTTATCAAACAAAGTGACTAGAACCATGTTATCTTATATTTTGTTTTTGTTTTTGTTGGATTTAGAGCCTACGAGGAGACACCAAGTATGCATAAGATAACACAGAAATTTATGTGATTCAGGTTTTAGCCTATGTCCATGAGAAGATGAGAGAATTCACTATACAATTAGTCAATTAAAAGAGAGATGTACATAACAAAGACTCTTAGTATCTGTGCGTGCCTAAAAATTACGAACTTGGTTTAGATGGTAATGGGGGTTATGAAGATGTAGTTTAGCTAATTAGGAACGTCACCGATGGCCTGAGACCTGAGAGGAAGAGGAAACAGAGGTCAGAGCCCCGGACTGCTGCCAGCCAAAGGCACTCCGACGCTTGAGTTAGTGCAGTCACTGAACTAAGGTGAAGTGGGGAAGAAGGTTCAAGCAAAATAGCACAGTGTATGTTGTGTATTGCGTACCTGTTCATGGCTTACCATGTAGATATATATAGAAGGGAATGCAATGTTCCATAGTGGAGGTAGGTGGAGATGCCTGTCCCATCAGCCCATATCATACTCCCCTAGTTCGACATCTCATTTGGATACTCTTCCGGAGAAGTCTGCTTTTCTGAAGAGAGACTTGAGTGGGTGTTCGGTCACAGCCACTACGGAGTACATCTGGAAGTAGTGGGAGAGCTTACAGAAGGCACTAACAATCACAAATGCGAGCTTTTCCAATGGCAGGTATCTTCTCTCGACATCCAGCAGGATTTTGCTCTTATAATAGATAGGCCTTTGCTACCTGTCTCTTCTCTGACGAGCACCGAGCTCACTGCATGGTCCGAAACTGTCAGATACACGTATAAGACCTCGCCCTGTGTCGGGGTGGACAGCAGGGGAGGTGAAGAGAGGTATCCTTTGATCTCCTGAAGGGCACTTTCGCATTCCGGAGTCCATTGGAACCTGGAGCTCTTCTTCAAGAGCTGGAAGAAGGGACGGCATTTTTTTCGAAGCTCTGCTAATAAAGCGGTTCAGTGCTGCCGCCATCCCTGTAAACCTCTGGACTTGCTTTGCCGTGGTTGGACTTTGGATGGCTTGGATTGCCGAGATCTGCTCGGGATTGGCCTCTATTCCATGTCTAGTGACCAGGCTGCCCAGGAATTTGCCCGAGCCGACACCAAATGCGCATTTGGAGGAGTTCAGCTTGAGCTTGAATTTTTTGAGGATGGTGAAGGTTTGATGCAGGTCAGTCAAGTGGTCATGTGACCTTTTAGACTTGACGACCATGTCGTCAATGTATACCTCGACCGTCTTGCAGAGCTGGGCCTGAAACATTTTTGTTACCAGCCTCTGGTAAGTGGCACCGGCGTTTTTTAACCCAAAGGACATCACTTTGTAACAGTAGATGCCTCTGGCTGTTATGAACGCGGTCTTTTCTTCATCGGGCCCATGCATCGGAATCTGATGGTAACCTCGGTAAGCGTCGAGGAAACTCATCCTATCATGCCCAGCGGTGGCATCGATCAGCTGGTCTATCTTTGGAAGGAGCAAGCTGTCTTTGGGACAGGCTTTGTTGAGGTCGGTGAAATCTACGCAGACTCTCCAACTTCCATTCTTTTTCTTGACCACTACTGTGTTGGCTAACCAGACAGGATAGTGGACTTCCCTGATGGCTTCTGCCTCCAACAGTTTCTTGACCTCTTTTGTCATTGCCTCCGCTTGCTGGATCCCAGTCCTGCGAGTCTTTTGGACTACAGGTTTGTGACCGGGATCCACATTCAACCTGTGGCTCATGACCTCGGGGTCGATGCCAGGCATCTCGTATGGGGTCCAAGCGAAGACCTCCCTGTTCTGTAGAAGGAAGTCAAGCAACTCGGCCCTCTCATCGTCCGCAAGCTGATTTCCGAGCAGGAAGTACCTCTCTAGATCATTAGGGTTGATTCTGATCTCGGTGAGGTCTTTTACGCTCTTCTGCTCGGGAGCTCGGCCATATGGACTCGCTGTGGCTCTGCTTCGCCGGGGACCACGACTATGAGGCATTCTTTGGCCATCTGCTGGTCGCCGCGGACTATGATCACCTTGAAACTACCATCTTCCTTTTGCAACGGGAATTTGAGCCTCTGGTGATGGGTGGAGGGAACTGCTTCCATGTTATGGAGCCAGGTCCTTCCCATGATGGCATTGTATGGGGATGGTGCATCTACCACCAGAAAGTCCGCTGTTATGGAGGCTCCTCCCACTTTGACTTTGAGGGAGATCTTCCTTTTAGGATACACGGACTTGTAGCTGAAACCCACCAATGGGGTGCGGGCTTCCTGCAGGTCCTCCTCTCTCAGACCTATTTTCTTGAAACAGTCGAAATAGAGGATTTCCGAGGAGCTCCCAGGGTCCACTAAGATCCTTTTGACATTGAAGTTTTGCAACCTCAGAGTCAGGAGCAGGGGATCATTGTGGGGTAGCTGGACCCCGTCCAAGTCGTCATCAGATAACCAAATCTTTGGTCTCTCTTTGCGTGCCTTCTTTACTGAGGGGTCGAGCTAAGCCGTCATCACTTGTTTACCGTGTTGGGCCCTCCTGGCCTCAGTACAAGCTCGGTCGCTACCCTTAGGAGCGGGAGCTAGATGGATGACGTTGATGGTCCCTACCGGGTCATCGTTGTCCCGTTCATCGGGTTGGCGTTGTTGAGCGTGGTTTACTCTACCCTCCTCTTTGACGAGGTCCTTCAAATGCCCGTCCTTCACGAGCCTCTCGAAGTGTGCTTTGAAGGCGTAGCAGTCCTTGGTTCTGTGCCCATTCTGCTTATGGTAGCCACAGAACTTGCTCTGATTTCGGGTGGAATCGTCGCCTTTCATAGGCTGGGGCCATTTGAAGAAGGGTTGCGTCTGGATCTTGCCGAGGAGCTTGTAAATGGGCTCCTTGAAGATTATATTGACGGCCTTGTAGGAGGCACCACTTGAC
This sequence comes from Umbellularia californica, assembly GCA_028538565.1. Taxonomy (NCBI): domain Eukaryota; kingdom Viridiplantae; phylum Streptophyta; class Magnoliopsida; order Laurales; family Lauraceae; genus Umbellularia; species Umbellularia californica. The sequence continues at coordinate 7,803,987 of JAPQWN010000006.1, read as the reverse complement.
TACGGCTTTGCGTTGCCTCCCGAAGTAGGAGCAGGACGTGCCGCCGAGCTGGATGGTTCTCTGTTTCGGTCCGCCTCTCTCTTGGCTAACTTCTTGTCCTTCTTGGAGGGTCGGCCCTCCTGCTAGAAGTTATGGCTCTCCCCAGCTTGGACCTCGTCTTCTTCTTCCTCAATGAATTGATTCACCCGGGCCATCAGTGCTTTCACCGAGATCACGGGGAACCGCACCAGGTCCCTCTGGAGCTCGTTGCCTGGCAACAGAGCGTGTTGGAAGGACTTGATGGAGACTTCGTCGTTGGCGTCCTCCATCTGAGTGTAAATGGTCCATAACCTCTTGGCAAACCGAGTGATATTTTCGGCCGGCCTCATTCTGATAGTCATCAGGTTGGAGTCCGTCTTCGGGATGACCCGGTGTGCTTGGAACTTCTCAACGAAAGAGTTTCGGAGCTACTACCAGCTCGAAATTGATCCCTCGAAGAGGGCGTAGAACCACCGAAGTGGGAGGCCACCCAAACTAGAGGAGAAGACCATGCAGTCCAGGTTACCGTCGCCGCCCCACACCGTCATCCTTTGGGTGAAGTGGCGGAGATGTGCCTCGGGGTCCGAGGTCCCGTCATAGAGATTGAACCTCGGGACGCTGAACTTATCAGGGAGAGCGTGCTCTCTGATCTCCCGAGTGAATGGGGGACGTACCATGGTTGTCGCTGTCATTGGTAGCTAGTCGACCTCGAGTGAGGCCAGCAAACTCCATGTTCTGCTGCATAGCCAGTTTTATTTGCTGGCTGATATAGTCCCTCATCTCGGGGTTTGCTTCTTGTCTCCTCGGCCTCTGGTGTTGTCGCCGAGGATCAGCGTTGGCGTGAGTGCTACTTGAGCCTTCATCGCAAGCTCGGTCACGCCTCTTATTTATGATTTGCCTCAAGTCCCCTTTCCGAGCTTGCTGCCGAGGTGGCACGTGTGAGGTCCCGGCCAGAACTCTCTCTTTTGCCTCGAGGTGTCGCTGGAGCTGGAGGATCTGCTCTTTTTGCTCTTGAATAAGGCGGTTTTGAGCCCTGATTGCTTCAGCGTGTGCCTCGTCGTCCTCCTCTAGGATCATGTCGTCATCTCCCTCGTCATCGAGGTGCACGTGGTCCTCCACGTAATCCTGATGACGAGGCTGACGTGATCTGGAAAACGCTGGAGTTTTGCCTTGTCGGGAACGTTCCTGAGGAGGAACATCCCGGCGAGGCTGCTCCAACAAGATGACGTCCTGACGAGGACGCTTCACCTGGGAAATATTCGGCCAAGTTCGTTCCGGAATGGGGCTGTGGCGAGATGCCGTTGCACCTCTTGACGAGGAATGTGTCTGGGTGACAGGTGATCCCACACTTCTCATCCCAGGTTCTCCGCCAACCCTCCTCTGCTGAGGGTCGGGCGATGCTTGCCTAGCTGCTTCCATCTGGTTCGTCACCAGTGGAGGCGGCATGAGGGGTAGAAACGTTTCTGGCGGTATGGACCTAGATGGTCGAGCAATGCTCTTTCCCTTCCTAGTTCTTGGAGGCATGGCTTTCAAGATGAAAATATGGTTTTTTCAAATCGTTTCCCACAGACGGCGCCAATTGTGCATGCCTAAAAATTACGGACTTGGTTTATATGGTAATGGGGGTTACGAAGATGTTGTTTAACTAATTAGGAACGTCGTCGATGGCCTGAGACCTGAGAGGAAGAGGAAACAGAGGTCAGAACCCCGGGCTGCTGCCAGCCAAAGGCAGTCGACGCCTGAGTAAGTGTAGTCACTGAACTAGGGTGAAGTGGGGAAGAAGGTTCAAGCAAAATAGCACAGTGTATGTTGTGTATTGCGTACCTGTTCATGGCTTACCATGTAGATATATATAGAAGGGAATGGAAGGTTCCATAGTGGAGGTAGGTGGAGATGCCTGTCCCATCAGCCCATACCTAAGACCCTTAGTGGGGGTAGGTGAAGGAGCTGTCCCATCGGATCTCTCCTCAAATCCCTTACATAAATGTGGATGTGACCAGTTGATAGGAAAGAGCTCTTATCGATGGTCGGCGGTCACCCTATCTGTCAGGGCTTCCTGTAATGTAGCCGTCCCATCTCATAATAGAGATTAGACACCCAATGTTCACCTCGGTCAAGTGGACCGAAGTGGATGTCACCGAGGTCATGCTTGCTCGAGGTAGGGTACTGTTACCGAGACGCTCGAGCCATAGCCCGGAAAGAGCGTGGCCGGTACACTTACAGGGGCTAACTCAAAACCTGGTGCCAGCTGGCATGCTGCCGAGCCGCGTGAATGAGGTTGGTATAACTTTTTGATCAGTCTTATTACCCAGGTCGGGAATGACCTCGGTATTAGATAAATACCCCCACACAGTATCTATTTATAATATCATCCCCAAAACCTTGTTACACCCAAACACTACTTCTAATCACCATAGACCTATAATAATATACCTATTTCTAATCACATTAGAACATTGACAATGTAGGGGCCCGGTTTACCAGATTCATTACTTCTATTGAGCCATACAACCTAACAGTTTTCGCTAAGAAAGCCACTTTAAACATTATATTTTCCGAAGTTTGGTGTCCCCACAAGCTCTAGACCATTTAAGCTGTTTACTCTGCCATAGATGGCCATACCCCATATCATGAATATGACATAGAATGTCCATTTGATTGAAGAATATTTGAGTTACAAATGAAAATTTAGTAGGAAAGGTTGGTGTTTTTGTTGGGGTTGTGTGATATCACCAAGAAATCCCATTTTGTTTTTGCTGTGGTTGTTTTGACTCTTGGGAAAAAGGTTAAAAAAAAAAGCGTTTTTGGGCGAGAAGGCTGGTTTGGTGTGAGTTTGGCTAAAGTGGCCTTTTTGGTCCAATGATCACCTAAAATATTTTTTTTTATGTAAAACCAAGAATTTCTTCACATCCATGATGGATAGGAGCCAAAGCGTAAAAGAATCATCCAAAAAATACCTGATGCTCACTAAAAGGAGCTAAACTTGAGCTAGAAAGTGAGCTATCATGTTCAACTCTATAGGGACAAAAGAGCACTTAAGACACTCAAATGACAAGGCAATGTTCAAAATTTCACCAATGGGAGCAAAAAAAATGACCAATCCTTCCTCGTGTTGATACATTGCACCACCTCTAAAGCATTGAAAGAAATATAAATCCTTGTGAATTCTATAAGAAAACTCTAGTCTAAATGTTAAAGTGGACGGCTCATATCAAGTGTCACATGATCAACATGCAACACACAGTCAGCCACAGCGCAAGGCTATCTCATGAGAATTGGATCAAGCTTTTAATTCTGTAGCCTTGCACTGTGGCTAACTTTGTGTTGCATACATGTGACACTTAATTTGGGCTGTCCACTTTGATATTTAGACTGGAGTCTTCTGTAAATCCTTTAGCCATGACATATTTTAGTGCAAAGAGGATGACAAAAGCTTCAATCTCTTTTAAAGAGATGGAGACAAAAACCCTTGCTACTACTGCATATAAAAAGGATACATCAAAATACATAACAAAGCACAACCAGCCCTACCTTCGGGCCTCTTAAGAGGGTGTTTATGAAGGGAGGAGGGAAAGTGGGGGAGGGGAATTTGAGGGTAAAATTAGTGTGGGGCCCACTCCAAAATTTTCCCTTTAAAAGTGGGGGAAAAATATGAGGCAAAGAAGAGATTTTTTAGAAAATTACTGAACTGCCATTTTATCAAATTGAAGCTTTTGCAAAAATAATGATAAAATGGTAATTGTCTTTTTACCTCACAAACAAATAAAATTATACTTTTTTCATTTTTCTTCCCTTATTTTATGACTAACCAAATAAGAGAATGTAAAATTAATTTTTCCTCCCCTCCATTTTATTTTCCTTCCCCCTCAAATTTTCCCTCCCCTTCCCTCCCAAATATAGTGTAAATGCTACATTAGTAAAAATAAGAGGATTTTACGGGAAAAGTCCCGAAATATAGCCATATATCCCAAAAGGTCATCACAAATTGTGTAGCACCAATGAGGTCCCTCGGGCCTAATTTCTTTTTTTTTTTCAACTTTGATAAGAGCGACACTAGCGTCGCTCGTGTCTGATGAGGACGACGCTAGCGTCACTCGTCAATGTCTAGCATCACTCGTCAGTGCTTCTCCTAATGCACAATTTGCTAGTGGGAGAGATGGAGAAATATATACAATTTGCTATATCGTCACTCGTCCGGCTCACTTGGCTTTCAATTCTAGGGAGGCAGCAAGAAAATTCCTTCTAGCTCTTAGTAGTTTTACTACATGTGAGGTTGTACTTTAAGCTAATTTTAGAAATAATCACCTGATTGCAGTCCTCACGATGCACAATTCCAACACAACTGTCCCAGTCATCCACAACAGGAACTGCAACATCTCTATAGAAATGCATCACAGCTTTCTTCAAGTCCAGGCTAGCTTGCAAGGGACTGGCTTCTTTAAACGGTGTCATATACTTCTCAATTGGCTCGCCCAATGATACCTAATCGATAAGAAATACTAAGAAACATTGAGGAGAAGAACAACAACAAAGAATGAAGCAAAAAAAAAAAAAAAAAAAAAAAAGCAGATGAGACACCTGAGGGAGTAGGTAAGGATAAAACAGTGAGCCATTGAATCCAGATAAAGCCTCGATGCGTGCAGCAACCTGCAGCACAGTGACGCATAAATAATCTCATGAAGCCTATTTTTAATATTTAAAATATAAGAATGCAATGGGATGCAGATAATTTATCTTCCATTATATGTGTTAGTTTTTAATAAATGGCATAGACAAGCAACAGTACAACACGCAGCACTGTAGCCCACTTTCAATATATAATTTATTCATTCAATGTTTTCTAGCATGTAATGGACCACTTAATATCTTCTCCACTAAAACACCCTACCCACATAATTGACAATTACACTAAATAGCCCAAATTTAATTGTGGCAAAAGGGTAGAACTAAGAATATAGACCGTCATGGCTCATCATGTTCTGACGAGTGACGATATAGTAAATTGTGTATATTTCTCCATCTCCCCCACTAGCAAATTGTGCATTAGGAGAAGCACTGACGAGTGACGCTAGACACTGACGAGTGACGCTAGACACTGACGAGCGACATTAGCGTCGCTACTATCAAAGTTGAAAAAAAAAAGGGAAATTAGGCCTGAGGGACTTTATTGGTGCTACACAATTTGCAAGGATCTTTCGGAATATGTGGCTATATTTTGGGATTTTTTCCGTAAAATCCTCTAAAAATAACAATACATTTACTAGTGAGAGGTCAATATGGGCTATCTAATTTAAAGATATCATATCACTTTGGACCGCATAATCACATGCATTTGGCTTCCCTCAATATTTTGGTCCGGACTAACAAGTGAAACGCCAAAAAAAGGAGGACCTGCCACTTGTTGTGTGAGAAAAGATAGCCATTGGACTGGCATAGATTGGACATTCGTGATACGACAATGAAGTGTGGTCAAGTGGCCTCATGCCATAATAAAAGTGGAGTGATAGTTGGATTCTTGGATCAGCTTTCAGTGAGACATTAAATATGAAAGCAACAGGCAATTTGATTGAATGGCAAGTAAGGTTGACAAAACTGGTATGATAAGAGGCGCATGGGCCAATCTTTCTATGAAAGAAGGAAAACATTTTTATCCTCTGGTAAGAAATCTTTATTGTGAGGAAAGCAGGGCCGAACCGGAAAATTTGCTTTATTTGGCTTTTTTTTTCATTTTATAACACAGGGTTCCAGCCCTTTGGGCCAGAATAATCCCTACGGGTCCAAGAGAGAAAGCCGAGTAAAATTTTCCTGTACCGCAGTGTGGTAGTGCAGTTTCGAACCCACAACTTAACGGCATCGGCTATAATTTTAGTTAATGAAAATATGGAAAGTACAAGTGTATCTGGCCTTATTTTGCCTTGCGGGGCCACTATATAACAATTTTTTTTGGTGGGACCATTGTTGAAAAAATACTTAAAATTCCTATAACATTATCAATTTTTTTTTAGGGCTATTGTAAATAAGTAGCCACTATGTATGAATTTTTTTTTTTGGAGGGGCTACTGTTGAAAATATACTTAAAATTCCTATAACATTATCAATTTTTTTTGGAGGGTTATTGTAAATAAGTGAAAATTTTCAATACCAACCCTACCCAATGTGGCTCCGCCCCTGGTGGGAGGCCGCCAAAAGTATTTTCAATGAGAGTGGATAAATAAAAGGGCAAATTCCCTCATAGAAAAATAGGAGTCCGCAAACTTCCGTTGGTGCAAGACATACACAAATGTGCCATAAGGAACTCTCGTGGCCTGGCATTTCTAAATCATAGATAGTAAGTACTACTCGGTATAAAAAAAATTGTAAAGATTTCATGCATGTCTAAGTCTTGATAATTGTGGGTGCTCATGATGCAAGCCTTGCCATATTGGGTTGGTTGGATTTAGACTTCATTTTTAGGCTTATGGACTATCATGTCTAATTTTTTAGCCCATTTATGAAATACGCCAAACTCGATTAAATATATTATTAATGACTTGTTTATTTGGAGGAATTTATTATTAGAATTCTATGTATTGAGAAGTTCTGACAATCAGTAGCTATCCATGGAGCATTTAGAATTACGTGTTCAACAAGTAAAATTTCAGAGATTCGACCCTCTAAAATTTTAGAAACTTCAGCACATTTGGATGCATAACAATCAAGGGAGACATGGATGGCTAAGTTAGGACTTGGATTAGAGTCTGGATCCCTTAAGTGTGATGTGTAGAGCTCACCATGGGCCCTACCTAATGATGATCCAAACCATTGAAATTGAATGTGGTCCCCTCGAATTGCATATCCTCAAATCCCACTTCAACAGGATTTGGTCCGTCCATAAGATTGAACACGTGATTGATAACATAATTACCACTTATGAATCCTTTGCATTAATTATATTATGAATCATGTACTCAATCTTAATGTGGGACCAAACCCTATTGAAGTAAGACTTAAGGAGATGCGAATGTAGGGGATGACATTCAATTTTAACGATTTTGATTATCAATAGGTGGGCTCCGTGGCCAATTCTAAACACTGCACTCACGGGATGTGTGTAATAGATCACCCAAGGAATCCAAACTCCTTAGTGTATTTTTTTCTTTCTTTCTAGGCAGGCCTATTGGTCAAAAGTGATACTACCAATTAAAAGTCTAAATTGAATAAGAGGTGATTGTAATATAAAGACCAGGGCTTTAATTTTAGCTCTTTGATGACAAAAAAAAAATCTAATTTTCTTTCCCTTGTTTGGTAAAAGAGATGGCTGTTCAATTGTTGATGGCTACATATACCAGTAAGCAAAATGCATGATGCCGTGGGAGTCAAAATTCCACCGGTACCTTGATTTGAAACCTGGCTGACTATTCACGCCATTTCCCCACCGGAAAAAGTTGTAGGCGGGTAACCGAGGGAAGACAACATTCCCCTAGTCTGCGGGACTTCCAGAGCGCCCTTAACACCCAGTTACTAGTATTGTCACGCAAGTCGCGAACACTCCCGCTACTTATTTTTACTCCACTCCTCATTTATCCAAACATGCTCTTGATTTGAGATTTGCCCTAAAATAGTAAAATTTGAAATATTTGTCGCAGACTTATTGGTATATGCGTGACATCGCACTGTCTTAAGATATCACAGGAATGATTATGCAAGAAATACTTAAACTTTCACTGCTTATGGGTGAATATCTCAAACCTAAGAGCTCTATGGATAACATCTCTTAAATTATTATAAGTCTTTTAGTTGTAACTCAGCTAGTTAGGAATACTAGTAGAGCATCTGTGTTTGAATCTTTCACATAGCAAAAAATAAAAATAAATAACTTATTGTATGTAATTTAAAGGTACCATCAATAGAGAATAAATTAAAAGAAATTCATTTGAGATGAGATGGATGTGTCCAATGCAAGCCAACATCAACATTATTAAGATAAAGTCTTTGCATGTAGATTGATAGCTCACAAAAAATAAAAAAAAAGACATGCCAAAGAAGATATGGACAAAATTAGTAAAGGTAAACATAAAAAAATTGCAATTTATATAAAAATCTGGCTATAATTTAAAAAAGAAAAATTAGAATCATAACTAACCTGACTCAGACATAGTTGGAATGGCGCTTTGAAAGATGTACGTAATTTATTAATTCAACAATACATATGAGATGCTTTAATAAAAACTAGATGTGGAAACTAGACTATATTTATATAGTCTCTTGTGTCTTGTGACATCATTAAACAAAGAGAATAAGGGGATGAAAATATATTAAAAAAATAAGCACGATCAAATCCCATTTGGTGTGAGTTTGAAAATCAACATTAAAAGACTATATAAAAAGAGGGATTCATCAATCCAACAATAAAAAATAATTGCTCCAAATAGTATAAGTCCATTTAATTTATCCAAGCGATGTCACTTTAATAGAGATTTAACTTTTCAACTAACCACAAAGACCTCTCTATTTTATACTACAGATCGAATGTACGCGTCATGTTAGAGTCAATAATTAAAATGGTGGGCCCACCGCCCACCTAAAAAGGAAGTTCCTGCGAACTACAATTTGGATGCTCCTGTGGACCACCTATATTTTCAGCTTTCCCGCACAGGCAGTTATCCTCTCTATAGCATTTACATGCTCGTGCTACTTCAGTGGTCGCAGATAAAATCAAGGGCGACTTCGAAATGCAGAAACAGTGACTGGCCGCCCAATATCTAAAATCTAGGGTTTTCGTTTTCCCCAAGTTTAGGGTTTCTGTCTCTAAATTCCTTGGGATTTGAGATCTGTTCGGTGACTGATGGAGAGTTCGGGAGCTGAATCGCTGCTTGTTGAAGAATCCAGGACGGATTCAATCGATCCACAGGTATTTTTTTTCCAAATCCTCACGGAGCTGAAGTTGAGGTTTTTCGATTGCCCGAGATGCGGTTTTTCTTGATTAAGGTTTCTCTGTTTGGATGTTTTGCTCTTTATCTTGATGATTTTTCAGTTAGTTTCATGATTCGTTGTGATTTTTGAAAGTTGTTTTATTTTTGGGGGAATTGTTTGTAGCTATTGTTGTTGTTGATGGAGAGATTCTCCTTTTCAAGATCTGGAACTAGAACTGATCCGATCCTTTCTGTAGCATATCAGTAAACCGTTTTCATCTTTTGCAAAAAGTTTGGGAATCGCTAACTGAATTTGATGAAGTATATATATATATATTCAAAAGATGTGATTCTGGTTGTTACATTGACAGAAGTGGGAAAAAAAAGATCGTCATTTGATTTTTGTTCCCTACTGTGAATTTCTGTATTGTCCTTGTTTTGGAATATCATTGGTTCAGAACTGGTGAAGAGATCACTGTCATGCGGCGATAGAACATCTTTTTGGGTCTTCTTCCTGAATAGTGGAGATATGTAATATAAGCATCAACGACGAGTCCATTAATGTGTTTTCTTTAGCGTATGCTAATGACATTAGATTGACAGAGATTCTAAGTAATGGATTCTGCTTCATTGCCCACTGATGACTTAACTTTTGACGCTCTTTTGGTTTGGATGGCATGATCATGGGTCTAAATCTTTAACTAGAAACTCCCATTCAATAACGATTCATTAATCTTCCCACATTTGGTGGTGATGGTTATGGTGGTGAGTTGTATCTATAAAATTTGTGATTTTTATTTTTGCACAACCAACATTGGGCATGATGCCCATATCGATGTATTAAGTCGACTTTGCATTCCAATCCAATCAACTTATATGCTAAAGCTTTATATTTTTACATTTTGGATGAATCATTGGTGACATAGCACAAAAAATGTTATTTTTGCAGAAATTTACTAGATATGCATGTTCTGGGTGTTGAATGGTTTTGTAGGCCTGTAAGCAAACTGAAAAGGATGGAGAAATGCCATCTGCCGCACATCCAAGACGACCGAATCTGTCATCGCTGCAAATTCCATCAAGGACCATGGAAAACCCATGCCCTAGTTCTACAAGAATTTATATTCCTCCTATGACCAGTCCTAGTTCTACAAGAGCAAGCTTACCCCCAAGACCAAGTTCAGCAAAAGGCAGGCCATCAATGAGAAATCTGCAGCGGAGCTTCAAGATGAAAAATCTACCCCCTGAATGTGAAAAAACTGTTCTTCTCATTCCCGAGACACCAACATCATCTGAACCCCAGGACAAACCTTCTAGTTCAAGGTCATTTTCTCTGACCAGGGTTTTCTCTTTATCAGCAAAAAGAACACATTCTTTGCCTGTTACACCAGTGGCAAATTCAGGTCCAGAGCCTCTACAGGAACAAGATGTGGTTGCCCATTCTGATTTCGTTGTAAGTGCCCCTTTTTAAATCATTGTTCTGATATTTGATGTCAGGCTTCAAATAATTGTAGAATTACTATGATTATTACATCGGCTACAGATAAAATATTCATTAGATGCATTTGTATCTCACACATGTTTGTTTCAAAGTGATCACTATAATGGAACAAAACAGGTGAAGGAATTTGGAACTGGTGAGGAAAAGTAGCACCAAGGTAGCATCAATCGAAATGAAAAAGGAGTTAAAAATGCAATTATAAAGTACAAAATGAATTGACCAACTTAATAATTACTATATAGACATTTAAAATATATATTAATATAGTCTTCTAATCATCGAAATTTCATCCAAGTCCAATCCCATCCTTTTGGAGTTGTCTTTGTTAGTTCTATGTTTCCACTCATCCTTGTGTAAAGCTAAGTTCTTTGTTCTCTATAATCTTCTTGCATGCCATTGCAATTCTTCATTTAGATACCCTTCTCCTAGTTCCTTATGCATGTAGCACTAAAATTATTTGTGAAGGGGCTGTTTCCAATCTTCAATACATGCCCAAGCAATCCTTAAAAGCCTTCCCTTGATTTTCTATTTTGCAAGGGTTACTTGTAGATTTCCTCTTATGTACTCATAATCAATTTTGTCTCCTAGTTTCTCCATTTCCGACAATTATCTCCAATTCTCCATATGACACTTGTAAGAACTATTTCATCACCATTATAGTTGCCATATTCATCTTCAAAGCCTTATCCCATCAATTTGGAGCCTTCCTAAAGTGTTGGGGAAAGTGGCGCCGCGGAACGAACAAATTGCGATCGACGATCAAACACGCATGCACAAATCCACACAATGTCAAGTAATCAATCCACGAAGAAGACGAAGACACAATGATTTACGTGGTTCGGCAAAGCCGCCTACGTCCACGAACAGGGGCGGAACCAGGATATAGGCCCTAGGTTGGGGGGGGGCAGGGATTGTGAGGAAAAAAAAGCGTGGGGGCAGGGGGGGTCGGGAAATGGCCCCTGTGAGCCCCCCTAGGTCTGCCCCTATCCACAGAGAAAGCTCACGTCAATTCCTCTTTCTTTGCTATGCTCCACAAGGTTTAGGGTTATAGATTACATCATATACATAATCCCTGATTATGTCAAAAAAAAGAAGAAGCTATGTACAACATTTCTATCCTCCTACCCGTGTCAAAGAAAAACCTTCGCGCGCGTACACACTACAATATGCATAACCTAGAAAGCACAAGAAGATAAGGAGGCGCGCTTTAACTAATGTACATTAAGTTTTGGTTCTAGGTTTATCGTTTAGATGATAATAGGTAAATTCATTATTCTTTTACGAAAGAAAAAATGCCAAAAGAAAACACCAAAAACTAAAAAACTACAATGCATCTCATTACCATTCCAGCCACAACACCAGAGATCAGACCATGAAAAACCTATAAATTTGTGAGATGGTCTAAAAATTGTGAGGATGCAATCCATTTTCGCAACTTCATAAGCAAAGTGTGTGTATGTGTGGTGGTTTTTTTTTTTTTTTTTGGGAAAGATTCTCCTATTTCTCTCAAATCATAGAGTCCATAAAACAACAGCAAATGCATGGCTCCAAAAAATTATCTCCTAGAGATCTACGTGCAGCTCCAACTCTCTAATAGTTGTTTCACCGAATGAGGCATCACCGACAGGATTCCAGGAAGCTGAAGAAAAAAATTCGACACTGATGAAGTGTACTTGCAATGAATGAACAAGTGAGCATCATTTGCTTCCCTTAAACAGAGCGCACACATTCTATTTAGGGCCTCAATCTTGTCAAATCTCCATCTTGTGATCAACATCACTCTCACCGTCAAGGATGAAAATAGCGGTAGCGGCGGGCGTAGCGGCCTGCCGCCAAAACGCTACGTAGCGGGCGTAGCGGTCCCCTCACTATATGAGGTCCTGTATCGCTGTATAAATAGAAAATAATAGTAATGATTATTTTTTTTATATGTGTTCATGTTTCTTAGTTATGCTAATTTAGAAACTAATGAAAGGCTTATAAAAGAAAAAACTATGTCATGAAGTCAAGACTTAAGAGTACCTAGAGAAAAAAATGCATCTGCCAAAGGGGGTGTCTAATAGGATGTACTTAGAGAAGAATCATTGAGAAGAACTCTTTGTATCGACTACAATTCGGCGAGATCATGTGCTTTTTGGTGTTCTTTTAAACATAAAAGGGTAAAAGAGTTGTGTAGAAATGTTATTTGAAGAGAAGAAGAAAAGAAATAAGTCTTATTATGCATTTTAAAAAAAATTGGAAAGTAGGAATTTTTCTCACCCCGTAGTGGCCCCGTAGCGGCCGCTACATTCGCGTAGTGGTGTGAACCCTGCTTTTTTCAAAACTGTAGGCCGCCACGACCGATATATCGCGTAGCGGCCGCTATTTTCATCTATGCTCACCGTAGTCTTTTCCGTTATATTCTAATTATAGAGACCAAATGCATCTCTAGTTATTCAGCTGGTAGCATATGCATGGACCTATGTGCACACAGGGGCTGACTCGAGTAGTGGCACGTGGGTGCGGTCGCACCCATCAAACTACAGTGTGCTTCCAAAACTTATATGAAAATTCTGGGTCCACTTCCAAAAATCCATTAAAATTCGTGGGTTTAACTTCAAAATCCACATGAAAATCCTCGGTTTGCACCCAAAATCAAACTATCTATTAGGATCCGTACCCCTCAAATGAAAATCCTGGGTCCGCCATTGTGTGCACATCTCTTCCTTTTTGTGTGTGCGCTTGTTTAGAGAAAATCCTGGGTCCCCCATTGTGTGCACATCTCTTCCTTTTCGTGTGTGTGCGCTTGTTTAGAGAGAGAGAGAGAGAGAGAGAGAGAGAGAGATCCATTTATTTTCTAACTTTGGGCCCCATAGGGCACATCAGCATCCTAAAAGGGTCTCTTTGCAATTTGCATGCTGTCGGCCCAGGTGGAGGTTCACTGAGCAATGCATATAGGAATAACATAGGGGTACTCATGCATGTATAAAATGCCCATTTCCTTGTTGACTGCAACTGGCCTATTTATGTTTTTTCAGTCACTGTTAGTTTTGAATAAATTTCCCAAATCATCTTCCTCCATTACATGGCCAAGCTCAGGATGGACCTTCTAATAATGTTTTTGAGCTTTTGCTTTGCATTTGTTATTTTCTCCTTGGATCATCTTTCAGAACAATGACTTCATGTAGGCTTTGAGCATGTTTCTCAACCTGCTATACAACCTTCTTTTTTTCTGATACAATAGTCTGCTTTCAGGAATTACATGATTTCACATGCACTTTTGAGCCTTTTCATAGTGGATTCTTCTCTCTTTCAGAAACCAGAAGTCCAACGTCACATAAAGCGTTCACTATCAGTTCCTTCAAATGTGAAAACCAGAAGTTTAAGGCGGATGGATTCATTAGGGGGTTTAATTCGTGTAATAACAACTCCTCGCCCTAAAGCTGCTGAAGGCTCCCCACCAGGTGATGCCCCAGGTACAGATACCAGTAGCCTTTTGCCATTAAACTGTAAATGGTGGATGAAGCTTTGTGCTGTTCAATTACCACGTGATAATAACCTGTTCTTTAATTCATTGCAAGATTAAGCTGAATTTTAATATCTTTTATCATACATACCACTTAAATGCTCTAGCAATGACCTATGTAACCTGGACACAGTGACCTGTCTGTATTGCACACGGATACTTCATGTTGGACTCAACATCTTAAAGAAGCATGATGATACTTGGGACATGTATGTTGTAATTATTCTAAGTTTAATGTTATAATTAATTACATGCAACAAATATGAACCACAACTTAGTATTATAGTATGCGTTTATTTTTAAAACTTCTTTACCCACTGCTGCTATTAAAAAAATAGTGTTTATATATTGCACCAAGTCCCAAAGTGTCGGGCATTTTTAAGTGTCTCTTTGTCCATACCAATCAGCAGTACAAAAAACTCTAAGAGTATCATGTCAAACGAATGAAAATAACTAGCTGTCGCAGCTAAAAGGGTGAGCCCCAATTGATTGGGAAGCCCAATTCCAAGCCATAACCCAAATCAATAGAAACTCAAGCAAATGCAAGGAGAAAGTAATAACAAGCTTAGCCGAAATCTGCAACCCACCCCTTGAATTGTCTTCAATCGTTGAGAGACACATTCTCAAACCAATGGAGAAGCAGAGATAAATTTCAATTTTCAACTATGCGATATCATTAAGAAAAATATCACAAAGTGAAACTTAGGGTTGGACGACCCTTACATGTGCTTTAATGGAGTTTGCAACTCAAAATAACCCTAAATATAACACTATCATAACCATTCACCATACAATTCCAAAATTAATAATAAACCTAATTTCTAGAGTCCTAACATAACACATTAAGAGATAAGAAAAAAAGGGAAAAGATAAGGCTTTACGAAAAGACGTCATGAACATGAAGAGTGCAAATCATCCTTGCCTTCTTGAACAGTGGGACCCACTTCCACTTTAAAACTGCTGAAACCATCCAGCTGTCCTCTTTGATACTCCATATAGGAATGAAACAAGGAAAAGATGAACATGGAGACTTCCTGCACAATTTTCTTGATGTGCAGTCTTTAAGGGCTGTGGGCCCCATAGGGAGGGCCTGTGGGACCAGCCATTTGTTGGTATCTGGTCCCCAGATTTAAGTGGCCTTGCTGCTTGCTGCCTTTTGTGGATCGGACCTGGTCTGGGCCCTGATTTGATGGGACTTGCTGTCCACAGTTTTGGGCCAGCTTGATGTATATGGGCTGGAATAACCCAAATGGGCCAAAATTGACCTGAGTTGTTGCTATTTTATTTTCAGCTCATTTACAATTATCTTTGGAATTTATCTTGGCGCCATCTCAACTGTCCTACTTATGATTTTGCTCATTCTTCTTGATCAAGCCCTTGCCTAGGTGGATTGTTACCCCATTTGATCGATCAATCAATATAAACCCTTTAGGGCCTGATTTATGGCTAGATTTTCGCTGATGTGGTCATTTGCTCCTGCATCACTAGCTAGATGAGAGTCAGCTGAGATGGTTGTGTTTCCATAAAATTTAATTTTTTTCTCTTCTATTTAATGCTTCTGGAGGGATTTGCACTGTTACTTTTAGTTACTCTGTTCGTGCTAAACTAATGGTTGCAGTAACTGAAGAGTCAGGTGAAGATATTCCTGAAGAAGAGGCAGTGTGCAGAATCTGTTTTATTGAGCTTGCGGAAGGGGGTGAAACTCTTAAAATGGAATGTAGTTGCAAAGGAGCACTAGCGCTTGCACACCAAGATTGTGCAGTTAAGTGGTTTAGTATAAAGGGTAACAAGACATGTGACGTTTGCAAGCAGGATGTACAAAACCTACCTGTTACATTATTGAGAATACAAAATGCTCAGACTGTTCATAGGCAGCCAGCAAATGTACCTCAACAAAGGGAAATTACTCGCTACAGGTGTGTACTTTTGCAGGGTTGTTGACCCATTATGATTTTTTTTTTTATTCTTATACAAACTTATGCTAGGTAAATGACTTTCCCAATAATGACACTCCACTTGTAAAGAAATGTGTCCCCTATAAATGTAAATTGTACATCCAATAATGTGGTTATCAGAAAAGTGATGTATTAGACATCCTGATGTATAGATCCATGGGCAGTTCCACGCACTGAGATGCTTCTCCATTACAGAATGATATAGAAATGAAAATTATAGTTATAGAATTTTTTTATCTATTTTATGCATTAGATATGGGAAAATATATCACACAACAAGAGCTTAGTAGAATGTATACAATATAATATAAATGCTTCTATTTTAAATAAAATATTAAAAAAAAGATTTGAGGTGATGTGATGCCCTCATTACATAAGCCCGTCATTGGTCGAGTAGCTCCCGAACAACTAATTGATTCTTTTGTATATTGTCAAGTCTGTAGCCATATCCGTATCTAGACATCATAGGTTTTGTTGGATATTGCATGTGTTTCTTTTTGTATCTAACCCACTTATTTAATAAAGAGTTTTGCACTTCGTAAAGAAGATATGTTTTATAAGCTACGAAGGGAGGAGAAAATTTGTCAGGTTTTTGGGATCTGCCTTTCCTTGATTTTACTTGTCACTACTCTCCATGCCAGTATAGCTTTACAAAATGGACATAAGCTTCCTGAAGGAGCTATGCATATTGCATTTTAAAAAGAAGCACTTTATTTTATTTTATTTTATTTATGACGTGAGTATTTGACCCAACAAGATTAATCCCCCGGGTGGCGGCCGCTAGACCCACACAAACGCACTTCAGGCAAATTAGGGGCGGTTTCAAAAATAGGACGTGGGGAGCAAATCCACGCCTTGTGCTACTCAGTATAATATTGATATTTTCAAGAGGCACATAATTGGTCTTCTACCAATGGATTGTTGATGACCATACTCTTGGTTAAAATATTTAGGATCACTGTGTTTTCATACATGCATTCATTCACCTTTTGAGCTTGTAGATTGATTTCAATAGGCAATTGCTATCTACTAATAAAGGAATTAAAATGACAATTTGTGTTTGATGCACTTCTGGCAGGGTCTGGCAGGATGTGCCAGTTCTTGTTATGGTCAGCATGCTTGCCTATTTCTGCTTTCTGGAGCAGCTTCTGGTAAATATTATCCAACGAACATGCTATAGCTGACTATTGGGTCTGTCTTAAGAATCACTGTTTACATAGCAAGTATGATTGCTCGTGCAAGGCACCCATGAGTCTCTTCTTTTTTTTTCTTTTTCCTTTCTTGCCCCTTCAATTATTTTTCACTCCTTTCGATGCATTTTTCTGACAACAGGTTACTGAATTTGGCTCTCGTGCTTTAGCCTTATCTTTGCCTTTCTCTTGTGTTTTGGGTCTCTTATCATCCATGATAGCTTCCACAATGGGTAAGATGGTTGCCTTTCATCATCATCAGGATTCCTCCCTTTTTTTTTTTTTTTTTTTTGCATCCTCATGTCAAACCTTACACCTGGTAGCAGTTCCTCTAAACGGAGCTATACCTTTACCATTGTTTGACCTGTGGTTGGCCATTGTTATACCTTGATATTTTTTAGAATTATCTTGCTCAAAAAGTAATATCTTCTCACTCATTAAACAACATAATGTATTGGGTATTCATTCTGGTAACAAGGAGGCCGTGACCATTTGATATTTTAAGAAAAAGGAAAATCTTTTGAATTTGTGGCTTCAATGATTGGATGGTAGGATAGGCGGGAAAAAAAAAAAAAAAAGAGATTTCAATCCCTATGTCATTCAAAATGGTGCCCAAATTTGTGCCACATGAATCTCGATGCTATGCCAGTGTGCGTAATAATTCTTCTAGCTTAAATACTTGACATTATGGAAGTTTTCCACTTTTTCCCGTTACTCTTTTTGTGGTCTTTTGTACTCTGATAACAGAATCCTATCTTCGTTGCTTATAACTGACATCCTTTATTTTGATGATTCCAGTGAGCAAGAGTTATGTCTGGGCATATGCTTCATTCCAGTTCGCTATTGTTATTATGTTTGCTCATATTTTTTATACAGTTGTAAGTGGGAATCATCTCTTTCCTATTTTTACTATCTTGTTTGATTCTCCCGTGATTTTGTTAACTCACAGAGAAATTCTTTCTCCCTATGTTCTTCACTGAAATATTTAGCTTAACGTGAAAGCTGTTCTCTCGGTGCTCCTTTCTTCTTTCACTGGCTTCGGAATTGCAATAAGTACAAATTCTTTGCTTGTGGAGTACCTGAGATGGAGAGCAAGGCGAAACTTAATCACAGGATACCACCAAAATGTTAGAGGTGGGCTACAGCAAGAACAGAGAGAAAATCCAGGGGCCGGCTCCAGGGCCACACCTGAGCAGCAGCAAGTTGAGAGTGAGGGCACAAATCCTTTACGACATGGATAAAACTACAGTTTAATGCTGCAACATAAAGGTATATATATCATTATGGTGCCAGAAATTTTTGTTGTCTGATGTTAACATGTCGGTGTCATGTTAATAAATCCTAATCACAATGGGAAGCCATTATATTATTTACTCCAATAACAATATGAAATGAAGGCTTGTTGGTAGCTTCATTGATAATAGGACCTAACTATGATGAATCCAAACCCTCATATACACCTAGTCCCCATCTATATGCACTCCCCAGTTTGATATACATCAGATTATAGTATCCACCATTGATTTAAATCTTGAAAATTGCACTTCATCTAAGAGTTACAACCTTTGTAGATGGGTAAAGCTTCATAATGATAATGATGATCTAAAGGTTAAAACTCTAAACCCCTAAATTAAGAGTTTTGATGATTTGATTGCGGCATCCAACGAAATTTTAACCCTAGACAATCTCAAACGTCCCAGGTTTTCTCTCCCCAAATATTTGTTTCATTTGTTTGGTCCAAGGAGTCATCAATTGATCATCTCTCCTTACATTGGTTCTCCACTTGTGTCATTTTGTCCTTTTGCCTTGCATTATATGGTGTTTCCTTTCTCTTCTTCTTTTGCACTTTCTGTTGAAGGTTGGTTTTGGGGACCTTTCCCTTTAGGAGACCAAATATTATAGAGGATTACACCATTGGCAATTGCATGGGGAACTTGGTATGAAAGATACAATAGAATTTTTTAAGGTAAGATGACAGATCAAATAATATCATGTATCAATGGGCTCAACAGGGCAAGGAGTTGAGGGGTATATCCTTTTTCAAACTTGAAAAAGGGAGTTCAATGTTGTGATAAAGGCTCTAGTCCAAGGAAGACACGGAGGTGCATTTGGGTTTCCCTAATGCTTGGTCAACATAGGCTAAATACCTTTGGCAACCCTGGTCCATCTGACCTTGGGAATGCAATTGAAAATGATGAAAATAAGTTAATTCTGACTCCCTCAGTTCCATGTGGAGTGGGAGATCCAATAGAGGAGAAATAAAGATAATAAACGAAGGTTAAAAAGTTATTATTGGAAATTTTTATTTATTTATTTTTTGGTTTGGGGGGGGGGGGGGGGGGGGGTGGGGTTATTTGGAAATTTACTATTAAAGCATCAAATCAAGAGTAAATAAAATACAAGAGGGTTATGATGTATTGTCATTAGTGGATTGGTAGGGAATCTTTTTGACTTTTTGTGTAAAAAGTGGGTTTTTTTTTTTATCATTTAGTGGAAAATGGAAGTTGCTTTTTTACTTTTTTTTTTTTTTTGAAAAAGGAGGGAATTTTGAAGATGTGTACTTTTGATGTGACCCCTTTTCATGTTTCGGTGTGATCGCACAATGACTTCCCAGGGTGTGGAGGACAGGAAAAATAATGGTGGGTGAAGCTTCGTGCCCATAAAATCATGTTTGCCTGTTCATCTGAGAGTTTGAGAATTCACATCTTTATTTGTCAGAGATGGAGATGGCCTATGTTCACCACTCAATACATATATGCAGAACTCTCTGCTCTACATCAGGTAATATGATATTTTAAAGAACTCTTTTTGGCAAAGCTTTAATTCTGGAGGTTAATTCGGTAATACCATTTGGGTCATGGAGAAAGACAGCTATTCATTTAAGGTCGATTATAAATAAAATGAGATCAATTACTCGGAACGAGGTGAACACTCTAGCTGACCAATTGGATAAGAGGTGATGGATAGGAACATGATTGTAGGCAAAGTGGTGGAAAGCGATTCCTTGATAGGAACATGATTGTCTCAAATAATTTTCATAGCATAGTGGTGGAAAGCGATTCCTTAAATGCGATTTCTTGGATTTCTTGTTTGGAGAAGAGTCCATGGAAATTCCAATTTCTTTTCAAAGAAATCAAGACTTGGTCATCATCTTTGAATGTTGAGTTTCATCATGTGCTTTGGTTGGGGAATGGCACGGCGGAAGCTTTGACTAAGTAGGGGGTAGAAAGAGATGTAGCTTTGCTTGCTCCTTTCTAATTTGTTGTTTTGTGTTGGTATTTAGCTCTAATACCTATGTAGGTTCTTTTCTTTCCATCTTCTTTATTGTACCTTTCTTTATGTGTTTAATATTTTTTACCATTACCGATATAAAAAAATAAAATAAAATTTGTAGGCAAAGTGCCTTCTTATTTTCTCCTTGAATAGGATCTTATCTTCCTTGAATAGGATCTTATCTTCAGTTGTGACTTGCATTCTTGTGCATATATTCTGTTTTGTTGTTGATTGATTTTATAAAAATTACAATTCCAAAAGAATATAACACTAAGGACTGCATCCAATCCAGGACTTACAAACTTGATCCAGATAAACATGAAAGAAGAATCATAAGCTGAGATGGGATAATATTGGTTCTTGATGAAGGCAGACCAAAGTTGTCCATGTTGACCCAAGGAACCCACTTAACAGCAACTTGTCAACTTCTTAATTATCTTATAAAAATCTTATCGATTAGTAATCACAACGGAACCATTTCTGAAATAATTGATCTTTCTCTTCAGTTCCATGTTAATTACCAATTTCTGCAATCATTGACATAGTCTCTTTAGTTTCATTTTGAAGATTTTAATGGATTTGATAAAGAAAAATAATATATAGGTATCTATGATCTATCTTTTAGCATTTATATTTGACAAAGTGATTTCACATCAGGTGGATCTACTTTGTACAGAGAACAGAGTGCCTCAAACAAAGGTGCTGCCTTGTTCTGTTGTGAGTTGTGACAGCTGGCCTATTGTGCAGTCTGGCCTATTGTACTATTGTGATATTGAGAAGTGGCAAAAAGATAGAAATAGAGACTTGGCTTAGCTTCAGGAAAAATATTGAAGTTTCAGAAGCCTCTTATCAGTGTATCTTTTTTACTCCAATGTCATCTTGAAGATAATTTTATAGAAATGTGACTGAATTTCACTTACGTGGGTATAAATGAGAAACTATGCTACCTTGAGATGGTAAATTTTGAGTTCAGTGTTCTCCAAGCCAAGCTGCTCAGTTAGTTGTTTCAAAACTCAGGTTTGACTCAATACTCGCACTCAGCCAAGTCATCCTTGATTCGATGGGCTACTACTACTAGACAGTAAATTAAATTAAATCCATTTTTTGGATTTTCAAACAATGCGTTCAATTGCTTTTACACGCAGCTTCACCCACGATGGGTTGTCATCCCACCAATACCAATTGGAGTGATCCCCACCGTTGAATTAATGATGACCCTGTCAAGCATCAGTGGGGTACGGTTACTGGTTGGATTCAAGAAGAATGGGCCCCATGCAAAATAATGAGTGCAGAAAAATGTTAACCCACACTTAAAATGTTCATGTGGTTAGGGAGTCCAGTTTTAACCTGGAGGTCCTGCTTTTAAATCCCTTTAAGCTCTTACCCAATACAAAGGGCTAGTTGGTGGTTTTATATATCTGTAGGTTTACCAATGATTAACTGAAGCAGGGTCTGTGGGTTCCCATGTTACCATAAAAAAAAAAAAAAAAAAAAGAAGAGCATGGGATAATTTCTCAATGTTGTTTTCAGATGGCCTCGTGAAGCATATGGTAAGAGGACGATCACTTCATGATTGGGCATAATGAACTAAGGATGAAGCAAATGTTGAAAATCTCTTAAAAAAAAAAAAAGAGCAACTTGTTTAACCCCAGCACTTTCTAAGTAGATGATGAAATGATGAGACATCATTCACCACTTTCCTCTGCTTCTTACCATTAATATACTTATCTACTCCACCAGCCGGCCATGAAGAAGATGACCAGCATCCAATTTAGCCACCAAATATGCACTAAACCATTGGCAGTCCTACAGCTGATTGCAAATGTACTTGCTAAATTCTAGGGGTGCACAAAAAAGCTGCTAAACCGATTCGGACCGGTTCGGATCGTTTTTGTAGCAGATCGGTTCGGTCACGGTTCGGATTTTCTTCAAACCATTTGGTTCGATTTTCGATTTGAAGATGCAGTTAAAATGCTCAAATCAAACTATTTATATAAATATAAATATTTTTTATAAAATACATAAAGGAATATAAAAAACTACCTAAAGATAACTTGAACCCTCACTCTCTTGAAGCCCAACATCTCTCACCAATTGAAGTCCATTTTTTGTGAAAAAATAAAATAAAATAAAATAAGAAAACCGTAACTGAATCGGTTCCTTTCGGTTCGGCTTGAGCAATGGCCGGATCGATTTGGGAAAATAGAAAACCGATGGATTCGGTTTGGTTAATGGCTTCCCCTCTAAATCAATCGAAACCACCCATATACGCCCCTACTAAATTCCATTCAAAATTTGTACTTAGAAAGCCCATCACCTATTAGCATCATCATCAAAATTTTGTGGTCAGCTCCATCAAAATTTTCTGTGCAATTCTAGCAATTATAGAATTTCAACACTTAGAAAGCCCAGCACCTATTAGCATCATCTACAACATTAGATCCTTACCCCTTCAGTCTGTCGAAGCATAATGAAGTAACAAGATTCTCACAAACCAACAAAATACAACCTCCATCCATATTTACATCAACACGCATGAAATAAGGATAACCTCGATTCATGTTCTGATATTCCTATTGTTTGCCGACATGCTCTACAAGGAAGCTGAAAGCCTATCTATAAAATATATTTTTAAGTACGCACTGTAAAAAAGGTCTAATTCCTGCAAAAAAAAAAAAAAAAAAAAAAAAGGGCTTGTCTTAGCACTGTAAAAAAGGTCTAATTCCTGCAAAAAGGGCTTGTCAGATGCAATCAATGAGTTCCACAATTAGTTTCTTCATAGGGCAGATCTGGACTTGCTGTTGGCCCATTCCCATATAACTTCATAAGGCTGTACCGGATCCCCTTTCGCTGCACACTTATCTGCCTGATGTTGCGTGTTTCTCCTAAAAACAGCAATCTGGGAAGCAAAACCTGGCTCCACTCCAGCCGTTCCACCAACCCCACCAAACTCGACGCTGTAATTGTGTTTCGAGGCAAGATTTGAAGCCCAACTGTTGAACTGCTCTCTGGTCCACTCAAACTTGTGATCATGGTTGCGGAATTTGAAAGATTGTGGCTGAGACTTCTCTTCTGGATCCTCATCTTTGTTCAGCGGAGAGTTTCGCTGGAGTATTGGATTATATTCATAGTTGGGAGTCGACACAATGAGAATCCGCGGACAGAACATACCAAGTGCAATGTCACCAAACATGCACGCCTGATCTTCTTGCATATGCTCAATTACCTGTGTGAAATTGCACAATATAAAATTTGTTCTCAATGATTTCAAATGACAGCACATTAATGAGTAGACTAGGATTACTAAGAAACCAAAATAGGCCATATTCAAGTTGGCCTTTCCTACAAATCAGTAATAACAACTTTCGCAGCAAGAGTAGATCCAATACCTCTAAACAAGTGCCTATGTCAAATCCATACAGCCGGGAGTCAAAATCTGTAATTGACCCATCAAATAGCACAGCAGATCTGATACTCGCATATTGCATACCAGGATCAGAAGCAACACTTAGTTTTGAATGAAGAATCTGCAACATCAAGGCCAATGTGTTTCCTTAGGACCAACATCAACTTAAAAGGCATACAAGCACAGAACAACCACTTCATTACAACAAGGGTAAGGCACAGACATAGGCAAATAAATTTGCTTCTCTAAGCTTTTAGTTCTTGCCAGGAGAAATAATTTTCTTCGTAAAAAGAAAAAGAAAGTACATGTGTAAATTCCAATAAGAAAAAAACGTATGTGCAAAATGACAAGATTTAAGTCTTTAATAAAAGAAATGGTCACTTTTCAAATCACACTTTTCTAAGTAAAAGAGGTCATTATTCAATTCAGACCTTTGCTGCACGGGTGAGACCCTTCCGTGAAATGTCGACACCAACAATCTCTTCTAAAGCAGTTGGATGCTCCAATAAGGAATCCAATAAACTACCAGACCCACATCCAAAATCAACCTATGAAAACCCAAAGAAGGAAAAACTCAATAATGTCAACCATGGGAATTCGAAGGAACACAATAACCAGTAGTTACTGATCCTGGAAAGAAACATGGACGGTACCAATGTAGAAGCATGAGATTCGTTAATGTGTCTTAACGCATACTCCACCCGCTGTTTTGATAGAGGAGGGCTGAACAATGCCTGTTCAATTCTGTCTTCCAAGGGCTCTGTTACCCGCAATAACTTTACAGAGTACTCCAAGCAGCAGCCTTCTGTAACAGGAATACTGCCTTTTAGCAAAATATATAACTTTCAAAACATGATGTGGATAGCAATACAAATCTACAAAAGGTCCTGTAATTGATGGTATGCATTCCCTACAAGTAGGATCAATGGCTCAATTATCCAGACCTCACTGTGAATGATAGAGGTCCAAAAAGTCATCCAAATATGGTCTATGGTCTTAAATCTAAAGCCATCCGGTTATGTGCACTATTCCAATATTTTTTTAACATCTATGCTCTGTAAATCTGAAACTTTTGAAGGGGTTAGAGCATCCCACCCAGTGGAGCATACTATGCCATGTGCCAAATTAAACAAACTGGCATTTCAGGATGCCTATCTCAATGATTTTTTTTGGAAAAATATAACAAAGTTAACATAAAAAATTACTGTTTATTTTACTATTTTCAACATTTCAAAAAAATTAGTTAGCAGAAAAGCAAACTCACCTAAAGATAACAGTGAAAGATCTTTTGCAGCTTCACCAGCTGCAGCCAAAACCAAATCCTTGGAAGGCATTTCTGTAACAAAACGAGCAGCTTGATTCACAGACATCTGAGTTACACACAATTCAAGCTGGTGAATTACAGCACCCGTTCCTATCTCAAATTCGAACTCATCTTTGCTTTCAAGAGGTTCACCCACATATTTACCCTCCCTCGACAAGGAAACCATATAACTTACACATGCTAGAGATCCTGTAGTTGGAGAAATGCCCGAATCTTCACCTTCGACATTAAAAAGATTTGCTCCATGTCCCTGCTTAGCATCAGACTGATCTCCACATGGTAATCCTCCTAATGAACTACATTTCCTAAATACCATCTTCTGGGGTACACTATGAACAGATGCACATAATGCAAATTCCTTGGAGAAGTTTTGGGCATCAATATAGATGCCATGAACATTGCCCAAAGTAGACAGCTTCTCTACAGGCATATCTAGTTCTTTGAAGTAGTTCTTTAACCATGTCAAAACTTTCAAAGAAGCAATCTGAATGGCATCACTTTGTTTTCTACAAGAATCTTCAGTAGAATATTGAATAACAACATCCTGACTCCTCGACAATATTTTTAATTCACAACCAAAAGAAGAATGTATTCCTGATTCTACATCGCCCGCATCAATCAGTCCATTTCCAACTTCAGTTTCTTCATTTGACTTTGATGATTTCAATCTTTTAGATGTTTTAACCATTTGTGAGGGAGGTTCCGACGTATCTGTACTTTCTGTTGAGAAAACAGGTTCTGATAATCGATGCTGACGACAAAACATGCAGAGAAGGTCCCGCGGAAGGGAACCCCTCCAATTCGAGCGGGTGGTAAATGTAATTGGTAAGTCTGCTGCAAGTATTGCTTCTCTTGATAACTTATAGTTTCCATCGGGTACTCGACCGATGAGCATCCTGGAGAAAAGGTCAATCATGAAAAAATCATCCCGGAGACAAATGAAGTCGCAAGTGTAATGCAATTACAAACAATTGTATGGAATGCAACAAGCAGCTTGTTTTAGCATAACTTTTTTCTTTTTTTTGGATTACCCACCATATCTCCCGCCCAGCCAAGCCCAGGAGCCTTTTTGGCCCTAGGCTCGAGAGACGCTTGATTTTGGACAGCCGGGAACTAAACCCTAGGGGCACATTCAAACCCTCCTACCCACATGCACCGGGTAAAACTATTGGAGGTGGCCAACAAAGGTAGGTGTCAAACACGACCTCTCCACTTCCTGAGGCATAGTGTCCTTGGCCAACTGAGCTACCACTCGTTGGCTTGTCTTAGCATAACTATTATATATATATGTAGCTAACCAGCTTTTATTATCATTCTTATTTTATTTTATTTATTTATTTTTTTTTGAGAGAGAGAGAGTGCATACAAAATATATCACATGATAAACCCATCCATATGTGCATACTAGGGAAACCAATCAGTACTTACAAAATAAGGAGGTGCTATTCTTTTCTTCACAACAAATGATTTCTTTTTTTGAAAAATCAAATGATGTCTTAAATATATAAATAAAATACACTAGCAAATGTGAGTAGTTGACAACAGAATAATTGCTATCCTTACAGTGACCAGTAAGTAAATAAAACATCATTGCTGGAAACCCTTTTCTTGTGATTGGTACCATTGCTAGACTTGCAGACTTACAGGAAAATGTGATATAATCAAAGGTATTCATGCGTCAGGGCTACCATTTAGATTCCCTGTGACCCAAAAACAGGCCAGTCCACCCATCAATTTTCTCACGTCTCGATGAAAACAACAAAGTCAAAGGAAACAAGCAATAGTCCCCATTCAGCATGCACTCATGTCCCACCAAATGAGTGGGTCACACCAAATTTATGCCAGGGAATCAGCTCTACAGAGTACATTGATGATCAAGCTTGCATTAGGACTAGGGAAGAAAATAGGATGGGTTCAGGAAGAGTAAATGGTGTATGGACTGAACGTGGGTCCAGAATAGGATCCATACTTTATTGTAATTTAAAGACCTTTACCCATTACCCGATTAAGGACCAAAATCCAGACTCATACCCAATATAGTCGGGACGAGGCCTTGATGATGATGATGAACCAGAGACTTGGACCCAGATCTGATCAGCAGTAACCAGTAGTAATCCTACAGCAATAAGTTGTATTAAGTACGTCCTAATGCCTAAAATGATTGTCCTTAACCAGAAAAGGTTGCTATATGCCTTGAATTTCACACTTAGTATATATAATATAAATATTAAATATAGACATCCTGTTCAGGTAATTGGCCACATAGGTATGAACCTCATGCGACCTGAACTAAAATTAATTAGGGCTCAGGCCTGGACCCAGTTTAAAATGGGTTCAGATCCTGGATTCACACCCAAATTTTCCACATCGGGTGTTCTGTGTATCAGATATGCAGGCACCTAGGTATGCAGTCAATTTGTTAAGTACGTTCTAATGCCTAAAATGATTGTCCTTAACCAGAAAAGGTTGCTATATGCCTTGAATTTCACACTTAGTATATATAATATAAATATTAAATACAGACATCCTGTTCAGGTAATTGGCCACATAGGTATGAACCTCATGCGACCTGACCTAAAATTAATTAGGGCTCAGGGCCGGACCCAGTTTAAAATGGGTTCAGATCCTGGATTCACACCCAAAATTTCCACATCGGGTGTGCTGTGCATCAGATATGCAGGCACCTATATGCATCCTAGTTGGCACGTGAACCCTGACAGAAAGAATGTTGTAAAGACTACTTGATAGAAGCAAGTTCGGTAATTGGGCACATAGGTACGAACCTCATGCGACCCGACCTAAAATTAATTAGGGCTCAGGCCTGGACCCAGTTTAAAATGGGTTCAGATCCTGGATTCACACCCAAAATTTCCACATCGGGTGTTTCTGTGTATCAGATATGCAGGCACCTATATGCATCCTAGTTGGCACATGAACCCTGACAGAAGGAATGTTGTAAAGATTACTTGATAGAAGCAAGTTCGGTACGGTCGTTAGTTTTTCAGATGAGGTTAGTGTCAGAGAATATTCGAATGCTGTTCTACCATGAAATGCACTCCAAGCACATAAACACAGCAAAGATAGTGTAAAGTTTTAAAAAAGAGTCTTTATTAGCAAAACTTGAATCTAAAAATTGGTTCATTACAAAATAAAATTGAAGATATATGACGCATAGGATGAGAATAACAGAGCTGTCTTGTCCGAAATCTAGAATTCAAGGAACCACTCAAATGAGAAATGTAAACCCTCAAAACGAACCTGTAATAGGTACCTAGAGATACGTCCTCATGATATAGGTCCGGAAACTTCCACGTATATCCAACACTTGCCAAGAGTACATCTCCGTGAATATTTTGACCAGAAAAATAAGAAGCCCTTACATTGAATGAAGTTCCCTGACTGACAGTTTCATTCGCAGGTGAAAGCAGCTCCAAAGATAAATCAGAAACCAAACTTGGATCCTCTGGAGCAGGAAAATATAACCTCATCTCAGAAGACGCTTTACCAACTGTCCTGTATGCCATACGTATTGTTTAACATTAGTACTATGTAAACATTATGAATGCATGCTTTGAGGAATAGAAAGTAATTCAACCATCTTCAATTATACCAACCTTGAGACAAGAACCCGAGAACAATCCATGACCCCAAGTTTTTGTGCAATAACATCCAAGTAGTACTCTTTAGAAGATACATTAAGAGTCAATGTTTCAACATCTTTCTCCATTGACTTAGGAATAAGTATGGCTTCCATCTGGACATGCTCTGTAGAACCTGAATTGCCATCAGAACATGTCTGCATGATCTCTGAAGAGGGTGGATTCAGTCTCCGTATCCAAAGTTCTCCTTCAGAAACACGAATGGAACCAGATAGACGTGCAGCCTTCATAATAAGTGATATAATAAGGTAAGGGTTCAGTTCTGATTTCAGGTCGATGGATTTGCATAAATTTATAAGCTTAACATCACATGCAGCCAGGATGGAAATGGGAACTGAACCACAAAGGTTACCCTCTCTCCGGAGTGCAGCTCTGAAATGATTGCTCAGTGGATGAGATGACAAAAGGAACTTCGCCCCAAAAAAATATAAAAACAAAGAGAGTAAAAGCAAGTTAGTAAGATCCAGACCGATCCAAGATTTTTCATTTTTTTAAGTAATAGATACTAATATAAAAGAAAATGAAGTACATGAGATAAGGGAACAATAATAGGAAATAAATGGTATAGTATAGGAGCCTCATACCAAAAATAAATAAATAAATAAATAAAATTGCTATAATCAGGTTGCTATTTTAGCAGCAACCAAGCATACAATTGTCTAATTAACATCAACCCATAAGCAAACTCATCAATTCCAATAAGAGAAATCAGGCAAGATCACCAACCTCATCTGTAAATAGATAAGATAGACGTGATACTAATTCATCCCATATTTCCTGTACAGTGAGATTATTTCTCATTGGCTGGATACCTAGCTGCATAAGGAACAAAACAATAAATGACATAAAGACGATTAAACAAGGAAATAGTGAATGCCAAAATCATTTTACATATGTGAAATCCTATAAATCAGCATATGAGAAGTAGTTTGCATTCCTGTGCTTTTTAACTTGACTGGTAAAACACAAGGATTTTATTAACAATCACTCACTTCTATCTTGAGAAGCAAACAGCAATTTTATTTATTTATTTATTTTTTCTGTTGATGAGACAAGAACATTGCTAGCAACCAATAATTTAGCTTTGATGAGAAAAAGGAGCAATTTTAATAGATGACATGAGTAGTCTGTTATCGACCACTCATCAAGCCCAAAAGCAATGTAAGCATATATTACAATGATGAGATGTTCAAAGAAACAAGTAAAAGCATGTTAAACAATGATGAGATGGCAAGGGAACCCGCAATAGAACCAGTATACATATAATCCCAAAATGGTTATGTTGAAGCTACAAAGGAGTCATTGAAGTAGTAATTTCAAGTGGTATAGATAGATGTAGTGTGTGATGCATATACTCTCAATCATTGCAGAAACTAAGCAAGCACTCGCACCTTTTCTATCGCCATCTGTGCCGCAGATTGCTCTGCATCCTTTTTTCTAGTGAAGGTGCCTGAAGTGATGCTAAATTCAGGAAGCTCCAAACAGCAACGATACAAAGGCTTGCTCTTCTGCGGGATAACCAATCCAGGGCACTCATTTTCCACGGACTCCTTCACTTCCTCCGTCCTATACAATGCTTTGGCACCATATTTCTGATGTATCAGAGCCTTTGGAGTAACTGTTCTTACTGTTACAGGAGGGTTTTCTCCAGTTTCCATCAATCCCGCGGGAAAATTAACTCCTGTTCGACCTGAAATGTGACATGAGAATTGGTTACAAATGACAAATGACAGAACCCTCGAATAGTATAATGCCCCATACACCAAACAAGAGAAACTGAAACGCATGAGTTCACTGATTCCTGCAGAATACTGCTGGAAACTATTGAACCAAGATACAAAAAAACTGCAGAAAACTTGAGAAACTACAGATATCAAAGCAGAAGATATGAAAAACCATTAAAACATCACCGCAAACGTAAATTTACTGATCATTCAAGAACAAAGACGGAAACTTTTTCCTTACTTGATCTGTGAAACATCAAAATCACATGCAACCATCAAGAACAAACAAAATCATAAGAAACTGGGGAAATCAAAAAATAAAAGAAAATTGCAAGGGTCCAGGAAACTGAACAAGAGGCCAGGAGAAGAAAAACATATAAATCCATGAATTCACTAAATTCTTTGATACAAGCAAGCAGCAAAGATTTCCAAAGATAACGCTCAGAGATCCTCAAAACCCTAGAAATCATGGAAGAATCCCTAAGCTTTCACAAACAGAGATGATTATGTCCGATTTCAAGGATTCTTCAAGAATACTGCTAGAAATCATTAAGCTCGACCGCAGAAATCACGAAAACCGTCCTTCGAGAAACTCAAGAAACCTGTCGTCAATGTCATTCCAAAAACAAGAAACGCAAGAAACCAAAGGAACTACAAAATCAAACCAATTTTTTTAAAAAAAAAACTCTTCAAGAGCATTGATGGAAATCATCGAAAGTGGGAAACAAAAAAATCTTCCAAAATCACAAATTTAAGAAATCTCAAAACCTAAAACCATAGCAGAAACCCTAGAAACCAATCCAAACGGCCACATTACATAAAAAGACCACGCTTTCGCGTGTTTTTCATCAACAATGACAGAAATCTTCATCAGTTACCGAAGATTTTGTTCAGGATTGTTGAGAAATCGGGAAGTATTCGAAAGGGTTTGGAGAAGAAAATCGAGTGGTTTCACGGAGAATCAAAGAACGAAGAAGCTGAGAAGATTAAAAAGGATGTGAACGTGAGGGTTTTAGCTTTTCTTGGGGGCAAAGGCAGGGGGGAAAAGGAGGGGTTTTGCAGATTGAGGAATATTTTTGGCGTTTTTGGACCGGCAGTGGCAGGACACATTAGTAACGGACAGTGGGGGTGGGTACGGCAAAGGAGGTTTTAATTCATGAATGGACGGCTGAGATTTTCCTGATCATATTATCCGATTTGAATACTGCCAGCTGTTGAAGACTTGGAGTACACGTTGTCAGTGGGTCTTCCTTCCTGGGCCTAGGTTGAGTCTAGGCCATAGTTTTAAGAGTCCAGCTCCCCATTGAAGGATGAAAGTTCGAAAATTTTCTCAATTGGAAAATGTTCACCTATGAGCCACCCAATGCAAGATTATCAATGAATCAATCCCCTTTGATACTCTTTTAAATAGCAAATTCACACTTAGAGCCCGTTTCTTTATCAGAATTCCAAGAATTCATGTCCGAGAGAATTTCAAATTCTCCAAAAGTTGTCCCCTTGTGTGGAATTCCAAATTCCTCTTTTCTATGGAGGATTTGAAATTCCAACAAATGGTATAGAGAGTGGAATTTCAAGAATTCCAAAAGGTCTTTTGGGTGGTTGGAATTTGAAATTCTAATGAAAGAAACACAGCATTTCAAATGCCAGGGGACAAGATGTCACATCACGTCAGATCATATCCAAAAAACCCCAACCTCTCAAATTCTAGTTATAAATTCCGGTAAAGAAACAGGCCCTTAGTGAACCCTCACTTGTTAAGATGCGATTTAAACTTAACACAGTTAAATTAAGGGCCGGGATGATTTAGTGGGACTGATTTGTTTAGATCTCCTGTCCATGAGAAGACGTTTTCATATGCTCTTTTCTTATTGATGAATTTGCATCTAAGTGGACCGTACGTGTTGGAGCCGATATAAGTTATATCTAGTATGCTTGTAGGAAATATCTTTTGTAGGGAGGGTAGGTAGAATCATGGAGAGGTCTATTTATTGATAAGGATCCACAAACGGACTATCCGAACCCTGTCAGCAAACTCTTTGGAGGCCACCTTAAAAGGTTCAAGCGGAAATCAAGTTATAAAGGAAGAAAACTCTAACCGTGTCGTCGCTGCATCAAACACGTCGAGCGTGGCGCTGGATTTGCCGGCCACCCTTTTTCCATTGAATCCTGCGCGGCACAAACGCCCCTTAAGATTCAACCAAAATTCGTAAATAGCAAATATGCAAGAGTAATATAGGTGAAAATGAACTTATTATGCATATGGTCAATGTTAGGGTAGTTTTAAGTCCTATTGGAGTAAAACTTAAGTATTGGAGACATTCCATATAAGGTGAGGGCAATCATTTTAGGCATTTAGGGTTTTCAAAAGTTGGGCCCCTCCATGGACTTCCACTCGGTGAATTCACAAATATTATGAGTCGGAGATGTGGAGGACTTGACTCATAATTAAAAACTTTGAGGGCCAGTTTGGATGTATGGTGAATTGAAGTATGGTGAGGTGAAGCATCAAATCAAGATAAAATAAAATATAAGGTGTTATGATGGTGTTTTGTTTTTAGTTGTTTAGTTTGGAATCTTTTTGACTTTTTGTATAGGAAAGTGGAGATTTTTTGTCTTTTAGTGGAAAAAGGAGGTTGCTTTTTTTACTTTTTTTTGAAAAAGATGGAGGGAATTTTGAAATTGTGTACTTTTGATATGACCCATTGTCTTTTCTTATCCGGATAATGGAGGCTTTACCTCACCTCACCTCACTTCACCACACATCCAAACACGCCCTGAAAGGTCACAGAGCCAAGCAACTCGAAAGAATCTAACCCCGACATGGGCTGCATGTCTGCACCTGTATGTAAATGTAACTCGTGTAACATCACCATATGCATATTTGTTTAAGAGGAATGTTTATGTGCATTCTTCTCTCTCTATAAAGTGAGGTACACTTACGTAGTTTTTCCTCTTTTGTATGAACATTCTTCTTTTGCATATGAATATACATGACTTTCTTTCTTCTTCTTTTGCACATGACTATATCCAATTTTGTATAATTATGTATGTGTCCCTCACCATGTGGTGGCTGAGGAATGGATGCATGTACACATTCCTCTTTGTTTACACTCATTTACTTCACATGCACAAATGAGGTGCATAAATAACATGGTAATAATGTGTAAATGGGGCCATGTTTAACTTAAATTTTTATACCTTATGAGACCATATATTTTTTTAAACAATGATGGTAGGATTAAAATCCATCAATCACCTTCTATTTTTTCAGACCCATGAGCTCCAAATTCAATCAGTTACATATGTTGGGTTGTTGATGATCAGCATTCTTCTCATTTGACTTTTTTGGAGCGATCTAAATGTCTCATTATGACCTATTATGAAATATGGTTAGATAAATAAGACCTTCTATTATAGGGTTGTGAATGTCCTATTATGAGGTGCATAAATATGATCAACATGGTGTGCAATCAGTCCCATGAGATCCAAATTCAATCAGTGTCACTTATGTTGGGTTGTGGATAATCAGCATTGCTCTCATTTGAGGGTTTTTTTTTTTCTGTTTGAGTGATCTAAATGTCTCATCTGAAATTGACAACCAAATTCACTATTGATCTCCAAGTCCGTAAGACGGTAAGAGACTTCCTGCATGAAAACCGATTCCTCTGAATTGAGAGAGGGTCTCTTCTATTACACGTGGTAATTAACTTATTTTCATGTAGAATGTTTCCTGCACAAGTCTGCAGGTGAAAAAAGCTACACTGACGAAATTGAAGACTTCTAGTGTGGAAAAATAAATAAATAGATAGATAGAACTGCAATTAGGTCCATTTCACACTGGTTCTATTGTGGGTTCTTAATGATTAAGATGGTTCTAGCAATTTTGATTTCGGGCAAACAATCCAAGGACCATTTTCAGTAGAACCAGCCCAAGCAGGAGCTTTGGTCCATAAAACACAATAGATGGAAAGGCAACCTTACCAAAAAAATGAAAAATAAATAAATAAATTTTGAGACTTACCCAAGTGATCCAAGATGAGATTAACTGAACAATGGCATGCAAACCAAATGAACAACCACCTATGAACCAAACAATCAATTACCTCATCCATCTCCTAACAAGCCACAAAACTACATCCTTGCCAATATATATTACAACATTTCAATAGCCTTTAAAGAGAAATTAAAGGCCCAAAGCTGCTGACTCAGCTGGTAAGGGACATCAAAGTCGTAAAGGGGAGGGTAACTGGGTTCAAGCCTAGGTTAGAAGGGTGAGGCATTGGCCAATAGCACCTTAAAGAAAATAAGTTAGATAAGGTACCTTTAGGAGGGAAGATGAATCTAACCAGAAGGGAAAAAAAAAAAGGAAGCTTCAAAGAGTGCAGCAGTCAGGCTAAAGGGGCTGCCAGCATTCCATTTTCCAGATAATTAGTGTCTAACTGAAATCAGATGCTTCTCATATTGAGGAAAGATCTTCGTAAACAGACTTGATTCCTGGCCTTTCAGAAACAGGGCGTATGCATCTCAAAGCTATCCCTAAAACCTCCTTCATGCTTTTGGCCACTGCAGGATTGGCAATTTCTGGTGTCAGTATTGGATCAAAGCAATCTGGACCACGCCCTTCAGCTACCCTCAATCGCACCCAATCTGTCAAATCAATCCCACCCTCCTCACCAGAGACCACATCCCCTGCACATCTCCCTGTAAGGAGCTCCAGCAAATTAACCCCGAATGCATACACATCTGACTTAAACGAAGGTGACGGTTTCTTAGCAGCTGCCAACTCCGGTGCACGATAGCCAAGCACACCCGCATCAAGAATCTGTTCAACTGTACCTGCTTGGGTCATTAGGCGATGTAGGCAATAGTCAGCAACACGGGCATTGAGGTCAGGTCCCTCTAACAGTATGTTTGTTGCTTTGAGGTTCCCGTGCGGGACAGCACGGTCAAAATGGAGATAGTTCAGGCCACGTGCGACATCAACAGCTATTTTGAGCCGTTGGGCCCAGGTCAGTGGTGGACCTTTCCTTCCTGGTCGATCTGAAGCCAGCAAAGAGAGAATCAAAATTCATGTTACAAGGAAAGCAGAATACAATTTTTACTGAATGCGATATCAATAGTAAAAATGGGTATTCATTCTGCTCCCATGTTACTACTATAACTCATCCAATATAACAAAAATAAATAATAAAAAGGTGCATATAGACATCATGAAAATATTTAACATTTGGAGAAAATTGCACATCACTGTTAAGTATGTAAAAAACCATAACTCGGGATAAGAATATGCCACTTACTGCTCACCATGAATTGTAAATGAAAATATGGAAATGCGCATCATTTCAAATCATATACCGAGTAAGATTTATCTCTTGGATATAGGTCCAATGAAGTACTTTGAAGCATAGGTCTTTTAGTGGGACATGTGCACTTCAACCCACTAAGGTGGACCCACTATATACGGATCAGGCTGAAAAATAAGAATGGTCACATGTACAACAGTGACCATGTCTATTTATAGCCTTCCACTTTCTCCTACTTGTAATCTAGCTGGTAAGTTGCATGGCCTGATTTTGGACTTGTCATTTCAGACTTTTGGTGGATGAATGGCAGGTAAATGTACAACAGCACATGCTGCAGAGACCCCATTCAATAATTTCCATGTAATCATCCTTTGTAGTATATATTTCTTACACAAAAAAGATGGAAGATTTATATCTCATTGGTGAAACTTTCACCAAGAAAAATGACGTGAATGAAATATATGCATAACTGAGACAACAGAAGTGTGGAATAATTTTTCAGATGCTTATATGCAAATGTTGATTATTGAATTTTTTGAATGGTAATTGCAGAAGTTTAATTGCTTTCAAATGATGACAGATCATGCTCAAAAACTGGGAAATTCTACTGAATGAATCAAACTGATTTAAAAAAAAAAAAAGCAGTTAATTTGCACAACTTCTGTAGCTTGGGTGAAATCTAGACCATTCATGTGCTTGGTTTTGCTATCAATGGCCCATACCTCTAAAAGGATTTTCCAATGAGATGATCCAAGACACCAATTAGAGGACTTGTGCCCATATGGATGTAAAAGGCTCGATAATCACACAGGTAGAAACAAAAGTTCATTCTCAATTATACTATTTCCAGCCAAAATAAATAACAGAATCTAAAAAAATAACCATCCAGCAGAATGCAATCTGAAAAAAAAAAAAAAAAAAGGGGGGTGGGGGGGGGGGGGGGTGGGCTTTAGCAGTAAAAGTCAATACAAACTAGACTTCCCACATAGAAGCCAGCATAATGCAGTTTCCACTACTGTGCTATCTCAAACTCCAGAGGCCAGCTCATAAGCATGTCAGTAAATCTCGGCAGTGAGAGATAGCAACTTGTTAATACATGTAGGTATGCGGCGTATGCCAACTAATGGTAGCAACATGTGCTGAGGGAGAAAACTTACCATAAAGAAAGGTTCCAAGACTTCCGGGAGAGATATAATCTGACAGGATGAGCTTTTCATGCTGAGTAGGCCCCCAGTAGTATCCACGCAATCCCACCACATTTGGGTGCCTGATGTTAGCAAATTTCCTTGCTTCCTTTGCAAACTCCTTTTTCTGCTTTGCCACCCCTTCTCTCAACCATTTCACGGTCAAGAAAACCCCATTATCCAGAGTTGCCTTATAGGAAGTTCCATGGCTGCTCCTCCCCAACACCTCAGCCGGTGCCCTTGACAATTCTTCTGGTGTCAGGGAAATCGTATCATCCAAGAAATACAGCTCCCCAGCCAACCGATCTGGGGATCGGACATCCAGCCTCGCCAGAGTTTCAGGTGTGAATGACTCACCTGAATCCGGCGACCATGAGAACTGGCTGTTCTTTGATGGAGAGAATCCAGCAACTGCTGCCATTTTCTCATCTGGGCTTATAATCTCAGACGATGAACCCTTACGTGTTGCCATAAGATCCTCAGCTGATACCACCAAAGCACCACCTGCATCTCTGCTTTTGAAGCCAGCTAAATCCTGCGAACTCGGTCTCTGCATATCTCTACTTTTAATGTTATCTGGGTGAGTCCCACTCCTTGAAACCCTACGGTAATGTATGAAAATGGCTAGCAAGATGAGGATGATTGCAGCAGCCACACATGGTATAATCACTGCCAATTTGATGATGGTTTTGATAGGTTTTCTAGTAGGTTTTCTAGAAGGAGAACCGCCAGATCCGGGTGGACCACCTGGAAACACTAACCCGGAATTCCCAGGATGGAAAGAAGAATCTGGGAACTTCCTCAGGTTTAATGGAACAGTCCCTGAAAGAACATTGTATGATACATTGAACGCTACAAGGGAGTCAGGCAAGCTTTCCGGCAATGGTCCAGTGAGTTGGTTTAAAGACATGTCAAGAGAAATGAGGGAATTAAGCTCTGAAATGGAGTATGGCACAGAACCAGAGAAGTTGTTTCTAGAGATGTTGAGGACTTGCAGATTAGTGAAGGAGCCAAACTCGCCAGCAATTGTACCATTAAACTGATTCCCAGAAATATCAAGAACCTGAAGGTCAGATTTACCGGGCAAAGGGGGAGAAAAACTAATGCCTCCGATGAGCAAGTTGTTTTGAAGATGTAATTCATGCAAAGTGTTGGAAGTTAACAAGTCGGTTAGAAGAGGACCACTGAACCGGTTGAAACTGAGATCAAGGACTGCGAGCTTGGGATATTGAGTAAGAACTGTAGGAAGATCACCCACAAAAGAGTTACTGGAGAGGTTGAAGTAATTCAGTCGCAAAAACTGTGGAGTGGCCTCAGGGAGGTATCCTGTCAGCTGATTGTGGCTCAAATCAAGGAACTCAATGGGATTTCCCCATTTTGCAATCGCAGATAAGTTCCCAGATAACTGGTTATTTGATAAATCCAGCATTGCGCAGCTTCCTGTTAGCAACGGAAGTTCACCAGATATTCCATTTGATGAGAGATTAAGGATGCGCAAAGTCGTCGACTTAATCATATTAATTGGCCCTACAACATGAATAAATTAGAACATATCTCTGATAAGAACTGAAAGCAAACATATGTAACCAGAGTTCCATGGAAACCAGCCAGAGTGTAACAAATTCAACTAAAAAAAAAAAACTAAAGAAGAAAAAAAGAACAGCAGTCCTTGCAAATTATACTAGTGTATTCTGGCTATCCATGGTAGGTAGCAAATTCCCACCCTAAAAATTGTCCCATGACACATCTCAGCAGCCAATGGGAAGTCATATTCCTTGATTCCTACCAATTGAAAGAACTAACAATCTGGGCCCCTAAACCGAAAAGGGAACAGATGGAAACCATGGTTTTCACAAAGCCAAGCTATATCCTGGTTTCAGCCTTCTCGGATGCATGATACATTAATTTTGTTGCTCTATACTGATATTTCTTATATTGGATGAACTGCTAGAAACAACAAGAAGAATCCCATTCACGTCAGTCATATTGGCTGACCAATCTGTCAACTTCTCAGTTTATATTGGACCTGGTATAAATTAAAACTAAAAAGAATTATACAGAGAAAGGGACTGACTGATACATTTCACTAAAATGACCAATTGTATAAATCAACACTAGTTTCAGACATGATTAGAATTACTGTTAAGTAGTTAGCCCGTCACAAGTCTTTAGCACGCAGTGACTGGATTTATCAAAAACAGGCTTTGACTACAATTATTTCTAGCCATATCATCCACTAAAATTAAATTTGTTGTCGCTCCCATTTGAAACATGAAACAAATAACTCTGGAAAATGCCATTTCTCTTATAACTAAATTGGAGTTCCAGAGTACATGAGAGGTTCTTAGAGAATACCTGATAGATTGTTAGCACTCAGATCCAATTCAGTCAGAACCAAAGAGTCCCCTTGCAAAAGACCATTTGGTATAAACCCTGAAAACATGTTGTTGCCTAGCCGAAGAACCTCAAGATCATAGACAAATTCAAATCCAGGCAACTCCCCAGATAGCTGATTGTAGCTAAGATCCAACACTTTCAAACTCCCAAATGCTGGAAGCCCACCTCCACTTATCAGTGACCCAGTAAACTGATTGTTACTCAGATTCAAGTATTTGATGCTATCTGAAATGCCAAAAAGGAATTTCTGCTTCTGCGAACCAGAACTTGATAGCAAATTGCTGCTAAAATCAACATAAGAAGCATTTGAAAGAAGCAAGAATTTCTCTTCAATAGTACCATCAAATTGATTCTGATGCAGATCAAGTACTTCAAGATTTAGAATTTGCTCAAACCCAGTTGGAATCTTCTTCATAAACCCATTATAAGAGAGGTTAAGAGATACCAAATTGTTCAGATCAGTAATTGATGAAGGCAATGACCCCGTGAAGGAATTCCGGCTTAAATCCAGAGATTGGATTGAGCTAAGCTCACCAACTGAGTCGGGAATGGAACCAGAGAAATTATTCCCAGCTAATGACAGGTTCTTTAAGCTATCCAGCTTACCGATTTCTGGTGGTAAAGTTGAAGAGAAATGATTGTTGGAGATGTCCAGATACTCAATGCTTTTGAAGTCTCCTATGGTGCCTGGAAATTTTCCAGTAATAGAGTTGTTTGCCATGGAGAGCTTCACAAGCTTTGTAAGGTTCGCAAACACTCCTAAACCAACATCAGCTACAAGACTCAGGTTGTCAAGGACCACACCCGCAACATTACCACCATTACATACAATTCCATTCCAGGAGGCAGGACACCCATTGAAATCAATAGACTCTTCATTCCATGAATCACGGATATAACCAGTTGGATCTAGCTTGATTCCTTTCTTGAATTCAAGAAGCGCCAAAATGTCTGGCGAGGGGAGTTGAGCAATGGCAGAGATGACAAACAAGGGTAACAGCAGAAGCTGAGGGAGCTTCATCTTCAGCCTTTACCACAAGTGCATGAGTAAGCTGCAAGCAAAATTGAGAGAAGAATGAAAAAAAAATTGGTGGGCTTACATTAGAAAAATGGTGTGCTTAAGCTTCCCAGAGCAAGAATCCATGATCAATTAGGTTAGAGAAAGCCTTTTTTTCTTTTTTATTTTTTTTGCACAATAGCGAAATTCCAATGCATCTTGCCATCCAGCACCAACTAGAGAAGGAAAACTGAAATGTTTTTGATTCCACAGGAATGAAATTCAGTGAAGTCTGGGCTGGTTTTGAGAAGAAGACAAACACAATGAAGCACGGAAAAGCATTATAAGCAAACAGATTTGTAGTCATTCTAACAAAATTTGGATGGCTATACAACAAATGTGCATACATAAGTTCAAAATTACATACGCATAGTACAAGTTCCCAAGCTCCTGGCTAGAAAGACTTTCCTTTCTTAACATTTTAGTGGGGTTTAGACCAAAGCTAAAATTGTAATGCTCCTAGGGGAACAATATCTTTCCTGTTAAAATCACAATTTTCTGAAGTTCAAAGTAGAAAATCACAACAAACAGATTTCCAGCAGAAGCACAACAATAATAAATTACTTGTTCTTGCACCTACAGCATCTAAAGAAAATATTTTTTTTAAAAAAAACACCAGAAATCTTAAAACCACTGAGTGCCACAATCCATGTAAATCCATACTGGGTTTTGAGAGAAAAGAAAAACCATGCAAAAATAAACAAGAAAAACAGTTCCACTGTTGTCCAAAGAAGATACCAGAAATGTGCAAGATCCAAGCTTTACAAGAGATCTGTGACATTTCTCTGTTTCTTCATGTATCATATTACCTCCAATGTCATTTCTACAAGTTTCATGTAAAAACCATACTAAAATCTTCCCAAAAGAAAAAACATGTAATCAACAAAACTTCCTGTAATAAAAAAAAAATACCTGATCATACAAGCTAATCTCCACCAACGCCAAAGAAGAAGACAAAAAAATCACTACAACGCCAGCATATTCAAAGATTAAAGCTTCAAGAAACTGTTTCCACTTCCTTATAATGATCTTCACATCGCTCTAAAAGCATGGAGCCTAAATAACCGTACTTTCTGTGTCATTCAAACCCGACCAGAGAAGAGGAACAATAAGAAGAAGATGCTTTAAATGACAGTAGTACTGCTCAACCTCCACGAATCGTGTCGTTTTCAACTAATCTGACTTCTTCCTTTCAAGTTTAACTGCTAACTTGCTTCTTTACAGAGATAAGATTTACAGAAACGTTGAAAAGCATCGGCAGATGAATTACAAGACAAATCATCCAGTCAAAAGCTCAATGCATTAAATGCGACAACCTGTGAAAACCCTAATCTCATACAAAAGCTCGATTCGAGTACTCTCATCTCATTCTCACTCAAAAAAAAAAAACCCTTCAAAGCCTCAATCTTTCTGGGTGAAGTCACAATCTCTGCATTGCAGTTCATGAAGTTCCCAAACTAAATCTCTTGCAGTGGTCTCGAAGAACATTCAAAAAGGCCTCATCCTCTCAAGAAAACCCCAATCTTTCTCTCTCTGCAGCCCTAAAACCCCGCAATGCAGAGCGTATAAGCCCTAATCTCTCTCTAATCTTCACAAGCAGAAGCCCTAAATCCCTCTGCAATCTCTGAAACTCTTCTTTCAGAGAGAAAAACCCAAGCTTGGTGACGAAACCCTAGAAAACCCTAATCTGGTCACTACCTCTCTCTCTCTCTCTATCTGTCTGCTTTGCTCTGCTCTAAGAGACGACAGAAGAAGGGAAAGCTCCACATTTTTCGTTTGTTGTATTAAAATAAGCGGGAGTGTTTACCCGCCAAAAAATTAGAAAGAAAGGAGGGGGTAAAAGGGAAAAAAGGGGAAATTTTCAAATAAGGCCTTCAGATCTTGCCTTATTTTAGAAAAAACACTAGTTTCAAAACATTTAAAATTAGTCCAAAAATTTTTCTGGTAGATTTTCAATTAAAGACATTCAGTCATTTAAAGACATTTTCTAGTAGTTTCTTCCTCGAACTCTATAAAACATTCAAATTACCTTTCATTTAAAGCTATGTTGTGGTTTTGACGGCCGTTGCATACAACCGGTCTTAACAGTGGCGGACCTAGAATTTTCGATTGAGTGGGGCTAAACTTTTGATAAAAAATTTTTCACAAATCTTCCTTTCAAAACATAGCACCCCAAAAGAATAAAACAACGATAAAATATTTTAGACTCACATGATATTTGTCTCTCGAATTGAAATAATAATAAAAAATGAACAGAAACAGACTTAATTTGTTTCAAGACGAACAGAAACAGAGCATGATCACAAAATAGTAAATGAGAAAAGTTGCTTCAAGCCACGCAATTCGATTTAAACATACAGCGTCAAGCATTTCCATTAGCAGATTTCTCCAATCATTCCATCAATGCAATGCAATGCAATGTAATGCTACTTAAAACAATTTCCCATAAAGAAGAAAACCAGAGACTGATAGAGAGAGGACAATCGAGACAAATAAGAGATTAGGGTTTTAACATAAGTGAGAATGGAGAACTTGAACAAAGAGAAAATGCCTTATATGGAAGAGATCAATCTCAAGTCTTGACTTTCAGCGATAGAGATCTTGGGCCTGGAGGCCATTATACCAGCACTCAAAGGAATAAGGGGCTGGGGCTAACTACTAGGGGTTGAAAAAAGGAAGAACGAAGGCAAAGGATGTGAAGCTTTTATGGAATGAATACTTACGAAAGAAGAAGGGGTGGGGCGGTTATTTTGATACATGTGGAGAATCAGCAGGAGCCTTATTATTTTAGAGGGAACTCAAGATTTGATCTGGGGCGACCACCCCATATGCCATAGATGTGGGTCCGCCACTGGGTCTTGAAATCACCTTTCATTTAAAACTATAACATGTTTTTACGACCATTACATACAGCCAGTCGTCAAAGAGACGTCGGTTGTCCTCAATCACATTGATAATGTCGGAGAAAATGATAAAATATAGAAGACCTGAATGAGAGTTTTATTTTAATGTAATATAGATAGTTTAAAAAAATGAGGAAAAAAGTTGTTAGAAAATAGCTTTAAATGGGCAAATGTCGTTAATTAAAAATTTCATGAAGGAGTTTGAGGCTAATTTGAAAAGTTGTAAAAGATTATGTCCTTTTTTGAAATAAGGTAATAACTTAACACCTTATTTTAAATTTCTCAAAAAAAATGTATTGGGGACGTGAAATGGTTTTTAAAATCGACCATTTAAAGTTAATTGTCCCCTCCTCTCGTGGGAGGCTACGGTACGTCGCCACGTTGGCAGTGGGCCCACTTGGTTTGACCTGTTTTTCAATTTTACGATACGGGACAAAGGCATCCTATGTTTGTCGTCGGGCAGGGGAACGCAATTATTTTGCAACAGCCTTTTAGCCCATGCCACGTGTTTTGGATTTTTGGGTTGCCATTTCCAATGTCGTGATCTGACCGACCATTTTTAGTGGGCCTGTGGACAGTGTGATCCACTAGCCAGATTTCATCAATTTTTTTAATGTTATAGTCCGTGTTTTGATCGTAGTAATAAGAAGGTTACGATGGTATTTTATTTTTAGTTATTTAAAATTAAATATTTTTAACTTTTTATATGGAAAAATTGAATTTTTTTATCTTTTAGTGAACAAATGTAATCACCTTATGATTTTTTTTTAAAAAGACGGAGGGTGTTTTCAATTAAAGTGTTTTTAATTTAATACTTGACTTGATTTGAATTTACTAGACAAGTAAAAT
Organism: Umbellularia californica; assembly: GCA_028538565.1. Classification (NCBI taxonomy): domain Eukaryota; kingdom Viridiplantae; phylum Streptophyta; class Magnoliopsida; order Laurales; family Lauraceae; genus Umbellularia; species Umbellularia californica. Next base: position 7,759,848 of record JAPQWN010000006.1, on the reverse strand, counting down.
CATCCAACGGGCCGTAAGGGGTAACTCAGTTGACCTAAGACCATAGTCTGCATTCAGAGTTTGTAAGTTTAAAACTACACTACTACACTGGGGCAACATGAGAGTTTATTCAGTTTCCTTCTGGACTCAAAGGAATTAATCCAACCCAAAGAATTAGGAACGCTCCAATAGCAAAATAAAAGGAAAAAAAGAAAAAAAAAAAACTATATGATCCCATATTGCATGTGGACATGAAGGGGTGATTTTTGCTGCTTGGATGAATCAACTCAAATCATGATAATTATAACCAATGCCTTGTCCTAACTTATATAAGTTGCCCCATAGAGCAGGACTACATGAAGAACATTCTCATTAAACTATGGAATAGCCCAAACAGCGTGGCCCATGGTATGATCAATCGAACAGTAGATATTACTCCAATTGAAATAAAATTTAAAATAATTTATAAACGGATAGCCTAGCCCACTCAGGAGATATCAGCCGTCATCTTATGCAATGCAGCAAGGAATCATTGGTCACTTGATTACTGGGACACCCTTTTTTCATCTTCTTAATTGGGTTTGTTTTTGTGTGGCCCATCCAAAGTGGAAGTGGGACACATTAGATGAATGGTGTGAATCAATCATCACATGTAAAAAGAGGCATATGAGTGGCAAGCATAGTGCAAGTGGCACACAGAGAGACTTGCAGCTTTTGCTTGCAATTCTCAAAAAATTGGAAATGATTCTGCTGTACAAAGGTTTTATATATATATATTATATAAAAGGAAGGACACAACAACTGCCCACCAACCAAATAACCGACCTTACCTTCCACTGTACTGGTGCCATTAGTTTAGGAAGGGTAGTGGGGTGGGCCCCACTGTGATGGTCCATGCCTTGATTGCCACCGCATTTGTTTTAATTGAAGCATTGAATTGCTTGTGGCATTTGTAAGGTCAGTGGATGAGGTAGCTATTGGATGGGAATGGTTGGCTTCATTTAACAGAATTTGGTAAGTGCCATCTAACTAAAGCAATCACCCACTGTTAAAAAGAGTCCACTGCATGCCCTTGATGTTAGGTGTGTCAGGATTCTCTGCACATTTGGGAAATGGAGAGAGGGGTTCTAATTATTTCCATTATCTCAAGTGCATGTGTGTTTATAAAATGGAATGAAGGCAGATTCTACACTAGAAACTCCTTTCTTTTGTACCCATTACATGATTATATTTAAATTTTCATAGTCAATTTTACTAGGGTCATTTTAGATTGATCACAAATAAGGGACTCCCTCCATTTATATTAGGAAACAAGAGAAATGTAAACTAATTAGTTTATTATGTGCTCTAGATATAGTCAATTTAATGGTGGCTATCTTAATGATTTCGGTAGTGATTTATATGTTGATCACTGTATGAATTATCTTGAAAAAGCAGGCCCCAACAAGCATTTAATGAGGGCACTACACCCCCTAATATACTGGCCATAGTTGCACCAAAAAGTGATTAAAAGTTGAAGCCCTAAAGGAAACGGCCTAATATTTTAGGATTCTTAATTTACCGTAAAAACTTTATCATAATAATGGTATAATAGTGTCTCCTTTAATTGTCATGCATTGAGTTGAGTCTGCCAATAACGAGTGTTTTTAAATAAAAATACCGATGCACTATGCACTTCAAAATGATTTCTCTAAACAAAATCTTTTTGAGGACTCACTCCATGCAATTATAGCATCTGACTTGCAAAGAAATGTAATGTAAAAATACTTCTTTGTGGAGAATAAAGATGATACTTTGATTGAAGTTTCTTTTTAGGTAAAAGTATGCATCATTTAAGAAACCTTTCAAACCTTTATTGCCTCTCAAAGTATGAGCTCTTGTTTCTTCTTACCTATGTTAGATTATCCGCTCCTACCTTTCTCTCATTCACATAATTAGCAATTCTCCAATTCTATATCTTTTTTAAGCTACCACTCTGTTTAATCTCTTTTATCAGCTACTGACTACTCCGCCTGTGTCTTCAAGTAAAAATAAAGTGAAAAGTGTAAGTAAAAAGGATTTCACCCATTTCATTTGTCTCAATGAAAGCTGTATATTGTGTTGCCATTACAACATTATAGGAAAGAGTAGTGTGTATCAAGAATTCAAGATGATGATTAATAAAAGTTAGGAAAGAGTCCTTTTGCCATTGAATGCTATTTGAATCAAGGATGGAAAACCCCAATTATTATGCAAAACTATGCCTTCTGTTTTGGATAGACCCACCAAGAAATTTTTTTTTTACATGAACCTCTAAGGCAAGTTTTCTAGTTCCACCGCTCTTTGAAGCATATTGTGTTCCTATCAATTTGTCAGCATGCCCTCGCAAGCTCAATTGGTGGTTTGCATGTTAAGCTTGGATTTACTGATTCAAACAAATAATGAAGAGCCCCAGGACAAAAAAAAATCAATTATTTGGTTTTCAAAGGACATACATATTGAAAAGTATTTACGTTACTTCTACTAACACCTCAACATTTTGGTAGGAATAGTTAGCTAAAGAAATTTAAGAATATAATAATTATTAAGATCTTTGCAAGCAACTTTTTAACATAGAAAATTAAAAATGTATGTACATAAGTTAAATGAAATTCATAAATATAAACAAAATAAACTATTTAAAGAAAAAAAAATCCAATAAGAAATATGAGACAAACAAAAGGCACATAATTTGAAATACAATGATTTTTTTAATATAAATCATTGCCGGATGATGCAGGTATGGTAAATATGATTTAGTGATTCCTATATTTAAGTTTATGAGAAATAAAAATAAACTTATTACATTCAAGATTAGTTTTATTATTGTTATGATTTTCTAGAACTAAAGATATAAGGCATGGGCTAGTCCCTATATACATATGGGTCCTAAATACATCACTAAATTGACATGTCTCGTGTACTTTTACACATTATATTAATTCAGTTATATATAGCATTCTTATTGAATGACATTTTGAACTAATGCCCCACATGAGGTTGCATTTTTTTCTCTAGCAAATACCCACAGGGACCCACCCACGCAGTCTTCCTTAATCCCTCACCATCAAAGCTAACAATAAGGATTTGATCCATGTTGTTTCTATAGAAAATAGGTGCCTCACCATGGAGCTACTAATAATGGATTGGAATGAGATTGTGTTTATGGGTAGATTAAATTAGTAAAGATCAGTTCCATGTAATGTCAAATAAGGATGTCGCTTTTTACATTTTTCAATGACATTAATTGTAAAAAATACTTTCAAGCAAAAAAAAAATGTAAATAATACCAATTAGATCACATGGCATGGGGCAAAGAAGTTATATAGCATCTTAAGCTGTAATTTAACTCGTAAAGGACATGGGTGTGTGAAAGAATGTGCATGAATTTGAATCACACTGTAACAAAACATAAAAGAAGAAGTTACATAACTCTTAATTTATGAGTGTCATATCATAAATTGTATCCAATATATATATATATATGTGTGTGTGTGTGTGTTTTCCTAATAAGAAAGACAACTTTATGTGGTCCACCTATGCGAGTGTTAACCATGAAGGGCACTAGGGATTGAAAGAATTTGATGAGGACTAGGTATCTGCAAAAAACCAACTTCATTAAATCTAACCCCTTCAACTTAACAGTTTATATTTGTAAATTTTTGCAACAGTTAAGAAAAAAAAAACCCCATTTTATATAGCAAAACATATTGGAAAGGGTTGTTTTTTTGTAAGCACCCCAATCCTCATTAGAATTTTTTAATCCCTCATGTCCTTTATTGTTTGCACTCATTCAAGTGAGCCACGTAAAGTCATCTGACTTATCTCACTATCTGGTGAGAACATTATAATAAATGTGTGAAGAGAGATCCCGTGAGAACATTTATAAGATGAGAGAGAGAGAGAGAGAGAGAGAGAGAGAGTGTGCGCGCGCTAACAAATAAATTTAACTAGGCATATCATTTTTATAAGAGTGAGGTTTATACAACTATCAAAAATAAAGGGAGGCACACAATATGATCGATCGGCAGATTGAATTAAAATGATAGGCACATGTAAGTTAAATTTGACTAGTTGGAAAAGGTCAATTCATGGATGAAGGAACATTTAAGAAATGTGAATAGAAGTGTATCTCGGGTTTGCCCTTTAATGAAAGCAACTAGGCTAAAGAACTTTAAGTGCGATCCCACTTTGAGTGTCACATCATAAATTGAATTCAATAATATATGATTAGGGTTGTTTAAAGGAGGAATAACTATTGAAAAGACAAGACAGAAACTTTTTTTTTTTTTTTTGTGAACAGACAGAAACTTTAGTAATAGAGTCCGCATCATAAACAAGGTAAAGACTTTCTTCTTTCATGGTTCAATAATGCTTCACTGATTCTTCAACAAATGATGAGGTTTAGTGTACATGTGTAAGAAGGTCCTTAAAGCTTTTTAGAAGAGCTTTAACTGCCTCCCCATGTCTTTCAATTGTCGATCTACAATTGTCTAAACAAAAGCACAACACACAATAAAGGAAGATGCTGCTGAGGCTACACGGGAGTTTACCTGGCTTCTCTCTGCATCTAGAGAGAGAGAAGGAGGTGGTATAACTGCATAATTGTTCAAAACTGACTGCTTGAAGATGCTGGATTTGAATTTTGAACCACTTTGTCTAGGCCTGGTTTGCCAGGTGCAAGATCATGAGTACATTGGAAGCCTGATTAGATCTTCAGATCTTTGCATAAATTTATAAAGATTTCTGAGAAAATCATAGGCTGTTCCTTTTTTTTATGATGTATTGCATGTTGGATCATTTTGTTTTCATATGTATGTTATATTTGTGTTATACATAATTTAGATGCAGGCTAACCGTCTATTGGGCTTAGACCCTATGTGTGGATCCAGCTCGTTAAGGGTTTCAAACAGTAAACATGGTTTTGATTCCAGCCCCTCAGATTCGGATGCATGTCCAGGCCCGCCTAAACGGGCCAAGGTTTGGGCTGGATCGAGACCTATTGACGGCCTAATTCAAAACCCAATCCTTCGCCAAAGAAATCATCTTGGAAAAATGTAGGAATGGGGAAAACACTTTTTAATCTATTTCTCAATGTTTTTATGTAAGTATTTTTCGAAATACACTAATATTTGTGACACTGCTGATCCAGAATCAGTTGACCTTTTAAGAACCTGATTTGTTCTTGGTAAGCTCAGTGCAAAACAAACTGTTTTTATGCTTAAATAAAGTTTCATGTGCTTGTTAACTTGAGTTGTAAGTTGCAAACTCTTGCAATGCAACTTGCAACTGTTGTTTCTGTCATGACCATAATCTCTCTTTTAGTCCCACTATTTGTTTTGCACAGGGGCATTGGAAATTGGATTGGCAAGAGTTCCTGATGAGGGTTCTAAAATTTCTCACAACACATCACATCCGTGGCTGTCTCCCCAAAGTTCTTTGTTTGATTTGTAAGTTTAAAAAACCCAAAATTGTGACCAAGTGCAGTACTAGGGGGAGGCTTGGGGCTGCGGGTGGCCATGACCTCCCCTAAGATTTTAGAAAGGCCCCTTAGTATTAATGAAGATTTTTATAACTATGGATGTGATGATTATTCACTATCATTGGAATAAGGATTCTTCACTGGGGATTTATATAGTTGATTATTTCACATTGATATTGGTGTGTATCGATGCATATAGCTGAGAAAACTAAAGTTCAGTATATGGATTTTCAAATCTTATGGGCGGTGGTCAGATCTGAAAAAAAAGCATTTTGTGAGAGAAGAAATTTAGAGATCGAAATAAAAAGGAATAAATTTTATAAATATATAGAAAGGGGGATAAAATTCCTACCAAACAATTTTTTTTTCATTCAATTTTAAAATGAAACATCGCCATAATGATGCCAAATAGGCCCAGCTTCAGCATGCGACGGCAGGTCCCACTAAAAGTATTCCAATCAAATGTTGTACCAATGAAAGAAAATCAATCTGAATCTCTAAAAATGGGCTACCTTTATAAGATGCCAGAGCCAAAGAAGCTGTAGATTCACATGCATGCCAACCACAGGTCAATTATATATAATACAACCACCCCAGGTTGGTATAGTGGCCTATGGATAGGTGTCCACATTCAAGGTACACTTGCTCGCGGGCCACTTCTTTTTGAGAAAACGTATATGGTAAGTGGGCCAGGAAAGATGAATGGTGGGACCCAAATCTCACACTTTGGAATTTGGAAAGCATGGAGTGCGCAGCACTAAAGCTCACTGTACACCTTTTTCTCCCCCATCTTTGCCATTGCCAACAAGGTTTTAAAGTGTTTAGAGATAGTCTGCAACTTTTGCTGCAAAGTTTTCTACTGCTTGCTTTTGATTATAAAGACCTGAAAGGAATTTTGTGGGTGCCCTGGTTTCACGAGATGAATAGAAAGGGGGACTTGTCGACTAGTTCAGTGAAGGTTTAGCATGGGATATTTGTCCTCTTGTATTTATCTTTATCTTTATGGCTTTAAATAGGATAAATACTGTTATCTTATATTGGTTGATGATTCATTTCAAGGCTTTTGGATAGGATATATAATAAGGTTTAATTCATTTTAAGTCTTACTTTCTTCTTTTTTTTTTTTTTTGGTACCCCAGCTTAGGGGCTCGCCTGGACCCAAGATAGCACCCACACACGCAAGGAGACAGCCAACACAATTAGGAAGAGAGCCCGCTCATGTAGGAAAAATGCCAACACAAGTGGGTAAGAAGCCCCCAAATATATAAAGAAGTCCACACAAGTGGAAAATGAAGGCATGTCCAAGGGTCGAACCCTAGACAACCGGTTGAGATACGAGGTTGCTAACAAGATTTCATTTAAATTTTTTATGGGTAATTAACCTATAATTATTTCTTGCTTTTAAGTGGATTCTAAAGTTATTTACCATTAAAAGACCTACCCCTTCTCTCTCCCTCCCTCTCCGTTTTAAAAAGTTGAATTAAAAATGAGTCTCATGCTTGGACTCTTACAATTTTAATTTAGGTATGGGCCCATAGCATGAACCCAATTTGGATTTCATCTATCCAAATACCTGATGCTATAATCATATCTTACATGGTAAAGGTGTGCAATAAGCGTGCCCGTTTGATAAAAGTCTAGTAAACCATCAAATCACGAGAGAATAAAATATAATTGGGTTATGCTGGTTTTTTTTTTTTAGTTGTTTGGTATGAAATTTTTTTGACTTTTTGTATAGAAATGTGGAGTTTTTTTATTTTTTTAGTGGAGAAATAAGGTTGTTTTTTTATTTTTTTATTTTTTTTGAAAAAGATGGAGGAAATTTTGAATTAAAGTGCTATTGATATGACTCCTTGTCTGAAAAATAAAAGCTTCACTTGACTTTTACTATTCCAGTAAAATGCCAAACGGGCCCGAGAAGTATACTATGTTAGTATATAAATAATTAAGCCTAGATCTGGGCACTTATTCAATCCTAGTCCATATTCTGATCCTCCCTATAAATTCGGGTACAGGTTCTGTAACCCGTACCCAATTCAGGTTCAGGTTTAGACACCAGTTCTCGTTGGTTTGGGTGCAATATGGACCTGAAATGAACAAGTACACTACCTTGGCCCTATCTGTTAAAACATTCGACGTGCTCCCGAGCGTATGACAGCCAAGTGAGGCATGAACGTGTGAATTAGGAGAATACAAAATATCTAGTTCATTCGATCAAATTATCTTAGCCCTTGGTCTTATGTTTAAGGTTTAGGGTTTATGATTTATTTGGTGTTCGTTGGTTTTTATAAAAGCAGCCCATTTTTTATTAATCCAATTTGTTCGCACATACTGACTATTAAATCTTAAATACCTATCATGTTCACATGATTGATTTACTTATTTTTAATTTCATAACTAAACTCTATTATAAATTTTGTTGTGATACCCTACATATAAGGCCTATAAACAAATTTCTTTTTTTTTTGTTGCTGAGTTAGGCAATTGATATTGGAGTGATGCTTTTACTTGAGAACCTAGCGACCAATTCTTAGATATGGCTGTGGAACTAAGGTGCCAACACCACTCAATTATGATCGATGTGTACAGACCTATAATTTATTATAATATATATGAGTATCGAATCTTTTATACAATTCTCTCCTACAAAGACATCCCTTTAACATAATTTTGGACATCATGGTGACAATGTGGATAGCCGCATGCAGGAATGTAACCAACGTTTAGACAACCGACAACTCCCTCATGGTTGAGTGGTTTTGGTGCCATAGTCTCCTGTGAATATGTAGAGATCAACTCCTCTGTAAGTTAAAGTAATCACTCTCGTACTGGTAGCCCAACCTAACCCTAAAAAATTAAGAAAGATACGACAACAACAATAACAATTATTGTTTAGTTTTCTATGATATCTATGGTTTTCTACTGATATATAATTAATAAAACTATTTTAAGACAGAGCTTTGACGATGGTGGGGATGGTTCTTGTATCAGCCACAACCCTACAAGTGGGCCACTGGACGAACAGTCCCAACCACTAAATTATGCTTCACAAGGAAAGTCCGAGAAATTAAAGAAGCTTCCATCCGGGGCACATCAATCTCAGAAAATACGTTCTCTTTGGTCTTCTTACAAATGCTTGGATAATGTTAATCCACCGTATCAAGATCCAGCCATAAGGATAGTGCCACGACACCATGCCTGCACTAATGCTTCATTTATTATTTCCTCTCCAATGGGGTTGTGTATCACACACACACACAGAGAGAGAGAGAGAGAGAGAGCAGTACAGTTGCAGTAATGGCAGCTACACTTGTGTCTTCCGTGTATCTAAAACCTTCCCCTTTCATTGAGAGATCAGCCATAAAAAACCTCCCTTCTCTTTCAAGGCCACCTTTTTCCTTGGAAGTCCAGGCTGGTTGGTAGTGGCAAGAAGATCAAAACTTCTTCACCTTATGGTCTGTGATATTCTTTCAATCTCAAAATTTCTTTCACACATAAAAATGGGCCTTGACATGGTCTTGTTCAAACTTGTCCAAGTTTAAACCATTTAGTTAATTATCAGTCCCCAACTATACTTGAGTCCAGCACCTGTAATGTAGGCATGCATTCAAACATGTAGCTATTCATTCAGGAATGCATGTTTTGTTATGTATTCATTAATATACAAAGAAACAAATGGGACAAGACAAACCCATCTATGATGTTTGTTTTCTCTTTTATTTAAGGAACAAAAATGTTATAAGAAACTGAAATATATGTAGGACCTGGTGGAGGATTGATTTTGAAGGATGCATGGTTTGGATACATCAGGAAGGAGGGCCAAGGTTTCTTTCTTATTTTCCCCATTTCAAATACATACATGGATACCTTAACAATTTTTACTTAAAAGACTTTTGGGTCTAGTACTTTTCCATAATATTATTTGAGTTTGGATGCAGGGGAAGGGTGTGTATCAATTTGTAGATAAATATGGAGCCAATGTCGATGGGTACAGATGAGTTTTATTTTCTTTATTAGGGATGGCAATGGGTCGGGTATCTTGGCCCATGACCTGACCGATGACGGGTTTTTATGGTCCGGTATTAAGCCCACCCCATAATGAGTGCGGGTCGGATTAAGCTTAAGAGTGGTTTATTTTTTAAAAAAGAAATAGCACACGGCCAGTTAAGCCAACCAAAATTCTAATCCGACTCGGGTCAAAAAATGAAATCTTCTTAACCGCTTCAAATCCAACAAACTCATTATTACCAAAGCATCTTTAATAGGAGCGACTTGGGCAACAACCAGGAGTTGCTCAGTTGGTTGGTAATTCCATTTGTCACTTGATCCTTGGGTATGCTGCTGTTTCCACTTTGTAGGCTCTTTTTTTTTTTTTTTTTTTTTGCTTCTTTTCCTACTTTATGGGCTCCCTTAGTTTCAGCCCCCTCGACTAAGGTTAAATAGAAGAGAAGGTTGGGCTCGCTCAGACAAGAGAAGGTTGGAGGACTGCCCTTTTAGTCTGACCCATATTTATCCCTATTGTTATTGTTGACGCTACTATTACTGCTATTATAATCACATTATTATCATCTTATTCTACAAAGTCACTGGTGGTTTAATCTGCAGTCCAATTTATACGGCCGAGGAGTGGTCTCCAAGTGGAGATGTCTATGTGGGAGGTGAGAATGAGATCTCCTTGGGGGTCTTCTACTTGGTGGTGCCCTCCTTGTCTACAACACAAGTGCTTTGGCTCAGTAGAACGAATGTTCCATAACCTACCTTACTGTTAAGTCCATGGTTATATGTATGGAATGTATGAATAGAAATGCACTTGTAGTCATACTATTATTGATATGGTGTTAAGATTATATTGGAGTATAAAATTCTCAATCAGTTAACCATATATATAGACAGATCATTTCATTCATCATCATCATTATCAATTTATCATCATCAAAACCTTGTTCCAACTGTATTAGGGTCGGCTACATAGATTTTATTTCTCTATTTCAATCTATCCTCAGCAAAATCCTAAAATAAATTGCATTTCTTTAGATCTATTTTTACTAACTTCCATTTACGTTCTCTTTAGCATATCCCTTCCTCTTGATAAGCCACCAACTTGCATTGATGATTCGTTTCATTACAAATTATTTTAGGAAATAGAGATGCAAAATAAAAGATATTAATAGAAAATCTATAATAGCGACTGGGGATATTGAATCTGTTTCCAGCACAAACACTCGCAAATGCAAGATCTTTAAAAGCATTTTTTTTTTTTTTTGTCCCCGCCCCCCCCCCCCCCCCCCCCCTATAATAGCGACTGGGGATATTGAATCTGTTTCCAGCACAAACACTCGCAAATGCAAGATCTTTAAAAGCATTTTTTTTTTTTTTTGTCCCCCCCCCCCCCCCCCCCCCCCCTGTTCTCGTAGAGTCCATTCTCTAATAGAGTTTGATGAGTCCGGCCCAAATTGGCCCAATCTGTCATGAGCCAAGGCCCAAAGTTACTGGAGATCCATTTACAGTCCGGGCCCGTATCCACTATGCCCGGCCACGTCATGGCAGTCCGGAGCGCTTCGGAAGCAGTCAGGCCACGTCCCGCTCTTACCAGGTCCAGCGGAGAATATCGCAACTGCCTCGCCAGTCGAGGACACCTCGAACGCTCCTCGTGAACCGTGCTGAGAAGTCTCCCCATCTGTTAGGGGAAGCTTATAAATACGAAAGCCCCTCGGTACTTGAGGGGCAAGCAATTATTGTTATTCACAAGACGTAATCTCTCTTCTGCACACTCTCCAAAGTTTGTAATCACAGACACTTGAGAAATTAATACATCCGGTGATCATTGTCTTTGAAGTGGACGTAGGTCACACTGACCGAACCACTATAAATCTCTCTCTCCTCTTTATTACCACATTTATTACCATTATTACTTGACCGGTGGTGTACGAATCCATTTTTGTGCATCATCAGTTTGGCGCCGTCTGTGGGAAACGTACAAAAAGTTTTCACCCTCGTTCAAATTATGGTGACCACCAGATCGACAAGACGTGAGGAGGGCGAGGATGGTCCTCCACTGACTAATCCTGGCCCGAATGCTCCTGCTCCCACTCCTCAACTAATGTTGGAGACTATGCAGCAGATGATGGCCCAAAACCATCAAATACTACAACTCATGCTCGCGGGGCAAGGAGGACTCGGAGGAGTACCACAAGGAGGAACACGCCTGGGGCATCAAAGAGCTCCACGACGGCGAGGAGCTCCCCACTTACGCGCCCAGGCCCCGGGCGCCCATGCTCCTCCTGGCGCCCAGGCCCCAGGCGCCCAGGCTCCTCCTGGCGCCCATGCCCTGGGCGCCAATGGTGTACCCCCTGGCGCCCGTTCTCAGGGCGGCCCCCGTGGGCCCCAGCAGGGAGGACCCCCACCTCCGATAGGACCCCCACCTCTGGGAGGACCCCCACCTCCGGGAGGGTCAAATCACGGAGAATTTTCACATCCCCCCTCCGCTTCTGAGGGGAAGGATTCTCATTTCCAGGAAGGGGAAAGTGAGAATCAGGAGCTGGAAGGCGCGAGCTACTTCTATGATTCGAGCAGAGCAGCTCCCAACCGATGGGACCAGAAGCTCAAGGAGATGCAAGATCAACTGGGCGATGTTTTCAACGCCATGAAGGCACATGCCCCAGAGACAGTGGATTACCTAGTCAGGCGAACGGACACACCGTTCAAGCCTGACGTGGTGAACTATCCACTCCCTGGTAAGTTCAAGATGCCATCCGTGGAAACCTTTGATGGAGCGAAGGATCCGCTGGATCACCTAGAGACTTACAAAACAATAATGCAGCTGCACAGTATCCCGGAGGAGATTATGTGCAGGGCGTTTCCGACCACGTTGAAGGGTTCCGCCCGACAATGGTTTTCCAATCTCGCCCCAGCTTCCATCTCCACATTCGAGGAGCTAAGCAGGTCCTTCGTATCACATTTCATTGGAGGACGCCGCCACCAAAAGCCAGCCACGCACCTGCTGAGTGTAAAGCAGGATAGTAATGAGAGCCTCAGGGCATACCTCACTCGTTTTAACGAGGAGGTACTTCAGATTGAGGAAGCCGACGACAAGGTAACCATGACAGCCTTCTTGGGAGGCCTCCGGCCTTCCAGTTTCTACTTCTCAGTAATGAAGCGCCCGCCAAAGAGCATGACGGAGTTACTGGCGAAGGCCCAGAAATATATGAATGCTGAGGACGCTACTAGGGCCAGGCGGGGCGAGTCCTCCAAAGGCGAGTCCTCCAGAGCGGCGGACAAAGGAAAGCACGATAGAGACGACAAGAGGGAGCCAAGCAACAAGCGGAGCAGAACCGAGAGGATACCTGCCAGAGACCGACTCGGTCCCGCTCCCCAGAGGGACCGACTCGGCCCTGTTCCGCCGAGAGCCCAACAAACTTTTACGGCTCTCAATGCTTCCGTGGGGCACATTCTGCGGGAAATACAAGATGATCCTGCAGTGAAATGGCCGGGGAAAATGAAATCTCCACCAAATCGCAGGAACATGACCAAATATTGTCGCTTCCATCGCGACCACGGTCATGACACTGATGATTGCTTCGACCTCAAAAGGCAGATTGAGGATCTCATCCAGCGTGGACACCTGCGCCAATATGTTGCTGGTAGGGGGCAGGCGCCACCGCCACCTCACAATGCCGAAAACCAGCACCCTATTGGAGAAATCCGAACCATCTCTGGAGGGTTAGCGGAGTCTTTCTCCGCCATGAAAGCATATGCCAGGAAGGCGAGGCATCCTGATGAGCCACGCCCGTCAAAAGCACCGAGGCACAGCGCCGAAGAAACTATATCCTTCTCGGATAAAGATCTAGAAGGGATCCAGCACCCTCATGACGACCCTCTGGTGCTCTCAATGACCGTCGCCAATTTCCAGGTGCATAGGATCTTGGTGGATAGTGGAAGCTCTGCAGATATCTTATTTGTAGAGGCCTATGACAAGCTGAGGCTGGGCCGAGAGAGGTTACAGCCTGTCAAATTTCCTCTCATTGGTTTTTCGGGGGAAAAGGTGTATCCCCTGGGGGCAATCACATTGCCGGTTACAGCCGGGACAGCCCCCCGAACCTCCACCACAATGGTCAATTTCCTGGTGATAGATTGTCCATCAGCTTACAACATCATTCTGGGGCGACCTACTCTTAACTCCTTAAGAGCAGTCCCTTCCACCTATCATCTTATCCTCCGCTTCCCAACCCCGAATGGAGTGGGGGAGGTTAGAGGAGACCAAGTAGCAGCAAGAGAATGCTACGTCACCTCGATGAAGGCCAAGATAACACAGGAGGCGATGCAGGTTGAAGTCTTGGACCCAAGAGATGAGGCCACCACAGAAAGAGGGGAACCTGTTGAAAATCTTACCCCTATAATCTTGAATGAAGAGCATCCAGAAAGGAAAGTATATGTTGGCTCTTCACTCCCGGAGGATCTGGTTGGCCAATTGACAGATTTTTTGAGGGATAACATGGGCATATTCGCATGGTCACATGCGGATCTTGAAGGAATCGACCCAGCCATCGCCACCCATCGCCTCAATGTCAACCCTCTCCACAAACCTGTTCGGCAAAAGCTAAGGGGCGCCTCCACTGAAAGGGCCCAGGCAATAGACAAGGAGGTCGGGAAGCTGATTGAGAACGGGGCGGTCAGGGAAGTGGCTTATCCTGAATGGCTCTCCAATGTGGTGATGGTGACAAAGGCCAATGGAAAGTGGCGCCTCTGCGTTGACTTCACTGAACTCAACAAAGCGTGCCCGAAGGACAGCTATCCACTGCCTCGGATTGACCTCCTCATCGACGCCACAGCAGGACATGAACTCCTCTCCTTCCTGGATGCCTATTCTGGATACAACCAGATCAGCATGCATCCCCCAGATCAAGAAAGGACGTCGTTCATTACTCCAAAGGGGACCTACTGCTACAGGGTCATGCCCTTCGGGCTGAAAAACGCAGGTGCAACCTACCAGCGCCTGGTGAACAAAATGTTCCAGTCCCAGATTGGGCGAACAATGGAAGTTTATGTCGACGATATGCTGGTGAAGAGCTTGGTTGCAGCAGATCACATCGACCATCTTCAAGAGACTTTCAATGTTCTCAGAGCCTACCACATGAAGCTGAACCCTGAGAAATGCGCCTTTGGCGTAGGATCGGGAAAATTCTTGGGCTTCATGGTCAACCAGAGGGGAATTGAGGCGAACCCTGATAAAATCAAAGCTATACTCGACATGAAGTCGCCCACTTCGACCAAGGAGGTGCAGCGCCTCAACGGAAGGATCGCAGCACTCAATAGATTCGTCTCCAAATCTGCAGATAAGTGTCTGCCTTTCTTCAAGATTCTCCGAAAGGCTTTTGAATGGGGACCTGAGGCTGAGGAGGCCTTCCAGAAGCTTAGAGCATACTTAGCCACACCTCCTCTGCTTTCGCATGCTACACCCGGTGAGGTATTGTATCTGTACCTATCTGCTTCCCCCTCAGCAGTCAGCTCTGTTCTGATTAGAAATCATGATGGTGTGCAAAGGCCCATCTATTATGTCAGTAGAGCATACCGAGGCGCCGAGATTAGATACTCGGAGTTAGAAAAACTTGCCCTTGCCCTCATCTCTACTGCCAGGCGACTACGGCACTATTTTCAGAGCCATACTATCGTGGTCGTCACCAATCAGCCCTTGAAAAGAGTCTTGGCAAAGCCGGATGTATCCGGGAGACTCCTCAAGTGGGCAGTAGAGCTGGGCGAGTTTGACATCCAGTATCAACCAAGGGTATCCATCAAGGCACAATCACTGGCAGATTTTGTAGCTGAGTTTACGTACTCCGAACGTGAACCCACCATGTCACTGCCGTCTAGCCCAGAGGTACAAGTCGAACTACCACCCGACCAGGACACCCGAGCGGGCGCACCGACACCAGCAGTGGGCGCCCAGGCCACTCCGGGCGCCCCGACACCAACAGTGGGCGCCCAGGCCACTCCGGGCGCCCCGACACCAGCAGTGGGCGCCCAGGCCACCCCGGGCGCCCAGACATCAGTGGGCGCCCAGGCCACCCCAGGCGCCCAGACATCTATGGGCGCCCAGGCCACCCCAGGCGCCCAGACATTTATTGGCGCCCACGCCACTCCGGGCGCCCCGACAGCACTAGTGGGCGCCCAGACCCCTCCTGGCCCCCCGCTTCCTTAACAGCCGCGCAGATCCCTCCGGGCGCTCAAACACCTCATGGAGTTTCTCCTTCACTGCCTCATTGGAGGCTATATGTTGATGGCTCCGCAACCAGCGAGGGAGGTGGAGCGGGAATCATTCTGATCAGCCCCGATGCTACCCGCATCAAACATGCAGTGAGGCTACACTTTATTGTCACAAACAATGAAGCTGAGTACGAGGCCCTGCTCTCTGGCTTGAGGTTGGCGGCAGAAATGGACGCCCGATCCCTCACCGCCTTTAGTGATTCACAATTGATCGTCAATCAAGTGAATGGAGAATTCGAAGCAAAAGAAATAAAAATGCAGGAATATCTTGGCATGACGAAAAAGCTAGTCCAGCAGTTTCAACATTTCCAAATCTGTCACATCCCAAGAGGTGATAACATAGCTGCGGATGCTCTCGCCAGGCTCGCCTCATCCCTGGAGGCCTCATCTGCAGAACCAACTCTCATCGGGCACCAGTTCGAGCCAAGTAAGTTGGATGTGGACACCACAAGCATCAACTGTACGACAGCAGAATCGAATTGGATGACCCCCATCAAGGCGTACCTCCAAGGAGAAGTAGTACCCGATGATCCCCTGGAAGCCAAAAAACTCAGGATGAGAGCTTCTAAGTTCACCATCCTACAAGAGGTACTCTACAAAAAGGGCTACAACCTGCCGTTGCTGCGCTGCCTTTCCCCAGAAGAGGCTGACTACGCACTCAGAGAGATTCACGAGGGGATTTGTGGAAATCACTCTGGAGGACGCTGCCTCGCCCATAAAGCGCTCAGGCAAGGGTACTTTTGGCCAAGCATGGTAAAAGACGCCAAAGAATTCACCAAGAGGTGCGACAAATGCCAGCGCTTTGCCACTGTGTCAAGGCAGCCACCAGAGGAGCTGACTACCATCCTCAGCCCATGGCCTTTTTCCAAATGGGGCATTGACATCTTGGGCCCCCAGTGCAAATTCATAGTCGTCGCCATAGACTATTTCACAAAATGGGCGGAGGCAGAACCCCTAGCAAAAATAACAGACTCCAAGGTGAAGGATTTCGTCTGGAAAAACCTGGTCTGTCGCTTTGGGATACCTCACGCCATTGTCAGTGACAATGGCAAACAGTTCGACAATAGGCTATTCAATTCCTTCTGCGCCGACCTTCAAATAAAGCAGCCTCACTCTAGCCCGGCACACCCCCAGGCAAATGGGCAGGCAGAGGTGATGGTGAGAACCGTCCTGCGCAACCTTAAGACAAGGCTCGAAAGAGCAAAAGGTCTGTGGGTAGACGAGCTTCCGGGGGTATTATGGGCCTATCGAACCACGCCACGGACGCCTACCGGGGAAACCCCTTTCTCTCTTGCTTTTGGGACTGAGGCGGTCATTCCTGTCGAAATAGGGGTGCATTCCCTAAGGGTCCACCACTACGACCCTACCACCAATGAGGAAGGACTCCGCCTCAACCTCGATTTGCTAGAGGAGGCAAGAGAAGAGTCTGTGGTCCGTAATGCGGAGTACAAGCGACGCATGGCCAAGTACTACAATTCGAGGGTGAAGCCTCGTTCCTTCCAACCAGGAGACCTAGTCCTCAAAAAGGTGATTCTCGCCACAAAGGACTCTCGGGAAGGAAAGTTGGGACCAAATTGGGAAGGTCCCTATCTCATAATAGAAGTGGTGAGACCAGGCACCTACAGAATCCAGAACTCTGAAGGAAAGGTCTTACCTCATCCATGGAATGCAGAGCACTTGAAGAGGTACTACCAGTGAAGATTTTGAGCGGGGTGGATTAGGGTTTTTGTTTAAGTACTTGATGTTGCACTTTTTATTGTTCAAGGCATTGTTTAAAGCATTGTTCAAAATAAAGCAATGGAAAATAAACCAATGGATGGATAAATAAATTACGTTCATTACAAAAAGGTTGCATAAGTTAGGCTTATAAACAGAAGCAAAACCCTATGCTCTAATCACTCTCATCCCCCTCCTCATCATCCTCCTCTGCATCGTCCTCATCATCATCCTCCTCTGCATCGTCCTCAGCATCATCAGAGCTGCTGCCACCACCATCAGGCGCCTCCATCGGCACAAAGCCTGATATGTCAATATCTGGAAAGGCAGCCGAAATCTTCTCTCGAAGCTCCTCGTAGCCATCAATGAAAACATCTGCAAGGCAAATCTGTAGATCCCTCTCAGCTTGAGAAGCTCTCTCGTTCGCTGCCTTCATCTCTGCCTCCATAGCAACTTCTCTGAGCCTCGCCTTCTCAAGGGTCCGAGCAAGCTCAGCCTCACTGAGCGAAGCCCTCTCGCGGGCCTTCATAAGCTCAGCCTCACTGAGCGAAGCCCTCTCACGGGCCTTCGTAAGCTCAGCCTCATGGAGCGAAGCCTTCTCGCGGGTCTTCGAAAGTTCAACCTCTGCCTCCGCCGCCCTCTCATTGGCTGCTGAAAGTCCGATCTCAAGCTCGCTTACCCTCTCATGGGCAGCAGCAAGATCAATCCCCGAAGCCCTACCAGCGGCCTCCAAAGCAGTAATCTTCTCTTGAGCAGTGCAGAGCTCTAGCCGCACAGCCTCCTTCTCCCGTCTCATCTGACCATAAGATTGGGCTCTCGACAGCAGGCAGATGGATGCAGTAGAGACCTGAAGAGATAAAGGACGAGAAATGAGACGGTTAAAAAGAAATAAAGGGGTAAAGGCCTGGAGAAAATGGAATAAAGAATAGTGAATCTTTACCTGAGCCAGGCCCTCTACAAATGAGTCAATAACCCCCTCTGTGCCCAGGGCATTAACCCGAGAAGCCTCATGCGGCAGCACATATCTCCCTAGCCTTTCTCGCATCTCCCACGAATGACCGAGCATGGAACCAGTCCTAGCCGATACCCCTGTTGAAAGGCCCGGTTGTGGAGGACATAGTTGAGGGGCAGGAGGTGTAGCTGAAGAGGAAGACTGCGGGAAAGCACTCTTGGCGGAAGAGATCCCCGCATAAGGGGACACCAGGGGTGAAGCCACTCGAGGAGGAGACACCCGGGGCTCGACGCGAGTCGCTGGCGGAGAGGTTCTTCGAGAGACGTCCTTCGTCCTCGCCGCCTTGGTGGAAGGGGTACCCCTATCCGAGAAGCGGGTCGAAAAGCGGGCTCCAATCATCTCTCTGCTTACCTCTATGCCTATTAAAGAAAGGTGTTATGGGAGTACGGCATATCAGGTAAACACACAAAGCATTGATAAAGTTTAGATGACTTACCTTTTCTCTTTGAAGCCGATCCCGGATGAAGTACGCCAGTACTACCCAAAGTCGGAGAGTCCATAGGAGGTCCACTGGTCTTGCCTCTCTCCTTGGGAAGAAGGACTCCCAAGTCCTTGTCAGGGTGATCTCTCACCGCTTGCAGCTTGCGCTCCTGCTCTGTGGAGAGAAGGGGAGGATCTGCAAATGAGGACTTGACAGTGAGCACATGCATGAGAACAAGAAAGCAATCAGAAAGAAAGCAATCAGAAAATGTACCTAGTCTCTTAGCGTCAATCCATCGTGTGGGTACCAAAGGTCGATCTGACTCAGCAACCCACTCTCCACCGATGAAGAAGAAGCGAGATTTCCAATCGTGGCAGTTGGAGCGTAATCCCGTGAGCAGCTTTCCGCCCCTAGGGGTAAAATAGTACCAGCCCCTGTGAGGGGCTGGGGACTCGATCAAACTGTACGCAGCATGAAACTTGGGAGGAGACGCGTCCTGTTGATGTACTCTCCTCCACAGTGCAAGGAATCCGATCAAAACTCTCCATCCGTTCGGTGCTAATCGCCCCGGAGTTAAAGAAAAATAGTGAAGAATACGGCAGATGGGAGAGGATATGGGAAACCTTAACCCCGCCTCGATCATCTCCTCATAGATGACGACATCACCAGAAGAATCATCGCATGCTGGCTCATCTGGTGCGGCCCGGCGGCACAGTACGGTGGGTGGGATACATACAGCAACCCTCGTAAGGTCACCGTCCGTTTTGATCACACTAAAAGTGGTACTCACTTTGGATCCGGCCTCCTCGACTGCGACTTTCCCTTGATACTTTTTGCGAGGACGCAAAGCTCTGCTAGATACACCCGAGCCCGGGCCTCCAGTGGCCCCTCGTACGACGCCCTCTACGCTGCCACCGACGCCAGGCCCAGCCACGCGGCCGCCGCCGCCGGGCGCCGCCGCCACGTCACCGCAGACGCCGGGCGCCGCCACGCTGCCACCGACGCCAGGCCCAGCCACGCAGCCGCCACCGCCGGGCGCCGCTGCCACAAGCGCGCCGACGCCGGGCGCTGCTGCCACGCCCAGGACGGGCGCCGCCGTGCTGCCGCCGCCCCGGACGGGCGCCGCCGTGCTGCGGCCGCCCAGGACGGGCGCCGCCGTGCTGCCGCCGCCCCGGACGGGCGCCGCCGTGCTGCGGCCGCCCAGGACGGGCGCCGCCGTGCTGCCGCCACCCCGGACGGGCGCCGCCCTGCTGCCGCCGCCCCAGCTGGGCGCTGCCACGCCCTCCACGCCGCCGCCTGCGCAGGGCGTTGCTGCCACACGCCCGCCGCCGCCGTGCGCTGCCACGCCGCCGCCGCCTGCCGGGCTGCTGACGCCCACGCCAGGCGCCCCCACGCTTCCGCCGCCGCCGCCGGGCGCTGCCACGACCTCCACGCCGCCGCCTGCGCAGGGCGCTGCTGCCACACGCCCGCCGCCGCCGTGCGCTGCCACGACGCCGCCGGCGCCTGCCGTGCTGCTGACGCCCACGCCGGGCGCCCCCTTGCTGCCGACCTCTCTGCCTGCATCGTCCATGCTGCCGGTGGAAGATCTCTTGAAGAAAAAAAAAAAAGGTGAAGATCTATGGAAAGAGGAGAAGATGAAGAAGGTGGAGTGGGTCTCCTCTCTTTCAAAGGGCTTTTATAGCCTAGGGTTTCAAGAAACCCCAAACATAAGAGGAGTCTTATATTGACAGGACTCTCCCAAACATCCTTCTCCTCAGGGCCGGGGAAGAATACAAGAAGCTGGCAGGGAGAGGAACGCGGCAACAGTTATTTGAATGGGAGAGAAGCCGGATATGCAAAATGCCCCCCTTTCAAAGCTTCTTTGGGCGCGGGGCATTGAGGGGCAAATGATGAGTCCGGCCCAAATTGGCCCAATCTGTCATGAGCCAAGGCCCAAAGTTACTGGAGATCCATTTACAGTCCGGGCCCGTATCCACTATGCCCGGCCACGTCATGGCAGTCCGGAGCGCTTCGGAAGCAGTCAGGCCACGTCCCGCTCTTACCAGGTCCAGCGGAGAATATCGCAACTGCCTCGCCAGTCGAGGACACCTCGAACGCTCCTCGTGAACCGTGCTGAGAAGTCTCCCCATCTGTTAGGGGAAGCTTATAAATACGAAAGCCCCTCGGTACTTGAGGGGCAAGCAATTATTGTTATTCACAAGACGTAATCTCTCTTCTGCACACTCTCCAAAGTTTGTAATCACAGACACTTGAGAAATTAATACATCCGGTGATCATTGTCTTTGAAGTGGACGTAGGTCACACTGACCGAACCACTATAAATCTCTCTCTCCTCTTTATTACCACATTTATTACCATTATTACTTGACCGGTGGGGTACGAATCCATTTTTGTGCATCATCAGAGTTTTCAACCTCGCATTAGTTTTGTTACACCTGAATGATGCACGGCTTGCAAATAATGAAACTGGGGCAGAGTAAGATAAAAACCGAATAGTCTTAAATGAAAATAATTATTTGAGATTTCGGAGTTTCAAAGGGAAGAAGAGGATGAAAAAGAGCTCAATTAATAAAATATCTAGTTAAGAAATAGAAATAAGATAACCATATTCCTTATGAAAATATTAAATAGAAAATGTGCAATGTAAATGATAATTTTAAGGCTGCCCACTTTTTGGTAAATCTAAACTCCGTCTCTCACCGTGGGCATTCATTTAGCACTCAGCAAAATTTATGACTTTTCTGCCTTCTAGGGCCTTTGATTGATGATGCAAACATGACACATGGTTTTCGTTTTTATCATTCTCCATAGTGAGCCCCAAAGGCTATGTCATTGGAGCGAGCGTGACATTCCTAAAAATGACTATACAAATTAGTAATATGTAAAATAAAATCTAATAGAGCCTAGAGAGAGAGAGAGAGAGAGAGAGAGAGAGAGAGAGAGAGGAGGATTGGGAACCAGATGTTTCCAAATAGAGGAATTTTTTTTCTGAAAAAAAATTAGAGGCATTTATTTTTAGGAGATGGCAATTAAGTATATATCGACTCGCGTCACACGTGTATCACAGACTGTTCCAATACGTACCAATGCGGATCACCTGGCCAATACATATGTAAGATTTCAAACAAATGGACTTTCTCTATAAGAGTGGGTCCCACCATCTGATTTAGCACATAATAGAAATGTGATTAACACTGCATCTGCAGGAATGCCCAATCAGTGCCTAGCCATGTTATCAATCATGCGTTCAATCTTTCAATGTGACCCACTCTTATTAACTCGGAGGATATGTCACTGGAGTGGATGTGGTTCATCTAGAAGTGTTGTTACAGAACTTCGAAACTTAGAAGTGTCTGAAGAAGATATCTACAATCTTTTAATAAACAACCAGTAGTTTATTAGTTTCTCAAGCAATTAAAAGAAGATAGATTTCTTCTTCAGATTCTTCCAGCTTCAAAGAAGCCACTTTTTTACACCTAGGGCCATCCCTTTCAACCGACTAAAATGGGAACATGATCCGTCTTGCCGCAACCATCAATCAGGGGCCATAACCATCTTTCTGATGGAACATGCCAACAGTTCCAAACATCTGATGGCATCATTGTTGGCACCAATTTAGATTCACTGCAATGATATTTATAGATGATAGTATAGTATTAACACAAAATAGGTTTTGTGGTGCTCACACCGCACAGGAAAGTTAGTCTGAAAAACACGAACAGTAAAAGGAACACAGTATTCCAATCTAGCCAGAGAAAAAAAAGGGAGGAACACAGCTGACAAATATGGGACAGGATTGATTAAATTTGATCCACATTGTATATGCATGAATATAAAGCCCTTCTCTAACTATGAAGAAAGCCCGCTTGCAATGCTGCAAGACATCTGCTTCACTGCTTGGAAGCCTTCAGAATCTAGTGAAATGGCAGCCAAACGCTTCACAAGAGACTCCTCACTGGCCAAGTCAAAATCTTGCCTCGCTCTAAAGACAAAGTGCCCACCACACTCCCAAGCAGAAAGGTTACACGCATCTGCAGATGATGCACGCGCCTGAATTCATCCAAACCACAATCAGTGTACAAATAACAAAATCGTTGCTCCCAGACTACATAAGACCCGTGCAACACAATGCAAAGAAGACACGCCACACAGAAGCAATGTGAACATATACAAAGTGTCGGTTTCGAAGAATGCAATCTCTGCACCCCTGAACTTCAGTCATTTATGAATGAAGATCCTTCAACATTATAATTCAAGAGTACTCATTGTTATCTTCTCAGTGGTGGACAAATCCTAGGAAATCTGGAACTTTTGGGACTCAAATGGCACTCCAACGAACACATGCATTATCGGGGTCAACCATAAACGTGCACCATTATAATATATTAAGCTAAGAGGTTTTTTATCCAATTTTGACCGACGGTTATGATTTTGACCGGCAGTTATGATTTTACATTTTCTTTCCACTATTTATCTCATGCAACTACCCACTCATAGTTGTCTCATCAAACCCCTCACATCTACTCTCCACTTTTTAAAGTTTCAGTTTTTCCTTTATATAAAAATTCTCTCGTACCCCATCTTTTCTATTCTCTTTTTGGCAGAATTTTTCTATTTTCATTTTATGCAATTTGCTCTATGAAAAAGAGGTACTTTCATAACATTTTTAATGTATGGTTATTTATTTTGCAATGTAGGGAGATACCGTGTTGAGCACGGGTTACTGTGCTAGTTATCAGCTATTCAAATGGCACTCTCCAAAGACGTGCCCTCACACCCGAAGTGGCATGCATGGTGGGGATCCAACCATGTGTGCATCCCCAACATACAATGCGCGTAAACTTTAGGCCCACTCATGGCAATGTTCACGTCCGCTACAAGGGGCTCCACCTATGAATAAATGTGCATGATGGAGCCTACCAATGAGTGGTTGGACCCAACCCATAAAGATGGGTATGGTGGGACCTAACAAGTGGGCCCATTCATAAAGCGATGTATTTGATGAACACTGCCAACAAAGAATTCCAGATATGAGCTGTACATGTCCCTCAAATTCCAGCATCAATGGCTTTTGTCATTCCTAATGCGAGCAGCATTAGTAGATTCCAAGAACAGTCACTACCAAAAAGGCTTCAAGTGAAAAAGAGAAAAAAAATCCCCTCAATTTCCTTTATCCAATAAGACAAGTAAATTACCTGAGGAAACAAGAAAATCTTTGTGCTGCACTCGGATATAAGGAGATTAAATGGAATTTGCTGGTCTTGTAGAGAGGAGCATATCTCTGATACCAGGGCAAGCAACATCTTAAAATTATCTTTTCCCTTGAACATGAGGGTCTTTACAGGGTAATCAGAAACCTCAAATATGTGTATCCCTCTTTCTTGCCAATTCCCAATAACAGGCACAACGGGGACAAGCTCTACAGGCAAAGGATTTGCAAAGTAGCAGGCCTTAACAAGATCAAAAAAGAAAAGATAGATAACGTCAAATGATCATTGTCTTGAAAATATGAACATTAATTTCATTCTGTACAGAAAATACAAAATATAGAGGTCACCATGATATATCTTTATTTCTGTACTGACCCTATTTTATTTATAGCTATAGCAATTTTTTTCCTGTCAAATGTATAGGACCAACCCCTTTGTCTCATGCTTTTTGTAATTTGGTTTCTTTTTTGTTTGGCATTATACTATATTAAGCTAAGAGGTTTTCAATCTAATTTTGATCTTCTCTTCTGATTTTGACTGTCAGTTATTCCCTTCTCCCTTATCTCTTGTAACTGCCCACTTCTCATCCCATGCAACACTAAGCATCTCATATAACTACCCATGTAACTACCCATGTCTCTTGTAACTTCCCCATTTTTCCTTTTTAGTTTCTGCAAAAGTTCCTTTCTCCTCACATCTCTTATTCTCATTTCTACATATTTTTCTATTTGTTTACTTCATTTCTCCTATTTTCTTACTATTCTACCTCTTAATTGCGAAAATAGGTAGAGTCATAGATATTCTTCTTTTATTTTCTTTCAAAAAATTTACTGCTGTGCAAATTGTATTTGGTTTGAATTGTATGAACAGACTCGTGCTCAGCACGAGTTCTTGTGCTAGTAATGCTATTATCCCATTGGTGCCAATCTGCTTTTTGGCTGCTTAGTCGTCCTTGTAATCCACATTTCCTCTTTAATAAAATTTTTGGCTACCAATTATACTATATTAAGCTACCAATCTGTTTTTTTTTTGGCTGCTTTGTTGTCCTTGTAATCCACTTTTCCTCTTTAATAAAATTTTTGGCTACCAATAATATATTAAGTTAGGAGGTTTTCGATCCAATTTTGACCGACGGTTATGATTTTGACTGAAAGTTATATCAATTACATTCTGTATCTCTTTATCATGACTACTTAATAACCACAAAGTTATATCAATTACATTCTGTATCTCTTTATCATAACTACTTAATAACCACTCATAACTGCTCTCTACTTTTTTTTAATTCTCGTAAACTTTGTTTCAATCCAAACTCTATCATTCTCCTTCTACTCTAATTCTCATTTTTTTATTCTATGATACAAATTCTTCAATTATATAAATACATATTTATAATTTATTTTGTATACATGAATATTCAAATTGTAACGTTTGCCATATCCGTGCTAAGCACGGGTAATTTTGCTAGTTATACTATATTAAGCTAAAGGCTTTTGAATTTAATTTTGACTGAGTTTTAATTTTGACCAAGTTATGCTTCTACATTCTCTCTCCACTACTCATGCAACTATCCCGTTCATGTTTTTCATCAAACCACTCATGTTTTAGTTGTTCTTTTATGTAACTATATTCCATTTCTACTCAAATTTCTCTATTTGTGTTTTATGCAACTTGCCCTATGGAAAGAGGAAACTATGTTTTAATATTGATTTTACAGTGAAGACACCGTGATGAGCACGGGTTATTGGGCTAGTAATATATATATATATATAAGGAGATGCTCCTATGAGAGCATCTCTCACCTTCCTATGAGAGATAGGATGGGGCCCTCACATTTAAGTTGCTGGCATTGGATATAGATGTGAGGGCCCCACTTTATCTCTCATAGGAGCATCTCCATATATATATATATATATATATATATATATATATATATGGACCGAGGCATTGGCCCTCTCGTACAAGATTTTTGAGAGCAAGGATAAAAAAAAAAAATGGTTGTGGCGAGCGTAGCGGCCAGTGGCCTAAACTCTACATAGCAGGCGATATGTAGCGGTGTAGCAGTGTGAAATTTTTAAGCAATCAAAAAAATCTTGAATCTTGTATAAGAGTCAATCTTATGCTTTATTTAGTGATTTGAAACCATATAACGGTATAGAGAACTATAGGAAAGGCTACTGAGTAAAAGAAATAGGAAAAACAATGTTCAAAACCAAACCACAGTGAATTTTTTAAGTCGTCAAAAAAATCTTGAATCTTGTATAACAGTCAATCTTATGCTTTTTTTAGTGATTTGAAACCAATAACGGCAGAGAGAACTTTAGGAAAGGCTATTGAGGAAAAGAAATAGGAAAAACAATGTTCAAAACCAAAACCGCTTGGCTCTACTAGGTTTTAGACTGTAGCACCGCTATTTTTAAAATAGTGTAGCGGCCTCAATCGCTACGGCCTATAATGCAGCCACTACGCTTGAACCGCATGATTGAGAGCCGCCTAAAGGCCCATATACATGCCTGGATTATAAAAGACTCCATGAGATACTAAAATGAATGCCCAATAAACTTTCAGTGCCTATTTGTTTGCTTGGTATTGAATTCCTAGGAATTTTAGGCAATACCTTCCTATCTATGATGGATGGATACTTCAAAATGGTCAACTTATCGTGTGTCATATTACTCATATCACATCCAGTGCTTCACTTTTTATATGTAAAATATGTGTCCATGCCATGTCAATGGTGTGTCCCTTCATGCCGTATCCAGGCATCATGGCTTCCTATCGAAGGGGCTAAAATTGAAGAAGTAAAGATGAAAAAGACCCACAAATGAACATCAATAGTTTCCCTATAGTAAGGATTACCCAGCGATCACAAGGGTCCCATCTACATCTCTGACTAACACCCTTAACCCCTCACTTCTTTAAATGTTCCTTTTCTTAACCCACTATACTATGAACTCATAGGAAGTCAACGAGGAAAATGGGCTCTTAACCTAGCTATGTTAGGCTCTTCAACCATTGTTCTTAGCTTGTCATATGTATTCCATCCCAACCACCCGCCCCTGCCCCAAAAACAATAAAAAAAAAAAAAGAAAAAAAAAAGAAAAGAAGAAAAAAGCCCCCAGCTATTGAATATTGCACACAAGTTTGAAGTAACATTATGACATTGTGGGATAAAAAATTAAAAAAAAAATGAAAAAAATGAAAATAAAAACACTGAAGAAATCATAGTTGATTAGTTATATACCTGAAAATATAAAGAATTTACTCTTGATGATGCATGATAGTCATAGAAGACACGGAAAGAGCAGTTATTTATATCAATAGCAACCTGTGCAGCCAGTTCTAGTGATCTCAAATCCAAAAACTGTGGCGGATTATAAAAATTAATGGGTACAATGAAGACATGACCGTATTCAACAGGATTTGCCTGGAAAAACAAGAGAATGAACCACCTGTGAGCAGAAGAATCTTCAGAGCTGTTAGAAAAGGTCAAGATTTATCTTGAATGAAACTCACATTTAGAATGACTAAATTGGCATCATTAGGCAGCATGGTTAATGTAATAAGCTCAGACTTCGCCTTTTCCCCTCGTGCAACACAAAAAAGTAGCTCCTCCCTGAAGGTTTTCATGCAGTTGAACTTGAAAGGGTCAAATGACTGGAGAACATTGTACTCTGCAAGTTCTGGGAAATGGTTTGAATTCCATTCCTCATTCAACTGAGCAATAAGCTTTCTACTTCCACCAATGAACTGCAAGGTCATGTCAACCTTTAAACTCCTTATGCTCAAGTGAAAACAAATGGAAACAGCTATCACAATCATAGAGAGAACAAGTACTTGATATATATGTACCTTCATCTCGCAATTAGTCACATCATATTTGAGCAGCCCCTTCCATGCACGATCTTCCCACTAAAAAGTTACAATCATTAAAGGCTGTATGTGAGATTGGATAACACATTGAAAACATTCATACAAGCATACCTGAGCAAGAAGAAGAGAATCCAGTAAACTTTGCTCCTCTTCAGCATGGCATGATGATGCTCTATAGGCATCATTTCCTCTGGCAGGTTGAGTACCCAAGCAATACAAAGGAATCCCATTCCCAATACCTAACAAGTTTCACAAATATTTGAACCATGTACATGAAACATAAACCATTATTACAGATAATCAGAGAAGCAACCACAATATCAGGCGCAGGCCTCTTGCTACTTTAACATGGCATCATCACATCAAAAGGTCCACAATAATGGTAAAAAAAAAAATTCTCAATTTTCTCGAAAAATTGGAAATATCCATATATTTAAAGTAAAAAATGAGATTGAATGTATATTGTATAAAGGATTAAACATAGACCATGTGGAGAAAATTGACATATATGGGATAATGGGAACAATATAGAAACCAAAAGAATCACTCCTGCCCCTCTTGGAAAGAAAGAAAGAAAGAAACAGAAGGAAGAAGAAGAACCAACCTCTCCAAGGAACTCCAGAGCACTTTGACAGCTCAGAACCAGAGTTCTGCTTTAGTAAACAGTAGTCATCATCAAACTGCTTGACCGAAACCATTTTTCAAAATTTCGAAGAACACAGTGAATCCTAAAATTCCAAGTCTCGTATCGTATTCAGCAACCCCCACCAGCAAGGAAAGTCAGATCTGCTGGATGCCCACCAGCTGAAGGTAGGGCACCCCGACCACCGTGAAAAGAAGGGGAAGCAAGCAAAAACTTAGGGAAACCTTGCTGCCATTCTCTTCTCCTTCTAATATTGATGCGAGTTTCTTTGCTTAGAGCCGTTGTGTAATTACTGAAGCCAGCCCTAACCGGACTAGCAAAAACTTTCTTGTGATAAAGAATTGCCAAAGGATTTCAAAATGAATCAACAATTCAAAGTTTACAACTGATCTTATTTGCTTCAGTAGTAACCAGAGGTAACAAATATCAAGATTTGTACTAGAATCTTCTGTTCTCAGAGCTATAAATATTAAAAGTCAACATTCTTTGTCAAAATATGTAAATCTCTAAATGCTCCAATCCAACTGGAAAATGCCAAGGTCTCCCAGCAATTCAGGAATATCTGCAAAAAACCAATGCTACCTCAATCAAACTTGAACCACAGGAAATTAGACAATCCAGTGAATCCAAATGTTCCAAAGATAAATTTTCTAACTATTCAAAGTGGACATAGTTCCTCAAAAATTTACCAACATAAATCAGGCATAATTTAACAAAAAAAAAATGAAAACATCAACATGAGAGAGAGAGAGAGAGAGAGAGAGAGAGAGGGAATCAGCACTAACTGTTAATTTAAAAACCTGCTTTTTTCAGTCTAACTGAAAAGTAGTAGCATATACTTCAAATAACTAACTTGAACTTCCAAAAAAATTAATAATAATAATAGCAATGAAGAAGTAGACATTGTCATCATCAACGACGATAATTTCGTAGAAATCCCAGGTTGACACAAATGAAAATACCCAACTGCTTTACTATAAAAAGACAAATAGAAAACTTAATTTCAATAAACGATCATAATCTTTTTCTAGAAAATCAAAGAGCCAAGCTTCCTCAGTCTGCTACAGCAGTACTTACTTAAAATGATTCTGCCACGCAACTATAAATCTCAATACCTCATAGAACCAAGTCAAAAGATTAGATATAAAGATTTCAATAATCTACAGAAAGAGAAAATGTCAATTTCTTCAATCTTAAAAAAAAAAAAAAAAAAGAAAAAAAAAGGGAAGATTACAATTTTCTCAGGCTTCAATCTTTAACCCATGTAGCCCCAAAAAACCATCCAGGGAAAACTACAGTTTTCTCAGTTAACAGGAACTGTAGCAAATTCTTTGAATCACTAAAATACTTTCTCCCAAAAAAAAAAAAAAAAAACCAATCTGAAGGAAAAGAATCATGAGTTCTTCAAATCATTTGATGTATCTACCTTTAAAAGCATGATGCATACAAACAAAGATGAAAATAGCAGTAGTGGCGGGCGTAGCGGCCCTCTGCCAACACGTTATGCAGCGGGCGCTACGTAGAAAATGTACTTTTTTTGCAAAAGTAATTGAGGTAAGGGAGCGTAATGGTCCCCTCATTGTATGAGGTCCTGCATATCTATGAAACCTTGAGAAGAACTCTCCATATCCACTATAATTCGGCGAGATCGTATGCTTTTTTGTGTTTTTTTAAACATAAAAGGGTAGAAGAGTTGCATAAAAATGTTATTTGGAGAGAAAAAGAAAAGAAATAAGTATCATTATACATTTTGAAATTTTTTGAAAAGTAGGAAAATTTCACACCCCGTAGCGGCCTCATAGCGAGCGTAGCGGCTCTATAGCAACTATAGCGGACCGTAGCGGACACTACAAATGTGAACGGCGCTAAATGCCATTTAGCGTAGAGGTGCTGCTACGCCCGATATACGTGGCGGCCGCTATTTTAATCCATGCATACAAATCAAAATGAGAACAACCGCACTTTCTTAAACACTGATAACTAAATTCCCAATAATAGTCCGAAATGCTTCAATCTAGGTGCTAATAAATTTGCAAGCCCACAGTTTTCTGCCTTTTAGTGCTAATCCACTTCTATCAAACATATAACATTTAGAGAACTTTGGATACAAGCCAATAAAAACATTTCATCCGTATAACTTCTAGCTTTTGAGGGAGGGATTTAGCATCATCAAAGCCTTGAACCAACTATGTTGAGGTCAAGTGCCATTACACTTAGGGATGTAAATAAGTCCCCGATTCTCCGATTACTTGGAGGTTCCGAGTTCTGACCCATTAAAAAACGGGTTTGTGTCCTTATTTAGGCCCCACTAAGTAAATGGGTCTGGGCCCTTTTTGTGGACACGTGACCTAAACCGGTCCAGTTCCAGTTCCACATTGGTTCCGACCCATGGACCCGACATATTACCTCTAGAATCCCTCCTTAAAATTAGATTATTTTTACCATACCATTCTCTACCCAGACCCAGACCCACCCCATATATGGTTTTGGTTCCGGGTCCACCTTTCCATTAATAGTTCTGGGTCCATAACCAAGAAACCGGTCTCGAGATGGGTCCGAGTCCTTTTCTTGGACCCGTGACTTAAACCGGTCCAGTTCCGGTTCCACATTGGTTTAGACCCGGAACCCGACACATTACCTAAATAATCCCTCCTTAATACCTAGACCTGGACCAGACCCACCCCATCTATGGTTCTGGTTCCAGGTCCGGTTTCACCTTCTCCTTAACAGTTCCGAATAACAAGAAACCGGTCCCGAGACGGGTCCGGGTCCACAGAACCGACCTGTTTACATCCCTAATTACACTGCATCGATTATGGCGGGGAACGTCCAACTATGATCACGGAAGAATGTCTCATGGTTCATGTTGTGGATCACTGGATGTGACAAGTTTTACTCCGGCAGTGAAATTGGGGGAGTCCTCCTATATTTGGTATTGGGACAGCCAGTAAACTGGCAGAATTGGGTGGGAGAGGCTCAAAGGATAGAAAGGAGAGGGGAAGGAGGCTCACTCCAACTCTATATCACTACAGGTTTCTTGAAAGCCTTACAACTCAATGATTTTAACATTCAGTGCTAAATCAAATGCAAGATCTCTGGAATTTATCAAATATGATGAATTATACAAGAAAAGTTCAATTGATTGTCAGATCCTACCATTTTGGGAAGCAATTCAGTCCGTCAGACAAACTTGAATTTCCTCAAATGCTGAAATTGTACCCCAAAAGTTTGCTTTGGTACTTGCTACAATATTTTCAAACATCTTAACAGCTAATACCTTCAGGCTTCAAAACCACACAGGAATCCATCCTAGAGACAACTTGAAATCCCTAAGAAACTGCAAATATCTAATAAGAGATCCAAACTGCTTCAATCTAGCACATAAGTACAAAAGGAACAATGCATTCCAGCCAGACAAAGAAGCGACCGAAATTCCTTGGATATTGAAGAATGTACCCCAAAAAGTTACTTCGATGTAAGGCAGAACTAATACAATATTTTCATATTGTTCAAAAACTTTACCATCAAGCCACAATCCGCATGAATCTAACACAAAAACAACCCGAATTTCCTCAGATGCTATCCAATAAAAACACAAACTGTTTCAATGCAGAACACAAATACCATAAATTCTTAATTCACTTACATCAAACATAAAGAAACAGCCGAAACCCTTCAAATACAAACAAATCCTTAAACCATCTGAATCTAATGTAAAATCAGAAGGAAACCTTCATATCTATCAATCATTCCACGTTTTAAACCCTAATTCGTTCAAACCGAATCCAAAACAACTTAAATTCCTGACCAAGCTGAAAATCGCTTCGATCTAATGCAAAATTGCCCACGAATCATCAAATCACTCAACGAATCTACCTTCAAAACCTATTTCACTCGATCAATACGCAAGACAGCTGAGATCTATCAAGAAAGGAGCGAAGCGGATCGGATCCACATGAATCCATCCATCAAATAGGACAAAGAACGAATCTTGAAGAACATATTGTTAGGGTTACTTACTGAGAGGAGAATCGAGATGAAAACACGAGTAGATCAAGAAAGATTAGGAATATTCATACCGCGAGAATCGGAATTTCTTCGAAAGTCGTGGCTTTTTGTTTCTCCTTCGATCCTTTCTGGAACTTCGTAGCAAGTGTCGGAAATTTATAGTCGCGGCAGCGGAATCCCGATAGGCTCGCGTGGGCCTTTCCACGTGTGTTGCGCGACGCCGCTGCGATCTATTATGCGCCGTAGGCGTGTATTACGCAAGCAGCCTTCGCACTGCACGTTGTAACTGGCAGTCTGGCTCGCGCTTTGGTCGGTCAACGGGTCAACAGGCAGAAGCCAGCTTAGACATCCAATAAGGGCAAGTTTGTGGGTAAATTTTTATTTTAAAGAAGAGAAAAATGCCAAAAAAAAAAAAAATTCATCCTAGATGACCACTAACAGTAAAATACACTACTAATCAATAAGCACAGAAGTGGTTCTCTGTGACTACTTCCGGTTTTTTTTTTATTTATTAAATATTTAAACATATGACAACGTTGTCGCATTCAAACCTATATAAATCGTCTGAAACCCCATTTTTTCCTTTGTCATCTTACAATTTATATAACAAAGATAATGAAATGAACAAACTTTATATCAAAACTCTAATAAACTTTTCTCGAAAAGTAAACATGAAACTTATGCTCTATGGTAGATAACGCATGATAAAAGTTCAAACCGTGCTATGCCTATTTTATTTATGGATATAAACAACCTTCACAAGGAATATTTAATGTTTGGGGAGAGTTTTGTTCTGGTTCATTTTAATAAAGAAAACCAGTAATCGCAGATGATAAAGGTTGGAGAAGAGGCAGATTTAATGAATTAGCAACGACGTCGACACAAGCTCTCAATATTAAGCGACAACGTTGTCGCTTGTTGAAAAAAGGCAAAAAAAAAAAAAAAAAGAAAAAAGAAAAAAAGAGAATATTCTGGCGGGAATACCGATTATGTTGCATCAAAATTGTGGGTACCTCTTTTGGTTAGTGGACCACTAAGGTGCTTTTTCGGGTAAAATTCTTTTTAAAGAAATGAATCAAAAGTGAAAATACTTTTCCACTGCATCTATAAGTTTGTATTTGGTGCGGTTGTTTTCTCATATGAAAATCTAAAAATTGAATTAATGTTTTTTCGATTCTATAGAAACCATTTTTGATGGAGAGAGGTTGGAATATGTTTATTGTGCAATTTTATTTCATTTTTGTAAAATTGGTTTTCCACAATGCTGGACAAATGTAAATTAATTATACGATGAACAATGTAATTAATCAATAATGCCAAATAGGTAAGTTGGATTAAGATGGTACTTTAAAAATAAGGGGAATTCTAAAAAATGCCCAGGCATTTTCGCCTCTATCCAATATTTTCTTGTTGAAACTGATACTTCATGTTGAAACCATTCCACACTTTTAATACTAAACTCACCTTTTTAGGAGATTGTGTAGGAGAAAAACTAGGATCTCAATATATGAAATAGGAGATCGAATTTGAGAAAGAGAGATCAAATTTCTTGGACGTGCATATCCAATTTACATAAGAGGCCCCACTAATCAATTTAAATTGACATTAGCATTTTCAAGGGGGACCAAATGTTAAAGTTCGTTTTTTTTTTTTTTTTTTAGTCATCAGTTTGATGGTGGGCAAGTCATTAAAATTTATCAGTTGTTGATGAAAATCTAAACTAAAAAGAATGCCATGGGGCCCAAATGTTAAACTTTTTTTTTATGTAGTCAGTCACTTTGGTGATGGATATTAAGATTTCTCATTTGTTGGAGATGGCCATCAAATAGGGCATACATTTTGGTTTCCCCCTTTTAAGGGAAGAATTTGAAACCAGTGATTCATTCTAGGAGCTAGAGTTTTGTGAGTCTTAAAGAAGTAATAATCTTCTCAAAAAGTTGAGAGGCAATATCAACAGCATCTATCATAAATCATCTCTTTATCTTATCGGTACAAGAAAAGGGGCGTTCTTGCTTTTCAAAATGCCCGGGCGTCCTCTAGCGTTCCCCTAAAAATAATCATTTAGTATTATAAACATAATAATAAGGGTCCACAGCAACAGTGGATCCAAATCTGTGAATGGGCCTTCAATAACTTGATTCTCAGAGGTACTGATTATTATCTAATTGGAATTGCACTGAATATCTTGAATATCTAGTTGCCCAAATGAGATGTATAATAAATGGGCCTTCATTAGGTGATTCATTGACGTATATTGTTATTATTATTGTAGTCTACTTGATTCCGATGTAGATGAATTACTTACACAGTTACACGGACCTCTGCCACGAACTAAGACCCCGATTTGGACTAGGTTATCTGTACCTGCCGAAATGGGTATAGTAACTTGTATATAACACGTTACATGAAGCTAATTAAAACTGGGTACAAAAATCAAACGGATAACCTAAATCCAACCTATAACCTATTCGGGTTAGGTGATAAATAAGTATAACCGATGAAGAGTATGTAATGGAGTCGGTAAATTTAGGGTACCTACACTTTTTTTGTTAAAGAAGAAACGTTTATGGGTGTTCATGGGCTGGACAAGCCCGGGACCCAACTCAATCTTAGCCAACTTTAGGAGGTTTGGGTTTTAGTATTTAGGCTAGGTCAGTCTCAAATTTGGCCCCTATTTATTATCTTGGCTCAGCTCAGTCCTGATTCAGTGACTACTGACACGTTTTAGGTGGGCTGAAGCCCTGATCGATCTTGAGCCTATATTCTTAATTAGATTGGGACTTAAAATGACCTAACAATGCTCGTCCAACCAAAACCATAAATACATCCCTGGCAAATTAAGTTCAGTGGCAGTAACCCAGACAGAGCCCAGAAGTTGGTCCAGAATATCAAAAAATTTAAAATTTGATTTAGAGGGGTGCTCCAGGCCCATGCAATAGTGCAACACATAGGCGACGCATGAGGACCCCAATAGCAAGCTACTGTAGTGGGCCCTCCCCCAAGAAAAATTAATTTAATATCATGTGACCCAATGGGCCACGTATCAGATATTAAACTGATAAGAACAGATACTACACTTGATCTTAGCCAAAAGGCCGAGAAAGGTATGAGTTGTTGAGGGCCTTCTTTCGTCCTTTATTGCAATTGCTCCTACTATACTTTTCATTCCTAAACGATGTGGGACTCTCAAGTCTCCACTAGTAGTAGAGAATTTCTTCTTCGGCTAACGTCTCCCAGTCTCCCCCAATGGCTTTGCAAACAGCGAGGCTTCCACAGTGTGCAATGCGAACCCATCAAGCCGTCTAAATCTCAAGATCTAAAACAGGTAGACGGTTGCAAAATCAGCATCTTCTCATCACAGCCCATTAGCACTGGATAAGTGCTTGATATCAAGAGAAGTTTTTTCATTTTTCCTTTTCAAGTCTAAATGCTCAAGGCTTTCTATTTGGGTATTTCACTTGTAAAGTATTGTGCTCACACTGTGAAGTCCATCTGTAGAGAATATCCAAGGGAAAGAATCCCTTATAAGGTATTGGATGTTCTCAAATTTTACCCCTCCCGTAAGAATGAGCATACGATGATACTAATAAGAACGTGATTAATAATATGATGCATAAGATCATCTTACGTACATTTTTAATTGTTTGCTCAATTTTACAGTGGGATGGACTCCCTCTGGGGTAAAATTTGAAGATAATCGGTAGATGAGGAGGGTGTTCATTTTGAAGTGCTCTGATCTTCTATAGGTGGGTACCACAGAGAGTTCCACTACCTTCCCTCATAGGAGGTATGAGGGAGGCTAGAGGATCCAATTTTTCCTTTCTTTTTCCCAATCCTATTGGCTAGAATGATTATAAGATTTCATCCTGCAAGGATGCAGCGACATCACTGCCAAATCACTTTCTATGGCTGGTGATAACAGTAAAAAAAAGTCCTCATGATCAAGAATGATTTAGGTGATTTGTACTATAACTTTGATTTATTTTAATTATTATTATTTTTTTTACTACGGAGGGTGTCTCAGCCCCTTAGACTAGACTAATCCATACAAGTCCAGGGATTGAACTGCATAACTTAAGATCCAAGTACAAAAGCATTTTGACAGCATCCACTAAAAATTTTATAAAGAGCAGAAAATTTTCCGCCGTCAAGAATCGGTTGAAAGCAATCACTAATCTATTAAGGTGGAAAATTTCACATTAATAATTGAACCTCAATAAGTAATAGGAATCATCCAGTTCTTTGAGTACTAAGCAAATATTTAGGACCATCCAATCTTTGTGTTCTCAAAAGAGATGAACAATCCATAGTAAAAAAAAAACCTTGGATGTTTGATCTTCTGATATCATTTGATCAGTTGAATTGTAATAGTTATGAGTGATACAAGGATCAAACCATGATTAAAGGTCTTAAGTGATAAATTGACTTTCCTCCTCGTTGTTGACATGGAGCTCCCCATCTCTTTAGATAATACAGGATCACCAAGCCATGCTAACCAGTGCACACACACACCTCGTTGGCTAAGAAAATCTTATGTAAATTTCATGACTTGCGAATTTTAGCATATATAAATTCTATTTTCATATTCTATGCGTGAAAGGCAAATGAAGGATAAGCATGGTGTTTTATTCTTTTTAATTGGGAGAGATTTAGATCTATTGCCTTTTGAAATGAAACATCCACTTCGAATGTTTAATCTAGTCATGTCTCTATTATTCTCATCACCAAGGGTGCGTTTGGTGCCAGCTGCGGCTGCAAATCCGACTTTTCTACCACTCTATTGAGGACATCCAGATACTCTCTCGCGCATAAATGAGGCTAAAAAAGAAGGAATGCCGAACACGTCTCCAACTGGCCCCTTTTCATTCGTCTTCTTCACGAAGAAACCAAAAGCAAATGCAAGAACATATTCTACATGGCCTTGCCTTCTGCAAATTATTAAAGATTAAGATATAATCCTTTTCAAATCGGCATCTTTCAAAGGATATCATTCTGCTTGGATCACCCGAATGAATTCAATCCTTTCATTTCTCTTTGGCATTTTGAAATAAGAGATCCCATATTTTTATAATTACATGTTACACCATCCACCTTTTGTCTTTGCCCCTCTTAGGCATCTTATTAACTAATTTATCCTCCCAGTCATTTAAAAGGCCTATTTTACTATTATTATATATGAAAGTCAATGATTTTGACTGCCTCAATTTTAATTTTGACCACCCCTCTCAATTTTGAAATCCCATTAAATTTTCTCTCTAAAATTTTTAAAGAAATCATATTGTACAATGGGAGAACTAAATCCACAAATGTAAGAGAGTACATTACTAGCTAGATATGTACTAGCTCTGTTTGAAAGCTTTTCTAACTAAATTAGAGTGACCGATATATATGAACTGATGAGTGATGACAAACAGCCAAACAGGGCAAGGCAAGTCAATTCGGCCTAGGTTATAATATGAGAAGATATCATATGTCCTATATCTAGCTATGAAGCCATGAATGACTCAGTCAATTCAAATCATGTTTCTTTATGAGTTGTTAAAGCATACTCATGACAGATATAGTAGCACCTGGACATAAGGTTCTAAGTCAGTTATACTGATGTTTACTTGATCAAAATCAACAAAATGTCATGAAGCAATCTGGATTTAAGAAGTTCAAAAGCTCGAAAAGTATGAAAGGTGAATTTAGCACTCAACCAAATTGTCATCAAACCAAATTAAGATTCTATTGGTAATTTCATCGATGACAATTTTTACGTTTCCATATTTTCCCTTCAACCATACAATTTAAATCGTACCTATTGGAAAAGATTTTCCTTGTGGAGTCTACGCGTTGTTTATTTCAGTGTTTTCTTTCTCTCTTTTCATTAAGAGCGCTTGTATTCATCTAAGGGTGTCTGGTTTTTTTTCCCCCAATTTATAGATATTAATTCTGAAATCCAACCCACATAAATATGTGCCGATGTTTTAATCTTCTGAATTATGGGCACCATGCTAAGTTTTTCCCTGTTGCACGTGATCCACATGGAATATGAAAATTCTAAGGCAGCACGGCATCTAACTATCTTTGCCTATGAACAATTTTCTCATATCGTCTGCATATCATCCGTCTCGTGAGACTCACTTAAATGCATGCTATCGATAGAAATGTTTAAAGTTTAATGACATGTTACTTATAGATCTTTTTTTTTTTTTTTTGCAATTCAATCAAATGATGAGCGAATGCTCGATGCTTGTAAATTTGGGCCTGCTGTAAGATTATAGAATGACTAAGGATTAAAGGGGTCGCACGAACAAAGGTAGGCCCAAGTGGGCCCCATGGAGCTCAACCGCATTTGCTAATTAGAGAAAAATCTAATTGAAGTGTAACCGTCCCAGGCAAATCTAAGCCCTATTTGCAAGTATTCTATGCTTACCGTGAAAACGTGTGAAATGATATATTCGTTTGACTACAGGTGGGGGTCCATTTCTGAATTGCACACGCAGAAGCTAGTCCACACCTTGACTGTTTTACCTGGGTCTCATTTCTGACTCGGGCCCAACCTACAAGCCCAAAAGTTAGGATGAAAATTCTATAGAGTCACATAAGAATTCTTAGGCTGAAATTTAGCCAATTTAACCAAGAGGGGCCCCTCAAGACGAATGCCTATGGCCTCTTATCTAGTGGTAAGAAAAATGTCAAGTTCTTACTTTGCTGCCCAGACTCTAGGCATGTCACCTTCCCTTATCCTAGAGCTATCTGACCTCACCCTAGGGCTAGTTATCAAGACTAAGTTGGAGGGGCTTTTATCTATTTGAAATTCTGTACCATGGAAAATAAATGCCACTCTATAACACTAACCAAATTTTTTTACTTCAAGTAAAGGGTGGTCTGATTAAATTGTAGGGTATAAAATACCTAGACGAGATATTATTAAAAAGGGATTTTTACCAAACGCATCCTCAAATATCTCTATACCTCAAAAGCATCGTTAAATATATGTAATGCCCAAAAACATTTTATATAGCATACTCTGATTTTTTAAGGACCAAATTGCCCCTTCAGCCCCTTTCTCGCGAAATCGAAACTTGATTTCGTGACACTGAGACTTGGTTTGACACATTAAAGTATTTTGAAGCTAGTTCAATCCCTTTTCCGCGATAACGAGATTTGATTTAGAATGGTATATTGAAGTATTTCGAGGTTAGTTCAGCCCCTTTTTTTTGCGACATTGAGACTTAATTTCGCGACATCAAGACTTAATTTGGTGCATTGTAGTATTTTATAAGCTAGCTAATTTGTTTTTTCATTTTTCGAACTCCTTGTTTTATTTTTTTTCCTTTTCTCATTAACCTTTAGATCTCCCGCTATTCAAATTATAAACTTTCGAAGAGCATTTATAAGGGCTAATGAGAAAAGAGAAAAAAAAAATTAACTAGCGAGTTCGATAATTGAAAAAAGAACTAGCTTAGAAATACTTCACTGCACCAAATTAAGTCTCAGTGTTGCGAGAAATGGGTTAAACATACTTAAAAATACTTCAATATGCCAAATCAAGTCTTGATGTCGCAAAATTAAGTCTCAATGTCGCGAGAAAAGGGTTGAACTAACCTCGAGATACTTCAATATGCAATGCCAAATCAAGTCTCAATGTCGCGAGAAAGGGTTAAATTAGCCACGAAAAACTTCAATGCGCCCTACCAAATCAAGTCTTGATGTCGTGGGAAAGGGATTAAACTAGCTTTGAAATACTTCAATGTGCCAAATCTAAATCTCGATGTCGCGAAAAAGGGGTTAGAAGGGCAAATTTGTCCAAAAAAATAAAAGTATGTTGTATAAGATGCTTTTTGGCATTACATGTATTTAAGGATGCTTTTAATCCTAAGGGGTCACTCAGTTGGCCTAGGACCACGGTTTGCACACGGAGGTTGTAGGTTCGAAACTGCACTATCACATTGGGGCTATAGGGGAGTTTACCCGGCTTCACTTTGGGCCCAGGGGGACTAGTTCAAAGGGTTGGGAACCCTTTGATAGGGGAAAAAAAAAGAAGAAAAAAGGATGCTTTTGGAGGTATAATACTATTTGAGGATGCTTTTGGGCTCAAACCCGCATATCAGGCCTAATGACCCACAAGAATGGGTGGTTGATATTTGCGAGGCCCCATGCAATTTCTATCAACTGTTGGGCTGTCACAACATTTGTGTTCCCAAAATCCACGTAGACAAGAGAACCATTAGCGTAGCAGTCTAGCCATTTTAGACATCCTGTGTGGAACCATTTATCAGATGGCTTGTAGAATGTCATATTCCTAATCATCAAACGTATTGAAAATGATAGCCGACGCCTTGAGTGTGTTTTGAGATTCATCTGCTGGGAAGTTGAGGAAGAATTGTTCTAATAAAACAAGGAGCTGGATCTCAAGGCATGCCTGGTGTGATGTCCAATCAATTGTAGTGTGTGGAGATGGCCATTGCTAATGCAACTCTTGGCCATTGCTAATGCAACTCTCATCTGAATTCATACAGAGAAAGGCCAGAACTTCTTCTAGTCATTTATAGTTGCTAATGCAACTCTCATCTCTCTTGACAACTAAACATTATAGGTCTTTCTTACCAAAAAAAAAAAAAAACACACTAAATTTTGGGCGTTTGTTTGTTTTTTTAAAGAAAAATCTCGTCGATGTTACAGGCCTTTGGATTATTAGTATATGAACTATGAATACAGCATTTTATCAAATGTACTGACATATGGATGTGAAGTATTCACTTCTGATTGTATCCAAATTATAATATATTGAGCTAAGAGGTTTTTTTAATTGAATTTTGACCGTCAGTTGTGATTTTGAATTTTTTTTCAGTTTTCTTTACAGTTATCTTATACAAACTGCCTTTGAAACCACCATTCCGTTCCCACTTTTCCACTTTTGAAACTTTTACATATCTCCCTTTCTATCCATAACTCCATCATTCCCTTTTTTCTTTCGATCTTCTCATTCCTTCTTGTTCCATAATGGTAACCTTTTATTCATTTATTTTATTTCTATGATTTATGGCTATTTTTTAAAATGCATAAATGCTGGTCATACCTGAGTTGAGCACATGCTATTATGCTAGTCTGGATATATATTTTAGAGGCAGGATTCACCGCTGGATTTGGATCCTACAATGACTGGAAAAAGCATTGGCATGCATATTGAACTCCAAATATTGAAAAGTAGAATTCCAGGAATTCTTGAATTCCTAAAGAAGGTGGAATTCCTAAATCCTCCTAAGGGCATGAACATTTTGGAATTCTACCAAAATGCAAAGGTGGAATTCCTGAATTCCTAAAGGCCAATTAGGACTTATCATGTATTGGAATTCATAAATTCATATAAAAAAAAAAACAAGAGAATTGGAAATACCAACATCATGTCTTAAAAACCCCAGCCACTAGAATTATAGTCAGGAATTCTAACAAAGAAACAATAGAGTACTTTTGTGCTGCTTTTCAATTTCTACCACGTTGAAAGGCTCATAGCATTGGCATGCATATTAAACTCCAAGTATTGGAAAGACAAAATCTATTTCATGGAAACTGGAGCAGTTATTTAGGACATATTTTTGTAGCCGCTTTTTCACGATTTTAAAATTCTCATCAATGAACTAATTTTCCACCAAAGGGGGTCGGACTCTGGACTTAATTTTTCAAATAAAAAAAGGTAAATTCTTTTTGTACAAAATTGGGTTTCCCCATTGCCAAACAATACCTAGATGGTGATAATCTTATGATCTTACCATTCTCATATCATCCACAAAAGGGCCCACCATTTGGTGGTGAGGTTCCATAAACCACTCTTTGGGGGCATGGGAGAGGGCCAAAGGCTATGAATTATGAAAAACTCCTAAGCGAGCCTTCTTGTACGGATACCCCGTGGCTCGTTTGCCATCTAAATTCAAACACCACCTGCGAAAATCCCCTCATTGATTCCAAGTTTTAACCGAATGCTGCTGTGATTGGATCCATCACAACCCCATATTTTCGGTCAGTCTCAATCGAATCGAGTATACATCGATGAAGAAGCAGAGAAACGGAGACACTTGGAAATTTGAGATCGAAATGCCTGTGCAGAGAGAATCTTCTCCTGAAGTTGTCCTCGGTATCGATGGAGGGACCACTTCAACTGTCTGTGTCTGCATGTCGTTACCGATCTCCGACCAAACTCTCGACTCTCTCCCCGTTCTCGCTCGCTCCGTCGCCGGATGTTCAAATCACAACAGCGTTGGAGGTTCTCCTCCCCTTTCTACCCTTTGGGTCATTTGATTTTTTTTTTTGAGTGGTTTTCAACGAATTCGGATTTGATTGGGTTCCATTTGATCTCGGTTTGGGATTTTGGTTAGTTTCTTCATCTGGGTCATTTGATTCTTGAGTGGTTCTCAACGAATTGGAACTTGATTGGGTTCTATTCGATCTGGGTGTTTCTTATTCTTTTGAAATTCTCTCTTTTGTGGGATTTTTGAGTGATCTCAATGAATTCGAATGTGATTGGGTTCTATTGTTTCTATGGGGCTTGTGATTAACTTCTTCATCTGTGTCTTTGTGATGTTTTTTAGGATTCTGGTACGTTTGTTTGTTTTTTTTTTTTTTTCTCGTCCAGGTCTTTTTGTCCCGGATGTGAATATGAATAGTTTGATTTTTGTGTGACTTTGTAGAGTTCAATCAGGCCTTTTAGATGGTCATTGTTTATGTGCTTGGGATGATAAGGATGAGTATCATTTGGTGGTTTGATTTGCAGAAACTGCAGCGAGGGAGACATTGGAGCAGGTCATGGCAGAAGCCTTGATGAAATCGGGTGCTAAGCGCTCTGCTGTTTGTGTCGTCTGCTTAGCTTTGTCTGGTGTCAACCATCCTACAGATCAGGAGAGGATACTGAATTGGCTTAGGTTTGATTCAATAACTTTCATAGGTTGAATAGAACAATGGAACTGTTAAAAATATCTTTCTTTCATTAGAATTCTTCAGCTACTTTTTACAGATTAGTATTAGTCATAATTGTCTTCTGACTGTGTTTTTTCCTTGATTGATAAATAGACTTGAACCTGCAATCGTTTTATTTTTGCTATATTTTTTTAAAATTGGCAACATGACTTGAACCCTCAACCTCCAGGTTGTAATGGTGAGCACCTTTCATTGTGTGACAGGCTGTTGTCGCTTGAACCCGCTATCTTGCTAAGAAACATCCATATTCTTTTTTCTCTGTTTTTTGTTCTTTTTACATTATAAAATGTTAGTGAGAGTCCCATCCACATACTTTGTTCTTGTAACCTTGTTCTCCATTCATCTTTAACATATAATAACTAAAGGGTTTTTTATTTTATTTTATTTTACGGTGTCGTGTTAATATTTCTATCTCAGGGACATATTTCCGAGTCACACCAAACTATTTGTTCACAATGATGCCGTCGCAGCTCTGGCTAGTGGGACAATGGGAAAACTCCATGGCTGTGTCTTAATTGCTGGGACTGGCACCATCTGTTATGGATTCACCGAAGATGGAAGAGAAGGTCGGGCAGCGGGTGCCGGCCCTGTCTTAGGCGACTGGGGTAGGTGAGTATTTATCTATTGAGAATGTTACTATGGA
Organism: Umbellularia californica; assembly: GCA_028538565.1. Classification (NCBI taxonomy): domain Eukaryota; kingdom Viridiplantae; phylum Streptophyta; class Magnoliopsida; order Laurales; family Lauraceae; genus Umbellularia; species Umbellularia californica. The sequence continues at coordinate 7,715,624 of JAPQWN010000006.1, read as the reverse complement.
TATTTTAACACTTGTTTTGCAAAACTTGGTAACCTATATATGATGAGAGCTTGTGCTTTCAATTTCTATAGTTGAAAAAGAGGTGAATTTTCGTGTGGACTTCAGCTATTATTGATAGATCCCATAGTAATTTCGCTACCATATTAGTTTTTATTAATAATATATCGGTGGCAAACTTCAATGGTGTGGTACATTGAAATACCCACGTATACCAAATTAGGTGTGTGCACATGCTGCAATGCAGGACCCTATGACCCATCTTCAAGAACAGGCATTAATTTCTGAGGCAATTGTTGGTAAGGACTTCTAACTCTCCTTAGATGATAAAGGTTTTGAGCTATACTGGATAATATCATTGAAACCTATGCTACGAGCATATCGTTTTTGTTTGACTTGTCATTGGCTATTACCATTATTTGAGATGGAGAAAAGAATTATTTAGTTCCTTACTTCGTTGATTGGTGTTAACAAAAATGTTTTCTTCTATGCACGCAACAACAGGTGTTGAGTGGTTTTGTTTCCCTTCTGTTTTGCTTTAGAAGTTTTTGCAAGAAAGTGGATTTATGGTCAGTTGAGTTTGTTGTGCAGTGGCTATGGAATCGCTGCGCAAGCATTGACTGCTGTAGTGAAGGCTCATGATGGTCGCGGTCCTCAAACAATGCTTACTAGTGATATCTTGCTTACTCTTGGGCTATCTTCTCCAGATGAACTTATTGGGTACTTTTCTATTGATGAATTTCCTGTTTTATGATGTTGGTCCCAGCTTTTCTGTCTGCACATCTTAGTCGGCCTCTCCTTTTGTGCTGGGAGCTTAATGGAATCCTTGTCACAATATGATAGTGTTTCAATAATAGATTTTTCTTGAGTGTTTTGAGCACTACTTACTAGTTATTTTGGAATTCTATCAAACCACTCAGCTCCTGCACCCCTACTTGAGTAACACTGCAATATTTTCTTTTATAGCTGTAAGTATGAAAATTTAGTGGGGGCCTATGATACCCCGTTACTTGTAGAAGCCCCACGTATCCATATCGGACTGATATTGTATTGTTTGGTAACTTCACTGATAAGGTGGAGTGAAGTGAGGCCTCCATTCACTAGACATGAAAAGACTAGGGGTTATATCAAAAGTACAAAATTTCGAAATTCCCCCCTTTATTCAAAAAAAAAAAGTAGCCAAAAACCAACATTTTCAAGCCACTAAAAGACAAAACCCATCTACTTTTTACTCAAAAAGTAAAAAAAGATTCCTTATCAAACCACTAAAAACAAAATCTCATTATACTATGATTAGACCTCCTAATATTTTATTCTCTCTTGATTTGAGGCTTCACCTCACTTCACCCTACAAGTAAAGTTAACGGCCGGAATATAAGGGGGTTATGATGGTCTTTTGTCTTTAGTGGCTTGGTAATGTTTTTTTTTTTTTTTTGTGTAAAAAGCATATTTTTTTTTGTCATTTAGTGGATTGAAGATGTTGCTTTTTGACTTTTTTTTTTTTATTAAAAAGAAAGGGGGAATTTTGAATTTGTGTACTTTTGATATAACCCCCTAGTCTTTTCATGTTTGACAAATGGAGGCTTTACTTCACCTTCACTTTAATAGTAAATTACCAAACGGGCGTGGAACAAATTTAACATTCCTACCTATAAAGTTCTTTATTTCATATAGTTCTTTTAATATTTTTACTTCTCACCGTAAAAAATGCTAGAAAGGGACGAAAACAATGATAATTTCATTGATTCAAAAGTGATCTAAAGAAAAAATTACGCCACTTGTATCCATATCCATGTCCTAGATTTTCAAAAGTGAGGAGTCGTATCTGCGATCCCCATATCGGTGTCCATATCCGTATCTGGGCATCATAGGAGTGGACCCTATTCAGTGAGAATGCAAAGTTTGCAAATGAGAATTTCCCTTGTCATTTGAATTCCTTTTCCATTATTTCATTGCTTGACTAAAAAGATTTCATGATACGCCGAGAAAGGATTTGAGCTCAACAACTGATTTTTGTTGTCCCCTTCACCTTATTTTAGGTGGACCTATGCAGATCCATCTTGGGCTCGTATAGCAGCACTTGTTCCTGTAGTTGTGTCTTGCGCAGAGGCTGGTGATGAAGTTTCAAATAAAATTTTACTAGGTTCTGTGCAGGAGTTAGCTGCAAGTGTAAAGGCCGTTGTTCAGAGACTTGGTTTGTGTGGTGAAGGTGAGTGGAGACTAGATTGCGAATTAAGCAAAAAAACATCTATGTACAACATGTACAGATGAGAAATGTGATTGTGATGGATATTCACGTGAGGATGATTTAAAGAGGGCATTTGTGGCACATGTACTGATGTGGCACACATATGGGGCTTTGGCCAATCGTTATGTGGGGTACACTTTTAATATGCTTTAGCAAGGGCATTACATGTTTGCCTTGTCAGCACGTTTATCACAAACATCCTTTCTAAATTGTCTTCTTGTGAATATCCACCGTGACTATGCTTTTGATAAAAAAAAAAAAAGAAGCGAGTCTACTCATAAGGGAAAAAATAGAAAGAAGACATTTAACTGTCTTTCCATAAGTGAAAATAAGTTGATTTCACATTTCAATGTACTTGTAGCTCAACTGTTGAGTGGACTAGTTTTTATTTATCAGCCTAGTGCATGTTCAAGTGGATTTAACCTGATTTATATCATCACAATTCACAGATATTGAACATGAGTGCCGCGTTTGCATCTGTGCAGTGTACTGTAATATCTTTCTTGAAATGCCTTTACTTTTCTGTAGTAGGTTATGTAATCCACATGTGCACCTTTGCATGTGCTCTTCTGATCATATTAAACTTCTGAGATTTTTACTAAAAGGCCCCTGTACTTTTTCGAAACCTCAAAAGACCCGTGTTATATGTTTTTACCAAAAGCCCCCTAGACCAATAATTAAACTCTACAAATAGTAACTGTTTTCATTCCCACTCTCCTTTTTTTTTTTTAATGGATTTACCTTTGAGAAAAAGCTCACTTGACTTGTCCCTTGATTTAAAAGTAAAAAAGATGACAGCTGAGAAACTATCAGATTTATTCTTGGTAAATAACAGGCTGGGTGTGTGCATAGGCCGACTACTGCTCAACCCATCCTTTGTCCTAGTATGTCCCTTTCTTTTTGGTTGGATCCATTTGGGCTAATGTCTTTTCACTATTAACTCAAGCAACAACTGATTTGAGTTTTTCTCAGGGCTAATTGATCTAAATTAAAAAAGGGAGAGTGGGAATGGACGCAGTTACTTTTTGTATAGTTTGATAGTTAGTCTAGGGAGGTTTTAGTAAAAACACAAAATATAGGGGCCTTTTTGAGGTTTGAAAATGCAGGAGCCTTTTGTAAAAGCCTCTTCAGTTTTCCGAGCTTGATAAAGTTTAGCAGGGGTTTATCTGCATAAAGTACCTTCTGAATTTTTGAAAGTTATGGCTAATTACATCACTGCTATTAAACAACAGATAGGTTTTTCCTTTCTGTATAAAATTTGTACTTTTGCTGTGAAATTAGAGGATTGGCTTACATATTAATGCTTTTGTTAATTGCAGACAGAAAGAGTTCTTTCCCACTCGTTATGGTTGGAGGTGTTATTGAAAATAATAAGAAGTGGGACATTGGGAAAGAAGTCATAAACTGTATTACTGAGGAATATCCTGGAGCTTGTCCAATTAGACCTAAGGTTAATATACTTCAGCTGTTTTTAGTTTTTATGGTCGAAACAATGCTTATTGAAAAGATGCTTGTTTGGTGTGATTGTTGTAGTTTTGCAAGATTTATGTTATTTTGTATCTTGTTCTTCGATTAGAAAGGATGGCCACAATTAAATGATGTGATAATGCTTCAATGATGTGTGTATGACCACAATTTTATATTTGGCAATTAGTGGATCTCTCTCTCTCGATCCCTCCCCCAATATGCATATGTGTGTGTTAGTGTGTGAATATATTGCAACTATAAGAAAACAAATGTAAGGGAAAGAAAAGGACAAGACATAATGCTCTGAATATGTCTTCTATTTTTCTGCAACATGCATATGTTATGAACCTCAAAATGATGGTGTATCAGTTAAAATGATGGATATAAATAAATCTAGGGTTTTACCTAGAAGGTCTGAAAAGCATAGTTGTCAATTTCGTTCCGGTCGCTGTTCCGGTTTGACATTGTAGTGGAACGTTTTGGCATTCCGATCAATTCAGTTATTCCGTTCCGAAAAAGACGCGATTGATAAGGAAAAAACAAATATAAAAGAATACCTAAAATTGAAAAAAAAAAATAGTTGAATGCTAAAATAATACTAAAAATGCATACTTATGTCACTTAAATTAAACTACACTATACGATTGACCATTTTTGTAGTTTTCACTACATGTGAATGGAAGTATGAAACCTTGGCCAGAATGAGGCAGAATTGATCCGGAATTGGGACCAGAACGGCCGGAATGGACTGGAATCAGGACCGGATACTTTTAGGTGGCCATTCTGTTCCGCCCAGGGCTAATTCCAGAACGTTCCAGCCAAACGGAATTGACAACTATGCTGAAAAGGGGGACGAATGTAGACAAGTATGAACAAGGGTGGAGAGAGACTTGAGAGGAGAAAGGAGTATGGTCAACCCCTTAAAGGTTAGGTGACATCCTCTATCTGATTATTTCCTCAAATTTGACAGATAACAAAAAAACAACTTGGACTTCCACTAATTACTTCAAGGTCCCTGGTATAAAGTAAATTCCACATAAGTCATGTTCTCTGACTCATAACAATATATGCTTATCCTAGTTTAAACCATGTTGTTTCTAGTGCTATTGAACTTTGTCAATTCTTCATCACAGGATCATCAACATTGCCATGATTGTGCCATACAACATCTATTTGGGATTGACTCTATGAAATCTACTTCCCACCCAACTCTATCCATAGTCTATCATATCTTTCCTTATCTAGTAGCTTGTACTAGTGAGGCATTCCCATCACATGTACTTTAATGCAAATCTTTGTTGCTTGGAGTTTTACCTCATACAAAAGGCAAGTCTAACTATTGTCTTGTAAAGATCCCCAGAAATCAAAGTGACAACTGACAAGGTTCCTTGATTGTCTTTCTACTATTCAGGCTAATTGGAAATTCTCTCTTAAAAATACCCATTTCTAGTTATATGCTTTCTTGTAATTATACAGTGGGGTGTTGAATGATCATCAAATGCCACTTCTGCATTGTTCCAAGGGAAGTAGTTCCTTCACATGGATTTGAATGCTAAGGAATAGAAACAAGAAGTTAAACTGTTAAAGTACATTCCGCGGGGACACAAAATGTACGCTAACAGTTTAACTTCTTGATTCTATTAAAGGAACTACTTCCCTTGGAACTATGCAGAAGTGGCATTTGATGATCATTTAACACTCCACTTTGCTCATCCTTTGTTGATGTCTGCAACATTTAACTAATCCCTCTGTTGTCTTTTTTTTTTTTTTTTAAATTGCTCTTAGATATTGAAATTTATCACTTGGTAGTACTAAGTTATATTCAATTTTTTACCAACTCCTTTTCTCTACCCTAGTACCCTCACATCCACTATACCTTTAACTTCATACCTTTTGTGTTTAATTCGCTAAGTTTCAAACCCATTTTGACTCCAAATCCTCTCTCCAAAGTTCTAGATTATCATTTTCTTGCTTTCTTGCATCACTGACGAGTATGTAGGCAATATCTGCCAAATTAACTGTCTCGATTTCCTTATTGTGTGAGCCTTCTTTAAACCAATAAAAATATATGTATATTTTTCTCTTTCTTTGCTTTTCTGGCGGTTGTTTTTATAGATAAACTTCTTTTGTAATAGATATGGCCTGCAAAATCTTAAACGGATTCTCTTAAGATATTTGATTCTTGTAGTAGTTGCTCTTTTTATTCTTTCCAATAGTTTCATCGTATGGCATTTAAGTTTCATGGCTTGGTGGCTTGCTTTATTTTGAATATCTGCTGTCTTTGTAGAAGGGACCACAGTGCTATTTCTCTATTCATCAGATATTCTTTTGTATTCAGAACTTTGTTGATATCTTTATTAGTAACTAAACCTCTGTTTCGCCCAACCCATAGGTATTATATATTGTTACCAATAAATTAAAAAAAAAAAACCGCTATTATCTGATGCTTGATTGGTAGAAAGAACAGTTGTTTGCTTGGAAATTGTAAAGGTGCGGCCGTCCATAGCAATCCGAGCCGCCTATCTGGGTCATCTTATTATAGATGGGCCATTTTCAAATATTTCCCTTCACGGTGGCTTTTAAATGACATTTGAAGCCAACTGTTCCCATTGAAAACAGTCGTATGCCATCCCATGGGGGAGAATTGTGGTATATTTCCCATTCCTGTCTTGTGATTGTGTATTCTGTGGAGTTTGGATCATGAAAAAAGGTGGGGCCTTATCTAAATTTTGTAGTATTACTGTTAATAGGTGCAATTGGTTTGGGACTGATCTTGAATTGAAAAGGTGGGGCCTTATCTAAATTTTGTAGTATTACTGTTAATGAGTGCAATTGGTTTGGGACTGATCTTGAATTGGCGCGGTTAGCCTGCTGTGCCGGGAGTTTTGAACATTTTAATTTTGTTGACTCTGGTCCAGCCCATTAACAACCTGATTTTGTATGAAGAACAGACCAAATATACAACTTTCTGATTTTCCATTTTATATTTCGTCCTTTTGTTCCTGAGAGCTCTAATTTGGTAGTGCCTAGTTTGGTAACTGTTTTTGGCATTTTGAAGCGTCTCTTTTCTTGTTGCATATTGTTTTATTATCTATGGATTTAGGATTGTCTGAAATACCATCTTCTCTGACTCACTACTCTGATTCACAGGTAGAGCCAGCTGTGGGGGCAGCATTGCTGGCATGGAACTACCTAATGAAAGAATCAGAAGGCAACCTTAGAAGATGACAGCGCCAGACTTTGATCACCAACATTTTCCTTCTAACATTGTACATTGCAATGTTAACAATGATTGAAGGGGAAAAAGGGCTAGGGAAGGTAAAAACTTGGTTTTCATTCTTCAGTGTGGACAGATTACCCATTGACATTTGATGCAGGCCGCCTCCTCAACGGCTTCGAAACATGAGGTGCCTGGAATGGAGTTCTTCTCTATTTGGAGTTGTATTTGTTTTTATACTTACAATTCTTGTTTAAGATGTAAAGAAAGAAAGAAAAAGGACAAGGAAACCCTTTGTTGGGTTGCTTGTCATTGACACCTGCATGTTTCATTTAAATTTTCATGGATTATTAGCATAATCTTTAGTGTGACAATTATCCGTACATTCGTAGTTTTTCTTGTAAGAAGGTGGTTTCTCTAAACAGGTGCTTCCAATGAATACCAAACCAGCTGCTAACTCAAGTAATATTCACCATTTTTCTTGTAATATGCGCGAAACTTTTGTCAGATAGCACACTTACTACTATATCATGGGTGAGGAGACTGTATTGCTTACTCTTCGGACATATGTTTTCATTTCAAGCATTGCTCCTTCAGTGCTCAGATTAACAAGGCAAACATAGAAAGGGAGGTCTGATGTGTAACTGCCATTCTTGAATTTTATTGCATATAGGCAATGGTTTTATAGCAAGCAAAATGCACTTTCTGCTCTTTTTATCTGGGCATTTTTTATGTTGAGCCAATGAGGGGAAGAGCTGGCCCCACTCTCCAGATTGGTTATCTCCAGCTGCAAAGAATGTTGAATTGAGCATTGAGAAATACCAGTGTCAAGGGTGTCTCATCTCATCTCTCACGTTCCTTGAGGCTGGTGCCCAGATAATGGGGGGATGAGAGTTTGAAAGGGATTGTACTGAACGAAGTTGGCCCAAATGGTCCCCACAGAACTGGATAGGGTGGTGCTAGAAAATGCCTGGGCGAGAAAAACGCTCAGACCCACTGGAATGCTTAATATCATGGAAATCTGTTGGATGAAAAGATCTATATGACATACCTATATGCAGAATTTGGACTCTATAAGATCATCCTTACCCTTCTATTCTTGTAGAAGTACCCACATAAACGGCCCATCTAGAAAGATATAGATAAGACCTACCTATATTTAAGACTTCAACTCCATCTAGATAATCTCAACACCTTGATCTATGGCCCATAAAACTTTATGATTTTAGAAATATCAGTCTTGAAAGATTTCAATTCAATAGTAATCAAAAGTCGGATGAGTGTCAAATTCGGACTTGTGACAGTTCATAGAGGGGTAGCATGTGTGAAAAGATTAGCTCAAGATGGGCCCCATGGCCTAAAAAGGTCGGGGAGAAAAAGGAGAAGTTTTTGAGATATACATATAGTTGCTCGTGGGAGAACATTTCTTTCCAAATATTGCCAACAAACTTAATTTTCCACTAGGATAATGCAAAAATTGCCTAGTTTGAGGATCCAAGTCAACTGATCAATGGCCCATTGTTTTGGTCCACTCACACACTCTGTTTATCTTTCCTTATGTCAATGACCTCAGGGCTGGGATTTGGGGAGTTCCCCATGAATGTAAGGGGTAACCAGTATCCTTTACAACAGAAATAAAATACAAGCACCATATAAACCATAATAAGTTGGAAGACAGAGATGGGAGTAGCTAAATCCCCGTATGTCTACCAAAATTTCTCACAAGCTACGTGCTGCCTCATGAGTAACAAATATACAATATGATTGGACAAGACCTGGATTGAGACATGGATTCTGTGAAACATTCTTTCTTGCCAGTTTAAATCTATAAAACCAAACAGAAGTATGGAAAGAGAATACATTGTCCTGAGCAGGCCTGTGCCGTTTCCTTTGCTGCAAGGTTGATGCAGACTCTTTCAAAACAAAATTTAATAGTATCTTCCTTTGTTCAAAATTGCGAATTCCAGCTTCAGGGCCCATCACTCTTCTACATCACTGTGACAAAATGACATAGCTTCCTGAGGATGCTCACGTGGCAAAAAAGCCCGTGGCGTTCCAGAATTGCATCCAGTGACTTGCAGCATAACTCTACAAGAAAAAGCAGATATGATTGAAGAAGCGGGGGCCCATCAATCAAAAACCTGACCAAACACATCAATCAAAAACTTGATCAAACAGGTTTAACTGTTTCTCCTTCTATTGCTCTTCTCATCAATTCAAGAGTCTCCATAATCTGCAAGTAGCATTTCTTCGATCAGCGTCAGGTTGCAACACCAGAGCAAATGAAATATAAACAATTTTTTGAAAAGAAATATGAACGATTGGGGCACTTGTAATGGGCTCAGCATATTTGCCAAAGCTCGACCAAGAGGACTTAAATTTGGAGGCATTCTTTCTTAAATAAAAGCAACCAAAATATGGCGCAACCTACTTATTTAACAAGCTTAATTCAGACCCCAGGTTCAAGTCTTCAAGCACAGGTCGTTTAGCTGTTACTAGGCCCAACTGTGTTAATTAAGTTGGACGTGCCTCACATGAAGCCAAGCCTAGATTATAAGACTAGTTGACGTAGGACAGATCCATGATCCATGGGTCAATCGGCTTTTTGGGCCCAGCCCACTTATATTCTTTGACTATTTTATTTGGATTTATTTTCATGAGTTATGTTTTTAAGTTAATAAGTGGATGTTTTAATCTCGACCGTCAATGTGTTTAGAGGGTTGAGATTGGTTTTAGGGTTCTTTTGCCTATATATTGATGTCATGCCTCTTGGCTTCTGTAGATTACGGTTAAGGAAAAGAAAATTGGAGTGTTTTTGCTCCCTTCTCCTAACGCAGAAGGATTTGGCATGAGGCCCCTCCCACTTCAAATGTGAAGTCTGAACCTATCCCCCAATCTTCCATCTTCCCCTGCCCACCCAGAACCTATCCCCACCATTCAGCATTACTCATGAATGGTCCGGCCAAGTGCACACCCCATTACAATCTAATAAGTGGAAAATACCATTTTACTCTTCTACATTACACATCATTCACTAGAACAATCTCACAATTGGAAACCATGTTTTTCATGAATGAACAGATTCTGTTGCGTGCCAAATCCATCAGTGCTTTAGATTGTTGTCTTAACAATGTTCAAACCTGTTATCTTCTTATCTTCGTTAATAGATATCTTACCTTTAAAAAATGCACCAAAATTTGCAATACTGCAGAAGAATGCACTTTGCAGAGCTGCACATATTTGTCAAACCTATGCTTGTTTTTTATCCAAACCCAAACTGAAATCTCTCGAGACAATTTATGTTCTTTTATTAACATTATGAAATTTTATTCTAAACTACAGGAGAAAAAGAAAACATTGGTAGAAAGTGATGGAATGGGAACCAATAAATCAAGCCATACACTGCCATTGGTTCATTAATATGCAGACCATGGACTGAAACAGTTCTCTAATCCTTACTATTTATTTATATATTTGGCATATGGGGCATCATCGTCCGTCTCTCCCTCTCTTCTTAAAAACCTACACTCACAACACACACAGAGAGACCCACACACTGTGTCATAGGCATGGGCATGTGTTAGCCAACATGCAAAAATTATAATTGAGCCAAGCAAGACATTGTTTACAAAAAATATGACATGTCTACACTTGACAACTTTTCACTTAAATACGACACACAAACAGACTAGAGACGTGGAGCCGTAGACTCCAAAAGCAAATGGATTAAAAAAATAACAAGGTACTATCTGATCTGAATATTTACTTAGGCCTAGCTAACCATGCATGGTTCTTCATTAGATTGTAAGGAGATGTGTAAATTAAAGACATTGTACAAAAAAGCCAATGTGCAGATGATATCATAAATAAATCAAGCATCAGAGGACCTCGTTAAAAATTAAGAGTTTCAGATAATTTCACAACTCCAGCATGGAAGTGTTCCGATGATAGACAAGGCACGCACCATTACCTAGATATGTGATGATATCAGAAAATGCATCATTATATATAAAATTAATACAATAGAGTATATAGGTACTCTAAAAGACATGAAAAAAGACTCATTGAACTTTTCCCCAACAGAAGCACTAGTACCATAAAAAGACTATATCAAAAGATCAAATAAGTTTTTCCCACAAACAGAACTGTAGAAAGTCCGAGGCCTGGGCTCAAAGCAGTTACTTGTCACATTAGGTGAATATCCCGTACTGCAATGTCAACTGCCTTGGAGTGCTTTTTACACACTAATTTAAAAATCACTGAGGAATCCTTTAAGAAATGGTGTTTTAAATGTGGATTTACCAAGATGTATAAGAACGAACATGCTTTATGTCAGCTAAATAAAAGAATAAGTCCAGAAAAATGCAAAGGAATTCCATCTTACTCCTGGATAGTGCTGCAATATGGGTGAGTAATGATCAAGTCCCATGTATATCTTTCCAAGAAGGCTTTGAAGTGCATCCACCTGATCTCCTAAGAGGTCCACCTGAGTCTCCAGCATAACATTGAATAAGACTGAGGTACTTCAAAAATTCAAGATGTCATACAAAAGACGAGGCATTAATTATAACAATGTGATTAGAAATATTACTGATAAAAAAATGATAATATAGGGATAAAATTATCAAATGTCAATACTTCTGGGCTTGAAATCTTTGATTCCTACTGATAATCTAAAAAATGTCTATCCAGAGGCATAATGAAAAGATATTTTCTTTAGATGGAAAGAATGAACTTTTTGGTTCCTTCAAGTTCTATACAAAGTGATCGCTTTCTTTTGAATAGACATATAAATATAGTATATTTATACTGCCGATCAAATATATTTTATACAAACTGAAATAGCCTTCAGATCCTAGCCTATTACCTTCTTGCCTTTGTGATGTAGGCCAACCCAGACTCCAACAAACTCATGGGAAGGTGTCAAGTTGATAAACTCCTTTAGGGCCAAATCCCAAGATCTATACAAACAAGATTCAAGAAACAAAACTAGACAAATAGGAAACTATAGAAACCAAGAAAACATTGCCTCTATCTGATTGAGATATGATTTTCTTAACTTTAGGTCCGCCATAGCTCTAAGTTGAGTGTGAACCCCGCAAGGAAGAATTCTTTCTTTTTTTTGCAAAAGAATTGGATTAAGAGGAGAGAATAATACATGTGTTGAAAAAAAACCCCACAAAAGAGTATAGCTAATTACATAAACATCCATATCACCAAGAGTATAGCTAATTTTTTTTTTTTTTTAGGACCATAGATTCTACCTGTGTGGGTGAAATTCTCAGAATATGATTGCATCATGGTCAGAGAAAAAATTCAAGTTGGAAGTATGACTGGTGAAAATTGTTTCTATTGACAAGGCCTACATTGACAAAGAGCTTGTTAAATATGATCATGTGAGAATTCCATGTGATTCTCCACAGATGACTCCTAAAAGTTTTGGATGTAGAAGTTGATTCTGTTCTATTTTCTGTAAACATTGAAGCAGAACATGGAACTCACCAGACTACAGACGCCTACCATAAGAAAACATTATATGGCTAAATGCCTCACCATCCATTGGTAAAAGCGAACATACTAATTTGTTCATGGTTCCCATTGATTGGGTCCAAAATGCAGGTGATTGATAATTTGGTTCCATATCTGTCTAGTAGGGTCTGAACCCAAATACTTGAATTTATCATATACTGAACATAAAATAAAATAATATATCATATATGTATATATTGTATATTATATGCTGTATACATAAGTACATTAATAGAATATAAGATTAACATTATGATATGTACAACAAAATATAATATTTTGATACTAATATGCTTTCAGCTCTGAGTTGAGTATGGATCCCTTCAGTTCTGCCCCAGGGGGGACCGAACTTCAATACATTAGAACCCAGTCACCATGTCATGCACATGGAACACTAATCAAGACCGTTTCTGGGTCGAGCTGCTTAAATCTCTAGCAATAGGAACATTACAATAGTATGATTGGGGGCCTCTTAGGCATATCAATAAGCCAATTTCATTGTAGAAACATTATGTCCTCATCGTTATTAAAAAAAAAAAAACATTATGACCTCATGTGAGTTCTTTTATATTTATCCTTTTATATCTTTTTGGGTGGTTTACTTTTCCATCTTTGTTACAAAAAAAAAAAAAAGACTCCCATCATGATGTATATTCTTCTCCAAAATTACTATTTTTATATTCTCATTCAAATTAAGGGGTTCTTAGTAAAAATCATAATGGATCCTATATATAACAAACATTTAGAAAGACACAATTGGAAGATCCTGGCATTCCAGTGTTGGCACCTTTGCCTGTCATTTACATTTTAGCCTTTTTGAGCTATTTGTTTCGCCATATTATCTTTTGATAATTCTACTACAACCATATAACATTATACTCTCATTCTTGTTTTCTTGTAGCATTGAAAGAAAATATAGTAGAGATCAGTACTCATACCTCCAGTTCAGCCTTCTGAAGATCAGAACACCTCCGTTCTAGTCCATGTTTATAGGCCAGCCCCTTTTTCTTAAGTAAATTTGCCTGTTGAACAAGTGGACTGCATTGATGATTCAACGTCTCAAATCTGCGAATCAGAACAAGTAAATAAGCTTAAGGTTTTTTTATGTTTTTATTGCAAACAATACAGTCAAGGTAACTTGACTGGTACTTTAAAATAGAGAGGGATATTGAGATGAAGCTGTTTACCATAGACTGGGGAGACATAAAGCACTGAGGAATTGAAAAGTGCCAATTCACTAAGATGTAAATATTAATGATGATCCAATTCATAAAAAAAACAAGCTATGGTTTGGTCATTTGGAGATTCAGATGTGTTTGTTTGATGGGATCCAACCATTTTTTTTACTTCGTATTGTTTCTTGCAGGCCAAAAAATGTAAATCGAGATATTTGAATTTGAAGCTATAATGCCAAGACACTATATAAATATATATATATATATATAGGGAGATGCTCCTATGAGAGATATCTCTCACCTTATATCAGAGATAGGGGTAGGGGCCTCACATTTAAGTTGTTGGCATTGGATATGAATGTGAGGGCCCCCACACAATCTCTCATTTATGGTGAGAGATATCTCTTATAGGAGCATCTCCCATACACACACACAGAGCAAGGAAGTGCCATGGATACAGTAGTGTCACAGATTTTTACGAAAATGAAGTATCAGATATGGTACAGTATAGACACACTGTTGCATCAAGGTATCATAGATCAGAAGAAATGTGCAGCATCTCCCATGAATGTTGGTCCCATGTTCCCATCACATTGATAGCTAAACCAGCAAAACCAAGAGCCCTCTTTTATGGATTAGCACATCATGAGTACTATAATTCCCCTGAAGAACAATGCATTTCCTCATCATTTTTTATAACTTTTATAGAATTTTTGTTTCTCAGTAAAGAGTCTCTTTTCAAGTGCTCAGTAACATAAAATACATTGAATGTATGTTGAACAAATCCAACCCACCAATTTAAGTGCTTAAAATTTTTATCATATTGAATGGTGGAAGAAATAGTGTAAGGAAAGTGCAATGGTCCTGTAAACTTCTAAAGGTCCATTGACTCAAGTACAACTCTAGGCCTTGCCAAATATTTTGTTTAAAATAATCAATCTCTCATGTGTCCATACCAAATATACTTGTAGAACCCTTTTACATCATAAGCTCTATAGATCAAAATAATAATAAAAATAATAAGTGGAAAATAATCCCATGTCAGACCCATGCATCTAAATTATCCATTCACTGCAGATAGTTTTATATGTGGCACACATACAAGATCAGGTGCAGTCATCTGCAGGATCCTGCTATTGAATAGTGGGAATATTTCCAATACCTACAAATGGACTGTTCCAATAAAGTCCTACAACAGATGAATAACCAGTCTGTTGCGATTTTGGAATAATATAAAGCATTCGAAGTGTTCTTGTCCATGGTTCATATCATGACATTGGTATAATTTTTCATGGCAGCCTGATAAAAGTGGACTGGACCAAATCGGCTTTGAAATTTTCCAGATTGATTAATTAGACTGCCGACCCGATTCAATGCATCTCACTGTACAGAAATTTATGATACATAGATTGCACCAAGGTATATATCTCATAATAATTACCTGGAGTTATTTAGTAAGATCTTGTCCATTACTCTGGATTCAAAGTCAACCACAGCCCTTGATAGTTCCTGGACAGAAACAATTACAGATTTCATTTGCCCCTTCCACTTGAGTTCCTTCACTTCAGCTGTAGAAATCATGTTTTGCTTCTCTTGAATAATGCCGGAAAGTTCACTTTTTTTTCTTTCCGTTTCCTTCACATTGTCCACTGCTTCTTTTAATTTCTGTTCTAGTATGCTTTTTTCCACTTTGTATAGATCCATTTGCTTCAAAGCCTCCTCAAATCTACTCCTCATTATATCTGATTCCTTCTTGTTTTCACAAAGCAATCTCTCTAGACGTCTTGTCTCGTCTGTTAATCTTTCATGTTCTTTGCAAGCTAGTTCAAATTGCTCCTTCTGTTTTATCAATGTCCTTTCCTTCTCCTCCATCAATACTGACATCAATGCCTTTTCTTCCTTCAACTTCTCATTCTCCACAATTTCTGAAACCAATGCTGTGTCCCTTTCCAACAGCAATGCTTCAAGGTAAATTCTCTTTTCTTTTTCCTTGTTGTATCTCATCATGATGTCACTAATGGCAGCCTTGGCATCCTTAAGTGATTCTCCAAAGACAATCGTACAAATCTCATGAGTGAAAATAGTTTCAATATCAACATTTCCCATGTCACATTTGGTTCTGCCTATCAACTCTCTGAGAATGCTCTTGTATACCTCTTCCCTGATGCAAACCTCAACATTCGCATCTTCGATGTCACATTTAAGCTTCTTTATCTGCTTTGAGAAGTTTTCCTCCACCAATGAAAGATTAGACATTTTATCTGCAGCATCTGAAACCTTCAAAGAAAGGCACTTGACTTCCTTTCTTTTATCCATGAGCATGGAACGTAGGCGTTCGTTCTCAAAAAGCAGATTATCAGCTCTAACCTTTAAAACATTGACATATTCATTGACATCACAAACCACAGACGACTTCTCATTCTCCACAATAATATCATCTAACTTTATAATAACCTCTGGAATCTTTTTCCTCAATGCATCAAACTCCTTCTCCTTCCTCCAGTTTGGAGAGTCCTTCTCTTTTAGGTATTCCCGCTTGAGCCTGTAATACTCTTCAGTTTTTTCTTGCAAAATTGATTCATGGTTTCTCTTCATCTTTGTCATTTCATCCTTAAAATAGTTTATCAGCTTATCCTTACTCATGTGTTGAAGGGCCAACTCCGTTGCATCAGGCATGGTGCTTTTGGATTCCTTGGACTTCTCAGATGCCGTGGCACCATTTTCCTCCTTATGAGGAGAAGGATGGTTTTCTAAAACCTTTCGATGGATCCGATCTTTCCTTTCAATGTTACTCCATTCCTCCACAAATTCATGGGACCCATGAGATGAAAGCTTCCCTGGTTCTGGAGTGAATAGAGAACTAGAAATAGCATCCAGTTCTTGGCGCAGGCTTGAAAGTTCTTCAACCTTTATCATCAGGCTCTTATGTTGGTTACCAAACAGATGGCTTTGTTCATGTGATTTCTCTTCAAACTCCTCCTTAAGGCAACCAATAAGGCTCTGGAACACTATTCCATTAACTTCATCTCGAAACTCAGATTCCCACTGCCTTTCATAAAGCAGTGTTTTTGAAAAAATGACCAGATTGTTGATTTGTTTGTAGACAGCTTCTAAAATACTTTGCAAATCATCAATGCTCTTGTTTATCTCTATTCCATTCTCCAACATCTTTCCTTGTTGACTACTGCCGAAATTTGTTGTGCTGATTGATATGCAGCCCTTTACATCCTCAACTTCTTTCTTAAGTCTCTGAATCTGCTCTTCAGCTGCTATCTTTAGATTAATCAAATGCTCCTCAGTGTGATTTTGTTCCAACCCTGAATCGTGAAAGCGTAGCTGCAATCCAAGTTTTTTACTATTACTTTTAACTGCCAACCCCAACCCAGCTTCTTTCTCTACATGCATATTGGACTCATAAAAATGCAATTTTTCATTCAAGTTTAGAAGTTCTACTTCTTTTGAAGCCACCTTCTCTGCAGCCTCTTCTGAGATGGCACCTACCATGCCCTTGATGACAGAATCACTCACCATCCTTGAGATAATAAGACGGTGATTAATATCTTCCATATATGAATCCAAATCATCCAGTAGAAAATTCTCAACAAAGGCCGCATCATTTCTGAAATTATCAGTGCCATCAAAACTACTACTCGTTTGCAATGAACAGTCACTTACAAGTCGAACCGTTTCATCAGAAGCCTCCAAACATTCCATAGCTTCCTAAGGCTCAAAGAGTAAGAATAACCTCAATAATGAAATAGTATGCCCATATGAACAAATTGGAAATCCTATAATGGACTGAGTTTGCTTCTGCTCAGCACAAAATCTACAGGACAATAACAAAACATTAGTTGAAAGAACAAGATGTGAAGAAAAAAAAAAAACCCAAAGTAGAACTCCTATAGTCATATTTCGTTCTTCAATGCAGAAGTTTCCATAATCTCCACACAAAAGGAATTAAGCAAAACCAAAATGATGGAAATGCAAACACAAGCCCAAAATCAATTGTTCCACTTAACTTTAAATTAACGCCTTAAAAGTTACTATAATTCTCTCCTCCAGCTGATAATATTCAAGAATTTCTATAGACGAGAACAAACTTTAGAAACAGAACCCCCATCCACATCCAACAATGCAAAACCAAGTAGTCATACCACCATTCACTTTTCCATTATCAACTGGATTTTTTTTTAATAGAATTGTAATCCAGTGAATATCCTAAAACCACATGCAAATGAACTCAACTCGGAAAACCCTGATTCTACAAACAGATTTTTTACTGAGCAAATAGTTAAGATGTCAAACCTACGTTCCACCATCTATAATAACCTAACTCCCAAAAAAATTTTAAAAAGAAAATAATCTGAAAAGTGAACACCCACACGAAGCATACAAAAACCAGAACAGATCCTCATACCTTTCTTTTCTTTCTTAAACAGAAAATTTTCCACTACTTAAGAAGAAAAACCTAAGGCCAAAATAACTTAAAACCCTACTCACCCCAGAACTGTTGAATCCACTGTAGAAAAATGCACAGCAAGTGGAATTTGACTTCAACTTCCACATAAAACTGAACCCCATTAACTCTTGAAACCCAATAGCAAAAGAAAGCCTAAAAAAGGGGAAATTTCCCAAAAGAAGAAAAGCAAAACCCAGACATCAAATCCCCACGCCTTTCTTTTCTACTGGATAGAACAATATCAAGAATGCAAACGAAATGAACAATCAATACATCCATTCTCAGGTAAATCCAACTCATTGTATAGATGGCAGGATATGAACCCTGCAAGTGCGAGGTATCAGGAAACTGTGAATTTCATGGGCTCAGGACTTGGGACTTCCTCCATGGAAGAAGGAAAAAAGGAACAATCAATGACCCATATTTGAATACAAAAAAAGAATCTATAACACCAAAGCAAAACCCATAAACCTCTGGTTTTTACGTCCATTTCACTGACATCCCATTTCAATTCGCAAACCAAATGATCAAATCAAACTCCACTAGAGCTCTACCCCACAAAACAGTCGATTCTACCCATCATATAAAAAATAAAAAAAACTCCACGACTCCAATCCCATCATCAAATCATAATAACCAACTAAACCCAGATAGAGAGAGAGAGAGAGAAAGAAAGAGAGATGCATACAAGTGCAAGAGCATCAGCTGGGGATTTTGTTGAAGCTGGCAGTGAGAGGTGGGTGGTTGGGGATGTTTGAATTCGGGGCAAGTACCGTTGGAAGGAACGGCTGGGGATTTTCCCGCCAACTGCAGCGTTTTAGCGATAAGGGAAAAGGGAGGGCTGTTGACGAGGAACGGATTTCTAGGGTTTCTGAGAAAGAAGAAAGAGAAGAAGCTGTAGTCGTTGAGGGGGCAAAATGAAAATACGAGAAAATATAAGGCAGGAACTTGTAAGCGAGAGAAGTTGAGCGGGAGATGTAGGTGAGGAATATGACCACGGACTTGTAGTTGTTTTACGAAGATGCCACTATCTGCTCTAGCCGTCGTTCGCATCTGCCACCTGGCAGAACGGAAACGAACGAATCCAGAGTTCGTACTGATCGCAATCTCCATACACGTGTCTTTTATTTCCCCAGTTGTTTGATGATCACAGTTGCATGTTAGGTGGGACCCACCGGATTCGCCAATCAGAAACCGATCGTTTGGACGTCATAGATTTTTATGAGATATATGAATCTGTGTTCCACCTTTTTGGGTTGCAAATTTTGTTCTATTAGTTTCATCTACATCAGGATTAATCAACCCTCAAAAAGCATGGTAGCTCAATTGGGCTTGTACCATGGTTTGTACTCAGATGTTGTAGGTTCGAAACTGCACTACTATATTAAGGCTATAGGGGAGTTTACTAAGTTTCCCTCGGAGCCCGAAGGGATCAGTTCAGCCTAAAGAATTGAGAGCCCTTCGATATAATGGCTGATATCTCTTCATTTCAGGCATGGCTTGTACTGAGATAGCTTTCAATTTAATTGCCCTAATGATTAGTAAATTTAGGGTGATTAAGTCAACATTGAATATTAGTTTGAGTAGGATTAATTAAATGTGCGTCAATGTGAACAAATAGGATAGGTGAGTATAAAGGGTTGGATTGACCATATGTGTATCAATATTAACTAAGAGAATTGAGATGCGCTAACTCGAGAGTTACATTGAATAGATAGGGTAAGTGAGTATAAAGGGATCGAATTTGAATTTGACATTAAACCTAGTGTTGTATATGGGTTTCACAACAACTAGAAGAATGATTTGAGACTTAATCCAGATCCCTAATAAGATGCGGAATGCAATAGTAAAATTGGACAAATGAGCTTCAAAATAAATTTTTTAAATATATTTATTAAATGGCAAATGACTAAAGCTATAAAGATCCTCGAATATCAAGATTACCCAAGTTATGTGGGCCCTTAAAAGCTATTCATATTTTTAATTTGTGGATTTAATCATCCTAGATTTGGATTCTCATATCTGAATGTTCCTTATCCGATATGATTGGACTTGGATTTCTTCCGGTCCAAAAAATATGGAACAAGAAATAGGTTTCAAACCCACCTTATTTAGAATCAGAGACTTAAATGATGGGATGCTCACTTGCAACCCTTGTAGGATTGAAGGTTATGACTGGCGGGTTTAACAGCAACAATGAACTAAACTCGAATGAGACTAATTTATGAATTACCTATCACGTACTAGGTGATCCGAGGCCAACTTGGAAGTTAAAAGGGTTAACCTTCTTTGAAACTAGTTTGGCTTTGGTTGGATCCAGGGGTCAGGTCCATAATGGCTACTATCAGTGCTCACCCACTAATTGTAGCAGTATCTGTCTCTGAAGGACAGCAGATGACTAATTACTAGTACCAGTGACCCAAAATAAACATCACCAGTGATGGGAACTTGGCTGCAAAAAGGGTTCCTCTTCAAGATGCATTTCTAGCGAGCCGATCAACCCATCAATATGGAAAGGCTGTTCATTAGTTAATACTACAAGCTTTTAAAAAAGAAAAAGCAAAGCAACCGCCCCACCATTTAAAAAGAATCTGCTGGGTGGAGATAGAATAAATTTGGATAGATTCAGCCCTAAAACTTACTTGTATCTATCTACAGTGATATCATCTAGTGTTTCTGTATAGATTCGACCCAATTAAGAACCGGATCCATTATCCACATCTTTTTTGGTTGAATCCTTGTATTAATTGGAGAAACAGATAAATGTGATGACCTTGAAATTTAATTGTTATCGACTCCGGTCACCCATCACTCCAATTACCGGTAATTGTGATTGTAATCACTTATGACAAAGAACAAAACAAATGTGATTTATTCTTTTATAGAATTATTTGCACTTGGATTATTGAGATCCAAAGGGTATTTAGTTTTACACATTTCATTCAGCACCTGTATGTTTGTGCATCCACAATTTGGACGGTCAAGATGTCCCATTATGGTAAGCATACCATGTGGTTTCACTCATGTAGATGCCCCCACATGGATGTTTGTGCATGACTCTGATCCACCATACTCTGCTAGAGCATATGATTATTTGGTGCAAAGGCATGCCAATGATGCCATTCACATTTCATGATGATCAATCATTCTCCCCTTTTTCATCATGGATTACAATATAAAATTAACATGGATCTGTCAAATCTTCCTCTCCTCAAATTGTAAAAAAGGAAAAAACAGGAAGGTTCCTTCCTTCATGGGGGGTTTGCTTGTTGGAATCTCTCCAAACAAAAGAAAAAGTGAAGTAAAGCTGCTTGCAAGGATTTGAAAAGGAATTTTTTAGTGGAATTTGGTGAGGGTGTGGGGTCATGACTCCACTCCTCTCAAAGAGGGTTCCTTTCTAATAATTTGTTTTGAGGGATCCTATGAGTCTTTTGATGTTGGGTAAAGGAGAAAGAGAGCCACCATAATCAAATTGTCTCTTTGGAGATATGCAGCCAGGGATAATATTCATATGCATACATCCCTCACCATTTTTGGTGAGGGACACCCTTTTGGGGAATGTTTGAAGTACAAAAGTATTTTTGTACCTCACATAAAATACACTTTTGTACTTCAAACTTCCCCAAAAGGGGTGTCCCTCACAAAAAATGGTGATGGATGGATGCATATGAATATCCCCCATATACAGCCAGTCTCTGACCTCATTTGTATGTTTAAAATGTGATCTAGAGATGAGTGCTTATAGTCTGGGCCAGCCAAAGCCAGGCCCACATTTTTAAACTTGGGCTGGATACTGACTTGGGCCTATTGACCTGATAATTAAATGGGTTGAGCTTGCACCTATCATGATTATGAAACTAGCTCTTCCCCAATATCTTTAGCACAAATAGGCACATGTATAATGCAAATAACCTGACTTTTGGGCCAGAATGCTGGGCCTTCCTAAATATTAGGCCAAGTTTCAGCCCGGGCCATAACTGCTCAATAGCTAGATTTTCCATCCCAATTCCGAACATCAGTGAGTCAACTCTGTTTGAGTTGGGAGCATCTGAATCTAGTCAAGTCACAGATTGGGCATGGGAGTCTTGTTGAATTACCAAGTCAATTGCATTTGAAATGACTTGCACATGACAATTTTGTCTCCACTCATCCTTTCCCGCTGGCAAACCACAGCTCTTTATTGGTTGGTTGGTTGGTTTGTATTGTTGGTGTTGGTGTGAGTGTTGGTGTTTCCTTCTTTGTTGGTGTTACTTTAGTTGTTTTATTTTTTATTTTTTTTAAGGTTGTTGTATGGATTTATATCATTTGTTCCCTCTTTCTTTTTCTATTTTTTCCCTACTGAGTTGCATTTTCCTATGAATTATCTAGGTTGTTGTTCATGAAATAACACACAAATGAGGTGCTAGGTTTTCAAATCAGAATAATTTTTTGCCATGATTTTATCTATGAGACTTTGTGGTGGGACCCACTCTCAAATAGGCTAGGTAGGCCATTCAAATGTGAATAAAGAGAAGGTTCCTTTCTTGTTCAGAGAACTTATCCCTAGTCTGGTTTTATACTATTGGCGTATTTTGATAGGATGAAATAATATCTTTCAGCTCCGTTAAAACAGGCGATCCTCCAAAGCGTTTGATATTTGTAGAGTTTGAATCTATTTGTTTGTGGGGGCAACTAGTAATTTTTCCAGTCAATCCTCCTGTTTCATAATGGTTCCGCTCTTAATAAGATTCGAACAATTAAATCATTTTCTACCCCATGGAATAGCAAACCCCAATTGAAGTTATGGTAAAAACATGTCACTTATTTCATTCTGATTTTTTAAGAGTAAAATCTTGTTTTTATTTCACAAGATATATCCAATTGTGAATATCAACATTTGATGGTTCGGATTGAACAATTGGTGGTCCCACTATCATGAAATGAGATGGGTGACCACCAATTGGTGCTAGGGATGCAAACAGGTCAGATCCTACATAGAATCTATAATGTTTATATCTGAACCAACCGTAAACGGAGAAAATATGAAATAAGATGTCGAATCCATTAATATAATGGAGGATCTTCTACTAACTGAGTTCAAAAATCTAAAACTGCGCATGAACCTAAGAACCAAGCCTAGTAAAACCTATACATTGTAGATACGTATGTTATATGTATAAATTAGCATTGGAATCAGGAGTGTCTGGGTCAATATCAGTACTTGAGGCTCGAGCTTCAGCCCAAGATTGAACCCAGACAAGCCCATAAAAAATTGAATGTTCATGCAGGCTGGCATTTGGCTTGGAATGGCCCAAGTAGCACCCTGTAGCGGCCCACTGGTAATAATAGACAGCAAGCGTATTTTTCTATAGAGAGATTGACTGCACGACTGTTCTTACATCTGACATTTGCCCCTACAATAGTAGTTTATATAATTTCCATAGAATTGTTCATATAATAATGGTGTGATATTGCATGGGCTTAGGATATCAAAAGGAAAATACTTAAACTTTGACCTCTCACGAGCAAAACTTAGGTGCTACCACTGTGATATCCGCTTTTTGTATTTGTATACTCCCTCTGTTTTTTTCACATTTTAATACCTTTTATGTCCCAAAATCAATAGCCTTACAACCACTATAGGTTTCTAAACTAAAATGTCACTTTTGCCCGTCTCTTCTTCCCTGTATGAATAATTTCAAAAGCTGGTTTTGTTTTTCTTTAAACTATGTAACATTGACGGTTATTATAGTATATTTATTGAGAGGGATGGAGAGAGACACCCTACACAAATACAGTTTTTTACAATACATGGTCCATTCATTAATTCAAATCGATTATGACAATCAACATTTGTACTTGGAATTGAGTTCATCTAAGAAATCACTGTATTACATATATGTATATGTATATGTTGTCTCTCTCTCTCTCTCTCTCTCTATATATATATATATATAATTATGAATGTAGTAGTAGTGATTGAGGAATCAGAATACCAAGATCATGACGAAGAGCTAACAACCATTGTGTTGGATCCATTCAGGACACCCAAATAGAACCACTCTAATGGCCTAATCAGGACGTGACCTCAAAATTGCATAAATCAAATGGTGAGTGGCCTGATCTAAGCGATGCTGTGAAATAGTCTTTAATGGGAATGAAGAGGCCATGGCCCAAGGGCATAGAGTTATCATGGATGGGCTTGCTCTGGCCCAATTCAAATTGGCCCAGAACATGACTTGAATCATATGGAATCATTGCAAAAGATATTGTACCCATTTTCACTTTCCTTATTTGCATGATCTCATATGCCACTCTTCTCACAGGTTAACTTCTTCCAAAGAGGCCTACAAGAAGAAAATGTGTTGTGTGATGAAGCAAAGGGAGTAAGAAGATGGAATAGTTCCTCAAAGGATCTACATTCTTGATCAGTGAGGATAGTGATTCCTAAGATGGAAGAAGGGCCCTGAGTGTTGAGATGTCACTTGGGGCTGCTTCCCACAAGCTCACAACAGTACTTAGACTTAGAAAATTGAAGGAACCCGCTTCATCAGAAAGTAGAATTTCACATTTTGCTTATGAAAAAGCACGGTTAATATTTTCCTACCCAAACAGGCTTTTACAGCCTTTTGGCTTTCCAAAAAGCCTAAAAGTCCCCTAGGCACTTTTTTCCAGCCCTACCAAACACACTCTTAGTGGGCCCCACTAAGAGTAGTAGTCTCAAACCTTTGAATTGATAGACTTCTCAACTGGATCTGTGCTATGTGCTCCATGGGAGCACTCATCTGCACCGTCTCCAAATGCGGGACCCTCTGAATTTCAAGGGTCCCAGGTGAAAATCTTTAATGTGTTAAGGTCTCCTTCAATAAAGGAGTCACTCCCAATTTAAATAAAAACGCATAATCACAGCCCTCATATACTCCATATTCATTTGAAAAATGTAGTTGGAGGCCCAATAAAAAGTGCAGGTAATCTTTGCTTTAGGGCATAACAGTGGTTCCATGACTGCATCACAAACCACCTTTTTCTTTTAGGTAAATACTCACACACCCACACATGTACCTAGGGCTGGCAAACGGGTCGGGTCGGGCCAGAGGTAGACAACTTATTTTGGACCATAACCCATGACCAATCCGTTTTTCGAACGGGTTGAGAACCTTCAAACCGCACCCGATAGGTCTCGGGTCGGGCTAACACGTCTAACCCATATTCAATTGGGGTTGGGTTGGGATGGCTAGGTTGGCTCGACCTGCGTAACTTGTATGTAATGGTAAAAATAAGTAAAATGTGTGTGCTAGGTGAACTCAATCTCACAACCACTGGGATTTGAGAGGTAAACATTACCACTACACCAGATAAATATTGTATACAAATTTTTATCCAAAAAATACTAAAACTAATTAGATGAGGATGAGAACCTAACCACTTTAGACTATTAAAACTTCTTTGGAGCATTGGCTAGTAGTTAGACTTTAGCTATGAGGTATTTATAAAAATAACTATATTTTAGACTATTGACCTCTATAGATACTGTAATTATTATTTTTTCGTACTTGTGTTGTACGTTAAGCATAGTGGTCAAGCTTTTATTTTTTATGATAATCATTATGCAATAAAATTAAACCCAAATGAATATATAATATTAATTGATTAATAAAAATAATAAATTATTATAATTTATAAGAAATAACAATATTATTGAATAAAGACAAATCCACACTCACAATGTAGAACTGAAGAAGAGGGGAAAACTTTCCATGTAGCTAATATGCTACCATGCATATCTGCCGAGGGAGAAAGGGTAGAGTTTGATTTTTTTTTAATTTATTTTTGTGTGGCTTTGACTTTTATAAATCGTGAATTATGTAAAAGGTGTAAAACATTACGATAAACCCCACCTATTAAATTCACCATCATTAAGATAAACATCCATACTATTTATGGGATATTCCCAAGTTTCAACTCAACCTTGGTTATTTCCACTATCAAATTGATTCTCGGTATAAAAGAATAATAAATCCAATCTGAATATTTTTTATCATATTTTTTTATCAAAAACTTAATCCAACAGTAGGACATTCTTCGATGAAGATAAAATTTTGGATCGTCCTATGTACATGAACTTTGAACGGTTGGATTTCAATACTTGATCCTCACCATGGCGTTCCCACGTTTTAACTCGAGATTTATCAAAATGAAAGCCTTAAACTGAGAGAGAATTGTATCTTTTTATTTGTGGAATGGTTTTGTAGCAATGTTAGCAAATGGGCAACACCTTCCTTCTCCTCCTTCAATGTTGCTTTATCTAAGAGATTTGCATAAGCTCAACATGAAGGAGTGGAGAAGGGAGAAGTTACATTTACATGAGATCATGAGCTTTATTCAACAACCCAAACAGTGGATTCTCAAAAAAATAAATCATATCATATATTATTTCTAATAATTCATTATAAAAATAAATATCAATATAAAAGACTTTATACGGGTCAGGCGGGTCAACCCTAACCCGACCCGTTTTTCTGCAGGTTGGAAAAACCTAACCCTAACCCAGCCCGTATTTTATACGGGTCGAGTTATGCGGGTCATATGCGGGTCGGGTTGGCGGGTCAGGCCATGTTCTGCCACCTCTACATGTACCCACACAAGTGCCTCATCATCGGCGCTATAACCAGTGATTGATCCCTAGTTGTTTATTTGGAAGGGAATTGTCTCACCATTTGAGCTACCAGTGTATTTTCCACCCCAACAACAAGAGGTGCTATAAAAGCCATCAACTCTCAAATGTCACTTGAAAAAAAAAAATTAAAATGATGTAAGATAGCTGATAGGATATTGCTTAAGTTTGTTAAAAAGTAAACAGCTCGCTAGATACAATTAGCACTAGAAATCATATGATTTCATAATTAGAAGGCATACCAAGGCCCTATCCGAAGCCCAGATATTTCTTCATCACTTATTAAACCATGTCTCTTTTTCCCACGGATAAGAAACTCACCCTGCGTATGCATCATCAACAGACTTTTAGAAAGAAATCAAGAAAACAAAAAGCTCCATTAGCATGGCATGTGTGGCATAGATGACATGGTCCCGCGGTGAAAAAAGAGAAGGAAAAAGATAAGGTTTAATCTACTAATATGTAAAAGAAAAAGAAAAGGAAAAGAAGAGAGAGCCGGATTGCATGTTTAAGGGCTTATATTCTACAATTGTAAGTTTTCTTCCGCTCAGACGGGAGGAAAATTTGCAAAACACACTTTACCGCCTTATGTATATGCAGTATAATTGAAAATGCTAGATTTCCTCCTCTTAGACGGGAGGAAATCTGCAAGTGCAACCTTACCGCCTACAAAACCGGCGGTAAACCTGCATTTGACCCAACTTCGAAGCAACCTGCCCTTTCTATTTCCTTTGACATAAAATAAAAGAATGATGGTTGGATTTCTTCTTGTAGACCATGTCTAGTGAACTTTGACTAGATAAAAAAAATACAATAGCAAACTTCGACAGTTGGTGCGGGCATCAATGTTCCCTGGGCAATGCAAGGGCTAAAATAATAAATACAGTTATAAAGAAAAGGTTAAAAAACCAAAACTAAATGAGCAATCAAATATATGTTAAATACAAAGATAGTAGATAAATAGAAGTCTGATTTTTTTCGAATAACAACAGCATTCCAAAGTTGTCGAAAATCTTTACTTTCTAGATGATTTAAATGGAAAGGTCCCCTTACGACTTTGTAAAGACCTAAATGGCCCTCAAGTTCCTATATAGATGATAAAGGCCCTCTTGCCATAGGTAAGCCCATGAGCCTAAATTAGAGCCCAATATAGTCCCATGCATGGCAGTCACAGATTAGTCTCGGGCTCAATCAGACATGAGAAGCTCTTTCGCTACCTGAGATATTGTTACCCTAGAGATGGAAAGCGGCCCAGTCCGGAATTGATCAATAAGGATAACCCATACTCAGGCGTTGAGGCACCCAGGCACGTATTGTATCTATTTTTCATATTTAGTTCATCTATAACTTGGTTTGAGAGAGCCCGTTCCCCCTACCTATTCCATAATGAAACTCACTTTTCATGTGTAAGGTTTTGATCCCAAAAATAGGATGATATTGATTTTTGACAGTAGAATTTAAACACGTGAGGACCCCGCCCTATGTGTTAACTTCTCACCCACTCACTATTTCCTGTTCGGTAGACTTTACCAATGAAGTGAAGGTAAGTTCAAGAGACAAGAAAAAGAAAGCGATCACAAGATATAATAACAAATTAAAAAAATCACCTCTTTCTTCTAACAAAAAAAATGTAAGAAAGATAGTATCTCATTCCACAAAATGTCTAAAAAAAAAAAAACCTAGGGTGGTACATGCGACGAGCTGGGTTGAGTCGAGGAATGTCCAGACCCGGCCCGACTCCTAAACTATAAGCTTGCCCCGGCCCAAGGCCAGAAGTTGCTTGCCCGAGACCGGCCATCTAGGAAATGATGAAGCCTAAGCATAGCCTGAGTTAAACTTATATAACAAAAAAGGGAAAAGAAATGTTTTCTTGTCCAACGCTGCAGCTTAGCGAGTCTGGTCATATCGCCCCATATGGGAGGTTATGTGTTTGAGCCCCCCCGCCCCCAATCCCCCTGTCCCTTATAATTATTTGTGTATTCGGGCCGAGCTGGGCTTTGGGTTCTCTCCGGTTGAGTCCAAGCCCGACCAACATATTAAACGGTCCAAATTAGAAATCTAAGCCCCACTCAAGTGTGCTAGCCTAGGTTGGGTAAAGTAAGTATACAAAACACCTGGCGTATCCTGATTTGATATTATTGCATTTAAATGTTAACCATACATGCTCATCCATCGTTGTGTGGAGGTGACCCAAGACCCATGACCCGACCCATATATTAAAAATAATAAAGAAAAAAAGAACAATCAGTTTGCAACTTTGCCTCCGTATTCGTTAGTGGTGAAGCTGCATGCTCGTTTTCAAATGTCCGTATGAGGCTAGCAGTTGGGACAGTAAATAAGGTGTGAAGATCTAAATCATTTTTTTCCTACACTAAAACACTCCTAGCCCGGTCCCCCAATCTATTCCATAATGAAACTCACTTTTCATGTGTAAGGTTCCGATCCCAAAAATAGAGATGATATTGATTTTTGACAGTAGGTTTAATCACGCCCTATGTGTTAACTTCTCACCCACTCACCATTTCTAGTTCGGTACACTTACTTTACCAGTGAAGTGAAGGTAAGCTCAAGAGACAATAAAAAGAAAGGGATCAATCCATATAATAACAAATTAAAAAAAAATCACCTCTTTCTTCTATCAAAAAACTGTAAAAAAGATAGTCTCTCATTCCACAAAATGACCAAAAAAAAAAAAAAAACCTAGGGTCGTACATGCGACGGGCTGGGTTGGGTCGAGGAATGTTCAGGCCCGGCCTGACTCCTAAACTATAAGCTTGCGCCGCCCCAAGCCCAGGCCAGGCCAGAAGTTGCTTGCCCGAGACTGGCCATCCAGGAAATGATGAAGCCCAAGCATAGCCTGAGTTAAACTTATATAACGAAAAAGGGAATAGAAATGTTTTCTTATAATGTCCAACGCTGCAGCTTAGCGAGTCTCGTCATATCGCCCCGTATGGGAGGTCATGTGTTTGAGTCCCCCTGCCCCCAATCCCCTTGTCCCTTATAATTATTTGTGTATTCGGGCTGAGCTGGGCATTGGGCTCTCTCCGGTTGAGTCCAAGCCCGACCGATATATTAAACTGTCCAAATTAGAAATCTAAGCCCCACCCAAGTGTGCTAGCTTAGGTTGGGTAAAGTACGTTTACTTATAAACACGCGGCTTATCCTGATTTGATATTATTGCATTTAAATGTCAACTATACATGCTCATCCATCGTTGTGTCGAGCTGACCCATGGCCCGACCCATTTGTTAAAAATAATAAAGAAAAAAAAAAACAATCAGTTTGCAAAATTGCCTCCGTATTCATCAGCGGTGAAGTAGCATGCTCGTTTTCAAATGTCCGTATGAGGCTAGTAGTTGGGACAGTAAATAAGGTGTGAAGATCTAAATCATTTTTTCCAACACTAAAACACTCCTATCACCAATTTAATGATCAAATAACAACAAAACTTACATTACCAAAAATTTTGTCGTTGACTGCAAGCACCCCCTGCAATCATTTTCTATAACATGAAAGGAAAGAGTCAAGGCGCGAAGCATTTCTTTTTCTTCCAATTCCTATTTTTCAGATTTCTTACATTGGCGGCATCTCTTACTGGGCATGCATGGGAAAACCCATTTATGTGATTCTAAAGCTCGGGACGTTGACGACGGCATTGGTACCAAATGTCATAGACCAAACCAATAAGCCATAGGACCGAGGGAATGCATCAAATCGAGCCATAAACCAATTTAGGGACAAAACAAACGGTCAGAATTTGAATGAGAACTCTTTATTTTTTTTTTTTTCTTCTTTCCAGTGGTTTTAAAAGGGAAACCCCGTACGCTTCGTGCAGGCCAAGATGGCCAGTTCTCACAAGTTAGGCTCATCTAGATGAAATCTTGAAAAACATTTTAGCCAACTTAGATGTTCCTATCCTAGAGATGGAAAGCGGTCCATTTAGGACTGGATCAATGAGCGAGGTTAACCCACACTCAGCCTTAATTGAGGTAAGCACGCCCATATGGATCAAATTTTCAAGTTGAGTCCATCATGTAATTGGTTTGAAAGAGCCCATTCCGCCCCTACGTATTCCTTAATAAAACTCACTTTTCATATTTAAGGATCCGATCCGAGAAACCCGGATGATATATATATATATTTTTTTTTGAGCATAGGATTTAATCACGAGGGGTCACCAGCCTACTTGTTCACTTCTCGCTCACTAACTGCTTCGTATTTCGTGAACTTAGTTTACCAGTGAAGTAAAGTAAACGGTTAAGTCGAGAAACAATAAAAAGACATGGGTCAAATTAAAAATATACTAAATCACGAAAATCACCTCTTCCATTTAATAATAATAAAAGAAATCTCTAAAAGATATTTTCTCATATATGCCACTGAATGACAAGACAAACTCGGGCTGTCCATGAACCAGATCGAGCTAGGCAGAGGAAAGTCCGAAATGGCCCGACTTCGAAACTAGAAGCCTAGGCCTGGCCAGAGCTTGAGTCAGTCCTGAAGTTATTGGCCAGAACCTAGCCCGCAAGGAAATGAAGAAGCCCGAGTCCAACCCATGTTAGACTTACTGAGCAGAAAATATGAGTTTTTCATCATGTCCTATGCGGCTCAACCGGTCCGGGGTCATATCACCTTATGTGTGAGAGAGGTCATGGTTTTCAGTCGCCCACTACTACGCCCCTATAATTATATATATGTATACGTCGGTAGGGCGGGGATTCCGTCAACCGCTATTATAACCAAAATCTCATGCCTGACGCAACGCGGGCCGGCCTGATCCATGAGCACCCTTACAAAAAGCAATCATCTTTTTAAAAGAAAATCTTTAAAAAGCTACTCTCTCGCCTTTTGATTTGACCAAACCTTTACTTTTGTTCTCTATTGCATTAACCATTTACTCCACTTCCCCGGTAAAGTAAATTTACCAAACAATTAATTTACTGTGTATTTGTTGTGATTTGAGATTATTGAATTTATAAATTAATCATACATGCCCACCCATCAATGTGTGGACCGTAGCCTCAACCCGTGACCGACGAATATGTAAAAAAAACAACAGGAAAAGAATGGAGAACCGGATTGCATGTTTAAGGGCTTATAATCTACAATTGCAAGTTTTCCTGCGCTCAGGCGGGAGGAAAACTTGCAAACAGACTTTACCGCCTTATGTATCGGCGGCAATATTGAAAACGCCAGATTTCATCCTCTCGGAGAGGAGGAAATCTGGCGAGTGAACCCTACCGCCTACTAATTCGGCGGTAAAACTGCACGTTGCCCAACATCGGCGCAGCCCGCCCTTTCCATTTCCTTTTGACATAAAATTAAGGAATGATGGTCGGTTTTCTTCGTGTGGGCCATGTCTAGTGAACTTTGATTGGAGAAAAAAATACAATAGCAAACTTCGGCAGTTGGCACGGGCTTGAATGTTCCCTGGGCAGTGCATGGGGTAAAATAATTAATACAGTTATAAAGAAAAGGTTAAAAAATAAAAAATAAATTAGCAATCGAATATATTAAATACAAAGATAGTAGATAAATAGCAGTCGTCTTTTTTTTTTTGAATAACAGCAGCATTCCGAAGTTGTCGAAAACCCTTCCTTTACTTTCTAGTTGATTTGAATGGAAAGGCCCCTTACGACTTTGTAAAGACCTAAAAGGCCCTCAAGTTCCTATATAGATGATAAATACCCTCTCGCCATAGGTAGGCCCATGAGCCTAAATTAGAGCCCAATATAGTCCCATGCATGGCAATCACAGATTAGGCTCGGGCCGGATCAGACCATGAGAAGCCCTTTCGCTACCTGAGATTTTGTTACCCTGGAGATGGAAAGTGGCCCAGTCCGGAATTGATCAATAAGGATAGCCCATACTCAGGCGTTGAGGCACCGGGGCACGTATTTTATTTATTTCTCATATTTAGTTCATCTTTAACTTGGTTTGAGAGAGCCCGATCCCCCTACCTATTCCATAATGAAACTCACTTTTCATGTGTAAGGTTCCGATCCCAAAAATAGAGATGATATTGATTTTTGGCAGTAGGTTTAATCACGTGAGGACCCCGCCCTATGTGTTAACTTCTCACCCACCCACCATTTCTAGTTCGGTACACTTACTTTACCAGTGAAGTGAAGGTAAGCTCAAGAGACAGTAAAAAGAAAGGGATCACAACATATAATAACAAATTAAAAAAATCACCTCTTTCTTCTAACAAAAAACCATAAAAAGATAGTCTCTCATTCCACAAAATGACCAAAAAAAAACCTAGGGCCGTACATGCGACGGGCTGGGTTGGGCCGAGGAATGTTCTGGCCCGGCCTGACTCCTAAACTATAAGCTTGACCCTGCCCAAGCCCTCGTCAGGCCAGAAGTTGCTTGCCCGAGACCGGCCATCCAGGAAATGATGAAGCCCAAGCATAGCCTGAGTTAAACTTATATAACGAAAAAGGGAAAAGAATTTCCTATAATGTCCAACACTGCAGCTTAGCGAGTCTGGTCATATCGCCCCATATGGGAGGTCATGTGTTTGAGTCCCCCTGCCCCCAATCCCTTTGTCCCTTATAATTATTTGTGTATTCAGGCCGAGCTGGGCTTTGGGCTCTCTCCGGTTGAGTCCAAGCCCGACCAATATATTAAACTGTCCAAATTAGAAATCTAAGCCCCACCCAAGTGTGCTAGCCTAGGTTGGGTAAAGTAAGTTTACTTATAAACACGCGGCTTATCCTGATTTGATATTATTGCATTTAAATGTTAACTATACATGCTCATCCATCGTTGTGTCGAGCTGACCCATGGCCCGACCCATTTGTTAAAAATAATCAGTTTGCAAATGTGCCTCCGTATTATCAGCGGTGAAGCTGCATGTTCGTTTTCAAGTGTCCGTATGAGGCTAGCAGTTGGGACAGTAAATAAGGTGTGAAGATCTAAATCATTTTTTTTCCTACACTCCTAGCACCAATTTAATGTTCAAATAACAACAAAACTTACATTACCAAAAATTTTGTCGTTGACTGCAAGCACCCCCTGCAATCATTTTCTATAACATGAAAGGAAAGAGTCAAGGCGCGAAGCATTTCTTTTTCTTCCAATTCCTATTTTTCAGATTTCTTACATTGGCGGCATCTCTTACTGGGCATGCATGGGAAAACCCATTTATGTGATTCTAAAGCTCGGGACGTTGACGACGGCATTGGTACCAAATGTGATAGACCAAACCAATAAGCCATAGGACCGAGGGAATGCATCAAATCGAGCCATAAACCAATTTAGGGACAAAACAAACGGTCAGAATTTGAATGAGAACTCTTTATTTTTTTTTTTTCTTCTTTCCAGTGGTTTTAAAAGGGAAACCCCGTACGCTTCGTGCAGGCCAAGATGGCCAGTTCTCACAAGTTAGGCTCATATAGATGAAATCTTGAAAAACATTTTAGCCAACTTAGATGTCCCTATCCTAGATGTGGAAAGCGGTCCATTTAGGACTGGATCAATGAGCGAGGTTAACCCACACTCAGCCTTAATTGAGGTAAGCACGCCCATATGGATCAAATTTTCAAGTTGAGTCCATCATGTAATTGGTTTGAAAGAGCCCATTCCGCCCCTACGTATTCCTTAATAAAACTCACTTTTCATATTTAAGGATCCGATCCGAGAAACCCGGATGATATATATATATATTTTTGAGCATAGGATTTAATCACGAGGGGTCACCAGCCTACTTGTTCACTTCTCGCTCACTAACTGCTTCGTATTTCGTGAACTTAGTTTACCAGTGAAGTAAAGTAAACGGTTAAGTCGAGAAACAATAAAAAGACATGGGTCAAATTAAAAATATACTAAATCACGAAAATCACCTCTTCCATTTAATAATAATAAAAGAAATCTCTAAAAGATATTTTCTCATATATGCCACTGAATGACAAGACAAACTCGGGCTGTCCATGAACCAGATCGAGCTAGGCAGAGGAAAGTCCGAAATGGCCCGACTTCGAAACTAGAAGCCTAGGCCTGGCCAGAGCTTGAGTCAGTCCTGAAGTTATTGGCCAGAACCTAGCCCGCAAGGAAATGAAGAAGCCCGAGTCCAACCCATGTTAGACTTACTGAGCAGAAAATATGAGTTTTTCATCATGTCCTATGCGGCTCAACCGGTCCGGGGTCATATCACCTTATGTGTGAGAGAGGTCATGGTTTTCAGTCGCCCACTACTACGCCCCTATAATTATATATATGTATACGTCGGTAGGGCGGGGATTCCGTCAACCGCTATTATAACCAAAATCTCATGCCTGACGCAACGCGGGCCGGCCTGATCCATGAGCACCCTTACAAAAAGCAATCATCTTTTTAAAAGAAAATCTTTAAAAAGCTACTCTCTCGCCTTTTGATTTGACCAAACCTTTACTTTTGTTCTCTATTGCATTAACCATTTACTCCACTTCCCCGGTAAAGTAAATTTACCAAACAATTAATTTACTGTGTATTTGTTGTGATTTGAGATTATTGAATTTATAAATTAATCATACATGCCCACCCATCAATGTGTGGACCGTAGCCTCAACCCGTGACCGACGAATATGTAAAAAAAACAACAGGAAAAGAATGGAGAACCGGATTGCATGTTTAAGGGCTTATAATCTACAATTGCAAGTTTTCCTGCGCTCAGGCGGGAGGAAAACTTGCAAACAGACTTTACCGCCTTATGTATCGGCGGCAATATTGAAAACGCCAGATTTCATCCTCTCGGAGAGGAGGAAATCTGGCGAGTGAACCCTACCGCCTACTAATTCGGCGGTAAAACTGCACGTTGCCCAACATCGGCGCAGCCCGCCCTTTCCATTTCCTTTTGACATAAAATTAAGGAATGATGGTCGGTTTTCTTCGTGTGGGCCATGTCTAGTGAACTTTGATTGGAGAAAAAAATACAATAGCAAACTTCGGCAGTTGGCACGGGCTTGAATGTTCCCTGGGCAGTGCATGGGGTAAAATAATTAATACAGTTATAAAGAAAAGGTTAAAAAATAAAAAATAAATTAGCAATCGAATATATTAAATACAAAGATAGTAGATAAATAGCAGTCGTCTTTTTTTTTTTGAATAACAGCAGCATTCCGAAGTTGTCGAAAACCCTTCCTTTACTTTCTAGTTGATTTGAATGGAAAGGCCCCTTACGACTTTGTAAAGACCTAAAAGGCCCTCAAGTTCCTATATAGATGATAAATACCCTCTCGCCATAGGTAGGCCCATGAGCCTAAATTAGAGCCCAATATAGTCCCATGCATGGCAATCACAGATTAGGCTCGGGCCGGATCAGACCATGAGAAGCCCTTTCGCTACCTGAGATTTTGTTACCCTGGAGATGGAAAGTGGCCCAGTCCGGAATTGATCAATAAGGATAGCCCATACTCAGGCGTTGAGGCACCGGGGCACGTATTTTATTTATTTCTCATATTTAGTTCATCTTTAACTTGGTTTGAGAGAGCCCGATCCCCCTACCTATTCCATAATGAAACTCACTTTTCATGTGTAAGGTTCCGATCCCAAAAATAGAGATGATATTGATTTTTGGCAGTAGGTTTAATCACGTGAGGACCCCGCCCTATGTGTTAACTTCTCACCCACCCACCATTTCTAGTTCGGTACACTTACTTTACCAGTGAAGTGAAGGTAAGCTCAAGAGACAGTAAAAAGAAAGGGATCACAACATATAATAACAAATTAAAAAAATCACCTCTTTCTTCTAACAAAAAACCATAAAAAGATAGTCTCTCATTCCACAAAATGACCAAAAAAAAACCTAGGGCCGTACATGCGACGGGCTGGGTTGGGCCGAGGAATGTTCTGGCCCGGCCTGACTCCTAAACTATAAGCTTGACCCTGCCCAAGCCCTCGTCAGGCCAGAAGTTGCTTGCCCGAGACCGGCCATCCAGGAAATGATGAAGCCCAAGCATAGCCTGAGTTAAACTTATATAACGAAAAAGGGAAAAGAATTTCCTATAATGTCCAACACTGCAGCTTAGCGAGTCTGGTCATATCGCCCCATATGGGAGGTCATGTGTTTGAGTCCCCCTGCCCCCAATCCCTTTGTCCCTTATAATTATTTGTGTATTCAGGCCGAGCTGGGCTTTGGGCTCTCTCCGGTTGAGTCCAAGCCCGACCAATATATTAAACTGTCCAAATTAGAAATCTAAGCCCCACCCAAGTGTGCTAGCCTAGGTTGGGTAAAGTAAGTTTACTTATAAACACGCGGCTTATCCTGATTTGATATTATTGCATTTAAATGTTAACTATACATGCTCATCCATCGTTGTGTCGAGCTGACCCATGGCCCGACCCATTTGTTAAAAATAATCAGTTTGCAAATGTGCCTCCGTATTATCAGCGGTGAAGCTGCATGTTCGTTTTCAAGTGTCCGTATGAGGCTAGCAGTTGGGACAGTAAATAAGGTGTGAAGATCTAAATCATTTTTTTTCCTACACTCCTAGCACCAATTTAATGTTCAAATAACAACAAAACTTACATTACCAAAAATTTTGTCGTTGACTGCAAGCACCCCCTGCAATCATTTTCTATAACATGAAAGGAAAGAGTCAAGGCGCGAAGCATTTCTTTTTCTTCCAATTCCTATTTTTCAGATTTCTTACATTGGCGGCATCTCTTACTGGGCATGCATGGGAAAACCCATTTATGTGATTCTAAAGCTCGGGACGTTGACGACGGCATTGGTACCAAATGTCATAGACCAAACCAATAAGCCATAGGACCGAGGGAATGCATCAAATCGAGCCATAAACCAATTTAGGGACAAAACAAACGGTCAGAATTTGAATGAGAACTCTTTATTTTTTTTTTTTCTTCTTTCCAGTGGTTTTAAAAGGGAAACCCCGTACGCTTCGTGCAGGCCAAGATGGCCAGTTCTCACAAGTTAGGCTCATATAGATGAAATCTTGAAAAACATTTTAGCCAACTTAGATGTCCCTATCCTAGATGTGGAAAGCGGTCCATTTAGGACTGGATCAATGAGCGAGGTTAACCCACACTCAGCCTTAATTGAGGTAAGCACGCCCATATGGATCAAATTTTCAAGTTGAGTCCATCATGTAATTGGTTTGAAAGAGCCCATTCCGCCCCTACGTATTCCTTAATAAAACTCACTTTTCATATTTAAGGATCCGATCCGAGAAACCCGGATGATATATATATATATTTTTGAGCATAGGATTTAATCACGAGGGGTCACCAGCCTACTTGTTCACTTCTCGCTCACTAACTGCTTCGTATTTCGTGAACTTAGTTTACCAGTGAAGTAAAGTAAACGGTTAAGTCGAGAAACAATAAAAAGACATGGGTCAAATTAAAAATATACTAAATCACGAAAATCACCTCTTCCATTTAATAATAATAAAAGAAATCTCTAAAAGATATTTTCTCATATATGCCACTGAATGACAAGACAAACTCGGGCTGTCCATGAACCAGATCGAGCTAGGCAGAGGAAAGTCCGAAATGGCCCGACTTCGAAACTAGAAGCCTAGGCCTGGCCAGAGCTTGAGTCAGTCCTGAAGTTATTGGCCAGAACCTAGCCCGCAAGGAAATGAAGAAGCCCGAGTCCAACCCATGTTAGACTTACTGAGCAGAAAATATGAGTTTTTCATCATGTCCTATGCGGCTCAACCGGTCCGGGGTCATATCACCTTATGTGTGAGAGAGGTCATGGTTTTCAGTCGCCCACTACTACGCCCCTATAATTATATATATGTATACGTCGGTAGGGCGGGGATTCCGTCAACCGCTATTATAACCAAAATCTCATGCCTGACGCAACGCGGGCCGGCCTGATCCATGAGCACCCTTACAAAAAGCAATCATCTTTTTAAAAGAAAATCTTTAAAAAGCTACTCTCTCGCCTTTTGATTTGACCAAACCTTTACTTTTGTTCTCTATTGCATTAACCATTTACTCCACTTCCCCGGTAAAGTAAATTTACCAAACAATTAATTTACTGTGTATTTGTTGTGATTTGAGATTATTGAATTTATAAATTAATCATACATGCCCACCCATCAATGTGTGGACCGTAGCCTCAACCCGTGACCGACGAATATGTAAAAAAAACAACAGGAAAAGAATGGAGAACCGGATTGCATGTTTAAGGGCTTATAATCTACAATTGCAAGTTTTCCTGCGCTCAGGCGGGAGGAAAACTTGCAAACACACTTTACCGCCTTATGTATCGGCGGCAATATTGAAAACGCCAGATTTCATCCTCTCGGAGAGGAGGAAATCTGGCGAGTGAACCCTAATTCGGCGGTAAAACTGCACGTTGCCCAACATCGGCGCAGCCCGCCCTTTCCATTTCCTTTTGACATAAAATTAAGGAATGATGGTCGGTTTTCTTCGTGTGGGCCATGTCTAGTGAACTTTGATTGGAGAAAAAAATACAATAGCAAACTTCGGCAGTTGGCACGGGCTTGAATGTTCCCTGGGCAGTGCATGGGGTAAAATAATTAATACAGTTATAAAGAAAAGGTTAAAAAATAAAAAATAAATTAGCAATCGAATATATTAAATACAAAGATAGTAGATAAATAGCAGTCGTCTTTTTTTTTTTGAATAACAGCAGCATTCCGAAGTTGTCGAAAACCCTTCCTTTACTTTCTAGTTGATTTGAATGGAAAGGCCCCTTACGACTTTGTAAAGACCTAAAAGGCCCTCAAGTTCCTATATAGATGATAAATACCCTCTCGCCATAGGTAGGCCCATGAGCCTAAATTAGAGCCCAATATAGTCCCATGCATGGCAATCACAGATTAGGCTCGGGCCGGATCAGACCATGAGAAGCCCTTTCGCTACCTGAGATTTTGTTACCCTGGAGATGGAAAGTGGCCCAGTCCGGAATTGATCAATAAGGATAGCCCATACTCAGGCGTTGAGGCACCGGGGCACGTATTTTATTTATTTCTCATATTTAGTTCATCTTTAACTTGGTTTGAGAGAGCCCGATCCCCCTACCTATTCCATAATGAAACTCACTTTTCATGTGTAAGGTTCCGATCCCAAAAATAGAGATGATATTGATTTTTGGCAGTAGGTTTAATCACGTGAGGACCCCGCCCTATGTGTTAACTTCTCACCCACCCACCATTTCTAGTTCGGTACACTTACTTTACCAGTGAAGTGAAGGTAAGCTCAAGAGACAGTAAAAAGAAAGGGATCACAACATATAATAACAAATTAAAAAAATCACCTCTTTCTTCTAAC
This sequence comes from Umbellularia californica, assembly GCA_028538565.1. Taxonomy (NCBI): domain Eukaryota; kingdom Viridiplantae; phylum Streptophyta; class Magnoliopsida; order Laurales; family Lauraceae; genus Umbellularia; species Umbellularia californica. The sequence goes on along the minus strand of JAPQWN010000006.1, from coordinate 7,675,628 downwards.
AAAAAACCATAAAAAGATAGTCTCTCATTCCACAAAATGACCAAAAAAAAACCTAGGGCCGTACATGCGACGGGCTGGGTTGGGCCGAGGAATGTTCTGGCCCGGCCTGACTCCTAAACTATAAGCTTGACCCTGCCCAAGCCCTCGTCAGGCCAGAAGTTGCTTGCCCGAGACCGGCCATCCAGGAAATGATGAAGCCCAAGCATAGCCTGAGTTAAACTTATATAACGAAAAAGGGAAAAGAATTTCCTATAATGTCCAACACTGCAGCTTAGCGAGTCTGGTCATATCGCCCCATATGGGAGGTCATGTGTTTGAGTCCCCCTGCCCCCAATCCCTTTGTCCCTTATAATTATTTGTGTATTCAGGCCGAGCTGGGCTTTGGGCTCTCTCCGGTTGAGTCCAAGCCCGACCAATATATTAAACTGTCCAAATTAGAAATCTAAGCCCCACCCAAGTGTGCTAGCCTAGGTTGGGTAAAGTAAGTTTACTTATAAACACGCGGCTTATCCTGATTTGATATTATTGCATTTAAATGTTAACTATACATGCTCATCCATCGTTGTGTCGAGCTGACCCATGGCCCGACCCATTTGTTAAAAATAATCAGTTTGCAAATGTGCCTCCGTATTATCAGCGGTGAAGCTGCATGTTCGTTTTCAAGTGTCCGTATGAGGCTAGCAGTTGGGACAGTAAATAAGGTGTGAAGATCTAAATCATTTTTTTTCCTACACTCCTAGCACCAATTTAATGTTCAAATAACAACAAAACTTACATTACCAAAAATTTTGTCGTTGACTGCAAGCACCCCCTGCAATCATTTTCTATAACATGAAAGGAAAGAGTCAAGGCGCGAAGCATTTCTTTTTCTTCCAATTCCTATTTTTCAGATTTCTTACATTGGCGGCATCTCTTACTGGGCATGCATGGGAAAACCCATTTATGTGATTCTAAAGCTCGGGACGTTGACGACGGCATTGGTACCAAATGTGATAGACCAAACCAATAAGCCATAGGACCGAGGGAATGCATCAAATCGAGCCATAAACCAATTTAGGGACAAAACAAACGGTCAGAATTTGAATGAGAACTCTTTATTTTTTTTTTTTCTTCTTTCCAGTGGTTTTAAAAGGGAAACCCCGTACGCTTCGTGCAGGCCAAGATGGCCAGTTCTCACAAGTTAGGCTCATCTAGATGAAATCTTGAAAAACATTTTAGCCAACTTAGATGTTCCTATCCTAGAGATGGAAAGCGGTCCATTTAGGACTGGATCAATGAGCGAGGTTAACCCACACTCAGCCTTAATTGAGGTAAGCACGCCCATATGGATCAAATTTTCAAGTTGAGTCCATCATGTAATTGGTTTGAAAGAGCCCATTCCGCCCCTACGTATTCCTTAATAAAACTCACTTTTCATATTTAAGGATCCGATCCGAGAAACCCGGATGATATATATATATATATTTTTGAGCATAGGATTTAATCACGAGGGGTCACCAGCCTACTTGTTCACTTCTCGCTCACTAACTGCTTCGTATTTCGTGAACTTAGTTTACCAGTGAAGTAAAGTAAACGGTTAAGTCGAGAAACAATAAAAAGACATGGGTCAAATTAAAAATATACTAAATCACGAAAATCACCTCTTCCATTTAATAATAATAAAAGAAATCTCTAAAAGATATTTTCTCATATATGCCACTGAATGACAAGACAAACTCGGGCTGTCCATGAACCAGATCGAGCTAGGCAGAGGAAAGTCCGAAATGGCCCGACTTCGAAACTAGAAGCCTAGGCCTGGCCAGAGCTTGAGTCAGTCCTGAAGTTATTGGCCAGAACCTAGCCCGCAAGGAAATGAAGAAGCCCGAGTCCAACCCATGTTAGACTTACTGAGCAGAAAATATGAGTTTTTCATCATGTCCTATGCGGCTCAACCGGTCCGGGGTCATATCACCTTATGTGTGAGAGAGGTCATGGTTTTCAGTCGCCCACTACTACGCCCCTATAATTATATATATGTATACGTCGGTAGGGCGGGGATTCCGTCAACCGCTATTATAACCAAAATCTCATGCCTGACGCAACGCGGGCCGGCCTGATCCATGAGCACCCTTACAAAAAGCAATCATCTTTTTAAAAGAAAATCTTTAAAAAGCTACTCTCTCGCCTTTTGATTTGACCAAACCTTTACTTTTGTTCTCTATTGCATTAACCATTTACTCCACTTCCCCGGTAAAGTAAATTTACCAAACAATTAATTTACTGTGTATTTGTTGTGATTTGAGATTATTGAATTTATAAATTAATCATACATGCCCACCCATCAATGTGTGGACCGTAGCCTCAACCCGTGACCGACGAATATGTAAAAAAAACAACAGGAAAAGAATGGAGAACCGGATTGCATGTTTAAGGGCTTATAATCTACAATTGCAAGTTTTCCTGCGCTCAGGCGGGAGGAAAACTTGCAAACAGACTTTACCGCCTTATGTATCGGCGGCAATATTGAAAACGCCAGATTTCATCCTCTCGGAGAGGAGGAAATCTGGCGAGTGAACCCTACCGCCTACTAATTCGGCGGTAAAACTGCACGTTGCCCAACATCGGCGCAGCCCGCCCTTTCCATTTCCTTTTGACATAAAATTAAGGAATGATGGTCGGTTTTCTTCGTGTGGGCCATGTCTAGTGAACTTTGATTGGAGAAAAAAATACAATAGCAAACTTCGGCAGTTGGCACGGGCTTGAATGTTCCCTGGGCAGTGCATGGGGTAAAATAATTAATACAGTTATAAAGAAAAGGTTAAAAAATAAAAAATAAATTAGCAATCGAATATATTAAATACAAAGATAGTAGATAAATAGCAGTCGTCTTTTTTTTTTTGAATAACAGCAGCATTCCGAAGTTGTCGAAAACCCTTCCTTTACTTTCTAGTTGATTTGAATGGAAAGGCCCCTTACGACTTTGTAAAGACCTAAAAGGCCCTCAAGTTCCTATATAGATGATAAATACCCTCTCGCCATAGGTAGGCCCATGAGCCTAAATTAGAGCCCAATATAGTCCCATGCATGGCAATCACAGATTAGGCTCGGGCCGGATCAGACCATGAGAAGCCCTTTCGCTACCTGAGATTTTGTTACCCTGGAGATGGAAAGTGGCCCAGTCCGGAATTGATCAATAAGGAGAGCCCATACTCAGGCGTTGAGGCACCGGGGCACGTATTTTATTTATTTCTCATATTTAGTTCATCTTTAACTTGGTTTGAGAGAGCCCGATCCCCCTACCTATTCCATAATGAAACTCACTTTTCATGTGTAAGGTTCCGATCCCAAAAATAGAGATGATATTGATTTTTGGCAGTAGGTTTAATCACGTGAGGACCCCGCCCTATGTGTTAACTTCTCACCCACCCACCATTTCTAGTTCGGTACACTTACTTTACCAGTGAAGTGAAGGTAAGCTCAAGAGACAGTAAAAAGAAAGGGATCACAACATATAATAACAAATTAAAAAAATCACCTCTTTCTTCTAACAAAAAACCATAAAAAGATAGTCTCTCATTCCACAAAATGACCAAAAAAAAACCTAGGGCCGTACATGCGACGGGCTGGGTTGGGCCGAGGAATGTTCTGGCCCGGCCTGACTCCTAAACTATAAGCTTGACCCTGCCCAAGCCCTCGTCAGGCCAGAAGTTGCTTGCCCGAGACCGGCCATCCAGGAAATGATGAAGCCCAAGCATAGCCTGAGTTAAACTTATATAACGAAAAAGGGAAAAGAATTTCCTATAATGTCCAACACTGCAGCTTAGCGAGTCTGGTCATATCGCCCCATATGGGAGGTCATGTGTTTGAGTCCCCCTGCCCCCAATCCCTTTGTCCCTTATAATTATTTGTGTATTCAGGCCGAGCTGGGCTTTGGGCTCTCTCCGGTTGAGTCCAAGCCCGACCAATATATTAAACTGTCCAAATTAGAAATCTAAGCCCCACCCAAGTGTGCTAGCCTAGGTTGGGTAAAGTAAGTTTACTTATAAACACGCGGCTTATCCTGATTTGATATTATTGCATTTAAATGTTAACTATACATGCTCATCCATCGTTGTGTCGAGCTGACCCATGGCCCGACCCATTTGTTAAAAATAATCAGTTTGCAAATGTGCCTCCGTATTATCAGCGGTGAAGCTGCATGTTCGTTTTCAAGTGTCCGTATGAGGCTAGCAGTTGGGACAGTAAATAAGGTGTGAAGATCTAAATCATTTTTTTTCCTACACTCCTAGCACCAATTTAATGTTCAAATAACAACAAAACTTACATTACCAAAAATTTTGTCGTTGACTGCAAGCACCCCCTGCAATCATTTTCTATAACATGAAAGGAAAGAGTCAAGGCGCGAAGCATTTCTTTTTCTTCCAATTCCTATTTTTCAGATTTCTTACATTGGCGGCATCTCTTACTGGGCATGCATGGGAAAACCCATTTATGTGATTCTAAAGCTCGGGACGTTGACGACGGCATTGGTACCAAATGTGATAGACCAAACCAATAAGCCATAGGACCGAGGGAATGCATCAAATCGAGCCATAAACCAATTTAGGGACAAAACAAACGGTCAGAATTTGAATGAGAACTCTTTATTTTTTTTTTTTCTTCTTTCCAGTGGTTTTAAAAGGGAAACCCCGTACGCTTCGTGCAGGCCAAGATGGCCAGTTCTCACAAGTTAGGCTCATATAGATGAAATCTTGAAAAACATTTTAGCCAACTTAGATGTCCCTATCCTAGATGTGGAAAGCGGTCCATTTAGGACTGGATCAATGAGCGAGGTTAACCCACACTCAGCCTTAATTGAGGTAAGCACGCCCATATGGATCAAATTTTCAAGTTGAGTCCATCATGTAATTGGTTTGAAAGAGCCCATTCCGCCCCTACGTATTCCTTAATAAAACTCACTTTTCATATTTAAGGATCCGATCCGAGAAACCCGGATGATATATATATATATATTTTTGAGCATAGGATTTAATCACGAGGGGTCACCAGCCTACTTGTTCACTTCTCGCTCACTAACTGCTTCGTATTTCGTGAACTTAGTTTACCAGTGAAGTAAAGTAAACGGTTAAGTCGAGAAACAATAAAAAGACATGGGTCAAATTAAAAATATACTAAATCACGAAAATCACCTCTTCCATTTAATAATAATAAAAGAAATCTCTAAAAGATATTTTCTCATATATGCCACTGAATGACAAGACAAACTCGGGCTGTCCATGAACCAGATCGAGCTAGGCAGAGGAAAGTCCGAAATGGCCCGACTTCGAAACTAGAAGCCTAGGCCTGGCCAGAGCTTGAGTCAGTCCTGAAGTTATTGGCCAGAACCTAGCCCGCAAGGAAATGAAGAAGCCCGAGTCCAACCCATGTTAGACTTACTGAGCAGAAAATATGAGTTTTTCATCATGTCCTATGCGGCTCAACCGGTCCGGGGTCATATCACCTTATGTGTGAGAGAGGTCATGGTTTTCAGTCGCCCACTACTACGCCCCTATAATTATATATATGTATACGTCGGTAGGGCGGGGATTCCGTCAACCGCTATTATAACCAAAATCTCATGCCTGACGCAACGCGGGCCGGCCTGATCCATGAGCACCCTTACAAAAAGCAATCATCTTTTTAAAAGAAAATCTTTAAAAAGCTACTCTCTCGCCTTTTGATTTGACCAAACCTTTACTTTTGTTCTCTATTGCATTAACCATTTACTCCACTTCCCCGGTAAAGTAAATTTACCAAACAATTAATTTACTGTGTATTTGTTGTGATTTGAGATTATTGAATTTATAAATTAATCATACATGCCCACCCATCAATGTGTGGACCGTAGCCTCAACCCGTGACCGACGAATATGTAAAAAAAACAACAGGAAAAGAATGGAGAACCGGATTGCATGTTTAAGGGCTTATAATCTACAATTGCAAGTTTTCCTGCGCTCAGGCGGGAGGAAAACTTGCAAACACACTTTACCGCCTTATGTATCGGCGGCAATATTGAAAACGCCAGATTTCATCCTCTCGGAGAGGAGGAAATCTGGCGAGTGAACCCTAATTCGGCGGTAAAACTGCACGTTGCCCAACATCGGCGCAGCCCGCCCTTTCCATTTCCTTTTGACATAAAATTAAGGAATGATGGTCGGTTTTCTTCGTGTGGGCCATGTCTAGTGAACTTTGATTGGAGAAAAAAATACAATAGCAAACTTCGGCAGTTGGCACGGGCTTGAATGTTCCCTGGGCAGTGCATGGGGTAAAATAATTAATACAGTTATAAAGAAAAGGTTAAAAAATAAAAAATAAATTAGCAATCGAATATATTAAATACAAAGATAGTAGATAAATAGCAGTCGTCTTTTTTTTTTTGAATAACAGCAGCATTCCGAAGTTGTCGAAAACCCTTCCTTTACTTTCTAGTTGATTTGAATGGAAAGGCCCCTTACGACTTTGTAAAGACCTAAAAGGCCCTCAAGTTCCTATATAGATGATAAATACCCTCTCGCCATAGGTAGGCCCATGAGCCTAAATTAGAGCCCAATATAGTCCCATGCATGGCAATCACAGATTAGGCTCGGGCCGGATCAGACCATGAGAAGCCCTTTCGCTACCTGAGATTTTGTTACCCTGGAGATGGAAAGTGGCCCAGTCCGGAATTGATCAATAAGGATAGCCCATACTCAGGCGTTGAGGCACCGGGGCACGTATTTTATTTATTTCTCATATTTAGTTCATCTTTAACTTGGTTTGAGAGAGCCCGATCCCCCTACCTATTCCATAATGAAACTCACTTTTCATGTGTAAGGTTCCGATCCCAAAAATAGAGATGATATTGATTTTTGGCAGTAGGTTTAATCACGTGAGGACCCCGCCCTATGTGTTAACTTCTCACCCACCCACCATTTCTAGTTCGGTACACTTACTTTACCAGTGAAGTGAAGGTAAGCTCAAGAGACAGTAAAAAGAAAGGGATCACAACATATAATAACAAATTAAAAAAATCACCTCTTTCTTCTAACAAAAAACCATAAAAAGATAGTCTCTCATTCCACAAAATGACCAAAAAAAAACCTAGGGCCGTACATGCGACGGGCTGGGTTGGGCCGAGGAATGTTCTGGCCCGGCCTGACTCCTAAACTATAAGCTTGACCCTGCCCAAGCCCTCGTCAGGCCAGAAGTTGCTTGCCCGAGACCGGCCATCCAGGAAATGATGAAGCCCAAGCATAGCCTGAGTTAAACTTATATAACGAAAAAGGGAAAAGAATTTCCTATAATGTCCAACACTGCAGCTTAGCGAGTCTGGTCATATCGCCCCATATGGGAGGTCATGTGTTTGAGTCCCCCTGCCCCCAATCCCTTTGTCCCTTATAATTATTTGTGTATTCAGGCCGAGCTGGGCTTTGGGCTCTCTCCGGTTGAGTCCAAGCCCGACCAATATATTAAACTGTCCAAATTAGAAATCTAAGCCCCACCCAAGTGTGCTAGCCTAGGTTGGGTAAAGTAAGTTTACTTATAAACACGCGGCTTATCCTGATTTGATATTATTGCATTTAAATGTTAACTATACATGCTCATCCATCGTTGTGTCGAGCTGACCCATGGCCCGACCCATTTGTTAAAAATAATCAGTTTGCAAATGTGCCTCCGTATTATCAGCGGTGAAGCTGCATGTTCGTTTTCAAGTGTCCGTATGAGGCTAGCAGTTGGGACAGTAAATAAGGTGTGAAGATCTAAATCATTTTTTTTCCTACACTCCTAGCACCAATTTAATGTTCAAATAACAACAAAACTTACATTACCAAAAATTTTGTCGTTGACTGCAAGCACCCCCTGCAATCATTTTCTATAACATGAAAGGAAAGAGTCAAGGCGCGAAGCATTTCTTTTTCTTCCAATTCCTATTTTTCAGATTTCTTACATTGGCGGCATCTCTTACTGGGCATGCATGGGAAAACCCATTTATGTGATTCTAAAGCTCGGGACGTTGACGACGGCATTGGTACCAAATGTGATAGACCAAACCAATAAGCCATAGGACCGAGGGAATGCATCAAATCGAGCCATAAACCAATTTAGGGACAAAACAAACGGTCAGAATTTGAATGAGAACTCTTTATTTTTTTTTTTTCTTCTTTCCAGTGGTTTTAAAAGGGAAACCCCGTACGCTTCGTGCAGGCCAAGATGGCCAGTTCTCACAAGTTAGGCTCATCTAGATGAAATCTTGAAAAACATTTTAGCCAACTTAGATGTTCCTATCCTAGAGATGGAAAGCGGTCCATTTAGGACTGGATCAATGAGCGAGGTTAACCCACACTCAGCCTTAATTGAGGTAAGCACGCCCATATGGATCAAATTTTCAAGTTGAGTCCATCATGTAATTGGTTTGAAAGAGCCCATTCCGCCCCTACGTATTCCTTAATAAAACTCACTTTTCATATTTAAGGATCCGATCCGAGAAACCCGGATGATATATATATATATATTTTTGAGCATAGGATTTAATCACGAGGGGTCACCAGCCTACTTGTTCACTTCTCGCTCACTAACTGCTTCGTATTTCGTGAACTTAGTTTACCAGTGAAGTAAAGTAAACGGTTAAGTCGAGAAACAATAAAAAGACATGGGTCAAATTAAAAATATACTAAATCACGAAAATCACCTCTTCCATTTAATAATAATAAAAGAAATCTCTAAAAGATATTTTCTCATATATGCCACTGAATGACAAGACAAACTCGGGCTGTCCATGAACCAGATCGAGCTAGGCAGAGGAAAGTCCGAAATGGCCCGACTTCGAAACTAGAAGCCTAGGCCTGGCCAGAGCTTGAGTCAGTCCTGAAGTTATTGGCCAGAACCTAGCCCGCAAGGAAATGAAGAAGCCCGAGTCCAACCCATGTTAGACTTACTGAGCAGAAAATATGAGTTTTTCATCATGTCCTATGCGGCTCAACCGGTCCGGGGTCATATCACCTTATGTGTGAGAGAGGTCATGGTTTTCAGTCGCCCACTACTACGCCCCTATAATTATATATATGTATACGTCGGTAGGGCGGGGATTCCGTCAACCGCTATTATAACCAAAATCTCATGCCTGACGCAACGCGGGCCGGCCTGATCCATGAGCACCCTTACAAAAAGCAATCATCTTTTTAAAAGAAAATCTTTAAAAAGCTACTCTCTCGCCTTTTGATTTGACCAAACCTTTACTTTTGTTCTCTATTGCATTAACCATTTACTCCACTTCCCCGGTAAAGTAAATTTACCAAACAATTAATTTACTGTGTATTTGTTGTGATTTGAGATTATTGAATTTATAAATTAATCATACATGCCCACCCATCAATGTGTGGACCGTAGCCTCAACCCGTGACCGACGAATATGTAAAAAAAACAACAGGAAAAGAATGGAGAACCGGATTGCATGTTTAAGGGCTTATAATCTACAATTGCAAGTTTTCCTGCGCTCAGGCGGGAGGAAAACTTGCAAACACACTTTACCGCCTTATGTATCGGCGGCAATATTGAAAACGCCAGATTTCATCCTCTCGGAGAGGAGGAAATCTGGCGAGTGAACCCTAATTCGGCGGTAAAACTGCACGTTGCCCAACATCGGCGCAGCCCGCCCTTTCCATTTCCTTTTGACATAAAATTAAGGAATGATGGTCGGTTTTCTTCGTGTGGGCCATGTCTAGTGAACTTTGATTGGAGAAAAAAATACAATAGCAAACTTCGGCAGTTGGCACGGGCTTGAATGTTCCCTGGGCAGTGCATGGGGTAAAATAATTAATACAGTTATAAAGAAAAGGTTAAAAAATAAAAAATAAATTAGCAATCGAATATATTAAATACAAAGATAGTAGATAAATAGCAGTCGTCTTTTTTTTTTTGAATAACAGCAGCATTCCGAAGTTGTCGAAAACCCTTCCTTTACTTTCTAGTTGATTTGAATGGAAAGGCCCCTTACGACTTTGTAAAGACCTAAAAGGCCCTCAAGTTCCTATATAGATGATAAATACCCTCTCGCCATAGGTAGGCCCATGAGCCTAAATTAGAGCCCAATATAGTCCCATGCATGGCAATCACAGATTAGGCTCGGGCCGGATCAGACCATGAGAAGCCCTTTCGCTACCTGAGATTTTGTTACCCTGGAGATGGAAAGTGGCCCAGTCCGGAATTGATCAATAAGGATAGCCCATACTCAGGCGTTGAGGCACCGGGGCACGTATTTTATTTATTTCTCATATTTAGTTCATCTTTAACTTGGTTTGAGAGAGCCCGATCCCCCTACCTATTCCATAATGAAACTCACTTTTCATGTGTAAGGTTCCGATCCCAAAAATAGAGATGATATTGATTTTTGGCAGTAGGTTTAATCACGTGAGGACCCCGCCCTATGTGTTAACTTCTCACCCACCCACCATTTCTAGTTCGGTACACTTACTTTACCAGTGAAGTGAAGGTAAGCTCAAGAGACAGTAAAAAGAAAGGGATCACAACATATAATAACAAATTAAAAAAATCACCTCTTTCTTCTAACAAAAAACCATAAAAAGATAGTCTCTCATTCCACAAAATGACCAAAAAAAAACCTAGGGCCGTACATGCGACGGGCTGGGTTGGGCCGAGGAATGTTCTGGCCCGGCCTGACTCCTAAACTATAAGCTTGACCCTGCCCAAGCCCTCGTCAGGCCAGAAGTTGCTTGCCCGAGACCGGCCATCCAGGAAATGATGAAGCCCAAGCATAGCCTGAGTTAAACTTATATAACGAAAAAGGGAAAAGAATTTCCTATAATGTCCAACACTGCAGCTTAGCGAGTCTGGTCATATCGCCCCATATGGGAGGTCATGTGTTTGAGTCCCCCTGCCCCCAATCCCTTTGTCCCTTATAATTATTTGTGTATTCAGGCCGAGCTGGGCTTTGGGCTCTCTCCGGTTGAGTCCAAGCCCGACCAATATATTAAACTGTCCAAATTAGAAATCTAAGCCCCACCCAAGTGTGCTAGCCTAGGTTGGGTAAAGTAAGTTTACTTATAAACACGCGGCTTATCCTGATTTGATATTATTGCATTTAAATGTTAACTATACATGCTCATCCATCGTTGTGTCGAGCTGACCCATGGCCCGACCCATTTGTTAAAAATAATCAGTTTGCAAATGTGCCTCCGTATTATCAGCGGTGAAGCTGCATGTTCGTTTTCAAGTGTCCGTATGAGGCTAGCAGTTGGGACAGTAAATAAGGTGTGAAGATCTAAATCATTTTTTTTCCTACACTCCTAGCACCAATTTAATGTTCAAATAACAACAAAACTTACATTACCAAAAATTTTGTCGTTGACTGCAAGCACCCCCTGCAATCATTTTCTATAACATGAAAGGAAAGAGTCAAGGCGCGAAGCATTTCTTTTTCTTCCAATTCCTATTTTTCAGATTTCTTACATTGGCGGCATCTCTTACTGGGCATGCATGGGAAAACCCATTTATGTGATTCTAAAGCTCGGGACGTTGACGACGGCATTGGTACCAAATGTGATAGACCAAACCAATAAGCCATAGGACCGAGGGAATGCATCAAATCGAGCCATAAACCAATTTAGGGACAAAACAAACGGTCAGAATTTGAATGAGAACTCTTTATTTTTTTTTTTTCTTCTTTCCAGTGGTTTTAAAAGGGAAACCCCGTACGCTTCGTGCAGGCCAAGATGGCCAGTTCTCACAAGTTAGGCTCATATAGATGAAATCTTGAAAAACATTTTAGCCAACTTAGATGTCCCTATCCTAGATGTGGAAAGCGGTCCATTTAGGACTGGATCAATGAGCGAGGTTAACCCACACTCAGCCTTAATTGAGGTAAGCACGCCCATATGGATCAAATTTTCAAGTTGAGTCCATCATGTAATTGGTTTGAAAGAGCCCATTCCGCCCCTACGTATTCCTTAATAAAACTCACTTTTCATATTTAAGGATCCGATCCGAGAAACCCGGATGATATATATATATATTTTTGAGCATAGGATTTAATCACGAGGGGTCACCAGCCTACTTGTTCACTTCTCGCTCACTAACTGCTTCGTATTTCGTGAACTTAGTTTACCAGTGAAGTAAAGTAAACGGTTAAGTCGAGAAACAATAAAAAGACATGGGTCAAATTAAAAATATACTAAATCACGAAAATCACCTCTTCCATTTAATAATAATAAAAGAAATCTCTAAAAGATATTTTCTCATATATGCCACTGAATGACAAGACAAACTCGGGCTGTCCATGAACCAGATCGAGCTAGGCAGAGGAAAGTCCGAAATGGCCCGACTTCGAAACTAGAAGCCTAGGCCTGGCCAGAGCTTGAGTCAGTCCTGAAGTTATTGGCCAGAACCTAGCCCGCAAGGAAATGAAGAAGCCCGAGTCCAACCCATGTTAGACTTACTGAGCAGAAAATATGAGTTTTTCATCATGTCCTATGCGGCTCAACCGGTCCGGGGTCATATCACCTTATGTGTGAGAGAGGTCATGGTTTTCAGTCGCCCACTACTACGCCCCTATAATTATATATATGTATACGTCGGTAGGGCGGGGATTCCGTCAACCGCTATTATAACCAAAATCTCATGCCTGACGCAACGCGGGCCGGCCTGATCCATGAGCACCCTTACAAAAAGCAATCATCTTTTTAAAAGAAAATCTTTAAAAAGCTACTCTCTCGCCTTTTGATTTGACCAAACCTTTACTTTTGTTCTCTATTGCATTAACCATTTACTCCACTTCCCCGGTAAAGTAAATTTACCAAACAATTAATTTACTGTGTATTTGTTGTGATTTGAGATTATTGAATTTATAAATTAATCATACATGCCCACCCATCAATGTGTGGACCGTAGCCTCAACCCGTGACCGACGAATATGTAAAAAAAACAACAGGAAAAGAATGGAGAACCGGATTGCATGTTTAAGGGCTTATAATCTACAATTGCAAGTTTTCCTGCGCTCAGGCGGGAGGAAAACTTGCAAACACACTTTACCGCCTTATGTATCGGCGGCAATATTGAAAACGCCAGATTTCATCCTCTCGGAGAGGAGGAAATCTGGCGAGTGAACCCTAATTCGGCGGTAAAACTGCACGTTGCCCAACATCGGCGCAGCCCGCCCTTTCCATTTCCTTTTGACATAAAATTAAGGAATGATGGTCGGTTTTCTTCGTGTGGGCCATGTCTAGTGAACTTTGATTGGAGAAAAAAATACAATAGCAAACTTCGGCAGTTGGCACGGGCTTGAATGTTCCCTGGGCAGTGCATGGGGTAAAATAATTAATACAGTTATAAAGAAAAGGTTAAAAAATAAAAAATAAATTAGCAATCGAATATATTAAATACAAAGATAGTAGATAAATAGCAGTCGTCTTTTTTTTTTTGAATAACAGCAGCATTCCGAAGTTGTCGAAAACCCTTCCTTTACTTTCTAGTTGATTTGAATGGAAAGGCCCCTTACGACTTTGTAAAGACCTAAAAGGCCCTCAAGTTCCTATATAGATGATAAATACCCTCTCGCCATAGGTAGGCCCATGAGCCTAAATTAGAGCCCAATATAGTCCCATGCATGGCAATCACAGATTAGGCTCGGGCCGGATCAGACCATGAGAAGCCCTTTCGCTACCTGAGATTTTGTTACCCTGGAGATGGAAAGTGGCCCAGTCCGGAATTGATCAATAAGGATAGCCCATACTCAGGCGTTGAGGCACCGGGGCACGTATTTTATTTATTTCTCATATTTAGTTCATCTTTAACTTGGTTTGAGAGAGCCCGATCCCCCTACCTATTCCATAATGAAACTCACTTTTCATGTGTAAGGTTCCGATCCCAAAAATAGAGATGATATTGATTTTTGGCAGTAGGTTTAATCACGTGAGGACCCCGCCCTATGTGTTAACTTCTCACCCACCCACCATTTCTAGTTCGGTACACTTACTTTACCAGTGAAGTGAAGGTAAGCTCAAGAGACAGTAAAAAGAAAGGGATCACAACATATAATAACAAATTAAAAAAATCACCTCTTTCTTCTAACAAAAAACCATAAAAAGATAGTCTCTCATTCCACAAAATGACCAAAAAAAAACCTAGGGCCGTACATGCGACGGGCTGGGTTGGGCCGAGGAATGTTCTGGCCCGGCCTGACTCCTAAACTATAAGCTTGACCCTGCCCAAGCCCTCGTCAGGCCAGAAGTTGCTTGCCCGAGACCGGCCATCCAGGAAATGATGAAGCCCAAGCATAGCCTGAGTTAAACTTATATAACGAAAAAGGGAAAAGAATTTCCTATAATGTCCAACACTGCAGCTTAGCGAGTCTGGTCATATCGCCCCATATGGGAGGTCATGTGTTTGAGTCCCCCTGCCCCCAATCCCTTTGTCCCTTATAATTATTTGTGTATTCAGGCCGAGCTGGGCTTTGGGCTCTCTCCGGTTGAGTCCAAGCCCGACCAATATATTAAACTGTCCAAATTAGAAATCTAAGCCCCACCCAAGTGTGCTAGCCTAGGTTGGGTAAAGTAAGTTTACTTATAAACACGCGGCTTATCCTGATTTGATATTATTGCATTTAAATGTTAACTATACATGCTCATCCATCGTTGTGTCGAGCTGACCCATGGCCCGACCCATTTGTTAAAAATAATCAGTTTGCAAATGTGCCTCCGTATTATCAGCGGTGAAGCTGCATGTTCGTTTTCAAGTGTCCGTATGAGGCTAGCAGTTGGGACAGTAAATAAGGTGTGAAGATCTAAATCATTTTTTTTCCTACACTCCTAGCACCAATTTAATGTTCAAATAACAACAAAACTTACATTACCAAAAATTTTGTCGTTGACTGCAAGCACCCCCTGCAATCATTTTCTATAACATGAAAGGAAAGAGTCAAGGCGCGAAGCATTTCTTTTTCTTCCAATTCCTATTTTTCAGATTTCTTACATTGGCGGCATCTCTTACTGGGCATGCATGGGAAAACCCATTTATGTGATTCTAAAGCTCGGGACGTTGACGACGGCATTGGTACCAAATGTGATAGACCAAACCAATAAGCCATAGGACCGAGGGAATGCATCAAATCGAGCCATAAACCAATTTAGGGACAAAACAAACGGTCAGAATTTGAATGAGAACTCTTTATTTTTTTTTTTTCTTCTTTCCAGTGGTTTTAAAAGGGAAACCCCGTACGCTTCGTGCAGGCCAAGATGGCCAGTTCTCACAAGTTAGGCTCATCTAGATGAAATCTTGAAAAACATTTTAGCCAACTTAGATGTTCCTATCCTAGAGATGGAAAGCGGTCCATTTAGGACTGGATCAATGAGCGAGGTTAACCCACACTCAGCCTTAATTGAGGTAAGCACGCCCATATGGATCAAATTTTCAAGTTGAGTCCATCATGTAATTGGTTTGAAAGAGCCCATTCCGCCCCTACGTATTCCTTAATAAAACTCACTTTTCATATTTAAGGATCCGATCCGAGAAACCCGGATGATATATATATATATATTTTTGAGCATAGGATTTAATCACGAGGGGTCACCAGCCTACTTGTTCACTTCTCGCTCACTAACTGCTTCGTATTTCGTGAACTTAGTTTACCAGTGAAGTAAAGTAAACGGTTAAGTCGAGAAACAATAAAAAGACATGGGTCAAATTAAAAATATACTAAATCACGAAAATCACCTCTTCCATTTAATAATAATAAAAGAAATCTCTAAAAGATATTTTCTCATATATGCCACTGAATGACAAGACAAACTCGGGCTGTCCATGAACCAGATCGAGCTAGGCAGAGGAAAGTCCGAAATGGCCCGACTTCGAAACTAGAAGCCTAGGCCTGGCCAGAGCTTGAGTCAGTCCTGAAGTTATTGGCCAGAACCTAGCCCGCAAGGAAATGAAGAAGCCCGAGTCCAACCCATGTTAGACTTACTGAGCAGAAAATATGAGTTTTTCATCATGTCCTATGCGGCTCAACCGGTCCGGGGTCATATCACCTTATGTGTGAGAGAGGTCATGGTTTTCAGTCGCCCACTACTACGCCCCTATAATTATATATATGTATACGTCGGTAGGGCGGGGATTCCGTCAACCGCTATTATAACCAAAATCTCATGCCTGACGCAACGCGGGCCGGCCTGATCCATGAGCACCCTTACAAAAAGCAATCATCTTTTTAAAAGAAAATCTTTAAAAAGCTACTCTCTCGCCTTTTGATTTGACCAAACCTTTACTTTTGTTCTCTATTGCATTAACCATTTACTCCACTTCCCCGGTAAAGTAAATTTACCAAACAATTAATTTACTGTGTATTTGTTGTGATTTGAGATTATTGAATTTATAAATTAATCATACATGCCCACCCATCAATGTGTGGACCGTAGCCTCAACCCGTGACCGACGAATATGTAAAAAAAACAACAGGAAAAGAATGGAGAACCGGATTGCATGTTTAAGGGCTTATAATCTACAATTGCAAGTTTTCCTGCGCTCAGGCGGGAGGAAAACTTGCAAACACACTTTACCGCCTTATGTATCGGCGGCAATATTGAAAACGCCAGATTTCATCCTCTCGGAGAGGAGGAAATCTGGCGAGTGCCTACTAATTCGGCGGTAAAACTGCACGTTGCCCAACATCGGCGCAGCCCGCCCTTTCCATTTCCTTTTGACATAAAATTAAGGAATGATGGTCGGTTTTCTTCGTGTGGGCCATGTCTAGTGAACTTTGATTGGAGAAAAAAATACAATAGCAAACTTCGGCAGTTGGCACGGGCTTGAATGTTCCCTGGGCAGTGCATGGGGTAAAATAATTAATACAGTTATAAAGAAAAGGTTAAAAAATAAAAAATAAATTAGCAATCGAATATATTAAATACAAAGATAGTAGATAAATAGCAGTCGTCTTTTTTTTTTTGAATAACAACGGCATTCCGAAGTTGTCGAAAACCCTTCCTTTACTTTCTAGTTGATTTGAATGGAAAGGCCCCTTACGACTTTGTAAAGACCTAAAAGGCCCTCAAGTTCCTATATAGATGATAAATACCCTCTCTCCATAGGTAGGCCCATGAGCCTAAATTAGAGCCCAATATAGTCCCATGCATGGCAATCACAGATTAGGCTCGGGCCGGATCAGACCATGAGAAGCCCTTTCGCTACCTGAGATTTTGTTACCCTGGAGATGGAAAGTGGCCCAGTCCGGAATTGATCAATAAGGATAGCCCATACTCAGGCGTTGAGGCACCGGGGCACGTATTTTATTTATTTCTCATATTTAGTTCATCTTTAACTTGGTTTGAGAGAGCCCGATCCCCCTACCTATTCCATAATGAAACTCACTTTTCATGTGTAAGGTTCCGATCCCAAAAATAGAGATGATATTGATTTTTGGCAGTAGGTTTAATCACGTGAGGACCCCGCCCTATGTGTTAACTTCTCACCCACCCACCATTTCTAGTTCGGTACACTTACTTTACCAGTGAAGTGAAGGTAAGCTCAAGAGACAGTAAAAAGAAAGGGATCACAACATATAATAACAAATTAAAAAAATCACCTCGTTCTTCTAACAAAAAACCATAAAAAGATAGTCTCTCATTCCACAAAATGACCAAAAAAAAACCTAGGGCCGTACATGCGACAGGCTGGGTTGGGCCGAGGAATGTTCTGGCCCGGCCTGACTCCTAAACTATAAGCTTGACCCTGCCCAAGCCCTCGTCAGGCCAGAAGTTGCTTGCCCGAGACCGGCCATCCAGGAAATGATGAAGCCCAAGCATAGCCTGAGTTAAACTTATATAACGAAAAAGGGAAAAGAATTTCCTATAATGTCCAACACTGCAGCTTAGCGAGTCTGGTCATATCGCCCCATATGGGAGGTCATGTGTTTGAGTCCCCCTGCCCCCAATCCCTTTGTCCCTTATAATTATTTGTGTATTCAGGCCGAGCTGGGCTTTGGGCTCTCTCCGGTTGAGTCCAAGCCCGACCAATATATTAAACTGTCCAAATTAGAAATCTAAGCCCCACCCAAGTGTGCTAGCCTAGGTTGGGTAAAGTAAGTTTACTTATAAACACGCGGCTTATCCTGATTTGATATTATTGCATTTAAATGTTAACCATACATGCTCATCCATCGTTGTGTCGAGCTGACCCATGGCCCAACCCATATGTTAAAAAGAATAAAGAAAAAAAAAAGAAAACAATCAGTTTGCAACTTTGCCTCCGTATTCATCAGCGGTGAAGCTACATGTTCGTTTTCAAATGTCCGTATGAGGCTAGTAGTTGGGACAGTAAATAAGGTGTGATGATCTAAATCATTTTTTTTCCTACACTAAAACATTCCTAGCACCATTTTAGTGTTCAAATAACAATAAAACTTACAGTACCAAAATTTTTATCGTTGACTGCAAGCACCCCCTGCAATCATTTTCTATAACATGAAAGGAAAGAATCAAGGTGTGAAGCATTTCTTTTTCTTCCTATTCCGATTTTTCAGATTTCTTTCATTGGCAGCATCTCTTATTGGGCATGCAAGGGATTTCTGTGACCCTAAAGCTCGGGACGTTGACGACGGCATTGATACCAAATGTTATAGACAAAACCAATAAGCCTTAGGACCGATGGAATGCATCAAATCGAGCCATATACCAATTTAGAGACATAACAAACGGTCAAGATTTGTATGAGAACTTTTTTTTTCTTTCTAGAGGTTTTAAATGGGAAACCCCATAGGCTTTGTGAAGGCCGAAATGGCCAGTTCTCACAAGTTGTGAAGGCCATCAAATTGAGTCCCCCCGCCCCCAATCCCCTTGTCCCTTATAATTATATGTGTATTCGGGCCGAGCTGGGCTTTGGGCTTTCTCCGATTGAGTCGAAGCCCAACCAATTAATTAAACGGTCCAAATTAGAAATCTAAGCCTCACCCAAGTGTGCTAGCCTAGGTTGGGTAAAGTAAGTTTACTAAACACGCAGCTTATCCTGATTTGATATTATTGCATTTAAATGTTAATCATACATGCTCATCCATCGTTGTGTGGAGGTGACCCAAGACTCATGACCCGACCCATATATTAAAACAAAAAAAACGATCAGTTTGCAACTTTGCCGCCGTATTCATCAGCAGTGAAGGTGCATGTTCCTTTTCAAATGTTCGTACGAGGCTAGCAGTTGGGACAGTAAATAAGGTGTGATGATCTAAATCATTTTTTTCCAACACTAAAACACTCCTAGCGCCGATTTAATGTTCAAATAACAATAAAGCTTACCGTACCAAAATTTTTGTCGTTGACTGCAAGCACTCCCTGCAACATTTTCTAT
Source organism: Umbellularia californica (assembly GCA_028538565.1). NCBI lineage: Eukaryota > Viridiplantae > Streptophyta > Magnoliopsida > Laurales > Lauraceae > Umbellularia > Umbellularia californica. The sequence continues at coordinate 7,656,287 of JAPQWN010000006.1, read as the reverse complement.
AACATGAAAGGAATGAATCAAGGTGCGGAGCATTTCTCTTTCTTCCCATTCCTATTTTTCAGATTTTTTTCACAACACTGCTACATGGACAAACTTTTTGTCCAGAATTTGGGACAAACTCCCATGTGGCACATTCCTAGAGGTGCCTTTTACTTCTCTTTCAAAAGTTGCACCTCTAGAAATGTGCCACATGGGAGTTTGTCCCAAATTCTGGACAAAAAGTTTGCTCATTTAGACTTTTTGTTTTTTTCATTGGCAGCATCTCTTATCGGGCATGCACGGGAAAATCCCTTCTGTTACTTTAAAGCTCTGGACGTTGACAACGGCATTGATACCAAATGTCCCAAAATATTAAACGGTTGAAGGCTGAGGAAGTAATTCCTCAATGGGGGCGTGTGAAGCAATGCCTGGATAACAGAATTCATGAAGCAGGTGTTGCCCAAATTGTTCAAACCTCTCAAACCCAATGGAAAGCAGGAATCCGACCCCCTACCCGCCTTCAAAACGTAATCTTTCGACACCTTCCTCTTCTTGTTCGCATTGGAACTCGAACCCAAATCTCCTCTGCAGACCTTGACGCCATTGGCGTTCTTGGGGAGCTCATCGATCTGCTTGAACATGACAGCCATGTCGAAATCTGGGTCTTACACCTGATCGCAGCACGCGCTGCAGAAAAGCTCGGCTCTTTCCATGTCGATGGCGATCTCATGGCCATTCTCAGATTGAGAATGCAAGACGGCGTGGTTCGATTTGGGTGCAAGGCAGCAAGAAACTGAGGAGCAAATCAGGCAGAAATAAAACCTCCCCATTAAAGCTGAATGAAGATGAGGACTCTGGCCAAGACTAGCCCCAGTGGTCCAGTCTAAGTCTGACAATTTTCTGACTGGATCCATCAGCCCGACTCAAACCTGTGCTAGTAATTCTGGATTCATGTTGACATTTCCTACCCAACTAATTTGGGTCGAGCCCACACATGCTACTTAGCCTGCCAACTAAACCTATACTAACATTTTGGGCCTGTTTACTAGAATTCTTAGAATTCATGTCTAGTGGCTGTTTTGGATTTTCAAATGCTGGAATTATAAAATGCAATTGAATTTTGTCATTTATGAATTTCCTGGTTCTTTTATACTTGAATTCCTGCCTGAAAATCTCTGAATTCCTAAATTTCCTAAATTCCCTATTTCATAATTATAAGGATTTCCGACTAGAACTTTACTCTTGTAAGCATTTTTTATATACCAATTTAAGTTTACAGTGCCCATCAATATATTTATATAACTCAATAAGCACGTGGGTCCTATTAATGATAAAAATGTAGGACTCAATGTTGGGGGCCACTTTCACAATTCAAGAAGCCAAAAAAAAAAAAAAAAGGGCATAATCCATGCAAACCATAACCATGCAAAAACTTATCACATTCACAAATATTCAAAAAAGTAAGAAAAAATCATAATTCATAAAAACTGCAACCGTGTAAAAACCTAAAATATGGAGCCGGCCTTTTGGAAATACAAATTAGCTCAAAGCATATGTAAATTTTTCATATGTGGGGACCAAATTAATATGAGAGAATTCGAGCAAAATAGCATGTGTTGAGGGAATGGACTAATCATAGGCGGGCCTTTGTCTTCAATAAAAAAGGATAGCGATCCAAAAATAACAATTTTGGTGGGACCCATATATTTAACGGCTGCAATCACAAATGGCATGTACATCTCTACCTCTTCAGCTCCCGTTAAAAGCCATCAATTCATGTCTACACCACATGACAATCTCTCTCTCTCTCTCTCTCTCTCTCTCTCTCTCGCCTTGGGTTTTTCCTATACCTTGGTTTCTCTTTGCAGTCCCTTCATCTTCATATTCCCTCTCTACAATCCCTTCATCTTTATGTTCTCTCTCCAGCCCCAAGAGAATTCCAGCTTTTTAAATGCTTAAATATGCTACCTTTTAAGCATTTAAAAATGCTGGGATTCTGAGATTCATAGAAATCTAATAAAGGAGCAATGAATTCCTGACAGGAATTTTGGAATCTCTGGACAGCCAGAATTCCTGTCGGGAATTCTTGCAAAACATAAAGTACTTTAACCCGCCAAATGACCCGAATCCAACATGTGATTTGAGAGTTAAGTCTGACATTTCCAACCCTATCAATATATGGGTTTGGGTTCATGGAGTGCTGGGTACGCACTAGACACCTTCAACGGTCAAGCCTACCTGAACCAAATCTGATCCCACCAATGGCCATTTCCTTTCCTCTCCAATCAACATGCGATGTGTTCCAAAAACTTTATTGGCGTTCTCAAGGCTTCTAAATGCATCCAAAAAAGTTGAAAACCCCATTCCACCGGAGAGAATTGATCCAATGCTGACCTACTCATGAGGACGAATTCCATTTCACTAATTGGGACACACTTTTGATTAATCCAATGGAACGGGGCCTTGTGCACGAGTGAATGGGTAGTGGTCCAAATTTCACTTTTATTCATAGTAACATATGCTTATGTATTTGTCCGGGCACAGTAACCAACTTAACAAATTCCATTTTATTTTCGTTCTGATTGTATCGTAGCTGGATAAGGACACCAACGATCAAACAACTCGTATGGGCTGGAGTTCCATTAAGAAAAGATGAAAAAGAACACATCATTTTACACACATTGATCAATCGAATAGTGTACATTGATTTAATTTTAGTAAAATTTAGACTGCTACCATTCACAAGAGGCTATATGATGTGAATGATTTAGATCCAGAATGACTAGTAAGATAAGTAACTTCATGGGGTCAAGCTGAACGACTCACTCAAACCAGAAGACTTTTTTTTTTTTTTCCGTATGCATTGACTCAAACCAGAAGACTTGATATCTTACTCTACTCAAGCTAGAGTCAAGTACAGGCAGATCCTATCTTACTCTACTCAAGTTAGAGTCAAGTCTAGGCAGATCCTATCTTACTCAAGCGGAGTGAAGTCTAACTACTCGACCATTAAAATGTAATTACAAAACATAAAAGTTTCATCATAATCTATGTCATTAAAATGTAATTACAAAACATAAAAGTTTCATTATAATCTATACCATATAAACTATGTAGAATTAAGATGAAAAGGTTTTTTATACATAAAACTATGATAAAAGGTCTCATCATAATCAATCCTTCGTCATCTCATTATTTCCATTGGTGCTCGTGCACGCTTTAGTTGCTCGGTCCAAAATCCAATCGAAGATAATTCTGAAAGCAAGCTCAACTCCTTCTTCCTTCTCACCCACCAATTGATGCCACATTCCGGGCAAGATCTCCAGAGCCTTGTCTTTGCTCCTTGCCATTTCAAACACACTCCTTGCAGAAGTAGCATCACAAACAATGTCATCTTCTCCATGCACTATTAGCAAGGGGGTCTCCAACTCATGAGACCTCCTCTTCACCTCCTCACACACCCGAAGGAGCTCGAGAGCCGTCGCCGACGTCGGCTTACTCGACCTGGGGGAATTCGGGCTCTTCAAAAGTAGCTCTCTCTTCCACTTCTCTTTGAAAGATTGATCAGCCAATGGCCTAACTATCACCGCCCTCCACGTTGGCAAGAAGAAGGCGGCCAGGGGCAGCAACCGCACTAGCGGCTTTGCCGGCATGAACTTATCGGACACCCCACACATGGCTCCACTCAAGACCAGGCCACTCCATTCAGTCTTCTGGCTGAGACAAATGAGTAGTGCAATGGCCCCGCCTAATGACTCACCATATATGAAGGCGGGGAGGTCCGAGTGGGCGAGTCGGACCGAGTCGAAGAATTGGATACAGTCGTCCATGACCGGGTTGATGTTGGGGATGTGGCCACGGGTGCCCTCCGAGTAGCCATGGCCCTGGAGGTCGAGTGCACACACGAAGAAGCCAAGTTTGGCAATGGCTACTGCGGTGAGTTGAATGAGCGAGCTTGACTCGGTGCTGTAGCCATGGATCATGGCCACGAGCCCCTTGAGTGGACTCGGTGAGTCGGGGTGCCAAGACTGGGTGAAGATGTTCATGTTCTTCTTGTTCAGCATGTAGTTCTCATGGTGGAGGATTCCATGTTTTTTGTAGAATTCTTCTCTTGTGAGGTCTCCGAAGAGGCTGTTTGGGTTTGCTTGGTGAATGGGGTGAGCCATTTTGGGGTTACATTGAGTGGTGGACTAGAGGTCTTTTATCTTAGCTTTTCTCGAGTCATTCACATTAAAGGAGTGGCAGATAGGAATTGATGATCAATGCATGAATCCTCCATTATTAGCTAAAGGTCGTTTTTTTTTTTTTTCTAAGTACATATAACTTGACACTAGCATAGCTCGAAATTATTTATGTTTTTATGTCGTCATTATTACAATAATAAAGTGGGAAACCTTTTTCTCCTGTAAATTAATAACTCACACACCCACGCACTCTCTCTACACAAGTCCTTATCATCAGGGTCACAACCCTAAAGCTCGATCTCTATTTTTTTGCCGAAGAGAGGTGCCTTGCCACTAAGTTAGCTACCAGTGGATTAATGATAAATTGATAATTAAGAGATTGTGGGCATATATCAAGCCAAAAGTGAAATCTTTATGCATTGGCTGATAAATTGATTTTGGATTGGTATCTCAATTCATTTCAGCCTCTCTCTCTCTTTTTTTTTTTTTTTTTTCTTAATAACAAAGTTAAAATCTCCAAAATATAAGAGAGTCACGTTTCTTCATTTTCATTTTCATTTAAGATGTTTCACATCTAAACAAAATAGTAAAACAGAATATATAGACAACGGTAATATTAGAGTTTCAATGTAATTCAAGTTTTAGGCTAAAACTATGAGAGATCAATGTTAGTGGAGGATGAAACATGTACATGTTAGGCAATACAATCCAGGTTGATGTCGGCTACATAAAATTTAAATTATCATCCTTGAGTTTTCAAAAACAGAATCAATATTTGTGTCATTAACAAAGTCATGTCATAATTATGTTGAGGATAGCTACAAAAAATTTGTTTTCCCATTCTAATTTATCCTGAGCCAAATCTTCATATAAATGGAGTAATTTGTGTATTTACCAAAAACAAAGATGGTTCTAACAATGACGATGCGGGTTTTAATGGAAATAAACAGGATAATTTCTCGAACATAGATTCAATATCGAATCATTTATATTTTCGAGGATCCATAAAATTAGTATGTAATTGTGCTAATGGACTCAATATTTAACCCATCCTTTTTACTGCACCAGCTCTCTCCTAACAAGCATCCTAAAAAGAAGGTCTCATAACAAGAGTTGCAGTTGATATAAATTACTAACTGGTGGTTGAAATTATTCCTCAGTACAAAAAGGCAGTTGCAAATAAAAATGAGCGGTAGCCCCTCATTACTCTCATCTTATCTGCCAATCCTTCTAGAACATTTGTAGGCCCTATCTTTTGCGGTCTAGTTGGTTGCTGGTAGTGGTGGTTGAGAAATGATAGTTACATTTATTGTTTTAAATCTCTACCACATAATACTGATAATAACATCTTTCTTCTACCAGACTTGACTCGATTGACTCGACTCGATACACTGAAGAGTTGAGCGAGTACCACGAGTTTGGCTGAGTATAACTAAGACCTGAACAAACTCGCTCAACGGCTCAAGTTACTCGACTCAACAATCAACAGTCTGTGAGTCCTTTTTACAAAAAGAAAAAGAAGGGGTCTCTGAGTCCTAGTCTGGAGTTGAGAAACAGATAAACAACATTTGAGTAACTTGGACGAGTATGAAGTATAAGTCCAACATAATTGATTAGATTATGTTTGACATACATGAATTGATGGCCTAATGAGTATTGAGTCGAGTCGATCTGCCTCGACTCGGGTGAATCTTACCAATTACTCTGTGATAATCAGTCTGACTCGCACTGTTGATGGCCTATCAGGTGGAGTCAATTCAACCTGACTCGGGCAAGTAAAAATGAGTTTTAAACTATGATTTTCACTACGGTAGCCAGATATAAACCCGGCAAGTCCGATTTGCCGGTAGATTTTGGGAAGCACGAGGACAAGAGAACCAACGGCAGGATCGAGGGTTGATGTCCAAAATCCATTGAATGGAGCATCCTATCCATTTGTTCAATGGTCTAATCAGTAAACAATTAAAAATAGAGCAACATCAACAGAGAACGACTATATCTTGTCACATCATCCGCTGTGTGGTCCAGCATATCAATGGTCATTTAAAGCATGTCCCACTTGACATAGAAGTCTGTGGCCAACAACACATATATGGTATGGTATATATTGGGTCACGCCTTAAAAGTTAGCAATTAAATGAATTGAGTACAAGTACACTCTTAATAAGAAACTAGTATATGAACTCTCCTGTATTCTCTCATTTTCTGACTTGTACAGTGGTCAGAAAATTATTAAAGCATGTCCCACTCATTGGGTTAGCCTAACCGAATGTATTCTTGTCTCTGATGTTCTAGTTTAGATCCGGCACAAGATGAAAATCATTAATGAGCCACGCCATGATAGAATAGCTATTAAATTAGTGTGTAGCTAGCCTAAATAATCTCATATCATATTTGAAATACTAGTAATTAGTGAAAAAAGAATGCTCATTAGCGACCTCATTTGTTGTAATATTATGTTGAAAATATAATCACGGGAATTTACAGCTTTCAGTTCCCCGGAAAAGTATGCAGCAAAAAATCCATTCCTAACCGTCTTCCAAGGGAGTAAAAAGAGGCCAACTTTACATATATATTAGAAAGAAATAAGTACACAAAATGTACAGTTGGAATTTTAAACTATAGTACCATAGCACACACAAAGAAAGACGTGGGTAGGACCAATTCACCAAACAGTATAGCCATGTCAGTGTGTAAGGTGAACAGTCGTATAAAACAGCAAAATGAACCCAACGTTAAAATTAGAGAATTTTACCTAAAAAGGTACCTTACATGGCCACTAATCAGAAGAGATACCAATAGTATATATTGTACGGAAGTGGTCTACTCTGGTTTTTTTTTATTAATGATTTTAACATGCGACGACGTCGTCGCACATTCAACCCATAAAACTCCTCCGAAACCCCACTTCCCCATTTTCCCCTTCTACCTCAGTCTCTTTCTCCTTTCTCTTGGCTATTTCGTCTCCTCCTTCCTCAAAAGACAGTTAAGGTGGTCCCAAAGGTTGTTTTTCAACCTATTGAATTGCAGCATCAAGCTTTCCAGCGGTTTAAACCCCACTTCCCCCTTCTTCCTCCATCGCTCTTTCCTTTTCCCCTGGTGGATTTGTCTCTACCTTCCTCAAAAGGCAGTTAAGGTGGTCCCAAAGGTCGTTTTCCAACTTCTTGAATTGTAGCATCAAGCTTTCCAGCGGTTTATCAGGCGATTGTAAAGTATATATTTTGCCTTATATTGAGAGCCTTTGGTTGGAGTGATTAATTCACTATTTCTGCTCCCGTAGTTACTCTTTGAGCAGCGGCCCTGTTGCTGCTTTTTCTTTCTTTTTGTCTTGTGCAGTTTTATGGTTGAAAGGCCCTGCTTTGCCTTTCTCGTTGTTGTTAGTGCTCTCTTAATTCCACTGCTATAGGTTTTTCTGGATGACAGTTGTTGTGGAGTTCTTTCTTAAAAATGTTTGTTGTGTAGCTGCTCCCGTTCTTTATTCCTTTTAGTTTGGGATGTTTTGTTTTGCAGCGCTCTCTTTCTAGTCAAAGTCTTGGGAGCAATTTACCTTTTTTTTTTTTTTTCCATTGTTGGGCTTGCTTTTTTATATCCAAAGCAATTGTATTTTTTCTTCTTTTTATCCTATGGCCTTCTTCCTTTCATATGTTATGAAAATTTATGGCAAGATAAAAGCTTGTAATTCCTCTAAATCTTGTACTGCATTCGCACATCAAAATAATACAAACATCATTTTTTTTTTCGATTGCAATGGTCAATTACGACGTCCTTGTTTCACAGAAGCCAGTGCAAAAAATTATGTTTAACTGTACAACGTCGTCGTTGCTTAACAGAAGCTACTGGAAAAAGATGTGTGTAACCATACAACGACGTTGTCGCTTCTTGAAAAAAGGCAAAAAAAAAATAAAAATCTAGTGAGAATACCACTGCTGTGCCATATATACTATTGGTACATTTTCTGATTAATAGCCATCTAGAGTCCTTTTTTAGGTAAAATTCTCATAAAATTAAAAAACAAAAATAAAAAATTTAAGCTGGGTGCTTTCAAGGGCCATCCCCATAGTCTATTCTTTTATACATCCAAAGTATTCCCCCAACAGATCGAAAGCGTTCTGCTACCAAATGAATCACTGTGCATCATGACCTGATGAATGGGAGGGTCTCTGGATTGTGCAGCAACCAAAATCAGATCTATTCACTGACAGATTTGGCAGTTCCTGATACACAATGACCCATCTGATCAAAGATTTTAAGATTATTCCATTCTGAAAGAATTTTGAGATATTTTGAGTGAGTCAGTATTACAATGAACTTAACATTTGCTGTGGTGCAGAACTCCGTGATTTGGTCCTCGACGATGAACAGATGTTCCAGCGTCGAACCAGTGCCACAAACCAAGGTTCAGAGACCAGAAAGTTCATGTACTGGAATTATAGAGCTGTGTTATCACTACTCCTTATGATAATTTTTTTTCCCTTTTTTTTTACAACAAATGAAAAAGCTACAACAGGTACCTTGATCTATTTACAGTGTTAACCCTTTACTCCGCCCTCTATCTGGACCTTTACCAATGAATCTCTACTTTTACTGATGAGATTGAAACCCATATCCATCTCCTGTATTCCCCCTTCACAGCGATCTTCGCCCATATTTCTTGCCTTTCTTGTTAGGTAACCTGAATGGTCTCCAACGACGTTTAGAAGAGGTTTCAGAGAAGAAGCCAGAGTCCAAGGCCTCTTGAAGCCACAACTCAAACTCATCATCCTCATCCTCCATCTCGGCACCCAAATCCCGGGGGTACCTGCCAGCATTGGATCTTTGTGATGACCTTCCCAAGCCAGCCTTACCTACTTGGAAGCTTGGCTGATGGGTGTTGGGTTTACAGGTCATTCCCTGCATAAGAGGATTTGTAGAAGAAGAATTATCAGCTAATGCTGCCTTGGACATCGTACAGGGTGCAATTGGATGTACTTCAATTGACATCAATTAGAGTATTTTGACTGTTTTAACTGTTTCACTATGCAAAGGGGCAACACAGAAATCATCAGAATGAAAAATTGTAAGCAACTCGTAATGCCATCTCGGATGTGCATAGATGATGATGGCAATGATCAAAATAGCGGTTGCAGCCAGTGGCCAAAACACTATGTAACGGGCAATACGTAACAGTTGAGGTGTATGTAATGGTGTGAATTTTTGAAGTTGTAAAAAAATTGAATCTTTTGTAGCAACCAATCTTGCATTTTTTTAGTGATTTGGAACCATATAAGAGTAGATACAACTTTAGCAAAGATTATAAATGAGAAGAAATAGAAAAAATAATGTTTTAAATTGAAATTGTTTGGTTCTACTAGATTTTAGACTGTAGCACCACTATTTTCAAAACTAGCGTAGCGGCTTCAACCGCTACAGCCGATAATGCGGCCGCTACGTATAACCACGGATGATAGAACTGCCACTTCAGTAGAAGGAAAAGCATCAAGTCCGCCAAAATATTGGAAAGTGATTGCAACTTGGGTACATCTAAATGCACTGACAGTTGTTCCAAACAACAGTGGGAACAGGTAAAAGTGTAAAACCATAACATAAGCAACTTTAAACAATACAGAAATTGTGAGATTACGAAGTGTTATAAGACTCAGTACCTGGTAATGATATGGTCACAAAATTGATCACAAATTTGAAGGATAATGATCACAATATTTGGATGGCTAAAGCCCATTTTCTATTTAAAGTGAAATTAGGCTAGGACTCTATTTCCTATTAAGAGTGAAACTTGGTTAGGAACCTCGGTTTTCTTTTTTTTTTTTTTTGAAGTTTTAAAAAGTTCTTCTTTTTTTTTTTTTTTTTGTCAGTGACCATTTCATAAAGTGAAAATTTGGCTAGGGCCTATTTCTTATATGGGGTAAAATTTGGCTAGGGCTCTCTTTCCTATTAGAGTAAATTTGGTTAGGGTTCATATGTGATTGGTATTCAATAGTTTAGATTTTTAATAAGATGGGACCCAATTGTGGAGCCCACAAATTTCTCCCAAGTCAAGGAAAATTGATTTGCACGGAAAGTTCTTTTTATTAAACGAGCTTTGACTGAACAGGTTTGGCATCCAGCAAGAAAAGAAAAGAGGAGTCTTCTTCTTCTTTATATATTTTTAATGAATTGTTGTGAAGTTGAAAGGATTTTTTTCCTTAAAAATTTTTTCTTTGCCAAACAGACCCAATTCGGACCTGTTTGGCCGAAATCACTGGTTTTTGCAAACAGGTCTAAATGGTTTGTACCGAACCAAATAATTTCGGAAATTTCGGCCAAATGAACTGAATATCGTAACCATGCTGTATTCTGATATTTGAACTTTGGTTGATACAAATCATACAATTATAGAGATGATGGAAAACCAACCTGACAAATGGCCCATTCCGACACATCAAAGATCTTGCTCTCAGCACAAACAAAAGCACGGGGTATTTCAACCTGAAAGGAAAGGAAATAGATGCTCAAATAGTAATTGGGGAATAACTTAATGTCCAAGTGTAGCACATTGTATCAAAATAAGAGAATTTAACATACCATTAAAAAAAGATTATTTAAGATATTAAATAAAAAAACTTTCAAGCTAAAATATATTTGACGAAATACATTCTCAAGAAAGTCCCGTCAAGGAAAAGACAGCCAGTCTCATTCCCATCAAGGAAAAGACAGTCTCACATCCTTGTCCTTGTTTCATTTTCAAAAGGCTCATCTAGCATATGTTTCCTAAAAGAAAGAGATGCCATCCCCCTTTCAAAAAAATTAAGCAACCAAACACTCTATTATTAGTATCAAGAACACAAACACAAAACATCAAATGGATAACATTTGGGTTAATTTGAATCACATGTGGCCACACACCAAGGATCAAAATAGTGGTTGGGTGCAGCGGTCAGTAGTGGCCAACATGCTACGTAGTGGGCAATATGTAGTGGTTGCATTGATACATAGTTGTGTAACGATGTGAATTTTTTTAAGTCGTAAGAAAAATTTGAATCATGTATAGCAATCAATCTCATGTTTTTTTTTAGTGATTTGGAACTATATAAGAGTAGACACAACTTTAGGAAAGGCTATTGAGGAAAAAAAAAATAGAAAAAATAGTGTTTTAAATTAAAATTGCTTCGCTCTACTAGGTTTTAAAGTTTAAACCGTAGCAATGCTATTTTTCAAATAGCCTAGCGGTCTTCACCATTACAGTCGATAATGCGGCCGCTATTTTGAACCCCGCCTCAAACAAATCGAGAAGACCCATTTTTCATCTCTCTCTGCATCTTCTGAGGATGCATGGATATTAGAAGTTGCATTATGTAGGACTCCCTGTTACCGCCTCTTCCATCCCAAATAATTATAATTACCAACCACCAACAAGACCGAAACTTTAGAAAAAGGCTATTACGGCTAATGTGATTTCTTGGCGTTCCTAATGCACCAAAATAGTCAAACCAATGCAATCAAAGGTAAATCAACCGCTAACCAAGCACGCTGTGAGTTTGAAAAACTAATAATGACCTTATGTTTCGAAATCCAAGTATGCAGGTCTCCATGAAGCTGACATGATTTCCAGACCAACACCAGATGACAATATGCCTGAATTTACATGTCCTTCGATAAATAACCAACAAGGATTGGTGACTTCATTTATTATCATGTTAGACAGAACTAATTGCACACACAAAATGCTTGCCAGCTTGACTCTCTGAAAGATTTTTATGGAGCCTAACACATGAATATTCTTTCCAACGTTTTATGCTAATATGAACTGGCAAAGTACATATCCTAAAACACTACCATTTGTACATTTTTCATTTGAGATCTTAAAATTATGATGGATGCGATTCATATCATCGTACCAAAGAACTGTCCACCATCATCATTATTGCCTTATCCCATCTAACTAGGGTTATCTTCTTCAGTTCTACTTACTCAGAGTGCAGCTCATATTATGGTTTGGCATGTTCCGCACTGCCATTGCCATACCGACGCAACCCACTTCCCTTGGAAGCTTGGGAGTTGGGACTAGAACATGCTGAAGAACACCACATGAGGCAGATGAAAAATGAAATAAGTCATCAAAGAAGAGGAGGAAGAGTAAGTGAGGAAGTCTGGGATGGTTGGCATTCAGGGAGACAGGAGAGGAGAGGGGGAATTGGGGGAAGAAGAAGGGGAAGGGGAAGGGGGAGTCTCAAAAAGTGCCCATCTTCTAGGTACCCGAAATGAATGGATTGTGAACTTCATGACAAAGACGATAAAAAAAGGGGAACATTGTTAATCCATTCATATGCTCGCTAATTTGTGAACAAGTCACTTTGCCACCTTAAATTAAAAGAGTCATGACCAATTACGTATGAATTGCTCACAGCCATTTTATCTTGAGAATGGACTTCTATTTTCAATTGTGCAAGCTCGGGTGATGCAGTTTTACTGAATTAGCAAACTAATCGGCATAAAGCGATCCCTCAAAACAATTTTATTTCAGTGTTTGTTTGGCAAAGTCCCAACAAAGGTATACCAAAATTAACATCAGATAAATCAGCTCATACAAGCTATGATGCAATTGAAAGCCTACTTTCAAGGTATGGGGAGCCATAATAATTTGGACCAGTGCACCCCTAGTAATAATGAACCATGGTGTAATGATGTCAGTCCACCTTAAGGAATCAGAAATAGAGGATTCAGGTTCACATTGTCAGACTTTGACCATGATTGGACAGCAGAGGCAACTTTTTTGAGTGGAAGGAATTGTCTGGAGAATGGAGCCGGATTAAAGAAATAGATCAGCTTCTCTATGTTGGAAGCATTATCAGCAAGGACAAGCATAGGACAGATCAGTAAAAACTAGCAGAAGATGAAGCAACACCTAACAATTCTTTCCACGTGACCACCTTCAACCAGTGTAATGTATAGAAATATACTCATAAGTTCCATTGTTTGACTCTGCAAAATAATTTATGGAAGACAAATGATCCGATTGTTGGGCAATATGATAACAATCTATGGCTCCTAATCCAACATGACCTTCAACCTCTAGACAACCCATGTCAACCCAACTAGTTTGTCACCCGTAGACTTCTTTCCATCCAAGGGAGATTGAGGACCACATCTTAACAATTACAGATGAGTATCTGGAGAGGAAAAGAAGGGATGGATCGACTACTAAGAACAATAGCCCACATCAACATCATGCCCATGGTCCACATGGGCCCATGTTCGGCCAGCATAGCTACATGTTGAACCACTCTGGACATCCAAATAGCTTGGATGTTTTTCGCTTTTATTGTTTCTGTCGTGCTTGTCATTTAACAATTAATATAGGCGAACAGGGAATTTTCAATTTAAGTTACAATGGTAATTAATATGGGTAAGAAGGAGAGTTTAAATTAAAATATAATCGCAGGATTAAAGAATCTGCAGAATCCAATGGCTAAGATTCCATTTAGGGCCCTTCTTTTAATCTATACACTATTTACATCATTAGTAACAGCAGGTTGACAATTCCTTCTTTCATTTTTGTTCTCTCTGCAAAACTAGGGTGTTGACATAAAAACCTTATCGTGGATTACATTTGGGCAGGGAAATCAACACTAGGTGGCTATTTTTATGTCAATTTGCTGAATTTTCCTTGCTAGTTAATGGTTTCTTGGAATTTGGAGCTCATTAAAAACCAATCAAGTGGATTTTGTTGACTTGAATTGCATTATAATGTCATCAGGCAAATATATCCTTTTTTAAAGCCAAATAGTGGCAACTTTACTGAAAATAAAGTATGAAGAGCAATAAACAAGAAAGGAAAATCAAGTGCTAATCTTATGGAGTTGCGACTAAAAGAACCAGATGAAACAAACAGCAATAAATCTTAAAGTGGGTGTGTGTTAGAAGATTGGCACACCAACTTCAATTAAGACGAACTCTACAGAGCCAGAGGTGTTCATGCATGGGATCCATACTTTCTGTATATTGTAATAAAAAAATTATCAAAAAGGGTGAAGCACCAAATGCAAAGTAAAAAAAAAAAGTCATACCAAGCCTTGAAAGAAATTGAGCCAAGGAATTCATGTTGTCATACTAAAATGGAAATAATGAGGCTGTTCAACTGACAGCCATCATACTGTTCATGCTCCACTACCAAATCTATTGAATTTAGTGGAGATATAGCTGAGCATAATATTGCCTAGATTCAACCAGTAAAGAGGAAAACAAATATATTTCTGTTCTGCAGGATGATCCATGAAATTAAATTACTGGAAGAACTAATTTAGCACAGAGAGATATCAAGCATTTTGCTTGGAGAAGGCATAAATAAGAAAACAAGAGAGACGATTAACCAAGCAAGATTCTCATTGCAAAGAAAAGGATGAAATACCTTTTGAGGCATCTTTTCAACCCATCCATCTCCATCTTTAGCAGGGTGGTATAGTAAACACTCCTGACACCAAAAACTACCCTTAAATTTTCTCCATTACAGCATGGCTTCAAAATATGTTTAAAAAGCAGTGAATAAGTAACCACATACTATAATATCAGAGAAATACAAATTACCCTAACCTGACACCACCTAGCCTTGGCCTTAGTCCTATTGGTGCATATCCATAGATGTGAATTACCACACTTTGTGCACTGTATACACCTGGACTCTTCAGAACGGTGATCCACCCCAGCCTGATGGTTGTAGGAGGTAAGCAATATGAAAAGAAGGTAAAATGGAAATTTTCAGAGCCACATGCCAAAGAGAGCATTTTTAAAAGATAACAAATTTAACACACATAACCCGATGTGACACTGAGGCATATAAAAGTGGGAGAGTATAAAAAACACCACCTCAAATTTAAACCATCGCATCAAGTCAATCACAATGTATAACAAAATTATTGCCGATAGTGTAAGAATCATTGCTGATAGTGATATGGACAAAATCTAAAGGGCATACTAGTTACCAGAAAACGCTCACATTGCTGTCACTAATGCACATGTCACACCACAATGCAATATTCTTGTCAAAAAAGAATTGAAGGTGGATAAAAATATAAAAATTAAAAAAGAATGAAGTATTGAATCTTGAGTATTGTGTGAATGTTTTAAAAAATTAGAAATGATGGTAACATGGATGAAAACTATTTCTTGTGCCGCCCCAAGAATACAATGCTGCATTTGTTGATCTATTGTACTAGATGATATTAGAAAGACACAGTCATACAATACAATCTTGGATTCTAGTGTGGAAATAAATTTCAATGGGAGAATTGACATTTTGCAACCTTTTCTTTTGGATTGGCATTGATGTTTTGCAATTAAAGATGGGACTGCTATGCATAACAGGTGTCCTGATCATTAACCAAAAAAAGATACCAGGATGATGAAAATGATTTTGACAGAAACTTAAAACCTTCTTACAGGGAAAAGGAATAATGTCTAATGTATGTATATCTTATTACGAATATAAAACTTGAGAAGAAGTATATGTCATCATTCTTTATAGATCGCATAAAAATTTGCTAGCCATTGAAGTCCAAAGAAAAGTATGAGAAGCATCTTCTAGAATAATCAAGAACTCTACCTGATCTGTGAGAAAAATCAATTCACTCAATCAAGTCCTTAATTAACACAAGAGCTCAAAATAAAATAAAATGAAACACGATCTCAAAAACTTGATTGGGCACACAAAAACGTAAAAAGAAAAAGATCACAATATAAATACTGTTTAAACTAGAAAAACTCGATAAGGTACTTGAATGAGTTTTGCATGGAGTCACATGCCGGCCCCAATGTGTCCAAATCATGTTATACCTGTTGTGAAGTGCCACAAGACCTCTGACAAACCCTCTTGGATTCTTCTTTCCTCAATTGCTCATCGTAACTTCTCCTCTTTGTTGAATCTGAAAGAACCTGCAAAAACTTAATCGCTGTTATGACTTGCAGAAAAGAGAAAACAAGCAACTAAAAGAAACACACTTGTTGGCATCGGGTTAAGAGTGTCTAATTCAATGAATCGACAAACTATCCATTTCCATGTACATAAACTTGCCTCATATGCACACTGTAGCTTCTTAAATGATTCACTTGCTAATGGGCTTCCCATATTTTTATCAGGATGCACAAGCATAGCCTGGGTAGAGCAGAAGTAAATATAAGTAGAAGAAATCCATACACATACTGAATACTCGCATATAGAAAAAGTAGAGAAAACGCAGATCCTAATTAGGAAGAGTGCAATTGTATGTGAAACAAATGTGCATAAAAGGAAAATGAACCTTTCTTCGATATTCTTTTCTCAAGAGTGAGACGTCAATGCTCTTGTTACGGGAGAAACCTAGTGCATCATAATGATCCAAGCTATCCAAAATCCTCCTCATCTCATCGATTGAACTTGAATCTGGTTTGACTACCTTGCTAACAGAACTTTTTTGAGTATTCACCACATTTGTTGTACTAGTTGGTTTACTGGATGACTTGCATGAGAATATATTTTCTGACTCACTTGCAGGGTTAGAATATTCACAATCTCCAGAGAAATCTTCTGGGATGGGTTCTGATTCCTTGTGCTCTTCAAATTGCTTGCCTTCACTGGAACCATCATATACTTGGAGCAAGTAGTTGAAGAGCTCATTAGAAAAGAAGGCTAGGTTTACCGAAAGGAAAACTCCAAGCCATCCAACACGAACTTTGACACAGTAGACAGCATATATGGTTGACATGAGGATAACCAGCCGTGCATAATTTAAAGAGAAGACATAACCTGCATTAGCAAGATACAGTCTTAACTCTCAAATGATTTCTAGGTCGAGAAAATTTTGAATCTAAGATTTGTGATGAAATGGAATGGATGAAGAGAGTTACGAATATGATTTAAAAAAAAAAGATGCAGATTACATAACAGCATAGAGCATAAATTTTGTATAACTCAGACTAAAGTCAGTGGTGCAGGGAGATGATAATATACCTCCTACTATCAGCAACATCCCCGTTATCCAAAGATTGCCATACATCCACATAAGCAAAATCCCAAACAACCCAGCAATAAAAAGTCCAGGGGTGTAACCTAAGTACCGAACAACAGCTCCAGCAGCACCCTGAAATGATGAATCAAAATATCAATTGCCTTTCAAAATCATTGTAAAAAAACTTGCAAACAAGCTTAACTCCTCCCTAAAGAATCCAGACTTTCACCATCAAAACACATATGAGAACAATGAGTTCATGCACAGTCAAAGGGTAAATGGCATTAACACTCAACTCTATAAAAACTTGGTTTTTCTAAAGCAATTAGCTTTTTATATATAATCTAACGAAGCAGGATCAAGTGAAGAGAAGCATGCAGCAAATACAGCATAGAAGCTTCTAGAACCAACTTGGTCTGCTAATCTAGTGGACCAAACCCTCCTCTGAGAATCCATATAATCTTACTTGACACCCCCACCACTACCTCCCCCATCCCAACCATCAATTCCATCCGAACCTGTATTCCAAACCCTATGCAAGATATTTAACCTCAATTTGATGGTTATCTTGCTCATAAGACAGTAAGGGCCCATTTGGCATCGTTCTAGTGTTGTTCCCAATTTTGTGTCGAGATCAGGTTGTGTTGAGATCGGGTTATACCGAGACTATATACTCTGTAGAACTTGTTCGGCAACATTATATTAAATTACTCTGTTGAGAATACGTTGTTCAGAACTTGTTTGGTAACATTATAAAAGTATAGTTCCAAAGAACAGAAGCAAGAGAATCATAGGATTTACAATGTGGGACCCATCTTGTCACTGTGTCCAATCCATCTGGAGACATTTTAGCCGCTGTATTGAAGCTTTTACAAGTTCACTGGGTCAAGCTTCACTCAAAGCTCCAATTTACCTGACTCAAACCAATTAATATTATGTTGTTTTCTAGCCATATCCATGTCAGTCTCTCAGTTTTGTTCATTTGGCCTTAAAAACTTTCCAATAAAGCAATCAGACATGGTCAAAGGTGGAGACATCATACATCTCACATGAGAGGAAAATGAATACCTCTCAGGCGGACCCGGCTGCCTGGATAATAGAGATTTCATAATGATTTATCAAAGCAGATCAAGGTTTCCCGGTTTTTCCCCCAATTCAAGCGAGTTCACTATTCCAAATGAAACGCACATTAACATACAATCACAAATCCTTTAGAAAGAAAGAAGGTTCAATTGCTTAATAGAATTGATCCTATGCTCCCCCACCACCCCTCTTCCCTCCCCCTCCTCCATTCATCCATTTTCCTTTTTTAATATTGAATGGTAAATTTTATTAATGAGCAACCAACCTTTCATCTATTTTCTTTAACAATACTGCCGCTTCATCTGCCCATTATTCTTGGATCCAAACCATTTATAAACACTATTCCCCGTGAAAAATCACCAGCACAAATTCCACTCCAATTGAGTAGGCTGGCATAATGGAGCCAATGCTGTGTTTACACTTGATGAATCGAATAATGGGTCCAGTGATAATTCATAGTTGGTAGGACCGTGGATTAATGAGTGATTTGAATTAAGAACAATGGAACCCACAAATTGAAAGGGTGTGGCATAGCATCTAATCATTTTTCATCAATTGAAAAAAACAAGTGAATTACAGAATAAAGGAAGAACAATATATGGAGGACAAAACAACAGGCTTTTATAATATAGAATTCAGCATTGACATTCTACACTTTTCACTATATCAACGTCAAAGCAAGAGAAGCAATGGAGAAACTTGAAAACTTTAAATGCATGCAAAAGGGAAATCAGTATAGGAGGACTTACAAGTACCAGAAGCACATAAATCAGGCAGGTTGTTGATGTCAAGCTAAGAAAGCAACTCCACATGACAACAAACAATGTTGTAGGACCCAGACAGATCAAGGACCTACAACCCCTGACAAAACAGTCCTTCCACAGTAACAGCAACAGCAATAGAAACTTCCACAATTTCACACACCCAGCAGAAACCATAGGCCAATGGTGATCAACCAAACAAGTGATTTTATCCCTGAAACAGCAAAATGCAGTTTGTGTGCCCAAAAATATATGCTTCTGAGATAGAAACCATTTCCATCCTTGCTTGAACAGCCCTATATCTTCCATAGCAAAGCCGAACATGACAAACACTTGCTACTTCCAATAATTCAGCCTCAGTATCCCCTTTAATGGTTTTCCTTCACATTCTCAGCTGTGCCATCCACATCTTCCACCTGGAAATCAAGATTCAGAAATACTCAATTCAATTGGATAAATGAAGGCTACACATATCTCACTTTTAAACTGATCCTACAATGACTTTCCTGGGACAAATCTAAACCACCTAAAGCATCCATAACGAAGTCTAGTCGATTACAAAACATGAAAAAGACCCAATGTTGCAAAACAACAGATATTTCCAGCCATTTGAACAGTGTTTCTTCATGTGTTGAAGAAATCTGACCTGGTTCTAGGGGAAGACACCTCAGTTGTTGTTGAAGCAGATACTAACGAGAGAACCCTACACATTCCACTCATTTACAAAGTTAGATCCACAAAAACTGCATTCTATACGAGGTTTTGCCTGCCCCAGAACCTGGAAAAGAAAAATACCTCAACCTCTCTGTGATTAATACAGTGTTCTTTCACGAGTTTGCTTTGGAAAAGGAGATATCTAGAAACTCCCACAGATGCGTGAAGAAATTTAATCTCACCACCTTCAAAATCGTAGAATCACAGAAAAGCAGACCAAACCCACGATTTCTGCAACTCATTCACATGTATGTTTCAAAAGTAACACAAGTCTCGGATCCACTTCCTTCTCTATGAACTACAACAGAATCTAACTAGAACAATACTTGTTCCCATCCACTCCATCCTTAGGCATTCTTGTTAACGAAACTTGCAAGGAGCTCAATCAAACTACTTAGTAAAAACCCTAAAATCGCCAAAATCGCATCAGAAAGTGGCAAAAAGACTGCTATTTCAGCCAATCCTTTCCAAAACCCAAAAAACTCCACAAAATCTGACCAAAACCCAAGCCATTCAGCTCCACAACGCCGTATCGCTTGATTTTCGTAATAAAATTCACAAAACAATCAATCAAACCTCCTCAAAACCTTAATCAAAATTACAGAGGAACCTGATCCACCACCCGGCGCTACTTCCGGAGCTCGTTCTCAAAACCCTAGCTATTTCTCTCCATTCAAAACCCACACACTTCAAAACCCTAGAGAAGTCGACAGAATCCAATCAAACTGCAGCAAAAACAGTAATTCCTGTAACAAAAAAAGAAATCCAGAGCTTCTTGTCATGACAATTCTCGAATCGACGGAACCCTAGAAATCAGACTCCTGCAACTTCCGATGGGATTTCTACATCAGAGATGGAAATGGAACTCCGAGGAAGGGATTTAGAAGTCGTACGTGTAGTAAAATCGGTAAGGAGGAGAATACGATATTCGATCAAACCCTACAAAACAAAACAAGCACTTTCTCTCGACTCGACGAACAGCTGACGAAGACAATGCTCGTAAAAGGAGGAGCGAAAGGAGAGAGAAAAGGCGAAAAGGTGTGAGAGACGGAAAGCTGGTTGCGGAGAAAGAGAGAGAGAGAGAGTGTGTGTGTTTTTTTGGTATGGAAGCTGGAATATATTTATATATGCAGTCAAGTGGTTTTGACTGTGAAGTGAAACGCAGAGGAGAGAAGATTGAAGAAGCAGGAGAGAGTGTGTGCGCTGTTAAGAGAGAGAATTATCAGGGACAGGTGGAAGGCCATGTGTGAGCCCACTTGTGGGCAATATTGGCCGTTGGATGAGGGGATCATGGAGTCAGGTGGGCCATCATTAGTGGAAAGTGCTGTGTCTGGTGACCGTTGGATGGGAGTGGTAATTTTATCTTTCAGTAGCTATGGCCCACAGGAGCCTCAGATGGATCTCCTCTGCATTAGGCCATAGCCGCCATCCTACCAAGGACTAGCAGTGGGGACCACTTTTTCACAACTGTCCGTTTAGTTGCCACAGCTGTCCCAGTCCTACCAAGGACCAGCAGGCGGTGTTGTTGGATGCAAGGGATTTGCATCTGCATCAGTCCAGCTCATGAGGCAACATTTAGATTCTTATTCTCTCTTTGTTTGTGTATATATATATACAAGGCTCTCCTAAGCTTAAGCGTAAGATAAAATTCCATAAGCTAACGCTTTTGGGGTCCATCTTTGGTCCATCCAAATGGACCAAACACACAACCCCCCTAAATTGCACATGCCCACTAACTTTTGGTCAGATCCAAATTTACTAGACCGTTGGATCGACAATGCACCAATCCGAATGGACCATTGACCATTAAACTTTTGGTGCTTATATGAAGATGATAGAAACCACGGTTGTGGCTGATTTTTTATTGAAATGAGGGTCCTAGGGAGTCCTTGAAATCCCCACACCCTCATCCCAATATGGGTCCCTAAGTGGGCTCCACCACTCAATTGAACTTACTTCAGCTTACCTTATCCTAAGCTTCAACTTAGGAGAGCTGGCCCCTATATATATATATATATATATATATATATATGCATCCATCCCTCACCATTTTTGGTGAGGGACACCCCTTTTGGGGAAAGTTTGAAGTACAAAAGTGTTTTTGTACCTCACATAAAGTACACTTTTGTACTTCAAACTTCCCCAAAAGGGATGTCCCTCACCAAAAATGGTGAGGGATGGATGCATATGAATGTCCTCCATATATATATATATATATATATATATATTTTTTTTCTTCTTTGCATGGGAGGTTCCAAACTCACACTAGTGGATTCCACCATAGATTTATAAAAAAGGAAGAATCGGGGATTGATACTAAGACCTAGAAACCATAGTCCTGACCACTCGGTGAATCCCTTAATTAAGGTTATCTCTCTTTGTATATAAGAGTCAACAAAAAGATCAACCTTGTTTGTTCTTCTTTCTTGTTCTAAAGCTATAAAGTTTAGCGATCTTTTAATCATAAGTTTTTTGAGATTCAATCCAATATGAATAAATGTATGATTAGAGTAAAATAGAGCCTGGTGCGAGATCAAGCAGAGATGAGAGTGTGAAAGGGTCTTCAGTGATCAAGGTGGGCCCAAATGGGCCTCACTGATCTAGACTGTATAATGTATGCTATTTGGTCGTGGGAGAACATTTGCAGACTCAGGAATGGGATTGGTACAAAATTGCGGTTGCTGCCTCAAAAATAGAAAGCATATCAGATTAAGTGTGTCTGCCCATAACTTTGTATGTTGGATGAGAAAGTTGATGCAAATAACATGCATTAGTTATGGAACTATATATCAACAAATGATTCAGAAGAGGAAATTGATGACTATTAAAGGGAGGGACAAAGGGGGAATTGTAAGATAGAGGTTACATTTGGCTTACTATCAAATGGGGTAAAATGAAATCAATTCAATAATATTTATTACTGCAAGAAATACTAAGGAGTCCGGATCACCTATCGCATTTGTTATACTTTTACCGTAAGTGGATCAATAACACTCTGCCATATCATCCAAGAATTTAGGTGATTTTGAAGTTTAACAAGTTTAAATCAGATAAAAGAGAATCACCTAAATTCTTGGATGACGTAGCGGAGTGTTATTGGTCCACTCACGATGAATGTGCAACAAATGCGATAGGTGATACGAACTCAATACTAAGGTGTGGAGAAGGAGATGCCTAACCACATAGCTAATTAGCTATTAGTGGATTGACGATTCAATAATATCCAAAAAGGATTTTATTGTTAATTAAAAAGGTAAAAGGATTTAAATGCCAATGTTTTCCTTAAGATTATTAGTAGTGGAATAGATTCACATCCGCATTAAGTTCCTGAGATTTCTCCCAAAGATGCTGCGTTTGAGTTGAAAAATTCCACTTCATCAGCCCAATAGATGCTAATCATCTATGATCAAAGGGCCCATTTCTGAATAACGCTACTATTGATCCAATGATTCATGAATCCATGCTACTCATATCACATAACCAAGATTATGTAGGCACCCTATAAGTTTTTTTTTCAATTGGAGTGAAATCATGATCGTTGATTGATCGTATCTAAAAAACATGATTAGCTCCAAAAAAATAATTTATATGCGATCGATCTAACAGCTGGGTGCACTTTGGTTGGAGTAAATTTTGGTTGTAGGTCAATGGATGGGAGATATGTAGCATGAGCAAGTTTGATTTATTGTAGGCATGCATGCCTATTGTAGAAAATTCAAAAAGAGAAGATTTAATCTATTTACTTGTATATTTACATTTAGGTCACAAGTACAATCCACATAAAGGCTATTAATCTATAATGTATCAGGGTTGAATTGTGCAATTTGGATCAGTTAATTCATCCATATCAGCCCACATAAAAAATCAGGCACATGAATTATAAAGAAAATGAGAATGAAATGGATAGATAGAAAGATGCCCCTGTGTTTCAAATCTCACATCAGCATTATGACGATATCAAATGGGAAGTTTACTGAGAGTGGAAAAATAATCCCTCCATGGCCTACTTTAATTACTGCCTGAAATACATCATTAAACAAACCACATGTGCTTTTCTATTCTATTATTGTAATCATTATACTCTTCTTCTTTTTGGATTATATCAATAAATTAAGGGAAAGTTTCAAAAAAGCATAAATTTTTTTCTCATTTTAAAAAAAGTACCTGAAGATTTCAATATTTCAAAAGAGTCTAAAAGTTTTCCATGTTTCTTTCAATCAATTCCTTTTCATGAAATATTTTGAGAAATAATAAAAGTACCCTTATGACAAGTTTTGTTCTTTTCTTAACCTTCTTATGTCTTCAAAATCAACCCAAAAATCACTTTATAGGCCTCATTGATCAAATGCATGTCAGGGTACCTTCCTTTGATGATTCAGTCACCTATGAGAATGCCAGAATTGGTCCTATGGTTCGTTTCTCTGGATTCATATATGACCCAATCTCAACTTGTTTCTTATGATTATAACCATTTAATGAAATTGATTTTTTCAATCATTTGAAATCCACGTAAACCCTTTTTTTCCCATCTATGCATAAAATGGTAATTGAAGTGGGCCCCGCTAGGACTTTTGGATTGGAATCGATCATTTCTCTTAAATACTTACCAAAGAAAAATTTTGAAAAAAAAATTGAAATAGTTTTTTTTTTCATTTTTAAAAAATTCTTTATCGTGAGGACTTGATTGAAAGACATATGGAAAACTTTTATACTCATTTGAAATATTGAAATCTTCATGTATTTTTTTGAAAATAAACTAAAAATTTTATACTATTTTGAAGTCCTTTAATAAACTAATAAAGAAGGTCAGGGGCCCACCTAACCACTACATGTCTACCACCTAGAAAAGAAATACTTGTGACTGCTATTTTATTATCATTTACTTGTTCACGTGGAGTACTACTTGTAGAAAGTGGTCCTTGCACTGATACTTTATGGCCTGTATTGAATTAGGGTCTTTTGACTACCCCAACTTTTATATATATGATGGTTTTAACTTCTAATAAGGTGCTGGGACATTTATAAAATTTGTCTGATCTCACTAGACACATTAATTAGGGGTTGCAATTAGTGACCTTACCCTCAACTAGACTCAAACTAATTTCTGTAACAGGTTAACATTTTTCACTTCATTAATGAATGAGATGAGTTTGGATTGAGTTCACACATGTAAGATGTAATAGGTTAACATTTTTATTCATATCCAATCTCAATCTTAGAGAGAGAGGATGCTCTAATTAACATGTCTCTGTTGAACACTTGTGCCCATTTGGTAATTGGATTCCATGGAATCCATGGAAGATTAGAAAGAAATAATAAGGACAACTGGGATTGCTCAACGTGGTCTAATCTAGATCATCTAAACACAGACCCTCTTTGATAGTCTAGCCAAGATGTAAGATGATGTCCAAATCAACTTGACTAAGTAATCCAGCATGGTTATCCACAACAAGGGCCACCATCTAGATGATCTCAGTCATTTCACCACACAACCACAAGAACAACAATATTGATCCTTACTGTTGATAAATTTGAGCCTTTTATTATGATTGGACCCACCAGCTCTTTTTTTTTTTGTTGCAACTGGAGGGTTTTCAATTCTTTGGGCTAGACTAAACCCTCAAGATCCAGAGGAAAGCCAGATAAATTCCCCCATGGCCCTAGTGTGGTAGTGCAGTTTCGAACCTACAACCTCCTGATGCAAACAGTAATACTAGGCCAACTGTGCTACCCCTTGGGATTGGACCCACCAAATGCTGGACGGTCTGCCTCACAGATGAAAGCCGAAACAAAATATAACAAAAAAGGTGACCAACTTGGTTTGTTTTCTCTCAATAGATCCACTAAGACAAAAGACATTATTATCTGGATGATTGCAGTCTCTGCATCAATCTACATAGAAAGATAAAATGCTGGAAGTTGACAACAGTGGTCATGGACGGCTGCCTAAGCAGTTAAGGTGGTCCCCACATCAATGACAAAACGGTATCGGACATCACCTCTGGCGAGCCGGTCCAAGGCCGTGTTCACATAGTCCATCGGAATGATTTCAATATCTGCCGATATATTGTGGGCCCCAGCGAAATCCATCATCTCTTGTATCTCTCTGATTCCTCCAATGCCACTTCCACCCACAAGCTTCCTCCCTACAAAATCAAAATTGAATGGGGTGACTGTAGGCCTTCTTTCTCAGTCTCACCGGAATGTGGGGCCAGATCACTCGGTGGGCCACCCTATCTGTACATATATAGGGTTGTCCATGAGTTGTAGGAGAATCCACATTTTGAATAGGCCCAATGATTTAAAATTCTTGGCCAGGCCAGTTCATGTGGCAGACACTGGATGTTGGTATAACAAAGCCCATAATGTATTTTAAGTAGATACAAATTGATATCAATGTGAAATCCTTGGCTATACAAATCCACAGTAAGGAATCTTCAAACTTAGGGTACCGGGAGATTCTCAAATCTGCTGATTTCTCGTGAATTTATTACCAAACGTGACTAGGATGAATCTGAGTTTGGGCCTTGGCTCATCCATGATAACATGAATCAGATTCCAGGATTAGACTTCGAGTGGAGTGAGGGATGCTGATAAAAAAAAAAAAATAAACCCTATGTTGAAGGCCCACTTACCCATGAGTAAAGGGAAGACGGATAGCTCCAGTGGCTTCTCTGGTGCGCCCAAAAGGATCAGCTTCCCATTAGTTGTCAGGAGATCGATCAATGGAGAAATAGGGTGAAAGGCAGAGACAGTGTCAAGTATACCATCCAAGGTGCCCATGGCAGCCTACATGAAAAAGAAAAGATACTAGATATTAAATACATCTATCTAGTAGTGTAGGCACAGCCAAAATTGGCCCCGGCCTGGAGGGCCAAAATTATGAATAGGCACAGCCAGATGGGCTTTCTTTCCAAGCCGGTTGAATTGATGTGGTTCATGTTAATAAGCGAAAACACCAAAAGTTCGATTTGTTAGTCAACAATAAAACAATGTATATCAAAATATCCTGACAGCTCCCCTCACGTGTGGGGCTCCACACATGGAAAGATTCACGCCAAATGACCAGCGTGGAAAGAAATACATCCCTAGGGATTCCAACACATGACCCGAGCTATGATACCATGTTAATATGTGGTCTTCATTGACGATTGAAGATGCATTATAGTGCAAAAAAAAAAGGGCCCTCATTAAGAACAAAAGGGGTTTGCAAGGTCTATTTTCTATAATTCAATCCCCACTGTCTAAACAAAACAAGTTTTTTTTTCTTCTAAATTATAGCTAACAAGAAGTTTATGCCAGATCAATCAATTTTGACTCTATGCCCATCTGTTATTAGTTATTACCTTCATCTGCTCCGAGTCACTGCTTACTAGAAACGAGTCAGCACCGAGTCGCTCAATAGCTTCCTTCCCCTTGCTAGGGGATGTGCTGATGACTGTAACCTTCATCCCAAAGGCCTTTGCAAACTTGACTGCCACATGTCCGAGCCCACCAAGCCCAACCACTCCCAAGCGTGTGCCGGGCCCACATAGCCCATAATATTTCATAGGGCTGTACACTGTAATCCCTGCACACAAGAGTGGGGTGCCCTTGTCCAAAGGCAAGCTGTTGGGAAACCTGATCACATAATGCTGATTGACAACAATGATATCTGAATATCCACCGTAGGTTCTTGTTCCATCATGATCAATGGCGTTGAATGCCGACACTGCTCCTGGGCAGTAATTTTCTAACCCTTGATTGCAGTTGTTGCATGCTTGACATGATCTGACTACGGGCGCAACGCCCGCGTGATCGCCAACTTTGAATTTTTCTACCTTGGGACCGACTGCAGTCACTATGCCAGTGATCTCGTGCCTGCTCATGGAGTTGTGATGGGATAAGACTCAGATGACGATCCATGGTTTTTGCATCATATTTAGAAAAAGACTTCAAAGGTTAGTATTGTATAAGTTTGCACAATTACTTAAGTTAGACCGAACTAACTTAGGGCATGTTGGGCAAGTCTGAACTAATTAAAATAGAGCTTATTGAATTAGATTGAGATTATTCAAATAAATCCATTCACAAGTAGATCGTTTGGTATGTTTCTTTTTAATTTAAAAAAAGAGAACATGTCTACCTGGGCAAAGTTGTCACAAAGTATATATAGTATAGCCCAACCTTGTCAAATTATAAAAGTTATATATTAAAAAGGAAAAAAAAAGTGTTAAAATGACTATTTGTAGAAGTCACATGACACATATCCAGGGATTTATTATTATTATTATTATTTTTTTCTAACGAAGGGTTCTCAACCCTTTGAATTGGACTATTCCCTCCGGGCCTAGAAAGAAGCCGGGTAAAACCCCTGTGGCCCTAGGTGGTAGCACAAGTGGATCTCAACCTATGGCTCATGAATAGGGGGAACCGGGGGTCGATACCAATACCTCTAGCTCTGGAAGAGGGAGGAACCGTAGTCCTGACTATTCGGCCAACCCCTTGGAATTACACATATCCAGGGATCAATCCCGTGTCCTCAAGTTGATGTGTCACGCTTGAACCACTCTCCCAATGTAATAAAATTAATATATATATACATATAATAATAATAAAAGAAGTCACCCTTTTGCTATTATTTTAAAGAGATGCAAAAGCTTGTAAAGTTAATTGGATCAGACATTCCACAAATTTTGTCAAACAGTCCATGTCTATTTGAATCAATTTTCAGTCAAACGGACACAAAAAGTGGACTCGATAAAATGCACATACTTAGCATTTTAAGCTAGGGAAATCCAAAATCATGTTTTTGACAGGCTCGGACATCAAAAGAGCCAAAGGGGGTTAATTTGAGATCAACCCATTTCCATTGCCATTCTCTAAAGCCGTAGTTTAACTCATTTCCCTATCAGAAAAAATCAGGCAAATAATATTTTTGAAACAACAAGAAGAGAGAAATTGAGGTCGATAGCTCTACCCTATAAAAGATGATTTAATTTTACTTAATTCATTTCC
Organism: Umbellularia californica; assembly: GCA_028538565.1. NCBI lineage: Eukaryota > Viridiplantae > Streptophyta > Magnoliopsida > Laurales > Lauraceae > Umbellularia > Umbellularia californica. The sequence continues at coordinate 7,627,613 of JAPQWN010000006.1, read as the reverse complement.
CTATAAAAAAAAAAGATGATTTGATAGATTAATTATCTACAAGTAATTTCAATATTCAATACTAATTTAATCAAAGAAAGCAATTGTTAAATGTAAAACAATTATTATTACCACACTTACATTACATATCCTTTTTTTTTTTTTTTGCTATTAGAGGGTTCCCAACCTTTCGGGCTGGACTAATCCTTCCGGGCCCAGAGGGAAGCCGGATAAACTCTCTTGTAACCCCAGTGTGGTAGTGCAGTTTCGAACGTACAACCTCCGGGTGTAAACCCAAATCTTAGGTCAACTGAACTACCCATTTAGGATTATTTTCATTACTTACCCAGGGACAAGCGGATAGAATGAATGTCCAAACTCGTTCTTGACGTAGTGAAGGTCCGCATGGCAGATTCCGCAGTAAAGTATCTTTACAGTAACGTCGTCATCCCCATTAGCCCTAAAACACAGTGTGTCATTACAGTCAACCACACAGAATGTAACAAATAACAAGCAACAATATTTTCAGAAATAAGATATCTACCTTGAGCACTTAGAAGCATTTTATCTTCAATCTAGATCGTCCATTTCAATATGGTACATGTTCAACTAATTAAGTTGGTACAAATTAGAGACGGTCAGGATTGATTTAGCAGGCTCACTCTGTTAGTGTTATTATTCTGAATTTATTGTGAATATAAACCAATGACAATGTTGATTAGACGCACTATGTAATTTTTTTTATGGGGAGAATGTTCTCCTAAGAGGAGACCGCATACTTCTCAAATGCCGTTCAGCTAATGGGGTCCAATTAGATTCCTACTTAGCAGAGAGGTTGGGGTACAGGGAAAGGTCTCCTACAGATAAGGGTAAAAGAAAAAAATAAGCCTGTCCAATTATCGCAGCTCTTGATTTAATAGCAATAAAGTTTAGTGACCTTTTAACCATAAATCTAGTCGAGCTGCGTTCCAATAGTGGATGAAGGTTTGATGGGAGTGAAATTGGGCCTGATGCTAGATCATAGGGGATGAGAGTATGAAAGGGTATGCACTGATCAAAGGCAGGCCCAAGTGAGCCCCATTGAGCTAGACTGCAATACGGTTGGTCATAGGAGAATATTTCTCCTTTATCTATTACTTGATCTAGAGCTTAAGGGCACGTTTGGCAAATAGAGAAGAATTCTCCCTTTAGAGGATTCCTTTTTTCCACTAGAATCAAGCCATCCTCCGAGAGGATTTTTTTAGGAGAGTTCCAAGTTTGGCAAAAAAGAAGAATCCTATGTTTTAAACTCTATGTGATCCAATAGTTATAGGTTTTTTGCAATTTTCTCAAAATCCATGAAAAGTCAAGGGTTGAGCTTTTACCCCTTAACCGGCATTGGCATGCTAGAGAGTTTGAATGGGTCAGACGTTTCAAATGGGACCCATAGGAATTAAAAAAATAATATTTTAGAACCTGGATGTTTTTGCAAATATCTCAAGATCCACTATGGATCTACGGCTGAAATTTGATCTCCAACATGTTTTTGGTGTAATGGAAATGATGTATGGCTTGGATCATCATTTTGAAGCCCACAAGAATAAAAAAAAAAAAATGAAAAAAGGGACTGCCCATGTAACCCCCCCTTTTCCATTGTGGCAAATCAATGGTCTACAGTTTTTTGTCTTTTTCTGATGATCCACAATGAATCTGAATGCCAAAATTGAACCACTAGCCATTTTGGAACTCCCGAAGAGTTTGAACGGTTCAGATTATCCTAATGGGCCCCACAAAAACTCAGAAATTAATTATCCGAATGGGCCCCACAAAAACTCAGAAATTATGATCCAATATTTGGGACATTTTTGAAAATATCTCAAAATCCAAGAAGAATCAACGGCTGATTTTTTTATCACATGGCCGTTCTGATCATTTTGAAAACATGATCAACAGTTTTCATCTTATTTGTGGGACTCAAAAATAAGGTTTCCAAATGCAAAAACGGTAACCTCTAAGTTACCGCCAACATACACGGTAGCAGCGCTTCTTCTCTTGCGCAGATTTGTGCTGTCAGAGAGGGGGGGTGGTCGGACCGTGAGAATGCTCAAAAACAATGATGGAAGGATTCCGAGCAAGCATTTTCCATGCTGAATCAAACGTGGATTTTCCGTGAAAGCGCGGAAAAGTGTAAGGTATGCTCTGGTCGGATGTTTGCCGGACGTGCCCTAAGTCTTTTAATATTATTTGAACTAGGTAAATTACAGTTCATATTAAGAGTTTGGTAGCATTAACAAGTCAAAAGTCTCACAATTTTCTCATGGGATAGTAATATGTATACAAGAAAGAATCTTACAAAAAAGTTCATATTGGCTCTCATTAAATCTTTTACATGGGGACAAAAACAGAAATAACACTTCATCAATTTCAACAAAACATGAAAAATACAAAAACTAAAATTAGAAATCAAATTATGGAGTTTTTACAAAAGTAATGGCAATACCTTCTTGAGAAATTGAAGGGGGATAGGATGCCAGAAGCATCTCTGGCAGCCCAACCAAAGGCCTTTTGAGGGTGTTCTTCTTCTGGGGATTTTGACATGATCTCTTCTTCTTCTTCTTCTTCTTCTTCTTCAACTGGATCTGTCTATTACACCCAGGAGCTTTATTTATATCAAAGTCTCACAGGATCGATCCATGTGATGACGTAATTAGTGAGGCAAAGACGTTTGGGTGGTGACTTTTGAACAGCATACCCAAATCAATAATTAAACTTTAACACATGGATGGGATATGTACGTTGATTTTGACTTTTCTTTCTTGGGCCAATACACATTTAGACCAATTCTTGAGCCATTTTTGCCCATGAGTGATGTCACCAAGGGTAACGTTTGCAGCCATCAAGTGGGAATCACAAAAGGTAACGTTTGCAGCCATCAAGTGGGAATCACAAAAGCACCCTTCCACCCAATCATGGGGGGTGGTGTGGATAAAAGATTTCCCTACATAATATCAAAAATCCCAAGACCTTACGTTTATTAATAGAAGAAACCCGCAATGAAAGGGTAGTGCAAGAAACCTTCTCACGGCACCAGGTCATGCACTCGTTGCACTTTCAGTTGGATCCAAAGAATTGCAGTCTATCCAGGCTATGATAAACTGGAATTGAGAATAATAATTCATAGAGGTGCCCATGATATCCTGGAATAGAAAATCAAGATTCATGTTTTGCCCTCGACATAGTCGGGGCAAGGCTCTGACGATGGTTTTGTATTTATTTACTATTTTTAACTATTTAGAAATTAATTATTTCCTATAATATTATCTGGTGAATAGTCTAAAATAAACCCCAAATATGACCTGTATGACTATCTACATTTTTCTTTTCCGGAGTTATTATTCCTTAGAACATTATTTGCGATGTGGGATGGAAGATACGTATTAGTCATCTTCATTCAACTCTGGAAATCAAGAACACCCTTTTTTTCACATCACCCTAGAGGGCTAGGACCCAAGAGAGCCTACATTAGTGGGAAGAGGAAGCCCAAGCCGCGAGAGGAAGAGCCCAAAAGAATGGGAAGAGTAAGGCCACAAAGTGGAAAGATAGCCCACACCCATGGCAAGAGGAGCTCACACACATGGAGCAAGGAGCCCACACACCTTATGACACCTTTATGTAACGCTATTTCCACTATTTCTGCGAAAAAGTGGTGGAAAAGGAATTGCTTTTCCATGTATATCAGTTTTTTTTATTTGACGTGACCATTTTCCCCCAAAAAAAGAGAAAAAAATAACAAAACAACTATTTTTACTTTGATGTCATGGAAAAGCATTTTCATGGAAAATCATTTTCCACGTGTCAAAAATGCTTTTCCATTCACTTTTATGTGGATATTACACAAACATGACCTAAGAGCACTCTATCTTCTCACCTCGCTTGCATTTAATGAAGAGCATTCACATCATTATTGTGTACAAAGATATTATACAATTCGCATAACGATAAACTCAATTTGTTGATACAAATGAATTTATAGTGATATTATGACAACAAAAATCCAACATGATATTTGTTTTAAAAAAAAATAAATGCATTGATTACTAGTTTCTTGACCCTTTTTATTTAAATTTTAATATTTAAAATTATCTTGTTTTCGACAAAAACTTTTCTGATATTATCCAGGTAGAAACCACAAATGTGAAGTTATCCAAATATTCTTTCCTGCCTATTATCCAGATGAGATATTTGAAACATGAATGATGCTTGTGTTGTTTACCACAAAAAGGAAAAAGAAAGAAAAGATGCTTGTGTCTGAGTCAATCATACCCATTCATACAGTAATTGAAATGCCTGTTCATTTAAATTACCAAGGGTAAGTTTGCAACTGCAGCAACAAACAAATACCATGAATAAAACAAACGAGCACAAAAGCACCTCAAATGCACAAACCGGCCAATTACTTGCAATTCAAGTAGCTGGAACTCAATGTGTTTCATATAGAATTTAACTTCTCTTATTGAACCAGAGGCAACCACTCCAGTTCCAGTTCTAGTTCTCCAGACTCCACATTCTGAAGCTTTAGAGATACCTCCTGCTTCACCTTCCCATCAATGATGTTTACTGTGCTGTCTTTCATTAGTGCATTGTCGCCAGACTGCAACCATTTACCGATTTGCATGTCTGCAAACATAGTTGGATCCCCAATTGCTGTAGCTGCTGTGACCATTGGGTGGATGTTGACCTCAGCTTCTCCCATGGCATCATCAGCCGAGAGCATATCTTGATCAAACAGTTGCTGAGAGAGAGAGAGAGAGAGAGAGAGAATGGTATTGTAAGCACCAAATCAGAGTACAAAAGGATACAATAGTAGTCACTAAGTGCTGTCTGACATGGAAATATTTAACCCATACCAGGGAATTCAATGACCCTCAACTGGAGCTTCACCAGGTAAAAGAAATGCCCGTAATTTAACCATGGAAAAGCAAAGTGTGGTTCAAACAGTTGATAAGATGGGAAACAATTCTCATAACCACCAATATTGCTGAAATTTGTCTCTCTCTCTCTCTCTCTCTCTCTCTCTCTCTCTCTCTCAAAACATGAAATGTCATTGAAAAAGTATCAGGACATGTTCAAATAAGACATGCGTGCTCACCAGTTTAAGGGTTCCAAAATCCTGAGGCACCGACAGCATAAGCTCCTCATTCCAAACAGGATTCAAATTGCTTTTCACAACTGTTGTTTGAGCCTTCTGCTAGGGGAAAAGAGAGAAAAAAAAAAAAGGAGAAAACAGAGAAAACATTGGCATAAAATCCTTTATCACATAAAATCAAAGAGCATATTTACAATTCAGTCTGATCTATTATCTACATAACTGAATTTCAAAACATCAGCTGACCTGCTCCCCAATGGTTGCCACAACATAAGGATCACTGCTTTTCATATCCATAACAACCAAATTTCTTCCTTGTATCACCTTTACTTTTAGTAATCCAATATATTCTACCATGCCCACCTGTCACACTCCCAACATTGCATTGTTAACAGAATTTTCACAGTAAAACTCGTTAGCTTGCAGAACCCAGTCAACCCACCATGGGGCATTCATGAATAACCACCACCTACAAAAATACACCTTTGAGGTGTCAAGCATCAACAGGCCTAGATGTCAGGTCCAAGTCCTATCTGTGACAGCACAGATGGGCAAGGATCCAGACTCTTTTAGAGAATGTTTTTAGCCTGTACCTGGACCATTTATTTGTTAAGCCTGACAATCTATCCCTAGCTCAGGACTAAACCATGTGACCCAGGCCCAAAATGGCCTTCATAGGGTAGGACCAAAAGCTCAAATAGGCCATCCCAACCTGATGAGAGCCTCTGAAACCAACGCAAGTGAAAAAACAAATGATGTGACATATCAAATGCTTTCTTATCATCCCACCACTCAGATCCACGAGCAAACATTAAACAAACGGAAACGGAAAGAAAATAAAAGGTATCTTAAATATTTACAGTGATCCACAGGCAAACATTAAACATATGGAGACACAGAAAATAAAAGGTGTCTTAAATATTTACCGTCTTGTTTGATGTGCCATGGGAGCTATTCAAAATCTTTCCAGAATGACTTGAACAGAGAGAGCTCCCTGCAGAAGATATCCGCAAGCCTGATTTCAAAAATTCTTGCAGCACATACTTGGACCTGTAGGTGCACTGACTTGAGCGATCATCATCCCCTCATCATATCATGTGCAAGATTCAGGGACAAAGCGTTTTACCTGATGAAATTCAAGCGTTCTTCATGAGGTGACTCTGGGTTGGGCTTTACAAATCCTTTAGGAAGACAAGCCTCATAAATTGCATTTGCAGAAGAATTACCACCGACCTCAATCATAGCATCAAGTTCTTCATCAGACCAATCATCTAATGTCACAGACAAAACCTGAAAAAAAGAGGTACAAACTTTTTTTCTTTGAAATTGAAATGGTGAGAATCTTTATAAAATAAAAGAGATTTGAGCAAACAAAATCATATTCTTGAATCTTACTCCAAAATCTAGTATTCATGATGTATTTTCCCAATGTGCATTACACGACTGGTTGAGTACAATAACCAAAATTAGGAGATAAAATAAGAATCCAACCTAATTCAAGATCTTAATGGATCTTCGTTATCCAGAATGATCATAATTTTTAACTTAACACCCCCTTTCAAACTCAACATGTTCCGAATTTTGAGTTTGCATAACCATTGTTATCCCAATCCTACGATTTCGTATCGAATCATAAGAAAAAGATTCGTATCTATGCAAGAAATCCCATTTGTAGGTAAATCTTAAGATTCATGTGTGGATACTATGATTTGATACTGATTTTATTGTTACAATTCAGGCGATTCGTCCATGGAATTAAATATTGGCCAACACATACCAAACTGATAAGTGAGTCTCGGCCAGCTAAAATATAGCATAAAGATCAGTTCATATCAGCCGATATTTTGAAAACATGTCCTTTACAAGAAGTTTACACTGGAAACCTTGTCCTTCCAAAGGTTCTCCTCTAAGTCTTCTCAGAAGGCCTTGGCTCCAGAGTAGGACATCCATTCATTAACACCTCGTGTCAGCAGACATTTTGGGCCAATCTGCCCTTTGCAACGATCATAAAACATTAAATCATCCACAGCAGATTCACTATGCGGTAGCATCACTTCCTTTTCAGATATGGTTCTGATAGAGTTTCCTGGCATCTCAGTAGGAATTAATCCTTGACTCAGGCAATGGCTTTTTCCCAAAAGAGGAAAAAAATGGAGATTACTCCTCCATGCTTTTCAGTGGTCAACTTGAAAGGCAAAGAACATGAGAAACATTTAAGGGAAGCAAGGCGGAAATAGTTGACCCAATAGTGTTAAATGGAGAATGGTTTTCAAGTTTCAACAAAGAAGCATTATGATGATTATAAGCTAAGCAACTTTGTAGCCAACTGGGATGTCTTACTTATATGCAGAGAAACCACAATCAATTACATTGTGGAGAAAGCCAATTTGTTCCTATCTTAAGGACAAATAAAGTTCTCAATTACGTTGATCGATGTCATCCATGCCGAAAGATGTAGCTTCATGATGATGCAGACAACCTAGCCTTGGTTATTAATCCACAATATGAAGCTTAGATGGAGTAAGATTCACTGTTGTTACTCTGGATTCATGCTACACTGACTCTTACAGTTCTTTAACATGTGGTTGATCTTCAAAAGCCTAGCGAGGTATGGCTACATCTTAAACCTCCATCTCATTCGCTCTAGTGCTCAAATTCTTCAATTAAGACAACAATCTCAACCACTCAAAAGGGGTGGATTATCTATATATTATTCTGATATGATGAAAAAGCCTTGTCAATGCACTAGAGGCAGTTAAGCAAGTAAAAGCAACCTGTCTAGAATATGATTCAATTTAATCAACTTAATGGAAAACATTCCTTCTTCTCAATGAAATACAATTGATGGCTTTCTTAGAAAAAATATTTAACAGATTTTTCTTCTTTTGTCATTGTTAATAGAAACAACTAGAAGCAGCCCGCTCCTCAAAACCAAAAAAAGAACAGGAAAAAAAAGAAGCCTAGCTCCGCCACTGGACCCTTGCTAAGATATGTAAACAGAACTTCATTAAGCAAAAATCATTCAAGGACTTTTAGGGTCTTTCCCCCTCAAACAATACAAATATTTCCATTGTTTAGTAATCCAAAATGTTGATGAGGGCCCAACTAAGGATCAAATATGTGTAGATAATCCTTAGATGGAAGAATCCTAACCTGTTCAACTGTAGATAATAGATAGTTTTGGGAGTATAATCACTATCACCAATCAACATACAGATTTAATAACTGGGGTTTTAATCTGGGAGATTTTTTTACATCAAACTGGACCATTGAACACATGCCCACGTACACAACGTCACTGCACTGAGTGAACAAAAACCAACAAACCAAACAGGTTCTCATTCTACAACAGCAACTGGGATCGCTGAACATGATTTGAACTGCAAGTCTGCAACCCACAAACTGAGTTTGCGATCCAACAATCCAGGAAACCCCTGGATCAAATACTATGGAACAGAATGAAAACCTGAAGACAAATAATTTTGTTCTTGCTGCCAGAAAATGCTCCTTCCCACTTCACTTATGTGAGACCAATGGTTCAGTGATCCAGCGTCCAGAAAATCTCGTAAAGGTTGGGGTGTCAGGGTGGAAATCCCAGAGGCCAGAATAGATTCCATCAGTCCATGGCGTACAATTCGACAATTATGATAATATATAACAGCACAGGAAATAAAAGGACCAAAGAATGAGCGGCAATGATTTTTCATATGAAATATTTTAAGGCATGCTCCATGGTGGATGCATCAGATCGACAGTTTGGATCAGCAAAGAAAGGATCCCACTTGTACATATTAAATAGTTGCAGTAAAACTCATATTCCTGCCATGCATGTCCTTATAATTTCTAGTGTGGACTGTGGAGATAGCTCGTGTTATTCCAGAGGGTGTAAATGCATGTGACTGTTCTTCTGATTCCAAGTGATAGCTACATATTAGTTAAATAGATTGACTGATGAATTCACTACAATAAACAAACAGTTTCCATTTAAACTGTTCCATTATTATTTAAAAAGTGGAAACGGATTAAAGAGAAAACACTGTAGAAGAGAGTGCAAAGAGCTTTAGTGTATAATAGTTCAAATATTTATTGTGGAAAAAGAAAAATGACCACAAGGATAAGCATGATGATTGCAATAGTGGTGAAATAATTTAGCAACACCAGTAATGTAAAAACCCCATCAACGCTACCTTAGAGATGTGAGTACCAAGACTTCTGTGAACACCGCAACATTTTAAGCATATGAATACTCCTATATTTGCAGACCTGAAAAGCCATTGGTAATAGTTTCATTAAATGCTTACTACCTTTGTAAGTTTCTTTCTTGCAACAAAGACTTAAATAACATGGACGGGGCAAAAAGAGAATTCTAGAGGAAGACTGTTGATCACATGGTGTAAACAAGATGTGCATTTAAGAATGTCACAAGCACAAATGATAAAAAAAAAAAAAAAAAGAACACAGATGAAATAGTCTTGGAAGATGCTTTCTTGGAGGCATTGCCATGGCTTCAAGCTCTGGGTCAAACCTTGCACATGTGGCATAGGCCACATAGTGTGGTTTGCCTTAAACAACCACGGGCAAAAGTTTCGCTCAAGTGCCATCCTAATTTAGCATGATGATTTTGTGGGCCCATCTGAAAGAGTGCCAATAGTTGTATGGGTGGGAAGCGCGTGCACACACACATATCACCATCTTTTAATTGTTTAATGATCTGTCGGAAAACAATAAAATAATTTTGAGCGGTACAAGATCCTTCATTTGTCAAGATGATTTGAAATGTTGAATAAGATGTTCCTGGTGTTATGGACACACACACACACACAAAAAAAGAAGGTTTTAGAATCATAATGTGCAACAAGATTCAGCAATACAAAAGAGGAACCTTGATGCAATTGAAAGCAGTTTTGTGATGGGGAATAAGAAGCGCTTTTCAATAATTCAATTTTAATAGATTTTAGATACAGTTCTATTTGCAATTCCAACTTCCTTGCTTTATATGCAGAAAGCAAAACACAGTCTTCGTTCTAGGGAAACAGAAAGTAGTGGCAAATTGATGCTTACGCCCATTTAGGATCTGGAGCACCACAATCCGCACAAGTGTAATTATCACGTTTATCCAAGAGTTCTTTCAATCTCCTTAAATTTCCTATCATTGAAAACAAAAACGAAGTTCAATTCAAATGATAGAGCTCCCTAAAGATTACAGAGTCTCACATATACTCAAAAAGGGGTCATTTGTTTGCAGTCATTTACATATGTAAATGATTGATATATGTAATGGATGCGCATCATCATATTTGTGCGCAGACAATTACGCATCACTTGTGTGAATAAGGTGTGAAAATAGTGTGCAAGGCCATTTACACACCAAAAAAGGTGTGAAAACTCTCTCGCAAAAGTCACCACTACAGTCTCCACATGGTGATTGCATTCTTTCTTTGATGTCCCATATTTGTAATCCAAATCATTCTATTTGTTTATTGAACTAAATAAACCCCAAGATCTTAAAGCTGATTATCTAAAATCTTCAAAGATTATGATTAATTTGTGAAAAAGGCCCAACCTATAAATCCAATTTCCTGCACTTCTATGGGCCCCCAATTCATTATCCAAACCATTCAATATTCTTGTATTGATTGTAAATATTAGAAAATTTAGTTTCATATCTTATTTCTTCACGGATTTTGAGAAATTTGTGAAAAATGTCCAAAAAATCCAATTACATCTTAAACACCTGGATGTACCCATTTACTAGTGTGCAAAATGGTGATTTTGACAAACATGGTTACATTTTTCACATGTGTAACATTTATATATGTAAAACCCATTTCCTATCACCTGTGTAAAAGAGGCAAACAACCCTAAACTATTTGTTGGTCTTCTAAAAAAGTACATAGGAAATCTATGCTTAGTGTACATAAAGTTTGAGACACACTATAACTATGCAAGCTGATGATGGTTAATGCCAAAGGGAATCAAGCACTAAAAGAACTGCATATGGTGATCATTTAAAATCCAAATTCTTAAAAATACAAGTATGTCTAGAATCAAATGCAAAAAATTTAATCTATGACTGTTCTATATGATTTCCAACAACTAATCCCAATACCTGGAGAAGGCTTTGGAAACTCAGATTGACGGTTACTCATCCTTTCCCTCACAAACTGATAATTGCCTCCAACAGATTGTACCACTTCCTGTTTCAAAAATTAAAAAAAAACTTGTTCGATTTAAAAGCATAAATCTACTCAACAAAAGTTTGTCATTGGAAATGAGAACCCTATAAATATAATCACTCTTCAAAACATGAGAAGATCTTAATAATCAAAGGAACTCAGAAAGAGGAAAAAAAATGCATTGGATTGATTCAGATGATTTGCAGTTTGAACTGGGAAATCAAACCAGTACAAACTACCCAAACAGTTGAGATGCAAAAAATTCATCCAAGAAAACGAAAGACCTAAAAGGATACATATGTAAGGGATCTGATCGACACAATCAGATTATCGATTAAACCATAACATTAGTAACGAATGCCAAAGACTGACGAGTCCAAGATGGCAAGATCGAAACTCATTCATCTTAAGGGAATGCAAAGAATGGAGGAGGAGATTCTGATTATGATGTTACCAATGCAGTTTGGGAGAAAAACCCAAACGAGATCGCAGCTGAGAGGGAAAGAAAACGCGCGTTTTCGGAATTCTGATTTCTGCTTTTCGATTGATAGAACAGTCCAGAATCAAGATGCTATTGCAGCTTTTTTATTTTTCCTTCGGAGAATGACACGTGGCACATAAATGGGAAATTTTTCAAAAAGTATAAAACTTTTTGTCTCATTTTAAAAGAGGTACAAGGATTTGGATATTAAAAAAAAAACAGTATAAAAGTTTTTCATAATTCTTTCAAGAGAATTTTACCCAAAAAAGCATCTTGGAGGTTCACTAACCAAAAGAGGTATCCATAATTTTGATGCAACAGATTTGGTATTTCCACCAGAATATTCAAATTCTTTTGCGTTTTTTCAACAAGCAACGACGTCGTCGCTTAATATCGAGAGTTAGTGTCGATATCGTTGCTAATTTGTTAAATTTGCATCTTCTCCAAACTTTATCATCTGTGATTGTTGGTTTTTTCTATATTAAAATAAATCAGAATAAAACTTTCCCTCAACATTGAATATTCCCTGTGGAAGTTGTTGATCTCCATTAACAAGATAGGCATAACATAATTTGACCTTCTTTCATGCGTTATCTACCATAGAGCCTGAATTTCATGTTTACTTTTCGAGAAAAGTTCATTAGTGTGTTGATATATAGTTTATTCATTTTATTATCTTTGTTGTATGATTATCTTTTGGTGGCTAAATCATCAAGGTAATGACCTTTTGAGGAAGGAGGAAATGAAACCACCAGAGAAATGGAAAAAACGATGGGAGGAAGAAGGAGAAAATAGGGGAAATGGGGTTTCAAGCCATTTGTATAGGTTTGAATGCGACGACGTTGTCATACGTTTAAATCTTTAATAAAAAAATGGATGTGGTCACAGGGAACCACTTCCGTGCCATATTAACTAGTTACGTGTTTTTGGTTAGTGGCCATCTAGAGTCCCTTTTTTTTTTTTTTGTAATTTTCTCTTTAAATCACGTTCTCTTTATAAAAAGATATTGAAAAATGACAAAAATATGTTATATTTCTTTTTCTGAATTTTCTCTTTAATTAATCATTTGAGAGAAAAGATCAAGTCTCCACATAGTTATGTATGAATGGTTAAAAAAAGTGGATTTCAAATTACTAAAAAACTAGCATCATTAAATGGTTATGATTATTAAAATTAAAATTGCAGGTTTTGGGGAGGAAAGAGATTAAGAAAAGGCAAGAACTTGTCATAAGAGAAGAGTATTTTTGTTATTTAAAAAAAATATGGAAAGGACTTGATTGAAAGAAACTTGTGGAAAACTTTTATGCTTTTTTAAAAAATTCAAGTCTTTATATATTTTTTTGAGAACGAGCCAAAAGTTCTATACTCATTGTGAAAACTTTCCTTTATTTAAAATAGGTAAGATCCAAATTGATTTTTTTGGACATGGACAAGTGGAGGGGTTTTTTTAAGGGTTCTTTTTTCATAAAATATTTTACGAAAAGAAATCTCCTTAAATGTTTGATAAACCAAAAGGGACCTTATCATTTCACTGTAATAATACAAGCCCTCATGTGAAAGAGCCCCACTCACAAACGCCTTCTATCTTTGGTTGTCTGTTGAACCCTTTTGACTAATGGAAAAACTGAGGTGATGGCATTTTGTTACTTTTTCATGTAATATTTAGGGCACTCCTGTTTCACTTTTCTATGGAATGCTTTGCCGATTCTAGCCTCCATTGAAAAAACTTTTTTCATGGGTTTGTGAAAACATGAAAAATGTTTTTTACGTATTCCCTCAAAGAAAGTTATCTGTGCCTAAATGTAGAAAGACAGTGCCCATGAAAAAATGGAATATATATATATATATATATAGTGCATCCATCCCTCACCATTTTTGGTGAGGGACATTAGGGTTGTTTCAAGTACAAGAGGAGTACAAAACAAAAAATGATGAGGGATAGATGCATATGAATATTTTCATATATATATATACACACACACACACTCGGTGTCCACAAAATAAAGCATGCAAATGTGCCCTTTGAGATTCGAGATATTATCTTCTTGGGAGCCTTGGGGTATTTGTTTGGAGGAATCTCTAATTATTGGCCGGATTTTTAGTAGTCTATGAAGCATATGGAGTTTCGTTTTGATTATTAAAATTCAAAATTTAAAACTTTCTGAAATGACACTAATAGCCTTTTTAAATTCTCCAAATTATAGTTTCTGACGGTTTAAACCATGAGAACTATGGGTGAAGCCCACCTATCACATAATCCAAACCTTGGAATGGACAGGGACCTCTTTGATAGTCACACGCCCTAAGGTTTGGCACCAATGTGAATGAATTGGACCGTTGGATCGACTGTATACCCATATAAATGGATAAGACTTGTCGGATATTGATGAAGGCTCCTATAGTTCTAGTTTTGTAAACAAAGAGGCTCTCGCGTGGCATTTGTTTAGATGCATTTCCGATTAAAAAAACTTCATCTGTTAGATGATTGAAATTCCTTATTTGATGGTTAGAATTCAAGAAATCCATCCTTCCGAAATATCAACTTTTGCCCTTTCAAAAATTTCGAAGTTCCTGCATTCCTAGAGAATTGACGACTTGTGTGATGGATCATTGGGAAGCATCTTCCTTCCCCCACAACGGCCAGTGTGAGGAGAATCAGTAAAGACGAATATCACTTTGAGAAAAAAATGGTACTATGCACTTGACTTCTTGTGGGCCTCTACTACAAGCATGGCATGGTGCTTAACTTTCGTTTTTACCTTTGTTTTTTGGGAGGGGGGGATCATGTAGAAAACAGCCCTAGCATCCCAAACATTTCCATAAAATTTTCATCGTAGAATAACACATAATAGATGTCTAATGTGAGTTCATGTGATTGCCTAATTCAAAAGCTCTGCAATATAACTACTGTGATCATTAGAATCCTGCTGGACCTTCTGAAAGATAACATCAAGGCCGACTTGCAATGACTGATGACAGAACAATTCTCTCTTTTGCGAAAACAGAAGAAAATATACTATCAGGCAGTATATTGTGAATGTTTAAGTGTATGAAAGAGGTATTAGTAGAAGATCGCTATAAAATAATTACGTTAAAAGAGGAATGTTAGTTGTTCAGCTAACATTCCTCTTTCCATCAAGGGCTCATGATTCTTGGTATGAGGATGTTCATCATGATTTATGATTTCCTACTCTTAACAATCTAAAAATACAAAGACAAAACACGCTGATTACATGAATTGGCATAAATATTTTGTGATCAAGGGCTTGTTTTGTTCCCTGTCCCCGATGCTCGATTTTGGAGTGAAACACCCAGATGGGGAAAGTCTCTGAGACGAAAGAGCTTAAATTCCTGCTCAGTGCTCACTTCCTTTTGACTCATTAACTTTTTTGCCCTGAATGGTTCTTTTGTCTCACTTCTTTCACAATAAATTATCATTCAAAAAAAAAAAGATAAATTGATGTATGTATCACCACCCCATGCTTGTAGGCCTAATCTGATAGCACAGTGACTTTGTAATGAAGAGTGATTACAGTGCCTGCACCAATTATTTGGTAGTGTCTGAATGGGTCAAACACCAAATTGCATGCACAAGATGAAATGCCTCCAAATATCTTCAATGAACACTAAATCTAAATGAGAAATAATCAAGAGCACCATCATAATCAATCGTATGAACCCATAATCTCTGTTCACCCCAAAAAATTAGAACTTGCTAATATAGAGTACAGATGAACATCACCTGTTGAGGAACCCCCTCAAGAGATGTTTTAACCACTGTTGCAATAAATAGAAAGTAGCGTCATCTTATTGATGCACAGGGCCCTGCCATCGCCAATATCAATAGACCTCAACATGCCATTGCTTGTTCCGTTTCAGCTGTAGGAGTTTCTCATCCCAGCTCTCCCCCCTCTGCTCTGCAACCCTCTTCAATGTTTCTTGTATTCCAGGCATCATCCCCTTCAAACCACAGAAGTAGATGTGAGCCCCACCATCCAAGAGCTTGAAGATCTCATCACTGTATTCTTCAATCTTATCTTGCACATACATCTTTCCTCCATTCTTGTTCTTCTGTTCCCTGCTCAGGGCACGATCATATCTGAAGTTGTCTGGGTATTCCTGGAGGTACTTGGTGAACTCATCATCATAGAGGAGGCTGTCAGTGTTTGCTACACCAAGAAAAAGCCAAGCAAGGCCACCGAATTTGAATGTAGGGACAGATTCCATAAACATGCGGCGAAGATACCCTCGGTAGGGTGCCACACCCGTTCCAGTGGCTATCATGATGTGAGTGGCATTTGTGTCATCTTCTGGCAACAGCATCACCTTGCCTGAAGGGCCTGCATGGTATAGTTGGCAAATTCAGCTTGATGTCCAGGCATCCGAGTCAATTCACAAGACTAATCTCAAAAACTCAACTTGGTATTTAAATACGTAATATGATTTGTAACAGAAAACTAAATAACTAACCTGCAATTTTAAAGAAGTTGCCCCAAAAAAAGAGCCTACACCATTGGATAGTAGTGCATTTCAAAAATCATCATCATCATCATCATCATCATCAAAGCCTTTTCCCAACTATGTTAGGGAGTGCATTTCAAAAATAAAAAAAAACAAAATTCTCAATTGGGAGAGTCGTGAACTCGTGATAATATATATATATATATATATATAACAATTTAGACCTGATATCCTAGGACTCAAACCGAAGCTAAGTTGGAACTTCTTTCTCAAGATTCTTATGAATTATTATTTTCGTGTGAATATGATTTACGATTGGATCTTATATTATGTATCCTCATCAAAACTTATGCCTCCTCTTTTTTCTTTTTTATGAATAGTAACTTCTCAGTAAAAACTTATGCCTCCTCATTGGAGACATGTTTTGTCCAAACGTAGTTGATCAAATTGACTCTTTTTGTTTATTCCATTTTTCCCATTTAGCCTTATTTTTTAAGCTTTCAAGCAGAAATAAAATGTTTTTTTATTTTTTATTTTTAAATCTATGTTCAGCATGAGCCTTACAGAAGCTTATTGTCTCAAAGTTCAGTATGTCTTGGTGGAAAGTGACTCTACGTGCTATCTGATGGGCCGTGAGTTAATGCAAAGTTCCTTGGACTCTATCAGATGTGGTGAACGGGTTGCTAGACCTTGCAAGATATCGCAATGCTGCATTTTTCACATGTCAAGCAGAGTGCAGATTTGATTGCAGATCGATTGGCTAAGGTGAGCATTATGTGGCCAGAGTGTGGGTTTTCTGTCTTATGAAGACTAGTCTTTTTAATGTATTTTGTATTTCTTCTTGTGGTTTATATTGTAGTTTGTTTGTAGTGCTACGTTATATCTCTCTTATACTGTATTGATTCTTCATTAATATAAACTAATCGTCCCAAAAAAAAAAAAAGTTCAGCATAAAAAACTAGCTTAAAGGTATCTGTTATAGAAGCAAGACATGAGTTAGATAAGAAAATATAAGTTTAACCCCGACAATCAATTATCATGGTGACATTTTGTTTAAATGCACAAATTATGATTCAATATAATAATATGGAGGCTTGAAAAGAACACTGTAAGTAGGATTAGTGTCGTGTGGAAAAGTGGAAACAAGCAAGTGTGAGAAGTTATGTTATTACAAAGTGTGACTTCAATTAGGAAGGCAAGTTTGGAAAGGCAGAGGCTAGGCCTTCATTTTGAGGAGGAGTTGATTCTGGCAAGGACAGAATGGTAAGACAAAGTACATGTAACTGAATGCATATGGTAAGATGGGGGTGTGGAGAAGGAAAACAGGATAAAATTAGGACTGAATAAATCAGAGTGGCTCCACTAACATAAAAATGCAAGAATGTCATCGAATATGATCTATTTATGTGCTTAAAAACTGGAAAATAGAAAGTAACTTTTAAGTGTTGAAAAGAACTAGGAAGAGGCCTAGCCCTAAATAGGGATGACTGTAGTAGTGTAATGCACAAAGCCCTCACATATATGGAATAAGTGAAAGATGATGGTAATGAAGGAGCCTATGGTGGCAGCGGCGGACTATCTGAATATGATGGACTCTATGGCGGCGGCGGCAGACTCTCTCCTGTAAGTCATCATTTGTGATAGATTATGCCACAATTTGATATGACGCTAAATGATATCATGGTGTCATAGTACTCTTGTTTCTTAAAAATCCAATAGACCAAATGATTATTTTTGCCTATGTCTTTCACAAAGATCAGGGGGCACCCCGGTCTTTCTCAAATTAATTATAGAGTATATGTATGCATTAATTGGTACCTCAAGATTACCATTTACAGTTATGACCAAGATTTGGTGATAACTGGTCAATAATTTTCTTAACTTTATTCAGCAAAATCAACAAGTTTTTGGGATTAAAAAAACAGCAACTCTGATGCCAAGATACAGCATGGATACAACAGAGACATGCTATGGATCTGGAAGGGACATGCATTTTAAACATCTAACATGAGCTAAAAAAGCATGATAAAAAGTGTAGTGCGCACGCAAATACACACACAAAGTATAGATAGCTAACATAACTTGAACAAGCAACGTTATTGTTGCAACGATGAGCACCTTCCCGCTGTGCTACAGGCTCCTGCCTATAGATTAAATTACTTTCACGACCACAGACCTACTACTATTATTTTTATTCTTATATCACTGCCTGCAAACCTTGCAAAACTCGCCTTAATTTAAGTGACCTTGGCCTTTCTTTTAGCGAGAGATGAGTTCTCACCTGTGATTTGAATTTTGTCTCCAGCCTTTGAGTCACAGAGAAAGTTGCTGCAGATACCGTTCTTTGAGGGATCCTCTTTCCCAGTCTCAGGATCATAATAAACAGCACGCCGTACACATAAGCTGGCAGTCTTACCATCAAATGCATCTCCATATCTAGTCGATGCAATTGAGTAAAGCCGGACATTGTTAGGAGCCCCTGGTTTCTTTGGGTTTTCGCCCTGCAGTATAGCCCATATATAAAGCTCAAGGAAAGATAAACTTGTGTGCTAATGAAAGCACAATAGGTTATTGAAAAGCCAACCACAAATAATTGAAAGTTTCAATGAAAGAGGGAAAAGAATAAAGTCCAAAGTGGCTCTGTGAGAAGTCCTCCATCCATGTTAACTGTGGAACCCTAGAATCCAGGAATGCAGTTATTGCTGCTATAGTTATTCTGTTTGGCTGACACCTAGAATTCTCTGGAATCCCTTTTAGACATCCGGAATTACCCAGAATCACAGGTGTGAGAGATATTCCACCCTGGAAGAATGAGAACTGAAATGAATCTCTCTCTGATTTAAGGATCTACATTTTGTTTCCACAACTTAATAAAAAAATAAACTATCTTCTCAAACTAACTGGGCTCGTTTGCCTGCAGGTTTAATAACAGATGGGGTTTCAAGGCATTTTGGCCAGTTGGTTTCTATTTAAAAACAATAATAATGATAATAATCCCATAATCTGCGTGCCTTCTTCCATCCTTCCAAGTTCCAACTGTTAAAGCTGAAAGACTTGTTGCAAGAAGCTAAATATTCTTTTTTTTTTTTTATGAAGAAGCTTTATAATTTAATTAAACTTAAAGTCATACTTTGAGATTCTTCACAATATTTTAAGGATGCATCTGTCCTTTTAAGCTGATTGTTCTGAAGGCTCTGACCTTCACATCTAGAATTTAACCTGCAGCAAAACTGCTGTTTGGATTCGGGATAACCTTAAATTCTCCCATCAAGTTGTATGGGTCGGAAAGGGCCTAAAGATTTCATCCGGTATTTTCTGCATCCATCATTTCTTGGCTCATGCATATGACAGAACTGTCTGCTTTACTTGTTGAAAACAAAAAGAACTGCCTGCTTTAAGGAGAAGTCCACATTTAATAATCAGCAATATGCCGTAAATTTGAGAGGCTCGGAGCCTAGGATTACAACTAACCATACATGTCGCATGTGTATGATGATCTGCAGGCTCTAGCCTTTCACTCACATACATGAGCACCTTGTCATGAAATAAACCTTTTAAGTAGATTAACATTTCTCATGCTGCTAGTTTGGCCACCAAAAAATGGAGCTCAGTTGGAGTTTATATCTTGACAAAACCAAAGGGTTTTCCAGAACCAAAAATCCTCTTCATCCCATTGCCAAACATAGGCTTTAATAAAAAATAATAATAACTTACAGGAGGAATTACACCATAACTCTGTCCTTCCCAATAGGGGACATTGCCACCATGGTCAATCACAATGTGGCATGTCTCACCAGGAGCTTTAGGGCCCACAATCCTCTCAACAGATACAATTGTTGCAGTATAGGGTTGCTTTGGCTTGTATAAATTAAGCGGAGGTTCTTTAGCATCCTCAAGGTTTATAGGTGAAACTGATACTTTAGCACTGCTAGCTTGTTGTACTGACATGCATAATGTGTGACTTCTCAATCGTGAATTCCTGTTCTTCAAATCCACAGAGAAGACCGGCTGCCATGGTTTATCTTGAAACCTTATATTTTGTACCTGGAATTAGTATTAAAATAGTCAGAACTGCCAACATTATTTGTTGATCAAAAGAATACTAGAGATTTGTCAACATGTGTGTGTGTCTGTGTGTGTGTGTGTGTGTGTGTGTGTGTAATGTCATGCCGCTCATGCGACGGCATCTAATGGAACAGTTTGATGCACCCTGAGTTACATGTGGTTGAATGTTTTGGCAAACCGGATGGTTATCTTTTCTGTCACGCATTTGGATAAGTGCAGGAAAAAAAGATGTAATGTGTGAAACTATTCCCCAGCCTTACCCTTACCCCACTCCATATTAATATTAGCAAATGTCACCATAACAATATCTACCTAATGTGACTCAATTACCACACAACCACAAAAGCACATAAAATATATAACAATCCATTCTGTCAAGTTTTCCAAGAGAAGATAGTTAGTGCTATGCACCCAAAGTCTTCTATGAGTTGGTCCGAAAGTAGACTCTGACTTGTACTAATGCCGTAAAAATAACAACTATGGCTTTTCCCCCTATGACAAAGACCCTTTTTTTTTTTGAAATGGTTACTTTCATTAGAGCAGCAAACAGTACAAGAGAATAATACTGACTTCCTCAAAAGAAGCACCCCTATGACAAAGACTTTATTAATAAAAAGAAACGTCGTACAGTATGAGAGCTTCATAGAGTGAGGAAAAAAAAAAAAAAAAAACTAGGGAAAGAATAGCCCAAGGCCCCAACTCAATATAGGGGCATGACTACACACTCCGTCCAGAATATACATCTCCTGCCAAGTGAAAATAAAAAATAACAAAGGGCAACAACCTATCCCCAAAAGACAGGCCAATGGAGTGGATACCACAATACCAAAACAAAGGCTAAAATGGAATTGGCATACAACTATGACTCTTATCATAAATCTTAAAAATTCAGTAGGCAAACCAATTAAGAGAAGACCTATTGTGGTCGGTGCTACATCTCATCTATACAACCAAACAGTGGCACGCAATAATACTCATAAGTCCAAAGGCACATTCAACGATCAAGCTTGATTATTAATTATGTTAAGAAGCATTTCAAAGCCCACACTCATCATTTCCAAACCAGGTCCCTGTGGATAATTAGATTAGACTGATGATATACACATTTTGCAGCAGACAGCTGAAGGCAGTAAGCAACATGAACAGAAATACTATTTAATTAATACCACTGAAACTGGATTTGAAGCTTTGCTATGTGAGACACCAACATGAATAAAGACATTTTACTCAGTGAGGATAGGAAATAAAGAAGAAAATACATTGACAAATTATTGGAAAGTACAGCAGTGTTAGCATATATAATTTGTTTTCATGAAAAATGATATTTTTCCTCTTTATTTCCTATTTAAGTCTATGCTCTGAAACATTATTCTAGTCTCCTTTGCTTTTTTGCCTCCCCTTCTAGGTTACAGCTATTTCACCCCTTACAGCCCAATTGTTTAAGCAAAAAATAATGCTTTAGTTTCCAAGATGCTTGAGACCTCCCAAAAAATTATAGTAATTAAAGGA
Organism: Umbellularia californica; assembly: GCA_028538565.1. Taxonomy (NCBI): domain Eukaryota; kingdom Viridiplantae; phylum Streptophyta; class Magnoliopsida; order Laurales; family Lauraceae; genus Umbellularia; species Umbellularia californica. The sequence continues at coordinate 7,605,817 of JAPQWN010000006.1, read as the reverse complement.
CATTGCTAGCCAATTTATCAGGGCTGTTCAGGATTAGCCTTGGGCCAACAACAAAGGTTCAACAGCATACAGAACTAAGAACTTATATCTTAGAGCATTCAACCAATTGAACTCAATCATAGAGTGATAAAGGTCGAATCCTCCGAGCTGACAAGAGAACTGTTGTGAAAATAATTGGAAAGAAGAAGCCAGGACCCTACTTCAACATCAACTTATCAGAAAAAAGCATCTTGATACCATATAAGTCATTTCATCAGGAGACAGTGTGTGTCAATTATTGAATTATGAAAACAAGTGTAGCTTAGTTGTGGTCACAGAGATGACCAAAGCCTAACAGATGCAAGATGGGCTTCCATCCAATGTTCAATTCAATGTTCACGATGCAGCCAGTAATTTCAGATGAAAGGATGTGGCATATATTTCCATCATGAACATTTTTTTTTTTTATATTTATATTTAGAAGAAGAAGAAGAAGAAGAAGAAGAAGAAGAAGAAGAAGAAGAAGAAGAAGAAGCAACACATGGGCCGTCCTTCCCACCTACATCCCTTGTCAAGGAACAACTTCAAGACCTGGTTGTGTAGCCCACAAATGAGTTGGGCTCACTCCTCAGACACCAATTAGTTGTACAATCTGGACGTATTAATATCACAAGAAGGTATCGTAACCACCCACACAATTCATGGATGGCTCCATCAGTGTCTGCCAGTAAGGTTCTGCAGACTACCTACTTTCTGATAATTTGTTTCCAAATATCTGTAGAAGGGTTTTTTTTTTTTTTTTTTTTTTAATGTGGTTTTTCACAAATGGAGTTGCTTGTTTCCACTTTCTTAATCTTAATATTTCTTCTTCATGCCATTTCACATGTTCTCCTTCAGCAATAAATTAATTAATCACATCTACCCCCACCAAATTGTCAAATATGAACATATAATACTCATAAAATCAAATCTACAACCACCACAGAATATCACAATTGTGACAGGTCGTATTGCTAAATCATATTCATCTGCTATAATTAATTCCTTGCAATGTCGGGTAGGTCGAATACTACCTCTACACGGAGGTGGACATAGTGTGGTTTGTTAAGTTTTTACTGCAAGCTGCCTGCCTAAAACCAACTAGTGATGCCAATGCACCTCCAGTTAACCAATTACCGGAACGAACCCACCAACAATAAGTAAGGGTATTGACCTATTCTCGGTGGCGGACACGTGAATCATGTGGGTTTTGGAAGTAGACCCAGGATTTGCATGTGGGTCTTGGAAGTGGACCCAAAACATTGCATCTGAGTTAGGTCCCTGTCTAATTTGGTCTGCGATGTTCAGGTCTGATTCTAAGCATAAGACTAATGGCCCTGGTCTAGGCTCCACCATGGATGCGGCCCAAACCTGACCCATTTATATCCCCAACATCAACCTTCCACCTAGCATTTGGAGGACGGAAAACCTATACAAGGACATCTGAATGGACAACCAGAACAAGGCATATGCAGCAACAAAGCACCTCAAATATACCTCCTAGGCTGAAATGTACTTCCTAAATGCAAACCACGCCTCAGACTTGAGGTGCAACACATGAGATTCATGAGACCCACCATGAAGGGAGCCTCAAGAAACAGGTCCCAAACATGTCTAAAGATACTGATGTAAATAGTATAGATCAATAGGAACAAAAAATAACCATCATTTTGATTAAATACCTTAAATCCGGACCTCCTCAGAAATGAATCATTACCAATTCCAGGCACGGATATAGAACCCTGCAAAATATTCCATTCTCTGTTCAGTTAAAGAGGACTCATTCAATGTAAAGCTAAAACTAATTAATGTTTTTTTTTTGGCTCAGCAACTGAACAGGAAGACATATCTTTAGACAATCCAGATTCCAGACCATTAAGCTGGGACCCAACAAGAAGAGCATATGCAACAAAAATGTACAGGATTGGATGACCCTGTTTTGTTTTATGGGCAGCCTTCAAATGAACAGATAAGAAAATGCAGCTCGGTGTCTGCATTGAACAAAGAATCCACCAAGGGCAGAGCTAAAGACTTCCAATGAAAACAAAAAAAAAAATTTATCCAAGACTGACCCACAAAAGAGACAATTCCACTGATAGGAGTATGAAGCATTCCAGTTAACTGCAAAAGAACCAATGATGGTCCTCATTGCAAAGGAACCAGTGAAAATCCATTCTCACTCCTCACTAAAAGTGACTGCAGTTTCTCAATACCATCATCCCCTCTACATCAGTTTCAAAATCCTAGGCATATCATAAACAGATTATTTCAAATTTTGAGTGTGGATGGAAGGATTGGCTACACATTCATCTTTTTCACCATCCATTTCAAGGCCACAGATCAACATATCGGATCTCTACTGCATCAGATGTCGACAGAATTTGATTGGCAGAATAGCAACAGACTACAGACTATCACAGGGTAATTCAAAAAAAAAAAAAAATACCTGAAAACAGTAATTCGACCAAAAAAAAGAAGAGAAGATGGGGACTTTCTTGTTTTTTGCTGTTTTTGAGAATCGGATTGAGATTAGAAAACTGAGAAGTACAAAAAGAAAGATACCAACTTTCACGTTTGGATGTACCCGAAATCGCAATCAGTTCCAATATTTATGCAGAAGGAGAGCGGCACGAGAATCGGAAACCCGATCAGCATCAAAGCGATCGTGGAATTGATTGTCGCAGAAAATATAGAAAACCCATCATCCCAAACTGATGTGATAACCGATTGTCGGGCCGCAACAAACGCACAGAGGAACATGTGATGATCTAAACAGCAAAAATATTCGATCCGATCGCGATATGGAGTTCATCCAAACGCGCTCCTAGTTTTAGAATACTCTACCTGAGTTGCTGCTAAATGCGCCATGACGGGATCGAAGAATCTGGCCTTTTATGTCTCTCTCGAATCGGATCCGAGAGAGAAGATGGAAAAAGGGTTAGAACAAGAGAGTGAAAGATGAAGCAAAAGGTGGGATTTTTATATGAGAGAGAGAGAGAGACAGCGTGTAGTTCGTGGTCCCTTGGAGGGTGGCTAAGGACGGAATAAAGAGGGTGTTTCGAGTTTTGGCTCCTCGGATGGGACCATTGTCATTGTCGAGAGGGCAAGTTAGTGAGGAGATGGCAAGAGGTCGGCCTTCCATGGGTTGGGCTATACCTTGACTCAAGGGGTTAAATGGGTATCCGATTCTTCGATTATTCAAAGATTTTGATCCATAAAAAATGTATTTAGTTTCTGTGTTTAATAAGATTTAGGTTTTGATTTGTAAATGGATCTGCATCTAAAACCCAATTTAGATTTCGATTGATAAACGAGGATAACGAGTCCGATTTCAATTTCACACGGGTTTTTACCCGTGAACTTGGAACTCGCATGTGAGCCTTTAATATTGTAAACCGTAACTCAAAATCGAAATCAAAACCATCATTTAGAAATGAGGCCGGGTTTGAGTCCAGTATGGTTCCAGCCTGGAATCAACCTGTTTACCTCTCTACTACCTTGTGACAAGTATGGGTTTGGTCAACTTTACAAGTAATTTTTTTTAATATTAATGAAATGATTATAATTATATATATTTTTTTATAATGCGAAAAAATTTTACATGTGAGAAACATGAGACACCCGGTGGTTATGGTATTTCACACTAACAATGTACCATTTACCCAATGAGTAGTAAAGGATGGGGCAACAAATGGTTCTTCTAACCCAGTGAAGTCATTTGTTCTAATTTTTTCTTTTCTTCTGGTAAAGTCATTGTTGGGGTGCTCTGGGCCTCCAGAGAGAGAAGAACTGAGGCAATTAGTATGGCCCACTTTTGTTGATCCAATTTTCTCGTGACACACGCCTCTACAGTACTTGAAAGTGTTGGATTTCAATTGGAGTTTGGGTGTTTCCACTCATTTAATTAAGAATTATATTCATTGGGCCCTGCACGCCTTCATGATTCATGAATTAAAAAATGAAACACATGCAAAGACAAAAGCATCTTTTGGCTCTTTGGCATCCATAAAGGGTCAAATTTCAATGCTTTTAATCAAAGCAGTGGCGGCCATGGCGGGTTTCACGAGCGTACCACATCCGGTTGCATGACCATGACCTTTAACCAAGACTACCATCTAGGGTCCTAAACGAGTCACTTCCGATTCGGGGACCATGGTGGACTCGTAATGAGAACAATTAAAAGAAAAGGTGGAATCGGATTTGGGCTTGGAGCTATTTTAAAATTAGTTTTTTTATTTTGGAACCGGAATTAGAACCATATATAGGACGGGTTTGGATTTTTATATGAATTTAGGTAGAAAATGATATTAAAAAAATTATGGTTTTTAAGAGTGATTCTTGAAAAATGAGGTAATATGCCTGATCTCGGGTCTACGAATATGAATCAAGGTGGAATTGGACCCGAACTCATGTACTTATCGGGACCTAAATAAAGACCCATACTCGGTTATTAAAAGTTCGGAACTTCCTGGTAACCGGAGAATCGGTGACCCATTTACATCCCTACTTCCATTTAATTCTCTTATAGTAGTTAAATTGTTGTTGGTTTGCATATGCTTGCATAGGTAGGTGATATATAAAAATCATTCCTAAATTGTAGCTCATCTGCTTAAAAACATGTCCATGGTTGTGTGTGAGTTAAATGCATGTGTTCAAATATCCATTTGAGAGAGAGAGAGAGAGAGAGATATGGTGTGAAAATAAAATCATATCGATATTTAAAAAGGCACAAAATTGTCATAGTTTTTTCTTTAGGAGAGACATTAGTTTAAGTGCTGCATCTAACAAGTGTTGAATTGTGATTTTGAAGCCTTTTGTTATTTTTCAATTTTCGCAACTCCGGTAGGCTCTAAAATTTTAGTCTTTCATGACTTGCATATCTTAAATTTCGAGATTATAGAAGTTTTTGAGAAGCACTTCGCACAATTAAATAGTTACTCCAGTGCTTCTAAACAAGCATGGTATTGTTTTTAAAAGGAGTAAACTTCATATATTTAATTTTTGTATGTGCAAAATTTCTATAGGTAGTCTCATTTACAAACTTCATGTATAAAACACAAATGACCCACCCCTAAATTGAATAAGTGAAACTCCACATTGGACTTGCATGCTCAAAGTTTGAGCCGCTTATAATTCAAATCTTTACCATCCATTTGTTTACAATGTGAGCATTGTTTTCTTGACCCAATTGCCCGGGTCACAACCAACCCCTCCACCCATATCCACATTTATAAGAAATGGTCCAAGTTTTATATTAATACATAATAATAGTTTAACTGTAAATAAAAATGCATACCATTTTGTTTGACCTATGTAAATACAACAACATAGACCATTTGAAATAAGCTAGTGCCTATGCATGTAACATGTGTGTTATCAACATGTAAGAAAAAGCATAGGTAGGCCCAAAATAGGTCAAAGCAGGTGGCTGGTCTAGGAGGGGGTTGGACTGGCCATGGCCTCTAAAATTTTTGGAGTCCAATGTGATTTTTACATGCAGTCCCATAAGAAAATTTTATTTACTTTAGGGGCTCTCTCAAGAAAAATATTATTCCTCTGCTTTTAGCAAATGTGAAGATTGTGGATAGGATAATTTTTCTCCCTCTTTCTAGAAGTAATTCTTAATCTCATTTAAGAAATTGATGTTTTTAATATTTTGAATTTCTTAAGACGGTCTAGTTAATTTTTCTTGACATCTTAGGGTATTTCCACTTTAGCAGGACTGATCCCTGGGCCCCACAACTGCAGCCACACAGACGAGGGACGATTAACGCCCAGGGGAATTGATGCTAAGACCTCTAAGGAGCAAACCCAATGTCCTAACCACCGAGCCGCCAACACCTGATTGGACTAAGACAGTTTGTTTATGGAATGAATTCTTAGGAATTTTAGAACCTATAAGTAAATTTAAAAAACAAGGGTGAAAATCCTTATAAGGCCATCAAATTATCTCCGCTTAGGTGAAAAATAAATACCCAACCATCATCCCAATAAATTATTAAATCCTAAGACAGCCAAGGCTGCATCTAAATCTCATACTTACATCCTTCACCACCTTCCTTAGTACTTATACATCTATGTGCACTCATTTTACTGTAAATTATTAGAAAATCAGCTCCATAGAAATAATCCATGGCTATTATCTTCTAAAGTTCAAATCAAAGTTCAAACAAAAACTTATAATATTCTTGAGATTTTTTTTTTTTGATAGAAATGAAATTATACCAAGTAAGAAATAACTAATGTCAATCGGAGTTGGTAGGTGCAATTTCTATTGTTAGAAAAATTCGGTTATGGTCAATCTATGCGCACAAACACTAATAACAGCTCTTGCATTGAAAAAAAAAAACAGCTTGTCTAATAGCACTTACCCAGAATTTTTAAATAGTTAAGAATGCAAGAATATACATACCCTAACGAATGAGAGGGACAAATGACCAAAAGAGTTTACAAATGTATCTAGTATTTTCTTCTAAATCATAGAATTATGGAGAGTTTTATAGAGTATTCTAGAATAGTATGTACAAGTATAAGATTAAAGTAAGCGTCGTGTAAAAGGTTCATCATCGTTGGATTAGTGACATGTAGATACATCTTAACCATTCATTGTGCTACATAGAAGTATACAAGCTAGTATTTTCATTGTTTTATATGAACTCAAGAATGGGTAAAGCTCACTCCATATTAAAAGAGAGAAATTAAGCACCACACGGGCTTGAATCGAAGAACACAATCCTAATGAAATCAAATTTAATAATTAAATGATCAGACGATGCAATCCATTAACCTATGATTCGTAAAAATGCTGGTGTAGGGTGAAGTGAAGATTGAAGAGAGAATAAATTATTAGGTGGTCTACTTATAATACGATGAAATTTTTTTTTAGTGGCTCAATAAAGAATCTTTTTACCTTTTGGATAAAAAGTGATGAAATTTTCTCTTTTAATGGCCTGAAAATGTTGCTTATTGACTTTTTTTTTTAATGACGGAAGAAATATGACCCCTAGTCTTTTCTTATCTAGTGAAAAGAGGCTTTACTTCACTCTACATTACTAGTGAAGTGGTCAGACAAACCCTAAAAACCCAACATTATCCTAGTAAATCAAATTGTAGAAACTTTGCATTCATCACACCAAACCTGTTCATTAATTCCTTGTTGAACCCATTTTACCATGAACTCGATGGAATTTAATTCCTCGCAAATAAACAGGCCCATAAAGTGCATTTAGGGCCCATTTTCTCCATCTCATATTCAAGAGAATTCTAAGCAATGTAGTTTAGCAATTTAAGGACACCAAACACCCCCTTTTTCAAAAAAAAAAAAATATATTGTTATTTAATTTCTATTTAAACAAATGGTTCAAGAATTCCTATTTGATTTCTAGGAATTAGTGGGGAAAGGGGCTCTAAAAAGGGGCGGAGTGAAAAGAATAAGTTGGATACAAAAGGACCCTGTCATGCGGACAATCATCTCCTATAGTGAGAGGATATTTTGATGGTCCCTTGTCAATCTCAACCCTTTTACCCCTTTTTACAAAGCCTATTTTCAAGCAAATCCAAGTAATTCGAAAGGAATTAAGCAATGGGTATAATACATTTTAATCTAAACTAACAAAGGCATTCTAAAATTAATAAAGGTGCTTAAATTCAACAAAAAATAATAAAAAACAACTGATATGGGAAAATGCAAAGGATTGCTTGGATGCGGAGAAAACAAGTGGAGAGTACAAATCCACCACCTCTCATCAGCCAAGCAATCCTTTTTCCAAGAACAAATGAGACTAAAAAAAAAAAAATTTACTAATGAGATTAAAACAGTGAAATTTGTGTTGTTACATGGCAAGGTCAAACAGGAAAAAGCAGTTAGACAATTCACTTTTGAGTACAGGGAAGCCTGCAACAGCTACAATGTGGGTTATTTTGTTTTTTCCTCGGGGAAAAGCAACAATCTCACTTCCACAAAATGCAGCTGTCAGTATAAAGACCATTCACAACTCACAATAAAAATGCATTAGTGGAAGGGGAAGACCAATCCTGCCTTAACCGTAGAGGCAGGAAAAGTCCACTGCAAATCAAATGATAAAATTATACAAACCTGATGAATTTTCTTTACCTGACTGGTAATATACACATCCACCAATTTAACATCTTAAAAACCTACATCTGAAGAACCCAAATGAGAGACATTACTGCAATAAAATTTTCGTCAGCTCCGAAGTTTCTCTCTCACGATGCACATTCCAGAAAAAGGGGACCAAGATTGATACACAGAAAGATAGTTGCAGCAAGAAATGTGGATTGTGGTTAATGGCCTCTTTGATTTAGTCAACAGCATCACCTAAATGATCATGGGCAGGTTCTCCCTCCGAACCACGCCGCTTCTTCTTGCCATCACCGTGCCTTGATCGCCTTGGGGCCTCATCTTCGCTCTCACTCTCCTCATTCCCAAAACCGTTTCCAGCACCAAATGAATCCCCATGATGAGCATTTGAAGCCTGTGGATACTTCATGTTGTCATCTACCCCATCGCCAGGGGGCACCATCTCTTGACGCTTGTCCCGGTCAGAATCAGGTGTGTATCTGTCATTCCTGTCACTCCCAGAGCTCCTCTGATCTTTCTTCACCATACGGCTGGTGCCATGAGATGGTGGAGGTGGAAGAGTCCGGAATGTAGGTGGTCCAATTGGTCGATTAGCTTGGGGAGCTACACCCGCCATACCCATCCCACCCATGAATGGAGCCCGACCTGCACCCATCATCATTCCATGCCCTCCAGGTGGAAAAACACCCATAGGTGAAGGCCGTCCATGAAACATCAGCCCAGGTGCAGGGCCTGCTCCCTCCATTGATGGGAAACTCTGATTCATTCCAAAGTTGCCAGGAAACCTGGGGCCCATGTGGCCATACGGGCCAAAAGCACGCGGACCTACACCATAGAGATCAGGCGTGACTCCCCCATAACCAAATCCATCAGCACCCATCATGACAGGTGGGAAGCCCCTAACTCCACCAGGAATTGGTCTTCCCCCATGGGCTAAAGGCATGTGCGAGGGCCACATCACTCCCCTTCCTCTGCCTTGGGCAGCATTGAGAGTTTGGCTAGAACTCTCTTCCTCTTCCTCACTTTCTTCTTCCTCCTCTTCTTCATTGTCCTCAAAGGGGACAATATCAGGGTTCTGGGCCCCATCGTCTGGATTAACCCCTTTTGCCTTCTCCTCCTCCCGTTTTAACTCCGCTGCCACTGCAATGGCCTGAACAAATGTTCTAGCTCAATTAATATTTGCATTCTAATTTCTTCATAAACATCCAGAGAGAGGAACAATATGGTATTGAAGAATTTTGGTCATGTGAAGACTGAAGACTGATTCAATGATCTGGAGCTCACCACAGATTATAGATGCTACCAGATAGAAAGATGATTCCAGTCCTTAGATCGACATGACAGCCAATAAATAGATGGACAATACTAATGGTACTACAACTCTTGCAGCAACCCCATCAAGTATGGGATTCAGTTGGTCGCTGATCAACGTCACTAAGATCATGGATCCCCACGCATACAAAATCAGTTACCATTTTGAGGACCATCCTTCTAGGACTTAATATTTAAGCTTTCAGAAGACAGTTAAGTGGATAGTGGTAACAACTAAAATGGTTAAAATCATTCAAGCATTGAGCTGGAAGGGTAATAGACACAAAAAGATAGCTACATACATGGAAATCACTGATTACGATCAACATGGACAGCCAACCCCAGAAAAGCGTTACTATGTTAGAAGATGATGGTGATTGAAATAGCTTATTTGATTTTTCTATTTTCTATCTTTGATAGGTAACGTGACTTAATATTCAAAAAAAAAAAAAAAAGTAACGTGACTCAAACCCACACCCTTGTGGTTCCGGCAATGGGCACCTTCCAACTGTGCAATGGACTTTTGTCAAATCACTTATTTGATATCATTAAGGGAGAAAAAAATGGGATTTTCAAGTAGCCCAAAAATAATAGGGAACCCGATCAGAAAAATAATAGATTTACAAGGGCAAAGATAATTTTAAAAAATTGCAAGCAAATTAAAGCAGTGTGCCAATGAGATTAGAAGTATCTGATTAATAAATTAGACAGAACCAAAGTGCACAGGAAATCTAACCTGCTTCATAGTATAATTCCCAAAGGCCAAAAACATCACATTTTTAAGTACCAAAGATTTTCAGCTGTTCACAAATTTCAAATTCCATGTTCCTAAGTCCGCAGTTTGTTTAGGGCCAGTAGTAATTGTTCCACACAACTGATGACTTCATACTTACACTTGATAAAATTTGTAATGGTAATAAAGTCATCCAGTTTTTTTTTTTAATTTTATTTCACTCCGATTTTGTGAATCACTCAAATCCCAGAGGAAGAAAAAGAGAAAATGAGTCACAAATGCTTTCCAAATTCCAATACATACACACCAGGGTTTTTAAAACCAGACTCAGAGGCAACTCAGTCACTTCGAGACGAGTTGACTCATCTGAGTAGGGCCGAGTCACGCCATATATTTATATATGGTAGATGCTCCTATGAGAGATATATCTCACCTTATATGAGAGATAGGAGTGGGGGCCCTCACATTTAAGTTGTTGGCATTGGATATTGATGTGAGGGTCCTATATATATATAAATATATATATATGGGAGGTGCTCCTATGAGAAACACTCTCACCAAGTTTATGAGAGATGGGTGGGGGCCCTCACTTACATATCCACTCTCACTAACTTAAATGCAAGGACCCCCAACTTAAATGCGAGGGCCCCACCCATCTCTCACCAACTTGGTGAGAGTGTCTCTCACTAGAGCACCTCCCTATATATATATATATATATATATATATAAAAAAGAGAGAGAGTACTCAAAAGATTAAAAAGAAAAAAAAAACGATATCCCATGCATTAAAGAGAATCCATTTTAATTATTTACAATGAATTTAAGTAAATAATAGGTGGTTGCATTTAGTTTCCATTTAATCGGATGAACATTACCTCTGATTTTTCTAATGTTTAAATCATCTAGAGAATGTGGTTTTTTGCTTCCAAGATAAATTCAAAAGGACCCCAAAAAGCCTCCAACATCATCTAACAGCAAAAATAGTAGTTTTGGCCTTTTCACAATAGGACTTAGCCGGACTCGACTTGGGGGTGACTCGATTTCCATGGTTAACATGATTTGCATCAATTATCAGGGAGTTTATCCATGGTGAACATCTTGGGCGTGTGTTTAAATATCTGCAATGATATGTTTTAAATGATTAGGGATGGTAAAAATGGAAGAATATAACTGTCGTATTGAAGTGTTTATTCACATCCATGGTAATTGGTAAATATGATCACATCAATTATCAGGGAGTATATCCATGGTGAACAAGGTGTGCGCGCGCGCTTGTTATCTGGAATGATTCTTTTGTATGAATTATTAGGGATGGTGAATAGAAAATAACTGTCATATTAAAGTGTTGTTACTTGATTCAGCACTCCCCCACACAAAAAAAAAGAAAAAGAAAAAGAAAAGTGCTGTACTTGTTAATGAAAGAAAAAGTTTAACAGGCATCTGAATCTCAACTTCACAATATCCTGCAAATTAAAACACGATATATATAACAAAGCAACTGGCATACCATGAGTTCACTATCTGGTTCAAGATAAAGCAGGGATGCCAACTGCTCACCGATGGAAGGCTCCAACTCCTGGCAATCTCGGCTTATCTGCCATTATACAAATAATATGAGTGCAGTAAAAGACATATCTGCCATTATATTATATGGTAAAAGACGAGATCACAGCTAACTTTTCAGAACTGCTGGATAACCATATGCTAAGCACAAGTAGGAGAGTAAAAAGCCTCCTAAATAAAGAATATATTTCCTTGACTTCATGCAAAGATGATGATATAGATTTCTGTAAAAGCCCTCAAGCAGTCCATATTTTATCTTGTGCTGATGCAGTGCATGTGCTACATCTAAGCTAGACCATGTTGATGCCTTTGTCCAGAAAAGATGGGCCACTCACCTATATGTTAAATGTGGACCAGGAGAATTCTATTAGATCATCCATCTACATGATTGGCCCACCTGACGAGCTAATAGGCCACCTTTTTTAGCAGTGCAGATACACAATAGGGCCAACCTAAGGAATAGCAAGAATTTTGCCGACTCAGGCTGGTGCATGTAGGTTAAACAAAACTCATTTTAATGTATAAACTCAGCTCCAACTTCAATGCTGATCACTGGAGACCCACCCAGCCCCCACCCCACAAAAAACAGTACCACCCCTAATGCTGATTAACACTGTTTTTATTGATAAATGGCAATCGTTTATATAAGCATGTGTCTACCATAGGCTCCTATCTAAAGAAGAAGAACATTGCCAAACAGGAATGCTAAATAATATAAGCATGTGTCTACCGTACAAAAAAAAAAAAAAACCTGTACTGGCTCACACCATACAAAAAGTTAGATAATCAAACTTTTGACACAACACTTGCAAGCAAATACTTGCATTTTCTATTAAAGCATGTTTTTCAATTTCATCATGATCACCATGAGGCAAAATGGTGCAATTGTCCCTTTAACCAAAGTAAGGGTGAGAAACAGTAGAAAAGGCAGAAAACTATATGCCTTAAGCAAGTTTAAGACATCAACCAACCAAAATAATCACTCATTTGTATTCCACCACCTCACCCCAATATAAAGAACACCTAGACTAAGGCAGCGCTTGGATGAGGAGAAACAAATCAGGGAGAAACTCCCAAGCATTTGCAGCACGCTGGATGTCCCTTCTCATTATTTAAAGATCAAGAAATGTTCATTAGTTAGACACCAATGCTAATGTTGCAGATATTAGTAAGCAACTGCTTAGAGGCTCAAGCAAAAGACGATGGTATCAACTGCACTTGGGGCCCACATCATATGTGGTGGAGCATGACATTTCTCTCATTTTCCTTTCCTCTCTGGTCCTTATGCTATAACAGCGATTATCCTTTTATTAAGAAGATAATAATAATAGTACAAATTTGATGGACGTCAAGGTTTACTGGTCACACTCACATCTCAGGCCATCTGCCTCATCGATGTTGACTCTGGCAAAGAGTGCCTGTCACCTTAAACTCTTGTCAGCGTGCATTGGAAATCATGGCCAGCTAGAGAATGCTTCAACTCTAGAGAGGAGGAATTGGATATAGCACTGTCGCATGTCAAATTTGTTGAGATCCACTAACGCATACAATGAGAATCATAAATTGGTGATCCAGAATGTTGATGATATGAGAAAATGTTCAGAAACCCCAATTTTAAAGATCTTAACCACCCATCCTTTGGCTCGTTTTTTCTTGACAACTGCATTTCAGTTCTTAAACATCCATATGTACACGTTCATTAAAGTTTTAGGATTGCCCAACTAAGTAATTCTTAGACTATCATCCAAAGTTGGGCCACCAAATTACTTCTTGGATCACTGAACCATACGTTCTGCATGGACAAGAAATTGTACATTTTCTGCAGTACAGGACCTTCTAATTATTGTAAATAAATCAAGGGATAATCTAGACATGTTTCTTATGTCTCCTTATAAATATGGTACTCCACAAGCATGTGGCAGAATGCAGATGGTCCTAACCACCAACACTCTGTTTGCATCTTTTATGTTGTCCCAATAACTAGCGTTCTTGCTTTGCCTTAGAGACAACCATCGTCATCATCATCAAAGCCTTGTCCCAACTATGTTGGGGTCGGCTACATGAATTCTGTTTCTCCATCCCAATCTATCCTGAGCCAAATCCTCAGATTAAGTTGCACGTCTTCATATCTACTTTTATCACGGTCGGCTACATGATGTCTGTTTCTCCATCCCGATCTATCTTGAGCCAAATCCTCAGATATGTTGCACGTCTTCAGATCTATTTTTATCACCTCCATCCATATCCTCTTCAGCCTACCCCTTCCCCTTCGTGGGCCATCAACCTACATAGCCAAACTTTTCCTTATCAGTGCCGTTGTTGGCCTATGTTGGACATGCACAAACCAACTCAAACGTTGCTCTAATTTTATCCTGTATTGATGCTACCCCTAAATGCTCTTGAAATGGTAGAACAAATTATCCATCATCTTACAAAATGTATGGCCCAAATTTATAGCTATAGCATTAGATCTTTAAAGGAGAATCTTCTCCAACCATACAACTAACGTGATGGTTATGGCACTCTCCCACAATGGTGAATATTCTGGCCATTGATGTGAGGGGTGCTATGCAACTAGAACTTCTTTAATGTATATTGTATGTATATCATGATTTTGACCCCACAACTCCAGCATGGTGGTAGAAAGGTTAAGCCATCCATCTCAATGATGAAATTTAAACCCCCAACTGCCAGATGGAATTATTTCAAGAATCTTCATCACACTAAATATTCATGAAAATTTGTTTAATGTAATTGGGCATGTGATTATATCAATTGTGTCCAACCTAAATATCAGTTTCAGGTTAGTAATATCTAGCCAACATTTCTGCAAGTCAAGCCAGGATGAAAGAAGTATGCTACATATAATAACTCTTCTAGCATGAGAAAAATAACAAAGATCTACTATAGAATTTCTCAAAATTAAAAAGGTACCCTGAAGTTTCATGCCTTACCTTCACTGGCAAATTCTCGTTGTATGGATTTCTCAAATGGCGAGTCTTGATAAAGGATAGCTCACATAACTGCAATCAAAAGTTTCAAGCAGGCAGTTGGAGAGATAGGAGTATAAAGAGGACAACACAAAACTATACAATATTTGATTGAACCAACTGCTTGGCACTAAAAAGTACAGACCATACTAGTGAGTCCCATCTTTTAACTTCACAAACCATTCTTAACGTAGGCTGCCATTAAAGATGGAAAAATCTCCCCTGTTATAAACATAACTAACCAATTCTCTCCCCATGTTAAATAGTATTTCACTGACTGGAATTGTCAATTTAGAAACTACCGATCAGATGGTTATAATCATCATTTATGGGAAACACTACAGCATGCATTAGACCGTAATAGAACGCACCCAGAAGTTTCTTAAAAGTGGTCTAGAAGTAGTAGTACTACTTACCTTTAACCATTTGACCGAGAAATTCCGACCAAAATGTGCAGTCCCATGTGCATATTTCCAGTTTCCTCCACCAACAGATCCACCAATTTTTGAAGTCATCTTTGCACATCCCTAAGAAGCCAATAAACAATTGAACACCATTAAACACCAAAACCCAATACACAAACTTGGCCAAAGTTCATAAAATTAAATCAGGCCAAAATGAGACAGCGCTGCAATTTAAGTGGGCCTACTACCTGAAATATCCTCCAAGGAGCGAAGCACTAAAAATCATAAAGGGATGAAATAAATCAAATGCATGCATACAACAAATTAGTGCCTATTGCTAGTTGCGCTTGCTGCTCTGCATTTTTAGGAAAATACAAATTTTTTTAATTATTATATTCTACATTAGGAATTTATCATGATTCACGAGATGGTAGGTGGGTCTAAAGAATTGCATTAGTCAAAAAATTTGGCTTGTCTTGATTTTTATGACTTTTGGGGAATTTATAGGATCTTTTATGTTGAGGTTCATGACTATTAAGTGATACAGAGGCAGGGGCAAGGAAAAGTAATCCAACACATTTATTTCAGATTCAACTGCCGGAAAGTGAAGATCAGAGAGGCAAGCATAGATTGCTCAAATTAAAGATTAAAGACAAGTCCTCGATGGACCAGTACTGCAATGGATGGCAACATTTAGCCTCAACAATCAGTACATTGGATTCGGAACTGACATGATATGACTTTTGCTTGTGCTTAATCATCCTCAGGACCTCAGGGGTCATTTGACGATTTAAAGGAGAAGTTGTAGCACGAAGAGATTGAGGTATTTGAAGGAAATTTTCAAGTCAAGTTAGTATTCCAAGATTGGAAGGGGCGAACAGATCCCCCCTTTCACCCTCGGGGTTTATTCCCTCCGGTTCCCTAAAACCGAAGGGATGGTTCGATCGGGCAAGACAACAGAGTTGGTCGTGCTTCTCCTTACGGGAACCACTTCCCTAACCAAGTTTTATGCTTATGCTATTGCTATGTCATCCTGACAAAAATGGTGAATTCTCCGTCAGAAGAATCAGTGAATAATTGATAGGGAACTAGAGAGGATAATGAGGTGTTTCCTTCTATTTGGAAAAATGGAACTCCTCCAAGACTTCGAGCTTTCATGTGGGCAGCTCTCTAGAACAAAGCTTTCACAGTTGGTAATTTGCAACGGCATCAGAAGGTGATTGATAATGTTTGGCAGCCTCTGTTTAAGAAGTGGAGAGGAGGTAAACCATCTCTTTGTCCTTTCACCTAGTCATTTGGACTTGTTTCTTGCTGTTGTTTGAAGTTTTATGAGTATGGCCTATAGAACATTAAAGCAGTTCGTAGAAAATTGGTGGCTCGGATACATTAACCAGCATAGAGTCATTTTTTGAAATTGTTCTGTGGCAGGGTGTTTTTTTAGCCATATATTCAATGATAAGTCAATACAATAAGTGGAGTGGCTGGGAGGTTTCTGTCAGGAGTGATATCTTGGGTGAAAGTTCAATAGGAAGTTTTAGGAAGTTTTGGCTTTCCTTGGTCAGAAGCTTGAAGGTGTTGGGGGGACAGCTGCAGGGTGTTAATTATGTAGATTGATTTTATTTTGGTATTTATGCCTTAGTTGGGAGAATTCTTTTTGTACATTATCTCTTTAATATATTAAATCAGTTAACATTTAAAAAAGAACTTGGTCACAAGCCTTGTAATATAAACTCTTTCTTCGTCAATGCCCAAAGGGCACAATCAAATGGATCAACCTTGATAACTATGTTTAAGACTACATAAAGTTTCCAAAAAATTCTCTTTCTCATAAAAAGGCAAATGGAGAAGAGGCCATATGATATTTCCAGTTTTGTTAGAAAAATCATGAGGCAACCATAAAGAGACATCGAGTCCTTCCTTTTTTTGTTAAAAAACCATGAGGCAACCATCCATTGATAGTATCACTAGAAATCTCTATAGCAAATGTATGGAAGAGATGGAAGTAGTTCCAAAAGGTTGCAGTGAAATTGCAAGTTAGAAATGTGGAAACAGATGAAAGTAGTAGTTCCAAAACGCTGTAGTGAAATTGGAAGTAAGAAATGTCAGAAGTCATGTAGGACTGATAAGTAATTCTAGAAAACTACAAAGACTGTTTGAAATTTTAACAAACTATAGTGATTAAGATTTTTATTCATATATAAACTGATCTGGTCGCCCAATCCTCAAGTAAATAACCGGCCACATCTTCTCTGAATATCTTTCTTCTCACACTTTTTCTCCTCTTTTCTTCCTTAGTTTTTTTCCCTTTCTTCTCTTCCTATCAATTTTATTAAATTGAATGTTTCAACTAAAAATGGGTAAGCCCCGGCGTATCCACCTCATCCTTGTACATAGCACACCAATTAGGGAGTTAAATCTCGACAGTTCAGATATTCAAATGTCATTTTCTCATTGGCAATTGCCATCTAGCAAAAGGCCTGAACCCTATGCATGGGACTTCGTCCCACACTTTAGGGGTCATTTGTTTGCGGTCGTTTACATATGTAAATGATTACCATGCATAACAGTTATTTATGCATCATCATTGTTATCAAGAAAAAAAAAGTTACGCATCATCACATTTGTGTGCACTCACTTACACATCACATGCATAAATAAGGTCAGGTGTGAAAATAGTGTGTAAATAAGGCCGTTTGCACAACAAAATTCTCACACTTGAATAGGTGTGAAAATCACTCACATCCCTTGCAAAAGGCGCCTGTACAGTTCTTACATGGTGATTGCATTCTCATGGTGCCCATCAAACACCTTTATTTCTTTAAAATTCTTATGGGCCCCATATTTGTAATCTGAACCATTCAATTTGTTTATTGGACTGAAAACTCCAAGATCTTGAAGCTGATCATCTTAAATCTCCATAGACTTTGAATAACTTGTGAAAAAGCCCCAACCTAGAAGTCTAATTTTCTGCACTTCTATGGCCCCCCAATTCATGCTCTGAACCATTCAATATTCTTGCAATAATGGTAAATATCAGGATGTTTAGTTTCATATCTTAATTATTCAAGGATTTTGAGAAATTTGAGAAAAACGTCAAAAAAAACCCAAATAAATCTAAAGCCGTTGGATGTACTGATTTACGCATGTGAAAATGTTGATTTTGACAAACATGGTAATAATGTGTTTCGCATGTGTAATATTTGCATATGCAACATTTGCACGTGTAACATTTACATATGGAAAATCCATTTTCCTATCATGTCTAAAAGGAAGATGAACCTTAGAAAAAGGAGGAATTATTTTCTGTTCTTCCAAGTTCGCTAAATAAATATTTCATTAAGAGTTCACCATTCAAATTCTATTTCCATTTGCCATTGTCATCTCTTTTTTCTATAACGGTAAATTGTATTCAAAGAAAGAAGAAACAAAAAAAGAACAACAAACAGGAATAAAAAAACACAAACAGAAGCTAAACATCAAACGGAATGTGAAGTCGAAAAACTCCTTCCCTAGCTAGACCATTTGCCAAAGAATTAGTTTCACGAGGAATATGAAGAAACGAAGCTCCTAGATGAGAAGAAATATCTTGCACCTCCTCCACCAAATCA
Source organism: Umbellularia californica (assembly GCA_028538565.1). Lineage (NCBI taxonomy): Eukaryota > Viridiplantae > Streptophyta > Magnoliopsida > Laurales > Lauraceae > Umbellularia > Umbellularia californica. The sequence continues at coordinate 7,587,089 of JAPQWN010000006.1, read as the reverse complement.
GCTAAAGTCCACGGATGAGAAGACTTCCCAGAACCCCATTGAATCGCAGAGAAAGAATTACCTTCAATAATTGCATGAAAGCCTCCCAAATGACATAATTCACGGCAGCCCACCAATAAGCATACATCTTTGGAATCGAAAATTCATTCAGCCTAGCCACTAGGTTAACTGGTTGATGAAAGTTGATCTCTTATTCCACTTGAGACGTTTGGCTTATATCATGCCCTACAGGCTAACAATGAAGCTGATTCTCTAGAGCACAAGAAGGGATATACACTAGACATCTTTGTCTGTTTTGAAAATTGAAATTAGGTGCTGTTGTGACATTGACTAGTGTTCTCTGCATCAGTGCCTTGTAATTTGCACTGTCCTTTTTAGGAACTGATTTTTAATATTTAAAAAGAAAACGCACGTCAAATCAAAGGACCGATAACCTACTCCACAATGCTTTCCTTTCTTGTCCAAATCTTCACCGCCATCTTGAACAATAGGATTTTGATGATCAGCCGTATGTTGATTTGTGAAGTTGTACTCAATGACTGGGATTAGATATCAATGCAGGGTTGAGACTTAGAATGTAACAATCAAAAAATATTTCTATTGATTAGAAAAATAGTGTTCATAGGAGACATAAGAACAAAAGAGGATACTTCATTAGCAAAGCATGCTTTTTCTTTCGTAGAATTAGGGTGGTGGAGGTGAGGAAAGCCATAAAACAAATGAAGAACGGAAGGGCTACGGGTCCAGATGACATCCTAATTGAGGCTTGGAAATGCTTAGGAGAAGTTGAGGAGATTTGGTTAACTAGACTCTTCAGTAAGATATTAATGACAAAGAAAATGCCGGATGAAAAAAAAAGAAGTTTTGTAGTACGTATATATAAGAACAAGGGAGATATACAAAACTGTACCAACTATGGTGGGATTAAATTTATGAGTCCTACTATGAAGCTATGGGAGAAAGTAATGGAGCAAAGATACAGACAGAAGACAAAGATATCTGAAAATTAATTTGATTTTATGCCAAGGAGGTCAACGATGGAAGCTATCTTCTCAATTAGGCAATTAATGGAAAAATATCGAGCGAAAGGGAAAAATCTGCATATGGTCGCCATCGATCTAGAAAAGGCCTACGACAGGGTACCTATAGATTTAATTTGGTGGGTTTTAAATAAAAGGAATGTTCCAAGAGGTTATATTAAAATTATTAAAGACATGTATGAAGGAGCAATAATGAGTGTGAGAACTACTTGTGGAGAGACGGGGGAGTTCCCAGTGACCATAGGTTTGCATCAGGGGTCAATCATAAGCCCTTATCTCTTTGCACTGATTATGGATGAGTTAACTACTATGGTCAAGAAGAATTGATGCAGTACGGATGGTTAAAAGAACCATGGGCCCATATAATGGACCCAGCCATCCAACCCAGTTCATTGGGTTTAGCCCACAAGCCCAATTGACCGAGAAGCTACTGTGGCATGCTATTTTTATCTTAAGTTTATTTAACTAGGATTGTTTCTAATTTATGGATTAATTAGGATTAGTAGCTTTCTATTTTAGAGTTCTTATTACATTATAAATAGAGAAGCCCTCCATTGTAATAGGTATACTTATTACCAATTAAATCAAGAGTTCTTTGAGTTATCATAAGTTTATGGATTGTTCCATGGTTAAGTTTGTGCCCTAGTGGCTGGAATCCATCTTTGGATTCGATCAATCCTTCGGGAGATTGATTTATCACTCGATCGCGGATCTTGACTGCACCAATTATTGATCTATGGCTCGATCGCGGATCTTGGTTGCACCAAGAGGTACTTGGTGTATGTTATTTGTAGATGATATAATGTTGATAGGTGAATCAAGAAATAGTGTGAATGCAAAACTAGAGACATGGTGAGAGGCTTTAAAATAAGTCATACAAAGATGACGGAATATATGGATTGTAACTTCAGTGAGCATATAGAAAGAAACGAAACAACTGTGAGAATCTAAGACCATGAGATACCACAAAGTGATTCTTTCCGTTACCTTGGCTCTATAATTAGTAAGGATGGGGAGATTGATTAAGATGTTGAACATAAGATAAAAAGCAGGATAGGATGGTTAAAGCGGAGACTTGCTTTTGGAGTGCTTTGTGGCCAACGAATGCCAACAAGATTGAAGGAAGAATTTTACAAGACAACGATTAAACCAGCTATGACCTATGGAGCAGAATGAATTTTTTTTTTTAATGGTGAATTGTATTAATCAAAGCAAAGTAGTTCAAAAGGTGTATACTGGAATGCAAGGAAAAATACAAGGGAGATAGAGAAAGAAACCATCCAAAAGAGCAAGAGAGGAAACATAGAGCCTCCTAAGCAGGACTAAGGCCCCAAAAAGGAAAACAATAAAAAGTTAAGAGGATACTACTTCCCTCCATTTAAACATCACCTCCATAGGCACTCCCCAAAAATTTGGCAACATAGAAACCCATGAAGCAGTGAGGAATCTAGCTTTTGTAGCAACAACTACAGAGGGAGATGAAAATTTTTCAAAGCAACGCCTATTTCTTTCCTTCCAATTTGCCCAAATGTTAGCAATAAAGGACGAACGCCAAAGAAGATTTTCTCTCTTGGACTAAAATCCAAACTTCCAAGCATCAAAAAGCTCCAAAATGGATCGAGGGAGGACCCAGCTACAACCAAAACAATCAAGGGTAGAGGTCCAAATAGCTCGAGCGAACCTGCAATTAAGCAAAAGATGATCCACAGTCTCCTCCGCCGAATGTTGGCCAATCAAGAAGCAACATATACACAAAATGGATGTGGCAAAGATGAGAATATTGAGGTGGATGTGTGGTAAAACTAAGAAGAATAAAACTAGAAATAAGCGCTTTCAAGAGCATTTAGCAACAAAAGGGGGTAAAATTAGATTTGAGATGGTTTGGGTATGTACAACGTAGACAAGCAACGACGCTAATAAGGAAAAGTTTGGCTATGAAGGTTGATGGCCCACCGAGGGGAAGGGATAGGCCAAAAAGGCCGTGGATGGAGGTAATAAAAATAGATATGAAGACGTTTAGCTCATCTAAGGATTTGGCTCAAGATAGATCGGAATGGAAAAACAAAATTTGTGTAGCCGATCCCAACATAGTTGGGACAAGGCTTTGATGATGATTATTAGAATAATAGCGTTTCAATTATTTTAAGCATTGAATTCCTAATTCTCTTCTTGAATAAAACATGGGACACGACTAATGATCTTACCGACAACTACACTTCTCTCCCGTGATAAAGACCAACCAAATATTCAGAAAATTTTTATAAAAGAAGCAATAAATTAAGGGATAGAAAGAACTACCTGGAAATGACTAGTTCGATTGATAGAGAATATCAAAATCACGTTCTCTGATGAGTCAAAAGCTTCATTAAGTTTAGCCTCATTGCTTCTTTGAGTTGCCCAAACTCCTTGTTGTACTGAGAGTTCCAGATTTTCTCGATTGCAACTTTTTACAATGAAATACCTAATTGTTCATGTCAGAATGACAAAAGTAATTAGAATAACAGTCTGTTTTAGCACATAAATCAAGTATGCACAAAATGCTATCTAACATGCTAACTGCATAAAAAAAGCTGCAGGATTCATCTCAGTAATTGGATTTGAAAAGATAAAGTCTACGTATTTAATGAGGAAGATAACTCCAAATAAGTAGTCATGAAGACACATTAGCTCATTCCCAAAGCCAGCTTGTAAGCAAAAAATTATGAAGGCACCAAATTAAGGAGAGTTCAACCTAAAAGGCCATAATCACAGTAGATACAAATGGCTGTGGAGGTCACTGTGGTGATTAAAGGATGAATCAGAAGGACCCTGGAGGCTGGAAGCATACATTATTTTCCAAATATAGGGTCGATAACAATGGATGGATGACTGAGTCTGCAGACTCAAGACTCGGCCTTATGGCGTGATATAATAAAACAAAGGTTGATTTTCGTAAGCATACCTGCTGCAGGGTCAGAATAAGAAAAATGATTCATTTCCAGACACAAGTGTAGCTGGGAAACCAGTATCTCGTTCATTGCCTCCATTGGGTCTTTATAGAAAGCACACGATGGAAGGTGCTTCAATAACAATTAAACCATAGTCCAAGATCTCAAATCACTAGTCAGGTATCATTTCATATCCTATGCAATGTTGACTAAGCAATCTAAAGGGATAGTTAGATGCTGAAACAAGGTTGTTTCTGATCTTGATCATATTCATCCAAAAGCACCCCCATGGTCTTCCCTGCAACAAGGTTATTAGATCTCAAATTTGATATTAGTCCTATCAAGAAACTAAGTCTTGGATCAGATGGGGAATTTGAGGGGATCAAATGCTTTTCCAATCCAGAAGGATTCCAGACAATAAACGATGCAAAAATTTATGGGGATGGTTATATGAATTATGGAAGTTGTTCATCTCCATTGCCCTATTTCAGTTATAGTTGTCATTGTCAATTCCGTTCCGTTTCGGTCGAAATTAGCCATTACGTTCTGCAATTGACCTAGGGAGCAACGGAATGCCTCCCAAAAAGTTTCTGGGCCCAATTCTGGTCTATTCCGATCATTCTGGTCCTCCCAATTCCAATTCCAATTCCACTCCATTCTGGCTCATGTTTCATACTTCCATTCATATGTAGAGAAAACTAGAAAATAATCAATTGTAAGTATAGTTTAATTTTAGTGAGTATGAATTTTTCGTATTATTTTAGCATTGAAATGCTTTTTCAATTTTAAGTGTTCTTTTATATAGATTTTTTTTTTCATTTTTCTATCGCGTCATTCCCAGAATGGAATATTGGAATTAACTGGAATGCCAAAATGTTCTAGTAGAGGGTCAAACCAGAATGGGGACCAGAAGTCCGGAACAAAACTGAAAACTATGATTTAGTAAAGGGGCAACATTGGGTGAACTTCAGGATGAAATGTCCCATGGAGAATTCTAAGCCCGTTAGATGAGTTGTGAGACACCTCAATGCCAAGACATCTCGTTCAACCACGCGTTGAAAAGAGTGAGCAACCTTGCAAACAATGTAGCAAAACAAGGAATATTTCCCCCATTGTACTGGCCTTGTTTGGGCCCTACTGTCAATAAAATCTTATTTACCATTAAAAAAATTGTAACATAAGATTTCTAAAATTAGCTTCCAATCTTTAGAAACCCCATATGAAGTATTGAAGTGTTACAAGTTCAAAAAACAAGAGAGAGGGATGAGCAAAAGAACCTGGAAGGAATTACTATGAAAAAAACATTCTAAATTGCACACAGTTACAAAGACCAATGCTTTAAATTGGGCTTCGTGGAAAAGGTGGAAGTAAACAATGCAACCCAGATGTATGGGATAACTGGTAAGGCTTCGACGGTGGTTGATGCAGCCTGAGAATAGACCAAACCCGCAACGGGGATTTGGTCGGATCCAGATGGATTCGAAGCAGTCAATAACGCACGATGAAACACAAACACAAGCCAAGACTCAGTTCTTATATTCAATAATCAGAGGTGTCTCATAAGGGATTTACATATTTATAGAAAAGATCAAATAGTATTTCCTACCACTAGGACTCTAATTGCTAAACATAAAATTCTGTATCAGTCAAATACTATAGCAAATAGGAAACTAGCTACTAGGATAACTTCCCACAATCAGTCGGCTACTCCCCATTAGGATTTGTGGGCTGATCCAATGGGTCGGGTCAGGTTGACCCAATTAGCTCATGGGTCCGACCCAACAGACTTGGGCCTGCTCGACCTGCACCAGTTCTCCTCACCTTGGAAAAACTTGACTTCGGCGAGTGTAAAAATTGATAACGCTCATATAGGTCTGGATTGCGCTGAAAATCAGTAGCGGTGATCCATGAGGCATCCGATTTACATATTTATAGAAAAGATCAAATAGTATTTCCTACCACTAGGACTCTAATTGCTAAATATAAAGTTCCTACATCAATAAGGAAACTTAGATGATTCAAATACTAAAGCAAATAGGAAACTAGCTACGAGGATAACTTCCCACAATCAGTCAGCTACTCCCCATTAGGATTTGTGGGCTAATCCAATGGGTTGGGTCAGGTTGACCCAATAGCTCCTAGGTGCAGCCCAGTAGACTTGGGCCTGGCTCGACCTACACCAGTAGTGATAGTATTTTTTTGAATAGCTAATAATAATATTTATTACCGATTTCAAGAAGATGAATGACCATGAGAAAAAAAAAAAAAAAGAGGAAAAGGTACGATGTCGATTATACATCCATCTTGCACCCGCAACAATCATTTACATTGCAACTATTGTGCATTATCATATTGTAAGTCAAAAGTTCATTGGCACAAGAAAATTAGATCAAATAAAGATTAACAATTTAATACATGATAATACAACTTAACAAACAAAAGATAAAAGAACCCACCCATAAAAAAGTGTTGGGGAAATCCAACAAATTACAATGAAATTATTCTCTTTTGATATAAAAACAAGCTGAAAAAGACGGATATAAGATCCTTAAACGAAAAAAAAAAGATCCATGAGTATTTTCCCTTGAAAAAAAAAAGATGTCCTTTTGTATATGTAAAATAAATCTATCCCATGCATGTTCAAACTGTAAGGTCACTACTGGATGTTAAAACTTCAAAGAATCCAAGTCCAAATAGAAATCGAAGACAAAATAAAGACCCCGCCCACATATAGAGAAATACAAACTCTCTCCTATATAATAATTCACATAAGAAAATAATATGCAAAATTTTCATAAAGTAAAAGTAGTACAAGCAAAGTTGTCATATTATAAAAGTTGTATGGGCAAACTTGTCAAGTAAAAAACCAAAAGGTGTATGATTGTTTTAGGCATTCATGTATGTTGGAATTAGAAAAAGTTACCTTTTCATTGCTTTTCAAAAATAGGCAAAATGTCTTAAAGTTGATTGCATCAAACACATAGTTCACAATAACGGCCGTTACCGTTTCATAAGGCCGTTATGAAACAGTAACAGCCTATACCGTTACGATATTTACAATATAACGGTCATAACGGTCACGGTGTTAAAAAACAATGAAAACAATGGTCATAATGGTCCATAATGGCTGATATTTTGAAAATAACGGCCAAAATATCAGCCGACGATGTTTTTTTTTTTTATTTTAACTTTCTTTCCTCTTCTTTTTCATTTCTTTCTTTCCCAAACCATTTGTGGAGCTTCTTAAGACTATGTTAGAGCTTCCTATGCTTATTTTTTCACCAAAACTCAAGTGATTTGCAAGATTTTGTGGATTTCCATATAATGGTTTCTTCCCTTCACAACCACAATACCCCTATGTTCATACTCCAATGTTTTAATTAATTAATTAATTAATCTTGATGTAGTAGTAAATGTTACTTGAAAATTGAACTTCAAGCACAATTTACTTGGTTATTGAATAATTGAGTATTGTACATCTATACTACTACTAGTAGTTTCTTGACTTTAAGTGTTTAACACTAATAATTAATACAAAATTATGGTCGCAATGCCTACTGTAAAATTTATGATATTTGGACTTATTTTAATATATGCATGTAAGCCTATTTAATTCATAACAGTCTTTATAAGTGTCAAATAAGAATGATACGGGATGTAAAGGCTTAGGGGGGACCGATATTTTCCTTTAAAGTGTTTACTAATGGAGAAAGGTATTGTTTTCTAGCATTTTAGAATATTTTGGGTTTTTTGGATATTTTTTCAGATTTTTTTGGGGTAAAATAAAAATTAGTACTGTCATAGACCGCGAACCACGACCGTAAGAAACCATATACCAACCCAAAAGATTAAGCTCATAGGTGGAAGGCCCAAACAAGTATATATGAAGCCTTTCCAAAGGCATTACTTAAGCGATGTGGGATGTGGGGCTTTACTTTACCAACACTCCCCCTCACATGTAGGCCCAACAGATTTCATGGACGGGGCCGATCACGTGGGTTCCACATGAAACGACGGGATCGGAACGCGCTCTAATACCATGTAAGAAACCATATACCAACCCAAAAGCTTAAGCTCATAGGTGGAAGGCCCAAACAGGTATATATGAAGCCTTGCTAAATGCATTACTTAGGCGATGTGGGATGCGGGGCTTTACTTTACCAACAGCGACGACCACGGACTCCGATACGGCGTGATGGCGACCGCGATTTTGAACCATGATCAAACATCTACATGAACTTTGACAAATAGTCTAAAGCACTTAGGAGAAATCATCGGTTTTAAGTCAAATAGACAAGAAAAATAGCCTTATAACAGTCACTTGCATGCTTCCTTCCGGAACCCATCCATGATCACTCCAACACCCTCATCCTTCTTACAACTAACCCATCCCCCTCTCCCCCATAGAAGCTGGTCTACGCACCATGTATGGACCCACTGCATAGAAGATCTATAATCCACAAGCACACGTGTTCACACACATAAGTGCTAAAAAAATCATGCACGCCAATCATGGGAAAAGAGGGGCATATGAAGGTCTTTATGTGGATTAGGGGTGAGACAAAAATCATTCTAATCGGATGATATCACTGTAAATTTAAAGGTACCAAAACTTGTGTGGAGTTTTTGGGATTGAATCCATAACAGTTGATTCAGCATCAATTTGGAATGGCTACAAAAACCCATGGTGGTGTTTTAGAGGAGGAGAGGAGGCGGGGAAGCTTAGGTGTATAAGAGGATTTGGATTGATCTTAAGTGAGCCCCAATGGCCAATATACAGATTTGAATCCATCTTTTTTTCTTTTTTCTTTTTTGTTTTTTTTGTTTTTGTTTTTTGTCAGTTAGCTACATGAGAACTTGAACTCATGCACTCTCACTCACATCCATGTCCTCAACCAGCTCTACTACAGCTAAGAACAACTACATCCAGCTTTATTGTAGTTGGAACCTGTAAGTTTTTGTAAGTTTTTTCTTTAACCGTAAAACTATCTTTCACAGGAATAGTAAGATTCAAGTCAAAGCATTAATCCCAACATCAAATTAGAATTTGGAAGAAAAGATTTACACAACACATAAGATTAAAATTTATAAAAAAAAAAAAAAGATTCCATAAGATCTAAACTGAAGCATTGAGTTAGATAATATACAGCAAGATTTTCAGAACAATGATCAAGACTTGCAAATGCACTTCCTGTATTTTGCATGCAGCACATTCCACCACAGGGACATTCCCAGATCTAACAACTAAGAAAGACAAGACTAGTACTTATTCATAATGTTTTGTATAAATATCATGTTAATTAGGCCCCCATACAAATGAGAAACTTTAAGAGAATGGTTAATATCGAAATTAAAAAGTAGTTTTTTTTTTTTTTTCTCATAACATGACTTGAACCAGAAACTTCGTGGTTGTGACGAGCAATGACATAAAAAATTGTCCGCATTTCACATTTTCCCCAAACATTGCTATAGGTATGATTTTTGTATATTTGCCAATCAACCATAAAAACCTTCAATAATAAAGCTGATGCAGCCGGATTGGTAGAAGTTGCACGTAGGCAACTTCAAGCCAACACAATTGCTTAAAGGGTTCTACCAAAAAGGCAGAATTCTAAAAATATTATTTAAGTCTTTTTTCTTAATACATAGGTGGTCTTTAAATAGGTTTTTGGAGAATCCGAAGGAGGTAGTTTCCTTACGGTGCATGAATCTCCTCTCCTTAAACTAAAAACATACGTTTAATCTGGGCTCTACATAGGAAAACTAAATTAAACGGAAATAATTAATAAGATAATTATTCTAATAGATATACCCAAGCACATATGATTTATTACCTTGTTGGTCCTATTTACTTTTTGCATACAATTGGGCTCAGCCTATTTGACCCACCGTGGTCATGGGCTTGGGCCCACTGAATGAAGGCCTATCCCATGGCCTATTATCCAAATTGTGTTATGTGGCGGCCCCTTCATTCCAGTTCGGACGAATTTTCCAAATTCGTTCCAATTTGAATTCTGTGGTCATGATTTGTGACTTTTGAGGGATATATATAAACTCGAAACCCTAAGGTTGTGACGAATATTTGAAGCTTTAAACTTTATGATTGTATAATTTTATGATAATGGACCATGATAATGACATTAATTTGTTATGTTGACAACATTATTATTTGTTTAATAATACATGCCGTATTATGAGTTGATGTAGTAGAATAAAGTGAATGTATCAAATCACATTTTAAAATTTTGATATTAATCTTATATTTTTCTATATATACTTATAAAATTTAGATTTTTCTGAAAAATAACTCCCAAAAGTTTCACCAAAATTCAATATCGGCCAAAGCATTTCAGTTTAGAGGTCGAAACAGGTCCGAAACGAATTTCTCAACTATTCTTGGACATTTACTTGGGGCACATTTGGTAATAGGTGAGAAATATGTGATGAATTTGTAGTTAGAGAATTTCTCACCACTGCAAATTTGAGGATTCGTCACTGAGGATTTATACAGTTGAGGATTTCACATCAATATCAGTACATATCGGTGCATACAATTGAGAAGAGTTGGTATCGGTGTGTAAATCCGCATAACTGAGGATCTACAAATCATATGGGAGGGGGTCAGATCTGAAAATTCCTCAAAAATGAGGATTTCCACGGGGCTCAAATCCACGAGTATTTACAAATGCCAAAAGTGAAATTTTCAAATCCTTAGGGAAAACCAGCCAGAAAACCCCGAGGAATTGGTTGCCAAATGCGACCTTAATCTTTTTCTCGGACTAGATATAGATTCAGGATTTTGCTTCTTTTGATGGCCAAAATTTACTTGGATGCGTGATTGGTCCATTTGATGTTTCAATTGTTAAATTTGTACCATCAAATCACAATCTTCGAATATCCATCATTCATCCCCGAAGTAAAGTCAATGCGGGGAACGTCAATGGCTGGACCCTCCTGTGAAACCACCTAAACAATGTAATCGTCCTTTAATAAACTATATGACTCTTTTGGAACTATCATTACAATCAGATCCACCGCATGCTTGGGCTTGTTATTTACTAGGTCCACATCTTGAATGTCCTCTCTTCCCTTTTCTTGTTTTGCATCTTCTATCTTTTGATCGACACTGTCCAAAGAAAGAACTTCAAGCTCTATCTTCTTCTTGTTCTTCTGAAGTATGGTCAATCTTAGGAGCATTTGATGCTGCTTTATCTAATTCTGTCTTGGAGTCTTGTTTCCCTTGACCTTGCCTTTCTACATCACCCCCATTGTCGCTTGTCATAGTTTTCAGCTCTTCAATGTAGTCATGGCTTCTTCTAATGCTTCTTCCTTATGCTCCTTCAGCTCTGTTTGCACATGATCCATATTTGAGGGCCCCTTTGCATTTTCATTCAACACAGGATCAACAATTTGAAGATGTTCTCCGCATTTTTCTTCGATAGAATACATCAACAATTCTCATGAAGAGTCACTTTCGAGAGGATTTCCTTAATTGCATGGTGATGTAGAAGATAATGCATTTGAGTCAACAATAAGAACTCTTCTTTTTTGTTGGAACTTCCCAGCTTGAGACTTGAATTATCTTATGTGAGACCATCTAAGTTTGTCCTCCGCTTGGACAGCTTCATTATATACTTCTTGAGTGTTTCCACAGAATTTCATATTGTCTTGTATGTCCTATCTTAAACCTCAGATATAACCAGAAAATTGATGTGCACCACTCTCCTCTAGTGCACATAAGCAGTGCAGTTTTTGAAATTCGTTTCTTCAAACTAATGAACTGCTCAAAATAGAATGCATTCTCATAATATCAGTCTACATGTGTTTTTTTTTACAAAGTATCCTTTGACATGCATTCAAAGCTCCAATGTTTCACATGCTAATTTAATTGCAAAAAGGACATGTATAGTTTCAAAACGGTTTCATTCAGGGTTTACATTGGGGCAAATTGACGATAGGATAAACAAGTTTCAGAAGGATTAAAGGGTTGTTTTCAAGCAGTGACTGCTGACATTTGTATGTATGCAGAATCAGTATTTGGCAGAACGTGGGGAAGACTGGGTTTTAGTAATGGGTGGAAAATGGCCAATTTGAAGACTGATTTTAGGGAAGGCTTAATTGGGAAATATTTAAGGTTCGATTTTTTAAAAAGAAATTGGGACTGAAATGGGTGTTTTGGGACAAATTTGGAAACTGTTATGCAGATTCTGAAAATTGCAGATTATGGGGAAAAGGTTTAGGGTGGTTCAGCCAAGGGTTGGCTAGGGTTTGAAACGGGAATTAAGGATTAATTAGGTCAATAGCGGGAGAGGTTAGGGTTTTGTATTGGGCATATTTTTTAGGGACTCATAGAGCTTAACTTGATGGGAAAGAATTAATGGGTATTTTTTAAAGTAGGGTTTAGAGCCAAGCTTGGAGATGATTTGGGCTCAATTTGAAGGGATTTTGTAGGGAAAAGTTAGATTTTGTGATTGGGTATGGATTGGGGTTTATTTGGGACAAAGAATTGAAGGGTTTGATGGGTTTTGCGGGGTTGGATTTGAGAGGTTTTGTGGAGTGATGAAAATTGGGGCAAAAAATTGAAAAAAAAAAAAATGGAAATGATGGAAGAAGAAGAAAATCAATTCACAAAGATTCTAGTTGCTCTATGGGTGTCCACCAGTCCGTTATTTAAAGATTTCTCCATAGATCAGATAATGCACCATTGGAAGGAGATTGCTTCCTATTCTGTTGAGTCAATGTAGATATGTTTAAGGGGTTTCTTTCCTTTGTTTTGTTCTTCTTGTGCTTCTTTTGAGCAAGTCAGTATTATTCTCTTGTACTGTTTGCTGCTTTAATAAAAGTAACCATTTCAAAAATAAAAAAGAAAAAAAAGAAAAGAAAATCAATTCAAAAAAAAGAAAAGAAAATCAATTCACAAAGTAATTGACCCAGACCACTTCCATTAAGGATTACCAATCTGACAAAGCCAGATTGGTGAAGGATCCGCCCAAACGTAGACACCTTCAAGCCAACACAATCACTCAAAGGGTTCTACCCAAGGAGAAGGAATTGTGAAAATATTACTAAAGTCCTTTTTCTTACTTCATAGGTCTTTCAATATGCCTCTTGAGAATCCCAAAGAAGCTAGTTTCTTTATAGTACATGAATCTCCTCTCGTTAAAATAAAAGCATACATTGAATAAAGAAAATACAATGAATCCAGAATACTTAAATAGAAAAAATAAATTAAAGAGAAATACTTAAAAGGATAATTATTCTAATAGAGATACCCCAAGCACATATGATTTACCGCCTTATTGGTTGCATTGACTTTCTGCAAATAGTTGGGTTGGGCCTGTTAGACCAGATGTGATCTTAAGCTTGGCCGAGGAAATATCATGGACGTGGAGGGGGACAAGAACACCAAGCTCTTTCATCGGATGGCTAATGTGAGAAGAAAGTTCAATTACATTGGAAAGATTAGAAGGGGTAACACTATGTTTCATAAACCGGGAGAGATCAAGGAGGAAATTCCTTGCTTTTTCAAAAGCAGATGATTTTTTTAGACCAACGTTGGATGGTATTGACTTTCCAGTGATTCAGGATGACCTAAAGAGCTGGTTCGAAAGGGATTTTGAAGAAGAAGAAATTGGCACAACTCTATCAATATGTGCGGGTGATAAAGCTCCAGGACCCGATGGATTCAACTTCACTTTTAGTAAATCTGCTCGGGATGTCCTTAAAGAGGATTTTGGTCATATGTTGTCAGAATTTCATTCAAGAGGTAAATTGAACAAGGAGATTAATGCTACTTTCATTTGTCTCATTCCGAAAGTTCCACATCCAGCGGCTTTGCAAGACTTCAAACCCATTAGTTTGGTGGGGTGTATTTATAAGTTGATGTCAAAGATTTTGGCTAACAGATTAAAAAGGGTTCTCCCTGTTATCATTAGTATACATCAAGAGGCATTTATTCATAAAAGACAAATTCTGGACAGTATTCTCATTGCTCATGAACTCATAGATTCAAGGAAGAGAGATAATAAGGAGGGTGTTATTTTCAAAATTGATTTGGGAAAGGCATAAGATCATGTGGATCGGGATTTCGTAGATCATATGCTGGGCAGGTTTAGCTTTGGTGCTACATGGAGAGGGTGGATGACAGAGTGCATTTCTTCCACTTCTTTCTCTGTTTTGGTGAATGGTTCCCCATCTCGGCTTTTTGGGGCCTCTCGAGGCCTACAAGAAGGCATTCCCTTATCTCCTTTTTATTCACCTTAGTGGTAGAAGCTTTGGGTGGTCTCCTTTCAAAGGCAAAAGAGTTGGGTTTGATCACAGGTTTTGAAGCTGGTAGTGGGGGAGAGGTTGTCACACACCTTCAGTTTGCATATGACACACATTTTGTTCTCTTCTACAAGGTGGTATAAAATTGTGACATTGAAACGAATTCTGAGATGCTTTCAGTTAGTTTCGGGTTTGAAGGTCAATTTATCAAAAAGCTTATTGGTAGGGGTAAATTGCTTGGAGGACTTACAAATTCTGGCAGACAGATTGCATTGTAGAAAGATGACTCTTCTGTTTAAGTATCTTGGTTTGCCTAATGGGGCAAGCCCTAGGTCGGTGGGTTTTTGGGATCCGGTGGTAGAAAAGTTTGAAAAGAAACTATCTACTTGGAAGAGACAATATCTCTCCTTTGGTGGGAGGATTACTCTAATTAAATCTTCTTTGTCCAACTTACCAGTTTATTATATGTCACTCTATAGGATGCCAAAGGTGGTTATCAAGAAGTTGGATTGAATTCGCAGAAATTTTTTATGGGATGGAAATTGTCAAAAAAAAAAAAAAGGAAAATGCACTTAGTGAAGTGGAGTGAGGTGGTTAAGCCCAAATTGGCCGGGGGGTTGGGCTTGGTAGATTTGGATTTACAAAATTGGTCTCTATTAGCAAAATGGTGGTGGAGATATGGAGAAGAAAAAGGCGCATTGTGGAGGAGAGTAATAGTGTCTAAGTATGGGGAGGAGGTATGGGGGTGGGTTTCGAAAAGAGTCCCTAAGTATAGATTGTCAGGTTTTGGGGTTGTCATTTCTAATTTTGGGGATGAGTCAAATGTCAGGGGGAAAGTTTTTGTTAAAGGTTTGGGCTTTTATGTGGGGGAGGGGGATACTGTTCGTTTTTGGTATGATGATTGGGTGGGAGTTGGTCTCTTATGCCTTTTGTTCCTTACACTGTTTAGGATTGTGTCCAACAAATAGTCTTCGGTAAAAGAGTGTTTTGTTTGGAATGGAAATATGGTATCTTGGAATATTAGTGTCCGGAGGGTCGGTCAGAGTTGGGTCATCAGTAAGTCATTGTCCAGTCTTCTTTCTAATGTTCATTTTTTTTTTTATGCAGGGACACAGCCGACTTTCGTATTTGGAAGCCTCATTCTACAGGATTGTTTTCCTCAAGGTCGTTCTATAGGGAGATTGATCATTTCAGTGCCGTTTCGTCTCCTTGTGCAGCTGTATGGACGGGGCTGGTTCCACCTAGAATAGAGGCCTTTTGTTGGTTGGCAGTGGCGGGCAAAGTTTCAACAGCAGCTGTTTTGAGAAGAAGGGGGTTGGTGTCGGATTCCATTTCAGATATCTGTTGTTTATGTAGGAGGGAGATGGAGACAATAGATCACTTGTTACTGCATTGCAGTGTAGCTTCGTTTATTTGGAGTTTCTTCCTCAAGGATGCAAAGTGAGTTGGTGTTTTCCTGGTTCTTTAGAGATGGCATTTGTAGCTTGGAGGGGAACCCCAATGGTTGGTAATGGTTTCATCTTATAGAGGATTATTCCTCTTTCCATTCTTTGGTCAATATGGAAAGAAAGGAATGATAGAATCTTTAGTAGTAAAGAATCATCTTGGGAGGATTTAATTTCAGCTACTCTTTTGAGGATTGCTAAGTGGGCTTGCGCTAGAAAAGAATTTTCGAATCTTAAGATAGACTATATTATGCATAATTGGGTTACTTGTTTGAAGACGGGTGCCATGAAGAAGAAAAAGGTTCTATCTTGGTGTTCTCCACCATGTGGAGTTCTAAAATTCAACGTGGATGGACACCATGTGGAGTTCTAAAATTAAACGTGGATGGAGTGGCTAAAGGAAAACCAAGGTTGGCCGGCATTGGAGGCGTTCTAAGAAATCATAAGGGGGGAGTTTTGTATATGTTCTCTAAACATGTATGGATCAAAGACTCTAATGAAGCTTAAGTTATAGCAATTTTGGAAGCTCTACACACTTATCACACCTTTTTTCATCATTATCTTATTGTGGAGAGTGACTCGGCTAATGCTATATCTTGGGTGAGAACGATGAGGGGGCCGGGAAAATGCAATTCCTTTTCAACGAGATTCATCATCGTGTTTCGGACATGCATGTCACATTTCAGCACATTAGTAGATCTGTAAATGGGATGGCTGATTGTTTCGCTAAGCAAGGGGTAGATAGATCTTGTAATTTGAGTGCCTTTATTTTGTAGTTTGTGGCTGGTAGTCTGGTACATTTCTCTTGTACCGGTATTGGTTTGTCAGTTGTTCTTCTGGCTGTTTTAATTGTATTGTAATTGTCTCTTCTTTAATAAAATTCCTTTGTTATCAATAATAAAAAAAAAAAAAGCTTGGCCCAATGGATCAGGCCCCATTTACGGATAGACCGCAACACAACAGTCCCCAAGCATCATACCCAATAAAGCCATAACCTTCTCAAAGACACCATGTAAGTTGAATTTGATAGGTAAAGCAACATTCTAAATAAATTTTCTTTAAGTCGCTGACTACAGGAATAGGCAAGGAAAAACCATGAGTTGAGTAAATTCCAATAATCACAGCAAAATATGTGTTGAAAAATATATAATCATTAATGTAGACTTCAAAGAAGCTATGTACAATGAAAGAATATTGTAGGAGCCTTTTGAAACCAAGTCAAACATTAAATAATACAAGCGAGGCTTTACACAACTGATTGAAATTCTAGAAACTCTGGACACACCTAGATTGCCCCTGGGGAAGAGGTGATACAGTAGTTCTGTTGACTTGATTCGGCACCCCGTTTGGTAGATTTTGCACCTGAGTTTGAGCAATCTGCTGTTGTTGAGATGGCTGTGTTTGCAGCTGTTGCTGCTCTATATTGATGGATTCTGCAGCTGTAGATGGTTTTGCTGCTGTATTATTTACTACAGCAGAACCTTGGGGAAACTGTGGCCTCTCAGCTTGCTGTGTATAACCACCATTCCTGTGTTGAAAAAACCTGTTCGAGGAGTCATAACCGAAAGAACTTAAATGCTGAATCTTCTGAAAAACTTCTTCAACAGAGGGTGGAGGTCCAGGCATTTTTGCATGCCTATACCGACAGGTGGGGCCATTTGGACAGAAACCCAACTTGTACCTGCAAACCCACAAAGCATCAGAAATATGTAATTTATGCACATTTATATGAATGAAATGCAAACCCATCCAACAAATAGCATCACTAAATTTTATATCAAATGTGAGCTAATGTGTTTGAAGGACAAATTATTGTGTATTGATGCATCAAGACGTGGCGTCCTGATGTCACATCTGTCCCTTTATCCTAAAGCAAGAAAATACAAGTACGAATCAGAAGAGAGAATGTACACATACAACTAAAAAAAAACACAAACAGCTGAAGTAGTCAATCTACTTGGAGAAAAAGTAAGTGCAAGTGTATTTGCTTCACAACAACTACATATTTAACGTTATCACTACTAGAGTAGATCTTTGCACGCCAGCTTTTGCAAATTAATCAGCCTCCTTAATTTAATTTTACTTCCATCTTCCAATGAAGACAAACAGCTCCGTCAAGACAATCCCAAAGCACATTCTTCATACCTTCCACCCAAGTTAATGTATTTCGTAAATTTCCTTTCACCACAAATTAAGCCATATGCCAAGATTTATGCGCTATTTAAGTGCGCTATTTCTACAGGACAGGAAAATACAAGAACTACATCCCCTTTGTCAAATCATAATATCCCTCTTTAAAACCCATCTGAGTGAAATTTCAAATGGAGCTACAATCTTTGTTCAGCTTCCACTTTCCCATAAACAGAAGTACCAGAGCATCTCTTGGTTGAACAGCTTGTTCAGCAAGCCTCACTTACATTCCACTTCCATTCAAAATCTAACCATGTCAAACCACCTAATGTACCGTCCTAAGTATCACCTAGTCCCGCTTGGAAAATGGAGCCATGGAAAATTTTTCTGTTAGTGGTCTATAGGAATGCAAATGAAGAAAGCACAAAAGGGAGGGCAAAATGACACAAGAGGACATACAATGGAAAAATAGATCTCATATAGACACTAACGAAGGATAGAACTTTTTAACAATGGAATCCCATGGGCAAAATGCTATTTTCTTACAAATGATCTTAAACAATTCAAGATGATTATTTGGGTCAGAGCTTCTACGCATGCTGTCTTTAAACAGTAATCAGTCAATTCAGTGATTAGAATTATCCAAAAGGGTATGGGACCCTTGATTCATTCATGGTGATTGGTGAGACTACCACTTGGACCATTCATATCACACCTCCAATAATTTAACTGCCATAGCTTAGAATCAGAAAATGGGATCAACTTGATCAGACTCACAAGACTCAATGGGTTGACTCAGCGACTCAATTAGGTTTTAAAATTAATTTTATAGTGTTACAAATAGAGTTTTCACCTAGGGGCAGACCGATGCATACTTCTTATACGAGGTCCATATCTATGGGGCTTATGTGGGCCCAACCTTTTTACTAACACTCCAATGTGGATTTTTTTTTCAACTTCTGCCCCTCTGGAAGCGCTAAAAGTTAGTATATAATGGCCATGTGTACCCCTAAGGCAATGAGAAAAACTCTCAAAAACATAACAATAAAAATAAATAAATAAAACTCCAAACCACAAGCAGTATTTTGAAAATCAAAATGGGCTGCAATTGTCGAGTTAGAGATCGCTTGCCTTGAAGGTGTAAGGAACTTGAGAAGCTTTCAATATCCATTAGTGCTGTGCAGTTTATTTTAGACTATATAATCTTCTAGTGTCATTTTATAATTTTTACTATCTTTCTAAATTGAAATATTTTTAGCTTTTCCTTGTGTCATCCTCAAAATGGAACACCGAAACAGCCGGAACGTTCCTTTCCATGGACAAAAGGAAATAGGAATGAAATTGACAGCTATAGGTAAGATTTCTTAAGCCTTCTCATTTTTTATGCAAACCTATGCGCTAATTCCTCATCCAACATTGTTCATTTCCCCTATATATCTTTCTTAAAGCTGTTTCCTTCTAGTTACATAAATAAAAGGCCCAAATACTCAAACTCCATTAGGCGTAGACCCTTCCTTAACTCTCACTCTTAATATTCCAAACACTTACATCTAAGAAACCTCAAAGTTTCACCTCAAGCCACTAACTGTTTCAAGATTTCATCAAGAAAGTAATTCTATTCAAGAATCTGTCAAGAACCCATCAAGGAACCCCAAAATTATTCAATTTTTATAACCCTCAATTGACCCTATCTAAGACCCATTCAATCTCTCAAATTTCAGTCCCAATTCAAACCAAACCAGCAACAAGATCCTGAACTTTCCACAGCTCAAACAACTCTCCCAACCCAAAAAGAAAGAAAGAGAAGATTTCCATTTTGCCCCAATTTTACAATCTGAAAATCTACAGATAAGCAACAGAAAAAGAACTGAAAACAGTATTTAACCCTACTGTTTAGAATATGATCACATCCCCTTAGAATGTGGAGCATATGAGGAAGCTCTCCGCATTCAGCAGCAGCTTTAGTGGTCCAACATAAGTAACTTCAACTTTCAAGTGAGCAGTTGATGAAGGCAAGGTCCACGACTGAGGCCCATTGGGCCCAAGATGATGCAATCCTAGAGTTAGGATCGCAAGGGCCGGGGCACAATTAGGGTTCCCACGAGAACAATCACACGATGAAGACACTCTCCAACAATAACCCACAAAGGAAAATTCTATTAACTCAAATCTCTGAGATCATTGATCTCTACAATGCTATATTTATAATAAAAGAAACTTAGGGACTAAGAAATCAATCCTAATCAAACTAGGAAACCAAATAATAATCCTATGCAAATTAGAAACTAATCCTAAATTCAACTTATTAAATAAAATCAGAAACTATAACAATTAATAAAGAATTCCTAAACTTTCTTGGGTCCCACATGTAGACAATGTCTCTTGCTCCAACGGATGTATAGTGCTGGTGCATCACAAGACCATGCCCACCAGGATAATACATGTATGCTCAATGAAGCTCAAGCCTCCCAACATTTCAGGCATGCATCATGCCATCTAAGGATGGACCTCCATAGTTATTTTATTAGTTACCCTTGTATTAGTAGTAGTCTTTCTAATTTAGTTCGTTTTACTCTTTTTCTAATTCCACATTCTACAAGATTAACTAGGAGGTTGCTAGTTGCTACTAAACTATAAAAAGGAGCATCTCATGCCAAAGAAGAGCTTTCTATTAGGACACTAGTCCTACTAAAAGAAGAATCAACATGTACCTAAGATTCATTCTATTATGATAATTAAAAAATCTGATTTTTCCCTTTCAATTGTGGATATGCATGCAATGTTTGGTCAAGTGTCAATCCCAAGATCTCCCTCAAGCTTGGGCTTGAGATTCAACCATTGATCGAGAAGTAAAGAGACGCTGATCATATGCACCCTAGGAAGCTTGTATCAGACTATTGGGACTCCAAAACTACCATATAAGTCAAATGCCATCAATGACTTTGAAACATACTCATTATCGTTGAGGGTACAAAACAACATGGCATCTCAAGTAATAGACTGGTTGAATCCATCCATTGAAGAGCTTTAACGTCACCATCTTAGCCTTATCCCAACTATATGGGATCAGCTCGACAAAATCAATTATATCACTACCAACATCTTATATTCTAAATTCCAACTGGTGTTCAAGGATCATTCCATTAACAAGAAACAAAATTTATGGAAGGGCCTAAATTAAATCAATATCATCGTCATCACCAGCGCTACACGAATTCTGTTCGGGTAAGATACACGAATTCTGTTTCTCCATTCCGATCTATCTTCGCCAAAATCCTCGGATAAGTTACACTTCGGCACCATTGATAGAACATACCCAAACCATCTCAAACGGGGTTTATCTAATTAAATCATCAAACTATTAAATCATCAAACAAGTAAATTAAAAGTTAGCAGATGGTGAGGAAGATCAATCACATACATGTTACATTCTTTAATGTCGTCGTTGGTGTGCTTGTAGACGCAGTCCTGCTCGCGGCACTCGCCGTGCAGGCGGAAGAACCGGCAGACCGGCATCCGCGCCTTGTCGTACTGGTGTAGGAAGCCGCAGGCATCCCCCTTCATGCAGAGGCTTCGCAGCCAGTGCCGGCAGACAGTCTGGCGGAAGCTCCGGCGTCCCGGGTGCCCGGCGGCGGCCGCGGCCTGATCGGGGGCTGCGGGACCTGCCAGGCCGAGATTGCCTGAGGTAGGGAGGGAGGAGGGATCGGCGGCGACGAGCGGTGCAGAGGAGGATTGATTTAAGTGCCCCACCTCGAGGCCGCCCTCGAAATCGAAGCTGAGGGCTCCGTCGGCGTCTTCCATTGGAATTGAAGGCCGTGATGCGGTTAGTATGGATGATGATCGAAGGAAATTATCCGAGTGGAATAGGAACAGAGTCTAGGGTTTCGTGAACATCTTCTAAAACCCTAAATTAGGGTTTTGTTGCGTTGAGTGAATTGAAACCCTAGAAAGAATGAGGAAGATGAGATGTTGATGTAAGCTGCTTGGAAGCTGGTTTTCTTGTGCGCGGGGTATTGATTATATATGATTTATGAAAGAAGGGGTCTGTTTATAAATAATAATAACATGAGATAGCTCGCGGAGGAGGAATGGTTTTTTTTTTTTTTTTTTTTTTTTTTTTATGTACCCTATAATTGTATATACAATAAAAAATCCAAATTAAAAAAAAATTTGCTCAAATTTTGTTTCTTTTTGTAATAAAAAAATGTGTTGCGCCAAAAATTTTATATATATGGGGGAGATACTCTTATGAAAATTACTTTTTATGGTGCTACGAGAGTAAGAGGTGAAGGGCTTTTATATTTAGATGCAGGACAAAACCATGACCCAATTAGTTGATTAGTTTAGTGGGCGCAGCCCACATGCAATTTTATTTTATTTAGAATTGTTATTTAATGACTCATGTGTTTAATTATGAATGTTTTAATATCAACCGTAGAGATGTTTAGATGGCTGAGATTAGGTATAGGGTTTTATTTTATCTATTTAAAGCATTGTTAAGCCTCTTCGCTTTAATAGATTTGATTAGTGAAACAAAATCTAATTTGGACTTTGCTCTCCACTCGACCTATCTTCCACTAGGTATCGTGTACCCATCCACAAATATATATATATATATAATATTTATGTGCATCCGTCCCCCACAACATGATGAGGGACACATAGCATCCATCCAAACCATCCACACATGAAATTCCTAAATTGCGCTGGTTCAATTAAGTTTTCATCGATCTAAATAGATTGGACCGTTGGATCAAGAGCAAAGTCTTTTATTTAATATAAAGTCATTAAACTCATCGGTCATAGATAAAAGGAGTTAGAGGGATGGATCATATCAACACCATGATACGTGCAACAAATGGGCTCTAGATGTCTCTTTCTATTCCTCTAGTGTCATGAACAGTGGGGCTCTAGATGAGCCCCATGATGCATATCGACAACCATGATATGTCCAACAAATGGGCCCAACTACTATTGCCCTACTGATCATAGTCCACCCTTTCCTTAGATAGTGAAAAATTGAAAAAAAAAATGTTAATAAAGGTTTTTTATTGCACAAAAATGATCCTTACCATTCAAATCTAATCATCATTTCACAACAAATGGCCCCCACAAGGTGCAACCAACCTTCTTTCACTATCTCCAATCAAAACTAGGCCCACCCATGCCCCTACTGACCCCCTAGGTTTCATCAAAATCCACCCCAAATATTTCTCAAAAGGGAGAATTTCAAAAAAGGCCTTAAGTTTCGTCCTTATTTCAAAAAATGACACAAGTTTTAAAACTTTTTTATTTAGTCCCTAAGTTTTTCAGGAAGTTTTCGATTAAGGACATCCATCTATTTAAAGCTATTTTTGGCAACTTTTTTCCTTTTTTTAAATGCCCAAATTACCCTTCATTGTAATAAAACTCTCATTCACTTGCTCTGTATTCTCCTCATTTCCCTCGCCGGTGTCCTCACGGTGATCAAGGATACCCAGTATTTCTACAGCGATTGGCTGTATGTAGTGACTGCCGAAACCATATCATGGCTTTAAATGAAAGGTAATCTGGGTATTTTTAAAATACTAAGGGGAAAGAGTCACCATAAAATACCTTTAAATGGCCGGACATCCTTAATTGAAAATTTACTGGAAAGCATAGGGACTAATTTGAA
Organism: Umbellularia californica; assembly: GCA_028538565.1. Taxonomy (NCBI): domain Eukaryota; kingdom Viridiplantae; phylum Streptophyta; class Magnoliopsida; order Laurales; family Lauraceae; genus Umbellularia; species Umbellularia californica. The sequence continues at coordinate 7,563,625 of JAPQWN010000006.1, read as the reverse complement.
AAGTTTCAAAACTTGTGTCATTTTTTGAAACAAGGCAAAAACTTAAAGCCATATTTGAAAATTTATCTTCTCAAAACAACAAACAGTCTATTTATAAAAAAAGATTCTTTTTCACTTTTTCTCTCTAAATTTGAATTTGGCCCATTTTAGTAATTTACTTGTAAAGTGAATTGAAGTAAAGAATATTTAAAAAGAAGAAGTTAAATAAGAAAGTACCAAATTTTAAAATTCACTTATTTATTTTTTTTATCATTTTGTGGCACAAAAAGTTATTTTTTTAAACTCATTTGAATGAAAAGTAAGGGTTTTTTTTTTGTCCTTTAATGAACCAAGAGAATATATTTTTCACATTAAAAAAAATAAAAAGAAATGATTTTTAAAATTTGATAGTTCTTTTATAAAACTTATTTTTATTTTTAGTCCATTAAAAGTGATCGTCCACTACAATTCACTTTACAAGTGAATTACCCAAATAGTAAACTTGATTGGAAGTGCAATAGTATGGCATCCAAAAAGGACTATTGGTTCGATGGTAGGCAACACGAGATTGACTGTCAGTTCTACATGAGGGTGGAGTTGTTTGATTGTCAACGATTTACACATGGAATCATCATTTACTTTGTGCGTGGATCCAAGACAGCAAGTGGGCGAGCCAAATGAAACTTGCTGAGTTTCACCAAGTTATCTGCAAGGCTCTCCCAAGTCCAACAGAGCCAGTCAGTCTCATTGCAGGCGTTTCTTATGGGACTTTGGCGAGTCAAAATTACAAATTGTGAAAAATCCGAGTTCGATGGATAACTTTCTAATGATAGATGAGATGTTCTAAAATTCTATTCATTTTGGCTTTTAGAATCCCGTAAAGCCCCCATTTATTTGCATGGAATTGAATTCTTATATATTCATGGTAAATTGTTAAGAGACAAGGGGTGAACATGCCAAAGAGGACAGGAGAGATTATTTGATGGCCATTTATACATTTCACCTTCATTTCTTCACTCCCAACCATTTTAGGGCTACATGTCTAAGAGTTTATATGAATTCAATTGAATGCAAATAAGGGCCTTAAATCCCTTTAGCTTCCAGTCCACAGCTCCACCTCCCAAGGGAGGTGTCTCTACTCCTGCACCAAGAGAAGGCCCTAAGACACATTTATGTGTCTGGATCATGGTTTCACAAAAAACAGTATCACAAGAGGCAACCAATAACTTTTTGAATTGGTTAAAACACTAAATTCTTCCAAAAACCACATGACTTCCACACCATTAGAATGACCCAAGAATTTGCTGCATCTGAATCACCACAAAAAAATATTAAGAATGTAATAAAATTACATTTTCTTTTTTAGAGAAAAAAGAACAACATATTGCTTGCATCCATCAGTTTCGGCCTGACCAGTGTAGGGTCCGAAACACGTTTCTAGAACCATTATCTCAATTTTATACATGAGCATGGCATCTAACATTCATTCCTCCCTTCCTGTATGGAGTTCAGACTTCTGGGGTATGATGTAAGTTCTCAAATAGGAGAAAAGAATACAAAAAACAATAATTGCACATTCAAAGAATTAAAGCAGTATAAATTAACAATGATGCATGAAATTTTGTAGGAGATAAAAACAGGTAACAGCAAAATTGACGCCCAGGGCTTGCAGCTGATTAGATGGACGAGACATGTTGAGATATAGAGTAAAATGAGTGCCTGCCTTTTCCCCATATGTTAAGAGCAAGGTCGCTTCACTTTTTTTTTTTTCCAGTGCCAACCATGGACGGAGAAAGAATATCACCCACCAAAAAACAGGAGCATTTCGAAATGTACAGAGCTCTACGGTTACAATAGCTGGCAGAGAGGTCATGTCTTTCAGACGGAAGCCACTAATCATTCCACCTCCATTCTGGCAGTGAACTAGCATGGACTACAGATCTTGCTACTTAGCTGCCTCATTTTCAACTGGCTTCATGTGTTCCTCAGCTTCTGCCCTGCCTTCCCTGTACTCAACTATCTGCAAACCTTCATGTGGAGATAAGTCAGGTTTCAAATTACCATCACAGGATTGAGCCTGTCTGGAACTTGGGATTTCTTCGGCCCCATCTACTACCACAGCATTAGACAGTGAAGCAGGTTCAGCCAAATCTGCCCTGGCCTCGCCATGAGTCTGATCTTTTACTTCTTCAAGCACACCATTTGGTAAAGCTGGAGATAAGTCCACCTGAGACGAGCTACTAGAGTCTGACTCTGATGTCTCTCTCAATTCAACCCATTCTGGTGGTTTCTCACTTTCAAAAGGATTAATCATTCTGGCATCCTCCTCAGCCAGACCATTACTAGAAACTCCAGTTTCGAGCTTCACTGACTGCAGCTGCTCAGGAACCTTGGAAGATGCGGCAGTATCTACTACTAATTCGCTATCTTCACCAACAATAACCTCATCATCACTGCTACTGCCAACTAAACCACCTTCCTCTGTGGTAGGCGATGGTGAAGCAAGCGAGCCAGGCGAGCGCTCTTTCATGACTCGGTCATCCTCAAAAGCAAACCAGTTGGAGTTCGTAAAGAGAGAGCCACTGTTAATGCATGGGTTCAGTCAGGAAAAGGACACACAAAAGAATCAGCATTAATACATCACAATGTACATGTGGAGGCAGCCTTTAGGGGATTAAAGCTGTTCATATGTTGGGCAGTGTACAGGATGGAAAAGAACTCTCTCACATTGAATGATCCTCCATAACTAGCTTTGCCATTATTTAATGTGGTCTATTGGCTGAAAGTCTATTTAAAATAATATTCGTAAAAGGAAACTTTATTTACAAGAACAGAATTAATCAGATCATTGAAATCATCCAATGGGATGCAATGATGCATTTGGGTGAATCCATGGGATGAACAGCTTCGTATCAAAAGGTGCAGCACATAGTACATTAGTGGTAGAACCAAAGATGGACATATCTCTCAAAGAGCATCATTTAACACCTACACCTTTTTTTTGTTGGGTAAAAATACCTACAATACTTGATCGCACTCATAACAATATTAAAAACTCACGCAACAAGCACATGTTTTTTTCAGAACAACCAGGTCATTTCAAAGCAAATCACGGCCTGTGAGGCCCACCTTGATGAATAGAGCTAGGTGTGTGAAAAAAAAAAAAAAAAGGAAAGAAAGAAAGAAAAAGAAAGTGGATGCATCAGATCATTTTAATCCTTGATTCAAGGGTGTCAAAGTTTGACAACCATTAGATGACGCAGTCCAAGGGGTCAGATGAATGTCAAATTGGGATGAGTGCTAATTTAATGTGTTTGGATACGATCCTCGCATGTCCCTCATGTATATATGGTGTTGTTCTTGGGAACAGCTAGGCCGTTATGGAACACGACATGGCCTAACCTGTGAGGCCCACCTAGATGCGTGACAAGCATTCTTTTTGGTGTACGTGTATGAGTCTTGTGTGAAATGCACTCTCTTGACCTAGGTTTGCGTGAAAATTGGAACCATCTGATTATTTTGACCAGTGTTTTGAGATCCTCAAGGTTGAATCGACTCAATGCGTTTTTTATAAGATAGAAGACTCAAGGAAAATATGATGAGCATCAGATTTGGGTGAACTCTAGTTCACACATGTTGGAAGTAGTGAGCATGATTGGTTTGGACTGATTATAGTGACACTTTGAAATTCACACACACGGAGAGAGAGAGAGAGAGAGAGAGAGAGAGAGAGAGATTGGGAGAGAGAGAGAGAGATTGGTTTGGAGTGATTATTGTGACACAGAAGACAACACAGAGAGGAGCCCTAGAAAACACCGGGCGAGTTTTTCTCAGAAAAACGCCCTTCCAATGGGGCCCCACTATGATGCATGGCAGCCATGGAAAGTTGTTGGATGGAAAGATTTAGATAAGACCTGCCTGTGTAAAATTTCAACTCCATTAGATCATCCTATCCCCTCGATCTATGGCTGTAAAGTTTAATGGTTTTAGACTTTAGAGGCATCATTTTCTTAGGATTCCAATCCATCTATGAGTAAAGTTAGTGAGTGTCAAATTTGGACTTATGACAATTCATGATTTGTGGGAGTTGGTTGGGGTTGGGGGTTTCGGGTTGGGGGTTGTGTTGTGTGTGAAAAAATCGGATTGGCTCAAGTTGGGCTCCACAGCCTAATAAAAATAGGGAATTTTTTTTAGAATTTTTCAATATGGAAAAAACTCTTTTAAGGACAATCTGCATGGGGACATCCATGCAGACAACAATGTGGGCCCACCCGGGCATTTATTCGAATGACCCCCACCCACCCCCACCCCTAGTTACGGATCCATTGGATTGACCATTGGATCAAGGGTTAGATTTTTTTTCTTTATATAAAACGTTAAACTTGTGGTCCGCAAATCAAGGGGTTAGGATCATTTGACGAACTTGCAATTTTACAGGTAGGTAGGTCACATTCAGATCTTTCAATCCCCCACCTCATGGGAACCATCTGTAGTATAGGACAACCTTACACACACACACACAGAGGACTTCTCTAAAACTCCCTATTTTGAAAGGGGCGTTTTTGCCCCTTTTCCTTATGCAATGGAATAATGCCACCTCACATATTCAAAGCAAAAGAATAGGAGCCATTTTACAATACATCTAGTTTTAAGGAGGAGATTGGTTACCTAAAAAAAAGGAGATTAACTCGTTATAAGGAGGATGTAATGTGGCTTCTATGACGTGGGGCCCTCTTTTTGGTAATTTATATATTTTGCAATGGGCCTACATTGGGTAGGCTATGCATAGAATTGTTCTATTAAAATGGCTTATTTTTCAATCATAAGAGTCTTTTTTTTCTGCAGTGGGCCCACATTGGATATTTAACAAGTAGCCTAGTAGGTCCCATATTGGTTTGAAAATAATATGCAATATAGTAATTGCTTGCATCTTCCAATCTACAAACGTTGGAGCCCATCTCATTACTGAAGTTAGCCCACACCAGGCCATTGCTCTAATGGGGTCCTATGTGAATGATTTACACATTAAAAATAGATTCAAGTTTCAAAACTCCATGTCTATCCATACAAGTCAAATCTTATAAGAAAGAGGAAAAAAAGGGAAGCATATATATCGTTCATTGGTTACATGTACTGTTGAAAAGGAGAAATTTTAGCACAATGTAGATTCCTTTATCCTTAGCCATTTAAGAAAGTGAAAAATGAGGAGAAACAATTCTTTGATTTACTGCCATTTGTTGCAACTCCAAGTCAGCAAAGCCGATGAGCTTTCATTGGATAAAAATAAGGGGCGTTTTGCTTTATAAAACACCCGGGGAGTTTTGTAGCGCTCCTCATATATATATATATATATATATATATATATATATATATATGGAAATGCTCCTATGAGAGTAACTCTCATACTACTAAACTCATTGCATTCATATCCAATGCCAACAGCAACAACAGTCCCCCACCCCAAGTGTTCTCATAGAAGCATTTCCCATATATATATATGGGAAATTCTCAAAAACTCCCCTATCTTAAAAGTGGAGTTTCTACCCTTATCTAGTAGCCAATGATTTGTTAGTATTTCAAGAGATCCACCTTTGTAGGAGAATATTTAGGAGAGAGAATCGGATATGTGTATCACTGATGACACGTATCATACTTTTATTGGCTAAAAGAAAAAAAACGCCCAGGGAGTTTTGTAGCATAACTATATATATATAATAATGGATCTCAATGTGGATTAGAATTGGGTAAAAAATTAAATCTTATTGGATCATCCTAACCCTTGCTTTAAAGGTCTAAAAATTCAAAGGTTTTAGCTATTTTAAGTTTAATTGAACGGTGTGTGTCAAGAAGTTGGGGCAGGGGGTTTGAGCAGTAGCAAGTGGGGATTGGATTGATCACAGGTGGGCCAAGTTGGCCAAATTGGAGATACACATTATACAGTGAACAATGCTCATCTGATCAATGGTACACACATGTTAAAACGAAATAACCAGAAAACTGCCAACACACTCGTATTTGAGTGGTGTTGGCACTTTTTTTTTTGGTAGAAAAGAAACTTTCATTAAACAACCACAAAGACAAACAACAAGCAAAACCAACCAGAACCCTTAACAAAACCGACATTCATGCTCACCCAAACCATAGGAGTTCTTAGCGAGGGAATGAGCTAACATGTTCATTTTCCCAAGACACATGCCTAAATCTCACATATGTGTTAGCACTTGGCACCCTAGTTCCACACATATGTCCAAGGATCAATCCCTGGGTAACTGGGTTCTCAAGTTAAAAGTATCACTCTAGGACCAATAGCCCCCAAAAAAATAAATAAATAAATAAATAAATAAACACTACCTGTCCTGGTCATTGCCCAAACGCAGAGAAGATATGACAACTTCAGCTGATTCATCATCAAAGTAAACATCCTGCAGAATATCAGAAAGCACATCATATTTTGTCTGAATAGCATTCAATGATAATTGCATAATCACACCCAAATCCACCTATTCATTATTCAATGAAGAAATTAGATATGGAGAAGACAAAAAAAAGAAAAAAAAAAAAAGAATAACCATGAATGAATTTCAACTGAGGCTAGATACCTGGTTTTTGCTCAATTCCATTTTGACAAATGTTGTTGGTATTTTCTTGTGAGAACTTCACAAAATGAAACTGTCTGAGGACTAACATCTAAGAAACCTAAAATATTCAAGGTATCAATTCCAATCTCCAGGTCCCCAACCACTTTCTTGTATATTTTTAATTTTCCTATTATGTTATACCTATAAAATTTGTTTATGGATGAGATTTTCTCAAAAGAATAAAGAAAACCCCAAACTTTAAAGAACCTTGCAATAACTCAACAGAGGAGAAAATAGAAATTGACTACAAACAAGATTTGTTGTAATAGTCGATTTGATGAAGTGTAACCTAACCAAAGACTTGATAGACTGGAATGGAGAAACAAAATTCACGCAGATGGCCCCAACATAGTAGAGACAAGGATGATGATGACGATGAGTCGATTCTATGAATAGTAGCCCAGGTCTGGGTCAAGTTGAAGTCGGCCCAAGCGCCCTTTCATCATCAAACCTGAATTTGACCCAGGCCAGGCCTGTTACAGAGAAACTAGGCCAGGGTAAAGATGACCACAGCAGAGAGGTATGCCAATTAACATGGTTTACTAAAAACCAGAACAAATGAAGACTTACAAGCCCCACCCTAAATACTGCCTGTGGTGGCACAGATGGTGAGACCTACAAGCCCAAAGGGCTATCTCACTACATCTCTATGAGTGCAACATATAGATGATCAAAGAGTTCCTTTGCATTAAAAGATATTATAAATGCTATTTTTTTTTCCTTTTTTTAGTGATTGAAAGAAAACACTCACAAGGAAAATGATTTATATGACTAAGCACCTTGACACAAATAATGCTTCCCTTTGTGAAACTGAGGTACAGCTAAGACAGTGTTTGGGTTCTTCCTGTTAAGAAGGCTGAGTGCATTAATTCCTCAATTCTAGAAATATCATTCTTACTAGAGTCACCAAAAGTCTTAAAATCCAGGAAGGAAGTTTCTCCACTCCCAAAACTTCAGTTAAATGCAGCCTCATTAGAAAAAAAATTGACTCCCTAAATTCAGAGACAATGTGAACCATGCCAATGGTCCTACATCTGCCGTCAATGACAAGATGAGTGAGGTAGAAAAACAGATTTTACAGAAGCATACCTCATCATCTCGCTCAAGCGATCTGTGAGCCTGCAATTATAATGGAAGTAATCAACATCAATGGAATATTAACCTAGTAAACAGAAAAGGTTAACCTGAGCACAGTTGCTTGTCATGGTAACTGGCACGCTGCACTCAGAATATTCATCAAAATATACAATAATGGTCCGTGGATGAATGTTCCATCAAGAAGGTGCCACAAGACATACTAATGTTATTGACAACTCTCCAATTCCAAATGGAAAATTTTTTTATTTTCTTATTTTTGTTCTCTGTAAAAACTTCCAGCATTCTTTTTTGCTGTCCCTATGTATATGTCCACTTTTTTTTAGCTCTCTACTTTATAGTCGGCAATAAGATGGCCGAGATAGTTGGAATATGTGAAAATTCTCAACTGATTCACAGTGGACAGTTTTCTCTATCTACAATTATTCCTCCTTTTCTCCTCAATCAAACGCTGTTTAAAGATCATATATATACATGCATATGTATATGTGCGCAAACATATATAAAGAGCACACTTGAGCATTGTCCCTAAAGAATATCAGGCCCATCAAAGGACCCTCGCCCTTGGTGTAAGGTCCACAAAGCTCAATCAGGTCTTAAAAATCAGCTGAGCCCAAATCAACTAGGCCAGTGCTAGTCAGAATTGGTAGGGGCCAAGCGAAACCCCCGAGTCATGAAGAATCTGAGTCTTATAGTTTTCCCACCACGAACTCTATCCCTTTGGGAAGCTCTTTGGTGGGGGGGGGCGGGGGGGTGGTGTGGTGTGGGGGGTGGGGGGTGGGGCATGGGCATTTCACATTGATCCTAGAGTATCAAAATCTAGGAAGATCTAAGCATTCAAAGAATGGAGGTGCTATTCATCCTGCTGAATAGAACATAAATGTTGGTACCTATTGCTACTTAAATTCATTGTTGTAAGTAAAACATAACAAGTTTATAATTATAATTATATGTATATATATGGGAGTTATCAGCTCTCCATGCGCACCTCGCTATGGAGCCCACCTGGTGGGTGGCCCACATGGGGATGGGGTTGGAGGGGATTGAAAGATCTGGTTGTGGCCTCCCCATGTACAAAAAATGAACCCCACTCAATATTTTAACCCCTTAATCAACATCCCACTTTATCGTTAAAAACAGGCGCACAGTCAATCCAACTGTTCGGTCCATTCAAGTGGGTGCAAACCCAAGGTCCAGTGACTACATGACTATCGGGAGAAGAGGAAAGAGGGAGAGGCAGGGGGTTGGTTTCCAACAGGATGGACCATCAGGTGGGCCCCATATAAGTAGCGAACAGGTGTGTATGGAAAAAGAGTGTGCTTGGGCTTATTTTTGTGTGTATGAATGGAACACATTTCTCTATTTTACTATCATTTTGTTATTTTTTTCTAAAGGTTATTGGGCTCAGGGAGGAGATTCGGTCCTACTCAACCACGTTGAATTCAATCGAGGGTGACCGATTTGTCCCCTAAGTTTTAAAACCTTGAGTTCAATGGTTATACATTGTGCAAACTTAATGTGACAATATCCAATGGTGAATAATGTTGTGATGACTGATGAGTGTCAATATAGAATCAATGCCAATTCAATGGGGGTTAGTGTGTCTATTAAAGGATTGATTGATCGTGGGTGAGCCCTTCCATGGAAACACAAAAAGGGCCGTGGGGGGATTCAAATCCTTAATGACATCCCCTTTACTGGTACCACATTTTTTGTTTTTATATAGCGGGCACACTTATGATCAATCCAATCCCTTAGCAAACACATACCTTTTTGAATTGGCACTGATTTTAGTTTGGCAATGTGTGGACAATAGTAACCATTGAATTTTGTCACAATAAAATTTGCATGATATATAGCTATTAAGCTTTTAGGACATACAATTGAGGTGAGGTTCATTTGATCATACTGATGACGCAAACATTTCTAATCCATGTCCTAACATATCCATTCCCATGTCTCCATGTTCATGTATTCAAGTGGGCCACATAGCATGTGGGCATTTTTAAAGGGAAAACGCCCATTGCTTTCTGGTGATCACCCGAGTATGTATGTAGATATAGAGATATAGATAGATTCAGACTGCTATTCTTATTAAAAAGATGGTTAAACCGAAAAAACCTAGACCAGCAACTAATCACTTTTTTTAAGTCAAAGCCAATTAAAAACGAGCAATTATCCTGACATCAGTGATGTATTGACTACTTTTTTGACCAATGTGGAAACCACCGTTGCTTTATCCAATCTACTCATATCACATGCCCCCATGCACATGAATTAATTCAAATTACTCCACACATGAGACATATACACTGTTGGGATTGATCATGTTTAAAAATAAATAAATGAGTAAATAAATAACCATATATTTCACACAAGTAAATACAATGGTATGCCGAATGTATCTCAGGTAATCTTGCCCACTCTCTATAAATAGTTAGGAATGTGGCATGAATAGGTTAGATCAAGCAAATGGAGGACCCACATGAGTCAAATTAGGTAGTTAGCAAAGGCCAATGTGGTGTAGATGACAGGATAGGATCATTTCTTTAGATATACATTATTATTTTTATTGTAACAGCCTGGCTTAGGTTTTCAAATAAAAGTTATAAAGCTCAACCACACTAGGGACAAGGCTTGACAACAAATACTCTCCACAGTGGACAAAGTGACTAAGCCCGTGCAAACTGTGGACCTGACCAAGTCAATAAAAGAAAATAGACAGCATTATCAGGACATCTCTAAAAGTACCTCTTCAGTGTTTTCATTATTGGAAACGCCATACTGAAATGCCTGGCTCAAATTATTCGCTAGTGCTGCAACATCATAGTCTCCATCTCTAATATCTTCTTCATCACTGTCCCTAGTTCGGTCATGTAATGCAGTTGGCCGCCTGAAGAAGTGGATAAAGTAGTTGCAAATGTTTATCTCAGACAAAGAAAACATATCTAAACATAAAGAACAAGAACAATGCTTATTAAAAGCTCACCATACTTGAGGCAAGCCAAAATCAGGAGGAGATGACAATTGCCAGGCAACTAAAAGTCTATTAGCAAAATACCACATGAATTGTGAAACCATGGAAAGTTTACTAATTCACCACACTGGTCCTAGCTTATATATGAACAGAAATTGGAGACTTGAAGCTAGTAATGCAGCGAGTAAGAAGATGCACGTTGTATGAATTTCTATTACCAAGGAAAATATCATTTTATCTACTCATCAATAGTGGCAACATTTTCAATTGATACAAATTCTTCGAATCATATATAGTGCAAGGCACATGAAATCAGAGGTGAGCAGAAAATCTAAAACAGAATATGATAATTGGTATTTGGAATATGCACACACAACATATACATGTAAATAACACCAGTGCGCTTGGGCAAATAAGACAACAACAAGATGTTAAAAATTGATCGAAAAAAGATTCACTTCAGTAAAACCATTTTGATTCATTAATCAAGAGCAATGACATGTCAAATTTAAAAAGGAAATAATCAATATTCAATAGAAGCATTTATTCCTGCCCTTCAATGATTTAATGTGTGGCCCGGCATTGCTAACCCAAACCCTTATTATGGACAACCATCAACATCATCCTCATCAAAGCCTTGTCCCAACTATGTTGGGGTTGGCTACATTAATTCTGTTTCTCAATTCCATTATATCATGAGCCAAAATCCTTGGATAGGTTGCACTTCTTAAATTCCAACCTAACTACTTTCATCCACGTCCTCTTTGGATTACCCCTTCCCCTTGGTGGGCCATCAACTTGCATAGAGAAACTTTTCTCCATTGGCACTATTGTTGGCCCTCATTGGACATGTCCAAACCATCTCCAATAGATTTCTCTTATTTTATCATCTATTGATGCCACCCCTAAATGCTCCTAAAAGAGCCCATTTCTGATTCTATCCTTCCTAGTTTTACTACACATCCACCTTAACATTCTCATCTCTGCTACACTCATTTTGTGCATGTGTTGCTACTTGATTGGCAAATATTCTGCTCCATTAGTCATAGCTGGTCAAATTGTTCTTCTGTGAAAAATTTCCCTTCAATCTTGTTGGAATGCGCCGGTCACGAACATTAGAAGCAAGCACATGATTAAAAAAATTTTGGAGCATTGACTATTATTATGGATGAACAAAACCATATGATATTTCACTCATAAAAACTGTAGTATTGACTGTTATTGTTTATTTGGAACTACCAATTATATATATATATATATATATATAAGATCATCCAATAGGGTAAATATTAGTAAATGGACCATCCCATAAGGCCCGTGATTAAAAAAAGATTACCTAAAATTGGCTAAAATAAGGTCGATTGAGGAAGTAGAACTCACAAGACTGACCACAGTATATGGGATAAGGCTTCAATGATGACGAGGATGATTATCTAAAGCTGGATAGTGTCTACAATTTCCAGTCCAACAGATGATCCTTCAAATGAGCACCAAAACTATGAGTTCTTGGATAAGGATATGTGCAATTTTCTTTATCACATCAAGAAGGAAGCCTGACCAAAGATAAGCGGCCATGGAATGAAAAAACAGCTGATATCCAAAACCCATGATAGTTGACAATCAAGCTGCAACTCATATAGCATCAAATCCATTTTTTCATGAAAGGTCAATGCAGATTGAAGTAGATTGCCACTTCATTCGTGAAAAAATCAAGGTAGAAAATCATTTGTACACCCTTCATGAGATATTCAGCTGGCAGATGTGTTCATCAAATCTATTCCAAGAACTAAGCAACAGAATATTCTTAACAAGCTGGGCATGTGATATCCATGCACTAACTTGAGAAGAAGTGTTAGAAGAGAGTGGGAAATATAAAATTCTGTTTCCAAGGACTGCCGTCCTTATCTGTAGTTCATATAAACTATAAGGGGTTTTCTGTAAATATTTGAAATTTTGATAAATAATGTATAGAGTGCACAAGTCCTACTTTAGGAATCCTGCGCAGGAATTAAGGTTGCCATCCAATAAAAGCTATGTTTCACCCCAAGTAACCACTATAGAAGTTTTCTTGGCAAAATTCAGCATGCCCATTTAGTGTATTCAAGCAACAAATTAAATCCTATTAGCGACTCACTTAATTATGAAGTTCTTTATGGAAGGCCAAAAATATCAGTGACAGAAATCAAGTGCTATGAAAACGATATATTTCAAAACAGGTAATGCATTGGTGTCATGGGTCATGGTTGTGAACACTGCTTCAGCGCAGTTGCAGATGTATAAAACACAATGACATAATGCTCTGCTATGTATGTTGGTATGACGGCAGACCCTTCTCTCTGAACTCCTACTATCATGGACTTCCATCCTTGCTGTCTTTTAATAGAACAATCAGATTAACAATCAATCATATTATTTGAAAATGGTAATAGAAGAACTTCTTAGAAGGCAAAAGTGATACCAAAACATGACATTACATGATCACAATAAACTGTGAAAAAGACCTACCCACAAGCCCACTGATAAACATTTTGCAATGTATTGCGCTTAAGTAAAACATTCGTATGCCAGTCAAGCCATTCATTATTTTCCTGAGAGATGACAAAGGACCAGATTAAAACAATCCATATCAAATATATTTTTTCATGCACGCACACACTACTAAAGATGGTGACGGTTTCATATCCTATAATGAGAGAGAGAGACCTACCAAAACTAACCTGAATAGAATTGTGTACTCCAAACATCTCAATTTAATAATCAATTGCGTACTCAAAAAATCTCAATTTAACATTCAACAATGCCAGGAAGGGATTACTCCACATGGCATCCAACTGTTTCGTTGCTAAAGAAATGAGGGATTTAGTGTGTTGTGAGTTTATCCATTTAAGAAAAGCAAATGGCACTGTGGAACACTTGCCATAGCAGGTGATGCAGACATTCTACACTGCAGTGAAAACTTTTGTCCATTGTAGCTTTTCTTTCTTTGCTATTGTACATTCTTTTCTAATAATATTTTTTTTGTTAATTAGGAAAAAGAATATGGTATATCAAAAATAATGGACAAAGATAGTTTGTCCATGCAACACAATAAAAATTAGGGATTTTTACAAAAAATTAAACTTAAATATTGATTAGACGAATTGATTATGAAAAACACAGAATTGATGGATTAGGGTGGGTGCGTTTTTTAATATATATATATATATATATACAGAATTATCTTGCGACGATATCATTATCCACATGACACCCATTTTGAATATATATCCCGCACAATAGAATGATGTTTTAGTTTCTCCATCTCCGTTTTCAATGTCATATCCCAACCCTTCATGAGCAGTTTCTGTTTCAAAGCAATAGTTCTTTCTCATAACATCAGTGTCGATTTTAGAAGCTTCAGCAGCCTGGAAGTTTTCAAGGGCCGTGTTCAAAGTTTCAACCCAGAACTATATCCCTAGTTTCCATTCAATTGACAACCACTCATAAAGAGTGCCCATTAAAAGGTTGATCTGAGAGTGTATGGAAGCATGCATCTCTTCAACTTCTTCTGGTGATGAATCTTTGAAAAAGCTCATCCAACCCCATTTTCTGCAATAACATTTTTCTTTTATCCACTTTAGATAGCTCTGGTTTTTTTTTTTTTTTTTTTTTTGCTTTTATCCAAATCTCTGTATCTTCATAGAAGCCGGATTGAATTTCACAGACTGCGTATATTTCTCTCCCACTTTAACATATTTGCTTTCTGCCCACTCATGTAATTTTAACCCGCACAAGTACTAATTTCGAGAGCCATCTTCTGTCAAAAAAGCCGCAAATACGAGGATCCCCAAGGAGGTTTGCTGCCGTCTGTCAAAGAAGGGAAGAAAAACAGAGACCGGGGAAGAAAAGGGGAAAATCTCAAAAGGGGTTCTTTTTAACAAGCCCTAACAATATGGTTCTGGGGCATAATCGTCTTTTGCCTACATACGGCACCCTTATTTGATGTTTTAGAATCGTTCTTAATCAATCTGTTAAACCTGGATTTAGGATTAATTTTTTCATAAAAATCCCTAAAAATTATAGCATCAAATTTTTAAAAAAAAACTAAAAAATAAACCTGAGAAATGCATGTCATCTCTCATAAAAGGAATAAAAGAGATGCAAAACAAATCCCTGTATATGTAAAAAGACGCAGCTATTTAACATGATAACAGAGATCTTTATCCAGTTCTTCTTTAGCATGCTCACAGTATGCATTTCTGATTCCAATTTTGTACTACAAAGTCTCATGTGGCAAACAAGATAACACAATATATAGCATCTATCTAATTATATTAGTGTATATGGAGGTCTTTGTACCGTTATATAGAACTCTCATAATTCTGAACAGATTATTGATAAAGTAAATGTTAATGAGTTGAAATGTGATCAACCAAAGGTAATGAAGTTATGGCAGTGGACCTGCAGATATGCCTTAATCTGGTCATTGCTATTCCCCACTTGAATGAGTTTGTTAGATATTCGCGTTAGGTGTCCAATATTCCCTATCTTTGGTGGTATTCTTCCTTCAGCAGGCACTGTTGGCTGTAAAATAACATTCAAAAATAAAAAAAATCTTAGAATTTCATATAAGCTATATAGTTTGTAGCCATGGGCTGGTTACAAAAACAGTACAAATTATAATAGTTGATACTTCATAATAAGCAATTCGTTCAAATCATATTGTATCTGATACTTCATTTTTAAGTAAAATTTTATGTTTTTGGTGTACTCAAGCATATCTATAACATACTGGGCATCATAGCAGGAGGATATGGTGCTGGTATGGATATAAAATATATATATACAAAAATAAATACAAAAAAATCAATAAAAAGATCACAATACCTTCTTTGAATTGGTTGACAAAGTAAAATTCCTTTCAGCTTCAAGAATCTTCCCGGCAAGATCACAGTGTTGGAGAAGATGATCAATAAGAGGAGCCTTCTTGCTCTCCAAGGATGATACTATTATATTTTCCACATGGCGATGCAAAAAGTTATTGTATGGATACCTACAGTGATGATAAGCAAATGGAAGTGCTCAGTATTTTTATCACATTATTTAAAAACACAGAAATATATCCAACTTACTCAAAAAATAAATCTAAGATACGTTTTATGGCCCCTTGTTGAATCAGTTCCCTTTCAGCAGACTCACTATCAATTGTCACTAAAACAAGGATGAACTCTACAATCTGAAAATTCAAATTTTAAAATGATAATCAGTAGAGAAAAACACTCCATATCATTCCTCTCTCTCTCTCTCTCAACATATATATACGTACATATATCCACTTTTTTTTTTTTTGGAAAAGAGAAAAAACCCTATCATTTACGCAACAAGTACTACATTGCATCACATCATCAGGATGACCAAACATCATAAACACTGAACACCATGTGAACTATAAAGTACTTTTTAAAAAAATAACAGTACATTTTATTGCTCAGAAAAAGAGCTGGACTGAAAAGGCCCAGACCAACTCTAAAACAAACAACCAAGACTGGAAACGCTACAGAGTCCTAAATAATGTCTGAGATAATTTGGAAAAATACTTGAACCATTAGGCATTGGCTAAGAAAATAATGAACAAAAGCATTAAAAGGAACCTTCAGACGATGCTTCCCAAGAGGTGGCTGTAGCTTGCCATATGCAGTGGGTAAGACAGTCTCAGAAGAAGAAAAGTCAAGAAGCTTTAGCAAATCGCCTGCAGCAGGACATTGTGATAAGGATTCATCTTGTTGCATTTATACAAAAAAGTGTGCGAACTAGAATCTCAAAGAAAGAAAACAAAATAAAAATCATAAAGATTCAATTTCTTGATATCCTACAGAAAAGTGGAATATTCCTACAGTGGCCAGAGACTGAATTAAAGGGATAAATCATATATTTTAACATCATCTGACCAGACCCTACAGCCACGTCGAGTCAGATCTGTACATGTGGGGCTCATGCTGTAGAGGTATGAATCGATAAAAAGATGCCCCAGCTGTGTCGACACAAATGGGCCTGAGCTTCACCTTGATCACCACCATTGAATTGGATGGTATAATTGGATCCCACATCAATGAATAAATGTTGCAAATTCAGATTAACCTTAGAACTAGGCCCACCTTGGACACAGCCAAACCATCAATTCAAACCACTAACACTGTCCATGAAATGTTAGGCACCCCAAATCATGCTTTCCTAGTAGCACTATCGATCATTGATTGGGCACTATTACAAAAGGCAATATTCAAACCTCTCTTTGCGCGCGCGTGTGTAAGATCCCACATCGCTTATGAGGCTGCCCAGAGACTGGGCTAATATGGAGGACAACGTGTGACTTAGTATGGGGCATTTTGATGGATTGAGGCCCATCAGAAACAAAACCATGAGGCCCATGGGCCAAAGCGGACAATATCATGCATGTGTGTAGGGTGGGGCGTTACAAATGGTATCAAAGCTGACTCTCAACTAGTTCGAGTGTAGGCCCCAGCCGTGGTCTGGTGCATGTGGGCAGGTTTCCACATGGGCGGGCCAAGAGGGCTAGCAGGCTATAGGGACTGGCAGGCTACTGCACATAGACGTGCAGCCCTAAGAGGGGTGGATTGTAACGCCCTGGAGTCCCACATCAACTATAGAAAGGAAAGTAACCCCAAGGGGTAGCTCAGTTGGCCTAGGACCACGGTTGGCACCCGGAGGTTGTAGATTCGAAACTGCACTACCACACTAGGGTTACAGGGGAGTTTACTCGGCTTCCCTCTGGGCCCGGAGGGATTAGTCCAACCCAAAGGGTTGGGAACCCTCAGATAGCAAAAAAAAAAAAAAAAAAAAAAACTATAGAGAGGAAAGTGACTAGGATTATATGTAGAGCTTGCACCTTTACCTTGCATGAGGCCTTTTGATGAGTTAAGGCCCATCAGAAATAAAACTGTGAGGCCCGTGGGCCAAAGCGGACAATATCATGCATGCATGTAGGGTGGGGCGTTACAAATGGTATCAGAGCCGAGGGCGGCTCTCCTCTGAGGGTGGGGGATTATAAGATCCCACATCGCTTATGAGGCTGTCCAGAGACTGGGCTAATATGGAGGGCTCCATGTGACTTAGTATGAGGCCTTTGATGAGTTGAGGCCTATCAGAAACAAAACCGTGAGGCCCCCAAAGCGGACAATATCATGCATGCATGTAGGGTGAGGCGTTACACTCTCTACAATAAAGACCAAGCACCCCTAATCCATGCATAAACCTTCAGAACTCTCAACCCCATGATTGGCCCACATCCAATTGGGCCCCACAAAGTTATCTGCATATGACTATATGTAGATCAGTTTGTAGGAGACAAATTACTCATACAGGTCCATGATTAGGTAGCAGAACTTTCAAAGAAAGTTGGCCCTAATTTGCAAAATATGGACCTCTACATGTGGCCCACCAAATGATCAATTCAAAACCTACACAATTACCTCCTGTGAAGTGTGTTTTGGCAAGAATATGCCAACACACTCATGGTTGAGAGGTATTGGCATTATCGTTTCACACAATACCCAAGGATTGATCCCCTAGGTCCTCAAGTTGAAGTATCACTCCTGAACCAGTGTCCCAACAAAGAAAAAAAAAAGTGGCATCATCCTAAATGACACTCCTCCGTCTGTCTCTCTCATTTTTAACTTAGAGAAAATCTTAGGAGTTAAAAGGAAGCATGGTTCTTATGGAGAAAAATCAACCACATAGGTGGTCATCTCACCAAGGCTTTCTAGCATGCCTTGAACAGTCCCTGGACTTGCAGTTACTGATGATCCATAATTCTGATTGCTACGAAATGCTTGATAGGGAGCTATTGTTGATCTCTTAGGGTCTAACAAAGATATGCACACAGAAATTGAGTGGACTAGAACAGACTTGGGTCTGGAATCTTCAAGTGCATAACGAAATAGTCTTCCAACAAAGCTGCAAAAAAAATAACAAGGCAAAATCCACAGTTTATTAGAAATAAGGTAAAGAGAGTTGCCAATGGGAGGAAGAAGTCGCAGAAAATAAAGAAAATGATTACCTAGGGCTTGAGATTTTAGCAGCAAGAGCTGGAGGAGCAAATCTAGTTATTACACAAAGGCTTTCTGCTGCATTAGTATGTACTTCAGGAGAATCCTGTATCAAATATATCCCCCAAAAATATTTGAGTATATTGAAGGTTTACAAATTTGACTGCATCTTGCACCTTGACCGCATACAAATAGAACAAGAGATAAGTTCTATCTTCAAAAATAAGACAAATAACTATTTTGTGATAACAATGGCTACTGAATAAAAGTTCATGTACTCTCAATGGAGAAAAGTCCATCAAACAAAAGAAAGACACTCAGGGCACTTACTGAGGAACTGAACTTATCCAAGATCATCTCAAGCACATCCAGATGCTCTAACCATTTCGTAGAATCCATATAGTTCGAATATAAATATTCATCAGCACCAATCAATCGGATTAAAACCTGCTTAACAAACAGCAATGTGATGGCAATAATCTGTAAGTCATGACTGCATAATGAATGATGAGGACTGAGGAGAGGTTTCGAACAATGCATACAATATAAAAACAAGCTATCAATTATGGACCAGCGATGGGCTACAAACAAAATTTTCTTTTTACGGACGATTACATCGAATATCCAGGCAACAGTTTCAGAAACCTGAAATTACTACGAGAAACAACATGTGATCTGCAGATAATAGCAGAGTTGTCTACAGATAATAAATAACAGAGGCCATGGTATATAGAAAAGCCTTTTTGGAACCAGAGCCAAGCAACAGTAAAACACAATTTACTAACCTCCATAATGGATGTAATGCCAATCAGATCAACCAGCTGCAGAAAAATTTCATGATGACCCTGTATGAGCATAATAATCAAGGATCAGAAAAGGGCAGAAAAAAGACTTGTAAGTAATATAATGAACTGTAATAAATTTTCTACACACTAACAATGAATTAGAACAAAGAAAAAAAAAAGGAAATAAAATTGAAGCAGGAAACAGTAGAAAAAAAAAAAAAAAACCATATCGTAAAAAGCACAATAAGATTGAAAACAAAATATGATACTGCAACTTGCCAAAATGATAACATAAACAAGAAATGCTCTTTCATTCCTTTCACTATGCAGTTCCAATAGTTCAGTATTTCAGGGCATTTAGAAATGGCACCTCTAAAATATGCTGCCAGTGGCACTTTATCAAACAGGTATCTCTGGTCAGACCTATCCGTTTTTTAATAACTCCAATTCTATGGTTTAAATTCTTTCTTTTTTTTAGTGGCTTTGGTTTCAGTTACTTTTGCCCCTTGTTAATCCTGAATACCTAGTGGTGGTGATTGCATTGAGAAACTAATTTCTCACCATTAATCATACATTTTCCACATTAAAAAATATAACAATAAAGCATACTTCTTTGTTTTAATCTGAGGAGGTATATTAAGAGAGACTCCTTTGAGATGGTTCGGGCATGTCCAACACAGTGCCATTGAGGAAAAGTTTTTGTGCAGGTTGATGGAAAGGAAAAGGGGTAGGCCAAACAAGAAATGGATGACAACATTAGTAGATAAACAAATGACATGACATATTGGTATCCAATCAATCAATCCTAAGGCCAAACACTGATTCATCTCTTTTGCACATAAAGCTAGCAGAAGGTCCCAGAAAAACCACCACAACACTGAAGTTCCCATGCTTACAGTTTGGGTAATGTCTACTACATAATATGATCATGTTATCGCGTCCTGAAAAACTATTTAGGATCCTTAGCAAAACCATTTACATCAAGAACCTTCTTTACACATTAGGAATCGAAAAGGAAACGAACTTTTTTTTTTCATAAAGAACCTCTTAGCATGAATGTAACAGTCTGGATGGGTAAGATGAGTAAGGGGCTGGTCATCAGAACTCAGAAGCACAGCGTTTAGCATTAGAAGGCAGGTCCTTGCTCTACTTAGATTAGCAGACCCAAATCATGTTTCTACAAAAGTGTGTTAAAACAGTCCTAGCACACACCTAAGTCTGCAATTGAACAGGCCCAAAGGTAATCTGATAAAGTTTGCCGATTTCTCTTGTTGAAATTCCATCTCATGAAGCAATGGGCATTTGCAATTTGATATTTTGATTTCCATTGGTCACAATCTTCTAAATGAAATCAAATCCCTTTCAGAATTATTTTTAGATGAAAAACATCAAAAAGGAAATTCCAACCCATAGAATGGGCATTTGCAAAAGTCATTCCAAATCCTGAACAAAACATCAACAGTGCCTTCTGGCAAACAACAGATCTAAAGGCTACCACTTACTCGAACATAATTCATAAAAGGCACGGTTTTCCTCAGCATCAGGCATATGACAACCTACAAGAAAGAAAACAGTATATAATTAATGTCCCAAGGTGAAGCAAAGTCCTTATAAATACGTAGCTCTGCAGCTTAACCTCTCCACAACCATGTGATTTTTGCATGAAATAGCAGAGAATTGCTATCGGGTCCAGAGCTTTGAGTAAAGGATTGCAATCTCATATACCTTGCTGAAGTACCCGGCCAGCAATGTACTATGCGAGCGGTTGGGTCGCAAGAAGGAAAATAGCAAATGCAACAACTGTAAGAATGACCAAATGACAAAGGAACAAGCAACATCAACAGTTTAGTCTACAATTAATCAAGTTCAGTACATGCAGAAAGTAAAAAACATTTTAAGGCTTGTTACAGAATAGAAATATCATCAATGATCAATTACCAAAGAATTGGCATGAAGAAAATCAACACAACACTCACCTCCTCATCCTCCACTAAAGTTTTGAGTATAATATCAACTTCACAAGTAAATATTTCACAAGCAACAAATGGAAACCTGAATGATGATGCCATACAAACAAATACACAATACATCAACCTACAGACGAAATGTGTATTTCTTGGCAACAGAAATAACCTAATAAGTAATTTACTTGAATGTGCGTCTCTTTTCACCAGCATCAGGAGATTCTTCCACAATATATTGAAGCAGTTGCTCCACTTGAGCTCTTTCTCGTAAACTGTTAGTAGTCGGAGTTTTTTTTTTATTTTTTATAAAAACAAAACAATGGAAAAGGTTAACAAAATAAACAGTCCAAAAAGGGAATGGAAGAATTAAAAATGTATCCAAATATTTAAAATGCAGGAGACAAGCTGGCATCAGAACTTAAGCCGTTGTAGTGATAGTGACTTCAAAAGCAGTTCAGATAAACAATTGCTTCTTTTCTCAGAAATGGTTTAAATACAGAATTTTTGGAAGAAAAAAAAATCTTACCACCTTAATAAATGCTGGCATTGTGGAGCCAAAACAAAGTGTATATTCCATGTTTGTGAGCATATATGAAAGAAAAAAAAAGATGTCATATATTGACACAAATCCATGCAAAACCACATTCTCAAAACTATTGACTTCTAAGTTCAACATGGCATCCATAATTATATCCACATTTCTTGCCTATTGCTGGTTTCAATTTCCTTAGGTAGCCAATACCCTTTACTGCAAAATACCTTTCAAATACAGCGTATCAGGAGTTGGTGATGGCCTATTTTGAAAAATCATGAGGTCATGATTCATAAAAAATCCTCCACCCTAACTTTAATTAACCCACATTAGGAAGCTACGCATACATCTTCTACCCAATGGCAGTAAAATAGCTCAGATTCAATTTCCAAACGTGGAAATTCTGAGGATATATGAGGAAATAATAAAAAAATCAGTATGCACAGTGCTGAATTTAGAAAGCAACATCCACAATCTCTTCCAACAATAAAACATTCTAAATTTAAATCACTGCATTTCTTAACACAAAAAGAAACACTGCTTTCAAGCATAAGATTATTCTTCCATTAGAAGTACAAATTGAGAGTTTAGCTGATAGCATACGCATTGGGCTTTGGATTCACCAATATATCCATGTCTTTGAATCCCAGATTATCATGATATAACTAATATTTATTGGTCAGTACTGTCAACATCTACTGGTACTGTTTCTATAGTTTTAACGAAGCCATAAGAAGCACATGCTATTTCAGCCATAAGAAAGCACGAAACCTGATTTCAATTCCTTCGTAGAATTGGTTGAGAAAAATATGAAATTGAAGTGTGACACCTCAATAGATTGAAGTACAAAACACTGTATTTGGGGGAAATGACAAGTTAAGCTCCATATTGTTAAAAATAAATAAATAATTTGTTGAACCGATAGACCATGCTACTCGTTGAACCAATCTGAATGATCTTGCATTTTGCAAGATTTAGTCTCTTTAGCTGCTCTGTTAAGGAATTTGTTTTCTCAAACCCAGTCAAATAGTTAGAGACATACTGTAAGATATATGTACTGTACAGAAGAAATGTTTACAACATGCCAAAAATGCTACACAAACATTTCAAAATACAACTAGCTGACATGGAATCTCGCATAAGCAACACTTTTCTCAGTCCTTGATATTTGCTAATTAATCTTTTATGGTATAACACCACTGTTAACATACACAAACTTTATCGGGAAGATGAAGAATACTGTCACAGTCATTGAATGCTTAGCAATAATGCATCATGACATGTACATATGCTTACCCAGATAACAGAATCAATATATCTGTGTGTGTGTGTATATATAACCATCAATTTTAAGATTTAATGCATCCAAACAAATATTCTCAACAAGTAATGAAATAAACAGAGCAACCAACCAACCGACCAAAAATGTATAAGCAAAGAGAGAACTAAGAGAAATACAAATTGATAAGGCGCCCATTAAGTGCTTTACATTCTTGGATTATTTCATCCTCATCGAGAAGTTCTTCCAAAGTATAGTTCTTTTTATCCAAAATGGAATCCACCTGAAATAAACAAATGAACAGGCATGGTTAGACAAAGCGGTGATAGTTTACCTTAAAATATAAATTTCAAAATCACACCACCATATGACGCAACATTAACAAACTATATCAATAAACCAATTGTAAGCGGCGTTGCTTATAGATTAAAATGGTGCTTAGGACACTACCTTAGGCTCAGAGCATGGTTACTTTATATTTTTGTTGCAGACTCGGGTTTTTTCTATCCGTAACAAAAACAGATTCATAAGAAAATGAAATGGGAAAGATCCTTTCACCATCCTATTCTCTACTAAGGAATATCCCGGCAACATTAAGCACTTCTATCCTCTTCCATTCCATTAGTACCTAACTTTATTTGAAGTCGATCATCGAACTAATCGCAATTAACTTTGATTCGCCCTCAAAACAGGGAGAAATAAAAGAAAACAAAGCTAGGAACTAAATCAAATAAATCAATCAGTTCATCAAGCCAACAATTACCAACCTCTCCAAAAACCTGGAAAGAATCAAACTTTTCCAGGAATTCGAAGAATTCAACATAAATCAGAACCATCGATTCTCATTAAATCTCAAATTAGACATATAGCAGTCATAAGCAACAGAATTCAAGCAATGCGCTAATCCAACAAATCATATTCAAATAAATTCAAATCAAGATCGAATTTTTTTCATCATAACGAAATGCAGAGGCATGAGAGAGAGATATTCAACTAACCGGAGAAGCGGTGGACAGTCCCGCCATGCGCCAGAACATCTTGAATCGAAACTCTTCCAAACCCTAGAATCTCAGATTTGCGAACACGAACGCCAGAGAGGATTCAAAGAATGAAAGAGAGAGGAAATCGATGATATCATCTGATGAGAAGAGGAACAGAGAATCCGTAGAATTTCGATTCGAGGAGGGATTTTCCAAGAATTGGAGAAGAAGAAGAAGAAGAAGATCAACGGTCGGAAAAGGGAATTTGGAGATCGGATCGAGAGAGATTCTAAGAAGAAGATGAAAAAATTTCGGAGAGATTCGATCAGAGGGCGGGGATTGGAATCTGGAGGGAATTGCTGAGAGGCCTTCAATGGAGAAGATGCTGAGGCTATGCTTACGTACGTGTACTTTTTTTATATTAAGAAATGAAAATGAAAATTTTCATAAAGGTTTTTAGGTTCATTTTTGCTCGCTGAAAAACGGTAATATTCATGTGAGAACTATTATATGAGATTTTTTTTATAGGGCCAAAATATGGGTCTCATTTGAGGATGTGATCCGGGGATCTAGACCACCCCAGATGTCAAGTTTAACGTCATACCCATCTCTTAACCCCTTCATTCATGGCCTACAAGTTTAATGGTTACATTTTCAAAAAAAGCTTGAACATTTGATCCAACAGTTCAGTCCATTTAGATATGTGTCAATCCTTGGAATAAGTGACTATTAAGGGAGATCCCTATTTGTGAATGGTTTAGATGGGTTGCTAGGTGGGCCCCACAAAAAAAAATTCTCATATAATAGTTCTTACTTGAATATTTCCGAAGAAAACAAAAAAACCTACATAAATATTTGAAAAGAAATACGAATCTATTTAAGTCCTGCCTGGAATAAGTGATTATTAAGGGAGATCCCTATTTGTGAATGGTTTGGATGGGTTGCTAGGTGGGCCCCACAAAAAAATTTCTCATATAATAGTTCTCACTTGAATATTTCCCAAGAAAAAAAAAACTACATGAATATTTGAAAAGAAATATGAATCTATGTGAGTCCTGTCCCTAATTTTTTTATAACTGACAAAAATATCCTTCTTATGAGAGATTTTTGTCATTTCTTAACCTCTTCTCTCCCTAAAATTAGCCATTTTGATTTTGATTATTATAACCATTTAATAAAATTAAATTTTTAGTCATTTGGAATCCGTCCTTTTTAACTATCCATGCATGAAGGTAGTTGAAGTGGGCTCCAACAGGTCATTTGGGTTAGAATTGATCATTTATGTTAAATAATTTATTAAAGGGAAATTTTAAAAAACTAGATAAGGGCATTTTTGTTGTTTTAAAATAATTTTTATGGAGAGGACTTGATTGAAAGAATTGTGAAAAAATCTTATACTGTTTAAAATATTCAATTCTTTCATATACTTTTTTTTATTAAATGAATCAAAAGTTTAATACATTTTTCAGGAAAAAATGAAAGGAAATGAAATTGCTAATGTCATATTCTTCAGGAATCGTTAATTTAGAGATTGCAAATGGGTCAGATTGGATAGCGCTGTCCAAGCCAGATCTGATTGTTAAATGGATCATATAATTTGAACCCAAACCCAAACTGAGTATAAGTGGGTCCACCCACCATCCTCATTGTCATTGTAAGTTTTCTAAAGCCATGATCAAACCATAGATATAGTGTGGGTCAGTTTGGGTTGGGTTTGGGTCAAATTTTGACGACCCCATTAATGATACAAAACTTGATATCTTTTTAGTATTTCTGATTTCTTTTAATCGTGCTATGGCCATTATCTAGCGCCAACTCTATTACAAATGCTTACCCGGCTCTCCTTTGGGTCCGGAGGCATTAGTCCAATCCAAAGGATTGGGAACCCTTCGATAGCAACAAAAAAAAAAAAAAAAAAAACAACTCCATTACAAATGGTATTAGCCCTTTCCCTCTCTATAAATTTTTGAACGCAAAAATTCAAAATCTATAGACTTCTTTTTCACTGGAATAACTTGAAATACACTTAGTCTAAGCATCAATTCTACATTAAATGACCCTATTAGCTCATAGACGGCCAATAATTGATCTTACGTTAATAGTTGCTTTATCTGATTAGGGACTCGTTCGTGAAGTCAAGGTGGGCATTTATCATAGAAAGCTGTGGTTAGGAACTTGTATGTGAGCTGAATAGTTATTGTAGAAAAATTAGAATGAAAAAAAAAAACCTCAAGTGCACTACAAAACAATCACAACCCACATCCTGGTCTAGATCAACCACATTCACTCCAGTTTCTCATGAAAATTTAAAAATCCCTTTAAAGTAGTTTTTTTTCAATAAAACTTGGCCTGAACTGTCAATTTGGTCACTGTTTGTCTGTTTCACAATAAATGTCCACTATCAGAGCACTCATCTTCATTCATCACCTCTAATCAAATTCACCTCCACCCATGCTTCATGAGAAAACATAAGAGGATTGAAACCCAATATATATATATATATTTATTTATTTATTTATTTATTTATTTATTTTCCTTTTCACCCAAATTAGATATACAAATATACTGCCCCTTATCATCATTCATGAAAAAGAGTAACATAGGGATAAGTTGAAGTGAATCAACCTTTGGTGTTATATGTAGCTAGGAAGACAAGGACAAAACATTTTTTTTTTTCTGTTGGGTAAATGACAAGGATGAAACTTAATGTAAAGAGTTGGTCATATAAAGGTTGTTTGAAGCTCAATCACAATCGAGTGAGTTTAATGGACTGGAGAAGATGGATAGGTGTCGCTGTTGGATGTCATATGCATGTTTTATCACAGCATTAATGGTAGGAAGTAGTTTGAAAGTAAGCTTACAAATTTAAATTCAGCTTTGACAATGAACAGAAAGATGAGGAAAGTGGAAAGTGCCATTATTTGCAATGCTAGAAAACAGTATTAATCCAACGAGCCCTTTCACTGACAGGTGTGTAATAACGACTTATAAGACCCAATCGATTCATTTATTTCTTGCTGAATCTAAAATATGGACCTGATGGGGACCCAAACACTGTCCCCAAAAAATCTCTACAAAGTTCCAATTGTGGATTAGGATTTTCCACATCCTTCATTTTCATAGTTGTGGTCATTCATGACGATTTGAAACTGTCTTGAGCGATAACATAAAAAAGCTCTCTCTCTCTCTCTCTCCAGTTTCTAACTGTCTTTCCATTTTCTGACAATTAAACATTAACTACATGCCATTTTATTTCCACAGGTAGCCCACCTTTATTAAGTCTGAGAATCTCGTCGACCACCTACACAGACAGAGTCAGTCAATGGTCAATTTTTCTCCATCAATTGATATATCCAACTTCATTATATCCTGCAAGGATAACCTCTTTAGATCTATCCTCATATGAACAAATTTAGGGTGATAAGAAGAAAAGATAATTAAGTCCAAGTCAATTTAAACATAGCTTAATGTGAATTGGTTTAAATGTAAGAAAAATTCCATCCTAAGGCCAGTTTGGATGTTTACATAAAAAAATATTTACAGATTTAAATATTGTAAGAATAAAATAGTATATAATACAATAATCTAATATTATAATAGTATAATAATTTTACTGTTTGGCGATTTTTGAAGAATATTATAAATTTTAAATTGAATTGTTTAGAAGGTGTTATGATTAAAGTAAATTACATAATTAGAATAATTTTTTTATTAAATATTTTAATTTCTATGTAAATTATCACATTCGGATAAAAAATTAATGTGGTAAAGTAAAGTTCTGCTGTCATGTTTTTACCATAAGTTACTTTTCTTTTATCACATAAAATCATGGTAAAGTAATTCAATAAAATAAATAAATAAAAAAAACTACTCTATAACTCTCTCCCACTTTGCTTTACCATATACTTTACCTGACATTACTTTACCTCACATTTTACCATGATATGACATCAATCTTTATTTTACTTTACCACACCTGTAAAGAAGTCACTTTTTATTTACCATATAAAATTACGATAAAATGTGATAATATAAAGTAAAAAAAAAAAATACTACTTTACCATTCCTTCCCACTTTACTTCACTATATACTTTATTCCACCTTTACTTGTCCCCACATTTACCATCCAATGACATTTACTTTTACTTTACTTCACCATATATGTAAACAAACACATCATAATGGATTCGGAGAACTAAAGTCTTTACTTTACTCAATAACTTTATAATCGTCATTTTGAAAGATTCTTATCTTATAAAAAAAAAAATTTAAGAAGAGGAGCTCTACGAGAAAATATTAAGCTTTTTGAATGAAAGAATCTTTTCTTCAAAATTTTCTTTGGTTACTAAACGCATAAGATTTTCTTCTTTAGAAAATGAAAAATTATATTCTATAAAATCTTATTTTCTTGTACATCCAAACAGGCCTTGGAAACAAATTATTGAATTTCAACTACAAAACAGAACCTACTCTTTGATTGTAAGTCGAGAGGATGACCAACATTTTAACATTAATTGGGGTAGTGAAAAAGAAAAGTGGTCGTTACTTGATGTCCAAAAACATTCAGATGGTTTATGTAAACTTCTTTTATTTTATAGATCAAGGAGTCTTTGAGCTAACCATCAACGCAAAGGATGGTGCATCGTGGGAGGTGGATTGAGGCAGAGTTTGGGTGATCCTCAGATCATCCTGGCCCTTCCATATTTTTCTTTTCTTGCAATGACCCAGTTTAAATGATTATATTTAAGTTAACTGTCAAACACTACCTCAGTAAACAATGCCTCCAGTCAGGCAGTTACCTGAATATGAAATCTATACCAAAACATCAGCCAGGCACCAAATCCCCTTTAATCTGAAAGGGAAGAGAATGGTATTACCAGCAAGGACCAAAAGGCCAAAAAATACATACAAAATTTGAGCCACAAGAAGGGAGGCACCCCAAACCACCTAAGGTCAAGACTCGAGACACCTATATAACCTAACCACCAGGTTCCCCACTACCAGGAGTCACACATAAAATATGTTATGTGTGGAGCCTGATTACACCCGGGTCAGACTGTTAACTCAGGCCCACTGTCTTTGAGCATAGTGGAATCGGTGTGATCTGTGGACATACCTCTATCTCGAGGGAACCACGTAAATCTGTGGCTTCTTTGTGTTGTTTGCTTGCATCTTTGTTCTTACTTTCCTAACAAAATAGGCAGTAAAGCAAGGGAATACAAAAACCCTACGGAAAGGGTAAAATCTCTAAAACTAGAACTAACAACAATTGGATTATCCTAGCTGCTGATTGAGGATTGTACCCAGCAGACCCCCAGCTTGGTTTTTTCTGCCTTCTCTAGTGGTTTGGTTGCACTCTTTTTTCAGAAGAAAACCACCCCACTGCAATCTCTTCATTATGAAAGAACTGGTCACTGCAAAACAGTGTGCCAGGATGATAAGTATGTCACATTGTGGGGTTGGCTTACTGCATCATCATCTGCTGGTCAAAGCATAGACAAGAACGGACGACTGAAGATCTCGATCCACTTTGAAGTGCGCATGGAAGAATCTCTTCACCTGTTACAAAATAACAAGGTTCATTAAACAAAATGCAAGCATCAAGAGAGCAAGACCTAGAATTACATTTTCATAATGTTGTTGTAAGAAATAACATCATCATATACTTAAAACTGACCTCTTTGAACAGATGCGAGGTTAGAAATTCTCTCAATTGTTTTTCTTGAGGATCAAATAGTACAATGTGACTAGGTAAAGACCAATTTGTTGCCATGTTATTCGCAAAACCAAATGGGTCCATCATGAAACGGTCTGATTCATCCAGAACTCCCCTATCATCACTGCAAAAAATACCCAAAGGTAGACTAAAGATATGAGATATGCCATTCCAAAAAAATGTGAGATGCATCTTGTAAAGCATGGAGCACTATTTAAGTTTATAGGCTAGTAGAACATGGGTTTCCACTGGCTGTACAGATGGCTGTTTGAGTGTTAACCCCATAATTTCACGGGAAGTCCAAAAATTTCAAGCATGTGTCCATCACTTTTCACCAGTGGAAAGCTACAGATGTGATTGGTGGATAACAGCACTTTGTGTTTGGCAGAACATGTATATGATTCCACAGAACAATAGTTTGAAAATAACAATCCTGAATTTCAGCCATTACCTTGGAGAGCAGTCTAAAAAGCGCATAGGCAAGTTGCAATGCAGGGTGGAATAGAAAGGCGTTGCATGGCAAGGCATAAGGAAAAGAATGCTATCCACTTTCCCATAAGTGGCCTCTTTCGCTAAGTAGTTCATAACATCTTCAGTTCCTCTCTGCCTAGCATGCATGTAAGTCACAATCAAACAAAGCATTTATGAGGTGGGGGGAGAGAAAGGAAGGGCTAAACTAGTGTTTATTATCTTCTCCTCTTCCCTTTGGGTTATTGGTGATTTTATTTTTGTACACCTGGCACAAGCATAAACAAAAGGCCCAAAATCACACTGACGGGACCATCCCAACATTGAATTGGAGAAGTTTTAAGGAATGAAAATGGAAGGGTCATAGAAAATTCAAGCAAAGTTTCATCAATCACTTCTTCTCCTTTGATATTTTTGCTACATAAAGGACGAGAGAGAGAGAGAGAGTGTGTGTGTGTGTTACATTCTGCTAAGGGGTAAGAGGTAACTTTTTTGCCACCACATGGAACCCTCGTGACAAATCCAACCCTCTCAAACACTCACTAAAACCCCACAAATCAGCAATCACACTAATTTGAAACGAATCAGAATTACACTCAGCATAGGATTAAATTTCCTAAAAACTGTAATTTACAGAAAGAGTTAAAACTTGAGGGCCCTAATTTGATCAAGATGATCTTTGCCCAATTTTGTATGCAGCCCAAATACGTTATGAATATGACAGGGACACGCCATAGACATGGCAAGGACACGGATTTTACACATCAAAAGTGAAGTATCAGATACGATACAACATAATACATTGCCCATTTTGAAGCATCCATCGATTACCACAATAAGACCTTTCCATCACACTATCCTCCCATGATTAGCATGGATCTAAGTGGATCGCACAACGGTTAGCAGATTGTGGACCCATAAATAAAAATCCACACTTACAATAGTCTTTCTTAAAATTGAAAAGAGATGATTAATAGACTAACGAATAGAATAGCAACTATATCACATTTTTAAGCAAAGAGAAATGAAAATGACACAGAACATAATTTAATTCCATGTTTGTTTCCCAAAGAAAATAACCTGATGAACCAAGCACATATATAAGGCCATTGGAAGATTTGTCACGAGCAGGAAGAAGAGAGACAGTCGCATTTTGGAAGGACATCGACGGTGGAATTCTGAAGGCCTTTTCCTTTTATCGTCTGAATAATCAAGATTTTCCATTGCTGCTAATGAATATCCTGAGAACATCAAAGCTACAGGCAGTACTGGTAGGACAAACCTGTAATTAAGGTATTAACAGCAGGAAGGACTGTGTCAAAATTTTAAAATTCATGGAGCATGAAACAAAAGTAGTATTCCATGAATGAAAAAGTATTTGCTTTCAATTTTTAATTAGAGAGCATTGAGAACCAATTAGAAGCAAAAGCAAACATGAAGATACCTGAATTCTTTGTGGCCAAGCATACTGTAAAGTCCCAACACCCATGCAATCAGGCCAAAAAGCTTCCATTCCTTAGAGTGATAGACACCAGTAACTGTGAATGGTATGAAAGTGAAAAGCATGACCGGAAATCCTTGAGTGAAATACCAATGCCATTTGTGGGTCCCATAATAGTCTCCCCCAGAAGAAAGAAAATTGAATTTTAAAAAATTAAGTGGCACAAAGATCCATGACCCATACATCCACCGATCCAATAAACATGTGATTCCAAGTACTAGGGCCCTGCAACCAACATGAGAGAACCAAAAAAACCATCAATGCTATAATGAAGAACTATATGGTTGATGGCCCAAGTATCATAGCTGATACTTGAAAATACAGATAATGCCATCCAATTGACATACATGGACTGATATATGTTCCCTCCACCCAAAACATGCATTAGGGAAAATGCGCATTGGCTTGCCCACTGCTTGTGACCCAATTTATGGAACATTGAGGCCAATGATGATCAACACCTACTTAAAAGGTTTAAAAATCTACACAAATTTATACTTACCCAATTGGGATCACTTCAAGCAATACGAATCTCAGTCTATCACCTGTCTTGAGAAGATCCAAAAAGCCAACATACAACCATATAATTGCACTTGTTGGCCGAATGGCACAAGATAATGCTGCTACAACCAAAGCAAGTTTCCTTGAGCTGCCTGGAACTGGTTTGGAGGAGCCACAGAAGGAAGGCCACCAGTAGTACAGGCCCATGATAGTCAGCACTGCCTCCAGGCTATTTGATAATGTCCGTGGAAAACAGAAAAACACAAACCAGTTTGCCAACTGAGAAAAGAGCTGCAAGAGGTTAAGTACATCAACTTCATCAATGAAATAATGTCATCCGCCATAACTTAAGTTGTATGGAATATTTGAAAAAGGATACAGCCCATCGTGCAACACGCTCATCAAAGGCAACACGAGACAGTTTGAACAAGTAAAGATCACCAAATGAGGCAAATATGGACTGCAGAAGCCGCGGAGCCTTCATCTATCAACCAATTAAATAAAGAAATTACACATAAGCATACTCACACTTCAAGAACATGCAACTATTTAACATTAAAAAAAAAAAGAGAGAACATGCAACCATGTACAAGTCTGCAGAATGGTTGTTACTTAAAAAAATAATAATTTTTGAACGGTTTTAAAGAATTATAGTTGCCCTATGCTTACAAGAGATGCACATTGAATGTATATAGTCCCTCAAGATCTAACAGACAAGCACACATCACATTTCCACAAAAATTATAAGAAAGTTTCCAAAAGAAATTATCTCCCGTGGGGTGTTCAAAAACTAAAACCCAATTCTTCCCTCCTGTGATTTTTTGGAATTTCATGCTTGTTTTCCATTGAAAAGTGGTGTCCGGTATAGGACTAGTAATCTTATTTGTAAACAATTTATGGGAGATACTTCATTCTTTGCACTTTAGTACCTGCGGTGGTTTTCATGTCTAGTTAATCATTGTGTAGTTTGGACAGTAAAAAAACAATATTTCATTTATTGTGTGAAAAGTTTCCTCTTATGAGTTTAAAGTTCTTTATTTTCATTATAATGATTCGCCTTGTTTATTTCTTTCTTCTCATTAATGAGATTGCATCATCTTACAAAAAAGAATGTGTGCACGTGTATTCCATAGTGGTGAGCACAATTACTACTCCAATAAACTAAAAAATTCAAGCAAACAAAATATGTTGGTAGCCAAGCATTTGCGTACAAGAACGAATCAAATAGGAGGTTTAGGTTCCCTCAAACAATCCCACATGAGGTTTCCATTCCTTCCAACAAACCAAATTTCATTCCCTCGATGTGCACTTCTCAACAGTGCATTGTGGATTTCATCAAACACCTTGAATGTCTACTACTGCCCTCCAAGACATTGATTGCAGGGCTTTTACATCCACAAATCAATTAAATCCATCCACCCAAGTTTTTGAGGCAGCAGTCCCAGTCACCTTCTCTAAATAATTCCCAACCCATAAACCCACCATTTCAGATTTACCATCACATCCAATTGAGAACCCATCAAACATGGATGATCATGATAATTGAAAACATAAATAAGGGTGGGTAAATCAGAATCACTACACAATACCATAATCAATGGAATGTCCAGATGAAGAAAAGCCAAGACTTTGTAAAGGAATGCGAAGATCAATGGATGGAGGTAACTTCGGATCCCTTTTTTCCATTCCCATGTTAGATGTCCATACCTGATTCAATCCAATCAATTATTGAACAAATACAACAATAGATAGCTGCTAATCTTAAAACAAGATGTAGGGATCACGCAATGCATATACCCAAATACGATGTGATGGGCAACCTCTAGAGACTGCCAGTGCTCATCAGGATTGAAATAGGTCTGTATCAGTATTGAATTTACCAAGCGAAATGCCAAACAGAAAGCCAACACCCTCCTCGATGATGAGAATAGAAACATCAAGCCATCTTCTCTTCTTCCATGGCGTTTTAGGCTCTGAATCAGCGTTTCAGATGTGGTATAGGCATGTGGAGTCCGTCGCCTCATCTCCATCTGTGTGTCTGCATGTGAGAGAGAGAGAGAGAGAGAGAGAGAGAGAGAATTAACAACAACAACAGTACTTCTCTGAAGAAAACCATTCATCATTTGAAAAGTAAAGCTAGAACCCAACCTGAAAATTATTATTAAGCATTAGAGCCAAAGTCTAATGTTATAGCAGAAGTTTAAACCAAAAAAGACTCTAGTAGTCATCAGATAACAAGAGAACAGGAGAGTGAAGAATCAAACCAAAAAAAAAAAAAAAATCACCAGGGGATCTTGAGAGACTCTATATAGCTTGAGCAATTTTGTAACCCTGCTTTATGTAGGGCCTACATAGCTTGGGCAATTTTAATATATGGACCCCATTCACCCAATTTTAATTTTTACTAATGCAATTCACAATATATCCAATCAATCCCAGGCCAAATCTTCATATAGGCTACACTTATTCAAAGCTATAGTTACTACTTGCATCAATGTCCTCCTTTATCCCTTTTATGGTCCTTCCGTTGCATTATTTTAGATATTATTATGTTTTTTTTTTTTTTTGGTTGATTTAGTTTTGTTGTTCATACTTGTTAAAACTGAAAACTAATTATTGATAAGTTAGGGAAAAAAACTTCTACTATAATGTATAATAATAATGGGTTGATATGGGGTCAAATGAGAGCCAAAATCGAAAAACATCGGCTAAAATTGGATTGAAAATCTTCCGCTATAACAACTAATAATAATAGGTTAATGTTGAGTTAGGTGAGAAAAAAATCTAAGATGGTGATTGCAGTTAAATTAAAAGGTTTTCGACACACACCCTAACCATATTTGAGTTCATGTATCCATCTACTTTTCTTGGTTATCGAGCACCCAAGCCAGCCCAACATGAAATAAAGGTCAC
Organism: Umbellularia californica; assembly: GCA_028538565.1. Taxonomy (NCBI): domain Eukaryota; kingdom Viridiplantae; phylum Streptophyta; class Magnoliopsida; order Laurales; family Lauraceae; genus Umbellularia; species Umbellularia californica. The sequence goes on along the minus strand of JAPQWN010000006.1, from coordinate 7,528,252 downwards.
GCATAGGATTGAATTCTTAAAATTCGAGACATGTTCTTAAAAAAATGGCTAAAATGAAAAAACAATATAAAGATGCACTCAATATGAAATTCATCAAAGGGGATATGAGAAATGAAAGTCTAGACATTGTATCTAAGAACACTGAACATGTTAGCGATAAAATTGAGCAATAGTTAGAATTTTTTTTAAGGGCACCATGTGTAGACACTTTTATATGAAAATGAAACAAAAAAGTAGGTCTTTTTAATATTTTAAATCATTTTGCAGTGAATATTTTTTATGAGAAAAAACATCAAAAGCAGTTAATTTTTTTAATGGATTAGAGTGTTTCGTGTGGGGAGGTACAAGTAAGGCAATTTTATTTTTTTCAAAAAATCAGAAGTCTGTGAACTTTCATTTTCATCGATGCTACTCAAATGTTCCCTAATAATCCTTTGTTGGAGCTTAGTTGAGAAGGGGAATTTTCTCTTACAAGAGCCCCTCTGACTGCCATGTGGGATTTCAGGTGAGAGCCTTTAATGGACAAAGTGTCATGTGGTGGAGCAGAGGGCATGGAGCCCTCTAGTAGAGCACTACGTTGGAAGTAACACATACCGAGCATACCAAAGCACTAGAGCACTCCAGGAATGACCCTGGAATGATAGGTTAAGCTAGTTTAGCACTAAGATAGTTTACAATTCCTCCCATGTAATAATAAAATTTTAAAAGAAAGGGACATATTTTTATAGGTGGATGGGATTGGAAATTCAGCACCGTCTTTGTACAGGATCCATAGGTGAAAATTTTGTTGACCCAGGACTCCCTTGATTTCAATATCCCACAAAATAGAAGGGGATTTTCTAACAAATCTCAACCTAATAATGTAAAGAAAATGAAAAATTATGCTTTACCTGCCCGGCCGAACGATTCCCACTAAAATGGAAAATAGCCATGAATGGGAATGAGATATCAACCACAGCCCACTTTTAAATTCGAGGACTTGCATCAACTGGCAAGTATTTGAAGCCCCATGTGTGGGACTGTTGTTGGATTTGAGCGCAGAGTGTTACTTGATCTTTTGTTCGTCTGAGCCTTTTAAGGTCATACTTGATCTTTATGAAGCAGCAGAAGATCTCTTGCATCTGAGCAGTGAGAATTTACCTTTCTGTTAAGGCCTGTCGTTTGTTTGCATTAAAATACATAGGAATTGATTGCATAGGATTTAGTTAGTGTTCTGAAACGGGCCAATGGGAGTTTTGTTTTCAATTACTTTGCATTTGGGGTATAAATACTGTAGCTTCTATGATCCTTTTCTGCTCTTTTTGTGGATTACTATAGGTTGTCTGTGTCTTTAATGGTGAGTGATTCTGTCAAAATTGTTCAATGGATCAACATTTTTAATTTTGGGTGGGGGTTCGATGCAGCACCAGCTCTAACAGACCGTGTTTTTTTTTTACCAATAAAAGAATGTTATCACTTCATTCATTGCATTGAGCTAGATAGCCTAATATAGACCAATACATGCAAGGTTGATTAGCGACATACATATGGGAATTTGCAATGCAAACACTTTGCTGGCACACATTCTCCTAAACACATTAATTCAATGATGCAATCCTATGGTTAGGATGCAAGTGCCAGGGCACAATTAGGGTTCCGAAGAACAATCACTTGAAGAAGAAACGGTCTCCAACGAAAAATTCACACAGGGAATTTTATTAATCAATTCTAATATCTGAGATCATTAATCTCTACAATGCTATATTTATAATAAAATAAACTTAAGCCCTAAGAAAGTATTCCTAATCAAACTAGGAAACCAAATAATAATCCTACCCAAATTAGAAACCTAATTCTAATTACACTCTTTACTAAAAATAAAACTAATAACAATTAAAAATCAGGAATTCATGGGTCCCACATGTGGCCCACGATTCTTGTTGCCATGACATACTATTGCTGCTGCATCATTCAACTCCAATATCTTATATGACTTTTTGACTCCTTATATTCAAATATTAATTTAACTACATTGAATCAATTAATTTCTCCGTGCAAGTACTTAGTACGTGAATTCACCATTACCAGACACATATTTCTAATGATGAGTTGAATATGCCAATAGGTTGACGTGGATAGTCCCTATAGTAAAGTCGTGAACTACTTGATGGTAACCGCTTGGAACAGCATACCAAGGGGGTATAATATTATTCCTTTATATTCTGAGCAAGAATCTGGATCAGCTCTGTTGAAAGAGCTGGCTAATTTGGTAGAGTATTGAAACTCCAATCAGTTTTATGATTTTGCACCTCGTCTCTTTCTTGCAATAGTACTGCATTTTTTTAAAAGTTGGGTAATGTTTTTTAGTAGTTTTTCCACTTTTGTGAATTGAAGTGCATCTTTTGTTTATTTTACTGATGCAAAATACTGCTCAGTTTGTGGAAGACTCATTGATACTGGAGGTTTCTATTAGTTGGGTGGGAAAAAGTGTGTCCTCCCATTAAGGAAGGTGACTTGGGAATTCGATCCATTAGGTAGGTTAGTTGTGCTCTCTTGGGTAAGTGGTTGCAGCAATATTGGAAATGAAGATGGTGGCACGTAGAACTCTATACTTGCCAACAGTGGCGGACCCAGGATTTTCGTTTGATTGGGGCAGATACTAGTCAAAGATAAAGTAAATTAAAATGACTTTCAACCGGTCCACATCCAAAGGAGAAGAAGAAGAAGCAATGGTCGGTGCCTAAATAATTAAAACAACTTTCAAACAGTCATATGCAAGCTTCAGAAAGTGGATGAGGAAAATCATCATATAGAAAATGACCGCAATAATCCATACAACAATGCATAAAACAATGACTCTAAAACACGACTCCAATAGTAAGTATTTTTTTCTTTAACATTTCCAGAATCAGAGAACAACCTTTAAAACCAACATTGCATTCTTACAAATTACCAACTTATGTAATTTCAATATCAACAGTGTTTCCATACCATAAGGTCTCTCTCCACAATGAAAGCGAGAAGAACATTGTGCTTTCTTCCTTCAATATCTCATCCCAAAAGGGCAATGGCATAAATAAGGTGACACCACCATCATCAAGGATTGTGGGATTGATGGAAACTCTAGAGTCTAGACTCTAGTTCATTCAAAATGCTCACCCAATCTCACCAAATTCAGGAACCCCATATCCCACACATTCAACAATATTGCTTAATCGTGCAAACTATTAAGATTCTTTGAATTAGAACTGAAACGCTTATTCCCACAAATCCAAACACTTAGTAACCATGAAACTTCAAAATCGAATAAATAAAACAGAACATAATCAACCAAAAACTGATTAGATGAAGAAGTACAAAAAAAATCATTACTGACAGTTCACCGATCACGGAAAAGAATAACACTTGCTGTTGTTTTCAGGAATTGCAAAGATCGGGTCTTTTTCGAATAAAAAGAAGCCATTTACAATTCAGATCGATAATACAACAGATTTGGTTCTTGAAAACCCTAACATATTGGAAATGCACTTGAAATGCGATGGAACAAAAAGGATCAAGAGAGACCAGGGTTTTGCTTTCTATCTTCCTGCAATTCCGGAAGTCGTATCCATGAAAGGAGTCTCAGAAACTGAATCAAGCCCTTGGAACGAGAACCGATTTTAGGGCTTCCTAGGGTTTCAATACGGAGACGGAAATAGAAAGGGAGAGACTAGAGGGAGGGAGAGAAACTTACCTCGCAGAGCCGCAGCCAACTGATCGTCACCAAAGAGAAGGGGAGGCGCGGTAATTTTTGAGGTGGCGGTGTTTTCTCTTTTATTTTTGAGCTTTTTGGCGATTAACTGACTAAGTGAAAGTGAAAGTGAAAGTAAAGTGAATCAAGACATGAAATGAAGTGATAAACGGGAGATATCAAAATACATAATTTCAAAATTCTCTCTAGATTTTTCAAAAATTTTATAAAACAAATGCATGATAAAAAAGAAAAAAACTCTACTTCACCGTACAAGAACTCAAAAAATTCCAATACCAGTGAGACGTACCAGTAACACATTATATTTTATCCTCTCTTGATATGTTGTTTCACCTCACTATACATCCAAACCGGCCCAAGGCTTGCAGGGCTTATAAATATGCTTACGAAGCTTTAGTGTTTGTAAATAGGATCACTTGTGTACCCAAAATCAATAGTCTTTTAACCATCATAGGTTTTTAGAACGATTCTGTGTACCCAGAATCAATAGTCTTCCGACCGTCTCGTCTCTTTTATCCTTATATGCATGATTTCAAAAGCTTTGATTCAATTTTTTTATTATATAAAGTGTGTAACATTAACAGTTGCACTTAATGGGAGAGAACAACCCGGCATAAGTTAAATTTTTAATCAATATAAGGCTCATTTCATTAAAACTAAATTGATCATGACGACAATCAACGCATGTACTTTTCACTTGTCATGATTTATTAAACCCATACATGACGACCCATTGTTGGGTTTATGAAAGTTTCAAAATACATGATTATGCTTCATGTGCTGGGGTGCAAAAGAAATGTTGGGGGAACGGGCAATTGTAAAAATAATTATTTTTTAGAATGTGCGAGGGGATGGTGATTGGCTCTATGTAAAAAAAAATATATTGGGGGAAAGGGTAAATGTAAAATACATATATATTAATTTTTAGAATTTGCTGGGGGTGGGATTTTAAACTTTTCTCAAATATGGGTGGGGGCTCCCATCCCTAGGCCTACCCCTCGTTATGCTCATGAGATAGTTATTGAGAGAAACCATTAGGACTTGAGATAAAATAATAGTATGTAAATAATACTATACTCATTTTTGTTTGATGGATGTAAGGGCAAAGCTATCGTTTATATAAAAATCGAACACAAATCTCATGGTGGTTGTGCATTCTTATTAGGAGTATTGATTTTGGGACATGAAATGTATTAAAAAAAAAAGGTAGGGACCTATTTATAAATACTAAAACCTCAGTGGCCTATTTATAAATCATACAAATCTTAGCAGGGTATTTACAAATAGCTCTTTTTTTTATAAGTGAGGGTCTCCTAGCACTTCTGGCCGTCCGGAGGAGCCGGGTAAATCCTCTGTCACCATGGTCTAGTAGCGCAGTTTCGAACCGTTGTCCTTTGGGAACAAACCGTGGTTCTAAGCCAACCAAGCCATTGGCTCTTCCACAGCTGAGCTGCCAAGGGGGAGCCACAAAATACTGCTCACTTTACTGTGCATATGTTTCGTTTAGCTTGAGGATCTCTCTCTCCCTCCTTGCATATAGGTATATCATCTTCATTTTTTTTTTTTATATTAACATAGCATAAGCAATAAAATGAAGGGTTAACATTTAGCTTAAGAATAGAAATATACGTTGACCATCTTCTACTGTCAAAATATTATAAAAGAACAGGTTGATTTGGAATTTAATTCAAGTTCTATTTTTTACTTCCACTAGTCCAATATAATATTATTATCATTATTATTATTTTATGCTATCCTCCCTTTCATATAAATGCCTTCTAGTTCTAAAATGGTGCAAAAGTATCAATGCCAATATATAAGTTTGAGAGCAAAATTGTTTATTTGTTTACTAATGTATCACCATTCACCAGTACATCATGTATGCTATGCTTTGGGGTCCAGACAAAAGATTGAAGGTTAATATTTTAAGTTTATGGATTAACTATGATGCACATATATTTCAAAATGGACAACATATCGTGACGTATCGTATTCGACGTTTCATTTTTTATGTATAAAATCCTTGTTCCTGCCGTATCTATGGCTTGTCTTTATCGTATCTATGCCGTATTTAGGCATCATAATGTAATATTACGGATCTTTAGAGACAAGTCATGGATGGTTCTTGGTATTCAGTCATTTGACCTGGAAGCTTGAGATGGGAGCTGGGTAACAGGTCTTTTGACTGATCTTGTCTACGTGCCCTGGATTCTGCTATTTGTTCGAGTGGCAGTTCCAATCATGGGAATAAAATTGCATGGGTTGTATATGCTTTATCTGTTGAAATGGAAGTTACTAAACTTGTTATATTTGGCCAATAAAATGTGGAAACTCAAACAAGCACACCCACTCTCACGCTCATGTCAAATGGTTTTCAATTTATTCATGAATCAGAGCCCATGATCTTGTTTTATCTTGCTATTATCATGTCTCTTGACCAAATAATTTTGACTGGCTCATTTTTATTGTCCCTAGCCCAGCCTTGTATGGATCTGGGTTGGCTGAGCATTTCAAGGCTTATGGATAGGGCTTGAGCTTTTATTTGGGTCCAGCTCCTAGTCACTCGAGAAAGTCTGGCCTAGACCACATGTGTGGTCTGTATTTTATATCTGTACATGAGATAAGATTCTCAAATTATCAACAGCCCAAGTTTTACACTCATCTGATCAGTGCAGGCTCTTCAATTGACCATTCAAATCTTGGTATCCATCCCATTTTATCTAATGGCTAGGTATCGAACAACTTTGGACTCCTCAAAATAGTACAGCTCTTGGATCCTGGGATGACCTTTTAAACATCTATAATCGCATGATTGTCATGGTTCTAGATGGGTTAGCCATTGCTAGCTTCCTTGCTCTACTGGGGATGGTACATTGGTTAAATTTGTGTTGGGCTTGGTGCTTTGATGATTGATTGATCATCATGTTAGTGTACAGAATTTTAAGAAGCACCACCTGGTCCATGCCATGTGGATGTTCCCTTGTCTGGAAGCCCATGGTTAAAGAAATATAAAAATGGGGTTTAGGGTAGGAATTGTTGATACTGGACAGCCTTGATGGTTCAATTGATGTCTTTTATTGGGCCTTTGGCCCTTTTAAGCATCTAAGTAGAAGGAAGGGGCTTTTGGATGTACAAGTGGTTTTTCCATGACCATCTCCAAAGGAGAGGGAGCAATATTTAGAAAACAACTTCAAGTTGGGCCTGTACATGTTGTCTTTGTACAGCTTGTTTGGGCTGAGCCCTCTTGGTTGCAATCTACTTTGTCATAGGCTGTCAAGTTTTTTAAGGACCATGCATACAAGATCTCTTGGCAGTTGTAGGTTCCTCTTTAGATGTGGTGTGCTGCTTGAGGTCCCATTTTAATTCCAGTTTGTATTGGATCCAAAATTGACTTACTAACCCAACCAGATACAAAACCTTCAAGTGATTGGTGAACCATATGGGTGCCACTTGATGGACCAAAACATGTTGGTGATTGATAGTTGAAATAGAGCATTCTTGAAGGCCTAGACTGGGCCTTTCAAACAACCACAATCCATTCATATCTCAGGTGGCTATGCCTGAGTTGTTGGGTTTTGGTTGTTTCAAACATTCAAAACCATTTTACTTGAAAATTTTTTTGTCCTTTTCCTCTCTCTGTGGATAGTGGAATACATGGGATCCCACGTTGCTAAAGTCCTACCTTTTAGAAGAGATTATAACTATTTTCATTTCTATACACTTTAAGTTGCTTTGTACTCTTTTACCACAAGCCCTATGCGCGCGCATGAGTCGGGCCTAGCCCAGGGGGCTAGTTGCAGAAATCGTTTAACCGGGCACGTGTCCAGTTTGGACTCTTTTACCACAAGCCCTATGCGCACGCATGAGTCGGGCCTAGCCCCGGGGGCTAGTTGCAGAAATCGTTTAACCGGGCACGTGTCCGCAACGTGCATCCCATTTTTAACGATAGTATTTTGTGATATAAAATAGCTAGTCTGGGTTCAGAAAAAACTACTCTGTTTTCTTCCCTTTCTCGTGAGCATCCTAGGGCAGTTCCTGCAGAAATCCTTTTCGCATCTGGGTTTGTTCCGCGCGGAAACTCGTCGTAAAGAAAGTGTTGACAGACGTGCCTCAAGCTGCTACCACCATTCTCACTCGATTTTCGCCCGTATAGCGCTCTCTACAAACTGCAGATCGGTACTATTGTTTCAATTCTATTTTTACATCAGTTCTGTAGCCTTATATTTCAACATGAGTTTCCAGGGTAGTGGGACTATAATAGTAGAAGAATTGGTGGTCAGTAGACCCCCCTTTTAGGATTCTTGTATCGTTGCTCTTTATCAAATTTGGTTGGGGTCAGGCCCTGAAACATCTCAGTTCTCCAATCATGGCTGAAGAGCTAGAAAATGTTGAGTACCCTTAAATATATTATGTAGGGAATGAAAAAGAAGCAGCTTTACGACTCTGGAAAGTCACAAGAGCCCTTGAGCCAAAGAGGTTTGCCTGTTTATACTGTAGTTTGTCTCATAGCCATTGCTTTATTCCCACCCATTCCAAAACGTTCAGAAACAGAAGAAAGGGCCAGGCCACACACTGCATAAATAAATGAGATGCAGCTTTCTTTACCCTAGAGTGCTTGACAAAAGATCTTGCAAGGGAATGTTGACAATGGTGACAGTGAGCACTACCATTTGCCTACCTACCTACCTATCTAGGCTTTTGACAATTTATTTAAATCCTTGTAAGATTATTTTAATGTAACATCTAATCATGGCAAATATTTCAAACATTGTGTGATAATTAGGACAAAGATATTAAGCTTTATTTTAAGTCAATTCGCTGTCTCTTGGACATACCTCAATCTATGCCACTAGGACCCTTAATATGTGACCCCCCTCCATCCATGCACTTTAAGCACGCTTCTCCAGAGCCCAGAGAGGCCATGTGAGGTAGAGAGATTCTGATGGGGCTAAAACACAAAGAGCACACATTTCTAAAGACATGCCTGTCTCAGTCCTTTTGGTGAACTGACTAATAGGTGGACCACTCTCCACCCAAGCCCAAAGGCCCACCATCCCACTGGTGGAAAAGAGATATCCTACCTTTGTTAATTTGCAGTAGCAAGCAATGGATCTGGGAAGGCATGTCTAAGTGCACCTGACCATGGTGGAGGTCCAGGCCCTCTGTTGTGTACCTTTCTCTTTGGAAGAAAAAGGCCAGTCAGTGCATGCTATATACAAAAGAATAGTAGGAACAAGAGCTTCATCATTCTATCAAGGAGACAGCCAGACACCAACTGAGTCCATGTAGCCATTGACCCACCCAAAATCCATCATAAGTCATTAATTGTAGCTACAAGGCCCAGCCAATGGTTTCATGCTTGGGATGCTTTCAAGATAAAAGTTTGTGTATTGACACAACCTTATGAAGTCTAAAAAACGTGAATTGTTTTATCCTCACCCCCTTTTCACACATTCTCTATCCTTCTTTAGATGAAAAAGCTAACGACAGGCACTCTTTCTCTTTCTTGATCCTTGGGAGTGAAGGGAGAAGGGTAGTGGCAACAATTTCTGGTGTCACCAAAAGTGATGGTTGTAGGTGGACTTTGAGCCATAGAATGTCTGCCTACAAGGATTTTGACCTTGGATTTAGATAACATTTCAGTATTTTGCTTTCTTAATAAGCGATCTTAAAGGTTTAATGAATATGGTGAGATGTACATCAAGTGTTTGGATGCTTTAGTGCTTCTTAATATGATTTTAGAAATACTAATGACTTGGACCTCATCAAAACCCCTAAACCTCAAAATGGGTCAGTACCAGGAATGATTCGGGTTGGTTGCGAACGGGTCAGGTTGAAAAGTGGGTTCCATTGGTGCAGGTCAGTTTAACCCAATCCATTTTAATATTTTTCTAATCTTTTAATTTATTTTATTTTCAATGATATCTTCCCATTAGTAACCCAAAAAAGAAAAGAAAAAATCCTTCAAACTTTAAAAAGGTTTTCTTCTGTTAGTTAATGACCCACTAAGGTTATTTGTAAATGAAGCTTAAGTCAACTAACAGATGTCAAGTAACACAACTGCGTCAGCAATTACCTGGTTTAGGTCCCATCATAGAATTAAATTAGTGCATTTCAAAAACCATTAAAGTGGTTATGTAAAGAAATTCATAGGCCCTACATGTACAATAAAAATGATTGATGAATATTCCTGTTCCCATATTGGCAGACCCTCACCTGTTTTTCCTATCAATACATGGACAAAAACTTTGTAGAATTTCTTCTACTGTGGAAGATGTTTGTAACCATAAAGAGAAAAACAACTGCTTCATTTCTCATAAGCTGACCTTAAGGTCTTATCTACCATAATTTATTTTGAACCCCATTACCATTTTAAACTAATTAAATCATGAGAACTGACCCCACATATTAGTGGTGTGGTGATTGATAAGACTTGTTTATGTGAAAAACTTAGCATCATTTTTTGTTTGTACTGATATATGCTTGTCGGCCACTGGTGTTGGTCATGTTAATTTATAATTTCTTTAGGGTCCATTTAGATCTTAGGAAGTTTGAGGGAAAGTCAAAGATATTCCATTTGGTGTATGGATAAGTAATATAACTTTAATACATTATCTTAAACACTTAGGGCTTGTTTGTTTTCGTTAAAATACTTAGGAAATGAATTCATAGATGTCATACCATTCAAAGTTAATTTTGAAAAATGAGCATCAAATAATATTTTTTTAAGGAAAAATAGAATAAGAATATAGAAAATAAACTACTATAAGTTATTTGATGCTCATTGAAAAAAAAAATTTACATTTGATCTTCGTTTTTAACTAGTGGCGGATTCAAGATTTTTTGTTTGAAGGGAGCATACCCAAATAGGTAGTTGGGTTTTGTGGGCAAACCTAGGATCTTCATGTGAGTTTTTACTGTAAGGAAATTACATTAAAGTCCATTCCTTTCCCGAATTGTGGTCATTATAGGAAATTTGTTTTCTTAGGATACATGCTATTCCTTACACAAAAATGTTTCTTAATAAGATGTATTCCTTACTATTCTCTACCTTGATGGATGGTTGAGATTAAGTCTAAGAAAATCCTAATTGGAAATTCAATCCTCTTTTCACCTATAAAACAAAGTCTTTCGTCCATCACAAAGGCATTCACGAAAATCAACACATTAAGGTTTTATAGGCAAGGAAAGAGAAACCGAAATCATTCACATAATCTATTTCTCGACGGATCACAACATCAATCAGCAACAGCACCAGACTGCAGGATCAGAAAGCTCTCTGCATCAGGATGTCTGGATGTACTCTTTAATTTATTTAAGATTAAATCCTACACGTGATTATCATGCTGTTCACGATCTTAGGGTTCATGTTAATAATAGTATAACATTTACGGCGGACCCGAAAATTTCATGTGGATTTTGGAGGTGGACACGAGGTCTTCACGTGAGATTTGGAGATGGATCTAAGTCCGACAGGTCAACTGCCGCCATAGTCATGTATGTGGGTACACCATGGTTTTCAACCACTTGTAATATGGAATTTATGTATTCAACTCCTACGTATTATAATTTGGTTGAGAAATTGGAGAAAATTTTGAAAGGAATAATTTGTTAAGTTCCAATAGCCTTCAAATGAGGCATGTGACACTTTTCAAATTTAAAGGGTAAGAATTTCCCATTATTACTCAAATTCTGCAACCACAAAAGTGCAAAAGTGAGCCTCTTCTAATTATATTAGGGGCACTTATCAATAAACTGAAATTCAAGTGCATCAACTAAAGTTTTTTATTTTAATTATTACACCGCAAGGGGGCTATGACCCAAGGGAGACCATAGCCTAGAGTGAGATACCTGCTCCCATAGTAAGAAATGCTAGCACATGCAACTAAGTGCCTACATGCCTACACCTATATTCAGAGAGGGAGAGAGATAGAGAGCTCAATGATGGATCCTTTGTATCTAAATTAGTGGGCTACATGCCTACTCCTATGAGAGAGAGAGAGGTTTTGCACGCCATGGTGCAGAGCTTCTCTAAACAAACAATGAATGTTATTAATAGAGCAGAGCCAATTCAAGGTGAGGCCCACTGGATGAGAACAAAGATCGTGTGATCTTATGGGATTCATAATGGAGTCTTTGATCGATGAAGCGATCATGTCCAAGATCCCTCTGAGATGGTTCTAATTGTATTATGCCTAATGATAATGTAATGATATGTTCTTCCCATTTTGTCAGTAGAAGATAAAATTTGCTTTCGCTGTGCCTAATGACAATCATGCACTAATATATACTCTTGTGTAGCTACACAAATCCAAAAGCCTGGTAGCAAATGGAAACTCAATTAAGACATGGTATAGTTCAAATGGTGGAACCCATGGCCAACAGAGATCCTCACTCTACAATATAAAAGATTTTATGCATGGTACCTGGTTGCTGAGAAACAGAGAAATAAAAAACAAGAAGGAAAAGAAAAGCTTCTAATCTGATTCTTAGAAGCATACTCCTTTTTCTTTTATGAAATCTAGATAGGTGTCAAATTGGGTAAACACCAATTATAGGAGGTTAATATTATGCATACTTGTTAGTCATGTTTTAAATCAAGCGGTCAATCTTGTGCGGGGATCAACTCCTACGAGTGTAAAATTTAGAGAAACGCTATCCACAAGATGATCTCTATTTTCAGTGGTTTGAATTTTTAATAAGTTGGCTTAACTGCAGCGTTTCCACCTATGATGCACGGATACGGCATGGATACGGCAAGGACATGCCATAGACACGGCGGGGACACGGATTTTACACATAAAAAGTGAAGTATCAGATACGATACGACACGATACGTTGTCTATTTTGAAGTATCCGTGCATCATAGGTTTCCACTGCATGAATTCAGAGTTTCTCCAAGTCAAAGCTTCCTAAGATCAGGACTATTAAGGAGTCAAGATTCATGTTTTAGAGGACCCTGTCCGAACATAAACAAGAAGAGTTTATAGATCAGTTACTACAACAGATTTCTTATTGATAGTCATGTTGACCTAAAGCAACAGGGCCATCCACATCACGCATTATGCGCAGAATTTCCACGACATGAACAATAATTGATGAGGCTCTGCTGATTTTTTCTTTTTCCTTTGATGGATTGCTTTCTGGTTCTAAATTCTACTAGAATCCACATTTTCACCCCCTCTTATGTGAGAAATAATCTTACACTAAGCAGATGAAGTAGTTTTGATGCAGATAACTTCTGTTCATCACATGGGACCATCTTTCGTAGTATTTATCCATTTGAAGAACAAGTAAGAATATTTGCTTGGCCAAATTTCACTCTTTACAAGATTGAATTGACCAGTGATTGAAAAAATGGGCCAAACCACTAGTAGCTTAGTTGGCGAGACACCTTTCTTCCACGTGAAAACCCCGGACCGTAGAGCTGATAGTGAGGGATTTGGGTGAGTGTGTCTCTATTTATGTTAAAAAAGAAAGAATGAGAAAATAAAATTCGTAATGATGACTGATATGTATTTAACAATTAGTTGATCCTATAGTTCATATTAGTTCATTTGGAGTGCATTTGGACCCTAGTGTAGATTCATGGAAAGGCATGTGAAATAATTGACTCGATTAAGTACAGTGGCAGACCAGAATCTTCGTTTGAGGGGTGTGGATCCAAACAAATAATTAGGTTTTGAGAAAAAATTCAAGATTTTCATGAGTCTTGGAGGTGGACACATGATTTTTATGTGAGTTTTTAGAGGCGAGTCGGAATTTTTATTATGAATTTAGAAGTGGACCAAGGCCCAATGGGTGTGACCGCCCCCGCATGGATGCACTTGGGTCCGCCCCTAATTAAATAGAGATGGTTGCCACGTTGGTTAATGATGAAGATATCTTATAAAAACTCCCAAGGAGACAACAAGATATTATATGATCGCTTCTCTTTGTATATTACAGATGTTTTGTAAACGGCCTGTTTTTCACCCAAAATACTGCACTCCAAACACAAGCTTTATGTTGGAAATATGAGCTTGAGAATGGATATTAGCAATGATGAAAAGGAGTGCACATATTAGAGATAAATTTGAGGGGCTAGAGATTACTTAAATTTCATGCAGGAGCAAAAAGAAAACATTGAAATACAAGATTTACAAGCATGAGATTTTCTTGCCCCCACAATTTTCATTTTTTGGCATCATCCATCGTTTATTTTTCATATCTCTTAGGCCTATTTGTTTTTCGCAATTGAGTTTTTACGAATTATTAGACTTTGTACTTTGGTTAAAATTAATAATGAAAAAGTAAGTAAGAAAAAGAACCATTAATTAAATGAAAAATGAATGCGTAGTCATCACTGTAGTAATTCAAAATAAGAAATTCAAGATCTCGTCTACTTAATTTGGTAATTTTATTTTTAAAATCAAGTGAAATGAAGTGAAGTAAAGCATCAAATTAATAGATAATAAAATATAAGTATGTTATGATGGTATTTTATTTTTAGTTGTTTGGTATAAAGTCTTTGTAACATTTTAGATAGAAAAGTGAAAGCTTTTTTTCGTCTTCTAATAGGTAAAGGTAGTTGCTTTTTTTTCCTTTTTTTTTCATAAGATAAATGAAATTTTGAATTAAAGTGCTTTTAATGTGACATATAGTCTAAAAATTAAAAGCTTCACTTGACTTTTACTCTCGTAGTAAAATGCCAAATGGACCTTTTAATAGTTCTTTGGTGGAGCTCATTTAAACATGAATTTGTATGTGTTCTACAAAAAAGAAACAAGGTCTTAACCAACAAGATCTAGATGAATGTCCCCGTCGATTTCTTTTGGATGGCCATGGAGCCCACCCATCATAAATCCAAATGGTCCAATCAAAGAAGTATAATCTCATGAAATGACCAACCCTAATTATATATCACTCTAATGAGATTGAAAAAACATAATGATATTCATGATTTCATCTTATCTAAAGAAAAAAAAAAAAGTGATTGAATTTGTGATTCACATCCCTTTTTGGATGGCTAAGGGTGAACTTATATGAAAATTCCCATTGGCAAAATATATTGCTCCAAGAAGAGTTAAAGGTGATATTGCCAATTTCCTTTTTGTCATTTTCTTGTTGGCAGGGTGTGATTAAATGGTATGGTTTGAAAACAGGAGGTCCATCGTCAGTAGATATAGAGAGGGTTCATATCAGGCATTTTGATGCATGAACGTGGCCGTATCTTATGCCACAAAGAATCAAGAGGTGGGACCCACATAGTAAAGGTGATCTGATCCATAAATCACAGCCACATATTTATAACTGTATATGTTGCATGCGGCCTGTACATTTGAGTTTCAAGCATGGCCCATTTTATGAACACTTTCAGCATCATTCTTACGACTTAATCGGTGGTTCCAAATCTTCTCCTACCACAAGAACTCGGGATCTATGAGTGGCCTTATGCACCGTGACAACGTCCGCCACATCACTGCGGGAGCCGCTACCTAAATGCATAACAAGCTACCTACGTTGACGTGGCTGACAGTGAATGATCCACTCTCGGTCATTGTAGGATTTACCCTCACCAGATTCAAACTCACATAGTGCAGTCCAGCCATATCGGGCCTTTGATCCCCACAATCGGCATTTGTGATCAGTTTGTCAAATCTTTACCTATTGGATTGAATCTAAAAAAAAAAACTAAGGTTAAAAGGCTCCTAAACTTTTAATTTGCTAATTAAGGATTAGGATAATCCAGTGGGGCTAATTCTTTTATATGTGTATTACCCATAAATAGACATTTCTATCCATCACACCCCATAATAGGAATGCATCCAAGTGGATCCTTGAGTTGGGACGTATCTATATAATTTATAGTAGAGATTTTGAGCCCTATTTTTCCGTAGAGCCGTCCGTGCGATATGCTATAGTTGTGTGATATCGGCACGCATGTTGCACTATATGACGTTTTAAAGTCATGCAATATTACACATATTGCACTATACAATATCAACAAGCCATGTGACATCACACATTTGTTTTACAAACAAATACTACGAGAAATATTTAAACGAATCAAATTTCATATCTCAGGGCACCAAACTCCCTTCGTAGTATTTGTAGGTGAAAATCTCTCCCCGCTTCTTAAATTCAAAAATCTCAAAATCATTAGACTCTCGTTGATGTTAGTGCCCAGAAACTTTCAAAACTCGAGCGAATTTGGGCTCACCAACTTTTTTTTTTTTTTTTTTTTTTTTGAGACTCACCTCACCATCAAATTGAAGTATGCAAGAATTGTGATTTTATTCCCTTTGGTACACGGGCCTAACTCGGATTTCATGAAATTTGCACTTTGGGCCAACAATTTTAATGGGTTTAAAAGTGGCATAGATGATGGATGGATACAATTACAGACTACGAAGGGCTACTGGAAATCTGGATCCCGATTCGGCTCTTGCACGGTTTGGGGCATCAGACACGGGTACGTACGAAAAAGGTGAGAAATTTTGCAGCTTTCGCGATCTTTGAAAATTCGGAATCCCGATAGAGAGAGAGAGGGAAAGAGATCGGTGCTGCTTTGGGTTTTCTCAACCAAAAAAGATCCCATTACGCAGGCCGAAATCTTTGCATTGGAAGCCGGTCAAAGTCCGAATAAAGACCAAAAATCTGACGACTGGTTACTGTCGTCGTCTCGGGAACGAACGTTAGATACATGTTAGACGCGTGGCATTTACATGGGGCTCACTGTTTCCTACTCCTTGCCTTTCATGATAATCAACTTTTAAAATTACTATTTCTTTGCTAGAATTTTAGGGTTTCATATCCAAAGAATTCATGTTAAGAGAATTTCTGAATTTTTAAATATAGTGGAATTTCTAGATACTTTTTGGGCTTGGGCATGTAGGAATTCCACCAAAATGTAAAGATAGTGAAATTTTTGAATTCCCAAATGTCAAAAGAGAACTTTCAAGTAATTGGAATTTAGAAAGGCTATTGAAGGGACATGGGATTCAAAAATTCCAATGGACAACTTGTCACGTCGTGTCCATAAATTCCTAGACATGGTGAAATCCTTGGGAGAAATTTCACTAAATAAACTGGGCCTAGGGCCGGTTTGTTTGTTGGAATTCTAAAATTTCTTCCCCGAGCTATTATGAATTCCCCAAATATTGTCACCTACTAATTTCACAAATATTTAAGTGTATATAGTAAAGTTGTGGAACTGGAATTGGAAGAATTTTACAAGCAGTAGTGATATCATATAGGGCTGATTTTTCTGTTTAACACTCAAGTGAGGAATTTTAAATACACAGAGATAGCAACCACATTGTTGGCAAGAATTTTCAATATACAGAATTCTTGTTAGAAAAACATCCAAACAAATGGGCATTTTGGAAATTCATAAGGGTAAATTAGCTAAAGGTCATTAAACAAGGTTTTCTAAGGCATCCAGTCCAATAACTTTTTATCTAATATCTACAGTCTAGACAGCTGAAGATATTTTTGGGAGAGGTCCCTAATTCACCATGTCATATATTTTCATAACTAATTTGTCCCTTTCAACCCTAATTACTAGGCCAAGTTCTCTCTTATTCTCTATTGTCCCATAGAACTCCTTCTGTCTTCTTCTTTCTCATTTTCCATTTTCCATTCATTTCCATGGTTATGGAGTATCATTTCAGAGCACCTTTCGTCGCCACAACGACTTCCGATTATCTCTATTTCATTTATTCAAAGATGGAAACGGTTTTACTTTCTCTTACTCTTTCATCTGAAGTCTCTTCCAAATCTCTTATCTACAATTGATTTAAAAGAGAGGAGTTTGCTTGTTTGCTTGTTTTTCCTCTCGCTCTTTTCTCGATTTAATCATGGTCATTAAGTGTTCATGTTTTGGATTTCGATTTTTATTATAATCTGATTTTTTGTATTCTGACTTTTGGTGTCGTTCAGCTCAGATAAATTTAACAGAAACTCTAATAAATTGGACAAAAACTCAGTTAAATTTGCTAAAATTCAGATAAATTTATCTGAGTTTTCGGCAAACTTATTTGAAAATTTGGCAAAATTCAAACAAATTTATCTGAGTTTGAGCTAAAACAAATTTATCCAAGTTTAAAAAAAAATTGTCTACGTTTTGCCCAGTGAAAAAAATTGTCTAAGTTTTGCCCAGTCCCATATGCAGATTCTCTGAATGATTTATCGTTTTCAGATAAATTTATGTGAGTTTTGCCCAATCCCACGTGCATATTTTCTAGATGATTTATCCTTCTTTGAATCAATTTTCCCAATTTTCTTTCTCTTACTTGTCGTAATCCTTGATTTGTGCAATCAGATAATCTTCATGAAACTGACGGATTTTTTTCTTTTTTTTTTTCTCTAAATGAAACTCTTAACGAAATCAATTTTCTTATTTTTGTATATTGCACAAAGTGTATTAAGAGGGGCATTGTAGGCTTCTTAAGTGTTTAAAACTTGAAAATGGACATTTGGCTTTACAGAAAAAATAGGTGGATCGTTTGTAATAAAAACCACAGTTAAGGGACCTCCGCCCAAATGCCCCAATTCATAAAGCCCTCGATAGAGATAATCAAAATTCTTACAGACAAACAGGCCCCAAAGAATATGTGAGATGATAAAGAATAAAGCAGACCTATAATGTAGCTAGTTCATTGATGGTTAGACCACAGGGCTGGACCCATAAAATTAAACTTAGGGGCTCTATATAAAAGAAATTTTAGGAGAAGAGACAAATGTAAAAGAGAGTATAAATTTTTATGATTTATAGGGGTATTCTTAAAGATTTTAAAATTCTTTAGGTATGACTGTATGAGTGGGGCTGTGGGGGCTTCAGTCCCCAAACCCTCAATTAACAATTGATCCATAGTGATTTGAACTACTTTACAGGTATGGGTGGGCCCATTCTCAGCGCGGGCATGTTTTACTAGTTCAGTTTTTAAGACTTAGTCAATGCAAAATTATCGTCCAATCAAAAAAGGCACGGAGCCCGTAAAAAAAATCAAAAACCCCTGAATGGTGTTGACTGTGATGGTTGTGAACATTCAAACAGCTCTTAGAACTCGTACTATAGAAATATCCTAGGATCTTACAACCGTGCTATTTGGAAACCGTCATCAATCAAGTTCAAAATTAGTGCTTGTACTTGATTTTGTATGCTTGTAATCTTTCAAGAAGTTGCTCATGATCCATTTATTTATTTATTTTTACTTACTGTTGAAGTGCGGAAAATTTACTAGACCCACGAGTAGGGCCTAACTTTTGAAAATCCAAACCGCTTGTAAAGCCAAAAATCCAGTGTACACTACTAAGCAATGTACAAATTTAGCTCAAATTTGTAACATAAGCAACCTTGAATTGGCCATATACTTAACGCCTGTTTTATCTTCCTTCACTTTTAACACGTCATATTGTGATCAATCTAACAGTTAGTCTATCAAATATCAAATTATTCGTGACAATGTCTTTTAGGGTATGTAAATGATGCAGAGTTTAAAAAGTTAGAACTGCCGTGAGTTTCTATTTTTTTTTTTCCTCTAATAAGGGTATCTCATGGTATATGACCTGGTAGGACTATTCCCTCGGACGCACGCACGCACCCAACTTGATATTTTGGTCCAGCAGTGCATAACAAGGCCCGTCAAACTCCTCTATTTGATTTTGAATTCTTCTTAAGCTAAGGGCTTTTATTTTTCCTTCTCGAAATGAGATTCAGAATCCAAACAAACTAGTGAATTCGAAAACATCAGATTTACTCAACAACAGCAACCCAAAAGAGAAAAAGTGGAGAAATTGGGGCCCTAAGAAAACCGTTCAAACATGCCCTATAGATACTCGAGTAACCTAACATAAGAAAAGTTATTTGTATGGAGGGCAAAAGAACCTTTTGTGCATGGATGGCTAACCTGTAGCTCAAAACAGGAAAGCCCAACCTCTGTCATTTATTACTGAGACCGAGTAGATTCGAATCAATAGAAAATATTAATGGAGGGGTGAAATGTACAGAAGAGAAAAGATTTGCGGTTCAGATTTCTTTTGGCAGAGGCTATCAGGCAAAAAGATAAATTGGTGAGGTTGAAAAGAGAGCAGCGATTCAGTAAAAGATACTGAAGACTTGGACGGAGATTTCAGTATTGGGGTAAAAGGATGTAAAAAAGAAGAAGACTGCACGTGGCATGCGATTCTTCGATCTAAGAGCGTCCAAACACCAAAATGTAGCTCTTACCGCAGGTGGATTTAACATTGAAATTTGTTCTGGTCTTGCATTGCATTTGTCTCTGTATCTAGACTCTAGTTTGAGAATCATTGGGTTTCTTGAGTGGGCCACCTCTTGTTTTGAATTTGAGTACCTATCATTGTTTGTTTGAAAATATAATCAAACGAAGGTGGAAAATGAATATATAGTTATCTAATAATGGACTTTTATATGATTATAATTCTTTTTATATGCAGTTCATCTCATAGGGTCATTTCCTTTATGGATAAGTATCAACAAAGAAATTAAACCGTATCAAATCATACTAGCCCTTTATTTAATATCCATAAAGATTAGTAGATTTTTAATTATATATTTCTCAAATATTCAATCCAACGGTGGATAAAAGCTTGATGAGGCTGAAGTTGGACGTAGTGCCAAAATCATAGGGGGATTATGGTGTGAAAGAGCCTATGTTGATCAAAGGTGGCCTCGGGTGGGCCCCATAGTATCAGTATGCATGCACGATTGCTCGTAGGAGAGCATTTCGCCTCGGGTCACATTTCTCACCCGCTATTACCTGGTAATTCAATATATAAAAAAGTGAAGGTCTTATTGACCTTATAACTTTCACCTCACATCATATCCTTCACATTCACATCTTTAATAATAATTTGGCATAACTCATTTCATCGTAAATTTCTATGTATTTTAATGCAAAAAAAAAAAAAAAAACTTTAAGAATTTAGTTTTAATTGAATTAAAAGTAAGGAAAAGCCCATGACCCTTTTCCAATAAGAGGTAAAATCCTTCTAAAGCCACAAGAGGGGGAATAAATTGATTTATATACATTTAAAACAAAATTGGCTATAAAAAACAAGTTAAATTCCAAAACACCCTCTATGTATATAAGAGTACATAGCTACAAATCTTCAAACCTTCCTATGCTCCAACCAGAAAGAAAGCAAGTTTGAAATATAAATCTTTCATAATTTCCACAAGCAAACTAAATACAGGGTAACACTTAAAATCCAGAGTTGCTTATTTTAGACTGATCTAACATACTCTTATTTTATATATATATATATATATTTAATGATGTCAGTATCAATGAGGTCTTTGACCCAACATGTAACTATTCACTCATGTGGTGCCCACTAACTCATACAAATGCGCGCCAAGTAAGTCTATGATTGCTTTGAATTCAAAACATGGAGAAAAAACTCATGCCTTATGTTACTCCACAAACATGAGGTGGGATCCACAACAGGGTTGAAAAATATTTCTAAGAAATATATATATGTTTTTTTTTTTTTTGGGGTAGTTTGCTTTTGTACCTGACTGCGTTTTTTTGGCATTGCATTGCAAATTTGCAATAACATTTCGGCGAGGAGTCCTTTTCCCTTATCCACGCGAACCTTGCAATTGTTCTTCTCTAGGTCCATATCAAAGCTTTATTGACATAGAAATGATTCTATACAAAGTGCACGTGGCACTTGATAACAATGGATAAATGATCAACAAAGACCATACCCAAGGATTATGATCGTGACTCCCCCCATCCCCAAGAGTAGGTGGTTGAAATTTATGAAGGCCCGTTTGGATGTATTGAATTGTATCTCATGGAAAATATCGGCTTTTCTCATTTTTGGTGCCTTGGAGGGAAGAAATCGAAACACCGGCAACTGATAAAGATAATAATAATAATAATAATAATAATAATAATAAATCATTTGTGGGATCCAACTGATAAAGTCGTGGAGAGGAAAATAATAGAGCAGACACATAAATGTGTCCATATTTTGAGTTTTATTATCTAAACCATTTAAGCAGATGAAGGTAGATGTTTGTTTTTGTTTTTATTTTTCATATTGTCAATAAAGTTATCAAGCAGAATTACGAAGGCATTATAGAGAATTGTTTTGATTATGGTAGATCCATTTGATTGTTTTTTATTTGTTATGTGGGTGTTCAGTTTTTTTTATGACCGACTATTTTCCTGGGTACGTGAAATCCCTATCTCTCCCATGCATCAGGTAAATCAGAATTTTTCATGAGCAGATGACCCCTTGCAGTTATGATAAAGATCTACACAGATTGTCGACGTATATAATGCAACCCTCCCTCCTCTTTCATATGAGCTTGGGACCGAGAATTATAGTCGCTTGAGGATTTTCTAATGGCGATTAAATGTTTTCTCGATTGGTAATCTTTCATTATGTTTAGAGTTGAATGAAGTGGTTTATAGGAAAAACTTTATTTAGACAGAAAGTGGCTAATTTCAATTTTCAATAATGAACATAAGGCCCTTTTTTGTTTGCATATAATACATATGGATGAAATGCATACGAATTCACGTTCAAATGAGCTCCAAATAGGATTCTCAAAGAGGCGAGCTTTGAAGGATACCACCTGAGGGGTAAATGAAACAGGATGACAATGTAGATAAGGCATCACTTTCCTAAGACTTAAATTAGAAGGGTGATGTATGGGCATTCATTTCCTCCTCCCTTAATCGAATCTTCATTGAAGGGGAGTTTATTTGATGTTGTTTTTGGATATTTACTTTTAATTCTTCGTTTTTAAACCGTTATAGAAATACAAAGTCTTGTAATTCTTGGGAATTTAATTACATGAGATAAGTCTTGATGTTGAGCGTAGAGAAAAATATTCAGAATGCAAAACTATTTAATGTAAAAGTACTCTCTGTTTTTCTTCTTTACATTATGTACTCACATCCAACCTTGCCCACTAGAGAAGTGTGTTATCTCACCATCCCTCTTTATTTTTTCAACGCAATAATTAGGCAAGGGCATGTTTGCCACTTTGCCTACTTGACAATGAATCTCAATAAATGGATAGTAAAATGGGTTTTACAGAGGATATTAGAGAGTTATGAGATGAAAAAAAATAGAAGATGGAGAGGCAAATGAGACTAACTCTTGTAGATTTTGACTTACCATTGCGTGGGCTGAGAAACTTCCTAGTAAATATGAGACTATTTGATGTGTATTTGTAATTTTTGCCTTTACTTTTTCAAACTTCAGTCCTTTGATGGGAAAGTGTTGTTGGAAATTCAGGAACATGAAAACAATTGTGCCTTGCGAAGGAGTAGCTCAGTAGTTTGGGACA
Source organism: Umbellularia californica (assembly GCA_028538565.1). NCBI lineage: Eukaryota > Viridiplantae > Streptophyta > Magnoliopsida > Laurales > Lauraceae > Umbellularia > Umbellularia californica. The sequence continues at coordinate 7,505,207 of JAPQWN010000006.1, read as the reverse complement.
TTGGCGTGCAAGTGGAATTGTGCATGTTCAATTTTCAAATGTTTACAAGATATAAAAGGAGTCCCTCTTTATTTTTCATTTCATGGACTTGAATTTTATAGGTTAAAAATGAGAGGGAAGGACTGAAGGATATGGCGAGGGGTAAAGGATATAATGCACGGATGTTGATGAGCCTTGACTTTTCTAAGATTTACATTTCCATGGGTATTAAGGGAGAGCTATTTGAGGGTCATTTTTTGATATCCATCTTTAACTCTTTATTTACAGCCACTTATAAAAACATACCTTTGGGAATTTATACATGCATTAAATAAACCCTATAGGATTTCAAGGTAAAATGTGTTCTATTATCGTAATAATAATAGAGGCGAGGAGCGAAAGATATAAGAAAAGGTTGCACAAGTGACTAACTTTTACTATAATTTGATATACAAGTACGAATCGGCTATTTACTTTACATCTCCTCTCAATTGACTTTTTACTATATGAAATATTATTTGATGCCCATTTATGAATTCTCACTTTATTCTTTTTTTTTTTTTAAAGAAGGTCATTGTATTTATTGGAATTCAGTTTTATAAATCCAATGGGTAATAGAAAAGACTCAAACTAAGTTGAATGCAAATACACCCTTCCTCCCATAAAAATTAATCGTGAAAGCTGAAAATGTAAGAAGAAAGAAATAGAAGGGTAGATTTACAATATGCGGATCAAAATCAAGGAGGGTTGACCCCTAGTGCCTATACTCTGCAAACTCGTTCGTACCTTGCTGTGTGGCCAACCCAAAGCATCTCCAATCAAGAGAAAAGTGAGGGAATCAAAAGATCTAAATGACACTAATATTTTCCTAAAATCTTTAGGCCCACCAGATCATCTCAATGCCTCGTTTGTATCCCACAAGTTCAACAATTTTACATGAAAAGCAACTGTTAGTCTCAACAGATTGAAGCAAAGTCCATAGGATCCATCATGATCAAAGTGGCTGTGTGGCCCCCAATTGGATTGGTGATCAGGTGGGCCTCTCCAGGTAGCGTGCACCATAAAATCCATGTGCTGAGCCGTGCAATGAGTCATCCATTGAAAATCATGTGAGGACCAGAACAGCTCTTTGCCCCTGTTTTTTTTTGTATATGGTGGTTCAGTGTTTCAAAGCAAATAGTATATCCCTCTCTCTGGTTTTACCTTTTGCACTCATTCCTACCTTAGATGCCAAAAGTGGTCCATCTTATTATTGATAGAGCAAATTCATGAGTTATTTGTGCAGAGTTTGGATGGCCCATTTAATTAAAACCTGATAATCAGGGTTCAGGACACCATGTCCACCTCATTTTTCTAGTTGATGCAAACACCATACCACCATCATCAGATACTATCAATTTGTGGGGCCACCCAAATAAAATGGCTACCAAGTGATACATTGCTGAATGCCAACATCACTTTTGATCACTTTTTATAGAAGATCATAACCCTCATATCAAGCAGACTGCATTTTACTCGTGCAATCTAGATTGTGGTCCCCACTCAGATGCCTATTAAATAGTGAGGGTGTAGTACATGAAAAGTAGGGTTGCAAACGGTATTCGATTCTTTTATTACCCGGCAGTTCTAATCCTTAAAAAACTGGGGCTAGAACCTATTTTAGGTTCCAAATTTATAAACGAGTTCGGTTCCGAAACCTAATTTAGGTTTCGATTGATAAACGGATCCGGGTCCATATAGATTCCAACCCATAGACCCGGGACCCGGCACATGAATATTTGATATGGCAAATTGTACTTCAAAATCAATTTTTTTTTCTACATTTTTATGTATAATATTAGAGATAGTAGACTTAATGCATTGTTTAAAGCCGAATTATATGCTTATTTTAAGATAAATAAAAATAAAAGATAAATTAGAATCGATTTTGAAACTAAATTCCAGTTCTCTATATAGATTCGATTCCAGATTTTCCTATCGGAACCGGGTTTAGAACCAACTAAATAGGTTCCGAGTCAAAATTGGATCCGGAATAGGAACCGTTATTTAGAAACGGGTTCGGATTCGGATCCACTATGGTTCCGATTTGGAACCGCTGTGTTTGCAATCCTAATGAAAAGGTCTCCTTATGGTTTATTTCAGATCACTTTAGCCTTTGATTTAATAGTAATAAAATTTAGTGGTCTTTGCACCTGATTCATATTTTTCTTAGGAGTTTAATGAAATTCAACGGTGGACTAAAGTACGATGACAGTGAAATTGGGCATGGTGCGAGATGATGGGAGATGAGAGTATGAATCCAAGTGGGTCCCAACCAGCAAGACTGCATATAAGGTTGGTCTCAGGATAACATTTCTCATCATTTGATAGGCCCCACCATCTTTGACAGTCTAACAATCCCCAGTTTTAATAGGTTGTTATAGGAAGAGCACGGTTTCAGTTGGTGCTCCCGCGGTGTATGCAACAAGCACTCATATGCCATCATTCCATGTCTCATGCACCATCCATCCATTCTCATTTCTCAACCCATGCATGCATGTTTCTGTTGGAGAGAGAGAGAGAGAGAGAGAGATTGTTTTGAACAGTGTGTAATGTAATGTGATGTATTGGTGAAGAGAGCTGTACTTTCTCACACAGAGAGCAACAGCAATGGCAGCAGCATTTGCAGTTGCAGCAGCTCTTTTGTCATAAACCATTTCTGTCAGGTGAAAAGATTAAAAAAAGGCCCTCTAATCGCACATTAATCCATTTCGCAGAGATTTTTGCCTCCATCCCCATTTTGGGTTTTTTCTGGTTTCTTTTTGTCCTTTTGGGATCGCTTTAAATTCCCATTTTCTCTGCTTTACTTTCAGATTCTGCTGATGGGTGTTGAAGATAAGACCTTGGAGCTGTCCTCATTGCATGTTCATAGCTGGGTTTTGTGTTAGAAGGGAAGGGTGAGAGAAAGAGATAGAGAGAGGGAGAGAGTGATCGCTAGCTTTCTGATGTGGGAAAGAGGAGGCTCTCTTGGAGAAGAGAGCCTGCCCAAGTGCTGGAAAAAGAGTTATTTCAGTGCTGGATGAGACACAGAGTCCATTTCATTCCCTTGTCTTTATTTCATAGGTTTTCATCATTCTGTTGTGTCTTTGGGTTGATTACTGAATTGGGTTCTTCTGGGTTTTCCATTCTAGCCTGTTTTCACTGGTTCCTGCGTTTTCCTGGTCTTTTCTTAGGGAGTTTCTATGGTTTTTAGCTGTGTTTTCTCTTTGAGTTTTGATTAGTCCTGTGTGGGTTTGGTTGCCTTCTGGATTTCAATCTTTTTTTTTAGGAGGATTTAGTAGGTGGGTTCTTCTGGGGTTTCGATTTCCTATCCGTTTTCTTAGAGCAGAGGTCATTTGGGAAAGTTTCTTTCCTCTCTTTCTTTGGAAGTTACAGTGGGTTTGTGGCAATGGCGCTATCAATGCACAAGGATTCCTCAAAGCAATTGGATTCAAGCAAGTATGTCAGGTATACTCCGGAGCAGGTGGAGGCATTGGAAAGAGTTTATATGGAGTGTCCGAAGCCGAGCTCGATCCGACGGCAGCAGCTGATAAGGGAATGCCCGATTCTGTCGAATATAGAACCCAAGCAGATAAAAGTTTGGTTCCAGAACAGAAGGTAATAGAAAGAAGTTACTTTACATGTTTCATTTTTTTGATTTTTTTGTTTATTGGATTGATGAACGGAAGTTTTTGTTCCTCCTTTTGGGGTCTGGGTTTGTGTTTGCTCATGATATGATGTGTGCGGTGGTTGGTTTTTTAAAACAAAGGAACCATTGGAATGACATGAGCTATTTGTTCCCTCTATTGAAATGTTTCATCTCTTGTTTTTCTGTTTTTAGTTATGTTGTTGGTTTCATGCATTTGTTTTATATTGTGTTTCTAGTTCTTATGTTGATTTCCACTTTTAGATAAATGAGTTGGGTTTTGGGGATCTCTTGTTTCTGCTAATGCCTAGTTGGAATGAGACAGAGGAGTTTTTGAGGATTTTCTCATGGGTACTTGGCAAAAATAGTGTATTTTATTGGATTTGGCTGCTTTTTCTGGTTTAGACTCTAGATCACCACCACCATCATTATCATTGCAATCAAAGCCTTAACCCATCTATCTGGGTTAGGCATTTGGTATAGTTGTAGATTGGAATGATAAGCCAAGACTCTTTTTTTTTGGATAATTTATTTCAAAATGGGGCTTCTTATTTATTTGAACTCTTTTCTTGTGGCTTATGTGATTTTGTATTTTTTTTTGTGGGTTCTAAGATTTTTAATGGGTTTTTATGGTGGTGCTTTGGTGGGGGGGTTTTGTGCTTTTCATGGTGACAGAAAATGAAGGCAAACGTGGCATTGGAGTTTAGGTTAGCGTCAAAAGGGGGTTTTATGGGGGGACCTTTTCTTTTATTTGTTAGAAATTAAAGGTGAATGAGACACATAAAATGGGTTTTGCACTTATCCTTTAATTTCTGTTCTTTCAGATCAGTTGTTTTGGAAGGGAAATGAAGTAGTATATGGGTGGCATTAAAGCGTTGTCCTTTCAGGGGGCTCCAGTTTTGCTTTTATGCTTTGGTTATTCCCTTTTGTAGATGAAATGAATGAACATCATGACCACATGAAATGTTATGTTATGTGCTTTTCTTCGATTACAAGTCTAATTAGTATTGGAAAAAGTACAATCAATGTGTTTTTTGCCAATTTTTTTTCATTACTACCATTGTTGTTGAAATACTTTATAGCGGGTAGAACGAGGGGAATACAAGGATTTGGAGGTCTTTTCTTTAGTTGTATATTATGTGTTGCTTCTTTCTTTGGAATTCATGTCTGATGACTGATGAGATTCCCAACTGTTACGTTTATTAGACCCTGGGTCCAATAGGAAAAAACAAATGTCATTGTCAATCCTGGTTGATATAACCATTAGCTCCACGTTGTTTTCATCGAGGTCCATCTAATGATAAATCCAAGTCCTTTTCACGCATTACTGATGATGTAAACCGACCCTAGCTTGAGCATGGAGCCAAGCTAGACCAAGCTCGAGCTTGAATCAACTATTCTATCCTCAAGTTCGACTCGGTCGCCCTTCTCCAAACTCATGCTTGAGCCCCGGTCTGTTAGTTAATCAAATTAGCCCAAGCTTAGCTTGGTTAGTACATGAGCGTAGCTCAAGCCCCTAGCCTAGTCAATAGTCGGCCTCAGCCTATATTCACCATTGGATTGAATTTCAAAACAATGCACATTAAACCATTGGGTTTTGAGGCTCTTAAATCAACAATTTGAGTAATCTGATTGGGCTTTTGCCTAATCATAAAATCACTGAAGAGACCACACTGAACATGCCCCCACCCCCTTCTTCTCCCTTTTTCCTTGTTCGTCGGTATGTATCTAGGGGGGATCTGAGGAGCTGTACAATTATATCAATTTGGGTTTTCTTTAAACTGTTCCTTCTCACATTGTAGCTACTGTTCACTCTCATTTGTGAAAGATATTTTTCCTTTTCATCTGAAACCCGTTAGAAAAATTGAAATAAAAGACAATCCCATGCTGACCCGAAATAGTCGGCGAAAAGTCTGATGATGACGATTGGTAATTGAAAAGTTTGTTCTTGTTTCTTTTGCCAAAAGGACCAAAAGAGGGAAGAAAAAAAGGGGGTAATTGCCATGTTATATCAATTGACAAGCGCGACTTTCAAACACTTGTGCACAGTTCAAAATGTGCACTGTTGAAACTTGCCCATAATTTTGTACATGCCAACTCACTCTATTGAGAAGGAGGCTTAGGCGCTTAGCTTGAAATTCGTGTTGCTCTCATAATCAGGTAGGCCACATCTATATGTACTCTTTTTACTGCTGAATATTATTAACAAGTGCATGGTAGTATTCCTGTACATCATGGGGCACATTCAACCGGTGCTTCCAGTTGGCCCCATTTATAGATGTTCTCTCCATTCTGTCGGATGTGAACTGTTGATGGTCATAACGTCATTAAGCAGGACAATCCCATATGTGAAACTCTGCACCTACTGTATGAAGTATTGATGGTCTTGCTCAAAGTTATCTGGGTCATCTCACGTGCATTGAATGTGGACCATTGAAACCTTTTCTGCTTGATTACAAATGCGCAAGACTTTGTGATTACATTGTTGTTGTTTGTTGGCATTTTCACTTGGGAAGGTTGACTTTGATTGTTACTATTCGTTTAATTTAGTTGCTGTTTGGACATAAATCTGTGGCTTTCTCCAGGGAAGCGCTTGTTTAGGGCTAGGCATCTGCTTACAGGATAGGCGCGCCATGGGTGGATACATGCATCGGCTTTTGAGAGCTGCAGTGATCCACATTCTACCCATGGCATATTTGATGGGTGGATCCTACTTATGTAGCTAGGCAATCAATATGGTGAAATACACTGTTGTGCAACTTGAAGTGGAACATGGACCTGTTTGTGGTAGAGCTTAAACTGTCTTCATTCATCATTACTTGCATGACCCATCAGATGAATGGACCAGCATAAATTTTGAGCTGTGCTTTCAACGTACTGGGTTGCAGTTATATAAGGGTAATCAATTGTGAATGAATGCTAAACAATTGCACTGACACCTTTTGTTGGGGCATTTTTAAGCTTCAAGAATCCTTTCAACACACAATCAGTCTACCTGATCAATTGATATGCCTAATTTCTTTCATTCTATGCATTTGACCCAATGGGATCCAGTGGATGTGTAGCTTGAATTTGCACAATTGCCATGATGGTATTCATATTGACTTGTGGCTGAGCTTCAGTAATCCACATTCATCTTATATATGTGGACAATTAATATGTAATATTTCCTTCTCTTCAAAAAAAAAAAAAGTATTATTGCCTGATCTAGCCTAAGACCATCTACATTTCAATATACATGGGTCAGATGTTTCACCCTTGTGCTTTATTGGGAAGTGTTATTAGTATATGTGTGGTCTTGAATGGTCATCACTCAACTCAGATGCGAGGCCCTCCCTCCTACTTGGTTGGTGCCTGCTGGTGTCTTAGCTAGGAGTTGTTCCTTTGTCCATGATCTGACTTGTGGTTGAGCTCTGCTGTCCACACTGGAAATACGAATTTAAACATGCCTCACTGGTAATTTTGTAATTTTATTTATCTTAGCACTTTCCCTCTTCATGTGTTGTTCGTAAAGAAAACTGGGAGCTTTGTAATTTTACCTAACTTTTACCTATTAAGTCCTGTGCAAAGTTTTAAACCATTTTCAAGGAGATGGTCCTTTTTTATCCATAACAGAACGATTTTATAAAGAAAGTAGAAGTGCAAAAATGGGGATGGTATAAGAGCCATATACCAACTCCATAGAAAAAGAAACTCCCACCCGGAACAACAATCAATCAATCAATCAATCTCTCTCTCTCTCTCTCTCTCTCTCTCTCTCTCTCTCTCTCTCTCTTAATTCCTTGTTTTGCCAGAGAATGGGCCGCCTCATTCGCTTCTTGAAAAAGGCATATGGGGATTATACACAAAGTAGATTTCTCTGAAGAAAATAAAAACTCTAAAACGATAGGAGAAAATGAAAGGCTATGCTTTTGTTTCATACATAAGTTGCTTTTACTACTAGATTGGTTTCTTAGTTAAGCAAGTTCTACAATGCAAACCTAACTGCAGGCATAACTCATGAAAAAGATTTATGAAAAAATAACTAATTTAAGGTGTATATGCCAGCATGGAAAATTTAATGATATTTCAGGACCTGCCACAGTTATATGGCAGATACAGAGTTTGACAGTTTCTTCTATTGTCCACTTCCTTTCTACAGGCGTGTCCCTCTCAATTAACCGGTCAATCCAATTTTTTTACTAGAACTATGACAGTTGCCACCTGTTGATGTATCAGATTTGTGTGAGTTCTTGCATGGGTGTACAGCTTTAGACCAGCTAACCTCTGTTCTATCCTGTTGGGCCCAGGATTTTGATACAGACAAGTGAATGATTTTTCTGGGGTTTTGTGTAGGACCTAAAATGAGATGATAGCTGAAAATTGGTTTTAGATGATGATGTTTATTTTTTACTCAGGTGTTTCGTATTTAATGTGTTGGGTTAGTAATATGAATGATCTTAAGTGCAAAATGAATGTAATCGTTTTTTCTCTCTTGGTTTTGCTACATCGTTCGTATCAGAACTGTCTTTATTCAACAGAGATTGATACGCAGGAATGAAAATTCCTGGAAAATTAATAGTGCTGTCATATTTGCTTTTCTCTTTCCAATTTTAATTTTATTTCTTTCTTGGTTTTTTTTTTTTCCTTAGATGCCGTGAGAAGCAGAGGAAGGAAGCTTCTCGTCTCCAGACAGTAAACAGGAAGCTGACTGCCATGAATAAATTACTAATGGAGGAAAATGACCGGCTGCAGAAGCAGGTCTCTCAGCTGGTGTATGATAATGGATACATGAAACAGCAACTGCAGAACGTAAGCATTGTCTTTGAATGATTGTGTGCAGTTATATAAGGGTAATCAATTGTTCTTACTGTGGTCTGCCATCTTGCAGTTCAGCTAAGATGGTTTGGCTAGCTTATATGTATTTATGGAATTAAATAACTCTTGATCCAAGAACTTTCTTTATTTATGAGCCATGTCCTTGATCTAATGGACCCCTTTTTTTTTTTTGCAATCCAAACCATTGATCTGATGTTGCCCACTGTACATCTTGTTCAGAAACTTCCCTTATCAGTACAATCTTAACCCTTAGAAATAATGTGAAATTAGATCGTAAAGGAAGAAATATAATAGCAATCAACAGTGCACATTCAAGATGCGAAAAGCTGGATATTTTGATGTCTAGGATCATTGATCTAGGTTGTCACATTGGGAGTGGAACAATCTAACCATGGTAGTTCCATGATGGCAAAAGTGTTGTTTGCTGAACCATAGGTGCTACATGTGTGAGCTCACTTGCACACAGTTACATAGTCAGTAATCGGTTTAAAGGCTTATGCAATGCAATACTTATTTTGTAAGATGTCTATAGACTCTCAACTGATTTTTTGAAGAAACTACACAGTTCTTGACATCAAGTTATATTTTGGTCTCGAGTTTCAGTATGTGGAACACATGGTTTGGTTTTCAGATAGTTGATTTGATGTGCTCCATCCTGAGTTTGTATATATCATGCACATGTTTTGGAGTTTTGGTGTTCCAACTATTGATTTAACATGCCTTCTTTACACAGATAGGCTGAGAAAGGGTCTGTCCATGGTGTGCATCCAGACCTTTAAAACTTTCCATGTCCAGTCCCTTGCATATTCAGGTATATACAGGGACCCATTTTTAATCCAAGTATAGGGTAGATCATGCATCAGTATGAAGATCCCTGTCATCTGATGTTCAATCTTGTTTATGTTGAATGTGGTCTTTGGCTGTTCAGTTTCCCCATTTGTTGTAGGATTGGGGTTTCTGTTTAGGCATACTCTATAAATAGCTGTCAGATTAATGGTCTGGTTTGGTAAATAACAAGACCTGAAAACAATGTCTACATATAATTAGTATAAATTGTCACAAATGGCTCTTTATCTCTTCAGAGCGGGTAAGATGAGTTCTGTAATGTTGTTACCAACTGAAATCATAATAATAATCATTTTTGTTTGCAGGCATCTGTTGCAGTTACTGACACAAGCTGTGAGTCTGCAGTCACCAGTGGTCAGCACCAACAACAGAAGCCACCACCCCAGCATCCGCAAAGGGATGCCAACAACCCAGCTGGGTAATGGCACATAACATGTAGAACTTAGTGCATTTGAACTTGGCCAGTAAGACACGACTGTGAGATGGAAACCATCTATCAGATGGTGCTCCTCCATGGCCCCATCGTATTTGTGCCCTGGCCTACTTATCAGGTAGGCCACAGTGTGCAAAGATAATGTAACTTTAAGAAAGAACATAGTTGGCCATAGGCTCACATGAATTTATACGTAGACCACCATATTAATCAACAAACCTGCTTGGAATAAACTACTACACCTAATATATTATGTAGGCCAGTGCAAGTAAAATGGAATGGTTTGTGGTAAATTCGATCTTACACAGTTGACCCCACTGTGATAATGCCACTAATATCCATGCTCCATAGTTTATTTTATGTCGGTCTAGTGTTTGGGGTTCATGCCTTCACTGCTTCTCATTGACAAGCCTTCATTCTTTTCTGTCTACTTTTATGGTCAGGCTCCTTTCGATTGCAGAGGAGACCCTGGCAGAGTTCCTATCCAAGGCTACTGGAACTGCTGTCGACTGGGTCCAGATGCTTGGGATGAAGGTAAAATTTGAAAAAACATTATCTCTATTTGCTCACACAATTGATTGATCCCACTTCACCTTGAACCAATCACGTACTTGGAATTTCTTGCAGCCTGGTCCGGATTCTATTGGAATCGTTGCTGTTTCTCACAACTGTAGTGGGGTTGCAGCACGAGCCTGCGGCCTTGTGAGTTTAGAACCCACTAAGGTAAGCTAGCTTCACTCAAATCTCATTAGTATATTGTTGTATGTATACTGTAAAATGCTTAAGCGTGACTCTACAGGTTGCGGAAATCCTCAAAGATCGTCCATCTTGGTACCGTGATTGCCGTTGCCTTGAGGTGGCGACTGTGGTTCCTACCGGGAATGGTGGGACTATAGAACTTATTTATATGCAGGTTTGTAGTCCTCTATCCAACTTAGTTCTGATAAGAACTTTCTTTTGCTTGTTTCTCAAGGAAGAAGGAAAAAAAAAATCTACTTGCCTTTGTGTAAGTGTTCAGATTTTACTAAATGACATTAATGATGTTTTATTGAAACTTAAGATTGTTGTTGTGTTTTTGGCCCAATAGAGGTATGAGTAAGGCCTATCTTTCTTCAACGTAAACTACTAATCTCGTGGTCTCAATTTGGGGCATGCCGGGTCCTAATATTTCTTTTATTAAACAGTTCTAGCTCTCAAATGGATATCTATATCACCCCAAGGAGAAGAATTTTGAGCATCTTCTGTCCAATGATTGGCCTATGAGCCTGCATGTGCAGTTTGTTTGGCAACAAAATGCACTATTACATATAGTTTGTCACATTGATTTTTTTTATTATATTTTATTTTTATGGGTTCTACATTTTGCAGACATATGCACCGACCACATTGGCGACTGCGCGTGACTTTTGGACACTGAGGTATACGACGGGGTTAGAAGATGGCAGTCTTGTGGTATGTTATGTCATTGCCTTACTTTTTTGTTGCTTTTTTTGTGGGTGCTTTTGGAGCAAGTTTATTTTCTTAATTTTTAAAAATTGGGTCTTCAGAGTGTATCTTGTTGATGCCAACATTATGTTAGTGATTTCCTTTACATAATGTTCTAGATTTGTGAGAGATCACTCACTCCAAATACTGGCGGCCCAGCTGGTCCGCCTGCCCCTAATTTTGTGAGAGCGGAGATGCTTCCCAGTGGTTATCTGATTCGTCCTTGTGAGGGAGGTGGCTCAATGATAAATATTGTCGATCATGTTGACTTAGATGTAAGTGTATTATTAATAAAAATGTTCTTTTCATAATAAGAAATTATTATTGTCTTATGCAAAGGCATAGTTTGCTCACTTGCTAGATTCTCTCCCATTCATTAATTTGATTGTTGTTTATTCTTGGTTCTGTTGTGCTTTTAGGCCTGGAGTGTGCCTGAGGTTCTGAGGCCATTGTATGAATCATCAAAGGTTCTAGCACAAAAAATGACGATAGCAGTACGTGTTTCCCAGCTAAATTCCCAGAACAACTTTTATGACATCCACTTTTTCTTTGAGGTTGGGACTCACAAACCAGACTCGTTTTCTTTCTGTTTTTCCCCAGGCATTACGCCACTTAAGGCAAATTGCTCAAGAGACTGGCGGTGAAGTTGTATATGGTGGGGGCCGTCAACCTGCAGTGCTGAGGACATTTAGCCAGAGATTGAGCAGGTACTCTTGTTACTAGAAATACAAATAGGTGGTACTGCTGTTGATGGAAAATACTCAATAAACTATCCTGTTGGGTCCTAACCAGTTGATTTGGCCCTCTTTATTTGTGAATCATTGGTTCTAGTTGTCCATTTACATGTTTCCTTTTGCAGTTGGATTACTATGATCATAATCTAGTAGGCTGGTTATTGTATAGGGCCCATTCCATAGTGGGAATGCCCAGAGCAACTATGCATCTCTTTGCAAAGCTGTCCCAACACTCTCAATCAAAAATAATATTTTATCACATTGTTAACAATGAACTTTTCTGTCCACTATTTTCTTTGTTCTGTTTTGGAAACTGATTTGCTAAGAAATGAATTGCAGAGGGTTCAATGATGCTGTGAATGGATTTGCGGACGATGGTTGGTCATTAATTAGCAGTGATGGCATCGAGGATGTCACAATTGCGATAAACTCTTCACCTAACAAACTTTTTGGTCCTCACTGTAACTCAACATTGCTGCCTGCTATTGGAGCTGGTGTGCTTTGTGCAAAGGCATCCATGCTACTTCAGGTCCATTTCTGGAAAGAACTCAAAAGAAGAAAAATTCCTCTATTTACATGCATGTCTGACCAGTACATGCACTACTCTGCATGGCATGGGTTTGTAGTGGGGTTGATGAGTGGGTTTGCTATTGAGTAGGCCATTCCAAATGTCTTTGCCAGTTTGGCTGCAGGCACTCTCTCCATTTGATTGGCAAAAGTTCAAGAACATGAAATAATCGTTGGGTTACAATTCATTCCATTATTCAAACGGTCATGACTCTTTGCAGGGAAGTATATTTTGCCCATGGCCTATCACCTGTCTTGTCTGCTCATTCTGATTATCATGGCCCAGTTGCACATGCATGTAAAGAATGTGGTTTTGAGGTGCATGCTATGGGTCATTAAATTTCTTGCCTACCTACCTTGTTTAAAATAGATTTTGTCTTGTTACTTTTATGCTGTGTATTTTCAGATGCTGTTTTAGGAGTTGTTAATACATTGTTTCTGAAATGTAGAATGTTCCCCCTGCATTGCTTGTCCGCTTCTTGAGGGAGCATCGTTCCGAATGGGCTGACTGTGGGGTGGATGCTTACTCAGCTGCATCACTCAGATCTAGCTCTTATGCAGTCCCGGGTTTGAGATCCACTGGCTTTCCTGGTAGTCAGGTCATTTTACCTCTCGCTCATACTGTTGAACATGAAGAGGTAAATGGCTTTCTATTGTTGAAAAAGAGTAATTTATTTCTTGATTTTGCTAATCTGCCTTATTTATAGCTAAAGAGTATGGAACCCGACTTTTTTTTTTTATCGGACAAGTTCTTTCATGGATGGCACCATATATTAAAATCAGCTTGGTGGTAAGCCCAACCATTGGATAATAAATATAGTAGAAGTCTGTATTTAATGGCCAAATCCAGTGGTTGGGATTGTTCTTGCAGACTGATTTTGGACATTGTCGTGTCTGTTGTTTGATGAGCTCATATTTTAGTACTCATTCTTCAGAGTTCGTGCTTTTATTCACGGTTTCCTAAACATTTCTAAAATATGAGAGTGACCTGTTGTTCCTTTGAATTGTAGTTATTGGAGGTGATTAGGATTGAAGGCCATGGTTTCCTTCAAGATGATGGTGTTTTATCAAGAGACATGTATTTGTTGCAGGTAGGTTAACATTTGGCAGTGAATGTGGTCACCTTCATTTTTATAATTTTTATAATTTAACTGAAAACATAATTTTTCAATAGTGCATCTGGGCCCTTATGGTGTTTGTTCCTGCTATGGACGTCACGTGGATGGGAATGCCCGATAAGTGACCCTGACCATTTGACCATAAGTGTCCATTTTCACCAGATGAGAGGATTGGTCATCTACTTGGTGGAGGGAAGATAATTGGGCTTTAGTCCATTCCATCTTGAGGCTCCCAAGAACTGCTTATATTTCTAAAATTTGGGCGGTGGGCCCCACCTTACCCTTGCTCTTGTCTATAAAAATGGAAAATAAGTGTCTTGTTTAGTAACATGTAAAACAATACTAATGATTTGGCATTTAACACACCCCAAATGTTGTTTTGGCAGCTTTGTAGTGGAATTGACGAGAATGCAGCCGGTGCATGTGCCCAGCTAGTATTTGCACCGATCGATGAATCCTTTGCAGATGATTCTCCTTTGTTGCCATCTGGTTTCCGTGTTATACCATTGGAACCTAAAGCAGTTGAGTGACACTTTCAGGACTTAGAGCTCTTATTATTTCCTTAATATTTTACCTTTCCTTCTTTCATAAATATGAAGTGTTATATTGTTCCCATGAATGTAGACAAATTTTATAGGTTCCTTGGTTTCTCTCATGCTCCTTTTCTGTCCAAGTTGCACCCATGGTTTGGTAACTTTGGTTAACCATTCCAAACCATTTTCCAGTGGAGGATGTTCCAAGAATGTTACTTCCCATTGAATGTATTGAGGTTTCTCGACTATATGATTACATCATTATTTTGTTCAGCAGGATGGACCCACAGCAACTCGGACGCTTGATCTTGCATCTGCACTGGAAGGACAGGGTGGGGCCAGATCTGCTGGTGAAACAGCTTCAAATGTGTATAATCTAAGATCGGTGCTGACAATTGCATTCCAGTTTACATATGAGAACCACCTTCGGGACAGTGTGGCTGCGATGGCCCGCCAGTATGTGAGAAGTGTTGTAACCTCTGTACAGAGAGTTGCCATGGCAATTGCACCATCACGTTTAAGCCCTCAAATGGGCCCTAAAGCACTTCCTGGTTCCCCGGAAGCACTTACTCTGTCTAGATGGATTTGTCGTAGCTACAGGTAAATCATTAATTCTAATTCATTTTCATTCTCACTGCTGCACCAAAAAAGCCTTATGATACCACCAGAGACAACACACGAGGGGGAAAAGAAAGACATAAGGTAAACATACTGCTTTTTCATCATCCAGGTTTCATACCGGTGTGGAGCTCCTTCGTGCTGATACCCAAGCGGGTGACGCTGTGCTGAAACTGCTGTGGCACCATTCTGATGCAATTATGTGCTGTTCATTGAAGACAAATGTAATTTCTACTTGCGTTATTTTTGTATTATTTTCACTAAAATTTCTGTTTTGTGAAATCCTTGTTGTCTGGTCTGAGAATGTCTGTTATTCTCAGCACCTGTGGTTGTGTCGAAGTGATGGTCAGTGACCTTGCCCCAGACGTCTCTGTGATTTTTACAGAGTTGTTGATTAATAATATTTGGCATTCATTCTGTTTCTGTTTTCTAATCTTAACTTCCTACATGTGCCTACCTTGGTTGAGAAATAGGAGTTTCTCGTTGTGTTTGGCTGGGGATAGTCCATCCACAGCAGAGATCAATTCTATGGATCATTAATTAATGGTTCCAACCATGCTTGTGTGTGTTTGTGGTGCCAATATTCATATGTGCTGAGACTTGACAATAAAATACATTTCAGGCATCTCCTTTCTTTACATTCGCAAACCAAGCAGGGCTCGACATGCTGGAAACCACATTCATTGCTCTACAGGACATAATGCTCGACAAGATTTTTGACGAGGCTAGCAGAAAAGTGCTGTGCTCAGAGTTCGCAAAGATAATGCAACAGGCATGTAAAATACTTAAGCTATATAGCTACAATGTATTGGCCCAAGTTTACCCTTTTCTTGGAATAACAATTGCTATGTTATATGCCCTGCCCACCTTCCAAAATATACATGTTTTGTATTTTCTTTTTGTTGCTTGCCTTTTAGTTTAATTTATACATGATCATGCCCAAGATTTCTAGTGCTTAAGCAGGACAAAAATTGGGTATTACAACAAATAGGGCCATTTCTCTCCCATTTGCCATGGACCTGGCACATAAATTTTCATTAATTCATTTGATCAAGGAAAGGTTGGTCCTGTGTAGCTCAAGTGATCACCTATGGTTCCTAATACATGAGATTTAATGAGAACATTCCATGTTATGATTGATTCTTGCGGTGCACTACTGTCATTATATCTAGCCGTCTGTGGATTCTAATTTTGGACTCTTTTTTTTTTTTTTTTATTGTTGGATTTCAGGGCTTTGCCTACTTGCCAGCAGGAGTTTGTGTCTCAAGCATGGGCAGGGCGGTTTCTTACGAGCAGGCTGTCGCATGGAAGGTCTTGAATGAAGAGGACTCAAGCCACTGCTTGGCTTTTATGTTCATGAATTGGTCTTTCCTTTGAAACCCATATGGTTTATATAGGGTAAAAACTTGACAGTACTTTTGGATTGACATAACTTATTGACTCCTTATTAGCATATGATATATAAGACGTAGTGCGTGCTGTTCATGGATCATTATCTAATTAATATATCATGTATTTTTAGGTTGTGTGCATGTAGAGGCATTAAAGTATCATTGTTTCAGTTTTCCTTTGTAGCTTCATGTGATGTGTATGCTGTTTTTGGAATCAGTGGAGGTGTAGAATATATATAATATTGTGGGGTAAAAACGAAAATTGACTAGCCCTCTCTTTCTTACTATACTTTCTCCCATCATCTGAAAAAGATTAGCTGGGTTTTACCTATAAATCCAAATAAGTTTTGGCATTGGGCTGAGTTTCAATCCTCTAGCAGTAAAAATCTAGCAGTCTCTATCTTGCATGGTATAGGGAAGAGGCTTTTTTTCTTTTTCGGATCTTTTTTTGAAAATTTGACAAAAAGGGTGCATTTCCATGAAAATTGAGAAATGGCCTTGCTTGGATTCCATACTATACAAAATTCTCCTTGCATTGATTTGGTTTCCACACCTGTTAAATCTTTCCATGGAAAATGTCGGCAGTTTGACCCTCTGTTTAGACTTGAAAATTGTTGGTGCCTTCAAAACTGTATCTGAAAAAATAAGATATCTGCATGGAGTGTTGTAGTTGTAGGCACTTAAGTTTTTCCCATGGAAATGTCGTATTACAACTGTGCCAAAAGAATCCTGACTTGGTAAAACTCAGGAACTCTCCTTGTACATTGCTACTTTGCTGTGAAATGTATTTTTGGGTCATACAATATGGCACAAAACTGCCTTCTTAAGAAGTCAATGGGGCACTTTTTTCTTTATATTTCAATGCCAGTTTCCAATTACTTTCTCCCGGTCTCACTTCTTCCCAATAAGTGGAAACAAGCATTGAAATATAGAGAAGAATGTGCTGTGCCCCCATTGTCTCTTTAACAAAAGATTGTTTTATATGACAATTGCATAATCTAATTAAAATTTTTCAATATCACAAAAAAATAACAATATGCATAATGTTTTGTGGTTTTTTTTTCAACTATTATTGCATTACAGGGTCATGGGGATTAAAGGTGGTTTGTTTTGTTACTGCACAGTTAGCATTAGTTTTAATTTTTACATGTGGTGATCAAAGTTGAGATATTAGAAATTCTTCCTAGGCATTGAAATACATAGAAAATATGGTGCTCGTTAAAATTTTAACAAGGCTATTTTTTTTTTGCACGTTGCTTTGATGTCCATCAGCTAGCATGGAAACACTCTCATAGGGTAATAATTTTACTCATTAGCGTAGAAATCGACACCTAATGATGTGACCTGACAAAAAATTGAAAGAAAAACCAAAAAAAAAATAAAAAATAAAGAGGCCAACAAACAAGCAAACAAAATGGGAATATAACCCATCCTTGTTAAAATTTTAACATAGCATGGAAACACTCTCATAGGGTAATAATTTTGCTCATTAGGATAGAAATTGACACCTAATGATGTGACCTGACAAAAAAATTGAAAGAAGAAACAAAAACAAAAACCAAAGAAGAATCCAACAAACTAATGTAAAAGTTATGTAACCCATCCTTTTTGTTATTATTGGTGAGACGATGGGTCTCAATCACACGTTGAATTTTTGAGGTCAGTAAAAAAAAAAATTGCATTTATTTGTGGGACCCACCAAGTTCCTGTATGCGACAGCAATGAGAAGCCTTTACGTTGAAAAGCAATGTGGAGGGAGACAATGCATGGACTAGAAATTCTCTGCATTCTTTTATTGTTACTGGTTTTAAAAATTTTCTGCTGATTTGGTTCCTTCCGACAAAGAGGACCCTTTTCATCAGATGTGGACTGGCTCCCCCTCCTCAGTCCTCACTCAGCTTTTAGCCATCATATAAATGGATGAGGTGTGTGTAAGAGAGAGAGGGAGAGAGAGTGTGAGTAGGCCCCACAACATATCAAATGATGACTGGCGTGATTTATTCCCATAAAACCTTCCTTATTCAATGCTGTTTGCTGCAGAAATAAATGCCTGGATGCATGCCCCCCATTCCCATATCATTATTATCTTTAGATTTGATTGCCCTTGGAATTGTTTTTTATCTTTGTATTGAAGTGACCTCCTCTCTAATACAGTAGTACATCCCCATATCTGGACATGGAGATGGAACGTCACGGTTCCAAATATAACTCATTGATTGGACAAAAACCAAAAAACAAAAAAATTGAACCTACATCTGTCACAGAACAGTAGGCTTTGCTGCATTACTTTCTTGGAATCTCGAGTACTTATTAAAATTTCTCAATCATAAAGTGCAATTTACAATGTCTTTTAAGTCCCACATTGTGCTTACTAATCACTGGGAAAAAAGGATAGAGTGTTATAAGGGGATTTGTGTGTATTGTCATATTTAAGTTGGGCCGTTAGTTAAGGTAGTTGAGTGTTGTCTCTTTCTTATTTCAAAAATTCTACTTGTCCCGGATTTCATGTCCCGGGACAAGCACGACTCCACACAGAGGGGCATTTTGGTCATTTTTGAAAATGACCAAAATGCCCCTCTGTGTGGAGTCGTGCTTGTCCCGGGACATGAAATCCGGGACAAGTAGCATGGCTCTTCTTATTTTTATCTTTTTGCTTTCAATAAGATTTATTTTGGTACTCAGGTCAAGGGCCGAGATCGCGGACCTCTAATGAGGAAAGTGGACCTCGGTATTTATGAGAGAACCTTTTTGTGAGGGAAGTAGACATCGGGTGAAACATATCAGTAGCCTTTGAAGTAGGGAGGCCAAATTTATTAGCTTCTTCGTCTTGAGGCCTCTAACAATTAAGTTGAAAGCAAACTTTCTTTTCAATATGATGAAGGTAATTAATTTGGCAGTTGAGCTGACTTTAAGTTATATTGTTGGAGCAAAGCTTGATGAAGTCTTCTTATACCAGTCCAACATGTGTTAGATTGGATAAGTAGTAAAAGAAGGAAATAGGTGTCTGTGAATGTTGGAATTCATCATGACTTATCGAGAGGCCTAGTGAAAGGTTTCTTTTTCATGAGTTGGAACCGGTTTTTCTCTTAAAACATTTGCCATCATCAATGACTTGTCCCACTTACGTCGAGGCCTTTCTCTGTAATATCTGATACATATACAAGAATATTTGAATTCACTATGACTCATGAGACATGAATACCCAATTTGATTTTGGGAGTACTCTCCATGTATTTTCTTCCAAATTGCTCCAATTTTGCCCCGTCTGCATTTGTGGAAAGTTAGTGGAGAATAATATATACATGACTTATGAACACGCTATTTAAAAACCTTTCTTCTTCGAATGCGAGAATCAATTCTTCTATTAAACAACATAAGACATGGAATTTCGGGTCCGTGAAGGGTTTTTGACCCAACAAGATTAATCCCAGAGTCGTTCCTCCTAAACCTATACAAATGCACACCAAATAAATCTAAAACAATTTCAAACATAAGGCGTGTGGAGGAGCTAATCCTGCCCTCTTGCATTCTACCAGCTCATTATTTTAACTTTTATGATCGCATTTTCATTATAAGAGGAGAATACTTTGTTTTTTTTCGTTATAGGTCCAGCATTTTGAATTCTACTTTAGTAGATCATTTTGAGGTTTTTAAAATACTCTCATTAAAGAATTCTCATAATTCTTTTAAACAAACAGGCCATAAGACTAACCCGAGTCGACTCGGACTTGGCCAAACCGGCCGTCCTCTTTCGCTGCTAGGGAATGGAATACTTTTTATAACCCAATCAAGGGAGCTGGGAACCAAAATAGATCCGCACACACAGAGAAGACAGTCGTCTGCACAAGCCCAAAAAAAAAAAGACCTACATAAGTAAAAAAACGAGCACACACAAATCGAATTAAAGCCCACACAAATAATAAGGAGAGAATACCTAGGGGTCGAACCGGGAGTACATAGCATGGATAGGCGATGGGGGATGGATGACATGGATAGAATGGATCCCATGCACATGCCCATGGACATTCATGTGAAACCCAACCCAATGCATGGGGGGTGCATGCATGCAATGGGTGTTGACAAAGACAGCCCAAGTCGAGCTCGCATTTCCAAGTGCTTTAAAAGCGCGCCGAGCTAGGGTTAGGGTTTTTTTCGTCTTCCTTTTTTCTGTAGCCCCTCATCTTCCAAGTCGCTTTGAAAGGGAAAGAAAAGGCTCCGATTTTCGAGCCCTCTCCCTCTCTCTCTCTGCGCATGCCTGCTTTTTTTCTGGATTTACGCTTCCCGACAGCTGTTTTGTAGCCTTTTGTTTTTGTTCCTATCGAATAAAAACATCACATGGCGTTCGCTTCTTCTGATTGGCTTCCGTCCAACTGACTGAGATTTTCAGATTTTCCCATTTAAATTCGAAGAATCTAATCTCAGATCTGGAATGGGCGTGGATGTTATTGGGTAAATTAGAGTTTTTCCTGATTTCGTGAAAGCTGGGGTGTTCTTGAGGCAGATTTGGGCTTTGAGAGACAAAAAATCTGGGTTTTGAGGAAGAAAAGGGGAAGGGAAAGATCTTGTATTGCAGAAATTTTAGGGTTCTGTGGTTTCCGAAATCTGGTGTTTTTGGGGAGAGTCTTATGATTATGGCCTTGATGACAAGATCAACATTGGAATAACATAATCCACTGATTGCCATGATCAATAAAATAGGTCACTGTTTAGGTGAGAATGTGGGTTTTCACAGTACATTCACCCGCTTCACTTCATAAGTATAGCAAGTGCAAAAAGACTAAAATGCCGAAATTGTGCTGCGACTGCACCATCGCAATAATGGTTTGCAAAGTTTTCAGATAGTAATTTTGTGATATCACAAGATTTCTGCAGTGTCTCAGTAATTTGATAATTTTAGTCTTTTAACATAGTATACTAATGATACGCCTGAAACCTCCACTAAGCCTTCTCGATCTCGCTTTGAAAATGCGAATCAGTGCTTTTAGAGCTTAGAGCGTATCTGTTTTTGGACTATTCGGCTGAATGCGGATCAGTGCGTTTAGAGCGTATCTGTTTTCGGACTATTCGGCTGAATATGGAGTGAATACTAGTAGAGAAAAATTTTGGGCACTTGTGGGAGACTAATGCTTTCTAGGGTTTTTTTATTTCGAGAAATTTTTATTTTGAAAAATTCACATTTGGATGAAGAGATGATAATTATTACAAACCATGGTTTTGAAAATTTGGGCAAAAATGTGATGTAAAAAGAGGGATGGTAATCATTTGAAGAATCAAATCATGAACCAGAATCTAATGCACTATAGAGTCTCAACTAGCAATAGTAGTCTTTCAAACCAACTTATCCCAAATGCTTCTACCCTTTCAAGTTATATGGCAACAAAGTCCACTGCAATCATTTCTACTTTGAGATATGTTGTTTATCCATTCGCAGTTTTGACACTGGATGCTGACTTGCAACAGTTGAGAGTAGAAAGATCCCCTTCTTTTGTTGTGTGTGCCTATTTAGTGCTTATGGTTTAAAAATGCACGTTTGATGTTAATTTTTAACTAATAATAGTATGAATTCTCTGTATTCAGTTCTTATATATTTTAGCGTGAACAAAAAGGCCCTTGGTCTTACTGGATCACTTATCTCGATCACAGTAGTAATTCCCATGACTAAGTCTTCAGAGTGAAATTTTCTTCTAAAGCTAATCAAAACAGATGGCTGTTTAGCTCTCTCTTTCCAAGCATTCAGAGCAGACGCATGGTCTGGTCCTGTTAGCCTGAAATCACTGCTTGTGGTGTTTCGATTTCAACTGTGGACCCTTCAAACACTTCAAAATAGACAGATTTTCAAAGAAGTGGACGTTTAGTGAAATTGCAAATATGGTTTGACTAAAATGAACCAGTTGTTGGATCATGTTTGGTTGAATCTCGACCTTGGTGCCATGAATGCTTCAATTTTAGTACCATAGCTACCAAGTTTTTGTGGAGGTCTTGAGGTTTTATAGGCCTGGATTAGTTTGTTCCAGAATATGTTTTGATGAGTATTAGGAGTGTCTTGGGCTGGCCCAAAGTCATTACAAGCCTAGCAGGTTATCTATAGGTCTGGCCTTGCCATGCAGACCTCAGTATCAGATTCAGACCCAAGATCAGCCATCAGGACAATGCTTGAGGGGTGCAGACCTGAATAGATAGTTTGGTTTTTAGGAATAAATGGAGAATCTTTATATGGATTTTGAGGGTGGGCCCATGATTTTTATTGAATTTTTTAAAGTGGATCTAAAATTTACATTTAGGTTTTGGAAGTGTACCCGGTTTGACGGGCGACCGCACCCACGTGCCCGCACTTGGGTCCGTCGCTGACCGTCAATTAAGTTACCTTAAGTTCCGGCCATTTCTTTCTTTCAGCATAAAACAACATCGTGAAAAGATGCCAAACGATAACATCATTTACAAAGAAAGAGGTTAAGCTCCACACCTCAAACAGACAAATCAAAGAACCCGGTAAGCACCACACTTGGCTAGAAAACGACACTATGGAGCACACAAGAACTCACAATGCAAAAGACAGAAGACCCAAAAAAACAAATACAGAGATCAACTGATTCTTCAAACCTTTCTCATAGAAGGCATAAATTAAAAATATCTTCCACACCCTACCTCTTCTCCTGTGTCAATACTTTTTTAAAAATAGCAAACCAGCCTCCACCACTGGGGCCAGGCCCCTCCAAACAAAAGAACAAGCGGGCCTGTCGACAGGCAGATCACTATCTAATTTTTCACTTATGTTGCAAGGAGATGCTATTTTCTTCTTTCTTTGTTGGTATTTATGTGCATGATTACAAATCCTGGGACTCTTTTTTTTTTTTTTTTTGGCTTTTTTATAGCTACAAATCCTACCACATGCAAACCCTAGAAATCAATTCAGTTGGGTCCATAGTGAACAAGGTTAAATGCTAAACCAATGCTTTGATTTTTTTTTTTTTTTACGGCTGGCCCACCCATTTCATGGTTTAGGTTGCATGACTATTTTTTTTAGTAATCCTGTAAAGGGAGCTGGGACCCAAGTGAGGGCCTACATACACATGGGAAGACCCTCCACTCAAGTGGAAAAGGAGCCGGCACATGCGGAAAGAGAGCTCACACAAGTGAAAAGGAAAGCCCGCACACATGAAAAGAGAGACGTACTCGGATTCGAACCCTAAGCAGCCAGGTGACAAGCTACCACTCCTTACCTCCTTTCTCGGTTGCATGTCTAGTTGGTTGATAACTTTAGCATGGCCCGAGATAAAAGGCATCTTGTTCGGAAGGTATCACATATGGAGCCAAAATAAGATGTCTATTGTTGAATGCTTGCTTAGGAAATGCAACTTTGGGTCTTGTTTACTGAGGTGAGACATTTGGCCCATGGTGATGATGGAGAAGATAGAATAGAATCCATTAAAGTGGCTCCGGGGAGGTCTAGTCAGTATTTTTTAGTGACCTAGAGGAGAGACTATGAACCCATCTGAATACACTTTAAAGCCTAGTAACCGTTAGGTGCCCAGTGGGGATGTGCTGCTAGCAAAGGGGCTAAAGAGTATATAAAGGTGAACAGAAGAAATGGCCCAATGTGGAGGCATCGAGTACCAAATTGCGGTGGAATCCCAAGTGGATAATTCATGTTCGTGGGGTCTTGATGCAAGCTCAAAAAACCAAATATTTCACATTTAACATAGCTCCACACATGACACAACCCCGAGTGTAGCACAGTTAGGTATGACCACGGCTCAGGAATCCGAGGTTGCGGTTTCAAACTCGCTCTATCTCCCTGTGGCCACTTGCCCTGGCAAAAGTCTGATTTACCCGGTGTGTAGAGAAGGTAGGGACTTCACATGCTAGGGGGAGTAGTTGGTTCTCGAAAAGGCCAAACACCCTCGTCAGCGGAAAAAAAAATTGCTCCACATAATTACATTATTCCAGAGTTATTACAACTTCCAGCAACTATATAGAACAATCAGCAAAGCTACAATTAGAATTCTAGCACCCCCTAATTGCACAAACCAGCTTAAAACATGGGGACTGATGGCAACCAGAAACGTTTTTATCCACCACTTAATTCTTGTAAACTCTGTCCAGAGCTGATTTAAATTAACACAACCAAGGATGTGAGGGGATGGTACTTCTAACCCCTTAATATGAAATGACTTTTATTAAACAAGTGAAAAAACTACTTCAAATATTTTGAAGAAAAATGCAAACCATACAGAAACAGTATCCAATGTAAGAGCAATCCAATCACACAGGCACAAACATCTGGAAAAGGATTAAAAATGGTGGAGAAAATGTGTGAATTATGTCATTCGTTAGCAAGATCATAAACCCATCATCCAGTGCTTCAAACCAAAACCAAGGGTCTGACACCCAGAATTTCTAAAATACAAAACTTTTGTTTCCAAAGAAAAAGTCATAGGAATAGGGATCCAATCTCGAATAATATTTTTTAATATGCAGCTTAATTATAAGATCTAAACTATATCACAGCCTTTAATCCTTCTCAAGATGATTTCAACTTGCCCCTCCGTTGCTGAGAATGGACTCTATTAATCATTAGGATAGATTTTGAAATTAAGCTTCTTGAGGGAAGCTTCCATGTTTGCACTTGCATAAAAAGCTTCAGATCACATAGAATGAGCATATTTTACTTAGAGATGTTTTTCACTACATTTTTTTGAAGAATGAAAAAATATATATTCTTTCAAAAAGGTCGAAATACTGCAATATCAAAAAGTGAACTTATTTTTCTTGTTTTTGCTAAGTTAAAAAAAGCTCTTTTTTACAAATTTGGAGGGTCCAGATTTGGATGACTCAAGTTCTTCCAATTCTTGGCCATGATTGAATCAGGGGACAGGTCCCATTTTTCAAACCTTGGTTTGGATTATTCAAACATAAGCCCACTTGTACATCAATGCTCGATGAAATTATGCATATTTAGAGTCCAGGATCAAACAGTTCCCTTTCTTGGTAGATAAATAATTCCTTTTGCTACACAACCCTAACAATGCAAACACAACATCCACTTGCATATTACTGGTTACAGGTACAATTGTGCAAAGTGACTTGGTGCTTGAGTGTGCATTCACGGCAGATATCTGATTGGATAGATGAAATTTGACATTTAGTGAATGCCAATCTTCCATTCTCTCTTTCTTCTTCTTCTTTTTATTTTTTGCATGGTATGATCTTCCATTCTTTCATGCTTTTGCGGATAAAATCTTTGAAAGTTCATCGTCCAAAAAATAATATTAAAAAAAAAAAAAAAAACAGAGATGTTTTCTAAGATTAAAATATTTATGTGTTTGATTTTGTTGTTTAATCATGTTATCCCTGTTTTGTTGTATTCTTCATTCCTGCTGCTTGTTGAATAAAACTCTTATCCTTTTTCCCAAGAGGGAGAGAGACCATGTATATTCAGGATCGACTTTGTGAATTCTACTCTTCTATTCATCCCTGTTTAGGCAATTATTAATAATGTGAAAGCACTATATATAAGCAATACATATAAAGAATCCATCGATAATATATGATGTGAAAGTGGATTTTTTCTCAAGTATTATTTGGTCATACTATTTCACTTGAAATAAATATCCAACCACCGTTTGTTCTTGCCGATTCACTGATAAAAATACACAAATGAATAGCAGGTTTGGCATTTGGTTCTGTATGTTTATGTAAGTTTACACAGGCATTAATGAAGGCGAGACAAGCTGCTGCCTAACAAAGGAAACCAAGTCAGAGTCAAATCAATCCATAAATACAATTTGGCACCTGCCCCCTCGATGATTCACCAGTCAATGCCCAATTCCTTAGAGAGGAAGAGCTTGTCGATGTATTGAATGACTGGAGCTGATGCAGAGATGTAGCTTTGCATTTGAATCCTTGCTGATTCCTCTGAAAGCATCAAAATAATACCAATGGTAAAAATGCATGTGGAATGTGAGTGACTGCCTATGTTAGCAGAGTCGGTTCGCAATAAAACTGCTATCAGATCACAATTCAAAAGGACCTGAATTGACTGGATACCCAGCTGGGTCAGGTTGACTTAAAGAATAAGCCCAGGTTGACTAAAAAAATGAGTGTCAATATCACTGTATGTCATTTCTGAAGTATCATCTGTATAAATTATTTAAAAGAAACAGCGATATCACTGTATGTCATTTCTGAAGTATCATCTGTATAAATTATTTAAAAGAAACAGCATTATATGTATACAAACGTCGTCACCACAAGCTTTGTGGACCACCTCAAGGGTCAACCTATAACCAATCCAACCCCCTCAAAACTCATTATTCGCCAAACTCCCGATGCCCTGAAAATCAGCTTAGTTATATCATCCTATTATGAACTGTCATGCCCCAAAGATGAAATCGGTGGAAAAATATGAAAGTTGAGGTATTTTAATCCATTTGAGTAACAATTGAACAGGTATCAATTTGGTACCAATTCACTTGAGGAGGTTGGATTGATCATAGGGGGGTCCAGGCTCAGTAACAAACGATGGTTAACATATAGCAAAAAAAATACCTCTAGGACCTTAAATTATATGGTAAAGTTTTTGTGGATGTTCGATTCAATCAACTTTTAAGTATGGATCACATCTAAATTTAAATGTCTCCTGTTCAAAATCAGACCTAAAGTCCTAAACCCTCTTTTCATTGAATTGAAGACCCCAGCTATTGATATTGGTTAACATCACTCTCCACAGCTGGAACTGTTTCTTCACAGCTTTCGTTGGAAAGATGAAAATAGCCATTTTACATCAACAGGTGAAATAGCAGGAAGGAAATGCCGAGAATGATGGAAAGGCTAACCACCTTATCCAAGGTTGTCATATGCACCAAACAAATTGGATTGACACTAAATAGTTGATGGTTTATAGAGCATTAAAGCATCACCACATCCCAAAACCAAAAACAACCAAATACAAGCACTCACCATCTTCATTTAGCTTCTTCAAGAGCTGTGCTCTGGTTGGAAGGGCATACATTCCTGCAGCAACAGCTTTCCTGATAGCCCATCCATGATGTGGTGCAAAGACCTGTGCATAAGCCACTGAAGCTGGAGATTTGAGGGAACTCTCCCTGCCAATTAAAATTCATGTCTGGCATCAATCACAGATGATTAACACAGAGTGAGCTGCGACAGCTAAATACACTTATCACCAATGGTGGCACTAATAGTACAAAATGAATACCTCCCAATGTCATAAACATGTGGTTCAAAACAGTTTTAGGGATCACATTTTTTTAAGTCTGTATCAATAATGGTATAAATATATGATCAACAAGTTTGCAACCATGGCATATGTTAAAACCAAAAAGCTCCCTGGAAGAGGAATATAGTACATTCCTCCCGATGGAGAATCATCGGATGCGGCAGATTTCTTTTTACTACATTAATTGACCTCAATTCAACTCCGTGAGAAATGGAAGCAAAAAACAAGTCATTTTGAAAAATTTGTCATGCAATTTACTTGGGAGGATCAAGAAAATGCAAAACGAGGATGAGAGAAATCTTGCAGGCAGCCTGCCATGTTGTGACAGTGTCTACTGCCCACAAAGAGCTCCCTTGGGATAGGTAGGCTTTGGATTTTGCTCAAAGCAGAGATTACAGCTTCTCAAATGGCAAAGGATGCATTCACACATGGACAACATGGCCACTATGCCGTGGCCATTCTCAACATAATCACTATGCAAAGCCCTCCCAAGTCAATAGAATCACTATGCTTCTCAAACATTTGAACCAAACGAAAATAGAGGAAGAGTTGGACACATACTCTGATGCAAGAATTTGCTCAAAAAGTACCCTAACCATGTCAAGTCCCCTCTTCACTCTGAGAAGGTTGCGTGAATGACTACCAGCTTTTCTCACAGACCCTTGTCCAATATCATGATCAAGCAAGGATTTTAGTGTACCAATTGAGTTAGCCGCTTTTGTGAGGTCATCAACCTGTTTCCACAAGGAGGGGAAGAAAAGCAAAGAACCAATAAATTAGCAACCACAAGGCTGAAAAACACATTTAAAAACAAAAGAGAGAAAGAAAGAAAGAACCCCGATGCAATCCTCGGGTTAGGATGCAAGTGCCGGGTCACAATTAGGGTTCCGAATAACAATCACTCGAAGAAGAAACAGTTTCCAACGAAAAATCCACAGAGGGAATTCTATTAATCAATTCAATTCTCTAAGATTACCAATCTCTACAATGTTATATTTATAAGAAAAGAAACTAAAGCTCTAAGAAAGCTTTCCTTATCAAACTAAGAACCATGACATATTATTGCTGCTGCATCAAACCCACCAACTATAAACCCAACATACAAAAGAGCCAGTGAATAAGAAAACCACATCTAAAATCCATGACATGTCTGATCCAATAGAGAAATGCATAAAATGGGACCATTAAAAATGTAAAATGGACATTGGTTTGATTATTCAGGCAAAGCAGACAGTTGTCCACTCATTCTGCATTTGAGACACATAAGTGGGGCTGCTACTTTTCCACATGTCCCCCCAAAACCAATTTTGGCAATCAGTGTTCATATGATTGGAAATGGAATAAATAATAAAAAAAATCTCATGTTTGGGAATTGATTTAAATGCACAGCAATCTAATTCAACCAAATCACTCAAACCACGTCCAGTTTTGAGCATGAGCCTTGCAAAGGTATGCAATCTGATTCTACAAGGCTTATATCAATGGCACCAAAAGTGATGACTTTAAAGTGAAAGATATACAAAGAGTCATCAATCTCTGCTTTGATAGTAATTGATTACCCTGATAAACCATACAAATAGGAAAGTGATGGCCCCATCTAGAACTAGACCTTATACCCTGCTCTCTTCATCTCTTCTTTAATACTCCTTTGATTGAAGGGAAACAACCAACCCCAGCAAGATTTGAAATTTCAGATCGAATGAAAAGGAGGAGATGAGGAATTAGGGTTAGGGTTAGGGTTAGGTACCTTAGCGACGTAGTCCATCTCAGCGAACTTGAAAGCGATGCCGAGGCAGCCAAAGAGGACGGAGACGTGAGAACAGGCGGCGGAGAAAGGTGCGACCTCTACTTTTACTTCTGGGTTTTGGGAATTAACGGCCGCTGCGAGATCTTTGAACGATGCCGCGATCTTTCTCAGAGGCTTTTCTCCGTCCGCCATTAGAGAGAAGCGAGGGAGCTTCTTTTCCTGTGGCTCGCCCTATCTCCTATCCCTCTGCCTCTCTCTCTTCTTGGGTCGGTTCCTTCCTCTTTTTTTTTTTTTAACTTCTCCAGCAGGGCTGGAAATGCTGCCGTGGACTCTGGATCCTCTTTTGCACATATGTAATACTTTTTCTAAACTCCATTTGGGCCCACATAAGGGTCATCCAGACCATTCAAAATGATTCTCATCCCATCCGATGGTATATATAGTAGTTTCAGCTTAAAAGGAATGGTTCAAACCATGATATTGACCACCTTAACAGAAATGTGATTTAAACCGTCTGCAGCAGCGATGTCATGCGAGCACCTAATCATATTTTTGTTATGCGCTCAATTGGACGGTGGGATCCACTCTTTTTGAGCTGAAACGTGAGGATATTTCGTTTGCAGGTTATGAGATTAATCTTGGACAATTTGGATGATTTCTAGTGAGCTTAGACATATAGAAAAGTGTTATATATTATTATGTATTAGTTGTGGCGGAGGATGCAGGAATATATACTTTCAAGGACTTCGATTGATCTCGCCACATTGATATTCATCAAATAATTGGCTCCATCATGTTGCGTAGGCTATATGAACTTTGTTTATCCATTATGATCTATTAACAGCCAAATCCTCAACATGTTGTTGGTAAATCAGAGAAACTTTAAATCTTAAAAATGTGATTGACTAAATGAATTTTAAAAATATATTAAAAAAAAAACCTCAAAACAATATAACTATCCCTCGTGAATTTTGTAAATCCCTCGAAGAATTGATGATCTCTCGAGATTTAGTTGCCAAACGCTACCTTACTTTTTGGATGTGTGAAACAAGGTTTTTTTCCTTTTTTTTTTTCCATGATAAAATAAGCGTTGAACAGGAGGCCACCTTTTTATCACAACTAGTAATCCTTGAAGTTGAGTGCGTTGATTTTATTCAAAAAGAAAAGTGAAATACCTAACTATCCCCCAAAAAAAAAATTTGGCACAAAAAAACTTACACCAGGAAACAAAAAAAGATGCAATCCACGCAAAATAAAGTCCAAAGTTGTACAAATGCGTCCCAAGGCTATAACCCAGTTAAATGGGTAATTTAATTATTAGTTTGCATGCATTTAGCAACCTATTACCTAAAGCTGCACTTCTTTTGTTATTTACAATTTGCAATTATCAATTACTGATAAAGAGTTGTGCAGCTGATGGGTGTTTTACGTTTGCTGCTCACTTGGTGGCTAAATTTAGTTTTGAGAGTAGAGTTGAATCACGATGGTGTGATAGCCCTGCTTCATGGTTGTCCCGAGGCTTGTTTAGTTGTTTGTTTTATTGTTCCTTCTTGGTTTCTTAGATGAAAATTCTCTTTTCACCATAAAAAAAAAAGAAGAAGTATACAATAAATTGAGAGTTACAATTTCTCAATGCTAAAAGGGGCTACTGATTGCAGAGTTGAGTTGATGTCACTCAATATGTGTCTCTACCATGGTACTATATTCCGGTTGGGTGGACTCGAGCGAGTTGAGCCAGTGCCGGTTAGGACTAGAGTTCGGTCAGGCACCAGCACAAGGCAAGGAATGTTCCGGAAAAAAATTGATACATCTATACACCCTTAGGGCCCGTTTGGATGTATGGTGAATTGAAGTATGGTGAGGTGAAGCATCAAATCAAGAGAGAATAAAATATAAGATGTTATGATGGTGTTTTATTTTTAGTTGTTTGGTATGGAATCTTTTTGACTTTTTTTATAGAAAAGTGGAACTTTTTTGTCTTTTAGTGGAAAAAGGAGGTTGCTTTTTTGGTTTTTTTTTAAAAGATGGAGGGAATTTTGAAATTGTGTAATTTTGATATGACTCATTGTCTTTTCTTCTCTGGATAAAGGAGGCTTTACTTCACCTCACCTCACTTCACCACACATCCAAAAACGCCCTTATAAAAGAGACGAAATGTGCTGCTTATTTCGTTCCTCTAAACATTTCAAATGGACTCTACCGGCATGGATCATGAGCAGTGGCTTAACTGGTGGAGGACATCTGTTGGGCTGCATCAAAGAAGCAAAAGAAAATCCTTTCAAAAAATGCAGTTTCAGCTTCACTTTGTCGCTCATCTCCATCTAAAAAAAAAATACTCTCGTCCTCCTCTCCCCATCTTTCCAAAATAATCTAAAGCTAAAAGGTAAGATTTCTTTTATTGAAACTCGTTTCTGTTGCATTTAATTAAATTTTCACATAGCTGCCACGAAGTGTTGTAGCTCAACCAGTTGAAGTGTAATGACATCACTTTCAGTTCTAGAGTTTAAATCCTGGCCATTGTGCTTTCATGTTTTTATTAAAATAACCTCTTTTCTTTTTAAATGTTTTTCTACCGAATAAGATAATTTGTCCTTTAAATCTTGAGGACCAAAAACAAAAGGCCATGACGATTCGAATGGCCAGATAATACATATTTTCTACCACATCCAAGCCTTTCAATCGATATAGTCTCTAACGCTGTGTTTGGGAAGGGAGGAGGGGAGGGAAAATTTGAGGGAGAAGGAAAATGAAGGGGAGGGGAGGAAAAATTAATTTTTCCTCCTCTTGTTTGGGAAGTCAAAAAGTAGGAGGAAGAAAAGTGAAAAAGTAAGGAGACAAAGACCATTTTACCCTTGATTTTGAAAAAATTTCAAAAGGACAAAAATGGCATTTTGGTACTTTCTCCCTCATTGCCCTCTTTCCCCTTCATTTTCCCATATTTTTGGGGAGAAAATTTTTTGCTACAAGAAGGCAAAAACTTCCCCCCCCCCCCCCTTCCCAAACACCCCCAAAAAAAATTCCCCCCCCCCCCCCCCACTTTTCCCTCCTTTTTTTCCTTCCCCCCCTTTCCCCCCTTCCCAAACAGACTGTAAGTCTTTCATGCAGCTACGTGGCCCTTTCGAAAGTAACTCGAGTAAGTCAAATTTGCTCAGCTTAAATAAAATTTACTTTTATCATTATCCATAAAAAGTAGTAATGATATGTTACACCGTCACCTATCATCACTCTATCACAATATAGCATCGCTATATTTCGATTGGATACTTGTTAAATAGCTCTATTTTTATATTTTTTACTAATTTTTCTTTTTTTTTTTCTATTTTTCTAAGATTTTAAGATTTCTTGATAATTTTTAGAACCGGCACGAGTAGCACTAACTTGTCCCCATCTGGACCAGCATAAAACCCGACACCGAAATTTAAAATTATAGTCTCAACCATTCAAAAGCCGTGGGGCAAGATCACAGAGTTGATGGGGAGCGTCAACGACAACATAACTCCGGCGTAGTGATTTTTGGTTTTTTTGCGTGACCCGGATTGGGGATGTTTTCTTTGGCCATGTATCTGGCTTTAGTTTGTGGTTGCGTAGCTTCTTTTATTTGCAAGCTGAGTTTGTTATCTAATAGGAATCCAGCCTAACTTAGTGTGAAGGAGGTTTATTCCATACTCGAATTTAGACGACCATTATTATTCCTTTTCCATCTAGATCCTATCATTATCTTTTCTTTTCTTTTCTTTTTCTCTTTTTTGCTTGGTGGCCTAGTGGCCGGGATATGATAAGAAAAGCTACCACTTCAGGATTCGAACCTTGAAGGGAGCTATAGGAGGCCAGTGTGCTATCTAATAGCGTAGATTTATATGCCCAAATCTCCACCTCAGCACAATCCATCAGATTCTGTAAATTAGCATTTTGTTTTAGCATCTGTATAGATTCTTTCAATCTCTTTTGATTTGTATTGTAATCCAACACAAATAGAAAATTTATATAATATAGTTCATCTCTCCACTCCGAGTACGGAAAAGGAGTAATTTCCACAAATCCTTTTCTTTACTGTTTCATGGTATCAGAGCCTTACAAGGACTCACGTCTGTTTCTCCTCTTTGATCCTATCATTCAACCACCATGGCCTCCTCTACTTCTTCTTCCTCTTTCCCGCTCACAGTAACTCTCCCCATCACAAACATTACCAAATTTGTCTCCATTGAATTGGATGGGACCAACTATTTAGTCAGGAAATACTAGATGGAATCTATCTTGAAAAGCACTGGTTTCATGTGCTACATTGATGGTACTAAGTCAGCACCTCCTGCCAACATCTCTATAGATGGCATCACGACACCAAATTCAGCCCTTGAAGGATGGACTCGCACTGATCCATTTGTCATCAGCTGCATCAATGCCACTCTTGCCAAGACCGTTGCCCCTCAGGCTCTTGGATTCACAACAGCCCGTTCACTTTGGCTCTCTCTTGAATAGACTCATCTGCAGCAGTCTCAAGCACAGAAGTCTCTTCATCACAGCCAGTTGCAAACAATTCAAAAAGGTGCATCACCCATTACTGATTACCTACAATTTGTGAAAACATTGATTGATTCTCTCTCAACCATTCAAGCACCAGTTTCAGATGCAGATCTCATACTTTACACTCTTAATGGTTTGGGTCCTAAATATGGACCATTCATTACTTCCATGGAACTACGCACTGAACAACCCTCCTTTGCTGAACTACGGGCTCATTTGCTGACTCATGAACATCGTTTTCTTCGTCTCACTGGGTAGTCTTCTGATGGCACCCAATCTGCACTTATAGCAGGCCCTACAACACACCCTGCACCATTCTCATTACCAACAAATGCTGGCCTTCTCCCTCTCCCTTCACCGACCACCACCAGCACCAACAGTAACTTTGTTTTTCCCTCACGTCCACAATTTTTCCACAACTACAATAACTCTGCACCACGGTCTTCAGCACCAAACAAAGGCTTTAACAATGGCAATGGCAATGGCAATGGCAAACAGAAAGCAAAATGTCAGATTTGCAACCGTCGAGGCCATATTGCATCTCGCTGCTTCTACAGGTATTTCGCTTCTCGCAACATTTAGCCGCAAGCACACTTCTCTGGCAATCAACCCCACTTTGCAGGCCTTCATTTCCAACCGCCAGCACCAAATATGTATGGGCCCCTTTCATTTCGTGGCACTGCTCTGTCTCAGTGGATTCCCGACAATGGAGCGACGAGTCACATGGCATATGATCCAACGCTCATTCGTCATCCTCAACGTTACTCTGGCTCAGATCAAGTATTTATCGGTGACGGTAACTCTCTACCTGTTACTAAAATTGACCATTCTTCTTTCTCTAACAATTTCTCTTTGAACAACATTCTTCTTGTTCCTTCTCTCACTAAAAATTTATGTTCCATTGCTCAATTTACCAAAGATAACCAATGCTCATTCAATTTTTTTCCTTGGGGCTATGTTGTGAAGGACCTACAAACAAGGACAACACTTCTGTTGGGCCACGTTGAAGGCAACTTATATCCACTCTTTTTTTCATCTTCCTCTCTAAATGCAGCTTTCATCAGTTCTTGAGCTAGCTCAGATCTTTGGCACTGCGGGTTGGGTCATCCTTCTCATCAAGTTTTATCTTCTCTAAATTCTAAGCTGAAAAAGTGGAGGGGTCTCTGGGATCTCTAGATTGGTCTACTCAAACAATCAACCAATGTGTGCAGAAATAAACAATATGCAGCGGAAAATAAATCAATAAGCACACACCATAAGGACACCAATTTTTAGGTGGAAAACCCTAACCGGGTGAAAAACCACCGATCCAAACTGGATCAAATCAAGCACTATGAATCTCGCAATTACAAGAAACTCAGATCTCCTCCCTAGATATCCCCTACCCAAGGACTGAAATTACCTTGTGTCGCTTCACGCTTCAACGACTTCACACCGTTGATTACACCAGATCCAAACCAGCACTTGACTCCTCAAATCTTCTCTCAGGAAGATAATCTTCTACAAAGGATGCAGAAAAAGTGACTCTAGAGAACTTGGCAGCACAACTTCATAAAGCTCTAGAAAAGAACTCTCTCAATGATAAACTCTAACTCAGCACTATGAGAGGTGAGGTCTCCCTTTGGAATAGCCTTAGAACCCTTTAAATAGCCCTAGGTTCGTGCTTAAGGTTTCCTAAGATGTTTAGGACTAAAACAAGCAGTTTGAGCACAATCAGAATATCAAGTTTCCAATTTCATCTCACTGTCCGCGCCAGGTTCGCTCGAGCGATCTCTCGGTTCGCTCGAGCGAACAACCCTCTGTTTCAGAACTGGGCAAGACAGAACACTGTTCGCTCGAGCCAATGAAATGGTCGCTCGAGCGAACTCCCATCTGGACTTGATCCGGAAATTCAGCTCTTTTTCTCCAGCAGACTTCTTCTAATTCCTTCAGGCTTCCTTCTTCTGAGTCCTTCCAATCTTCTAACTTCAAAGGCCTTAACAAATAAAACATTACAACTCAAAGACCCAAAGTTTTGTCCAACCCATGAATTTAGCCAATACTCAAAAACCTAACATAAGCATTTGCTTAAAGTTTCTGATTTGCTTTATATTAATAAAGTATATGACGCCTATCATATGGGTAAAAGTCACAAGTTACCTTTTTCTTTATCTACCAGGAAAACTACTATGCCTTTACAAATAGCTCATTGTGATGTTTGGGGGCCTGCCCCTATGCCTTCATTGTCTGGTTTCAAGTACTTCGTTATTTTTGTGGATGATTTTAGTCGCTTTACATGGCTATATCCTATGTTAACTAAGGCATCTGTTACCACTTGTTTCCAAGCATTTAAAGCTTTATCTGAAAATCTTTTCTCCATGAAAATTAAACACTTTCAATGTGATGGCGCTGCAGATTTAACAAAAGGTCACATGCAAAAAAATTTAATTGACAATGGCATCTCTTGTCCTCACACCCCTGAACAAAATGGACTCGCTGAACGTAAAATTAGGCATATCATTGAAGTTGGGACAACTCTTCTGTTCCAAGCTTCTTTACCTAAAGCATATTGGCTAGAAGCTTTTACCACTTCCACCTTCCTCATAAATAGACTTCCCACTCCTGTTTTACATAACAAATCTTCCATTGAACTTCTCTTTAACAAACCCCCAGATTTGTGCTTTCTTCGTGTTTTTGGCTGCAAATGCTATCCATTCCTTGGTGCTTATAAGGATGACAAGCTCTCTCCCAAATCTCTTCCATGCGTCTTTATTGGTTAGAGTAATCATCATAAGGGATATCGTTGCCTTCATGTGCCCACAAGTCGTGTCTACATCTCCCGCCATGTGACGTTTGATGAAACAACGTTCCCCTTTGCTTCTCTTCCAACCACCTCTTCTCCTTCTACACCACCCAAATCAATTACCTTACCCATACCCACTATCTTATCTACATCCAATCCTACCATGTCACCCAATACTATATCTATACATCCCATACCTGCCCTACCCACTCCTACACCTCCATTTACCCAAAATCCACTCATCTCAGAACCAACCGTCCAACCCTCTCCACTACCACAACCTGAGCATGGTCAACCCGTGCGTGCCTCAAATCCACCCAATCCTACTCCTACTACCATCTTCCACACCGTGGTTACTCGCACATTCGATCATACTCGTCGACCCAAGCAATTTTCGGATCATGTTAGTTTCATAACTACTCATCACTCCATGGATCTTGTCCCTCATGAAGTTGAGCCCTCTCATTGGCGTGCAGCTATGATATCTGAATGTAATGCTCTTATCTCAAATGGAACATGGGTACTTGTTCCACAACCACTCAATCATGATTTTGTTGGTTGTAAATGAGTGTTTCGAATCAAGAGGAAACCGGATGGCTTTGTTGATCGCTATAAGGCCAGGCTAGTTGCAAAAGGGTTTAGTCAAGAAGAAGGGGTAGATTATTTTGAGACATTTAGCCCTGTGGTTAAACCCAATACAATCAGAGTCAATCTCTCCATTGCTCTCTCTCAAAACTGGCCCACTAACCAGCTTGATGTTAATAATGCCTTTTTACATGGTTTTCTTCAAGAGGATGTTTTCATGGCCCAGCCACCTGGCTTCACTCATCCTCCTCTTCCACATTTTGTGTGCAAACTTTACAAAGCGATTTATGGGCTCAAACAGGCCCCCCGGGCATGGTTTCATCGTTTAAGCCATCGGCTATTTCAACTGGGCTTTGTTGCTTCAAGGTGTGATACTTCCATGTTTATTAGGCGCACATCAACTGATATCACTCTTCTATTAGTCTATGTGGGCGATATTATCATTATAGGCAGCAGTTCTACTACTATCACCAGCATTATAAGGGATCTTACTTGCACATTCACTCTAAAAGATTTGGGTCCTCTTTATTTCTTATGGATTGAAGCACATCATACACAATCTGGTCTCTTGTTGTCACAGAAGAAATATATTGAAGATCTTCTTCTTCGCACACATATGGCTGGTGCTAAACCAGTTCACTCTCTTGCTCAAACTGGTGTGGCCTTATCTAAAGACACTGGTGATCACCGGACGATGTTACTCTCTACCGCAGCACAGTTGGTGCTCTTCAGTATGTAACTATCACCCGTCCTAATATTGCCTTCTCTGTTAACAAGGTATGTCAATTTATGCATCAACCGATTGATGCTCATTGGGCGGCGGTAAAACATATTCTTTGATACCTGAAGAACTCCGTTAACTGTGGATTACTTCTTCAAAAATCTGCAAATTTGACTCTCCAAGCTTACTCTGATGCAGATTGGGCAGGCTGTCCTGATGATCGCCGCTCTACAACAGGCTATTGTGTTTTCTCAAGACCCAATCTCATTTCTTGGACCGCCAAAAAGCGACCTACCGTCGCCCGCTCAAGCACTGAAGTCGAATATCATGCTCTAGCCCATGCCACGAGTGAACTTCGATGGCTGCGGTTTCTTCTTTATGAGCTTCATTTCTTTTCATCAATTCCGCCAACGTTGTGGTGTGACAATCTTGGCGCAACCCATCTTGCTACGAATCCAGTCTTCCATGCTCGTACAAAGCATATAGAACTCGACTATCACTTTGTCAGAGAACTTGTTGCATTTGGGTAGCTTCATGTTCGCTTCATTTCTTCAGTTGATCAGATTGCAGACATCATGACTAAAGCTCTCGGGTCTAAACGGTTTCTGCTCCTCAGACCCAAGCTCACTGTGGTTCCTACTACTTTGCTTGCGGGGGTGTGATAGCGTAGATTGATATGCCCAAATCTCCACCTCAGTACAATCCATCAGATCCTATAAATTAGCATTATGTTTTAGTAACTGTATAGATTCTTTCAATCTCTTTTGATTTGTATCTATCACATTGTAATCTAACACAAACATGAAATTTATATAATACAGGTCATCTCTCCACTCTGAGTACGGAGAAGGAGTAATTTCCACAAATCCTTTTCTTTATTGTTTCACTATCCATAGTCACACTGTGTGATTCCCAGACCCCATCATTATCCGCCCCTTGTTGCTTCTCTCACTTCCGGGGAGTGGGAATCAAGTTGGCGCATGCTATTCATTCTTTTGTTAATTGCACACTTTATACTTTGGAATAGAACTATTCACCTTTATTTAAAAAGAAAAGAGCTACTGATTGGGGGGTGTGCTATTAAAAAGAGAAATCAGGTTTGGTTTAAAAAAGTGCATATCAACCATTACAATGAGTGGATCTTCTTTACCGAAAAAAAAAAAAGAAGAAGAAGAGGAGAGGATCTTGGTGCTATTATGGGTTGGCTTGAGCTACTGATTGGGGGGTGTGCTATTAAAAAGAGAAATCAGGTTTGGTTTAAAAAAGTGCATATCAACCATTACAATGAGTGGATCTTCTTTACCGAAAAAAAAAAAAGAAGAAGAAGAGGAGAGGATCTTGGTGCTATTATGGGTTGGCTTGCCATTACATCAATCCAAAATTTAAAAACCCATTTACACTCACCCAAATCAATGCAACTATATTTGTTGGATCATCAAGCCAGATGAGTAAAATAAGTATGAAAGAGTACAAGTGAATACTCAATCACACTCATGACACAAGTTTCCACCTTGAGATTCAATGCTTAATGGTTCACTGACATGCAGTCTAATGCTGGAAAATGGTCAATTAATTGGGGGGGGGGGGGGGGGGGGTGCGGTTTGGAACAATTTAATGTGGAATTTTTGAGACATTGAGTAGCCTCCTCATAGTGGTTATTTACATTGAATAGCCTCCTCATAGTGGTTATTTGTTGCATTGAGATCCAAACCATTGGCTCGACCAGAGGGATTGAAATTTTTTTTTTTTTTTTTTGGCGTAGCCCATGAAAGGGGTTGGGATCTTGAGAGACTCACACATGCAAGGTAATAGGTGATGGGAACTTGCACGTGCAAGGACACACAACTCACACATGCGAGGTGATGGGAACTCAGATATGCAATGAGACACAACTTACAAATATGAGGTAATAACAACTAATCCCAAGGGATAGCTCAGTTGACTTCAGACTACGGTTTGCTCCTCACATATGTAAGGAGGAGGAAGACTAGGTTCAAAGCTTGGACCTCCCAATGAAAACTGCTACTCCTTACCATTGGGGTAAGGAGTCATTCTCAGCATTGTTGATGACCATCTCAATTTCAGGGTGAAGGCCCTTGCAGAATGAGCTGGCTTTAGCTACAAGTCAGGCCCATGGTAAAGAGAAATGGGTTGGGCATGATCAAAATTGAGGGGTGGAATAAAGAAGGGAAAAGATGAAAAAAATACACTTCTAGAAGTAGGGGTGAATGCAAAGACAGTCGCAGATTATTCTGTGTTTGGTTAGACATTGGGTTAAGGATATTTCAACCATTTTGACAAAAGTAGTTTTGGTGTGTGTTTTCAGATCTTGGCTGACGTAATTTTGACTAGAAGAAGTAATCTGCTAAAAAACTAAAATCTTAAGAACTAATTAAAAATGAAACCTGATCAGTCAGGAGCTTGTGGATAAATAGACCAAAAGATAGATGATAGAATAAATTCAGTGCATTAGAGAAGGTGTCCTGCTGCGATTTTGTCAGTCTCACGCCCCATAGAAAGCCCATTCATATCTAGAGTCCAGATCTCCGGAGGCCTTGAGGTAGAAAAATATTGAGTTGAAGAAGTGGAACTCGACACTGAAGTTCGAGTCGCCCAAAATGAATGTTTCACTCTCCAATTTCGGTGGGTGGAATATCCCCTAGATTTTACTCCAATATGATTTAGTCATACAAAAGTAATTAACAAAATCTAATGCATGTTAATAATTATGTTATTCATCCTATGGTCAATTATTCGTCGGGGCATACTTTTATTGGAATATATTTTGGGGACACCTCATATATATTTTCAATAAGTGGGCCCCACGCTCATGTTTAAGAAATCTCTCTTGAGTTAGAAGCTCGATCGCGATTCAAATTTCCAAATGCAAGGCCGCCGTGATATTCAAGTTTCAAGGAAAAAAGAAAAACAATGTTTAAAATTTGTTGTCCCTTGTCAAATTTAAACCAAGGGACAGAAAGTTAGGGCCTTGATACTGTCAATTGTCATGAGCCTAAAAACAAAGTCTAAAAACAGCCAATCTATATTAGGCTCGAAGTGACTCAGGCTGGCCCGGCCCATGAGGCCCCAGAGACACCACTGAGCAAGTGGTCATTTCCAGCAAGTCCCCAAGTACAAGTTAAACTTGTGAATGAACCATTACCAAATCTAGATTTGGTCTCTATTCCACATGATTACATGAAACATTTCGCAATACAATTGATTGGAAAACTGATGCTAACCCAATGGGCCAACACAATTAGGCCCCTGGACATTTTCTCTAACAGCCAATGAAATGGCACTCAACCTAATTTTGTGTGGACCCAACAAATGTCTTCCATTGGTGTGAATTGCAAGAAATACACTCACGAAACTACCAAATTTTGAACCACTTAACCACCAAAATTTGACTAACTAAACCATGTGTCTGGATCATCATTGGAGAGGGCTTTTCCCAAATGCATTCTCTACTGTTTTCCCTTCCT
Organism: Umbellularia californica; assembly: GCA_028538565.1. NCBI lineage: Eukaryota > Viridiplantae > Streptophyta > Magnoliopsida > Laurales > Lauraceae > Umbellularia > Umbellularia californica. The sequence continues at coordinate 7,463,941 of JAPQWN010000006.1, read as the reverse complement.
GCTCCCCCTCCCATCTTTCAACTTTTTTCAAAGTGGACTTTCTCACTGGCTTTGATCCTAGCTGTGCTGTTTCTAACACCCAAGTAAAAAGAGCCTGTACAGTAAAGGTAAATTATCATTTCCCTTGCATAAGTAACAATACTTGATTTTAGCCATAAAGGGGAAGACCAGAACGTATCTATTTTCCTTGTATGAGTTGGCATGTGGACTCTTTACATTGAGAAATGGAGGAGTGCTTGGGAAGAAAGCTACAATGGCATGTGACATTCTCTCCTCTACAAACTGGTCCCACCAATTAAACAATGGGCAACATTAAGGTGTACACTCTCTCTCTCTCTCTCTAGAGAGAGATGAATAAATTATAAAGTCAACAATAACTACTCAATGATTAAAACAAGTGATAATAAGGATTGCAAGTCTGCTTTGAACATAATCAATGAGAAATTAGAGAAAATGAAAAGAGTTGCTGGTGTTATTACAGCTCATGAACTTGATTTTAAAATGTCGTTTCCCTGAAGGCATCAATAATACCAGAGAGAGAGAGGTACCAAAGAGGGGCTAAATGGGCACTTAGTCAGGTCTTTAATACCACAAGAATCTTGATTTTAGAATCTCCGACCTTTCAAAGAATACGGATTTAAAGGAACGGCACTATGGTTCTAAAAACTTTTGCAAAAGAAATGAACTTTCTTAGATTCTGTTTACATCAAAATGTAGTGATCCATAACCATTTCGGATTTGGGTAATTGCATGATGAATGATCTAAACCACGACGTTTATTAAAACCTTTTGCTTGCTTTGCATTGAACTTGTATAAATTCATAATTAAAAGGTGTATTGAATAGGTTAGAGGCAAGTGATAAAAGGTACTGAGACGTATGAGGGCTTGTTTGGTTGCACGGAATGCATTGGATCTGAATACACACGAATACATGATTAAATCAGCTCCACCTAAAAGATTGTCAACGAGGTAGAGATGAAGGATATAAAAGTACATGCCAACACGCTCATAGCTGAGTGATGTTGGCACCTTGATCCTGCACTGATGCCTGTGGATCGATCAAGGGTCATCAAGTAAACGCATTATTCCTGGACCAGTAGCACATGACAAAAGAAGAAAGAAAAAATAGATATGTAGCTAAATGGACCTAGACTCTCCTAGGATTTGAATTGGTAAGGTAATGGTTGAGTATCCATTTCTTACCTACTCCTCATTCAATTTCCATTAAAATGAAGGTTATTCATGGTCATTTTTGGATATTCACCTTTAGAAGTATTGTCCTAAAAATTTGATTACATAAAACAAGTCCCTAATTAAATTATTTTTTGAATGAAAGAAAAAGGAAAAAAGAAAAACTATTTGATTGCCTTTTGCAGATCTTCGTCTATTTTATGACAAGATATTTTACAAGTTGCTGAGGTCCTGTATCCCAAAGTCTCAAATGGATGGTCTAGGTCTAGGATACATGGTTCATCAGGGCTGCATCTGCGAGTCTGAAAGTATGAATCTTTCTACAGTGTGACTCAGAAAACCCTACAAGTCACTATAAATCCATCAACAAGATCAAGTTTGAAATTTGAACTCTTTATAATCACTGACCCACCTTGTTAATTTTCATGAGAGCGTCCACTATAACCATAACAGTCACCTTCACATGAATCATCCAACTCTCTGGGTCCCACTCCCAACCTCTCATTATCCGGGCTCTGCATTTGCTAAGGAGATAAGGCAAGCCAGTTTGAAAACATGCCCATGTTTCTGGATTAGACAAAAAGAGGAATCCAAGATGACCCATCCCTCTCTTGAAAGGATTGTCCTACAATACAACCCACCAATAAAAAGTATCAAAGACAGTTTATGGTTTTCATCAACATTGGTGGGCCCACATGTTGAATTACTGAATTGGAGAAATCATAGGGCCTGGTAATGCGCATTTTCTAGAGCCGACAGTTGCATGCATGTGGACCCATGGTGGACTCATATAATTCATAGATCCAACAGTTCAAAATAATGGGGTCTTACTGTTTCTAAACGTGAGCTGTTTTTTTGAAACACTGGTTGTTTTTCAACCGTCCAATGGGGATCCCTTTTTCTAAATGTGGCACTCAGATGCATATCGACCGTCCATTTCTAATTTGTTGAACAACACATTAGGGCTTGTCGTGGGGTGATTTGTTTTTGTTATGATTTGGTTCACGTAATTTGACGTTGATGTTTTTGCTGAGCAGTCTCAGCCTCTCAGGTATTTTTCTTCTTGGACAGAGTTGTCCTACAGAGTCTTTTGGGAGAGGTCTGAAGAAGATTTCTGCTTGCTTGCTGCACTGGACCTTTTTAGTATCTTTGATAGTCAAAGAAAAGTTGCTTGTTGCAGCTAATTTTCTGAAAAATATTGCTATTTGAGATTTTAAATTCATGACGGCAGGTTTGGTTGGCAGATTTTCTCAAAAAAATAATAATAATAAAATAAAATTTGTTGACCCTGTAAACACTTTTCCATGCAATAGTAAAATATATGTTTGGTGTAGCTGCTTTTCCAAAAAACAGAGTTTTAACTCCAATGGGCAACTCAGTTGTCCTAGGACCATAGTTTGCACCCGGCGGTTGTAGGTTTGAAATTGCACTATTATAGTGGGGCTATAAGGGAGTTTACCAGACTTCCCTCTGGGCCGGAGGGATTAGTCCAGCCTAACAGGTTGGGAACCCTCCGATAGGGCTACAAAAAAAAAAAAAAAAACTTTTCCAAAAAAAGAGTATAAAAATGAGTTACAGTTTCTACATAGAAGCTTTTCATGGCAGGGTGGTTTGAGAAAAAGAAAATTTACTGTGGAAGAGGAGAAAAGTGGGAACATACACAAATGTGCCCAAAATGTCTTTTTGACAAGGACACTAAAATGTGACCTCAGCAGAGCTTAATAAGGTTCCAACAATCCAACCCATGAGGCCGGCTGTCATGTGCTCTCCTCTTCCAATATGGATTTATTTATATTTGGAAGGCCTTTAAAGTCACAAGGGTGCTGTGGGGACCTCTGACTAGTTTTTCTAAGTGCATCCCATCCCATGTCCTTGTATAAAAATATGGATACTGATCACTTATCTCGCACTCAATGCATTATTGCATGCCGATCACAGAAAAAGAGAGTGCAATTAGTATGATGTGGAGTAGAACTCGAAGTGGGTCTTATAGATGGCAGAGATATATATATAATCCTGCCCGGTAGATGATGATCATAAGCAGCTCGGTCCGTTTGGCACTTTACTAAAATAGTAGAAAGTTAAGTAAAGCCTCAAATTTTCAAACAAAATATTACGTTAATAGCACTTTAATTCAAAATTTCCTCCATTCTTTTCTAAAAAAGTAAAAACAGCAAACTCCTTTCTCCACTAAAAGACAAAACAATATCCAATTCTCTATACAAAAAGTCAAAAAGATTATATACCAAACGACTAAAAATAAAATAACATCATAATCCACTTATATTTTATTCCATCTTGATTTGATGCTTTATTTCACTTCATTTCACTTGATTTTAAAAATAAAATTACCAAACGGCTGGGACCCGTACATCGAGGAGACGGACTTGCACTTACGAGTGAGAACCCGTATGAGGGGCGAGTCTGAGAACTCAAACATGCAGGGCGGGAGGGAGATCATTGATATATATCTGGTCATTCAGGTGAGATGCAGGGTTACCAACCAACTAAACAACCCCTCATTTTTAATCGTAAGTTGTTCTTTCATGATCAATTCGATGGTAGATGATGATCTATTTCGGTCATAAGAATTGGCTTTATGTATACCATGAAAGTGTCATCACGAGAAGCTAATTTCCTTAAACTATTTTATACCATGAAAGAATTGGCCGCATTCTGTACAAAAAAGCTTTCCTCACTAATGCATTGCTGCGCAGACGTGCTCAAATGATTTCAGAAGAGCTTTTCTTCAGTAATCACACATTGACACTCCTCCCAAATGCTTAGAAAGCACTCATTATTGATTCTATCTTTTATAGTTTTACCATACATTGATATTAATAACCACATATTTGCTGCATTCGTTTTGCATGTGTTGTTTTTTAATTAGCTAATATTCTCCTTCGTAGGTCATAGCTAACATAGTTGATGTATGATGCATGTGTTATTTTTTAATTAGCTAATATTCTCCTTCATAGGTTACAGCTAACATAGTTGATGTATGATAAAATTCTTCTTCTTTTTAAGTCATTGTCAATTAAAAACTAACAAATGTCTCAAACAAAAAAGGGTAAGAGTCGAGGACAAAAAAGAAAAAGAAAAAGAAGAAGAAGACAAAGATGAGGCAAAAAATTAATAAGTTTTTTTTTTTTTCCAATTAATACCTTTGTTTAATGAAACAATTCTAAAACTTTTTCCAGCATTTCTTCCTTCCAATTCTGTACACCCATCCATTTTGCTTGTTAGATGATTCATTGGATATGGGTTAGAATATCTTAAGCAGGTGTTGGGGGAAGCGGGTCTCTAATCGCCTCTTATCAAGTTACTCATTCATGTAAATGTGTTGTTATATAGGAAGCACAGGGTTGTTGCTGTGGTTAGCATGCCCGCTCGCACTCTCGCTCCCATGAGGTATCAATTCCCGGAAGGGTAGCTTTCCTTCTTTTCTTGTGGCCACTAGGCCAAACCAAGCTTAAAAAAAATTCCTTGTTACATGGACAGATGGCCTCCGTGGTCCATACCGATATCCTAACGTTGTTCCCATTAGTACATAGGGACCATAGAGAGCGACGGAGCTGGAGTGGAGCACTCAGGTGGCATTGTATGAGCTTCTTGGGACTGATCCTTGTCTTTGACTACCCCATTGTTAGCCTGGGAAAAAAAATGTTGCCACAGGTGCTATCACAAGAAATATATAGAAATATATATATATATATATAGAGAGAGAGAGAGAGAAATATTCAAGCGAGGACCATTTCTCACCTATTACATGCGAACTTTTTTGCGGGGTCCAACTAACAACCCATCCAAACACAGCAACCAATAGAGAACCCCTTGATAGTCACTAATCATAAGAATTAGCATCACTAATCATAAGAATTGGCATACATCCGAATGAACTAAACCGTTTGATCAAATGTTGACTATTTTTTTAATTATGAAGCAATTAAACTCGTGGGCCACGGATGAAGGGGTTAAGGGCATGGGTATGGGGTCAAACTTTATACTTGGGGTGATCTTACATGGATCTTTCCATCCTCCCTGATCCCATCTCCAAATGGGCCTCATAAAAAAGTTCTCATATAATATGTAAGAACTAGTTCTCACTTAAATATTACCCATATATATATATATATATTCAGAAAACACTTAGATATTTAAAAGTCTCGACTCTTAACAGCTTTTATAAATACTTCCAGAGAAATAATCATTCTAAATATAAAATAAAGAAGATATACAAAATAGACACACAATAATCATCACAGGTTTTAAACAAAATTTGGACAATGTGTTGAGAATATTGCAGTTAAGAAAACTATCTGAAGCAACAGTCCATGTCTGTGGCAGTAGTAAGTGGTTGCAACTGATTTCCAAAAAGTGGAGCAGGTTACCTACATGTTCCACTGGGTTTCCTTAAAAAAATGCCCTCATCATTTACTTATTTTATTGAATAATTTCAGAGAAACAAGAAGACTATATGGACCAACCAAGCCCAACAAATTGACCCACATATGGCTCACCCTCGCTGGAACAGTGATTAAGTATTGGTCAATTCTTTTTTTTTTTTTTCCAATTATGGCTTTTTTTTTACTAGAATTCACATAATTCTTGTCTAAAGAATTTTATAATTTTCAAACAGGATGGAATTCTTGAATACTCCCTTGTACTTGAGCATTTAGAAATTCCACCGGAAAGCAAATGAATTGGAACTTCTAAAACTCCAAAGGTCATTGAGATATTTTAGGTAATTAGAGATTTTGAAATGTTTACGAAGAAATGTGACATTTGCAAATGTAAGGAACAAGATGTCACATTATGTCCAAAAAATTATAAGATAGTAAATTATTTTCCAATATTCTAAGTAAGGAAACAAAACCGACATACATGTTGACAATAAATAAACGAAGATGGTTTTATTCAAATTGTTGATAAACTGATTGATTATTTCTATCTAATTGAATAGAAAATGGACCAATCAAAAGCAAGACTTATATTAATCAAAGCAAGGGACGTTAGTTAATGCCCCATTCATAATCGTCATAAGATAAATTTTCATTAATTTATCTTATTTCTATTATCAACATTCTTTTCTATCGTTGGATAAGTATCGGACTCTCACCACGATCATGGGGCTCTTCAACTGGGCCACTCACAACAAATCTAAATTTGATGAAAGTAAATGCTCCTTTCTCTATGGCTCATTACAAAATCTAATAAGGAATTTACAATGATTAATTTGAGGGTGACCCCACTTTATTTAAATAAAGCAAGATAAATAAAACACGATAAATGGTAAATAGGAAGGGAGTATTTATTCTTTATAAAATTTCATAGAGTTCTTGTATGGAGAATTCCTTTCTTTTTCCACCAAATGGAGTCGTCCTCTATTAGATTTTCAAAATCACAAGTATTTTGTGGGTTGATATCATGAGAATTTACAGTGGACATGAGCATTTTTTTGAAACGTATCATATAAAATCTTTCAACATTAAAAGCTTTAATTGACATTTTACGAATTGCTCCTGAATCCTATCCTCAAGGTTTCATAGGATCCTACTATTTTTTAAAGTTTCAATGTCCCTCTCTTAATATTAATAAGAAAGAAAAGGAAAAGATGCTTGCTGCCTGGCTGGCTTCTGTTTTGCCGGGAGCCTTATCTTGCACGATTCATGGACATTAGGTCAATGAGCATAGTCAAGTAGCCCGTGATATCATCTTCATCTGTAGTTTTCACACCCATCAAACTTTTTTCTATTTTTTCCCATTGAGCCAATCCTTTGAACCGGATTAATCCCTCTGGGCTCATAGGGAAGCTGAATAGACACCCTTATGGTCCCAAAGTGGCAGCACCAGTGGACTTAACATTCGATTTCTAAAGAAGGGGGAACCGGAGGTCAATACCAAGACCTCTAACTCCGGAAGAGAGAGGAACTGTGGTTCTGACCTCTCGGCTAACCTCTAACGGTTACCATCCACCTTCTTGGAGTTGTTTGGATAATTTGTTTATAAAGTAAAGTGAATTAAAAGCTCGACGCATGAGATGACGAAAAATAATATAAAAAGTATTAAAATTAAAAAATCACATTCTCTTTTTATTAAAAAGTCAAAAAATAAGTCTCACATTTCAATAAATCACAAAAGCCCCTCTGCTTAAAAATTTTTTTGAAGAAAAAATACCTTTCAAACCACAAAATGACAAAAAGTCACTGTATTTTTATTTGACACTCTCACTTTTTAATCTATATTAATTGAGGTGATGCAGCATTCGATGGTAATACAGGTTAATCGGTTTTAAGTTTTGCATTATTTTTTAATGGACTGCTTGTGGCTACAGGGGCTTCCAAATGACCAAGAGATCAATCTCCGCTAAAGAGGCCGAAACGAGGGCACTACTTTTTGCGCTAAATGCTATCAATGATTCAAGATTCTCAAGAGTTCGAGTTCATATGGATGCTCTAAAAGTTGTAACAAGTATTAAGGGCAGCAAGGAATTGTCTATCAAGCCCCTTGTAGGAGATATTTTGAAGTGCTTGAAACATTTTGGGTCTTTTGAGACCGTTTTCATTTCAAGATATTTAAATATGGTTGCCCACTATATCACTCAATGTGGATTATATGGGATAAACTTTACATAGCCTCATTGTGAATAGACCTGTGTTTGTTTTCTTGATGGTGTCCGAGGTTTTTTTTTCCTTCTTCAATGTGTTGTAGCTTATTTGTTGGCTTCTTTTTTTTTTTAATGGAATCTCCCTTTTTTATATAAAAAAAAAAAATCTATATTGATTTAACCATTCACTCAACTTCACTTTACATTTGAACTACCTTATCATGACAGCTCACGTTTACCATTGCATGTATATTACGAAAACTGAAGTAGTCCCGCGGACTACCGAGACTTCCTATTTGGTCTGCTGTCTCAAACAAACACCAAATTTATACTCCCTCGCTCCATCTCTCACTGTCACTGTGGCTTTCTCGTTCGTTGGTGGGAAAATCTCCGCTTGCCAAAACCGTAGGCAAAGATGTCCGATTCAGCTCTCGAGCTTTTCAGATCTGGAAGCTTCTAAGGTAATCCAACACAGTTCTACTCTCTGCTATTGTAGAGTGGCATTTTCACACTCACATTCTTCGGATTCCCCTTCTGATGATCTTTCAGATTGATAAAAGTTGCTTCTTTTATCGCTGAGATGTCTGCATTATCGTACAGATCGTCTATAGTTCGAAGATATTGGAGAATCTCTTTTTTTTGTTTAATCGTTACTGTTTTTTAGGTTTTGTGGTGTCTGTTACATTTGTAAGAAGGTAACTTCTTTGGGGTTTAGATCCTTATCCATTGGATCCCTCTATTTTTTTCCCTTTTCAAAATTTCTTTTCCCTTTTCTTCCCTAGATGGGGGTGAGATGCTTTGAATTTAGCTAAATCATCATTTTCTCCAGTATCTTTGAAAGAAAAAGAGGCTGGGCTTTTATTTGATCCTAGTAATTATGGACCTTTAAGCTGCATTTTTACGTTAAGTTGCTTATTTTAGGCATCGCAATAGTTTTCTTCTCCCTCTTTACTGGGATCTTTGTAAATAAAGCAACCAACATTTCCCTATAATGGAAAGAAACCTGCATTTTACTCAAGACATGTCAATTACTTTCCTAAGTGATTGAAGTTCAGGCTTTCAGTTGAGCATTGTTGAATTTTTATGATTTTGGATTCAAAATGTGCTTTTTTTTTCCCAATTTGGATATTTGTGAACTTTAAAGATCTCCACATTCAACTGCCACTTGCATTTTGGTCGACCATTTCAGATTTGAATGGTTCTGGGGGCCGAAAGGGTGGATTTTACAGAAATGGAGGTTGCATCAGCAAATTCTAGTGAAGAACAGGAGAAAATGCCTCAAGCTTCGACGCCCAGTAAACCATCTTCTGCCAATTCAATAGAAAGTGTTAAAAGAAGTTCAAACACTATGAAGTCTGGTGTTTTGTCAGCAGCCAAGGCTTCAGGATCAGTTGCTTCATCATGGAAAAGAGCAGAAGGAACAGCAGTTTCAGATTCAAGTTCAAATGCGGTTAAACATACTCCGACACGACCATCTCCTAGCTCAAATGCAGCTTTGTCGAAGAGAAGAAACAGTACTGGAGGAGTGCTGGAGAAACAGCCAGCTTCAGTTGCTAAGCCACCTGAAGGTGAGGTGTCATTGAAAGAAAAACGGATTACTCGTACACAGGAGAACCGGCCTCTTGGAGAAAGTAGACGGGCATCGCTGCCTCCGGGTGGCACCAAAGCTGCAATTCCAGTGAGTGTATCGGAAACAAAAAAATCGTCTCCCATTTCACCATCAACCAGGGTATCACGGTCGTCTCCAAAATCTGACACCAGCAAGCAAGATTCTACTCGAAAACCTGCTGTTAAACCTGCATTATCCATTTCTACTTCAAAGAGAGTTCCTTCTTCATCTTTGGATAGTAGTGGCAGCAGCAGTATCAGGAGGACAGTTTCTAAGATCTCTTCTCCACTGGCCCGTTCCCCTTCGGTTACCAGTGGTTCAAGGTTTGGGTCACTTTCATCTTCCGTGGACAGGGGCTCTTCGTCTTTGTCAGGTCGTAGAAAGGCATCAACTCCAGACAGTCGAGATTCTCGCTTTATAATGCTTCCACAGGTGGAGATCAAAGCTGGGGATGATGTGGTAAGCACTGAATCATTAGCCCTACTGTTTATGCTATTTTGTAGTAATTTTTATTTGATTTTGAATATTTGGTGATAACTTCTTGGAATTCTATGACTTTGGCAAAGACAGAGACTTTGAACCTCTGATAGCATTATTATTTTCAGACTATAATTTAGGTTGTAGATAAATACACCTTTATTTATTAAGAACAGAAGGTGCACCCAAGGGGCTGGATTGGATGGCCGGGTCCATCATGTAGGCCCATGGTTGGACTTCCGTACTGCATCAGTGGCCAAGGAATGTATGGTATTGGGATCTTTAAATTCTGAATCTGTGGAGGATGTACATTCCCCATGTTTCGCTTGTCCTAAGCTCCTATGAATAGGTAGGCCTACTACCAAACTGCTAAAATATTAATGTGGGGTATTTATTAAGGATATCCAACCCACTTTGTTTGTGTTCTACATATTCAGTGGTGTGGATCTTGGGGAATGGGCTCCGCTGTATGTGAGTTCAGACTTCAGAGTCTGGAGATACACTGTTTTCTAAGGCTGACACCCTCTTAAGTCCACTTCTTTATTTAGAAGCCCTAATTGCTTTTGATTTACATTTTTATTATTTGTAATTCTCCTTCCATTTTAGGTTTGGGTTTTGGAAGTTCTTTCTATGAGTGGAGGACATGACTTTTTATTATATCTTTGTCGTGGTTTCAGATTTTTCTGTTAGGCTAACATGGATGAAACTGCATTATAGACCATATATTTTGCTTTTTTGGGGGTAGGTTATCACAGGGATTCAAAATGTTGATTTCAGCTATCGTTTCCTTTTATGTATTTTTCTTCTTCTTGTTTTTTTTTTTTTTCCCTTCTTCCTTCTGGCTGGCGCCTGTGGAAAGGAGAAAGGGAAAAGGTGGGGTTGGGGTTGGTTTTTTTTTTTTTTTTGGGGTGGGGTGTGGTTTGGGTTTTGGTTGGGCTCAGATGATATTAGTTGGTGCAAGCTTTCGATCTTTAGTGTTTTATTTATTTATGGTCACTATGGTTTTGGGTTTAGATAAATGTAGAAATTTTTTGCATTCGAGATCATATATGTCACCCTTTTTTTTTATCTAATTGGTCTGTCTTTGTCACAGAGGCTGGATCTTAGAGGTCATAGAGTTCGCAGTCTTCGTGCCAGTGGGCTGAACTTATCACCAAATTTAGAGGTAAGATATCTGCTGTTAAGGTTGCATTGTAATTGCATTTGTTAGTCAAGATGCAACAATTAAACTATTTCAAGTTTATATTTATTTGAGAAAGGCACATTTATTGGTTGGATACCTGTGGAGGAAAACATGTAAGTTTGGAAATCTGGTAAACTAAGCATGAAGGTGGTTCCGAACTTCTCATATATAAACCCATTGGGGACCATGGGTTAACCAGCAAATGGGCCCAGCCCATCCATCTCGACCTATCATTTTGGGCCCGGCCCACATATTCTATCATATTTAGAGTTTTTTTTTTTTTTTTATCTATATTGAAAGTTATTTTTATTAGATGTTTTAATCCTGGCCATCAATGTGTTTGGATGGTCTAGATTAGTTGTAGGGTTTATGTTTTCTCCTCTTTAAATGATTTAAAGCCTCCTTGGCTATGGAGTTGAATATTTTGATGAATGAAAATTCTCGGAGTGATTTTGGGTTCCCCAAGTTCTCTTTTCCTCACTTGTGATAGGGAGTTTGACGTGAGGCTAAGATATTCAGGGTTTCCTGACCTACCCCCCTCCATCTTGCTCGCCTGCATCTCGATCATCCGTCCGCATCAAATGGTATCAGAGCAAAAGATCGATACACCTAGATTTGGTAATCTGCGCTCAATCCTTGCCAAACCATCATCATCATTGCACTTGACAGCCCCAACAACCCCGTCTCCATATCCATTCCTGCATCATCTGACCTCTCTCCCTGCATCACCGTCGCCTCTCACAGACTGTCAAAACCTACACTGCACAAAACCACTCATTATGGAATCCTAAGACCCTAATCCCCAAAATTCTCCCCAATTTTCCAAAACCCTAACATCCAACCGAATACCTAAAACCCCCACAAGCTCATCGCCGAACTAACCAAAAGCCTAATTCCCTGAGATCCCCAAAACTATCTAAACCTTAAACCATAAACCAGATTTCCTAGATCCCCAAATCCGAGCACAATCCACCATAAAAACTCACTTGCCGAATATCACTTTCTGTCATTCCTCCCTTGGCAAACCCTAGTGTTGACATCTTCTTCAACCACACCCATTTGGCTGAGCCCAAAATCAGCCACATCCACTTCAGTCAAACACAATAGCCCCTCCCTCTCTAGCCTTCATCACCAAATCATCACCTGATTCCATCTCAAATCCTAGGATCCTTCACCAAACCTTAGAATCCATGAACCATCAGCCCATTCCAAAACCAGAACTTCTCCATCGATCCCCCGGACCGAATTCAAAAAATCCTAGCCATCAACCCAAAAACCCTAAAATCCCAATCCTTGCAAAACACCATTGTCAAAGCTTGTAGCCTCCATTTCCATATCAGCTGAAATGCTTGCCCTTGTCAAACCCATTTGGAAATTGGAATTCCCCATTCCGAGAGAGAGAGAGAGAGAGAGAGAGAGAGAGAGAGAGAGAGAGAGGAAACATGAAAAAATGGTGAGAAAAGAAGAAATAGGAGAGAAGAGGAAAGCCTACCTGGCACAAGTGGCGCCACCACCCTTTGGTCATTGCTGTCACTCATCAACCGGCTCTGGTCGAAGCAACTATAGCGCTAGTCGATCACTGCTCCTTCAACTTCCATCGCCTCGCATCTCATCCAAAATAGAAAGAAGGCAGAGGGCTGCCATCGATGCTGTCGCCACCTCACATGCCATCTTTGCCATTGATTGGCGAGCAACATTGCCATCCTCGAGCATCATCACTAGCCAGCATCTACACCATCTGTCATCTTCGTTGTAATTTTCCCCAGCAACAGGCAACCGTCGAAGCACCACCACCATCATGCTCCGTCGCTCCATTTCTATTGCTCCTTTATGTTTCGTTGAAGCAGAAATAAGGTTTAAAAAATCGGACTCGGGACCCGACTCGGCCATGGCCGGGTCCAAGTCGACTTGGCCGAGTTGCATGGGACTCAGTTGAGTCGGGCTGAGTCCCAATTTCAAATAAAATGTTTAGAGGGCCGAGTTGGCTTGGTCGCATGTCTGAGTCGGCCAAGTCGCATGGCCGAGTCTCATGCGATTCGGCCGAGTCCCATGATTTCGAGTCCGAGTCCCAAAGGACCCGACTTGGTATGTGCAGTGTCCGAGTCGACTCAGACTTGGCTGATTTTTTAAACCATGAGCAGAAGAGAACCCGGGGCCCACCCCTTCTCTCTTTTCCAAACAAAGCACGAGGCAACCAGGGCCTCCTGTTTTTGTGACAAGAGTTGAGCCTACTAGCAATTGGGCTTAAATTTGGGTCAAATCTGAAACAGTTCAAAATAAAAAGGTGGGTTCTGCATGACCTAGCCCAACCAGACCACAGCTTGAGCCGAGCCGATGCTTGATTTGGGTAGATTGCAGGGACAAGTGCTTTTTGTCCGACCTAACAAAAAAAAAGAAAAAGGGTGACAGCAAGGAGCAGAAATAAGTGTGGACCTGGATTCCATCAAATTTTCAGTCGTCCATCTTCCAATAGCAAGATCTTCACCATCCGGATTCAAATCTCTAGTCTGTATCCACTTACACACTCCTGGAATCCATATCTTCATATCAGGTCAGTCCATTTTTTTAAGGGTGTTAAAAACTTTTACATTCCTTACATCCAAGTCAATATGGAATTGCAACTTTTTGAAAATAACAAAGAGCTTCAAAGAATGACATAAGCAATTTAATATGGACAATAGTATGGTGAAAATGAAGTTTACTTTGAGCAATTCCTCAATCCGAAACAAAGAGACTTAGCAGTTGATGAGTATTCCAACTAGTTTTCAAGATTGCAAGAATTATGTGGATTGGATGAGGATGATCCGATGATGAACATTATGTGATTAGTTTTATCAAAGGTTTGATACAAGCATATGGAAAAATATGAAGGATTGCAAGGACATGTATGAAGCATTTTGGGAAGCAATCCATGTTGAGCGCTTGATAAAACGTTATTGCCTCCGAAAACCTAAGTCGCAAGAATGATAGTCTCCACAAACAACAGAAGTCCATGTTGTGGAACCCATAGTAGAGGATATCAAACCTAGCATTGAGATGTCGAAACAGTGGCATCCTTGGATCAAGTGGCATGCTCTCTTGCAGAAGATCATATTTCCGAAACTCCGTAGACAAAAGGACTGACAACATTGATCAACAGATGCAAGCAACAAAGAAAATCGAAGACTTAGATATGGTTAGTAAGAAAATCAAAGACTTAGATATGGTTAGTAAGCAAACTGAACATCCGATGGATCTGATCGTAATGTCACTTCCAAAAATGCAAACTATGTCATCAAAAGAAACATTTAATGTTACAAAGGGTGTGAAAGAAGATCAAGTAATTGAGGTTCCTCGCATTGATTTCATCTTCGGGATAGACAATTGATATTCGAAGATTGTGAGTAGTTAATAGAAATTTAAGAATTGAAGCTATTGATATGCATTGTTATGCCGTTCATTAACAACTCAAGCTTTTGGTGTTACATTGTTACTGGTTATTAATATGGTATCACAGACGGAGGTCACGAGTGCTAAACTCCTGGGAGGCATGCTACCTCCATGTGTCTATTCTGTTTGTTTGTTGGGTTTCGAATCAAATGGCTTCCCAATCGGGGGGGGGGGGGGGGGGGGGGGTGGTGGTGGTTTGATATTTCACTAACAGTAACAGGTCAAGGTTATTAATAGAAGCATCTAGTGGCCACCTCACACATTCAAGCTAAGTTCAGAAATCAGCAGAAGTAACGCCTCCATTCTCCTTCTAAGTGAAGGAAAAGATTGAGTCGAGCTTCCAAGCCACGGGAAGAAAACGAAGACCAACTGGTGAATTGGAAGTTCATATGTTGGATTTTCCATCCTGGAGGGCATTTACGGAACTCAAGGTGGAGTTCTCTCCAAGAAGGGGAGTTTTGATGTAGGACAGACAATGATCCCCCCTGGGTCTACTAGCCAATGGGCCCGGCCCACATATTCTGTCATATTTAGAGTTTTTATCTATATTTTAAGTTATTTTTATTAGATGTTTTAATCCTGATCATTAATTTGTTTGGATGGTCCAGGTTAGTTCTAGGTTTACGTTTTCTCCTATTTAAGTGATGTAAAGCCTCCTTGACTATGGAGTTGAAGATTATGATGAATGAAAATTCTTGGAGTGATTTTGGTTCCCCAAGTCCTCTTTTTCCTCGCCTGTGATAGGGAGTTTGGCGTGAGGCTAAGATATTCGGGGTTTCCTGACCTACCCCTCCATCTTCCATCTCCATCCCTGCCCGTCCGCATCTCAATCAACCGGCTGCATCATATATGGCACCAATTGATACACTGAAGTCCATACAACTTGTGGTGTCAACTCTAATCTTGGTACTATCAGTGCCTAGTGATTACTCTTGTACCAATTAGAGGATAACCTCCTCCTTATGGGTGAGATAGGAAAACGAAGAAGAATGAAAGAGGAGAAAAGAAGAAGACAAAGATAGGAAGAAAAGGAGAAGAAAGAAAGGCTTGGGAGAAGGCTGGCAGTGAGTCAATTTGTATTAGATTCGCAACTAGATTTCTTACTAATCACTTATCATAACTTACAAAATTGCCCCTGCAACTATTGCCAATTACAACTAACACCTAGCTAATATAGAGACTACAATATCTTTAAGCACCGATACATTTAAATGTGCTTTCCAACCACTGGATGGTCACTGCATCACAGTGTGACTAATTTTTCCTTGATTCTGACCATATTAAGGTACAGGAAGGTAAATTGGTTGGGTTTGGTATGGTACCCATATTTTCTGGTGGGAACCCTCTGGTAACCAGGTAATCTGAGGTCCATTGACACCCTGAATTATTTGATTGTTCTTTTATTTATTGAATTATTTTTTCTATTGCATTGGGGGGATGCAGACACTTCCTGTGTTGATCAGTACAGAAAATATTGTTTCCATTTCATGCCATTGTGTTTCTTCTTTTCTCACTAATACTCTACTGCAGTTTGTTTACCTCAGGGACAACCTTTTGTCACCGGTGGAGGGAATTGAGATTTTGAATCGAGTGAAGGTTTGTTTTCTTGATCATAATATTTTAGAAAGTTTCCTCGTTTTAGGAAGCTCCCTCATGTTAATGGTACCAATTCATTCTCTTGTAAAACCACTGGATTTTACGGTTTTCTAGGTTGGTTACTGTTAGATTTTAAATTTCTGTACCATTAAAAAAAGAAAAGATTTCCACCTCTTATAAATTACTGTTTTCTCTTGTAAGAATCCTTTTCTAGGCTTAGTTTTGTATGTATTTTAATTTATCTCCTACATGGTACTGTATGTGGAAAGGTGAGCCAGTAATTCATACATGATAGAGGAAACTCTGTTCTCTTTATAGGTTCTTGACTTGAGCTTTAATGATTTTAAAGGACCGGGCTTAGAGCCGCGTGAGAATTGCAAATTCCTTCAGGTGTGTGCATATTATATTTTTCCTCCTTCAAAAAGGATGAAAATGCTTCATAACTCGTAAGTTGTGTCTTAATTATGCAGCAACTTTATTTTGCTGGGAATCAAATCACATCGCTTGTAAGCCTTCCTCAGCTTCCTAATTTGGAGGTATGCTGCTGAAAAATGCATTAATCACAATTTTTTCTGTCGTTTAAAAAAAAAATCTGATCAAAATTTCTTTTTGGTCGGTACATCTTGTTAAGTAGTTGTTTCTGTGACAGTGCCTAGCCTGTAATTCCAAAACCAATTGGTGATAGGAAACTATAGAAACAACTACTTAACACATCTCTTCATGATATGAATTCATTATAGTTCATTTGGAAAATT
Organism: Umbellularia californica; assembly: GCA_028538565.1. Classification (NCBI taxonomy): domain Eukaryota; kingdom Viridiplantae; phylum Streptophyta; class Magnoliopsida; order Laurales; family Lauraceae; genus Umbellularia; species Umbellularia californica. The sequence continues at coordinate 7,447,093 of JAPQWN010000006.1, read as the reverse complement.
CTTCATGTCCTTTTTCTTCCAGTTTCTCTCAGTTGCTCAAAACAGGTTAAAGTCTCTTTCCATGGCAAGTCAGCCTCGACTGCAGGTTTGTTGGTTTCATGCATATTTATTTTAATAAATATGTGTATGTTTTGCTTTTATCTCTATATCTTGTCCTTCCCATTTGCACAGGTATTAGCTGCCAGCAAAAACAAAATATCAACTCTAAAGGGATTCCCACACTTACCAGTTCTTGAGGTTAGTTTGTTTTGTTATGTACTTAAAACGTGAGGCGATTTTACATCGTCCCCCGAGCCGTGACTGCTTATTGTTTACGAAAGCTTATCCATTTGGGCTTACATTTGCATGCTAGTGTGTGTTGTTATGAAGTTCGAACTTTGAACGTCATTGATTGTTTGTGTATCCTTCCAACACCTTGGCTCTATAATAAGGATGGAGAGATTGGGAAGGATGCTTAGCACATGGTTGTCAAATCGTGAATCGTATTGCGAATCGTTCAGGGGTTGAATCGAATCAAATTGCGAAACGATTTCTACTTTTCTTCATATAGATGGAAAAAACTAAAAATATATTGAAAAAATAGGAAAAAATTATAGATGTCCATAATTTATCGATTTTCCATCCACATCAACATCAATACATGACAAATATTAGCATCTTAATATACTATTAGTTGAATCACTGAAAACATGATTAAGATATCAAAAAGAAGTAACATATCTATAATATCAAAATTAAAAATAAGCATTCCTTTTCTTTCATGGTGCCATAGCATTAAAATACCCATCCCATAAAATATTCCAAGATGATCATAGTCCATTAACATTGCGCATGCAAAAAAGAAAGACAAAAGAGTGTAAATTAAACAAGTATCACAAAAGAACAAAAGGAAAAGGCCTACAATAAGCTGTAGAAACAGTTGGGATATTTCATCCATCGGTGGGGCCCACTATTGAAATACATTTAATTTGTGGGCCCCACTATTTGATCCACGACTGCATCCATGAAAAACAACCAGCAAGTCAGCAACCAGCAGGTGGGAATCAAACAGTTGGGATACTTCATCCAATAGAGGGCCCCACTAATTGATCTAATCCATTGGGAGAAAAAAAGCAGCCAACAGGTGGGTCTCCCTCCATCAGTGGGGCCCAGTCTTGGAAAAAAGAAAGCCCGAAGAACCAAGACTGGGATTTCATCCACCATTGGGGACTGGGGTCCACTCTTGAAATATATTTGACATGTGGGGCCTGTGACCCACTGATGGATCTACATTCATTAAAAAAATTTGAAAGAAGACAATAAAGGGAGCAGCAGTTTGGATCCATCCTTCGGTGGGATCCACAAATAGATTTAATGTGTGGTACCCAGTACCCACTATGGATCTACATCCAAGCAAAAAAGGGAGACCGGATGGATTTACATCCATTAAAAAGAAAAAAAGAAGGATAGAATAGAGAAGTGGTTGGGTTTTGATCCATCAGCGGGGCCCACCATGCAAATGGATTTAACTTGTGGGACCTAGTGATGGATCTACATCCAAAGAAGGAAAAAAAAGGAGGCCATAAAGTGAGATGAAGACGGAACAAATGATTTCATCCATCAGTGGGGCCCACACAAATCTGAAGTTTTAGGGCGGTGGAACAGTTGAGCCCCACTGATGGTTGAAAGAAAAAAAAAATAAAAGAAATGAGGGAGGGAGACAAAGCACATGGAAGAGAAGAAAAAATAAAATAAAAACTGTACCTCTAGCTTTGGGCTTCAGTGACAGTGGAGTGCTCGTCTTCCTCCACCTCTTCAGGTTGCAGCAATGACAACTTCTGGAGTGCAGCGATTACTGGAAGTTGATTTGATCAAACAAGAAATGCAGAGAAGGAGCTGTTTTCTTTGTATTGCAATGAAGAAGAAATACACGCAGAGTCTCCACGCAATGGGAATAAATGTGAACTTACCTTGGAGGGGAGCATCGTTGCACAGAGGGATTTTTTGCTTGTTGCAATTAGCCAATTATCAGCCTCTTCTCTTTTCTTTCTTTAATCCTAATCCTTTAGGTTTCTATTTTCCCTTTTAATGGCAATGACTTCACAGCTATGAAAAACAAACAAAACAATTTCAAAAGAATGACGTTTTTCTTTTGATTACATTTCAAAAGAAAGACGTTGGGCTATTCATATTCCCACCTTAACAAATTGCATGAATCATGCGATTCAAATCGGATCATACGATTCAAGCACGAATCGAACGATATTATGCTAATTGCGAGTTTGCTAAGCAATACAAATGGTTTCTGTCCCGATACAATATGAATTGTACGATTTGACAACCATGGTTGAGCATAGGATAAGAGTTGGATGATTGACGGAGTGGAGACTTCCCTTTGGCCTGCTTTGTGGTTGGTCTGCTATGATCTATGGAATAGAATGTTGGCCTATCAGGAAAGAATGCATGCAAAAAATGAGTAGTAGTAGAGATGAGAATGTTCAAATGGATGTGTCTAGGAAAATTGAATCAGAAATGTGCACATTCGGGATAATTTAGGGGTAGTATTAATTGGTGATAAATTAAGAGAGACTCATTTGAGATGGTTTGGACATGTCCAATGTAGGCCATTGACGGCGCCAGCGAGGAAACGTTTTAATATGAATGTTGATGGTCCCTCAAGGAAAGGGGGTAGGCCAAGGAGGATTAGATGTAGGATACAAGGATATATTTAAAGAAGTGCCAGTGTGCAACCGATCCAAGGATTTGGTCTAGGATAGGTTGGAATAGAGAAACAAAATTGATGTCGCTGACTCCAATGTAGTTTGACAAGGTTTTGCTGCTGCTGATGAAATTATGTCATCTGCATTCTCACCATTGTTCATGCCTATCTGCTTAAATTGTCAAATAATCAACACGTTGAAAATGCGTAGTTTTTTTGTATTATTCTTCATTTTCTTTTAAAATTTTCATTTTGTATTTATTTGAATAATATTGAATTCATTGCCCTCATGGGCATCGATATTGACATCACTTATCTGCATTGAGTGCTGATTTATTTTTCAGCTTCTATATTCATAGATGTGTAATTCCTATCAATGGTTGCACCCACTAGTTTTTTTTTTTTTTTTTTGGTAATTTGGTTCTACTCAGTTGGCCAGCCTTCAATTATCATATTTCATTGTGCAGCATTTACGCGTGGAGGAGAATCCCATACTGGAGATGCCTCACTTAGAAGCGGCTTCCATATTGCTGGTTGGCCCTACTCTGAAAAAATTTAACGACCGAGGTAATTTGGAGCGGATCTGTTGACTGTACCACAAATGCCATTCCTCTTACATGTTTTGTTAAATCAATGAAATATTACTTTTATCCTTCTCTGGCCAACCATTTTACATAGTTCCTCAAGTGGACTGTTTTATTTATTTTTACCAACTTGTTAGATGCATCAGTGGCCATTCTTATTAATAATTACAATCCATTCGATTAGTCTTATTTTTCATGATTGGTTTTCTGGATGGTATCAATTATCATCATCATTATATTGGTATTCAAAACTGCAAATTTATGTAGATCTGTCTCGTGAGGAGCAAGAAATTGCAACGCGCTATTCTGCCCATACCGCTATATGTATTCGAGATGGCTGGGAGTTCTGCCGCCCAGAGCTTGCCGGAGGTAAGATTTGTGGGGCACTCAATTATACATTTACTAATAGGTGTTCTACACTCATGTCTTTCCACTCCAATGAAGAGGTGAAAAATTCTCTGCTCAATAAACCTTTACAAGCATAATCTGGTCTTGCTTGTAAGTTTGGTGTTGTAGGTTTAAGTTCGTTAACTATTTAGTTTTCTCACCATGAAACTTTTTTCCTCCATCTCTTAACCAGTAGTTTAGCACTTGACGAACAAAAACCATTTAAATGTTTGCTAATGATAATACCCTAACACCTTTTGTCATATATATACATATATATACACACACACACACATATATATATATATATATATGTATGTATTATATATTTAATTGTTTTATGGAGTCCTTTTGGGAATGGATTATTGAATCCCCTCGATGCCACCATGAGATTACAATGTGGGGAAGATTAATCTATACATTGCGATTGTAAATGGTTTTTAAGCTTAACCTGACCAGTATCACTTATTTCAATCAAATATCAGTTCATTCTATTTCGCCCATTACACGAGGACAGATGTTTTGAGTTTTCCCCCCATCTCTGGTATTCGTGGACTTTAATTGTATGAGCTTTTTGTACAGATTCGACTTTCCGGTTTCTCGTTGAGAAATGGAGAGACAATTTGCCTCCGGGCTACATGCTCAAGGAAGCCTCTGTTGATCAACCTTTTGAACAAGATGCTTGTCGCTGCCACTTTGCTTTTGCCAAAGACAGGACTCTGAGCAGTGATTCGGAATTAGTTCTAAAATACCAATGGTTTATAGGAGAAAGAACTCCTACAAATTTTGCAGCTATTGTTGGTGCAGTAGGAGAGGTACTAAGTCCTTGCATCATATTTATTCTGCAGTAACTGTTTGGTTGTGCCTCTATAACAACAAATGGTACACCACACTAAGCTATTGACTGGTTGATAACCAGGTTTACTGGCCAAAGAATGAGGATATCGGCAAATTTCTGAAGGTTGAGTGCATTCCCATATTGAGAGAGACAGAGTATCCTCCTGTATTTGCTGTATCTTGTCCTGTTTCCCCTGGTATGTCCAATATTGGAACGAACATTACTGACATCATGTTCTGGTAGAACTAAAATTTTGTCAGTATTGTTATTTTTTCATTTCTATGATTTGAAAATTGATATGGTAATTGAATTGTAGATGGCTAGAAGCAACGTTTGTTGGATGTAATATTTCTTACTGCATCACCTTTTTTTTAGATGAGCCTGCATAAGGTAGAGTTGAACTGCGAATTTAAAATATAAACTTGCAACATTGGTATGTTTCAGTTGTCTTAAAATATACAACTTTTGCCTACACTTTAGTTGCCCCATTTCTATTTCATGACTGGCAATTCTGATTTGGAAATTTCTTTAAGAGTAGACTTTCAAAGAAAATAAATCCATTGTCATTTATTTTTAGCTTCCAATTTCTGAACATATATATTTTAGCGACATTTTAATTTGCTTTCATTCTTTAGAAATATGTTTTGAAGCCCCAACATAGAAAGGAAAATGCATGGGATGTTTGATCTAGTTCTTTGTATGAAAGAAAAATTACATGTAAGCTCCTTAGGACCCAAATGGTCGGCACTTGTGCATTTCAAATCTCATTACATGATTAGTTTGATTATCTACATTTCTCTTTTATGTGACTTTGAGTAATTTAACCGGCTGTACAAGGAAAAGCCGGGAATGATCTGATTAATCTCCTCAAATTGAGTCACTGGCTACCTAAACTGGCTTGTTTGTATTTTGGTAACGTTTATGTACTTTATTTTGATAATTTATAAGATGTTTCTGTCACTCTATAAGGATTTTGTACCCTCAAGTAGTAGATGCTTTGTGGCTTCAATTTCATCAACTTGGCAGCCAGCTTGGCATGGGCAAATACGTAACTGCTATGTTCTTTGATTCTTCACTTCAATGTCTTTTGAAAAATTGTAATGTTTTACGCGATACTTTATTTTCCAAAAAATAAATAATACCGAATATCATTAGGAGCATTGTTTAAGCAGTTGTTTGGACTCAGTCTTATCGACTTGAAACGGCCATAAAACCTGGGTACCCACTAAAAGTTGTTAGTAGATGTGTATAACTTATGAGTGATTAACAACATTTTTGTAAGAGAACATATATTACACTGAACTTGAAGAATGCTTTGCTTCTGGTGCCACTCTTAACCACGGCAAGTGGAAGCAGATTTGTTTTTATTAAGGGCTAGATGAATGAATGTTATAATATTTGTCCATCCATTAGCATGGTTATATGGTGGCTGACCATTGGTTTTCTTGCTTTGCTAATTAACTTTGCTAGTTAAAAAATTGCGGATCCTTATTTTGTGTCCTGTTCGATGTAGTTCAGATGCTTGGACCTTTGGTGCTTTTACTTCTCAGCAAACAGCCTGAATGTCTGATCCCTTAGATGATAATGTTATTTCATTGTTTAGATTGAACTGTTAAGTGCTTAGTTTTCTGTCACCTCTGTTTATCTCTTCATTGCATGGAAGGGGATGGGAAGAGCTTAATGTACAGCTGAGACATTGACCGTCTTATATACATTACTGGTCTTCTATCCACTAAGGAAACTCATGAAGACTCTCATTATTTTCCCCATTCAATAAGGAATATGGTTTCCTCTCATTGTATCTGATTCTTTAATTAAGGGCTTCCGATTCTCCAATCAAGCTCTCTTTATTTATTTATTTTTTCAATGGTATATTCTTGCAATAAGATGTCATGGCATAATATTGCTATGAAGTGACTGGAGGTTTGATAGTGGGAACATGATATATGAAAGGAGGTTGTTTGATTTTGAAATCCCCTAGTATGAGAACCTTATTTGGAACCCTCTCAAGCAATCTCACCTCTCAGGTCTATCAATGTGAGTGTGATATTCAACTTTGGAAGTATGATCTTCGAGACATTTATTGGTGAAATTGGTGTTCAAGGAGACCACAAGAAGGGATCCTTTTCCATGCACAAGGTCTTCATCGTGGCCCACCCTTGTGGGATGGTGGAGCTGCGGAGGCATTTTGTTTGTAAGGGCATGCAACTAAATCCCCACTTTAGAGTTTGCAACTAGTAGATAATTCATGCTTCCAATCATGATGTCATATGCATGGAGGAAGGGAAATCGTAAATCACCTACCAGTGCATTATAAGCTTGCCTCAGTGTAAAGTGTGTTTTTTAGACACATCAGCATTATGGAGCATTCAGTCATACCTTGCTGACATGACAAGATGATCAGTTGGGCTTGTTCGATAGAGATGGGACAAGTTTTTTAGAACTTTTGTTGGCCTTGTTATGGAAAATTAGGAAAGAAAATTACAAAAGTTTATTTTGGAATTCTAGCGAACTGTCCTGTGTTGCTTGACTGGAATTGGGTTAGAGAATTCAAGGGAAGCTTATCATTCCCAAACAATGAAGACAGTTTCTATGAATTGACAGGCCCCATTTCAGTGCGGTTTTTTTTTTTATTTACCCAATAATAAATGTTAGAGACATTAATTTGACCTTTAAAAATTTACTGAAAAATGCTTTGTACAGCCTTAGGCTGTGTCAAAGGGCGAAAATGCCTGTGTGAGTTGCAATATTTTTGAGAGAAGATGACTATATATTTCTGTGAGTTGCAATATTGCTACTTTTTCTACCGCACCTGCAACTTCCGCTTCTCTGTAATAACTTCCTCCCATTCCATTCAATGGCTGTCTCCACTTTCTAGGAAAATCTAATTTTCTTCTCTTCTCCACAATCTCTGTAAGTTCCTGTCATTGTTTTCAAAGGCTGTCCAGACCTTTTAAAACATATTTTTCTAATGCTGTCTCCACCTTCCATGAAGATTTATTTTTCTTCTCTTATCCACAATCTCTTTAAGTTCCCGTTGTTGCTCCAAAGGCCGTCCTCAGTCCTCACCTTTTAAAAATTAGAACATAGTTTTCTTCTCCTCTACAAAAGTATACTTTGTGCACTCCATGGATGCAGATATGTAGACCACTTGCTCCTTTGAGGGTTTTTCTTCATATTTTTTCCACATTCAAACTGCCCAAAAACAGAATACATGTGTTTATTCCATGGGCAATTTCCTCCACTTATTTCTTCATCTATTTTTTCCACAACCGAACAGCTTATATTGCGAAAAAAGAACTTTCCTTTCAACCTTGCTTGAAAATAGTCCATAATGGACTTGCTGGACTGTTCAGAGGCTTCGCTCTCCCGGTCACCTTTCCCCACCCTTGTTTCACTTTGGTTTTGATGAGCCTCCAAAGTCCAAAGTATAGCTTTAATTTATCTGAGACTTTTCAACAAACTTAGGTAAATTTATTCATTCAATTTTATAAATCTATTTTATATAGAGGTTGCATTCAATTTTATGAATCTATTTTATATAGAGGTTGCAATATTGCAACTAAAGTAGGTTGCAATATATTTTAGTTGCAATATTGCAACCCAGTTTCATTATCGCAACTTGCAAACTTCCAAGGTTTTTTTTTTTCGTCCTTTTGTCTTGCCTACAGAGTGTACAAATCACTTTGCGGTAAATTTTTAACAATCACATCCTAATTGGTAATTAATGGCTCTAACATGTATATTAAGGTAAAAATCCCCATTTTATTTTCTGCCTTAGCTTTTTTTCTTTTAATTGGCCAAGTTGGATCTTCATGTTGCCCTTCATTGTGATTTTTCTCTATTTTCAGTAAAATTCTAAAATGATTTGGAAGGAGGAGAACATTAATTCAAGACTACTAGGCAGGACTTTTTCAATGAAGACCTTCCACTTGATCAATTTCAGAGATTGAGTCTAAGTCAATGCATTAAAATAATCTGTATGTTTTTCTAGCAGTCAAGGTATACAGGTAGAAATTCTATTGCAAGCAATGGTGATAGCAATATGGAGTTTTGATTTATGAATTTGAACTACCACAGCCTATGATGCACGGATACTTCAGAATGGGTGACATATCATATTGTTTCATATACTTCACTTTTTATATATAAAATATGTGTTCCTGCCATGTCTATGGCATGTCCATGTCGTATCCATGTCATAATCTGGGGGCATCGTAGTCTACAGACAATAGAGAGTACAGTAAAAGGAAACCAGAGCTATTTTGAGCCTGTCCACTTGCATTTGACTATTGTCAATCCAGGCCCATCCAGTTTGGCCCACATCCAGGCTCATTTCTTGTTTCTATTTATTGCTTTGTAATTAGTCAAAACTGTTACTTATTTTTAGGATCCGTAATTGATTTATGATTGATTGTAATTGAATGTAATTGATTGTAATTAGGGTATTAAACCCTTATATATACATACATCAGTCGATCCAAAGGGGATACGACATTCATCTCTCTTTATTTCTTGTTCTATGTTTCATTTCACTCTCACTAAAAATGTCATGGTATCAGAGCAAGGTCAATCATCTTTGATCTTCTCCTAATTCATCTTCCATTCATTGGGAGCCTGTTTATGATCATCTGTGATCATCTTCTTCAGCCAGATCATATCTGATCTTCCATGATCATCTCAGATCAAGAGTGGCCCACCTGTGATCATCACCTCTATATCAGCGATTAGTCTCTTCTTGGTCGCCTGAAGCTTCTTGGATTTATGAAGAATTTTTCCCTGATTTTTGATCATCAGAGATCAAATCTACAGTCCAGTCACCTGTGATCATCCTGATTGTCTCAGATCTGCCGTGGCCCACCAGCGATCATCATTTGCTTCTCAGCTGACTCAGCCCATCTTGGTTGCCTGAATTTCTACATCTTTATGGAGATTTTCTCAACATTTATGGATCATCAGAGGTAGGCCTAATATCCATTTTTGTAGATCGACAGTTTGGTCTCTATCTTTTCATCTCAGCCGTCCAAAAGTTTTGATTTGGATTATTTTTGCCTGAGACTGCTTCCAATAGCTGCGAAATTTTGTTGTGCACTCATCCTCTTCCTCAGATCTTGCAGCCGATCAACTGGTGTGATCCTTGTGCAGATTTTCACACTGACGACCTGGTCGTCTGAGTGTCTGTGTCGGTGCATTTTTTTGCTGAGTACTGTTCTGAATTTTTTCTATGCTCTGCTTTTGTTCTATATTGTTTTCTGTGGATTCTGGGAACTAGTCTGGACTATATCACTAGTCAGACTGCTGTTTTTGGACTATATCAGTGTTTTTTCTTCTCTTTAGTCATGGAAAAACATGAGATTGCCCTGATTCGCTTTGATGGGACCAATTATACATCATGGGCCTTCCAATTTCAAATTTACTTGGAAGGAAAAGAACTCTGGGCCCACATTGATGGGTCTGAACCTCAACCTACGGAAGATGATAAAAAGATTTTAGCTTGGAAAACAAAGGATGCTAAAATCAAGACTTGGTTGCTGGGCTCTGTTGAGTCACATTTTTTTCTCAACTTAAAACCGTGCAAAACTGCCCGTGAAATGTGGGACTATCTTAAGAAAATTTATCAACAAGGTAATGCTGCTCGCCAGTTTCAATTGGAACTTGAAATCTCTCAATTCACTCAAGGCACCCAGACTATTCAGGAGTATTACAATGGCTTCCGCCGCCTGTGGTCTGAATATGATGAGATCAAGTTTGCCACGGTATCTGCTGCACTTTTACTGGAATTGCTTCCATTGCAGCAGAGTAGTCATCGGGATCAGCTTCTTATGAAACTTCGTCAGGAGTTTGAGACAGTTCGATCGAACTTAATGAGCAGGGCTCCTCTTCCCAGCCTGGATACCTGTCTTCAGGAACTCCTGCGGGAAGAACAACGTCTAGCTACTAAAACTACTCTGGAACAACAGAGATCTGCTGAGACTCCATTTGCCTATGTTGCAACAGCCCGACAACCTCCTCGGGACATCAGTAAAGTTCAGTGCCATAACTGCAAAAAATATGGACACTATGCAAATCAATGCAAGGCAAAAATTTGTAGATATTGTAAGGCAGCTGGACATGTTATTGAAGAATGTCGGAAAAAGGCTCGCAATTCTACTTCCCGCAATTATGTGCAGTCCGGCCCTTCCACTGTGTCATCGCCTCCTACTGCTTACACTGCGACCACTCCAACGTTTGCATCATCTGACTTCAGTGGTTCTCTGCAGTATGATTCCTCCTCCCAGCCTGGTTCCTCATCGCGATCTACATCTCCTGCTCCTCTCACTCCTGAGATGGTTAACCAAATGATCATCAATGCCTTAGCATCCATGAACATCGCTGGTACGGCTTCCTCTCTTTCTAATACATGGTATTTAGATTCTGGGGCAAGCAATCATATGACCTCTTCACCAGTAACATTACAGAATGTTGTTCCTTACACTGGGAATCTCATTGTTCAAGCTGCCAACGGAGATCATCTACCCATCACCTCTGTTGGTGATACCCCTGGCCCTTTACCCTTAACCAATGTTTTGGTTTCTCCTCATCTTGCTACTAATTTGGTGTCTGTGGGTCAACTTGTGGACAATAACTACACTGTCTCTTTTTCTTGTTCTGGTTGTGCTGTGCAGGACCAGGAGTCGGGGGAAGTGATCGCGAGGGGGCCTAAGCGTGGCAGACTTTTTTCCTTACCTCTGTCTTCTGTTATTGAGAAACAGTCTTTACATCAGTTACTTTGTTTTTTTATTCAGAATAATTGTCGTTTGTGGCATAATAGACTTGGTCATCCGAATACTTCTACAATGTCTACATTATTTCAATCTGGCTTAATAAATAAACCTGTTCATTCTGCCTCTTTTGAATGTGATGCTTGTAAATTAGGTAAAAGTAAAACTTTATCCTTTGCAAACTCTCAAACTCGGAGCACTGCATGTTTTGATTTAATTCACAGTGATGTTTGGGGCATTGCTCCAACTCTTTCACATAGTCATTTCAAGTATTTTGTTACATTCATTGATGACTACAGTAGATTTACTTGGATTTATATATTACATTCGAAGTCTGATGTTCTTAATGCATTTAAATTTTTTGTTCAATATGTTGAAAACCAATTCTCTAAATGCATTAAAACTTTGCGCTCCGACTCAGGGGGGGAGTATGTTTCCAAGGATTTTCAATCATTTTTAAACCATAAAGGAATCATTTCTCAACGTACCTGTTCGTACACTCCACAACAAAATGGCGTTGCAGAATGGAAAAACAGACATCTTCTTGATGTCACTCGGACTCTTTTGATTGAATCATCCGTTCCCCCTCGTTTTTGGACTGAAGCTCTCACCACAGCTGTCTATCTCATTAACCGTCTTCCATCCCCTACCATTGATAATTTAACACCTCATTTTAAATTATTTAGTCATCATCCTGTGTTTGATCACTTACATACCTTTGGCTGTGTTTGCTTCGTTCATCTCCCTCCCACAGAAAGAACGAAACTAACAGCTCAATCTCGCCGGTGTGCTTTTTTGGGTTATGCCACTAATCAAAAAGGTTTTGTTTGTTATGATCCCATTGGTCGTCGCATCAGGGTTTCTCGAAATGTTATTTTCTTTGAAAATCAATATTTCTTTCATACTCATGTGGACTGTCCTCCTTTCTCTTCACCAGCTCTATTGCCAGGTTTTTCAGACCAAATCTCTGTTACTAGGTTTAATCCTGCTTGTGTATGCCGCCGAAGGGAGCAACCTTCCACTGCTGATGGCCCTTCCCCTGATTCTCCACCGACAACTGGTTCCACACCTACTCCTGCCTTACGTCGCTCCTCCCGAAACTCTAGACCGCCTGAGCGATATGGGTTTACCCATACTTCTTTGATGACCACTTTATCTTCTCTCTCTATCCCAAGTTCTTATTTGCAGGCTGTCCAACACGATTGCTGGAACCAGGCCATGAAGGAGGAATTAAATGCATTAGCTCTGAATCACACATGGGATATTGTGGAGTGTCCTTCAGCAGTTAAGCCCATTGGTTGCAAATGGATCTACTCGGTCAAACTTAAATCTGATGGGTCGTTGGATAGACACAAAGCTCGGCTTGTGGCTCTTGGAAACAGACAGGAGTATGGCATTGACTATGAGGAGACGTTTGCACCTGTGGCAAAGATGACATCTGTTAGGTTACTTCTCGCCATTGCTGCATCTCAGTCTTGGCCATTATACTAAATGGATGTTAAAAATGCCTTTCTCCATGGAGATTTGCAGGAAGAAATCGATATGCGTATACCACAGGGCATACCCTCTCCCTCCAAGAGGTCCGTCTGTCGGCTCCGAAAATCTCTTTATGGACTAAAGCAAGCTCCTCGGGCATGGTTCGACACCTTCAAGGCTCGTTTATGCAATATTGGCTTTACTCCGAGCCCGTGCGATCCTTCTCTCTTTCTCTGCCATGCCTCTACTGGGGTTACTGTGCTTCTGGTGTATGTTGATGATATTATTATCACTGGCACGGATGATGGTAAGATCAAATCTCTCCAAGATTCTCTCCGAACTTACTTCAATATGAAGGATTTGGGCCCTTTGCATTATTTCTTGGGCCTAGAGGTGCATCAATCTCCCAAAGGTTTCTTTATTAATCAACAAAAATACACATCAGACCTTATAGAGTTGGCTGACCTCCATGATTCTTCGCCCGTTGATACTCCTGTCGAGGTAAATCTTAAACTCAGTAAAGATGATGGCGAACTCCTTCCTGATCCTCATATATACCGGCGACTGGTGGGCAGTCTTATATATCTTACCATCACTAGACCTGACATCTCCTATGCTGTTAATCTTGTGAGCCAGTTCATGACAGCTCCTCGTCATCTTCATTTAGCAGCTGTGAAGCGTATTATTCGCTGTCTACTGCGAACTGTCCCTCGTGGTCTCTATTATCCAAAGGATAATCATCTTCATCTGATCGCTTATGCGGATGCTGACTGGGCGGGCTGTCAAGACACACGCCGTTCTACTACTGGTTGGTGCATGTACCTTGGAAATTCTCTCATCTCTTGGAAATGAAAGAAACAAGAAAGGGTGTCCAGATCTTCCACGGAAGCTGAATATAGGGCCATGTCTTCTGCTTGTTCTGAGATCTTATGGCTACGTGGACTTCTTTCAGAACTCGGGTTCGCTCAAACCGGTCCTACTCCATTGCATGCTGATAATACTGGGGCTATTCGCATCACTGCAAATCCAGTCTTCCATGAACGCACCAAACATATCGAACTCGACTGCCACTTTATTCGTGATGAATATAAGTGAGATGTCATTCGGCTACCTCATGTCCCTACAGAGTTTCAGTTTGCTGATATTTTCACTAAGGGACTTCCTCGGCCTCGACATCAATTTCTTGTCTCCAAATTGCTGCTTTATGACTCCCCAGCATCAATTTGAGGGGGGGTGTCAATCCAGGCCCATCCAGTTTGGCCCACATCCAGGCTCATTTCTTGTTTCTATTTATTGCTTTGTAATTAGTCAAAACTGTTACTTATTTTTAGGATCCGTAATTGATTTATGATTGATTGTAATTGAATGTAATTGATTGTAATTAGGGTATTAAACCCTTATATATACATACATCAGTCGATCCAAAGGGGATACGACATTCATCTCTCTTTATTTCTTGTTCTATGTTTCATTTCACTCTCACTAAAAATGTCAACTATTACTTTAGTTGTTTACTGTTGGTCAACTGGACAAATTCCACTGCCACCTGGTTGTTATAATAGTAGTAGTAATAATAATAATAATAATTATTATTATTATTATGAATGGTCACCTGAGTATTTGCTCACTTAATGTAATGCTCATTGGAAAGAGCTGACATATGATTACATCTGCTCTCTTTGACTTCTATATTGTCTAGGAACTGGGCATCCTAAGGTTCTCAACCTGAGTGTGCAAGGGGAACTACTGGAGGGAAATGTAATCAAGGGCGTTGCTGAGGTTGCATGGTGTGGTGGGACTCCCGGGAAAGGTGTGGCCAGGTGAGATTTTTCTCTCGTCTCTTTTCTCCTTAAACCGGTTGCTTGAAAACATGCACTTTTCATAAGGAGCTCATTGACCATGATTTGTATTCCTTTAGTAGTTTTTCTATTGCAAAAGATAAGAATTTGATGTAAATATTTTCTTCCCAGCTGGTTGAGGCGAAGATGGAACAGTAGTCCTGTGGTAATTGTTGGGGCCGAAGATGAAGAGTATCGCTTAAGTATTGATGACATTGATTCGAGTTTGGTTTTCATGTACACTCCAGCTACAGAGGAAGGTGCCAAGGGTGAACCTCAGTATGCGATGACAGACTTTGTAAAAGCAGGTGAGTTCTTTAAAGAAATTTTAGTGCATATGTTTTTGTCAAACCTCATATATGTGTGTGAGAAACCTCTTTGTTTCTTTATATATACATTTTTTTATTCTGCACATGATTTGTTTATGGACATCCTTGTAAAGCCCACATTGTTGGATGCCAATCACTGTTGTAGGAGGTAAAAGGTATTTTGTGGATTGAGGCTGGGCAAAAAATCAGTTGTTTCAAATTGTCCCAATCCCTGATTTAATGTCCTTGAGTTGTTTTTTTTTTTTAAATTAACTATGCAAAACATTTTTGGGATTTAATTAAGTGGTGAGCATAGGTCAGACAAGCGTCAAATTGGGGTGAGCATGAACATTGAACACGCTTGGATTTACTATGTAGTAGCATATAATCCACTTCTTTACTTGAAATTTTACACATGTTTATGGTGCTCATAAGCATATACAAATGATCATCAATTTCACCTTATTCCATCAATCTGGATACATTTAGCCAGTTCTATTATTTTCAGACTATAATTTAGGTTGTAGATAAATACACCTTTATTTATTAAGAACAGAAGGTGCACCCAAGGGGCTGGATTGGATGGCCGGGTCCATCATGTAGGCCCATGGTTGGACTTCCGTACTGCATCAGTGGCCAAGGAATGTATGGTTTCGGGATCTTTAAATTCTGAATCTATGGAGGATGTACATTCCCCATGTTTCGCTTGTCCTAAGCTCCTATGAATAGGTAGGCCTACTACCAAACTGCTAAAATATTAATGTGGGGTATTTATTAAGGATCTCCAACCCACAGTGTTTGTGTTCTACGTATTCAGTGGTGTGGATCTTGGGGAATGGGCTCCGCTGTATGTGAGTTCAGACTTCAGAGTCAGGAGATACACTGTTTTCTGAGGCTGACACCCTCTTAAGTTCACTTCTTTATATAGAAGCCCTAATTACTTTTGATTTACATTATTATTATTTATAATTCTCCTTCCATTTTAGGTTTGGGTTTTGGAAGTTCTTTCTATGAGTGGAGGACATGACTTTTTATTATATCTTTGCCGTGGTTTCAGATTTTTCTGTTAGGCTAACATGGATGAAACTGCATTATAGTTATACCATATATTTTGCTTTTTTGGGGGTAGGTTATCACAGGGATTCAAAATGTTGATTTCAGCTCTCGTTTCCTTTTCCTTAATGTATTTTTCTTCTTCTTGTTTTTCCCCCCTCTTCCTTCTGGATGGCGCCTGTGGAAAGGAGAAAGGGAAAAGGTGGGGGTGGGGTGGGTTTTTTTTTTTGGTTTGTGGGGGGTGGGGGGGTGTGTGTGTTTGGGTTTTGGTTGGGCTCAGATGATATTAATTGGTGCAAGCTTTCGATCTTTAGTGTTTTATATATTTCTGGTCACTATGGGTTTGGGTTTAGATAAATGTAGAAATTTTTTGCAATCGAGATCATATATGTCACCCTTTTCACCCTTTTTTTTATCTAATTGGTCTGTCTTTGTCACAGAGGCTGGATCTTACAGGTCATAGAGTTCGCAGTCTTTGTGCCAGTGGGCTGAACTTATCACCAAATTTAGAGGTAAGATATCTGCTGTTAAGGTTGCATTGTAATTGCATTTGTTTGTCAAGATTCAACAATTAAACTATTTAAGTTTATATTTATTTGAGAAAGGCACATTTATTGGTTGGATACCTATGGAGGAAAACTTGTAAGTTTGGAAACCTGGTAAACTAAGCATGAAGGTGGTTCCGAACTTCTCATATACAAACCCATTGGGGACCATGGGTCAACCAGCTAATGGGCCCAGCCCATCCATCTCGACCTATCATTTGGGGCCCGGCCCACATATTCTATCATACTTAGAGTTTTTTTTAATCTATATTGAAAGTTATTTTTATTAGATGTTTTAATCCTGACCATCAATGTGTTTGGATGGTCTAGATTAGTTATAGGTTTATGTTTTCTCTTCTTTAAGTGATGTAAAGCCACCTTGGCTGTGGAGTTGAATATTTTGATGAATGAAAATTCTCGAAGTGATTTTGGGTTCCCCAAGTTCTCCTTTTCCTCGCTTGTGATAGGGAGTTTGACATGAGGCTAAGATATTCAGGGTTTCCTGACCTACCCCCTACATCTTGCTCGCCTGCTTCTTGATCATTCGTCCGCATCAAATGGTATCAGAGTAGAAGATCGATACACCCAGATTTGGTAATCGGCACTCAATCCTTGCCAAACCATCATCACCATTGCACCAGACAGCCCCAACAACCCCGTCTCCAGATCCATTCCCTCATCATTTGACCTCTCTCCCTGCATCACCGTCGCCTCTCACAGACTATGTCAAAACCTACACCGCACAAAACCACTCATTTTGGAATCCTAAAACCCTAATCCCCAAAATTCTCCCCAATTTTCCAAAACCCTAACATCCAACCGAATACGTAAAAACCCCCACCCCACAAGCTCATCGCCGAACTAACCAAAAGCCTAATTCCCTGAGATCCCCAAAACTATTCTAAACCTTAAACCATAAACCAGATTTCCTAGATCCCCAAATCCGAGCACAATCCACCATAAAAGCTCACTTGCCGAATATCACTTTCTGTCATTCCTCCCTTGGCAAACCCAAGTGTTGACATCTTCTTCAACCACACCCATTTGGCTGAGCCCAAAATCAGCCACATCCACTTCAGTCAAACACAATAGCCCCTCCCTCTCTAGCCTCCATCACCAAATCATCACCTGATTCCATCTCAAATCCTAGGATCCTTCACCAAACCTTAGAATCCAGGAACCATCAGCACATTCCAAAACCAGATTCTCTCCACCGAACTCAAAAAATCCTAGCCATCCACCCGAAAACCCTAAAATCCCAATCCCTGCAAAACGCCATTGTCGAACCTTGTGGCCTCCATTTCCATATCTGCTGGAATGCTTGCCCCTGTTGAACCCATTTGGAAATTGGAATTCCCCATTCCGAACAAAGGGGGAGAGAGAGAGAGAGAGAGGAAACATGAAAAAATGGTGAGAAAAGAAGTAGGAGAGAAGAGGAAAGCCTACCTGGCACAAGCAGCGCCACCACCCTTTGGTCATTGCCATCACTCAACAACCGGCTCTGGTTGAAGCAACTACGGCGCTAGTCGCTCCTTCAACTTCCATCTCCACCTTGCATCTCCTCGCATCTCATCCAAAATAGAAAGAAGGCAGGGGGCTGCCATCTATGTTGTCGCCACCTCACAATGCCATCTTTGCTGTTGATTGGCAAGCAACATTGCCATCCTCGAGCATCATCACTAGCCAGCATCTACACCATCTGTCATCTTCGTTGTCATTTTCCCCAGCAACAGGCAACCGTCGAAGCACCACCACAATCGTGCTCCATCTCTCCATTTCTATCTCTCCTTTCTGTTTCGTTGAAGCAAAAATAAGGTTTAAAAAATTAGACTCGGGACCCGACTTGGCCATGGCCTAGTCCAAGTCAACTTGGTCGAGTTGCATGGGACTCGGTTGAGTTGGGCCGAGTCCCAATTTCAAATAAAATGTTTAGAGGGCCGAGTCGGCCTGTTCACATGTCTAAGTCGGCCGAGTTGCATGGCCGAGTCCCATGATTTCGAGACCGAGTCCCAAAGGACCCGACTCGGTATGTGCCGTGTCCAAGTTGACTCAGACTTGGGCTGATTTTTTAAACTATGAGCAGAAGAGAACCCGGGGCCCACCCCTTCTTCTCTCTTTTCCATACGAAGCTCGAGGCAACAAAGGCCTCCTGTTTTTGTGACAAGAGTCGAGCCTACTAGCAATTGGGTTTAAATTTGGGTCAAATTTGACACAGTTTAAAATAAAAAGGTGGGTTCTGCATGCCCTAGCCCAACCAGACCACAGCTCGAGCCGAGCCGATGCTTGATTTGGGTAGATTGCAGGGACAAGTGCTTTCTGTCCGACCTAACCAAAAAAAAAAAAAAGTGACAGCAAGGTGCAGAAATAAGTGTGGGCCCGGATTCCATCAAATTTTCAGTCGTCCATCTTCCAATAGCAAGATCTTCACCATCCGGATTCAAACCACTAATTTGTATTCACTTACACACTCATGGAATCTATATCTTCACATCAGGTCAGTCCATTTTTTTAAGGGAGTTAAAACTTTTACATTCCTTACATCCTAGTCAATATGGAATTGCTGGCCAATATGGAATTGCAGCTTTTTGAAAATAACAGAGAGCTTCAAAGAATGACATAAGCAATTAAATATGGACAATGGTATGATGAAAATGAAGTTTACTTTGAGCAATTCCTCAATCCGAAACAAGGAGACTTAGCAGTTGATGAGTATTCTGACCAGTTTTCGAGATTGTAAGAATTATGTGGATTGGATGAGGATGATCCGATGATGAACATTATGTGATTAGTTTTATCAGAGGTTTGATACAAGCATATGGAAAAATATGAAGGACTGCAAGGACATGTATGAAGCATTTTGGGAAGCAATCCATGTTGAGCGCTTGATAAAACGTTATTGCCTCCAAAAAGCTAAGTCGCAAGAATGATAGTCTCCACAAACAACAGAAGTCCATGTTGTGGAACCCATAGTAGAGGATATCAAGCCTAGCATTGAGATGTCGAAACAGGCAACAGGAGATTCCATGGCATCCTCGGATCAAGTGGCATGCTCTCTCTTGAAGATCATATTTCGGAAACTCGGAAGACAAAAGGACGGACAACATTGATCAACATATGCAAGCAACAAAGAAAATCGAGGACTTAGATATGGTTAGTAAGCAAACTGAACATCCGATGGATTTGATCGTAATGTCACTTCCAAAAAAGCAAACTATGTCATCAAAAGAAACATTTATTGTTACAAAGGGTGTGAAAGAAGATCAAGTAATTGAGGTTCCTCTCATTGATTTCATCTTCGGGGATAGACAATTGATATTCGAAGATTGTGAGTAGTTAATAGAAATTTAAGAATTGAAGCTGTTGATATGCATTGTTATGCCGTTCATTAACAGCTTTAGCTTCTGGTGTTACATTGTTACTAGTTATTAATATGGTATCACAGACAGTGGTCAGGAGTTCTAAACTCCTGGGAGGCATGCTACCTCCATGTGTTTGTTCCGTTTGTTTGTTGGGTTTCGAATTCGAATGGCTTCCCGTTCGAGGGAACGCCCCGGGGGGGGGGGGGGGGGTTTTGATATTTCACTAACAGTTACAGGTCGAGGTTATTAATAGAAGCATCTAGTGGCCACCTCACACATTCAAGCTAAGTTCAGAAATCAGCAAAAGTAACGCCTCCATTCTCCTTGTAAGGGCCTGTTTGGATAAATGAGGAGTTGAGTAAAATGAAGTGGATTTCACGTGTGAAGTGGAGTGAAGAGAAGTAGGTTAAAATTAAAGTAGAGTACTTCACTTCACTCCATTTGGATGTTTATTTTGAAGTTAAGGTTTGGAGTAGAATCCACTTTTATTCAAGAAAATTGAAGTATTTTGAGTTGAAGTGAAATGGAATACATGTGACTCACAACATTACTTCATCTATTGGGCCAGACTCATCCAAACAGGGTAGAGTTGAAATTTTAGATTTATAGGGCCCATTTAACTTCACTCTACTCTATTTTTGGCTATCCAAATAGGCCCTAAGTGAAGGAAAAGATTGAGTCAAGCTTCCAAACCATGGGAAGAAAACGAAGACCAACTGGTGAATTGGAAGTTCATACGTTGGATTTTCCATCCTGGAGGGCATTTACGGAACTCAAGGTGGAGTTCTCTCCAAGAAGGGGAGTTTTGATGTTGGACAAACCCATGGTCCCCCGTGGGTATACTAGCCAATGGGCCCGGCCCACATATTCTGTCATATTTAGAGTTTTTATCTGTATTTTAAGTTATTTTTATTAGATGTTTTAATCCTGATCATTAATTTGTTTGGACGGTCCAGATTAGTTCTAGGTTTACGTTTTCTCCTATTTAAGTGATGTAAAGCCTCCTTGGCTATGGAGTTGAAGATTATGATGAATGAAAATTCTTGGAGTGATTTTGGGTTCCCCAAGTGCTCTTTTTCCTCGCCTGTGATAGGGAGTTTGGCATGAGGCTAAGATATTCAGGGTTTCCTTACCTACCCCCCTTCCATCTTCCATCTCCATCCCTGCCCGTCCGCATCTCAATCAACCGGCTGCATCATATATGGCACCAATTGATACACTGAAGTCCATACAACTTGTGGTGTCAGCTCTAATCTTGGTACTATCAGTGCCTAGTGATTACTCTTGTACCAATTAGAGGATAACCTCCTCCTTATGGGTGAGATAGGAAAACAAAGAAGAATGAAAGAGGAGAAAAGAGGAAGACAGAGATAGGAAGAAGGAGAGGAAGGAAAGGCTTGGGAGAAGGCTGGCAGTGAGTCAATTAGTATTAGACTCGTGACTAAATTTCTTACTAATCACTTATCATAACTTACAAAATTGCCCCTGCAACTATTGCCAATTACAAATAACACCTAGCTAATATAGAGACTGAAATATCTTTAAGCACCGATACATTTAAATATGCTTTCCAACCACTGGATGGTCACTGCATCACAGTGTGACTAATTTTTCCTTGATTCTGACCATATTAAGGTACAGGAAGGTAAATTGGTTGGGTTTGGTATGGTACCCATATTTTCTGGTGGGAACCCTCTGGTAACCACGTAATCTGAGGTCCATTGACACCCTGAATTATTTGATTGTTCTTGTATTTATTGAATTATTTTTTCTATTGCATTAGGGGGATGCGGACACTTCCTGTGTTGATCAGTACAGAAAATATTGTTTCCATATCATGCCACTGTGTTTCTTCTTTTCTCACTAATACTCTACTGCAGTTTGTTTACCTCAGGGACAACCTTTTTTCATCGGTGGAGGGAATTGAATTGAAGCGCGTGAAGGTTTGTTTTCTTGATCATAATATTTTTGAAAGTTTCATCATTTTAGAAAGCTCCCTCATGTTAATGGTACCAATTCATTCTCTTGTAAAACCACTGGATTTTACGGTTTTCTAGTTTGGTTATTGTTAGATTTTAAATTTCTGTACCATTAAAAAAAGAAAAGATTTCCACCTCTCACAAATTACTGTTTTCTCTTGTAAAAATCCTTTTGTAGGCTTAGTTTTGTATGTATTTTAATTTATCTCCTACATGGTACTGTATGTGTAAAGGTGAGCCAGTAATTCATACATGATAGAGGAAACTCTGTTCTCTTTATAGGTTCTTGACTTGAGCTTTAATGATTTTAAAGGACCGGGCTTTGAGCCGCTTGAGAATTGCAAATTCCTTCAGGTGTGTGCATATTATATTTGTCCTCCTTCAAAAAGAAAGAAAATGCTTCATAACTCATAAGTTGTGGCTTAATTATGCAGCAACTTTATCTTGCTGGGAATCAAATCACATCGCTTGTAAGGCTTCCTAAGCTTCCTAATTTGGAGGTATGCTGCTGAAAAATGCATTAATCACAATTTTTTCTGTCCTTTAAAAAAAATAAAATCTGATCAATATTTCTTTTTGGTCGGTACATCTTGTTAAGTAGTTGTTTCTGTGACAGTTGCTAGCCAGTAATCCCAAAACCTATTGGTGATAGGAAACTATAGAAACAATTATTAACACATCTCTTCATGATATGAATTCATTATAGTTCATTTGGAAAATTTCTTCGTGTCCTTATTCTTCCAGTTTCTCTCAGTTGCTCAAAACAGGTTAAAGTCTCTTTCTATGGCAAGTCAGCCTCGACTGCAGGTTTGTTGGTTTCATACATATATATTTTAATATATATGTGTATGTTTTGCTTTTATCTCTATATCTTTTCCTTCCAATTTACACAGGTATTAGCTGCCAGCAAAAACAAAATATCAACTCTAAAGGGATTCCCACACTTACCAGTTCTTGAGGTTAGTTTGTTTTGTTATGTACCTAAAACATGAGGCGATTTTACATCGTCCCCCGAGCCGTGACTGCTTATTGTTTAAGAAAGCTTATCCATTTGGGCTTACATTTGCATGCTAGTGTGTGTTGTTATGAAGTTCAAACTTTGAACGCCATTGATTGTTTGTGTATCCTTCCAACACCTTGGCTCTATAATAAGGGTGGAGAGATTGGGAAGGATGCTGAGCACATGGCTGTCAAATCGTGAATCGTATTGCGAATCGTTCAAGGGGTTGAACCGAATCAAATTGCGAATCGTAGGATAATTTCTACTTTTCTTCATATAGATGGAAAAAACTAAAAATATATTGAAAAAATAGGAAAAAAATTATAGATGTCCATAATTCATCTATTTTCCATCCACATCAACATCAATACATGACAAATATTAGCATCTTAATATACTATTAGTGGAATCGCTGGAAACATGATTAAGATATCAAAAAGAAGTAACATATCTATAATATCAAAATTAAAAATAAGCATTCCTTTTCTTTTATGATGCCATAGCATTAAAATACCCATCCCATAAAATATTCGAAGATGATCATAGTCCATTAACATTGCGCATGCAAAAATGAAAAACAAAAGAGTGTAAATTAAACTACTAAAGTATCACAAAAGAACAAAAGGAAAAGGCCTACAATAAGCTGTAGAAACAGTTGGGATATTTCATCCATCGGTGGGGCCCACTATTGATCCACATGACTGCATCCATGAAAAACAACCAGCAAGTCAGCAACCAGCAGGTGGGAATCAAACAGTTGGGATACTTCATCCAATAGAGGGCCCCACTAATTGATCTAATCCATTGTGAGAAAAAAAGCAGCCAACAGGTGGGTCTCCCTCCATCAGTGGGGCCCACTCTTGGAAAAAAGAAAGCCCGAAGAACCAAGACTGGGATTTCATCCACCAGTGGGGACTGGGGTCTACTCTTGAAATATATTTGACATGTGGGGCCTGTGAGCCACTGATGGATCTACATCCCTTAAAATTTTTTGAAAGAAGACAATAAGGGAGCAGCAGTTTTGATCGGTGGGATCCACCAATAGATTGAATGTGTGGTACCCAGTGCCCACTATGGATCTACATCCAAGCAAAAAAAGGGAGACCGGATGGATTTACATCCATTAAAAAGAACAAAAAAGGATAGAATAGAGAAGTGGCTGGGTTTTGATCCATCAGCGGGGCCCACCATGCAAATGGATTTAACTTGTGGGACCTAGTGATGGATCTACATCCAAAGAAGGAAAAAAAAAGGAGACCATAAGGTGAGATGAAAACGGAACAAATGATTTCATCCATCAGTGGGGCCCACACAAATCTGTAGTTTTAGGTGGTGGAATAGTTGAGCCCCATTGATGATCGAAAAAAAAAAAAAAAAAAAAAGAAATGAGGGAGGGAGACAAAACACATGGAAGAGAAGAAAAAATAAAATAAAAACTGTACCTCTAGCTTTGGGCTTCAGTGACAGTGGAGTGCTCGTCTTCCTCCACCTCTTCAGGTTGCACCGATGACAGCTTCTGGAGTGCAGCGATTACTGGAAGTTGCTTTGATCAAACGAGAAATGCAGAGAAGGAGCTGTTTTCTTTGTATTGCAACGAAGAAGAAATACATGTAGAGTCTCCACGCAGCGGGAAAAAATGCGAACTTACCTTGGAGGGGAGCATTGTTGCACGGAGGGATTTTTTGCTTGTTGCAATTATCAGCCTCTTCTCTTTTCTTTGTTTAATCCTAATCCTTTAGGTTTCTATTTTCCCTTTTAATGGCAATGACTTCACAACTATGAAAAACAAACAAAACCATTTCAAAAGAATGACGTTTTTCTTTTGATTACATTTCAAAAGAAAGACGTTGGGCTATTCATATTCCCACCTTAACAAATTGCATGAATCATGCGATTCAAATCGGATCATACGATTCAAGCACGAATCGAACGATATTATGCTAATTGCGAGTTTGCTAAGCAATACAAATGGTTTCTGTCCCGACACAATATGAATTGTACGATTTGACAACCATGGTTGAGCATAGGATAAGAGTTGGATGATTGACGGAGTGGAGACTTCCCTTTGGCCTGCTTTGTGGTTGGTCTGCTATGATCTATGGAATAGAATGTTGGCCTATCAGGAAAGAATGCATGCAAAAAATGAGTAGTAGTAGAGATGAGAATGTTCAAATGGATGTGTCTAGGAAAATTGAATCAGAAATGTGCACATTCGGGATAATTTAGGGGTAGTATTAATTGGTGATAAATTAAGAGAGACTCATTTGAGATGGTTTGGACATGTCCAATGTAGGCCATTGACGGCGCCAGCGAGGAAACGTTTTAATATGAATGTTGATGGTCCCTCAAGGAAAGGGGGTAGGCCAAGGAGGATTAGATGTAGGATACAAGGATATATTTAAAGAAGTGCCAGTGTGCAACCGATCCAAGGATTTGGTCTAGGATAGGTTGGAATAGAGAAACAAAATTGATGTCGCTGACTCCAATGTAGTTTGACAAGGTTTTGCTGCTGCTGATGAAATTATGTCATCTGCATTCTCACCATTGTTCATGCCTATCTGCTTAAATTGTCAAATAATCAACACGTTGAAAATGCGTAGTTTTTTTGTATTATTCTTCATTTTCTTTTAAAAATTTCATTTTGTATTTATTTGAATAATATTGAATTCATTGCCCTCATGGGCATCGATATTGACATCACTTATCTGCATTGAGTGCTGATTTATTTTTCAGCTTCTATATTCATAGATGTGTAATTCCTATCAATGGTTGCACCCACTAGTTTTTTTTTTTTTTTTTGGTAATTTGGTTCTACTCAGTTGGCCAGCCTTCAATTATCATATTTCATTGTGCAGCATTTACGCGTGGAGGAGAATCCCATACTGGAGATGCCTCACTTAGAAGCGGCTTCCATATTGCTGGTTGGCCCTACTCTGAAAAAATTTAACGACCGAGGTAATTTGGAGCGGATCTGTTGACTGTACCACAAATGCCATTCCTCTTACATGTTTTGTTAAATCAATGAAATATTACTTTTATCCTTCTCTGGCCAACCATTTTACATAGTTCCTCAAGTGGACTGTTTTATTTATTTTTACCAACTTGTTAGATGCATCAGTGGCCATTCTTATTAATAATTACAATCCATTCGATTAGTCTTATTTTTCATGATTGGTTTTCTGGATGGTATCAATTATCATCATCATTATATTGGTATTCAAAACTGCAAATTTATGTAGATCTGTCTCGTGAGGAGCAAGAAATTGCAACGCGCTATTCTGCCCATACCGCTATATGTATTCGAGATGGCTGGGAGTTCTGCCGCCCAGAGCTTGCCGGAGGTAAGATTTGTGGGGCACTCAATTATACATTTACTAATAGGTGTTCTACACTCATGTCTTTCCACTCCAATGAAGAGGTGAAAAATTCTCTGCGCAATAAACCTTTACAAGCATAATCTGGTCTTGCTTGTAAGTTTGGTGTTGTAGGTTTAAGTTCGTTAACTATTTAGTTTTCTCACCATGAAACTTTTTTCCTCCATCTCTTAACCAGTAGTTTAGCACTTGACGAACAAAAACCATTTAAATGTTTGCTAATGATAATACCCTAACACCTTTTGTCATATATATACATATATATACACACACACACACATATATATATATATATGTATGTATTATATATTTAATTGTTTTATGGAGTCCTTTTGGGAATGGATTATTGAATCCCCTCGATGCCACCATGAGATTACAATGTGGGGAAGATTAATCTATACATTGTGATTGTAAATGGTTTTTAAGCTTAACCTGACCAGTATCACTTATTTGAATCAAATATCAGTTCATTCTATTTCGCCCATTACACAAGGACAACTGTTTTGAGTTTTCCTCCCATCTCTGGTAGTCGTGGACTTTAATTGTATGAGCTTTTTGTACAGATTCGACTTTCCGGTTTCTCGTTGAGAAATGGAGAGGCAGTTTCCCTCTGGGCTACATGCTCAAGGAAGCCTCTGTCAATCAACCTTTTGAACAAGATGCTTGTCGCTGCCACTTTGCTTTTGCCAAAGACAGGACGCTGAGCAGTGATGCGGAATTAGTTCTAAAATACCAATGGTTTATTGGAGAAAGAACTCCTACAAATTTTGCAGCTATTGTTGATGCAGTAGGAGAGGTACTAAGTCCTTGCATCATATTATTCTGCACTAACTGTTTGGTTGTGCCTCTATAACGACAAATGGTACACTACATAGAAAATAAGTCCATTGTCATTTATTTTTAGCTCCCAATTTCTGAACATATATATTTTAGAGACATTTTATTTTGCTTTCATTCTTTAGAAATATGTTTTGAAGCCCCAACATAGAAAGGAAAATGCATGGGATGTTTGATCTAGTTCTTTGTATGAAAGAAAAATTACATGTAAGCTCCTTAGGACCCAAATGGTCGGCACTTGTGCATTTCAAATCTCATTACATGATTAGTTTGATTATCTACATTTCTCTTTTATGTGACTTTGAGTAATTTAACTGGCTGTACAAGGAAAAGCCAGGAATTATCTGATTAATCTCCTCAAATTGAGTCACTGGCTACCCAAACTGGCTTGTTTGTATTTTGGTAATGTTTATGTACTTTATTTTAATAATTTATAAGATGTTTCTGTCACTCTATAAGGATTTTGTACCCTCAAGTAGTAGATGCTTTGTGGCTTCAATTTCATCAACTTGGCAGCCAGCTTGGCATGGGCAAATATGTAACTACTATGTTCTTTGATTCTTCACTTCAATGTCTTTTGAAGAATTGTAATGTTTTACGCGATACTTTATTTTCCAAAAAATAAATAATACCGAATATCATTAGGAGCATTGTTTAAGCAGTTGTTTGGACTCAGTCTTATCGACTTGAAAGGACCATAAAACCTGGGTACCAACTAAAAGTTGTTAGTAGATATGTATAACTTATGAGTGATTAACAACATTTTGTAAGAGAACATATACTACACTGAACTTGAGGAATGCTTTGCTTATGGTGCCACTCTTAACCACGGCAAGTGGAAGCAGATTTGTTTTTATTAAAGGCTAGATGAATGAATGTTATAATATTTGTCCATCCATTAGCATGGTTTTATGGTGGCTGACCATTGGTTTTCTTTCTTTGCTAATTAGCTTTGCTAGTTAAAAAATTGCGGATCCTTATTTTGTGTCCTGTTCGATGTAGTTCAGATGCTTGGACCTTTGGTGCTTTTACTTCTCAGCAAACGGCCTGAATGTCTGATCCCTTAGATGATAATGTTAATTCATTGTTTAGATTGAACTGTTAAGTGCTTAGTTTTCTGTCACCTCTGTTTATCTCTTCATTGCATGGAAGGGGATGGGAAGAGCTTAATGTACAGCTGAGACATTGACCGTCTTATATACGTTACTGGTCTTCTATCCACTAAGGAAACTCATGAAGACTCTCATTATTTTCCCCATTCAATAAGGAATATGTTTTCCTATCATTGTATCTGATTCTTTAATTAAGGGCTTCTGATTCTCCAATCAAGCTCTCTTTATTTATTTATTTTTTCAATGGTATATTCTTGCAATAAGATGTCATAGCATAATATTTCTATGAAGTGACTGGAGGTTTGATAGTGGAAATATGATATATGAAAGGAGGTTGTTTGATTTCGAAATCCCCTAGTATGAGAACCTTATTTGGAACCCCCCCAAGCAATCTCACCTCTCAGGTCTATCAATGTGAGTGTGATATTCAACTTTGGAAGTATGATCCTCGAGACATTTATTGGTGAAATTGGTGTTCAAGGAGACCACAAGAAGGGATCCTTTTCCATGCACAAGGTCTTCGTCGTGGCCCGCCCTTGTGGGATGGTGGAGCTGCGGAGGCATTTTGTTTGTAAGGGCATGCAACTAAATCCCCACTTTAGAGTCTGCAACTAGTAGATAATTCATGCTTCCAATCATGATGTCATATGCACGGAGGAAGGGAAATCGTTAATCACCTACGAGTGCATTATAAGCTTGCCTCAATGTAAATGTTTTTTAGACACGTCAGCATTATGGAGCATTCCCACGTACCTTGCTGACATGACAAGATGATCAGTTGGGCTTGTTCGTTAGAGATGGGACGAGTTTTTTATAACTTTTGTTGGGCTTGTTATGGAAAATTAGGAAAGAAAATTATAAAAGTTTATTTTGGAATTCTAGCAAACTGTCCTGTTTTGCTTGACTGGAATTGGGTTAGAGAATTCAAGGGAAGCTTATCATTCCCAAACATTGAAGACAGTTTCTATGAATTGACAGGCCCCATTTCAGTGTTTTTAT
Source organism: Umbellularia californica (assembly GCA_028538565.1). Lineage (NCBI taxonomy): Eukaryota > Viridiplantae > Streptophyta > Magnoliopsida > Laurales > Lauraceae > Umbellularia > Umbellularia californica. Next base: position 7,417,945 of record JAPQWN010000006.1, on the reverse strand, counting down.
TTTTTTTTACCCAATAATAAATGTTAGAGACATTTATTTGACTTGCCCCATTTAGCCAGTTCTATTAAATTGAAAATGTGCTGTGCAAAACTTCTATATTTCCAGCTATGGTTCATGAAAGCGCCCCCCCACCCCCCCACCACCCCCCCCCCACACACCACACACACACACACACACAAAAGGTCACTGGAAGAGCTCACATGAAAGTTATTGGTGACACAAAAGAACAAGAGTACAGAGAAAGACATAAAGATGACCCTCCTCATCCATAAGGATTTAAAATATTCTACTTCATGCATCCCCTAGAAAGCACAAAAATAGATAAGGTAACCGCCTAACTAACTAATACTTATATGCTGTTTTATTAATCTTACACCCATCAATCCCCAGCGACTTGAAATTGACACTGGGGTGTTAATTATTGTTAAGCGTTGAGGATCTATGATAAAAACAGAGAGAGAGAGAGAGAGAGAGAGAGAGAGAGAGAGAGAGAGAGAGAGAGAGAGAGAGAGAGAGTACAGTGCTCTTCGTGTACACATGGTCATCTGGTGGAAAAGGTAAATGAAATTTACACATGGTCTTCTGGTGGAAAAGGTAAATGAAATTTAATCTTTTTAGATATACTCTATGAGAGTTGCCATTTAGAAGAAACTATATGAGATGGTGAAATTGCATATTTGCTGACTGGTTAATTGTTATACTGTTTTATCCATCGCTTTTTTTCTGATTTACTGAGACCAGATCAGTGTAGGTTCTGACAAAATTTTGATGGCCATGCGGATCACTTGTTACCAGCTGCTCCATCAGTCAGTAATGTGCGGATTCTTGGAGATGTTGTAGAAGGAAATACAATAAAAGGAGTTGGAAGTTATTTTGGCGGAAAGGAAGGTCCCAGCAAGTTTGAGTGGTTGCGTGAGAACTTGGAAACTGGGTCTGTATCTCTTACTTTTTCTTAAGCCTATATTCAATTTTTTTGGGATAATATAATGTTGATCATTGCTTCTTTTTCCTGTGCATTTTATTGCTTATATCTTTTAAATTTGGACCTCAAATGATTGATTGTTTATGATGTTTGTATTCATCAAGAAGTTTTGTGCCGAATGCACCACGTAAGTGGGTTTTATCACTTCCTATAGGGACAAAGTTATTATTATTATTATTTTTTAAATGGTCAAAATTATCTTTCTGAAAAGTGCAAATTTTTTTGTTAGGAGGATATTTTATTCTTTATGATTGCGAGAGGGGTATCTGATGAGATAAATGTGGACAAGTTTGATGGACTGCAGATTGCAGAAACAATCTGTAGGCAACAACTACTTGCTGCAATCTCTTTCAGCACTGGATTAGTCCCACAAAACTGCAGGTAGCTTGCTGGCCGGCACAGAATAGTGGCTGGAAATGAAAACCTGAACAGCTACAGGTCTCAAATAGCACACCAAAAACCTCCCAACATCCAGAACAACCAAAAGAGAATGGGAAACACAAGAATGCTCAGAACAACTGCTTGCCAATGAAGGGGATTCTTATCACATGCAAATTTCTGAAGTTTATAATCACTGAAAGCCCTTTTTCCTTTCTCACAAAGTCATTGGAAAGAAAAGAAAAGCTATTTCTTGAATGATCAAAAGATAGAGAAGAATCTTTGTGTTCCATCACCTAATTATAAAAGATTCCTTGAGGATAACAATATCAATTATGCATGCCAATGAAGGTAGTGCCAGATTGTCATGTAGTCCATGTTAGAAGATTTTGGTGCCTACAACAACATAAGAAGAAGAAAAGGGAGGAGGGAGGTAGGAAGATGATGATGATCAAAGTATCCCATATGAGGTATTGGACTCGATTTGCTTGGGGCCAAGTTGAAGAAGCCGGTGACCATATTCAGATGAACAGTATTTTTGATCTTTCAATCCATAAAGAGATCAAGGTTTTCCATATTGCCTAATTTAATTAGACTGAATCACCTGATATTTAGATGAACATCAATTTTGTTCTTCCAAAGTATTTAAGAAATCAAGCTTTTCTATATCAGGTATTGGACTCAATTTGCTAGGGTTCGAGTCTCTCTTTCTTTCGAGTCACTCTAGTTTTAAATCCCTGCTTCCCATGCTTATTTTTTTGTTACACTGCATGAATATGATCACCTAGAAATCGAAATGGGGGATGTGGGAGAAGGGGAAAGAAAAACCGAGGATGATACAAAGGGAACGCAGAGAAGAAGGGAGGCAACGGATGAGCCTGCGGCACATGGCGGTGAGCAGCCATTCCAGGAAAATACCCAGTGTGGTGCTGGAAGGAACAACCCCCAGGTCCAAGGGCCTGTCAGTGCAGATACTGAAGGTAATGTCAATTTGGGTCTTCAAGTAAGTGGTGGGAGTAACTTCAATTTGGGAACTCAAGGAGGGAGCAACCCCCAGGTCAAAGGGTTTATCAGTGCAGATGGTAACATCACTTTCGGAAAGCAAGTATTTGGTGGAGAAGTGAGAGAGAGAGATAGAAGAGAAGAAGGATGGAATGCAAGCAGGAGGCAGTCTCACAAGGTGCCTCTTCCGCAAGAGATTAGGAAGATCAGGGAGGAAACCCACTCAGTCTTTGTATCAAATATCCCCCAACAGATTTCCAAAGCTGAGGTTGAAGCTATCTTTCGGAGAGCAGGGAGAATAAAAGATGTCTTCATACCTAAAGATAAGAGGGACAATGGCATTTGGGGTTTTGCATTTGTTAGATTTGCAAATCTGAAAGAGGCAGAGAGAGCAGTTGTATCGGCAGAAGGCAGAGTTTGGGGAGATATGAAGCTACATGCCAACTTGGCTTGGTTCTACCGCAATACCAGAAAGAGCAGGGGTGAGGAAACCTCCAAGAAGGAATGGAAGACATTCAGGCAGTCCTCTTTCTGGCCCGGGGAGCACCGCACAGAAGATGCCCAAGATCAGAGCAGCAAGAAAGAGGAAGCAGAAAGGGGTGGTAAACCAGGTACAGGAGTTGCTGGATGGATAGTGGAAGAAGGCACTGTTAAAGGTGTGAGGGTAGCACCGCGGGTAGTCAAGCAGCAGAAGAGATCTCTTGTCAACAGCCTGGTGGGATTTTTGAAAGAAAAATCAGTCAGCATTGAACAGATAGAATTCTGGATCCAGGAATGCTGTGGCCAGTTACATATCAAGCTGCTAAAGCTAGAGGAAAAGGTAGTATGGCTGCAGCTATCTTCTTCTCATGATGTTGATGAGTTCCTTCTCAAAATAGTAGCAACAGGAGGCTCATCATCTCCATTCTCAATGATTGAGAGATGGATGGAAGTTTTGGGTACACCATCGAACCCTATATGGGTTAAAGTTAAAGGAGTCCCACTTCAGGCTTGGCATGGAGGTGTGTTCAGGCTAATAGGTGACTGCGCTGGCAAAACAGTGGAGGTGGATGTGAGAACCAGAGACAAAGAGGTTCTTAAGGAGGGGAGGGTGCAGGTACTGCTCAACAGTTCAACCGTTCTACCTCTGTTGGTACCAATATGGGTGGATGACTTGAAATTCATGGTCTCAGTGGAAAGGGAGGAGGAGGTAGAGGAGGTAGGAAAAATAAAGGGACAGAGGGAGGAAGACGATGACGTAAGCAACCCCATTTCAAATTTCAAATCGACCGGCCATTTAGCAAATAGAAATGGGTCAGCATTGAATTTGGATAATATGGGCTAGGATAGTCGCTTGGGCTGGAGATTACCTAAAGCCTATGGTTTATATCGTATTGGGCCTGGAGGATCCTGTGAGATGGTAACAGAGATCACAAAACCACACAGAATACAGAGACAGTTGCAAGAGAATTGCTTGTTTTGTATTGACGATGTATATCCTTATATAATACAGTGTTACCTAAATTAGAGGATCTAATTACAGATCTAATTGCCTAAACTGAATGATCTAATTACATGATTACAGACCATAATAAGGTAACTGATATCTATTTGACAACTCATACAATATCTTGATTTGTGGGCTGGCCCAATTCATGGGTCGTGGGCTGACCCGTTATGCCAAGCTGACCTGTATCTTTACACCCCCTCTCAAGCTTTGGATGGGAGAATGTGACCATCGAAAGCTTGGAAACTAGCTCCAAAAACCGAGAAGTGGAGTGGCTTTTGGTGAAAAAAATTGCAATTTGAGCTGCTGATGAAATCTGGATGAGCTTAATAGTACCACTCCGAACATGTTTGACGAATAAAATGACAGTCAACTTCAAGACGTTTGGATCGTTCATGGAAGACATCATTTGTGGCTAGTTTCCGTGCACTTTCACTATCTGTAAAGAGGTAGATTTAGGAACTAGAGTGTAACACCCCGAATCCCGGAGCTCATCAGGACCCGGGGCCTTACTATAAGGAAATTATAATCGTCACATAAATCAAGTAATGCCAAGGAACTGAGCAATGCATTTAATTTCAATTTATTTAAAAAAAAAATCAATTAAACAAAAATGAAGTAATAGCAAGTTCAACATCATTAAAGAAGTAACAATCACTAAAATTCTAAGTATTATTCTTCTATCACAACTATACGCTCTCCCTTCAGCCACGCATATTGAAGTCCAATGGCTGATTCCCATCGTTGCCAAGCTCCCCCAAACATTGCACACCTAAAGTGGGGCAAACCACTCATCAGGTAACTGGTGAATAATATTCCAAATACACAGGTCATTAGTAATATAATGCATTAACAGAAGCGCAGAAGAATTCACGAGGTGACAGATTTCATATAGAGTTTTCTTATTATTTAAGGAGGTTTCATATTCAGCCCTTAATTTTGGTAAGTTCGGTATTCCCAATTACGGGTTCTTATCATACAATGGAACTCTACCATAAGAGTTTTCAGAGTTTCAAACCCTTCCCAAAAGGAAGTCATTTCCATAGTTCATTCAAAAATTCCCCGTAAGGAGTTTAGTTCTAAATCAATATTTCAGTCCCTGTCCAACCTTATTCCTCCTGGCCCACTTGGGGTTCACTAATCAATTCAATATCCAAAAGTAAGGATCATTATTGATATTTCAAATATCATGCCACTGTCTCATATAAAGTTCATATCAGAATACTCTCAATTGAAAGTTCATTAATTCTTTTATATCTATTATGCATTTAGTAGAATTATCATAGGATTATGTACACTAATTATCTTGATATAGGATTAGTTCCACTAATCGGGATTATTTAAGCCCCACTTAAATCCAACATTTAGTGCCCACTTTTGTGATACTACTCCTATATCTTTTCAATTTCATGTTATTGATTGGGTATCCAATCATACCATATACTCGGATTCCGATTTACTCAACTGATATGTTTATATTATATAAATCAACCAAAGTCCATACTATACTGATAGACCCAGACCAATAACATAGTTTGCATAGGTAATGAACAGTCCTTGAGTCTGGAATAAAATAAGATTCAAACAAAAATTTCTGTACATAATATCATCAAAGGAGTTTGCTGGAAATTCTGAGAATATCCAAGGTCCATTTCACAAATAGTGAAGACAGCATCTTAAGCAATAAATCACATTATTGTCGTCTTCATCAGATGAACTCACGCTCAATACCTAAGAGGATAAGTGAGAGTGACATCTGGTGGTCCATTTGAGATGGGTCAATGACCCTCATAGCCGCCCATCACAGATCTATCAAATGCTTGGCCCAGATCCTTGATCAGGTGAATAGGTTTCATTTATATTTATACAGTACATGTGCTGTTTCTGCCTAAACACAATGGTATAAACATCTAGTGGGTCCCACTAATCTGATCTAAGATCAGCCCTAACGTATAAGGTTGCCTAGGGCTAAGCTATCATACTAGTGGTTTGGATTCACCGTCATCATCCTTATTGGGTTCCACAGTCTCAATAAAATTCATATATAACCCTTATGGTTAACAAAATTGAAGCTTCTGGATATCTAGTCAAATGTGGCCCAGGTCTGATGGGATCACCACCATCCAGATCGTCACGGGCCCTCTTTGAAATGTGGGGTCTCAATCTATGATTGGCTTAGCTAGTAGGCCCCACTGTAGATGTCGACCAAACTGCCATTTGACGTGTCTGGACAATGTCGGTTACAAATAAGTAAATAGATGGGGCCAGATGGGACCCATTTTCTCATGGGTCCACCTACACCATGGTCGCCCAGGGGTCTGCTTCCAGATCCCTGGGGGTGATCCCTGATCAGGTGGGTCCCATGGCCATGCTATCCCAATCGACAGATCTGGTATCTGTCGATTGGCTGAAAACCAAGCTACTGTCTTGGTTTCATCTGTTATATACTACCATGATTGAAATAAAAAAAATAAAATTCCAATTATCATGTCTAAAATACTCATTAGCTATTATTATTCTGATATGGAGATCACAGATCTTGGTCAAACCAAGATCCTCATATAGGGAAGAAACTTTTAAGATCCGTTAGTAACTAGATCTTTATCCCTTGGTTTCCCTTTTAGGTTAACTCCATGATCAATGAAAACACAATAATGCAGATTACTCATATTTCTCTGTCTATTTGAAAATATTACTCACCTCCTTGTATAGCAGATTGCGGCACGGTTGATATGGGATCTCGAGTACTGCATCCACTGGCTTCTTCCTCCCTGAAATCCTTCTCTGTTGCTTCCAAGGAAAGTGCTTCTGTACTTTTTCTTCTCCTCTCCTCTTTAACCCAAAATGGAACGGAAACCATGAAGAAGGCAACGAGAGTTTTTAAATTATTTTTGGGGATAAGATTCAATCTCTACTGCTCCCTGGGTATCAGAACAGAAACCTCCTCTTGAGGAGATATCGTTCTAACAATATAACCATAATGGGCTTTAATAGGTTGGGAGCAGGTTAAGGAAACCAATTAATACAACCCAACCCAACCTAGTACCTTATGGGCCAGGCTAATCTGGGCCTAATCTGGCCCAGGTATTACATAGAACTCCTAAATCCTGAAGTAACCAGCGAAGCCAAATAATTTCAGTAGTAGTGTGTGACACAGCACGATATTTAGCTTCAGTGGATGATCGTGAGACAATTTCCTGTTTCTTGCTCTTCCAAGAGATGGGAAAAGAGCTAAGAAAAATGGAAAAGCTGGTTGTAGATCGCCGATCATTGACATCTCCTGGCCAGTCGGAATCAGAGTAACCATGGAGATTAAGATTTTGACTGGAGGAAAGAAGGAGGGCGCGGTTTGAACTCCCTTGTAAGTATCTCAATATGTGCAGGACAGCACCCCAGTGAAGATGAGTGGGTTGGGCAACAAATTGACTTACCACATGTACTGCATAGGCAATATCTGGTCTGGTAATAGTAAGATATACCAAGTTGCCGACCACCTCACGATAATGACTTGGATCAGAAAGCAGTTCTCCATCAGTAGTCCGAAGCTTTGGATTATGTTCAATTGGAGAAGAGATAGGTTTATGATCTGTGAGTCCAGCTCGTTGGAAAACTTCATTGCGGTATTTGGTTTGCGATAAAAGATATCCGTTAGGAGAGTAGGCAACCTCAATGCCTAGAAAATACCGAAGATGGCCCAAATCTTTCATCTCAAACTGTCGATGAAGAAAACGCTTCAAGGATAGAAAACCAGGAGCATCACTGCTGGTGATAATCATATCATCGACATAGAGTAACAAGAAAACACATCCAGATTGTGAATAGCGAGTGAAGAGAGCAGAGTAATGAGTACTCTAAGAAAAACCAATGCTGATAATGCTGGTGCTAAACCGTTCAAACCAAGCACGAGGGGCTTGTTTGAGTCCATACAAAGCACGTTTGAGACAACAGACATAATGAGGAGGTCTCGTGACACCTGGGGGAGGATGCATATAGATTTCTTCTTGAAGAAATCCATTCAAAAATGCATTCTTGACATCAAGCTGGTAGAGTGGCCAACGTCTAACGGCGGCAACGGAGATAAAGGTCCGGACAGCTGTCATCTTAGCAATTGGAGCAAAGGTCTCCTCATAATCTACCCATATTCTTGTGTGTAGCCTTTGGCAACCAAGCGGGCCTTATAACGATCAACAGTTCCATCAGATTTGGTCTTGATCTTGAATATCCATTTGCAGCCAATAGCCTGTTTCCCAGAGGGAAGAGGAACAAGATCCCATGTTTGAGTTTTCTGCAGAGCCGCAAGTTCTTTTGCTATGGCAGATCTCCAGTTCGAGTGAGTAATGGCCTCCTTATAGGATTGTGGTTCTGCTAAAGTATGAATTGCTGCAAGGAAGGACTTATACGAGGGAGAAAAATGATCAGTACAAACAAAGCCAAATCGGGAGGGAGGAATTCTGGTGCGCAAGGGATACCTTCGAAGTTGAGGAGGATCCTGCACATCTAGAGCAGAGGAGATAGGCCCATGGTCAGAAGTAGGAGGAGCTGCAGATTCCGAGTGAGCAGAAGGAGGTTTGGGCCGACGATGATATACCTGCAGGGGTGGAGGAGAAGAAGTGTCGAAGGGAAATAGATCTGGAAAGGGTCAAGGGGATAGATCGGAGGTTGCTTGGGAGAATAGGATGCAATGGGTAATGTATAGAAAGGTATATGTTCCAGGAAGGTGACATTACGAGAGACTCGTAACTTATTGGTTTTAGGATCATAGCATCGATATTCTTTTTGTTCAATGCCATACCCTAAAAAAACACAGACAGTGGATTTGGGTGCAAGTTTGGTTCTCTCATTATCATGCAACAGAACAAAGCAGGTGCAGCCAAATACTTTGAGATGGGACAAATCAGGTTTACATGAGAACAATTTTTCATATGGAGAAATGCCAGATAAGACAGTGGATGGTGTTCTGTTAATCAGATAAATGGCAGTGAGGACTGCTTCCCCCCAGAATTGCAGAGGGACATGGGAGGAATGAATCAAGGATCTAGCAGTCTCGAGGATATGTCTGTGTTTCCGTTCTGCCACTCCATTATGTTGTGGTGTGGCAGGACAGGATAATTGAGTTAGAGTTCCTTGACTAGTCAGGTAAGAACAAAATTTGTGAGACATGTATTCTCCCCCAGAGTCAGACCTGAATATTTTAATTCTTGTGTCAAATTGAGTGGAAACCATGTTAGAGAAAGCATTGTAGATGGCATATAACTCAGAACGATTTTTCATCAAATACAACCATGTATATCTTGTGAAATCATCAATAAACAACACATAATAAATGGAACCGCCTTTCGTTGGCTAACAGGCAGGTCCCCAAACATCAGAATGTACCAAAGCAAAGGGAGCAGTAGTAAAAGAAGTGCTTTTATTATAAGGAAATTCATGTTGTTTACCAAAGTGGCAACCAAAACAAGAAGAAATGTCTGATACAGAAATGTTTCCAAGAGCACCACTATTAGATAAAAGTTTCATTTTATTTAAAGATAAATGTCCTAAACGAGAGTGCCAAATAGCAAAAGGAGATGTAGAGGAAACATGGGCGACAGGGGAGAAGCTTGAAGATGGAAGGTGCAACGATTGAAGATAGTAAAGTCCTCCTGACCTAAGGCCGGTCCCAATCTGTCTCCTGGTGCGCGGATCCTGCACAGAACAACCAGTGGAAGAAAATGAGACAAGAAATCCAGAAGAGGTCACTTGACTAATAGAGATTAAATTGATGGAAAGGTGGGGAACACACAAAACATTAGTGAGAGAGAGCAACTTATGTGAAACGGAGCCAATAAGTGAGACTGGTAGAGGAGTGGCATCTGCTATATGGATGGTGAGAGAGCTAGCAGGAGTATGACAATTATGAAGTTTGGAAACATCATTGGTCATATGATAGGAAGCACCGGAATAAAAAATCCATGTAGCATCATGTGTACCTGAAGTACCAGAAATGATCATGGCAGAACCAGAGGCTGAGGGGGTGGTGACCATCTGAGAAACAGAACCAGTGGAGGAAGTCAGAAACAACTGTTGCATACGCTCATCAACCATAGCCTGGATCTGTGAGGTAAGATCCATTTGCGGAGGCACAGAATTGTCATCTTCAGTGACATTGGCAGCATAGGATCGCTGAGGATAAGATTGCATGGGACCGTGGTTGGGCTGATGACCAGATTGTTTATTCTTGTTGTTTGGCCTTTGAGGTCTGGTTAGGCAGTCCCGTTTCCAGTGTCCTTTCTTCTTACAATAATTGCAAAAGTCATTGGTACCAGGTGGATAAGAGCGATCATGCTGAGGGGTACTAACATTTGTTGATAGGACATGTGTAGGTTCCACATGTTTCTTCTTTATAAGAGAAAACTGAGTTTGTTCTTCTGCCAATAAATCTGAGAGTGCCGTATCAACAAAAGGTAGCGGGGACCGATGTAATAATAAGCCACGAACATGTTCAAAGTCAGGGAGTAGAGCCATAAGAAACTGAACCAGGCGAGTCTGCTGCCTATATACCTCAAATGTATGGGCGTCATCAGTTGTTGCAAAAGTGGGTTCCATTAGAGCCAGTTGATCCCATAGAGCAGTCATTTTGATAAAGAAATCATGAATGGAGTCGTTTCCTTGGTCTGCATTTTTTATTTCCCATTCTAATTGATACCGGTGAGCAGCATTAGATTGAGTATACAATCTGGCTAAATAATTCCAAGCATCCTTAGGATAATTGAATTTAGCCAATTGGTTCCCAATAGATGGTGTGACCGAATTGGCAATCCAAGAATTGATCTTCCCGACGGAAGCTTCCCATTCCTCAAACTTAGCATCCTTACTGTTTGGTGTAGGGATCTGTGTAATAATATACTTCCAAAGTTTTTGTCCTTTAAGAAAATTTTGCATTAGATGAGACTAATAGGAATAGTTTGTTCCATCAAGTATGACAGTAATGCCCGATACAGAGCGATCAGAAGACATTGAAATGAACAATGTGTTGACAGACTGAATAGATGAGAAATCCAGTCACAATTACTAACCAGATCTGAAAAATTCCAATAAAGGTGGTCCCTACGGAATGATCAGATGACAAAGTCCTTGATTCCTAGCACAGAAGAGTACTGTGGGCCCTACTGAAGGATCAGATGACAGATTTCTGCCACAAGGATCAAGCTGATTGAAAAAATCCCAGAGATTGTGCCAGACGTCCTTGAATCTGGGCACATATTTGTTCTGTGGGCCCCACTTGATGATCAGGGGGAAGATCAGATCACACAGAGATCTCTTCCTCAAAAATCTGAAACTTTTCCAAGTGGAATTTTGATGAAAGCTAGAGAGACCAGAATATTGAACGGTTGTGATGAAAACTATTTGCTTAACTGAGAGAAGTACAAAACAGAGATAATGGCCTACCTCAAATGATCAAAGAATGTGGAAAAAATATGTAGAAATCCCAGGAGTGACGGGCGACCAGGATAGGAGGATTTTCTTCTGGGCAAAGGTTGATCAACAGGTGGGCCACCTTTTATCACAGCAGATACAGTGCTTTTCACAGCTTACAGAAGAAACGGGATTGTCGCAGGACTTCTCTTATGCTTGAATGGATAGATGATTAGGGCTCTGATACCATGTGAGATGATACCAGAGATCACAAAACCACACAAAATACAGAGACAGTTGCAAGAGAATTGCTTGTTTTGTATTGACAATGTATATCATTATATAATACATTGTTACCTAAATTAGAGGATCTAATTACAGATCTAATTGCCTAAACTGAAGGATCTAATTACATGATTACAGACCATAATAAGGTAACTGATATCTATTTGACAACTCATACAATATCTTGATTTGTGGGCTGGCCCAATTCATGGGTCGTGGGCTGACCCGTTAGGCCAAGCTGACCTGTATCTTAACAGATCCGACCTGACATAGAAATGTTCTAAAGAGCTAGGGCTCCTCTCAAAGCCTTGTGTAGAAGGCGAAGAGGAAATACAGAGCGAAGACGAAGAGGAAATATAGAGCTCAGGCGAAGATGGGGAGCTGGAGCCCCTGCGAAACACTGCAAAAGTCCCCCCCGGAGCCAGCAAGCCACCCAGAAGAGATCTTCTTTGACGCAGAGGACAGCAGCAGGTGAAAAGATTAAAAAAAAAAAAAAAAAGGCCCTCTAATCTCACATTAATCCATTTCACAGAGATTTTTGCCTTCATCCCCATTTTTGGGTTTTTTCTGGTTTCTTTTGTCCTGTTGGGATCGCCTTAAATTCCCATTTTCTCTGCTTTACTTTCAGATTCTGCTGATGGGTGTTGATGATAAGATCTTGGAGCTGTCTTCATTCCATGTTCATAGCTGGGTTTTGTGTTAGAAGGGAAGGGTGAGAGAAAGAGATAGAGAGAGAGTGATAACTAGCTTTCTGATGTGGGAAAGAGGAGGCTCTCTTCTCCCAAGTGCTGGAAAAAGAGTTATTTCAGTGCTGGATGAGACGGAGAGTCCGTTTCATATCCTTGTCTTTATTTCCTAGGTTTTCATCATTCTGTTGTGTCTTTGGGTTGATTACTGAATTGGGTTCTTCTGGGTTTTCCATTCTAGCCTGTTTTCACTGGTTCCTACTTTTTCCTGGTCTTTTCTTAGGGAGTTTCTATGGTTTTTCGCTGTGTTTTCTCTTGAGTTTTGATTAGTCCTGCATGGGTTTGGTTGCCTTTTGGATTTCAATCTTTTTTCTTTTTGGGAGGATTAGTCCTCCATCAACCTTTACTGCTTCTCATTGACAAGCCTTCATTCTTTTCTGTCTACTTTTATGGTCAGGCTCCTTTCGATTGCAGAGGAGACCCTGGCAGAGTTCCTATCCAAGGCTACTGGAACTGCTCTCGACTGGGTCCACATGCTTGGGATGAAGGTAAAATTTGAAACAACATTAGCTCTATTTGCTCACACAATTGATTGATCCCACTTCACCTTGAACCAATCACGTACTTGGAATTTCTTGCAGCCTGGTCCGGATTCTATTGGAATCGATGCTGTTTCTCACAACTGTAGTGGGGTTGCAGCACGAGCCTGCGGCCTTGTGAGTTTAGAACCCACTAAGGTAAGCTAGCTTCACTCAAATCTCATTAGTATATTGTTGTATGTATACCGTAAAATGCTTAAGCGTGACTCTAAAGGTTGCAGAAATCCTCAAAGATCGTCCATCTTGGTACCGTGATTGCCGTTGCCTTGAGGTGGCGACTGTGGTTCCTACCGGGAATGGTGGGACTATAGAACTTATTTATATGCAGGTTTGTAGTCCTCTATCCAACTTAGTTCTGATAAGAACTTTCTTTTGCTTGTTTCTCAAGGAAAAAGGAAAAAAAAAGAATATCTACTTGCATTTGTGTAAGTGTTCAGTTTTTACTAAATGACATTAATGATGTTTTATTGAAACTTAAGATTGTTGTGTTTTTGGCCCAATAGAGGTATGAGTAAGGCCTATCTTTCTTCAACGTAAACTACTAATCTTGTGGTCTCATTGTGGGGCATGCTGGGTCCTAATATTTCTTTTATTAAACAGTTCTAGCTATCAAATGGATATCTATATCACCCCGAGGAGAAAAATTTTGAGCATCTTCTGTCCAATGATTGGCTGATTAGCCTGCATGTGCAGTTTGTTTGGCAACAAAATGCACTATTACATGTAGTTTGTCACATTGATTTTTTTCATTATATTTTATTTTTATGGGTTGTACATTTTGCAGACATATGCACCAACCACATTGGCGACTGCACGTGACTTTTGGACACTGAGGTATACAACGGGGTTAGAAGATTGCAGTCTTGTGGTATGTTATGTCACTGCCTTACTTTTTTGTTGCTTATTTTTGGGGGCTTTTGGAGCAAGTTTATGTTCTTAAGTTTTAAAAATTGGGTCTTCACAGTGTATCTTTTTGATGCCAACATTATGTTAGTGATTTCCTTTACATAATTTTCTAGATTTGTGAGAGATCACTCACTCTAAGTACTGGCGGCCCAGCTGGTCCACCTGCCCCTAATTTTGTGAGAGCGGAGATGCTTCCCAGTGGTTATCTGATTCGTCCTTGTGAGGGAGGTGGCTCAATGATAAATATTGTCGATCATGTTGACTTAGATGTAAGTGTATTATTAACAAAAATGTTCTTTTCTTAATAAGAAATTATTAGTCTTATGCAAATGCATAGTTTGCTCACTTGCTGGATTCTCTCCCATTCATTAGTTTGATTGTTGTTTATTCTTGGTTCTGTTTTGCTTTTAGGCCTGGAGTGTGCCTGAGGTTCTCAGGCCGTTTTATGAATCATCAAAGGTTCTAGCACCAAAAATGACGATAGCAGTACGTGTTTCCCAGCTAAATTCCCAGAACAACCTTTGCGACATCCACTTTTTCTTTGAGGTTGGGACTCACAAACCAGACTCGTTTTCTTTCTGTTTTTCCCCAGGCATTACGCCACTTAAGGCAAATTGCTCAAGAGACCGGCGGTGAAGTTGTATATGGTGGAGGTCATCCGCCTGCAGTGCTGAGGACAGTTGGCCAGAGATTGAGCAGGTACTCTTGTTACTAGAAATACAAATAGGTGGTACTGCTGTTGATGGAAAAAAACTCAATAATCTATCCTGTTGTTTGCTCCTAACCGGTTAATTTGGCCCTCTTTATTTGTGAATCATTGGTTCTAGTTGTCCATTTACATGTTTCCTTTTGCAGTTGGATTACTATGATCATAATCTAGTAGGCTGATTATTGTCTATGGCCCATTCCATAGTGGGAATGCCCAGAGCAACTATGCATCTCTTTGCAAAGCTGTCCCAACACTCTCAATAAAAAATAATCTTTTATCACATTGTTAACAATGAACTTTTCTGTCCACTATTTTCTTTGTTCTGTTTTGGAGACTGATTTGCTAAGAAATGAATTGCAGAGGGTTCAATGATGCTGTGAATGGATTTGCGGACGATGGTCAGTCATTAATTAGCAGTGATGGCATCGAGGATGTCACAATTGCGATAAACTCTTCACCTAACAAACGTTTTGGTCCTCACTGTAACTCCACATTGCTGCCTGCTATTGGAGCTGGTGCGCTTTGCTCAAAGGCATCCGTGCTGCTTCAGGTCCATTTCTGGAAAGAACTCAAAAGAAGAAGAAAAATTCCTCTATTTACATGCATGTCTGACCAGTACATGCACTACTCTGCATGGCATGGGTTTGTACTGGGGTTGATGAGTGGGTTTGCTAGTGAGTAGGCCATGCCAAATGTCTTTGCCAGTTTGGCTGCAGGCACTCTCTCTATTTGATTGGCAAAAGTTCAAGAACATGAAATAATCGTTGGTTTACAATTCATTCCATTATTCAAACGGTCATGACTCTTTGCAACGAAGTATATTTTGTCCATGGCCTGTCGCCTGTCTTGTCTGCTCATTCTGATTATCATGGCCCAGTTGCACATGCATGTAAAAAATGTGGTTTTGAGGTGCATGCTATGGGTCGTTAAATTTCTAGCCTACCTACTTTGTTTAAAATAGATTTTGTCTTGTTACTTTTATGCTGTGTATTTTCAGATGCTGTTTTAGGAGTTGTTAATACATTGTTTCTGATATGTAGATTGTTCCCCCTGCATTGCTTGTCCGCTTCTTGAGGGAGCATTATTCCGAATGGGCTGACTGTGGGGTGGATGCTTCCTCAGCTGCATCACTCAGATCTTGCTCTAATGCAGTCCCGGGTTTGAGAGCCACTGGCTTTCCTGGTAGTCAGTTCATTTTACCTCTCGCTCATACTGTTGAACATGAGGAGGTAAATGGCTTTCTATCGTTGAAAAAGAGTAATTTATTTCTTGATTTTGCTGATCTGCCTTATTTATAGCTAAAGAGTATGGAACCCGACTTTTTTTATCGGACGAGTTCTTTCATGGATGGCACCATATATTAAAATCAGCTTGGTGGAAAGCCCAAACCATTGGTTAATAAATATAGAAGTCTGTATTTAATGGTCAAATCCAGTGGTTGGGATTGTTCTTGCAGACTGATTTTGGACATTGTCGTGTCTGTTGTTTGATGAGCTCATATTTTAGTACTCATTCTTCAGAGTTCATGCTTTTATTCACGGTTTCCTAAACAATTCTAAAATATGAGAGTGACCTCCTGTTCCTTCGAATTGTAGTTATTGGAGGCGATTAGGATTGAAGGCCATGGTTTCCTTCAAGATGATGGTGTTTTACCAAGAGACATGTATTTGTTGTAGGTAGGTTAACATTTGGCAGTGAATGTGATCACCTTCATTTTTATAATTTTTATAATTTAACTGAAAACATAATTTTTCAATAGTGCATCTGGGCCCTTATGATGTTTGTTCCTGCTATGGACCTCACGTGGATGGGAATGCCCAATAAGTGACCATGACCATTGACCGTAAGTGTCCATTTTCACCAGATGAGAGGATTGGTCATCTACTTGTAGGAGGGAAGATAATTGGGCTTTAGTCCATTCCATCTTGAGGCTCCCAAGAACCACTTATATTTCTAAAATGTGGGCGGTGGGCCACACCTTACCCTTGCTCTGTCTATAAAAATGGAAAAGAAGTGTCTTGTTTAGTAACATGTAAAACAATAGTAATGATTCGACATTTGACACACCCCAAATGTTGTTTTGGCAGCTTTGTAGTGGAATTGACGAGAATGCAGCCGGTGCAGGTGCCCAGCTGGTATTTGCGCCGATCGATGAATCCTTTGCAGATGATTTTTCTTCGTTGCCATCTGGTTTCCGTGTTATACCATTGGAACCTAAAGCAGTTGAGTGACACTTTCAGGACTAAGAGCTCTCATTATTTCCTTAATATTTTACTTTTCCTTCTTTCATAATTATGAAAGTGTTATATTGTTCCCATGAATGTAGACAAATTTTATAGGTTCCTTGGTTTCTCTCATGCTCCTTTTCTGTCCAAGTTGCACCCATGGTTTGGTAACTTTGGTTAACCATTCCTGACCATTTTCCTGTGGAGGATGTTCCAAGAATGTTACTTCCTGTTGAATGTATTGAGGTTTCTCGACCATATCATTACTTGATGATGTTGTTCAGCAGGATGGACCCACAGCAACTTGGACACTTGATCTTGCATCTGCACTGGAAGGACAGGGTGGGGCCCGATCTGCTGGTGAAACAGCTTCAAATGTGTATAATCTAAGATCGGTGCTGACAATTGCATTCCAGTTTACATATGAGAACCACCTTGGGGACAGTGTGGCTGCGATGGCCCGCCAGTATGTGAGAAGTGTTGTAACCTCTGTACAGAGAGTTGCTATGGCAATTGCACCATCACGTTTAAGCCCTCAAATGGGCCCTAAAGCACTTCCTGGTTCCCCAGACGCACTTACTCTGTCTAGATGGATTTGTCGTAGCTACAGGTAAATCATTAATTCTAATTCATTTTCGTTCTCACTGCTGCACCAAAAAACCCTTATGCTACCACCAGAGACAACACACAAGAGTGGGAAAAGAAAGAGAGATAGAAAGACAGATAGGGTAAACATACTGCTTTTTCATCATCCAGGTTTCATACTGGTGCGGAGCTCCTTCGTGCTGATACCCAAGCGGGTGATTCTGTGCTGAAACTGCTGTGGCACCATTCTGATGCAATTATCTGCTGTTCATTTAAGGTAAATGTAGTTTCTGCTTGCATTATTTTGTATTTTTTTCACTTAAATTTCTGTTTTGTGGAATCCTTGTTGTCTTTGGTCTGAGAATGTCTGGTATTCTCAGCACCTGTGGTTGTGTCGAAGTGATGGTCGGTGACCTTGCACCAAACGTCTCTGTGATTTCTGCAGAGGTGTTGATTAATAATATTTGGCATTCTTTCTGTTTCTGTTTTCTAATCTTAACTTCCTACATGTGCCTACCTTGGTTAATAAATACGAGTTTCTCATTGTGTTTGGGTGGGGATAGTCCATCCACCGCAGAGATCAATCAAGACCAATTCTATGGATCATTAATTAATGGTTCCAACCATGCTTTTGTGTGTGTGTGTGTTTGTGGTGCCAATATTCGTATGTGCTGAGACTTCACAATAAAATACATTTCAGGCATGTCCTTTCTTTATATTCGCAAACCAAGCAGGGCTCGACTTGCTGGAAACCACATTCATTGCTCTACAGGACATAGTGCTCGAAAAGATTTTTGACGACGCTGGCAAAAAAGTGCTGTTGTCAGAGTTCACAAAGATAATGCAACAGGCATGTAAAATACTTAAGCTATAAAGCTGCAATGTATTGCCCCAAGTTTACCCTTTTCTTGGAATAACAATTGCTATGTTATATGCCCTGCCCACCTTTCAAAATATATATGTCGTGTTTTCTTTTTGTTGCTTGCCTTTTAGTTTAATTTATCCATGATCATTCCCAAGATTTCTAGTGCTTAAGCTGGACAAAAATTGAGTATTACAACAAATAGGACCATTTTTCTCCCATTTGCCATGGACATGGCACATAAATTTTCATTAATTCATTTGATTTAGGAAAGGTTGGTCCTGTGTAACTCAAGTGATCACATATGGTTCCTAATACATGAGAACATTCCATGTTATGATTGATTCTTGTGGTGCACCACTGTCATTATATCTAGTCGTCTGTGGATTCTAATTTTAGCCTCTGTTTTTTTGTGTGGATTTCAGGGCTTTGCCTACTTGCCAGCAGGAGTTTCTGTCTCAAGCATGGGCAGGCCGGTTTCTTACGAGCAGGCTGTCACATGGAAGGTCTTGAATGAAGAGAACTCAAGCCACTGCCTGGCCTTTATGATCATGAATTTTTTTTTGTGAAATGGTTTTTTGGGTCATGCAATAATGCAGCAATATGTCACAAAACCGCCTTCTAAAGAGTAAATGGGGCACGTTTTTCTTTATATTTCAATGCCAGTTTCCAATTACTTTCTACCGGTCTCACTTCTTCCCAATAAGTGGAAACCGGCATTGAAATATGGAGAAAAATGTGCTGTACCCCCATTGACTCTTTAGCAATATTGTTTTATATGACAATCGCATAATCTGGTTAAAATTTTTCAATAGAACAAAAAAAAAAAAAAAAAAAAAAAATACACAATGTTTTGGGGTTTTGTAAAACTTTTTTGCATGGCAGGGTCATGCGGACTGAAGGTGGTTTGTTTTGTTACTGCACAGTTACCATTAGTTTTAATTTTTACCTGTGGTGATCAAAGTTGAGATATTAGAAATTCTTCCTGGGCATTGAAATACAAAGTAAATTTGGTGCTCTTTAAAATTTTAACGTGGCTTTTTTTTTTCTTTTTCACGTTGCTTTGATGTCCATCAAATAGCATGGAAACACTCTCATAGGGTAATAATTTTGCTCATTAGCATAGAAAATCGACACCTAATGATGTGACCTGACAAAAAATTGAAAGAAAAACCAAAAAAAAAAAAAAAAAAAACTAAAGAGGCCAACAAAAAAGCAAACAAAATGGGAATATAACCCATCCTTGTTAAAATTTTAACATAGCATGGAAATACTCTCATAGGGTAATAATTTGGCTCATTAGGATTTAATGATGTGACCTGACAAAAAATTGAAAGAAAAAACAAAAACAAAAACTAAAGAAACCAACAAACAAACAAACAAAATGGGAATGTAAGTTATGTAACCCAACCTTTTTGTTATTATTGGTGCGGCGATGGGTCTCAACCACGCGTTGAATTTTTGACATCAGTGAAAAAAAATATTTTACATTTATTTGTGGGAACCACCAAGCTCCTGTACGCGACAGCAGTGAGTAGCCTTTACTTTGAAAAGCAATGTGGGGGAGACAATGCATGGACTAGGAATTCTCTACATTCTTTTGAGGGACAATTACCGTACGGACTTCTTTAAAGTTGACAATAGCCCAAGAACAGCCCTAAAATGTGTATTTATTGTAAAGCTGTTCGATCCATAAGATATTGTAGCTTGTGATATCGTAGGGATGTAGGATATCCCACAATCACTTGAACAGTCCGTGTATTTATTTTTTTTCTGTGATTGTGAGACCTCCAAACCACCATCGAAACCGTTGGATAGCCGTATAAGTGTAAGAACTAATATCGCAGGAAATTTGAGCTGTTGATCTATCACGAATATCGAGAAATTTGTAAGAAAGATGTTATTTTGCAAATTATAAAAGCGAATTATAAGAACAAATTATGAGTCACGTTTTTTTTTACAAATTTCTCGATAATCGTGATAGATCAACAGTTCAAATTTGTTACGATATTAGTTCTTAAACTCATACAGCTATCCAACGGTTTGGATGATGGTTTGGTGGTCCCACAGTCAAAGAAAAAAAGAAAAATACGGATTGTTCAAGTTTTCGCGCTTTTGATTGTGGGATATCCTTCATCCGTACGGATCGAACAGTTCTGCGGTAAATATATATTTTTCGGCTATTTTAGGGCAATTGTCAAGCTTTAAGACCATCCGTACGGTAATTCTCCCTTTTTTTTATTTGTTTTAAGAATTTCCTGCTGAATTGGTTCCTTCCGACAAAGAGGACCCTTTTCATCAGACGTGGACTGGCTACCTCTTCCTCAGTCCTCACTCCTCCCTCTGATGTGCCTATCAGCTTTTAGCCATCATATAAATGGATGGGTTGTGTGTAAAGGGAGGGTTTTTTTCGGCTTCCTTTTTTTCCTGTAGCCCCTCATCTTCCAAGTCGCTTTGAAAGGGAAAGAAAAGGCTCTGATTTTCGAGCCCTCTCCCTCTCCCTCTCCCTCTCCCTCCCCCTCCCCCTCTGCGCATGCCTGCTTTTTTCTAGATTTACGCTGCCCGTCAGCTGTTTTGTAGCCTTTTGTTTTTGTTTCTATCGAATAAAAACATCACATGGCTTTCGCTTCTTCTGATTGGCTTTCGTCCAACTGACTGAGATTTTCAGAGTTTCCCATTTGTTTGGGAAGGGGGGAGGAGTGGAGCGAAAATTTGTTTGGAGGGTGTTTGGGTAAGGGAGAGGGAAAATGAGGGAAAAAGTGTGCAAAAATTTCCTCCCAAAACAGGGTGGAAAATGAGGGAGGGAGAGGGAAAAGTGTGGGAAATGACCAAACTGCCCTTTTTGTCCCCTTTTGTCCTTTTAAAACTTTTACAAAAACAATGACAAAATTGTAATTTTCCTTTTACCTTACAATCAAATAAAATCCTATTTTTTCACTTTTCTTCCCCCTACTTTTTTACTTCCCAAAAAGAGGAGGTAAAATTAATTTTCCCTCCCCCCTCCCCTTCATTTTCCTTCCCACTCGAATTTTCCTTCTCCTCCCCTCCCTCCTCCCAAACACAGCATGGCGTGGATGTTATTGGTGTAAATTATGCTGTGTTTGGGGAGGGGGGAGGGGAGGAAAAATTAATTTTACCTCCTCTTATTTTGGAAGTAAAAAAGCAGGGGGAAGAAAAGTGAAAAAGTATGATTTTGTTTGTTTGTGAGGTAGAGAAAAAATTACTATTTTATCATTGCTTTTATAAAAGTTTCAAAAGACAAAAAGGGCAGTTTGGTCATTTCCCACACTTATCCCGATTTTTGCACACTTTTTCCCCTTTTCCCTCCCCATCTCCCTTTTTCCACACTTATTCCCCTTTTCCCTCCGCATCCCCCATCCCCCTTTTTGCACACTTATTCCCCTTTTCCCTCCCCATCCCCCTTTTTGCACACTTATTATTCCCCTTTTCCCTCCCCCTCCCCCTCCCCCTTTTTGCACACTTTTTACCCTTTTCCCTCCCACTCCCCCTCCCCCTCCCCCTCCCCACTTCCCAAACACCCTGCAAAAAATTTTTTCCTCCATTTCTCCGATTAGGGCTTTGAGAGACAAAACTCTGGGGTTTGAGGAAGAAGTCGAAATGGGGGATGTGGGAAGGGGAAAGAAGCGGAAGCGGAGAAGAAGGGAGGCAACGGATGAGGCGGCGGCACAAGTGCGGTGAGCAGCCATTCCAGGAAAATACCCAGTGTGGTGCTGGAGTGTACAACCCCCAGGTCCAAGGGCATGTCAGTGCAGATGATGAAAGTAACGTCAATTTAGGATTTCAAGTAAGTGGTGGGTGTATCAAATTCATTTCGGGAACTCAGGTGAACGGGTTTTCTCGTTTTTTATTTTTTATCACTGCAGTTGGTAACTTAATAATTTTCGGAGCGCAAGTATTTGGTGGAGAAGTGAGAGAGAGCTATAGAAGAGAAGAAGGATGGAATGCAGGCAGGAGGCAGTCTCACAAGGTGCCTCTTCCGCAAGAGATTAGGAAGAGCAGGGAGGAAACCCACTCAGTCTTTGTATCAAATATCCCCCAACAGATTTCCAAAGCTGAGATTGAAGCTATCTTCCGGAGAGTAGGGAGAATAAAAGATGTCTTCATACCTAAAGATAAGAGGGACAATCGCAATAGGCGTTTTGCATTTGTTAGATTTGCAAATCTGAAAGAGGCAAAGAGAGCAGTTGAATTGGCAGAAGGCAGAGTTTGGGGAGGTAGGAAGCTACAGGCCAACTTGGTTCGGTTCTACTGCAATACCAGAAAGAGCAGGGGTGAGGAAACCTCCAAGAAGGAATGGAAGACATTCAGGCAGTCCCTTTTCTGCACCGAAGGTGCCCAAGATCAGAGCAGCAAGAAAGGGGAAGGAGAAAGGGGTGGTAAACCAGGTACAGGAGTTGCTGGATGGATAGTGGAAGAAGGCACTGTTAAAGGTGTGAGGGTAGCACCGTGGGTAGTCAAGCATCAGAAGAGATCTCTTGCCAACAGCCTGGTGGGATTTTTGAAAGAAAAATCAGTCAGTATTGAACAGATAGAATCCTGGATCCAAGAATGCTGTGGCGAGTTACATATCAAGCCGCTAATGCTAGAGGAAAAGGTGGTATGGCTGCAGCTATCTTCTTCTCGTGATGTTGACGAGTTCCTTCTCAAAATAGAAGCAACAGGAGGCTCACCATCTCCATTCTCAATGATCGAGAGATGGATGGGTACACCACCGAACCCTGTATGGGTTAAAGTTGAAGGAGTCCCACTTCTGGCTTGGCATGAAGGTGTGTTCAGGCTAATAGGTGACTGCGCTGGCAAAACAGTAGAGGTGGATGTGAGAACCAAAGACAAAGAGGTTCTCAAGGAGGGGAGGGTGCAGGTACTGCTCAACAGTTCAACCATTCTACCTCTGTTGGTACCAATATGGGTGGAGGACTTGAAATTCATGGTCTCAGTGGAAAGGGAGGAGGAGGTAGAGGGGGTAGGAAAAATAAAGGGACAGAGGGAGGAAGACGATGGCATAAGCAGCCCCATTTCAAATTTCAAATCGACTGGCCCGACAGAGAAACGTTCTAAAGAGCTAGGGCTCCTCTCAAAGCCTTATGTCGAAGGCGAAGAGGAAATACAGAGCGAAGACGAAGAGGAAATACAGAGCGAAGTTGAAGAGGAAATACAGAGCTCAGGCGAAGATGGGGAGCTGGAGCCCCTGCGAAACACTGCGAAAGCGCTCCCGGAGCCAGCGAGCCACCCAGAAGAGGAGATCTTCTCTGACGCAGAGGAGGACAGCAGCAGGTGAAAAGATTATTAAAAAAAAAAGGCCCTCTAATCTCACATTAATCCATTTCGCAGAGATTTTTGCCTTCATCCCCATTTTTGGGTTTTTTCTGGTTTCGTTTGTCCTGTTGGGATCACTTTAAATTCCCATTTTCTCTGCTTTACTTTCGGATTCTGCTGATGGGTGTTGATGATAAGAGCTTGGAGCTGTCTTCATCCCATGTTCATAGCTGGGTTTTGTGTTAGAAGCGAAGGGTGAGAGAAAGAGATAGAGAGAGACAGTGATAACTAGCTTTCTGATGTGGGAAAGAGGAGGCTCTCTTGGAGAAGAGAGCCTGCCCAAGTGCTGGAAAAAGAGTTATTTCAGTGCTGGATGAGACAGAGAATCCATTTCATTTCCTTGTCTTTATTTCGTAGGTTTTCATCATTCTGTTGTGTCTTTGGGTTGATTACTGAATTGGGTTCTTCTGGGTTTTCCATTCTAGCCTGTTTTCACTGGTTCCTACTTTTTCCTGGTCTTTTCTTAGGGAGTTTCTATGGTTTTTCGCTGTGTTTTCTCTTAGAGTTTTGATTAGTCCTGCGTGGGTTTGGTTGCCTTTTGGATTTCAATCTTTTTTCTTTTTGGGAGGATTAGTCCTCCATCAACCTTCACTGCTTCTCATTGACAAGCCTTCATTCTTTTCTGTCTACTTTTATGGTCAGGCTCCTTAAGATTGCAGAGGAGACCCGGGCAGAGTTCCTATCCAAGGCTACTGGAACTGCTCTCGACTGGGTCCACATGCTTGGGATGAAGGTAAAATTTGAAACAACATTATCTCTATTTGCTCACACAATTGATTGATCCCACTTCACCTTGAACCAATCACGTACTTGGAATTTCTTGCAGCCTGGTCCGGATTCTATTGGAATCGATGCTGTTTCTCACAACTGTATTGGGGTTGCAGCACGAGCCTGCGGCCTTGTGAGTTTAGAACCCACTAAGGTAAGCTAGCTTCACTCAAATATCATTATTATATTGTTGTATGTATACCGTAAAATGCTTAAGCGTGACTCTAAAGGTTGCAGAAATCCTCAAAGATCGTCCATCTTGGTACCGTGATTGCCGTTGCCTTGAGGTGGCGACTGTGGTTCCTACCGGGAATGGTGGGACTATAGAACTTATTTATATGCAGGTTTGTAGTCCTCTATCCAACTTAGTTCTGATAAGAACTTTCTTTTGCTTGTTTCTCAAGGAAAAAGGAAAAAAAAAGAATATCTACTTGCATTTGTGTAAGTGTTCAGTTTTTACTAAATGACATTAATGATGTTTTATTGAAACTTAAGATTGTTGTGTTTTTGGCCCAATAGAGGTATGAGTAAGGCCTATCTTTCTTCAACGTAAACTACTAATCTTGTGGTCTCATTGTGGGGCATGCTGGGTCCTAATATTTCTTTTATTAAACAGTTCTAGCTATCAAATGGATATCTATATCACCCCGAGGAGAAGAATTTTGAGCATCTTCTGTCCAATGATTGGCTGATTAGCCTGCATGTGCAGTTTGTTTGGCAACAAAATGCACTATTACATGAAGTCTGATCTGGTCCTTAATCCATGAAGGGCCATGATCCATGCAATGGACACCCAACTGTTTAAACCCAATTGGAATTCTTGTGTATAATCTGGAATTTTCCTCCGACCCAGAGTTCATATGCACGGTTGCCCGAGCTCAGTACTTGACCGAGCTTAGAGCCAGAAGACCGAGATCTAGTGACCGAGATCAGAATTTTCAGAGAAAGAAGCTAAAATCCTGGGACACCCCCTTAGCCAGAATTTGCAGTGTACGCGGTCGACCGACCAGGCCAGGAGGTCGACCGAGCACACTGGAAATTCCAATAATTTAGGACTTTACCTGAAGGGTGAATACTCTATGATCCTAGTGTGCCGGGTTGACCCCCAGGCCAGGAGATCGACCGAGCACACTGTGTACAGTAAGTTTTCCAGATTTTAGTTTCTCATGTTGTGATCGATTGTGGGGCCCATTGACCATCCAAATAGACTTCCATCACTGTGCCAACCACGAGTCAATGGTGTGGCTCAACCTTGACTCGTGGGGTCCACTAATTAAGGTTCAGGTTATGTAATCTAAGATGATTTGACCTTTATACGTTACCAATGATGCTCATAACTTCTAAGCACCAAACACAATATTCCTTAGCATCTATGGTTTCACTTAAAGATCGAATTACCTGAGATAGACCTGAATCTGAAAGTGGATCATTTACTTAGGTTGGACTGTTGTTATCTTTCATTGATCCTTGTACTTGGAGATTCATCTCCCCCATATTATTATTGTCACTCTATTGTCCTTATTTTGCTTATACCTGTTAATTAAATGTAAAATGAAGGACCCGAACCTAGGACTACTTAGAGGTGACCCGTTGGTATGATTGGGTAACATTAACCCGTGTCTGTGGCTAGGCGGGCCCTTTTATGGCCTAAGTTTGGATATGGATTACCCTAGACTGGAGAGGTTGAATTATTTGGACTGTATATTATTGGACATGGATTTGTTATCTCATTGGACTGTTGTAGACCAGGCCATGTATTTGGTGGGCCTTGGTATGGATCCAATGTTGGACTTGGGTACTTGGACCTCTTAGGGACTTTGTTAGGACCTTGTTCACGCAAGGCAAAGCCTAGACAGACACAGACCTTTATTGTTTCCTGAGTCGGCATAAACATTCACTCAGCTGATCTAAGCTCAGCCAGTTGGACTGATCATCACTGGTAGGAGCTATTGAGAGTGTTGTGTGGCTATCATGATGAGCATTGTTGGAGACGGACGGTGCGATACCGGGTCCGGCCTCAGGGTGTGTTGTGGATGTTATTTGCGGGGCTAGATAATCCCCAGCACTAGTTTAGGATCCCCGCCGCGACTGTGTTCAGTATGGGAGGGCCGCGGCATAATATCCCGCGGTATCCAGCTCGTGTGAATGTGCCATATTGTGTAGGTTTAATATTCTGTATATCCTGACTATACATTGTTTATTTTGCTCAACTGCCTAGGATCTGTACCATTGCTATTCTCTTAACTTTATTACTGTCTCTACTCATTTGATGCATGCATCCTATATTACTTGCATACTGTGACTTGCCAGATCTTTAGATCTGATCCACTCTTGGTGCTTAGGTCTTGACCTCGAGTTCGAGGGCGATGCGTTCGCACTAGTCGAGGCGCCCGTAGCTGGTGACTATGGATGGGGACAGGCCGACCTAGAGGTCGAGCCGGAGATTGGAGAGCCGGCACGGGGGGTTGAGTGATCATCTTTGTTTGGTTTTTGAGCGACTTTTGTTGTGAGCAGGGTTTTAGTATAAATTGTAATAAACTTCTTTTCTTATCACTTGACACTCATAGGCTGGACTTCAGCCCGATATATTTGATACATGAGATGATACCTTATGCTTCCGCTATCTCTAGTTATTGCTTCCGCTTTACTCTTACGCTTCCGCAATTTAACTGTTGTTATAATGTTGTTCAAAAAGTTTTAAATTGGACCTCACTGCGGACCTACGATCTTGGAAGTTCTCGGATTTTCCGGGAAGTAGCGCGCCAATTTCGGTACTTAGACGGTTTTCTCGGTATTCGGAATTGGGGCGTTACATTTTATGGTATCAGAGCGGGCAAGTCTCTAGGAAATAAAATACACTAGAAACTTTAGGACGTAGTGAGGATTTCAGTGTGGGGATACGTGTAAGGACGATGGATTGGGTAGAATCAGTGTTGTCCTAAGCGTTAAACTTGAACTAACAAGATTCCACTCTCTTGACAGATGCCTGGAGAAGGTTCTCCATCATATACGATACCGGCAGTCAGTGGCCAGCCTGACTTCGAGCGTCGCTTCGAGAGATTCCTTCAGGCCTTCCTTGTTTCTCAGGAGGCCCAGGCTTCAGCACATCAGCAGCAGGCAGAGGACTTCGCACAGTTTCAGTCGCAAGTCCTGGATGTCATCGACAGAGTGGCTCAGCCTGGTGTAGCAGCGGCACCCATTCGGGAGGCAGACCCGAATGTTATCTTTGAGAGATTCCTCAAGAGGGGACCACCGGAGTTCACCGGTGCAGATGATCCGCTTGTGGCCGATGATTGGATAGTGAGGATGGAGAAGATCTTCAGAGTCTTCGAGTGCACCGGCCAGCAGAAGGTGCAGCTAGTCGCCTACATGTTTAGAAGAGTTGCAGAGGACTGGTGGAGGACAGTCCAGCGCCATTTTGAGTTGATCGGGGATGAGATTGCTTGGACAGCCTTCAGAGCAGACTTCCTCCGGAAGTTCATTCCAGCTCATGTCAGAGACCGCAAGCTGCGGGAGTTCCAGGCACTGGTGCAGGGTAGCATGACTGTCTACCAGTATGAGGTCCGCTTCACCCAGCTTTCTCGCTTCGCAGAGGCCCTGGTCACACCTGAGTCAGAGAGGATTCGACGGTTCGTCGATGGACTGAGGGACGATATTCAGCTGAACATGACTTGCATTGAGATCCACACCTACGAGGAGGCCCTGAGGAGAGCTTACTGGGCAGAGGAGCGCCTACAGCGGATTAAGGCCAGACAGCAGGAGAGACGGGTCCGAGTCGCCGTGGTCAGACCGCAGCCCGTGGCCCTACATCAGCAGCCATTCCAGAGACAGAGGCCAGCAGGCCAGGCTAGGCAGTATCAGCAGCATCAGCATCAGCAGCAGCGTGTACCCCGAGTGTGCTATGACTGCGGAGATCCAGGCCACATTTCCAGAGTTTGCCCACTCCGAGGAGGACAGCCACCGATGCTTCAGCTTCCAGCACCTCCTAGAGCACCAACTCCACCTGTTCCGCAGATTGCAGCGGCACCTCAGCCACCTCAGCAACAGTACCGTGCCCAGCAGCAGCCGGCACGTGGACCCCAGCAGCCCAGAGGACAGCATTATCAGCAAGGGCGACATCAGAGGCCCCATGGACAGCAGCGACAGCAGCAGAGACCTCAGGCCGCAGGTCGAGCATTTGCACTTACACATGAGGAGGCCGAAGCTGCAGGGAACGTCGTCGAAGGTACTCTTTCTATTTGTGATCAGATTGCTAGAGTATTGTTTGATCCTGGTGCGACACATTCCTATGTGTCTTCTGCTTTTGCTTTAGTTCTTGGTGGGGTAGGAGAGGAGATGCCTTGTACGTTAGTTGTGTCTACGCCCGTGGGCAAGAGGGTAGTGTGTCAGACTTACCACCCCAGATGCCGAGTGCAGATCGGGGAGTGCATTATGTTTGCAGATTTGATCGTGTTACCCATGCATGACTTTGACGTTATCTTGGGGATGGATTGGTTGGCCAGATACCGAGCAGTGATGGATTGCTTCGAGAAGACAGTCAGACTCACCATCGACGGTTCAGATGACACGATCGAGTTTGTGGGCGAGAGGAGACCACCCAGCACCAGACTGATTTCAGCACTGAAGGCAGAGAGGCTCGTGAGATCAGGTTGTGAGGGCTGCATCGCATTCATCTCAGAGGACAAGAAGTCCAAGGGAATCGAGGAGATTCCAGTTGTTCGTGAGTTTCCAGATGTGTTTCCCGACGAGATCCCGGGATTGCCTCCAGTCAGAGAGATCGACTTCACCATCGAGCTTGCACTCGGCACCGCACCGATTTCCAGAGCTCCTTACCGCATGGCTCCGGCAGAGCTGCAAGAGTTGAAGACCCAGTTGCAAGAGTTGATAGACAAGGGCTTCATCAGACCGAGCATGTCACCTTGGGGCGCACCTGTGCTTTTCGTGAAGAAAAAGGATGGATCGATGAGGATGTGCATCGACTACAGGCAGCTGAACCAGGCAACAGTGAAGAACAAGTATCCTCTTCCCCGGATCGACGAGCTCTTCGACCAGCTTCAGGGTGCGCAGTACTTTTCGAAAGTAGACCTGAGATCGGGATATCATCAGCTTCGAGTCAGAGAGCAGGATGTGCAGAAGACGGCATTTCGTACTCGTTACGGGCATTATGAGTTCCTTGTGATGCGGTTCGGGTTGACAAATGCGCCAGCAGTGTTCATGGCTTTGATGAACAAGATCTTTGCCCCGTACCTCGACAGTTTCACAGTGGTGTTCATCGACGATGTATTGGTCTACTCGAAGTCCAGAGAGGAGCACGAGCAGCATTTGAGGACGTCTCTACAGTTGTTGCGCGACAACCAGTTGTACGCGAAGCTCAGCAAGTGCGAGTTCTGGCTAGAGCAGGTAGTCTTCCTCGGGCATATCATCTCCAAGGATGGTCTAGCAGTGGACCCAGCGAAGATAGAGGCAGTGGTGAACTGGGAGAGGCCGAAGAACGTCACCGAGGTTCGGAGTTTCCTTGGCTTAGCAGGCTACTACCGCAGATTTGTCAAGAGCTTCTCCTCGATTTCAGCACCGTTGACCAAGCTGACCAGGAAGGATGTACCGTTCGTGTGGTCAGATGCTTGTGAGGACAGTTTCCAAGAGCTGAAGGAGAGACTGACGTCAGGACCAATCTTATCTTTACCTTCTGGTACAGGCGGTTTTGTTGTCTTCACCGATGCTTCAAGGATTGGCCTTGGTTGTGTTTTGATGCAGGAGGGCAAGGTCATTGCCTATGGATCACGCCAACTGAAGGATCACGAGAAGAAGTATGCTACTCACGACTTAGAGCTTGCAGCAGTCGTGTTTGCATTGAAGATGTGGCGGCACTACCTCTACGGAGAGAAATTCGAAGTTCATTCAGATCATCGCAGCCTACAGTATCTGTTTACTCAGAGTTATCTCAACAACCGTCAGAGGCGTTGGATGGAGTACATCAAGGATTACGACTTCCCTATCAAATACCATCCGGGTAAGGCGAATGTCGTGGCAGACGCTTTGAGCAGGAAGACCGCCCTAGTCAGTTTTCTAGCAGCAGAGGGTGTATGGACCGATGTCTTCAGTGACTTGGATGTTCAGTTTCAACCGCTCGGCGACAGAGTTATGTTTGCCACCATGTCCGCATGGGAACCAGAGTTGCTCGGAGAGGTCAAGGACAGTCAACGCAGCGATCCCAAGCTTGTCAGAGTGATCGAGCAGATTGACCAGAGGCCAGAGTTCAAACTGATTGGTGGAGTGCTCTACTATCAGGACAGACTGTGCGTGCCAGATATTCAGGAGCTGAAGGACCAGATCTTAGCAGATGCACACCACAGCAGATATTCGATTCACCCAGGCAGCACCAAAATGTACAGGAACCTGAGGAGCTACTACTGGTGGAACAACATGAAGAAAGAGATCGCAGGCTATGTCTCCAGATGTTTGACTTGTCAGCAGATCAAGGCAGAGCATCAGAAGCCACTAGGGTTACTTCACCAGCTCGAGATACCTCGGTGGAAGTGGGAGCACATTACCATGGATTTTATTACAGGACTTCCAGCTACCAGGAGGCGCAGTGATGGCATTTGGGTGATCGTGGACAGATTGACCAAGTTAGCTCATTTCTTGCCAGTGTCGATGAGATCAGGACTCGACGTCTTTGCTAAGTTGTACGTGGACAAGATCGTCTCTCTGCACGGAGTTCCAGCTTTAATTGTTTCAGATAGAGACCCGCGCTTCACTTCTCACTTCTGGGAGAGTCTACAGCAGGCCTTGGGCACCAAGTTGAGCTTCATCACAACCTACCATCCTCAGACAGACGGACAGACAGAGCGCACCAACCAGACTTTGGAGGATATGTTGCGAGCTTGCGTCCTAGATTTCAAGGAGAACTGGGAAGATTCCTTACCACTCTGCGAGTTCGCCTACAACAACAGCTACCACTCGAGCATCAAGATGGCACAGTTCGAAGCTCTCGACGGCAGGAGATGCAAGACCCCAGTCTGTTGGGAGGAAGTCGGCGTCAGGAGTTTCCACGGACCGTCTATCGTCGGCGACACCAGTGAGAAGATCCGTCAGGTAGTGGAGAACCTGAAGATCAGCCGCAGTCGGCAGAAGAGTTACGCAGACAACTGGCGCAGACCACTTGAGTTCCAGAAGGGAGACCGTGTCTTCCTGAAGGTTTCCCCAGCTCGAGGCACCCTCAGATTCGGCGAGAAGGGCAAGTTAGCACGAAGATACGTCGGACCATTCGAGATCAAGGCTAGGATCGGAGATGTCGCCTACAGACTTCAGTTGCCAGCCGAGTTATCAGGTGTGCACGACGTCTTCCACGTCTCGATGTTGAGGAAGTATGTGGAGGAACCCACCCACATTCTGCATCACCAGCCGCTTGACATTCAGCCCGACGCATCCTACATCGCCAAGCCAGTCGCCATCATCGACACCAAGGAGAAGGTGCTTCGGAACCGAATCATTCAGTTTGTGAAGGTTCAGTGGGAGCATCACACCCCAGCTGAGGCTACTTGGGAGCTACGCGATCAGGTGGCAAGAGATTATCCGCATCTTCTACTGCAGGTATGTTCTTACTTTGTTTTTACATTTGGGGACCAATTGTCTTTAAGGAGGGAGGAATGTGAGGCCCCACCCCATTTCTCTCCCATTTGCCATGGACCCAGCACATAAATTTTCATTAATTCATTTGATCAAGGAAAGGTTGGTCCTGTGTAGCTCATGTGATCACCTATGGTTCCTAATACATGAGAACATTCCATGTTATGATTGATTCGTGCCGTGCACCACTGTCATTATATCTAGTTGTCTGTGGATTCTAATTTTGGACTTTTTTTTTTTTTTTTTGGTGGATTTCAGGGCTTTGCCTACTTGCCAGCAGGAGTTTGTGTCTCAATCATGGGCAGGCGGGTTTCTTACGAGCAGGCTGTCACATGGATGGTCTTGAATGAAGAGGACTCAAGTGAGTGGTTGGCCTTTAGGTTCATGAATCGGTCTTTCCTTTGAAACCCATATGGTTATATAGGGTAAAAACCTGACAGTACTTTTGGATTGACATAACTTATTGACTCCTTATTAGCATATGATATATAAGACGTAGTGCGTGCTGTTCATGGATCATTATCTAATTAATATATCATGTATTTTTAGGTTGTGTGCATGTAGAGGCATTAAAATATCGTTGTTTCAGTTTTCCTTTGTAGCTTCATGTGATGTGTATGCTGTTTTTGGAATCAGTGGAGGTGTAGAATATATATATAATATTGTAGGGTAAAAACGAAAATTGACTAGCCCTCTCTTTCTTACTATACTTTCTCCCATCATCTGAAAAAGATTAGCTGGGTTTACCTATAAATCCAAATAGGTTTTGGCATTGGGCTGAGTTTCAATCCTCTTGCAGTAAAAATCAAGCAGTCTCTATTTTGAATGGTATAGGGAAGGGGCTTTGGTTTTTTTTTTTGGATCTTTTTTTGAAAATTTGACAGAAAGGGTGCGTTTCCATGAAAGTTTAGAAACGGCCTTGGATTCCATACTATACAAAATTCTCCCTGCATTGATTTGGTTTCCACACTTGTAAATCTTTCCATGGAAAATGTCGGCAGTTTGACCCTCTGTTTAGACTTGAAAATTGTTGGTGCCTTCAAAACTATATCTGAAAAAATAAGATATCTGCATAGAGTATATAAGTTGTAGGCACTTGAGTTTTTCCCATGGAAATGTCGTATTACAACTGTGCCAAAAGAATCCTGACTTGGTAATACTCATGAACTCCCCTTGTATATTGCTACTTTTTTGTGAAATGGTTTTTTGGGTCATGCAATATGGCACAAAACTGCCTTCTTAAGAAGTCAATGGGGCACTTTTTTCTTTATATTTCAATGCCAGTTTCCAATTACCTTCTCCCGATCTCACTTCTTCCCAATAAGTGGAAACAAGAATTGAAATATGGAGAAAAATGTGCTGTGCCCCCATTGACTCTTTAACAATATTGTTTTATATGACAATCGCATAGTCTGGTTAAAATTTTTCAATAGCACAAAAAAAAAAAAAAAAAAAAAATACAAATAATGTTTTGGGGTTTTTTAAAACTTTTATTGCTTGGCAGGGTCATGCGGACTGAACGTGGTTTGTTTTGTTACTGCACAGTTACCATTAGTTTTAATTTTTACGTGTGGTGATCAAAGTTGAGATATTAGAAATTCTTCCGAGGCTTTGAAATACAATGAAAATAAGGTGCACGTTAAAATTTGAACAAAGCCTTTTTTTTTCACACGTTGCTTTGATGTCCATCAAATAGCATGGAAACACTCTCATAGGGTAATAATTTTGCTCATTAGCATAGAAATCTGACTCCTAATGATGTGACCTGACAAAAAATTGAAAGAAAAACAAAAAAAAAAAACAAAAAAACTAGAGAGGCCTACAGCAAAAAAAAATGGGAATATAACTTAAAATTTTAACATAGCATGGAAACACTCTCATAGGGTAATAATTTTGCTTATTAGGATAGAAAGTGACGCCTAATGATGTGACCTGACAAAAAATTGAAAGAAAAAACAAAAACAAAAACTAAAGAATCCAAAAAACGAACAAACAAACAAAATGGGAATGTAAGTTATGTAAACCATCCTTTTTGTTATTATTGGTGTGACGATGGGTCTCAATCACACGATGAATTTTTGAGGTAAGAAAAAAAAATTTACATTTATTTGTGGGACCCACCAAGTTCCTGTACGCGACAGCAGGGAGATGCCTTTACTTTGAAAAGCAATGTGGAGGGAGACAATGCATGGACTAGAAATAGAAATTCTCTGCATTCTTTATTGTTACTGGTTTTAAAAATTTTCTGCTGATTTGGTTCCTTCCGACAAAGAGGTCTCTTTTCATCAGATGTGGACTGGCTCCCTCCTGCTCAGTCCTCCCTCCTGATGTGCCTATCAGCTTTTAGCCGTCGTATAAATGATGGATGAGATTTTTACCAAATAATTAAGCTTATATTGTAAATAATCGATTTTATGAAGAATAATAACAAAATCACTATTTAGTTGTCCGTACTTCTTTTTTTGACGAAATTGCCCTAGTTGACGATATCGTCAACTTTCTGTATAAGAATCAACGCATTTTCTTCTTCTTTTTTGTGAAACAGTCTTCTCTCTTGCTCCGATTCATCCATTTTCTGTCACTAACCTGATGTTTTCTGATTTTTATTCATAAAATTGAATAATCAGAGTCTAACCTAAATTATTTCGTAAAAACCCCTTTTATTTTTCATCTTCTTTTGTTCATTGAGCAAGATGGAGAGAAAATGTGAAATGGGGTAAATGGTACTCAACGTGTTCGATGAAATTTTTGAACGAACCTTGAGCTATGGAGAGAGTTCAAATGAAGACATTGATGCCGTAGTGTGAAATGAGCACATATGTGATTCGTTTGGTGAGCATTGTATATTCTTGTTGAATTGAATTTGAGTGGGTGTTGGTTTGATGGTGATG
This sequence comes from Umbellularia californica, assembly GCA_028538565.1. Taxonomy (NCBI): domain Eukaryota; kingdom Viridiplantae; phylum Streptophyta; class Magnoliopsida; order Laurales; family Lauraceae; genus Umbellularia; species Umbellularia californica. The sequence goes on along the minus strand of JAPQWN010000006.1, from coordinate 7,383,220 downwards.
AATATGATGATGAATGAATTGTGAAGATAGTGTGTGCAAGCTTGGGTGAGTTTGGATGATGCAAGGTGCAGTGATTGATGGGTCTTATCTAATGAAGCAAACCGAGTGGTGAAGATGTATTTGTTATTCGAATGGGTCAGAGTTGCTGTGTTGTGCATGTGACTGATGGGTCTTGGCTAGTAGCAACAAATTAAAATTGTCTAAATAAAAATCAATTTAGAAACTACCACATGATGTTATTGGGTAATTATCCAACTACTAAATAGAAGGTAGGGCTTTTCGGCTATTTATGAATGTTGAAATGTATCAGAATTTTGACATTGTTAGCTTGTTGGGTTCAAAAATTATATTAAATTTATTTGTAAATAAAGCATCAAAGCATCAAGTTCCTAAATATTTTTCTCCTCTCTCTCTCTCTAAGAATCATGTTTTTGGATGAAAACAAAGAATACCCTTTTTTAATACAAAATTAACTGAATGATAGATGAACTATACGAGGAAATGAAATGTGAATGAATGTTGAATGACGGTTAGTCCCAAAATTGATTGCATTGATTACAAGAACATTGTATGTATGAATTTTCACATTTATGTTCTAGTGACAAATCTGTATGGAATGATGTAATATGGAGACTCTACAATGTAAATGGCTTATAGAATATTGGAGTGAAGTGTATATCATTCATTAAGTGTGTATGAAGTGTGTGAGATTGAGGTATATAATATAAAAGTCTAAAATCTGTTGTTGAAAATTAATTTCATAAACAAGTTTTAAGAAAGATCTATCAGAAATGGTAGTAGGAAACCCATAAAACGAATGAATGGGAGCAAGAGAGAAGACTGTTTCACAAAAAAGAAGAAGAAAATGAATTGAGTCTTATAGAGGAAGTTAACGATATCGCCAACTCAGTTGACGATATCTTCAACTCAGTTGGCGATATCGTCAACTCAGTTAGCGATATCGTCAACTGGGGCAATTTCGTCAAAAATGAGAGGTACAAACAACTAAGTGGTGATTTTGTTATTATTCTTCATAAAATCGATTATTTACAATGTAAATTTAATTATTTGGTAAAAATTCCTAAATGGATGGGGTGTGTGTAAGAGAGAGAGAGAGTAGGCCCCACAACAAATTACTGGCGTGATTTATTCCCATAAAACCTTCCGTATTCAATGCTGATTGTTGCAGAAATAAATGCCTGGATGCATGCCCCCCATTCCCATATCATTATGATCTTTAGATTTGATTGCCCTTGGAAATTTTTTTTATCTCTGTATTGAAGTGACCTCCCCGCTAATACAGTACATCCCCATATCTGGACATGGAGATGGAACGTCACGGTTCCAAATATAACTCATTGATTGGACAAAAAAAATAAAAAGTCTATTTGGATAAATTTTATGGACAGAATTTGGGACAAACTATCCACATGGCGCAACGTGATTAGGCTCTCTCAAAAAGTTGAATGCATTGTCTCAATCACGTTGCGCCACGTAGACAGTTTGTCCCAAATTCTGACCATGAATTTGTTCATATAGACAAACTGCAGGAAAAAAAAAAAAAAAAAAAAAATTGAACCTACATCTGTCACAGAACAGTAGGCTTTGCAGCATGACTTTCTTGGAATCTGGAGTACTTATTAAAATTTCTAAATCATAAAGTGCAATTTACAATATCTTTTAAGTCCCACATTGTGCTTACTAATCATTGGGAAATAAGGATAGTATTATAAGGGGATGTGTGTGTATTGTCATATTTAAGTTGGGCCGTTGGATAAGGTAATTGAGTGTTTTATCTTTCTTATTTTTATTTTTTTGCTTTCAATATGATTTATTTTGGTACTCAGGTTAGGGGCCGAGATCGCAGTCCTCTAATGAGGAAAGTGGACCTCGGGTTCTTTGAGAGAGCTTTTTTTTATGAGGGAAGTAGACATCAGGTGAGACAGATCAATAGCCGTTTGGATTAGGGACGGCAAATTTATTAGCTTCTTCGTCTTGAGGCCTCTTACAATTTATTAGCTTCTTTGTCTTGAAAGCAAACTTTCTTTTCAATATGATGGAGGTAATTAATTTGGCAGTTGAGCTGACTTTAAGTTATAGTTGGAGCAAAGCTTGATGAAGTCTTATACCAGTCCAAGATGTGTTAAATTGGATAAGTAGTAAAAGAAGGAAATAGGTGTCTGTGAATGTTGGAATTCCACATGACTTATGCATAGGCCTAGTGAAAGGTTTCTTTTTCATAAGTTGGAACCAGTTTTTCTCTTAAAACATTTGCCATCATCATTGACTTGTCCCACTTACGTCGAGGCCTTTCTCCGGAATATCCGAGACATATACAAGAATATTTGAATTCACTATGACTCATGAGACATGAATACCCCATTTGATTTTGGGAGTACTCTCCATGTATTTTGTTCCAAATTGCTCCAATTTTGCTCCGTCTGCATTTGTGGAAAGTTAAGTGGAGAATAATATATACATGACTTATGAACACGCTATTCAGAACCTTTCTTCTTCAAATGCGAGAATCAATTCTTCTATTAAACAATTCTCTACATAAGACATGAAATTTGGGGTCCGTGAAGGGTTTTTGACCCAACAGGATTAATCCCAGAGACACTCTTTCTAAACCTATGCAAATGCACACTAGATAAATCTAAAATAATTTCAAACATAAGGCGTGTGGAGGAGCTAATCCTGCCCTCTTGCATTCTACCAGCTCATTATTAACTCTTACAATCGCATTCTCATTATAAGAGGAGAATACTTTGTTTTTTTCATTATAGGTCCAGCATTTGGATTCTACTTTTGGTAAATCATTTTGAGGTTTTAAAATACTCTCATACCAGAATTCTCATAATTCTTTTAAACAATAAGTCTTTCAAACAAACATGTCATAAGACTCACCCTAGTTGACTCGGACTTTACCAAACCGGCTGTCCTCTTTCACTTAGGAAATGGAATATTTTTTATAACCCAATCAAGGGAGCTAGGAACCAAGATAGACCTGCACACACATAGAAACGACAGTTGGCACAAGCCTTAAAAAAGACCCACATAAGTGAAAAACGAGCGTACACAAATCAAATTAAAGATCACACAAATAATAAAAAGTGAATACCTAGGGTTCGAACCATGAACAAGAGTATTTAGCATGGATAGGCGATGGGGGGATGGATGACATGGATAGAATGGATCCCATGCCCATGACCATGAATGGCCATTCATGTGAAACCCAACCCAATGCATGGGTGCATGCATGCAATGGGTGTCGACAAAGACAGCCCAAGTCGAGCTCGCATTTCCAAGCGCTTTAAAAGGGCGCCGAGCTAGGGTTAGGGTTTTTTTCGTCTTCCTTTTTTCTGTAGCCCCTCATCTTCCAAGTCGCTTTGAAAGGGAAAGAAAAGGCTCCGATTTTCGAGCCCTCTCCCTCTCTCTGTCTCTGCGCATGCCTGCTTTTTTTCCAGATTTACGCTTCCCGACAGCTGTTTTGTGGCCTTTTGTTTGGAAGCTGATCCCCTGTTTGGGCTATCGAATAAAAACATCACACGGTGTTCGCTTCTTCTGATTTGCTTCGTCCAACTGACTGAGATTTTCAGAGTTTCGCATTTAAATTCGAAGAATGTAATCTTAGATCTGGAATAGGCGTTGATGTTATTGGGTAAATTAGAGTTTTTCCTGATTTCGTGAAAGCTGGGGAAGTTGGGGTGTTCTTGCGGCAGATTAGGGCTTTGAGAGACAAAAATCTGGGTTTTGAGGAAGAAAAGGGGAAGGGAAAGATCTTGTATTGCAGAAATTTTAGGGTTTTGTGGTTTCCGAAATCTGATGTTTTTGGGGAGGTCTTATGATTATGGCCTTGATGACAAGATCAACATTGGAATAACATAATCCACTGATTGCCATGATCAATAAAATGGGTCACTGTTTAGGTGAGAATGTGGGTTTTCACTGTACATTCACCCGCTCCACTTCATAAGTATAGCAAGTGTAAAAAGACTAAAATGCCGAAACTATCGCAATATCACAAAATCTGAAATTTTGCTGCACCATCGCAATAATATTTTGCGAAGTTTTCAGATAGTAATTTTGTGATATCACAAGATTTCTGCAATGTCGTAGTAATTTGATAATTTTAGTCTTTTAACATAGCACACTAATGATACGCCCGAAACCTCCACCCAGCCCTCTCGATTCCGCTTCGAAAATGTGGATAAGTGCTTTTAGGGCGTATCTGTTTTAGGACTATTCGACCGAAAATGGAGGGAATACTAGTAGAGAAAATTTTTGGGCACTTGTGGGAGACTAATGCTCTCTCGGGTTTTTCGATTTCGAGAAAAAATTATTTTGAAAAATTCACGTTTGGATGAAGAGATGATAATTATTAGAAATCAGGGTTTTGAAATTTGGGCAAAAATATGAAGTAAAAAGAGATATGGTAATTGTGTGGTGTAATTATCTAATACCGAGGTGATCTTCGACCTTAATACTGAAATGCCAATTAGGGGTTGCACCGACCTCATTCAACCCAGTTCGGCAATATGTCAGCTGGCACCGAGTTGGAGTTGGACTTGGTAAGTGTTCCGGCCTCGCTCTTTCTGGGCTCTGCCTCGAGCGTCTCGGTACCAGTACCCGACCTCAAGCAACCCTGATCTCGGTGATATCCATCTCGGTCCATTCGACCGAGATGGGCACTGTCCTTCTAAAATCTCTATTATGAGATGGGACGGCTACATTGCAGAGTCCCCCTGACAGATAGGGTAGCCGCCGAATACTAATAAGGGACGTTCCCTATCACCTCCACATTTATGTGAGGGATTTGAGGAGACATTCGATGGGACAAATATCCTCACCTACCCCCACTAAGGATCCTAGGAGTGGGCTGATGGGACAAGTATCCCCACCTACCTCCACTATGGAACCTTCTACTCCCTCCTACATACACCTGCATGGTAATCCCATAACAGGTACGCAAGATACATAGCCTGCACTTTACTATTTTGCTCATCTTCCCCCTCACTTCACCCTAGTTCAGTGACTGCACTAACTCAGGCGTCGGAGTGCCTTTGGCTGACAGCAGCCTCGGGCCCTGACCTCTGTTTTCTCTTCCCTTTCAGGTTCTGATCATCAAAGACGTTTCTGCTCAGCTAAACAGCTTATCCATAAACTCTAATCATCATCTAAACCAAGTCCGTAATTTTTAGGCACGCACAATTTGGCGCCGTCTGTGGGAAAGGCGATCTGAAAATCTGTATTTTCATCCTAACAGCCATGCCTCCAAAGACTAAGAAGGGAAAGAACGTTGCTGAACCGTCCAGATCCAAGCAGCTAGAGACATTCCTGCCTCCCATGCCGCCTCCACTGGTGACAAACCAGGCAGGGGCACTGGTAACAAGCCAGCAAAGAGATACCAGGCAGATACCGCCCAATCCTCAGCCGAGGAGAGTTGGTGGAGAATCCGGTATTCGAAGTGTAGGATCGCCCGTCTCGGTGACACACTCGTCGTCCAGGGATGCAGCGGCATCTCCTCGCCACGGTCCCGTCCCAGACCGGGTTAGGCCAACTGCCTCTCAGGCAGAGCGTCCACGTCTGGAGGTTGTTTTCACTGCGTCGCCCCGTAGGGATGTTCCTCCTTAGGGACAGTCCCAACGAGGCAAGGCTCCAGAGCAGTCCAATCCTCACCAGTCTCATCATCGGGACCATATGGAACAGGACCACGTCCACCTCGACGATGATGGCAGCGACGACGTGACCCTGGAGGAGGATGCCGAGGCCCAAGCCGAAGCTATCAAGGCTCAAAACCTCGTCATTGAAGAACAAAAAGCGCAGATCCTCCAGCTTCATCGATGACTCGAGGCAAGGGACGGAGTCCCTCCCGGAACCTCTCACACGCCTCCACCTCGGCAACGAGCTCGGAGGGACCACACTCCTCCACCTCGGCAGCGAGCTCGGAGAGATCCCGGGGGTCGGCCGGACCTGAGACAGCAGCTAAACGAAAGGCGTGCCCGAGCGCGTGAAGAAGGCTCGAGTAACACCCACGCCAGCGCTGACCAGCAGCAGCGCCAAAAACAAAGGCGGGAGACCGAGTCCGACCCCGACATGGCTGATTATATTGATCAGCAAGTCAAACTCGCAGAACAGCAGAATATGGAGTCCGCTGGCCTCCCTCGAGGTCGGTTAGCCACCAGAAACATCGAGAACCACGGCACGTTTCCGTTCACTCGGGAAATCAGGGAACATCCCCTCCCTGATAAATTTAACGTCCCGCGGTTCAATCTCTATGACGGGACTTCGGACCCCGAGGCGCACCTCCGACACTTCACCCAGAAGATGTCAGTGTTTAGCAGTGACGGCAACCTCGATTGCAAAGTTTTTTCCTCCAGCCTGGGTGACCTCCCACTTCGATGGTTCTGTGCACTCTCCGAGGGATCGATTTCGAGCTGACGACAGCTCCGAAACTCCTTCGTCGAGAAGTTCCAATCACACCGGGTCATCCCGAAGACTGATGCCGAACTGATTTCAATTAAAATGAGGCCAACCGAGAATATCACTCGGTTCGCCAAGAGGTTCTGGACCATCTACAGCGTGATCGAAAATGCCAACGACGAAGTGGCCATCACGGCCTTCCAACAAGCTTTGCTGCCGGGCAATGAGCTTCGGAAGGAACTGGTGCGGTTCCCCGTGGCCTCAGTGAAAGCACTCATGGTCCGGGTGAACCAGCTCGTTGAGCAAGAAGAAGATGAGGTCCGGGGTCGGGAGAGCCATAACCTTTGGCCGGAGGGCTGACCTTCGAAGAAGGAGAGAAGGCTTGCCAAGAGGGAGGTGGGCCGAAACAAAGAGTCATTCAGCTCGGCAGCACATCCTGTTCCAACCTCGGGTGGTAGCACGAAGCCGAAGCCAAGTGGCGCCTCTTACAAGGCCGTTAACACCATCTTCAAGGAGCCTATTTACAAGCTCCTCAGCAAGATCCGGGACCAACCCTTCTTCAAATGGCCCCAGCCTATGAAGGGTGACGCCGCCTCCCGAGATAAGAGCAAGTTCTGTGCCTACCACAAAGATAAAGGACACAGAACCGAGGATTGCCATGCCTTCAAGGCACACCTCGAAAGGCTCATGAAAGACGGGCACCTCAGAGATCACGTCATAGAGGAAGGCAGAGTGAACCATGCCCAGCAACGCCAACCCGAATACCGGGATAGCAATGAGCCTGTAGGGACCATCGACGTCATCCACCTGGCCCCCGCTTCTAGGGGCAGCGACCAGGCCCGCGCTGAGGCCAGGAGGACCCAGCACGGTAAACAAGTAATGACGGCCGAGCTCAGTGCCTCAGCAAAGAAGGCGCATGTAGAGAGACCAAAGATTTGGTTCTCTGATAAAGACTTGGCTTGGGTCCAGCTACCCCACAATGATCCTCTTCTCTTGACTATGAGGTTACAGAACTTCAATGTCAAGAGGATTCTAGTGGACCCCGGGAGCTCCTCAGAAATCCTCTATTTCGACTGCTTCAAAAGGATGGGTCTGAAAGAGGAGGACCTGCAGGAAGCTCGGACCCCATTAGTGGGATTCAGCTCCAAGACAATGTATCCCAAAGGGAAGATCTCCCTAAAGGTCGAGGTCGGAGGAGCCCCCATGACAACAGACTTCCTGGTGGTGGATGCACAATCTCCATACAATGCCATCATGGGAAGAACCTGGTTTCATAACATGGAGGCTGTTCCATCAACCCATCACCAGAAGCTCAAGTTCCCGTTACAGAACGAGGACAGGGGCTTCGAAGTTGTCATAGTCCGCGGTGACCAACAAATGGCCAAGGAATGTCTCATGGCCGTGGTCCCCGGAGAAGCAGAGCCACAGCGAGTTCATATGACCGAGCTCGAGGTCGAGCTCGACGCTGTTGGCCGAACTCCCGAGCAGAAGAGCATCGAAGAGCTTACCGAAGTCAGGATCGATCCTAACGATCCGGAGAGGTTCTTCGTGCTCAGTAGCCAGCTTGCTGATGAAGAAAGGGCCGAGATGCTTGACTTCCTGTTATAAAACAGAGAGGTCTTCGCTTGGACCCCATATGAAATGCCTGGCATCGACCCCGAGGTCATAAGCCACAAGCTGAATGTGGATCCCAAGCACAAGCCTGTAGTCCAAAAGACTCGCAGGACGGGCATCCAGCAAGCAGAGGCTGTGACCGAAGAGGTCAAGAAATTGTTAGCAGCTGAAGCTATCAGAGAAGTCCACTACCCTGTGTGGTTAGCCAACACGGTGGTGGTAAAAAAGAAGAGTGGGAGCTGGAGGGTCTACGTAGACTTCACCAATCTCAACAAAGCCTGCCCTAAAGACAGCTTTCCCCTCCCGAAAATAGACCAGCTGATTGATGCCACTGCCGGGCATGATAGGATGAGTTTCCTCGATGCCTACCGAGGTTACCACCAAATTCCGATGCACGGGCCTGATCAAGAAAAAACCGCGTTTATAACACCCAGAGGTATTTACTGCTATTAAGTGATGCCCTTCGGGTTAAAAAACGCTGGTGCCACTTATCAGAGACTGGTGACCAAAATGTTTCAGGCCCAGCTCGGCAGGACGGTCGAGGTTTACATCGATGACATGGTCGTTAAGTCTAAAAGGTCACAGGACCACTTGACTGACTTACATCAAACCTTCGCCGACCTCAAACAGTACAAGCTCAACCTGAACACCTCCAAGTGTGCATTTGGCGTCGGCTCGGGCAAATTCCTGGGTAGCCTGGTTACTAGACGAGGAATAGAAGCCAATCCCGATCAAATTTCGGCGATCAAGGCCCTACAGAGTTCGACCTCGGCAAAGCAAGTCCAAAGACTTACAGGAATAGCAGCAGCCCTGAACCGCTTCATTAGCCGAGCTTCAGACAAATGCCGTCCCTTCTTCTAACTCCTCAAAAAGAGCTCAGGGTTCCAGTGGACGCCGGAATGCGGGAACGCCCTCCAGAAGCTCAAAGAATACCTCTATTCACCTCCCCTGCTTTCCACCCCGGCACAGGGTGAGGTCCTATACTTATATCTGGCGGTTTCGGACCATGCAGTAAGCTCGGTACTCATAAGAGAAGATAACGGGCAGCAAAAGCCCATCTATTGCACAAGCAAAATCCTGCTGGATGCCGAGACGAGATACTTGCCATTGGAGAAGCTCGCATTTGCACTCATCAGTGCTTCCCGAAAGCTCTCCCATTACTTCCAGACATATTCCATAGTGGTTGTGACAGAACATCCACTAAAGTCTCTTTTCCGAAAAGCAGACTTCTCCGGAAGAGTTTCTAAATGGGCTGTCGAACTGGGACAATATGATATCCAATATCAACCCAGGACGGCCATCAAAGCCCAGGTACTGACCGATTTCATTGTGGAGTTCACCTCTCCTAGTTCGGCATCGAGCCACCTCGGCACCGAACTGGGGGGCAAGGAGGTGGAGACAATCCCCGAGACCGAGACAGAACAGGAGCGGTCCTGGAAACAGTTCCTCGACTCATCTTGGAGGGTCTTCGTCGATGGGTCCTCGACCTCCAAAAGGGCCGGCGCCGGCATAGTCCTTCAATCGCCGGAGGGCCTTGTCATTGAGCAAGCCTTGACCCTTGACTTCAAAGCATCTAACAACGAGGCCGAGTACGAACCACTGATAGCAGGGCTGAGCAGTGCAAAAATTCTAAGGGCACAGCAACTGATGGTCTTCAGCGATTCACAACTGGTGATGAGCCAGCTGAATGGAGACTACCAGGCCCGTGACGACAGGATGGCTGCCTACTTAGCCCATGCCAAGGAACTCCTATCTCAGTTCCAAAAGGCTGAAATCAGGCAGGTCGGTAGATATTCCAACTCTCATGCCGACGCACTTGCAAACTTGGCATCAGCTGTGGAGGTAGGAAAAAAGAGAACTGTCGAAGTGGAAGCACTAGAGAGACCGAGTATAGAGCTCCACCCACCTCGGCAGATCATGTGTACTGATCTCGGCCCGAGCTGGATGGACGAGTGCATCTCCTACCTCAAGAATGACCAGCTTCCCGAGGACAAGAACCAGGCCCACAAAATCAGGCTAAAAGCAGCCCGATTCTGGCTCTCTCCAGATGGCAAGCTCTACAAAAAATCCTACAATGGCCCTTACCTCCAGTGCGTTCACCCAAGCAAAGTCGAGGACTTCCTTTATGAAATCCATGTAGGGATCTGCGGCAGCCACATTGGAGGTCGGTCACTGGCTTACCGAGCTATCAGTCAGGGGTACTGGTGGCCCTATATGCAGAAGGACGCACAGGTCTATGCCAGGAAATGTGAGAAGTGCCAGAAGTTCTCTTGCTCTCTCCATCAGCCAGCACATGACCTAAGTCCTCTTTCCAGCCCCTGGCCCTTCGCCCAGTGGGGACTAGACTTGGTGGGACCTCTCCACCGAGCTCCAGGGAACAAAAGATGGTTAATAGTAGCTACTGACTATTTTACCAAGTGGATAGAAACCGAATCGTTGTCTTCCATCACCGAGAAGGATACCAAAAACTTCGTATAGAGGAATATCGTAACAAGGTTTGGAGTGCCTCGAGCCTTGGTCACGGACAACGGGACCCAGTTCGACTCCAACTTCTTCAAAAGCTTTTGTTAAGAACTTGGCATCAGGAACTACTATTCTACCCCAGCATACCCCCAGAGCAATGGACAGGCTGAAATTTCTAACAAGGTAGTGCTTGACGGACTCAAGAAGAGACTAGATCGAGCCAAAGGGAGATGGGTAGAAGAACTTCCAAGTGTCCTCTGGGCGTACAGAACTACCCCAAGACGCTCGACCTCGGCTAAGCCCTTCTCCCTGGCCTACGGGATGGAAGTCATGATACCACTTGAGGTCGGCTTACCAACCCTCAGGTCGGAACTATTTGATCAAGGCCGAAACGATACGAACCTCGCCACAGAGCTCGACTTAGTTGAAGAGTGGAGGGAGTCAGCAGCCATTCGCCTCACCTCTTATCAGCAACAGTTGGCCAGGGGTTACAATCTAAAGGTCAAAAAAAGAAAGTTCTCCCCTGGGGAACTGGTCTTGAAGAAGACACTTCCAGCAGACAAAAATCCCAGCGAAGGAAAGTTTGCACCGAACTGGCATGGGCCATTCAAAGTGACTTCATTAGCTGGACAGTCCACATATAAGCTTGAGGACATGGAGGGTAGAGAGCTACCACGTCCATGGGATGTCACGCACCTCAAGAAATACTACTTTTGAGATGTACTCGCATTTTGGAAGTTAATGAAATTGACCTTTTTTATGGAATGCATCTCTACTCTCAAATCTGGTCAAGTTATTGAACTCGGCACATACACACAGCTCGGTCATAAAATCAGCTTGCTTTGTGGCTCGGTCACAGGACCTGCTACTCAGCTCGGTTACAAACCAGCTTTCATTCCGGCTCGGTCACGGGACGTGCCAATCAGTTCAGTCACAAAGATCAGCTACTTTGGCCCGGTCATTGGACCGGTCGTGAGTTCTGGTCAAACACTTCGCTATGGTCATAGGACCAAGCACATTTTCTTGAACCAAGATCAACGCTTGTTATGGTTACAGAACCTAACAGCACCTCATCTTGTAAAGCTTAGAACGATTAAGTTCGATCACGGCGCCGAGCTCAGTTACTTGTCTTCCTTTTATCTTATTTTCCTGTTATTTATCGTTGGTTACAAAGCCAGGCACATAAAAAGAGCAAGGAAAGTGGAAAAGACATTCATCACACTGTATAAAGATTGGAGCAAACAAAGGAGTTCCATTCATCCAAAATTATGCACAACTTCATTCACCATTCAGAAAAGTACATACATCAAATCAAAAATAAAAATCTCCCCAAAGGGCACAGGAAAATAAAAAGAAGAACATCATGGCAGCTGATCTATGTCAATGATAGACACATCTTCAACTTCACCATCGCTAGTAGGAGCAGGAGGGACCTCCGCAACATCGGGCCCGAGATCGGCAGAGGTGGTCTGTGCAGCTGGAACTTGGAGAGTCACTTGAAGTTCTGAGACCTGGGGCTCGTCAACTGGATGGTCAAGAGGAGCCTCGGTGAGTGAAGGGGCTGGCGATTCGGGCTCGGCACGAGGGAGCTTGGGCAGATTCTGGCGGATGGGGTGATCCTCGGGGACCCCCATTTCTCTAAGCACCTCCAGAACTCCCATTTCAAAAAGCTCATCTCCCAGCGGCACGAGTTGATCTTCATACTCCTTGGTCGCCTGGGCCACCCCTTTTCAGAAGGAGGCCTCGATCTCTGCTTGCCGGGAAGCCTCGAGCTCAGCCCTCAGTTTGGCTGAGGTCTCCTGCTCGGCTTTCAGCGAAGCTTCCATCTCGGCTTTTTCCTTCCTCAAGGCCTCCATCTCGGTCTCCATCTGTTTGGCCCTCTTCTCCATCTTGTACGCCTCAGCCTGGAGCCCATAGTTCTCGGCACTTTTCTTTGTGATCTCCTCCATGGCTGCCTCATTTTCTGTGTTCAGCTTGGCGTATTCTTCCCGAGATCTCCTCAACTCGTCCGAGCTCCCTTCCAGAGCCGTTGCGAGCTTCTGTTTATCAACCTGCAGGGATCGGATCACAGCACTGCTCTGGCGGGATTTTTCCAATGCCGCTTGAGATCTCTGCACGATCTGCACAACGAAACAAAGGTTATCATCACACAGCATGTTTGCAAAATCATATGAACTAAGTATTCCTCACCAGCATGGCCGATGAAAGGTTGGCCTGGTGAAGTGCGCCCTCCTCCATTCTCATGAACCGGTTGATGTCTGCCGGGAGCGCACATGCCTCAGCCAGCACGGCTGCCACTGCCGGGCAACCTTGCAAATGATGTCCCGAGATCAGCGGCGTCCCTGGCCTTAAAAGGAAAGATGGCCTCCACGGCTCCACCACGGGGGCGCGGGGCACCAAGGGCCGGACAGGGTCCTACCGAGATGAATCCTCTCCTCTAGGCATCACCGGCACCCTCTCCTCCCGCCTTTCTCGGCGGACCAGGGGCCGCTCCTCCTCCCTCGGCTCCTCCTCCACCTCCTCTCGCTGCCTCGGCTCTCTCCTCTCCTCCGCCGAAATTGACCGAGAAGCCCTTTCCTTCCAAGATCTGGTCTGGCGTGGCTCTTCTCCCCACGCCTTCTTCGTCTGCCTCTCCTCCCTCGCCACGATGGAGTCATCTCGGGAGGAGTCGGAAGGGGGAGCCTTATCGGCATCCCTAGAGGAGGAACCAGCGGACCTCGAGGACGAAGAGGCCCGCTTGCCCAGGAGCTTCTCCCGGAGGTTGGTGATAGGCAAATCTTGACGACCCCTATCCATCTCGAGACCGGGCTGGTGCTCCTCGGTCGCTTCGTCCGAATCGGTAAGGGGAGAGATCGGCCGCTGCTGCCCAACCACCTCTGGTGCGTAGCTAGGCCCCACCTCAATGTGCTCGCCCCTTGCCTTTTGCCGAAATGTCTATACCTCGGCAGGTACCCTATGAGGCACCAGGCAGACCTGCCTTTGTGCCCCTGGTAGTGTTGGACGGTGTCAAACCAACCTCCGTTCTTCTTCCAACCGTCGTGTAAGGCCGCCTGTCTCCTCTCACTAAGACCTGCACATACAGACCAGCATACGTCAGTTCGGCAGACAAATAAAGAGATAAGAAGTCAAGCTGTTTGAGCTCGATGTTTTACCCGGTACCTTCTCTCTGCCTCGGTTTCTTCCTCACCGAACTCCCAGTTGCCGGTAATGAACAACCTGTCACTCCCGGCGTGGCGCATTGAGTCCTTCAGGGCAGTAACGAAGGGGACCATCTTTGGTTTACCCCGGAGGTAATAACAGTCGTCGAGCTCCCCGATAGACTTGCAAATGTCATACGCTTCCTCGATGTCATGGATACCGAGGTGGATACCTAATAGCCTATTCAGCGCTACTGTCCCCATTATGATTTTATAGTTATTTGGCATTAATTGACAGGGGGCAAGGTGCCACATCGCCAGACATCGCCTGAGTAGTGGGTGGACGGGGAACCTTACTCCCCCCTCAACTACTGAGACCAATGGGAAGGGCATCGCCCCGTCTCGGTAGACGAAACCGTCCCACAGGTCCTTCGGATCGTCCAGCCTGATCTGGACGTCGTCCGGGATGCTATAGGTCTCCCTAAACCTAAATATGGCCTCGGGGGTGTCGACTAGGCAGCGGTAAACTCCTTTTCCCATGTTTTGAGGACTGTAAGATGGGTAACGAAAGAAAAAACCCTGACTGAAGGAGAAATTGGAAAAGAGGTACTGAAGGGGAAAGATAAGGGAAGAAGAAGACTTACAGAAAGCAAGAAGCAGAAGGGCAGAAGGGTAAGGAAGATACAGAGGTGGTCTAAGAATCGTACGAGCAGAGTCTCCCCCAGATTCAGAATGCCAAAGTAGACGAAGGAAGAAGAAGAGCGCTGCTTTTATAGAGCAGCAGGACGGCTTCTCGAAAACCGAGGGCACGCCCTCATCACGCCGCCTCAAAAGGAGCGCACGTCGCTTCGGGATACCGTACTGCAAGCCAGATGATGCCACGTGTCAACAGCATTGCGGTTTCCGCAGTAAACGCCGTCAAAGTTATTAATTACCTCGGGCAGACGCAACGATTTTGGCGCCTCCTGGCAGACAGGCTGGCGACGGAGTGATTAAACCCTTAAATGAAGTCATGATGAGACCTCGACACCAGCGGCCGATTACAAAAGACAGTGTGCGAGCTCGGTATTCATATAAGCTTCCACGTTTCTAGCTCTCGACCTCAATCCAGCCCCAAGTCTGATGAGGTCAACAGCTAGGGGGCAATTGTGTGGTGTGATTATCTAATACCGAGGTGATCTTCGACCTTAACACTGAAATGCCAATTAGGGGTTGCATCGACCTCATTCAACCCAGTTCGGCAATATGTCAACTGGCATCGAGTTGGAGTTGGACTCGGTAAGTGTACCGGCCTCGCTCTTTCTGGGCTCTGCCTCGAGCGTCTCGGTACCAATACCCGACCTCAAGCAACCCTAATCTCGGTGATATCCATCTCGGTCCATTCGACCGAGATGGGCACTGTCCTTCTAAAATCTCTATTATGAGATGGGACGGCTACATTGCAGAGTCCCCCTGACAGATAGGGTGGCCGCCGAATACTGATAAGGGACGTTCGCTATCACCTCCACATTTATGTGAGGGATTTGAGGAGACATCCGATGGGACAAATATCCTCACCTACCCCCACTAAGGATCCTAGGAGTGGACTGATGGGACAAGTATCCCCACCTACCTCCACTATGGAACCTTCTACTCCCTCCTACATATACCTGCATGGTATCCCATAACAGGTACGCAAGATACATAGCCTGCACTTTGCTATTTTGCTCATCTTCCCCCTCACTTCACCCTAGTTCAGTGACTGCACTAACTCAGGCGTCGGAGTGCCTTTGGCTGACAGCAGCCTTGGGCCCTGACCTCTGTTTTCTCTTCCCTTTCAGGTTCTGATCATCAAAGACGTTTCTACTCAGCTAAACAACTTATCCGTAAACTCTAATCATCATCTAAATCAAGTCCGTAATTTTTAGGCAGGCACAGTAATCATTTGAAGAATCAAATCATGAACCAGAATCTAATACACTATAGAGAATCCACTGGCAATAGTAGTCTTTCAAACCAACTCATCCCAAATGCTTCTACCCTTTCAAGTTATATGGCAACAAAGTCCACTGCAATCATTTCTACTTTGGGATATTTTGTTTATCCATTTGCAGTTTTGACACTGGATGCTGACTTGCAACAGTTGAGAGTAGAAAGATCCCCTTCTTTTGTTGTGTGTGCCTATTTAGTGCTTATGGTTTAAAAATGCACCTTTGACGTTAATTTTTAACTAATAATAGTATGAATTCTCTGTATTCAATTTTATATATTTTAACGTAAACAAAAAGGCCCTTGGTCTTACTGGATCACTTATCTCGATCACAATAGTAATTCCCATGACTAAGACTTCAGAGTGAAATTTTCTTCTAAAGCTAATCAAAACAGATGGCTGTTTAGCTCTCTCTTTCCAAGTATTTAGAGCAGAAGGCTGGTCTGGTCCTGTTAGCCTGAAATCACTACTTGTGGGGTTTCGATTTCAACTGTGGACCCTTCAAACACTTCAAAATAGACAGATTTTCAAAGAAGTGGACGTTTAGTGAAATTGCAAGTATGGTTTGACTAAAATGAACCAGTTGTTGGATCATGTTTGGTTGAATCTTGACCTTGTGCCATGAATGCTTCAATTTTAGTACCATAGCTACCAAGTTTTTGTGGAGGTCTTGAGTTTTTATAGGCCTGGATTAGTTTGTTCCAGAATATGTTTTGATGAGTATTAGGAGTGTCTTGGGCTGGGCCAAAGTCATTACAAGCCTAGCAGGTTATCTATAGGTCTGGCCTTGCCATGCAGACCTCAGTATCTGATTCAGACCCAAGATCAGCCATCAGGAGTCAGGACAATGCTTGAGGGGTGCAGACCTGAATGGGTAGTTTGGTTTTTAGGGATAAATGGAGAATCTTTATATGGATTTTGAGGGTGGACTCATGATTTTTATTGGATTTTTTAAAGTGGATCTAAAATTTACATTTAGGTTTTGAAAGTGTACCCGGTTTGACGTGCGACCGCACCCACATGCCCACACTTGGATCCGTCCCTGACGGTCATTAAGTAACCTTTAAGTTCCGGCCATTTCTTTCTTTCAGCATTAAACAACATCGTGAAAAGATGCCAAAAGATAACATCATTTACAAAGAAAGAGGTTAAGCTCCACACCTCAAACAGACAAAACAAAGAACCCGGTAAGCACCACACTTTGCTAGAAAACGACACCATGGAGCACACAAGAACTCACAATGCAAAAGACAGAAGACCCAAAAAAACAAAAACAGAGATCAACCGATTCTTCAAACCTTTCTCAGAGAAGGCATAAATTAAAAATATCTTCCACACCATACGTCTTCTCCTGTGTCAATACTTTTTTAAAAATAGAAAACCAGCCTCCACCACTGGGGCCAGGCCCCTCCAAACAAAAGAAAAAGCGGGCCTGTCGACAGGCAGATCACTATCTAATTTTTCACTTATGTTGCAAGGAGATGCTATTTTCTTCTTTCTTTGTTGGTATTTATGTGCATGATTACAAATCCTGGGACTCTTTTTTTTTTTTTGGCTTTTTTATAGCTACAAATCCTACCAATGCAAACCCTAGAAATCAATTCAGTTGGGTCCATAGTGAACAAGGTTACATGCTAAACCAATGCTTTGATTTTTCTTTTATGGCTGGCCCACCCATTTCACGGTCTACATTGCATGACTATTTTTTTTGGTAACCCTGTCAATGGAGCTGGGACCCAAGTGAGGGCCTACATACGCATGGAAAGACCATCCACTCAAGTGGAAAAGGAGCCCGCACATGCGGAAAGAGAGCTCACACAAGTGAAAAGGAAAGCCCGCACACATGAAAAGAGAGACGTACTCGGATTTGAATCCTAAGCAGCCAGGTGACAACTGCCACTCCTTACCTCCTTTCTCGGTTGCATGTCTAGTTGGTTGATAACTTTAGCATGGCCCGAGATAAAAGGCATCTCGTTCCGAAGTTATCACATATGGTGCCAAAATAAGATGTCTATTGTTGAATGCTTGCTTAGGAAATGCAACTTTGGGTCTTGTTTACTGAGGTGAGACATTTGGCCCATGGTGATGATGGAGAAGATAGAATAGAATCCATTAAAGTGGCTCCGGGGAGGTCTAGTCAGTATTTTTTAGTGACCTAGAGGAGAGACTATGAACCCATCTGAATACACTTTAAAGCCTAGTAACCGTTAGGTGCCCAGTGGGGATGTGCTGCTAGCAAAGGGGCTAAAGAGTATATAAAGGTGAACAGAAGAAATGGCCCAATGTGGAGGCATCGAGTACCAAATTGCGGTGGAATCCCAAGTGGATTATTCATGTTCGTGGGGTCTTGATGCAAGCTCAAAAAACCAAATATTTCACATTTAACATAGCTCCACACATGACACAACCCCGAGTGTAGCACAGTTAGGTATGACCACGGCTCAGGAATCCGAGGTTGCGGTTTCAAACTCGCTCTATCTCCCTGTGGCCACTTGCCCTGGCAAAAGTCTTATTTACCCGGTGTGTAGAGAAGGTAGGGACTTCACATGCTAGGGGGAGTAGTTGGTTCTCGAAAAGGCCAAACACCCTCGTCAGCCGAAAAAAAAATTGCTCCACATAATTACATTATTCCAGAGTTATTACAACTTCCAGCAACTATATAGAACAATCAGCAAAGCTACAATTAGAATTCTAGCACCCCCTAATTGCACAAACCAGCTTAAAACATGGGGACTGATGGCAACCAGAAACGTTTTTCTCCACCACTTAATTCTTGTAAACTCTGTCCAGAGCTGATTTAAATTAACACAACCAAGGATGTGAGGGGATGGTACTTCTAACCCCTTAATATGAAATGACTTTTATTAAACAAGTGAAAAAACTACTTCAAATATTTTGAAGAAAAATGCAAAACATACAGAAACAGTATCCAATGTAAGAGCAATCCAATCACACAGGCACAAACATCTGGAAAAGGATTAAAAATGGTGGAGAAAATGTGTGAATTATGTCATTCGTTAGCAAGATCATAAACCCATCATCCAGTGCTTCAAACCAAAACCAAGGGTCTGACACCCAGAATTTCTAAAATACAAAACTTTTGTTTCCAAAGAAAAAGTCATAGGAATAGGGATCCAATCTCGAATAATATTTTTTAATATGCAGCTTAATTATAAGATCTAAACTATATCACAGCCTTTAATCCTTCTCAAGATGATTTCAACTTGCCCCTCCGTTGCTGAGAATGGACTCTATTAATCATTAGGATAGATTTTGAAATTAAGCTTCTTGAGGGAAGCTTCCATGTTTGCACTTGCATAAAAAGCTTCAGATCACATAGAATGAGCATATTTTACTTAGAGATGTTTTTCACTACATTTTTTTGAAGAATGAAAAAATATATATTCTTTCAAAAAGGTCGAAATACTGCAATATCAAAAAGTGAACTTATTTTTCTTGTTTTTGCTAAGTTAAAAAAAGCTCTTTTTTACAAATTTGGAGGGTCCAGATTTGGATGACTCAAGTTCTTCCAATTCTTGGCCATGATTGAATCAGGGGACAGGTCCCATTTTTCAAACCTTGGTTTGGATTATTCAAACATAAGCCCACTTGTACATCAATGCTCGATGAAATTATGCATATTTAGAGTCCAGGATCAAACAGTTCCCTTTCTTGGTAGATAAATAATTCCTTTTGCTACACAACCCTAACAATGCAAACACAACATCCACTTGCATATTACTGGTTACAGGTACAATTGTGCAAAGTGACTTGGTGCTTGAGTGTGCATTCACGGCAGATATCTGATTGGATAGATGAAATTTGACATTTAGTGAATGCCAATCTTCCATTCTCTCTTTCTTCTTCTTCTTTTTATTTTTTGCATGGTATGATCTTCCATTCTTTCATGCTTTTGCGGATAAAATCTTTGAAAGTTCATCGTCCAAAAAATAATATTAAAAAAAAAAAAAAAAACAGAGATGTTTTCTAAGATTAAAATATTTATGTGTTTGATTTTGTTGTTTAATCATGTTATCCCTGTTTTGTTGTATTCTTCATTCCTGCTGCTTGTTGAATAAAACTCTTATCCTTCTTCCCAAGAGGGAGAGAGACCATGTATATTCAGGATCGACTTTGTGAATTCTACTCTTCTATTCATCCCTGTTTAGGCAATTATTAATAATGTGAAAGCACTATATATAAGCAATACATATAAAGAATCCATCGATAATATATGATGTGAAAGTGGATTTTTTCTCAAGTATTATTTGGTCATACTATTTCACTTGAAATAAATATCCAACCACCGTTTGTTCTTGCCGATTCACTGATAAAAATACACAAATGAATAGCAGGTTTGGCATTTGGTTCTGTATGTTTATGTAAGTTTACACAGGCATTAATGAAGGCGAGACAAGCTGCTGCCTAACAAAGGAAACCAAGTCAGAGTCAAATCAATCCATAAATACAATTTGGCACCTGCCCCCTCGATGATTCACCAGTCAATGCCCAATTCCTTAGAGAGGAAGAGCTTGTCGATGTATTGAATGACTGGAGCTGATGCAGAGATGTAGCTTTGCATTTGAATCCTTGCTGATTCCTCTGAAAGCATCAAAATAATACCAATGGTAAAAATGCATGTGGAATGTGAGTGACTGCCTATGTTAGCAGAGTCGGTTCGCAATAAAACTGCTATCAGATCACAATTCAAAAGGACCTGAATTGACTGGATACCCAGCTGGGTCAGGTTGACTTAAAGAATAAGCCCAGGTTGACTAAAAAAATGAGTGTCAATATCACTGTATGTCATTTCTGAAGTATCATCTGTATAAATTATTTAAAAGAAACAGCGATATCACTGTATGTCATTTCTGAAGTATCATCTGTATAAATTATTTAAAAGAAACAGCATTATATGTATACAAACGTCGTCACCACAAGCTTTGTGGACCACCTCAAGGGTCAACCTATAACCAATCCAACCCCCTCAAAACTCATTATTCGCCAAACTCCCGATGCCCTGAAAATCAGCTTAGTTATATCATCCTATTATGAACTGTCATGCCCCAAAGATGAAATCGGTGGAAAAATATGAAAGTTGAGGTATTTTAATCCATTTGAGTAACAATTGAACAGGTATCAATTTGGTACCAATTCACTTGAGGAGGTTGGATTGATCATAGGGGGGTCCAGGCTCAGTAACAAACGATGGTTAACATATAGCAAAAAAAATACCTCTAGGACCTTAAATTATATGGTAAAGTTTTTGTGGATGTTCGATTCAATCAACTTTTAAGTATGGATCACATCTAAATTTAAATGTCTCCTGTTCAAAATCAGACCTAAAGTCCTAAACCCTCTTTTCATTGAATTGAAGACCCCAGCTATTGATATTGGTTAACATCACTCTCCACAGCTGGAACTGTTTCTTCACAGCTTTCGTTGGAAAGATGAAAATAGCCATTTTACATCAACAGGTGAAATAGCAGGAAGGAAATGCCGAGAATGATGGAAAGGCTAACCACCTTATCCAAGGTTGTCATATGCACCAAACAAATTGGATTGACACTATATAGTTGATGGTTTATAGAGCATTAAAGCATCACCACATCCCAAAACCAAAAACAACCAAATACAAGCACTCACCATCTTCATTTAGCTTCTTCAAGAGCTGTGCTCTGGTTGGAAGGGCATACATTCCTGCAGCAACAGCTTTCCTGATAGCCCATCCATGATGTGGTGCAAAGACCTGTGCATAAGCCACTGAAGCTGGAGATTTGAGGGAACTCTCCCTGCCAATTAAAATTCATGTCTGGCATCAATCACAGATGATTAACACAGAGTGAGCTGCGACAGCTAAATACACTTATCACCAATGGTGGCACTAATAGTACAAAATGAATACCTCCCAATGTCATAAACATGTGGTTCAAAACAGTTTTAGGGATCACATTTTTTTAAGTCTGTATCAATAATGGTATAAATATATGATCAACAAGTTTGCAACCATGGCATATGTTAAAACCAAAAAGCTCCCTGGAAGAGGAATATAGTACATTCCTCCCGATGGAGAATCATCGGATGCGGCAGATTTCTTTTTACTACATTAATTGACCTCAATTCAACTCCGTGAGAAATGGAAGCAAAAAACAAGTCATTTTGAAAAATTTGTCATGCAATTTACTTGGGAGGATCAAGAAAATGCAAAACGAGGATGAGAGAAATCTTGCAGGCAGCCTGCCATGTTGTGACAGTGTCTACTGCCCACAAAGAGCTCCCTTGGGATAGGTAGGCTTTGGATTTTGCTCAAAGCAGAGATTACAGCTTCTCAAATGGCAAAGGATGCATTCACACATGGACAACATGGCCACTATGCCGTGGCCATTCTCAACATAATCACTATGCAAACACCTCCCAAGTCAATAGAATCACTATGCTTCTCAAACATTTGAACCAAACGAAAATAGAGGAAGAGTTGGACACATACTCTGATGCAAGAATTTGCTCAAAAAGTACCCTAACCATGTCAAGTCCCCTCTTCACTCTGAGAAGGTTGCGTGAATGACTACCAGCTTTTCTCACAGACCCTTGTCCAATATCATGATCAAGCAAGGATTTTAGTGTACCAATTGAGTTAGCCGCTTTTGTGAGGTCATCAACCTGTTTCCACAAGGAGGGGAAGAAAAGCAAAGAACCAATAAATTAGCAACCACAAGGCTGAAAAACACATTTAAAAACAAAAGAGAGAAAGAAAGAAAGAACCCCGATGCAATCCTCGGGTTAGGATGCAAGTGCTGGGTCACAATTAGGGTTCCGAATAACAATCACTCGAAGAAGAAACAGTTTCCAATGAAAAATCCACAGAGGGAATTCTATTAATCAATTCAATTCTCTAAGATTACCAATCTCTACAATGTTATATTTATAAGAAAAGAAACTAAAGCACTAAGAAAGCTTTCCTAATCAAACTAAGAACCATGACATATTATTGCTCCTGCATCAAACCCACCAACTATAAACCCAACATACAAAAGAGCCAGTGAATAAGAAAACCACATCTAAAATCCATGACATGTCTGATCCAATAGAGAAATGCATAAAATGGGACCATTAAAAATGTAAAATGGACATTGGTTTGATTATTCAGGCAAAGCAGACAGTTGTCCACTCATTCTGCATTTGAGACACATAAGTGGGGCTGCTACTTTTCCACATGTCCCCCCAAAACCAATTTTGGCAATCAGTGTTCATATGATTGGAAATGGAATAAATAATAAAAAAAAATCTCATGTTTGGGAATTGATTTAAATGCACAGCAATCTAATTCAACCAAATCACTCAAACCACGTCCAGTTTTGAGCATGAGCCTTGCAAAGGTATGCAATCTGATTCTACAAGGCTTATATCAATGGCACCAAAAGTGATGACTTTAAAGTGAAAGATATACAAAGAGTCATCAATCTCTGCTTTGATAGTAATTGATTACCCTGATAAACCATACAAATAGGAAAGTGATGGCCCCATCTAGAACTAGACCTTATACCCTGCTCTCTTCATCTCTTCTTTAATACTCCTTTGATTGAAGGGAAACAACCAACCCCAGCAAGATTTGAAATTTCAGATCGAATGAAAAGGAGGAGATGAGGAATTAGGGTTAGGGTTAGGGTTAGGGTTAGGTACCTTAGCGACGTAGTCCATCTCAGCGAACTTGAAAGCGATGCCGAGGCAGCCAAAGAGGACGGAGACGTGAGAACAGGCGGCGGAGAAAGGTGCGACCTCTACTTTTACTTCTGGGTTTTGGGAATTAACGGCCGCTGCGAGATCTTTGAACGATGCCGCGATCTTTCTCAGAGGCTTTTCTCCGTCCGCCATTAGAGAGAAGCGAGGGAGCTTCTTTTCCTGTGGCTCGCCCTATCTCCTATCCCTCTGCCTCTCTCTTCTTGGGTCGGTTACTTCCTCTTTTTTTTTTTTTAACTTCTCCAGCAGGGCTGGAAATCCGTGGACTCTGGATCCTCTTTTGCACATATGTAATGCTTTTTCTAAACTCCATTTGGGCCCACATAAGGGTCATCCAGACCATTCAAAATGATTCTCATCCCATCCGATGGTATATATAGTAGTTTCAGCTTAAAAGGAATGGTTCAAACCATGATATTGACCACCTTAACAGAAATGTGATTTAAACCGTCTGCAGCAGCGATGTCATGCGAGCACATAATCATATTTTTGTTATGCGCTCAATTGGACGGTGGGATCCACTCTTTTTGAGCTGAAACGTGAGGATATTTCGTTTGCAGGTTATGAGATTAATCTTGGACAATTTGGATGATTTCTAGTGAGCTTAGACATATAGAAAAGTGTTATATATTATTATGTATTAGTTGTGGCGGAGGATGCAGGAATATATACTTTCAAGGACTTCGATTGATCTCGCCACATTGATATTCATCAAATAATTGGCTCCATTATGTTGCGTAGGCTATATGAACTTTGTTTATCCATTATGATCTATTAACAGCCAAATCCTCAACATGTTGTTGGTAAATCAGAGAAACTTTAAATCTTAAAAATGTGATTGACTAAATGAATTTTAAAAATATATTAAAAAAAAACCTCAAAACAATATAACTATCCCTCGTGAATTTTGTAAATCCCTCGAAGAATTGATGATCTCTCGAGATTTAGTTGCCAAACGCTACCTTACTTTTTGGATGTGTGAAACAAGGTTTTTTTCCTTTTTTTTTTTTCCATGATAAAATAAGCGTTGAACAGGAGGCCACCTTTTTATCACAACTAGTAATCCTTGAAGTTGAGTGCGTTGATTTTATTCAAAAAGAAAAGTGAAATACCTAACTATCCCCCAAAAAAAATTTTGGCACAAAAAAACTTACACCAGGAAACAAAAAAAGATGCAATCCACGCAAAATAAAGTCCAAAGTTGTACAAATGCGTCCCAAGGCTATAACCCAGTTAAATGGGTAATTTAATTATTAGTTTGCATGCATTTAGCAACCTATTACCTAAAGCTGCACTTCTTTTGTTATTTACAATCTGCAATTATCAATTACTGATAAAGAGTTGTGCAGCTGATGGGTGTTTTACGTTTGCTGCTCACTTGGTGGCTAAATTTAGTTTTGAGAGTAGAGTTGAATCACGATGGTGTGGTAGCCCTGCTTCATGGTTGTCCCGAGGCTTGTTTAGTTGTTTGTTTTATTGTTCCTTCTTGGTTTCTTAGATGAAAATTCTCTTTTCACCATAAAAAAAAAAAAGAAGAAGTATACAATAAATTGAGAGTTACAATTTCTCAATGCTAAAAGGGGCTACTGATTGCAGAGTTGAGTTGATGTCACTCAATATGTGTCTCTACCATGGTACTATATTCCGGTCGGGTGGACTCAAGCGAGTTGAGCCAGTACCGGTTAGGACCAGAGTTCGGTCAGGCACCAGCACAAGGCAAGGAATGTTCCGGAAAAAAATTGATACATCTATACACCCTTAGGGCCCGTTTGGATGTATGGTGAATTGAAGTATGGTGAGGTGAAGCATCAAATCAAGAGAGAATAAAATATAAGATGTTATGATGGTGTTTTATTTTTAGTTGTTTGGTATGGAATCTTTTTGACTTTTTTTATAGAAAAGTGGAACTTTTTTGTCTTTTAGTGGAACAAGGAGGTTGCTTTTTTGTTTTTTTTTTAAAAAGATGGAGGGAATTTTGAAATTGTGTACTTTTGATATGACTCATTGTCTTTTCTTGTCTGGATAAAGGAGGCTTTACTTCACCTCACCTCACTTCACCACACATCCAAAAACGCCCTTATAAAAGAGACGAAATGTGCTGCTTATTTCGTTCCTCTAAACATTTCAAATGGACTCTACCGGCATGGATCATGACTCATGAGCAGTGGCTTAACTGGTGGAGGACATCTGTTGGGCTGCATCAAAGAAGCAAAAGAAAATCCTTTCAAAAAATGTAGTTTCAACTTCACTTCGTCGCTCATCTCCATCTCAAAAAAAAAAACCCTCTTGTCCTCCTCTCCCCATCTTTCCAAAATAATCTAAAGCCGAAAGGTAAGATTTCTTTTATTGAAACTCGTTTTTGTTGTATTTAATTAAATTTTCACATAGCTACCACAAAGTGTTGTAGCTCAACCAGTTGAAGTGTAATGACATCACTTTCAGTTCTAGAGTTTAAATCCCGGCCATTGTGCTTTCATGTTTTTATTAAAATAACCTCTTTTCTTTTTAACTGTTTTTCTACCGAATAAGATAATTTGTCCTTTAAATCTTGAGGACCAAAAACAAAAGGCTATGACGATTCGAATGGCCAGATAATACATATTTTCTACCACATCCAAGCCTTTCAATCGATATAGTCTCTAAGTCTTTCATGCAGCTACGTGGGCCTTTCGAAAGTAACTCGAGTAAGTGAAATTTGCTTAGCTTAAATAAAATTTACTTTTATCATTATCCATAAAAACTAATAATGATATGTTACACCGTCACCTATCATCACTCTATCACAATATAACATCGCTATATTTCGATTGGATACTTGTTAAATAGCTCTATTTTTATATTTTTTACTAATTTTTCTTCTTTTTTTTTATATTTTTCTAAGATTTTAAGATTTCTTGATAATTTTTAGAACCGGCACGAGCAGCACTAACTTGTCCCCATCTGGACCTGCATAAAATCCGACACCGAAATTTAAAATTATAGTCTCAACCATTCAAAAGCCGTGGGGCAAGATCACAGAGTTGATGGGGAGCGTCAACGACAACACAACTCCGGCGTAGTGATTTTTGGTTTTTTTGCGTGACCCGGATTGGGGATGTTTTCTTTGGCCATGTATCTGGCTTTAGTTTGTGGTTGCATAGCTTCTTTTATTTCCAAGATGAGTTTGTTATATAATAGGAATCCAGCCTAACTTAGTGTGCAAGGAGGTTTATTCCATACTCGAATTTAGACGACCATTATTATTCCTTTTCCATCTAGATCCTATCATTATCTTTTATTTTCTTTTTTTTTGCTTGATGGCCTAGTGGCCGGGATATGATAAGAAAAGCTACCACTTCAGGGTTCGAACCTTGAAGGGAGTTGTAGGAGGCCAGTGTGCTATCTGATAGCGTAGATTTATATGCCCAAATCTCCACCTCAGCACAATCCATCAGATTCTGTAAATTAGCATTCTTTTTTAGTAACTGTATAGATTCTTTCAATCTCTTTTGATTTGTATCTATCACATTGTAATCCAACACAAATAGAAAATTTATATAATAGAGGTCATCTCTCCACTCTGAGTACGAAGGAGTAATTTCCGCAAATCCTCTTCTTTACTGTTTCATGGTATAAGAGCCCTACAATGACTCACGTCTGTTTCTCCTCTTTGATCCTATCATTCAACAACCATAGCCTCCTCTGCTTCTTCTTCCTCTTTCCCGCTCACAGTAACTCTTCCCATCACAAACATTACCAATTTTGTCTCCATTGAATTGGATGGCACCAACTATTTAGTCAGGAAATACCAGATGGAATCTATCTTCAAAAATACTGGTCTCATGTGCTACGTTGATGGTACTAAGTCAGCACCTCCTGCCAACATCTCTATAGATAGCATCACGACACCAAATCCAGCCCTTGAAGGATGGACTCGCACTGATCAATTTGTCATCAGCTGCATCAATGCCACTGTAAGATCCCGGCCCCACTATGATATTTTATTATATTTTTAATTAGAATATTATTATTATTTTAATTAAATGTATTCTAGTTATTTAAGTGGGTAGGATTAATTGGGACACACGATAGATTAGATGCTTGGATCGGTGAGTTGGGTTAATGGGTAGATGACCTGACCCGTAGTTTGACCCAATAACTTAAGCCCATAAGATCCCCTTTTTAACCTAATCTCTATTTTAAGAACTGCACGTTCTTATCTCCCTCTTTCGTCTGCAACTCTTCCCGTTTCATCTTCTTCCTCCTTCAGCTTCCCAAACCATTTCAGCTTTAGGATCCAGCCATCAGAACCAAGATCAGAGGACACCACCGTTATTGTCTCGACTTTCTCATCTCAGGTAACCCTCTCCTCAAATCATTAGGAATAGATCTATATTCTTGGGTTTTATCTTCTTTTTCTTCTAATGGTAGATCTGGTTGAGAGAACCATAGATCTGATCACATGGGTATTTCTTTCCCATCTCTTATGTCAGATTGGTGTTGGGATTGTGATCGAGCGCCGTGGTAATCTTGGATTGGGTATTGGCTAGGATCTGTCGTTTTCTTTTTCAACCCCGGTAAAAGGCAAGTACTTAACCATAATCTGTGAATTTAATAAATGTGTTTGTCATTGATTCCATTGTTGTGCATATAGGAACCCTTTTTAATGCCCTTTTTATGATTTAATTGTTTTTGCGATCAAAGGTTTTGGGGATGACCCAATTGATTCGATTTTCTAATATCGATGTTACTGTTGCTACTGTTACAAATGGCTGTTTCCAGCAGCACTTTCGTTTGGATTTCAAAACCATCGTAGACTTGTGGTTAGGGATTTAGACCATTATTTCAAGTGTCCTTCATGGGCATCCAGAATCACATACACCAGAGAAAGACTTGTAACAGGGAACGCACCACGCAGTTGGGACTGTCTGTGCGTTGACGGTGGGACCAGGTGGGCCACTTGACGGTAGATCTGATCCGTGGATCCGGCAGAGGACCCACGGGCGACCTTAGGGGTGTTGGACCGATGAGGAGTGGGTCCCATCCGACCCACCATCGAATGATTTTGAAACTTGGGGCGTGAGTCACTCTGTAGATGATTTCTTGTATTTAATCAGATTGTGGGACCCAATGATTGATCGGATCACAGATCTGGCCCGATCATATGACCGTACATGGTGAGGCGATCCTAGAGATCATACCCATCTTGGGTTCTTGAGCAGTGGGGCCCACTCTTTCAAACTGATATGCAGGCGTGGTTCTGCATATTTGGGTTACTTCATGTATTTAATCATGTGGTGGGACCAAGAGATGGAACTTGATGATTGATCCGGACCAAAGACTTATTAGTGGGGTCCTGGGCGACACTGAAAATTATCTTCATCAATGGTGTTGATGGATGGGGTTCACAATCCCAGTAGTCTAATGCTGCTGGCGTCGGACACTATTACAGAATGGGTTCTGTGTTAGAGTTGAGGATGAGGTGATTGTTGCTTGCATAGGAAGGAGATGAAAGGTGACCTGTTGACCTGAGGGCATGTGACCTGTAACCTGTCATGGATTGGAATAAAGAAAGAGAGAATGGGATGACCTGGCTACTTGATAAGGATGGGAATAATAAAGTAGTGGTGTGATGATGTAATCCCATTTGACTCTTATAGTGTGGTGAAGTTATTTACATTGCCCCCTTTGGTTTTCTAAAAATTAGAAACAAGGGCCCTAGTTGTTTTATAAATTCAAATTAGACCTTTGGCTTATTTTGGATGTTGAAAATGTTGGGATGAAATTTTCAGGTTTTCTAAAATTATAAACTAAGATTGTGACTTATCATTATTTGCAAATTAAGATTAATTGATACCTTTGGGTTTTAATATGTTAAAATTATATTTTTATACTTTATAAGTGGATCTTTGGTTCAAGTAAATACCGTCCGGGCAAACGGTATACTATTAACATAAGGGTCAGTACTTAGTATAACCTCGGAAAAATTCTAATGGATTCGAGTTCAACCAATCTCTATTGGAAAACCCTTAATTGGGTCTATGCACCACTGATGGAGAAGAGATGCGTTGATCTTTTATATATTAGAAATTCCTGTAGTTATTGGGTACGAGACCTTATGTTTGACCTTAGGATTGCATATATGTTGGTTTAGGATGTGTATTCCTTTAGATGCATACCCTATTGTGTGTTATGGACTATAAAGTGGCTTGGCAAATTTTGTATGACGATTCGATTATGATATGGAATGTGGAAAAGCCAGCACTTTACTTTGACTTAGGATTCTTGTGTCGGAGCTTTATTATTCAGGTCTATTATGTTTATATGTTTATGTTTATGTGGGTCATTTATGGACGACTGCAGATCGATATGTGGACGGTTGATCACCGATGTGACCGGATCACTTATAATCCGCTATGAATGTGAACAGGTTATCCTGATATTTGTTTTATTTGATCGGTTTATGACCACCGACGTTGTGGACGGGCTTTCCCGATTTATTTAGGGCTGACCACCCAAAACGGGGACACTTGTCTTCGTGTGAATCATACTGCTCCATTTGCTTTATTTGGATTATTCTATACGTTCTTTTGTCATTGTCAATGTCATTACTTCGATATGATCACACTTGTCTATATTTCCTCGTTATCGTATTAAATTTCGAATTATGATTATGTTCTTGCTATTTACTTTGTAATAATTGGTGCATAGGTACCGAGCCCTACTTTACCCAGGAGACGGAGGAGGATCAAGCGTTTCAAACGTTTGAGCCAACTGACGAACCCGAGTGGGATGCCGGAGATGGCTTTGGAGCCGTCTGAGCCAGCAAACGAGAGAACTTCATCTTAGAAATTCTCTTTGAATAAACATTCTTTTAGTATTGAGACCCTTTAGAAATTATTGAATTCATTCTGCAATTTTAATTATTAATGTTTATCTGATTTTTATGTTGGGTTTCATTTATGAATCTTCAATACCAATTGAATAAAGCTTCCGTTGCATTTAATGAAATTTATTTTGACTCACCACATGTCGAAATTTTATGTGGGTCCACTTTTGGAAGCTTGTGTTGTATTAAACACAGGAATTTGAATTTTGTTTTAATTTTTCACGTTTTTCCCCATTTCTTATTTTGGGGGACGTGACAGTTGGTATCAGAGCCCAGCACGATCTTCGGATATTAAAAATGGATAGAAACATAGGACGTGGTGAGGATTACGAATTCCGTTAGACAGGCTTTACGTGCTAACTGTAAAGTCTATAGCATTGTTTGTTAGCTTGTTTCATAGAATCTAACTAATCGTTATTTTATTGTAGATCATGGCACAGCGTACGACCAGATCTCAGGACAGAGAACCGGGAAATGGATCGAATAATCCAGATGATCGTTTCAATCAACTTCTGCAAGCTTTTGTGCAAGCCCAGACTGCTCAAAATGAGCAGCAGAAAGAACGTGAGACTGAACAAGCTGCAGAAAAACAACGAGAAAGGGACGAACGAGCTGCTGAGAGAGCACAAGCAGATAGAGACAGGGCAGCATTCCAGGCTCAGATCTTAACTTTGACTGACAGAGCCGCTCAGCCAGTGCAAGTGGTCATGCCTCCCAGGGAAGTAGATCCAAATGACCTCTATGAGAAATTCAAGAAGAGGGTCCCTCCTGAGTTTCACGGGTCCGAAGATCCTATGGTAGCAGATGATTTTATTGAACAGTTGGAACAGATCTTTGCAGTCTTCAATTGCACTCAAAGGCAGCGAGTTAATTTGGCAGCTTATATGTTCAGAGGGATAGCTCTCCAATGGTGGAACTCGGTGAAGGCAGTAGTGCAAGCAGAGGCAGTGGCTGAAGAAAATGCATGGGAAACTTTCACCAAGGAGTTTATGGATAAGTTCATCCCTAAATATGTCAAGGACCAGTGGAAGCGGGATTTTCAAAACTTAGTGCAAGGTGATATGTCAGTACAGCAATATGAACAGCAGTTCACAAGATTGGCTAAGTATGCACCTACACTAGTTGTTCCAGAGGAAGAGAAGATCAGACGTTTTCTTGATGGGTTATCAGCTGATATCTACATGATGATTGGAGATAATCAACGCCCGACATTCCAAGAGGCTGTGAAAAGTGCATATTGGGCTGAGGGTGCACTAAAGAAGAAGGCAGCAGAACGGCAAGCCAAATACCAGCAACATCAATTGAAGCAATCTTCTAGTCAGGGCAACCCAAAGAAAACAAAGATTCAGGGTCAACCCTCGGTTGGTCAGAGACATCTGTGTGGAAGGTGTGGAAAGAATCACCCTACGGAGAAGTGCTACAAGGAGACAGGGGCATGTTTTCATTGTGGGCAGTTTGGCCATAGAATTCGCGATTGTCCCAGTGGTGGTAGTCAGTCGCAAGCATCCCAGTTAGCAGTTTCTCGTGCTCCTATACAGCAGCCTTGGAGGACAGCACCTCCACAAGGACCACAGCAGATTCCTCGGGCAGCACAGCAGCAAATGTACCGAGCACCCGCTCCCCAATACCAGCAATTCAGGGGTGTAGCACCACAGCAGCAAAGGCCAGTTATCGGACAGCAGAGGCCGGCTCAGGTACAGCAGAGGCCATTCCAGCAACAGAGGCAGCAGCAACCAATGGGTCAACCAAGAGCACCTAGGCCAGTGCAAGGGCAGCAGTATCCAGCTCAGCAGATGGGCAGAGTATATGCAGTTACTCATGAGGAGGCAGATGCTTCTGCAGAAGTTGTGGAAGGTATTGTCCTAATCTCAGATGTAGAAGCTAAGGCCATATTTGACCCTGGCTCTACACATTCATTTGTTTCCCATGATTTTGCTAGACATATTAATGAGGCTGTAGTGAGATTAGATGTTGCTTTAGTAGTGGGTACCCCAGTGGGCAAGCAGGTTCGTTGCCACCAATATTTTTCAAGTACCCGAGTTCAAATTGGGGAATTCATTTTACCTGCAGACCTAATTCTTTTAACGATGGCGGATTTCGATGTCATACTTGGTATGGATTGGCTAGCGACCTATAGAGCAGTGATGGACTGTTTTAATAAAACCATCAAGTTGTCGTTGCATTCGGACACTATTGAATTCGTTGGGCGAAGGAGACCGATTCGGACATGCCAAATCTCGGCATTGAAAGCAGAAAGATTATTGAAATCTGGATGTGAAGGATATTTGGCGTTTATCACGGAGGATAAACAGTCTAAAGGGGTGGAGGATATTCCAGTGGTCTGTGAGTTCCAGGATGTTTTTCCGGATGAAATTCCAGGCTTACCTCCAGTCAGGGAGATAGACTTTTCTATTGAATTGGTGCCAGGGACAGCTCCGATTTCTAAAGCTCCATATAGAATGGCTCCAGCAGAGCTCAGAGAGTTAAAAACTCAATTGCAGGAATTGTTGGATAAGGGATTTGTGAGACCAAGTGTATCACCTTGGGGTGCACCGGTCCTCTTTGTGAAAAAGAAGGATGGTTCTATGAGGATGTGTATAGATTATAGACAACTCAATCAGGTCACAATCAAGAACAAATACCCTCTCCCGAGGATTGATGAATTGTTTGACCAGCTTCAGGGAGCTGAATATTTCTCAAAAATAGACTTGAGATCCGGATATCACCAGCTCAGAGTTCGAGATCAGGACATTCAGAAGACAGCATTCAGAACAAGATATGGCCACTACGAGTTTCTAGTAATGCCATTCGGGTTAACTAATGCTCCAGGAGTATTTATGGCCTTGATGAATAAGATATTTGCTCCATTTCTTGACCAGTTCATCGTTGTTTTCATAGACGACGTGTTAGTATATTCTCGGTCTCGAGAAGATCACGAGCAGCATTTGAGGTCAGCGTTGCAGACTTTGAGAGATCATCAACTCTATGCCAAGTTGAGTAAGTGCGAATTTTGGCTTCAGGAAGTGATTTTCTTAGGTCACATCATCAGCAAGGAAGGTTTGGCAGTAGATCCAGGAAAAATTGAGGCAGTGGTCAAGTGGCAGAGACCCATGTCAGTAACAGAGATTCGTAGTTTCTTGGGTTTAGCAGGTTACTACCGGAGATTTGTGAAAGGATTTTCATCCATTGCTGCTCCATTGACCAGATTAACACGAAAAGATGAACCGTTCGTGTGGACTGACAAATGTGAAGGAAGTTTTCAGGAGTTAAAGAATAGGTTGACTACAGCTCCAGTGCTCACATTGCCTTCGGAGAATGGTAAATTTGTTATTTATACAGATGCCTCAAAAGTTGGATTGGGATGTGTACTTATGCAGGATGGGAAGGTAGTGGCTTATGGCTCTAGACAATTGAAAGAGCATGAGAAAAAGTATGCCACTCATGATTTAGAACTTGCAGCAGTGGTTATGGCATTGAAAATGTGGCGTCACTATCTCTATGGTGTCAAGTTTGAAATTCATTCAGACCACAAAAGTCTTCAATATTTGTTTACCCAGCCTGAATTGAACATGAGACAGACCCGGTGGATGGAATACATGAAGGATTTTGATTTTCCAATAAAATATCATCCCGGGAAAGCCAATGTAGTGGCTGATGCATTGAGTCGAAGGGTAGCAACTAATGCATGCTTGAGGGCAGAATGGTCTTGGGCAGAAATTTTCCTCGATTTGGGAGTATCTTTGCAGTCAATTGATGACAAGGTTATGTTAGCTAACATGTTTGTCTGGGAACCAGAGATCTTGAGCAGGATCAAAAGCAAGCAGTCAGAAGATCCAGAGCTAACCCGAGTGATTGAGCAGATTGACAGCAGACCAGACTTCAGG
This sequence comes from Umbellularia californica, assembly GCA_028538565.1. Classification (NCBI taxonomy): domain Eukaryota; kingdom Viridiplantae; phylum Streptophyta; class Magnoliopsida; order Laurales; family Lauraceae; genus Umbellularia; species Umbellularia californica. The sequence continues at coordinate 7,349,125 of JAPQWN010000006.1, read as the reverse complement.
ATAGTGGAGGGTGTGTTGTACTTTCAAGATCGGTTATGTGTGCCAAATATAGAAGAACTGAAGAATGAGATCATGACAGAAGCACATCATTCCCGTTATACTATTCATCCGGGTAGTACAAAGATGTACCAGAACCTGCGTAATCATTATTGGTGGAATAATATGAAGAAGGACGTAGCAGGATTTACTGCAAGGTGCTTAGTGTGTCAACAAGTAAAGGCAGAACGAAAGCAACCCCCGGGACTTTTAAAGCAGTTGGAAGTGCCCGATTGGAAATGGGAACACATAACAATGGATTTTATCTCCGGGTTGCCATCGATGCATAACAAAGATAGTATCTGGGTGATAGTGGACAGGTTGACAAAGGTGGCACATTTCTTACCGATGAATATGAAGACACCTCGAGATGAGTTAGCTAAAATGTATATGGATAAGGTGGTCACAATTCATGGTGTTCCCCTATCAATTGTATCAGACAGAGATCCTAGATTTTTGGGCAAATTCTGGACTGAACTTCAGGAAGCTATGGGCACGACGTTGAGTTTCAGTACAGCGTATCATCCTCAGACCGACGGACAAACTGAAAGGACTAATCAGACACTGGAGGATATGTTGCGAGCTTGCATTCTCCAATTTGGGAAGGACTGGCAGAAAAGTCTCCCATTGTGCGAGTTTGCATATAATAATAGTTATCATTCCAGTATCGGCATGGCACCATTTGAGGCGTTGTATGGACGTCGATGCAGGACCCCAATTTGTTGGGAGGAGATAGGTGTCAGGAGTTTTCATGGTCCATCTATTGTTAGTGATACCAGTGAGAAAGTGAAGCAAATCCATGATCGGTTGAAAATTGCTAGGAGCAGGCAGAAGACTTATGCAGACTTAAAGAGGAGAGATCTTCAATTCGAGATTGGTGATCATGTGTTTCTAAAGGTTTCACCAACGCGAGGAACATTGAGGTTTGGGCAGAAAGGGAAATTATCTCGGAGATATATTGGCCCATTTGAGATCTTGGAGAGAGTTGGAGAAGTTGCTTACAGATTGGCCTTACCCGCAGCGTTGTCAGCGGTGCATAATGTTTTTCATATCTCGATGTTAAAGAAGTATATCGCAGACCCATCTCACGTGTTACAGTATGAGCCATTGGAATTACAGCCAGATGTTACTTATGTTGAGCGACCGACTCAGATCATCGACACAAAGGAGCAAGTTCTCAGGACTCGGACAATACATTGGGTGAAAGTCCAGTGGGAGCGCCATAGTCCTCGAGAAGCCACTTGGGAACTCCGGGACCAAGTGAAGAAGCTTTACCCGCATCTTCTTCCAGAGGTATGTTTGCATTTGGAGGACCAAATGTCCTAACGGGGGGAGAATGTAAGATCCCGGCCCCACTATGATATTTTATTATATTTTTAATTAGAATATTATTATTATTTTAATTAAATGTATTCTAGTTATTTAAGTGGGTAGGATTAATTGGGACACACGATAGATTAGATGCTTGGATCGGTGAGTTGGGTTAATGGGTAGATGACCTGACCCGTAGTTTGACCCAATAACTTAAGCCCATAAGATCCCCTTTTTAACCTAATCTCTATTTTAAGAACTGCACGTTCTTATCTCCCTCTTTCGTCTGCAACTCTTCCCGTTTCATCTTCTTCCTCCTTCAGCTTCCCAAACCATTTCAGCTTTAGGATCCAGCCATCAGAACCAAGATCAGAGGACACCACCGTTATTGTCTCGACTTTCTCATCTCAGGTAACCCTCTCCTCAAATCATTAGGAATAGATCTATATTCTTGGGTTTTATCTTCTTTTTCTTCTAATGGTAGATCTGGTTGAGAGAACCATAGATCTGATCACATGGGTATTTCTTTCCCATCTCTTATGTCAGATTGGTGTTGGGATTGTGATCGAGCGCCGTGGTAATCTTGGATTGGGTATTGGCTAGGATCTGTCGTTTTCTTTTTCAACCCTGGTAAAAGGCAAGTACTTAACCATAATCTGTGAATTTAATAAATGTGTTTGTCATTGATTCCATTGTTGTGCATATAGGAACCCTTTTTAATGCCCTTTTTATGATTTAATTGTTTTTGCGATCAAAGGTTTTGGGGATGACCCAATTGATTCGATTTTCTAATATCGATGTTACTGTTGCTACTGTTACAAATGGCTGTTTCCAGCAGCACTTTCGTTTGGATTTCAAAACCATCGTAGACTTGTGGTTAGGGATTTAGACCATTATTTCAAGTGTCCTTCATGGGCATCCAGAATCACATACACCAGAGAAAGACTTGTAACAGGGAACGCACCACGCAGTTGGGACTGTCTGTGCGTTGACGGTGGGACCAGGTGGGCCACTTGACGGTAGATCTGATCCGTGGATCCGGCAGAGGACCCACGGGCGACCTTAGGGGTGTTGGACCGATGAGGAGTGGGTCCCATCCGACCCACCATCGAATGATTTTGAAACTTGGGGCGTGAGTCACTCTGTAGATGATTTCTTGTATTTAATCAGATTGTGGGACCCAATGATTGATCGGATCACAGATCTGGCCCGATCATATGACCGTACATGGTGAGGCGATCCTAGAGATCATACCCATCTTGGGTTCTTGAGCAGTGGGGCCCACTCTTTCAAACTGATATGCAGGCGTGGTTCTGCATATTTGGGTTACTTCATGTATTTAATCATGTGGTGGGACCAAGAGATGGAACTTGATGATTGATCCGGACCAAAGACTTATTAGTGGGGTCCTGGGCGACACTGAAAATTATCTTCATCAATGGTGTTGATGGATGGGGTTCACAATCCCAGTAGTCTAATGCTGCTGGCGTCGGACACTATTACAGAATGGGTTCTGTGTTAGAGTTGAGGATGAGGTGATTGTTGCTTGCATAGGAAGGAGATGAAAGGTGACCTGTTGACCTGAGGGCATGTGACCTGTAACCTGTCATGGATTGGAATAAAGAAAGAGAGAATGGGATGACCTGGCTACTTGATAAGGATGGGAATAATAAAGTAGTGGTGTGATGATGTAATCCCATTTGACTCTTATAGTGTGGTGAAGTTATTTACATTGCCCCCTTTGGTTTTCTAAAAATTAGAAACAAGGGCCCTAGTTGTTTTATAAATTCAAATTAGACCTTTGGCTTATTTTGGATGTTGAAAATGTTGGGATGAAATTTTCAGGTTTTCTAAAATTATAAACTAAGATTGTGACTTATCATTATTTGCAAATTAAGATTAATTGATACCTTTGGGTTTTAATATGTTAAAATTATATTTTTATACTTTATAAGTGGATCTTTGGTTCAAGTAAATACCGTCCGGGCAAACGGTATACTATTAACATAAGGGTCAGTACTTAGTATAACCTCGGAAAAATTCTAATGGATTCGAGTTCAACCAATCTCTATTGGAAAACCCTTAATTGGGTCTATGCACCACTGATGGAGAAGAGATGCGTTGATCTTTTATATATTAGAAATTCCTGTAGTTATTGGGTACGAGACCTTATGTTTGACCTTAGGATTGCATATATGTTGGTTTAGGATGTGTATTCCTTTAGATGCATACCCTATTGTGTGTTATGGACTATAAAGTGGCTTGGCAAATTTTGTATGACGATTCGATTATGATATGGAATGTGGAAAAGCCAGCACTTTACTTTGACTTAGGATTCTTGTGTCGGAGCTTTATTATTCAGGTCTATTATGTTTATATGTTTATGTTTATGTGGGTCATTTATGGACGACTGCAGATCGATATGTGGACGGTTGATCACCGATGTGACCGGATCACTTATAATCCGCTATGAATGTGAACAGGTTATCCTGATATTTGTTTTATTTGATCGGTTTATGACCACCGACGTTGTGGACGGGCTTTCCCGATTTATTTAGGGCTGACCACCCAAAACGGGGACACTTGTCTTCGTGTGAATCATACTGCTCCATTTGCTTTATTTGGATTATTCTATACGTTCTTTTGTCATTGTCATTGTCATTACTTCGATATGATCACACTTGTCTATATTTCCTCGTTATCGTATTAAATTTCGAATTATGATTATGTTCTTACTATTTACTTTGTAATAATTGGTGCATAGGTACCGAGCCCTACTTTACCCAGGAGACGGAGGAGGATCAAGCGTTTCAAACGTTTGAGCCAACTGACGAACCCGAGTGGGATGCCGGAGATGGCTTTGGAGCCGTCTGAGCCAGCAAACGAGAGAACGTCATCTTAGAAATTCTCTTTGAATAAACATTCTTTTAGTATTGAGACCCTTTAGAAATTATTGAATTCATTCTGCAATTTTAATTATTAATGTTTATCTGATTTTTATGTTGGGTTTCATTTATGAATCTTCAATACCAATTGAATAAAGCTTCCGTTGCATTTAATGAAATTTATTTTGACTCACCACATGTCGAAATTTTATGTGGGTCCACTTTTGGAAGCTTGTATTGTATTAAACACAGGAATTTGAATTTTGTTTTAATTTTTCACGTTTTTCCCCATTTCTTATTTTGGGGGACGTGACAGCTCTTGCCAAGACCGTTGCCCCTCAGGCTCTTGGATTCACAACTGCCCGTTCACTTTGGCTCTCTCTTGAATAGACTCATCTGCAGCAGTCTCAAGCACAGAAGTCTCTTCTTCACAGCCAGTTGCAAACAATTCAAAAAGGTGCATCACCCATTACTGATTACCTACAATTTGTGAAAACATTGATTGATTCTCTCTCAACCATTCAAGCACCAGTTTCAGATGCAGATCTCATACTTTACACTCTTAATGGTTTGGGTCCTGAATATGGACCATTCATTACTTCCATGGAACTAGGCACTGAACAACCCTCCTTTGCTGAACTACGGGCTCATTTGCTGACTCATGAACATCGTTTTCTTCGTCTCACTGGGTAGTCTTCTGATGGCACCCAATCTGCACTTATAGCAGGCCCTACAACACACCCTGCACCATTCTCATTACCAACAAATGCTGGCCTTCTCCCTCTCCCTTCACCGACCACCACCAGCACCAACAGTAACTTTGTTTTTCCCTCACGTCCACAATTTTTCCACAACTACAATAACTCTGCACCACGGTCTTCAGCACCAAACAAAGGCTTAAACAATGGCAATGGCAAACAGAAAGCAAAATGTCAGATTTGCAACCGTCGAGGCCATATTGCATCTCGCTGCTTCTACAGGTATTTCGCTTCTCGCAACATTTAGCCGCAAGCACACTTCTCTGGCAATCAACCCCACTTTGCAGGCCTTCATTTCCAACCGCCAGCACCAAATATGTATGGGCCCCTTTCATTTCGTGGCACTGCTCTGTCTCAGTGGATTCCCGACAATGGAGCGACGAGTCACATGGCATATGATCCAACGCTCATTCGTCATCCTCAACGTTACTCTGGCTCAGATCAAGTATTTATCGGTGATGGTAACTCTCTACCTGTTACTAAAATTGACCATTCTTCTTTCTCTAACAATTTCTCTTTGAACAACATTCTTCTTGTTCCTTCTCTCACTAAAAATTTATGTTCCATTGCTCAATTTACCAAAGATAACCAATGCTCATTCAATTTTTTTCCTTGGGGCTATGTTGTGAAGGACCTACAAACAAGGACAACACTTCTGTTGGGCCACGTTGAAGGCAACTTATATCCACTCTTTTTTTCATCTTCCTCTCTAAATGCAGCTTTCGTCAGTTCTTGAGCTAGTTCAGATCTTTGGCACTGCGGGTTGGGTCATCCTTCTCATCAAGTTTTATCTTCTCTAAATTCTAAGCTGAAAAAGTGGAGGGGTCTCTGGGATCTCTAGATTGGTCTACTCAAACAATCAACTAATGTGTGCATAAATAAACAATATGCAGCGGAAAATAAATCAATAAGCACACACCATAAGGACACCAATTTTTAGGTGGAAAACCCTAACCGGGTGAAAAATCACCGATCCAAACTGGATCAAATCAAGCACTATGAATCTCGCAATTATAAGAAACTCAGATCTCCTCCCTAGATATCCCCTACCCAAGGACTGAAGTTACCTTGTGTCACTTCACGCTTCAACGACTTCACACCGTTGATTGCACCAGATCCAGACCAGCACTTGACTCCTCAAATCTTCTCTCAGGAAGATAATCTTCTACAAAGGATGCAGAAAAAGTGACTCTAGAGAACTTGGCAGCACAACTTCATAAAGCTCTAGAGAAGAACTCTCTCAATGATAAACTCTAACTCAGCACTATGAGAGGTGAGGTCTCCCTTTGGAATAGCCTTAGAACCCTTTAAATAGCCTTAGGTTCGTGCTTAAGGTTTCCTAAGATGTTTAGGACTAAAACAAGCAGTTTGAGCACAATCAGAATATCAAGTTTCCAATTTCATCTCACTGTCCGCGCCAGGTTCGCTCGAGCGATCTCTCGGTTCGCTCGAGCGAACAACCCTCTGTTTCAGAACTGGGCAAGACAGAACACTGTTCGCTCGAGCCAATGAAATGGTCGCTCGAGCGAACTCCCATCTGGACTTGATCCTGAAATTCAGCTCTTTTTCTCCAGCAGACTTCTTCTAATTCCTTCAGGCTTCCTTCTTCTGAGTCCTTCCAATCTTCTAACTTCAAATGCCTTAACAAATAAAACATTACAACTCAAAGACCCAAAGTTTTGTCCAACCCATGAATTTAGCCAATACTCAAAAACCTAACATAAGCATTTGCTTAAAGTTTCTGATTTGCTTTATATTAATAAAGTATATGACGCCTATCATATGGGTAAAAGTCACAAGTTACCTTTTTCTTTATCTACCAGGAAAACTACTATGCCTTTACAAATAGCTCATTGTGATGTTTGGGGGCCTGCCCCTATGCCTTCATTGTCTGGTTTCAAGTACTTCGTTATTTTTGTGGATGATTTTAGTCGCTTTACATGGCTATATCCTATGTTAACTAAGGCATCTGTTACCACTTGTTTCCAAGCATTTAAAGCTTTATCTGAAAATCTTTTCTCCATGAAAATTAAACACTTTCAATGTGATGGCGCTGCAGATTTAACAAAAGGTCACATGCAAAAAAATTTAATTGACAATGGCATCTCTTGTCCTCACACCCCTGAACAAAATGGACTCGCTGAACGTAAAATTAGGCATATCATTGAAGTTGGGACAACTCTTCTGTTCCAAGCTTCTTTACCTAAAGCATATTGGCTAGAAGCTTTTACCACTTCCACCTTCCTCATAAATAGACTTCCCACTCCTGTTTTACATAACAAATCTTCCATTGAACTTCTCTTTAACAAACCCCCAGATTTGTGCTTTCTTCGTGTTTTTGGCTGCAAATGCTATCCATTCCTTGGTGCTTATAAGGATGACAAGCTCTCTCCCAAATCTCTTCCATGCGTCTTTATTGGTTAGAGTAATCATCATAAGGGATATCGTTGCCTTCATGTGCCCACAAGTCGTGTCTACATCTCCCGCCATGTGACGTTTGATGAAACAACGTTCCCCTTTGCTTCTCTTCCAACCACCTCTTCTCCTTCTACACCACCCAAATCAATTACCTTACCCATACCCACTATCTTATCTACATCCAATCCTACCATGTCACCCAATACTATATCTATACATCCCATACCTGCCCTACCCACTCCTACACCTCCATTTACCCAAAATCCACTCATCTCAGAACCAACCGTCCAACCCTCTCCACTACCACAACCTGAGCATGGTCAACCCGTGCGTGCCTCAAATCCACCCAATCCTACTCCTACTACCATCTTCCACACCGTGGTTACTCGCACATTCGATCATACTCGTCGACCCAAGCAATTTTCGGATCATGTTAGTTTCATAACTACTCATCACTCCATGGATCTTGTCCCTCATGAAGTTGAGCCCTCTCATTGGCGTGCAGCTATGATATCTGAATGTAATGCTCTTATCTCAAATGGAACATGGGTACTTGTTCCACAACCACTCAATCATGATTTTGTTGGTTGTAAATGAGTGTTTCGAATCAAGAGGAAACCGGATGGCTTTGTTGATCGCTATAAGGCCAGGCTAGTTGCAAAAGGGTTTAGTCAAGAAGAAGGGGTAGATTATTTTGAGACATTTAGCCCTGTGGTTAAACCCAATACAATCAGAGTCAATCTCTCCATTGCTCTCTCTCAAAACTGGCCCACTAACCAGCTTGATGTTAATAATGCCTTTTTACATGGTTTTCTTCAAGAGGATGTTTTCATGGCCCAGCCACCTGGCTTCACTCATCCTCCTCTTCCACATTTTGTGTGCAAACTTTACAAAGCGATTTATGGGCTCAAACAGGCCCCCCGGGCATGGTTTCATCGTTTAAGCCATCGGCTATTTCAACTGGGCTTTGTTGCTTCAAGGTGTGATACTTCCATGTTTATTAGGCGCACATCGACTGATATCACTCTTCTATTAGTCTATGTGGGCGATATTATCATTACAGGCAGCAGTTCTACTACTATCACTAGCATTATAAGGGATCTTACTTGCACATTCACTCTAAAAGATTTGGGTCCTCTTTATTTCTTATGGATTGAAGCACATCATACACAATCTGGTCTCTTGTTGTCACAGAAGAAATATATTGAAGATCTTCTTCTTCGCACACATATGGCTGGTGCTAAACCAGTTCACTCTCTTGCTCAAACTGGTGTGGCCTTATCTAAAGACACTGGTGATCACTGGACGATGTTACTCTCTACCGCAGCACAGTTGGTGCTCTTCAGTATGTAACTATCACCCGTCCTAATATTGCCTTCTCTGTTAACAAGGTATGTCAATTTATGCATCAACCGATTGATGCTCATTGGGCGGCGGTAAAACATATTCTTTGATACCTGAAGAACTCCGTTAACTGTGGATTACTTCTTCAAAAATCTGCAAATTTGACTCTCCAAGCTTACTCTGATGCAGATTGGGCAGGCTGTCCTGATGATCGCCGCTCTACAACAGGCTATTGTGTTTTCTCAGGACCCAATCTCATTTCTTGGACTGCCAAAAAGCGACCTATCGTCGCCCGCTCAAGCACTGAAGTCGAATATCATGCTCTAGCCCATGCCACGAGTGAACTTCGATGGCTGCGGTTTCTTCTTTATGAGCTTCATTTCTTTTCATCAATTCCGCCAACGTTGTGGTGTGACAATCTTGGCGCAACCCATCTTGCTACGAATCCAGTCTTCCATGCTCGTACAAAGCATATAGAACTCGACTATCACTTTGTCAGAGAACTTGTTGCATTTGGGTAGCTTCATGTTCGCTTCATTTCTTCAGTTGATCAGATTGCAGACATCATGACTAAAGCTCTCGGGTCTAAACGGTTTCTGCTCCTCAGACCCAAGCTCACTGTGGTTCCCACTACTTTGCTTGCGGGGGTGTGATAGCGTAGATTGATATGCCCAAATCTCCACCTCAGTACAATCCATCAGATTCTATAAATTAGCATTCTGTTTTAGTAACTGTATAGATTCTTTCAATCTCTTTTGATTTGTATCTATCACATTGTAATCTAACACAAACATGAAATTTATATAATACAGGTCATCTCTCCACTCTGAGTACGGAGAAGGAGTAATTTCCACAAATCCTTTTCTTTATTGTTTCACTATCCATAGTCACACTGTGTGATTCCCAGATCCCGTCATTATCCGCCCCTTGTTGCTTCTCTCACTTCCGGGGAGTGGGAATCAAGTTGGCGCATGCTATTCATTCTTTTGTTAATTGCACACTTTATACTTTGGAATAGAACTATTCACCTTTATTTAAAAAGAAAAGAGCTACTGATTGGGGGGTGTGCTATTAAAAAGAGAAATCAGGTTTGGTTTAAAAAAGTGCATATCAACCATTACAATGAGTGGATCTTCTTTACCGAAAAAAAAAAAAGAAGAAGAAGAGGAGAGGATCTTGGTGCTATTATGGGTTGGCTTGCCATTACATCAATCCAAAATTTAAAAACCCATTTACACTCACCCAAATCAATGCAACTATATTTGTTGGATCATCAAGCCAGATGAGTAAAATAAGTATGAAAGAGTACAAGTGAATACTCAATCACACTCATGACACAAGTTTCCACCTTGAGATTCAATGCTTAATGGTTCACTGACATGCAGTCTAATGCTGGAAAATGGTCAATTAATTGGGGGGGTGGGGGGGTGGGGGGTGGTTTGGAACAATTTAATGTGGAATTTTTGAGACATTGAGTAGCCTCCTCATAGTGGTTATTTACATTGAATAGCCTCCTCATAGTGGTTATTTGTTGCATTGAGATCCAAACCATTGGCTCGACCAGAGGGATTGAAATTTTTTTTTTTTTTTTTTGGCGTAGCCCATGAAAGGGGCTAGGATCTTGATAGACTCACACATGCAAGGTAATAGGTGATGGGAACTTGCACGTGCAAGGACACACAACTCACACATGCGAGGTGATGGGAACTAAGATATGCAATGAGACACAACTTACAAATATGAGGTAATAACAACTAATCCCAAGGGATAGCTCAGTTGACCTCATACTACGGTTTGCTCCTCACATATGTAAGGAGGAGGAAGACTGGGTTCAAAGCTTGGACCTCCCAATGAAAACTGCTACTCCTTACCATTGGGGTAAGGAGTCATTCTCAGCATTGTTGATGACCATCTCAATTTCAGGGTGAAGGCCCTTGCAGAATGAGCTGGCTTTAGCTACAAGTCAGGCCCATGGTAAAGAGAAATGGGTTGGGCATGATCAAAATTGAGGGGTGGAATAAAGAAGGGAAAAGATGAAAAAAATACACTTCTAGAAGTAGGGGTGAATGCAAAGACAGTCGCAGATTATTCTGTGTTTGGTTAGACATTGGGTTAAGGATATTTCAACCATTTTGACAAAAGTAGTTTTGGTGTGTGTTTTCAAATCTTGGTTGACGTAATTTTGACTAGAAGAAGTAATCTGCTAAAAAACTAAAATCTTAAGAACTAATTAAAAATGAAACCTGATCAGTCAGGAGCTTGTGGATAAATAGACCAAAAGATAGATGATAGAATAAATTCAGTGCATTAGAGAAGGTGTCCTGCTGCGATTTTGTCAGTCTCACGCCCCATAGAAAGCCCATTCATATCTAGAGTCCAGATCTCCGGAGGCCTTGAGGTAGAAAAATATTGAGTTGAAGAAGTGGAACTCGACACTGAAGTCCGAGTCGCCCAAAATGAATGTTTCACTCTCCAATTTCGGTGGGTGGAATATCCCCTAGATTTTACTCCAATATGATTTAGTCCACCTGAAGATTGGCCATTTGATTACAAAAATAATTAACAAATTCTAATGCATGTCAATAATTATGTTATTCATCCTATGTTCAATTATTCGTTGGGGCATACTTTTATTGGAATATATTTTGGAGACACCTCATGTATATTTTCAATAAGTGGGCCCCATGCTCATGTTTAAGAAATCTCTCTTGAGTTAGAAGCTCGATCGCGATTCAAATTTCCAAATGCAAGGCTGCCGTGATATTCAAGTTTCAAGGTTCAAGAAAAAAACGATGTCTAAAATTTGATGTCCCCTGTCAAATTTAAACCAAGGGACAGAAAGTTAGGGCCTTGATACTGTCAATTGTCATGAGCCTAAAAACAAAGTCTAAAAACAGCCAATCTATATTAGGCTCAAAGTGACTCAGGCTGGCCCGGCCCATGAGGCCCCAGAGACACCACTGAGCAAGTGGTCATTTCCAGCAAGTCCCCAAGTACAAGTTAAACTTGTGAATGAACCATTACCAAATCTAGATTTGGTCTCTATTCCACATGATTACATGAAACATTTCGCAATACAATTGATTGGAAAACTGATGCTAACCCAATGGGCCAACACAATTAGGCCCCTGGCCATTTTCTCTAACAACCAATGAAATGGCACTCAACCTAATTTTGTGTGGACCCAACAAATGTCTTCCATTGGTGTGAATTGCAAGAAATACACTCACGAAACTACCAAATTTTGAACCACTTAACCACCAAAATTTGACTAACTAAACCATGTGTCTGGATCATCATTGGAGAGGGCTTTTCCCAAATGCATTCTCTACTGTTTTCCCTTCCTGCTCCCCCTCCCATCTTTCAACTTTTTTCAAAGTGGACTTTCTCACTGGCTTTGATCCTAGCTGTGCTGTTTCTAACACCCAAGTAAAAAGAGCCTGTACAGTAAAGGTAAATTATCATTTCCCTTGCATAAGTAACAATACTTGATTTTAGCCATAAAGGGGAAGACCAGAACGTATCTATTTTCCTTGTATGAGTTGGCATGTGGACTCTTTACATTGAGAAATGGAGGAGTGCTTGGGAAGAAAGCTACAATGGCATGTGACATTCTCTCCTCTACAAACTGGTCCCACCAATTAAACAATGGGCAACATTAAGGTGTACACTCTCTCTCTCTCTCTCTCTCTCTCTAGAGAGAGATGAATAAATTATAAAGTCAACAATAACTACTCAATGATTAAAACAAGTGATAATAAGGATTGCAAGTCTGCTTTGAACATAATCAATGAGAAATTAGAGAAAATGAAAAGAGTTGCTGGTGTTATTACAGCTCATGAACTTGATTTTAAAATGTCGTTTCCCTGAAGGCATCAATAATACCAGAGAGAGAGAGGTACCAAAGAGAGGGGCTAAATGGGCACTTAGTCAGGTCTTTAATACCACAAGAATCTTGATTTTAGAATCTCCAACCTTTCAATGAATACGGATTTAAAGGAACGGCACTATGGTTCTAAAAACTTTTGCAAAAGAAATGAACTTTCTTAGATTCTGTTTACATCAAAATGTAGTGATCCATAACCATTTCGGATTTGGGTAATTGTATGATGAATGATCTAAACCACGACGTTTATTAAAACCTTTTGCTTGCTTTGCATTGAACTTGTATAAATTCATAATTAAAAGGTGTATTGAATAGGTTAGAGGCAAGAGATAAACTATTTGATTGCCTTTTGCAGATCTTTGTCTATTTTATGACAAGATATTTTACAAGTTGCTGAGGTCCTGTATCCCAAAGTCTCAAATGGATGGTCTAGGACTAGGAGACATGGTTCATCAGGGCTGCATCTGCGAGTCTGAAAGTATGAATCTTTCTACAGTGTGACTCAGAAAATCCTACAAGTCCAACACTATAAATCCATCAACAAGATCAAGTTTGAAATTTGAACTCTTTATAATCACTGACCCACCTTGTTAATTTTCATGAGAGTGTCCACTAAAACCATAACAGTCACCTTCACATGAATCATCCAACTCTCTGGGTCCCACTCCCAACCTCTCAATATCTGGGCTCTGCATTTGCTAAGGAGATAAGGCAAGCCAGTTTAAAAACATGCCCATGTTTCAGGATTAGACAAAAAGAGGAATCCAAGATGACCCATCCCTCTCTTGAAAGGATTGTCCTACAATACAACCCACCAATAAAAAGTATCAAAGACAGTTTATGGTTTTCATCAACATTGGTGGGCCCACATGTTGAATTACTGAATTGGAGAAATCATAGGGCCTGGTAATGCGCATTTTCTAGAGCTGACAGTTGCATGCATGTGGACCCATGGTGGACTCATATAATTCATAGATCCAACAGTTCAAAATAGTGGGGTCTTGCTGTTTCTAAACATGAGCTGTTTTTTTGAAACACTGTTTGTTTTTCAACCGTCCAATGGGGATCCCTTTTTCTAAATGTGGCACTCAGATGCATATCGACCGTCCATTTCTAATTTGTTGAACAACACATTAGGGCCTGTCGTGGGGTGATTTGTTTTTCTTATGATTTCGTTCACGTAATTTGACGTTGATGTTTTTGCTGAGCAGTGTCAGGTATTTTTCTTCTTGGACAGAGTTGTCTTACACAGTCTTTAGGGAGAGGTCTGAAGAAGATTTCTGCTTGCTTGCTGCACTGGACCTTTTTAGCATCTTTGATGGTCAAAGAAAAGTTGCTTGTTGCAGCTAATTTTCTAAAAAATATTGCTATTTGAGATTTGTCATGACCCGGGCCCGAGGCCGGACTAATCGGGGCATAACCCGAATCGCGATGTCATCATACTTACTCCCGTAAATCTCGAATTAACCGAAGTTAAGACGAAGACTCACAAGGGATCTAACATACATACTTGCCAAATGTACATTTTTGCGGAAATATATATATACATTGACAATAATTGACTTTACATTACAAGTAAAGTTCACATATACAAAAATACAATCCAATGAAGTCCACCACTGCATATTCACAATACAATGTAGGGGACATCTAATTACATCTCAAAATCATATACAAAATATCTATCAAATGATTCACAAAATAATCTCCAAAACATTCAAAATCAACGCCCTCCGAACTATGCCCACTCCGCTAAACCTCCTGGAGGTAACGGACGGGCCTCCTCCGCAAGCGGCGCGGCCTCTGAAAGACCGGGAGGGGCAACTGGGCCTGTAATGCCATCAATAACACTATGAACACGATGATTCAACAATCTATAAACACATTTATGATAACACATGCTAAACTTGTCCATTATCAATATAACAACTCTAGACAATTACATCTAGGTTAACGCAATATCCTGTACAGTGTAGCCCATTGATACTCAATGACTAAATTTACAAATACAATAGTGTTACTATCATTCAGTTCAACGTCTCCCCAAGGAAGCATTATTCAATTCATTTCATTCATTTCATGTCATTTCGTGTCTTCCAACGGAAGAAACTTAAGCACAAGGCGGAAGGGCAAACCGTTCATGGCCTGGGCTTATTTCATTTTCGTTTAATCCATTTAATTAAGCATAAGGCGGAAGGGCAAATCGTTCATGGCCGAGGCTTCAATATTGTTTCAGTTTCCCTTACATGGCTTATCAATTCATTGACTTTTCAGTCTATATGTGTGGGATCTACCGGTGTCTTGATCAGAGATCACTGGCATCACCACGGAGCTCCGGAACACCCCAATCATCTGCTGCAGCAGGATTATTCATTATTCATTACATTTATTCATTATTCAATAGTTCATTGCATTTATTCATTATTCAATGGTTTCTTGCATTTATTCATTGTTCAGTGGTTCATTGTATGCAGTCATTATAGACTCAAGGGGATTAGATGAATCATTAATCATTCACGATCCTACTTGTCTCTATCCCAAATTTAGACAAATTCTATGTGTAATTATTAGTTACTAAATGCACGTGTTATTTTCGATGGACATCACATTTACATTTAATATGTGCATTTAGTCTCCAAAATTTTTCCACCCTCAATATCAAAATCCACTGATCGATCGGACCGTTAGGTCCGATCGATTGGCCAAATTTTTGCTTACAATTTCGTGTTTGGCCAGTATCAGGTTCGCTAGAGCGGATCCAAGTTCGCTCGAGCGGACCCAAACAGAACCTTCATCGCACGAGTGCACCTAAAGTTTGCTCGTGCGGACACTTTTCGCATTAGACAGTAACTGGTTCGCTCGAGCGAACTGGGAGTTCGCTCGAGCGAACTGTCCAGAACTCCATTTCTGGAACTCCGAACAGTCACTCATTCATCTTCCATTTCCAACCACCATCTGCACATACATTTAAGGATCCCATGTCCTCTTCTCATTCAACATTTAAATACCAAAATCACACCTCTATTCCATCATTAAAGCATCATAAAATCCATAGAGCTAAACCAATCCATAAAATCTCCATTTCTAACAATAAGGTTAGAGAACCCATCTTTACAACTCAAAGAAACTTATAGACTAGCATTTTGAATCATAAATGAGCATTTATACTTGCCTTTAAAGCCTATTAGCAAGAAACCCCTTTGATAGCTTGACTTTAAGATAAGAAATCCCCAAATCCAAACCCTATTTCCATAAAAACACAAGAAACACTATCCTATGAGCTAATTGGCTAGAAACCATATCTAATCACTCATTATAACTTGGAAACTCACTAAAATGATTATCTACTTACTTGTAGTTCTAAAGAAAGGAGTCCTTGAGCTTTTCTCCCAAGTTCCAACACTCCAATGGAGGAAGACAGTTGAGGAAGGAGATGAGGAAGATGAACTCCTTCAAACTTGCTTGAAACACTCCAATCTCTCACTCTCTCTTGATGAAGAAGGATGGAAGGAGAAATGGGGGAAGGGAGGTGCCTAGGGTTTCTCTTGAATGAAATGAAGTAGAATGAACTCAAGGGTTCATTTCAATGCTTATAAGGGTATTTTGCAATTAGACCCTTCATTTAACCACTATTTCCAATTCAAGTCAAATGGAGGCTCACTTGAGTCAATACTCGTCGGATGACTTCGAACCTATTATGAAAGTTAACGTACTCGTCAAGATACACGTGTTGGTATCAAGAGTTTCCGTATTCGACAAAATACGTATAAATACGTATTTACACAAAAGGGTTTGTTTTCTTAGTTTAGACTCAAAATTCATTCAATTCACTTAATCTCTTCATTATCACTTCATTAAGTCTATTTGAGACTAATCTCATTGAGTTGGATCATTAACCATCATTAGTCTAATTAGACTTGACTAATTAGTATTAATTATAATTAATTAGAGTTATCTTGATTAACTCGGGGTGGGGTCTTACAAGATTTAAAATTCATGACAGCAGGTTTGGTTGGCAGGTTTTCTCAAAAAAAAAAAATAAAAAAAAATAAAATTTGTTGACCCCGGAAACACTTTTCCATGCAATAGTAAAACATATGTTTGGTGTAGCTGCTTTTCTGAAAAACAGAGTTTTGACTCCATTGGGCAACTCCGTTGTCCTAGGACCATAGTTTGCACCCAGCGGTTATAGGTTTGAAATTGCACTACTATACTGGGGCTATAAGGGAGTTTACCCAGCTTCCCTCTAGACTGGAGGGATTAGTCCAGTCCAAAGAGTTGGGAACCCTCCAATAGGATTAACAAAAAAAAAAAAAAAAAAAAAACTTTTCCAAAAAAAAGAGTATAAAAATGAGTTACATTTTCTACATAGAAGCTTTTCATGGCAGGGAGGTTTGAGAAAAAGAAAATTTACTGTGGAAGAGGAGAAAAGTGGGAACATACACAAATGTGCCCAAAATGTCTCTTTGGCAAGGACACTAAAATGTGACCTCAGCAGAGCTTAATAAGGTTCCAACAATCCAACCCATGAGGCCGGCTGTCATGTGCTTTCCTCTTCCAATATGGATTTATTTATATTAGGATGGCCTTTAAAGTCACAAGGGTGCTGTGGGGACCTCTGACTAGTTTTTCCAAGTGCATCCCATCCCATGTCCTTGAATAAAAATATGGATACTGGTCACTTATCTAGCATTCAATGCATTATTGCATGCCGATCACGGAAAAAGAGAGTGCAATTAGTATGATGTGGAGTAGAACTCGAAGTGGGTCTATATAATCCTGTCCTGTAGATGATGATCATAAGCAGCTCGGTCCGTTTGGTACTTTACTAAAATAGTAGAAAGTCAAGTAAAACCTCCATTTTTTATATAAAATGTTATGTTAAAAGCACTTTAATTCAAAATTTCCTCCATCATTTTTTAAAAATATAAATACAGCAAACTCCTTTCTCCACTAAAAGACAAAAAAATCACCACTTCTCTATACAAAAAGTCAAAAAGATTATATACCAAACGACTAAAAATAAAATAACATCATAATCAACTTAAATTTTATTCCATCTTGATTTAATGCTTTACTTCACTTCATTTCACTTGATTTTAAAAATAAAATTACCAAACGACTGGGACCTGTACATCGGGGAGACGGACTTGCAGTTACGAGTGAGAAACCTGTATGAGGGGCGAGTCTGAGAACTCAGACATGCGCGGGGGGGGGGGGAGATCATTGATCTATATCTGGTCATTCAGGTGAGATGCAGGGTTACCAACCAACTAAACAACCCCTCGTTTTTAATCGTAAGTTGTTATTTCATGATCAATCCGATGGTAGATGATGATCTATTTCGGTTATAAGAATTGACTTTATATATACCATGAAAGTGTCATCACGAGAAGCGAATTTCCTTAAACTATTTTATACCATGAAAGAATTGGCCGCATTCTGTACAGAAAAGCTTTCCTCACTGATGCATTGCTGCGCGGACGTGCTCAAATGATTTCAGAAAGAGCTTTTCTTCAGTAATCACACATTGACACTACTCCCAAATGCTTATGAAAGCACTTATTATTTATTCTATCTTTTATAGTTTTACCATACATCGATATTAATATCCACATATTTGCTGCACTCGTTTTGCATGTGTTGTTTTTTAATTAGCTAATATTCTCCTTCGTAGGTTATAGCTAACATAGTTGATGTATGATGCATGTGTTATTTTTTAATTAGCTAATATTATCCTTCGTAGGTTATAGCTAACATAGTTGGTGTATGATAAAATTCTTCTTCTTTTTAAGTCATTGTCAATTAAAAATTAACAAATGTCTCGTACAAAAAAGGGTAAGAGTTGAGGACAAAAAAGAAAAAGAAAAAGAAGAAGAAGACAAAGATGAGGCAAAAAATTAATAAGGTTTTTTTTTTTTCCTATTAATACCTTTGTTTAATGAAACAACTCTAAAACTTTTTCCAGCATTTCTTCCTTCCAATTCTGTACAGCCATCCATTTTGCTTGTTAGATGATTCATTCGATATAGGTTAGAATATCTTAAGCAGATGTTGGGGGAAGCGGGTCTCTAATCACCTCTTATCAAGTTACTCATTCATGTAAATGTGTTGTTATATAGGAAGCATAGGGTTGTTGCTGTGGTTAGCATGCCCGCTCGCACTCCCGCTCCCACGTGGTATCAATTCCTGGAAGGGTAGCTTTCCTTCCTGTCTTGTGGCCACTAGGCCAAACCAAGCTTAAAAAAATTCCTTGTTACATGGCCAGATGGCCTCCGTGGTCCATACTGATATCTGAATGTTGTTCCCATTAGTACATGGGGACCATAGAGAGCGACGGAGCTGGAGTGGAGCACTCAGGTGGCATTGTATGAGCTTCTTGGGACTGATCCTTGTCTTTGACTACCCCATAGTTAGCCTGGAAAAAAAAATGTTGTCATAGGTGCTATCACAAGAAATATATATACAGAGAAATATTTAAGCGACCAGTTCTCACTTATTACTTGCGAACTTTTTTGCAGGGTCTAACTAACAACCCATCCAAACATAGCAACCAATAGAGAACCCCTTGATAGTCACTAATCCTAAAAATTGGCACACATCTGAATGGACTAGACTGTTGGATCGAAGGTTGACTTTTTTTTTTAATATGAAGCAATTAAACTCGTGGGCCACGGATGAAGGGGTTAAGGACATGGGTCTAAGGTCAAACTTGATACTTGGGATAATCTTACATAGATCTTTCCATCCTCCCTGATCCCATCCCCAAATGGGGCTCACAATTGGGCCTCATTAAAAAATTCTCATATAATATGTGAGAACTAGTTCTCACCTGAATATTACTCGTATATATATATATATTCAGAAAACACTTAGATATTTAAAAGTCTTGATACTCTTAACAGTTTTTGTAAAGGGAAGTGCTCCTATGAGAGACACTCTCACCAACTTGGTGAGAGATGGGTGGGGGCCCTCACTTCCATATTCACTCTCACCAACTTAAATGCAAGGACCCTCAATTTAAATGTGAGGGTCCCCACCCATGCATCTCTCACCAAGTTGGTGAGAGTGTCTCTCATAGGAGCACTTTCCTTTTATAAATACTTCCAGAGAAATAATCATTCTAAATATAAAATAACGAAGATATACAAAATAGACACGCAATAATCATCACAGGTTTTAAACAAATTTTGGACAATGTGTTGAGAATATTGCAGTTAAGAAAACTATATGAAGCAACAGTCCATGTCTGTGGCAGTAGTAAGTGGTTGCAACTGATTTCCAAAAAGTGGAGCAGGTTACCTGCATGTTCCACTGGGCTTCCTTAAAAAAATGCCCTCATCATTTAGTTATTTTATCGAATAATTTCAGAGAAACAAGAAGACTGTATGGACCAACCAACCCCAACAAATTGGCCCACGTATGGCTCACCCTCGCTGGAACAATGATTAAGTATTGGTCAATTCTTCTTTTTTTTTTTTTCTTTTTCCAATTATGCCTTTTTTTTACTATAATTCACACAATTCTTATCTAAAGAATTTTATAATTTTCAAACAGGGTGGAATTCTTGAATACTCCATTGTACTCGAGCATTTAGAAATTCCACCAGGAAGCAACTGAATTGGAACTTCTAAAACTCCAAAGGTCATTGAGATATTTTATGTAATTAGAGATTTTGAAATGTTTACAAAGAACGTGATATTTGCAAATGTAAGGGACAAGATGTCACATTATGTCCAAAAAATTACAAGATAGTAAATTCTTTTCCAATATTCTAAGTAAGGAAACAAAACCGACATACATGTTGACAATAAAAAAACGAAGATGGTTTTATTCAAATTGTTGATCAACTGATTGATTATTTCTATCTAATTGAATAGAAAATGGACCAATCAAAAGCAAGACTTATATTAATCAAAGCAAGGGACATTAGTTAATGCCCCATTCATAATCATCATAAGATAAATTTTCATTAGTTTATCTTATTTCTATTATCAACATTCTTTTCTATCGTTGGATAAGTATCGGACTCTTACCACGATCATGGGGCTCTTCGACTGGGCCACTCACAACAAATCAAAATTTGACGAAAGTAAATGCTCCTTTCTCTATGGCTCATTACAAAATCTAACAAGGAATTTACAATGATCAATTTGAGGGCGACCCCACTCTATTTAAATAAAGCAAGATAAATAAAACACGATAAATGGTAAATAGCAAGAGAGTGTTTATTCTTTATAAGATTTCATAGAGTTCTTGTATGGAGAATTCCTTTTTTTTTTTTTTTTTCCCACCAATTAGAAGCGTCCTCTATTAGATTTTCAAAATCACAAGTAATTTTGTGGGTTGATAACATGAGAATTTACATTGGACTTGAGCATTTTTTTGAAACGTATCATATAAAATCTTTCAACATTAAAAGCTTTAATTGACATTTTACGAATTGCTCCTGAATCCTATCCTCGAGGTTTCATAGGATCCTAATATTTTTTAAAGTTTCAATGTCCCTCTCTTAATATTAATAAGAAAGAATAGAAAAAGATGCTTGCTGCCTGGCTGGCTTCCGTTTTGCCGGGAGCCTTATCTTGCACGAATCATGGATATTAGGTCAATTAGCATGGTCACGTAGCCCGTGATATCATCTTCATCTGTAGTTTTCACACCCATCGAACTTTTTTCTATTTTTTCCTATTGAGCCGACCCTTTGAGCTGGATTAATTCCTCCGGGCCTATAAAAAGCTGAAAAAACACTTTAGTGGTCCCAAAGTGGTGGCACAAGTGGATTCAACTTTCGATTCTTGTAGAAGGGGGAGCCGGAAGTCGATACTAAGACCTCTAACTCCGAAAGAGGAAGGAACCGTGGTCCTGACCCATCGGCCAACCCCTTGGGGTTACCATCCACCTTCTTGGAGTTGTTTGGATAATTCGTTTATAAAGTAAATAGAATTAAAAGCTCGACACATGAAATGACGAAAAATAATATAAAAAGCATTAAAATTTAAAAATCACATTTTCTTTTTATTAAAAAATCAAAAAATAAGTCTCGCATTTCAATAAATCACAAAAAACCCTCTGCTTAAAAAAAAAAATTTGAAGAAAAAATACCTTTCAAACCACAAAATGACAAAAAGTCACTATATTTTTATTTGACACTCTCACCTTTTAATCTATATTGATTAAGGTGATGCGGCATTTGATGGTAATACAGGTTAATCGGTTTTCGGTTTTGCATTATTTTTTAATGGACCGCTTGTGGCTGCAGGGGCTTCCAAATGACCAATAGTGATCTCTGCTAAAGAGGCCGAAACGAGGGCACTACTTTTTGCGCTAAATGTTATCAATGACTCCAGATTCTCAAGAGTTCGAGTTCATATGGATGCTCTAGAAGTTGTAAGAAGTATTAAGGGCAGTAAGGATTGGTCTATCAAGCCCATTGTAGGAGATATTTTGAAGAGCTTGAAACATTTTGGGTATTTTGAGACGGTTTTCAATTCAAGAGATTTAAATATGTTTGCCCACTATATTGCTCAATGTGGATAATCTGGGATAAACTTTACATGGCCTCATTGTGAATAGACTTTTGTTTGTTTTCTTGATGGTGTTTGAGGTGGTTTTTTTTTTTTTTTTTTTTTCTTTTTCTTCTGTGTGTTGTAGCTTATTTGTTGGCTTCATTTTTTTTCAATGAAATCTCCCTTTTATATATAAAAAAAAAAATCTATATTGATTTAACCATTCACTCAACTTCACTTTAAGTTTGAATTACCTTATCATTGCAGCTCACGCTTACCATATAACATGTACATTACGAAAACTGAAGTAGTCTCGCGGACTACCGAGACTTCCTATTTGGTCTGCTGTCTCAAACAAACACCAAATTTATACTCCCTCGCTCCATCTCTCACTGTCACTGTGGCTTTCTCGTTCGTTGGTGGGAAAATCTCCGCTTGCCAAAACCCTAGGCAAAGATGTCCGATTCAGCTCTCGAGCTTTTCAGATCTGGAAGCTTCTAAGGTAATCCAACACACTTCTACTCTCTGCTATTGTAGAGTGGCATTTTCACACTCACATTCTTCGGATTCTCCTTCTGATGATCTTTCAGATTGATAAAAGTTGCTTCTTTTATCGCTGAGATGTCTGCATTATCGTACAGATCGTCTATAGTTCGAAGAGATTGGAGAATCTCTTGTTTTTGTTTGATCGTTACTGTTTTTTAGGTTTTGTGGTGTCTATTTGTTTGATTCTCTCAGTTTCTTCTCCAGAGTGGTAACATGCATCGATTTTTTTTGCTGAAACACCTAGATTATCCCTGGATTAGTTGGAAGATCGAAGAAAGTGGCAGATTTTAAGTTTCCTGTTTGATTTGCATTGGTTTTTTTAGTTTCTTCAATCACTCTGTTGGATTCTCTGTTGTTTTGCCTGTGTGGATCGGTATAAAGATCATAAATCCCGGCCTGAAAACCTGCAATTATTCGGCTCGAAGACAGTCGAATTACCGAAGAAACGGGAAACAGAAAACTTTTTGCTTAATTGATTATGTTAAGGTTTTGCATTGCTTGGCTTTTCTTCTGAAGGATGATTTTGAAGCTTTTGCTTCTAATTCAGACATCTTTATTTCTGTAGGGATCACTGAAGGTTGAGGTAATTGGTTAAAGTTAGGGTTGTTGTTTATTACATTTGTAAAAAGGTAACTTCTTTGGGGTTTAGATCCTTATCCATTGGATCCCTCTATTTTTTTCCCTTCTCAAAATTTCCTTTTCCTTTTCTTCCCTAGATGGGGGTGAGATGCTTTGAATTTAGCTAAATCATCATTTTTCTCCTGTATCTTTGAAAGAAAAAGAGGCTGGGCTTTTATTTGATCCTAGTAATTATGGACCTTTAAGCTGAATTTTTACGTTAACTCGCTTATTTTAGGCATCGCATTGGTTTTCTTCTCCCTCTTTACTGGGATCTTTGTAAATAAAGCAACCAACATTTCCCTATAATGGAAAGAAACCTGCATTTTACTCAAGACATGTCAATTACTTTTTTAAGTTATTGAAGTTCAGGCTTTCAGTTGAGCATTGTTGAATTTTTATGATTTTGGATTCAAAATGTGCTTTTTTTTTTTTCCAATTTGAATATTTGTGAACTTTAAAGATCTCCACATTCAACTGCCACTTGCATTTTGGTCGACCCATTTCAGATTTGAATGGTTCTGGGGGCAGAAAGGGTGGATTTTACAGAAATGGAGGTTGCATCAGCAAATTCTAGTGAAGAACAGGGGAAAATGCCTCAAGCTTCGACGCCCAGTAAACCATCTTCTGCCAATTCAATAGAAAGTGTTAAAAGAAGTTCAAACACTATGAAGTCTGGTGTTTTGTCAGCAACCAAGGCTTCAGGATCAGTTGCTTCATCAAGGAAAAGAGCAGAAGGAACAGCAGTTTCAGATTCAAGTTCAAATGCGGTTAAACATACTCCGACACGACCATCTCCTAGCTCAAATGCAGCTTCGTCGAAGAGAAGAAACAGTACTGGAGGAGTGCTGGAGAAACAGCCAGCTTCAGTTGCTAAGCCACCTGAAGGTGAGGTGTCATTGAAAGAAAAACGGATTACTCGTACACAGGAGAACCGGCCTCTTGGAGAAAGTAGACGGGCATCGCTGCCTCCAGTTGGCACCAAAGCTGCAATTCCAGTGAGTGTATCGGAAACAAAAAAATCGTCTCCCATTTCACCATCAACCAGGGTATCACGGTCGTCTCCAAAATCTGACACCAGCAAGCAAGATTCTACTCGAAAACCTGCTGTTAAACCTGCATTATCCATTTCTACTTCAAAGAGAGTTCCTTCTTCATCTTTGGATAGTAGTGGCAGCAGCAGTATCAGGAGGACAGTTTCTAAGATCTCTTCTCCACTGGCCCGTTCCCCTTCGGTTACCAGTGGTTCAAGGTTTGGGTCACTTTCATCTTCCGTGGACAGGGGCTCTTCGTCTTTGTCAGGTCGTAGAAAGGCATCAACTCCAGACAGTCGAGATTCTCGCTTTATAATGCTTCCACAGGTGGAGATCAAAGCTGGGGATGATGTGGTAAGCACTGAATCATTAGCCCTACTGTTTATGCTATTTTGTAGTAATTTTTATTTGATTTTGAATATTTGGTGATAACTTCTTGGAATTCTATGACTTTGGCAAAGACAGAGACTTTGAACCTCTGATAGCATTATTATTTTCAGACTATAATTTAGGTTGTAGATAAATACACCTTTATTTATTAAGAACAGAAGGTGCACCCAAAGGGCTGGATTGGATGGCTGGGTCCATCATGTAGGCCCATGGCCTCTTTTGGACTTCCGTACTGCATCAGTGCTGTGGCCAAGGAATGTATGGTTTCGGGATCTTTAAATTCTGAATCTATGGAGGATGTACATTCCCCATGTTTCGCTTGTCCTAAGCTCCTATGAATAGGTAGGTCTGCTACCAAACTGCTAAAATATTAATGTGGGGTATTTATTAAGGATCTCCAACCCACATTGTTTGTGTTCTACATATTCAGTGGTGTGGATCTTGGGGAATGGGCTCCGCTGTATGTGAGTTCAGACTTCAGAGTCAGGAGATACACTGTTTTCTGAGGCTGACACCCTCTTAAGTCCACTCCTTTATTTAGAAGCCCTAATTACTTTTGATTTACATTTTTATTATTTGTAATTCTCCTTCCATTTTAGGTTTGGGTTTTGGAAGTTCTTTCAATGAGTGGAGGACATGACTTTTTATTATATCTTTGTCGTGGTTTCAGATTTTTCTGTTAGGGTAACATGGATGAAACTGCATTATAGACCATATATTTTGCTTTTTTGGGGGTAGGTTATCACAGGGATTCAAAATGTTGATTTCAGCTCTCGTTTCCTTTTATGTATTTTTCTTCTTCTTGTTTTTTTTTTTTTTTTCCCTTCTTCCTTCTGGCTGGCGCCTATGGAAAGGAGAAAGGGAAAAGGTGGGGGTGGGGTGGGGTTTTTTTTTTTTTTTTTTTTTTGGGTGGGTGGTGGTTTGGGTTTTGGTTGGGCTCAGATGATATTAGTTGGTGCAAGCTTTCGATCTTTAGCGTTTTATTTATTTATGGTCACTATGGTTTTGGGTTTAGATAAATGTAGAAATTTTTTGCATTCGAGATCATATATGTCACCCTTTTCACCCTTTTTTTATCTAATTGGTCTGTCTTTGTCACAGAGGCTGGATCTTAGAGGTCATAGAGTTCGCAGTCTTCGTGCCAGTGGGCTGAACTTATCACCAAATTTAGAGGTAAGATATCTGCTGTTAAGGTTGCATTGTAATTGCATTTGTTAGTCAAGATGCAACAATTAAACTATTTAAAGTTTATATTTATTTGAGAAAGGCACATTTATTGGTTGGATACCTGTGGAGGAAAACATGTAAGTTTGGAAATCGGGTAAACTAAGCATGAAGGTGGTTCCGAACTTCTCATATATAAACCCATTGGGGACCATGGGTTAACCAGCAAATGGGCCCAGCCCATCCATCTCGACCTATCATTTTGGGCCCGGCCCACATATTCTATCATATTTAGAGTTTTTTTTTATCTATATTGAAAGTTATTTTTATTAGATGTTTTAATCCTGACCATCAATGTGTTTGGATGGTCTAGATTAGTTATAGGGTTTATGTTTTCTCCTCTTTAAGTGATTTAAAGCCTCCTTGGCTATGGAGTTGAATATTTTGATGAATGAAAATTCTCGGAGCGATTTTGGGTTCCCCAAGTTTTCCTTTTCCTCACTTGTGATAGGGAGTTTGAAGTGAGGCTAAGATATTCAGGGTTTCCTGACCTACCCCCCTCCATCTTGCTCGCCTGCATCTCGATCATCCGTCCGCATCAAATGGTATCAGAGCAAAAGATCGATACACCTAGATTTGGTAATCTGCGCTCAATCCTTGCCGAACCATCATCATCATTGCACTTGACAGCCCCAACAACCCCGTCTCCAGATCCATTCTTGCATCTGACCTCTCTCCCTGCATCACCGTCGCCTCTCACAGACTATGTCAAAACCTGCGCTGCACAAAACCACTCATTATGGAATCCTAAGGCCCTAATCTCCAAAATTCTCCCCAATTTTCCAAAACCCTAACATCCAACCGAATACCTAAAACCCCCACAAGCTCATCGCCGAACTGACCAAAAGCCTAATTCCCTGAGATCCCCAAAACTATCTAAACCTTAAACCATAAACCAGATTTCCTAGATCCCCAAATCCGAGCACAATCCACTATAAAAACTCACTTTCCGAATATCACTTTCTGTCATTCCTCCCTTGGCAAACCCTAGTGTCGACATCTTCTTCAACCACACCCATTTGGCTGAGCCCAAAATCAGCCACATCCACTTCAGTCAAACACAATAGCCCCTCCCTCCCTAGCCTCCATCACCAAATCATCACCTGATTCCATCTCAAATCCTAGGATCCTTCACCAAACCTTAGAATCCATGAACCATCAGCCCATTCCAAAACCAGAACTTCTCCATCGATCCCCCCGACCGAACTCAAAAAATCCTAGCCATCCACCCAAAAACCCTAAAATCCCAATCCTTGCAAAACGCCATTTTCAAACCTTGTAGCCTCCATTTCCATATCAGCTGAAATGCTTGCCCTTGTCAAACCCATTTGGAAATTGGAATTCCCCATTCCGAACAAAGGGAGAGAGAGAGAGAGAGAGGAAACATGAAAAAATGGTGAGAAAAGAAGAAATAGGAGAGAAGAGGAAGGCCTACTTGGCACAAGTGGCGCCACCACCCTTTGGTCATTGCCATCACTCATCAACCGGCTCTGGTCGAAGCAACATAGCGCTAGTCGATCACTGCTCCTTCAACTTCCATCGCCTCACATCTCATCCAAAATAGAAAGAAGGCAGAGGGCTGCCATCGATGTTGTCGCCACCTCACACACCATCTTTGCCGTTGATTGGCGAGCAACATTGCCATCCTCGAGCATCATCACTAGCTAGCATCTACACCATCTGTCATCTTCGTTGTCATTTTCCCTAGCAACAGGCAACCGTTGAAGCACCACTACCATCATGCTCCATCGCTCCATTTCTATTGCTCCTTTCCATTTCGTTGAAGCAGAAATAAGGTTTAAAAAATCGGACTCGGGACCCGACTCGGCCATGGCCGAGTCCAAGTCGACTTGGCCGAGTTGCATGGGACTCGGTTGAGTCGGGCTGAGTCCCAATTTCAAATAAAATGTTTAGAGGGCTGAGTTGGCCTGGTCGCATGTTTGAGTCGGCCAAGTCGCATGGCCGAGTCTCATGCGATTCGGCCAAGTCCCATGATTTCGAGTCCGAGTCCCAAAGGACCCGACTCGGTATGTGCCGTGTCCGAGTCGACTCAGACTTGGCTGATTTTTTAAACCATGAGCAGAAGAGAACCCGGGGCCCACCCCTTCTCTCTTTTCCAAACAAAGCACGAGGCAACCAAGGCCTCCTGTTTTTGTGACAAGAGTCGAGCCTCAATTGGGCTTAAATTTGGGTCAAATCTGAAACAGTTCAAAATAAAAGGTGGGTTCTGCATGACCTAGCCCAACCAGACCACAGCTTGAGCCGAGCCGATGCTTGATTTGGGTAGATTGCAGGGACAAGTGCTTTCTGTCTGACCTAACAAAAAAAAAAAAGGTGACAGCAAGGTGCAGAAATAAGTGTGGACCCGGATTCCATCAAATTTTCAGTCGTCCATCTTCCAATAGCAAGATCTTCACCATCCGGATTCAAATCACTAATCTGTATCCACTTACACACTCCTGGAATCCATATCTTCACATCAGGTCAGTCCATTTTTTTAAGGGTGTTAAAAACTCTTACATTCCTTACATCCAAGTCAATATGGAATTGCCGGCCAATATGGAATTGCAACTTTTTGAACATAACAAAGAGCTTCAAAGAATGACATAAGCAATTTAATATGGACAATGGTATGATGAAAATGAAGTTTACTTTGAGCAATTCCTCAATCCAAAACAAGGAGGCTTAGCAGTTGATGAGTATTCTGACCAGTTTTCAAGATTGCAAGAATTATGTGGATTGGATGAGGATGATCCGATGATGAACATTATGTGATTAGTTTTATCAAAGGTTTGATACAAGCATATGGAAAAATATGAAGGACTGCGAGGACATGTATGAAGCATTTTGGGAAGCAATCCATGTTGAGCACTTGATAAAACATTATTGCCTCTGAAAAGCTAAGTCGCAAGAATGATAGTCTCCACAAACAACAGAAGTCCATGTTGTGGAACCCATAGTAGAGGATATCAAGCCTTGCATTGAGATGTCGAAACAGTGGCATCCTTGGATCAAGTGGCATGCTCTCTTGAAGAAGATCATATTTCGGAAACTCGGAAGACAAAAGGACTGACAACATTGATCAAGAGATGCAAGCAACAAAGAAAATCGAAGACTTAGATATGGTTAGTAAGCAAACTGAACATCCGATGGATCTGATCGTAATCTCACTTCCAAAAATGCAAACTATGTCATCAAAAGAAACATTTAAAGTTACAAAGGGTGTGAAAGAAGATCAAGTAATTGAGGTTCCTCGCATTGATTTCATCTTCGGGATAGACAATTGATATTCGAAGATTGTGAGTAGTTAATAGAAATTTAAGAATTGAAGCTATTGATATGCATTGTTATGCTGTTCATTAACAACTCAAGCTTTTGGTGTTACACTGTTACTAGTTATTAATATGGTATCACAGAGGTCACGAGTGCTAAACTCTTGGGAGGCATGCTACCTCCATGTGTCTATTCTGTTTGATTGTTGGGTTTCGAATCAAATGGCTTCCCAATCGGGGAAACAGGGGGGGGGGTTGATATTGTAACAGGTTGAGGTTATTAATAGAAGCATCTAGTGGCCACCTCACACATTCAAGCTAAGTTCAGAAATCAGCAGAAGTAACGCCTCCATTCTCCTTCTAAGTGAAGGAAAAGATTGACTCAAGCTTCCAAGCCACGGGAAGAAAACGAAGACCAACTGGTGAATTGGAAGTTCATATGTTGGATTTTCCATCCATCCTGGAGGGCATTTACGGAACTCAAGGTGGAGTTCTCTCCAAGAAGGGGAGTTTTGATGTAGGACAGACAATGGTCCCCCATGGGTCTACTAGCCAATGGGCCCGGCCTACATATTCTGTCATATTTAGAGTTTTTATCTATATTTTAAGTTATTTTTATTAGATGTTTTAATCCTGATCATTAATTTGTTTGGATGGTCCAGGTTAGTTCTAGGTTTACGTTTTCTCCTATTTAAGTGATGTAAAGCCTCCTTGACTATGGAGTTGAAGATTATGATGAATGAAAATTCTTGGAGTGATTTTGGTTCCCCAAGTCCTCTTTTTCCTCGCCTGTGATAGGGAGTTTGGCGTGAGGCTAAGATATTCGGGGTTTCCTGACCTACCCGTCCATCTTCCATCTCCATCCCTGCCCATCTGCATCTCAATCAACCGGCTGCATCATATATGGCACCAATTGATACACAGAAGTCCATACAACTTGTGGTGTCAACTCTAATCTTGGTACTATCAGTGCCGAGTGATTACTCTTGTACCAATTAGAGGATAACCTCCTCCTTATGGGTGAGATAGAAAATGAAGAAGAATGAAAGAGGAGAAAAGAAGAAGACAGAGATAGGAAGAAAAGGAGAAGAAAGAAAGGCTTGGGAGAAGGCTGGCAGTGAGTCAATTTGTATTAGATTCGCAACTAAATTTCTTACTAATCACTTATCATAACTTACAAAATTGCCCCTGCAACTATTGCCAATTACAAATAACACCTAGCTAACATAGAGACTACAATATCTTTAAGCACCGATACATTTAACTGTGCTTTCCAACCACTGGATGGTCACTGCATCACAGTGTAACTAATTTTTCCATGATTCTGACCATATTAAGGTACAGGAAGGTAAATTGGTTGGGTTTTGGTATGGTACCGATATTTTCTGGTGGGAACCCTCTGGTAACCAGGTAATCTGAGGTCCATTGACACCCTGAATTATTTGATTGTTCTTTTATTTATTGAAT
Source organism: Umbellularia californica (assembly GCA_028538565.1). Classification (NCBI taxonomy): domain Eukaryota; kingdom Viridiplantae; phylum Streptophyta; class Magnoliopsida; order Laurales; family Lauraceae; genus Umbellularia; species Umbellularia californica. The sequence goes on along the minus strand of JAPQWN010000006.1, from coordinate 7,318,427 downwards.
TATTTTTTCTATTGCATTGGGGGGATGCAGACACTTCCTGTGTTGATCAGTACAGAAAATATTGTTTCCATTTCATGCCATTGTGTTTCTTCTTTTTTCACTAATACTCTACTGCAGTTTGTTTACCTCAGGGACAACCTTTTGTCATCGGTGGAAGGAATTGAGATTTTGAAGCGAGTGAAGGTTTGTTTTCTTGATCATAATATTTTAGAAAGTTTCCTCGTTTTAGAAAGCTCTCTCATGTTAATGGTACCAATTCATTCTCTTGTAAAACCACTGGATTTTACGGTTTTCTAGGTTGGTTATTGTTAGATTTTAAATTTCTGTACCATTAAAAAAAGAAAAGATTATCACCTCTTACAAATTACTGTTTTCTCTTGTAAGAATCCTTTTCTAGGCTTAGTTTTGTATGTATTTTAATTTATTTCCTACATGGTACTGTATGTGGAAAGGTGAGCCAGTAATTCATACATGATAGAGGAAACTCTGTTCTCTTTATAGGTTCTTGACTTGAGCTTTAATGATTTTAAAGGACCGGGCTTTGAGCCGCTTGAGAATTGCAAATTCCTTCAGGTGTGTGCATATTATATTTTTCCTCCTTCAAAAAGGAAGAAAATGCTTCATAACTCGTAAGTTGTGTCTTAATTATGCAGCAACTTTATCTTGCTGGGAATCAAATCACATCGCTTGTAAGCCTTCCTCAGCTTCCTAATTTGGAGGTATGCTGCTGAAAAATGCATTAATCACAATTTTTTCTGTCGTTTAAAAAAAAAATCTGATCAAAATTTCTTTTTGGTCGGTACATCTTGTTAAGTAGTTGTTTCTGTGACAGTTGCTAGCCAGTAATTCCAAAACCAATTGGTGATAGGAAATTATAGAAACAACTACTTAACACATCTCTTCATGATATGAATTCATTATAGTTCATTTGGAAAATTCTTCATGTCCTTTTTCTTCCAGTTTCTCTCAGTTGCTCAAAACAGGTTAAAGTCTCTTTCCATGGCAAGTCAGCCTCGGCTGCAGGTTTGTTGGTTTCATACATATTTATTTTAATATATATGTGTATGTTTTGCTTTTATCACTATATCTTTTCCTTCCCATTTGCACAGGTATTAGCTGCCAGCAAAAACAAAATATCAACTCTAAAGGGATTCCCACACTTACCAGTTCTTGAGGTTAGTTTGTTTTGTTAGGTACTTAAAACATGAGGCGATTTTACATCGTCCCCCGAGCCGTGACTGCTTATTGTTTACGAAAGCTTATCCATTTGGGCTTACATTTGCATGCTAGTGTGTGTTGTTATGAAGTTCAAACTTTGAACGCCATTCATTGTTTGTGTATCCTTCCAACGCCTTGGCTCTATAATAAGTAAGGATGGAGAGATCGGGAAGGATGCTTAGCACATGGTTGTCAAATCGTGAATCGTATTGCGAATCGTTCAGGGGGTTGAATCGAATCAAATTGCGAATCGTAGGATAATTTCTACTTTTCTTCATATAGATGGAAAAAACTAAAAATATATTGAAAAAATAGGAAAAAATTATAGATGTCCATAATTTATCGATTTTACATCCACATCAACATCAATACATGGCAAATATTAGCATCTTAATATACTATTAGTTGAATCGCTGAAAACATGATTAAGATATCAAAAAGAAGTAACATATCTATAATATCAAAATTAAAAATAAGCATTCCTTTTCTTTCATGGTGCCATAGCATTAAAATACCCATCCCATAAAATATTCCAAGACGATCATAGTCCATTAACATTGCGCATGCAAAAAAGAAAGACAAAATAGTGTAAATTAAACAACAAAAGTATCACAAAAGAACAAAAGGAAAAGGCCTACAATAAGCTGTAGAAACAGTTGGGATATTTCATCCGTCGGCGGGGCCCACTATTGAAATACATTTAATTTATGGGCCCCACTATTTGATCCACGACTGCATCCATGAAAAATAACCAGCAAGTCAGCAACCAGCAGGTGGGAATCAAACAGTTGGGATACTTCATCCAATAGAGGGCCCCACTAATTGATCTAATCCATTGGGAGAAAAAAAGCAGCCAACAGGTGGGTCTCCCTATCATTCGAGAGAAAGAGAAGATGAAAACACTATTGAGACAGAATGCTCAATGTCCTCCCTCTTAGGGTCGACTGTTGTTCATATATATAAGAGTCTAATTACAATCAATTAAGGATCCCTAATTACAGTCAATTACAGTAATTACAATTAATAAAGAATCCTAGATCCTAAATTAAAGCAACAAACTAAGTGATCTCCTTTGACTAAGTAAAATACAATACAAAGGGCCTAAATGGATGGGCCTGCTGAAATTGGGCTTCTGAAATTGGGCTTGGATTGACACCCCCCCTCAAATTGATGCTGGGGAGTCATAAAGCAGCAATTTGGAGACAAGAAATTGATGTCGAGGCCGAGGAAGTCCCTTCGTGAAGATATCTGCAAACTGAAACTCTGTAGGGACATGAGGTAAACTAATGACATCATTTTTGTATTCGTCTCGAATAAAGTGGCAGTCAACTTCAATATGTTTGGTGCGTTCATGGAAGACAGGATTTTCAGTGATGCGGATAGCCCCAGTATTATCGGCATGCAATGGAGTAGGAGATGTTTGAGCGAACCCGAGTTCCGAAAGAAGTCCTCTTAGCCATAAGATCTCAGAACAAGCAGAAGACATTGCCCGATATTCAGCTTCTGTGGAAGATCGGGACACCCGTTCTTGTTTCTTGCACTTCCAAGAAAGAAGAGAATTTCCAAGGTACATGCACCAACCAGTAGTAGAACGGCGTGTGTCTTGACAGCCTGCCCAATCAGCATCCGCATAAGCTCGCAGGTGAAGAGGATTATCCTTTGGGTAATATAAACCACGAGGGACAGTGCGCAACAGATAGCGGATAATGCGTTTGACAGCTGTCAAATGAAGGTGTCGAGGAGCGTTCATGAACTGGCCCACAAGATTAACAGCATAGGATATGTCAGGTCTAGTGATGGTGAGATAGACAAGACTTCCCACCAGACGCCGGTAGGTATGAGGATCAGGAAGAAGATCGCCATCATCTTTGCTCAACTTGAGATTTACCTCGACAGGTGTATCAACAGGTGAAGAATCATGGAGGTCAGCCAACTCGATAAGATCGGATGTGTATTTGTGTTGATTAACAAATAGACCTTTGGAAGATTGATGCACCTCTAAGCCTAAAAAATAATGCAATGGACCCAAATCCTTCATACTGAATGAATCCCTGAGAGAAGCTTGGAGAGATTTTATCTTACCAGCATCCGTGCCAGTGATAATAATATCATCAACATAGACGAGAAGCACAGTAACACCAGTAGATGTGTGGCAGAGAAAGAGAGATGGATCATAAGGACTTTGGGTAAAACCACTCTCGCATAAGCGACCCTTGAAAGTTTCGAACCATGCCCGAGGAGCCTGTTTTAGACCATAAAGAGATTTTCGCAGCCGACAAACAGACCTCTTGAAGGGAGAGGGGACGCCTTGAGGTATACGCATATAGACTTCTTCTTGCAAATCGCCATGGAGAAATGCATTTTTGACATCCATTTGGTATAATGGCCAAGACTGAGATGCAGCAATGGCGAGAAGTAACCTAACAGATGTCATCTTTGCCACAGGAGCAAACGTCTCCTCGTAGTCAATGCCATACTCCTGTCTGTTTCCGAGTGCCACAAGTCGAGCTTTGTATCTATCCAAGGACCCATCAGATTTAAGTTTTATCGAGTAGATCCATTTGCAACCAATGGGCTTAACTGCCGAAGTACACTCCACAATATCCCATGTGTGATTCAGATCCAATGCAGCTAATTCCTCCTTCATGGCCTGGTTCCAGCAATCGTGTTGGACAGCCTGCAAATAAGAACTTGGGATAGAGATAGAAGATAGAGTGGTCATCAAGGAAGTATGGGTAAACCCATACCGCTCAGGCGGTCTAGAATGTCTGGAGGAGCGACGAACAGTCGGAGTAGGCGTAGAACCAGTTGTCGATGGAGGATCAGGGGGAGGGCCATCTGCAGTGAGAAGTTTATCCCGTCGATGGTATACAAAAGCAGGATTAAACCTAGTAACATAGGTTTGATCCGAAAAACCTGGTAAGATAGCTGGTGAAGAGGGGTGAGGACAATCTATGTGAGTTTGGAAGAAATATTGATTTTCAAAGAAAATAACATTTCTAGAAACCCTGATACGACGACCAATTGGATCATAACAAACAAAACCTTTTTGATTAGTAGCATAACCCAAAAAAGCACACCTGCGAGATTGTGCGGTTAGTTTCGTTCTTTCTGTGGGAGGTAGATGAACGAAGCAAACACAGCCAAATGTATGTAGGTGATCAAACACAGGATGATGACCAAACAATTTAAAATAAGGCGTTAAATGAGCAATGGTATGTGATGGAAGGCGGTTAATGAGATAGACCGCCGTAGTGAGAGCTTCAGTCCAAAAACGAGGAGGGACTGATGATTCAATCAGAATAGTCCTAGTTACATCTAGAAGATGTCTGTTTTTCCGTTCTGCGACCCCATTTTGTTGTGGAGTATACGGACAAGTACGTTGAGAAATGATTCCTCTGTTATTTAAAAAGGATTGAAAATCTTTGGAAACATACTCCCCCCCTGAATCTGAGCGCAAAGTTTTAATGCATGTAGAGAATTGGTTTTCAACATAGTTAACAAAAAATTTAAATGCATGTAGAACATCAGACTTCGAATGTAATAAATATATCCAAGTGAATCTGCTGTAGTCATCAATGAAAGTGACAAAGTATTTGAAATGACTATGGGAAAGGGTCGGAGCAATGCCCCAAACATCACTATGAATTAAGTCAAAACATGCAGTGCTCTGTGTTGTAGAGTTTGGAAAAGGTAAAGTTTTACTCTTTCCTAATTTACAAGCATCACAATCAAAAGAAGCAGAATCAATAGGTTTATTTATTAATCCAGATTGAAATAAAGTAGACATGGTAGAAACATTCGGATGACCAAGTCTATTATGCCACAACCGAGAATTATTCTGAATGGAAAAACAAAATAACTGATGTAATGTTTTATTGTGAGAAAATGAAGACACTGGTAAGGAAAAGAGTCTTCCACGCTTAGGCCCCCTCGCGATCACTTCCCCCGACTCCTGGTCCTGCACAACACAACCAGTAGAAGAAAAGGATACATTGTAATTATGTTCAACAAGTTGACCCACAGAAACCAAATTGGTAGCAAGCTGAGGAGAAACTAAAACATTGGTTAAGGGTAAGGGTCCAGGGGTATCACCAACAGAGGTGATGGGAAGATGATCTCCGTTTGCGGCTTGAACTGTGAGACGACCAGTGTAAGGAACGACATTGTGTAATGTCATGGGTGAGGAAGTCATATGGTTACTTGCACCAGAATCTAAGTACCATGTATCAGAAAGAGAGGAAGCAGTACCTGCGATGTTCATGGATGCCAAGGCATTGATGATCATTTGGTTGACCATCTCAGGGGTGAGAGGAGTGGAAGACGCAGATTGCGATGAGGAACCAGGCAGTGAGGATGAATCAGTCGGCAAAGAACCACTGAAGTCAGAGGATGCATATGGTGGAGTGGTCACTGTGTAAGCAGTAGGAGCTGACGACACGGTACCAGAAGTTCCAGGGGCGGACTGCACATAGTTGCGGGGAGTAGAATTGCGAGCCTTCTTCCGACAGTTGTCAATAACATGACCACTGGCCTTACAGTATCTGCAAATTTGTGCCTTGCATTGATTGGCATAGTGACCATATTTCTTGCAGTTATGGCACTGAACGTGACTGATGTCTCGAGGAGGCTGTCTGGTTGTAGCAACATAGGCAAATGGAGCCTCAGCAGATCTTTGCTGTTCCAGAGTAGTTTTAGTAGCGAGACGTTGTTCTTCTCGCAGAAGTTCCTGAAGGCAATTATCCAAGCTTGGAAGAGTGGCCCTGCTCATCAAGTTCGATCGAACCGTTTCAAACTCCGGACGGAGTTTCATGAGAAGCTGATCTCGATGACTACTTTGCTGTAATGGAAGTAATTCTGGTAGGAGTGCTGCAGACACAGTGGCAAACTTAATCTCATCATATTCAGACCACAATCTGCGGAAGCCATTGTAATACTCCTGAATAGACTGGGCGCCTTGAGTAAATTGAGAGATTTCAAGTTCCAATTGAAACTGGCGAGCCGCATTGCCCTGATGATAAATGTTCTTAAGATAATCCCACATTTCACGGGCATTTGTGCAAGGTCTTAGGTTGAGTATAAAATGTGATTCAACAGATCCAAGCAACCAGGTCTTGATTTTAGCGTCCTTTGTATTCCAAGCTAAAATCTTCTTATCATCTTCCGCAGGTTGAGGTTCAGATCCATCAATGTGTGCCCAGAGTTCTTTTCCTTCCAAGTAAATTTGAAATTGGAAGGCCCATGAGGTATAATTGGTGCCATCAAATCGAACAAGGGCGATCTCATGTTTTTCCATAACTAAAGACTAGAAAGAAGCACACACAACAGTCTTTTACGAAGAATCTGACAAGTTGTAGTCTAATTGTAGACAATTAGACCACAGCTACAGATTTAATAACACAAGCAGCAGATAGCAACCAGCAGATAAGATCCCTCGAAAGCTTTCTACAGGAAGAAAACATCAGCAGCAGCAGCAGACGAAGAAGAAAAGATGGAAGAAAATAATCATCCAGTAAACAAAACAGAGCGCCAACAGCAGGAAGATCAACCCAGATGAAGGAGCAATCAACAGCATCAAGCAGAAAAATGCATACAGCAAGCAGAACAAGAAGACAGACAGCACCCGAAACAAACAGAGAAAAAACGTCCCTGTCGTCAGTGTGGAATACCACACGATGGGCCCCACTGAGTAATCTGGACACAGATCAGATGGTGGGGATGAAAGCAGAGTAGTTTTATACAACTACTGGTTGTGGTCTCACTCAGATCGAATCCAGATCCAAGATATTGGACGGCCGAGATGAAAACTAGTGGAGAAGATTGATTTTTCACAAAAAATGATAAAAAACCTACCTCCGATGATCAATAAATCCTGGAAAAATCTTTAGAAATCCAGGTAGCAGCAATCGACCATGGTGAGTGAGTTTTGCTGATGAGATGAGAAGATCACTGGTGGGCCACTCCTGATCCGAGGTGATCAGGGACGATCAGAGGTGATCTGGCTGACGATGATGATCGTAGATGGGCTTCCAATGCTTGGAAGATGACTCAAGAGATGATCAACTTGGCTCTGATACCATATCATTCGAGAGAAAGAGAAGATGAAAACACTATTGAGACAGAATGCTCAATGTCCTCCCTCTTAGGGTCGACTGTTGTTCATATATATAAGAGTCTAATTACAATCAATTAAGGATCCCTAATTACAGTCAATTACAGTAATTACAATTAATAAAGAATCCTAGATCCTAAATTAAAGCAACAAACTAAGTGATCTCCTTTGACTAAGTAAAATACAATACAAAGGGCCTAAATGGATGGGCCTGCTGAAATTGGGCTTCTGAAATTGGGCTTGGATTGACACCCCCCCTCAAATTGATGCTGGGGAGTCATAAAGCAGCAATTTGGAGACAAGAAATTGATGTCGAGGCCGAGGAAGTCCCTTCGTGAAGATATCTGCAAACTGAAACTCTGTAGGGACATGAGGTAAACTAATGACATCATTTTTGTATTCGTCTCGAATAAAGTGGCAGTCAACTTCAATATGTTTGGTGCGTTCATGGAAGACAGGATTTTCAGTGATGCGGATAGCCCCAGTATTATCGGCATGCAATGGAGTAGGAGATGTTTGAGCGAACCCGAGTTCCGAAAGAAGTCCTCTTAGCCATAAGATCTCAGAACAAGCAGAAGACATTGCCCGATATTCAGCTTCTGTGGAAGATCGGGACACCCGTTCTTGTTTCTTGCACTTCCAAGAAAGAAGAGAATTTCCAAGGTACATGCACCAACCAGTAGTAGAACGGCGTGTGTCTTGACAGCCTGCCCAATCAGCATCCGCATAAGCTCGCAGGTGAAGAGGATTATCCTTTGGGTAATATAAACCACGAGGGACAGTGCGCAACAGATAGCGGATAATGCGTTTGACAGCTGTCAAATGAAGGTGTCGAGGAGCGTTCATGAACTGGCCCACAAGATTAACAGCATAGGATATGTCAGGTCTAGTGATGGTGAGATAGACAAGACTTCCCACCAGACGCCGGTAGGTATGAGGATCAGGAAGAAGATCGCCATCATCTTTGCTCAACTTGAGATTTACCTCGACAGGTGTATCAACAGGTGAAGAATCATGGAGGTCAGCCAACTCGATAAGATCGGATGTGTATTTGTGTTGATTAACAAATAGACCTTTGGAAGATTGATGCACCTCTAAGCCTAAAAAATAATGCAATGGACCCAAATCCTTCATACTGAATGAATCCCTGAGAGAAGCTTGGAGAGATTTTATCTTACCAGCATCCGTGCCAGTGATAATAATATCATCAACATAGACGAGAAGCACAGTAACACCAGTAGATGTGTGGCAGAGAAAGAGAGATGGATCATAAGGACTTTGGGTAAAACCACTCTCGCATAAGCGACCCTTGAAAGTTTCGAACCATGCCCGAGGAGCCTGTTTTAGACCATAAAGAGATTTTCGCAGCCGACAAACAGACCTCTTGAAGGGAGAGGGGACGCCTTGAGGTATACGCATATAGACTTCTTCTTGCAAATCGCCATGGAGAAATGCATTTTTGACATCCATTTGGTATAATGGCCAAGACTGAGATGCAGCAATGGCGAGAAGTAACCTAACAGATGTCATCTTTGCCACAGGAGCAAACGTCTCCTCGTAGTCAATGCCATACTCCTGTCTGTTTCCGAGTGCCACAAGTCGAGCTTTGTATCTATCCAAGGACCCATCAGATTTAAGTTTTATCGAGTAGATCCATTTGCAACCAATGGGCTTAACTGCCGAAGTACACTCCACAATATCCCATGTGTGATTCAGATCCAATGCAGCTAATTCCTCCTTCATGGCCTGGTTCCAGCAATCGTGTTGGACAGCCTGCAAATAAGAACTTGGGATAGAGATAGAAGATAGAGTGGTCATCAAGGAAGTATGGGTAAACCCATACCGCTCAGGCGGTCTAGAATGTCTGGAGGAGCGACGAACAGTCGGAGTAGGCGTAGAACCAGTTGTCGATGGAGGATCAGGGGGAGGGCCATCTGCAGTGAGAAGTTTATCCCGTCGATGGTATACAAAAGCAGGATTAAACCTAGTAACATAGGTTTGATCCGAAAAACCTGGTAAGATAGCTGGTGAAGAGGGGTGAGGACAATCTATGTGAGTTTGGAAGAAATATTGATTTTCAAAGAAAATAACATTTCTAGAAACCCTGATACGACGACCAATTGGATCATAACAAACAAAACCTTTTTGATTAGTAGCATAACCCAAAAAAGCACACCTGCGAGATTGTGCGGTTAGTTTCGTTCTTTCTGTGGGAGGTAGATGAACGAAGCAAACACAGCCAAATGTATGTAGGTGATCAAACACAGGATGATGACCAAACAATTTAAAATAAGGCGTTAAATGAGCAATGGTATGTGATGGAAGGCGGTTAATGAGATAGACCGCCGTAGTGAGAGCTTCAGTCCAAAAACGAGGAGGGACTGATGATTCAATCAGAATAGTCCTAGTTACATCTAGAAGATGTCTGTTTTTCCGTTCTGCGACCCCATTTTGTTGTGGAGTATACGGACAAGTACGTTGAGAAATGATTCCTCTGTTATTTAAAAAGGATTGAAAATCTTTGGAAACATACTCCCCCCCTGAATCTGAGCGCAAAGTTTTAATGCATGTAGAGAATTGGTTTTCAACATAGTTAACAAAAAATTTAAATGCATGTAGAACATCAGACTTCGAATGTAATAAATATATCCAAGTGAATCTGCTGTAGTCATCAATGAAAGTGACAAAGTATTTGAAATGACTATGGGAAAGGGTCGGAGCAATGCCCCAAACATCACTATGAATTAAGTCAAAACATGCAGTGCTCTGTGTTGTAGAGTTTGGAAAAGGTAAAGTTTTACTCTTTCCTAATTTACAAGCATCACAATCAAAAGAAGCAGAATCAATAGGTTTATTTATTAATCCAGATTGAAATAAAGTAGACATGGTAGAAACATTCGGATGACCAAGTCTATTATGCCACAACCGAGAATTATTCTGAATGGAAAAACAAAATAACTGATGTAATGTTTTATTGTGAGAAAATGAAGACACTGGTAAGGAAAAGAGTCTTCCACGCTTAGGCCCCCTCGCGATCACTTCCCCCGACTCCTGGTCCTGCACAACACAACCAGTAGAAGAAAAGGATACATTGTAATTATGTTCAACAAGTTGACCCACAGAAACCAAATTGGTAGCAAGCTGAGGAGAAACTAAAACATTGGTTAAGGGTAAGGGTCCAGGGGTATCACCAACAGAGGTGATGGGAAGATGATCTCCGTTTGCGGCTTGAACTGTGAGACGACCAGTGTAAGGAACGACATTGTGTAATGTCATGGGTGAGGAAGTCATATGGTTACTTGCACCAGAATCTAAGTACCATGTATCAGAAAGAGAGGAAGCAGTACCTGCGATGTTCATGGATGCCAAGGCATTGATGATCATTTGGTTGACCATCTCAGGGGTGAGAGGAGTGGAAGACGCAGATTGCGATGAGGAACCAGGCAGTGAGGATGAATCAGTCGGCAAAGAACCACTGAAGTCAGAGGATGCATATGGTGGAGTGGTCACTGTGTAAGCAGTAGGAGCTGACGACACGGTACCAGAAGTTCCAGGGGCGGACTGCACATAGTTGCGGGGAGTAGAATTGCGAGCCTTCTTCCGACAGTTGTCAATAACATGACCACTGGCCTTACAGTATCTGCAAATTTGTGCCTTGCATTGATTGGCATAGTGACCATATTTCTTGCAGTTATGGCACTGAACGTGACTGATGTCTCGAGGAGGCTGTCTGGTTGTAGCAACATAGGCAAATGGAGCCTCAGCAGATCTTTGCTGTTCCAGAGTAGTTTTAGTAGCGAGACGTTGTTCTTCTCGCAGAAGTTCCTGAAGGCAATTATCCAAGCTTGGAAGAGTGGCCCTGCTCATCAAGTTCGATCGAACCGTTTCAAACTCCGGACGGAGTTTCATGAGAAGCTGATCTCGATGACTACTCTGCTGTAATGGAAGTAATTCTGGTAGGAGTGCTGCAGACACAGTGGCAAACTTAATCTCATCATATTCAGACCACAATCTGCGGAAGCCATTGTAATACTCCTGAATAGACTGGGCGCCTTGAGTAAATTGAGAGATTTCAAGTTCCAATTGAAACTGGCGAGCCGCATTGCCCTGATGATAAATGTTCTTAAGATAATCCCACATTTCACGGGCATTTGTGCAAGGTCTTAGGTTGAGTATAAAATGTGATTCAACAGATCCAAGCAACCAGGTCTTGATTTTAGCGTCCTTTGTATTCCAAGCTAAAATCTTCTTATCATCTTCCGCAGGTTGAGGTTCAGATCCATCAATGTGTGCCCAGAGTTCTTTTCCTTCCAAGTAAATTTGAAATTGGAAGGCCCATGAGGTATAATTGGTGCCATCAAATCGAACAAGGGCGATCTCATGTTTTTCCATAACTAAAGACTAGAAAGAAGCACACACAACAGTCTTTTACGAAGAATCTGACAAGTTGTAGTCTAATTGTAGACAATTAGACCACAGCTACAGATTTAATAACACAAGCAGCAGATAGCAACCAGCAGATAAGATCCCTCGAAAGCTTTCTACAGGAAGAAAACATCAGCAGCAGCAGCAGACGAAGAAGAAAAGATGGAAGAAAATAATCATCCAGTAAACAAAACAGAGCGCCAACAGCAGGAAGATCAACCCAGATGAAGGAGCAATCAACAGCATCAAGCAGAAAAATGCATACAGCAAGCAGAACAAGAAGACAGACAGCACCCGAAACAAACAGAGAAAAAACGTCCCTGTCGTCAGTGTGGAATACCACACGATGGGCCCCACTGAGTAATCTGGACACAGATCAGATGGTGGGGATGAAAGCAGAGTAGTTTTATACAACTACTGGTTGTGGTCTCACTCAGATCGAATCCAGATCCAAGATATTGGACGGCCGAGATGAAAACTAGTGGAGAAGATTGATTTTTCACAAAAAATGATAAAAAACCTACCTCCGATGATCAATAAATCCTGGAAAAATCTTTAGAAATCCAGGTAGCAGCAATCGACCATGGTGAGTGAGTTTTGCTGATGAGATGAGAAGATCACTGGTGGGCCACTCCTGATCCGAGGTGATCAGGGACGATCAGAGGTGATCTGGCTGACGATGATGATCGTAGATGGGCTTCCAATGCTTGGAAGATGACTCAAGAGATGATCAACTTGGCTCTGATACCATATCATTCGAGAGAAAGAGAAGATGAAAACACTATTGAGACAGAATGCTCAATGTCCTCCCTCTTAGGGTCGACTGTTGTTCATATATATAAGAGTCTAATTACAATCAATTAAGGATCCCTAATTACAGTCAATTACAGTAATTACAATTAATAAAGAATCCTAGATCCTAAATTAAAGCAACAAACTAAGTGATCTCCTTTGACTAAGTAAAATACAATACAAAGGGCCTAAATGGATGGGCCTGCTGAAATTGGGCTTCTGAAATTGGGCTTGGATTGACACTCCCTCCATCAGTGGGGCCCACTCTTGGAAAAAAGAAAGCCCGAAGAACCAAGACTGGGATTTCATCCACCATTGGGGACTGGGGTCCACTCTTGAAATATATTTGACATGTGGGGCCTGTGACCCACTGATGGATCTACATTCATTAAAAAAATTTGAAAGAAGACAATAAAGGGAGCAGCAGTTTGGATCCATCCTTCGGTGGGATCCACAAATAGATTTAATGTGTGGTACCCAGTACCCACTATGGATCTACATCCAAGCAAAAAAGGGAGACCGGACGGATTTACATCCATTAAAAAGAAAAAAAAAAGGGATAGAATAGAGAAGTGGTTGGGTTTTGATCCATTAGCGGGGCCCACCATGCAAATGGATTTAACTTGTGGGACCTAGTGATGGATCTACATCCAAACAAGGAAAAAAAAGGAGACCATAAGGTGAGATGAAGACGGAACAAATGATTTCATCCATCAGTGGGGCCCACACAAATCTGAAGTTTTAGGGTGGTGGTGGAACAGTTGAGCCCTACTGATGGTTTAAAAAAAAAAAAAAATAAAAGAAATGAGGGAGGGAGACAAAACACATGGAAGAGAAGAAAAAATAAAATAAAAACTGTACCTCTAGCTTTGGGTTTCAGTGACAGTGGAGTGCTCGTCTTCCTCCACCTCTTCAGATTGCAGCGATGACAACTTCTGGAGTGCAGCGATTACTGGAAGTTGATTTGATCAAACAAGAAATGCAGAGAAGAACCTGTTTTCTTTGTATTGCAATGAAGAAGAAATACACGTAGAGTCTCCACGCAATGGGAATAAATGTGAACTTACCTTGGAGGGGAGCATTGTTGCATGGAGGGATTTTTTGCTTGTTGCAATTAGCCAATTATCAGCCTCTTCTCTTTTCTTTCTTTAATCCTAATCCTTTAGGTTTCTATTTTCCCTTTTATTGGCAATGACTTCACAGCTATGAAAAACAAACAAAACAATTTCAAAAGAATGACGTTTTTCTTTTGATTACATTTCAAAAGAAAGACGTTGGGCCATTCATAATCCCACCTCAACAAATTGCATGAATCATGCGATTCAAATCGGATCATACGATTCAAGCACGAATCGAACGATATTATGCTAATTGCGATTTTGCTAAGCAATACAAATGGTTTCTGTCCCGATACAATATGAATTGTACGATTTGACAACCATGGTTGAGCATAGGATAAGAGTTGGATGATTGACGGAGTGGAGACTTCCCTTTGGCCTGCTTTGTGGTTGGTCTGCTATGATCTATGGAATAGAATGTTGGCCAATCAGGAAAGAATGCATGCAAAAAATGAGTAGTAGTAGAGATGAGAATGTTCGGATGGATATGTTTAGGAAAATTGAATCAGAAATGTGCACATTCTGGAGAATTTAGGGGTAGTATTAATTGGTGATAAATTAAGAGAGACTCATTTGAGATGGTTTGGACATGTCCAATGTAGGCCATTGATGGCGCCAGCGAGGAAACGTTTTAATATGAATGTTGATGGTCCCTCAAGGAAAGGGGGTAGGCCAAGGAGGATTAGATGTAGGATACAAGGATATATTTAAAGAAGTGCTAGTGTGCAACCGATCCAAGGATTTGGTCTAGGATAGGCTAGAATAGAGAAACAAAATTGATGTCGCTGACTCCAACGTAGTTTGACAAAGTTTTGCTGCTGCTGATGAAATTATGTCATCTGCATTCTCACCATTGTTCATGCCAATCTGCTTAAATTGTCAAATAATCAACACCTTGAAAATGCGTAGTTTTTTTTGTATTATTCTTCATTTTCTTTTAAAATTTTCATTTTGTATTTATTTGAATAATATTGAATTCATTGCCCTCATGGGTATCGATATTGACATCCCTTATCTGCATTGAGTGCTGATTTATTTTTCAGCTTCTATATTCATAGATGTGTAATTCCTATCAATGGTTGTGCCCACTAGTTTTTTTTTTGGTAATTTGGTTCTACTGAGTTGGCCAGCCTTCAATTATCATATTTCATTGTGCAGCATTTACGCGTGGAGGAGAATCCCATACTGGAGATGCCTCACTTAGAAGCGGCTTCCATATTGCTGGTTGGCCCTACTCTGAAAAAATTTAACGACCGAGGTAATTTGGAGTGGATCTGTTGACTGTACCACAAATGCCATTCCTCTTACATGTTTTGTTAAATCAATGAAATATTACTTTTATCCTTCTCTGGCCAACCATTTTACATAGTTCCTCAAGTGGACTGTTTTATTTATTTTTACCAACTTGTTAGATGCATCAGTGGCCATTCTTATTAATAATTACAATCCATTCGATTAGTCTTATTTTTCATGATTGGTTTTCTGGATGGTACCAATTATCATCATCATTATATTGGTATTCAGAACTGCAAATTTATGTAGATCTGTCTCGTGAGGAGCAAGAAATTGCAACGCGCTATTCTGCCCATACCGCTATATGTATTAGAGATGGCTGGGAGTTCTGCCGCCCAGAGCTTGCCGGAGGTAAGATTTGTGGGGCACTCAATTATACATTTACTAATAGGTGTTCTACACTCATGTCTTTCCACTCCAATGAAGAGTTGAAAAATTCTCTGTGCAATAAACCTTTACAAGCATAATCTCGTCTTGCTTGTAAGTTTGGTGTTGTAGGTTTAAGTTCGTTAACTATTTAGTTTTCTCACCATGAAACTTTTTTCCTCCATCTCTTAACCCGTAGTTTAGCACTTGACGAACAAAAACCATTTAAATGTTTGCTAATGATAATACCCTAACACCTTTTGTCATATATATACATATATATACACACATATGTATGTATGTATGTATGTATTATATATTTAATTGTTTTATGGAGTCCTTTTGGGAATGGATTATTGAATCCCCTCGATGCCACCATGAGATTACAATGTGGGGAAGATTAATCTATACATTGCGATTGTAAATGGTTTTTAAGCTTAACCTGACCAGTATCACTTATTTCAATCAAATATCAGTTCATTCTATTTCGCCCATTACACGAGGACAGCTGTTTTGAGTTTTCCCCCCATCTCTGGTAGTCGCGGACTTTAATTGTATGAGCTTTTTGTACAGATTCGACTTTCCGGTTTCTCATTGAGAAATGGAGAGACAATTTGCCTCCGGGCTACATGCTCAAGGAAGCCTCTGTTGATCAACCTTTTGAACAAGATGCTTGTCGCTGCCACTTTGCTTTTGCCAAAGACAGGACTCTGAGCAGTGATTCGGAATTAGTTCTAAAATACCAATGGTTTATAGGAGAAAGAACTCCTACAAATTTTGCAGCTATTGTTGGTGCAGTAGGAGAGGTACTAAGTCCTTGCATCATATTTATTCTGCAGTAACTGTTTGGTTGTGCCTCTATAACAACAAATGGTACACCACACTAAACTATTGACTGGTTGATAACCAGGTTTACTGGCCAAAGAATGAGGATATCGGCAAATTTCTGAAGGTTGAGTGCATTCCCATATTGAGAGAGACAGAGTATCCTCCTGTATTTGCTGTATCTTGTCCTGTTTCCCCTGGTATGTCCAATATTGGAGCGAACATTACTGACATCATGTTCTGGTAGAACTAAAATTTTGTCCGTAATGTTATTTTTTCATTTCTATGATTTGAAAATTGATATGGTAATTGAATTGTAGATGGCTAGATGCAACGTTTGTTGGATGTAATATTTCTTACTGCATCACCTTTTTTTTAGATGAGCCTGCATAAGGTAGAGTTGAACTGCGAATTTAAAATATAAACTTGCAACATTGGTATGTTTCGGTTGTCTTAAAATATACAACTTTTGCCTACACTTTAGTTGCCCCATTTCTATTTTGTGACTGGTAATTCTGATTTGGAAATTTCTTTAAGAGTAGACTTTCAAAGAAAATAAATCCATTGTCATTTATTTTTTGCTTCCAATTTCTGAACATATATATTTTAGCGACATTTTAATTTGCTTTCATTCTTTAGAAATATGTTTTGAAGCCCCAACATAGAAAGGAAAATGCACGGGATGTTTGATCGAGTTCTTTGTATGAAAGAAAAATTACATGTAAGCTCCTTAGGACCCAAATGGTCAGCACTTGTGCATTTCAAATCTCATTACATGATTAGTTTGATTATCTACATTTCTCTTTTATGTGACTTTGAGTAATTTAACTGGCTGTACAAGGAAAAGCCAGGAATTATCTGATTAATCTCCTCAAATTGAGTCACTGGCTACCTAAACTGGCTTGTTTGTATTTTGGTAACGTTTATGTACTTTATTTTGATAATTTATAAGATGTTTCTGTCACTCTATAAGGATTTTGTACCCTCAAGTAGTAGATGCTTTGTGGCTTCAATTTCATCAACTTGGCAGCCAGCTTGGCATGGGCAAATATGTAACTGCTATGTTCTTTGATTCTTCACTTCAATGTCTTTTGAAAAATTGTAATGTTTTACGCGATACTTTATTTTCCAAAAAATAAATAATACCGAATATCATTAGGAGCATTGTTTAAGCAGTTGTTTGGACTCAGTCTTATCCACTTGAAACGGCCATAAAACCTGGGTACCCACTAAAAGTTGTTAGTAGATGTGTATAACTTATGAGTGATTAACAACATTTTTGTAAGAGAACATATATTACACTGAACTTGAAGAATGCTTTGCTTATGGTGCCACTCTTAACCACGGCAAGTGGAAGCAGATTTGTTTTTATTAAAGGCTAGATGAATGAATTTTATAATATTTGTCCATCCATTAGCATGGTTATATGGTGGCTGACCATTGGTTTTCTTGCTTTGCTAATTAACTTCGCTAGTTAAAAAATTGCGGATCCTTATTTTGTGTCCTGTTCGATGTAGTTCAGATGCTTGGACCTTTGGTGCTTTTACTTCTCAGCAAACAGCCTGAATGTCTGATCCCTTAGATGATAATGTTATTTCATTGTTTAGATTGAACTGTTAAGTGCTTAGTTTTCTGTCACCTCTGTTTATCTCTTCATTGCATGGAAGGGGATGGGAAGAGCTTAATGTACAGCTGAGACATTGACCGTCTTATATACATTACTGGTCTTCTATCCACTAAGGAAACTCATGAAGACTCTCATTATTTTCCCCATTCAACAAGGAATATGGTTTCCTATCATTGTATCTGATTCTTTAATTAAGGGCTTCTGATTCTCCAATCAAGCTCTCTTTATTTATTTATTTTTTCAATGGTATATTCTTGCAATAAGATGTCATGGCATAATATTGCTATGAAGTGACTGGAGGTTTGATAGTGGGAACATGATATATGAAAGGAGGTTGTTTGATTTCGAAATCCCCTAGTATGAGAACCTTATTTGGAACCCTCTCAAGCAATCTCACCTCTCAGGTCTATCAATGTGAGTGTGATATTCAACTTTGGAAGTATGATCTTCGAGACATTTATTGGTGAAATTTGTGTTCAAGGAGACCACAAGAAGGGATCCTTTTCCATGCACAAGGTCTTCATCGTGGCCCGCCCTTGTGGGATGGTGGAGCTGCGGAGGCATTTTGTTTGTAAGGGCATGCAACTAAATCCCCACTTTAGAGTCTCCAACTAGTAGATAATTCGTGCTTCCAATCATGATGTCATATGCATGGAGGAAGGGAAATCGTAAATCGCCTACCAGTGCATTATAAGCTTGCCTCAGTGTAAAGTGTGTTTTTTAGACACATCAGCATTATGGAGCATTCCCACATACCTTGCTGACATGACAAGATGATCAGTTGGGCTTGTTCGATAGAGATGGGACAAGTTTTTAGAACGTTTGTTGGCCTTGTTATGGAAAATTAGGAAAGAAAATTACAAAAGTTTATTTTGGAATTCTAGCAAACTGTCCTGTGTTGCTTGACTGGAATTGGGTTAGAGAATTCAAGGGAAGCTTATCATTCCCAAACAATGAAGACAGTTTCTATGAATTGAAAGGCCCCATTTCAGTGTTTTTTTTTTTTTTTTTTCCTTTACCCAATAATAAATGTTAGAGACATTAATTTGACTTTTAAAAATTTACTGAAAAATGCTTTGTACAGCCTTAGGCTGTGTCAAAGGGCGAAAATGCCTGTGTGAGTTGCAATATTTTTGAGAGAAGATGACTATATATTTTTGTGAGTTGCAATATTGCAACTTTTTCTACCGCACCTGCAACTTCCGCTTTTCTGTAATAACTTCCTCCCATTCCATTCAATGGCTGTCTCCACTTTCTAGGAAAATCTAATTTTCTTCTCTTCTCCACAATCTCTGTAAGTTCATGTCATTGTTTTCGAAGGCTGTCCAGACCTTTTAAAACATATTTTTCTAATGCTGTCTCCACCTTCCATGAAGATTTATTTTTCTTCTCTTATCCACAATCTCTTTAAGTTCCCCTTGTTGCTCCAAAGGCCGTCCTCAGTCCTCACTTTTTAAAAATTAGAACATAGTTTTCTTCTCCTCTACAAAAGTATACTTTGTGCACTCCATGGATGCAGATATGTAGACCACTTGCTCCTTTGAGGGTTTTTCTTCATATTTTTTCCACATTCAAATTGCCCAAAAACAGAATACATGTGTTTATTCCATGGGCAATTTCCTCCACTTATTTCTTCATCTATTTTTTCCACAACCGAACAGCTTATATTGCGAAAAAAGAACTTTCCTTTCAACCTTGCTTGAAAATAGTCCATAATGGACTTGCTGGACTGTTCAGAGGCTTCGCTCGCCCAGTCACCTTTACCTACCCTTGTTTCACTTTGGTTTTGATAAGCCTCCAAAGTCCAAAGTATAGCTTTAATTTATCTGAGACTTTTCAACAAACTTAGGTAAATTTATTCATTCAATTTTATAAATCTATTTTATATAGAGGTTGCATTCAATTTTATGAATCTATTTTATATAGAGGTTGCAATATTGCAACCAAAATAGGTTGCAATATTGCAACCCAGTTTCAATATCGCAACTTGTAAACTTCCAAGGTTTTTTTTTTCGTCCTTTTGTCTTGCCTACAGTGTGTACAGATCACTTTGTGGTAAATTTTGAACAATCACATCCTAATTGGTAATTAATGGCTCTAACATGTATATTAAGGTAAAAATCCCCATTTTATTTTCTGCCTTAGATTTTTTTCTTTTAATTGGTCAAGTTGGATCTTCATGTTTCCCTTCATTGTGATTTTTCTCTATTTTCAGTAAAATTTTAAAATAATGGTTCGGAAGGAGGAGAAAATTAATTCAAGACTACTAGGCAGGACTTTTTCAATGAAGACCTTCCACTTGATCAATTTCAGAGATTGAGTCTAAGTCAATGCATTTAAATAATCTGTATGTTTTTCTAGCAGTTGAGGTATACAGGTAGAAATTCTATTGCAAGCAATGGTGATAGCAATATGGAGTTTTGATTTATGAATTTGAACTACCACAGCCTATGATGCATGGATACTTCAGAATGGGTGACATATCATATTGTATCCTATACTTCACTTTTTATATATAAAATCTGTGTTCCTGCCGTGTCTATGGCATGTCCATGTCGTATCCATGTCATAATCCGGGGGCATCGTAGTCTACAGACAATAGAGAGTACAGTAAAAGGAAACCAGAACTATTTTGTGCCTGTCCACTTGCATTTGACTATTACTTTAGTTGTTTACTGTTGGTCAACTGGACAAATTCCACTGCCACCTGGTTGTTATAATAGTAGTAGTAGTAATAATAATAATAATTATTATTATTATGAATGGTCACCTGAGTATTTGCTCACTTAATGTAATGCTCATTGGAAAGAGCTGACATATGATTACATCTGCTCTCTTTGACTTCTATATTGTCTAGGAACTGGGCATCCTAAGGTTCTCAACCTGAGTGTGCAAGGGGAACTACTGGAGGGAAATGTAATCAAGGGCGTTGCTGAGGTTGCATGGTGTGGTGGGACTCCCGGGAAAGGTGTGGCCAGGTGAGATTTTTCTCTCTTCTCTTTTCTCCTTAAACCGGTTGCTTGAAAACATGCACTCTTCATAAGGAGCTCATTGACCATGATTTGTATTCCTTTAGTAGTTTTTCTATTGCGAAAGATAAGAATTTGATGTAAATATTTTCTTCCCAGCTGGTTGAGGCGAAGATGGAACAGTAGTCCTGTGGTAATTGTTGGGGCCGAAGATGAAGAGTATCGCTTAACTATTGATGACATTGATTCGAGTTTGGTTTTCATGTACACTCCGGTTACAGAGGAAGGTGCCAAGGGTGAACCTCAGTATGCGATGACAGACTTTGTAAAAGCAGGTGAGTTCTTTAAAGAAATTTTAGTGCATATGTTTTTGTCAAGCCTCATATATGTGTGTGAGAAACCTCTTTGTTTCTTTATATATACATTTTTTTATTCTGCACATGATTTGTTTATGGACATCCTTGTGAAGCCCACATTGTTGGATGCCAATCACTGTTGTAGGAGGTAAAAGGTATTTTGTGGATTGAGGCTGGGCAAAAAATCAGTTGTTTCAAATTGTCCCAATCCCTGATTTAATGTCCTTGAGTTTTGTATTTTTTATTATTTTTTAAATTAACTATGCAAAACATTTTTGGGATTTAATTAAGTGGTGAGTATAGGTCAGACAAGCGTCAAATTGGGGTGAGCATGAACATTGAACACGCTTGGATTTACTATGTAGTAGCATATAATCCACTTCTTTACTTGAAATTTTACACATGTTTATGGTGCTCATAAGCATATACAAATGATCATCAATTTCACCTTATTCCATCAATCTGGATACATTTAGCCAGTTCTATTAAATTGAAGACGTGCTGTGCAAATCTTCTATATTTCCAGCTATGGTTCATGAAAGGCCGCACCCCCCCCCCCCCCCCCAAAAAAAAAAAAAAAAAAAGGCCAAAATGTCACTGGAAGAGCTCACATGAAAGTTATTGGTGACACAAAAGAACAAGAGTACAGAGAAAGACATAAAGATGACCCTCCTCATCCATAAGGATTTAAAATATTCTACTTCATGCATCCCCTAGAAAGCACAAAAATAGATAAGGTAACCACCTAACTAACTAATATTTATATGCTGTGTTACTAATCTTACACCCATCAATCCCCAGCGACTTGAAATTGACACACTGGGGTGTTAATAATTGTTAAGCTTTGAGAGAGAGAGAGAGAGAGAGAGAGAGAGAGAGAGAGAGAGAGAGAGAGAGAGAGAGAGAGAGAGAGAGAGAGAGTACAGTGCTCTTAGTGTACACATGGTCATCTGAGATTACAGTGGGAGGAGGATCTGAGATTGCAGTGGGAGGAGGGAGGGAGGGAGGGATTACAGTGCTCTTAGTGTACACATGGTCATCTGAGATTACAGTGCTCTTAGTGTACACATGGTCAAGAGAAAAGTTGTAGAATATTTTCATGTATTGAATGAATCAAAGAGATGTACATATATAACAGTAAAGCCTAAATTAGAGGATCTGATAAGATCATATTACAAGATTACAGGCATAATTAAGTAAACTAAATCTTTATCTAATCTAATGACAACTCATACAAGGGTTGACCCAATACTTGGACTGGGCTGACCCAATACTTGGGTTGTTGACCCAACCTGATGACCTGCTTCTTTACACCCCCTCTCAAGCTTTGGATGGGAGAAAGTAACCATCGAGAGCCTGGAAACTAGTTCTGAAAAACGAGAGGTGGAGTGGCTCTTTGTGAAAAAATCTGCGATCTGAGCAGCTGATGAAATCTGAAAGAGCTTTATGGTACCACTCCGAACATGTTGTCGAATGAAATGACAGTCAACTTCAAGATGTTTAGATCGTTCATGAAAGACATCGTTGGTTGCCAATTTTCGTGCACTTTCACTGTCCGTAAAGAGAGAGGTAGATTTAGGAACAAGAACTCCTAAATCCTGAAGTAACCAGCGAAGCCAAATAATTTCAGTAGTGGTGTGAGATACAGCACGATATTCAGCTTCAGTGGAAGATCGGGAGACAACTTCCTGTTTCTTGCTCTTCCAAGAGATGAGAGAGGAGCCAAGAAAAATGGAAAAGCCTGTAGTAGAGCGCCGATCATTGATATCTCCAGCCCAGTCGGAATCAGAATAACCATGCAAAGTAAGATTTTGACTGGAGGAGAGAAGGAGGGCACGATTGGAACTTCCTTGTAAGTATCTCAGAATGCGTAGTACAGCAGCCCAATGAGTATTAGTTGGGTGCGCAACAAATTGGCTGACCACATGTACCGCAAAGGCAATATCAGGTCGGGTAATCATAAGATAAACCAAGTTGCCAACCACCTCCCGATAACGAGTTGGATCAGGAAGAAGATCTCCATCAGTAGTTCGGAGCTTCAGATTATGCTCAATTGGAGTAGAGACAGGCTTCTGATCTGTGAGTCCAGCTCGTTGAAGAACTTCATTACAGTATTTCGTTTGGGATAAAAGATATCCCGTGGGAGAGTAGGCAACCTCAATGCCCAGAAAGTACCGCAGATGACCCAAATCTTTCATCTCAAACTGTCGATGAAGAAAACGCTTCAATGATAAAATACCAGAAGCATCACTGCCGGTGATAATCATATCATCAACATAAAGTAACAGGAAAACACAGCCAGATCGCGAATAGCGAGTGAAGAGAGCGGAGTCATGAGTACTCTGAGAAAAACCAATGTTGATGATGCTGGTGCTAAACCGTTCAAACCAAGCACGAGGGGCTTGTTTGAGACCATATAACGCACGTTTTAGGCGACACACATAATGAGGAGGTCTCTCGACACTTGGAGGAGGATGCATATATAATTCTTCATGAAGGAATCCATTCAAGAAAGCATTCTTGACATCGAGCTGATAGAGTGGCCAGTGTCTAACAGATGCAACAGAGATAAAGGTGCGGACAGTTGTCATCTTAGCAACCGGAGCAAAAGTCTCCTCATAATCTACCCCATATTCTTGTGTGTAGCCTTTGGCTACCAAGCGAGCCTTGTATCGATCAATAGATCCATCAGATTTGGTCTTGATCTTAAATATCCATTTGCAGCCAATAGCCCGTTTCCCAGAGGGAAGTGGAACAAGATCCCATGTTTGAGTTTTCTGCAGAGCTGCAAGTTCTTCAGCGATGGCAGACTTCCAGTTCGGATGAGCAATGGCCTCCTTATAGGATTGTGGTTCTGTCAAGGTATGAATGGCTGCAAGGAAGGACTTATATGATGGAGAAAAATGATCAGTACAAACAAATGCAAATCAGATCAGATGGCCTACCTCAGATGTTCATAAAATCTGGGAAAAATGAGAAAAAATCCTAGGATGGATGGACGACCAGGATGGGGAGATCCAGCTGAGAAAAAAAAGATCGATAGGTGGGCTGCCCTTGATCACAACACGTACAGTTCTTCTCACAGATGAATAGGACTGCTGCAGGTCTTCTCTTGTGTTTGAATGGACAGATGATGAGGCTCTGATACCATGTGAGATGCTATCAAGCCAAGACAGAACCATACAAGAGACAACTGACGAGAGAAAAGTTGTAGAATATTTTCATGTATTGAATGAATCAAAGAGATGTACATATATAACAGTAAAGCCTAAATTAGAGGATCTGATAAGATCATATTACAAGATTACAGGCATAATTAAGTAAACTAAATCTTTATCTAATCTAATGACAACTCATACAAGGGTTGACCCAATACTTGGACTGGGCTGACCCAATACTTGGGTTGTTGACCTAACCTGATGACCTGCTTCTTTACAGTCATCTGGTGGATATGCTGGCGGATATGGTAATCCACACCTTTTAGGTAAATGAAATTTCTTTTTAGATATACTCTATGAGAGTTACCATTTAGAAGAAACTATATGAGATGGTGAAATTGCATATTTGCTGACTTGTTATGTTAATTGTTATGCTATTTTATCCATCGCTTTGTTTCTGATTTACTGAGACCAGATCAGTGTAGGTTCTGACAAAATTTTGATGGCCATGTGAATCACTTGTTACCAGCTGCTCCATCAGTCAGTAATGTGCGGATTCTTGGAGATGCTGTAGAAGGAAATACAATAAAAGGAGTTGGAAGTTATTTTGGCGGAAAGGAAGGTCCCAGCAAGTTTGATTGGTTGCGTGAGAATTTGGAAACTGGGTCTGTATCTCTTACTTTTTCTTAAGCCTATATTCATTTTTTTTTGGGATACAAAAGTATATAATGTTGATCATTGCTTCTTTTTCCTGTGCATTTTATTGCTTATATCTTTTAAATTTGGACCTCAAACGATTGATTGTTTATGATGTTTGTATTCATCCAAGAAGTTTTATGTGCCGAATGCACCACGTAAGTGGGTTTTATCACTTCCTATAGAGACAATTATTATTATTTTTAAATGGTCAAAATTATCTTTCTAAGAAGTGCAAATTTTTTTGTTAGGAGGATATTTTGTTCTGTATGATTGCGAGAGGGGTATCTGATGAGATAAATGTGGACAAGTTTGATGGACTGCAGATTGCAGAAACAATCTGTAGGCAACAACTACTTGCTGCAATCTCTTTCAGCACTGCATTAGTCCCACAAAACCGCAGGTAGCTTGCTGGCCGGTACTGAATAGTGGCTGGAAATGAAAACCTGAACAGCTACAGGTCTCAGATAGCACACCAAAAACCTCCGAACATCCAGAACAACCAAAAGAGAATGGGAAACACAAAAGAATACTCAGAACAATTGCTGTCCCGCAGTTGTTTATGCAGAAACACAGAGAAGAATGGGCTCCTTCTCCTAGAAACTCAGTCAGCTGTGTCAAGGGGTGTCCAACACTTCAAATTCCTTACCGAAGCTATCTTCTTTTGGGTTCCATTACTTAAGTATGCGCTTAACCAAATACAACCCTAGATCAGTCTAAACTACTGAATTCAACTCTTAAACTCTAATCCTGACCATTAAAATAAGTAAAAAAAAGTCTGAAATGCCCTTAAGTGGGCCTACAACAACTCAAAAGACAGGGAAACAGATAAATGGGCTGGGGAAATGGCGACATCGCTGGATTTGGGTCCAACTGTGCCGAATGAACAGAAAAGGGGGACTGCTGGGCTCACGGTTGGGTCACAATTGACTCTTCTTCCTCTTCTTCTCAAACTCTTACATGAAGTGCTCAACTAAAACTTGAATGGAATCTACCTCAAAGTTGGAGAGGAAAATAACCCAAGCAAAAGTAGGATGATTGATGTGGAGAATATCTATGCTTTTCCTACATAAAGACCTTATCATTCATGGGTGGGTCCAGATCATGTTGTCGGGGGCTTCATTGTTGTGCACATGCATGGGATGTCCTAATCCATTTATATTGTTGGTATTTTATGACTATTCTGTTAATTGAAATGAATAAGCAGAATTCTGGGAAAAGATCATGAGAATTGTCACGAGTATATATAGATTGATGATCGTATGGTTACAACAAATGAAAAGGAAGGGTAGACGAAGTCTTGCATTTACAGTAGAGCGAGGGAGAGAAAGTCTAAACTCTTATCTTATATACAATGGTGCCCCTAAGGTGTACACTATTTGTGCGCTTATCTCTATTTACAATGCTCCATGTGAGCTTATGAACCTGTGCTCCTCAGCCACCTTTATCATATTTTTTTTGAAAAGGGTGACTATTAATTGCTCAAAAAATTTACAGTATAAGAAAACTATACTGAAACAAAAAACCCTACAAAGAAAAGGGAGCGATCAACCAAAAGAAGGAACCAAAGCCCCAAAAAAGGTGGGCTGCAGCTCCAAAAAAGCCGTCTTTATCATATTCATGGTTCATCATTTACCTACTAATAGAAAATTTCATTGCTTTATCCCATCATTATTGTTTAAATATTAAGTTTAAAAATCTAAAACCATATTTAATGCTATAGATAATGGGTGTCAGCCGTGAGGCGTCTTTATTGTTGAAGCATCTATGGCCATTTTCCAAGTGGAGAGGATCTTTTCCTAGTGGCTTTACATCATTTGCTTTATTGAATGTGCTTTTCCTTCTTAGATAAAAATCTCATAATCATGATTTGTCTTGTAATTTCATTAGCAGTGTTGATATAATAATTTAGTTTGTTGTTTATGGTTATTGTTGAACATTTTTATTTTAATGGTTCTTCGCTTCTCTTGTGGCAGTGAATTTGTGTTGGTATCAACTGGCACTGCTGAGTATACTTTGAACAAAGAGGATGTCGGCCAACGCCTGAAGTTCATTTATATGCCTATAAATTTTGAGGGTAGAATTATTTCATTTTGTTGCCGACACATTTTACTTTAAAGTTCGCTGTGCAAGGAGTTGGACATTTAATATTGTCTGGAATTTCTGTATTGTTCAGGGCAAGAAGGAAAATCTGCATCTGTTGCGACTGAGATTGTGAAGAAAGGTATTTTGAGTTAATATGATATAATGCTGTATCATGTGGCCGTAACGTTGTATCTTTGTATTTTAAAGATATAAAAAAATAGTGAATGCATTTTGATTTGTATTTGACTTGTCAGAATAATTGTCAGCACCACTGATAGAATTAGTTCTGTTTCTGGTCAGTTTCATTGGGATATATATATTTATTTATTTATATGGGAAATTCTAAAAAATGCACCACTTTAAAAACGCCCCTTTTCCGCCCCTCTTTTTTCGGTCATGGGGGCCATGTTGAGTCCATCTAGTCTACACACACTACCCCCACATGAATAGTCACTAGTCCAAGTTTGACACTCATATATATAAATATATATAAAACCTAGGGTATCACTTTGGCAGAAGCACAGTTTAATTTATTGTCCACTTTATGTTTTTTGCTCATTAGCATTATAATAGTTTACTATGAGTTTATTGATTGTCTCATCTTGTGTATTTGACTGAATCTGAATTTCAGCACCTCCAAAGGTAGCTAATCTTAAGATTATTGGAGACCTAAGGGAGGGGAGTAAGGTCACTGTAACTGCTTCTGTCACTGGGGGTTCTGAAGGATCTAGTAGAGTTCAGTGGTTTAAAACAAATTCTTCAAAGTTGGAAGATGAGAGTGCTCTTGAAGCTGTTAGCACATCCAAAATTGCGAAGGTGAGAAACTTCTAATCTTATGTGTGTCCAAATATTTATATATATATATGAGCAAGCCTCTCCTAAGCTCAAGCTTAGGAGAAAATTTCGTAAGCTTTGCCTGTGTTCACCCCAGTTTGTGGGGCCCACTTGCTTTTAGGTGAATCACAGAGATGGGGCAATGGGAAGGGTATGATGTCGATTGGGAGTTGGCACAATATTACTCGCATTAGATGATGCGAACCATTGATTTTAGGGAAAAATGTTACTGTAAGTGCAGTTTTGGGCCCGTTTCTTTATTGGAAATTCTTGAATTCATGTCTGGTGTATGTATGAGAATTCCAAATGCTGGAGTCTTGAAATGCTTTGAAATTTGTCAATCTTAAATTCCTCCATTCGTTCCTGGAAATGCTTGAGAATTTCATGCACCATGAATTCCATAAATTTCATACACCTTTTATGCATTGTGGTATGTGGGACCCACCTTTTGTGATTGTGAACATGGGGTCCACCTTTATAGCAAATACATGGGCCCACCTTTTTACATTTGTGAGGATGGGGCCCAGAATTTCTAAGGACAACGTGAGTCCACCTTTAGGAATTACGCAGCCCACCTTTAGAATTTATTGTCTATGGGTCCCACCTTTATGAATATGTCGTACGGGAGGCCATCTTTAGAAATTACAATGTGGCACCAATCTTTAGAAATCACATGGGACCTGGGCCCGTTTGGCAATTTTACTTATAAAGTCAATTTAAACATCCCATCAAAAGCACTTTTTACCAAAATTCCCTCCATCTTTTCCTAAAAAAGTCAAAAAGCAACTACCTTTACTCACTAAAAGACAAAAATACTCCATTTTTCCATACAAAAAGTCAAAAAGATTCCATAACAAACAACTAAAAACAAAATACCATCATAACCCTCTTATATTTTATTCTTTCTTCAAAATCAACTTTACTTCACTTGACTCAATTAGTAGAGTTACCAAACGGGCCCTATAACATGGGCCCCATCTTTTTAGGAATTACAACATGGCCTACCTTTTGTGATTATGAATATGGGACCCACCTTTTAGAAATTGTTGTCCATTGGCCCCATCTATAGAAATTACAACATGAGATCCACCTTTAGGAATTTGAACATGGGGCCCACCTTTAGAAATTTTGTCATATATGGGTTTAGGAATCACAATGCAAGAAAAATTACAACATGGAACCGACTTTTTTAGAAATTGTGGTACTTGGGGCCCACCTGTTAGAAATACAACATGAAACCCACTTTTTAGAATTACAATGTGGGGCCCACCTTTAGAAATCATGATACTAGGGCCTACCTTTAGAAATATGGTGTGCTGGAGTTTCACCGGAAAGTCACTGGAACTTGGAATTCTAGAATTCATAAAATGCTAGAGGGTGGAGTGAGATTTGCAGATGCTTCACTTTTGATGCATTTGAAAATTTTGAAATTCTGGAATCCTTCGAATCTACTAAAGGAACTGTCAGGAACAGGGAATTTCCTATAGGAATTCCAAAATTCCTAGAGAACTGAAATTCCTGTAAGAAACTCCAGTGGGGAAACAGGTTTAGCGTTATTCAATTCAAACGGCAGGTGACACTTGGATTGGCCTCAAGTTGGAGTGAGTGGCACTGTACAAATAAAAATGTGATTTAATTTGTGAGGGTTTGGATTGATCATAGGGTGGGCTACATTGTACAAATAAAAATGAAATTGATTTTTTTTTTAATTAGTAAATTGTGTTTGCTGTTTCTTTGCCTGTGTATGATCATATATTCTTAGTGACAGAATTTTGCTATATTCTAAGGTATACTCTTTTACTGTAAAGGATTCATATGTGATGATTCTATATTTTTTGTGGATTTACTTGAAAAAGTGCACTGTTTTTTATTAATTAATAAATTTTCTGTAGGCTTTTCGCATCCCCCTAGGTGCTGTTGGCCATTACATTGTTGCTAAATTTACTCCTATGGCTCCAGATGGTGAATCTGGCAATCCAGCATATGTTATTTCTGAGAAATCAATCGAAAGTAAGCATCTATGAACTTTGCTTTGATAAGATTAGTTGACCAGTTCTGCATACTATTGGATCCAATTTATTGAGAATTTCTAATGAAATTTCTTGAAGATAATTAATTTGAAACCATGAAGTTGATTGAAATTATAAATGTTTGTCATTAATTTTATCTTTCTTTATTTAACCCAACTTGCAGTTTGTTGCATTGAGCACCAAAAAATAAAAAAAAAGAAAAAAAGATGAGGATTTTACGGGAAAATTCCCGGTAAATGGCCATTGCACTAAAAGGTTCCCCGTAGTTGGGCCCTTACGAAAGGGTTCCTTCATCCTATTTTCATTTTTTTTTTTTTTTTAAACTTTGAGAGGAGTGACACTAGCATCGCTCATCTCTGACTTAGGCGACGCTAGCGTATCTCCTCGTTTCTTATGGAGACAATTTTTTAGGCAAGTCCCAAGAAAGAAAGGAAGCAAATTAATGACCTGATGAATTTCTTGGCAAGTCATAAGAAAAAAAAGGAATCAAATTGATGGCATGTCCCTCAATAGACCTCCTTAATTCGGAAATGGGCTCCAGTTGCTGTTGTGTTTAGAGTCGTTTTTCTTCTCTTCTGGGTCAGAAAGATCTTATGATTTCATTTCTTTGATAGCGCCCTTTCGGGCTCCAATTGCTGTAGTGCTTAGAGTCATTTTTCTTCTCTTTAGGGTCAGAAAGAAGATCTTGTGATTTCATTTCCTCAATAACACTCTTTCTGTGGGCTATTTGCCAACTGCCTTTTGTAAAAGACCGATGTTGCTCCCATTATATGTTGCCCAACCACTGTGAAATGGGTTGCATCCATATCACCACTTCGGTGATATAAATAAGGAAGGGGAGAGAAATGAATGGAAATGGAAAGGGTTTGGGGTATAAATAAAAAGCCGAAGAACGACGCTAGCGTCACTAAAAAAAAAACACTGAGTGATGCTAGCGTTGCTCATTTCAAATTGGAAAAAAAAACCAAACGGGGTCTGACAGACCCCATTTGTGTGGTGCTAGTTCCGAGGCACTAACAAGTGCAACGGACAAATACTGGGTATTTTCCAGTAAAATCCTCAAAAAATATCATTCTATGAACTTAGTTATCGTTTCAAAAAAAAAAAAAAAAAAGAAGAAAAAAAAAATGCCATGAACTGGTTAAGAAGTGCGGCAGCTTTCGGTATAATATTTTCTTTTGTAACTAAATCTGGTACTTGAAGCAAGCCCCGTCTTTGTTTGCCTTGTGAAGAACCTGGAAGCGATCAATTGAGTCTGAGCATCTGTTTTCAATGTGATTAATGCAGTGTGTACAAAGAATGAAGGAGTGAGAGAATGGTGTACAATAATATGATTCTCATACTTCGCAAGCTCACCTCTATGGGCAGGGTGGTTGGATGGTATAAGGGGCCTGTATCTTCATGGATTAGAGATTCTGATGGTACTACAATTATCCAGTTTCATAAAAGCTAGTCAACGAGCAAGGAGCATCCAAGGTGCAAAGGCCACTTGGAGCCCAAAGTGCAAGGCGGGATGCGTGTCTGATAAGATAGCATATGATATAAAATATTATATATATAAGGATAAATCCATATGTTCACATTATTGACTTGGTTCATTAGGAACTACTAGGGTCTACATAAATGGTTAAAAAAAGTCAAAATAGCTTGCAAATTATAACAGTCATCATCTATCAACCATCAATACATGCAAGTGCATAATAATTACAGAATGAATGATTTCAAATCAGATTTCAGATTTTAGTGTGGTTACAGAAACATATGTTTTAGGCATATAATTACATGAACAAGCACCACTTATAATTAATAGATCGCTTAATTTCATAAATTGGCCGATATGAACCGCACATCAGCCCAATGATAGAATAACACATACCAATATAGGCCCGTTACTGCATGGACTGGGTGATAATTTTTTGTGGTGGCCATATGTAAAAACATATAAATTCTAATAGCATTAGGAATTTGCGGGGCAGGGGGTTCTAATATTTTTTATTATGCATATATAAAAGAGAAGTATAAATTTTGAATAGCATTAAGGGATTCTTATCACATGCAATTTCTAAAGTTTATAATCACTGAAAGCCCTTTTTCCATTCTCACAAAGTCATTGGAAAGAAAAGAAAAGCTATTTCTTGAATGATCAAAACATAGAGAAGAATCTTTGTCTTCCATCATCTAATTATAAAAGATTCCTTGAGGAAAACAATGTCAATTGTGCATGCCAATGAAGGTAGTGCCAGATTGTCACGTAGTCCATGTTAGAAGATTTTGGTGCCTACAACACCATAAGAAGAAGAAAAGGGAGGAGGGAGGTAGGAAGATGATGATAATCAAAGTATCCCATATGAGGTATTGGACTCGATTTGCTTGGGGCCAAGTTGAAGAAGCCGGTGACCATATTCAGATGAACAGTATTTTTGGTCTTTCAATCCATAAGGAGATCAAGGTTTTCCATATTGCCTAATTTAATTAGACTGAATCACCTGATATTTAGATGAACATCAATTTTGTTCTTCCAAAGTCTTTAGGAGATCAAGCTTTTCTACAGTGGCGGACCGACCCTTATATGACCTGGGGCGACCGCCCCAGGTCATATTCCAACGTCCTCCTAAAATGCTATTGGGACTTGGCCCACGCCCCATATCAAATAACTACTAGCCCCATGTCAGAAGCCCAAATCCATTGGAGAATCCACCATGTACATCTCCTGTCATCTCATACCACATCTCCATCAACGTGTATACAGATCATGTCATTCAACAGGTCGATAAATAGTGGATTGAAGAGACATTGACAGGTGGCTCATGCTATGCACTCCTTTTTCCATGAATAGTGTTCACAGAGAGGTTTTCTTTCCTTGATTGTATCAATAGAGTCAAAAGATTGTGACTTTATCCTGCATTTAAAAATCGCGCGCACTATATGGACAACTGAAATCGTTCTCCTCCTCATTGACAAAAGAGGAAAGAGCTTAGTAAAAATATTATTTTCTACATGATTTTAGTCATATATATATATATATATATATATATATATAAATATTCAAGTGCATCTATCCCTCACCATAGGGTGAGGGATGTTTTCATAAATGGAGATTTTCAAGTACAAATGGAGGATTTCAAGTACATAGGGTGAAGTACAAAAGGGGGATTCATGTGCAAAAAAGAGAAAGTGCCCTCATCCTATGGTGAGGGATGGATGCACATGAGTGTTCCCCATATATATATATATATATATGTATATATATATATATATATATTCTTGTCATAGATATATACTTTGTAAAATATCTTATAAGGCTGTTCTAACCTCAAGTTTAGATTAAAATTTCCTAAAATCATACTTGTGGGGCCCACTTTTTAGTATATCCAAATAGACCAAACACATGATCCTCCTAAATTGCATATGTCTACCAGCTTTCAGTTAGATCCGAATTTAATGGATCGTTGAATTGACTATGTATCGATCCAAATGGACTATTGACCATTAAACTTTTGGGCCCATATGGAGATGATAGAAATCATAATTAGGGCTGATTTTTTTGCATACAAGAAGATCCCAGGGAGATAATATCAGCTTTTCTAGGACAATTCAATCATCATATATATTGAAGGACTTTGATTAGAGAAGTGTTGGGGTTGAGATGATTTTTTATTAGAGAAGTGTATGTTAGTTGATGTCTTAATCATTAATATGTACTTCTTTCTTCGAGTCGATACCCGAATTTTTTGGAGGTTGTGAACCCTTTTCTTTTGGGGATGATTGGTTTGCCCTCATTTTTTTTGAGACTTTTTTTTTTCAGTATACTTATCTTATACTGTAAATTTTGGAGAAATGAATAGTTCTCATTTCAAACAAGAAATATATTAAGTTGATATAGTTAAATATTTTGCATCTATTTAAATGGAATGCATTTTTTCTTTTGTTATTTTGGATATGAAAAATTCTAGCAAAAGTTTCGCCCCACCTGAACAAAAATCCTGGGTCCGCCTCTGCTTTTCTATATCAGGTATTGGACTCAATTTGCTAGGGTTCGAGTCTCTCTATCTTTCGAGTCACTCTAGTTTTAAAACCCTGCTTCCCATGCTTATTTTTTTTGTTACACTCTGCATGAATATGATCACCTAATTTATATAAACGAATCACCTTTGAGTCAACTGTTAAGGGATTAATCTCTTCAGTGATGCAATTAAAAAGAGGAGTTATGACTTATGAGCATTCGGTCCTGATGCTGCATGGCCTGCTTTTATGGACATAGAAGCTTGTGGTTGCATTCACATCCTCTCTTAATTCCAGATTGTGTCAGGACTCTTTTCTTCCCCCTTCATTAGATTGGTGGTACAGTACTGTGGGTCTAATCTTGGATACTAGGGAAATTCCTGTTGTCCTTGGGAAGTGAAATTCCTCTACCGGTGAGCTATTCAGTGGTTTGGCATGTCAGGACAGTTTGTTATCCATGATTAGTTTTTTATTCTGAAGATGATTGGTTTATCAAATACATGAGAAAATACAGAAAATATGTGATTGTTGCTATATTTAAGTTCTGTAACTGTGTCTTTGACATTGTTGCAGCTCTTCCTCCAAGCATAAATTTCCTATCTGTCACTGGTGATCATTCCGAGGGCGAAATATTAACAGCATCATATGGCTATATAGGGGGCCATGAAGGCAAAAGTCTCTACAACTGGTATCTTCATGAGGTATTAATTTTAGTAGGTTTATTCCTTTACATGACTTACGCCTAGAATTTTTTATTAATAAAAATGCTTCATGTTAGTTCAAAATCTGAAGTGTAAAGAAACATGAATATTTTTCTCCCTCGTTTTTTATATCATAAATTAGAAATAAGTTATTTATTTCCTCTTGGTGCAGCTTTTAAATTGTGATTCTGACATGTTGGTTTTATGCAGAAGGAAGCTGATAAAGGTGTTTTAATACCAGAAGCATCAGGGCTTCAATACCGCATAACAAAAGATGCTATTGGGAAATTCATTTCCTTTAAATGTACTCCCATTCGAGATGATGGGACTGTGGGTGAGCCAAGAACTTGTCTGGGGCAGGAGCGGGTTCGTCCTGGTGATTACATTTCTCTCTGTTAGGGAGTAGAGGATCATTCATTAAGCTTTTTACTAGATTTTATTAGTTTTAACAAGGGGTGCTACTTGAGATGGGCTTGATCTGAACCTGGCTCCCTCAAGCAGATTGTAGGTGGGTTGGGTTAGAGGGTTGTGAACTAAAGCTAGGTTCAGACCTGAAAATCATAAACCGATTTGGATTAGGTTCGGGCTCGGTTTGGGGCCTTGGGCAACCCAACCCAACTCTTACCTGGCACTTGTCTTAAGTACTTTGTCTATAATATACATAAAAAACACTGTATTTCATGGTTGGAGTGAATTTCACTGTTTGATTTTTGTTTACTCAAGATTTTTTATCACAGAATCATTTGTTTATTCCAAAGTCATGTCGATCAATGCCATTTCTTGGAAATCATGTGTTAGATGGAGTCTATTCATACCAAAAACCCTTTCTTTCTCAATCGAAACCCCTTCATTCCAGTACTAAACCTTTCACTATTCCCATATTCTGGCCAAATACCTACATTCCTATGCTCTACCAATATCCCTGAAGAGATTAAGGGGCTTTTTCGCTGTCCTCCTCTGTCCCATATGTCTCGGCATCTCTTTTTGCCCTTTGTCATGCCAATCACTCCTAGTATTTTGAATCGTCCAAAAATTAGCCTCAACCGTGATTTCTATCATCTCCATATGGGCCCAAAAGTTTAATGGTCAATAGTCCATTCAGATCGATACATAGTCTATCCAACGGTCCAGTAAATTCGGATTAGACCGAAAGTTGGTGGACATGTGCAATTTAGGGGTAATCATGTGTTTGGTCCATTAATGGACTATTGACCATTAAACTTTTGGGCCCATATGGATATGATAGAAATCATGGCTGGGGCTAATTTTTTGTAGAGAGGAATATCCTAGGGAGTCCTTGAAATCCCCCCACCCCCATCCCCATGTGGGTCTCTAGGTGGGCCCCGCCACACACTTGAGTTTACCTTATCCTAAGCTTGAGCTTAGGAGAGCTGGCCTCTCTCTCTCTCTCTATATATATATATATATGTTGATGATATGCTAAAGGGTGACCTCTTTCAAGGGTTGTGAAGATCCGATCTATTGCTATATTTTCCATTTCAGCTTCTCTGTTTTCCTTGAAAGTACCATGCAACATGCTTAATCAACCCCAGACCAGAGAACCCCAAGTTGGATTCGGCCTATCCAAACCTTGCTATAGGGTGTAAGAAACCATTTACGAACCCAAAAGCTTAAGCTGATAGGTGGAAGGCCCAGACAGGTATATGAAGCCATGTCCAACTCAGGACTTAGGCGATGTGGGATGTGTGACTTCCCAATACTCCCCTTACGTGCAGGCCTAACAGATTTCATGGACAGGTCTGCCACGTGGGGTACACATACCCGCTTTGATACCATGTTACCATGTAAGAAACCATATACGAACCCAAAAACTTAAGCTGATAGGTGGAAGGCCCATACAGGTATATGAAGCCATGTCCAACTCAGGACTTAGGCGATGTGGGCCTTTCAAATATAGGGTTCAGTTTGAATCACCCAAGCCCCAATACCTGTTTGGCCAGCCCCAAACTGTCAGTTTGGGGGTTCAGCCAGCAGGTTTCTTCATGAATACCTACCAATGCCTCGAATCCCATATGATATCCTCAAAGATTTAGACATAATAGTGTTCTCATGATCTGTAGATTGAAAATAAATTGCATTACATTCGGTAGATTAAGAATTTCTACTGACCTGATGTGTGTGACTGAGGCTTGGTTCACTTATGGGAAAGATATGTCATCAACTTAGTTCCAAATTGCTGATTCTTGACTTCTTCTCCTCGTTTTTACTAGATATCTTTCTAGTCTCTACCGTTCAGGCTAAGGATTATGGTCTTTTTAAGAGAGAAAAATTGAGAAAGAGAGGAGAAGTGGGGATCTTTCGGCTGCTGGTTTGGGAATGGCTTCAAAAGGGATCATGCTTTCCTCTTATAAGAGTCTCGAATGTGTGCTCACTCCTCCAAATAGATTTCAGAAACAGTTCCCAAGTCCTTTATATCGACTTTCTGCTTATCAAAACATGGGTCCCATCTATTCTAAAATCTACACTTAATATCTTAAGGCTTATTGGTCCTACTGAAGTGTCTTTAAATTTATTTAAAAAGGCCCACTATCAACAGATAATTATTTAAAGGGTCCCCTTCCACACTACCCAAGAGACTAATTCTTATTAGTCATTATCTGGGTCCTACAAGTCACGTCTTATACCCTTTTAGTAAGTCAGGGCTCACAATCTAAAATATAAAAAGAACACCTGCAAAACAATAATGGTCCCCCACATATTACTGTGCATACACATGCACACACACACATTCACACATAAGAAACCATCATTGACAGTACAATACATAAGTATAAATATCCATGCCAAGTCATAAATCCAATGAAAATCAATAAAATTAAAATATGAGAAAATATTCTAGCCAAGGAGACCTCAATAAGTGATGGAAGAAAGACGAGCGGAAAAACTCTACTAGAATTGGGCAGTGATGGAGATTCCCTTTTCCTAGGAGAGTTTTTAGGACCCATGCAGATTATCAGTTACTTAAGAGATTAGAGGTGTGCTCTAAAATACAACAGGCGTCTGCGCATTGTCATGGTCTTCTGCTATAGGGCTTTGCACTGTCACCTCTTACAGTCCCCATGTTCTGTGCAAGTACTTGATGCAATTCTTCTTCTTCTTTTTTTTTTTTTTTTTTTTTTTTTTTTTTTTTTTTTTTTTGAAGTCAAGCCTTAGAATGCAAGATTTTCAAAATGTTGAATATATGCTTATCAAATGCTGACCGATGTGTTATTGGAAATGCAATGATACCAACAGGAAGCCCAAGGCTTCTTTCCTTGCAGCTGTTGGGGAAGGGAATTGAAGGTTCAACACTGCATGTGGAGAAGAAATATTGGGGAGGTGAAGAGGGGAATTCTGTTTACCGTTGGTTTCTGGTATGATACTCAATCCTTGTAGGTTAAGATAGCTTTTCGTAATAATGTTTGTTTGATGCTGGTGAAAGCTATCTTCTCTCTTCATGCTGTTATCGATTGCTTAGTAATCAGAAGAATGCCTTTCGTCAGTTGTCACCGTACATTAGTCTTTGTAGATTATCCGAAGTTAACTGGCAGTGCAGTCTGTAGATATTCTGTTTGTTGTTTAACTTCCATC
This sequence comes from Umbellularia californica, assembly GCA_028538565.1. Classification (NCBI taxonomy): domain Eukaryota; kingdom Viridiplantae; phylum Streptophyta; class Magnoliopsida; order Laurales; family Lauraceae; genus Umbellularia; species Umbellularia californica. The sequence continues at coordinate 7,280,229 of JAPQWN010000006.1, read as the reverse complement.
ACAGTAACCGACATAAATCATGTTTGCAGACTGGTGAAGATGGAACACAAAGTGAAATCAATGATGCAACGACTGCTGCTTATACTTTGTCGAAGAGGGATATTGGCTTCCAGATTTCTGTTTTATGTGAGCCTGTCAGGAGTGACTGGGCCCGTGGTCCCACTGTTCTTTCTGCGACTATTGGACCCATTTTACCTGGTATCCTCTTGATGCCTAAATGTGAACTTTATGGATTGCTAATGGTAAAAGAAAAAAGCAATGGATGCTTTTGGATCATTTAATTTTTGATTGAGTTGCTGATATGTTTTAGGTTCTATGAATTTGATCATGACCAGTTTATGTTTATTTTTTCGAGTTATGTAGGCTTCAGAAAAGGGTAAAGAAAGCAATTTAACCCTTTCTATACAATGTTTGCATTTCATGCATGCTGCAGGTCTACCAACTTGCCAATCTCTTGAATTTCTTGGATCATTGATGGAAGGGCAGTGTCTGAGTTTTGTTGCCACATACAGTGGAGGGTATGATTTGTTCGCTTTCTTCCATCTACCACTTTCATCAACCTTAACTGCTTTAAATTCGTGCTGCAATTGAACCTGGGCCTTTTGCTTTTACAATTCAGTGATAAAGGAAATTGCACCCACGAATGGTTTAGGGTTAAAAGTAATGGTATGAAGGATAAACTAGGTGCTAAAGGTAAGTGTATCAGTTTTCATCATATAGTGGATTAACCTTTGAGAAAAATCAAGCACTACTTATTAAGTAGTCACTAGATGTATTCTCTTTGCAGAGTTTCTTGATTTGACTTTGGAGGATGTGGGTAAATGTATTGAGCTTGTTTACACACCCATGCGTAAAGATGGATTGAGAGGGAGCTCCAAGAGCATTATTTCAGATGTCATTTCCCCTGGTAAGTGCTGCAACTAGTCTGAGGTTTAGTCTTTAACTCGTTATGGCAAATAACCAGGCTTAACTTTTGCAAGGCAACCTAACTCAGACTTTTGTCTGCTTTGTTTTTGGCTCATATAATTATGGGAATGAAACTTTACTAATGAATTAGTGATACAACAATTTGAAAAGTTGACAAAGAGCCCATGGTAGAGTGGAAGGTGCTTCGCTAGTTGCTACACAACCTTGAGGTTATGAGTTCGAGTCACATCATGTTATCAATTAAAAAAAAACAATTTGGAAAGTTTGTGTGATTATGTGTGAAATTCTTTCTCCATTCTCATGATTATTTACTTAAAAATGGTTACCCGTGGATTTTCTTGTGGATTTTATTTTCTGTTTCTCGTACTGTTATTTCAACAGCTGACCCTGTGGGTGTTGAACTCATCATACCTGATGGTTGTGAGGATGAGGAAGTGGTTCCGCAGAAATCATATTTTGGAGGTCATGAAGGTTTTGGGGATTATACTTGGTACAGAACGAAAAGAAAGTTGCAAGGATCTGAATTATTGAACATTTGCGAAGCTTCTGAAGATTTACTTATTATTGGGAAAGATTCGTAAGTTTGGTGGAACTGTGATAAAGTCACACATTCCGTTTCTTTAAATGAACATCTTTCTCTTTTTTAACTTTCTGGTCATTGAAACAGTACATATATGCCATCACTGGAAGATGTTGGAGCTTATTTAGTCTTATATTGGGTGCCGACTCGTTCTGATGGAAAAGTTGGGAAACCGTTGGTCAGGATAAGCGACAATCCGGTCATGCCGGGTATATTTTATTTGGTCTTGATTTCTGTTTCATTTTTGTTGAAGCTATAAATCTATATTGCTCAATACTTATGAAATATTTAACCATCTGGCAGCTCTTCCAGTTGTTTCAAGTGTTTGCATTAAGGAGTTGTCTTCTGGTGTATATTCTGGAGAAGGCAAGTACTATGGTGGATATCAGGGATCATGCCTGTTTAGCTGGTACAGAGAAACCAACGAAGGGACCATTGTTCTCATTAATGGAGCCAATTCTACCACTTATGAAGTTACGGATGCAGACTACAATTGTCGTTTGTTGTTTGGGTAAAATTTATGTCCCCATTATGGTTTAATTCTAGTCTGAAAGTAGTTAATGACTTCACGTGAGGATTTATTAATTACTGAAGCTGCTAGAATATTAACCTTAGGAGTCAGTACTGCTTGAACATCACTTCATGTTATTGTATCATGAAAGAAATTGATTTCTTTTTTTTTTTTTGGTTCGGTAGAGAAGTCACCAATTTTTAAATTTATACTAAAGAGATGGGTGGGACAGAAAGCTAAAGAGATCGAGAGGACTGGGTATAAGTTATGGTATACGGGACTTAATAGAGCGAGGAATGGGGTTGGCATAGTAGTGAGCAAGGACTTAAAGGAAGATATAGTTAATGTAAAGCGCTGTGGAGATAGGATTATTGCAATTAAGTTAGTGTTAGGAGAAGAGATAGTGAACGTAATTAGTGCTTATGCCCCCCAGGTGGGCTTAGGAGATGGACATAAGGAGAAGTTTTGGGAAGACTTGGAAGGAGTGCTACTAGAGATACCCCAAGGCGAGATGGTCTTCATAGGAGGAGATTTGAATGGCCATGTAGGACGCGACGTAGATGGATATATAGGAGTACATGGGGGACTTGGATACGGTAATAGAAATGAAGAAGGGAAGGATATTTTGGACTTTTCAGTGGCTTATGATCTCATGGTGACTAACACCTTTTTTAGGAAGAGAGAGGAGCATTTGGTGACTTATAAGAGTGGCTCCTCAAGGACACAGATTGACTTCTTCTTAACTAGGAAAAGAGACCGCTTAGCTTGTAAAGATTGCAAGGTGATACCGGGGGAGAGCTTGACTTCCCAACATAGGTTGTTGATCATAGATGTGCAGCTACAAAGGTGGACTACAAAAAAGAAGTTGTATAGATGCTCAAAGACTAAATGGTGGAACTTGAAAGGTGATAAGCAACTAGCATTTAGGGATAGAGTATTAGAGGAAGACGTTTGGGCGATAAATGAGAGTGCAAATAATATGTGGGATAAGGTAGCAGAGTGTATTAGGAGGGTAGGGAAAGAAGTCTTAGGAGATCCAAAGGGGGTGCTCCGGCACAGAAGGAGGCATGGTGGTGGAGTAAGGCCGTTCAAGACAAGATAAGAGTTAAAAGAGAGAGCTTTAAAACTTGGCAAAAGGATCGAAATGCAGCAAACTTGGAAAAGTATAAAGAAGCAAAAAGAGAAACCAAAAAGGCCGTTAGTGAGGCCAAGGCAAAGGCATTTGAGGAGCTATATAGGTGACTTGATACTAAGGAAGGCGAAAGAGAGATATTCAAGCTTGCTAAAGCCAGAGATAGGCGGACCAAGGACTTAAACCAAGTTAAATGCATTAAGGATGAGGATGAAAAGGTATTAGTAAAGGACGATGAGATAAAGGAGCGTTGGAAGAGCTACTTCTACAAGTTATTTAACGAAAGCAGTATTAGTGACATACAATTGGGACAGCTTACCATTTCTAGGGAAGAATCGAATCATATGTTCTATAGGAGAATCAGTAGGGAAGAAGTTATAGAAGTATTGAAAAGGATGAAGAATGGGAAAGCGGTTGGGCCAGATGGTATCCCTATTGAGGTCTGGAGGTGCTTGGGGGAGAATGGCATAAGTTGGTTGACAAAACTTTTTAATGTAGTGCTAAAGAGCAAGAAGATGCCTGATGCATGGAGGAAAAGTATTCTTATACCCATATACAAGAACAAAGGAGATATTCAGAACTGTGCGAACTACCGCGGGATTAAATTGATGAGCCATATGATGAAATTATGGGAGAGTTATTGAGAGAAGACTAAGAAGAACAACAAACGTTTCAGAGAATCAATTTGGTTTCATGCCTGGGAGATCAACTATGGAGGCTATCTTTCTTCTGAGGAGGTTAATGGAACAGTATAGAGAAGGCCAGAGAGATTTACATATGGTGTTTATTGACTTGGAGAAGGCCTATGACCGGGTTCCTAGGGAGATTCTATGGGGAGTACTGGAAAAGAAAAGAGTGTGTGTCGCATATATTGAGGCGATAAAGGATATGTATGATAGAGCCGTGACATCTATAAGGACGACTGGCGGAGAGATTAAGGAGTTTCCTATCACGATTGGTCTACACCAAGGCTCAGCGTTAAGCTCGTACTTGTTTGCCCTAGTTATCGATGAGATTACAAGACATATTCAGGATGAGGTGCCGTGGTGTATGCTATTTGCAGATGACATTGTTTTAGTAGATGAGACGAGAGAAGGAGTGAATGCTAAGCTAGAAGTATGGCAGAAAACATTAGAGACAAAAGGGTTTAGGCTAAGTCGATGCAAGACGGAATATATGGAGTGCAAGTTTAGCCAAAGTAGGACACTTGGTAACATAGAAGTAAGTTTAGGCACACAAAAGATTGTAGAGAAAGAAAACTTTAGGTACCTTGGATCGATGGTGCAACAGGATGGAGGGATTGATACTGATGTAAGTCACAGGATTCAGGCCGGGTGGACCAAATGGAGGAGTGCTTTGGGGGTCTTGTGTGATCGGAAAGTCCCTCTCAGGGTTAAAGGAAAGTATTATAAGGTAGCGGTAAGACCAGCATTGTTATATGGATCAGAGTGTTAGGCAGTAAAGCATAATCATGTTAAGAAGATGGAAGTTGCGGAGATGAGAATGCTAAGATGGATGTACGGGATCACAAGGAGAGATAGGATTAGGAATGAGGAGATTAGGGGTAAAGTAGGAATAGCACCGATTGGAGATAAAATGAGAGAAAATCGACTAAGATGGTTTGGCCATGTTAGAAGGCGTCCAATGGAAGCACCTGTTAAAAGGTGTGAAGGCATAGAGATTGCCAGGAGTAGGAGAGGGAGAGGGAGACCCAAGAGAAGTTGGAAAGAAACTATTAAACATGACCTTGCCTACATGGATCTAACGGAGGACATGGCCCTAAACAGATTTGATTGGCGTCGTCAAATCCATATAGCCGACCCCACCTAGTGGGAAAAGGCTTGGTTTGGTTTGGTTACTATATCTGCAATTTTTTTAAATTTTAAGCTTTGTTATCACCATTGATTGTCGATTTAACAAAAGATGTGAAGGCCATGATTAAGTAGTGGGATATCCAATAATTTGTAGTTCACGCTCATTGTCTATTTTTTAGATGTTTTTTCTTTCCAACCCAACACACCCCCCACCCCCCACCCCACATCCTGATCTTTTGTATCTTGCTTGATGATGATTTCTTTATTCAAATATCTTAATATTTATCAGAGGAACTAAATGAAGCAGGTATGGACTTCTATGTATACTGTAATCTGTGCTCTAGAACACTCTTACATGTTTTTTCTTTAACACAATAGATTTTCATTTTCAAAGTGAGCTCGCAAAAATGATGCTTACGATTTTGATGATACTTGATGGTATATACGAACGGAAACGAGCTTGTTTGCTTGCATTTGCATACACAAATATGACAAAATGTTGTGAGAGGAGAAATCTCTTGTACTGTCTCACACATTTTTTCCTTGGTCTGGAAACTGTGATGCTGCTTATTATTGTGGTTACTTTGTTCACCTTGTTGCTTAAATCATGGATTTTCATCTTACTGTTTTAATGCTGATCAGAATATTTGGCATGTAATCTTCATGCATTTCAGAAGCCAAGTAACTTGTTTGAATGTTGTTTGCAGGTACACACCTATTCGCTCAGATGCACTTGTGGGGGAGCTCAAATTGTCTGAGCCAACCGATATTATTCTTCCAGGTAAACTTAAATAATTTCTTCTCCAAAACCTAAGCACCAGAGCAAAAATGATTTTTCTTAAATTAAAAGACTGATGTTGAGTTGAGATAGAAGGCTTTAAGTGATTCAAATTGTAGTCTACTTTAAGCTATTTTCATTCGAAATGTGTTCCATCTCTCTTTCTCTCTCTAGGTTTGTGCCTAGTGTACGCCCCTCCTTTTTAGTTGCGGGTGTATATGTATATGTTTAGGTAATTATATATGTTTGTGTTCAGAGCTTCCAAGAATTCAAATGCTCACTCTGACTGGAAAGGCGGTGGAGGGAGACATACTCAAAGCCGTTGAAGTTGTTCCAGAGAATGAGATTCAACAGAATGTTTGGGACAAGTACAAGAAAGATGTCAGATACCAATGGTATGAAGCTAGCTGTGCTTGTTTACATCTATTCTTGTACCTATTCACCATTTGTAACATATGTGACACGAGCAACTATTGCATAGGTTCTATTCATCAGAAATGGGGGAGAAGCCATACTTTGAACCAATGGCTTCACAGCGTTCCTCCTCATATAAGGTGCGGCTGGAGGATATAGGTCGGTGCCTGAGATGCGAATGCGTTGTCACAGATGTGTTTGGAAGGTCCAGTGAGCCGGCATCAGCAGTGACATCTCCAGTTCTGCCAGGTCCTATTCCATGTCTCAACTAGTAACTGTACTACCTTGCATCATTCTATTGTTGTGTCATACCATTGGAGTCTAGCAAATACGTGGTCCTTTTTCGAAGTGGCACTCTTCAGTTAGAATCCTATCGTTATTCAATTCCGAGATACAAAAAAGCCTTGTCATTTTTCCAAGACTGATTTATTCATCATTGCTGAGGACTTTGTGCACGAAGATCATTCCACAGTAGTTGCTGAGGATTATTGCAGCTTGATAGGGAGGAGCAGGGCAGGCTAAACTAGTCTTCTAGTTGGCATCGAAGGCCAACCATCCGGCACTTGAAAACCCTAGGGTTCACGGTGGGACCATGAGCCAAACAGTGAAGGCTGTATTGAGGGCTGTTTGGACATCTAATCTGTACAATGCGTGGATAATCCATAGTGCATGCCACATGAATACATGATTGCTTGGCTTCTATATCTTATTTTATTTTCTTTATTTTGATTGCTTTGGAATGTTTATTAAAGTTATATGGGTAGTTTGGTATTTTCAGTTTTCTCTAATGTGGGGCTCGGATTAGATCTAGCCTTAGTTTTAGTGCTTGTTGTTAGGCCTAGATTCATTCTATTGAAGTTAGTGATAAAATAAATACAAACAGATGTATGCCTTACCACTTGGCTATACTCCATATGGTCCGTCCTAGGGGAAAAGTGGGACAGAGAAGCAGAGCTCGAAGAATGAGCTGTGCAAGGACTCAGGCAGGGGTGGACCCACGTTTTATGGAGGTGGGGCGGACGCCCCATTACTGAGATCTGAAAGAAGCTAGTGTTGCCTAGCTTAGATTGTCTAGCTTAGCTGTGAACATAGTAGGACCTCGCCAACCTAATGGAGTTATTCCATGCGCACAAATAATGGCATCTCAAAAGGGCTTCACCCAATGACCATATCGTGGTGGGCTTAATTAAAGATTTTCTTACGGAGGACCTAATGAATGTTAAAATTATAGCAGCGCACTCTCTCAAATGATGAAATTACTGGGAGCCCAAATTAGATTTATCATATGCATGAGGCATATTGTGATTTTCAACCTCATAAAAATCCAAAACTAGCTTAAGAATCTTGGGTCCCCCTCTAAAATCCACATGAAATTCTGGTCCGCACCCAAAACTCACATGAAAATTCTTGGTTTGCCCACAAAATCCAGGTATGTATTTGTGTCCGCCCCACTCAAACTAAAATCCTGGGTCCACCACTGGACTCAGGGATATAGCAAGCAAGCTGTAAGTTCTACCTTTAGAACCGTCTACAACAAGCCAATGTACCCTAGTTCTTGAGGCATTTCAGTTTTCTTGTTTAGGTCTAAAGAGGATGGACTCTTTTTGAACATGTTTCTTAATACCAGGCTAGGAAGTTGACATGCTCGGTTGAATCTAGCCTTTGATTTGATCCTTTCTTCTTCTTCTGCCATGTCTTCTTGATTTTTAGTTTTCTTTCAGTCTTGTATAGGTGCTGTTTTTGCATGACCCAGCTTGTTTTTGTTGCTGAGTCTTTTTTGGTTCAGGCCTCTTATACTGTCCAGAGTCTGACTCCTCTCTTTTTGAATGGATTTCAGTCAATCTTTCGAAAATAAAAAATAAAAAATTCTAGCCTTTGATTTGGGTTTTTCATGATTGGAGTTTTGAAAATGTTTCGAAGAGAGAATGAGATTGATGGAAGATTGCGTATGACAACCACGAGGATTTATATATACTCTTCCTGAGTGTGCAAGTTTAGTATGTAGAAGTGTATGCTTATTCTATGGGTCATTGTGTGCAGGTGTAATTTTATTACTGAGGATCACAGGGAATCACTAAATTATCAATATGATATTACTAGTGTCCATGCTCCACAGTCCACAGTATAAGATATGGTAGGCCTAGTTGCCACTATTCAAATCTTCATGCCCCCTCAAGCTCGCGATGTTTATGATCCAAGAGAGTGAGCATTGAGAGATTGTTTGGGAAATATGTAAAGTGAGCAACGTTATAAGATATAGTGAATAAATCAACACGTTGAGTGGTGGATGCAATGGAAAAAGAGAAATAGTGCCTTGGCAAAGATGTTTCGGCACAAACAGAAAGTTTGTTTCAATATGCTTAGTGCGCAATCAAATGCTTCATTGTGGGCAATGTGAATGCACAGACTGACAGTCTGTTTCAATTTGCTTAGTGTGTTCATCAAATACTTCATTGTGAGCAATGTGCATGGCACTCTTGTTGTTGCAGTAGACGGGCTAGTATGATTGAGATGATTACACATTTCAGCAAGCAATCTTCAAAGCCAAACAAACTTTGAAGTAGTAGGAGCAATAGCAAGACAGTGAATATCAGAAGAAAAATGAGATATCACCACTTGTCTCTTGTTTTTTCATAAAATCGGGAATGACCAAGAAAGATGCAAAAATCAGTGGTGGAACGACGATCCTTGATAGCTACAGTCCAATCGAAATCTGAATTAGCTGTCAGAGTAAAAGCTTCCGGAAGAAAAATAAAGAGCTCTGGTTATGGTGCCCCGGAAGATATTGAAGGATATAGAGTACAGTAACCAAATAAACAGTGGTAGGCTCCAGTTGTTAGTCTGTGTCTCTCACTTTCTTGTCTAAATATATGCTTTCTTTATCGGTTAAAATATGACCATCATTAGTCATTTAGAAGCTGATATAATTATTCAGGGTTCCCTTTGATTGTTGCATACATTGAGTCTTCTTTGATATTTTCTGGATTATAGTTTTTTACTCTTTTTGTCAGCCATTCGGCCTTATCTTTGGTATCAGATACTGCCTAAACCTTCTGTTCAGATTGCCCATCTAGTGCATGGCAGGAATATGGATTGTTTAAGGCAGCTCTGATTTTTCCTGTTGTAAATACTTGGAGTTCATTTAATGATTCGTGTTATTTGTTTCTCAGGGATACCCAAGATTGATAAGCTGGAGATTGAGGGACGGGGCTTTCACACAAATCTCTATGCTGTTCGTGGTGTTTACAGCGGTGGAAAGGAAGGCAAAAGTAGAATTCAGTGGCTAAGAGCTATGGTTGGAAGTCCTGACCTTATCTCAATACCTGGTATGCAATATTTACAATAGAAATGTTTGGGGTTCTTATCTATGATGCCAATGCCCTTTAATTAAAAAAAAAAGTCATTACCCAGTGCGTGTCCCGCCAACGCAGGGCCCTTTATTCTAATTATTTTTATTTTATTTTTCAAGCCTGGATTGACCGGGCAGGTTCCACGGGCTGTCTTGCACATACACACACATTGTTCCTGTGTTGTTTTGTGCTATACGTAGAAGCTTTGTGCTATTTCACTCGCAGTCTTTCATGTAGATATATTCTTTAGAAAACTTTGCCTTCACTAATATGTGTTTTTACTTACACCCAACTAATGTATGATTATTTTTTTTTGTTTTTTTTTATTGGTCGTCATATTGTTTTTAAATTGGAATTATCAGGAAGTAAGTTCTTGATTGATTGATATAGATCTGTTGAGCAAGCTAAACCAGACCGTCGTTTCTCTTTCATTTATTTATTTATTTGCTGGTTTTCTTATGTTTATTCTGTCGTTAGTTTAGAGAATATGAGGAAGTTACTGTCTTGATTAAATTGTTTTGATCTGTGGAGCGAGCTGAACGACATTACTCCATTCATTGCTTGAGCTATCATGTGTGTTTTGCTTGCTGATCATTGCTTCACTTGTTGGCATCATAAAATGGTGTGCTGATGCAGGTGAGGTAGGGAGGATGTATGAAGCTAATGTTGACGATGTGGGGTACAGGTTGGTTGCTATTTATACTCCAGTAAGGGAGGATGGTGTTGAAGGACAGCCTGTTTCTGCTTCGACAGAGCCAATAGCAGTTGGTAATAGTTCAATTCTACTTTAATATTATAAAATTATGTTAGATTTTTATAACTATTTTCCACATCAAACAGTTGACGTGTCAGGATAGTTGTCAAATACTCAAATTTGTTCTGTTCTGGCCAATTCCGGCCGAAGCATTTTTGAATTGGCCCGGGCTGCCACCCACCCACCGACCCACCCACCCACCGTTTCTCTGCTCAACTAGGGCCCATTCCTATCGTTTCGGTCCCAGTTCTGGGCAATGTTGGTCCATGTTTCATACTTCCGTTCATGTTCAGCGAAACTAGAAAATAGTCAATCATTGAGTGAAGTCTAATTTAAATGATGCAAGTATGCATTTATAGTATTATTTTTAGCATTCTACTATTTTCTTCAATTTTAGGTACTCTTTTATATATATTTTTTCATTTTTTTTTAATCATGTCTTTTTTGGAGGGGAACACCAGAATTGGCAGAGACGTTGGAATGTTTCACTACAGGGCCAAACGGGAACGGAATTGACAACTATTATTTTAGTGGGTTTTTGCTGGAAGAAGGGAGTCTAGACCATGCTTTAGGTGGACCATGATATCCCTTGTTTGGGACCATGGGCCCTGCCAGAAAGGATGGACCTCAGGCATGTTTATAGGCTTCTATTATTTAACACATAAAATTTGTGTTTATCTATGATGCCCATATACGGCATGGAAGGCCATGGATATGTCAGGGTCACACATAAAATTGAATTATTGGATACAATATGATGTGGATACATTACCTATTTTGTAGTGTCTGGGTTTCATGGGTGTTTGATCGTCTAAATGATTGTCACTGGTCAGCATGAACTTTGGTTATCTCAATGTCTTAGTCATTGTTTAGGCATAACTTCTGTCTTAAATATCTTCTTACATGATCTACAGTATATATAAGACAGTCCTAGATATGAGATGCAGCTTCTCTGAGGATGATGGTTTAAACTCATTTTTAGGTAGAAGAACCAATAATATCAATGTTGTACTTGATTGAAGAGGAAGGAATTGAGAGTAAATGATTGTTGAAATCATATGTCCTTCATTGTAAGAAGATATTAATTTAAATACTTCTCCTTAAATGGGAATATAAGAACTTAAGATACATCTATAGAATACCTCTTGTAGTTACCTAAATGAGGGGAGGAAGGCCTAGACAAGTTGAAAAATATTCGTTGAAAAATATTCGCACTATTCCAGTGGCTGGTGACCAAAAGACACAGGTCCTTGATATTCCTTTTACAATCTCTCAGAAAGCAGGACAAATTAATTGGGAAACACTTATAGTTTCTATCTTCTATTTCTCTGGAAACATTTAAGGAAGCTCTAAATATTGTGGAGGTTATCTGGGAGTGAAAAAAAAAGCCCCTTTGGTCGTGCTAGGGACCCCTATTGATAGGATTTTTAAGACTTGGTGGGTAGGAAATGAAAGTGTGGGAGAAGTCCCTAAAAATTCATATCAAATTTCAGTTTTGCTCTTTGGCGCTTATAACCCCTGGAGGCCATATCTTTTGATCCTGTCGCTGGGTTTTTCATATTATATACTGTTGGAAAGCTCTTAATGAAGAAATATCAAAATTATCTGTTTGAAGCCATTTTTGAGGTAAAATCCTTTCTTTTTGGGGTCAGAATGCAGTGCTTTTGCCATACTGAGTTACTGACTACTTATAGTAGGTTTTGCGCTTTCAATTCATTTAACAATGAGGATAAGGGCAGATGACCGACCCCATCGAGTAACTTAAAAGGTTTGATGTATGCAATTGCTTTGATTATTTCTGCATTAAGGTACACCCATTTATTAATTTTAATTTTTTATAATTTTAATTTAAAGAAATTTAATTTGACTCCTCAAGTCGACTCTGAGTTTGGCTCCACTGAGCCTGAAGAGTGAGCCCAAGTCATGGGTTGGCAACCTATGCATTAAACATGCATCTTTTTGGAGGATAGCTACCTATCTATGCCCACAGATTTTGAATGGTGCAAATTCTTAAATAGCTCAATTTTATGGTCAGCATCACTCTAGTATATATCGAATTTGGGCCCCCCTCTAAAATGTCAAGATGGGTGAACATACAGTGGGTTGATACACTTCGAACTGAAAAATATCCTTTGTTTTGATGTTTTCTTTCACCATTGCACAGAAACTAATTTAAGCAGGATGTCTTTTGATGTTTTCTTTCACCATTGCGCAGAAACTAATTTAACCAAGATCTCTTTTGATTTTTCCTTTCACCATTGCACAGAAACTAATTTAACCAAGATCTCTCTCTCTCTCTCTCTCTCTGAGTGTGAGCGCGTGCTCGTCTTACATGCACATAAATATATATATATATAGATATTTATTCAATTGCCCCTTTGATTTGTTTGCAGAACCTGATGTTCAAAAAGAAGTGAAACAGAAGCTAGATCTTGGATCTGTGAAATTTGAGGTGATGCGTGCTATTATTTCAGCCATCCTTTTACATTCTATTGATTTGCTGTTGTGGTTTTGCGTAAATTATTGAATGTTCCCACTTGCTGAGCTTAGGCACAAAGTTATAGTTTGGCTAACCTCCTTGGACATCTTGAAATTTGTAAAAATACGCCTACATTCTAATGAGAGCCTTCAGTCTTCCGGGATGAGTTACGTTTCTTATCGTAACAATTATATTTGAAATTTCAAAAAATGCAACCCTTTTTGTCATTTTATGAGGTTTTCTCTGTGAGCTTTCGAATTTCAAGCACTTCCCAATTCCCATCCCTTCCCTGTATTTTACTTGATAATGACAAATGCATTCCTTCATTTAGATTTTGGTTCTTAAGATTGTGTAGGAAAAGTTCTTATTCCTGGAATGTCCATCCAACTTACTTTTTATTCCCATTGTTGGAAGCAGGCATTGTGTGATAGAGATCGCTCACCTAAGACGGTACCTTCACTGATTGCTCACCCTCTGTACATTTTTCTATTACTGCATAAAAGATACAGAGAAAAAAATGATGAATATGGGAGAAAAAGATCACCAAGTTGTTCTTCATTTTTGTCACAGGCTCCAGGAGTAGGGAGTCTTGAAAGAAGAATTCTTGAAGTTAACAGAAAGAGAGTGAAGGTTGTGAAACCTGGTTCGAAGACCTCCTTTCCAGCTACTGAAATTCGTGGAAGTTATGCTCCTCCTTTTCATGTAAGTTTAGCCCAGTATTATTCCATGAACTTTTTGTTGCTTTGATCACATGTTCCTTAGTTCCTTTGCATAGGTTCCGTGCTATTTTGAGCATCTGCTACTGTTGTATTTTATTTCCAGGATGAACTTAGATACCACATGAAAAAGACGTCCGTCAAACTCTGAAACCGAGTCTTCATGCAAATACTAATGGTTTTCTTAGAACTTATAACTTGTCCGTTGTTTGCAGCAAACTTAAATCTCCATGTGCTTAACACTTTCGTAAATGAGCTTTTTTATTTTTACTTTTTTCTAATGGATAAGGGAATATGTTAAAAAAGAACCATAGTTCAGGGACTACTCTACAACAAGAGACCTATTATTTCATATAATCTTGCGGACTTTTATATTTGAACAAATATTCCTGAAGTTGGTTGAGATTAAGAGGATGTTCGTCAACTCTAGTTTAATTAATAAAAGCTAATTAGATTAAGGTCTAAAATAGAAGCTCTAATTTACAATTTATTTGTTTCACAAAATTAGAAAAAAGCTCTTATTTCATGAGGTAATTGGGGCCCACCTTTCTTAAAAATCACAATGCGGAATCCATCATTTGCATCTTTTTTAAAAATTTATGAGATTATTTTTGTCCAAAACACTTGTAAATTTTGTATTGTCCACCTCCATCTGCTTTAGCTAAAAAATCTCTAAAACAAAACAGCCTTTTCAGCTTATCTTTTAGAGGCAACAGCTCTAATTTGTAAATAAGCTCTAAATGAAAAATACAATTAGAGGTTTTCCCAATGCTTTAGCATGTAAATAAGCTCTAAATCATTAAGTAAGAGCTTATTTTTTGAGTTTCCAACTGCCTCCTTAGATTTTATTGTAATTAGGCTCAAATTGAGTATTTGTTACATAATCATCCCCAAAACAGTGGGATATGGATGACTAGCAAAGCCTTTAAAAAGGAAGAAGGCACTCAATATTGAGAAACTCCACTTTCTATACAAGTTCTTCTTCTGCTTCTTTGTAGATTATTTACCAAATAGAAAACCAATGGCACATAGACAGTTGCAACAAGCTTGAGTGGCATCAGTCTGAATGATAGAGACTTCCAACACAATAACTCAGCTGGTTAGGAATGCCAAATGCTCCCCTTACAGGGCTCGAGTGTGTGAGTTCAAGTTCGTCCTTGTATGAGCTTTTGTTTCCCTTTTTTGATTGGTAAAATGAATTGATCCCTCGAACTCATTTAATGGGTACCTTCCAAATGTTCTGTGGGTTCTTGTGAAGAAAGCCAGCAGAAACTTTTGAGTCAAATGGATTGAAAATTAGCAAATCAATGACAGAATATATGTAGCACTAGTTTTGCGGATAAGAGTCAGTGAAATGAGTTTGTTAAAATTTTTAAATAATTTAGTGCCATAATGCCACGGATTTCAATATTTAGGATCAACTATAGACCAAGATGGAAGGTGGAAGGTTTGAGTTGAATATAGTAGATAGAACCAACACATGGTGGGCAAAGTGGGTACAAGCTTGTGTTTTGTTGTGAAATTATTGAGCGCTGCATTGATGAGAAGGGGCATTTTAATATGACAGTGGTTTGACCTGCTTTGTAGCATGGAGCTGAGTTTGGGCAATGAAGAAATGACAAGAAGCTACATGTATGTGGCTGAGATGTCTATGCTAGGTTGGACATTTGGAATTGCAAGAAAAGATAAAATTAGAAATTGGTACATAAGAGGAAGTCCATGAGCTGCTCCAATAGAAGAAAAAAACTAATTGGAATGTCATTTGAGATGACCGACTGAAAAAAAAAAAAGTAATTTGAGATGGTTTACATAAGATATATAGAAGATGAAAAAAAGCCTTGTACAAAGTTTGAGTTCCTATTGCCATAGGGTTGCAAATGGATATCCAATTCTCTAGGAACCAGACATCTTTGATAGGAAAAGGATCAGCTTTGGAGCCTAAATTTGGATCTAATATAAAATCGTACCCAGAACCTATTTTTGGATTCAGAAAGAAATCAGATTCTGTTCTGATGCAGGCCAGACCCCAATGTCGGGCTGGTTGACCTGTGGGCCTGGACCCATAACTGTTTGCAGTGTGGGTATTTTGATAATTTCGTCAAGATAGGTCTAGTAACACTTGTCTCTTCGTTTGTCTATGACGCTTCCAAGTTCCAACAAGTCAAGAAGAAAACACAATAAAATGACTCTCTCCCTTGCAAAAGAAATGAAGTCTCTCTCTCTCTCTCTCTCTCTCTCTCTCTCTCTCTCCGTGTGTATTTCACATCATCATCATTGTCCCCAGCCCTGTCCACGGCTTCACCTCCTTTATGTTCCTTTGCCTTTTCATCATGATTGTCTCCCTTTCTCTCTCCCCACATCTTCAAAACCCTGAAACGCAACTTCTCCATCCCCTCAAATCCAACCATTCATCTCCAATACCCCACCAATTTCCTCATTACCTCCATGCCCTCACCACTGCCATGTGCCGCCATCCTACGCCTCTCAAATCCTTCCCCACTGAAACTATTATTGGAACCAGAACCATACCCTGAAAGTAAAGTGGAAACCGGATCCGAATTCATCTGGTAGGTTCCCATCGAATCTGGACCCAGATGCAACTTTTCAAGACAGATCGAGTTCCGGATACATGATGGTTCTGTCCCAAACCTGACTTGTTTGCAACCCTAACTATGGGGAAGGGGAGCTTGGGGAGACCAAAAGACCTTGAACTCTGCAGTGAGGAAAGACATCATAGATTGTGGAGTTTAGTTGTCCTTTTATAGGGTTGTGCGTCAAAGTAGAGCGGACGAAGTTGACCCCAAATCAATCTTATTTAATTTAAAAGTAAGAACTAAATGCTAGCAATGTGGGGTCAACCTTGTGAATCTACATTATTGGTTTGATATGTAAACATATTAAAAAAGTTTGGTTTTGGACTATCAACTATATTATTATAAATCTTATTCATAGTTAATAGTCCAAAACCTCAATGTAGATGCAATCATACACACTTTTAAGTATTGTTCCACAACTAATTTACTGTTGAAAAAATTGTCTAAACTTGTCTAAAAGACTTACAGCAAGTTTAACTTTCAGAAATGAAATCCCTTGGCATTAAATCCCCTGCTCTTTTCTTCATTGAAGTAAATTGATGTGTTTCACTCAAGGGATTTCCATGGAAGCTTCATTTTTGGAAAAAAATAAAAAAAAATGTTAAGATGTTTGTATGGGTTTGTTTCCATAAAGTGTGTTTCATATCGTGTCTCCTCCTTGTCTCATGCCTATTCTCTAGTAGTTATTTGCTTTTACTGGAAAGCAAGAGAAATAGAAGAAATGGGTGAAACCAAGTTTTCATCTGCTCCTCACAGCCTCCAAATTCGAAATCAGTAGAAACAGCTCCAGCAGTATCGGCCACTTTTGAAACAGCTCCAGCAGCATCAGCCAGTTGCATGGGTCTGAGACTGGAGAACAGAACTTGCTTTAAAGAAACTAAATAAACAACACATGCTTAGGAGATGGCACGCTAGGTCTGATTCCTGTGTGTGTGTGAGATGCAGATGATCGAAAATTTTGCTTTTGAGTTTTGAGGAGCTTACTGCTTGCCCTTACCCTAGGAATATTTAAAGCGTGCTTAGGTGTTCCCATTGATATGAATTGAGTCTGATTAGTGGTCACTTTGTTGACAACCACTTACTTTAAAATCTTAAGCTGATAGAGAACGGTGTAACATGTATATCATAATTCACAACACCCGCCGCACGTGCGGGCTTCTTCACGGGAATTACAACCTCCGTGGGAGAATACAGGGGCTCCGTTCGGGAGTCACTCCCTCCGTGGGTGAATACGGTGCATACGGTGCACAACAAGCCCAGGGATTCGAACACCCGACCTTCGGCTCTGATACCATGTTGACAACCCCACTTATTCTAAAAGCTTAAGCTGATAGAGAATGGCATAACATGTATATCATAATTCACAATTTTTAAAATATTAGACTACCTGCATTTTGCATTTGATATTTTCATGTTTTACATATAACTTAAAGTGGTATTCATTTATAGAATAGTTTTAGATCTTGGAGGCATTAAATCCTCCTTTCCAATCCATGGTAATTGAAGATTCCAATTATTGCTCGCAATCTATTAGGGCCTGTTTGTTCTCATTAAAGTACATAGGAATTTACCATGTAGGATTCATACGTTAGAACACATAGGGACTTGATACGTAGGATTCATACCATAAGTAGTTAAAAATCAAAGGTGAATTTCCAAAAATGAGGATCAAATAATCTTTCCTTTTAGGAAAATAGAATCAAAAGAAGATGGGAAATGAATAGCTGGCCATCAAGCTAGTAATTCGATGCATAGGGAAGTGGATGTCCTATCCACATCTCCACGTCATATCCTTCGCTCCTCAGCCCTCACCTCATATCCTTCCTTCACCTCTTTAATAATCTTTGGTAGAGTTCATTTGACCATGAATTCCTATGTATTTTAATGGACATAAACAGACCCTTAGAGGCATCTTCCTGTCTTTACAACAACAACAACAACAACAAAAAAAAAAAAAAATCTGTCCGCACCAGGAATTCATGGACACCAGAATACCACAGATGGCATGCAAGATTCCATCTATACAAATGATCTCTTAGATTCCAGGTTTCTGTACTGAAACTCAAGGTTCTGCAGGTGGAGCTCTTCCGCAATGATCAGCATCGCCTGAAAATTGTTGTTGACAGTGAGAATGAGGTGGACCTAATGGTGCAAACCCGGCACATGCGAGATATCATCGTTCTCGTCATCAGAGGCCTTGCGCAGCGATTCAATAGTACCTCGCTCAACTCCCTTCTCAAAATAGAGACATAGACCTCATATAGAAAAGGGAAGAGAAAGATACAACCTTAAACTTTGAGGTACGTTTGATATTGATATTTTTGTCCAGATTTTCGTTACTCTTTTTTTTTTTTTTTTTTTAATTTTATATATAAATTTATCTTTGGGGTTCTGGGGATGTTGAAATGTGTCAGTGCTAGTGCTACTGTTGTGAACCCACTGACAAGGGTTCGGGATGTGTATATTATTGTGTATGTTGGGACATTGATGTTACCATGTATTTATTGTTTTATGCTCAGTTCTAGTAGAGAGCAAATCTCCATGTACCAGTTTTCTTCCCAATAGAATGTACTATGTCAATTTTATTTTTTAAGTAGAGTTTTCTTCCCAAGTGGATTCAAGATTCATGGGTCATCATCTGTTTTTACTAATTACCGAACTTGTTACACATTGGTTTTGATGGTTAGAAGGTAATAATGTAAGATCTCGTAGCATTTGAATATCCTGAGCTTTTCCTAGATTTAA
This sequence comes from Umbellularia californica, assembly GCA_028538565.1. Taxonomy (NCBI): domain Eukaryota; kingdom Viridiplantae; phylum Streptophyta; class Magnoliopsida; order Laurales; family Lauraceae; genus Umbellularia; species Umbellularia californica. The sequence continues at coordinate 7,261,435 of JAPQWN010000006.1, read as the reverse complement.
CAGCTAATTATTAACTGACAGTTCAACACAACAAGTAGGAAAGATTGAAGGATACATGGATGGAATTACAAACTAGGCGTCACCCATGGCTCTCTCACAATGACAATGGAAGATGAAAAACATTCTATCTCATCTTATTTCAGTTCTCTATATCTATATTAATCTTTTCATCAAGAAAGAACTATGAAAAAGAATAAGGTAGTTCTAGTAATACAAAACAAATAGAAAGGAATAACAATAGCATCTCTTTGTCCATAATTGTCCTACTCCATTAACAGAACTGATTTGTCTCATAATCGTAAAAGTTTGGACTTGATGTGACTAATTTACCTAATGAATTTTAATTTTAGGTCATTTTGACATGTTTGATACATGAATCGTACCATTATAAGAAAAGAACCAATAGGCTTTGGCTTAAGGTCGCGTGGGTAATGTGGACCTAGTGGATTTTTTTAGTGACCTAGAGGAGAGACTATGAAGAAGACCTCCAAAAGCCTTAGTAACCTTTAGGTGCTCAGTGGACCTAGTGGATTCAAACAGGCTACACCTTTTTCACCTTTTTTTTTTTTTTTATTGGTGTTAGAAGGTGCGTCTTTGTAACCGGTAAATCCAACCAGTGTGTTTCAAGAACTATCTGCATGAAGCTGCAATCACTAGTAATCATCAGTCAGCGATATAAAGGGCATTCAGTCCCGGGGCCGGTACAAACCCTGTTCAATTTTAGTTTTCCACAAATTTCATTCAAGACATTCGGTTACCACTTAAACTTTTTATGTTTTTATGGGGTGGGGGTGGTGAAGGCAGAATCCTCATTATACTTTTCAAAAAACACAATACACGCGCACAAAAGAGAAGAAAAAACGAATCATAAGTAGAACTCCTTGGAAATTAGGGGCGTGTTTGGTATCGTGCCAATAGGATGTTCCCATAGGATGTGACCATGTAAAACTTGTTTCGCAAGCGTAATCACCGTTTCAAATATTGATTTTCCTAGAACAATCCCTAAAAAAGTTATCCCGCTGGAATAAGAAACGAAAAACAATAAAACATCAATTTTATTTTGGAACAACCAACCGGCAAGATCACGTCTTCCTATATCTTTCCCTCATGTTCGCGACTCTGTTATGGCGTCTGCTTCAGATTCTCGAGTCTCTATCCAAGAGCTTTTCGGAAATGCCCCATTCCTTTCCCTACTATTCTCCTACCAAACTCTCCCATACAGGTCCTGTTCCTCTTCTCTCTCTACCCCCCTTCTCTAGACAGATCCGATCCTCTACTCTTCACAATCCCTTCCCTTTTGTTTCTCTTCTACCTATATCATCATCCCATAGATGAGGTTAATGTTTCTGTCATTGCCCTTGTAGGAAAAACATGTCTATTCTACCCTTTCCAATGACAATGTCCTTAAAGCAGTTTCTCTTGAACACTGAAGCTTCTAATGCAAAACCTGCTTCGATCTCCAAGAAAGTTCTGATTGGGACTACGATAGTAGTAATAGGATAAAGATCTATGAGGTTTACATAGAGAGATATCTGAGATAATGGGTAGCTCATGGACCCTTTTATGATGATCTGATTCTCAAACAGTTGATGATTTTATTTTAAAAGTAATAAAAGTTAATTTATTTTAATATGCATTATTTTCTAAGTAATATGAATCATTGAACAAAACACAGAACAAAACGGAATATGAGAAACATGAATTGATGAAGGGGGTTGGCAATGGTTTTCATGTTGCGACCACTTATGTGTTTCAGGAGATAGATTTTTCCGTTATATAGACTTTTATTTACTCGGTTCTAATAGTGATCTCATCAATTGATTTGTAAATTCTTCCAGTAGTACACATTACCGACCGAAAACAAGCAGAAAAAATATACTAAAATGCGGGCTCCGATTACGAGGATTTCTAAAGATGGGACACATGTTCACAATTACGGGGATTTCTAAAGATGGGACACATGTTCACAATCACAGAAAATGGCTCCACTTTGTAATTCCTAAAGGTGGGTCACATGATCCCAATAAGAAATTGGGAGCCCTAATTTTACTTCCTATCAAGATGGCCCATATTGTAAATTTTATAAAGGTGGGCCACATGTTCTAATTTCTAAAGGTGGGTCCAATGTCGTAAACCTAAAAGTAGGTCTCATGTACAATGATTCCGATTTGGGTTGTAATTCCTATAGGTGGGGCTGCATTATAGCTCCTAAATGAGGGGCTCATCTTATATTCCCATAAGAGTGGGTCCTACTATATTTTAATATTTAAGATGAATTTATAAATATTTATAATAGGTTTGAACTCAAAACTTTTCTGAAATATGATTTTCTTGATTCTGTTTCTTAGAACAAAATTGTTATGCCGTTATCAAACAAGTTCCGCAGAGCAAGTTCTCAATGGAACAATTTAACATAATGTTGCCAAACAAGTTTTGCATGAAATAGTCTTGGCACAACCTGGTCTTGGCATAGAATCGGGAATGACACAGAAACGATGCCAAACAAGGCCGAATGCCAATGAATAGTGGAAAAATGTACCCCGCTCATTGGCAAAATCCCTTAGCTCAAAATTTTCTTCCTCCCCTTGAAAATTATTATTGTTTTTTTGGATCACTTTTATTAACGAAAGGAGAGAATACAATACAAAAAGACAAACAACAATGAGGCAGGAACAGGAAATAAAAAGAGAAAAGAAAATCAAACTAAAGGGTAAAGAGCATTGTACCTCACCCAACCCCAATTACGTTATAAAACCCTCCTAATGATAGCTTCTCTGTTCTAATCTCGTGACGAAAGACAACATTAATGGTAGTAGTGAAAGATTGAATTTCGTTAAATAGGAATTAAAATTATGACACTCAATAGTTAAGTATTCCTTTGGATCGAGAAAGAAAGTTTGTCTCACAACATATGTAGTATATCTTTGGATCATTGTAATATTTTAACACTGCAGAACTTTCTTCCATTTCATTTCCAGAGCTTCTTACAACGATCCTTTAGACTAGTCGGGTAGTGGCAGGTCGATCCCATTTATTTGTGCATCGTATCTCATAAAAGTGCTAAATGAAAAATGGCAGAGGTCTCAGAAGGGCGATGGCAAGAGCTTTAAGACCCAAGGGAGCCAATCAAAGGATAAGTAAGATCAAGAAAGAAATACAGAAATGAGGTTGACGAAAAATAAATGACTTGCCTGTGATGTAATAAAATCAGAACAAATTCATATCTACATACACAAACATGAGATAAAGTCTTACTATTGCTGCTTGCTATCTATCAACTCCCTTTTCCATCCATTCCTCAACCTGATCCAGTTCCCTCTCTCCCATCCTCTACCTTCAACTCCTCTCCCCTCTCAAACTCTTTGGCAGTGTCATAGGAAGCATGTAGACCCATGAATAAGTAGTAGAGCAGCAATGCTGCAGTCCAGACTGCAAATCTTATGTACGAGTCCTTGTCGATTGAACCCAGCAGAAATATATTGATCGCTATGGATGCTGATGGCAGCCATGGCACCAGCGGCACCCCCCACGTCTTCGGCTTTCTCGCCTGTGGCACCATCACTTGCATGCCCAAGGTTGATGCTAACCATATCGGAACCGTCACCGCATATACAATCCATCCAGTGCTCATGGCCCAGTACACTGCAGTCGCAATTGACGATCCCAGTATCAACACAATGCATACAACCAGCCTGTTCCTATTGGCAACAGTCGTCTCTCCGCTCGCATAGTACCTTCTCACAAGCAGCGCTACTGCTACAAGCATGAAGATGGAGAGGGTGGAAATGGAGAGGAGGTTCGACAGTACGTTTAGGTTGGTGAAGAAGGCGATGATCGCAGTAGCCACCATCATTGACACAGTGGCGTTGATGGGCGTCTGGGTTTTGCCATGTACATAGGCAAAGCATGGCGGGACCATGTGGGTGCGGGCAATGTGGGTCAGGTACCTCGCCTGGCCAACTGCACCTGCAAGCAGGACCGTGGTCATGCCCTTGAGGGCCCCAAAAGCTACAATGTACTTGGCCCATCCCATACCTGCTGCTTCGAATGCAACCGAGAAGGGTGCATCAGTGTCAATAGCATAGTAGGGCCGCATGAGGCACAGTATGATGGCAAGTGCACAGTACAATGTGGTTGTGACGGACATGGCGGCTATTAGCCCAATAGGAATGTCCTTGGCAGGGTTCTTGGTCTCCTCGGCCAAGGTTGAGACTGCATCGAAGCCAATGTAGGAGAAGAAGAGGACTGCAGAGGCCTTGAAGATGCCACGGGCGCCAAAGGGAGTGAAGTTGGAGTAATTGGCAGGGTTGGCATGGGTGATGCCGGCAATGATGATGAAGAGGATGATGATGATGTGGATGAAGGATGAGATAGAGTTGAAGCGGGAGGAGCCCTTGGTGCTGAAGACTGCCCCGATGCAGAGGATCAAGCAGACAGCAGAGGCCAATGGGTCTAGATGGTTGTAGTCTTGGGCGAGGAGGCCATTTGTGACGATGATGCGGAAGTCATCCGGCTTGTGGTTGAGGAGAGTGGCAAAGTAGGAGGTCCATGATCTGGCCACAGCCGCACCGCTTATCACATACTCTAGGAGGATGTTGCCTGCTGCGATGAAGGCAACAAAGTCGCCCATCTCCACCCGAAGGTATGCAAATGATCCACCTGTGATAGGCAGGGTTCAATCAATAAAAATCCTGAGGTTTAAGGATATATATTTTGCTCACCATCAATTCAACGGTCTATATCACTTTATGTGATTAAGAGGCAATCGCACCAAGGTCTAAGTTGTATATGATCATGTCTACCTTAATAGTATCAAACAAATTACTGAAAATTTAATCACTCACCTGCAACTGGAATTTCAACTGCAAACTCTGTGTAGCAGAAGACAGATAGCATGGCAGAGATGCCCGAGATGGCATAGGAGAGGACGACGGCAGGGCCTGCATCCTCCTTTGCCTCAAGGCCTGTTAGGACGAAGATGCCGGCACCAATGACGGCTCCAATGCCGAACCACATAAGGTCCCACCATGTGAGGTCCCTCTTCATCTGATGCTGGCTCCTGGCGCGCACCGCATTAATCTCTGTGTCTTCGATCGATCGTGTTGTAATGCGGTCCTTGAGCCGCATGCCAGTCTCACCCATGGCCTTCATGTAACTTCCCCAGTTCTTGAAGGAGGGCTCTGGGAGAAAATCCTCTTTGCTGCATATACACCATCTTCTCTTCAATGTTGTTTCTCCATTGGCCCCTTCACTTGTACCTCCCATTGCGATATAATTCCTGTTTTAGTTGCCCAGAGAGCTTAAGATGAAGAAAACAAGGATCTGGTGAGCGTTTGTTTTTCAGTTTTCTACTGAATAAAAAAACCGCAGACATCTGCTAGATCATTTTCTCTTCCTTTCAATTCTAAGCATAACACTAAGGAGGCGTTTGTTTAACACCTCTTTCAGAGGAAATGGAAGGAGAAATCCAAAGCCTTCCTTGGTTCCGTAGGAATTTCTTTGATAGAGAGGATTTGGACCTTCTAAGTGGTGCCACAGAATACGAAACAAACCTGTAACACCTCCTAAAAGCACATTTGTATAACATGCGAAAAAAATAAAATAAAGCGGGCTGTTTTTCTATAAGAAAAAAACTTTTCATGTGCGTTTGTGAATTCCACTCTCCATGAATTTTCAATTCAGAGTGAGAGAGGAATCTTACATTATTACCCCTCGCATGAAAAAAGAGACTCTTTTGACTAATCAAATGAATGAAAAGGTTCACAGGAAAAAAGCAAAAAGTATCTTGATTTTTCAAATCTCCACATAAACCTTTCAATGAAAGAAAAACCTTTCAAACGTGTCCAAAACCCTATAAAAAAAACTTTTTGTTAAAAACAATTGATCTTCAGTATTTTTTTCTTGTGTGAGACAAACAAATCCTAATAATACCTCCCATTTCAGAGATTCAAAGCATACCCCTTTCCGATTAAAAAATAATAATAATATTTTGAGGAACACTTATATATCAGTCTATGCAAAGATGAGCAAAATTTCAAATAAGATTTTTGAGAAACACTTACATCATTGAATATTCAGTCTAGGCACTTCCCCCCTCAACAAAAAAATCTCCCAAACCTCTCTCTCTCTCTCTCTCTCTCTCTCTCTCTCTCTCTCTCTCTCTCTCTCATATAACAATAAAAAAATGATGGCAAAAGTTGTCTTCTAATGAGAGTTGATTGAAAAAGTGTGTTTAGAGTTTTGTTTTTGCAAATGCTATACAAACATGTTTTTTTTTAAGCAATTTTTTGAGACAAACAAATCCTAATAATACTTTGCTTTCCAAGGATTCAAAACATCATACAATCAAACATTAGAGAATTACAAAAAACCAAAAGTTTCTAATGAGATTTTGAGGAACACTTGCAGTATAATCTATACGAAGACGAGAACACTTACAGTATGGAGTATTCAGTCTAGCCTGCCTTTCCCTACAAAGAAGAATCTCCCAAGCCTCTCTCTCATATAAGTAAAAGAAAATGAGGGGAAGAGCAATGTTCTAATGGTTTTGAACAGGATCACAGTCCAAATTCAAAGTAGTACTTACTAATCACAAGCGGTCTTTTTGCCTACTTTAACGGCAATGAGTTGGATTTTGAAGGGTCCAGATCCCTTGTGCAAGCTATTAAGGGAAACAATTTAATGTTAATGGGAACGTGTAACAGAGGATCTCCATCATGGGGCCCAAGTAGAGATTATTCCGACTGTTCAAGATGAATCCCATTCCCTCAATGAATATGGTTAAATAGGAGTGGGTCCCACCGTTCGATTAAGCATATGATGTTACCTTAGTGCCCCGTCACATTTTCAATCATTTGTTTAATCTTAGAGTGAGACCCGTATTTGAGGTTGTGGTTGGGATTCATTTTGAACAGTCTAGATTATTTCTATGTGGGCTCCGTTGCCGGGCATGTGTGTGACAAGATTCTCCTGAAATAGGGGCAACAGGAATCCGGACTAAGTCTCCCTCTTTATGGATGTGAATCCCGAATTGTAAGGATTGGAATCTCTTATTAATTTGTTAGGCTGTTGCGTGATCTCTTTGAATTCTCAAAGAGTCTCAGATACAGAGGAATCATTACTATATTCCCAACCATTTGTGATTGAATATCATGGATATTTATGGCCGGGCTGGGCATGGCTGAACAATATCTAGGCCTGACCCAAATGTCAACCCATAAGCCCAAGCCCAGCCTTAGTCCAATCGGGCCATAAGTACCTAGCCTGAGCCTAGACCGTATATTATAGGTTAAGCCCGAACCCGAATGAATTGTGTTTTATTAAAAATAAAAATTAAAAATGCTTTCATTGACACCATAAACTATAGCTTTAGCTATCTGGGATGCGTGTGCAAGTTTGAGTCCTATTTTTAGCAAAAACACATTGATTTTTGCTTAAACTTGTCTCTCACTTGAGCTGTGCTAGACATCAGGCTTTCTACCACTAAATCTAAGCCTCGCTCATATGTAAAACAACCCATATTTTAGGTCCAAGCCCGACTCTATTATTAAAACCTAAGGCTCAAGCCCAGCCCAAAGTGGATTGGGCTTGGCCCTGCCGGTCCATGAGCACCCCCAGTTGGACCCACCATAGGATTGGCCATTTGGTTAAAAAATGTTATTAACGCAATCTTATGTGTTATTAATCACATTCATGATTGATGTTATAATTTTATTATTATTATATTTTAAAATAACATGTGGGCTTTGTGGGCTCCATTTAAAGTGAAAACTGAAAAAAAAAAAAAAAGTCATAATTAAAATTATATCAGTGAAAATCAAAATTGCTGTTTACAAGTTTATTTATGGCATTAGATCACACATTGAAAAAGGCATTCTTTTGTATATGGAAAAAGCTGAAATCCCTCTTGCATCTCTATGGACCCATAATCGTTAATGAGAAGATGGAACAGGACCCGGAACCTGAATCAGTTTCCTGCTTCCGCAACTGGAACCGTTAATGAGAAGATGGAATTGGACCGAAACCAGTTCCGTGTATGGGACGGGTCCAGATCTATGTAAGGAATGATTTGGAAATAAAAAAAATTACTTATATAGGAGGAGTTTTCTAAAATTAAGGTAATATGTTAGGTCCCGGGTCCACATGCCAAAACAAGGTGTAAGCAGACCTAAAACATGAAACCCCAAATTCTTTTTCCAATTCTACCCATTTTGTGCGATATTTCACAATCTATGAGATACCGCACAAATTGAAGGTGAAAATAATTGACTTTCTTCTTATATTTTCCTCCGTTCCCATAACCTAAAGCACTAAACCTCCATTTCTTTTTGTGACTTTCTTCGTTTCTACTTTACTACTTTCTCCATCGTTAAAAAAGGTTTTCAATAAGGTTTCTCCATTGCTTTTCCATTTATCCAAAAGTATCTAAAGGTTTCTCCACAACTCTTCTTCCCTTTTTCTTTTCCATTTGGTCATTGTCCTGTTGTAATAACTTTACCCTGAGGACAAGGAATGGATCCACAATAACAATACCTTGTAAAATTTTGTGGTCTATGTACCCTTTTTGGGAACTGCTTCTCATGAATCATCTTTAGGGGAAGAGAATGAAAGACTACACTTTTTGGAAACCTTTTTAAATGATCGAGAAAGTAATAGGAATGGGAAGGTTATAGGAAAACAAATGAGGTTTAATGCTTTAGGAGATGGGAATGGAGGGAAATATAAGAGGGTGATCGAATAGTTTGTGCGATATCGTACAAAATGGGTAGAATTGGAAAAAGAATTTGGGATCCCATGTATAGTACCCACATTTGGGATTAGTTTTGGTTAACACCATTTTGAGGAATTCATGGTCTTTTATATCCCGTATGGTAAAAATCCATTTTCTTTTTTTTTTTTAACTTCCTTTTGACACTTTTCTCAACAGTTTTTAATATTATTATCTTTTTTTTTAAATTTTGATTTGAAATATTTGATATTTTGAAGGGGTTTTGACTTGGTTTTTCCAATTTCATAATAGAAATTCAGACAATGTCATTAGAGTCTTCAAATCAAACATATGGATCTAGATTTATGCATTAAACAATATATGATCTCAAAAATATAAAAGCGTACCTTACGCCATAATCTTGATGATGAGCTTATCTCCTTTTTCAAATAGAGTTTTCTCATATCTCCCTTATCACCCACTCCCAAATGCACCACTCCAATATGCGTGAAATTGATGGGTACTTTTTCAGATCTCGTAGGTTAAGAGAGAGGACTGAAAAACCATATATATATATATATATATACACATACATAGATAAGCCCTAGAAATCTGTCATATTTGATTGAGCTTACTAAAATTGAATACAAGATAAACTTAGTAAAACCAAAAACTAAAAAAGGGGAAAGTAACTTAAATTAGTGGGCTCATATCATGAGTCCCAACAGTGTTGCACATGTGGTTATGAGGACCACTCATTGGGCTCAGTAGCTTTTTTTTTTTTAAAACTAAGTGAGTCTTAGTGCTACACTAGTCTCTGTTAGTAAACAAGAGAACAGTGTGTGTGCGTGTGGCATTGATTTGGATGTTCTCCCTTTAGGAGAAAATTTCGTGGTTTAAAAGAATTGCACTGCACCTTACCCCTGCTAGGGTCCATTTATATAATTTCTGGGGCTTCAGCTCCTATTGTACTCTGTATGGAAACCAATCCACAAGATATGATCTCCAAGTCAGCACTAATCAAAGAAGATCATCACAACACATAGTCCATATCCAGCCCATACCCAATTCCCAGTAGATAGAATATGTATCTTGTCTATTATAGAAATACGTGTGCTATAATGGTGTGTATATTCATGTACAGCAACCTGGCAGGATTTTGTAATACACTCAATAGAAATACAATAGGAAACTACCCAATGAAGTGGGGGGCATTTCTCTCAAATAATTTTATGGTATCAGAGCCTTCCTAAGAACTTTATCACAGAAAATAGTCCATACTCTGTTGGGGGAAATATACTTTGCATAGGTGGTCTTCTTACCTGCTCTGCCAGACCAGGGAAGATGCTAAAAATCTGTATATTTTGTATTTGGGTTTTCTTTCTTTTGTTAGTAAAAATACTTAACTTCCAATAAAAACAAGATTCCTGAAATATGTAGGATGTGTTAAGTTAAAGGGACCATAGAAAAGAAGCTAAAGAGACCATGGGTTTAAAAGGAAAGACACATGGACCCATAAAACAAAGTTAAAAGACCATGGGTTTAAACAGTAAGAGGTGGACCTATGTTTGTTTTCATTAGAGGCCCTTTGCAGAGATTCAGTAGTACCTCCCTCAACTCCCTTCTCAAAAATAGAGGGATAGAACACATATAGTAAAAGGAAGATAAAGATACAAGCTTGAACTTGATATTTTTTTCCAGATTTCTTAATTCTTTCCTTTATATATAAATTTCTTTTTTGGGTTTTGGGATGTTGGAGATGTGTCGGTTCTAATAGAGATATTACAAAGATGGGCTAATGTGAATAATTTTTTTTAAGTACTATATCTGCAAAGGTTCCTAAAGCCTCATCTGTTTTACTATTTACCAAAGTCATCGCACATATTGGTCTTGATGGTGCAATAGAATACATTAGAAGGTAATATGTCTCATAGAATTTGAATGTCCATAGTTTTTACAAGATCAACAGCTAAATAACTGACACAGTCCAACGCAACGAGATGAAAAGATTGAAGGTTAAATGGATAGCTACACCTAAGAACTTGCAAAAAGGAAGAAGACAATTTATGCAACTAGCACTCTCTTCCTCATCTTCTTATAAAATTCTCTCTAGATAGTCTTTTCCTCTCTTGAAAAAACGCCTAATCAATCCGAACCATGAAACGGAATAAGGTAAATTCTAGAAGGAACTTTTTTCCTACAAGCTGAGGGCCCACTTGTGCCCACCATTGATAAGCCCTGATTGTTTCTTACTCTTATCCCCCCATAATCTGGCACCATACCTAGTTTTATGCTCATCAAGCCTTTGCTCACCCTTGAATAGAATCTCAAGAAAATCTATAGTTAAAAGACCATTGAACTTTAAGAGTGTTAAATCAAGGACTAGGATGATATGAAGGGGCTGATTTTTTGCATCTTATCCAGAAACAGATCTTTCCATCCGTCCTAAGCCCAATGATAGGAAAGCATTCAAGTGGCACCAGGAGCCAGACCACATACTGTGCATGTGAAAATCTTCCAATTCTAGTAAGCCAAATATAACAAAGTAAGAAGGAATGACAAAAGCATCTCTAAGTCCTTGATTCTCCTGCACCATGGTAATAACAATAATAAAGAAAATTGGTTGTCTCAGAATTGCACAAACTTGGACCAATTGTAAAGCAACTTAGTAGCCATCTCATCAATTTATTTCCAGGTCATTTTGACATGTTTGATGTATGAAATCCAAATATCACAAAAAACAAAATAAATAGAATTAAAGTTGCAACTAGACTACCCTATAGGCTATAGTTTCTGGTCACTTTGTTTGTTGAGAAATGATCTAGTAGGTCCCATATATAAACAAGCTGCATCAATACCTTGTTATAGGACTACTAGAAGGTGCATCTCTGTAACCGCAGTGTCCATTTGTCATTGGGTGACCATCTACTCTGGTTTGAAGAATTATTAGGCCTTGAGCCTCTGGAAACTGTAGATTGCATGGTGCCATAATAACATGACACTAATGTTAAGACTTAAGATACCTTCGATTATCTTTAGAGTCTCTTTGATGGAAGGTCAAGAGATAGAACAGTTGAAGAGAATAAAAATGGTCCAAAAGTGTGGAGAAAAACTTAGTGATTTTTTCGTTCCAAAATAGCCATCTCTGGTGGTTCTTATCATTTCAACCTTTTGGTTCACTGAAGTATTGTCTGACATGTGCTCATGAGATAGTGGCTAGGATGCTGTACGTTCCTTGAGGCTTGAGGGCCTTTAATCGGTCTTCAATTTCAAGGCAATTCAATTAGGCTAGTCTTTTGCCAAAAATTTAGTCCACAGTCAGACCTTTCTATCTTCTACTGGCATTCTTTTTTTTTATGCAAGCTGTGAGAGTCACCACTAAGGCAGAAAATCACCAGTTTGCATACTGTCAAAATGTTTTGTTCAGAGAAAATGAAGGGGACTATCATTTCAAGCCCATGTTTAGGTTCCAAACCTGACTGGCATGAGACTGAACAGTGTTTAAAACCATTAAACTAATCACTCAAAATTATTCATCCTTGGACTTTCTCATTTTGAAGTCCTCAAACTTGGGCTTGAAATGACTGCTTGTTATCAATCAACGTGACAGTGTCATAAGAAGTCCACAGCGTTTAAAACTTGACTGCTTGTTATCAATCAACTTCTTTCTTCCAAATTTCCATCCATTCCTGAACCTGTTTCAATTCCATTTCTCCCATCGTCCATCTTTCCCTGCTCTCCTCTCTCAGATGCTTTGGCAGTGTCATAAGAAGCATGCAGCCCCATGAAGAGGTAGTAGACCAGCAATACTGCAGTCCAGACTGCAAATCTTATGAACGAATCCTTGTCGATAGACCCCAGCAGAAATATGTCGATCGCTATCGACAGCGATGGCAACCATGGAACCAATGGCACCCCCCACATCTTTGGCTTCCTAGCTTGAGGCACCATCACCTTCATTCCTATCACATCCCGGTCCCGAATCACCCTAGCCTAGGGTAATCCCCGAGGTGGAACACACGTACTCCCGTGTTATTGTACTTGTTGCGGGTCAAATACAAGCACACGAAGGAGAAAACCATTTCCACTCGTGAGTCGAACTCACTGATAACCATCAATCAACAGTTGATATAGCGGAAGCTCATATCCAATGATCGTCATAACCCTATACAATCCTATATACAACATTCAAGTTTAAAACAAAAGAATTTATACATTGTTTGTATCAAAAGAAAGTTCTATACATCGTTATAAAAATACATAACAAAATGAATTAAAGTAAGTGTGACCCAACAAAAACACTAGTCACACATCTACTATGCTCTCAAAAATCTTGACGCTCTCCGTACTGAGGAGTCTCCACATGGGCCCTACTCCGGGCCATTCCTCTAATTCTGAAGGTACCTCTTGGGTAACCTTTTCTCCCTCCGTGGTCTCTGCTGGACCGGGAGCTGCGTCTGTGCCTGTGACACCAAGAGTAGTATCTTAATACAACGATTAGCAAGCATAAACAGTAAACATGCAATACGATGAGGTTTTTGAAGACAATTATAAATTGAGAATAATAATGAGACGAGTGAAAAAGTAATCAAACAATCCATTTTCATGAGTAAACATAAATATGTTTTCTTTTAAAATCATTAAAACGAATATACGAACACAAATACAATACAAACTGGCAACTACATAAAGCTCATCCTCCCATTGAGAGCAAATCGTGTTGGGATGTCACTAGGGGTCCGGCCAAAGATCCTCCTAGCTACCCGGGTCCTGGAGTTCCGGTGCTCCAGTCTGTCAACTGCGCAGCGACATTCAATACTAAACCAGGATTTAACCTCGTCGGGTATCATCCGGTCGAAGCTAAGTAGTGCCGACTTATCAAATCAATATTAAATCGAATTTCGTTTATAATTCAAATCGAGTAACTTTTCAAATATTTGGATATTCGCTCAACTCAATTGCGTTATCCATATCCATATCAAATACTGTATAACAATTTTGGAGAAACAACATGGAAATTAAATATATGAACATATCGTATCAATATGACAATTTATCGAATAAATTGATGAAATTAAAATTCCCATTTCCAATATCCAATTCAAATGTTTGATGACAATAAACAATTAATACTAATTTATCATTCATATAACCTACTATTATCCAATACAAGATTAATTTAAAGAATCAACATATTACTATTTACTTAGTGTCACTTACGATGATATTATGTTGAATCGCTAAAGTAATCTTCATGGATTAATAATAGATTAATGATTTCCTTTGGGCCTAATTATGAGGTTAATGGATCCAATTCTAAGACAGGTCTCAGATGAAACCTAAGTTCCTATGGTAAGGGGGTGTACATCCTAATTGTCCATTTGGGAGTGATTAGGAGGGTTAATTATGGACTAAGAGTGATAATTTCACTCATTAAAAGGATTTAAAGAAGCCTGAAAACAGCTTCAAGTTCGCTCGAGCGGACCCCAAACAGAGAGTTAATCGCACGAGCGGACCCCAAACAGAGAGTTAATCGCACGAGCGCACCCCTTTGGTCGCCCGAGCTGAGTTTTCATCATCAGGTCCGCTCAAGCGGACCCATGGTCGCTCAAGCGAACTGTCCAGAAACCCTGTTTCGGGATTTCTTTCTTTCTTCCCTTCCCTCCAATCCAACTCCTTTTCTTTCATTAATACCTGCAAATATGGGGCCTCCATGCTCCCTTACAAATACTTACACTCTTCCATCTCATTCATTAATCCCATAATTTCAACAATAAAATCCAAGAATACATGTAATAATCCATAAATACTTGATTGATGCAAATCAATACATTTACATAACATGTGTAGCATGTTTAGAGTCTATACTTGCCTCAAAGAAGAGCTTTTCAACTTCTCACACACTTGATTTGAAGAAAAACCCAAAAGCCCCAAATGAGTAAACCCTAATCACCATAAACACATGGAAAATTGATGAGGATGCAATGCATGCATAAGAATGGGTCTATTTGTCTCTAAGATACTCAAAATTATGGTCATAGGGTTTTGTTACTCACCTCTAGTAGAGATTTCGAAATTGAGAGGAAATAGAGAGGGTTGGAGGATGCTTCTTGTCACAAGATGAAGGAAATGGAGAAGATAGAGAAGAGGGTGATGATTCTCCCAACTCTTAAATCACATGTAATAGTCCCTTGAGTGATTGAATGAGGAGAGTAAATGGAAGAGAAGGTAGGGAGAGATGTTGAAAGAGGGGAATGAAATGAATGAAAAGAAGGAGGTTAATGCCTTATATATGAAGTAAGAGTGGATTTTTGCAAATTAGTCCATTAGCTAACAATCATTTCCATATTAAGTCAATTGAGAGTCCACTTTCTCAGTGAGTGGTCAAATGAGGTCAAGTCTATTATGAAAGTTGATGGAATCGACAAAATACACGTGTTAGCGGTGAAATGACGTGCAATTGATGCAATTTATGAAAATCAAGAATTACGAAAAAGTCCTTAATTACATTAAACCGAGTCAAATCGTGTCAACTCACCTATTTAGGGTTCAAAACTCACTCAACTCAATTCAAATGCATTAATCAATACTAATTTATCGTAATTGGAAGTCAAGCATAATTAACTTGGCTAATACTCAATTAATTAGTAATAATCAGGGTTAATTAAGCTTGGGGTGTAACATTCTCCCCCTCTAGGAATCATTCGGTCCTCCGAATGAACAAACCTTATCAAATAGCTCGGGGTAGTGTCGCGCCACTTGCTCCTCGAGTTCCCATGTGGCTTCATCCTGTCCATAGTGCTCCCATAGAATCTTCACCCATCGAATTGTCCTCGTCCGTAGCACTTGTTCTTTTTCATCGATGATTTGAAGTGGACGTTCAACATAGGTTGAGTCAGGCTCGATTTGGACTTCATCGTACTGTATGATATGAGATGGATCTCGAATGTACTTCCGGTGCATAGATACATGAAAAACATTATGAACACCCGCAAATTCTGGGGGAATGTTGAGTCTATATGCTACATCACCAATTCGACTCTTAATCTCGAACGGTCCAACATATCTTGGTGCAAGTTTGCCTTTTTGCCCGAACCGTATTGTACCCTTCATCGGAGATGCTTTCAAAAATACTGAATCCCCAACTTGAAATTCGAGTTTCCTCCTTCGATTGTCCGCGTAGCTCTTTTGTCTGGATTGAGTAACTTTCAACTTTTCTCGAACTTGGAGAACTTTCTCCGCTGTATCAGCAACAATGGTAGGTCCATGAAAACTTCTCGTACCGACCTCTTCCCAGCATACTGGGGTTCTGCAACTACGACCGTACAAGGCTTCAAAAGGTGGCATCCCGATCGCTGAATGAAAACTGTTATTATACGCGAACTCACATAGTGCCAAGTGCTCATCCCACTCACCTCTGAAATCAAGAATGCTTGCTCGAAGCATATCTTCTAGAGTTTGTATGGTGCGTTCGGACTGTCCATCCGTCTGGGGGTGGTAAGCGGTGCTGAAACTGAGTTTGGTGCCCATTGATTTCTGAAACTCGTGAATCAAACTCAATGATAACCATCCATCAACAGTTAATATAGCGGAAGCTCATATCAAATGATCATCATAACCCTGTACAATCCCATATACAACATTCAAGTTTAAAACAAAAGAAATTATACATTGATATACAATGTTGTATCAAAAGAAAGTTTTATACATCGTTATCAAAATACATAACAAAATGAATTAAAGTAAGTGTGACCCAACAAAAACACTAGTCACACTTCTACTATGTGCTCTAAAAAATCTTGACGCTCTCCGTACTGAGGAGTCTCTACATAGGCCCTACTTCGGGCAACTCCTCTAATCCTGAAGGTACCTCTTGGGTAACCTTCTCTCCCTCCGTGGTCTCTGCTGGACCGGAAGCTGCATCTATGCCTGTGACACCAAGAGTAGTATCTTAATACAGCGATTAGCAAGCATAAACAGTAAACAGGCAATACGATGAGGTTTTTGAAGACAATTATAAATTGAGAATAATAATGAGACAAGTAAAAAGTAATCATATATATATATATTCTCTTTTAAAATCATTAAAAGAAAATACGAATACAAATACAATACGAATTGACAACTACATAAAGCTCATCCTCTTATTGAGAGCAAATCGTGTTGGGATGTCACTAGGGGTTCGGCCAAAGATCCTCTTAGCTACCCGGGTCCTGGAGTTCCGGTGCTCCAGTCTGTCAATTGCGCAGCGACGTTCAAATTCTAAACCAAGACTTAACCCCGTCGGGTATCATCCGGTCGAAGCTAAGTAGTGCTGACTTATTCAAATCAATATTAAATCGAATTTCGTTTATAATTCAAATAGAGTAACTTTTCAAATATTTGGATATTCGCTCAACTCAATTGCGTTATCCATATCCATATCAAATACTGTATAACAATTTTGGAGAAACAACATGGTAATTAAATATATGAACATATCGTATCAATATGACAATTTATCGAATAAATTGATGCAATTAAAATTCCCATTTTCAATATTCAATTCAAATGTTTGATGACAATAAACAATTAATGCTAATTTATCATTCATATAACCTACTATTATCCAATATAAGATTAATTTAAAGAATCAACATATTACTATTTACTTAGTGTCACTTATGATGACATTATGTTGAATCTCTAAATTAAACTTCATGGCTTAATAATAGATTAATGATTTCCTTTGGACTTAATTAGGAAGTTAATGGATCCAATTCTAAGACATAAATAGATGAAACCTAAGTTCCTATGGTAAAAGGGGTGTACATCCTAATTATCCATTTGGGAGTGATTAGGAGGGTTAATTATGGACTATGAGTGATAATTTCACTCATTAAAAGGGTTTAAAGAAGTCTGAAAATAGCTTCAGGTTCGCTTGAGCGGACCCAAGTTCGCTCGAGCGGACCCCAAACAGAGAGTTAATCGCACGGGCGCACCCCTTTGGTCGCCCGAACTGAGTTTCAGCATCAGGTCCGCTCGAGCGGACCCAAGTTCGCTCGAACGAACTGTCCAGAAACCCTGTTTCGGGATTTCTGATTTCTTCCTATCTTCCCTTCCCTTCATTCCAATTCCTTACTACCACTATTACCTGCAAATATGGGGCCTCCATGCCCCCTTACAAATTCTTAACTCTTCAATTCCATTCATTAACCCATAATTTCAACAATAAAATTGTGAGAACCCGGGTCAGCTGCGAGCAAGGCAGGGACTCCGTCCCACATCGCTTATGAGGGCGCCCCGATCGGTCCTTATATGTGCGAACCCCCTTAGACTTGGTATAACGCGTTTTGGGGACAGCCTGCGGGCCAGCCACCAAGAACAAATCCGTGAGGCCCAAAGGGCCAAAGCGGACAATATTATACCATGGTTCCGGGGTGGGTGTCGTTACAGTAATGGTATCAGAGCCGAGGGCGGCTCTCCTCTAAGTAGGTGGGAGTGTGAGAACCCGGGTCAGCTGCGAGCAAGGCAGGGACTCCGTCCCACATCGCTTATGAGGGCGCCCCGATCGGTCCTTATATGTGCGAACCCCCTTAGACTTGGTATAACGCGTTTTGGGGACAGCCTGCGGGCCAGCCACCAAGAACAAATCCGTGAGGCCCAAAGGGCCAAAGCGGACAATATTATACCATGGTTCCGGGGTGGGTGTCGTTACAAAAATCCAAGAAATACATGTAATAATTCATAAAAACTTGATAGATGCAAATGAATACATTTACCCAACATGTATAGCATGTTTAGAGTCTATACTTGCCTCAAATAAGAGCTTTATAAACTTCTCACACACTTGATTTGAAGAAAAACCCAAAAGCCCCAAATAAGCAAACCCTAATCACCATAAACACATGGAAAACTATATAAATGTGCATGTTGCTCACCCAAAAGTCTTTTGATTCAAATGCAACTCTAAAATCCAACTAAAAAGTGCTTAAAACCTACGTCAAGCAAGTATTCCGAGATTGGGAAGATTGGAGGAGGATAGAGATAGTTTCTAGCCCACAATGAAGAGGAGAAGATGAAGAAAATGGTGACGAAGGTGTAATCAAGTCCACTCTCTAGTTTCCTAAGCCTTTAAAGCACAAGCATAGCTCCTTCTTGCTAGTTGAGGAAGAGAGAAGAGGAGATGAAGAATAGTAAGGAAGGAAGGAAAGGAGGGGTTCTATACCTTATATTTGAAATGGAAATGAACTTTTTGCAAATTAACCCTTAGTTAAGAACATTTTCACATTAAGTCAATTGAGAGTTCACTTCCTCAAAGAGTGGTCAAATGAGGTCAAGTCTATGATGAAAGTTGATGGGGTTGACAAAATACACGCGTTAGTAGTAAAATGACGTGCAACTGATGCAATTAATGAAAATCAAGAATTACAAAAAAGCCCTTAATTACATTAAACCGAGTCAACTCACCTATTTAGGGTTCAAAACTCACCCAACTCAACTCAAATGCCTTAATCAAAATTAAGTTATCACAATTAGAAGTCAAACATAATTAATTTGGCTAATACTCAATTAATTAGCAATAATCAGGGTTAATTAAGCTTGGGGTGTAACAAGAAGGCAATGATCGCAGTGGCTACCATCATCACTACAGTGGCGTTGACGGGCGTCTGGGTCCTACCATGTGGGTTCGGGCAATATGAGTCAGGTACCTAGCCTGGCCGACTGTGCCCGCAAGCAGGACTGTGGTCATGCCCTTGAGCGCTCCAAAAGCCACAAAGTACTTGGCCCAGCTCATCCCCAACACTTCGAGTGCTACCGAGAAGGGTGCATCAGTGTCAATGGCATAGTAGGGTTGCATGAGGCACAATGTGATGGCAAGCAGACAGTACACTGTGGTGGTGATGGACATGGCCCCAACTAGCCCAATTGGAATATCCTTGGCAGGGTTCTTGGTCTCCTCGGCCATGGTTGAGACCGCATTAAAGCTTATGTAGGAGAAGAAGAGGACGGCAGACGCCTTGAAGATGCCCCGGACGCCAAACGGGGCGAAGTTGGAGTAATTGGCAGAATTGGCTTGGGTGAGGCCAGCAATGACGACGACGACGATGACAATAATGTGGAGAATGGAGGCAATATAGTTGAAGCGGGAGGAGCCCTTATTGCTGAAGACAACGCGGACACAGATGATCACGCTGACAGCCAAGGCCAAGAGGTCTAGATGGTTGTAGTCTTGGGCCAGGAGGCCATTTGAGACAATGATGCGGAAGTCATCAGGACGATGGGTAAGGAGAGTGGCAAATTAAGTAGGAGGTCCATGCCCTGGCCACAACAGCATTGCCTATCACATACTCAAGGAGGATCCGAGGATGTTGCCTGCCGCGATGAAGGCAACAAAGTCACCCAGCTCCATCCGTAGGTATGCAAATGACCCACCTGTAATGAATCGAAACTCGATGTCTAAACTGATGAGTGTATAAAAAATATACCTATATATATTCCTCACAATGAATTCAACGGTGTATATCACTCTCACGTGACAAGTGTATGAAAAAACATAACTGCATATATTTTATTTAAGATCAATTCAACGGCCTATATTACTCTTACATAACAGGCAATCATGTAAGTGTTTTCGTAGCATATGATCAGGTCTACCTACCAAGGAGTATCATACAATTTATTGAAAATGTTATAATCCCTCACCAGCAACTGGAATTTCGACTGCGAACTTAGTGTAGCAGAAGATGGAGGGCATGGAAGAGATGCCCGAGATGAGATAGGAGAGGACGATGGCCGGGGACCTCCCTGGCCTCGAGGCCTGTTCGGACGAAGATACCAGCACCAACGACGGCTCCAACGCCGAACCAGATGAGGTCCCACCATGAGAGGTCCCTCTTCATTTCATGCTGGCTCCTGCCACGCACCTCGTTCAGCTCAGCGTCTTCCCTCGATCTTGTTGTAATGCGGTCCTTGAGCGGCATGCCAGTCTCACCCATAATGGCCTTCATGTGGCTTCCCCAGCTACTGAAGGAGGGCCCTGGGAGAAAATCCTCTTTGCTACACATGCACCATCGTCTCCTCAATGTGGTTTCGCCATTTCCAACTTGGCTTGTGCCTTCCATTGCTATATCTATCCTGTTTGAGCCACGTAGAGAGAAAAAGATGAAGAAGAAAGCAAGGATCTTATAGGGTTGGTTTGTTAATTTTTACTAAAGCAACCTTGGACATCCTCTTAATCATCTTTCTAAAGGAAATGTTTATGGAGCCGCTTAAAAAAAAAGTAAGGTGTTTTCATTAAAAGGATTTTTCATTGTTTGGTGTACATGCTTTTACTTTTACGAGAGGAGAAAAAGCCCAAGAACTAATTTAGATTTTTCAAATCAAGTAAAAACCTATTTCAGTGAGGGAATGGAGATAGGGAAAGAGGAGAATCTTATGGGACTAAAAGAACAATTATTTTTCAGGTTTATCATGTTAGACAAACAAACCCAAATAAGAATTCGCTTAGTCCAAGGATATGGCGAAAAAGAAAAATTATCATCAAGATTACCATATAAAAGCAATCCACCTTTTATGATATAATTTTGAAAAAGAACGAGTTAAATTTTTTTTTTTTACTCAACTTGGATTCAATTGATTTTAAAAATCCCGATGAGTGGTCCTCATAACCACATGTGCAACACTGTTGGGACTCACGATATGAGACCATTAATTTAAGTTACTTTCCCCTTTTTTAATTTTACTAAGTTTATCTTGTATTCAATTTTAGTAAGCCCAATCAAATAAGACAGATTTCTAGGGCTTATCTATGTATGTATATATATATATATATATATATATATATATGGTTTTCCGGTCATCTCTCTTAACCTATGAGATCTGAAAAGTACCAATCAACTTTACGTATATTGGAGTGGCGCATTTGGGAGTGGGTGATAAGGGAGATAGGAGAAAACCCTATTTGAAAAAGGAGATAAGCTCATCATCAAGATCATGGCGTAAGGTACGCTTTTATATTTTTGAGATCATATATTGTTTAATGCATAAATCTAGATCCATATGTTTGATTTGAAGACTCTAATGATATTGTTTGAATTTCTATTATGAAATTGGAAAAACCAAGTCAAAGCCCCTTTAAAATATCATATATTTCAAATCAAAATTAAAAAAAAAAAGATAATAATATTAAAAACTGTTGAGAAAAGTGTCAAAAGGAAGTTAAAAAAAAAAAAGAAAAAGGATTTTTACCATACGGGATATAAAAGACCATGAATTCCTCAAAATAGTGTTAACCAAAACTAATCCCAAATGTGGGTATTATACATTGGACTCCAAATTCTTTTTCCAATTCTACACATTTTGTACGATATCGCACAAACTGTTCGATCACCCTCTTATATTTCCCTCCATTCCCATCTCTTAAAGCATTAAACCTCATTTGTTTTCCTATAACCTTCCCATTCCTTTACTTTCTTGATCATTAAAAAAGGTTCCCAAAAAGTGTAGTCTTTCATTCTCTTTCCTTAAAGATGATTCATGAGAAGCAGTTTCCAAAAAGGGTACATAGACCACAAAATTTTACAAGGTATTGTTATTGTGGATCCATTCCTTGTCTTCAGAATAAAGTTATTACAACATGACAATGACCAAATGGAAAAGAAAAGGGAATAAGAGTTGTGGAGAAATCTTTAGATACTTTTGAAAAAATGGAAAAACCTTTAGATACTTTTGGATAAATGGAAAAGCAACGGAGAAACCTTATTGAAAACCTTTTTTTAACAATGGAGAAAGTAGTAGAGTAGAAACGAAGAAATTTACAATAAGAAATGGAGGTTTAGTGTTTTAGGTTATGGGAACGGAGGAAAATATAAGAGGAAAGTCAATTATTTTCACCTTCAATTTGTGCGATATCGCACAGATTGTGAAATATCACACAAAATGGGTAGAATTGGAAAAAGAATTTAGGGTTTCATGTTTTAGGTCTGGTTACACCTTGTTCGGCATGTGGACTCGGGACCCAACATATTACCTTAATTTTAGAAAACTCCTCCTATATAAGTAATTTTTTTTATATTTCCAAATCATTCCTTACATAGATCTGGACCCGTTCCATACACGGAACCGGTTCCGGTCCAATTTCATCTTCTCATTAACGGTTCCAGTTGCGGAAGCAGGAAACTGATTCAGGTTCCGGGTCCGATTCCATCTTCTCATTAACGATTATGGGTCTAGGTCCACTATAGACTCGGACCGGAACCGACCCATTTACAACCTTGCTTTTAGTCCATAGGATATATCCAAATTTTAATCCAATAGTAGTTGGTCCCACCGTCCGACTGACTAGTAGGGTAAAAATGTGATGAACACAATCTTATATACATTATTAATCATCTACACTACTAATATGACTTTATAAATGCTATAATAACATGTGGGCTCTGTGGTCTCCATTTAATTTAAGGGTAAATTAGCAGGAGATCCCCGAGTAACGTGTTATAAAGTCTCTAGTACACAACATTATTATTCAAGGCCTAGAGTTCCTTGCGTATAGGATTAATTCAGGCGGTAGTCCCTAAGCATGTCATATCAGATTTTTTTATGACTGATTTGCCCTTCTAACCGTTTGAATGGGTGTCATGCAATTTAATCCTGGTTTTTAGCTCCAACTCATCATCTTTCTTTGATTATTTTCCAATTTAAATGTAGTAAGATGAGTTTTCGATCAAATTTTAAATTTTAAGTTGGAGGAAACGACGATTGATGGAATTTTGCCTAATGTGGCTTGCTTGATGC
Source organism: Umbellularia californica (assembly GCA_028538565.1). Lineage (NCBI taxonomy): Eukaryota > Viridiplantae > Streptophyta > Magnoliopsida > Laurales > Lauraceae > Umbellularia > Umbellularia californica. The sequence continues at coordinate 7,237,953 of JAPQWN010000006.1, read as the reverse complement.
TACTTTTTTGTGTCTTCTTTCCTCCTTTGGGTACTTTTGGCTATCCATATACATATACAACTCAAATAAATTGATATCAAATTCATCCCAGTCCAAAGCAAAGTCAAATAAAATCATAACAAAATAAGATAAAATCATAACAAATTCATTTAAATTCACTTCAAACACAGATAATTTCATATTAGATTTAGATGATTTTTTTTCAAAGCTAGATAAATTCAAACCAAATCTAGTCAAACCAAACCAAATCTAGTCAGATAATTTTATATCAAATACAGATAAATTCATATCAAAGTGACATAACTAGTTTGAAAACTAGTTATGTTTTCAAATAAAGATAAATTCATATAAACTCACGTCAAAGTCAGATAAGTTCATATCTTCACAGCAAACTCAGATAAATTCATCACTTCAATCCAGCTTAATTCCTATAACACTCAGATTAATTCAAAGTAAACACAAATAAATTTATATCAAACTTAGATAAATTCATACCCAATATAACAAAATTTATGTCAAAGTCAGATAACTTCATGCCAAAGTCAGATAATTCATACAAAACCTAGATAAATTTACAGCAAACTTAGAAAAACTCGTTTAAAACCAAGTTGAATACATTTCAAAGTCAAATAAAATCATGTGAAATCCAGTTAATTTCATACTAAACTCATATTATTTCATAAGAAACTTAGATAAATTCAATAAAAACTCAGATAAAATTATGTCAAAGTCAAATAATTTAATTAAAACTATGTTTAATTGATAACAAACGTAGTTAAATCGAAATCAAACTCAAATAAAATCATGTAATATATATATATATAAATTCATTTAAAATCTTGTTTAATTGATATCAGACTAAGATAACTTCACAACAAGCTTAGATAAATACATGTCAAAGTCAAATAACTTCATATCAAACTTAAATAAATTCATACCAGAACTCAGATAAATTTATGTAAAACTCAATTAAGTTCAAGTCAAGATGATTTAGTTGCTCGAAGTCACCAATGAGTTGATTTTACTTCTTTTCGCAGTTTCCTTCATCTTCGCTTTCGGAATCTTGATTTTACTTAGGTTTCAGAGTATATGATGGTCTCAATGTTTTTAAGCGGAGCGTGTTTGGTGACGTGTAGAGTATATAAAGAGAGGGTGTTTTTGTCTTTTTGACTCATTCATGTTAAAAGAGGACTGCTGCCTCTTTGAGAAAATGTTTTGGACCCTAGGCTATGAAACATAATGTTGAGGGACCTGTCGCCAAACACCCCTTAATTCAAAGTGAAAATTGAGGAAATGTTCAAAATGAAAATCAAATCAGTTGAAATCGAAAAATGAGAGAGAGAGAGAGAGAGAGAGAGAGAGAGAGAGAGATTCAGATTCTCTATATAATACGAAGATTCAGATTCTCTATATAATAGGAAGCACCAAGTACTGTCAGGAGAGATTTTTTCCAAGCTAATGTTACAAGCAGCAGCAAGTACTGTTACAAGAAACATACAGTTGCAGGGTGAGTATTTCAAATTATAGCAAAGAAAAAAGACTAAAATAGGATACAATCAATCATAAGATCATCAACCCCTTGAAAACAAAGAATGCGATAAGAAGAAGAAAAGGAAGAGGAAGAAACAAATTTTAAGGTTGTGATTTTGGTGCACCCCAGTTTGGGGTCAGTTTTGGGTTATTTTGCACACTCTGCATCTGCATACAAATGAGAATTCACATTAAGTGGGATAACTGTTCTTCCAACATTCGCCCTTGCAAGACAGTACCAACTTTTGACTAGGGTACATCAAGGCACCCAAACTTGCCTTTTCAACTATCTCCCAAACATGCCTTTTCAACTCTCTGAAGATGACTTCTTATGCTTTCCACGAGGCTTTTCCCTCAATTTCTCTGCCTTCCCATTCCCATTTTTCACGCCATGGACAGAACTCTCCTGTGCATTGCACATCTGTGATCTGATCTTGAATCCAAATTTCTTTGAGACACTGCCCCACGTACTCCGGCCTTGGCCCAGTTTCTCTATCTCCTGCCGCATGCTTGAGCATTCCTGCTCAAGCTCGGACACCCGAATCCTCATGTGGTCCATGCCTACCTTCAGCACCTGATTCTCTCTCACAGCAGTGGCCCACCCACCTCCTTCAGTCGAGCCCACAAGGCCACTCCTCAGTGGCCGGGACACATCCAGGTTGTCAGAGACAAGGAAGCAACCTGCTATCGAAGTTCTCAGCTGCAGCTGTTCAAAGAAGAGGACTTGGACAATGACTCGGAGAGGAAGCCGCTCATTCTGAGCGGCATGGGTGCATGCTTCTAAGGAGAGCTTCTGGCAATCCATCAGCCGGCAGACCTGTTCCCTCTCAGAGTCTGTGAGCCATGGGTGCGCCTGCATATCAACAAATGGATCATGAAACTGAAGAATTGTTGAGAGAGAGAGAGAGAGAGAGAGAGAGAGAGAGAGAGAGTATCCGTCTTGTCCCATATATATACTGTTGTCGTAGTCGTTGTCTTTAGTTTGTTTAAAAGTTTATCAGGAGATCTTTTAGCCAATCCCAAGGGGGATAAGGCTTAGATGGTGATGATGATGATGTCAATGATGACTTTAAACTAAGTGAAATCTAGATGAATGAAAGACATGAATTAAAGTGTACTTAAGCAAAGTGAAACTAGAGTTCTAAGTTCTCAAAACTTCCATATTGAGTTTACTCAAAATATCAAAATATGTACTCAGTCAAGTCCATTTAGCATCAGCACATTTTATTTCAGGTACTCGAATTCCAAAGAGGAAAAGTACAGCTCAACCAAGAATATGTACAGTTTGCTTGGGGTTTAAAATTTTGCAAGTAGGGGTTCATCACTTTTGACAACCAATGTACAGGGCTCGATTTGAAACACACTGATAAATGAAACCTGTAAATAATCTCAGGGCGGGCAGGCAGAGGAAGGAGGAGAGTACTAATGAAAATATAAGTTGAATTTAATGAATAATACAATAGTGTATATTCCAGAAGAAAGAATCCACAGTAAGCCATGCCATTGGATGGCATCATGCACATAGAATCCACAGTAAGCCATGCCATTGCATGGCATCATGCACATCTGATGTGGCAATTATTTTAAAATAAACTGCATTCGTTGCATAGATTACTTAACTTAATGTCACCATTGTCACAGAATCCTTATTTCATGGATAGGTTAGTTAACTTCATAGATGCATTTCAATTAGAACTTTAAAATTGTTTTTAAGTAAATGCTAGACTGCACGTCACTAGTTGGAAGCTGACACATTTGCCAAAAGGGATAAATAAATAATGCATGGGCACCGATTACACGTTGAGCCATTAGGTCTTACAAATTGTACGTGCAGGGCACCTTTTGGACATTGGACATCCAACTTGTCAACTATCTCAATTTTCTTTCCTTGAGACATGAAACTTTTGCCTGTAATCATCCAGTTGTAAGCCACCTTTGGATAGTTATTATCATCTGATAGTGCAGAGAATACAGCATGAACAATGCAAGATGGGGCCCACAGGAAAAAAGAAGAAGATTAGATTACCAAAAGGTGGGCTCCACATGTACTGTTTCGATAATTCCAACGATCAAGGACGTAAATTAGGAACATGCCTCAAATGATTCAGCATACAAGACATACACAATTACCTTCAAGTATACGTCAATTGCCCGATAAAGCCCATCATCCAACAGCCTAGCATAGTCTGGGACAGCCATAGCCAGTGACTGAAATTTAGGAAACTTTAAATTAACATCTGGTGCAACCTCCGCAAGGTACCCGTCAATAAGTTTCGCCACCATAGTTATTGGTGTTAGAGAAGGCGATCCCAACCTTCCATCATCAATTGAACATGGGGATGCACCGCCTGTCACCTGATCCATGGCTAAGAACTGCTGAAGTATGCGCTGCACACATTCAATGTCATATAGTGTTTCCACCGAGTATGAGAAATTGGGTACCAAGAGATCTTCTAATGTGGCCTGGTCCAGCTGCATCCCAATCCTTCTCTCCAAATTTGAAATACACGATGGGCTTGCATGCAAAATCATAGCTGAGCGAAGAAGACCAAACAGGAACTTTGTTGATGTAAGGCCTTTTTGCAACGGCAATAAGCTATCAATCTCTTCAATCAGATGTTTCTGTTCTTCTTCTGATAATGCATCTGCCAAAGCTACAGGCACATGACGCTTACTAGATTCTCCAAGACTATGACGTCTATTAAGTCCAGGCAGATACCTTTTTGCATAGAAAGTGAGTGAACCCGCAATAGTCTCCTGTTTGATGCCTCGAGATTCCATGACTGATATAAGCCTTTTATAGAGAGGAAGACTCAATGATGACACATCTTCATACCACCAATCTGAACTAGAATACCTCGGCCGAGCCCCAGTGCTTATCCCATTCCATAGAACACTCCCACCTGGACTCTGCATGGATCCATGCTCCATGATGGGCCACCCGAAGAGGTTTGGATCTGTCAATGCTTTCACAGATAATGACTCTACGCATCTCCTAACGATATGCAATTCCTCAGCCTGGGGGAGAACGTCCTCACAGGTCTCGAGTGCTTTTATAGAATCCTTCCAGCTATTGAGAACAACTTGATTAAGGAAGACCTCAGTTTGTGTAATCAGATTTCCTTCTCCATAGGCCTCAGTCATCAGAAGATGCTCAGCAGCACATCTTAGACAAACGACATTAGCAGCTGTAAGTTCTACCTTCACGCCATAGCAGAACTTAGCAACCAGTTCGAAAGTTTTTGAACCACCAGGAATGTCAGGAAGCTGTATAACAGAGCCATCTTCTCCATCATCAGTTGTTCCCGCAATTAGTCTTTCCAAAACACCACTCCTGGATAGCAAAGGGAACTGTACAAGAACAAATTAATGCACCATAGACATTAATTAGAATCTAGAGAAACATGTGCACATTCAAGATAGGGGAATATATATAATTTGACCATGTCAATTGCCACCCGACAATATGCATGTGGGGCCCACCTTTTTGACGTCCCATACAACTCATATGATATGCCTTAACATTAATGGAAGCTGTGATACACGCAAGGGTCAGGATCAATTACCCTCTTGCAACAAAGTATATGCCAAGCACATTCTGATAAACCCAAATCCAGCCTACTTAGTTGTGAAGCTCACAAATTCTAGAGTTGGAGCTTCTTGCGCGTACAAGATGGAGGAATTCAGATACACTACTATCTAACTAAAATTAACAAGCTAACCTGACATGTCATTGCAATAGCAAGCAGAAAAGGATCCAAACAGGAATAGGAAAAAAAAAAACCATGAGATGCCCGCCAGTCAGTGGGAAGAGATGGTTTAATACCAAGCTAAGTATTACAAGGCCTAGGATGAATGTCCCAAAAGGTTCAACAGATGTTCTGCAAGAAGCACTCTTCCAAAATACTCTTCAGAAGTTATTCAAAAATAAATTGAAAGCTATGAACATCGGTTTCCATCTGCTGAGAGGTACCTCTCATGGCATAAATGAAACATTGGATATGATACAATATGAAACCGTGCCTATTTTAATAACTGGGTAGCATAGCCTAAGATTTGAAACATACAAATTATTGGTTTTGGACTTTTGGGCTGATTAAGATCCAGTCCAAGTGCACATTTCAAATCATCCAAAGGTACATAAAAGGTCTGGAACGTCCACAAAATTTCCTGGAGAAAAAAGGTAAGTAGTCTGAGACAGAATGGGTTCAAACATCCTCCAAATATATTTGAACATCAAGTGTGACTGAAACCGCAAAGAAGTAGGGTCTGCAACTAAAAGAAATGGGAAACATAACTCAAATTACAAATGCCCCCTACCACACAAGAAGATGATTTGAAACTGAACTGCTTCCCTTCTCGTGTTTGTTACTAGGTTGAGCAAATGATTTTTTTCCCCGGCTAGGTTGGACTATTGGCTCACTAGTGATACTTTGACATGAGTATCCAGGGAGCGATCCTTGGGCAAGTGTGTGAAACTAAGGTGCCAACACCATTCATTCATGAGTGTGTTGGCATGTTGAGCAAATGATTAGGATCACTCTAGTGAGTGGTAATTTTCTGATGGGCCATTTATGGTAACGCCTACCTTCTTTACATTTCCAACCACAAGTACATATACCCCAACAGAGGAGCAGATTGTCTTTACATCCACAAGACGACTCAGGTGATCACGTTCCCTAAATGGATTTGGAGCATGGATCACCAGATATGTAAAATCATTAAAGAAAATAATTATTAAGTTAGATTATGAATCAATTTCGTCAAATGACTCCCAAAAGAATAAAAAAGGTAAACAGTTAAAGGCAAGGCCCAAAAGATACAATCTGTTTCTCAGAAAAAAGACTCACCCTGTAAAATCATCAAATAAAATAATTTAACAGGTAGGTTAAGAGTCAATTCATCATATGGTTCGTCCAACAATAAAACAGGAGAACAGTTAAAAGCCCAAAAGATACAATCTGTTTCTCAGAAAAAGACTCACCTTGTGAAGATGAAAGGACATCTCTCCAACTTCAACAATGACATCACTTGGAAGGCCAGTTGTACAGAACCTGCCAGATGTATGAACACAAAGATGTATTATACAGAAGCATCATTAAACCAAAAAATGAAAAAATGCAGGAGTAAGTTTTAGTACAAAAAAGCACTGATACAAATGTGTTAAACATGAAAACTTCACAAATAGCAATATGCTGATAGTTCTTTAAAATTACATGATAAATACATGGCAATGTCAAGGAGATGGATTTGAACTACATAATTATTTAAATCATATTCATTAATGTGTGTGTGTGTGTGTGTGTGTGTGTGTGTGAGAGAGAGAGAGAGAGAGAGAGAGAGAGAGAGAGAGATTGATTTGTTTGAGAACAGCCTGTGGTAGTGCCTATGGTGACCAGTTAAACGAGGAGTATACTTATGATTTAACAAGAAATTGAATGGCCATCGATGGTTCTGCCATATGTCAGTAATGCCAGGAATATCCTTTCTTTGAAAAGTTAAAGCACACTTCTATACGAAGTATGTTACATGATTCCAGTGGCCCCAACCATTCCAATGATTATTTCTCTTATACCGACCCTTCAGTCTGAGTTGTATTTTGTTCTATGTATTTGGTTGTGTTCTAGGCTTGGTTTTTTCTTTTTCTTTCTAATATAATTCTCTGTTACCAATGAAAAAAAAAAGAAGAAGAGGTGCACGGTGTACTTGTTACATAGAATTACATGATTTTTGTTTGGATGCCTCCACGGGCTTCTGGCACAGGATGCATTTTTACCCAAATTAAAAATTGAATATATCCAACCTTCAGATAGTACATCAACATTCCAAGTACTTGGGGTGGAGAATGCAAAACAACAGCATGTCATTCTCACCAACCAGTGTTCCAGACTTTCAGTTCCAACGCTGCCTCAATTGTGCAGCAGAACAGAAAAACATCCATCCTCCCAAATTATCAATTTCACTACAACCAAAAATTCATAATAAAGGTCTTCCAGCGCTCAGCACAGCGGTAAGGCATACTCTCCATCATAAAGGGTGGGGGTACAGGTTCGAACCTGTGTTGTTGTGCTTCTACTTCCTATAGGCAATCCCCATTTCCACTAGGACAGCACATCAGATTCACAATAAGCTAACTACAGATGGGAGTATGAGAATGAAGATGAAGCTTCAATACACAATAAATCAATGCATTAATAAAGTGCAAAAAAACATAAAGCGTCTTAAAGGTGATTCAACCAGTACTTGTCATTAGGATATTATAAAGGCTCTATTTGCATTTTATACTTCTGAAAATCCCACTTTCAAGAAACAGGATTTGTGGCGCACTCAGAAGAAGGAAAAATAATTTGAAATAAGCATCGCATCCAACAAAGCCCCATATCATATAACTTTTAAGGAACAAATTCTAACACCCTTTATCTTTCAAATCCACTCACCTGACACTTACGCACCTGTCTAGCTGGTTTTCAACTACGCTTGGCAATACGTAGGTATGTAACTCTGAATGGTTGCCCTATATATTTATCCTGATGGAAATGAAACTGTCATTTACTAATCCAATTGAATTAACTCGTTCATGTTGGATATAGAAACTCCATCAGGTATTTGAAACTCTCACTGCACCAACTCAACTAAATCAAGGCTTGGATCAAGTTAAGGGCAATGTTCAGGTTTCACACTAAAGTGGTACATTTCAACGTCAACCTGGTGCATCTTCAGAAAATCACGAATTTATCGACTTATCCCCTCAATCTGGGTCTGCAAATGAAAGCTAAGAAGATACATCCTCGAAATAGCGTGTTATGGAACTGGGCTCGGCAGGACTACACCACAGCCCCATGACATTCTAATGAGAATAATTCAGCACATACCTTCATCAAGTCATGTCTGAGCCATTGCCACATGAGACTTTATGGTTAAGTATTAGACTTAGAGTGATGATGTCAGGAGTTGGGATTGGGAATCATAACCATGCATTTGGCCAGGAGATATCACAATATGGACGCCTGGACATGGACACATGGGTTGGTTTTGGATATGAAAAAAGAGGTGTTAGACAAGGGATAGCCTTGAAAACCTGCATGTCAGCATGAGCTCAGCTACCAACTTGCATGGATCTCCATGTCATTATTTTGTATGTTGGTCTAAATTACTGCAAAAATGACACCCGTTTAGATGCTGATATTCTTGATATATCAGCCAGGGTCAAGTTTTCAGTCAATATTTTTGAAAAGTACAAAAATGCTAGAAAATAGGAATTAATATATCATTCAGTATTTTACTGTTCATAGTGCATGTTAACAAGGTATTTAATCCACACTAAGACTAAAGTTAAAACACATTTGAAACAAGCCTTTACAATAACCAAAATGAAAGTCTTAGCTGTATCCTTGATAACAGTCAACAAATTCCATCCACAACTAGCAACTAAATTCTTCATGACAGTCAACAAATTCCATTCACAACTAGCAAACTAAATCAATTATGCAGCTAAAAAGCCTTTTTAAGTCCTGAAACTATTTATACATGTCAGAAAAAAAAAGTAGACATCTGTTTTGCAAAAATAAGCCTTTTACATCATAACTTCAACAAGTCCTCTTTGACACAACAGTCGACACATTTTTCAGTAACATAAGCAATTCATGATCATCCATGATGTTCAATGCTCAAAAGGCTCCCTATTGAATGATCCCAGTATCTAATTAGTGACTTGAAATGGACAGTTTCTGCCGATGGTCCCCCAACTACAGCTTTTAGGTCCAATCTAGTTATCCAATCCAGCAATATCTATTCCCCCCATTAAAAGTAAGCAAACAATTAAAATCATTCAACTGATAAAGGGATCAAGATTGTCACAAGAAGCAATCTCAACTGATAAAGGGATCAAGATTGCCAAGAAACAATCTTTAGGAGATGTTCTTTTTCATCACCTCATTTCTCGATCATCTGAATTGAATTGATGGTATCTTCTCAAGTTATCACAGAGGACTTCTAGCTTGAAAATATTTTTTCATTTTAAAGAAAAACATTTAAAATTAAAAACAGAAGTACTTGGCCAAGATCAAGATGGGGAAGAAAGCATGGAAAATTTCGTCGGTATCATTCATGAAACAGCTCAATAAGCTTTTCCATTCAACTAAGAAAATTATTTGATTAAAATACACCACATGATTGGTTATCCCCCACAATGTCGAACTAAAGAAATTGACAATTATCAACTTGAAAACCAAAGTCCAGATCATGTTTTTCTCAACAGCTCAATGATTTGGTAAATTTATGAAAAACATTATCATGAGATAAAAGCACTATAGGATTTCCATGACATGTGCTATCAGTCACCACCACAATCATAGAAAACATTGATGGATACTGTTGCTCTGGTCATCAAGTGGATGGACATTGCCCAAAAAGCAGGATCACTGGAAGATCCTAACCCTCTAGCCATTGATCGAGTTGTCCATTAAATGTCGAGCATTGCTCAATATTTGCTCAACACATTCTGCATCCACTGAACCAATGGCTGCCAGAGCCTCATGATTGGATTTTAGGATAAGTTCACCTTGATATCAATCTTATATCTAACATACATGCACAACAAACCCAAACAGAAGTGCATCATGCTCCAACTGAAACAAAGACATGTTGGCACAGAACTCAATCAAAATTCAAAGCAATAAGACATCACAGATCACTAATACGCAAAGGAATCAACATACCAGGTCTGCCCTTGTTTGTGGAATGTGTCAGACTTTGATCCCAGCTTCATACAAGCCATTTCTTTTATATAGAACAAAGCAAATGGAAATTAGAGGCCTTCAAACAGAACCAGACCCAGTCAAAGCAGCTCTTGAAGTCCTAAATTCAACTCCTTCACCCACACATTCCCACATTCAAAAACAATTACCACAAGTATACCCCCGGGCTTAGAGAATCATATAAGAAATTCCGCCACACAAAAACTCCATCAAAACTTAAATCCATCTTAAAGCAACTTAGCTTGAACTGAACGAACATTGACATAATAAAAATAGAAAATCAAGCCCACCATCTCAGTGAAGTTTTGGAATTTGGAACATAAACACCAAATTCAAGCAAAATTCCTGAAAAATTGAACCCCAAGTCCACCTTCAAACTCAAATTCAAATATAAGGCACTGAAAATTAAAATAAAAAAGAGGATAGAATTGAAAAGGTGAAAAAATGATTCTTCCGAGGAGCCCCTAGCTCTGACCAAAATCACTTCGAACAACACCAAGCTCAAACAAAACCACCCAAATGCTTCTATCAGAAACCACCAACCTCAAGACAGAATTACAGCACCAAGTTCAAGACAAAACTGCAACATGCGACCTCAAATCACTCCAATTTCAAAACCCAGCCCAAAATCCCTGAAACTCTGTTTTTCTAAAATCTTAAAAGAGAACTAAACCCACTTCAAAGCCTGACCAAAACCAATTCAAACCCCTAAAAACCACCCATTAAAACACCAACTACAGGTCAAACCATCAAGCTCCACAAAAAACTCACATGAAGTACCATGTTTAAGACACAACCCCACATACTTCTGCCTAAAACCATACCAAAACACCAACTTGCACCCTTGGGGGAAAAATCCAATCTTTTCATACAAGGAAAAGAGATTTTGCAAAATCCTTCAAAGGGTAGTTCGCTTTCCAACCTTCCTACAGAAAGCCATCTTACTATCTGTCAAAAACGCCAAAAAAAAAAATTGAAAAAAAAAAAATTCCTCCTTTCGCAACCAACCCTACAGAACACCTGTCTCAGAACTTCATGCAATGCAGAACACACAAACCACAAAAAATTTTAGAAAGATCAGAAATTTCTTTTCTTTCCTGCAACCACCTTATGGAACACTGCACCTACCCATGAATTCCAAAGTCCATTTGTCGTAAGTCAAGAAAAGACTTATGAGGACTTAGAGGAAATACTATTTGTAAATTGAAAACAATGAAATGTAAAATTAAACTCAGATAAACAACATGAACAAGGAAAACTTTGAATACTGCTCCTAAGTTTTCCTCTAATATTAAAATAAGAGTGTATGCATCACAAATATAGAAAAAAGGCCAATCAGATTTTCAAGTTGTCATCAGTGGATCCCCAGTCAAAAGAGTTTCTGCTATTGGAGGAAAATTAATTCAGATTTTATTTTTATGTGCATTAAAAGCTGCTATACCAAAAAAAAAAAAAAAAGTGCCTAAAAAATCAAATATTTTTCTACAACAGCAAAAAATTCTCAATATTAGATAAACTTTAAGAATTTTTTATGCTAAGAGTTACAGTAGGGAATGTTTGTGTAGGTATGTGGAAAATGGATTCCACAATCATTTTCCTCCTTTGCGGGATTTTTTTTTATCTCCACTAAAACTGCTTTTTTTTGAAAACTCAAAAAATGCAGCGTGTTTTTGTATTTTTCCTTGCAGAAAAATTGCCCCACCAAACGTGAAGAATTTTTGCTGTAGAAAAGTAATCAGATTTTCCACGCCTTTTGGAAACCGAGAAGGTATAGCATAGCGCATAAGAGATGAGATTTATGGATAAAAATGAATGATGGAATTTTTGTCTTCCCAAAGAGATGACCCCATTGGAAGAAAAAAGTTTAAAAAAAAAAATAATAGTATTTTTTATTATCATAATTTGTGGGGCTGTTATTTGATATTAGACAAAAACTTAGGACTATTATAGAGTTTTCTCCAAGAAAGAAAGAATAGTCCAAGAGCCCAAGTTGCTTAAGGCTATAATTAAACATACTTTAAAATAATGCTGGGGTCAATGGTTGGTTTAAACCCAACTGCTTTGCTTCTAGAACTTAGTTCAGGCGCCAGGGAATCTGAGGCAGCACAGTATCCAGAAAGAAAATAAAAAACAAATCGGTGGAGATATATACAAAGAAAGAACAGTTATCTGTTTTGTCTAGCTGGACCATGTGGAGGATGAGAAGAGAATATGGCAAGGTGGGCCATGTCAATTGGTGGATCTCACCCAACCTCTTGTGCAACTGCTGCAAGGCTGGAAATGGCTCTTGGGTTAATCGGGTGAACATACCCAACCTGCTCTTTTTTCTCTGTTATCTCAACACATGCAAGGAGTTATAACTCACACTTGCAAGGCGATGACAATTTGAATGTAAAAAGAGATATAACTCACGCATGCGAAATAATAACAGCTTACATATGAAAAGAGGGAGAAGCCTCGACCTCCTAATAAAAACTGTCATTCCTTACTGCTAGGGTAAGTAGGGACAATTCTCCGACCTGCTCCTACTCCTATTAGGAAAGGTCTAACACTTGTTTTAACGGGTTTGGATATTGGCCACCTCTAACCATTTTATATCTTTTATGATTTATTACATATTTATTATGAGAATAATGTAAAAAAAATTAAGCTTCTCTAGTTATATAGAAAAAGAAAGGAGAATTAGAACCCTTAAAATCTAAGATTTTTTTTTGTATATACCCCAAGGTTTATAAATCTTGTAAATAGGGCATTGTGGTTATAGTATTTAGTGATACATTTTTGTTTTTCCATTCTTATGCCTTCCATGTCTCCAAAATTAGTAGTCCTAGAGAGAATAGGCGGCCCCGTCTGGTTTATATTGAACTTTTATATAAAAAAAAAAACAACAGCTTTGCCCTTACAGCCATTAAAAAAAAAAATGAGAATGTCATTATTTACAAAAATATCATTATTTTATCCAAGTCCTAGTTGTCTCTTTCAATAACTCTCTCATGCACATAAAACCTAATCATATATTTTGAAGCTTTTATCAATCCAACGGTGGGTTATGAATGAATTGGTCAATTTCATAATCAATTATGAGTATTAGTGTTGATTGTGATTATAATCCATTTGGATTTAATAAAATGGGCCCGTATTAATAAAAATGGATTTGTGTAAGGTTACTTTTCTCACAAAATGCATTAAAGAAAAATAAGTCCAAGCATTTGAAATTATGCATATAGGGATAAAGAGATAGACAAAAGTTTCATTTCACTCTTAACATTTATGGTGGTTGCAAAGGCTATTAATTTTGGACACATGGAATGTATAAAAATGAAGAAGTAGGGATGTAAAACTAAATACTAAAGCTAGAGGAGCCTATTTACAAATCATAAAAAAGTTGGGTGGTTTATTAAAAAAAAAAACTCAAAATCTAAACAACATCTTTTGAAACCAAAACTAAATCTTATCTACTTGAGAATAAAAACGAAAATAAGTTAAAATTCAAACCGATTAGTAAAGTAACTATTTTGCTGAAGGAAAGTTGATAGTTCATATCCATAATTATCGATATGAATTATCCATAATAAAGGAAAGGTTTGTTTGCATTAGGCTAGGATTCTTCGGACCTGCACCAGATGCCCAACTTTGACTCAAGTGCATAACATCTATAAAACAAGAGAATGGGTCCCCCTCTATTGAGCACCGACTCGTGGGGCTCAGACAGGAGGCTTGGATTATCATCCTAACCGCTTGATCGATGGCCGGTAATATTGTACTATCCAAAGCGACTGCACGGACGATCCAACAATCCAGTCTATTCAGATCGGTGAGTGTCAAATCTCAGGACCCATGGCTATTAAGGGGCTCCTTGTTTTATGGTCCACTCAATGGATCATAAATGTGGGCTCACCCAGGTGTTTAGGAGCGCTGGCCCTCAACAGGGGTGTTCTCCAAGAGCATAGTTCATAGATATTCACCAGATTATATAGGATATATATACATTTCTTCAAACTTTATACCCTTTGAAAAGCAAATAAAACCAAAAACCTGATTATCTGACTTCACCCAAGTGAACCCAATTTGTACTTGGGTAGGGAATTTACAATTTGGGTTTTGTCAGGTATGTTCAGATCTCATTTTACATTTTGAATGCAAAAAATCTCAAGTCTATTTTCACTTCACCCAAGTGGGGAGTGAGTGGGGCCGTGGGAGTGGGCATGGTTTTACCCTAACTCCCAAGTCCCAATGCACCCACCCTGTTGCCATCCCTGAACTGTTGGTCCCCTACAGGCCACAGGAAAGGTGAGTGTATCAATCATCTATCATCCAATGTTTCTATTAGATGTGGACCATTGGCCATGTTTGATTCCAATTAGCAGCTTGCATGCATGACAATGCTAGGATTGTCGTTTCAAGTGTTACAATCCAAGATGGGGTCCACCTTATTAATGTTGGGTCACTGCACAACCACCTTTTAAGTGGTGAGTAGTGACTACAAATTCAGGTGAAAGCATTAATATACATTGGCATAAATTCATCTTAGTCCACCATTCAAGCCATTATACTCCCATTAGATTATCAACATCTCCAATGTTCAGATTGAATTGAATGTATGACAAAAGTTTTGCAGACAAGTTTTCATGGATCCTGGTCCAGGCATGAAAACGGCTTGCTGGAGAGAACCTGAATTTTGAATTGGCCACGGCTCAAACTTAGGTTTTACTTTGATTGTTATCCATGATTAGTGGTTTCTGGTTAGGTTGATTAGGGGTTGAGTTAAACAGCAGAACGGGGTTTGATAATGATTTTTTTTTGGGTTAGAGGAAAGTATGAGTTTGTAGATTTTAATATATGTTGAGTTCCAGTTTTGGGTGTCCCTTCCCACCCTGGCCCGGGGTGGGGGTGGGGGCGTACTTGTTTGGGTAGTGTCCACGGAAGAGGCAACACGTAACACAAATATTCCTGCCCCAAAGGTCAGAGTCACGTATCCTCTCGTTCTTGTGGAAATGATTGCTTAAAACATAAAATCCTCTCGTGTTGTTCAATTCATTGCACCAAGCAAATCTGTGAGGAAGGTTTCTCTTCCCTTTCCGCTGAAGGCACTTGCACAAATGAGTCCTTAAAGAGCTGAAAGGTTGTGGATTCATATATGCAACCTGCCATAGGCAATTAAGACTAGTTTAGTGGAAAATCTTCTCTTGTACACGTACTCCTATGGGATTGTACATCCGGGCTATCACTAAAATATAGGACCCCACTTAATTTTATCAGCTCCCACATGACTAACAACACCAATGCACAATATGCAGTGCACAGGAGAAAATCATCCTCAGTTTAGTATTTCATATCATAAAGCTGTCAAGCAACCGGAGAGGTTGGATTGAGCCTCACCATTGCAATCCCTAATTTGATCTGTGGCTCATCTCATTTCTATGATCTCACACTGGAGATAGGGTGAGATAACCTCATGTCTATAATATATATATATATATATATATATATATATATATAACAAACAGAAAGCTTTGATTTCTTAAGGAAACTGATCCATTCAATGGACATCGGTATTTTTATGGGAAGATTCTCAAGATATGGGGGACCTTCTTCTAATAATCCATATTCTGTTCCACAAGAGTCGGATAATTTATCATGCGAAGGTACCTTCAAAAGCAGATTGGAATAACATAACACTCTCCCCCTCTTTCTCCATTGTACTTTGGTCCAAAGTTCATGTATGTTCATTTCCCATAGTATTATTATTATTATTTCTTCCATTAAAAAGTCAAGGACCCACACACATCACACACACCTTCCTGACCAATAGGGTAGCAAGGGATTATCTATGGTCACTCCTATGCCAAGGGATATGTCTTACCACTGAACCAATGATGGGATAGGATTTCCCCTCATATTACACCTCATTGATTGGAGTTTTCCAAATAACTTTTAAAAAAGTTAACTTTAATGCATTTCAATATTTTTAGCATCATACATCTCATTAAATTGTTTATACTACAAAAACAGACCACCGAGAATCTCAATAACAACCCATTTTAACAATTGTAGGTCCATTCTTTGTTTTCATGTTGAGGGCCCGATTTATCATCATCATCAAAGCCTTGATCCAATTATGTCGGGGTCGGCTATATAAAATCCATTTATCCATTCCAATCTATTTTGAGTTAAATCCTTAGATAAGTTACACTTTTTTAAATATGTTTTACAATATCGTGGTTCAACTACTTGTTGGGGATGTGCAACCAAAGTCCCACATCGGCTAAACATGAGAAAGATCATGGGCATATAAGTTGGACTAAGTACTCCATTAGTATGAGGCCTTTTGGGTAGAATCCTAAGAGCAAAACCATGAGGGCTTAGGCCCAAAGTGGACAATATCATACCAATGTGGAGTCCATAGTGGTCAATAGTCCTAACAAGTGGTATTAGAGCCCAGGCCCAAACTTAGCCAGGACTCAAACAAAGGTGGTGGGCCTCGGTGATGCGCAGAGAAGCGCGGTACTCACGATCGGTGGATCCGTGGTGAGGCTCTCGAGTTGGCTCTCCTCGAGGAGCGGACGGATGGATGATCGTTTGAGGGGAGGCTCGGTAAAAATATCCAAAGAGATATGGTCCTTTGTTTGAGGGGATGATTGTTGGGGATGTGCAACCAAAGTCCCACATCGGCTAAATATGGGAAAGATCATGGGCATATAAGTTGGACTAAGTACTCCATTGGTATGAGGCCTTTTGGGTAGAATCCTAGGAGCAAAACCATGAGGGCTTAGGCCCAAAGTGGACAATATCATACCAATGTGGAGTCTGTAGTGGTCCATAGTCCCAACAAGTGGTATCAGAGCCCAGGCCCAAACTTAGCCAGGAGTCAAACAAAGGTGGTGGGCCTTGGTGATGCGCAGATAAGCGCGGTATTCACGATCGGTGGATCCGTGGTGAGGCTCTCGAGTTGGCTCTTCTCGATGGAGCGGACGGATGGATGATCGTTTGAAGGGAGGCTCGGTAAAAATATCCAAAGAGATATGGTCCTTTGTTTGAGGGGATGATTGTTGGGGATGTGCAACCAAAGTCCCACATCGGCTAAACATGAGAAAGATCATGGGCATATAAGTTGGACTAAGTACTCCATTAGTATAAGGCCTTTTGGGTAGAATCCTAAGAGCAAAACCATGAGGGCTTAGGCCCAAAGTGGACAATATCATACCAATGTGGAGTCCATAGTGGTCAATAGTCCTAACACTACTACCAATCAAATTCCTTCACACTTGCCTACTATCTTTGAATTGACATTGATCCAGATTTGACATTCATCTGGATATTAGTCATTGTCAACTTCTTCTCACATTGAGTTACATATTGTGAATTCACTTCGAAATATGTACACCATCTTACCTTTGTGTTACATTTTAAAATGCCATACGTCATGTGGAAAAGTGTTACACAAACATGCCCTAAAATGTCTCAAATGTCTTAGCAAAATTTTGAGATTCCAGCACCTTAGTTTTTTGGTGAAAATTTTAATTACTCAAGTATAAATGAGCATACATAAACCCTTATATATATATATATATATATGGGTAATATTCATATGCATCTATCCCTCACAATTTTTGGTGAGGGACACCCCAAAAGGGGAAGTTTCAAGTACAAAAGTATACTTTTGTACCTCACATCAAGTACATTTTTGTACTCGAAACTTCCCCTTTTGGGGTGTCCCTCACCAAAAATGGTGAGGGATGGATGCATATGAAGACCCCACTATATATATATATATATATATATATATGGAAATCCAGAAGTCCACCAAACATGAATTCTTTGAATTCCAGTGAAAAACCAGCCCTAAGAGTCCATTTGCTTGCAAGAATGCTAAGTATTCTTACTTGAGGGCTTTATGAATTCCAAACTTATCTCTGTTTCACAAAAGCCCAAGCACAATGCATCATTCTAAAAATTGGAATTCATTAGGCTGGTTTTATAAATTCTGACCATTTCTGACTGAAATTTTTGGAGGACAGCAGCTGTACACTACCCTAAAAAACATTAGAAAAGAAAGAGAATAAGACAGCAGCTGTTTACTTCCAAACAAACCGGCCCTTAAGATGGTCATTCCCCTAAATAATCCATGGTTAAAAGACAAAGAGGGGCCTTGTGATTTTGAACTTTGCGTAGGTCAAAAGTGACCAAAAGGAAAGGAAATAGAAGTTTGTGACTGATTGGATTAAAAAAAAAAAAAGAAGTATGTGAGTGAAACTCTAGGCATACTGATTAGTAGTGGATGCAGAGTGTAAACAAATCAAAGAAAATTGACTAATGACAAGGGGGCAGATGGCAGAATGAAGCCTGCAAGGAGGTAGTGCCAATGATTTCTTCCAAACCCAAATGATGGAAAAAGCCAGGCTCTCTACTTGAGTGAAAGACCCACCATGCCTTCCATTTAGGTGGTTCATCTAGTTGTGCCTTGAGAGGTGTGCCTCCTGTCTAAAACACCATAAATTTTTAAAAGGAAAAAGATTGACGGTCGGAAGGAAATCACAGGTGGACCACACATTCTACATGCATTTGTGTCCCACTTGTGCACTTGCATGGATAATTTGATTACTCATTTGTCCTTCTTCTTTGTTCTTGTTCATGTGTGGCTCACATGGTAAGTACAGGAACCTGGTTTTAAGGCCGGCACATAGTGATTGTGGGTCCCACCTGATGTGCTGATGTTCCCTTGGGCTTTTGAGATGGAATATGCAGATGCACCATATAATAGCACTGGTGGGGCTCATGGCTATATTATTCATATCAAAGTTAACTTTGACTAAAACTCATAATCTATGATTAGAGTAACGTTTTGGGTCAGTGATTGAAGTTCACTTGGAGCAGGATAATTCATCCTTTCCTGATTTACAAGTGAGGCTGAAATTTTATCCACGGTTTTTAGTGCTAATGATGGGCTGTGTTTTGATTATGCCCAATTTGTACTTTCAAATCAAATTGAAGAAAACTTGTAATTGACTAATAAACATGATCTTTAGATCATTTAGGGCATGTTTGTGTAACCGGTTTTCAACAAAAATGACACAGAAAAGCTGAATGGTTTTTCTTGAAAAAAGTCTTCTATTATTTGGTACGAATGGTTTATCTCGATAAAGAGCGTTGAAATTTCACTTTTTCGCATGAAACACTTTCCTATGAAAATACAAAAAATGCATAGGCTTTTGATGTTTTTTGTCATGGAAAAAATGTTTCGTGAAACATGGAAAAACTTTTCTGCGGAAAAATGTCTTGTTTTCGTGGCCATGTAACAGAAAAGACGGTTATACGGATGTGCCCTTAATGTTGTGACCCACAGAGAATTGACCAATCATCTGGCGGGGTTGTGGGGGGCATGAAAATTTAGGCAACCCTAAATTCATTACCGTTGTTATGATGATGAATACACCCCTGATGCAAGATAAATGGGAATTCCTCAAAGCTCAGCAATGTTGGAAACTAAGCTATATAACTAAGTCCAACTTTTGGCCTCTTTTTCTGCTCCACTGTCTTTGATTACCAAATTAGTGGGCCCAATCACTTGTCATAATCCAAATGCACTCTTCCAACTTTGGGTATCCAATTCCAAATCCAACGAACTTTTTTTAATTGTCTAATGACTTTGCTGACTATTTTCTACTGTTAGGACTTTGGTGCCATTTGAAATTTGAATTTGAAAGGAAACCCATATGAAATATCATCATGATCCTTGATACTGGTTAAAGTCCAAGGTGGGTGTGGGCCATCAGGATATGCTTGGCTTTGGTCTTAAATCAGGCCCAGTCAAGTGGCTCAGAGATAATAGGGAGGGATCGGTTCAGAGGCACAGTTGACCAGAAAATGATCTTCGCTGGGCCTGGGCCCAGACCATTGCTATAGTTTTGGGCTCTGATTTAATTTCACTCTGATCCTTTTCAGGCCCACTTGCAGTCCTAGCACAGAGACAGAAAGCTATCAGGGATATCATACTGGAGTATTTGTTTAAAAACCTGCTGTTATGTAATGGATTATTGATCTTTATATCAGTTTTCTAATCACCACCACTGTTATGTAAATGTAGAAGTTCCAAATACAAATTAATCACAGACTATATAATGTCCAGTACATTATATTTTTATATGGGCCGTGCTCTTCAGTGAACGGCATTGTGGGTCCCACCTGCGCAACAAAAATCATGGGAGAAGTGGGGGATCGAAAGATATAGATAAGACCTACATCCGGCTGTAAAATCTCAAGCCCATTACTTCATCCTAACCTCTTGATTAATGGCCCTCAAGTTTACAATACAACAATTTATTCTGTCAGTCAACTAAGAAGCTTTTTGAGGGCTTGAACTTGTACACATTACACATGTCCCTAACAACTGGGGACACATTTTTTGTCCTTTTTGTGCAGGCTAAAACGCATGCTTTAGAACCATGCTAATGGTCTAATGGGTACCTGAATCATAATGGAAAATAACACCCATGGAAACATCTTTTTTTCATGTTAAAATCATGGAAACAGTCTTGAAGTAGAAAGTAGAAAGAGCAGTCAAGCACACAGATTTAGAGGTGACAAGTGATTTTTTTTTTTTTTTTTTTTGAGGTGAGGAGTGATTACATGCATACTAGTCCCACATTTGCTTCATCTTAACCGCTCCTACCATCACATTTGCACAAGAACTGTACAGAAGCTAAAAGAAACCCCATTCAATTTTTTGTTTTTTTTGGTCTGACCAAACTGATTGAGTGAACCAGCCTGAATTCTCAACCGCCACACACAATTCAGAAGGGGGACGACCCAATAACATTTTGGCATTGACTTTGATGAATTTGCTGCAACATCTTCCAAGTCCTGATAAATATATAACTAACACTGTAGTGCAAAAGTGACTTTGTCTCTTACAAGCTGTAAGTAAGCAGTAAGTTTATTGTGATGCCTTCAATATTCTCTGACTCTTCTGATGATAATGTCCTGTCAAATGTTTACCATATGCACAACATAGTGGGACATTTCTTATCCAATTAACCATGGAGCTTCACCAACGACTGCCCAATAGTCAAGTACAAAATCTTTATTTTGTATCACTTCTCTTGTGCAGTTTTGTTCTGGGCCTCTGCCTTTGTTTTAGCAAGAGGATCCTCATCTCACCGTTGCATAAGTGGCAACAGGACATGTATGCAGTACATTACTATTGCTTAAATGAGGCTTTCATAAACTTAGAAAAGATAAAAAATTATTGAGTGTTGTTAGGGATGATAACAGGTCACCTACCTGACCCTCCTCTTATATATTAGGGGAGGAATGAGGTTCTAAGTTTTGATCCAAATTGGTTATTGATTTTGGTTGCCCTAACTCACCATGCCCCATCTATGACTATTCCACATATTGTTTGCCAACACACTCATGGTTGTGTGTCGTTGGTACTGTTGGGCTACCATCTTGTATTTTGTAAGTTGAGATTAATTGGGTTAGAGGTATTTTGGTAATTATATCAGAGTTTTCTTAGGAGCTAAGAAATACTTTCTTAGAGGGAGAGAAAGCGGAGAATATTTATTAACATAATTTGTAACTCCGAACCCTGTAGAGTTCTGTGGAGCACAATAGGGAGAGAGGAAATTGACATGAGCTTTTTCGCCGTGTCATTGCTTGAGTGGATTTGTGTGTGAGTGTTTGATCATCAATCGTAGGGTTGCATGTTCTACTACGCATGACTTTTCTTAGACCAGTTTGGATAGGCAAAAAATAGAGTAGAGTAAAGTTAAATGGGCCTAACAGTTTAAACTTTCTAAAATTTCAATTCTACCCTGTTTGGATGGGTCTGGCTCGATATATGAAGTAATGTTGCGAGCCACTTGTACTCCATTTCACTTCAACTCTAAATACTTCTATTTCATTGAGTAAAAGTGAATTCTACTCCAAATCTTAACTTTAAAATAAGCATCGAAATGGAGTGAAGTGAAATACTTTACTTTAACTTCAACCTACTTCTCTTCACTCCACTCCACTTCACATGTGAAATCGACTTCATTTTACTCTACTCCTCATTTATTCAAAGAGGCCCTACTAGCATCACACACAATACAAAACTTTCATTGTACATGAACAACAAAGAGTCTTACAAAACCCAGGAGAACAGAAACACAAATTAAGAACGTGGACTATACACACACAGAAGTAATCTTCGAGCACAACAAATTGTAAAGCTCTTAGGAGTTTCAGATTTAGGCTCATCCATACTAATCCGAACCAGTGTCATCCCAAGGCTTGGATCAAAATCAAAGAAATATTATGATAAGTATAAAATGCAATAAAGGCTGGTAAGTCTTAGATCAACTTTCTTGTTAAGGAGGCAGGGATGGATGAATAACAGCAGTAGGCTGTGACTGTAGATATAAAGTCATCTTCTTACTAGAGTCTAAGGTGAAACAAGATAGCATTCACTTCTATCTTGATTT
The DNA here is from genome assembly GCA_028538565.1 of Umbellularia californica. Taxonomy (NCBI): domain Eukaryota; kingdom Viridiplantae; phylum Streptophyta; class Magnoliopsida; order Laurales; family Lauraceae; genus Umbellularia; species Umbellularia californica. Next base: position 7,215,203 of record JAPQWN010000006.1, on the reverse strand, counting down.
GAAGAAAGCCACTCAATTCAATCATCATAATCACTTTCAATTTGCTGGTCAAGCGTTTTAGTGCCTGTTGATGGAGTTCATCTTCCCAAAGTGCTTAATATATATAAAAATCAAAACATTTTATTGCAGTAAAGATCGATTGTGATCTGTTGGAGTGAAGGATTATAAGATTGCTTGACAACCCAACTGAAACGAGAGTTTGTTGCATTCAAATCAACTCGGTCATGCCGTAGTTCAAACCTGGTCTCTCCCTTCCTTATATATATATGTGTGTGTGTGTGTTTGAGAGTTGCTATTAGCTCGCATGTGTGAGTTGTGTCTTTTTTAATCCTCGATTATAAGCGAGTTCTCATTATCTCGTATTTATGAGTTGTGTCACCTTACATGTGTGAGTTCTCATCACCTTGCATATTATGCTAGTCTCTTAGGTGAGTTACCAAAAAAATAAGATCGGTCATGTGTTCAAGCCCTAACCCAGACAGAAGTTGTCTTGCTAGGAGGCCACTGCAAAAGGTAGTCAAACTGTAACCTTCAGCTTTACATCTTTAGAGCCCCTTCGGATGATGAATTACAAATTAAACTCATATGTCAGAACATGCAATCAAATTGGTTAAAAAAAATGAAAGAACACTCAAGCTAAAAACGGTATCATATAGAATCTTAAAGTTTCTTTTATAGCAAGAAATAATTGAGTTCTTAACCCAAACGGGCATTAGATAATTGGTACATGGCCTTTCCACGGTGATGATTCATAAAAACTGAGAAGGTTAGTGTTAGATTAATTACTTTGAGAAAAGAAAGCCCATCATCATGAGCACTAAGAGGGCCTATTTACTCTAGAAGGCCTAATTCCATCCAATCATAGATGTTTGCAAATGAATTGGGTTGGATAATTTTGGGGCTTGTGTAAGGTCCCGTCCCGAGTTAATCAAAATTAACTCTAGTTAATTGATGTTAATGCTAGTTAACCATGTTTAGCTAGTTTAATGGTACTTAATGACTAAGCTCAATGAGTTAGTCCCAAATTAATGGAATGAACGGATAATGAAGAGATTAAGTGAATTGATTATGTTTAAGGCTAATTAACTGAGGTTAATTGAGCTAATAATGGTTTATGACCAAATGATATGAAATAAGCCTCAAATGAATGAATTAGGCTTAATGGAATAGTAAGGAATGGATTTGCATGGTTTAAATGGAGTTTTAGACTCAAACATAGAAATGAAGGACCTTTGTGTAAATACGTATTTTCGCGTATTTCGTCGAATACGGAAACTCTTGATACCAACGCGTGTATCTCGACGAGTACGTCAACTTTCATAATAGGTTCGAAGTCGTTTGACGAGAATCCGGTCAAATGACCCTTCATTTGACTCGAATTATAGTTTAGTGAAATTAATGGGCTTGAACGCAATTTACTAGCTTATATAAGCTAAGGATGACTCAAATGAGTCATTCATCTCATTTCCAAAGCATTTCAAACCCTAGGCACCTTTCTTCTTGCTTTTTCTCTTCTTTCCTTCCAATCTCACTCACTCAAGAGGTAAACAAGGAGTCTACAAGTGTTTTCAAGAAGCTTTCATCCTCTACTTCATCTTCCTCAACTTGTTTACAAATTTTGGAGGTGTGAAGCTTGGACTTGAGGTTTTCTTCTTGGAACTACAAGCTAAGGAAGGTTTATTCTCCATTCAACCTTCACAAAAGGCAAGTACTTATGCATTCTTATGATTTATAGTGTTTTAGAGATGTTGGAGTCTATTTGACTCAAATTCTGGAAGTTTTGCTTCAGAAAATCCGAAGTTCAGAACTGAACTTCTGAACATGTGTCGGTCAGCCGACACCTGACCGATAAGCTAACCGACAGCTCTGCGAGCTATATCAGAGAGTTTTCTGCTCTCTGGAATTCTGACCGACGTTGTGTCGGTCCGCCGATATGAGAGTGTCGGTCAACCGACAGGTGGACCGACATACTAACCGACAGATCTGGAAATCTGTCTCAGTGAATTCCAGCTCTCTGGAATTCGAGCCGACAGTATGTCGGTTAACCGATGTGGTATCTTCGGTCAGCCAACACCTGACCGATACCTGACCGACAAATGTATCAGAGAATGGACTGGAAATCCAGCTTCTGGAACTTGAACCGACAAAGTGTCGGTTAACCGAGAGGTCAACCGACGTTGTATGGTCGGTCAGCCGACAGGCCAACCGACAGCTGAGATGAACTCAGAGAAGATTATGGAAATGAAGCCTAGTTTGTACAGGCTATTCCATGCTGATGTCTAAGCCTACATAGGTATTAGCGAATGTCGTCTCAATGTACAAATCAAATACATAAAGTGATATTCATCAAAAATAACACGTACATTGGATAACTAACGCTTCACTCGTTTGTTTGGCTTAAAAGTGTGAATAGAATTGATAAGAAATGAATAGAATCCATGGAGTGACACAGAGGTGAACTTCATTGACATAGTGAACGTCATTGACATAATGCACAAATTGAATTAATGAAATGAAATGAAAGTCACTAAAGGTGACAGTAAATTGAATGAATGAATGATTCCTACTGCAGTAGATGTGAGGGGCGATCCGGAGCCTCGTGGAATGCCAGTGCTCTCTGATCAAGACACTGGAAAATTTCCACCATTTGTGAAAAGTCATGTAATGAAAAGTGAAACAATCTTGAAGCCTCGGCCATGAATGGTTTGCCCTTCCGCCTTGTGCTTAATTAAATTGACTAGATGAAAATTGAATAATCTTGAAGCCTAGGCCATGAATGGTTTGCCCTTCCGCCTTGTGCTTACACTGCTTCCGTTGGAAGACACGAAATGAATGAAATAGAAAGATATGACTGGACATAGATATTTGTTATAGAATTGTTAAATAACATGAAGAATCATGAAAATGCGTGTATCTTGTTGAACCTTCGTGTTCACGTGTTATTGATGATGTCACAGGCCCAGATGCCCGTACCGGTCCTGCCGAGGCCGCGCCGCCTGCGGAGGAGGCCCGTCCGTTACCTCCAGGAGGTTTAGCGGAGTGGGCGTAGTTCGGAGGGCAATTGCAAATGAATATTTTTGTAATAGAGAATTTTGGATTGTAATTAAATACCAACTGCATTGTATTTTAAGTGTGCAGTGTTGGTTGTAGTGAACTGTAAATTTGTATAAGGGAACTTTACTTTTGTGTAAAGTTAATTGTAGTCAATGTATATATACATATTTTCCGCACATTGTACATTGACAGGTATTATGTTTTGATATCCCTTGTGAGTCTTGTCTTAACTTCTGTTAATTCAGGATTTACGGGAGTAAGTATGATGATCGCGACTCGGGGTCTGTCCGAAGTAATCCGATCTCGGGCCCGGGTCGTGACAGCTTGGCCCAACCGATTGGCTATGTAGACCAATGTTGGTGTTTCATTTTCTCTTGCCTGGCAAAAACATAGGACGAGCTGCATGAAACAGTACATCTAGAGAAACAAAAACTGCATGAAATAGATCATACTTGTTTGTATAACGATGGAATTCTTGCTTTGCTGATTTTTCCCCCCACAAAAGTCATGCATTTCTACTCCTGTCATGGATGGGAAATGAAAAATCTTCTTTATCAAGAAAAATCAATTCATTTTCATTTTGGAAAGATATATTACGACAGTGAGCTGCATGGAAAATCAAAATATATACCTTTCTTTTCTATCGCAAAAAGAGAAGAGAAGGTACATATACATTTTGCAAACCTGGGCCCATGGGTAGATCTAGTAGATACTATAGTTCATGTTTGATGGAAAATTAATCCTTCTCTCTATCCATATGTTCTTTACACTAGAATTCTAATTTTAGTATTCTGGTTTGAAACTATGACCATAGGAACATCCAAGACCATTTTCTCCTTTTGTGGCCGCTCCCGTTCATGTCCTGTCCTACCTTTGGTGAATTCACTTTCTCCCTACCCTCTCTTATATTTTTGCCTTTCAAATGCAATTATAAGGTTTCATATTCAATGGCACTAGGGTGTTTGGCATGGACCCACATGCCTATTTGCCTGTTTTTCCTCTTGTTACTATTGTTACCTTAACTTTTGCGGATACTACTCTTTCTTTTTGCTGTAATGCTTTGTCATTCCACTTCAATTGCTTCCTAGCGAAGAAAGCTTACCAAAGCTTCCAAAAATTTCTTTTGAGCCCTAGCTTCAAGAAACCATGCATCCATAGTATCTACTAAATCACTCCGGCCGCCCACCTTATATAAGATTTAAGCCAAATTTTACTCCAATCAAAATTATGCTTGTCACCAAATGAATTGCATTTAAAAAACGTGATTTGACATTTTTACTTTTTAATAATATTTTTCAAATAGATTAATCCAAAGGTGAGTATCGACTCATATCGGACACGATTTTAGTGAAGTGGAAAATTGATTTTAAGAAGTTTGGTTTGTAGACTAACTTAGAATATATATATATATATATATATATATATATATATATATATATATAAGGGGATATTCATATGCATCCATCCCTCACCATTTTTGGTGATGGACACCCTTTTTGGGGAAGGTTTGAAGTACAAAAGTGTTTTTGTACCTCACATAAAGTACACTTTTGTACTCCAACCTTCCCCAAAATGGGTGTCCCTCACCAAAAATGGTGAGGGATGGATGCATATGAATGTCCCCCATATATATATATGTTTTTCTAACAATTAGAATTCCTCGATGTTGCACAAAATGATAAATACTTTTGTATCTCGAAACACAACCAGACTCATCCAATCCTCATCATTGAAAGATGCATCACTATTTTTTTTTCTTTGTTTCGCAAAAATGAAACTTCTTCAATATTCCATATATTTTAGGACTGCAGGGACTAATTGATGACAGTCTCTTTCATCACCCTATTGGGCTTGTAGATAAGCAATATTTTTTTAGTGCAATGCCACCTTGACAGGGTCCCACCATGTGTGTAATCTGATCAATTTTCTCACTAATGCTTCCTTTCATCAAACTTTAGGCCCCACAAGAGCATTTTAAACTCTCTTTATCATTACATCACAATATTACATGCATATCCTTCCGTATGATTCCACTACCACGGAAGGAACAGGGACCTGCTAAAGTGCGCATGTCTGCTAAAATGCGCATGTCTGCTCCTGTTGCTGTTGTGTTGCTGTTTTGTCTCATTGTCATAGATATTCGAGCTCGCTCCCTTCAACAAAGCCGTTTATTTATGTTTTCTCTTTGAAAGGCAGAAAAGAAACACAGCTGCAATCAAGTAAAAATCCCGCTTTCATCTCTCTCTCTCTCTCTCTCTCTGAAACGTTTAAAAAGCCACTTCCATGTAGTTTTTCACTTACTCCTCTAATACTTGTTAAGGTGTTGGAAAGATCATAGCTTTCTGGGTTTCTTTTTCTTCTCTTCTATGACCATTTGCTTCTGAAGAAGATGGAAAAGAGGAGCTGATTTTTGTGTGGGTGTCTTTTTTTTTTTTGTTGTTGGGTGGATTAGGAGGTAGAGCTTTCATTTGGGGTTGTTTGTTTACCCTTTTCAAGGCTAAATCTTAGCTGAGGAAGGTTTGGTGAAGGAGCTGCGTTGCGTTTGGGGTTCTAGTGTGACGTTGAGGATAGAAAAATCCCATTTGGGACCATCATTTCTCTTTAAAATCGGCTGTGATGTGTTTACTCCTTTTGGCATTGAAAAGACTTGATCTTTAGTTCGAGGAGGTGAGGAAAAAGGAGCTGCATTTGGGGTTTCTTTTGCGCCTCTCAGCTTACAAACTGCACTGGAAAGTTGATTTTTTTATTAGCATCTTGTTCTTCTCTTTTGATTTCCTTCGCTCACTGATAATGATAGAGCTCTGGGGTTTGGGGGTTTCTATATTTTAGTGCTAAGAATGGTTCTTGCTGAAAAATAGGTGAGAAGACATTTAGGAATTTTATTGCTGTTTTGGTTTGTTGTAGGGTAGAGTAGGAAGACGAAGATCTTCTCTGTTGTCTCTGCAGCGACCAATCACTGTTGGAAAGGAATTTTTTTTTTTTCTCTCTTGGTTATCTCTGTTTTGCTCTGGAAGTAAATTTAGCTAACGAAAGTAAAGAAAACAGAGCTGCTGCATTCGTGATTACACAAGACTAAGAAGTAGAAGTTCTCTCTACTGTTTCACTTTTTCTTTCCTGTCTTGCGAATCTGTGGAGAAAGGAGAGAAATGGGGTGCATTTGGTCGACCCTAGATAAGGAAGAGATTGTGCAGACGTGCAAAGAGAGAAAGAGGCTGATGAAGCATTTGGTGGGTTTTAGGGGTGAATTTGCCATTACTCAGATGGCCTACTTGCAGGCTCTAAGGAATACAGGAATAACCCTTCGGCAATTCACGGAAGGAGATTCATTGGATCTTGAGAGCACCCAGTTTGGCCTGAGATTGCCTCCCTCTCCGCCTCCTCCATTGCCGCCCTCGCCTCCACCTCCCCCGCCATTCAGCCCTGACGAAAGAAGGGTCGGTGGTGATGATCAGAAAGATAAACCAGACCAAGAAGAATACACTGAGATTGATGAGGATGACAGCAGAACTCCCCCGCCGCCCCTAGTTCGCAATTCTACCTGGGATTTCTGGGATCCATTTGCTCCATCTTCATCTCCTTTCAATCGGAAGAAGAGCAGGGAAGATGTTAGGATAGCTGAGGAGGATGAAGATTGGGCAGAAACGAAGACGGAATTTGAGGAAGATGAGGAAGATGATGGTGAAGCTGCTGCTGCGGCGAAGCCGCTCCCTAAGAAGTCGCCGCCGAGAGAACTTATGGATGATAATTCATCCATGGTCAGTTGGTGCACCAAAGACACCGCAGACATGGCCATGGTGGTTTGGAGGAGCAAGAAAACACTGGTGGGTATTGTTAAGGAGCTGGATGACTATTTTCTGAAAGCTTCAGAAGGGGTGAAGGAGATTGGTGTCCTTCTGGAAGCCAACCATGGGAAACTTCTTCCTCAGGATCTTGCAGACACCAAGAGTAATATGCCCCACTTTCTTTGCCTTTCTCAAATAGTGGAATTGCTTATTTCTTTTCTTGTTTGATCAGTAGTTAACCTTCATTAGTAAAACACAGTGTGTGGCAGTGCTCAGTTATTTTCCTTTCTGTTTGATTAGTAGCTCTGCTTCATGAACAAGAACAATCTGCTGGTCCTGCTATGGGTTTTTGCCTAGCATTTGTTACAGGTGGGTTCCATCTTCCAACAGTCCAGATTGTTCACCTGCTGAGTGTAGGATGAACCATTGATGGTTAATTTCACAAAGAAAGAAAGAAAAAGAAAAAACTTATGATCTGAGCAATCTTATATTTTTCATGTGGATATGGTACTAAGCTAATGTAGAGTGTGGTTCCATTTTAATATGCAAAACCCCACCAATTCAATGGCTGGAACTTTTAATGGAGAAGATTTCCATTCTGTTGCCTCTCTTTGGTGGGTTTGACAAGTAGAACAATCTAGGCCAGTGAATATGGGTCGCAACTTTACAGATTTGCTTGGCCCTTTAATGCAGGCTGAGCAATGATACTATCCTGTTGTAGTAGGACATGATCAACATGCATTCTATCTTGCCTTTGTGTTTCTGCTGCTGCTTTTGCATTTTGGTTGGTTTGGGGATTTTCTTTTTGGGTGAGTGTGTGTGTATGTGTGTGGTTGCGTGTTTAGTTTGAATGTTGTAGCTTTTCTAATCTTATGTTCCATAGATACACACGGCTTGCTGCTCACTTTGAGAGTCTGAGTACACCATCATAGGGCGTACAATTGTGCATTCTGTTGAGGATCTTCCCTTTGCAATCTATATCTTTGGTGCACATGTTTCTTCTTCTTAGTATGGATATTATTAAATTTTTTTTTTTTTTTTTTTTTGCTATTTCTGTTTTGTCATTGCTATTATTATTATTTTTATTAGTTCAATATAGTCACCGAATTTGCTGGTGGTTTCTAAGAAATAAATGGAACATTTACAGAGAAGAGCTGCAAGTCTGCAAAGGTATTCAGTGCATTGTCCTGGAGTTGGTCTTCCAAATCTCTACTGTCCAACAGAGATTCTTTTGAGGTTGATGTTGCCAGTGAGGCTAGCAAGCTTGGGGGCCTTTCCAGAACACTGGAGAAGCTTTATGCAGAAGAGCGAAGGCTATACGCAGAAATTAAGGTAAATTAATCTGTTGCTTTAAAACAAGGTAAATCATAAATATTACCTGGCTAAGTTTTCAGAGCCTGGCTATACCATCTCAGGTATTTTGTGAGATTTTCCATTTTACACACACCTCCCTTCTTGGGAAACCTTGCTTGTGAATGTGGCAACATATGCAACCAAGCTGATAATCAATGGTGCCAGCCTTGTAGGTCCTCTTGGCCTCTGACCCAAATGTCCAGGCAGCTCACTTGTTGGGTGGGTCACACACATAAAAAATGGATTGTTAAGAGAGTGGCAACAGTCCACATTCAGCTGATAGCCTGATACTGATGAATGGATCTCCAACAATGAACTGTTCATTGACCAAAACCGAAAATGCTTCAGAAAGACCAAACTATTGGATGGGAGGCCTATAATTGGGCATTAAAGAAAAAAGTTGCATTTATTTGTAGTTGGAGAATTTTGTTGATTGGGGTAGCAGGCTAGCAACAGTAGCATTAAACTGCCAAGTAAACTTTTAGTGGTGGTGACGTAAAGATGCAATCCACCAGTGTCAGCAGTAGGTTAACATCAATTTATTGTGCCTTCACTTTGTAATCCATACATGTGGCACACAAAGGAACTCTGCCTCCACTTGTACCTTACATGCGGCACATGCGTAAGAAAATCTGAACCATCTACCCCTATGGCACATGTTATGAAAACACCAAACCAGAGTTACTATGAGTACCCAAACATAAATTTGCCTCAATTGGATGATTCTGAATTCGAATGGTATTTATTCTTTTTTTTTTTAAATAATAACTGGTAATTGTTTTAAGGTATTTTTATGAAAAAACTCCTCTGAAACTTGTCTTCTGCCGATTAATGACAAAACATTAAATAATGACACCATAGGCCTGAATTTACTTTTCCTTTTTTGTTGACAGAATTACCTTTGACCCATGATATCATGAGTCAGCCAACAAATTTATAAAATTTAAAGGCTTCTATCCTGTTAAGTCCTAAGTCTGGACTGACTTAGTATATATATACGGAGGCAAGATTCTCTTCTTGATGAGGTAGTGTGCTCAGCGTTCTGATTGATGAGGACAAGAAGGGCATGCCTTGCTTGACATTCTGATTGCATGGTAAAGCTCGCCCAAGGTGGCACTGCCTTCGACTCAGGCAGTCTCAGCCTCCAACTCGACTATGACTTGGTTGAGGTTGATGAGGCCAATGATGACAAATGGGTCATTTGCAGCTGATGATGTGTTTTCAAAGATGTGGCCACCTCTTCTTAGTTGGATGACCTACGACCATTTCCCAGTTCCCACAGCACTAGGCTGAGATAGCCAGCTGCTGCTTATTTTATGATAAGATGATTGCAAAAGGCTTGGGAATGTTTTGTCTTGAATATATGAGATTGTGAAGAGAGAGATTAAGGACGTGGCTGTAAGTGGGTGTGTAGAGGGTGATGAAGTTTTCTACTCTTTAGAGGATAAACACGAGAGAAGATCTTTCCCACAAGTTGGACATACAAATGAGTAGAGGAAGAGGAGGAAGGAGATGAAGTTTGTCATGCTAGCCATAAACAATGAAAAGCAAACACAGATACAAGGGGTTATTTTCACCTGCGGAATTCCACATTAGGAATAATGGGTCAGTGCCTTCATCAAGGGACCCTGCTCTTAATTTAGGGGGTTCTGCCTTATGGAGGGTTGGGATTGGAATTCCTGCATGTGGTAACCCATAGGAGAAAAATTCTTCCAGAAGAGAATCTCGTCTTTATATGCATATATGGTAAGAGAGCTCGGACTTTAGTACTCAAGAGGACAGAAGCCTTAGGGCTTGTTTGTTTGTAGTGTGGAGTAGAGTGAAATAATATTAAGGGTCAAATCAAGAGAAAAAAAGGAAGGGGAGGAAGTTAGGAGTAAAAACACATTTTTGTCATTTTGTGCCTTTTAAGAGTACCTTTTTTTGTCATTTTGTGCTTTTTAAGAGTAACATTATTGGTCATTGTGTGCCTTAGTAGTTTTTTTTTTATTTACCCTCAACTCCCTCCTCTTTCTTTTTTCTCTTGATTTGACCCTTAATTTTATTTCACTCCACTCCACACTACAAACAAATAGGCACTAAGACTTTAAATTTGTGGGCCAAGTCATGAGATTGGAGTCATGATATTGTGGGTCAAGGCTAATTCTGTCAACAAAAAAGGAAAAGTCAATTCAGAAGCTCCGGTTTCATGGTGTCATTATTTGACATTTTTTCATTGACCGGTGGAGAAGTTTAGGACTATTTTTTCATAAAAATCCTTATATTAATGATGATATGAAGCGAAATATAGCATTGGAATAAAAGGCATGTGGTAGACTCTAGATAAGTTGAAATAAAAAACAACAAAAATTACAGAGGATCAATAAACAAAGCTTCTCCGTCAACTCCAAATTTAGCTAGATGATATACCTTCCAATTTGCTCTTGAAAGCACAAGAGAGGAGATAGAGGAAGAAGCATGTAATGGTAGAATCTCTTTGATGATGAAGTGCATTCTCCAATCTCCACGAACAAAGAGAAGGCCAAGATAAGTAGGAGATAGAATTGAAGGAATAGATTTCTACTTTAGAGGTCCACAGAAGGATGACAAGAGAATCCCTAGATACTCTCCAATAGCCAAAAATCTTGTCTCATTAGATTCTTTAGTGTACCTATCAGGCCAATAGAACTCAAGCAAACACTCCCCCTTATTATTGAAGAAAGCACTTTCGTTGCTTATTGGCCTTGGCTTTCCTCTTGCACCCCATCCACATTGGACTTGAAAATGCCCAAGGTTGGAGGAGACTCTCTTTAGCTTTCCCAATAGTTAAGATGCATCTTAATTAATATATTTCTAACCCCCAAACTTCCTTGTTAACCTCCTTACCTACCAATTGATATCAAATGTCTCAAACTCTCAATAACCCTATCATCCTCCCTTTCCCTTACATTGAACACTTTGACATCCTTCTCTTTCCATAAAGATTAAAGTATAGTCATCGTTGATTCCACAAAATTTGCCTCAGAATACAACCACGAGAACATAGATTTCCTCAGAGATTTTGGTACGTACCATTTCACTTGAGAATTGGATAGGAATAATCCCATAGTTATCAGAATCCTACGATTTGTATCCCAAATCCCGATTCGTATCCCGAATCTTAAGGAAAATGATTCATATCTATACAACAAATCCCATTTACAAATTAATCGTAGGATTCGGTGTGGACCCTACGATTCGATACTTGTTTCATCGAATCTTACGATTCAAGTGATTCAGCTAAGTGAGAATAGCTACAACTAATAAGTTAATATTAATAATCTTTTACATTTTTTTTCTTTCTTTTAGCACTTTTATTTTTACAATATTATTTTGTAGTTAATGAAAGCTCCTAAGAGTTTTTTACGGCTTTGATCAGGTTTGAAAGATAAATAAAGAACATGCATTTAACTAAAGCATTCGATTGTACATATGGTGCTTGTCTATATCTTTTTCTTTTAATTTATTTTGGTTTTTTTTTCTTAATGAAAACTTTCTTAACTTCAAGAGATATTCTTGATGGTTTGGACTTTATTTTATTTTTTATATTTTGATTTAAAGATAATAAAAATATATATTGATACTTTGAACTTATTTAACTATTTACACATCATTTATTTTTCATATATATATTAATATATATCATGATGTTTTTGATATGATTGTATGATAGACTTATTATATTTATACTGCTACAAATGGGAAAGTGTGTGGTTGTGAATAATTACTTTTATCATTTTTTTTATTTTTATTAGAAAAATAAAAAAATCCTATGATTCACGATTCGATTCGATTCATGGGTATGAACGATTTGCGATATGATTCTGATTTTCAAAACTATGATAAATCCCATATTCTTTGAGAGAAGGGACACCAGGAGAGGAGATCGTAGAAGAGGATAAATCCCTCCTCAAGGCCATGTTTGTGTAAAACTGAGGATTCTATGATGCCGTGGGATATGCTCTAATCTGCCGCACGGACAAATTGTTCGCAATAAGGTGCATTGCTTCTCCATGTAGAAAGAGGAAAAATTGAACTAATTCTCTTTCATTTTGTGGAAAATCCTTTCCGGGCGGGGGACTGTTTTTCCATACCTGTGCAAAAATGAATTTCCATGAAGAGCGGGATCACAGCGTTACTCAACAAGCTCATAATCTTCCACTGTATTGATCTTAACATGTGCCTTTATGTGCTTATGGATCAAATGCGGCAGCTATATGTCACTACGCCTGCTACGAGACCGCTACGGAGTGAGACAAATTCCTACTTTCCAAAAAAATTTAAAATGCATAATAAGACTTATTTCTTTTCTTTTTCTCTCCAAATAACATTTCTACACAACTCTTCTATCCTTTTATGTTTAAAACAACACAAAAAGGCACATGATCTCACCGAATTACAGTCGATACAAAGAGTTCTTCTCTACGTACATCCTATTTAGACATTCCCTTTGGTAGAGGTATTCTTTTCTCTAGGTACTTTTAACTCTTAAGTATTGACTCCATGACATAGGTTTTTGTTTTTATGAGCCTTTCATTAGTTTCTAAGTTAGCATAACAACATGAATACATGTGAACAAAAATGATCATTACTAATATTTACAATAAATATAGGAGCTCATACAATGAGGGGACCGCTACACCTCCTTATCTTAGTTACATTTGCAAAAAAAAAAAAAAACATTTTCTCTCATTTTCCAATATTCTAGATTTTTTACAAATTTTTTTCAAAATTTTTTGACGATTTTTTCAAATCGCACCACTACACTACGTAGAGTGGCCCACCGCTACCTCTATTTTTATCCTTGCGCTTACCAATAGAAAGCCTCCACTTTGAGGGGAGCAAAGCCTTGTCAAGCTGAGCAAAGAGGAGGGAGAGCATAAGAGGGGGGCATAGCTTTCTGAAAGGACTTAGCTGGAAATCTTTTGGAAGGACATGGTTTCCATATCTGCTTATCTGGATAATAGAATTCAATCTCCTTGGACTTCTCCATTACCATTTCTCGGCTAATTCAATTTCAATCATAATTAATGGATGGGGTTTTTACAAACGATAGTGATTTTTGATCTTTTGCTCATTTGCAGCTAGACCTGATGAATGATCAATGTGGATACGTGTGTATTTTTTTTTTTTTTTTACGTAAGTGTATCTGGCCATATTATTTATGCTGCAGGAGGAAGAGACTGCTAAATTGCAGCTGGAGAAGAAGACCCTCTTACTGCACAAGCAAGAAACTGGGGATCAAGATTGGATGAAAGCTGAGAACACACGATCAAGTATTGAAACCTTGCAGTCTGAGATTTTATGCATTCAAGAGGCCATAAACGGCACTTGCTTGTCTATGTTGAAGCTTAGGGATGAAGAGTTGTATCCTCAACTACTCGAGTTATCTTCTGGGTAATGTTAGAAGTATCATTTTAATTTAATAACTTTTGCTTAGATTCTGTCAATGTTACTGTTAGGGTTCTTTATGATCTATAAAGCGTGATATGCTCCTCCATACTTGCTTCTGTACACACAGCGATCTCTTCTTGCTCTTCTCTCCGATAAGGACAAAGTCCGACTCCTTACCCTGTTTGCATATAAGGATAATCACATTTCTCTTCCTGTTGCTTGACTTGGATTCATTTACTACTTGCTGTAGATAATTGCGGGTAGGGAACAGGTTCCTGAATACCTTTGTTCCTTTAGGACCCAAATTAAAAGTTCCAGGTATGGGTCCATCATCTGGATCTGTTTTTAATTGGGGTCTGGGTTGGGGTCCATGTCCTATGCATTGACATGGATAAATATGGTCCAGCTTGGGGTCCATATGTTTCATACCCATGGACCTAAAACCACATACACACATTCATACATGAAGCCATCCTGCACTGCCTTTTTTACTTTTCTTTTCCTTTTTTCTTGTGGTTGTTGCATTGCATACAGTTTCATGTGTATTGGCCAGATTCTATTGTAAAAATGATAAGAATATCATATCATATCCTTGGAAAAGAATATCGTAGTCATGTGGAAAACCATTGTCAAGCCTTACGAAGCCTTATGCTGTATATTGGCCTTCTTTTTGATCTCTTCTTTTCCACCCTCTATTCCAGCCTTATGCAGATGTGGAGAACCATGTATGAATGCCATCAGGTTCAGAACCACATTGCTCAGCAGATGAACCATCTTAGCAACCATCCGAGCACTGAACCAACAACAGACTACCATCGTCAGGCCACAGTGCAGTTTGAAGCTGAGGTCACTTCCTGGTACAACACCTTCTGCAACCTCCTCACATCTCAACGTGAATTTGTTCGTGCTCTCGATCAGTGGGTTCGACTTACTGACTTTCTTCCAAATAATTCACCAACCAATTCCACATCAGAAATCTATGCTCTTTGTGAAGAATGGCGGCTTGCTGTTGAGAGGTTGCCTGATAAGGTACTTTGATCATTTCTCTCTGTATTTTTCGAAGTTCCTTCTTTTGGATATTTGGTCAAAGAGGACCCAGAATCAACTCTGTGAGACCTTGGCCTGGCTGACCCACACTCGAACTTCAAGCCTGGTCCTCATCAGTTTCACAAATTTTAAGGAAAAAAAAAAGAATGGCTGATGTAAATTGACCTATGGATGATGTTCAACGTTCAGTGCATTGGCCACTTGATCTGTTTATCGGCCACACTTTTGGGCCAGGAAATGTTCACTGCAACCCTGCCCAATGAATGGCAGATGTCTTGCATCCATGTGCCAACATGCCATGTGTCCTGCAAAGTCGATTCTTGAGCTTCTTCAGTAGAATATCCTTGCCCTTTTGTACTCTAGGTACTCCAAAATTAGTGATGTGTGCATATTATATAACAGTACGTCAAACTTAAGTGTAGAAGTTGCACACTTCGTATGGATACCACATATTGTCTCATTTATCATCATCTATCATCTCTGCTTGTAGTTTATGGGAAATTTGGATTTTTCATAGACCTGTGCCCTTTTTGGCTTGAAAATACTGTTCTGAAAAGGGCTAAAAGGTAGGATCTAGGATTAGGACTTGAGAAAAAGAATGTTTTTGAAATAAAGTAACAACTTAGATTTGGTAATGAGTCTGTTCAGATTCATTTCTGAAAAAAAAAAAAAAAAAAAAAAGAACCTCCTTTAGGAGGAAGTTGTTCTTCTTGCTAAGACCTCTGTCTATTTTTCAGCTTCCATCTGAGTTTATGGGTATGCAAATAAATTATCTTGACTGGAAACGCTGAAAGGTAGGATATAGGATTTCCTTGTCCTTGCAAGCAGATAGGCCCTCTTATGTCTGTGTTTGTATACATTCATTCGGAAGGAAAACTGCATGATTGTTGAACTCAGTATTTGGGGATTGAGTTCATACTTGTGGGCTTGTGGCAATAAATCCATGATTGTGGATTTGAACATGGGCATTTGCTGTACACCATTTTTCCTTCATTTCTTCTTCTTCTTTTTTTCTTTTTTCTTTTTTTCTTTTGGACAGGATTCCTGGATATATTTAATATCTTCTATTTGCAGGTCATTAATTTAAGGGTTGGAATCATAGTTAGGACCCCATTCCACTTGTTTTTTTTTTTTTTTTTTGGTAAGATACATTGTTCCCTGTCCCATACAGTCAAGGCTTGGATCTGTTGGTAGCATCTATAGCTCAAAACATTGTTACCTCGATTGCAATTGGCATCTGTTGGTCCACTGATATTTTGGGGTCAACTCATTCAGTTAATGTTTCATTTCGCCCAATTTGTAGATTCAGTTCAGTATAACTTTGATGGATGCATTCAATTTTCTAGTTCATTATAGTTTGATTCAGTTTTCATGGTTTGTAGATTCATTTCAAATAATTCATAGGTACAATCGTGTTGTTTTCTAAATGACCTTGAAATCATATATTGGGCTATGAAAGTACTAAGATGACCCTATTTTAATAAAATTTTGTTTTACTTTTTTGAAAATAGAACCCCCATTTTTAATAAAGGCATTTTAAAATATTATATGCAAAAATATTAAATATACGACAATTTAAAATGACCTGAATAAAAAAAAATGGAATTTTGGGAGTTCCAAATGAAACCAAATTGGTTAGATCCAATTCCCAAGCTAAAATCAATCGATATTGAATTGTTAAACAAATTGAATTGCAAATTATTCAGAAGGAGTTCATAATTAAATTGTGATTGGGACAAAATAGGTTACTACGTTTTAGAGACAGAACCTGGCTTTGTCCGTGATTGCTTCCGGTTGATTTGAGACTAGTTGGTCACCTGGGTGAATTTTCTTTTAAACTATTTTTAATATACATTTCTGAGAATAAAAAACATTTTCTTCATTGTTTTTTTTAATATCTTATTATCCCTCAGAATCAATTTAAATGTGTTAAAAAAACAAAAACTTAATCTTCTTGAATTGGTTGACTAGGAAGCAACCCAGTTTAACCCAGATAAAATTAATCCTAGTATTTGTGTTAATCCGTCATTAGATCAACAGCTTGAATTATTGAATGATGGGTGTGAGGTTCCTGGATCTTATAATTCTTTAATGAGGACATAAATTTATAGGTCTTCTTTTTCGGCCTTGGGTAAATGGTCATTTTTTTTCCTTTTTTTTAATAAAATGAATGATAAATGTTCATCTTTGATTTCTTGAATTGTGACAGGCGGCCTCGGAAGCCATCAAGAGTTTCATATCAGTCATCCACTCAATAGTGTTACAGCAGGATGAGGAACGCAAACTACGGAAGAGGTCTTCCCGGCTGGAGAAAAGGCTGGAAAAGCAATGTAATTTGCTAAGCAAGTTGGAGAAGAAGTCCCATGAGACCCTGAATGCTTCTGGACCAAGCCTGGATGATTCATTTTTGGTTGAGCGTGAGAAAATTGATGCATTGAAGAAGAAAGTGGAGGAAGAGAAAGGCAAATATCTGAATTCTGTTAACATCAGCCATGCGATGATGCTGAACAATCTTCAGATGGGCCTTCCCAATGTCTTTCAGGCAATGACGAGATTCTCAAGCGTTTGTGCACAGGCATTTGAAGCTGTCCATGGGCATGCCAAGGGCACAAGTCGTCAGGACGATAGCACGACAGCAGTATGATTTGTAGTCTGTAAGTTGAAGGCATGCAACCCTTAAAAAAAAAAAACTAGAACTATACATTTTGACATGCCCTGAATTGGATGGGTAATTTTCTGTTCTGTTGTGCATTTCAGGCATGAGGATATTGGACCTCTCTTTAGCAGGGATACTGTTTTTACTGATTTCTTTTACCTGAATCAAATTCAGCAACGAACAAAATAATGATTTGGAACAGAAAGGACAAAATGAACTTCATCTCAAGCAGCCCCCTTTTTTGCATAGTACTGTCTGAGCAAAAGCATTTTACATGAAATTGTCATTTTAAGATATTAAATTACGTTTCAGCTGTTTTCTTCACTGAATCTCATTCAACATGCGAAATTTTCACTGAAAAATGATAACAGTTTTCTTTCTTAAAATATAACTGTCTTTCTACTACTATATATTCTTCCTCCCCTATCTCTTCTATATTATATTTCATTCCTAACACAATTCTTTTTCCCCCTTTCATCCACCCACACTACAGGTCCCTAGTCAGCTGAGCAACAACTGGGGACATCCCCAACACCATTTCCATTTCAGTAAAAATAATAATGATGTAGAACTATGGGTGATTTTTACGTACCGGACTCCTACATAGAAACAACCATGCAGGAGTTTAGGTCCACACCTTTAATTCAAAGGGATCCCGCTTTTGTAGATGGCATGGATCTAAAATCCTACACCGTTCACATGCGTGAGTCCAGTATGTGTAAAAGGCACTTAATTTACACGAGTTATGACCTTTTACATTCTATTCTCTACAATGCCATTCCATAGAGAAGAAAGTTCTATTCTCCACAAGTGATCTATGATAAATATGCTGCCTTACATGTTCTAACCATTTATAATTCGGTGACCAAATGGTTTATATATATTTTTTCTGCTGGTTTCTATCCTTTTCAGGAATTGGCGGACACTAGCATGTATGTGAATGAAAAAACTGAGTCCTTCTGAAGGAATGCCAAAGAACAACAGGCCATACCAATTGTTGATCACCATCTACCTGTGAACCGTTTCGACGGCTGTAAGTAAAAGCTGTATCATCCTTTTGTGTGTCTTTTATGACTGTATGGTTATTACCAACTTTCGATTTGAGTATATAATGTGCTTATGTGCTTTGAGGTTGAGTAAATGATTCAAAGAGGAGGCCGGGTAGTGCCAGGCTAATGCAAATCGGTCGGTCTGGACCAGATTCAGATTAGTCCAGACCTTACTGCAAGTTGATACTCCCCATTCAGTAATGATTGTAGCTGGTGAGTGAAGATTTTCCCCCCATCCTGGGTATAATGGGAATCTCTTTAGCCTTTTATTTTATGATGATTTTCACAAGTTTACATTGGGTGGCTATGATCAAGCGCCTATAATTGGGTACTAGAATTCTGCTCAATGGATTGATGAAACTGGTCTTACCCTCACCCTTCCCGTTTGTGGCCTGTATTATATAGGGTTGCAATTGTAATGTGTCAGAGCCCAGGACCCATCCAACGTTTGTTAAAAAAGGGCCTATGTAGTTTTTAAGGTCTATTGCTTATGCCCCCATGCAAGAACTTCAACACTTCTGAGTCAGTCCTATGGGCTAGGGCTCCCCTTGAGCCGCACTGGGCCCACATTGGGAATTATGGAATAAAAATACGGGTTGCTCATTGGATGGGTCAGCCTGATCCACGCGTGTCTTGCATTGGACTGGATTCTGTACTAAGTTTAGGTGCATGGACAAGTTCCCAGGCCCATATGTTCTAAGACCCACCTAGGGCCAGCAATTATCACAAAGGGGTGTATGTGTTTTGAGAATGGGCTGGGCCTGGGCCTTAATTTCTTGCATGAACTCCATTCAGGCCTGGTGAATAAATGGACTGAGATGTGGCAAGCTTTGGCCCAGCCCAGAATGGGCCAGGAACTCTTGGGATGGCAATGCGTTTTAGGCTTTTGGCTGACAAAATACAACGTGGCAAGTTTATCATTCAACAAATATTGCTATAAGCTGGAATTTAGTACTTTTTTTATTTGACCCTTCTTTTTTTCTTGTATATTTAATTGACCCTTTACTTGGCA
Source organism: Umbellularia californica (assembly GCA_028538565.1). Taxonomy (NCBI): domain Eukaryota; kingdom Viridiplantae; phylum Streptophyta; class Magnoliopsida; order Laurales; family Lauraceae; genus Umbellularia; species Umbellularia californica. Next base: position 7,195,838 of record JAPQWN010000006.1, on the reverse strand, counting down.
CCAACGTCTGGGACGAACCAGAGTGGGGCTGGAGTTGATCATGGCCCTCCCAAAAATTTTAAAATACCCATTAAAGTTTGAGGCAGTTTTAGACTTTCTTTACATTTGACCCTTCCAAAAACTTATTTATTGCATAATGGCCTCCCTCCAAATGGAGTTTCTTGGTTCAACTGCTGACCACTATATCACATGGGTGTGGGAGTAGAGTGCGTGAGTTTGAATCTCCACGTTGCAAAATAAACTAGATTGAAGACAGAGAGATGGCTAACACAAAAACTTTCTATGTATTTGATCAGCCAATTTATACCAATAAGTCATCGCATATCTCCTTCTTAGATGCAGGTAACGGACTTTAAGAGCAAAATGGAGTGCATTTCCTCGTTTCAGGAATTTATAGGCCCTATTTGTTTGCATTAAAATACATAAAAACGGAATGCATAGGTGATTAAAAATTGAGGATCAAATGTGAATTTCTAAAAGTGAGCATGAAATGTCATCTTCTTTTGATTCTATTTCCTTAAAAGAAAATATTATTTGATGTTTATTCTTAGAAATTCACCTTTAATGTTCTTTTTTAATCACCTTATGTATTTAGTTCCTATGTATTCTAAGGCAAACCAACGTGCCCATAGTCATAGAAATGATTAGTTGGATTAAATTTAGAAAATTAATGAAAGATCTTGAAAAAGGACAACTGCTTGAAATTTAAGAGTTTTATGCTATTACTAAAAACTCAAACTCATGCATCCTCCCATGCTAGATGATGTCCCTATCACTCTATCAGTCAAGGACTTCTCATTTCTCTTGTAAGACCTGAAAGGCTCAACCATTGGTAGACCCGAGTATAAGCTTTTGGGGGTAGTCGCGTTGCCCCATCAGGATTGGGTCCGCTTCTAGAACCCTATGAAAATTTTAGGTTTGCTTTCAAAATCGACATAAAAATCACTGATGGGCCCCGAAAAACCCACAAGAAAACCCGAGATTTGCCCTCAAAATCCAACAAACCGTTTGGGTCTGAACTTTTCAAACAAAAATCTTAGTTCCGCAACTGTCAAACATTACTATCATCCAGAGGTGATAGAGCCCATGGTCACAAACCTCATCACAAAATTTCTCTTCCATTGAAATTTGTACCATCAATAAGGTCTTAAACCGACCGCTATTGTGAATATTTGACTGGTGTTTATCAGTGTGACGCCTAATCGACACCTCCATGTGGTGGATTCGGACTGATACACTTCCTTCCTTCTTTACATGCTAAACATACTATTAAGTCATTCCCTCAAAGGGTCTTGCTCTGGGGTTGAAAATGTCTCAATGATGCATTTCAGGTACACAAATTGCTTCAAAGTATCTCGTAAGACACCGTCTGTCCTATTTGTTCATTTTCAGATGAATTTGTTCGGCATGCTCTTTTTCAGTGTGATCATGGAAGGGCTTCTTGGTTTGGCTCTATCATAGGAATGTTATCCCATTTTATTGTCCTTGGACCCAGACCCATCTGCCTTCTCTAGATTTGGACTGAGACCTGAAATTTTATTGGGTCTGGTCCAGTTATATCTTGGCTCGGCTCCGATCCACTGATTGGGAACGCTGTAAACAAAAAGGCGGGAACTTATAGCCGTTGGGCTCGTCTTTTTTGAGATTTGAATTTCATGCCGGTACCGGACGAACCTAGGATTTTTATTTGGGTGGAGCAAAATTTTTGCTCAACTTTACTTACTTTTTCACTTTAAAAATATCAAAAAGAAAATGTATAGATTTAAATAGACACAAAATCTTTTTCAATGATAAGATCTCTTGTCTGATTGAAGGGCCTTCTCACCCATAGTTATTAATTTCATTTCGTTTCGGCCGAAATGGCTGAAATTTTTCGTTTCGGTCAAGTGGCCGAAAAGAAATTCCGGCTCAAACTTTTCGATTTGAATTTCGGTCAATTTCGGCCGAAATTCAATATTTCGGCCGAAATGAAATTTTACATAATAATTATTATTTTTTTTACTTTTTTCCACATATATTTTTTATTTCTTATATTTTCACAAAATATGATTCCAAAAAAATTACTATAATGGATTAAATCTATATTTTTTACTTTTTCTATTTTTTACTTATATATGTATATATATTTTGTTATATTTTCTTCGAAATGTAATTCCGAAAAGTTCTGCCAAAACCTCGAATCGGCCGAAACTTTTCATTTTGAAGGCCAAAGCGAAATGAGGTCCGAAACGATATTAACAACTATGCTCCCACTACCTCTCTCAAATTCAGGTGATCATCAAAATAACGAAGATAACATTTCCTTTAATCCCATGTGTTTAGATGCCTTGAAACTGTGATTTGGGAAAGCACCTAATTACCCAATTTGGGTTTACAAAGGAGTTCTATTTCGATTTAAAAAATTTGGTTGCATGCACTTACCTAACTCTAAAAATAATTCTCTATAGTTCGTCATGGGCTCATGGCAAAGAAGAAAATTTTCCACTTAAATGTAACTATCAAATTATCAAAAAAATGAATCCTAAGGCTTGATTTATTTGTGGATTGAAGATTAAAGTGTTCTCAATGGTTATTTGGTCATCTTCGGACCTGTAGATATGTTAGATTAGGTGATTTATTTCTTAGGGTTTGGATTAAGATTTGAGGATTAAGGGATTGAAATTAGAATTTGGAGATTAACGGCTCAGAATTGGGTACAGAGTGATTAGGATTATAATAAACCCGAGGAGAGTGGGAGATTTTTTTTTTATATTTATGTCTATATAATGAGAGACTAGTCACGGAGGACCAACAACGAGAAGTTCGATCAACACACAGCATCTCGAGCTCTCAGTAAAAAGATGTCGCAAGAGAAAGGCATGAATATGATCTCATACTTTCGGTCACTAAAATTTTATAACATGAGCGATCACAATGCTTAGACGTGCCACCAGTGAGACCCACTTAAACCATTGTCAAATTCAAAATAAGAAAGTGTAGGTACGCCGCTGCAGTCATGGATTCCTTCCTTTTTGGTTGAATCCTATCATGCTGAAAAAACACAAATCTACCCTTATCACTAAATGCCTGCTTCGTTCAAATTTACTAGATTTTGCTCGCAATCACTCATCTTCTGCATTCCAAATCCTCTCAAAACCAACACCCAGAAAACCCGCCTCTTCGAAGAAGAAAAACAGCAGATTCCTCGTCTTCTGCAACTCCCAAATCACCAAAAATGGAAGGAATGGGGATCTTGCGGAAGCTGAATCTATATTCAACCGTATGCACTTCAGAAACGTGGTCTCTTGGACGGCGTTGCTCACTGCATATGCTGAGAATGGCGAGATTGGCAAAGCCCAGAAGGTGTTCGACGAAATGCCCGAACGAAGTGTTGCGTCTTGGAATGCTATGATCACGGCATATATCCGTAGCAAAAGGGTTTCGGAAGCTTTGGAGCTGTTTTTGAAGATGCCCGATCGGAATCTTGTCTCTTACTGTGCCATGATCACGGGTTTTGCCCGGGTAGGGATGTTAAGGGAAGCAGAGAGGTTGTACTCTGAGGTGCCGATTGCTGGGCGGGATCCGATGGCTTCAAATGCTTTGATTGCTGGATATTTAAAGTATGGTGAATTGGAGGATGCAGTTCGGGTTTTTGAGGGAATGTCTGAGAGAGATGTGGTTTCTTGGAGCTCCATTGTAGATGGGTTTTGCAAGGAAGGGAGGATAGATGATGCTAGGGAAGCTTTTGAGAAGATGCCAGAGCGCAATGTGGTATCTTGGACAGCAATGGTTGGTGGGTATCTGAGAGCTGGAATGTGGGAAGATGGATTCAGAGCTTTTTTAAGGATGAGAAGTGAAGATGTAGGAATCAATTCAACAACACTCACAGTCATTATTGGAGCATGTGCAACTATGGATAGATTCAAGCAAGGAATTCAGATTCATTGTTTGGTTTTGAAAATGGGCTTTGGCTATGATGTCTTCTTAGGCAACTACCTTATAACCATGTTCTCTAGATCTGGTTGGATGGATGGTGCTAAAAAGGTATTTGATTCTATGAGAAATAAAGATGTAGTTTCTTGGAATTCCTTGATCACTGGCTATGTTCAGAATGATGGGATTGAAGAAGCCTATGTACTCTTCAAGAAGATGCCAAAAAGGAATGTTGTTTCTTGGACATCTTTGATGGTGGGCTTTTCTGACAGAGGGAGGATTTTAGAATCCATTACTCTTTTTGAAGACATGCCCACAAAAGATGATGTTGCTTGGACGGCGATCATTTCAGGGTTTGCGAGAAATGGAGAATATGAACAAGCAATTCATTGGTTCATTCGGATGGCTAGAGAAGGAGTAAGGCCAAATCCTCTCACTTTAAGCAGTATACTGGGTGCGTCAGCTAGTTTGGCTGCTTTGAACCAGGGGCTGCAGATTCAAACCCTTGTCGTTAAAATGGATTTGGAATCTGATGTTTCTGTTCAAAACGCACTCGTCTCAATGTATGCTAAATGTGGAAATGTGGATGATGCATATCAGATTTTCTTGAGTATTGATGAACCCACACTTGTTTCCATGAACTCAATGATAACAGGATTTGCCCAACATGGGTTTGCGGAAGAAGCATTGGGATTATTCAAAAAAATGCAGATTGGCAGCTACAAACCTAATGCAATAACATTTCTAGGTGTTCTTTCGGCATGCACTCATGCAGGTTTGGTTGAGGAGGGCTGGAATTATTTTAAATCCATGAGAAGTTCTCACTGCATTGAACCAGAACCTGATCACTACACGTGCATGGTTGATCTCCTTGGTCGGGCAGGATTGCTCAAGGAAGCAATTGGTCTGATTAATTCGATGCCATTTGAGCCCCACTCGGCAGTATGGGGGGCTCTGCTTAATGCAAGCAGGACACACCTGAACCTTGATCTTGCAAAGCTTGCAGCCCAACATCTTTTTGAATTAGAGCCTGAGAATGCAACAGCTTATACAGTCTTGTCTAAGATGTACTCTGAAGCTGGGTTAAAGAGAGAAGAGAAAGAGTTAAGGGTTATCAAGAAATCAAAAGGGATAAAAAAGAATCCAGGTTGCAGTTGGATTACAGTGAATAGCAAGGTTCATTTATTTCTTGCAGGTGATCGGTCTCACAAGGAATCTACAAAGATTCGGGCTGTTCTGAGAAACTTTGCTGTGCAAGTACAAGGTTTTGGTCATGATCAGATGATGCATAGTGAAGTTAAGGCACACTGTGTTTGACCCTTATGAGGTATTATATGATTGATTTTTGGGGTTTTCCCTGGTCGCCATTAGCTGTCGATTTCCGCACCTAGTGACCAAAGCTTTGGTCATGATCAGATGATGCATAGTGAAGTTAAGGCACATTGTGTTTGACCCTTATGAGGTATTATATGATTGATTTTTGGGGTTTTCCCTGGTCGCCATTAGCCGTCGATTTCCGCACCTAGTGATCAAAGTCGAGATATTTCCCTAGACATGCTCCATACTGCTCCATTTTTTTGCGATATTGCAGAACTTCATTGGATTATTGGAAAAGGGCATTGAAAATTGCAATGCAACGAAAAAGGTGCCCGTCAAATTTTTAACAAGGCGGTTTTATTTGATATCACATAATTCAATAAAGTTTTATACGATATCTCAATAATGGAGCAATATAGAGAACTTATGGAGAAATATCTCTACTTTGGTCGCCAGGTGCAGAAATTGACCACTAATGGTGACTTGTACAGGAAAAAAAACCCCTTTTTTTCTTCTTTTTTCAACATAGTAATTGTACAAGCGGGACCCAGCCTTCGGTAGTATAAACTGTTGATCTCTGCAGGGGGACGGTTACTGTAAATGGTCCACATATATCAGGTCTCAATTCTGACACTTAGAATCTGATGCTATCAATGGCTCGGCCACTTCATGGACACCAAATTTATAGTTTATTTTGCCAAGCGATGGCTTGAGCCATTGTATATTCATCTAATGAGTTGGTTAATATGAAGATCAATTAGATTAAATCTGAAAAAAAAAATCAATGTTGAGAAAAATAGTCTCTGACAAATTGGCATCAATTTGAAGTGATCCATTGCATGCAATGTGTCATAGAGAGGTAGGAAAACTTTGATATTGGTTGAAATAATGGATGGAAAAATCTGAAATAAACAGGGAACAGATCCATTTCTTTTGAAAATGCCATTGAAATTGGGTGTGGTTAGGTTCCCCAGGTGGAATCCAAAAACTCCCCAAAATTTGTAATGTGCCTTGGCCCATACCCTACTTATATCAATCAAACCACCGCCCCCACCCCAAAACACTCTTATCTCTCCTACTGAAAAGAAACTCCGATGAGAACCTCCTAGATTGCAAGAAATCCTCTTGGGGACGCCAATCTCTCAACTCTCAAAAGCTTCTCCTCATCCGTTACGTTCGATGGTGTTTCAGGTCAGTCAATCTCCCTCTCTGTCTCTCTCTTCCTCTCTATCCTACTCTACTTCTCTATTGCGTTGCTTGCAAACTCTTTTTTACTACATTGCTGTGGAATGGAATCTACTTTTTACTAGTGAAGTTTGAGTTCATGGGACTATATGAATTTTTGGATTTGTTTTATTTCTTGTGTTGTTTGGAAATTCTTGTTGAAGATAAAATACTCCTGTTTTACATTATTCTGCAAAATGGAATCTAATCCCTGCTAATGGATTTTGAGTTTTTGGGTATATATGATTTTTCATTTGTTGGATTTTCTGGCTAGTGTTTTGAATGTGCCCCAAATTTTGGTGAATTGAGATCCGTTTGAACCTACGTATTTGGTGCCAAAATCACAAGATTGCATCAGTGGGGTTCTTGATTATGGATGGAGCATTGCTGAAATTCATGGTCTGCTGGTGATCCTTATTGGCCAGTTTGATCCACTGTGTTTGACCTGCTACCATTTTCTAATAACCATCCATTTAGTTGGCCACATGTTTTTGGATATTCTCATTTGCAATGAGCCATGTTCCTCATACCTAAGACCACTAGCGATGGATGTGGAACACCAAAACATGGACCATTAATCATTGTCATTGTTCATCATCACCACCACCAAGGGCCACATGTATATACACAGTAATGTTTCCCTTTGACCATATCATTTTGCATTTCTTGACCTTGGGACTATATAATGCCTCCATGGAATAAGTATTTCAATAATTTAATTCAAGTGCAAGTGCATTAACCTCTGCTTTTGTTGGACAATGACAGTAGTTTCTCGTAAAATTTAAATTATAGGATTGACAATAAAAACAAACTGATGTTTATAAAAAAAATCCTATAATACTTGTCACTTTGCATAGAACACTACAAAATTATAGGATTGAGCTTTAACTAATTTCTTCTTGTTGTGTTTTGTTTTGAATTTTTTTTGGACCATAATATGATGTTTATGATTGTGCTAACTGCTAAGAATGTCCATTTATAAATAAAGGTGCTTTCATATAGATTGATATGATAGAGAAACCATTAGAAGCTCAAGAAAGGATAAATAGGTATTAGTGTTCACATGATAATGATTATTACTTCTTTGGAGTTCTCTAAAGTTTCTTTATTATTATTGTAGTATGGTTGCTAATTGATGTGCTAATTTCTTGAGGAATTGGGATGGGTGTTCAGTTCTGAAGCTTATTTATGAATTGAGTGTTAGTCGTAGGATTCCTTAGAAAGATAAAAAGATTATTGGAAATTATATCCTTAACCTATGTTGAAAAATTGTCCGCCCCACCCAAACGAAAATCATGGGTTTGCCACTGGTTAGGTTCATGAGTAAGTGGTTGAATCAACTAGCGGTTTAGAATATTTACAACTTCATAAGAAAATGACATAAATGAATGCATTATATTTGAAAGCAACAATGTTGTTCTCTCACGGTTGATCCAAAAACTTAGCACAAGATGGTGTATACTTGCACAGGTAGGACTAGCACACGTTAGGAGTGATAAAGATCTCAAAGCGATAAAGGTCTCATAGCAAATCTAGCGGGAAGATAAGACCCCAAAGAAAATTTTATCAACAGACAACTGAAAGCAAAGATATTGTTCTCTCACAATTGATCCAAAAACTGAGCACAAGACAGTGTATGCTTCCACAGTTAAGACTAGCACACATTAGGAGTGATAAAGTCTGAAAGCAAATCTAGAAGAAAAAAATTTCCCAAAGCAAATTTTATCAACAGACAACAACACTTAAAACAGCTTGGATTGTGGAAATACATAAAATTTACATCATGTGGGTCATGTATCTTTCCTGAAGCTTGCATTTGGGCATCACCAAACTGCTAGGCAGTGTCGAACTTCTCCATGCTGCTCAAGCAAGGGGGAACATAAGCATCCAAGATAGATTCCATGTTTGGGGTCTCCATTGAGCTCTGGCAGACCACCTCTAGAGGAGTGCATTCAAAGCCGAGATAGAAATGCTTGTGACAGACTTAAGTGAAGATAAATGAGAGCACAGGAAGGGGTATCAGAAAAACTGTGAAGTAAAATTTCTTGACACTGAAGTATCCGATCATGGTAATTTGGTATTAGGACCAAAGCTGCGAGGATTCATGCGTGCATTTGAGGCCACATCCGCCCATTGCTCTCATATGTAGGAACATACACTTTCAGTGCCTTTTTGACAAAATGAGAAATATCAATTCTAATTTCAGATAGTTTGTGAGTATAATCAGCAGCTAATCTAAATTTTTCAGTTAATCTATATAACAAAGATATGTTGGGTAATGAAACAAAATCCCTTTTTTTTTTGTTTTTCCCCAACATGCTAGCTTTTTTATATTAATTGAAAAGTTCTCATTACTAGTGATAATAGGTAGTGAGTATAATCAGCAGCTAATCTATTTAACCAAATTATGTTGGGTTGATATAGAAATTTGTGAGTATAATCAGTAGTTAACCTATATAAACAAAGATTGTTGGGTAATCAAAGAAGAACGAAGAAAACCTTTTTGGTTTCCCAACATGCATAGTACGAAGCATGCTGAAGTAAACACTTTCAAGTAGACATCATACTTTTACCCCCCAAAAAAAAGGATAGGCATTATACAATACTCAGTAGTCAGTCAGTACACCTGCATTTTTGTTCAACCATCAATATTGCTGGAGATGCCACTATTTTGGAATGGAATGGGCCATGTCAGATAACTTCCCTTTCCAATGATAAGACCTTCCATTAGGTAGCCTACAAATTGAAAATTTATGCACCAATTGTCCAAAATTTGATGAGCGTACAAAACTATCATTCAGTAGGGAAATTCTTTTGCAATTTGTCCAGTCCATAATTGGGCTACAACTTGTGAAGCCAAGCAAATTGTACGATAGGCCACATTGTATATTGCTCCATACTGGAGATTCGTGGGTAAGGAAAAGTTTGGCCATGAAGGTTATGGCCCACCAAGGGGAAGGGGTAGGCCAAAAAGGACGTGGATGGAGGTGGTAAAAATGGATGTGAAGAAGTGTGACTTATCCGAGAATTTAGCTCAAGATAGATTGGAATGGAGAAACAGAATTCGTGTAGCCGACCCCAACATAGTTGGGACAAGACTTTGATGACGATGATGATGATTGGAGATCCGCGGGTTTCAAATGCCTACATTACACTAGTCCAGTTGTTTGTGATTTGAGGCATGGCTCTAATACATGTAAGATATATGTATTGAACATAATTGGTGCAATTTGAGGCATGTTTCTATTTCTATACTCTTTGGCATGCATGTAAGATATCTGTATTGTTCATCTGTTTGGACCATGGCATGGATAAGCCATGCTACAAACCACACTGCAGACCATTGTATAAGCAGTCATGCTAATTGCATGATGAGCCACTGTATATTGCTCCATACTCCAGACTTGTGACCCCTGCAGCACTCAATGCCTTAAACCAAGGTGTGTGAGGAAAATCTTTTTCCTCAGATCTGCATGTGTGACATGGCATTTCTCTTCGTTGTTACTAAATTTGACTACAATACAATTTAGAAGTCACTACAGTTTTTGCATCTACATTTTCAGAAAGAATCTGGTGTCATATCCATGCATACAAGGTGTTATTATGATTGCTTTGTTTCTATACATTTTGGCATGTATATAAGAACTAAGAGAAATTTGTATTGTTCATTTTTTTTGTGCCCCACCATGGGTGAGACATGTCTGAAATCCCACCGATGGTGTAATCCAAGTGCTGTTGAATATGGATTTTTGGTTTGATTCTTTACCAACCACACATTTGGAATTTACTAGAGTCCTTTAACTTATTTAGAATTTTCTAATGTCCACAGTGCGAATCTTTGTTACACTGATCCATGATGGGGCTAAGCAGATTAACAGTCCTTGATAACAAACTTAGCTGAAACTTGATGTCAACACTTTCAGGTATAGTAGTATGAATGCTGACATCTACACAAATATAAAAAGATATGAAGGAATTAATATTGTACAATACCCTCCAAAGTTAGAGTTCTTGTTCATTAATGACAGAATTTTGTACAGGTGGTGTCCATCTCTCTGTCATCCAGATCATTCATTTGGTAAGACCCATGGTGGCTCAACAGTAAGAATAATTCATCCATTGAACTATATTGGTCATTGGATCAGTTGCCTTTTGCAGTTGTCCTACCTGTAGTAAGTACTCGACTTGTGGTACTTTGTTTTCTTGGGCCAATCCAGTCCCACTCATAGTTGTGTACTACGTTACAGTTGCCATTCCTTTACCTAGAATGACATATAAAACACAAGTTTCTTTGTCTATTATGATGCTATTTTATCCTCTTGTATATGTTTAGAGGCATGTGCAGGTTTACATTGCTATAAAATTCCTTTTCTTAAGTGCAGTTCAAAGTTCTGTACTTCACCTGATTCCGAAGAACAAGCCATCCGAGACCGAAATATACCACCCCGAAAGGGATGATTAAAGGAGCTATTACTGAGTAGCACAGGGCGATTGTAATTATCAGCATGTCATTTGGAACTCTAGTGACAAAGCCCACCTCCCCGGGAGCCCAAGCTTCTTTAATCTCGACTTCAGTTTTACAAAGATAACTTTCTTTTGAGATGGTAAATGATCAGAGGAACCAAACGAGATAGCTCAAGTCCATATCCGACAAAGAACCTGTTAGCAAAGTAATGCAACATATTAGTTCACCATTGATTGCCCTAGCCGCCTATTGAGGACTACAAATGGATATGTTAACATTTAAGATGATCCCACCATGTCATTTTTGGGTTGAGGTTCATTGACTGCAGGGTAAGTGCACAAAATTAGAACAGTGCAGACTATGTATACATACCACGTTTACAGGGAAGGAGTGGTGGTAAATAAGGAATATTTAATTGGCATTGTAATCTAGTCTGAAGATAGAGCCCATGATCACAAACCTCATCACAAAATTTGTCTTCCATCGAAATTTGTACCATCAGTTCTCGAGTCACCAATAAGGTCTTAAACCGACCGCTATTGTGAATATTTGACTGGTGTTTATCAGTGTGACGCCTATTCGACACCTCCATGTGGTGGATTCGGACTGAATACACTTCCTTCCTTCTTTACTTGCTAAACAAACTATTAAGTCATTCCCTCAAAGTGTCTTGCTCTTGGGTTGAAAATGTCTCAATAATGCATTTCAGGTACACAAATTGCTTTACAATGAAAGTATCTCGTAAGATACCGTTTGTCCTATTTGTTCATTTTCAGATGAATTTGTTCGGCATGCTCTCTTTTTATGTGATCATGGAAGGGCTTCTTGGTTGGGCTCCATCATAGGAATGTTATCCCATAAATTTGTTCGGCATGCTCTCTTTTTGTGTGATCATGGAAGGGCTTTTTAGTTTTGCTCCATCATAGGAATGTTATCCCATTTTATTGCCCCTCTCAGATGGAGGGAATGATGGAACTCTTTTATGGGCTTTTGTGACACAGTGAGCCCACCAATCCACCCTCAAACTAAATCGTGGGTTATGGTTCTCTGATGGGCCTTGTGGAAGAGTAGGAATGACTTCATTTTTAGGCCATTAAAATCCAGCCTCTTCGGATGATGAACTTGGCTAAAAAATTGATTTATGACTCTCTGGGCAAGTTAGAAAAATATCGCTAAGTATCCTCAACCCTATAGGCATGGCTTAGGCTTTTTCTATTTAGGGCCATGGGAAAACATGCTTTGGGTTTGCTATTTTGGATTGATGGTTCTTGGGCGCACAGGATCATTTGATGGTTCCAAGGTTTCTTCTCCTAAAGAAACCGAGACTAGGGCTATCTTACAAGAATTGAAGGAAGCTTGTTTGCGGGGATTCCAAAAGATCCATCTTTTGCCCGACACCTTTGAGGTCGTCCTAGTTATTAATGGGTCACCAGATTGGTCTGTTCATCCTATTTTATTGGACATCAAAGTTTTGAGTTCCAAGTTTGAAGATATATCCTTTTTCACATTCCTAAGTCTCTTAATGGTTTGCTTATGCGAGACTCTTGTGGGTAGGTAATTTTGTGGGATTGGGAGGGGGGTTTTCTTCTTTGTAATTTGGGTTTTTTTTTTTTTTTTTTTTTTTTTCTTTCTTTTGGACTCTGTTGTTGCTTTGTTGTTTCCCTTTTCTTCTAATGAAATCATCTTTTTACCAAAAACAAAAATAAGAAAAGAAATTATCTGTATATTTTTCAGTTAAAAAAAAAAAAAACCCCAATCTATACCAATATTTTTTGTCCAGAGGATGACTAACATGGAAGAGGAAGAAGAGTTGCATGGAAGAGACCAGAGCTCTCTTACTCTCATCTTGATTTCATTCAGATGGTTAACTTACATTACAAGCTTCTTACATATATTTATACAGTTGAAACAGATTCAGTTAATCTGGAATCTAAGTCTGTTACATCAATTCATGTGATGGCAGCTGAGCTGGAATTCTCAACACTCAGACATGAGTCACTGAATCTATTACAATACCCATATCTAAACCCATGGTTTACCAAAATAAAAAATTAAAAACCCCATGTTATGTTAACTGGAGGTTTTTGAGAATTTTCAGTTTTTCTAATGTTATTAACAAGATCACAAAATAAAATAATTAATGAAGTGCTTATATATTCCAATTATATCAATAAATTTAAAAGATGCAGACATTTAAAGTGAATAACTGCAACATAACTAAATTTCCATGATATTTCCCTTTTATGAATCTATTCCCGTTCTGGGAAATAAAGTGTTTTTGAAAATTCTAGCTATATTTGTAATTGGGGGGGGGGGGGGGGGGGGTGTTGAAGGGAATTCTTATGATAGGATATGTTGAATTATTTTTAGTACTCTAATCAAATAATAATCACAGAAAGTCCAATGGTCCACTTGTCTGCGTGAAATCTATTGGAAACGAATCCAATGAAGATATAGGTGTGAATGATATCTTGGAGATACATTAGAATCCATTGCAGACAAATTTGTTGCAATATCTGAGACCTATTCTCTTATTGGACCATACTTGTTTAGACATATAAATTTCTCTCACCTTTACTTGTTTGAGGATCTACAACTCCAAACCCCCCAAAACATGTTATTTAGATTGTATCGAGATGAGACAATGATCAACCGTAAGGGAGGTCAGTGGTTTCTCGTGTCATTAAAAAAAAAAAAAAAGAAGAAACTGATGAGGTTCAACAAGACCTATATCTCACTGACCGGCTGCCATTTCCCACTTGTGTGGTGGGCTCTGTGTCCTCATGTGCAGGCTCTCTATTTGTGTGTGTGGGTGCTATCATGGGTCCTAGCCATTTTGGGTGAGGTAATTGAAAGGGAAAAGAAGAAGGATTGGACTCAACATTGAATTTAACAAATATTTTTCTTGTGTTTTAATCTATTCACTTTTCTATGTTTCAAGATGCACTCCTAAGTAAATAGAATTCATGATCCATCAAATATCAGGACAAGTTTTATTTTCTTAGAAATTTGATGGATGCTGATAAAGTATAAATTAAAATTATTTGAGCTGTTTGTATTCAGAGCTGGGACCCACTTATGAATTAAGTTGTGGGGGAGCAATTATTCAATGGCTCTGTACCGACCGGATTGATTCTTCATCAAGTGGAGAAGATTGTGAAAGTGACTCTTGATGGTTAAGTCTCACTTTCAACTTTCAAGTGCAGTGATAAATTCAATTCAATGCTAAAAAGAGATGGCATGCATATCACTATTTCTCTAAAAGCTATCAATGATGCAACCAAAGACCTCATCACTCTCTAGTCTCTAGCACAGCTGCTGAGTGCTGACACTGTTCCACTGTCTTATTCCTGCCATGCAACCATGTAGGCCTCCGTGTGTCGCCTAAAGAATGAAAGAAATGGCCTACCTTCTTTCAATCCCTGTCCTTATAGTAATGCATGAATTTATGGCTGTGTAAAAATTAACTTATAATGTATCAAGGGACAGTCATTGTGGTGGCACCTGTGAGTCCCAGATGAATGATCATTGAAGGAGAAAATGAAGGGATGGAAAAGATGGAAACAAGATCAAGTTTGAAGGGATTGAAAGGATCAAAATTTCAATGCTTCAAACTAAGAGGTAAAAAGGTAATCATATATTTTGACCATATAATACTAACAGCTGCCTGAAAGGTTAAAGAAAGTCAACGTACTGACAAAGTAGGCCACAGTGGCTAGTTTCACTGAAACGTCCAGAAATAGATCCCTAGGCTGTGGGTTGTAGACTTGCAGTGTCTCACTTTCACACAGATGTAGCAAATAAATGAATAAGATAGACACACACACACAAAGGAGATGAGACTTTTGATTAAGGAGGTTTCTGATTAAGGAGGTTTCTGCATTCTTTTTATCACAGTTTCTTTATCAAGGAGTGATAATGCATTAAGTGGGGCTAATTTATTTAAAAAAGAGTTACCTAAACTACATGGGTTGTGAATATTGGCAGGTTGGTTATCTCTGATTAATTGTTTTTTCATTTTGTTCAATCTTTCCTGCCCAAAAGAAAAGAAAAGCCACATGGTTGTCTGCATAATCTTCTTAATATAAATATACTTTAGTACTCTCTCTCTCTCTCAAAAAATAAAAAATAAAATTAAAATTAAAAATAAAAGATGCTTGCAAAAGAACTTCTAGCTTAGCTCAATATTCTTGTCTCTCCCCATGTGGTAGACATGGCTTCACCTACCTATGTAAGATCTCTCAGGCCCAACACTTGGAAGGTTCTGTGTTTAAATAATGTGTTATACTTTCAGTTGCTTGATTTGGGCCAGTTTGTTTCAGTTAATGGAATGCCTTGGAAACTTAAGGGTTGTATTTCTAGAAAGAGGTTAAAATTGTAGTAAAGTGAATATCAAAAATTAAATATTACATAATTCCTTTTAATGGAAAATGAGTCGGAAATAGTAAATAAACACTCAGCCATCACCTTAGTAATTCAAATCCTAAAAAGTTCTTGGTCCCTCCGACCTTACATCCTTCACCCCGACCTTACATCCTTCACCCTCACTTTCATAATCCTTTTTTTAGCTCATTTTACCACAAGTTCTTATGTATTTAAAATCATGCTAACAAACAGGCATGCATGCTTCCTTTGCTCCTGTTTATCAAAGTAGATATTTTAATCCCATTGTTTGAAGTGTAAGATTGTTTCAGATATGAATACATAAATTAATCTCTTGTAAGATCTAAATATTATTTAGGTATGCTCGAGTTAAGGATTGTCTAAATCATTTAGAAGAGTGCTTTAATCAATCTGGTAAGAGATGAACTTCATGTGGGTAAGCTCATAACCGATCATTTAGACAGCATTTCGAATTAGATGTAAGATCATGTCATTCATGTAGGGTTTTTTTATTTTTCACATAAGAAAAATGGCTGTGCACTTAATAAACACCCCATCATTTGAAAGAGTCTTTCGGGACAAAAGATCTGGGGCTGCTTGGTAAATTCACATTACCAGTAAAGTGAGGTGAATGGTCATTTTAAGAAACAATACAATAAAAAGGGTCAAACAAAAAAATACCGTATTTTAAAAAACACCTCTATTTTTTGTTTAAAAAAAAGTGAAAAATCCACTTTCCCATTCCATTAAATTACAAAAGGCTCTTTCTCATTTCACTAAATGAAAAAAAGTCATCACTATTTGATTTGACTCTTCTTTTCTTGTCTTTTAATTTGACCATTTATCTCACTTTACTTTACAAGTGAAGGTAGCAAATAGGAGGAGGTTGAATCTTGGTACCAATTTGTGAAATAAATACCGGTGCGACCTCTTACATAACGTGGTCATGAGAAGGGATTACATGGAAAGAAAGGCACATCAACAGATGAAATAAGACTTTGTTGTTGATGTTTTTGAATTACATAACAGTTTATTACCTCCAGCTAAAGCCCATATTGTTTGATCACATTATTGAATTTTTAGAATTCCTAGCCAATATCTTTCTATTGGAAGGGATAAAAGTGAAGGGTTAAAGATGAAGATCCACAATGACATAATCTCCTATTTGAATAATTACATATGAAATTAAATTCTAGAAAAATGTTGATAGATCATGAGTATCTCCTCCTGACA
The DNA here is from genome assembly GCA_028538565.1 of Umbellularia californica. Classification (NCBI taxonomy): domain Eukaryota; kingdom Viridiplantae; phylum Streptophyta; class Magnoliopsida; order Laurales; family Lauraceae; genus Umbellularia; species Umbellularia californica. The sequence continues at coordinate 7,179,304 of JAPQWN010000006.1, read as the reverse complement.
CCATTCAATGCTGGCATCTTTGATACTCAATCACTAAAATCCTTTTGACCATGAATAGCTAGCAATTCAAAATGAAGCAGAAAAAAGGGGCCCTTGGTTTATTTTATGGTGAAAAAGCTTCTGAATACACAGGGTATTGTCAAGTATGTGAAGTTATTTCCTTTGCTGCTATTTCCATTTTTGGCACTGTAGGCAGTTAGTTCCTTTGTTGCTATTTTTACTTTTTCACAGTTTTACTACCATGGACCCAACCACCACAGTACTTGCAACAACAGCAACAAATTGATGGCAGTAGTTGCAGTAGTAATAGAATGGGCTGGCAGCCTGGCACAATTCAGGACAAAACCTTTTTCTTTATGAAAACTGGACCAAGAGAAGCTATATATGATTACACAGTCATGACACATATGACTGGCTCATATCAACAAATATTTCTCAATGATGTGGGGTCATCTCTCTTTATGGAAGAAGTGCTATGTGACATTGATCTTACAAATCAAATTCCCACATTATGTTTTTGAATTATTGGAAACTCTTTTGGATTACCACAGAAAATAAGAGTGTTTTTAAGTCCAATGTGATTCAAGTAAAAGGGAAGATTTTGTGCTAGTAACTTACTAGTAAAAGTTTCAACCCCAAGGGGTTGGCCGGATTCCTCTCTCTTTCGGAGCTAGAGGTCTTGGTATCGACCTCCGGTTCCCCCTTCTTCAGTAACCGAAGGTTGAGTCCACTTGTGCTACCACCTAGGGGCCACGGGAGTTTTACCCGGCTTCTCTCTGGGCCGGAGGGAATAGTCCAGCCCAAAGGGTTGAGAACCTTCCGTTAGCAAAAAAAAAAAAAAAAAAAAACCTTACTAGTAAGGGTTGTTGTCATTGTGCTGGCTAGAGCCTAGAAGACAACTTGGGTGTGTGATTGCATTCCTTTTTTAAGAACTTTTGATGCCTACTAATGCATGGATCCACTTGGTACACTTTTGGCTCCCTTTGGAGAGGACAAAACACCCCTTCATGGGCCCTTTCATCTACTGTATCACGTCTAAATCCAAAAGTGCTGAAATCATTCATGTTATTGGATGTTTTGTAGTTTTGTTCCCCAAGGAGAAAGGTGTGACCCTAGTTCATGAACTCCCTCCATTCCTGAAAAATATTTGTACACTACTTGGGTCCTCCCCAATTCCTAAAGCCATGTGGTATTCGTAATTATTGTAGACCATGGTTTATTAGCAAAAAAGAAATCGTGTGAAACCACAAATTATATGAATAGAAGAGAAAAACTTGGCAAAGACAATCTTGCAATTATGAAAATTGCAAAATCCTTCCATGTGGCCCACCTTGAAGCATGCCAATGATGAGTTCATTTAGAGTGAGATTAGAAGCTCCAAACATGGATTAAAGATGAGCCGGATAGTAGATATGATTTGAGACTTACTAGGTTTTGTAAGTCGCCTTTGTCAATGTTGTACATGCATGTAAACTAGCCCAACCCCATAATCAAATACACACACACACACAAAAAAAAAAAACATACATAACCATTTTGAGTTGCATTTTGGGCCCATAGGTAGGGACTAGGGGTGCCGCACTGGCTGGGTCGAGTCAAGATGGGCCAGGTTGACATGAGGTGTGTACGGGTTGAAGTTCAGCCCACATTCTACCTGTTTATAAAATGGGTCCAGTAACTTCAACTCGTATCCGATGCAGGTCAACTGGACCCAGCCCACATACCTTGCATTAATGTTGGCCAACCCATTTGACCCGACTTAACCTGTAATCTTGCCCGAAATCCACTCAATTTCAAATACTAGGGCTATATTTAGGTTAAGTTGCAGGAAAAAAAATAAAGATAAAAAACTTGGCTCATCTACTTATATAAAATATACTATATATTATATGTACCAAAATACTATACCACCAAATTATCTAAATGGGCTTATGCGGGTTGACCCTAATCTGACTCGTTTAAATGCGGGTTAGGTTTTCCTAATCAATGACCAACCCAAATAGATTGCACGTCAGATTATGCAGTTCAAATGCGGGTCAGTTTAAGGTCGGGTTAGCTAGTCGAATTTACGGCCTCTAGTTGGGCTTCAGCTTCAATTTGGATACGTCACTAAACAGGCTGTTTGAGACTATATATATACTGCTTTGTACTTGTTTTCTCTTTTTAATAAAATTTTATTACCGTTTCATAAATATATATATCTGCTTACTAACCTAGCAAATATCTGGGCCTGGCCCAACACATTTTACACACTCGGGAACATAGATAGAATGTGGCAAATGGTCTATATACATGGGGCATGGCCAGGGCCCAGGGGTAACTTTATGTCTGCACTCTGCAGAATGGAGGTAGGCCCTCATCCGAGACAGGAGGACGGGGTATTACAAAGGTGAGGAGGGCCCACTGGCCATGCCCAGACATAGTAGGGGGGCAGAAGCTTAATCATTGATGGGGTGGTCCCTCAACAGCTGTATGAAAGCCAAAAATGGTTAATACGGTCACGTACCTTGCCCCCATTCGATGGCAGAGTGCATGGCAAGGTCGGTCATGCTCTTTTCTTTCTTTCTTTCTTTCTTTCGGTTTTTTGTTTAAATTGTACGGCTGTTTCATTCACTCTCTTATTTTTTTCTAAAAAACTCAAATTCAAATCCCGACAATCAGATGAGAACTGCTGCCACTTATTAATACGATTCTCTATATTTTAGAGACTCTTGGATTTAGTCGTTAGGGATGAGTGAAAAACTAAAACTTTATGATAGATTATTTTTGTTTATTCTTCTTTTTATATTTGTGTTTTTTAAATATATGAATTTAGATTAACTAGCATAATAAATTAATATATTTTTATTAAAAATTACTCTTCTTATTTCTTGAAACAAGTTAAATGAAAAAATAACTTGACGGGTGATTGAGTCCATACAAAGTTCTCTCTTCTACACATGCTTCTATGAAATCTCATATTCGTATTGTCACCAAAGGCCAGACTCTTTTAAATTTTATTGGATCCCGTACAATGGATGACATACATTGAAGAAAATCATTACTAGCTTAGTAAATCTTCTATTTTTTCTGTTCTTCTTTATTCTTTTTATGTTGGGCAGTCACGCCTTTACAAGCAGACATTTTTATAGATTATTTGGTTAAATTTTCTTCTCTCCTTTTTTCATTCTATCCTATCCCTCTCTCACATGAAGAAAGTAGTCTACAGATTCGCCCCAAGACCATGGAAATGTCAAAATCAAGCCCTCTACTGGTCGAGGCTCCTTGCAGTATGACGTGAAAGCTCGAAAAACTGGCACAGTTTACGACCTGATGTCTGCCTTTCAGTGATTTTCTCAGAAAACCACGCATCGCCGTCGTAAAAAAGGAGCTGCTTCATCAGCCATGCAGACGTCCTGTGCCTGTGCTCTACTTAGAAGAGCCGAGTCATTTTAATAATTTCTGACTAGAACCTATAAATCCATTTGTCCTATATATTTAGAAATTCAGTTATTTCAAAATCTCTTGGCTATAATCTTTTTTATCATAAAAATCATAGCTTTAATCTGACTCACTCAAACAGGTGATCAATGAAAAAGTGGGATTTTTCCATAAATAAAATAGGTAGATTTTTTTTTAAAATTTTTTTATTAATTCAAAGGATAATGATGAACTTCACCTATTTGAATCTTGAACTCAATGATAAATTTCTAGCTTGGGCCTCGTGAATTCTCAGTCTTACTCTCCATGCTTATATTCGTTATTCGTCGTGAGCTTCCAACCTTTAATTTTAGAGCTCGAATCCATTGTTGCTCTGGACTTGTAAGAAATTGGTAAGATCAAGGAGTGGCTCAGGGTGGTTTTTTTATTTTTTATTTTTTGTGCATTATCAGAGGGTTCTCAACCCTTTGAGTTAGACTAATCCATCTGGGTCTAGATAAAAGCCGGATAAATACACCTGTAGTCCCAAGGTAATAGCACTAGCACTAGTGGACTCAATCTTCGATTTCTGAAGAAAAGGGAACTGGGGGTCAATACCAAAACTTCTAGTTCCGGAAGAGGGAGGAACCGTGGTCCTGATCACTCTGCCAATCCGTTGAGATTATCAAGGAGTGGCTCAATTGTAAAAGAAATTGAATAGTTCAAATAAATGATTTCCTCTTAAACATGTCTTTTGCTAAATGATGCTGGTCAAGTAAATTGATTCACTTAATAACATGTGAACTTTTTTTTTTTTATACCATTTGATTTTATTTTAGCCTAGATTATATTAAAATAAAATTTGGTTACATGAAATTGCTTAGATTCTTTGCCTAGCCTTCACAAGAAACCTTACAAATTTCTCTTGAGAGTTGAAGGTTCAGAGAATCCTTTTGGGGGCATTAAAAAAAAAAAGAAAAGAAAACTCTATAATATTTAGGGGAGGGTTTTTCCAAACTTTATGGGTGGCCAATGTAAAAAAAAGAAAGAAAAAAGAAATCTTCATATAATTAGGGTGGTTTTCAAATTTAGGCGTGGAACTTCTACATGAAAGTGCTTGTTATTAATTTATTAATTCGTCTTTTTAAAGCCTGTTTAATGTTAAACTGTATTGTATGTTGTTTAGGTCAATGTAAGAGAAAACTGCGGGTCGTCGGCAAGTTCATCATAGTTCTCTAGGTTGACTTTCAAATGGTCAAAGATCTAGTAAGTTCACTTGTAATTTTCAATTTATAGGGCTTTGCTTTTCTGTGGTTTCTAGTTTCTACAGCTCGTGGTTTTTTTCTTCTTGAGTAGGGTTTTCGTGTAAAATTCTTGTGCCTCCTCTCTTTTGTGGTGATTGATTTTTAATTGGACTTAGGTTAATTGATCAAATTAATTCACTGGGACTGCAATTCATACAATAATATGAGAAGGGACCTTAACCTGTATTAAGGGTTAAACAGAAGCTTGATATTAGCTATTATTCAATCCTTCACTTGAGAAGCAAATCAACACCGAGACCAAACTGAGGGCTTGTCATGTGTTCAATTTCAACAAACCATGATAATTACTTGAAACAAACCGCAGACCAGTAACCAGTTCGTATAAATATACTATCATCTCCCTTTCCCTTTCTTCAACACTTTATAAACTTCTGCTTCCATCCAAATCAGAAGAAGCTGACAACTTCCATTTCCCAAGTATCGATTTCAAGTTCCTCTCACTTTCCACACTCCCTATTTTTTTTTTCACCTAAAGCTGTTTGACGAAACTGCGATCCCGTCACAGTTTCTCCGGATTTCCTCATTCGAAATTACAAAGAGGTCACACTTCTCGCCCTTCTCTTTCCCTCCATCCACTTCGATGCTCTAAAAACTCAGGAATGTCTGTTTCTTTTCTCTGGATTATTCGCGTTTGCGGAAAAGCTCAGATTCCCAACCGTGTTTTCCCAGATCTTTTTTTCACTATTGAGAAGAAGAGAGTGGGAAAGTTCTAACTCCTTTCAACATCCTCTTCTTTCAAGAAACCAAAGACTCGCTCGAATTCAAGAAGCCTCAAATCCCAAAATGTTGGAACAGTTACCCGATTCGGACGCTGATTTCGGCTCCGAAACCCTAAATTCGTGCCAGAGCTCGATGAGCAGCGATAGCTGCAGCAGCTTCAGTCGACTCTCCTTCGACGCGATCGAGATCCAAACGAAGATGCCCATCTCTCCGTTTTCGGAGAATTCCCTCTCATCGAAACCGCATCGGTCGTCGGATCTGGCTTGGGAGGCGATCCGATCTGCTGCGATTCGAAAGAAGAGCGGCCTCGGTTTTCGAGATTTCAAGCTGGTGCGTCGGATCGGGAGCGGGGATATCGGAACGGTTTATCTGTGCCGGCTCGTGGATGGTGGAGGCGGCAATAGCAATGGCAATGGGAATGAGGAGTGGTTGTTTGCGATGAAGGTGGTGGATAAGGAGGCGGTGGCGGCGAAGAAGAAGGCGGAGAGGGCGGAGACGGAGAAGAGGATATTGAGAATGCTGGATCATCCGTTCTTGCCGACTCTGTATGTGGAGTTGGAAGGTTTGCAATTTTCTTGTGTGGTGATGGAGTTCTGTTCGGGAGGGGATTTGCATACACTCAGGCACAAGCAGAAAGCGAAACGCTTCTCTCTAAGCTCTGCAAGGTTTGTAATCTAATTTAATTTACGTTTCTGTGATCTCTTAACGTTTGTCTAATTTTGGTTCGTTCATATAGTTAGGAAGATTATAATTTTCTCCTATAAAATTTTGCATACTTTGGAGGTTATTGTTTGCCATGGATTAGAATTAGTGGAGGAGTGAAGAAGTCGTTTTCTTTGGTGAAGCCAAAGCAGACAAATCGAGTCTGCGTCCTCTTTAGGCTTTTGTGTTAGAGAAATCAACTCCAAAGTGAAGCTCACCTGGTGAATGGAAGATGACCCAAGAAAATGTAATTACCACAAATTTAGTTGTATTCATTCATCAATCATATATATATTTCATAAAACAGTTGACTTATAGTGACACTGAGACAAGCTTCTACCGAGATAAAATTCTTGAAAATACACCCTACTCTCCGAGGGTGTTAATTGTGAAGGGCTCAAATATATTTAATAGGTAGAACCATGCATGATAGAGTTCTACTCCTATACACAGGATTTCTCCGAGTCAAAATCTCAGAGGATACGGACTGAGACAAGACATGCAACGTTTATATCGTTTTGCAAAGCCAGACAATCCTGCAGAGAAAGCTGCAGCTGTTTTCATCATCGAAGCTTGAGCTGATTATCATCATCAATATCATCTGGACTGTGTTCCACTCGCACGTATGCACATCCCATACCATGTATGTTATTGTCCGTTTTGGCCCACAGACCTCATGGTTTTGCTTTTGATGGACTTCAACCCATTAAAAGGGTTCACGGGATGTAAATTCTACATATAACCCCAATCACTTTCCTCTCTACAGTCGATTTAAAACTCCAAGGCGTCACACCTTCCCTTCACGGTTTTTATAGAATTATGCGTGGATATCCTAGGCTGTTTTGTTACATCCATAAAATCATTATCAACATCATCGTCAAAGCTTTCTCCTAGCTAGATGTCGGCTATGCGAATTCTATTGTCCTTCCTAAGCTCGGGTAAAGAAAGAAGATTCCATTAGATAGGTTTGAGTGTAAGATTTTATCACAACCCAAACAAACATGTTACATCCATAGCATATCATACAATATCTCCTTCATTGTTAAACTTTAATAGTTGACGGGCAAATATGAGGAGCTAGGATCATCATGGTGAAATCTCTTCCTATTATCCCGTTTTATATTTGATATATAACATTTTGAAGTTTTTGGCAGGTTTTATGCAGCTGAGGTTCTATTGGCACTGGAATACCTCCACATGCTGGGCATCATCTACCGAGATCTTAAACCCGAGAACGTCCTCGTCCGATCCGACGGCCACATCATGCTCTCCGACTTCGACCTCTCTCTCCAGTCGGATGCCACGCCTTCCATCCACTCCTCCTCCTCCGCCACCTCTTCCACCACTCGCACCACCCCATGTCTCCCTCGCTTCCTCCTCCGCTCCCCCAAGCCCCAAACCACCGCCCTCCAGTTCGTCGCCGAGCCGGTCGGCGCCCGGTCCTGCTCCTTCGTCGGGACCCACGAGTACGTCTCACCCGAAGTCGCTTCGGGTGGGTCCCACGGAAACGCCGTTGACTGGTGGTCGCTGGGGGTGTTCATCTACGAGATGATCTACGGCCGTACGCCCTTCTCGGGCGAGTCGAACGAGTCGACTCTGCGAAACATTTTGAAGAAATCGCTGAGTTTTCCTGGGCCGGTTGGGAGCGGGTCAGAGTCTCTGGCCAGAGATCTGATATCGGGGCTGCTGGTGAAGGAGCCTGAGAGGAGGTTGGGGTCGAGGAGAGGTGCTGCGGAGGTGAAGACCCACCCGTTTTTTGGTGGCTTGAATTTCGCGCTGATTCGGTCGTGTCGGCCACCCGAAATACCGGGATTGAATCGGGCACGGTCGTGTCGTTACGAGAAGAAAATGCCGCCGCGTTTCGACTACTTTTGAAAGTGTTGTGGGATTGGTTTGGTTTGGCGGGGGAATTGAGATGGCAAAATCGTTTTTTGGAATTCCGAGTTTCGGATGTTTACGTATTCGGAATGCATCGCTTTGTATATAAAAGAGACATCGATTCTGTTCACCTTTTTTATATCAATATATGTATTTTTGGATTAAGTCATTACGGAGAATTGGTGATATTTCAAATTTTTTTTTGAATTTTTAGAATTGCAATAAGGAGTGGCGGGCTTAGGATTTTGATTAGAGGGGGGCTGATGATGGTCAAAAGTCAATTTTCAATTCAACTCAAGTGTTTGTAAAAAATCTTCAATGGTTACAAAAATACACCCTAAATCTAAAAGATAATTTCATAATTCTAAAGATTATTATTCAAATGATCACTTAATTTGCATAATAAACTAAAACCATTCAAATGATCACTTAATTTATGTTGATTTGAGGACTTCTTGAGATAGAGGGAAAGCTGATTAGTGTCATTTCTTTGAAGTTGAAGAAAGGGAGGGGGGGGGCTTGATGGGTTTCTTAAAGTGGGTGCTGCGCCAAAAGTGCCTAATAGCCCTTGTGACCCTTTTCAATTGGGGTGAGGGCTGAAGCCTCCAGTGTCAGTCTGCCCCTGGCAATAAGGAGTCGTTAGTTTTGTAGACATCCAATGGTTTTAAATGTGTTAGGATATTCTCAAAGTTTTTCACAAATTTCTTAAAATCTATCAAGATTAAAAGTATGAATCTAAACATTTTGATGCGTATGTATAAGAATACTACACGGTTTGAATCATGAATTGGAGGGGCCACAAAAAAGCACAAAAGATTGAGTTTTTACATTGTTATCTATCTTGAAGTTTTTACAAATTACTCCAAAATCTAATAAAGTTAAGATAATTAGCTTAAAAAATTAATCTCACAGTTTATTAGTTCAATTAATGATAAGTTAAGATAATTAGCTTAAAAAATTAATCTCACAGTTTATTAGTTCAATTAATGATGAGCAATCTAAAACTTCCATTATTCCAAACCACACGCCCCCCACCCCCCCCCCCCCCCCCCCCTTCCCCCTTTTGGCCCTTATTTTGTTGTTCCCTCCTGATGGTAACCATTTGAAGGGCCAAGCTTTTCCAACCAGTTTGGTAAATATTCGGACTGACCAGTTGCTTGCGACCATTCAAAATCCTAGATGCATTTGCATAATGTGGATCGGCATGAGCCACTCACACTCTTGATAAGACCCACCTGCAGGCTTTGATGTAAACATGACCTCTCCAAATATCTAGGTACATGTCATTGAACGTAGATAAAAAGATCATAAAGAAGCGAACTTCATTTGTATAAGGTGTGTATTGACTGCACTTTGTGCAACATACAAGGACACGTAAATGAAGAGCATCTATACTTGTCTTCCACTATGCGCACTTTGTAGCGCTTTCCTTCCTCTAAGAAGAATCACTATCCGATTTGAAGGATTATGTGAAAAATCTCTTATCATTGTGATGTAATGAAGATCTTAGTTGACAAGTCATTGTGACGGCTTAGATTCGATTTTCTTTCTCAATGGAAGAAGGATTTGTGGGGTTTCCCACTTGCTGAAAAAAGGAGATCTTACAGTGGCACGGTTGCTGCTAGGAATAACACTTTGTTTTTACTGTTGCAATCTTCTCTACTTACTTTAAATAAGCATCCAATCTTGACTCTTGAGGTAGAGTATCAAGTCTATTGGCAATGGCATCAACTTTGTAGTAGTGAATTTTGATCAGTCTTCTCAACTTTTACTTGTCAAAGATTTTTTTTTTTTTTTTTGGAACAAGAGAGAGAATCATACTAAGTTCTGGTTTTTCAATTTAGGTTCTAATTTGCTTACATTCTATTTGGTTGCTTCTATGGCTTTGACAGTAAGATCTAATTTGCTTACTTCATTGTTCACCCTTCATGAAATGACCCTTCTTTCGTCAACCCTTTTTTCATTAATAAGCATTCTCCCAAATCAGTGGTTGGCGAAAAACTCTGTGGGTTCACTAAAGTTTTCACTTACCTTTCAACCATTTATGCCTATCGCACCATCATGGCCCATCAGACGATCACAACGAACTAATACAAAGTCTTCATTAATTAATTATGGATTAATTGATTTATATGTGATTAATCTAACAAGAATCTCATTTTGATTGGATCGTGAGATATAACTCTTCATGCTAAAAGAGGGAGGAAATGATTACCTTAAGCGGTTTAGATTCTTTGTGATGAGCCCTAATATTTTTATACTTTAGCTTCTCGCATTAAGTAGTGCTACATGGACCGATCCAAAGCCCGGGCTCTGGACCGATCCCATTTTTGAAATGTTGCATGGGATCGGTCCAGAGCCCGGGCTCTGGATCGGTCCATGTAGACTTTTTCAAAATATAATTTTGAAAATGTTGGGTATTTTTTAAATTTAGGAAGTATTATCCGTCGATCATTATCTGTCCATTTAAATCTAAAATATAATCTGTCTATTAGTGTCTGCCCCTTCACAGGATCAAAATCCTTTTTCCACTCATGCCTGTGGAAAGGTCCGGGGATGAATTGATTGCCCCCAGGTTTATAAATTTCAATAGCTTAGGTGATCATGTTTTTGTGGTGAGGACAACTCCAATGGGCCATGTAATTTTAATGGTCTTGATGACCTTGCTTTTCTGCGCACTGTTTCTGGCCTAAGTACATGCTGAGGTTAAGATGGAAAGAGAGGGGTTTGTGAGATGAGGCTGCCCATGTGATCCATGCACCAGCAGCTAAAAAGGCTGCACCTAATGCATTGTCCCTTCCTGTCAGTCTAGGCAATTCGTCGCCATCTTCCAGTAACAAGTGGGCTTCCTACATGCGTGGCATCATCCAAAACCTTGTAAGTTTTTTCGGTGGTAATTGAAAATGAGCCCAGCCAAGCTGCGTTGAGCTCAACCTAGCTTCAGCAAGTTTGTACTGGGCTTTTCATTGCATACCTACCAAGTTTGAGTTGAGTCAAGCTTGATTCAAACATTATTAAAAATTGAAATGTTGTGTTCTTGACACACTTATATGAGCTCTATCAAAACAGCACTACTTTTTTTTTTTTTTTTTTGGTAAATAAACTTATATTCAGCCAAACAAAAGGAACAACAACAAAAGAAAACACAACAAAATCAACCCCCCACCCCTAGTTCAAAAGCAGCCCTCTCCCATACAATATCAAGATTAATAGAAAAACGGAGTTTTGGCAAGTTTATGAGCTTGACCATTGAAGCTCCTAGGAATAAAAGAAAATTTCACAAAACTAAATAAGCAAAACAGTACTACTTGGGATCTACATTTGGTTGCCAAACATCAAGAGGAATAAATGTGTCCCAATACTTATTGAAATGTTGTAGTCTTGCTTCAACCAAGACTCGGCCCAGCCTCCACATCCCTCACAGAGGACATTTATATCCCTTACCAGATGAGCCTATTTTTGATTTGTCATGTCTCCTGCGTATGTGATTAGAAGCACTTCTTATTAGTACTGCATCAATTGAAGAGTTGGGAGGTGGTTCTCTTCTGGGTTGCTTCATGAACCGCCCAGCTCAGTTAAATCCAATGATGCAAAAGAGCAAACTATAATAAGTAAAAATTAGGAGAATGTTTGACTTCTTTTGATCCTCTGATGAGCAGGTTTCTTACAGGCATATATTGATCCTCTGATGCTTGGTTAGCCTGCCTAAACGGATTTGGAGTTTAGCCTGAACTAAAACTGTCCAGGCCCATTCACAGCCTTGTTTTAATTATTTGTCTCTAATTTTATAGGAGCTTTCAACTCCAAAATCTTGTGGGGGTACCCCTCATCCATAGTAGGGCTCCAAAGATTATTGGTCCAGATCACTAAATCATTAGTCTCTCCCAAGAAAAGCATGACTCAAAGGACCATCGGTCCAGTTTTGTTGATGTATGCCACTAAATGAGCTGGGACGAGTTTGCGCGAAATTAGTTCAGGAGACTATAGTTATTTATAGGACCAGTGACTCAACCCAGACCCATTCCATAGGAGTGAAAGATTGTTCTGGGCCAAGCCCATCTGCTGGTCACGTTCATTTGTTATAAATATGTTGTGCAGGCCGGTCAATCTTAGCAGTCAGGAATTGCCGATAAAACTTATGAGGACATGATCTTGTTCTGGAACTTGATCTGCTGAATAAAAGTTTTGAATCCCATTAACCCTAAGGCTATCCATGGGCGGCGTTGACGCATATCCATACCATGCTGATCCTCACTGTGAGCTCGAACCCTGGAAACATAAGTCTGGGCATAGAACCATTTGCAGAATATCGCCTCATTTGGGTACATATGTTGGACCAATCTGGCTTCTATATCTGGGGTAGGGATGATCATTGGCCGGTTCAGCCCAAGCCTGATCCCATTTTGGGTCGGGCTTGGATATGTAAGTAGAGTCCATTTAATAATTGAGCCGGGCTTTTATTAAGTGACAAAAGCCCAAATCCTGGACAGGCCCATGTAAGGATTACGTGAAGTTTAATTTAATTCATCCAAACAATTGCTCGAAAGGCCACAAGATTGACACAATAGCCCGGTTCAGCCCGGCTGGATTTATTAAACGGGCAGATCATGGGCCTAACTTTTACGGCCCTTATCAGGCTTGGGCCGGGTCCTGATCCAGTGTTTCTAAAGTTGGGTCAGGCTTGGATATGCCGTAGCCTGACATGGACCAGTCCAAGCACACCCCTAATCTGGGGCTTAAATATATATATATATATATATATAGTATACACAGGCCCAACCATTAATCGACTTAGGCTGCGAAATGGGCTTGAAGTCATTAAATGGGCCATTTGGCTGGACTAACTAGAGTATCCTAACAATTCCTGGGGATGCAACAAGACTTAATTCAAACACCAGAGCACTGACTGAGGAGGCCACTTAGTACTCCCCAGTGAAATATTAAGTAATTCACTTCTCCATAGTTCGTCCTGGATCATCATATTCAAGGCTATTCCAAAATTCGAGTCACCACAAAACACATTATTACATTAACCTGATGATCTCAGATCCGGTATGGACAAAGTTGTTGGACAGCAATTAAGATACTAATTATAGGATTCTTCTCTCTCTCCCTCTCTCTCTCTCTCTCTCTCTCTCTCTCGCTGTTCTATAATGCATTGCCTATGAAGTTTAATAATAAACTTGAATGTGGATGAGATGTTATCATGGTTACTATTATAAGCACAAGATATTTAAAGAACACAGTAGACATAGTCCTTTTCCTGTAGCTGTAGTGAACTCATTATGTGTGGATTAGGTCTCGGAAAAACCTTGTCACGGTACATTTCCTTGTTTCTCTCCTCGGGTAAAACCATCCTATGGCTGAGTCCACTCTAATTTTAATGTTTTAGTGACGGGAACCTCACAGATCGGGCCTCTGAAATTAATGCCACAGAATATCAGTGTTGGTAGTGGGCCAAATTTCATTCCAACCGTTTGGTCAATGTGCCACATAGAAATGATGCACATGATTAAAATAAGAAAGAAAGAGTCAAATAACAATTAAAAAAGATCCAGATCATGTTTTTAAAGATTTTTACTTTGACGATGGGCTCAACTTTAATCAATGTGAAGATTTGGAAATATGATTGAGATGCTAATGGGAAGCAAATAAATTCAATATAAAGAAACAAATTATTGTCATTCTTAAAATCTATATATCAAAAAGAAGTTCTCAAAAGAAGGAAAAGTAAAACAATTGCATAAAACAAAAGCAGTTTTAATTTATTAATTTTCATGTATCTTAATGTTTCATGTAAATCTTAGGCAGAGAGTATAGAAGAAACACGTTATGTCAAATAAAGAATTATCTTATCTCTTAGTTAAGACATTCCTAAGAAACAAAGTGGATTAATTTCAATTTAGTTGAAATTACTTGACCATGGGCAACCTGAGCATGCTTGTTATAATTTGTAGTTGTAATTTAAGAATAGAGGAAAAGGTGGATAATAACACAAAGTTTATTATAAAAAAATGGTTTTACAACAACAATGCTTATTACACATTGAAAAAAAGAAATCAAGAATCCCTCTCTCTCTCTCTCTCTCTCTCTCTCTCTCTCTCTCTCTCTCTCTCTCTCTCTCCCTCTCTCTCTCAAATGTGTCCATTAGCCATGGAATTGAGCAAGGAGTCGGCATGGTCCTTCACCACCTTCCATGCAAGATTCACATGGCGATCCTCCGTAAGTGTTGCACCAATAGCAAACCTGATCATGTAGGTGCCACCCACAACTGCATGGGTCATATAGATGCGACCAGACGAGTTGATGCCCTCGAGCAGCTTCCGGTTGAGCTCGTTGGCCCGGTCGTCGGCCGAACCATTGTCGCCGTCATCGGCCGGGGGCAAGAGGCGGAAGCAGACCATGGCAAAGTTCCTTGGCACCACAATCTCAAACCTCTTGTCCATATCCACAAGCCCTTCAAAATGCTTAGCCATCTTGACATGGGTCCTTAAAAAGTGACGTAGGTTGGCCACACCATAAGTACGTAAGACCATCCACAGCTTCATGGATCGGAAACGCCGGCTTAGAGCAATCTGCCAATCCTTGTAGTCAACGACCTGCTTTGACTCGGTGGCCTTGTTCCTCAAGTACTCAGGGTTGGTGGAGAGGGCTTTGACCAGGGCACTTGGGTCTTTCACCCAGAGGCAACAGCAGTCCAAGGTGGTAAAGAACCACTTGTGTGCATTAAAGCTAAATGAGTCTGCACTCTCCACACCATCTATGAAGTGCCTAAACTCCGGGCAAATGCACGCACTCCCTGCATATGCAGCGTCTATGTGGACCCACAATCCATATTCCTTGGCCACATCGCAGAGTGGGCCTATCGGATCGACGGCTGTGGATGAAGTGGTCCCCACAGTGGCACACAAGAAAAGTGGGACTAGCCCTGACTCGAGGTCTTTGGTTATGGCAGTTCTCAGCGACTCGGGTGACAGCCCGAAGTTGGTCTTCTTCGATGTCGCGACAGCCCGGAAGTTGGATGGGTTGATGCCGACAATCTGCGCCGCCTTCTGGAGAGCGCAGTGGGTCTGGTCGGAGCCATAGACGACAAGTCGGCCTATATTCTCCCTCCCAATTTCGTTAAGCTTCCGGTCTCTCGCCGCCGTGAGGGTACAAAGGATGGCCTCGCAGGTGGTGCCTTGGAGTACCCCACCCCCGTTGCCGGAGAAGAGGAAGGAGCTGGGGAGCTTGAGCATTTTGCCCAGCCAATCCATGACAATGGTCTCGAGCTCAGTGGCAGCAGGTGATGACATCCAATTGAAGCCGACGACGTTGAAGCCGGTGCTGAGCATCTCGCCGAGGAAGCCGGCAGTGCTGCCGCTCGACGGGAAGTAGGCAAAGTAGTTGGGGCTCTGCCAGTGAGTGAGCCCTGGAACTATGTGGTTCTGAATGTCTTTCATGATGGTTTCCATGGACTCGGGGTTGTAAGGAGCGGTGTCAGGGAGGCATTTTTTGAGGTAGCCGGGTTCGACTTGGCTGCGAACGGGGTATTTCTCGATGTCGCGGTAGTAGTCGGCGAGGAAGTCGATGACCATGTGGCCATGCTTCCTGAATTCTTCTGGATCCAAGGGGTTGAGGCCACATCCCAGGTTGTTCTCGAGATCGTTGGTGCCGAGGCTGCCCATTGGGAGAAGTGGATTGGTGGTTTTGAGGATGAGTAGCGGTGGTTTTGCTGGGGATCGGAGGAGAGGGGAAAGGAGTGGTTGAACTTGGAGAGAAGATGAGGAGTTGGAAGGAGAGTTTGATGAGTGGAAATGGAGAGAGGATGGGGTTTAAATAGGGTTGTGGTTCTACGAAAAAAACAAAGGCTTATGGAAAGGAAGGTTTCAAGAAGGTGGTGTTTGGTTGCCATACATATTTTTGGGCTTTTGAATGGGTGTGAGCGTTTGACCAATTTTTCTACGCGTCGTAAAGAGTTTGGTGAGTCAAAAGCTTTGTGGGATTTGTCCTGATTACAACTTAAAGTGACTAAACAACAAAAGAGAGAGAGGCGTGGGGGATTAATGGGATTTAATATTCGGGCCTCTATTTGCTTTCTTGTATATTATAATGGATGTCACATGTGATGGCATTAGGAACGTGTTAAATGCATTTCTAGTGGAAGAGACGAACAGTTGTCTGGCCTACAAATTCAATGTAGAGGCTCAATTATAGAGTCACTAAACTATTTAAAATAAGCATAATTGTTTTCTAAGATCGGACTACATGTTCACACTCCAGTGCTATGAGGCCTTCTTGGGTGGCCCACCGTTGGATTGAATAGGAACAAAATTAATGGTTAAAAATGCATTAAACTTAAAAGTTGATAAATCATGGGTTAGGATAATCTGATGAGTCTGGTTTTTTTTTCACGGCCCTTATCCTCCAAGAGACCTTTCTATCTTTCCCACACAGGTATCCACACATCCACGCAGGCTCTTTGACCTAGACCATATAAGCACAATATACAATTTATTTGTTGGTTAAAATCATCCTTCAAAATAAATATTTTTCTAAGACTTGAGTACACAGAATTTTACAAAAACAAGATTTCAGTCTACTACTGGATTAGATAAATCATATTTAAAATACATGAGTAAAACACCTAAAATTAAAAAAAAGAAAAAAAAGAAAATGAAATTAAGCCTAACTTCTTTTGGTGGGACTTGGAGGGCGGCAGGGCGTTTCTTCCTCTCGTTAGGTATATGATTAGATGATAATGTTCTTATTTTATACATGTATATTAAAGTGGACAGATGTGCAAATAACACAAAATAACTAATATTATAATTAACTTGTTTTCAAGTAGGTAGAGGGAAAGGAGCACTTAAATCACATACCTGTCAAACATAAAATCCATTGATATATACTTCTGGAATTGTTGAAGTTCTCAACAAATTCACGAGATCTTATAAAAAGTTTCATTAATGATAGCATTTCGTTTTTAAATGTGTTTCTCAAGTTGTTAAATGGTATATATATTAATAGAATAGGTCCACAAGACAAGTTCTCACTCTAAAATTCTACAACCTGCCACCCGAGGTCCCTCATTGCTGATGTGGCACATGAATGCTGATGTGGCGCTAGGAACTATCAGATTTGGGGTTTTTTTTTCTTAACTGTTGAGATTTCTTTCCCTAACAGTGTGTTTGGGAAGGATGGAAAGTGGGGGGAAGGAAAAGAATGGGGGGAAAATGGGGGGGAGGGAAGAGGGGAGTGTGTTTGGGAAGGGGGGAGGAAAATTGGGGGAGGGGAAGAGGGGGGAAAGTGAGGGGGAAGAGGGGAAAATGTGAGAAAGTACAAAATTGCCCTTTTTACTCCAATTGAATTTTTTTCAAAAGTAAGGGTAAAATAGTCTTTTAGTCCCTACCTTACAAACAAACAATATTATACTTTTTCACTTCCCTTATCCTACTTTTTCACTTTCCAAACAAGAGGAGGGAAAATTAATTTTCCTTTCCCTCCCCTTTATTTTCCTTCCCCCTTAAATTTTCCCTCCCCTCCCCTCCCCTCCTCCCTTCCCAAACAGAGCGTAACCGTTATTCACCTTTCAAGAGAAAGAATAGACGTGAGCCAACAATAGGGTTTGGTGTGGTCTAGACCAGATCAGATCATGATCAGTTGATCAATCTGCATCGATGGTAAAGCCATACGATTTGTAACAAACAATAATGGGATGGGGGGATTACATTTGAAGCTGTGGGAAAGAGATAGGAAAAAGGATGAGAGAAGAAAGATGATGAGAGTTGAAGGGCTACATGCTGTGGGTGACCTGCACTTTCTAGTTCACCGATCTTATGAGTCTGATTTGGCTCTCTATTGTCCACTAAAGAAACGCCAAACAACTCCACTGTGACTGAGCAATCTCATTGATCTGACTGACCTTCCTACTCAGTATGGAAGGACTCTTGACTGACTCTAAGACTGAGTCTTCTGACTTGGATTGGTATACTAGGGTAAATTCCACCCGCGCTTTCAAAAAATAAAAAAAGGACAGATATAGGGGCTATCATCTTTTTGTCGAAATCTCTAATGATGCACAAAATGGATTGGCACACCATCGGTCAAGTGTGAGTAATAAATGCAGTAATTAAGAGGAGAGAGAGATTTATAGTGGTTCGGTCAGTGACCTACGTCCACTTCAGAAGGGCAAAGGTCGCCGGATCTATTATTTCTCAAATGTCCAGAGATTACAAATTTAGGAGAAGAGAGATAAAGTGTGTGGAAGAGAGGATATCCTTGCCCCTCAAGTGTAGGCACTTCTATTTATAGTCTTCCCCTAACAGATGGGGACGACTACACAGTACCGTTCACAAGGAGCCTTCGAGCTGTCCTCGATGGGCGAGGGAGTTGGGATATTCTCCGCAGGACTTGGTAAAAGCGGGACGTTGACTGACTATTTCCGAAGCGACGTGGGTTGTTGTGGTCAGGCATCGTGGATTTGGGTCCGGACTCCATTGGACCAAATGAATCTTCATTAATTTAGGCTTTGGCTCATCACGGAATGGGCCACTTGGACCTGACTCATCATTTGCCCCTCAATGTCCCGCGCCCAAAGAAACTTTGAAAGGGGGGCATTTTAAAATATCCAGGACTCTTCTCCTTTCCAAGAATTTTTTCTGTCTTTCCGGACCCTGCCAGTCTCTTCTTTTTCTTCTTGGATGTGTGTTTGTGAGAGTCCTTTTTTATTTGGATTTTGCTTCCTTTTAGTTTGGGGCTCTTGAAACCCTAGGCTATAAAACATATTCCAAAGAGAGGAAACCCATCTTCTTCAACCCATTCCCAAGACATCTCAATGGAGCATCCAAGTCGAGATAAGTCTACCCATGGGAAGAATACAATGAGAACCAGCCAACAAACTTGAACAAAAAGCCATCAGTGTGCAGTTCCCATGGGCGCAGGTGAAGCACCCCGGGCAGGCGCAGCCGGCGTGACAGCCCTCGTGGCCTCGGGCACCGTAGTTCGGCGTGCACGGGCAGCAGCCTGTCGGCGGCGTCGTGTGTGGGTTTTCCTGCGACGTCGGGCGTCGTGGTCACGAGCACGGGCAGCGCCAGCTGGACTGCAGTAGCGGGCGAAGACCCCTTGGGCGAGGGCCCCGCGGACGCGGGCGTCGGGGAGTCGCAGCGGCGCCCGGCGTGGCAGCAGCAGCGGCGAGGGTGGACTCAAACTTCACTAGTAAAAAGTATATTCCATTCCACAACAATGTAGTAAAAAAGAGTTTGCAAGCAACGCAACAGAGAAGTAGAGTGGGAGACTGACTTACCTGAAACACAATCGAACGTAACTGATGAGGGGAAGCTCTTGAGAGATGAGAGATTGGCGCCCCCAAGAGGATTTCGTGCAACCTAGGAGGTTTTCATTGGAGTTTCTTTTCAGTAGGAGAGAGAGAGAATGGGCCAAGGCCCATTACAAATTTTGGGGAGTTTTTGGATTCTACCTGGGGAGCCTCACCACACCCAATTTCAATGACATTTTCAAAAGAAATGGATCTGCTCCCTGTTTATTTCAGATTTTTCCATCCATTATTTCAACCAATATCAAAGTCTTCCTACGTCTCTATGACACATTCCATGCAATGGATCACTTCAAAATTGATGCCAATTTGTCAGAGACTATTTTCCTTATGTATGTAAACGGGTCCGGGTCCACCCGAAATCGTTAAGGAGAAGGTGGAACCGGACCGGACAGAACTTGGAATCATCTTGGGATCAGTTCAACCAAAGTAGAGATATTTCTCCAAAAGTTCTCTATGTTGCTCTATTATTATAATATCGTATAAGACTTTATTGAATACCCCAATCCACCGGTAGCTCAGTTGGCAGGCACCTCCCTTCCACCAGGCTATAGGCTATCGCTCGGACAAAAAGGGACTTGTGTGGGTGTCTGAGTAGTCTACTTAAAAAAAAAAAAAAAAAAAGCATTGCACACGTACCTTTGTCTTTTCCTCATGACTCCAATGTTAGCTGGAAGAGGAGTGCATTTACCTCATATAGATCTAAGTACTTTAAAATGCAAGAAAGGCCCATGGACTGCACGTGGGACTAAGATTCCTGTTTTGAATGTCATTAATTAACAGTAGAATAGAAAATAACCAAAAAAAAAAACCAATAATTGCCACCACATGCCTTCTTTGGCCTGCAAGGGAAGTGCAAGGAAACTAACAACTAAGAGAGAGAGAAGGGTAAGTAGAAAAATGATTCAGAACTGGGGATATATATGGGATTATGCCCAGCCAGGTTCGGCCCACAAGTAGGCCCAACTATAATGGGTTTGACATAGATCTGTACCCAGTGACCCAATTTGGCCTTCTAAACCGGGCCAATTTATTCAATGGGCCAGACATGACCTAGACAGGATAGCCCTCTGGATTTAGTCCCATAACCTGTTTGGCAATTTACGTAACATAATATAAAGCCTTAAATTTTCAGACAAAAGGCTACATTAAAAGTACATATCTTCAAAATTCCCTCCTTTAAAAAAAAAAAAATGTAAAAAGACAACCTCCTCTATTTACTCAATGATAAAAAACACCCATGTTTTAAACAAAAGCTTAAAAAGATTTCTTAGCGATCCACTAAAGATAAAATACCATCATAACCCCCTTTATATTTTATTCTCTTTTGATTTGAAGCTTTGCCTCACTTTTACTTTAATAAATTGCCAAACTGGCCTGAGATTGGACAATAATGGCCCAAGAGGTCTTTTGTCAGTTTCACATAGACGGGATTGGGCAAAGATTTAAAAACCCATCAGACTTGGGCCCGGGTATTAGTTTCATATATATATTCGGGCTTGGGCCTAGGTTATATAAGACTGGCTAGAGAGCGGGTTGTTGCACCCCTATATAAATCATAAGATTTGCATTAATTTAAGATTCTTAAACAAAGCTCTTCTATGTGATACAATAACAAAAACTTCTGTTTTGAGTGTCAAATGGTGGGACTGTGAAAACTGTTTGTATTAATTTATTGAGTGATGTCCTTGTCAGTTCTCTCACAAAGGCAAAGTGCATGGTAATGAGAATGATTTTACTGAAAACAATGATACTAGCTCATATATGGGTGTGTGTTGAATCAGTCTCCCTTTGGAGTAGTTGAGTGGAAAGTGTCACAAGTCACAACACACATGATCGACAATGAAGCAATGACCAAAATAAGGAAAAGAAAAAAGGCAAAAACAATTATGTGCAATAAAATACATGAAATAGAAACCAATTTTAGTTTACGATCAAATTCTGATGTGATTTTTAAATCGAAATGAAAGGAAAGAAATTTATTAAGTTAAATCAATTGCTAGATATCATATTTTTTAGGTCAGCTGTTACTTAGAAGAAAGGTTGATTAATGTCAATTTCATTCAATTATTACTGAACCGTGTCATGCATGTAATATATCCTAATTAGCATTTTAGATCGAAATGAAAGGAAAGAAATTTATTAAGTTAAATCAATTGCTAGCTATCATATTTTTTAGGTCAGCTGTTACTTAGAAGAAAGGTTGATCGATGTCAATTTCATAGAATTATTACTCAACCGTGTCATGTAATATATCCTAATTAGCATTTTTATTGTAATTCGTAGCCGTTTTGTAGTTTAAGAATAGAGGAAAAGGTGGATAATAACTCCATTTAATTTTCATTACAATAATAAATGGTGTTACAACAACAATGCTTATTACACTACAAACAATTACAAATCACTTTTTAGCAGATCCAAAATCTCATAAAAGCAACTCACCAAAAATAAAGAATATTTCTCTCTCCCTCTCCCTCTCTCTCTCAAATGTGTCCATTAGCCATGGAATTGAGCAAGGAGTCGGCATGGTCCTTCACCACCTTCCATGCAAGGTTCACATGGTGATCCTCCGTAAGTGTTGCACCAATAGCAAACCTGATCATGTAGGTGCCACCCACCACTGCATGGGTCATATAGATGCGACCAGACGAGTTGATGCCCTCGAGCAACTTCCGGTTGAGCTCGTTGGCCCGGTCGTCGGCCAAACCATTGTCGCGGTCATCGGCCGGGGGCAAGAGGCGGAAGCAGACCATGGCAAAGTTCCTTGGCACCACAATCTCAAACCTCTTGTCCATATCCACAAGCCCTTCAAAATGCTTAGCCATCTTGACATGGGTCCTTAAAAAGTTACGTAGGTTGGCCACACCATAAGTACGTAAGACCATCCACAGCTTCATGGATCGGAAACGCCGGCTTAGGGCAATCTGCCAATCCTTGTAGTCAACGACCTGCTTTGACTCGGTGGCCTTGTTCCTCAAGTACTCAGGGTTGGTGGAGAGGGCTTTGACCAGGGCACTTGGGTCTTTCACCCAGAGGCAACAGCAGTCCAAGGTGGTAAAGAACCACTTGTGTGCATTAAAGCTAAATGAGTCTGCACTCTCCACACCATCTATGAAGTGCCTAAACTCCGGGCAAATGCAAGCACTCCCTGCATATGCAGCGTCTATGTGGACCCACAGTCCATATTCCTTGGCCACATCGCAGAGTGGGCCTATCGGATCGACGGCTGTGGATGAAGTGGTCCCCACAGTGGGACACAAGAAAAGTGGGACTAGCCCTGACTCGAGGTCTTTGGCTATGGCAGTTCTCAGCGACTCCGGTGACAGCCCGAAGTTGGTCTTCTTCGATGTCGCGACAGCCCGGAAGTTGGATGGGTTGATGCCGGCGATCTGCGCTGCCTTCTGGAGAGCGCAGTGGGTCTGGTCGGAGCCATAGACGACAAGTCGGTTAATGTTCTCCTTCCCAATTTCGTTAAGCTTCCGGTCTCTCGCCGCCGTGAGGGTGCAGAGGATGGCCTCGCAGGTGGTGCCTTGGAGTACCCCACCGCCGTTGCCGGAGAAGAGGAAGGAGTTGGGGAGCTTGAGCATTTTTCCCAGCCAATCCATGACAATGGTCTCGAGCTCGGTTGCAGCAGGCGATGACATCCAGTTGAAGCCGACGACGTTGAAGCCGGTGCTGAGCATCTCGCCTAGGAAGCCGGCAGTGCTGCCGCTCGACGGGAAGTAGGCGAAGTAGTTGGGGCTCTGCCAGTGAGTGAGCCCTGGAACTATGTGGTTCTGAATGTCTTTCATGATGGTTTCCATGGACTCGGGGTTGTAAGGAGCGGTGTCAGGGAGGCATTTTTTGAGGTAGCCGGGTTCGACTTGGCTGCGAACGGGGTATTTCTCGATGTCGCGGTAGTAGTCGGCGAGGAAGTCGATGACCGTGTGGCCATGCTTCCTGAATTCTTCTGGGTCCAAGGGGTTGAGGCCACATCCCAGGTTGTTCTCGAGAACGTTGGTGCCGAGGCTGCCCATTGGGAGAAGTGGATTGGTGGTTTTGAGGTTTTGTAGTGGTTTTTTTTTGAGGATGAGTAGCGGTGGTTTTGCTGGGGAGGAGAGGGGAAAGGAGTGGTTGAACTTGGAGAGAAGATGAAGAGTTAAGTTGGAAGGAGAGTTTGATGAGTGGAAATGAAGAGAGGATGGGGTTTAAATAGGGATGTGGTTGTACCAAAAATATATATATAAAAAAAAAGGGGCCAGTGGAAAGGAAGGTTTCAAGAAGGTGGTGTTGATTGCCTCACATTTTTGTGGGCTTTTGAATGGTCTTTGACCAATTTTACTATTTGGAGTGGTCAAAGCTGTGTGGAATTTGTTCTGATTGCAAGTTTAATCAACCATAGAACGAGAGACCGGGGGGGGGGGGGGGGGGGGCGGGGTGTGTGGTTCGGGCCAGTATTTGCTTTCTTGTATATTATAATTGAGTTCACATGTGATGGCATTAGGAACATGTGCTTAGAGAAGTTTGAAATGTGGCATTAGCTTTTTTTTGGGGGGCGGGGGGGGGGGGGGGGGGGGGGTGGTTCGGGCCAGTATTTGCTTTCTTGTATATTATAATTGAGTTCACATGTGATGGCATTAGGAACATGTGCTTAGAGAAGTTTGAAATGTGGCATTAGCTTTTTTTTTTTTTTTTTCTTCTAACGGAGGGTTACCAACCCTTCGGGTCCAGAGAGAAGTTGGGTAAAAATCTTGTGGCTTCTAGGTGGTAGCACAAGTGGACTCAACCTTCGGTTCCTGAAGAGAGAGAACCGGAGGTCGATAACAAGACCTTTAACTCCAAAAGAAGGAGGAACCGTGGTCCTGACCGCTCGACCAACCCTTTAAGATTACATTAGCTGCTCTCTGAATAATAATAATCATAATAATAGAGATTTCTATTTGAAGTAGTTTTGGCTAACCCACTGATGAAATATGTAGGTGCTTTTCTCATGATGGGCCCCAGTCCCAGCCGGCGAAGGGACCGATACGCGTGTTTGGTGGAACTTGGATGGCAGCTGGGCGCCTCTTCCTCTCGTGGGGTTTGGTATTAGATGATAATGTTCAAATATGCAACACGTGCCTTGTTGACCTTGTTTGGACGGGACAGATATGCAACTTGTGCAAGTAACACAAAATAACTCATATTATATTGACCGGGTTGTTTCCAAGTAGCTATAGAGGGAAAGGAAGGAGCTAGCACATATATCACATCACATGCCTGTCAAACATAAAATCCATTGATGCTTATGGAAGTGTTAAAGTTCCCAATATCAAATTAAGCAAATATTATAAAAAGTCTCATTCATGTTAGCATTTCGTTTTTAAGTAGTGCAATAAAAAAAAAAACATAGAAGAAGAAAGAGAATCCTTGCCAAATCATATCTTTAGCTGTAGAATGGATGGGGATAATAAAATGATGATAACAAAATTTCAAAACTTATAATGTATTTATATACTCTTTTTTGGGTTTTTCTCTTCTTTTTTAATTTTAAATAAGTTGTTTGGATGACAAGAAGAGGTGGGATAATAATTTGAATTTGTACTGTTTACGTCGAAATGATTTCAAACATATGGAGTGAGAATTAGGATAAAATGGTCCTTGAAAAATACAATTCTCTCGGTAAAAACTGCTATGTTGATGACAATGATGAATTTTATAAAAATATCAGTGTTCTCCTAAGGAAATTCTAGACTACATGAATCCTTCCTACAGGCAAGAACAAGTTCAGCACAAGACTTTTTCTTTGGATGTAAATGATAATTATATTATAAATTTAGAATATATATATATATATATTAAAGCTCCATTTAAAACTGGCAGGTGGGAATTGGCTTTAAAGATGAGGTAGGAATTGTAATATACATTTGTTGCATTGCCGATCTTGTAAATTTAACAATGACTTAATACACAACTTAATGCCAACAGGCTCTTGTCATGGCAAAAATCTATTTATTCCCTATGTATGTTAGGCCCTATATGTTTGCGTTAAAATAAATTAAAATCAAATACATAAGGTCGTTAAAAATTATGATCAAATGCAAAATTCCAAAGAATAGTGGTAAATAAAATCTGCTATTTATAGATAATGCAAACAACCAAACATGATCATGCTATAGTGTAAGACTCTCTCTAGACAAGTATTGATGGCCCTTTCGTACCCAAGTAGCAAGGAGCGTCAGTTCTTACATGGTTGTCTATGGTTCAAACCCCGGGTACGTTACTTGCTTCCACTTGTGCGGGCATCTTTCTCACTTTCTTTCCATGCGTGCAGACTTTCTTTTCACTTAAGTGAGCTGTTTTTGTGAGTACACGGGCTCTCATTTGGGTCCCACCCCCATTGATTGGGGTGTAACAAAAAAAAAAAAAAAGGCCCCTTTCGTTTGCAAGAAATATTCATTACGTTCAAAAGTCCATTTTACAACCATACCCAATCATGCGCCATAAAAAAAAAAAAAAAAAAACAAACCAAATATGCACATATGGGCAACTCTCTTTCTCTCTCTCCACTTACAATTATTTTAATATTGGCATATGAACAACGTGTAGTTTAGTTTAACGCTATTAATGCCCATGTTAGTATGTCTAGGGACTAGGATGCATGATTGTTCATGCTATCAGATTCATGATTGTGCCCATAATTTTACATGGGAATAGAATTGTCATAAAGTCTAAAAGCAAAACAAGATATTCATAATTGTGTCCATAATTTTACATGGGAATAGAATTGTCGTTTATCGAAAAGTCTAAAAGGCAAACAAGATTTCCATCGAACAGGGAGACTTCTCCCATGAATGTCTTGTTAATATATTGTAACTTTTGCCCCAATGCACAGCATCAAGGGAGTTTTTTGATATATATAGTTTTGGACTCATGTTAGACAATGGTTCAATGAATTACTTACATCAAAACGGTTTCTAGATTTTTTTATTATAGTGGCTTTACAAGGTCTGTGCCATTAAATTAACTCAACGATATCACAAAACATGCAAAAATAAAAATGATGTTTTTCTCATCTACATTCATTTTCCCGACTCAATATCTTGTTAATGGAACGGACGGTGGTTGAGTGATGCTAATGAGTAATGACACTCATTTAATTGTTAACTAGTACAAAAACCCATGTTATTCACGGGTATGAATGAAGAGTTAGGATCCTATATGTATGTTAAAAAGAGTGAAAATAGGAGGGGAAGTATATTAGTGGAAAGAGGAGGAAGTATGTAAGTGCCTAAATAATACGGACTTAGTTTAAGTGATGGAAGGGATTAGGAAAACTCTATTTGATCGGAGAAGTCACCGACGGCCTGGATCCTGAAAACAGGGAAGAAAGAGCAGTCAGAGCCCGGGGCTGCTGTCAGCCAAAGGCACTCCGACGCCTGAGTTAGTGCAGTCACTGAACTAGGGTGAAGTGAGGGAGAAGATGTAGGTGAAATAAACAGGATGTAGACTGTATATTGCTTACCTTCTATGGGGCTCCCATGCAGGTATTTGTAGGAGAGAATAGAAGTTTCCATAGTGGAGGTAGGTGAGGATACTTGTCCCATCAGCCCACTCCTAAGATGGTAGGTGAGGATACTTGTCCCATCGGACGTCCCCTCAGCCCCCTCACATAAATGTGGAAGTGATAGGGAAGGTCCCTTATCAGCACTTGGTCACCTTCTGTCAGGGGGGTTTTGTCATGTAGCCGTCCCATCTCATAAATAGAGATTAAGACGGACATCCATCTCAGTCAAGTGGACCGAGATGGGAATTACCGAGACCAGGGGATGCAGGAGGTCGGTCATGAGTATCGAGTCGCTCAGGGCAGGGCCCGTAATGAACGAGGTCGGTAGGCAGACCGAATCAAACTCCAACTTGGCGACAGCTGGCACTCTTGCCGAACTGGAATAAATCAGGCCGGAGTAACCCCTAATTGGTAGTTTAGCGCCGGAGCAGGAGATTACCTCGGCATTACGTAAGCACTCCACACAATTGCCCCTCAGCTGTCGAGCTCGTCAGCTCGGGGCTGGAACGAGGTCGGGAGCTGGAGACGTGGAAGCTTACATGAATACCGAGCTAGCATACTTTTTATATCGGCTGCGGTTGTCACGGTCTTCATAATGACTTCATTTATGAGGTCCATCAATCAGTCGCCAGCCTGTCCGCTGGGAAGCGTCAAAATCGCTGCGCCTGCCCGAGAAAATTAATTGTTCTGACGGCGTTTACTGCGGAAGCCGCCCTGATCTTGACACGTGGCGCCATCTGGTTCACGGTACCGTAAACCGAAGCGACATGTGCGTCTTTTGAGGCGGTGTAATGAGGGCGTGCTTTTGGTTTTTCGAGGAGACGCCTTGCTGCCCTATAAAAGCAATGCCTCCTTCTTCCTCCTCAACCTTTCTGCTCTGAATCTGGGGGAGACTCTGCCTGCGTGATTTCTCAGACCATCTCTGTATCTTCCTAACCTTTCTGTTCTTCCGCGTCTAGTTTACTGTAAGTCTTCTTCTCCCTGATCTTTCCTTTGAGCATCTCTTCTCCAGTTTCTTTCTTTAGTTAGGGCTTTTCGTTCACCCAACTTAGTTTTCAGAAACATGGGAAAAGGGGTTTACCGTTGTCTAGCCGATACCCCTGAGGCTCTGTTTAGGTTTAGGGCGACCTACGATATTCCGGACGACGTCCGGGTTAGGCTGGATGATCCAGACAATCTCTGGGATGGTGATGTCTACCGAGATGGGGCGATGCCCTTTCCATTGGTCTCGGTAGTGGAAGGGGGAGTGAGGTTTCCCGTCCACCCGTTGCTCAGGCGGTGTCTGGCAGCGTGGCATCTTGCTCCTTGCCAATTGATGCCGAATAGCTATAAGATTATCATGGGGACAGTAGCACTGAATAGGATTTTAGGCATCCAGCTCGGTGTCCACGATATTGAAGAGGCATATGATATTAGCAAGTCCACCGGGGTGATCGACGACCGCTATTACCTCCGGAGTAAACCGAGGATGGTCTCGTTCGTAAATGCCCTGGAGGACTCGATGCGCCACGCCGGGACCGATCGGTTGTTCGTTACTGGCAACTGGGAGATCGGTGCGGACGAAACCGAGGCAGAGAAGAGGTACCGGATACCTCGTCACTTTGGGCGCCTCCCAAGTAAAGCACCGAGCTCAAAAATAACTTCAACTTTTTATCCTGCTATCTTCCCGCCGGACTGACACACTGATTTGCTCTTTTGTGCAGGCGTCGCTGAGAGGAGACAAGCGGCCATTCACGACGGCTGGAGGAAGAACGGAGGTTGGTTCGACAAAGTCCAGCAATACCAGGGGCATAAAGGCCGGGCTGCCTGGTGTCTTATAGGCTACTTGCTGAGATACAGGCATTACAACAAAAGGCAGGGGTCGGAATTGCTCGAGGTCGGTCCTAGCTACGCACCAGAGGCGTTTGGGCAAGAGCGGCCGATCTCACCCCTTACCGACCCGGAAGAAGCTTCTGAGGAGAATCGGCCCGGTGCCGAGATGGGTCAAGATCCTCCTGTCACCAACCTCCGGGAGAAGCTTTTAGGAAAGCGGCCATCCTCGTCGTCGAGGTCGGCCCACTCTTCTTCTTCTTCTAGGGACGGCCATCCGGCTCCCCCATCCGGCTCCTCCCGGGATGATTCGACTGCAGCCAGGGAGGAGAGGCAGACGAAGAAGGCGAAGGGCGAAGAGCCGCGCCAAACCAGGACCCGGAAGGAGAGGGCCAGTCGGAGAGGTCTGACGGAGGAGGCGGAGGAAGAGCCGCGGGTGGAAGAACAACCTTTGGTTCGCCGAGGGAGACAGGAGGAAAGGACGTCGGGGGCGCCCGAAAGAGAGGGCCCATCCCGGCAAGACCCCGTCCTGCCCTCTGCGCCTCGCGCCCCTCTGGATGAGCCCTGGAGGCCATCCTTTCTTCTAGCCCCAGGGACGCCACTGACCTCGGGACACCATTTACAAGGCTGTCCTGCAGTGGCGGCCGTGCTGGCTGGGGCGTGCTCACTTCCCCTGGACGTTGAACGTTTCAGGAGAATGGAAGAGCCTACGCTGCTTCAGGCCAACCTGTCGTCGGCCCTGATGGTGAGCATTACTCTGTATATACATTTAGACACATGCTGTATGTCGCTTCTAACTTGTTCCTGCTGTCCAGGTGGTGCAGAGGTCTGTGGTGGCTCTGGGAAAATGCCAGCAGAGCCGTGCTGAGATCCAATCCTTGCAGGCTGATAGGCAGAAACTTGCTGCAGCCCTGGAAAGGAGCTCGGAGGAGCTGAGGAGGGCCGAGGAGGCATGCGCCAAGCTGAACGCAGAGAACGAGGCTGCTATGGAGGCAATTACCAAGAAAAGTGCTGAAAACTTTGAGCTCCAAGCAGCCGCGTATGAGATGGAGAAGAAGGCCAAAGAGAGGGAGGCCGAGATGGAGGTTTTGAAGAAAGGGAGGGAGGCCGAAGTGGAGATCCTGAAGAAGGAGAAGGCCGAGGCCGAAGCTCTGCTGAGAGCCGAGCAGGAAGCTTCAGCCAAACTGAAGGCTGACTTCGAGGCTTCTCGGGAAGCAGAGCTCGAGGCTTCCCTCCAGAAGGGGGTGGCACAGGCGACAAAGCTTTATGAAGAGCAACTCGTTCCGCTGGGGGAGGAGCTCTTTGAAATGGGATGCCTGGCCGTGCTGAGAGAAATGGGGGTTCCCGAGGACCACCCCATTCGTCAAGGTTTGCCCAAGCTCCCTCGTGCCGAACCTGAGTCGCCAGCCCCTCCGTTCTCCGAGGCACTTCTGGACTGCGCAGATGAAGAGCCTCAGGCCTCAGAAACTCTCCAAGTTCCAGCCACCGAAGCTGCTGCTGCTGATCTCGGGCCTGTTGCTGCTAAGGCCCCTCTTCCTCCTGCTGGCGATGGTGAAGTCGAAGATGTGTCCATCATTGGCATAGATCGGCTGCCATGATTTTTTCTGTTTTCTTTTC
Source organism: Umbellularia californica (assembly GCA_028538565.1). Classification (NCBI taxonomy): domain Eukaryota; kingdom Viridiplantae; phylum Streptophyta; class Magnoliopsida; order Laurales; family Lauraceae; genus Umbellularia; species Umbellularia californica. Next base: position 7,149,015 of record JAPQWN010000006.1, on the reverse strand, counting down.
TTGTGCCCATTTGGGGAGATAACATGAAATTTGTTTTTTGCAAAACCTCTCTTTTGTACATGTTTTTGAAGTGAATGGAATTCTTCTGTTTTTATGCTCCAATTCGTTTTGTACATGATTTCCTTGTCTTGTTTTTTCTCTCTTTATGCGTTTGGCTGAACAACCAGAATAAAGCATGAAATAAAAAACAAGTCTAAGAGCTCGGTCCATAGCCGTGCTTGATGTATTTTTTGTAGCCCGAGACGCGGTATTGATCCTGCAATCATAACCAGCGTTGACCTCGGTGACAAGTGCCCGGTCCTGTGACCCAAGCTGAGTCCGGTTTTACAGAAAAAACTTGACTGGTCCAAAGGACTGGTCCAAAGGCCGCGCCGAAGTGTTTGGTTCTGGTAACCGGGCTGTATGTATATGCCGAGCTCCTTAGCTCGGTCATAGGAAATAATTTGGAGAATATAAACATATTCTATAAAGAGAACCTGTTTATTACCTTCCGAAATTAGATTACATCTTAAAAATAGAATTTCTTGAGGTGGGTGGCATTCCACGGGCGTGGTAGGTCTTTGCCTTCCATGTCCTCAAGCCTGTAAGCAGACTGCCCAGCTACCGAAGTCACCTTGAATGGCCCGTGCCAGTTCGGTGCAAGTTTTCCTTCGCTAGGGCTTCTGTCTGCTGGAAGGGTCTTTTTTAAGACCAATTCTCCAGGGGAGAATTTTCGCTCTTTGACCCTCTGATTGTATCCTCTAGCCAACTGTCGTTGGTAGGAAGCGAGGTGGATGGCTGCAGCATCCCTTCGTTCCTCAGCCAAGTCGAGCTCGGTGGCGAGGTTTGTATCATTTTGGCCTTGGTCGAACAGTTCCGACCTGAGAGTCGGGAGACCGACCTCAAGTGGAATTACAGCTTCCATTCCATAAGCTAGGGAGAAAGGGGTTGCCGAGGTCGAGCGCCTTGGGGTAGTCCTGTACGCCCAGAGGACACTTGGAAGTTCCTCTACCCATCTGCCTTTGGCTCGATCTAGTCTCTTTTTGAGTCCGTCAAGCACCACTTTGTTCGAAATTTCAGCCTGTCCATTACTCTGGGGGTATGCTGGGGTAGAATAGTAGTTCCTGATGCCAAGATCTTGACAAAAGCTTCTGAAGAAGTTGGAGTCGAACTGGGTCCCGTTATCCGTGACCAAGGCTCGGGGAACTCCGAATCTAGTGACGATGTTTCTCCACACGAAGTTTTTGGTATCCTTCTCAGTGATGGAGGACAACGCTTCAGCTTCTATCCACTTGGTAAAATAGTCAGTAGCTACCAACAACCATCTCTTGTTTCCTGGAGCTCGGTGGAGTGGTCCCACGAGGTCCAGCCCCCATTGGGCAAAGGGCCAGGGGCTCGAAAGAGGACTTAGGTCATGTGCTGGCTGATGGAAAGAGTGGGAGAACTTCTGGCACTTCTCACATTTCCTAGCGTAGACCTGTGCGTCCTTCTGCATATAGGGCCACCAGTATCCCTGACTGATAGCTCGGTAAGCCAGTGACCGACCTCCAATGTGGCTGCCGCAGATCCCTTTGTGAATTTCATAAAGGAAGTCCTCGACTCTGCTCGGGTGTACGCACTGGAGGTAAGGGCCATTGTAGGATTTTTTGTAGAGTTTGCCATCCGGAGAGAGCCAGAATCGGGCGGCTTTTAGCCTGATTTTGTGGGCCTGGTTCTTGTCCTCGGGCAGCTGGTCATTCTTGAGATAGGAGATGAGTTCATCCATCCAGCTCGGGCCGAGATCAATACACATGAGCTGCCGAGGTGGTTGAAGTTGTATACTCGGTCTGTCTAGTGCTTCTACTTCGACAGTTCTTCTTTTTCCTGCCTCGACAGCAGAGGCCAAGTTTGCAAGGGCATCGGCGTGAGAGTTGGAGTTCCTGCCTATCTGCCTGACTTCAGCCTTTTGGAACTGAGATAGGAGTTGCTTGGTGTGGGCCAGGTAGGCTGCCATCCTGTCATCACGGGCCTGGTAATCCCCATTGAGTTGGTTCGTCACCAGCTGTGAGTCGCTGAAGATCACTAGTTGTTGTGCCCCCAGGATTTTTGCGCTGCCCAGCCCTGCAATTAGTGCCTCATACTCAGCTTCATTGTTAGATGCTTTGAAGTCAAGGGTCAGGGCTTGCTCAATGACGAGGCCCTCTGGAGATTGAAGGACTACCCCAGCGCCAGCCCTTTTGGAGGTGGAGGACCCATCGACGAAGACTTTCCAGGAAGAGGTGAGGAAATGTTTCCAGGACCGCTCCTGTTCGGTCTCTGCCGAAGTGCTTGCCTCCTTGCCCCCCAGTTCGGTGTCGAGATGGCTCGGTGCCGAACTAGGAGAGGTGAATTCCACAATGAAGTCTGCCAATATTTGGGCTTTAATGGCCGTCCGGGGCTGATAATTGATGTCATATTGCCCGAGTTCGACAGCCCATTTAGAAACTCTTCCTGAGAAGTCTGCTCTTCGAAAGAGGGACTTGAGCGGGTGTTCTGTTACAACCGTGATGGGATATGTCAGGAAGTAGTGGGAGAGCTTGCGGGATGCACTGACGAGTGCAAATGCGAGCTTCTCCAGTGGCAGGTATCTCGTTTCGGAGTCCAGCAAAATTTTGCTCGTGTAATAGATGGGCTTTTGCTGCCTGTCATCTTCTCGCACGAGTACAGAGCTTACTGCATGGTCCGAAACTGCCAGATATAGGTATAACACCTCACCCCGAACCGGGGTGGAAAGCAGAGGAGGTGAAGAAAGGTACGCCTTCAGTTCCTGGAGAGCGCTTTCGTATTCCGGGGTCCATTGGAACCCGAAGCTCTTTTTCAAGAGTTGGAAGAAGGGATGGCATTTATCCGAGGCTCGACTGATGAAGCGGTTCAGTGCTGCTGCCATCCCGGTAAGTCTCTGAACTTGTTTGGTCGAGGTCGGACTCTGTAGGGCTCTGATGGCCGAAATCTGATCGGGATTGGCCTCGATTCCGCGCCTAGTAACCAGGCTGCCAAGGAACTTGCCCGAGCCGACGCCAAATGCACACTTGGAAGCATTCAGCTTGAGCCTGTATTGCTTGAGGATGGAGAAGGTCTGATGGAGGTCAGTCAAGTGGTCCTGTGACCGTTTTGACTTGACGACCATGTCATCAATATATACCTCGACCGTGCTGCCGAGCTGGTCCTGAAACATCTTGGTTACCAGCCTCTGGTAAGTGGCACCAGCGTTTTTTAACCCGAAGGGCATTACTTTGTAACAGTAGGTGCCCCTGGGTGTTATGAACGCGGTTTTCTCTTGGTCAGGCTCATGCATTGGAATTTGATGGTAACCTCGGTAGGCATCGAGGAAACTCATCCTTTCATGCCCGGCAGTGGCGTCGATCAGCTGGTCTATCTTTGGGAGAGGAAAGCTGTCTTTGGGGCAGGCTTTATTCAGGTCGGTGAAGTCTACACAGACCCTCCAGCTTCCATCCTTCTTTTTGACCACAACTGTGTTGGCTAACCACACAGGGTAGTGGACTTCTCTAATGGCGTCAGCTTCCAGTAACTTGCTGACCTCCTTGGTCACAGCCTCTGCCTGTTAGGAACCCGATCTTCGAATCTTTTGGGCAACAGGTTTATGCTGAGGGTCCACATTCAGTTTATGGCTTATGACCTCCGGGCTGATGCCAGGCATTTCATATGGGGTCCAGGCGAAGACCTCTCTGTTTTGTAACAAGAAGTCGAGCATCCTGGCCCTTTCCTTATCAGCAAGTTGACTACCGAGCAGGAAGAACCTCTCCGGATCGCTGGGGTCGATTCCGACCTGGGTGAGGTCCTCGATGCTCTTCTGCTCGGGAGTCCGGCCCACAGCATCGAGCTCAGCCTCGAGCTCGGTCATGTGGACTCGTTGAGGCTCTGTCTCTCCGGGGACCACGGCCAAGAGGCATTCTTTGGCCATGTCTTGGTCGCCGTGGACTATGACGACTTCAAAGCTCCCGTCCTTGTTCTGTAAAGGGAACTTGAGCTTCTGGTGATGGGTCGAGGGAACAACCTTCATGCGATGAAGCCAGGTTCTTCCCATGATGGCATTGTACGGAGATTGTGCATCCACCACCAGGAAGTCTGCCGTCGTGGGGGCTCCTCCGACCTCGACCTTGAGGGAAATCTTCCCTTTGGGATATACCGTCTTGGAGCTGAATCCCACTAAGGGGGTGCGAGCTTCGAGCAGATCCTCTTCCTTCAGACCCATTCGTTTGAAGCAGTCGAAATAAAGGATTTCTGAGGAGCTCCCGGGGTCCACTAGGATCCTCTTGACGTCGAAGTTCTGCAACCTCATAGTCAAAAGAAGAGGATCATTGTGGGGTAGCTGAACCCCGGCCAAGTCTTTGTCTGAGAACCAAATCTTTGGTCTCTCTACGCGGGCCTTCTTCACAGAGGGACCGAGCTCGGCTGCCATCACATGCTTGCCGTGCTGGGCCCTTCTGGCGTCGGCACGCGTCTGATCGCTGCCTCTGGGAGCAGGGGCCAAGTGAATGACATTGATGGTCCCTATAGGCCCATCGCTGTCTCTGTCGTCGGGGTGGTGCTGCTGGGCTTGGTTTACCCGTCCCTCCTCTTTGATATGATCTCTGAGGTGCCCATCTTTCACAAGCCTTTCAAGGTGATTCTTGAAGGAGTAGCAATCCTCGGTTCTGTGTTCTCTATCTTTGTGGTAGGCGCAGAACTTGCTCTGATCCCGTGAGGCAGCGTCCCCTTTCATAGGCTGGGGCCATTTGAAGAAAGGCTGGGATTGGATTTTGCCCAGGAGTTTGTAAATGGGCTCCTTGAAGATGGTGTTTACGGCTTTGTGAGGGGCGCCACTCGGCCTCAGCTTTGCGCTGCCTCCCGAAGTGGGAGCTGAACGCGCTGCCGAGCTGGATGGTTCTCTACTTCGGTCCGCCTCCCTTTTAGCAAGCCTCTTGTTCCTCCTTGAAGGTCGGCCTTCTGAAGATCGGCCCTCGAAAGGTTGGCCCTCGAGGAGTGGGAGCCAAAGATGATGGCTCTCCCGAGCCCGGAGCTCATCTTCTTCCTGCTCTACATACTGGTTCACCCGGGCCATGAGTGCCTTCACTGAGTCCGCTGGGCGACGCGCCAACTTCTTCCGAAGCTCATTTCCGGGTAGCAAACCTTGTTGAAAGGCTGTGACGGCTACCTCGTCATTGGAATTCTCGATTACGCTATAGATGGTCCAGAACCTTTTGGCGAATCGAGTGATATTCTCTGTCGGCCTCATCTTGATAGAGATTAGGTCGGCGTCGGTCTTTGGGATGACCCGATGTGCTTGAAACTTCTCGACGAAGGAGTTTCGGAGCTGTCGCCAGCTCGAAACCGATCCCTCGGGGAGTGCACAGAACCACCGAAGCGAGAGATCACCTAAGCTGGAGGAGAAAACCTTGCAGTCGAGGTTGCCATCGCCGCTGAATACCGACATCTTCTGGGTGAAGTGTCGGAGGTGAGCTTCGGGGTCCGACGTCCCGTCATAAAGATTGAAGCGTGGGACGCTGAATTTATCAGGAAGAGGATGGTCTGTGATTTCCCGAGTAAACGGGGAGGTGCCGTGGATGTCGGCATGTTTGGTAACCAACCGACCTCTAGCGAGGCCGGCATGCTCCAGATTCTGCTGCACGGCCAGCTTAATCTGCTGATCAATATAAGCGGCCATGTCGGGGTTGGCACCGATCTCCCGCTTTTGCCTCTGGTACTGACGCTGGTCGGCGCTGGCATGAGTGTTACTCGAGCCTTCTTCCCGAGCTCGGGCACGTCTCTCATTTAGCTGCTCCCTTCGGTCTGGCTGACCTTCAGGGACCCGCCGAGCTTTCCGCTGAGGTGGGGGCGTGTGAGAGGCTTCGGGCAGGGGTCCGCCCTTGACCTCCAGCTGTTGCTGGAGCTGGAGTATCTGTGCCTTCTGTTCCTCAATGACGAGGTTCTGAGCCTTGATGGCTTCAGCTTGGGCTTCAGCATCGTCCTCTTGGGCCATGTCGTCGTCACCTTCATTACTGAGGTGGATATGGTCCTCCTCCATGTGGTCTTCGTGATGGGACCGAAGAGGCCGAGATTGCTCGGGAGCTCTACCTCGCTGGGACTGTTCCTGAGGAGGAACGTCCTTGCGGGGTGCTTGGGTGAAGACGACCTCCAGGCGTGGACGCTCCGCCTGGGAGGACGTCGTCCGGGCCCGTACTGCTACGGGACCGCTTCGAGGAGATGCTGGTACACCTCTCGACGATGAGTGTGTCACCGTGACAGGTGACCCTACGCTTCGAACAAGAGGATCCCCTTCCGCTGTTTTCGACTGAGGGTTGTGCGGTGTTCGCCTGACATCTCTTTGCTGTCTTGTCCCTGATGCCCCTGCCTGGTTCGTCACCAGTGGAGGCGGCGTGAGGGGCAAGAATATCTCTGGCTGGCCGGACATGGACGGTCCAACAACGCTCTTTCCCTTCTTAGCCTTAGGAGGCATGGCTATTGGGATGAAGGTATTGGTTTTGCAGGTCGTGGGTTTGAAGGTTCCCACAGACGGCGCCAATTGTAAGTGCCTAAATAATACGGACTTAGTTTAAGTGATGGAAGGGATTAGGAAAACTCTGTTTGATCGGAGAAGTCACCGACGGCCTGGATCCTGAAAACAGGGAAGAAAGAGCAGTCAGAGCCCGGGGCTGCTGTCAGCCAAAGGCACTCCGACGCCTGAGTTAGTGCAGTCACTGAACTAGGGTGAAGTGAGGGAGAAGATGTAGGTGAAATAAACAGGATGTAGACTGTATATTGCTTACCTTCTATGGGGCTCCCATGCAGGTATTTGTAGGAGAGAATAGAAGTTTCCATAGTGGAGGTAGGTGAGGATACTTGTCCCATCAGCCCACTCCTAAGATGGTAGGTGAGGATACTTGTCCCATCGGACGTCCCCTCAGCCCCCTCACATAAATGTGGAAGTGATAGGGAAGGTCCCTTATCAGCACTTGGTCACCTTCTGTCAGGGGGGTTTTGTCATGTAGCCGTCCCATCTCATAAATAGAGATTAAGACGAACATCCATCTCAGTCAAGTGGACCGAGATGGGAATTACCGAGACTAGGGGATGCAGGAGGTCGGTCATGGGTACCGAGTCGCTCAGGGCAGGGCCCGTAATGAACGAGGTCGGTAGGCAGACCGAATCAAACTCCAACTTGGCGACAGCTGGCACTCTTGCCGAACTGGAATAAATCAGGCCGGAGTAACCCCTAATTGGTAGTTTAGCGCCGGAGCAGGAGATTACCTCGGCATTACGTAAGCACTCCACACAAAGTATATATTAACAGTTGTAGAAATCGAGAATAACTTGCTAGTAGTTGTAAAAATTAAAAATAACTTTCGATTAAAATAATAGAAATAAAGTCAAAATCAGATCCATAATATTTCAGCTTCATATATTATAATAGATTGTATGATTGGAATCATTTGCAATTGACTCCGTGTCAATCTGATCACATATACACAGCAAGTATTAAACTGAGATTTGGCGAAGGCACGAGAAAGAGGGAAATATGGGCCCCGTGACCACTCATGTATAAGTCGTAATTCAAATGGGCACAAATGGATAGTTAAGGTACCCACGAGATACACGTTCCTCCCCCACAAGCTTTTTTAGCATTCTAACACATGCAAGGAGTGTTCAAATCCCGCGTTGCTTGCATGATTGATTCTCTGTCCGTCCTAGAAGAATTTATAAGCATATATACTAACTAACAAAATGAGCGTCTCTTTGGTGGAGGCCTTATCTATGAGATTGTAATTGGTTGGATTGGGGTTTGGCAGCTTTTTAGAGAGAGATTGATTGAGTGATTGTGTTATATTGGCCTTTCCTAGTACTGTTTTTTTAAATAGCCTTTCTTAATTGCTTTGATTGTAAGGAACGTTCATGTGAGTGTCTCTAATGATAACCACATATTTTATGATTTAGAGGTTATTTGCGTATTAACCAGTTTTGGAAACTTCTAATTATATTTTCTATTTTTAAATCTTGTTTGATAAATTAGAGCTCTTGCCTCTAAAAAAGATTAAGCCAAGGAGGGTGACTTTTTTTTTTTATAGAGATTTTTAGATAAAGTGATTGAGGTAGACGGTTCAAGATTTTCAAGTGTTTTGGAAGAAAACAAAACCTCATGAAATTAACAAGATGATGCAAGTGATATGTTTTATATTATAATTTGTAAAAGGTCGGCCCCAACCGCCATGTTTCCTAATTCTTTTAGAGGCAAAAGCTCTAATTTTGGAATAAGCTTTAATAATAGAAAATACAATTAGAGGTTACCAAATGCTTTAATATTTAAATAAACTCTAAATAGTAAAATAAGAACTTATTTTTAGAGTTTTCAAATGGTCCCTTAATGTTTTCTACCTTTTAACTATAAAAGATTAGATTAATAACAGTGTAATCCCTAGATTATTAATGCATGTTACTTAGAAATTTGATAGTGAGACTGTTTAGATTGAGCATAAGTATGAATGGATGTGATCAACCTAATACAAATTCTCAGAACATGAAGGATATATTGCATGGCTCTTCCACTCTAAAACACATAAGTGTTCCTAACTAGTTGAGTTATAGTCGGTGATAAAAAATTAAAACTGTTCATTTTGGCTATACCACCCCAATTTTTTTCCTAGATATTGGATGAGAAACTGTGTGGGTCTCTTTTTGAGCCCTAGAGCTGCACGTAACTGGGTCCATCTTCTGTCTCTGTCATTTATGCAGTATCATACATCAATAAGTAATCAAATACCAAGAGCAATGTGGATGGATGCAAATCCTCAATGTGTGAGAATTGTGATACATGTGAAAGTGTAGGGCCGGCGTACGTTTGAAGATAAATATTTAATTTTAACAAAGGAAAACTATGTGCAACTGAAACACGCATTAGGTTTGACCCTCTCCCACTCATCAATTCAAGTCAATGTGCTTCTTTTGGTGTAGGGTGTTTGTCTTCTTTCCCATTTGTTCAAGTTGTTAGCGCGGATTCAACAGTCACTTCCAAGATTCAATATACCAAATAAAGGTGAAGTAAAACAAACCAAAATAGCTTTCTTTCCTAACAGATTTAGAGAATAATTATCAAATAAATTAATTTTATGTAGCTAGGGTTATTTTATGGCTCTTTATGACCGATCAATTCAATCGCCTCACACTTACTAATTCCTGTAAATTGACACTCATCCCAATTTGACATTAATCTGAATTATGACAATTGAAATAGGTTTTGTAAAGAAAATATAATTTAATTAATTATTAAACTTTAAGAGTTCTAAACTTATGATTATGGTGATCTAAGTGATCATATGATTTTGTTGCAAAAATCATATTCATAACGAGACCTTTTAATCACAATATTCTCTCATGATTTATAGATATCTATCCCACAATGGTCTTAGAATTTTAACATACACACAACCCTTGAGAGCTATGCATAGCATAACTGCTACCCTCTTAAGTATTAGCAAGCATTTTTGGAGTGGAGTAAAATATATACGAGTTCAAACAGAAACAGGACTACACATCTTCATTTAACCAAATCGGGGCAAATGCCTGTTTTAGTGGTTAATTTAGATTCAATAAGGTGGTTCCTACCGTCGATTTAAGCCTCAATTAATGTACAGACGATCTAGATTGTGCCTAGGATTTTCCACATTGTTATGAATTGTTAATAATCTGGCTTACTAACGACTAAACTCGCAATTGTACAAAGGAAAGGTAAATATTTTATACGAATATGGGCATTCTATTTTCATTAAATACTGTTTTCATAATTGCAATGTGGCACAATTAGTTACAACCACCAATAGATTGATCATATAAAAACAGGACATGATTTGAGGCAGAAACAACAAAATAGTGACATTGAAAGATTCAAATTGAAAAGGCGGTATCAGGGGGCCCACTTAATTGCATGGAATTAAATGAATATGAATTCGCGGACGGTCACCCACTGCCAAGGACATATCAAAGACGTTAGGGTGGAGGACATAAATGTGACCTTCGCTTTTCTAAATTCTGAATTATCAAGGTGACGGGGTAATCATTACCCATCTCTTGATTCACTGTTGATCAAAAGGGACATTATTTTGTAGTCATAATTTTTATATTCTCATTGCTTCTCCAATTTTATACCACTCTTCTAAATAGAAGCCATTAAAACTTCATAAATTTAATTCTATGAAACAAATGGGCTTAGAGAATTGTGAGAGTTGTCTTAGGCCTGCCATTTATAGCATATTTGACTCCTTCTCAGTTCTCACCCACCCAACAATCAGGACTGGGAATTCTCTTAAAAAATATATCCCAAGCTCCCTGCATACTATAACAAGATGACTCCAAATTTGAAAATTCTAATTTGGATATAGAATCACATAAGTAGGGGATGAGATCATTATATCTGTTTTTCACCCTTTCTATTCGGTATGGTTGTTAGTTTGGTGAACATGCATACCTTGACTTGGTTCATCAGTGACTTCAACCTCCCACCAAGTCCACGGCTTCATTTCATCAAGTAAGAAATTATTTTTCTTTAACTTTTGAACCCACGGCTTCATTCCTTTCCCATTACTTTACTTTATTACACTGCGACAATTTTTTTTTTAATCCACGACGTCATGCATGTTCTTGTAGTAATGATAATAGCCAGAGTCATTTGCACCTCCTTTAAACAGCGTGTTAATGGGTGAGGTCACCGACCCATGTTGTAGTAGGTTTAAAACCGGTTCTAAATGAATGTGTATAACTCTAAGGGGTAGCTTAATTGGCTTAAGACCACAATTTACATTCCAAAGTTGTACGATTGAAACTGTACTTTTACACACTGTATATTGAGTGAGAACCGTTGGAAAAAATCTATTTTTAGAATCGTTATCGGTTTGTTTGTACATTGTGCCCCTCCAAGTCTCTTGTCGTTGCTATGATGTGGGCTTGTATCTACCAGCTTGTCGGATATTGTGCTTGTCGGATATTATTGGAAAAAATCTATATAGAATCATTATAGGTTTGTTTGTACATTGTGGCCCTCCTAGTCTCTTGTCGTTGCTATGATGTGGGCTCGTATCTACCATCTTGTCGGATATCGGATGAAACAATTGAAGGGCATGTGGTTTCCATGTGGAGACCTTAACACAAAACCTAATATTAACTACACTATAATAATGCAAATGGCTTGTGCACTAGCTACTTCATGCGGCATGAGAATTTGTCTCATCTAATAATTTAGGAATGAAAATAACAAATTAAATAAAAATTTAAATTAATAATAATAAAAAGAAAATTTTAGATAATCTAAAATTCATTAAATATGTAATTAATTAAAACAAATGCATGTTCCAATTTAACTCCTCAATTTCTTGCCATATTGGATTGGATGATATAGCAATGAAGGTCAAAGAAAAAAAAAAAAAAAAAAAGGCCAAGATCATAGATCATCATCTACTTATCCTAACAATAAAGGCTCTAGAGCATGCTATGTGAGAGAACTCAATGAAACTATAAAGCATCAATTGAGATTATCCAAACATCAAGTGTATAGATAGAGCATGAGAAATGAGAGAAATTAGCATAATTAAATCTAAAATCTAAAATCTACTAATCAATAAAAGCATAAGTAGGGAATTTAAACTAAAACATGTAATTAAACTAATTACATTATTTAGCTTTAAAAAGAGAGCCTAATTCCTTATTTTTAACATTAAAGTTTTGATATGTATGTTTTTAAGAACTTTGAGAATGACTACACAAAGGCATCCTTAGCAAAAAAATAAAGCACCGGTCATTGTTGATATTTAATATATAATAATAATAATAATAATTATTATTATTATTATTATTATTACAAGGATCTGAAAAAAAGAGAAACAAGGAAAGGTACCGTGACAAGGTCTTACAGAGACCCAGTCAAAGAAATCCAACATCTACCAAATCCACACATCAATACACAACCTAATGAGATTAAAACAACCGGTGGAGTTGCTAACATGGGTTTCCTTAGAAGTTAGAATTACGCATCTCATCCACACTTTATTACCCAAGTTTATTATTGAACTCCGCATGCAATCCACTAAACCAATAGAGAGAGAGACCACTAAACCGATAGATAGAGAAAAAAAATCCAATTGTATAAATTAGTATATATTGGTTGCTATCTAACAACTTGGTCCAAAAAGATCTGAGGTCATCAGAATAATTTGACACACATATGATGCACAATAATAAAAGAATCGACCAATGATCTTCTGCTAATAATTCCATGGAGAGAGTAGATTTCACGATCGAATCGAATGAAGAAGATGATAGTTGTCTGATCTTCAACTCACACATTTGACTCACACATTTGAGGCTGAACCTCTTCTCTCTTATTTTCAAGATGGAGGGAATTAAGGAACTATTGTTTTCATGTTTTCCCATTGTTTTAAAATAATTTTTCAAACACTATATCAGGGGGCGGACCTACATGTAGGCTTAGGCCATGGTCCCCCTTAAGTTTTTCAAATTTTATTTTTTATCACTAAATTTCTTGTAAGTTTTTATTTTGACCCCTAAATTGTTAAAATTTTCTTTTAATAATTTTCATTTGGCCCCCTAATTTCATTTTCTGGATCCACCCCTCACTATATCATCCATCTTGCATAAAGAAGAAAGGGGTACGATGAAAAAATTAAAATATCTTACTTATTATTACTCTCCTGTTTTTTCATGAAGGGGTCAACCTGTTTTCAATATGAGCTGTGCTACATGTCCCAACTCCAACTGGGGGGACCGAATGGGGACCGATCACATGGGGAGGAGGGGGGGGGGGGGGGGGGATTCGGGACAAGTGGACTTTCTCTTTTTTTTTTTTTTTTTTTCTCAAGTTTCAAAATATCTGGGGAGCTTGCAAACTTTTGGAGGGCTTCAGGTGTAGGTCCAACTCACCGTCCAACTAGAATCCAGCTCGGATCGGGCTGCAATTCGGGCAACCAATCGGTCTGGCTAGACTTATTGTACGTAAAAATGTGAATAGCTTAAATGTCAATATTTTCCCCTGAGTTTTACTCCTATAGAAAAACAAATATAAAAGTTCATGTAAGATTACTTTTATGTGATCATATTATAGCAATCCACTCTGATCAATATTTTTTTTTAAAAACAATGACTATTACATTGAGCTAAACTTATGTTGAAATGAAAAGTGTACAAATGACTTTTATTTATTTGAACGATTAAAATCTTAATAAGTGGGCCACTAGGAGTATCACTAAATTTCTTGGGACTGCAAAAATCAGATAATCAAGTCTCATTTAGCACGAGAACGGTCTCTTACCTTCGTAGTAGGAGGCGCCATTTCTCACCCGAGGGCTCCTTGCCACACCCGAGATCCCCTTTCCTCAACCGAGGGGTCTACCACTAGCGTGAGGTCATAGGCCTATTAGCTGGGGTAATAAAAAAAATAAAAATAAAAGAAAAGAGAAAACTTGAATGTTTGCCCAACCTTATGCTCCTAGGTCGGTGGAAGAAACTGAAAAAAAGAATAAAAGAAAAAAAAAAAAAACCCTTGAATCCTCGAGGTCGTTATGCGTGGAAGCCATCTTAGCCAGCCTTTCACGTGCCTGACCCATTGTAGACTACATTTGAAAATGTTGAACTCTTTCGAACAACTCAATCTGTGATAGATTTCTTGTGGTTGTTGTAGATGGCCCTTGATAATTAGGTACCAATGGCTCCTTGTAATCATCAGTGCAACCAACCAATACTAAATTAATGCCTTAACATCCCAAGATTTGATCAAGTGAACACAAAAGGACAACTTATTTTAGAGCAGGGGGTGTTAGTTTGCCTATAGAGTTATACATAGGAATTAAATACATTTGAGATTCATGTCATTAGTAATTAAAAGTGAAGATCATAAGCAGAAATACAACCATTAAGGGCTTATTTGAGTAGTCTACTGATAACTGATGATTCGGTGGATTTTATTTTCCGAATTCACCTCCCCGCCCCTAGAAAAGGCTTTTTCAAGGAATCTTAGAAAATTCAGCTCATTTTTATACTTTTCCTTGTGGGAAAGTGGCCACACCAATCATGGAAAGTTTCCGCTGTGTAAAAGTAGCCAGATTTTCTACAGCTTTCCTTCTAAAAGCCGGCCATACAAATGTGCCCTAAATGACCTCCCCTTTTATGGTGAATGTTCTACATAATAGTTATAGTTTTGTAATGGTGAATGTTGATATGTGGAGCCATGTTTTTATCTTATGGATAGTGATTATGTGTATCCAATTGATTTTTTTCATTTTGTTGTTAATTAAGTGTTTATGGTGCCATTGTGAAATAAAACATCAGCTCAATATTTGTTGTGATGCTAATATCGAGGAATATACACTGATTTTCAATTTTAAGTCATACAGGGAAAAAAAATTATTAGTCGATAACGACTATATCGACTAATTATTCGTCAATGTTGACTAATATATAGTCAATTTCGACAAATAAGCACTAATAGGAAAAACTCAGGTCATATAGATAAAAAGATATATTAGTCGATATTGACTAATTAATCGTTGATGACGACTAATAGTTGATCGATATCAATGAAAAAGCACTGATAGGAAGAACTCATGTCATACATGTAATAAGAAGATTCGTTGATATTGATTAATTATTCATCAATGTTGACTAAAACTCATCAATATTGATTATGAAACACTGATATGAATTTAGGTGACATGAGATCTTAGAATATTCATTGATAGCAACTAATAATAATTCTGCTTAGATTACATATTTTTATTTTTAATTCATCTCAGGGCAAAAAACAAAGAACCTCATGAGTTGCAACTGACTGGTTTTATTTGATCACTGATTTTGTATCCTTTATACCATACTAGACCATAATTTCTTAATTGAGAAAAATATTCAATTGATAATTTCTTAAAGAACCTGATGAGTTGCTGAACTTATCATTCACATTCAAGATGAGTAAAAGATCAAGATGAGAAAGGAGTCACAGCCATTTCAATCATGAGCAAAAACCAACCTGGCTAATTAATTTCAGAGATCAATTGCCTGGGTAACTCACTCCAAAACTTCCAAAACCCCAAATGACGCATGAAAAAAGTCCTCAACCCCCACTTCAAATTTACATCTGGGATTAAAAAAGATAAACCATCCCCATTAACAACCATCCCTAATTCTGTACATATCATTAACAACCATCCTACATTGAAATGCATTATCGAGGTGAAAAAAAAAAAAAAGGAACCCATTCACAAATGGTGGAGCCATCATGCACCATCATTTATCAACCTGAAACGATTTTCACCTAGTAGTAGATCAATACTATGCTCATGTAGTCTAGCTCGTGGAACCCACTTACACCATGTATTCATATCAATCAAGCTAAGATCGATGGAAAAGTTTCTTCATGGATAAGGGCCATGTAAAAAATAGCCACATCAATTGATTTAACGCGTTAAAGTTTAATGTCCTTTTAATTATAGATGACTTAATTCAATGATGAGTATTGATTCGAAGAGCATATAATTGGACATGGTGCTATATCATTGGAAAATAAGAGTATGAAAGGAGCATCATTGATCAACAGTAGACCGGCCCGTCTGGATGAAGTGTGAACACAGTACTGCAAATCGAATAAAATTATCCTTAATCTTTAATATATCGAGTTTATAATTGAGCCCCTACAATGAATTCATAGTCCAGACCACAGATTTTCACTTCCAACAGAAATAACGTATTTCTAATGCCTTCACAGATCACATGGGACATCCAATATGTCATTAGCAAGTACTTACCCAAATATATAATTCCATTAATCTCTCTCTTTCTGTTGTTCTATAGAGTACTATTGAACATGCGATCAAGACAAATTCCCTCATGACTTTGACCACCCAACCATTTACAACACAATCCCAGGTAGTAAAGTTGGTGAAAGACCCCACCCATTCAAAACCCCAAAACAATATTCATACTAACACAATAACCCATGCTTGGCACGGGAATATTCGCCAAGAACTAAAAGGTATATATAGTGATTTATTAAGAAAAACTCAAATTACACAAAATCAATCTTCACTACTTCTAAAAATGATGATTTGGTGATTATAATAGGGATAGAAATGAAGTTACGTGAAAAATGGTAAGAATAGGTGGTTCAATGAGGAAAATGAGTGGTTACATACTGGAAGTAAAGAGTGGTTACATATTATAACTGGGGAGGTCAAAATAACAACTCCTGGTCAAAATCACCTAAAAACCTTTCGGCGTATGATTGCCGCCCCACCCCCCCCCAAGGGCCCCACCCCACCTTCAAGCAACCTTCTTTTCCACCACCCTAACTGTTTAAACCCCGCCTTCTATTCATTACTACTCATCAAACTCTCCTCTTCCTTCTCCAACCACTCCCTTCCATCTCCTCCCCAACAAAACCTCCAGTACTCATCCTCAAAACCACCGATCCGCTCCCCCAAATGGGCAGTCTCAACGCTGATGTTCTTGAGAACAGTCTGGGATGTGGCCTCACCCCCTTGGACCCAGAAGAATTCAGGAAGCACGGCCACATGGTCATCGACTTCCTCGCCGACTACTACAGGGACATCGAGAAATACCCCGTTCGCAGCCAAGTCGAACCCGGCTACCTCAAAAAAAGCCTCCCAGACACCGCCCCTTACAGCCCTGAGCCTATGGAAACCATCATGAAAGACATACAGAACCACATAGTTCCAGGGCTCACTCACTGGCAGAGCCCCAACTACTTCGCATACTTCCCGTCGAGCGGCAGCACTGCCGGGTTCCTCGGCGAGATGCTCAGCACCGGCTTCAACGTCGTCGGCTTCAATTGGATGTCATCGCCTGCTGCCACCGAGCTCGAGACCATTGTCATGGATTGGCTGGGCAAAATGCTCAAGCTCCCCAACTCCTTCCTCTTCTCCGGCAACGGCGGTGGGATCCTCCAAGGCACCACCTGCGAGGCCATCCTCTGCACCCTCACGGCGGCGAGAGAGCGGAAGCTTAACGATATTGGGAGGGAGAATATAGGCCGACTCGTCGTCTATGGCTCCGACCAGACCCACTGCGCTCTCCAGAAGGCAGCGCAGATCGCCGGCATCAACCCATCCAACTTCCGGGCTGTCACGACTTCGAAGAAGACCAACTTCGGGCTGTCACCGGAGTCGCTGAGAACTGCCATAGCCAAAGACCTCGAGTCAGGGCTAGTCCCACTTTTCTTGTGTGCCACTGTGGGGACCACTTCATCCACAGCCGTCGATCCGATAGGCCCACTCTGCGATGTGGCCAAAGAATATGGATTGTGGGTCCACATAGACGCTGCATATGCAGGGAGTGCTTGCATTTGCCCGGAGTTTAGGCACTTCATAGATGGTGTGGAAAGTGCAGACTCATTCAGCTTTAATGCACACAAGTGGTTCTTTACCACCTTGGACTGCTGTTGCCTCTGGGTCAAAGACCCAAGTGCCCTGGTCAAAGCCCTCTCCACCAACCCTGAGTTCTTGAGGAACAAGGCCACCGAGTCAAAGCAGGTAGTTGACTACAAGGATTGGCAGATTGCTCTAAGCCGGCGTTTCCGATCCATGAAGCTGTGGATGGTCTTACGTACTTATGGTGTGGCCAACCTACGTAACTTTTTAAGGGCCCATGTCAAGATGGCTAAGCATTTCGAAGGGCTTGTGGCTATGGACACGAGGTTTGAGATTGTGGTGCCAACGAACTTTGCCATGGTCTGCTTCCGGCTATTGCCCCCGGCAGATGATGGCGAGAATGGTTCCGTCGATGACCGGGCCAACGAGCTCAACCGGAAGTTGCTTGAGGGCATCAACTTGTCTGGTCAGATCTACATGACTCATGCAGTGGTGGGTGGCACCTACATGATAAGGTTTGTTGTTGGTGCAACACTTACAGAGGATAGTCATGTGAACCATGCATGGAAAGTGGTGAAGGAACATGCCGACTCTTTGCTGAATTCTACTGCTAATGGACACATTTGAGAGAGAGATCTTCTTTATTTTTGTTCAAAGTGTAATAAGCCTTGTTGTTCTATAACCAACTTCTAAATAAATCTTGTGTCATTATATATCGACCTTTTCCTCTACCAATACTGATATTTTGCGGCATTGATTTCAGAGGTGGATTCCACTGTGTTGGATTCACATGGCTGGGTTTCGATGAATTCTCTAGGCGTGATCTGTTAGTACTTTCCTGTCTGTGTGAAACATTGAATAGAGTGGACTCGATTCCCGCCAGCCATAGCTTGGTTGTACCCAAGGACAGACAAGGAAAGGTATCGTGACTCTGTCTTTCACGGACCCAGAAAGAAATCCAACTTCTATCTAATCCACGCATAATGAGTTTACTTCAAGAAAACGACTATATATGTGCCCGTGTGGTAAGTCTAGTTTTGACCTTAGCATGTTTGGTAACTGTTACGTCTCATCCCGAATTAATAAAAATTAATTCTAATTAATTGAGATTAATGTCGATTAAGTGTGATTAATTAAGATAAATTTGAGTAAAGGATAAAATGAATCAAATTAGTCACACTTGACTGAATTAAGTATAATGGAATGAGATTGAAGGAGATTAGCTTAGTATAGTTGAAATTATAACCAAATTAGTGAAATTAAGGATTTTTTCGTAAAATTGGATTTAGACGTATTTCATCGAATACGGTAAACTTTGATGTCAACATGTGTATTTCGATGAGTACAACAACTTTCATAATACATTCGTTTTCATTTGACTTCAAATGAAGCAAGTGAGTCTTAATTTGACTCAAACTTGAAATATGTATAGTATTTGGGGGCTGAATGTAAACTTCAGTTTATAAAGATGGTGAATCACCCATCTTAGTCGGTTGAAACTTTTCTTCAGCTAAAAACACCAAGAGAGGGAGTGCTTAAGTCTTTATTCTTCTTGTATTCTCTCTCAAGTGCTTGAAAAAGGATAGTTGCAAGTGATTGTGGAAGAAAACTTGTGAAAATCATCTTTCCCATCATCTTTTTCAAAGGTCTTTGGAGTTTAAGTTGTGGGAAACTTCAATTCTTGCTGTGATACTCTTCAAGGTAAGGGTTAAGTGATTTTATAGACTTTTTGAGTTGTGATTAGTTGAGTTGTAAAGATTTTGTGCAAACAATTCAAAGGAGATTTGTTTTGGGTTTGTGCTTGATGTTAGGGTTTTGAAATTGGGACATTTGTCTCAAGTTGAGCTCAAGACAAAGGGGTTTTGTGTTTAACTCATCTATAAGGCAAGTATAACCATGATTTGTGTTTATATGTTACTAGAAATGATGTTTCTTGAGTTTTGTTGAGTTTGGTTTCAATTTTAGATTTTGATTGAAATTGTAGAATGATTGAATGGATTGTTGAATGGGTTTTGTGATAAATAAAAGTGTGATTTTGATGTTTATGGAGGTGGATATTGATGGGGGAACATGAGGTTCCGTGTATTGTGCAAGTTGGGAATGAATGGGAGTGCAAATGGCTTCAAAAAGTAGCATCAGGCTGCTGTTTTGGAGACCAAACAGCAAGGGGTCTCGCTATAGCGAGCTGGCTCAGTGGGCCCAACAATGGCAACTTTAAAATGCCATAACTTTTGAACCGTAGGTCGAAATTTGGACTTCTACATATAGTTGGAAAGCTTTTGGAACGTTGAATCTAATGGTCTACATATCCTAGTGATCGTAGGACTCAGGTTGAGGCCAGTGAAAACTGTGGTTCGAATGTTTGGTTGGTGAGCACTAATAGAATATTAAATTAGTCCAATGACTAATGTTAATATAAATAAGAGATTTAAAGCAATGAAGGTTTTTTTTTTTCTAAAGTGATATTCTTGGATTTAGATTCAAGATGAATTTAAGATGGAAGTTGTAATTCGATGATGAAAAGTAGCTTTTAAAGCTAGCCGATCCCACGTTGATTAGTTAAATGAAACTAATCAGATTTTAGAATTTAATTCTGAGGTAAGGAGAAGAACCTATTGATTAACTCAAGGCTACTAATATTGTCTTACCTCCATGGGTGTTAACTAAGAGACTTTAATGTACAAATACACATAAATTGTGATGTCCATCGAAAATAACACATACATTAAATGTCTGTAGGTTACACCTAAATGGTTGATATTGTTTAATTGAATTGTTTATTGAGTCTGGCACTACATAGTGATTTTTATAAGCTCATTAGAGCTGATACTGCTACAGCAGATTATTTGGGAGTGTTCCGCAACTCCGTGTTGATGTCAGATGTCCTTGGCCCGGGCACTGATAAATCCCACAATATATGATTCCTTCCGTGTGGAAAATGTGTTTCCTTCCTTTTTAGGAATATGTGATTTGAAATGAAATGCTATTGTAGATTGGCAAATGTTAAAGACTCTTATTGATTTGAATTAAATGGTAATGGTATTAGTCTAACATTAAATTAGACCGATTAAATGTGTATTTAGCATGTTGAATCATGTATTAGTTTATACATTACTGAATTGTCAAATTCATAGTGTTATTGATAGCATTACAGGCACAGCTGCCCATGCTGGTCCTTCTGAGGCCACAGCACTAGCGAAGACGACCGATCAGGTTTCTCTAGGAGGATTAGTTGAGTGGAAGTGAAACAATATAATATGAATGTGATATTGAATAGGAAACTTAAAAGGAAACTTTTGATAAGGGAAGTAGTCAATGAATGTTTCATACTTTTAATCCTTGCATTGTAATTAAATATGCAAGTGATTAGTTTTGTACATGATGTAAATAAGTTTTGTTTTATACATGAGCAATGTATATGTTTATATGTTCTGCATAATGTGTTAAATGATATCCCTTGTGAATTTTATGTGATTGAAGTTTACGGGAGTAAGTATGCGATGTGATCTGTAATAAATTGACCTCCTTATAACAGTTGCCTCTCCATGAACTCATTCCAATCAGAGAGTAAAAGACCTTTTTTAAAAATAAAAATAAAAAGTCACTTTTGTAGGCTCAGTACCCATATAAATGCTATCATGAATGAGTTCTACCGAAAACGTCAAGTTAACCACACTTATTCACTATATTAAATCTATGGCTTTTTTGGAGCAGAAGAACTTTTGGCTTGATATCTACCAGTACCTGGTACCTAACTGACCATTTCCCCTCCCATGTGATCAAACCAAAGTAAGATCATCTTAATGTCCTCTCTCTCTCTCTCTCTCTCTCTCTCTCTCTCTCTCTCTCTCTCTCTATGTGTGTGTGTGTGTCCATCCAAGGTAATAATACAAATTGGACACATACTTATGAAAAAGTTGTTTGAGCTTTCGCTGCACATTTCCATCTTCAATTTGATTACTTGAAATAGATAGATGATTTCTTGTTAAAAGCCATTAAGTTTTAAGGCCATTAAATAATCTAATGGAAATGATTTTTTCCATGAATAGTGATGAGTCTGGCTCAAGTGGCCCAGTCCGTAATGAGCCAAGCCTTATATTTATGAAGATCCGTTGGGTCCATTGAGGTCCAGGCCCAGATCCATGTGGCCTGGCCACGTCAAGGCAACCCACTTCGCTTCGGAAGCAGTCAGGCCACGTCTCGCTTTTACCAAGTCCTGCGGAGAATATCCCAACTGCCTCGCCAATCGAGGACACCTCGAAGGCTCCTCGTGAACGGCGCTGTAAAGTTGTCCCCATCTGTTAGGGGAAGACTATAAATTAAAGAGCCTCTCGATACTGGAGGAAAAAAGCAAGAATCTCTCTTCTACTCTCTCTCCAAAGTTTGTAATCTCTGAAATACTTGGGAATTAATACATCCGGCGATCTCAGCCTTTCCGAAAGTGGACGTAAGTCACACTGATCGAACCACTATAAATCTCTCTCTCATCTTAATTACTGCATTTATTACCTATTAATTGACCGGTGGTGTGCGAGTCATTTTTTGCATCATCAGTTTGGCGCCGTCTGTGGGAAACGACTAAAGTTCTCACTTCAGAATCCTTCTCTTTTCAAAATTATGGTGATCACTACTAGATCTACAAGACAACTAGAGGATAATCCCTCGTGAGAAGGCGAAGGTGATCCTCCACCGACTAATCCTGCCCCAAATGCTCATGCTCCAACTCCTCAGCAAATGTTGGATACCATGCAGCAGCTGGTGACCCAAAACTAGCAGATTTTACAGCTCATGCTCGTAACAGGACATGGAGCAAGGCAGGGCCAGGGAGGAGCATTTGGAGGAATACCACAGGGAACACCGCGCCCGGGGCATCCAAGAGCTCCACGCCGCGGAGCTCCTCCCCCGGGCGCCCATCCCTTGGGCGCCCAAGGAGTTCACCTGGCCGCCCATGGGCCTCATCCCCTAGGCGCCCATCCCCATGGCGCCCAAGGAGTTAACCTGGGCGCCCATGGGCCTCATCCCCTAGGCGTCCATCAGGGTGGTGCCTATGAAAAAGGACCTCCTTCTCCAGGTGGAGCCCAATTTGGAGGACTCCCACCTCCGGGGGAAGCTAATCACGGAGGACTTCCACCTCCTCTCTCTACTTCTGATGGGGAGTGTTGACACCAAAAATGTCACTTTGCCTCTTCAACATCAAGAAGGCTGCATGAAGTCGCAACCTGCCATAAATAGACAATGCAATTTCTCCAAAAAATCAAATCTTGTCAGAATCAAACAAAAACTGCAAGATCCTTCAAGATAGCCAAGAGAAGAGTACACATGAAGTTTCGGGCCATTTCGACAACATTTGGCCTAACTTCACTTCTCCGACAGCTAAAATGGCGCTCCCGGCGGCGACATCATCGGAGACGTCAAAACTTCGATCAGAGCCTACGGATGACTCCAGCATGTCTCAAAAGGGCTCCATGCCAAATTTCAAGTCAAACCGACAACGTTTGACCCTCCATCAATGCTCGAGCAGCAAAATCAAGCCTCCCGGCGGCGGAAACCACCGGAGCCTTCGCTCATCAAACCAAGTGCATGAGTGGCTTCAACATGCTTCCAAAAGGCTGCACGTCAAATTTCAGGTCATTCCGAAAACGTTTGACCAGGTTTCGATGCTCCGAGAGAAAATCAAGCCTACCGGCGGCAGAGCAACCCGGGACCATGACATCCAAAACGGAGCCCATGGAACGTCTCAAAATGACTCCAATAGGCTCCCCGTCAAATTTCAGGTCAATCGGACATCGTTTGACCGCACATCAAAGCTCGGCATTTTCCCCGCAGCAAAATCAAGTGAAGCATCGACGGGACCCCAAACGGCTTCAAAACTCAAACAAAAGCCTATGGTTGGTCTTATTTATTGCTCAGGAGGCTTCACCTCAAATTTCAGGTCATTCCGACATCGTTTGACCAAGTTTCGACTTCTGGCGGAAAATCAGCAGCTCTACGCGACAAAGTCTTCGGCTTTCCCGGAAAATTAGAAACTTTGCACTCTAAAAATGCAAGGATTCTCATCAAGTTTTCTACAGGGAAATCAAGCCAATAAATGAGAAGAAATGTCAAGAAAAATACAGAAGAAAACGGCGACGAAAAAGACCTCAAAACGACCGCAAAACGGGCTCCGAAGGGGAAAAATCCCCCAGGGTCGCAGACCCCTGCGACCATGGCCCATGGTCGCAGGCCCCTGCGACCATGGCCCATGGTCGCCGGTCCATGGTCGCCGGCGACCATGGCCCATGGTCGCCGGCGACCATGGAGGTCCGGGTCACCGGATTTTCTGCCGGTGACCCGTTTTTCCGTCTTTTTTCGCGTTTCGCGCACTTTGGCCCCTGTGGTTTCCTGAAAATGTGATTTTTAGTGCTTGAAATTGACTCATATCCGACGACATCCGTCAAAATCACGGGTCAACCTCCAAAAGCATAAAATCATCAGTGATCGCTCCAAGATCGCCAACCGGCTGACCAAGAAAGTGCACTTTCTGTCCGACCGATCGTGAAATCGACAAGACAGATGTCACCGGCCCGCTCTTAGCTATCAATGTCTGAAGTTACATGTTCATCCGATGTCGATCAGCATGTAGATCCATCGATGATCATCGCCAGAAGAATTCCAGAAGACACGGCATGGCCCGCGACTCTTCGACTGCTCGGCGACCAATTAATGTGGTTAATTGATTAGCTTTATTGCAGTCATTAATTCATTTCTTTGGACGGCCCAATCAGAAGCAAGCATTTGGGAGTTACAAGTCAATTGATTCATGGCATTTAAACCATGAAACTCCTCCCATTATGGTAATTAAGGTGATTAAAAGCCCTTAATCTCCATCGGCCAATCAGATTCAAGGAAAAAGGAGTTACAAAATCAAGAAATAAATCTTGTAACTCCTCCCATTAGAGCCATTAAGGCTCATAAACCCTCCTAAATGGCTACCAAAAGCCTATAAATAGGAGAGCATTCCATTGAAATGGAGATCGGAAAAAGATCGGGAAGAGATCGAAAAAAGATCGGAAAAAAGAGGAGAAAATCAGAAGATCAGAAAAAAAGGGATCAGAAAGAATCCAGAGAAAGAAAAAAGAGAGAAAACTCTGCTGAAGTTCTGCACCGGCCACCACTACAAGGTGACAAAAGTCCCTTGGGGGGCACCCCCCCCAAGGTCCTTGCCTTCTCCTGCTGCCTCCAATGGCTTAGACGTGGCTTTTCAGCCCGTCTACTTAGCTTTTTATTGGACATAGGACCTTCTCGTGGTCTTTGTCCTCTAAAAATCTGAGGTTATAGCCAAGCCAAGCGAATCAAGAGCATCTTCTGTTCTCATCTGCATGGATGATGGCGAAGCCCATACATGGCTTGCGACCGTCAATCTGAACGAGTCCCCCACAATCTCCTGAAAAGTTAGATCTTCCTTTTCTTGCTTTTCATTGTAGTTTGTATTTTTCTAAAAGAGACAAAAATCACAACTCTTGTCTTTCATTATTGATGAGAATTGTAAATCGGCTATAAACGCCAAAATCGGCTATAAATGCCAAACAAAATCGCCTTTCACGGCAAACCAAGAAAATGTCTCTTTTCTTAAATATTTGTGCAATGGAAAACTTGAAAGAAGTTGATTTCCTTTTTACTTGCGAAGGTTGATCTCCGGATTACCACTTGCAATTCCAAGTAAAATAGAAAATCTGGCACACCCACACAAAAGAAATGTTGATGCACGCTTCAGGGCCCGCCAGGGCGCGAAAGGGCCGGACCCGACGGACTCCCACGTTCCGCCGACCCCGGTAGCCGCCCCAGCGGGCGCCTCGGAGCGCGTTCCATCAAGCTGGCACACCCGGTGGGACTCGTTCATTTGAGAACACGGTGCTCGGAAATGAAATATTTGCATATCATACTTTTTGCTTTATGCTTATACTTCTTTTCCGGATTCCTTGGCTACTTTCTAGCTGGTAGCCTATGTTGGATTTTGCATCCTAAAAAAAATGAGATGGGATTTTTTGGAAATTTCTATTTCTTTGAGTTTGTTTCCATTCTTTCTCTTTTCAAAAAACAAAAATCAGTTTTCTTAGTTTGAATTCAAAATTGAGAAACTTTGATCCTATCCTATCGTTCTTTGGCGCTTGCAGAAATGTTGAGCCCGTTCGACTAAGGTTTTGGACCATCGTTTCTCTTCGATGAGTTCATTAGAGATTTCAAAAAAAAAAATATTAAAAAAAAATAAAAATAAAAAAAATCAGTTTTCTTAGTTTGAATTCAAAATTGAGAAACTTTGATCCTATCCTATCGTTCTTTGGCGCTTGCAGAAATGTTGAGCCCGTTCGACTAAGGTTTTGGACCATCGTTTCTCTTCGATGAGTTCATTAGAGATTTCAAAAAAAAAAAATATTAAAAAAAAATAAAAATAAAAAAAAATCAGTTTTCTTAGTTTGAATTCAAAATTGAGAAACTTTGATCCTATCCTATCGTTCTTTGGTGCTTGCAGAAATGTTGAGCCCGTTCGACTAAGGTTTTGGGCCATCGTTTCTCTTCGATGAGTTCATTAGAGATTTCAAAAAAAAAAAATATTAAAAAAAAATAAAATAAAAAAAAATTAGTTTTCTTAGTTTGGATTCAAAATTGAGAAACTTTGTTCCTATCCTATCGTTCTTTGGTGCTTGCAGAAATGTTGAGCCCGTTCGACTAAGGTTTTGGGCCATCGTTTCTCTTCGATGAGTCTATTTGGGATTTTTATAAAAAAAAAGGGACATAGACCACTAAGGTTAAACCAATTGCGTTCTTTGATCACGATTGATTCAAGAAAAGCCTTGTCCAGAGTGTGGAGACAGCTTGACTGTTCTAGGCAAGGGTCCTCCAAACGGGTTCATTAAGTAATCCTACCCTTACCTGGGGGCAATTCTATCAATTGAGGTTTCATAAGACCGGGTTAGGAGGCCTATGTGTACTCTCTCGTCTTTAAATCTTAAAAATAAAAAAAAAAATCAAAATAAAAAAAAAAGATTTTCAAAAAAAAAATCTTAAAAAAAAAAAAAAAAAATCAAAATAAAAAAAAAATAAAAAATAAAAAATAAAAAAAAAGGATTTTCAAAAAAAATCTTAAACAAAAAAAAAAGATTTTTTTAAAAAAAAAAAAAAATGAAAATCTTAAAAAAAAATCTTCAAAAAAAAACTCTCGTCATTTTAGATTCAGATCCGAGAAATTGTGGTTCCTTCCCTTCTGGGTACTGGTGCTCGCGGAAATCGCTGAGCCCGTATTCGGATCGGAATACCATCTGCTCTCTTTGATGAATCCAATCTTGACATTTCAAAAAAAAAAAGAGAATCCCATCTCGTGGATGCGATCTCCAACATTTGTGCATAGCAATACTGGTACGCCCTTTCAGGGTCTACTGTATCTGTGACCGGCACATTTGTAACTCCTACCTTATATTCTTCTTATTTCGAGCAAGCCCTGCTTCTCGATAAGTCGAATTTAGGTTTACAATTGCTTCTAGCAGTCACTGGAACGCTCATTCTGGGCTCACCATACTTGCTGTCAGAACAATTGTACCCTCTATGGCTTTTTGCCTTCCTCATATTGCTTGGGTTATGTCCCTTGAGCGATTTGAAAAGACAAAAGCATAGGAATTCCCATTTATGATCATTATATTCTTGTGATTACTAATGGATGTGGTCTTGTTTCAGAACTTTTTCGAAACTAACAATGGCAGCCTTAACCATTATCTTCGATGAGAACAAGCACCAACTCATGCTTCAACAGAAGCAAAGCACGCGCACCCATAAGCGCCCTGCCAGCTGCCGAAGCATCAACTCCCTCGGCAACTCTCTGAACTCCGGGTCGACCTCGACTCCCCGGACCATCGTCTTCGGGACACTGGGACCATTCCCACTTCCCGAAGAACAAGCTGCGCCTGCTAAAAAGCAGAAGATCGCCTCTCAACGTGTCACTCCCGTGACACCAAAGGCGAGCGCCCAAAAGCCCGAAGCCCGCGGCACCCCCGCGAAGCCTCGACCAACAAACAACCAGGTCTATCCCAAGACTTGGTCTCCAAGACCTTCCCCAAAACAAAGGAGGTCTCAAACATCCACCAAGCCAGCATACCTGGCCCCACTCAAAGAAAACCAGTTCTACCCTCTTGCCTACATGAAAGAGGAGAGACCCATCTCCAACTTGACTCCCAAGTCAACCCAGCATGAGCCGGCTTGTTCCTACAGGCCCAAAATTAGATCATGCATCACCAGGCCTCTACAAGCACCTGCTAAGGCCTACACTCCTTCAGTTCGACCCTTCATCTCTACAGGGGCCGAACTCGAAAGGTTCAAAGCTTCGCTGCAACAGGCAAAGGACCGGGTCCGGATCCTGTCCTTGCCTAGCTACAAAGAAGACAGGCTCGGCTGCTGCGCCCGAGGGAGCACATCCTTCATCGTCAGAGCCCAGCCAGAGCTGACTGAAGCTCAAATCGCTCGTCGAGCACGCCGCCGTGCGTCATATCGACAAAAGAGACTAGAGAAGCAACGGACCCAGCCTCCTACACTTCAAGTCTCCCACAAATGGGTCGAAAAAGAAAGACCCGACCAAGTTGCTGCCGTCCATATGGTTGGAAAAACCAAAAGACGCCAAAAGTCAGCATCAAAAATCCATGTCCGACGTCCGGTGACCCGTAGCGTCACCGGGACACGAAGACATCCCGAAGAATCTCCTGCCCCTTCAAGCCAAGGACGGGAGAGTAATCCTTCATCAAGCTCTTCATCAAAAAGAATGAGCCCCAGCTCGGTCACCAGGACGATTTCTTCGTTCGAATCCCGAGGGATGAACGTCTTGGCTACAAGTTCTGAGCCACCACCTCAGAATCCACCTCGAGATGATGCTCTCACACGCATCCAGCAGTTGGAACAAGGCCAGCAGAGGATTGAAACTCTGATGGAAAACATTCTCCTTGTCGTCCAAAATCAGGTGAACAATGAGCCTCCTCCGAATCATAACAATAACGAGGAGAATTGTGAAGAAAATGAGTCACGCGCCCTTACCAAAAAGGACGTAGACAGTATCCTCGCCAAAGCTAAAGAAGAGGATATACTCAAAGAGCATGGGATCAAGCCACCATATCCTTTATGGATGGACTCGGTCCCGTTCCCCACAAAATTCAAACATCCTACTCTCCAAACATATACGGGGAAAGGATCGGCCAGACAGCACGTCATCCACTTCAAGATCTTGACGGGAGCTATCGCGGATCAAGATGCACTCAAGATTCGCCTCTTTGCAAGTACCCTAAAAGGTACGGCCTTCGATTGGTACTCCACTCTGCCGGAGAACTCCATTCAGAACTGGGCTATGCTGGAGACACGCTTCCTGACCCACTTCCAAGGTGAGGATCATCCTGTTACTATGGCTCAGCTCTGCAGCCTAAAACAGGGAGAGAATGAGTCAACTTATGACTTCATTCACAAGTGGAAAGCAATGGCGTACAAATGCTCAGATGTACTGCCACAAGCGTCGCTAGTTGACATCTGCCGAAACAACATGAGAGCTAAAATCCGCTCCATGATCATCGGCAACAAATCAAAGAACCTGGGGGAGCTCCTCGAAGCTTCCATGGAAGCTGAAACGGTGATCAAAGACCTCAACAGTCAGAAATCATCAAAGAAAGAGCCGACTGCTGTTGCAACCTCTAAACCAAAGAAGAAAGAGGTCCTCAATGTGCAAACCAAGTCAGCTCCTCAGCAGCCAAAGAAAGCTGAAAACAAAACTGCAGGTAAAAGGCCTGAACTCTCCGATGCCTTCAAAGAGCGAATAGAAAAGAAATATCCGTTCGATGAAGACGTCGAAGAAATCTTTGAGGCTCTCCTAGCAAATGGCAAACTCATTTTGCCAGAGCCCAAAAGACCTGGAGATGTTGGCAAAACCAATGATCCTCGGTACTGTCCATACCACCAGATGGTTTCGCATCCTCTCAATCAATGCTTTGTTATGAGAGAGAAGATAAACGAGATGTGGAAAAACGGAGTCATCACCTTTGATAAAAACTATGGCCCCGCCTCCGTCAACATGGTGTCACGTGGACAAACACCAAAATCACCGAAGAAGAAGATCACTACTTCCTTCAATGTGATAAAAAGAATTCAAACGTCCGAAGTGTTGGTTCCTTTCCCGACACCAGACGGACAACCTATATGGGTACATCCCGATCTCCTGGAAGATGAAAATTGGGAGATCGTCAAAACAAAGCCAACAGCTCAACAGCGAAGGCAGGCTAGGAAACATCTCCTCAGGCTCAAACGGCAAGAGAAGACCCAGCCAAAACAAGCAGTCCCTGAAAAGGCAGAGGTCTCCTCTACCACTTCACTCGGGGCAACAGAAACGTCCCTTCCAGAGACTTCAAAGGGGGTAAGAAAACTCACTCTCAGTGATTTCATGCCACCTCAATTCAGAGAAGAAGCCATGCAGGGGGCATCATACTCTTGCAACTCGGTAGTTGGATTCTCCATTGATGGATACGAGTCCAGCGACACCGACGATGGATTCGAGCCCAACTACACCGATGAGTGGGAGGAATCTCTTGAAACAGGAGAATATCTCTCCGATGAAGAATGGGTTCCTGAAACTCACCTTATACCAGTAATCTGGTATAACCCCTTGCAGCCACAAGGATCCTGGTCTGATGATGAAGAAGACCAAGAGGCTGCACAAGAAGATGCTGTTAACCCAGCACCTGTCATTGCTCCAGTGGAAATCAACTATGTTGAGCCACACGGAGAAGACGAAGAAGAGGATCTGGCTCCCATGCCTGATCTTGAAGAATATGCAAGGATCTTGCAGCGTCTCGCTCTAGAACAAGAGCAAGACCGCGTCAACGAGATTCCTCACAATCCAGAGCCGGAAGTCCCTGAAGCTCACCAGGTACCTCCACCCTTAACTCCTGAAAATGGAGAACATTGCTGGATAGACGATCCTCTTACATCCGAGGACGAGTCTGACTCCGAGCAGGCAACATCTCCTATCAGAGCTTCCTGTAATGTAATATATCAGGACTATAGCTCTTCTGAAGCGTCGTCTGATGAGATTACCTACACTCCGACGACGCCTAGCAATGTATCCTCTGGAGCTACCTCGTCTCACGTGACTTTCACAGAGATGACACCCTCTCAGGTTTCTTCTCCTGAGACTGTGACTTCAGGATACACATTCTTCCCGACTCATCATCATGAAGAAAACCCAACTTGGGATGATGGATGGGTCAACGAAGAAGAAAAGCTGCTGGATGCTGTTCAGGACTTGCTCCCGGAAAATGCTCCGTGCAACACAATCACTGAGGATGGCAACTCTGTTGCAGATACATCCCCAGTACATGAAAAACGACAGCCTCTTGATCCTGAAGACAATCTTCCAAACGAAGATCCTTCTCAAGAAGCTCTCGAAGTTGGTAGAGGCACCCGTTCGGGCCGGGACTACCACAAGAGTTACAACCAATCTTCCTTTACTTATGTAAATCCTTCGGGAAAAGATGTTGTAAGCGCCCCCAGTGGCAACAATGATGAACATGCAGGCCCTAAGGAGGCTTTCAAGTATGACTTGGTTGAGCACTTCAAACACATACCTGCACGTCTTCACATCCTGGATTTATTACGAATGTCTCCACGCACTCGTGATAATCTCATCTCAGAATTGCAAAAACTGAATGAGGATGTCGACAAACATGCCCCACAAGTCCTCCAAATTGAAATGGACTACCGGGTCAAAAACTCAGAAACCTCCTTAAAAGGAGAAAAAGAGAAAAGCGAGGGATCATGCATCCAATGCCTCTCGGTTCAAAAGGCAGCCTGTGCAACCATCGCCTTCACTAAGGAAGACCTCCTACTTGGCGAAGCAAGGCACAACCGACCCCTGTACTTCACAGGGTACATCAAAGAAATGCCAATACATAGAGTTCAGATCGACCCAGGTTCTGCACTCAACCTTATCTCCACTTCGGCTCTTGAAGAGTTGGGCATCCCACCCAACAAGCTAAGCCACACATCTGTATCTATCTTTGGATACGATGGGAGCGCTCAAAGGCCTATCGGCAAAATCAGGTTCAAATTGCAAATCGGTGATCTTATCTCTGAGGTCACTGTGTATGCAATAAAAACCCCCTCATGCTACAACATTCTTCTCGGACGTCCTTGGATACACGAGAACGGTGTTGTCCCTTCAACTCTACATCAATGCATCAAGTTCGTCGGCGACGACGGCATGGTACATCGCGTCTTTGCGGACAGAAAACCCTTCAAAGGTAAAGAAGTCCACTTCGCAGACTCCCAGATGTATGAAGGAGAAAAAGAAGAAGAGGAAACAGCACCCCCTGCTGAAAATCTCCAGAAAGATAAAGGCAAGGCTCCTCAAAAATCACCGGAAGAAAACAAACCCTCCGGCAAATTAGAAGAGAGTAGTCAATCTCCCTTCCTCATCTCCCTCAAATCTTCAAAACCTTTGGTCATCACGACTAAAGTGAAGAAGGCGAAACAAAAGCCTGGGGGCAAATTTGTTGTCTCTCTCGTGTCTATCATGCAAGACACAGACTCGGACTCAGAGCCAGAAGACGATGCATCGTCAAGCCAAGCTGACACTCAGCAAGTTCAGCCTGCTCTCACTCCGATGGAGACACCTGCTGATGTAGAAGATCCTACGTCTGCTACCTTTATTGTTCCGGCAACATCACCAAAGCAAAGACCGATCTTCTTTCATAGATCGGATGCTTCTTCATCAAGTTCTCTGCTTGAACCTTTTCAAAATGAAGGTATGCCTCAGCTATCTCTATATAGTCCTGTGGCACAAGCAATTATGAAGAAAATGGGCTTTGACGCTCAAAACCCAGTCGGTTTGGGAGAAAGACGCGGTATTCTCACGCCATTGGAGCCCGCCTTGACCAAAAGCCAGCTGGAAGATTGGAGACTCTATGGTCATGTAGAAAAGTCTTCATATGGGTTAGGATATGATCCCGACACTCCTCTGAGACAGTTGACACAAAAGCTTAAAAGTCGTTTTACCGACCAAGCCTCAACATCTCAAGTCCACGAAGACATCGATCTCCCTGGAAATCTCTTTAAAGAGTTACCTGACAAAGATCCAGGAAGCTCATCCAATTGGTATGATTTCTCTGATGATAAAGAGGAATCGTTCGATAATGCAGACTTGTGCTATTCTGACCCAGAAGAACCCTCGTCTCCAAAAGAAATACCAGACTCAACAGGCGATTGGGACTATCTCATAGCAAGCCTTGAGGAGATCACCAATCAAGAAAATCCATGGAAAGGAACAGAGCCTTGGTCTGGTAATGCAGTTGAAACTCCAGAAGGTTTCGTTGAGTTGGAAGCCTCCGAAAATATTGTGGAGGAACCACCTTCGAACCTTCCGACAGAAGATTCTGTTGAAAAGATAAACTTGGGAACACCTGATAACCCACGTCCTGTATTCATAAGCAAGAATATAAAGGATGATGAGTTACCCGAGTATATCGCTTTTCTTCGTGAGTTCGTTGATTGCTTTGCATGGTCCTATGCTGAAATGCCTGGTTTAGACCCCAAAATAGCAGTCCACAAACTCAATCTTCAAGAAGAAATCAAGCCTGTCAAACAAGGCCAAAGAAGATTCCGTCCAGATGTGATGGATAAAATTGAACAAGAAGTTCAAAAACTCAAAAGCGTTGGCTTCATCCGTGAGGAACAACATCCAGAATGGTTGGCCAACATTGTCCCCGTGACAAAGGAAAATGGGCAGATCAGAGTCTGTATTGACTATAGAGACTTGAATGGCGCTTGCCCTAAAGATGAATTCCCGCTCCCCATACCGGAGGTGATGATTGACAATACCTGCGGATTCGAGCGAATGACATTCATGGATGGCTTCTCTAGCTACAATCAGATAAAGATGCATCCCGAGGATGAAAAACACACATCTTTTCGGACTCCATTTGGCGTGTATTGCTACACTGTCATGCCATTTGGTCTGAAAAATGCTGGTGCCACATATCAGAGGGCTATGATGAAAATATTCCAAGATATGCAGCACAAGACGGTCGAATGTTACGTTGATGACCTCGCCGTCAAAAGCAGAAGAAAAGAAGACCATCTCAAAGATCTTCGGGAAGTCTTCCTCCGACTCCGCAAACACAAACTGCGAATGAATCCTCTAAAATGCTTCTTCGGTGTCTCGTCGGGTAAGTTTCTCGGATTCCTTGTTCGGAAAGCTGGAATAGAACTTGACCCCATAAAAGTCAAGGCTATTCTAGAAATGCCCCCTCCAAGAACCCTAAGGGAACTAAAAGGGCTCCAAGGGAGATTGGCCTACATCAGACGGTTCATCTCCAATCTTTCAGGGAAATGCCGTCCATTCTCTCGATTGATGAAAAAGGGTGTAGACTTTGTCTGGGATGCCGACTGTGAAGCCGCATTTCAAGATATCAAGTCATACCTGACCAAACCTCCAGTGTTAGCTGCCCCTGCCACTGGAAAACCATTCATCTTGTACACAAGAGCTCTTGATCATTCTGTAGGCGCTTTGCTTGCACAAGAGAATGGTGAGGGAAAAGAAGCTGCTCTATACTACCTCAGCCGCATGCTAGTAGGTGCAGAGCATCGCTACTCTCCAGTCGAAAAGGAATGCCTTGCAGTGATGTTCGCCGTACAAAAGCTACGTCACTACTTGCTTTCCAACACAGTCTACCTGGTCTCGAGGATCAACCTCTTGAAGGTCCTTGTCACAAAGGCAGGTTCTCTCAATGCCCGACTGGCAAAATGGTCCATCCTTCTATCACAATTTGATATAAGGTATGTGCCACAAAAAGCAATCAAAGGCCAAGCTCTAGCAGATTTTCTCGCAGAGCATCCATTGCCTAAAGATTCTCCACTCAGAGATGATCTCCCAGACGAACCTGTCTACAACGTGGAGACTTCCTCACCAAATGCCTCCTGGGACATGTACTTTGACGGTGCAACCAGGACAAATGAAAACAGAAAGCTGATCTCGGGAGTTGGCATCCTCTTTGTTAGCCCCGACAAATGCATGATTCCACACGCTTTCTCGCTACTGGAACCATGCACAAACAATGCAGCTGAATACCAAGCTCTGATCCTAGGATTGGAACTCGCCATCGAATCTGGTATCACTATGCTGGAAGTCTTTGGAGACTCTCAACTGATCGTCAACCAGATGAATCAGAAATATGAAGTCAGGAAGCCTGATCTGCTGCCTTACTACAACAAGGCACAATCACTTCTGCAAAAGTTTGACATCTGCAACATCACCCACATTCGTAGAGGTGAAAACATCCGTGCAGATGCCCTGGCCGGACTTGCCGCATCAATGGCGACCCAGGAAGGGGAAAACATGCAAATTACAGTGAGTGAGAGAAGGATCCTCCCTCCTCTTAACACACACCAAGCAGTTGCTGAATGCCACCGAGTGGTTGGAAGTCGGATCTCTATCCTTCAAACTTCAATCGGCGATTGGAGCGATCCGTTCATTGATTACACTATGTTCGGAGTCCTACCTGAAGATCCAAAAGAACGGGTAAGCATCCAAAGGCGAGCCCCAAACTTTCATTTGGATATCCCTTCGAAAATCCTTTACAGGAAATCCTTCAATGGAGTACTCCTACGCTACTTGTCACAACAAGAGGCCGAAGAAACACTTAAAGAAGTTCATGCTGGTCTTTGTGGAGCCCATCAGGCAGGTCCTAAGCTCTATGATCAGATAAAAAGGTTAGGTTACTATTGGCCTACCATGGTTGCTGATGCAATGCAATTTGCTAAGCGCTGCCAACAATGCCAAGTTCATGGAGACTACATTCACATGCCTCCGGAATGGCTACATCCTACAGCAATCTCATGGCCTTTCGAAGCATGGGGCATGGACATCATAGGTCCTATCTCTCCCCCTTCAAGCAAAGGTCATCGCTTCATCTTCGCCGCAACGGATTATTTCTCCAAGTGGTCAGAAGCATTTGCGTTCAACGAAATGAAGACCTCATCAGTTCTTCAGTTCCTACGCACCAATATCATTTGTCGTTTTGGCATACCCAAAAGATTCGTCCATGATAACGGACCACAATTCCGGGATCATCGATTCTACAGGTTCTGCGACAAATACAAAATTCAAAGCTGTCCTTCGACTCCATACAATCCGGCAGCAAACGGATTAGCAGAAGCCTTCAACAAGACACTCTGCAAAATCCTCAAGAAAATGGTCTCTAGTCACAAAAGAGACTGGAGCGATAAACTGTCTGAAGCTTTGTGGGCCTATCGAACCACCGTTCGAGGACCAACCCATAGCACACCATTCTCCTTGGTCTACGGATGCGAAGCTGTCGTGCCCCTAGAGGTACAAATTCCTTCTCTGAGGGTATCTCTACAAAATGACATGACTCAAGAAAGCAATGTCAAATTGCGACTCCATGAGCTGGACAATCTCGACGAGAGACGGCTCGAAGCTCGACAAAGCATTGAACTTTACCAAGCACGCATGGCAGGATCTTTTGACAAAAAGGTCAGGCAACGCGCCTACAAAAAGGGTGACTTGGTTCTTGCGGTAAAAAGACCAATGGTCTTCGCACACAAGTCCAAAGGCAAGTTTGAACCAAAATGGGAGGGACCCTACGTCATCGACAAGGTCTTCTCCAATGGCGCATATGCCCTCCTAAACATGGAAGGCGACAGATGTATGCTGCCTATCAACGACAAGTTCTTGAAGCGGTACTACCCTTGAAGACTTACCCAACTGGGTAAGAGCAATGCCTGTATGGCCAAAACCTGTTCTCAGGTACTCGCTCGTCAAACCCACTCTCTTTAGAATTTTCATATCAAATGTCAAAATTTCTAGAGATTCAAAAACAATGCTTATTTTTATCGTTTCATTGTTCAAAAACAAAAAAATCCAAGTTTAGGAGCCTCTCCCTGACTTGACCAAAGCTTTCGATCCTTGAACCAAAATTCATGGTTTGAAACAAAAATCCGGATTCAGGGATTTCCACCCTAGTCCACCTTACCTTTTACCGCCAAATGGTTCTAGGTCAAAATTTACGACCCTCGTGTCTTTAAACAAAAAAAAAATGGTTTTTCAAAAATCGTGGGGATATGACATCAAAGTCAGTACCCGCAAAACAAAAATTTTGAAAAAAAGCAAGGATGCGACATTCCATCGATACTTGCACCCTAAATCGCAGGGAAGCGACATTTCGTCGATACTTGCAAAATCCAAAAACCGTGGAGAAGCAACAAACCAGTTGATATCCACAACCCAATTCCAAAAATCGTGGAGATGCAACATACCAGTTGCTATCCACAACCCAAATTTCAAAGGTTCGAGAAAACCTCAAATTTCAAAAATCACGGGGAAACGACATCAAGTCAGTACCCGCAAAATCAAAAGTTTTGGGAAAAGCAGGGAAGCGACGCTTAGTCGATATTTGCACCCCAATTCGCGAGGAAGCGACA
This sequence comes from Umbellularia californica, assembly GCA_028538565.1. Classification (NCBI taxonomy): domain Eukaryota; kingdom Viridiplantae; phylum Streptophyta; class Magnoliopsida; order Laurales; family Lauraceae; genus Umbellularia; species Umbellularia californica. The sequence continues at coordinate 7,112,149 of JAPQWN010000006.1, read as the reverse complement.
TTCCATCGATACTTGCAAAACCTAACCCGCGAGGAATTGACATTCCATCAATACTCGCAAAACCGAATGAGCAAGGAAGCGACATTCCATCGATACTTGCAAGACCATTCAGCGGGGAGGCGACATTTAGTCGATACCTGCATTTTGAAAGCAAAAAAAAAAAATCTGGCTATAAACGCCAAAACCTGGCTCTTTTGCCCAAAAACCGGCTATCAATGCCACCAAACCGGCTATAAATGCCACAAACCGGCTATCAATGCCACAAAAAATTGGCTTTCACGCCGACAAACCAAAACTTGGCTTTCAAAAATGGCTATCAATGCCACCAAACCGGCTATAAATGCCACAAATTGGCTATCAATGCCACCAAACCGGCTATAAATGCCACAAATTGGCTATCAATGCCACCAAACCGGCTATAAATGCCGCAAATTGGCTATCAATGCCACCAAACTGGCTATAAATGCCAACAAAACAAACACCGGCTTCCATGCCAACCCAAATTTTGGCTTTTACGCCATAAAATTTCGGCTTCCATGCCAACCCAAATTTTGGCTTTTACGTCATAAAATTTCGGCTTCCATGCCATCTCAAAATTGGCTCCCATGCCACGAACAAAATTTTTGGCTCTTATGCCATCTCAAAAATCGGCTATAAATGCCACACAAAAAAAACCTGACTCTCATGTCAAAACTGGCTGTAAATGCCACAAAAATCCGGCTTTCATGCCGAATTCGTTTCCCCTACCAAAACAATCATTTGACAAAAGATTTTCACAAAATGACAAAACTTTTGATCAAATCCCATTTAGCAATTGCTTTCATCACAAAAAGATTTGAGTGAGCGTAGGGAAAACAAAAAAAAAAGGTACCAAAAAAAATACATGTGGTACCAAAGCAAAAAAAAAAAAAAGAAAGTGTTCACAAGCACTACAAAAAAAAAAAGAAAAGAAAAGTACCAAAAAATACATGTGGTACCAAAAAAAGAAGAAAGTGTTCACAAGCACTACAAAAAAAAAAGAAAAGAAAAGTACCAAAAAATACATGTGGTACCAAAAAAAAAGAAAGTGTTCACAAGCACTACAAAAAAAAAGAGTACCAAAAAATACATGTGGTACCAAAAAAAAGAAGAATGGTTTCTGCTATAAAAAATCAGGAGCTTAGCCAAAAATGGTCTCCAGCCAAAGCTTCAGCTCCTCAAGCAAACTCTTGGCCTCAGCCGTCAGAGTTTCCAAGGCACGCTTCTTCAGGAACTTGCCATGAGATGCTGGCGAATGCCGTAACCCTTCTTTTACACCGGGAAGCTCTTCCCCAGCAGTTTGCCATCGTTCGTTTTCTAGAGTCCTCCTCTCGAGAACTTGACCGGCATCTGCAACCCTGCGGATCAGAGTACTCTCCCTGTCACGAGCCTCTGTTATAGCAGCCCACTTCGCATCGACTTGTGCCTTCAAATGCTCAAGACGTTTCCTGGCCTCCTCAACTTCCCTATCAAGGACGTTAAGGTCATGCCTCAATCCGATGATGGCTAGCTCTTCCTTGTTCTTCTCCCGAACTAGCTGCTTCTTGCTTTGTGTAGCCTCATTCAGGTCAGACTTAGCCTTATCAGCAGGGTCCAAGAACATCTCCTTGAAGAATTGGTCGTCAGGGAAACCCATGGTCTCAAACCACTTGTCACCCAGTGCAATGATCCTATCAACGGTCGCCCTGGCACCTGTGACATCCAGACCAACCTCTTCGGTATCAGTGAGAATCTCCTGCACATGTGGGATCATGCCAAATCCTGCTTCCAAGTGTCCAGAAAGGAGAGTCTTGATCCAAGAACTCAAAACCCGAGCCAGCACCTTCTTCGCAAATTGAAGAGACGAACTGGATGAAGATTCACCCTTCTCCGCTGATCGGCTGCTCATGTCATGTCCCATTGGAAGAGTAACAAAAGAACTCTTTTCACTTGGAGCCACTGGAGAGGGAATCTCAACACGAGGCATCTCCTCAATCATGTCTGAACTGGTCTCTACCTCCGGATCGACCTCTGGCATCCCTTGCTCTGGTTCTGAAGAAAGCGATGGACTCTCTTCTGTCACTTCAAAACCTGCAAATGAAACACAAAAAGGTATGAATATGATCCTGTTCAAAAAAAAAAAAAAATCATCAGGGTCATCACTACAAAGTACCTTCTTCGACGACTGGCGGAACACTCTCTTCCTCCATGAACTCATCAGAAGCATCATCGACATTTGCGTCCATTGATGGTTCAAAGTCATCGGAATCCTGTGACAAGTCAGCTGACAAGAAGAAATGTTAGCAAATCAAGTCGCAGGCAAAAAAAAAAAAAAGAAACTTTCTCAAAAAAAAAAAAAGGAGAAAGAAAAGAAAAAAAAAGGAACTTTCCCAAAAAAAAAAAAAAAAAAAAAAAAAAAAGAAAAGAAAAAAAAAGAAAAGAAAGAAAAAAAAGAGAAGAGACACTTTTTTTTACCATCCTATTCTCTACATGGAGTTTTCTTGAAAGAAAAAGAGAGAAAACTTACTTGAAGCCATTGATGGAGAAGAAGAAGGAAAAAGCTTGAAGATCCTTGAAGAAGAAGCACTCTTGGTCTTGGAGCTCTCTTGAGATTGTTGCAAAAGAAAGCAATAAGAGCAAGAGATCCTACCTTCCTTTGCTTTTATAGGAGAGAGCAAATCAAAGAAGGAAACAAAGAAGAAAGGTAAGTGTTACTAATTAAGTAACCTTACCAAAAGAGAAGGAATTAGAAAGATTCTTTCCCAAAAAGAAAGATGTCTTTGAGAGATTTCCTCCCAAAATCAATCAAATGAGAGATTCTCTCCAACAAAAAAAGGATATTGGAGATTTCTTCCCAAAAAGAAAGATACCTTGAGATATTCTCTCCCAAATTAAGGGAATATGAGAGATTCTCTCCCATAAAGATATTTTTAGATATTCTCTATCCAAATGAGATATCTTTAGATATTCTTTACAAAAATGGCCCCACATGAGATCTAAGCCATCCTAAAAAGCTTAAGGTCCCATGGGCTAGCCCATATGAGCCAGGTTTGACCACCTAGGCACTAAAAAAAAAAAAAAAAAAAAAAAAAAAAATGGGCTTTTAGTCAGAAAAAAATCCCTCTTACCAAGAGCATACAATAATGGTTCCATGCCTCTTTTGAGTTGATTGAACCATACAAAAAATTCCAAGCCCCGTGAGCTTCCAAAAAATCAAACCATCCAGCCTCATATACCAAATTGAGCCAAAATCTTGAAATTGACATTCCACAAAAAAATCCAAACCACTCCAATGGACCCACACAGTCCCAAAGAGTGACCAAAAACCAAATCCTGGTCCCCTAACTTGCCACATACAGCTTGTTAGGTCACAAGACCAAAACCAAAAACCAAATCCTGATCCCCCAACTTGCCACATACAACTTGTTGGGTCACAAGGTCAAAACCAAAACCCGATCCCCTAACCTGCCATATATAGCTTGTTAGGTCACAAGGTCAAAAACAAAAGCCCAAATCCACATCCCTGATGTCATCTTCAAAACTTTGCCTCGAGATGGTGTGTGATTCCTTTCACTACCATAAAATTCCCCTGGAAGCTCAAAGGCTACTTTACCAAAGGAAAGATTGCTCAAAGACTCTTGGTCAAGACACAAGCTCTCCTTCAGAAATCTCTTCGAGGCACATCGACTACAAAAGTCAAGCAACTCGTCGCTGTACCTCGAGGGGGCATTTGTTGACACCAAAAATGTCACTTTGCCTCTTCAACATCAAGAAGGCTGCATGAAGTCGCAACCTGCCATAAATAGACAATGCAATTTCTCCAAAAAATCAAATCTTGTCAGAATCAAACAAAAACTGCAAGATCCTTCAAGATAGCCAAGAGAAGAGTACACATGAAGTTTCGGGCCATTTCGACAACATTTGGCCTAACTTCACTTCTCCGACAGCTAAAATGGCGCTCCCGGCGGCGACATCATCGGAGACGTCAAAACTTCGATCAGAGCCTACGGATGACTCCAGCATGTCTCAAAAGGGCTCCATGCCAAATTTCAAGTCAAACCGACAACGTTTGACCCTCCATCAATGCTCGAGCAGCAAAATCAAGCCTCCCGGCGGCGGAAACCACCGGAGCCTTCGCTCATCAAACCAAGTGCATGAGTGGCTTCAACATGCTTCCAAAAGGCTGCACGTCAAATTTCAGGTCATTCCGAAAACGTTTGACCAGGTTTCGATGCTCCGAGAGAAAATCAAGCCTACCGGCGGCAGAGCAACCCGGGACCATGACATCCAAAACGGAGCCCATGGAACGTCTCAAAATGACTCCAATAGGCTCCCCGTCAAATTTCAGGTCAATCGGACATCGTTTGACCGCACATCAAAGCTCGGCATTTTCCCCGCAGCAAAATCAAGTGAAGCATCGACGGGACCCCAAACGGCTTCAAAACTCAAACAAAAGCCTATGGTTGGTCTTATTTATTGCTCAGGAGGCTTCACCTCAAATTTCAGGTCATTCCGACATCGTTTGACCAAGTTTCGACTTCTGGCGGAAAATCAGCAGCTCTACGCGACAAAGTCTTCGGCTTTCCCGGAAAATTAGAAACTTTGCACTCTAAAAATGCAAGGATTCTCATCAAGTTTTCTACAGGGAAATCAAGCCAATAAATGAGAAGAAATGTCAAGAAAAATACAGAAGAAAACGGCGACGAAAAAGACCTCAAAACGACCGCAAAACGGGCTCCGAAGGGGAAAAATCCCCCAGGGTCGCAGACCCCTGCGACCATGGCCCATGGTCGCAGGCCCCTGCGACCATGGCCCATGGTCGCCGGTCCATGGTCGCCGGCGACCATGGCCCATGGTCGCCGGCGACCATGGAGGTCCGGGTCACCGGATTTTCTGCCGGTGACCCGTTTTTTCCGTCTTTTTTCGCGTTTCGCGCACTTTGGCCCCTGTGGTTTCCTGAAAATGTGATTTTTAGTGCTTGAAATTGACTCATATCCGACGACATCCGTCAAAATCACGGGTCAACCTCCAAAAGCATAAAATCATCAGTGATCGCTCCAAGATCGCCAACCGGCTGACCAAGAAAGTGCACTTTCTGTCCGACCGATCGTGAAATCGACAAGACAGATGTCACCGGCCCGCTCTTAGCTATCAATGTCTGAAGTTACATGTTCATCCGATGTCGATCAGCATGTAGATCCATCGATGATCATCGCCAGAAGAATTCCAGAAGACACGGCATGGCCCGCGACTCTTCGACTGCTCGGCGACCAATTAATGTGGTTAATTGATTAGCTTTATTGCAGTCATTAATTCATTTCTTTGGACGGCCCAATCAGAAGCAAGCATTTGGGAGTTACAAGTCAATTGATTCATGGCATTTAAACCATGAAACTCCTCCCATTATGGTAATTAAGGTGATTAAAAGCCCTTAATCTCCATCGGCCAATCAGATTCAAGGAAAAAGGAGTTACAAAATCAAGAAATAAATCTTGTAACTCCTCCCATTAGAGCCATTAAGGCTCATAAACCCTCCTAAATGGCTACCAAAAGCCTATAAATAGGAGAGCATTCCATTGAAATGGAGATCGGAAAAAGATCGGGAAGAGATCGAAAAAAGATCGGAAAAAAGAGGAGAAAATCAGAAGATCAGAAAAAAAGGGATCAGAAAGAATCCAGAGAAAGAAAAAAGAGAGAAAACTCTGCTGAAGTTCTGCACCGGCCACCACTACAAGGTGACAAAAGTCCCTTGGGGGGCACCCCCCCAAGGTCCTTGCCTTCTCCTGCTGCCTCCAATGGCTTAGACGTGGCTTTTCAGCCCGTCTACTTAGCTTTTTATTGGACATAGGACCTTCTCTTGGTCTTTGTCCTCTAAAAATCTGAGGTTATAGCCAAGCCAAGCGAATCAAGAGCATCTTCTGTTCTCATCTGCATGGATGATGGCGAAGCCCATACATGGCTTGCGACCGTCAATCTGAACGAGTCCCCCACAATCTCCTGAAAAGTTAGATCTTCCTTTTCTTGCTTTTCATTGTAGTTTGTATTTTTCTAAAAGAGACAAAAATCACAACTCTTGTCTTTCATTATTGATGAGAATTGTAAATCGGCTATAAACGCCAAAATCGGCTATAAATGCCAAACAAAATCGCCTTTCACGGCAAACCAAGAAAATGTCTCTTTTCTTAAATATTTGTGCAATGGAAAACTTGAAAGAAGTTGATTTCCTTTTTACTTGCGAAGGTTGATCTCCGGATTACCACTTGCAATTCCAAGTAAAATAGAAAATCTGGCACACCCACACAAAAGAAATGTTGATGCACGCTTCAGGGCCCGCCAGGGCGCGAAAGGGCCGGACCCGACGGACTCCCACGTTCCGCCGACCCCGGTAGCCGCCCCAGCGGGCGCCTCGGAGCGCGTTCCATCAGGGAGGATCCTCATTTCCAAGAGGGGGAGAGTGAAAATCAAAGCGCAGAGGATGGGAGCTATTTCCATGATCCGTCCAGAGGAGTCCCCAATTGCTGGGACGAGAAGATAAGGGAAATGCAGAGCCAACTGGGTGATGTCTTCAACGCCATGAAGGCACAGGCACCACAAACAGTGGATTACCTAGTCGGGCGAACAGACACACCGTTCAAGCCCGACGTGGTTAACTACCCGATTCCTCAAAAGTTCAAAACGCCATCCATGGAGACCTTTGATGGAATGAAGGATCCATTGGACCACCTGGAGACTTTTAAGACCTTGATGCAGTTGCACTACGTCCCCGACGAAATTATGTGTAGGGCATTCCCAACTACATTGAAGGGTCCCGCACGACAATGGTTTGCCAGTCTCACATCGGCCTCCATAGGCTCCTTCGCCGAACTAAGCAGATCATTTGTGGCACAGTTTATTGGTGGAAGCCGCCAACAAAAGCCTGCCACCCATCTGCTCAACGTAAAACAAGATCGAGACGAGAGCCTGAGGAGCTACCTCACTCGTTTTAATGAGGAGGTCCTTCAGGTCGAGGAGCTCGATGATAAGGTCAGCATGACCGCCTTCCTAGGAGGCCTCCGATCATCAAGCTTCCTCTTTTCAGTAATGAAGCGACCACCAAAGAGCATGCCAAAACTATTGGCAAAAGCTCAAAAATATATGAACGCTGAGGAAATCAACAGGTCCAGGCAAGGTGAATCATCTCACGGATCGCCAAACGCTTGACCTACCTTTGCACTATTCTCAAACAGGCAGCCTATCTCCAGCTTAGCGGCTCTCTCGTGGGTCGCCAAAAGCTTAGCTTCTGCACTGTTCTCAAACAGGCAGCCTATCTCCAGCTTAGCGGCCCTCTCGCGGGTCGCCAAAAGCTTGGCCTCTGCACTGTTCTCAAATAGGCAGCCTATCTCCAACTTAGCGGCCCTCTCGCGGGTCGCCAAAAGTTTGTCCTCTGCACTGTTCTCAAACAGGCAGCCTGTCTCCAGCTTAGCGGCTCTCTCGCGGGTCGCCAAAAGCTCGATCTCAAGAGGTGTAGCTCTCTCACGAGCAATCCTCAAACTCTGTCTTTGCTCTCGCGCAGCAGCCTCTTTCACAAGATAATCATGTTAAATATTTTAATGTTTGGAATAACATTCTTTTCGACATCTTTAGGCAGGATCTTGAAACTCAGGTCATCTGCAACCCGAGAGACTACATTAGATCACCGTGACCAGCTGCCTGGCCGCCCAAACTAGTTGTCTGGCTCTCCAAATCAACTGCCTGGATAGCACATGAGCTGCTCACCCACGGTGGACAGCGCCTTCGGAGCCTGCGGCACCCAGTCTATCATTGCCTGGGGCTCCCAGCCAATCGGCGCCTAAGCACGCAGCAACCAACCCCTTGGCAGCGAAGCCCACGCCCGCAACAGCAGCCCCTTGGCGCCCGACCTCCAGCAGCCTTGTCGCCCGTCGCTGCATGCTTAGCTGATTTATGTGGTGTGCTGGGATGTCCTAAGCGGAGGACGGGGTTTATCGCTGTGTAGCACTTCGCTCACGAAGAGGTCGAATCCACAGAGAACGGACTAAGGTTTCAGCTCGAGAGGACTTCTTTTGGTCTAGAGTGACCAACTTTTGTCAGGGTTGAATTGATTCTAGGCTAAGGACTAATTAACACTGCAAAACTAATTGAAATTGTTAAGCTGAGAGATGGTTCAACCTAGGGTTCAATTCACCCGGGATTACATGATTTCATCTTCCTTTCAATTACGCAGGTTAGAATTTGAGCAATCCAATTCTTACCTGGAAAATTCCTTCGTAAAAATCAAATATCAATCCAAGTGAATAATTTCCAAAGAGATTCTAAACGTTCTAATCAATAACCTGAGAGTCATCGACCTAAGCACCAATTGTATCACCCTAGATGAACACAATTGGTAAAAGGCTTAACATCTCAGTTAAGATTTCTGAAAACAGAACATCGATAGAAATTATCTTTCATCATTAAAGCATGATCAGGAAGAATAACCATGTAAAACCCAGGATAACTTCCCCTTAGACTAAACCATCTGAGATTCTACCCCTCCATTAATGGAGAAGTCTAAATACAAATTAAATGAAAGCAAGAGAATAGAAAGAACAATATTAAAACATTACCTCTATCGAAAACTTGAATTAAAAATGAAGGATTCTGTCTTACTACATGTGCTTAGCAAACTTCAACAACGATTTTCAATGGAAAACTCCCTATACATTCATCTATCAAAGGAGGAAAGAAAAGGGGGCTGGGAAACCAAGACTATTCCCAGATAACCCTAAATGTCGAGTTACAATGCTTTATATAGGTCCCAAAACTTTAATTACAACAGTGCCCCAAAAAGTGAAATCCGAGTGTTCTACCGGTAGAACTACCGGTAGAAGTCGTTCTACCGGTAAAACTACCGGTAGACAAGTGCACAGCTGATGTCCATCTCTCTGCCTATTTTCAGCCATTTCTACCGGTAGAAATTGCGGTTTAACCTTTTATACCGGTAGAAATTCCGGTTGGACGAGTAGAACTCCATGCCTTCAGCTCACTGGTTGAATTTCAGCATTTTCTACCGGTAGAACTTGCGGTACAAGAAGTTCTACCGGTAGAAATTCCGGTAGAAGAGTGAAATCTCCTTTTTTCAGCTTTTCTGTCCAATTTTTGGACATCTCTACCGGTAGAACTTCCGGTTGGAGTATAGAAGTGCAAGTTCTTGCTCTTTGTTGCTCAATTCTTCGAAGTCACTTGATCCTTCAATCTGCACTTGGTCTATTCATCATCCCAAAAGCTTCATTCTTCACTAATTTCCTGCAATTGACCAAAGACCAACACTCGTGCAAAATTATATGAAATCAAAGGAATTAAACACGAATGAAGGTGATGGAAGGGAAATTAAGTCTCTAATTACTTAACAATTAGGTACTTATCACACCCCCCAACTTGGACTTTGCTAGTCCCTAGCAAATTAAGAAGAAGTTATCTTTTCGTACAGATGATTCTCAATTAAACATGGAAATACATGACTTATGCCCAATTGATGCAAATGTCTAAGGCCATGAAAACATTCAATCAAGATGTTCAATTTAAAATGAGTTAGCCATCACATCCAATTTGATTCCAAATCTCACAAAAGCTCATCACTCAAGTAACTGTCACACATTTGAACGAACATACCCCATAAAAACTAATCTCACGATACTATCCTAACATCACACACATACAAAACAACACAAGAGTAGCATATAGTTCAAACACGCATGCCATGTTAATGGAAGTAATGACACAAACAGATTAATCAAGGACTTTAGGATTGAATTGAAAAGGGTTATCAATGAAAGTTTTAAGACCAAATGGGGCATGGCCTTACATGGCTTGGGTCAACTACCCCATGGCCATGCCCATCACAATTCACTTGACAAAAAAAAACAAAATGAGGCAATTGAAATACCACCCGCTGCTAAACTAAGACCAACCATCACCCTAGACAATTCATTCACTGACTAATTCTTCAGTATCATCTTCCCCTTCATCTTCATCTTCATCTTCATCTTCATCCTCCTCATCATCATCTTCTTCTAACTCTGCCTCTTTTCCTGCTGCAGCATCACCATCACCCTTAGGCTGGCTCGGGCCTGCCTCTGCCTCTCTCTGGGGTGACACATATGGCTCAGCTCCTTGTGATACGGCAAACTTCATCAGATACTCCTGCCGGGATCTCTGCTTCTCCATTTCTTGTCGAATCTTTTTCTGCCCATCTATGCAGTCATCCACCTTGCACCCAATCCACTTCAATAAATCCTTCATATAAGTCTGAAAAGATGAACCCTTCACTTGCTTTGGAAGGGACGAAGAGGGCTGAGCTGCTGCTGGAGAGTCCCGTTTTTGTGATCGGGCTTTCGCCATGGTTTTAACAGTGATTGCCCCCCTATCACTAGGCAGAAGCCGGTCATCTGGACCTCTTTCCACCTTCTGATCCAAACATATCTTAGTGATGAGACAAGGGTATGGGAGGGCTGCCTTAGCTGTGCTCTCTTCCGGGTATCTCCTCATCTGATTGTATATGAATTGAGCTACATTCAGCCCTTCATTTGGGCTCCAGATTACCCAAAGCAATTCCATCTCCTTCCTTCCCAGCATCTTCTCATCACCTCGAGGGAAGATGTTGTAATGCATGATTTTATTCAACATTCCTGCTTCCCCATTCAAATTCCCAACTGTGGTTGTCCCTTCTACCACAGCTTCTTCTCTCAACACCAATTGGGCATAGGGAATTTCCAAGGAGACATTTTGAGGGTTAGGGAATGTGATCTTCTCCCTAGCCACAGGGGTGTATCCTAGGACTTTTGCAATGATATATTGGTCCACCCTAATCCTTGTTCCATTCACCATGGCAACAATTTGCTCACCCCCTGCTATAACAAGCTCCATAGACTTGTAAAATTGACGAACGAGGTTAGGAATATACCCTGTGAATGCAGTGTCCATATACTCTAGTTTGCTGCTAATTATTGCTCCGAAGCACTCTCCATTCCCAAGTTTCCCCACATCAACTCTACGTTCGATGACAAAGGCCTTCTTGTCAACTTTCTTCTCCCATTTGATTTGATCCGCAGTTTTCTGAGGAGGAGGAGGAGAAGACTCCCTTGGTCTTTTTTCTGCCCTTCTCTCACTTCCCCCTAAAGTGCTTCCCTTGGATTTCCTTACTTTGGCAACTGCTCCTTTCTTTGGTGCGCCCCCAACACTCGGATTTTTTGTTCTTGGCATGGTTAGGGTTTTGGAGAATAAGGAGGGTGGAATGTAGAATGAAAAAAAAGGGTTTGTGGAGGAGAGATGATTGGAGTTGATGAATGTATGGCTAAAGGGGGAAGGTTGAAATTTTCGGCCAAAGTGGGTTTCTTAGGGTTTTGGAAGGTTTTAATCCGATGAAGGAGAGAGGAATGGAGATGGGATTAGAAGTTTGGACGAGTTTGGCTGAAGATTGGGTGGATCAATGGAGGATTTGGAAGTTTGGGGCTAGGGTTTTTGAGAAGGAAGGTGTTTCCGCCAGAGAGAAAGGTGAAGGAAGCAAACGAAATGAAAACAGCACGAGGGCAAGATATATAACTTAAGTGCCTGGGCCCGCATTCTCTACCGGTAGAAATACCGGTAGATAATTTTCTACCGGTAGAACTACCGGTAGATAATGTTCTACCGGTAGAAATACCGGTTCTGTCATAGCATTCAAAAGTCCACACTCTCTGCCAAAATTTCCAGTTTTTGAACCGGTGTTTCTACCGGTACTGCTTTTCATTCTTCCTTTTCTACCGGTATAAATACCGGTAGAAATGCTCTTCTGTTTTTTTTCTGAAACTTCACCTTCTCTGCCTCAATTTTCCATTTCTAAACCGGTGTTTCTACCGGTACTGCCGTTCATTCACCATCATTTTTCAAACTTTTTTTTTTTTTTTTTTTTTTGGTTGAATGAATGACTACAAAGCCACAACTTTCTTCCTCTGATTTTAATATCTGCAGTCGTAAGCCTCACTTATAGTCCTTCGAAGCGACTCATTAACGAATTTCACCAACTATGCAACGGGCTACTGAAAGAGCAGAAGTCTCACTGAATCCATCTTCATAAAATGCCTTCATTTCAGCCACTCAAAAACTCCACTACAAAGGAATAGAAGCTCAACTCCACTGTAAAGTTATTCTTATACATATCACAACCAAATCCAATTTTCAATAGGCACCCATTTTTCACCTGCAGAAATTCTTCACACCCCCCATTCCTCCTCTACACCGGTCCCCTAAGTTTTAGCACAAGAATAATAGGATAAGGAACATGGCTCAAAAAAAAAAAAAGGGTACAAGGGTGACTCTTTTCTGGTTTCATAAACAACAAAATTTCCTTGTATTAACAGTTTGTGCCACCACTTCCAAAAGAGGTAAAATGAATGCAATTCAACGCTACAAAAGTGTGAATTTGCAAGTGTGTGGAATCTAATCTATCACTCAAGCACTCTAAAAAAAAAGGATATGGTATGAATTCAATTTAATGTGATGATCAACTCGACAATCATTCAACGACACCTAGTTATCACAGAGGGCATAAATCATGTAATTCACGGAAGTTGAATCTCCAAATGAGAATTTCGATGAAATGAAAGCAAGGCTTGGATTAACACTTTCTAAATACTGAAAAATGAACTATATTCATGTATGAACAAGTATCTATAAGCATGAATGAATTTCATGCCTCTCCCCCCCAACTTAAACAAAACATTGTCCTCAATGAATAAAAGAACTAAGAACAAAGGGAAAAGAGAGGAATGAAGTTACCAATTTACCAAGGTTGTTGTTGTAGAACGAATAACCTGCCAAGACTTAACAGCAACCATTGGTTAGAAACAAAAAAGGGGTAAGCACCGATGGCGTACCCAAAAGAAAAGAAGTTCCACTTTTCATTGGTCTTTTAAAGTCAGATTCCAAGACATCACACGAAAGAACGATGTGATACGGAGTAGCATCATCCGCTATTTATTTGAAGATGCAATTAGGCCAATCATGCACACAAACAAGATAAAGACATCAAACAGAGAAAAACAGAATGCATGCAATCTGGCACAAACAAAGTCAAGGAAGATTAAGAACTAGTGGGTTCCGGATAAACCGGATCCACTAACTCTTCCACAGTTTCATCTTTTACAAAATTCTCAAGAAATGGCTTAAGCCTTTGCCCATTAACTTTGAAAATCTTACCATCATTTTTATTAAAAACCTCAACAGCACCATGAGGGTAGATTTTGTGCACAAAGTAAGGCCCAGCCCATCTTGAACGCAACTTTCCCGGGTGGAGATGAAGTTTTGAATTATATAAAAGGACCTTTTGCCCCACCTCAAAGTTTTTCCTCACAATGTTTTTATCATGAAAAGCCTTGACCTTGGATTTGTAGATATTAGCGTTTTCATAGGCTTCTCTCCTCATCTCTTCTAATTCGGTCAATTGGAACTTCCTAAGGACACCTGCCTTGGGCAAAGAGAAATTTAAAGTCTTGAGAGCCCAAAATGCTTTATGCTCAATTTCGACCGGAAGGTGACAAGTCTTGCCATACACAAGCCTATACGGAGACATCCCTAAAACTGTCTTGTAGGCCGTTCGATAGGCCCATAAAGCGTCAGTCAACCGAGTTGACCAATCCTTCCTATTAGGATTCACAGTTTTCTCTAAGATGTGCTTGACCTCCCTATTGGCTAATTCGGCTTGCCCATTGGTTTGGGGATGATAGGCAGTGGACACTTTATGGGTGATCCCATACTTGGCCATCAAGGCCGCGAAGGGACGATTGCAAAAGTGAGTGCCCTGATCACTAATCATGGCTTTCGGCATCCCAAACCGAGACAGAATATTTTCCTTCATGAATTTGACCACAACCTTGTGGTCATTGGTCTTAGTGGGAATAGCCTCTACCCACTTAGACACGTAATCTACAGCCAGAAGGATGTAGAGGAATCCATACGAACTAGGGAAAGGACCCATAAAATCTATACCCCAGCAATCAAAGATCTCTATGATAAGCATGGGCTGAAGGGGCATGGCATTCCTCTTGGAAATAGCTCCTAACCGCTGACATTTAGGACAAGACCGACAAAACTCATGGGCATCTCTAAAAAGTGTGGGCCAGAAGAAGCCACACTGCAAAATCTTTGCAGTGGTCTTTCTTGATGAGAAGTGACCCCCACACGCCTCAGTGTGGCAGAATGACAAGATACTCTGTTGTTCCGACTCAGGGACACACCTCCTAATAATCTGATCAGCACAATACTTGTAAAGATAAGGATCATCGAAAGCGTACTTTCTCACCTCCACTAAGAACCTTCTTCTCACTTGAGAAGTCCAGTCAGTAGGAAGCTGCCCTGTCACGAGATAATTGACGATATCCGCATACCACGGACACGTCGACATTGAATATAACTGCTCATCGGGAAAAGAATCAAGGACCGGAAGATGGGATGACTTATCCTCGAACTCAAGTCGCGAAAGATGATCCGCAACGACATTCTCAACCCCCTTCTTATCCTGGATGGTGATATTAAACTCTTGGAGCAGCAAGACCCACCGAATGAGACGCGCTTTCGCGTCTTGTTTGCTCATCAGATACTTGAGCGCTGCGTGATCAGTAAAAACAACAATCGGGGAACCTATGATATAGGATCTAAACTTATCAAGAGCAAAGACCACAGCAAGCATCTCTTTCTCTGTGGTGGTGTAATTGAGTTGAGCATCATTCAGGGTTTTGCTGGCATAAGCAATGGCATAAGGGACTTTATCTCTTCTTTGACCCAAAACGGCACCAATGGCATAGTCACTAGCGTCGCACATCAACTCAAACGGAAGACTCCAATCCGGGGCTTGCATAATAGGTGGAGAAGTGAGGCACGCTTTCAAAGCGCTGAAGGCTTTCTCGCAAGCCTCGGTCCAAACAAATGGTGCCTCTTTGGTCAAAAGATTGCACAAGGGGCGTGCAATAGCGCTAAAAGCACGAATGAATCGCCTATAGAAACCACAATGACCTAAGAAGGATCGGATATCTTTGACACATTTGGGTGAAGGTAATTGGGAGATCAATTCCACCTTAGCCTTGTCCACTTCAATGCCTCTAGGAGAAACTATATGGCCTAATACAATCCCTTGTGTCACCATGAAATGACACTTCTCCCAATTCAGGACTAACTTCTTCTCCTCACATCTTTCTAGGACTTTTTCTAAATTTTCTAAACACCCCGCAAAGCTATCTCCAAAAACAGAAAAATCATCCATGAATACCTCCAAGAAGTCCCCGACCATGTCATCAAAAATACCCATCATGCACCTCTGAAAGGTGCCCGGGGCATTGCACAACCCAAAGGGCATGCGCCTATAAGCGAAGGTCCCAAAGGGACAAGTGAACACGGTCTTCTCTTGATCCTCTAAAGACACTTCAATCTGATTATATCCTGAATACCCATCCAGGAAGCAATAGAAAGTATGATTTGCAACTCTTTCTAAGACTTGATCAATGAAAGGAAGAGGGAAATGGTCCTTCTTCGTGCTGGCATTAAGCTTTCGGTAATCGATACAAACTCTCCACCCCGTGGCAACTCTAGTAGGGATTAATTCTCCTTCTTCATTAGCCACAACAGTTACCCCTGCCTTTTTAGGCACTACCTGTATAGGACTCACCCATTTACTATCAGCTATAGGATAGATAATCCCAGCATCAAGCAATTTCAAAATCTCCTTCCTAACCACATCTTTCAGAACAGGGTTTAATCTACGCTGGGGCTGGCGGGAAGGTTTGACATCATCCTCTAAGTGAATCCTATGGGTGCAAATCAAGGGACTAATCCCTTGTAGATCAGCTAAAGTCCACCCAATTGCTCTCTTGTGCCTACCTAAGACCTCTAACAGCTGGGTCTCTTGGTGTTCCTCAAGAGAAGAGGAAATCACCACAGGATATGACTCGTCGACACCAAGAAAAGCATATTTTACCGAAGAGGGTAAAGGCTTCAACTCAAGCGTAGGGGCTTCCTCACTACTAGGCATAGACTTAGCTTCCGATTTCGGAAGCTCTTCAAATTTTGGTGCCCAATACGCAGCACCCTTGACTTCCTCAACCTCATCTAATAGAGAATACAAATACTCTACCTCAGGGGATTCAAGAAACTCCCTCTCCTCTTGGGTCAAGAATGTCTCTAAAGGATCTGAATAAAAGTGTGTGTCCACATGTTCTTGAACCAAACTCTCTATTAAACTCACCTCATGTATCTCCTCATCATCTCCCAATTGGGAGGCAACATTGTAGATGTTCAGATCAAGGGTCATGTTTCCAAAGGTGATGGACATGTTCCCATTCCTAACCTTGATGACTGAATCTATGGTGGCTAGGAAAGGACGACTTAGAATGATAGGGGCTTGATCACTAACCCCTAGATTTGGACATGTGTCCAACACAATGAAATCTGCGGGATACACGAAACTCCCTATCTGAACTAACACATCCTTCAAAATCCCCTTAGGGACTCTAACACTCCTATCTGCCAACTGAAGTGTAACCGAGGTGGGCTGAAGTTCCTCCAACCCGAGTTGGAGGTAGACTGAATAAGGCAAAAGATTGACACTTGCCCCTAAATCACACAAAGCTCTCTCTATCTTCTTTCCCCCTATCTCTACCGAAATGCAAGGACAACCAGGATCCTTGAATTTGGGAGGAAGAGAACCAGAGATGGTGGTACTGACGTTGGCTGCTAGGAGGACCTTGTTTTGATGCACGAACTTGCACTTGTAAGTGCACAAGTCCTTAAGATACTTCGCATAGACAGGAATGTGTTGGATAGCATCCAAGAGCGGAATGTTGAGCTTAACTTGAGAGAAAAGCTCCTTAAGAGATTCTGCAAGATCTGGTTTGGACTTACCTCTCAACCTCTGAGGGAAAGGAGCTGGGGGTTGGAAAGCTTGGACTTTAGGATCTTGAATGGTAGAAGTGGGGGACTCATCTTTCTTAATTTCATTGGACTCATTAGATCTCTTTGAAAGCTCATCCCTAGACTCAGAATTCTTAGGCTCCTCCACTTCATGCGAAGCAGGAGGTGCCATGGAAGTAGAAACATCAGGTTTAGATGGCTTGGGAGAGATGGTTTTATCAATGATCTTACCACTCCTCAAAATGGTGACAGCCTTAAGTTGCTCCATTTGAGCATCCGACTCACCGGAATCAGCCACAAAGTGCTGGCCTTGGACATTAGGGATAGCTTGGGTAGGCAAGGCACCCCTTGTGGTTTGACTAGCACTCACCGCATTGGTAAGTGTAGTTAATTGAGATTTGATGTTCTCTAGGGTCCGGTTGTTCTGCTCATTGATGGAAGTCTGACTACTCAAAAAGGCTTGGAAGGTGTCTTCTAGACTTCTCTTATGGGGAGGCTGATATGGAGCATGACCTTGAGG
This sequence comes from Umbellularia californica, assembly GCA_028538565.1. Lineage (NCBI taxonomy): Eukaryota > Viridiplantae > Streptophyta > Magnoliopsida > Laurales > Lauraceae > Umbellularia > Umbellularia californica. Next base: position 7,094,718 of record JAPQWN010000006.1, on the reverse strand, counting down.
GGGTCCTTGTTGCTGAAAATGTTGATAAGACTGGGATGGAAACTGCTGCTGAGATGGGAATCTCTGCTGCTGATACTGTGGGGCAGATTGGAAGAATTGCCCTTGACCTTGATTAGACTGAGGAAATTGCCCTTGATTCTGATAGGGCTGAGACTGAAAACTTGAAGAATTCTGATTGTGGGCTTGGGGTGGGTTGTCCCTCCACCGAAAATTGGGATGATCATTGTATCTAGGGTTGAAGTTCTGATATTGGTTAGATTGGAAAGAAGACTTCTGCTGGCGATTCACAGCATTGACATCAGATGGAGGGTTACCATGGAGTAACTCCTTGATGGAAGGAATGGTTGGACAATTGTCTGTACCATGATCATTCTGTGAACAAATTGCACACAATTGATCCACTTGGGCAACTGGTGTAGGATTAATCTCACTAACTCTTTTCAGCTCTAAACCTTCTATCTGACGGGTAAGTTGAGCTATCCTTGCACTCAAATCCTCCTTCTCACTCAAAGTAAACTTTCCTGCACTAGGAACACTAGGAAACACATTTGGAGTTGTTCTATCATTGGGATTGGTGGTGTCCCAAACCTGATATTGCTCTGCCAAACTCTCTAAATATGCATAGGCTTCATGAGGTTCCTTGGCACGGAAAGTACCATTGCACATCATATCAATGAACTGTTTGTTTGTTGAACTCAATCCTTCATAAAATATTGTAACCAACTCAGGAATGGTAAAACCATGATGAGGGACCAAGTTCAACGTCTCATGGAACCGATCCCAACATTGATGAAAAGACTCTCCACCTTTTTCAGCAAAACTCTGGATATTTTTCTTTAAAGCAATTGTTTTCTGATGGGGAAAGTATTTTTTATAAAACTCTCTTTGCAATTGATCCCATGTGGTGATTCTTACAGATCTCAGATTGTTCAACCAATTTTTGGCATTCCCTTTCAAGGAGAAAGGAAACAACCGAAGTTTGGCTGATTCTCTTTGAGCTGCAGGACACATGGTTTCAATTATGGCATTGAACTCTTTAACGTGCAAATAAGGCATTTCAGATGTCATTCCATGAAAGGTAGGAAGATGAGTCAAAATATTTGGTTTGACCTGATATGCAATTGCACCCTGAGCTTCATCTACAATGCAAGATGGAGCATCAGTCCACCTAGGGGTCAAGTAATCATCCATTGTCCTAGGTGGGACAGCTTGATTATGTTGATTATGGGGGTCATTATCATTCTGTCGATCCGCCATTGTTTCAAAAGAAGGGTCGGGCAGGGGAAGCTCAACAAAAATGTCGATCCCTGGCCAATAGGTTATAGGAACTTCTGTAAGATCTACTCTGACCAATCTGTTGTGTATGTCCCTACGGTAATGAGAGGACATATAACACAAACAACCCCAATTATCAAAATAATCAACTAATCCTAAAGGAAAACTAAAAAGAAAAGAATAAGAAGAAATACTCACAAAGCTGTTTTTACCTTAACTGCCGTTCCCCGGCAACGGCGCCAGAAATTGCTTAGCTGATTTATGTGGTGTGCTGGGATGTCCTAAGCGGAGGACGGGGTTTATCGCTGTGTAGCACTTCGCTCACGAAGAGGTCGAATCCACAGAGAACGGACTAAGGTTTCAGCTCGAGAGGACTTCTTTTGGTCTAGAGTGACCAACTTTTGTCAGGGTTGAATTGATTCTAGGCTAAGGACTAATTAACACTGCAAAACTAATTGAAATTGTTAAGCTGAGAGATGGTTCAACCTAGGGTTCAATTCACCCGGGATTACATGATTTCATCTTCCTTTCAATTACGCAGGTTAGAATTTGAGCAATCCAATTCTTACCTGGAAAATTCCTTCGTAAAAATCAAATATCAATCCAAGTGAATAATTTCCAAAGAGATTCTAAACGTTCTAATCAATAACCTGAGAGTCATCGACCTAAGCACCAATTGTATCACCCTAGATGAACACAATTGGTAAAAGGCTTAACATCTCAGTTAAGATTTCTGAAAACAGAACATCGATAGAAATTATCTTTCATCATTAAAGCATGATCAGGAAGAATAACCATGTAAAACCCAGGATAACTTCCCCTTAGACTAAACCATCTGAGATTCTACCCCTCCATTAATGGAGAAGTCTAAATACAAATTAAATGAAAGCAAGAGAATAGAAAGAACAATATTAAAACATTACCTCTATCGAAAACTTGAATTAAAAATGAAGGATTCTGTCTTACTACATGTGCTTAGCAAACTTCAACAACGATTTTCAATGGAAAACTCCCTATACATTCATCTATCAAAGGAGGAAAGAAAAGGGGGCTGGGAAACCAAGACTATTCCCAGATAACCCTAAATGTCGAGTTACAATGCTTTATATAGGTCCCAAAACTTTAATTACAACAGTGCCCCAAAAAGTGAAATCCGAGTGTTCTACCGGTAGAACTACCGGTAGAAGTCGTTCTACCGGTAGAACTACCGGTAGACAAGTGCACAGCTGATGTCCATCTCTCTGCCTATTTTCAGCCATTTCTACCGGTAGAAATTGCGGTTTAACCTTTTATACCGGTAGAAATTCCGGTTGGACGAGTAGAACTCCATGCCTTCAGCTCACTGGTTGAATTTCAGCATTTTCTACCGGTAGAACTTGCGGTACAAGAAGTTCTACCGGTAGAAATTCCGGTAGAAGAGTGAAATCTCCTTTTTTCAGCTTTTCTGTCCAATTTTTGGACATCTCTACCGGTAGAACTTCCGGTTGGAGTATAGAAGTGCAAGTTCTTGCTCTTTGTTGCTCAATTCTTCGAAGTCACTTGATCCTTCAATCTGCACTTGGTCTATTCATCATCCCAAAAGCTTCATTCTTCACTAATTTCCTGCAATTGACCAAAGACCAACACTCGTGCAAAATTATATGAAATCAAAGGAATTAAACACGAATGAAGGTGATGGAAGGGAAATTAAGTCTCTAATTACTTAACAATTAGGTACTTATCACTGCACACTGCACAGTAGCCCTCTGGGCGCCCAGATCAGTCCCTGCTCGCCCAAACTGCTACCGCGCCCACTGCTTGCTTTGTAGCTCTAAATAGGGGTTTATTATATATCAAATCGAAGCTCTCGACGAGGGGAGAAAAACTCATTGTTACAATGAGGCTTGCAAAAAAAGTCCAAAAAAGGCCCAGAAACAGGTGTTTTAGCCCTCCGAAGTTTCAAAAAAAAAAAAAAAATCAGCTGCTGCCCGCCCAGGAGGCCCTCAGCTCGCCCAAGGCAGCGCCAGGCATGCCCAGATCAGTCCCTGCTCGCCCAAACTGCTCCCGCGCCCGCTGCTTGCTTCGTAGCTCTAAATAGGGGCTTATTATATATCAAATCGAAGCTCTCGACGAGGGGAGAAAACCTCATTGTAAACAATGAGCCTTGCAGAAAAAGTCCAAAAAAGGCTCAGAAACAGGTGTTTTAGCCCTCCGAAGTTCAAAAAAAAAAAAAATGAGTTGCTGCTCGCCCAGGAGGCCCTCAGCTCGCCCAAGGCAGCGCCAGGCACGCCCAGGACACCCCCTGCTCGCCCAAACTGCTGCCGCGCCCACTGCCACGCCCGCGCCCGCTGCTTGCTTCGTATCTCCAAATAGAGGCTTATTATATATCAAATCGAAGCTCTCGACGAGGGGAGAAAAACTCATTCTAAACAATGAGCCTTGAAGATAAAGTCCAAAAAAGGCTCAGAAACAGGTGTTTTAGCCCCCCAAAGTTTCCAAAAAAAGAAAAGAGCTGCTGCTCGTCCAGGAGGCCCTCAGCTCGCCCAAGGCAGCGCCAGGCACGCCCAGAACACCCCCTGCTCGCCCAGATCAGTCCCTGCTCGCCCAAACTGCTGCCGCGCCCGCTGCCACGCCCGCGCCCGCTGCTTGCTTCATATCTTCAAATAGGGGCTTATTATATATCAAATTGAAGCTCTCGACGAGGGGAGAAAAACTCATTATAAGCAATGAGCCTTGCAGAAAAAGTCCAAAAAAGGCTCAGAAACAGGTGTTTTAGCCCCCCAAAGTTTCCAAAAAAAAAAAAAAAAAAAGAGCTGCTGCTCGCCCAGGAGGCCCTCAGCTCGCCCAAGGCAGTGCCAGGCACGCCCAGGACACCCCCTGCTCACCCAGATCAGTCCTTGCTCGCCCAAACTGCTATCGCGCCCGCAGCCGCGCCCGCTACCACACCCGCGCCCGCTGCTTGCTTCGTATCTCTAAATAGGGGCTTATTATATATCAAATTGAAGCTCTCGAAGAGGGGAGAAAAACTCATTGTCAACAATGAGCCTTGCAGAAAAAGTCCAAAAAAGGCTCAGAAACAGGTGTTTTACCCCCCCAAAGTTTCCAAAAAAAAAAAAAAAAACTATTGCTCGCCCAGGAGGCCCTCAGCTCGCCCAAGGCAGCGCCAGGCACGCCCAGGACACTCCCAGATCAGTGCCTCCTCGCCCAAACCGCTGCTCGACGCCTAGGCCCGGCGCCGCCTTTTGCACATCGCCCATGGTCGACGTTGCCTGCCGCACGGCGTCCGCGACTGACGCCCGCTGCAGCCGTGCTCACGCCCGCGCCTGTCACGGCGCCAACACCCACCGCCGCCGCCATGCCTTCCATCGTGTGCTACTGGGCAACGCCTAAGGCACTCTTTTTGGCAAGTTATAGGCTCATCACTAGAAACCTGGATATTCAAAATGCCCCCCTTTCAAAGCGTCTTTAAGCGCGGGACATTGAGGGGCAAATGATGAGTCTGGCCCAAGTGGCCCAATCCGTAATGAGCCAAGCCTTATATTTATGAAGATCCGTTGGGTCCATTGAGGTCCAGGCCCAGATCCATGAGGCCTGGCCACGTCAAGGCAACCCACTTCGCTTTGGAAGCAATCAGGCCACGTCTCGCTTTTACCAAGTCCTGCAGAGAATATCCCAACTGCCTCGCCAGTCGAGGACACCTCGAAGGCTCCTCGTGAACGGCGCTGTAAAGTCATCCCCATCTGTTAGGGGAAGACTATAAATTAAAGAGCCTCTCGATACTGGAGGAAAAAAGCAAGAATCTCTCTTCTACACTCTCTCCAAAGTTTGTAATCTCTGAAATACTTAGGAATTAATACATCCGGCGATCTCTGCCTTTTCGAAAGTGGACGTAGGTCACACTGACCGAACCACTATAAATCTCTCTCTCATCTTAATTACTGCATTTATTACCTATTAATTGACCGGTGGTGTGCGAAGTCATTTTTTGCATCATCAAATAGGTCCCCACATTTCAAATATTTGAAGATTGATACGATCGAGAGCAATGTAGAGGGTACACTCACAAAACCTCGAATGAATTCTAATCCCCTAGTTAGTTGCAAAAAAATAGATATCAATGAAGAAAACATCCCTACATATTCAGTAGAGATGGCCATTGGCAAATGGCCCCAATTTGTGCAAATTGGAAGCCTAGCCAACTATAAATTCCTTCACCAAAAAAAAAAAGAAACAACTGTAAATTCTTTTAAGGCTTGAGCAAACAAATTAAAAATACTACTAAATTACCCCGACTATTTGTGAAATTAGAAAAAGGAAAAACCCACCAATTCAAGATTAAATCAAAGCAAAAGGACTTCTACCAAATTCTCTCTTACAATTAAATCTAGCCATGCGGCACGAATTTGATTGCAGGCACAATCCTTATTTTATTAGTTTTCTGCAGTTGAGTACTATCATGCCTGTTTAATGAACAAACTAACAACCTTGCGAAGCAAACACACCCCCACAATCACACTGCCTGTGTGAACTAACAAACTTTGCACAACCAGCTTAAATAGAAAAGATTCCATATTCTATGCCAATAGACTCGTGACATCCATGTACTGAGTCGTCAAATGAGCGACGTTAAGAAAGCCCAAGCTTATACGCATTGGCCCACAGGGTGCCCCAATAGGGCCCGAATGAAAGACCCAAGCCTACACGAACCATCAAAGAAAGTCCTACAAATGAAGACTTGGGCCTATCAAGCCTGCTTTCCTCGATGAAAGCCCACAGAAGGGCCAAAGCACAACAAGCCTACCCATCATCAAAGCAAGCCCAAGCCCATGCTAGAATGACCTCATTGTCATGGAAGCCCTTTCCTTACTCCTCAATATAGTCGCAGGTAGTCTTCCATACAATAAGATTTGCAGCACCTATTCATGAGCTGGGGAATCGGCTTGCAAGGAAAATCTTGATTGAAGGTCCTAAGAAGAAGAAGTAACGAGGCGCCAAACCGTTAGCACCATATGGCGTTACCATGAGAGCTGTCTTGTAGGGAAAGTGGTTGATCGTGATTACTGTGTCATTGGTATTGGTTTAGTTCGAGTTGTCGATGGCTCAACACACAAATGACATCAAGAGGCTCATAGAGATTTCGACAAAAAGATGATAGCCCCTATATCTTTCTTTTTTTTTATTTTTTGAAAGCGCGGGTGGAATTTACCCTAGTTTACCAATCCAAGTCAGAAGACTCAGTCTCAGAGTCAGTCAAGAGTCGTTCCATACTGAGTAGGAAGGTCAGGCAGATCAATGAGATTGCTCAGTCACAATGGAGTTGTTTGGCGTTTCCTTAGTGGACAATAGAGAGCCAAATCAGACTCATAAGATCCGTGAACTAGAAAGTGCAGGTCACCCACAGGATGTAGCCCTTCAACTCTCATCATCTTTCTTCTCGCATCCTTTTTCCTATCTCTTTCCCACAGCTTCAAATGTAATCCCCCCATCCCATTATTGTTTGTTACAAATCGTATGGCTTTACCATCGATGCAGATTGATCAACTGATCATGATCTGATCTGGTCTAGGCCACACCAAACCCTATTGTTGGCTCACGTCTATTCTTTCTCTTGAAAGGTGAATAACGGTTAGGGAAAGAAATCTCAACAGTTAAGAAAAAAAAACCCCAAATCTGATATTTCCTAGCGCCACATCAGCATTCATGTGCCACATCGGCAATGAGGGACCTCGGGTGGCAGGTTGTAGACTTTTAGAGTGAAAACTTGTTTTGTGGACCTATTCTATTAATATATATACATTACCATTTAACAACTTGAGAAACACATTTAAAAACGAAATGCTATCATTAATGAAACTTTTTATAAGATCTCGTGAATTTGTTGAGAACTTCAACAATTCCAGAAGTATATATCAATGGATTTTATGTTTGACAGGTATGTGATTTAAGTGCTCCTTTCCCTCTACCTACTTGAAAACAAGTTAATCATAATATTAGTTATTTTGTGTTATTTGCACATCTGTCCACTTTAATATACAGGTATAAAATAAGAACATTATCATCTAATCATATACCTAACGAGAGGAAGAAACGCCCTGCCGCCCTCCAAGTCCCACCAAAAGAAGTTAGGCTTAATTTCATTTTCTTTTTTTTTTTTTTTTTTTTAAATTTTAGGTGTTTTACTCATGTATTTTAAATATGATTTATCTAATCCAGTAGTAGACTGAAATCTTGTTTTAGTAAAATTTTGTGTACTCAAGTCTTAGAAAAATATTTATTTTGAAGGACGATTTTAACCAACAAATAAATTGTATATTGTGCTTATATGGTCTAGGTCAAAGAGCCTGCGTGGATGTGTGGATACCTGTGTGGGAAAGATAGAAAGGTCTCTTGGAGGATAAGGGCCGTGAAAAAAAAACCAGACTCATCAGATTATCCTAGCCCATGATTTATCAACTTTTAAGTTTAATGCATTTTTAACCATTAATTTTGCTCCTATTCAATCCAACGGTGGGCCACCCGAGAAGGCCTCATAGCACTGGAGTGTGAACATGTAGTCCGATCTTAGAAAACAATTATGCTTATTTTAAATAGTTTAGTGACTCTATAATTGAGCCTCTACATTGAATTTGTAGGCCAGACAACTGTTCGTCTCTTCCACTAGAAATGCATTTAACACGTTCCTAATGCCATCACATGTGACATCCATTATAATATACAAGAAAGCAAATAGAGGCCCGAATATTAAATCCCATTAATCCCCCACGCCTCTCTCTCTTTTGTTGTATAGTCACTTTAAGTTGTAATCAGGACAAATCCCACAAAGCTTTTGACTCACCAAACTCTTTACGACGCGTAGAAAAATTGGTCAAACGCTCACACCCATTCAAAAGCCCAAAAATATGTATGGCAACCAAACACCACCTTCTTGAAACCTTCCTTTCCATAAGCCTTTGTTTTTTTCGTAGAACCACAACCCTATTTAAACCCCATCCTCTCTCCATTTCCACTCATCAAACTCTCCTTCCAACTCCTCATCTTCTCTCCAAGTTCAACCACTCCTTTCCCCTCTCCTCCCCAGCAAAACCACCGCTACTCATCCTCAAAACCACCAATCCACTTCTCCCAATGGGCAGCCTCAACGCTGACGTTCTCGAGAACAACTTGGGATGTGGCCTCAACCCCTTGGACCCAGAAGAATTCAGGAAGCATGGCCACATGGTCATCGACTTCCTCGCCGACTACTACCGCGACATCGAGAAATACCCCGTTCGCAGCCAAGTCGAACCCGGCTACCTCAAAAAATGCCTCCCTGACACCGCTCCTTACAACCCCGAGTCCATGGAAACCATCATGAAAGACATACAGAACCACATAGTTCCAGGGCTCACTCACTGGCAGAGCCCCAACTACTTCGCCTACTTCCCGTCGAGCGGCAGCACTGCCGGCTTCCTAGGCGAGATGCTCAGCACCGGCTTCAACGTCGTCGGCTTCAACTGGATGTCATCGCCTGCTGCAACCGAGCTCGAGACCATTGTCATGGATTGGCTGGGAAAAATGCTCAAGCTCCCCAACTCCTTCCTCTTCTCCGGCAACGGCGGTGGGGTACTCCAAGGCACCACCTGCGAGGCCATCCTCTGCACCCTCACAGCGGCGAGAGACCGGAAGCTTAATGAAATTGGGAGGGAGAATATAGGCCGACTTGTCGTCTATGGCTCCGACCAGACCCACTGCGCTCTCCAGAAGGCGGCGCAGATTGCCGGCATCAACCCATCCAACTTCCGGGCTGTCGCGACATCGAAGAAGACCAACTTCGGGCTGTCACCGGAGTCCCTGAGAACTGCCATAGCCAAAGACCTCGAGTCAGGGCTAGTCCCACTTTTCTTGTGTCCCACTGTGGGGACCACTTCATCCACAGCCGTCGATCCGATAGGCCCACTCTGCGATGTGGCCAAGGAATATGGATTGTGGGTCCACATAGACGCTGCATATGCAGGGAGTGCTTGCATTTGCCCGGAGTTTAGGCACTTCATAGATGGTGTGGAAAGTGCAGACTCATTTAGCTTTAATGCACACAAGTGGTTCTTTACCACCTTGGACTGCTGTTGCCTCTGGGTCAAAGACCCAAGTGCCCTGGTCAAAGCCCTCTCCACCAACCCTGAGTACTTGAGGAACAAGGCCACCGAGTCAAAGCAGGTCGTTGACTACAAGGATTGGCAGATTGCTCTAAGCCGGCGTTTCCGATCCATGAAGCTGTGGATGGTCTTACGTACTTATGGTGTGGCCAACCTACGTAACTTTTTAAGGGCCCATGTCAAGATGGCTAAGCATTTTGAAGGGCTTGTGGCTATGGACCAGAGGTTTGAGATCGTGGTGCCAAGGAACTTTGCCATGGTCTGCTTCCGCCTCTTGCCCCCGGCCGATGACGGCGACAATGGTTCGGCCGACGACCGGGCCAACGAGCTCAACCGGAAGTTACTCGAGGGCATCAACTCGTCTGGTCGCATCTACATGACCCATGCAGTGGTGGGTGGCACCTACATGATCAGGTTTGCTGTTGGTGCAACACTTACGGAGGATCGCCATGTGAACCTTGCATGGAAAGTGGTGAAGGAACATGCCGACTCCTTGCTCAACTCCATGGCTAATGGACACATTTGAGCGAGAGAGAGAGAGAGAGAGAGAGAGAGAGAGGGATTCTTTATTTCTTTTTACCGTGTAATAAGCATTGTTGCTGTAAAACCATTTTTTTGTAATAAACTTTGTGTTATTATCCACCGTTTCCTCTCAAATTACAATTACAAATTATAACAAGCATGCTCAGGTTAAATGTTCATGGTCAAGTAATTTCAACTAAATTGAGATTTATCAACTTTGTTTCTTAGGAATGGCTTTATTAAGAGATAACATAATTGTTTATTTGACATAACACGTTTCTTCTATACTTTATACCTAAGATTTACATGGTTTCTTTATAGTGAGTTTATTTTCTTCCCATTTGTATCTCAAACATATTTTCAAATCTTCACATTGATAAAAGTTGAGGCCATCATCAAACTAATAATATTTAAAAAACATGATCTGGTTCTTTTTTATTGTTATTTCACACCCGATCATTTCTATGGGACACATTAATGATTGACCAAACGGTTGGAGTGAAAATTGGCTCACTACCAACACTATATTCTGCGGCTTTGATCTCAGAGGTGGATCCCACTGTGTTGGATTCACATGGCTGGGCTTCGAAGAGTTCTCTAAGGCCTTATCTGCGAGGTTCCTGTCACTGTGAAACATTTGAGTGGAATTGATAATGGCCAGGCATAGATTGGTTTTACTCAAGGTGAGAAACAAGGAAAGGTACTGTGTCAAGGTCTTTCCAAGACCCAGTTAATTAAGAAATCCAGCATCTAACTAATCCACACATAATGAGTTTATAAAAAAAAAAAAAAAGGACTGTGTCTACTGGCTTTATTGAATATCTTTTACTTATAATAGTAACTAGTGATGACATTTCATCCGCACAATATAACCCAAATTTATTATTAAACTCCATAAGCAGTGCACGAGAGAGAGAGAGAGAGAGAGAGAGAGAGAGAGAGAGAGAGAGAGAGAGAGAGCAATTGTATAAATTAGTTTGTTGATTGCTGTCCAACAACTTGGTCCATATAGATTTGAGATCATCTGGTTAATGTAATGTATTGTACAATGAAAAAAAATTGACCAATGATCTTCTGCTCTCCCATTTATTATACCAAACTTTAAAATTCAATAGGGGATGAAACTCTTTTATCCAACCCAAACTGATGTGGTGAAGATCAATTGATAATGACAATAATGATTTTGTTTCCCCACTCTTCATGCATCCTGAGTCCCGCCAGTTTTAGAATAAAGGGCATAATACCTGTTACACCCCGACCTGATTTGATCCTAATTAGTACTAATTAATTATGATTTAAGCTAAATTAAATATGTTTTCTTATTGGTTATGGTAATTAGCATCTGTTAGTCTTTATAGACTGAGTTAAATGGGTTTTACACCCTATATAGGTGAGTTATAGTGGGATTGACTCAATTGAGTTGAGTCAAGGGCTCTTTTCGTAAATATTGATTTTCGCGTTTTTCATCATTTGTCCGTCATTTTGACATCATCACGTGTATTTTGACGAGTACATCGATTTTCATATCAGACTCTTCTTCATTTGACTTCACATGAAAATATGGTCTTCTTGTGGACTTTCTTGCAAAACTGCTACTTTACCCTTTGTATATATATAAACCCACTTCTTCTTTTCCTCTTCTTCCCATCTCTTTTTCCTCTCTACACTACTTCCTCTCCACTTCTTTTCTTCCCTTCTTTCTCTACTACTACTAGAGTGCAGGCTTGGTCCTTGGAAGGCTAAAGAGTGGATTTAGCTACATCTCCATCATTTTATCATCATCTTCTTCATCCTTCTTTCTTCATTGTTGACTAAGATCTACTTCTCCTCTTCCCCATCTCCTTCAACTTTGAAACCCTCTCAAAGGTAGACACTAAGCTCCTAAATAATTGAGTTTTTGAGTTACAATAGGGCAAGGAGATTGTGCCTAAGTGTTTATGTATATTTATTTGCCTTTTCCATGATTCTTGTGGTTAGGGTTTGAGCATTTGGGATTTTCTTAAATCTAGGGCTTGGAAATCTCCATTGAGGCAAGTATAAGCTTTAATAATTAATGCATGTGATGTTATTCTTTGATTTGGATATTAAATGCTATTATTTTTCTTTTTTACTTTGATTAGCCTCTTAAATTTTAATTAGAGAATGATTATGACATGGATTTGATTTTTGGGTTCTAAAGGTCTTCATTTGGGAAGATTGAGAGGAGAGGGAATGGTGTAATTAAATAAGGCATATGGGTGTCCATATAGGTATATGTATCATGGGAACATTGTATTTAAATGCACATGTTATATTCAGATGCAGGTGTAGGAAATAATGAATGGGTAGAATTCTTTATGCACATGTCATGTGAAAGTAGTGGTGATTGAATGAAAACAATTTATAAAGAGAACATGTGCATTTTATATGAATGGAAAATCATGTGAAATGATGAGTGGGTGAAATGGTGCTGGGCGTGTGGTATGAAACGTGGTATGTTCACTAGTGCAGGAGTTTCAATGGGTGTGGAAATTTTAGATACTAATGCATTGAACTGGTGGCCTACTTTATGACATGTGTATGTCATGTTGAAGTTCAAGTGGGAGGAAACAATCTAAGACTTACCATTTGGTGTGTATATGCAGTTGATGACATTCTCCATGGACACAGAACGTGTCCTCTGTGACTGACACAGGTTCTGTGTGGGGCCGGGAATTTTGTCTAAAATTATTTCTTTTCGCACCCTGTATATGACAAACACTAATTAGTGAGTATTTATGAAACCTATTAGGATTTTGACTCCAAGAGAATTATATGACCCTAGAAAATGACACCCTGGACGAGTTCAACTGACCAATGGTAATTAACCATGTGAGAAATTATTGAGGCTATGATTATTTTACCCTAAAATTATTCTTTTCTTCTAACACCTTGTCATGGATGAGACTCGGAGAAACCGGTACTCTTCACTTATATAAGTGGCACCAAATTAAAAATAGCTATTCACCGGATTTCCAAACCTCATTGTGTGAGAAGGTGAAGGATGAAAGCCTAGTAAATAATCCTTGATTCTTTTAATCAATGCATGTGCATATTGAAATTTATTTTCCTTTTCACCTTCCAATTTTAAAGAATGATTTACATACATAAATTGTTTTGTTTTTCTTTCGTTATATTTGTACGGTTATACAATGTTCAATTGAAATTCAAGACAAATAAGTTTATATGTGAAAAAGACGGGATATTAATGATTTGATTTGATTCAAGTAAAAATAGTCTTACTTATATTTGTATTTATTTGATCTGATTGGTCTGGCACTACTGAGCTTCGACCTCGTGATACCCGACGGGGTTAAACTTGGTTTAGTTAATTGAGATCACTGCAGTAGATCATATGGAGTACCGGAACTCCAGAACCGGGTAGCCAGATAGCCTTTGGCCGGGCTGCTGGTGACATCCCAACTAGATTTGCTCTCTATTGAGAGAATGAGCTTAATGTAGTAGCCAACTAGTATGTTGTATCCCTCATTGATTTGTAAAACATAAATTATTCGATTTTGGCATGATTGCCTAGTTGTTACCTGATATTGACATCTTTTAATTAAGTGTCTATAAATGCTAACTGATATAACATGTAATTTATTATTAATGCCTATACTTGCCGAATCGTCGTATTCATGATGCTATTCTTGGTGTCACAGTCGCAGGTTCAGCCTCCGCTCTTATCAAGGCCTGAGAGGGAGAGAAGGTTACCCAGAAGGTACCTTCAGGGTTAGTAGAGTGGCTAGTGCCTAAGGCCAAGTGAATTGTCTTCCCCAGAGAGCGGAATCATCTTTTTGGAGAATTCTGTTGTTGTGTGGCTAGCCCCTTTTTGTGTGGGCCACACTTAGGTGATAGAAGTTCTTTTGTTTATACTTTTGGTAATGTTGTTTAGTTTTTCTATACCCTTCTTTTGTAAATTAATGTAAATATTTGTATAATTCTTTTGTATTAAACTTGAACTGTTAAATAGACTGGATGGAATTTGATACCTCACACTAATGAATTACAGCTTCCGCTACACTTAATTGCTTTTGATGTGTTTAGTGAGATTTAACTCACGGATGTGGAAAGTTGTTTTTCTCTCATTCGTGTGTTGTATTTGGCTCGAGACAGCTACAGCACGCGGGAGTACGTGTGGCACACCTCGGAGATTACCCTAGACCAGGGTGATTCGGGACCGGGATGTGACAATACCCATGCCAAATATAACAATAACCGTCATTAGAAAAAAGGCAACAGAAAGCATAAGTATTGATGGCAAGATCACCGCAGGCCTCGGCTTTTATACCATTAAGTCTTTCATGATTCAATATATTTCCATGTAGCCATTTGATGTGATCAAAATCAATCATAAAATACCGCAAGTGCACGGGTATCTAGATGAGACAGTGGCAAGAACGGGTCGAACCCACAGGGAGCTATTAAAGAAACTTTTAAATTAAGAAAACTAATTAACTAACAATTTAAGAAAAGTTTTGATTTCTTAGATAATAAAAAAAAACAACTAATTTAGAAATTCGAAATCTACCAATTAATGAAGATGATTAGAGTATAGGAATCCAATAAGCATCCACCAATTATTTATCAAGTAACCCTAACTTGTTCCAATTTTTACTTCAAATCAAAGACAAATCAATGTTTTTAATTTGGAAAATCTAACTTTAAAAATCCCTTTTTAATTATAAAAATTCAAAACTCAAGACTTCCTTCATCTCATAAAAGAATAAAAATAATTTAAGCACCACCCATCAAAAGTAAGCATAAACCATCAAAAGATCTAAATCCTAAGCATGGCCTATCAAACCTAAGCATGAGTAGTCAAAAACTAAATTTTATTTTTAGAAATAAAAATAGAGATTTGCCTAGGGCACGAAGACAAGCCTATTAATCATTAAGCACATAATCATGGAACACAAATTAGAATTACTAAACAAATAAAAAGATAATTACTTACCTTCATCCATAACTCTAATCAAGAAAATTAGCCCGCCATTGCAAAGAATGCTTCTTGATTTATCACTAAAAATTGCATCTTTACAACTTCTCCTTCACAAATTTTCTCCTTCAAAATAAACCCTTGGACATGGCCTAAGGTTACCAAAAATAAAAATAAACTAATGGAAAAGAAGAAAGGAAGAGAAAAAGAAAGGAGAGAGGGAGAGCTTTGGTCGTATTGAATATGTTATGGGTCTCCATCATGCCTCCTTTTATGCTTTTTGCAAACCCCTTTTAGTAAAGAAGTGCCCTCCTTTTAGGTCTCCTTTTTCCTTATTGGGTAAGGATTCTTTCTTGTTCTCCAAGTTAACTTCTTTCTTTGGAAAGACTTTTAAATTTGAGAGATCTCCTTGCCTTATTAGGTTTCTTGATGCATACACTTTCCTTGTATAATTCCAAGAATATCTCTAAAAATTACATGATGATGTAAAGGGAATAAACTTCCCAAATATTGAGATTTCTTGCAATTCCCGCCTACAACTGTAGCAGATAACTTTCCGAGGTCATATCTCCCTCAATATAGCTCTGATTTAGGCAATCTTGGGCTCTACGGATATCTACTCGAAAAGAGCTTTCCAACAGTTGCTAAATTGCGCCGATCTGACACTCGGTTTGAGAGTTATGGCCATTTTAAGTTGCTGCCCTTGAAAAATCCGGGAATAATTATGCAAAAATGGAAGCTTCTATGTTGGCATGCAATGGGGTGTGTGGGGCCCATTGTGGACTTCCAAGCATGCTTGGACTCTCTCTTTGCTTGCTTATTTGACTTCTCTCTTCTCAAATTTCATCAATATAGGTCCCATGTTGATTTGTCCTACAAATTGAAAGAGGCAATTTTAACATTAATCATATATATAAGAAAATAATTATGAACCATGTATGGGACCCTACATTCCTAGTGATGCACCAAAATGACCAACTTTCCAAAAATAGCACATGGTGCAAAAAATAACAAGATATGCATTGATGAAACCAAAAGCCTAATTTTGGGGTGATAAATGAGATGAGAAAAACTTAATTTCAAAAAGTCATGCAATTCAATGAATTTTGATCAATTTTGACAATTTCTCCAAAAATATCCTCAAATGCATGTAATCATGAAATTAAATGCAATTCTATGCAGTTAAACCTAATTAAGTCCACAAATGCTAATGAAATGATGAGTTAATGACCTAGTTTTGTGGACTTATCACCATTGTAGCTTTATTTAAGGGAGATGGTCCCAATTTATTGAAATAAAGGCGAAAGAACAAATATTAAATTTAAACTAGGACTTACCCTTATTTCTAAGGATAGGAATATAATCCTAAGTCATTCCTATTCCTAGGATTATTCTCAAACAACTTTCATATCATGCAACCCTGTGTTAGGCATTTATCTTCAAGGGCAGAAGCAAGCTTCTCATGGGTCTCAGCTCTTTTGGTTGGGTTTAAAAAAAATATATAGATGGTGTAAAAATGTCATCTAGGCAATTGAGAACTACTGTGAAAAGAAAGTTTTGGTGATGATTTCAATAAGATTTACTTTAAAAAATGTAAAATGCTTTTCACCAACTAATGGGACAAAAATTCATGTGTTCTTTTACATTGGAGTAACAAATTTCAGGTGATCACTCTGGAATAGTCTCATGTAAAGATGCATATCTCATGTGAAAAATATTGGATGGAATGCTCTCTAAACCTCGCACGTTGACTTGTTGACCTTTTCGCCCAACCACATGCTACTATAATTCGGTCGTGAAAGATAGAACAAAAGAAGAAATCCTGGCAGACATATCAGCCAGCCTCGCACATTTTTGTTTATCTGTGATATAGCTTTATATCAGCTATTCACATGGCCTTTTGTAACTTACCTAGCTGTGACTCCAAATTCCAATCATTTAAGGGAAAGCCACCTACCCCAATCAATATTAAACATACTTGACACCCCAGGAATTTTTAATTGAAAACAGATGGCAGCATACTTATTTATTTATATTTTTGCTTGCTGGATTATTAGGCTTGTGGTGATACTTTCAACTTCGAGGAGGGATTAAATTTGGGCATGTATGTGAAACTAAGATACCAACATGCAACGAGAATAAATGGATTTATACTATTGACAAGAGTTCGTAAAACAGTAAAATGTGCCTGAGATTGCAAACTTGAAGTTGTGGATTTAAGTCACCTTACCAATTGAAAATGAAAAGAATTTATGTTGTTAAATTTACCATATGGGTATGATGCAACAAATGTAAATATTACATTGCCTGCCTCATGGTCAAAGGCAATTGCCAATTATAATAATTAGGCCTTGAATATGTTATCAGGCTAAATTTAAAATATATTGATCATCATTTGTATGGGAAGGAATAGTCTTGCCTCTAAGAATGTGATCTAGAATTATTTTACTCGGACATTCTTCTGCTTTGTATAGTTCATCAATCTAGGGTTATTTTATTTAAAGTCATCGAAAGAACAATAAAAATATAAAGTGATGACACTTTATTTGCTAGATTTTTTCAGATCTCATTCTCTCAAATATGAATTTCTACGATGTATTATTTTTATGGGCTGTTTGGCACTGGCAGAAACCTGCCAGCACTCCAAAAAATATATATATATAATGAAAACTTTTTTAGATTTTAGAAGATTTTATAATTTTTCACATATGGCCCTCCAAAAAAAATTTGAAAGCCCCTAGATATTTTGAAAACTAGTTGCATTTTTTTCCTTTACATGTAGCCCTCTGAAGAGTCTTTCTACATAGTGCCCTTATTGAGGAAAATTTTCTAGGTCTGCATTTGTTGTTTGGGTATAGTGAAGAGTCACTTTAAGAGACAAGAAAAGAAGATGAGTCATATAAAAAATTATAAGATTTTAAAAATCACCTCTTTCTCTTTTTAAAAAAGCAAATGAGAGTATTTTCTCTGATCATTACACTAAAAATAATAATAGTAATTTACAAGAATCCTTTTATCCTAGTTCTCACCGCTATATCTTTGGAGTCGATTGGATGTAAACCATACAAATCCAAATTGTCAGTCCACCTCTTCTCGTCATCCAAAAAGAAAATATTAGACAAATACATTATAAGTATTGGAATTTTGTTATCATCATTAATTATATCCTCATCACTTCAACCGCTAAAACTACGATTTCCCTTTTTTTCTTTCTTCTTTTAAAAGCACACTTAAAACTGAAATCTTATCATAAATTAGACTTTATATGTATAAGATTCGTTATTTTTTTTAGAAATTCAACAATTCCAAAAGTATCATTGGATTTTATGTTTGACATACACGTAAAGAATTTCTAATACCTAGTTTAGGGGGCTTGGACCCACTACTAGAAACAGGGGTATTAGCGGCCGCCAAAAGCCGTCGCTAAACGTGTCTAGGCTGTCGCTAATACCCTTTAGCGACGGCTCACCGACCGTTAAGAGTGCGACGCAAAAATTCGTCGCAAAAACTATTAGCGACCGCCACGTAGCGGTCACTAATACTTTTTGCGACGGCTTAGCGATGGTCAAAAAAATGGTTTAGCGGCCGACATAGCCGTCGCTAAAGCTAAAAAAGGCGGTCGCTAATAGACCATTTTTTATTTTTTTTAATTTATTTTAATTTTTTAACTCCATTTGCGACCACCGTTAGACCATTTGCGACCGCCATTGGCGGCCACTAATAGTATTTTATTATTTTTAATATTTTTTTATTTTTTCGCTAATTTCCCAATTTGTTTCCTGCTTTTTATACTTATACCTGAATATATTATATCCAATTACTAGAATTAGTTAAAAATACTAATAACAAAACAAAGTCTTATATTAATGATATTCAAAACATTACAAAAGTTTTAACAAATTATATTCATTACAATTCATTAATTACAAAAGTTTCAACAAATTATATTCATTACAAAAATAAACATATTGTCTGAGAAGGGTGCCGCAATCGATCCGATGCTCTCAAACCTGAAAAGAAAAAGGGAAATAAATATTAATAGTTAATTATAAAAATTGGCAATATATAGTAAACATAAACAAAATTAAGAATTAAAATTAAATTTTGAAAGTTAAACACTCTACGGGCAATTCGGGAGTCGGAATCCCGAGCCATTAGTTTCGGCAGGTTAGGAATAACTATGGGCTCGTGTCTGTCCAGTTTCAAGGGCACCGGAGCCCATTTGCCCGGTTTGGGCTCTCGGAGGCCAATTTCCTAAGCTTTAAGTTAACGTTTTAATTTAAACCTACGTTTCAACTCTACGGGCAATCCGGGAGTTGGAATCCCGAGCCGTCAGTTCCAGCAGGTCAGGAATGACTATGGACTCGTGACTGTCCAGTTTCACGGGCATCGGAGCCCGTTTTCCCGGTTTGGGTACTTGGAGACCAATTCCCTAAGTTTTAAGTTAACGTTTTAACTTAAACCTACGTTTCAGCTCTAGGGCAATCTGGGAGTCGGAATCCCGAGCCGTCAGTTCCAGCAGGTCAGTAATGACTATGGGCTCATGCTCGTCCAATTTCAAGGGCACCGGAGCCCATTTGCCTGGTTTGGGCGCTCGGAGGCCAATTTCCTAAATTTTAAGTTAACGTTTTAATTTAAACCAACGTTTCAATTCTATGGGCAATCCGGGAGTTGGAATCCCGAGCCGTCAATTCCGGCAGGTCAGGAATGACTATGGGCTCGTGCCCGTCCAGTTTCACTGGCACCGGAGCCCGTTTGTCCGGTTTGGGCGCTCGGAAGCTAATTTCCTAAGTTTTAAGTTAACGTTTTAACTTAAACCTACGTTCAACTATACGGGCAATCCGGGAGACGAAAGCCCAAGCCATCAGTTTCGGCAAGTCAAGAATGACTATAGGCTTGTGCCCGTCTAGTTTCACGGGCACCGGAGGCCACGCATTGGCAATCCTAACTGTTCAATTACATAAAACAAAGAGGCCACGCATGGCTATTTTGCGAAACAAAATTTTACCCAGATTTAAGAAAAGTATTTAAAAAAAAAGAACTTTGGAAAAAAAAAAATTGTATTTAATATCCTCAATTTAATAAAAAAAAGTTTTTAAAACAATAGTAAATATCTTTCACAAAGTAAATCTCATGACACACACCTCACCTGCAAGATTATATTAAATCAGTTAAATTTAGGAAATCATATCTAAAAGTTAATATTAAATATATTCACCAAAAAACTTCACAACATCCATACGAATACATATCCAGTAATTGAGATAAATTCCGATTCACTCATTTTGCTGCTCATTCATAACCAATAATTCAAGTCAAAGCACCATTATCACTCATTTTGCTGCTAAAATGATAGGATAGAATCTTACCTTGAACCTTCATAAAAATAACCTCTTTGTCAGGGTGAAATCTCAAAAAGTAAGGAGTAAATCCAGCTGCAACTGGATGATTCTTTATGTTTTCAGTGTGACTAGTGTGTTTCAATAACCTCTTTGTCCATAAATTTCTATTTCTTATTGATGGGTTTTGTCTGTTACAGAACTGGGGTAAGAACTGGTGATGGTGAACCTAAATCAAGTGCATGGTGAACAAAAGAATATATTCTATCAAATTATCATCCACCATTCAAAGAAGCCTCATTTTTTAAAAGTCTCAATATAAAACTTCTTACCAGATAAGATCGATCGAAATCTGGGAGACCAAAGCAAAGTTGCCTTGCAGTTCTCCTGCTTCTGAGTAGAAATGGCTGAGATTGAATGGTGCGAGCAAGAGAATGGAAACAAAATCTATAAGTATATACATATATAAATCGGGAAAGAGAGAGAGAAATAGAGAGAGAGGGAGAGGGAGGGAGGGAGGGAGAGAGAGAGAGAGAACCGGTGGCGGCTCCGGCGAGCGGGAGGGCACAGTGCAGAGAGAGAGAGAGAGAATAACAGGTGGCGGCTCCGGCGCAAGAGATTGTCCGGCGGTGGCGTGGCTGGTGCGGCGGGAGGGTAGAGCACGGGAGCAGAGCGTGGGAGCAGGGGGAAAAAATTGGGAAAGGAAAGTGGGAAGGAAAAAAGTGGTTTCAGGGGAGCAAAGCGCGGGAGCAAGGGAAAAAAACTGGGAAGGGAAAGTGGGAAGGAAAAAAGTGGTTTCGGGGGAGCAGAGCGCGGGAGCAGGGGAAAAAAAACTGGGAAGGGAAAGTGGGAAGGAAAAAAGTGGTTTCGGGTGAGGGTTATAAGAGAGCTTTAGTGACCGCTATTGGCGGTCGCTAATGGGGCCTTTTTGCGACGACCAGAAGCGGCCGCCCGCCTTTCCATGCGCCAAAAAGCTAATTTCTAGTAGTGACCGTAGCCTTCTGATGAGGGAAGTAAACCTCGGGTAATGTAAGACGCTGCCCCGAGTTAATCAAGATTAACTCTAATTAATTGTAATTAATGCTAATTAATCAAGTCTAATTAGACTAATGATGGTTAATGACCCAACTCCATGAGGTTAGTCTCAGATGGACTTAATGAAGTGATAATGAAGAGATTAAGTGAATTGAATGAGTTTTAAGTCTAAACTAAGAGAACAAGACCTTTTTCGCAAATACGGATTTATACGTATTTTGTCGAATACGAAAACTCATAGTGGCAACGCATGTATTTCGACGAGTGCATTAACTTTCGTAATAGGCTCGAAGTAATTTGACAAGGAGTTGGCCAAGTGAGCCTCCATTTGACTTGAATTGGAAATAGTGGTGAAATGAAGGGTTTAGTTGCAAAAGCCCCTTATAAGGCTTAAGATGAACCTTTTGAGTTCATTTCTACTCCTTTGCATTGAAGAGAAACCCTAGGCACCTCCCTTCTTCATTTCTTTTTCCTTCTTCTTCATCAAGAGTGGATTTTAGAGAGATTCAAGTGGATTTTTGAAGAGGTTTCTTCTTCCCCATCATCTTCCCCAACTTGTCTTCTTTCCTTGGAGGGTTAAAACTTGAAAGAAAAGCTCAAGAGCTCCCTACTCATACCACAAGTAAGTACTTAGAGCTTTTAAAGGATTTTCAAGTTATAATGAGTGGTTAGGAGTGATTCCTAGCTCATTTAACTCATAGGGTTTGTGTTTTTGATGTTTCCATGGAAATAGGCTTGAAGAGGGTTTTCATTTGGGGGTTTTTGTCTCAAGTCAATCTATCAAAGGTTTTCTTGCTAATAGACTTTAAGATGCAAGTATAAATGCTCATTTATGATTCAAAATGCTAGTCTACAAGTTTCTTTGAGATATAAGAGTTGGGTTCTCAAACCCTATTGTTAGAAATGGAGATTTTATGGATTTGTTTGAGTTCTATGGATTTAATAATGTCCTAATGATGGAATAGGAGTGTTATTTGTGTTTAAATGATGAATGAGGAGAGGATAGGAGATCCTTAAATGTGTATGCAGGTGGTGGTTGAATGGGAGAGAAGAGTAAATGTTCAGAATTCCGGATTGGAATTCTAAACAGTTCGCTCGAGTGAACCATGGGTCCGCTCGAGCGAACTAGTTACTGTCTGATGCAAAAAGGGTCCGCTTGAGCGAACATTATGTGCGCTCGAGCAATGAAGCTTCTGTCGGACGCGAACTGTGTTCTGTAGGAGTTCGCTCGAGCGAACTGGAAGTCCGCTCGAGCGAATCCCCTGTCTGTTTAAGTCCGCTCGAGCGAACCTGGATCCGCTCGAGCGAACCTGATACTGGCCAAACATGAATTGTAAGCAAAAATTTAGCCAATCGATCAGACCGAGGGGGACTCAGTTTGAGTCCAGTGAATTTTGATATCGTGGGTGGAAATTTTTGGGGACTAAATGCACATATTAAATGTAAATGTGATGTCCATCGAAAATAACACGTGCATTTAGTAACTAATTATTACACCTAGAAATTGTCTAGATTTGGGATAGAGACAAGTAGGACCGTGAATGACTAATGATTCCTCTAATTCCCTTGGGTCTATAATGACTAAATGCATTGAACCACTGAACAATGAATAAATGCAATGAACCATTGAATAATGAATAAATGCAATGAATAATGAATAATCCTGCTGCAGCAGATGAATGGGGTGTTCCAGAGCTCCGTGGTGATGCCAGTGATCTCTGATCAAGACACTGGTAGATCCCACACATAGACTGAAAAGTCACTGAAAAACCATGCATAAGCCATGTAATGAAAATACGTATTGAATGTAAAATGATATTGGACTAAAGAGTCCCATAAGCCATCTAATAAATGCTCAATGTAATCCGAATGACATGAAATGAATGAAATGAACTGAATAATACCTCCCTTGGGGAGACACTGAACTGAATGATGACAATATTATTGTACTTGTAATTTAGTCATTGATTATCAATTGACTACACTGTTCAGGATATTGCATTAACCTAGATTTCATTATCTAGAGTTATTATATTGACAAATGGTCAGACTGAGCATGAGTTATCATAGATTTGTTTATACATTGTTGAACCGTCGTGTTCATAGTGTTATTGATAGCATTACAGGCCCAGTTACCCCTCCCGGCCTTGCAGCGGTCGCGCCGCGTGCGGAGGAAGCCCATCCGATACCTCCAGGAAGTTTAGCCGAATGGGCATAGTTCGGAGGGCGTTGGTTTTGGATGTTTTGAGATTATTTTGTGGAATTATTTTGATAGACACTTTTGTAAATCATTTGAGGTGTAATTAGATGTCCCCTGCATTGTATTTTGAATATGCAGTGGTGGGCTTCATTGGATTGTATTTTGTATATGTGAACTTTACTTGTAAGGTAAAGTCAATCATTGTCAATGTATGTATATATTTCCGCAAAATGTACATTTGTCAGGTACGTATGATAAATCCCTTGTGAGTCTTGTCTTAACTTCGGTTAATTCAAGATTTACGGGAGTAAGTATGATGACATCGCGATCCGGGTTAGGCCCCGATTAGTCCGGCCTCGGGCCTGGGTCGTGACAGGTAAGTTAGAATAGCCATCGGGTGCGGGAAGGTGACTGCCAAAATCTATACCCTGGGCGGCTAAGTAAGAACATACACCTCTTACTACTTTGATAAGAGGAACTTTTTTGGGAGGCAAGTGATTAATTTGAGTGTTCCTTTCCCTCCTCTGCGTACCAACTTTAAAACAAGTTAATTATTATGTATTAATTTCACATGTTGCACATCTGTCCACTTTTATATACAGCTGATATAAAATAAGAACATTATCATCTAATATATATTGTCCAAGTTCCAACCAAACACGCGTATTGGCTCTTTCGCCTGGAACTGTGGCCCATTAAATTAGTCCATCATGAGAAAAGCAACTACCATATGCTCTATATTTCACATTCAATGCCTGAGTTACAACTTCATCACTGGGGTTAGCCTACCTGTAAAATCTAAACTGATTAAAACAGAAATCTCTATTATTATTAGTTCTTAGCCTAATTTTACTTTAGAAAAAGTTGGGATCAACACATTTTCTACTAGCACTAAATTTAATGGGTTGTAACGGTAGTGTCTGCTAGAAGACTGATCAATCCAATGATAAACATGGATATATAATAGTGTGAAAGAAGGTGTACTGAGAAAAGGTGGGACTATGTAGTAGGTATCCCCCATTGCAGTGGAGTGTGCACATGATCGAAGTCGATCAGATGGTAGAAAACAATTGTGTTCTTATTTTAAATAGTTTAGACTCTATAATTGAGGCTCTACAATGAATTTAAAGGCCAGACCACTGTTCTTCTGTTCCACTAGAAGTGCATATAACATGTTCCAAATGTATTCACATGTGATATCCAATATAATATATGTATACAAGAAAGCAAATGCTGATCACCCGAAAATAAAAATCCCATTAATCCCCCTCTCTGCCTTCTGTTCTGTAGTCGATTAAACTTGCAATCAGGACAAATCCCCCAAAGCTTTGACTCACCAAACTCTTTACGACGCGTAGTAAAATTGGTCAAAGACTCACACCCATTCAAAAGCCCATGATTTCGGATGGCAACCAACACCACCTTCTTGAAACTTTCGTTTCCACAAGCCCTTTTTTTTATATATTTTGGTAGAACCACATCCCTATTTAAACCCCACCCTCTCTTCATTTCCACTCATCAAACTCTCCTTTCAACTCCTCATCTTCTCTCCAAGTTCAACCACTCCTTTCCCCTCTCCACCCCAGCAAAACCACCGCTACTCATCATCAAAACCACCAATCCACTTCTCCCAATGGGCAGCCTCGGCACCAACGTTATCGAGAACAACCTGGGATGTGGCCTCAACCCCTTGGACCCAGAAGAATTCAGGAAGCATGGCCACATGGTCATCGACTTCCTCGCCGACTACTACCGCGACATCGAGAAATACCCCGTTCGCAGCCAAGTCGAACCCGACTACCTCAAAAAATGCCTCCCTGACACCGCTCCTTACAACCCCGAGTCCATGGAAACCATCATGAAAGACATTCAGAACCACATAGTTCCAGGGCTCACTCACTGGCAGAGCCCCAACTACTTCGCCTACTTCCCGTCGAGCGGCAGCACTGCCGGCTTCCTAGGCGAGATGCTCAGCACCGGCTTCAACGTCGTCGGCTTCAACTGGATGTCATCGCCTGCTGCAACCGAGCTCGAGACCATTGTCATGGATTGGCTGGGCAAAATGCTCAAGCTCCCCAACTCCTTCCTCTTCTCCGGCAACGGCGGTGGGGTACTCCAAGGCACCACCTGCGAGGCCATCCTCTGCACCCTCACAGCGGCGAGAGACCGGAAGCTTAATGAAATTGGGAAGGAGAATATAGGCCGACTTGTCGTCTATGGCTCCGACCAGACCCACTGCGCTCTCCAGAAGGCGGCGCAGATTGCCGGCATCAACCCATCCAACTTCCGGGCTGTCGCGACATCGAAGAAGACCAACTTCGGGCTGTCACCGGAGTCCCTGAGAACTGCCATAGCCAAAGACCTCGAGTCAGGGCTAGTCCCACTTTTCTTGTGTCCCACTGTGGGGACCACTTCATCCACAGCCGTCGATCCGATAGGCCCACTCTGCGATGTGGCCAAGGAATATGGATTGTGGGTCCACATAGACGCTGCATATGCAGGGAGTGCTTGCATTTGCCCGGAGTTTAGGCACTTCATAGATGGTGTGGAAAGTGCAGACTCATTCAGCTTTAATGCACACAAGTGGTTCTTTACCACCTTGGACTGCTGTTGCCTCTGGGTCAAAGACCCAAGTGCCCTGGTCAAAGCCCTCTCCACCAACCCTGAGTACTTGAGGAACAAGGCCACCGAGTCAAAGCAGGTCGTTGACTACAAGGATTGGCAGATTGCCCTAAGCCGGCGTTTCCGATCCATGAAGCTGTGGATGGTCTTACGTACTTATGGTGTGGCCAACCTACGTAACTTTTTAAGGACCCATGTCAAGATGGCTAAGCATTTTGAAGGGCTTGTGGCTATGGACAAGAGCTTTGAGATTGTGGTGCCAAGGAACTTTGCCATGGTCTGCTTCCGCCTCTTGCCCCCGGCCGATGATGGCGACAATGGTTTGGCCGACGACCGGGCCAACGAGCTCAACCGGAAGTTGCTCGAGGGCATCAACTCGTCTGGTCGCATCTATATGACCCATGCAGTGGTGGGTGGCACCTACATGATCAGGTTTGCTATTGGTGCAACACTTACGGAGGATCACCATGTGAACCTTGCATGGAAAGTGGTGAAGGAACATGCCGATTCCATGCTCAACTCCATGGCTAATGGACACATTTGAGAGGGAGAGAGAAATATTCTTTATTTTTGGTGAATTGCTTTTATGAGATTTTGGATCTGCTTAAAAGTGATTTGTAATTGTTTAAAGTGTAATAAGCATTGTTGTTGTAACACCATTTATTATTGCAATGAAAATTAAATGGAGTTATTGACCACCTTTTCTTCTATTCTTAAACTACAAAACGGTTACGAATTACAATAAAAATGCTAATTAGGATATATTACATGACAGGGTTGAGTAATAATTCAATGAAATTGACATTAATCAACCTTTCTTCTGAGTAACAGCTGACCTAAAAAATATGATAGCTGGCAATTGATTTAACTTAATAAATTTATTTCCTTTCATTTCGATCTAAAAATCACATCAGAAATTGATCGTAAACTAAAATTGGTTTATATTTCATGTATTTTATTGCACATTTTAATTTCCCCTTATGAAACAAAACTAAATAACAGAATTGTTTTTTCCTTTTTTCTTGTCCTTATTTTGGTCATTGCTTCATTGTCGATCATGTGTGTTGTGACTTGTGACACTTTCCACTCAACTACTCCAAAGGGAGACTGATTCAACACACACCCATATATGACCTAGTGTCATTGTTTTCAGTAAAATCATTTTCATTATCATTCACTCTGCCTTTGAGAGAGAGAACTGACAAGGACATCACTCAATAAATTAATACAAACAGTTTTCACAGTCCCACCATTTTGACACTCAAAACAGAAGTTTTTGTTATTGTATCAAATAGAAGAGCTTTGTTTAAGAATCTTAACTTAATGCAAATCTTATGATTTATATAGGGGTGCAACAACCCGCTCTCTGGCCAGTCTTATATAGCCTAGGCCCAAGCCCATATATATATATATATATATCTATGAAACTAATACCCGGGCCCAAGTCTGATGGGTTTTTAAATCTTTGCCCAATTCTGTCTATGTGAAACGAACAAATGACCCCTTGAGCCAATATTGTCCAATCTCGGGCCAGTTTGGCAATTTATTAAAATAAAAGTGATGCAAAGCATCAAATCAAAAGAGAATAAAATATAAGGGGGTTATGATAGTATTTTATTTTTAGTGGATTGCTAAGAAATCTTTTTAAGTTTTTGTTTAAAACAAGGGTGTTTTTTATCATTTAGTAAATAAAGGAGGTTGTCTTTTTACTTTTTTTTTTTATTTAAATGAGGGAATTTTGAAGATATGTACTTTAAATGTAGCCCTTGGTCTGAAAATTTAAGGCTTTATATTATTTTTACGTAAATTGCCAAATGGGTTATGGGACTAAATCCAGAGGGCTATCCTGTCTAGGTCATGTCTGGCCCATTGAACAAATTGGCCCGGTTTAGAAGGCCAAATTGGGTCAC
Source organism: Umbellularia californica (assembly GCA_028538565.1). Classification (NCBI taxonomy): domain Eukaryota; kingdom Viridiplantae; phylum Streptophyta; class Magnoliopsida; order Laurales; family Lauraceae; genus Umbellularia; species Umbellularia californica. Next base: position 7,066,747 of record JAPQWN010000006.1, on the reverse strand, counting down.
TGGGTACAGATCTATGTCAAACCCATTATAGTTGGGCCTGCTTGTGGGCCAAACCTGGCTGGGCATAATCCCATTTCTATCCCCAGTTCTGAATCATTTTTCTACTTACCCTTCTCTCTCTCTTAGTTGTTAGTTTCCGTGCACTTCCCTTGCAGGCCAAAGAAAGCATGTGGTGGGCAATTATTGGTTTTTCCTTTTTTTTTTTTTTTGTTATTTTCCATTCTACTGTTAACTAATGACATTCAAATCAGGAATCTTAGTCCCACGTGCAGTCCATGGGCCTTTCTTGCATTTTAAAGTACTTAGATCTATATGAGCCAACATTGGAGTAATGAGGAAAAGACAAAGGAAGGTGTGCAATGCTTTTTTTTTTTTTAAGTTAACTACTCAGACACCCACACAAGTCCCTATTCGTCCGAGCTATAGCCTACAGCTCGGTGGAAGGGAGGTGCCTGACCAACTGAGCTACCGGTGGATTAGGGTATTCAATAAAGTCTAATACGATATCATAATAACAGAGCAATATAGATAACTTTTGGAGAAATATCTCTACTTTGGCTGAAGCTGATCCCGAGATGATTCCAAGCCCAGGTCCGGTTCCACCTTCTCCTTAACGATTCCGGGTGGACCCGGATCGGAACCGACCCGTTTACATACCTAAGAAAAATAGTCTCTGACAAATTGGCATCAATTTGAAGTGATCCATTGCATGGAATGTGTCATAGAGAGGTAGGAAAACTTTGATATTGATTGAAATAATGGATGGAAAAATCTGAAATAAACAGGGAACAGATCCATTTCTTTTGAAAACGTCATTGAAATTGGGTGTGGTTAGGCTCCCCAGGCGGAATCCAAAAACTCCCCAAAATTCGTAATGGGCCTTGGCCCATTCTCTCTCTCTCCTACTGAAAAGAAACTCCAATGAGAATCTCCTAGATTGCAAGAAATCCTCTTGGGGGCGCCAATCTCTGAACTCTCAAAAGCTTCTCCTCATCAGTTACGTTCGATGGTTTTTCAAGTCAGTCAGTCTCCCACTATACTTCTCTGTTGCGTTGCTTGCAAACTCTTTTTTACTACTTTGTTGTGGAATGGAATATACTTTTTTCTAGTGAAGTTTTGAGTTTATGGGTCTATATGAAATTTTGGATTTGTTTTATTTCTTGTGTTGTTTGGAAATTCTTGTTGATGATGAAATACTCCTGTTTTTCATTATTCTGAAAAATGAAATATAATCACTGCTAATGGATTTTGAGTTTTTGGGTATATATGATTTTTCATTTGTTGGATTTTCTGGCTAGTGTTTTGAATGTGCCCCCAAATTGTGGTGAATTGAGATCTATTTGAACCTAAGTGTTTGGTGCCAAAATCGGAAGATTGCATCAGTGGGGTGTTCTTGATTGTTGATGGAGTTGGCCAGTTTGATCCATTGTGTTTGACCTGCTACCATTTTCTAATAACCATCCATTTAGTTGGCCGCATGTTTTTGGATATTCTCATTTACAATGAGCCATGTTCCTCATACCTAAGACTAGCGATGAATGTGGAACACCAAAACATGGACCATTAATCATTGTCATAGTTCATCATCACCACCACCAAGGGCCACATGTATATACACAGTAATGTTTACCTTCTACAATATCATTTTGCATTTCTTGACCTTGGGACTATATAATGCCTCCATGGAATAAGTATTTCAATAATTTAATTCGAGTTTAAGTGCATTAACCTCTGCTTTTGTTCGACAATGACAGTAGTTTCTCGTAAAATTTAAATTATAGGATTGACAATAAAACAAACTGATGTTTATAAAAAAGAAAATCCTATATAATACTTGTCATTTTGCATAGAACACGATAAAATTATAGGACTGAGGTTTTAACTAATTTCTTCTTCTGTTTATTTTTTTTTTTTTTTTTTTTTTTTTTTTTTTGGATTTTTTTTTTGGACCATAATATGATGTTTATGATTGTGCTAAGAATGTCCATTTATAAATAAAGGTGCTCTCATAGAAGCTCAAGAATGGATAAATAGGTATTAGTGTTCATATGATAATGATTAATACTTCTTTGGAGTTCTCTAAAGTTTCTTAATTATTATTGTAGTATTGTTGCTAATTGATGTTGCTAATTTCTTGAGGAATTGGGATGGGTGTTTAGTTCAGAGTTTATTTATGAATTGAGTGTTAGTCGTAAGATTCCTTAGAAAGAGAAAAAGATTATTGGAAATCATATCCTTAATCTATGTTGAAAAATTGTCCGCCCCACCCAAACGAAAATCCTGTGTCTGCCACTGGTTAAGTTGCTAAGTGGTTGAATCAACTAGCAGCTTAGAATATTTACAACTTCACAAGAAAATGACATGAATGAATGCATTGTATTTGAAAGCAACAATATTATTCTCTCACAGTTGATCCAAAAACTTAGCACAAGACAGTGTATACTTGCACAGGTAGGACTAGCACACATTAGGAGTGATAAAGATCTCATAGCGAGAAAGGTCCCATAGAAAATCTAGCGGGTAAAGAAAAGACCCCAAAGAAAATTTTATCAACAGACAACTGAAAGCAAAGATACTGTTCACTCACAATTGATCCAAAAACTGAGCACAAGACAGTGTATGCTTACACAGTTAAAACTAGCACACATTAGGAGTGATAAGTCTCAAAGCAAAGCTAGAAAGAAAAAAAATTTCCCAAAGCAAATTTTATCAACAGACAACAACACTAGAAACAGCTTGGATTGTGGAAATACATAAAATTTACATCATGTGGGTCGTGTATCTTTACTGAAGCTTGCATTTTGGGGCATCACCAAACTGCTAGACAGTGTCGAACTTCTCCATGCTGCTCAAGCAAGGGGGAACATAAGCTTCCATGATAGATTCCATGTTTGGGGTCTCCTTCGAGCTCTCACAGACAACCTCTAGAGGAGTGAATTCAAAGCCGAGATAGAAACGCTTGCGACAGACGTAAATGAAGATAAATGAGAGCACAGGAAGGGGTATCATAAAAGCTGTGTCGTAAAATTCCTTGACAATGAAGTATCCGATCATGGTAATTTGGTATATGATCAAAGCTGCGAGGATTCGTGCGTGCATATGAGGCCACATCCGCCCATTGCTCTCATATGTAGGAACATACACTTTCAGTGCCTTTTTGACAAAATGAGAAATATCAATTCTAATTTCAAATAGTTTGTGAGTATAATCAGCAGCTAATCTAAATTTTGCAGTTAATCTATATAACAAAGATATGTTGGGTAATGAAACAAAATCCTTTTTTTTTTTTTTTTCTGTTTCTCAACATGCAAGCTTTTTTATCTTATTTGAAAAGTTCTCATTACTAGTGATAATAGGTAGTGAGTATAATCAGCAGCTAATCTATTTAACCAAATTATGTTGGGTTGATATATGAGGCCACATCCGCCCATTGCTCTTATATGTAGGAACATACACTTTCAGTGCCTTTTTGACAAAATGAGAAATATCAATTCTAATTTCAAATAGCTTGTGAGTATAATCAGCAGCTAATCTAAATTTTGCAGTTAATCTATATAACAAAGATATGTTGGGTAATGAACAAAATCCCCCTTTTTTTTTTTTTGTTTCCCAACATGCGAGCTTTTTGGTTCTCTGCAGGGTCAACCATCCATGGTGAGATACACTAGAAACGGTCTTGATCACTGAAAGATGTCCTACCTGTAAGCAAGTACTTGACTTGTGGTACATAGTTTTCTTGGGCCAATCCAGTCCCACTCTTAGTTGTGTACTACGTTACAGTTGCCATTCCTTTACGTAGAATGACATATAAAACACAAGTTTCTTTGTCTATTCTGATGCTATTTTATTCACTTGTATATATATTTAGAGGCATGTGAAGGTTTACATTGCTATAAAATTCCTGTTCTTAAGTGCAGTTCAGAATTCTGTACTTCACCTGATTCCGAAGAACAAGCCATCCGAGACCGAAATATGCCACCCCGAAAGGGATGATTAAAGGAGCTATCACTGAGTAGCAGAGGGCGATTGTCATTATCAGCATGTCATTTGGAACTCTAGTGACAAAGCCCACCTCCCCAGGAGCCCAAGCTTCTTTAATCTCGACTTCAGTTTTACAAAGAAACTTTCTTTTGAGACGGTAAATGATGAGAGGAACCAAACGAGATAGCTCAAGTCCATATCCGATAAAGAACCTGTTAGCAAAGTAAGAACCAGTTTTAGAAAAGGTAGTAATGCAACACATGAGATCCGGACCATTCATCTTCTGAATCCAAGCAACCAGTAATGCAAGGTATTAGTTCACCATTAATTTCCCTAAGAACTAATTGAGGACGACAAAAAATGGATGTTTATGTTTACGATGATCCCACGTCATTTTTGGGTTGAGGATCATTGACTGCAACATACTAGTAATGCAATGCATGAGACCCAGACCTTTCTCATCTTCTGCATCCAAGCCACCAGTAATGCAACATATTAGTTCACCATTGATTGCCCTAGCCGCCAATTGAGGACTACAAATGGATGTTAACATTTAAGATGATCCCACCATGTCATTTTTGGGTTGAGGTTCATTGACTGCAGGGTAAGTGCACAAAATTTGAACAGTACAGACCTTGTATACATACCACGTTTACAGGGAAGAACTGGTGTTAAATAAGAAATATTTAATTGGCATTGTAATCTAGTCTGAAGATAGACCATAATATAGAGTTCTTTCAAAGTATCTCAAATTACGGGTGGTTTAAAGAATTCTGTGGCAGTGGATGGTTATCCATTCTCATATGTTCGGAGACAACCAGTGTAGTATTGTTTTATCGCCCTTCTAACAACCAAGACAACCAACCCCAATCCGACACACACAGTGATATTGGTGATCTCACCAACATAAATTGGGGGTAGAAAGACTGCATGAACAATATTCCATAAAAATGTGATTTCAGTTTCCATGCTGTCCTATACACGAGCAACTTTTACGCTGTGTTTGGGAGGGGAGGGGAGGGGAGGGAAAATTTGAGGGGGAAGGAAAATGAAGGGGAGGGGAGGAAAAATTAATTTTCCCTCCTCTTGTTTGGAAAGTGAAAAGTAGGGAAAGGGAAGGGAAAAAGTATAATTTTGTTTGTTTGTGAGATAGGGAGGAAAAGACCACTGTACCCTTACTTTTGAAAAAATTATAATTGGACTTCAAGGGGCAATTGTGTACTTTTCCCAACTTTCTCCTCTCCTCCCCTCATTTTCCCCCCTCTTTCCCCCCCCCCCCCCCTCCATTTCTCACCAACATAAATTGGGGGCAGAAAGACTGCATGAACAATATTCCATAAAAATGTGATTTCAATTTCCATGCTGTCCTATACACGAGCAACTTTTACGCTGTGTTTGGGAAGGGAGGAGGGGAGGGGAGGGGAGGAAAAATTAATTTTCCCTCCTCTTGTTTGGGAAGGGAAAAAATATAATTTTGTTTGTTTGTGAGATAGGGAGGAAAAGACCATTGTACCCTTACTTTTGAAAAAATTATAATTGGACTTCAAGGGGCAATTGTGTACTTTCCCCAACTTTCTCCTCTCCTCCCCTCATTTTCCCCCCTCTTTCCCCCCCTCCATTTTCCTCCCCCCCTTCCCAAACACACTCCCCTCTTCCCTCCCTCCCTCCCATTTTCCCTCCATTTTTTTCCTTCCCCCCATTTTCCTACCTTCCCAAACACACTGTTAAGAATCTGTTCTGTCAAACTATTGATCAAACAATTGCTAAAAAATTCCAATTGCATCATAACATGTGGTCAATGCAAAGGAGATCAGAGATCTTACTTCAGTGCGACGAATGTGATGAAGAAGGTTGCATTTCCAGGAAGAGTACCACCAAGCATGGATATAATCTTTTTGGGCTTGTCCAAAATCGTCTTCAAAGAGCTGAATAATGTTCCACCTATTGTAACTCCAAGAAAGACATTGAATATTATGAAGTAGAAGTACTTTCCGGAGGCTGCTCTCACAGTGTGAGCCCTTGAGGGGATACCCTCAGTTGTAGACAGAAACAGAAGTAACTTAGGTAGCAATGCCAAGAACACTATAAGCGCAAGCTGTGGCAAATATGCTTCTAATACCGTCGTAAGTGCGGGCCTGTCTACTATCACCTTCAGAAAAGGTAAAAGCTTCCTTAGATTCTTCAGAGTTGTGAATGCCGAGACGAATGTGATTGGGATCATGTAAAAGACTACAGTCATAAAGACTATGAAATAGACAATTCTCTCCCTTATCTGTCTCGCCCAAAATTTAATGGATAGGTTCTTCCATATCAATTGACAGGGCTCGGGAGCTTCCATTATAGTCCAACTGTCTAGCATCTTCGAATGAAGGGTCTGACTGGCAGAGGCCGCAGCCATCTTGCTGGTGAAAAAGATTAGGGCAGAAGCTTGTTGTTTCTCTTGAATTGTTGCCGACTGCTCATTCTCTAATTTTGGAACAAGCTCTTTAATCTTTTCATTGCAGAAGTCAATTGTGTCAACTTTTGGGCCAATAAGACCAAGAAAGCCAGTTCGGTTTGTGGGCTTTGTTCCTTCAGGCTTTTTGGCAGTCTTTGATGCTGCAAATACAGTTTCCGCACGAGCAAGTTTCTTTCTGTATCCCTCCAACTCTTTCCAAATTTTATTTGCCTGATGGAAAACAGTAGTATAGAACAAACATTATGAGCTTCATTCAGACTGCAAAATTACAAAATTCCAAATTTCCCATTCTGACTTCAAATAGATTCTATCTAATTTACATAGGTTACTAGCTAAAATCCATGCGTTATCTGATACAAATGTCGGCATCAACATGATATGTAAACCAATACTTGTGGCATATACAAAATATTGTAGGTTTCTTAGATTGATTTCCACCTTATATATGACCACCATCTGTTTGTAGAACAGTTCTGAATTATTCTAAGGATCATGTAATTCTTCTACAATAAGACTGTATTCAAATGGTTTCTATATCCATGCATTATCTTGTGTTGGTATGTACAGGCATCAACATGATAAAGCCGATAGCCATAGCATACCCATAAATATTTGGGTTTCTTAGGATTAATACCTGCTTGATGTCAGTGATCACCATCGATTTGTAGAATGTTTCTGGATGTAGTTTTCTGAAGAATGTGTCAACCTGTTCCTTTCGGGTCTGGCCTTTTGGCATTGGAGGAATGTCCCTAACCAATATGGCAAATTGCTCTGGTTTCATCCGTGAGTTCGATAGAGCAGCCGCTCTCAGATTGGTACAATGCATGTAGGCTTTCCATAACAAGTAAAATGTAACAAAAGTAACCCAGTATGTTGCTATCAAGAATGCCCACAATCTTGGACTCTTCACCTGAAATAGATTTACATGAAATCAGACAAACCAACAATGAAACGAAGAAGAACAAGAAGACCTTTTATGATACCTATGTACCATGTCTCTCTTGGGATTATGAAAAAAAACTAATGTAGTGCATTTGAAATCAGGTATCATTAGCAGTTTGCAGAACTTAGTCCAGCCGTTCATTGTGGGTGGCGTGCACAATCACAAACAAATGGATTCTCTTTTATTCCAATGTCAACTTTGCAATTTCTGCCTCAAGTCATTATCATCATTGAGCAAAGGTATGTGGAAGTCATCAAACACTACCCCCCACCACATGTGATTTCTGATTTCAGCACTGCTTAAAAATGTCCATATGCAAAATTGCAGACTGATTCCAATTTAGTGCATGCATTACACCCTAATGTCTGTGATTATGCAAATGGAAATGTCCATATGAGGAAAAGCTTAAAATCTCAAGAAATGGCGTCGACTTGATAGGCCAAGAAAGACCATCTCTTCAGTGAAATCCGATGGATTACCTTGATGTTTCCCATTGCTAGCTTGTCGAGGTCGGAGAAAGTCCCATTGGTAGTGCTCTGTTTTAATCTCACATTGTTGTCGGTTGCAGCAACAGGAAGAAGTATTGGCAGCAGCACGATGCCGGATAAAACCAATATTCCTAGTGCTGAAGCATGGAATGAAAGAAAATTTAAACAATGTAATTTGTTCTATGTAAGCTCTAATAAGAATTAGATTCATGAGAAGCAACTATAACTACTCTGTTTTAGCAAAAATAAAAACAAAAACTGTAACTACATTTCATTGACAAAAAAAAAAAAACCTTACAGAAAGTAGGAAAACATCCATGTGCAAATAAAATTTACCATGACATGGAATACCTTCACCACCAGTATAAGACATCCAATGAGGACATGTTACAAGAATTTTCATATGTAATGGCCATCCGAGAATTGACAAAAGGATATTAATTAGGAAGGGAAAAAAACACAGAATTACAAAAGTACATACAGTTATAATCAGAGGGCATTGTGTTCTTCCCTCTTTTTTTAAGCTCAAAATCTCATATTACTCTAAAATTCTCCATAAGAAGTTGTCAAGGAGATTGTGGGAAAACTGCACTTGTCAGTTGTCACAAGACAAATCCTCATATATATGCTCTTAGAAATTGGGTTGAATTCAGTAGATAAGAGGGAAACTTGCTTCAAAAAACAGTTACAAGAAGAAAATGCTATTACCTACAACCCTAATAAAGAAATGCATTTTATCAATGAAACAGAGAAGTTTTTCTGGAATAAAAGGACAAGTTGAGATTTCTAAAAGCACACTTGAAAATTCATGATCTCTCATAAAATAAATTATCAAGAGATTTTACAGGACACATCTCAAAAAAAAAAAAAAAGTTCCAAAAAACCATAATTAATTATTATAATAAAAAAAAACATTATTAAAAGATTTCTTAAAAACCTACTAAAATCCTTTTGTATCAGAAAATCATAAACCCTTCTGATTCTTGAAAGAAAATCCAGAAGACCCATTAGAAGGTTGATGTTAAAAAACCATAATTATTTATTTAAAAAAAACATGGTTGAAAGATTTCTTAAAAACCTACTAAAATCCTTTTTTATCAGAAAAGCATAAACTCTTCTAATTCTTGAAAGAAAATCCAGAAGACCCATTAGAATGTTGATGTTAAAAAACCAAATATTTTATAATATGTGCAGATCATGCTTTTAAAGGAAAACCCAATATATACAAATCCAACCAAATAAAGGGAAAAAAATCAGAATTCCACAATATCCTTAGAAATACCAACAAAAAGAACTACAAGATCAGATCTTTCTTAGGAAAAAAAAAAAAGAAAAGAAAAGAAAAGAGAGACAACTTGTTTGATTGTAACAACAAAACATGAGAACCCCATGACTCACCAGTGCTCAAGAACACAAAATAAACGGCAGTATCCACTCCAGCCATTTCAATGACATCTTTTTCTGTAGATCTGAACGCCTCTCCAATCCATGCAAATGGGTTCCTTGTCTTTGTCCCCTCCCACGGTTCCAGCCCCTTCAAAATCCTGTTGGGGTAGTAAATGACTTTGTTCGAATCCTTCCCAGAAAGCCATGAGAAGATCAGAACCAGCACCAGCAAGATGATGAAAGCAGTACCAAGAGACGTCAAAAAAGAACTTAAATCCATCTCCTCCTCCTCTCTTCTCCTCCTCCTCCTCCTCCTCCCTCTTAAAAGGAATCAGTATTAATGAGCAGGAAGAACACGCAATGTAACCGTTGGGATTTAAAAGGAAAAGGCAGCCGTTGAAAGAAAGCAAGGGATTTAAAGCGGGCCATGGAAGTGATTGCAACGTAAAAATATCTGAGAGAGAGAGTGAGAGAGAGATGGATGGAGCGTGTATGAAGAGTGTATGTATGTAGTTGGGAATGACCGAAATGCCCCGTTTCGATAACGACTTCGAGAGATATGGATGAAGCGTGTATGAAGAGTGTATGTATGTAGCTGGGAATGACCGAAATGCCCCGTTTCGATAACGACTTCTCACCAAAACGACTAGACTGCCCCTTGAGTGGGAGAGATTGGTGAGACTCATTTATGGATTTTGGACTACATCGATGTTGATGATGTTGGTCACCTCAACTTTTACTTCTCGTAACGCTGCTCTTCCTGCGTCCTTGGAAATGAATTTGTTTTCATTAACCCCCTGTTTGGGAAGGCAGGAAAAAGGGGGGAAGGATAAAAAAGGGAGGGGAAAGTGTGACCAACTTTTACTTCTCGTAACGCTGCTCTTCCTGCGTCCTTGGAAATGAATTTGTTTTCATTAACCCCCTGTTTGGGAAGGCAGGAAAAAGGGGGGAAGGATAAAAAAGTGTGGGGGGGTGTTTCGGAGGGGGGAGTAAAATGGGAGGAGGGAAAGAGGGAGGAAAATTTTTATCTTTTAGTGATAAAAATTTTCCCCCCAAAAATGGGGGGAAAGTAAGGGAGAAAGAGGGGAAAGAAGAGGAAAGTAAATTAATGCCCTTTTATGTCCAAATGGGAGGAAGTGAGGGAGAAAGAGGGATAACGGTAAAATGGTCTTTTTTTTCCTACCTCACAAACAAACAAAATTATACTTTTTCCCTTTCCTTCCCCTACTTTTTCACTTTCCAAACAAGAGAAGGGAAAATTAATTTTTCCTCCCCTCCCCTTCATTTTCCTTCCCTTCCCCTCTCCTCCTCCCTTCCCAAACACAGCATAAGAGTTGTCACATTAGGTAAAGGTAAAGTATCTTGTGATAAAGTAAAAATGCATTTATTTATTTATTTATTTATATTTTTATTTTTATGAGGTGAAGTAATCTGAAGTGAGATATACGAGCAGACAACAAATGGTGTAGGAACTACTTTACTTCTTTGTTTTATGAGAAGAAGTTTTTTGGGGGTTGTAAAGTAAAAGTAAAATCTCTTGGTAGCAAAAGTTTTGCTTTTCTCCCTTTCTTGTGACCAATCGAATAAGGTTGAGTAAGATTTTGGGCAGCTATAATAACATTATCAAAGAGTTTACTGTGTATCACTTGCAAACAAACTTGTCTCGGTGTTTTTCTTCTTTTTGGCTATTTGTGTATGTTGTGAAAATGAGAACAAACAGGGCAGGGAATGTAAGACGAAGGTTTTTTTTTTTTTTTTTTTTTTTTTTTTGTTCGCACGCGCATTTCCAAAAAGTTAATCATTGATGTGATATTGCAACTTCCACCGAAATGGATTGAAAAGAAAAATACAATGGTGGGAAATGGACTTGAATTCCATGATTTGCAAGAATTGATAAAAGAGAGAACGCTAACGTGGCACTTTTCAGCCATCAATCCTTTTTAGCTAGCCAGGTTGATTTATTAGTATCATAAGTAATGGGCAATAAAAGGTACATGTATGCCTTGGGCCAGTTTGGTAACTCTGCTAATAGAATCAAGTGAAATAAAGTTGATTTTGAAGAAAGAATAAAATATAAGTAGGTTATAATGGTATTTTATTTTTAGTTGTTTGTTATGAAGTCTTTTTAATTTTTTGTATAAGAAAGTGAAGTTTTTTTTGTATTTTAGTGGATAAAGATGATTTGTTTTTTTACTTTTTTTAAAAAAAGATGGAGTGAGTTTTGAATTAAAGTGCTTTTAACATGACATCTTATCTGAAAAATAGAGGCTTTAACTGACTTTTACTATATTAGTAAAGTGTCAAACTTGGAGTGAGACAGTGAGATACATTTACATAGTTAATTCAAAGTGGAAATAGATTAGTCCGGTGTCAATTCATAGGGCCTACAGGCGGGTGACTAGGCATTGGGGGGTACCATTGATAACAGAATACCTTTTCTATCGGCTCCTTTGCTAAGTCGTTAATCACTTATTAGCGGCCTGGCCACCTTGCTTATTTTGCTAAAAGTCCACAGGCCTTGGAGAATTTTGTTGCATAAACACACTAACAAAGTTTACACCCCCAGTGGACAGTGAGTGCATTAGCACCACTGTGTTTAAAATTACATTATTACATGTGCTTTTATTGATGCCACGTTTACTTAAGAGTTTAAAACTCACTTCATAAATGTCATAAACAAAATGTTGTATAACAACGGAGGTCATGATATTCTCTAGCTCTCTCTTTCTCCCATCAATTTCTCAAAAAGTTTTCAGTAGAAAGCATTTCACATTAACTCAATGTGGCTGTACATGCAAGCAATCTAAAGAAATCAAAAGGTGTTGCATGCTACATAAGATTGGATTATGAGTAAAATTGATGAGGATGATGATAAAGAAAAGAATAAAATGAATGGGTATAGAATAAATTTTGAAAATAACTTCTATTTTATTAGGCTCCACTGTATATATCTCAATCTTCAGAGAGCAATCATTATCTTCATATATCATAAACACATTGCATGCGTTGCAAAAATGAACATAAATAAATATGATGATACATACTGGTATGTTCGTAAATCATTTATATAAGTAAATGAGTGCAAACAAACGATATCTCCTCGTGATAGAAAATTTGGAAGTGTGATATTTATTTTTTTTATTGAAACACAATCCACCCATAGAAAATGATTTGATCATTTTCAAATAGACCCATGTGCCACTTTATGAGTGGATTGCGATCTTTGATCAATAATAATTGTGGCCATTCATTGAAGTTTTCAAGAGCTATGATAGGAACATCTAACCATGCAAAACAAAGCAAAAGGGTATTGATGCCATTTGAGCAGCAACACTTGGATGCCCCTGCCCCTCTTATTTTCTCCTTTTGTCCTGTAATGTATCCATCAATCAGAGGAGCTGTCGGCGGGTCCCAAACATTGTCAGTGCAAAAAAGAGCAAACTACCCAGACTGGGACACGTGTCGAGTCCTGGTCGTGCCGACAGTCCTACAGTCCTACTATCCGTTTCGACCGTTAACTTGGCAACGGATACACGTGTCTCCATCTCCGCATCTCTCTCGCTCGTCTGTTGCCCGCTTCCTTATCCATCTCTACCCACTACGAATCTGACACGTCATCCATTCAATCCTCCTCTTTATGGATGATGATGGTTAGAAAGCAAGAAATCAATTCATCCCTGTGGGACCCACCAGGAGCACCAAACGTGACCATGAAGTCAAGATTCAGGTCGGCTGGGTTGAGTCCAGGTCTTAACAATTTAATGGGCCTGTTTCAGGTCCTTCATGGATCAGACCCAAACTCCATTCTGTCTTAATTCCCTAGTTATGGGCCAATTTTTTCTCTTTAAAGCTGAATGTTATTTGTAAAAAAGAAAAACCTCAATTCTGCCCTTAGGATGAGCCACATCAGCTTATTGGGGTCCATTTGTGGATGTGTCCTTTCAAAAACATATAATATGTGCATTTTCAATAAAAGGTGTCTCTTGGACTAAATATGTGTATTTTCAATAAAATGTCTCTTGAGCTCATTTGTGTGGATAACTCAATTTAAAGGGATGCCTTTCAACTCTATAAATTATGATTATTTTTAAAGTTTTTATATAGTATCCAAAATGAGCATAGATGCATATGATTCCTTTATTTTATACATGCTGACGTGGATTAAGTGATGAAATGTTCGGCTTTCATAATTTTTTGGTTGATTTGAATTTTTTAGTTAGTTTGTTATAAATAGATTTATATGAATGTGATATTAGTTTTAATATATCATTCAGGACTTAATCTGTGAGGTGCACAGGGGTTTCGTGCTAGTTGGATTGAAGATCTATGAGATTACCAAAATGGCGTTTGGGAGGATTTCATGGGTAATAGAATCTTGCTTTAGAAGACAATTTTAGACGAGTATTTCCACATGCAGGGCAAATGGGCCCTGCTCAATGTGTCAATAATAAGGCACTACAATGTTGGAAGGAGAATAATCCATCTGCCCTTGTGAACAAAGCAATAGAGCTGACTTTTTTTTTTTTTTTTTTTTTTTTTGTGTGATGATGACAGATGCTTCACCTGTAGGCATCATCTATCATTTTCAATTCCAATTGGATGGTCCCACTATGAACTGTATGAAGTTGGAAATGATAATAATTAGATCCACAGGTGAGACCCATCCAAGGAGCATGGAATAATATACAATTCTCATAAGTCCCATTAATCATGAGTAGAACTTTACTTGATTCAGTCATGGGACAGCAGTGTTGCCTATTTGTAATTGGGACCCACTAAGGTACCTATCTCAATAATGTGCAAGCTATGGCACATGGCAGTCGAGTTGTATTGGGCTTTTTGTGACTGCCAAGTTAATTGAGTCAATTGGAGAGCTTATTTAATTAGGTTTTTCTTTTTTTTATTATGTATGTAGAGATGATTTGAACTAAATGACGATTTTCTCCTGTACACGCACCGCGCATTGGTGTCATTCCCCACACGGGACCCGGTGAATTTTAGAGGATTTTACCTTTCTGTGACAGCCTGGATGCGCACTCTAGCAACAGCTAGCGAATGTCCAGAAGAAAATTTTCAAATGATTGAATTTTTTTGTCTTGTGAAATTGAGTTTTTATTAATAAAAAATGACATGTGACTATTTCATAAATGATTTTTTGAGGAATTTACATGAAAAATCTTCGTTGGACCCTATATTATGTTGGACACGGAAGGAGTCCTCATGTGGCCCTTTTTTTTGTCGTTTTTGTGATATGGTCAATAACAACTATTTTGTTAGTCGGATTTTTTTTTCACCCTGTAATTGTCTTATTTGCTGAACACAACAGAATAGTCGATATCAACCATTATGTCAGTTAGATTTTCTTCAACTTATATCTGTCTTATTTGCTGAACACAGCAGAATGGTTGATATCGACTATATCGTGAAAAAAAAAAAAAAATACGAATCTGCAGGTCCACCTACAGATCCTCCGCTCTTGCTTCTTCTAACTCCCCTTAGGTCTGCAGGTCCTTAGCCCCCATCCCCTCCCTCCCACATTACTTCCAGGCCCAGCCCTCTTCCTCATCTCCGCCTACAACCTCACCTCCGTCTCCCCTCCCCTCTTCTTACTCCATGGCGATCCTCCCTTCTCCTCTAACGAAGATGACCCAATGCCCGCAGCCCTCCATTCCTTCACATCCTCCCTCTCCCTGCCTCCCCTGGCCCCATCCACCGCTCTGAAGCACTATCAGCAACCAAGAGAGAAAAATCTAGTTTCTATTTGGATTCTACAAATCGAGAGCAACCACCACACAATGGTCGATATCGACCATATTGTTAAATGACAAAAAAAGGATAAAAACGCACCAAGAGGACCTCTCCCATCTATGCGGTGGTACTGGGACCTCATCAGTGGTATGGGGTCCTATGGGGCTTTTAACCGTAAAATCCTCTAGTTTTTTTGTCCATAAAGTAACTTTAAAATGGTTTTCATCAATATATTGTTTTGGGAAATTCTCAAATGAGGGCTTAGGTTTTTCGCAAATTTCAAAACAGGACAAAATTAGAATATGATTTCAAAATGGGCTTAAGTTTTTCAAATGCATTTCAATTGAGGACATCAGGCGAAATTGGTGATAATCCAGCGATTTTTCTCCCTTTTTTTTTAAATCCCAAAATTACCCTTAAGGCTTTAAGTTGAATATAAATATATATAAAAAAAAAAAAAAAAACCAGGTCATTTTCCTATCCCTTCTTCGTTCGTTCCTTCTCTATTTGAGACCAGCCCGTTTTCTTCTCAAATGGAGAAGAACGAAGAAGGGATGGTTTGTTTACCGGTTGGCAGAGCTTGTCAATATCCAAAAACCTAAACCCTATTTTGAAAATTTCCCTATTTTTTCTCCATTCCTATTCAAAGATGGTAGATAATCACGTAACTATTTGTTTGTTTGTTTGGAATCAAACTTGAAATGTAATCCTAAAATCCAAAAATTGGAAAAAGAAAAAAAAAAAAAGAAGGAAAGAAAGCAAGGTCTAGATCATGAATGATCATTAAATAATCTCTCCTTTAATGAAAAATGAATTAAGAAGAGATGAGAAATGAATACCCTGTCATCATCCTGTCAAATCTAGACCAACCTTACATCCCTTATCTCTTTAATAATGCTTCGTTGGAACCTATTTTTTCATAAATTTTAGGAACTCAATTCTATGCGACCAAATAAGTCCCTTAAGGAAAAGTAATGATTCCTTATAAGAGGATTCTCTACTCCGAATTTTCTTTTCATTTCTCTACTTAGTTGGGATTCCTCGCATGAAATTTTCTATGCATCCAAACAGCCCTCTACAACTATCAATGTTCATTGTATATGAATTTTTGTTGAGGGCTAACTAGAATGCTTTTTTTTTTTTTTTTGCTAAGTTGGGCTATCGGTCAAGAGAGGCATATATTATTGGATAAAATTTTACTTCACTCCAAATTATTACACCAAGGAGAGTAAAACAAAGTGGGATAAAACCCTTACTTTATGTCATATCAAAAGTTTATTTTTCCTCCCCCTTATCACATATAACACCCCATCATGTAGAAATTTATGTTCCATCAAATTTACCCGCCTTTCACTTGTTCCATTTAAATAATATAAAAAAAAAATTTATGTCATATCAGTCTCTTTTTTACTCTTATTGATCTACTCTTGCTAGACAAATAGGCCTCAACAAAGATGCCTACGACTTTGATTTCTTGAATTGGATATAGTATATCTATTAAGAGTGGCTGCAATAATGCCAAATGCACTCATAGTATCACTCACATGAATAATGCCTTTTATATTAAACCCCCACCTCTTATTAATTAAACTTCATTCCTCATTTGACCCCTTCTCATCTATTATAACTCCTCCCATGTAAACATAAAGGCCCAAGGTGCATATACTTATTTATTTTTATTCTTATTTTTTTCTATTTTGATAGTAACTGAGGGATATCGAACCACCTTTACACCTATGGGTTATCTTAACATAATTCGGTAGCTTGATTGATTTCAAACCACATAAATCCCATTATGCATCAATTGCTCCACAAATCAATATTAATTGCAATAATCAGGAAGAAAAAGTCACACTTCATTCATGGTCAGAGTGTTTATTTTTCTTTATGGTAAAAAAGAATGGCATCTCCAATGTGGCCGACCCAGCAAAATTAAATTAATGAAGTAGCACACCAATCGCGTTCAAATGATCATAACTTTTAGTTTTAGTTCCTCAAAAGATGGCTGGCTATACATCATGAAAAGCAATTATGATATAATCAACAGTTATTAAAGTCCAAATAGAGCCAAATTTTCACCATCACTAAGGACATAGCTATATGAAAAAGAAAAGGAAAGGTCAATTAATAAAGAAATTAGGATTTTGATGAAGATAAAAGCAAATCCAACAGCTGGAGAAGGTGGGGGCAACCTTACCAGATAAAAATGGAACTACCCTATTAACACAAATAAGTATCTGCCTTAATTAAATGGGCCAAATTGAAGAAAGAAAGTGAAAGCTGAAGTCAATCAAACCAAGACAAAAATATAACCATTTTCCCATTGAACCTTCTTTTTTTTTTTGCTATCGGAGGGTTTCCAACCCTTTGGGCTGGACTAATCCCTTCGGGCCCAGTGTGATAATGCAGTTTCAAACCTACAACCTCCGAGTATAAACCATAATCCTAGGCCAACTGAGCTACCCATACACACACACACACACACACACACACACACACACACACATATATATATATATATATATATAGGGATCAGCTCTCCTAAGCTGCAGCTTAACTTATCCTAAATTGAAACAGGGCTGATCCCACAAAATCAAAGTCAATTTTGCTATTTTTTGGATGATGATCATCTCCAAAATCAAAATAAATCCAATCAGAATTGGATTTCTCAGTTTCATTATGCAAAAAACAGATATAATCAAGTTTAATTTGTGAGACCAGTCATATTCCAACTTAGAATAAGCTAAGCTGCATCTTAGGAGAGCCCTGCTCATATATGTATGCATATATATAGGGGGATATTCAAGTGCATCCATTTGTACTTCTCTTTTGTAATTGAAACTTCCCCAAAAGGGGTGTCCCTCACCACAAATGGTGAGGGATGGATGCACTTGAATCTTGTCCATATATATATAAGGCTTTCCTAAGCTAAAGCTTAGGATAGCCTTCCGTAAGCTCATTCTTGTGGGGCTCACCTTTAGTCTGTTTGGATCAAACACACAATCCTCCTAAATTGCACATGTCCACCAACTTTTGGTCAAATCCAATTCCCTAAGGGCACGTTTGGTAAACGTAGAAGAATCCGCTATTTAGAGGATTCTCTCCATCTCCAAAGAAAGCCACAATCCTCAAGTAGGATTCCCAAAGAAAGTTCCATGTTTGGATGGAGGGAGGATTCCTATAAATTGTAGAATGTATGATTCAATGGTTATAAATATGTTTTATAAAAATTTCTAAAATCCATGAACAATCAAGACCTCTACTTTCACCTTAAAGTTGTTTGTGGTCATCTAGAAATTCTGAACGGTTCAGATCATGCAAAGGGGGCCCATAGGATTAAGAAATTAATATTTTAGTACCTGGACTTTTTTGCAAATATCTCAAGATATTGTAAAGATCAACGGTTGAAATTTGGTCAAATAGCCGTGTTTGACCTTGTAGAAATAACTACCGGTTCAGATCATGATCATGGGGCCCACAAGAACCAGAAAATTGAAAAAAAGGGACTGGTCTCCATCCCGATTTTGGCCCAGCAGATCTCAGCATTTGGTCATCTAACGGTTTGGACAGATTTGCAAATATCTCAAGATCTAAGATGAATCAACGGCTGAAATTTGGTGACATGGCCGTTTTGGATTGTTTAAACACTATTAACGGTTTGGATCTTGATTGTGGGATCCAAAAGATGCATTAAAAATGCAAAAAC
Organism: Umbellularia californica; assembly: GCA_028538565.1. Classification (NCBI taxonomy): domain Eukaryota; kingdom Viridiplantae; phylum Streptophyta; class Magnoliopsida; order Laurales; family Lauraceae; genus Umbellularia; species Umbellularia californica. The sequence continues at coordinate 7,048,037 of JAPQWN010000006.1, read as the reverse complement.
GGGCCAAGATCACATTACCGTCTCCGTCACTGTAGCTGCACTGTAGCTCCGCCTTTCCACTCTTTCAAGGAATCCTTTGGTCCGATGGGGGGGGGGGGGTCTGATTGTGCAAATATTCACATGAGAAGAAAACTCATGTCTTTCCTCTCAAAATCCTCTCCCAAACAAACATGGAAAATCCTCAAAACCACAGAAAATAAAGAGGATTCCTCTGTCACGCCCTTTGCCAAACGTGCCCTAAAAATCCCTTTTTAGTTTTAAATGCCCTCATGTGTGTTCCAGCTAAGTATATGACATAGGGAAATGTCCTTCTACAACTCTATATGACCCACTTGAGCCTACCATCGAAAAGGGAAGCCCCTTTCATCAATGCATGCTCTTGTCATCCCATGATGTGGCACGGGGCCCAATATTACACTCATCAAATAATCACTCGCCATTGGATTGAAAATATTATGGTTGTTAAATCAAGTGCTAAGATAATTTGATGATGCTGTTTTAATAATTGATCCTTATCCATAAAGAATCCGTTCCATCTATCTTCTGCTAATGATATATATGCGTTTAAATGGGTCCCATGTGATGGACTGTATAAGAATAGCATGCAGTTCGGCATAAGTAGTCATGAGTCGAATAAAGTTAAAAGGGTCAAATCCGAAAAAAAAAAAAAAAAAAAGATGAGCGACAAAAACTACTCTTCAAAAGCAAAAAATGATTAAAAAAAATGTACTCTTAAAAGGCACTAAGTAATAAAAAGGGGAGAAATAACTTTTTGTCATTTTGTGCCTTCATTCCTTTCTTCTTTCTTTTTCACTTAATTAGACCCTTAATTTTATTTCACTCCACCGTAATACAAACAAACGAGCCCAAGGCCCGCTTTGATGGTAGAACTCACACAAATAAATACCATGCAACAATATTCTAGATCATCTACTGCTTCTAAAGTGATAATGTTCCTAATATATATATATATATATATATATATATATATATATATATATAAATAGCTTCTAAAATGTAAGGCCACGTGACGTAATTTGTAGAGCTTGCTGGACATCCTAAATAAAATAAATTAAAATTTAAGATCTATCCTGCGATTTTAAGTCAACTCTTATTACAGAAAATTTTGACCAAAAATAAATAAATTAAGGCATACTTTGCATGGTCCAACATCTTTGCGATTATAAATCAATGATAGTTTGCATGGTCCACTAAGCCTACTATGCATAAGAAGGCTTTCGAATCATAGTAGGCTTTGGAATCTGGTCATTTCAAAAATATCAGATTCATTTCATCCCTACTTAAAATTAAGGTTGTGAAATTGACAATCGAAAAATAATGATTATAATTGTCTTTTTTTTAATGCATAGATCATAGAGCGTTCTTCCATACTGACCACAAACTCTGTTACATATTCTATTTTACATTCTAGTAAACGAACTAAATCCTTTGATAAGTCAACACTTCGTCCACTATTAGACTAAATTTTAATAAAAATATGTTTAAAAAATCATTGAACTTTAGGTAAATCCAAGGTCGGTTGAGGGCAAGGCCAAGGTCCAAACCCTCACTTTGAAAAACCAAGGGATCCTCTAACATAGCATTTTATGTTCTCTCACTCCCGCTCATATGACAATTATAATGATGATACAAACTCTTAACTTACGCATTTCTACGCACATGACTATGTCCATGATCACATACCATGTCCCTAAACACCTAAGCTACAACCAGTGGCGTATCCAGAATTCAAACTCACTGGGGGGTACGATTAAGTAGTGGAGGTCCGGGGGCAATGCCCCCGGATTTTTTTTTTTTTTGGTTATTTATATGGGACGAATATAATGTAATAGTTTCAAGCAATAAAACAAAGAAATCTTTATTTATTACAATTGTTCCCTACGAGTTTTCATATTATGAAAAAGTTCTATTACAATATCATTAGTAATAGTTCCAAGCAACTCTTTTTCTATAAAACATACAAGACAATCATTCATAAATTGATCACTCATTCGATTGGGCAAATCTGTCTTGAAAATGTTTATTCCTGAAAAGCATCTTTCAACACTTACTGTTAAATCACAGACCTTGCTCTCCAATTTTCACTCTCGGTTTTGTGCCTTTGTTACACAAATACAGTCATTTGGGGAAGGATAAGGCACATGCGCTGATGCGCATTTTGGGTGAATCGCAAGATGCTGATTGGTGAGGAGCTTATGTTCTGAGTCGGCGAGTTGGTGAAGGTGAAGGAGAGCTGGAAAGGGCGGTATACTCTGCAGTCTTTACCTCTGATGCCCTAATAGTTGAAGAATGAGCCTAATAATATGTATAAAGAATGGGCCTAATATTTTTTACTGGGGCCCTGGTTACATGTCATTGGGGGCCTGGTTACATTGGGTCTAAAAAAGTATATATAATTTTTTTTTTCCAAAAATTCACTGGGGGCCCAGCCCCCCAGTGATTGTGAATTGGATCTGCCACTGGCTACAACCGAAGACATTAATCACATATCATGTCCTTAAACAACTAAACTACAACCGAAAACAACTTATTATGCCTTGAGGAAGTGTGGCATTCACTTCTTGGAGGTGGTGATTGATCAAGTGCACATCACACCATTAACATTAAAAAAAAGTAACACTTAGAGAGGAAGTTGGGGGAAACTGTTAATGATTTTACTTTTTAACAAATTTCAAAACAAATCAAGAAATCTTGTGTTTTTTTTTTTTCCAAACCACCTCTTAAAAAAGAAAAATGAGGAGGCCCTGAACTGCAATCAAACAGAACAGAACATGAACTCACTCAACCAAAACCGAGGAGGCTCTCCTGCTCTCTCTCCACTCACTCACCCCTCTCTATCCAGCTCTCCCACCTCCACCTTCCCCTGCAAGTATTGGAACAAACACTCCAAATACGACAGTTGCTCTTCAATATCCACAGATCTAACTGTCCTCTCTCCAGTTATCGCCACCCGTGGCATGAGATCATGGATTCGATCGAGCCCTGCTTCAAACTCCCTCCCAATCTTTGACATCTTCATCTTAATCTCTGAGTTCTCCTCCTGCATATCTCTCAAGCTCCTTTTCAGCACTCGGCACCCCTCCATCGACCGGAGCAGCTGCTTGGAAAGGGCATTGTTCCTCTCCTGGAGAGGCTCAATATCTGGCACCTCCACCTTCAAAACCATGTTGTCCTTGTGTTCAGCTGCGCATGCCTGCACCTTGGCAAGGAGTTTCTCATTCTGTGCTTTGAGGTCATTCAAATGCTCTTCCATGTCGCTCAGCTCATGGACCTTGAGTGCTAGCTCGGCCGCGATCATCTCCTTCTCCTTCCCCAAGCTGGAGAACATCCTTTCCAGGCTCTTGCGGGACGCCACCGTCACCATCAGCTCTCTTCGAAGTCTCTCGTTCTCTTCTTGGATGGATTCTTGTGACTTCCTGTCTTTGTTTTGAATTGTAGTCCTCCTTAGTTCAGTGCTGCACCGCCTTAATTGGGCTCTCTTTACCAATGGTGCCTGTGATTTTTCGATTCGGGACTTTACATCGTCGATGATGGTTATCATTCCGGCGACTCTGTGGGATTTTCGATCTCCGTCGTCCTTGTTGCGAGGGTCATTGTGGTCTTGGATTAGTTTCAATAGAAGCTTCACATTTGCAGCAATGCCTGAAATAACAAGAAGTTCATAAAGTACTATATGGTCAGTTGTTGATATCATCAATTTCACAACCAATTTGACAAAATCCATGGCATTTTGTTATCATATATTAAAAGGATGAAAACTCCATAAGATTGTCCTAATTCATATCAAATTCAATAAAAAAGCGTGAGAAGACATTATATCATGGGATACGGCACATAAAAAGTTTTTAAAAAATATCGACAAGAGTGAAACAACTCTGCTGACATTATCTGATTTTTTGTCATGAAATTGCGAAATTCGGGTTTAAAGCGAACTAATATGTCAACGCCCCATTAAAAAATACAAACATGGGCAAATGTAAAATTCCCCTAAAAATAACAAGAGGAGAACTTGAGAATGGAAACTTTGTTGATATTGGTTGGAGGTGTACCCTAACTGAATTCAATGGCGAAATCTACAAAGAACATCATCATGTCCTTACTAAAATTTCACTTCATGTAGATAGAGAAATCAATGAATGAGGTGGGTAGATCAGTCACCTTCTAAAGTAGGATCGTTCTGTCGATCCAAAACTCTCAATCCAGCACTGTCCATTTTTACCTAAAATCCTGAACAACAGGAGGTTTAAATTCAAAAACGAACCAGAACAGAAAGTTGGGAATGATAGATAGAGTACTCTCCCAAACAAAAGGTAGAAAGAGGATGAAGAAGAGAGAGAAAAAAGAAAGAAGGTTAGGAGAGATACAAAGAAGAGAATGAGCTCTTTGCTCTTTCTCCTCTGTTCTCTCTTCTTCCTCTTTTGCTCTCTCCTTCTCAATCTCAGGTCAATCTCTTTAGTTTCTTGTCCTCTTGTCCTTTTGTAATATGCAGGTGGTCGTTGACATTTTCAATTGGCCGTTGGGTGGTTTGATGCTCGTGGTGTCAAGGCCTGTTGGAGATTGGTTAGCCAACGGAGAACAAGGAGCTTCCTATACATGCATATGCATTGGAGAGGAATTGTAGGGTCCATTCTCTAAATATGGACCAAAAATGGATAACAAATGAGTTGGATGGTCCCAAGTTAAACAACTAACTATTAACTAATAACAATTGAGTTGGATGGTCCCGAGTGGGAAGGAGCATGAGTTCTTATCTGGCTCTGCAGGTTCAAATCCCAGGTACCTACGGGCTCCTTAAACACTTGTGTGTGTTTTTTTTCCGCTTATGAGGGCCGTTTTTCCGTATGTATTAGAGCTCACTTGGATGCAGGACGGATCATGTGAAGGTGGGTTGGATTAGATAAATGTAGCCATCCGATTATGGGCATTTCAAACAAAATTGTCCACCTATCTGACTTTCTTGGTTCAGTGGCCATGGTAATTGAAATGGGGTGAAGTATCACCTCTCAGATTCATACAGGGCATTTTGATCGAATCAAGTGGGCCCTATAACGCAAAGCGCACATGATCAGAGTAATACATGCCATTGAAATTACAGAGCGGAGCCCACTTGATTTGTAATTGAAATTGGTGAGGACAAAGTGTAGTCCTTTGCAATAGAATAGCATGGGGTTGATTTGTCGAATTTTATGTGTGAAATTTGATGACGGATTTACATATAAAAAATTTGCATATGTGAATTTCACATATATAAAATTTAAGCATATCGTAAACGTTGAATGGTTTAAATTACATATAAAATTTTAATATATGTCAAAATCTATAAAAATTTAAGACATGAAATTAACACTTTTGTGGTTTTAATTATGGGGAGATGCTCCTATGAGAGTATTTCTCACTTTACTATGAGAGATAGGGTGGGAGCCCTCACATCCATATATCTCATAGTATCCTTAATAATGAGTAAAAATTTGAAACAGTACTCAGAATCAAGAAATGATATCACCCCCAACCCACCCACCCAACAACTGGGAAATTGTGTAGCCCAAGAAGTGTGTAGATGCTTTACAACATTTTTTGAGTGTAAAAATTCACATATGACAATAATCCCATTTAAATAACATTTTAACACCTTATTTATATATGGCAAAGTAAGTGTGTGTAAACATTAGGTTTCAAACGAGACAGTTCTGGATCAGAACCATACTGGACATGGATGCAGATCTATTTCTAAATAACAGTTTTGGTTCTGACTCAAAACTCGTTTTATTGGTTTCAGACCTTGTTTTAATAGGAGGACTCACACCCGGTTCCAGTTCTGAAACAGGGCTCAACTAGAGGACCTAAATCTAGTTCCAAAACTACTTCTAACCTCTTCTAGCTTTTATTTTTTTATCTTCAAGTAAGGATATCATTCAACTTATAATAGTACAAAGGATATCATTCAACTTATAATAGTACATTAAGTCTACTATATCCTAAATTAAACATAAAAATGTCAAGCAAAAAACTGATTTTAAGCTATAGTTTGCAACATTAAAGACTTGTATGTCGGGTCCACGTGTCGGAACTTGTATGGACACAGAATTGGACCTGTTTATCAATTGAAAGCTAAATTTGGTTCTAAACCCGAACCCTTTTATGAATTGGAACCTAAAACAGATTCCGAAACCTGGTTTTTTTTTTGAGTCGGAACATTTAGGTAATTGGAGAATCGGATATCCATTTGTGTTCCTTGTAAACATGATGTTTGCACAGGGGAGGGAGTTCATAGGTTAGGCCAGGCTTGGCTATGGCATTATTAATGACTGGCCCATCTTTTGAAACAATACCCATAGACGTGCCAAGCCTGCCCATTTAGTTGACGGGCGGGGCTTGGTCTGGCCAAATTGGGCTTTTCATGAGTTGTATAAGCTTTCTAGTAATTGTTTGGACTAATTTTTTGTAAAATATGAGCTTTGGGCTTTTATTCACTTAGTTCAAGCCCCGCCCAATTATTATCTGTCCCAAATTATATGTCTAGGCCCACGCCAAAGCAGGCTTAGCCCTAATTGGCCCTAGGCTGGCCTGCCCATGAGCACCTCTTCTTAAAGGAGATGGTTTTGGCATTATTTTTGGTAGACATTATATCTGTGCTCAATTCAATGAATTAAAACATGCCTTTTTTTTCTCTTTGCTTAATGCTAAGAGTAAAGTGATTTGATGGTAAAAATCCAACATTCCAAACTGATGTGTTAGATGAGTATTTATTTTTGAAAAAGAAAGATAAAAATAGAGATAAATAGTGAAAAAAGAAAAGAAAAAAAAAGAAAAAGAAAAAAGAGAGATGAGGAAACTATCCTTTTTTCCTGTTATGAAGGCAGAATTTATTAAGATGGGAGAGAAGATACAGAAAATACTACAGGCACAGCTGATAGGATAAAACTGATTACACTCTGGCATACATAGATCCCTAATATACAGGGAGCCCATAATAATAATAAACAACTTGGGATCTATGTAGTTGGGCTTCCTCCATGTCAGTGTCCGTTGGAGCTGCTTTGCATGTCTGCATGTGGAGATTCTGCAAGTAGCAAGTTCCACATGTGTATTGGAATTTGGAAGCGGGCTCTGAAAAGATAGTCATATTGTGGAGATGAGTCAGACTTTTTATCATTCAATTATTGTCATTGTAAAGTAAAAGCACTTGATTCAGTCTCAATGTTTGAATGACACTCCCTAAAAGATCATCATGCAAATATGTTTCTTTTCTTTAAATTTGAACTACGAATGGGAAATGCATGGCAATATGGCATGCAACTTCTTATTTCAAAGAGGCTATAAGCCTTAACAGCTGCATATGGAATTATGTGCCTGCTTTTTTTTTTTTTACCAGGATACAAAAGAATTAAATGCAGAGGAATTCATGATTAAACCGTAGAATTATTAAAGAGGTGATGTGTCACGTGTGAATGATGATGGAATAAGGGGAGAGGTGAAGGATATTAGGCAACAATGTTTGATGGAATCTTGACTTTTCATGGATTTGAAATACGAGGGTTATAATTGAGTATTCATTTTCTATCTTTCTTGATTCGCTTTCCACAAATAAAGTAAGTTAAGATTGTGAAAATCAAAACTCCCTAAAACTCTAATGCAAATCAGAATTTGTAAACTCATATCATACCTTCCCAAAATGGGAAAAAAAAAAAAAAAGACCAATATCAAACCCGGCCTCAATAGGAGGTTAGGTTGGGTTACCCCTTTACCCTTTACCCTTTACTAGAGGTGGTAAACGGGTAGGGTCGAGCCAAAATGCAGTCTGATCGACATGTAAGGCCCACACCCTGGAGCCCAACCCATATCCAACCCTTCTTTCTTTTCAATCAGGTTAAGAAGATCTCCCAAATGACACCAACCCAACCAAACCAACAATGGTGCGGTTCAATCCGAACCAACCCGCATCCACCCAAATATAAATAAACCCCAAACTATATGAGTCAACCCGAACTGAGCAACCTCATTAGTCTATGATTACGATTTGCACCTGAAAATTATAGGTTCGAAACTGCACTACCACAATGGGCCTAGAGGGGATTTTCCCCGGCTTCCCTCTGGGTCAGAGGGATTAGTCTAGCTCAAAGGGTTGGGAACCCTCCGATTGCACACACCCAAAAAAAAAAAAAAAAAAAACTGAACTGACCTACCTACGTCTAACCCTAACCATGCCCATGTTCACGTGGGTTATACAAAAACCTGACCCATAAACGACTCGTCCTCTATACGAATTGCGAATCAAATTCAGCGAGTCAAATCCGAATCAGATTCGCGGGTCGGGTGCTTGCACGGTTGCACCCCTATATACATATAAAGGGCGAGAGAAGAACAGAGCTTCTGAGCTCAGAGAGATGGCGACGAGGGAAGAGGTAAAAAGCTCAGGAGGGGCTACGGATCCGTTGCTGCTCGCGCGATCTTCTTCTCCTCCTCCGACTCCTGCTGCTAGGTATTTCTCTCTCTCTCAATCTCTATCTCTTTCTCTCGCCTTCAATTCCTATCCCATTTCCATCTCAATCTCGGAATCGATTCGAAGAGCTTCCTTAGGGCATGATTTTTGTTCGGTTTCACAGTCAAAGCCCTAAAGATCCGTCTTTTCCTATGATATTCATATGTTTTTTGGATAATTGTTGCTGTTTTGATTGTTTAGGGCAGGGCCTCGCTTGTGAACGTTTCAGTTGTATTGAATTGGGCTGCATTTTTGTAGGGAACTTAGTTGATCGGTCACTGATTAGGAAACTTATTTGATTTGTGGAGAAAAGAAGTTAGCTTTCTTTAGTTTGGGAAGGAGGTGTGTTCTAATGGTTGGATTTTGGGTCGTTTGATTGGGGTTTTATTCTTCCAGCGCTGTCGCTCTTGTTTTGGAATTTCAGATTTTGGTGAGTTTGGGTAAGGTTGTTGTGATTATAGGATTTTTCATGGAGAGTGAAATGATTTGAGTGGGAGTGATCGGGTAGTAGGTCCTGCTTTGTTGCTTAAAAATGGGGAAAGTTGGTATTTTGTATCTCGCTTTGACTGGAAATAAATGATTGGTCACTGCTTGTTTGGGATTTAAGTGGACACTGCAAAATTTAATCTTTTTTTTTTTATTGGAGATGCATGACCATGGCATCTCATTTTATTTGAAAATGTTGATTTGAAGTAGTTTCATTTTTTTTGGCTGTTGTGGGACTGTTGAATTCAAGTGGTTTCGGTGAAAGTTGATAGATTTAGTGGAGCTCTTAGTTAGAGCTTGACTGAGTATTTGAAGTTATCAGAGTAATCTAAGATATCGTCTGAATAGTATTTCCTAGATTTTTACTGGGAATTGGATAGATTGGCTGAAAGTGGGTTTTTATCTCCAGTGGTTTGTTATTGTTTCTTTTGAGTGTTTGGGGAGAATCCTACTGGAGCAAATTTTCACCTTGTATTTTTCTTTTTCCTTTTTTAATTAAATGAAATAAACTTATTAGAAGAAAGAACAAAGTACAACTTGGAGAGTGATGAGCCCACTACAAGATGTAGTCGGAGCACCCCTTGTTTTGCTTGGGAGTCTGACCTCTGAGTTGCATCATGGGGAACAAATGAAAAGAAAAGGTACAGCTACAAGTATGATCTTTCGCTTTCTTCACCCAATATTCTAAGTGCTAAAGTTAGTTGGCCACACCCGTTTTAGTGGCTTTCAGAAACCAGCCTTTTTTATTATTGTGATGATGTCCAAAGTACATGATACCTCTGAAGCATAGTACAAACTTACTCCATCAAGGAGTTGATGATTTTAATAGGGGTCTGAAAAGGCCAGAAGAATGTCTTGTCCTGAGTCAATAATGATTCGCCCAATTTTTGTGCACCTTGGATTTTTATACGAGCTTCCATCCAAGTTGACATTGATTGCATCAGTTGACTGGGGTTCACTCTAAAATTGCCTATGAACTATGCCATCCCATTTTGAGGAGGCATCATCTGGCCCCTGTAAACCTTACTGATTGGTCCGTCAATATTAACTTTGGTTCTTATTGGGTAACCATGAGTTTTATCTGAAATTAAGAAGTTAGCTGCCATGTGTTATAGTAAATTGCTGATTTGATGTGAATGTGTAAGTTCCCCAGATAGTAGTGTTATACTGGAAACTCGAAAGAAGCATAAACTCGGCAGTTTTGGTGGGCTTATAACTGTGCCCATCTGCAGCTGTTGGCTGTTTCTCACTTCTCCTGGGCTTATGGTGGAGCAGATCAAATGCTTCCCTTGACTTTGGATACCATTGGAAAAAAATCTGTATTGCAATTAATACTAAAATGCTACTTTTGTTAAGATTCACCCTTACTCTGACGAAGCCTCCGAACTTTGATGCTTTGGAGGATGGCTGTTAGATACTTGATTGATTATTACAATGTTTGGATGATGGAGAAGTAAGCTGTAGCTGGTCACATGAAATGCTTATGATGCTTTTATTCAGGGGGTACTACTATAATTCCCTATGTATCATTGGAAAGAGGTAGCCTTTCCTATGACAGGGCCTTAGCGTGTCCTGTGTTGTGTTCTTTTGCTTTCAGTACTTTTCTTTTGTACTGTTTGCTCCTTTTAATGAAAGTAGCCATTCAAAAGAAAAAAAAAAATCCCTATTGGAGCACCTGAGCTTTGGTTTATATCTTGTGTGTGTAGGAATTTATCATCATTATAGCCTTATCCCAACAACCCGGGGTCAGATGAATTCCTTTAGTTTTACTGACATATATAATTCCTCTAGTATGTCCAAGTAAATCCTCTTTTGGTACTGATTTCAACTTCCTCCAAATTGTTTATGCGTCAGTTCTGCGGGGGCGTCTTCACCTGCTGTTCCAGCAAATATTGGTGGCATAGATTGGTTTGGACATGGACAGGGATCCAAAGCAGGTTCATTATCTTGTGCTGGTTCGCACCTCCCAAGGACTTCCTTGAGCACAAGTGCTGGTGGTTCTGTCCGTGGATCATCACAACCTTCATGTAGACCATGGGAAAGGGGAGATTTGCTTATGCGTCTTGCCACATTTAAGCCTTCAAATTGGTCTGGAAAGCCAAAGGTTAGGACTTGAGAGCTTATTTTCCAGCAGTAGCCCCATTTTGAAGTTCGGATATTTTCTTATTTGTGTGAACACTTGTACTTCAGTTCATGCAAAGCAGGAATTGGCACTGGCAGTATACATTAGATTGTAATTTTTTCCTCGGTACTAGTTTATTGGATATTATTTCTTTTCACAATTTTGGCATTAAATACATCATCTTTTGACTATTCTGTTGCACTTTTTTTTTTTTTTTTTTTTTTTAAGGTAACGCAACTAGAACCCATTGCAATAGTGAGCACCTTCCACTGTTGCTTCATTAGATTGAGGATCATGGATATGGCACTGAAATAATCAAACTAGAGCATATTCTCATGTGGCCATGTAATATGTGCGCGAGCAATGTTTTGGGGAAAAAGGGACCTCTAATTCTTAAAGGTCGAGCAGTTTTCATATTAGACCGCAATGGTGTTTGCTTATGTGCAGAAAAGGAAGCTTCCCTGCATGACTTGTGCATGTGCTTACGGATTATATTGTTCCCTATAAAGTCTGCTGGCTTGTGTGCCCTATTTGCGTGGACACATGTTCCTTAAAGCTCATTTCCTAATCTTCTTTGCCTATTGCACTTCAATAATATTCATGGCTTCTGTGTACACTCTTCATATACTTAAGGGTGTGGCCCAATGGAGCTATGACCATGTCTCTAAACGAGTCTTACCAGGCATGGGGATGAAAACGGGATGGGTTAGGGTCAGGTGTGGAGCCCGTATAGTGGATCGAAACCTTGGCCCAAATAAAAAAAATGCGTCAAATGTTGGACCTGTAACTGTGACGCATTTTCCTCCCTAGTCAGCAAATCCTAGATTTGAGAATAGAAATGGATTGTTATATAGCTTATAAACAAATGATTGGTGGTGCAGATCAATGCCCAGCCTTGTGGAAGCCACCATCAAGTTAGACTTTGTGATGTCTTCACCTGATGAGCAGCTGGGGCCTCTTACTTTTTCTTTGTTCATACTTGTTCTTAGAGTAAACATGTGAGGGTATAGAGATGGAGTGGGCTTAGCGAAACTCACTTTTTCCTTTTTTTCCCCCTACTTTGGGGATCCAAACTCATGCACTCTCTCTCAAACACATACGTCCCCAACCAACTGAGTTACAGCCCGGGACAATGAAACTCACTTTTGTGATGCTATTGGTTCCCCATATTTTACTTTCTTGCTATTCTGTTTGCGATCCTGGTTTTGTTTGCCCATGTAACTTGGGAGTTGTTCTCTTGATGCATACATGCTTACCAATTTTGCATTATACTATTCTGTCATTTTATGCATACATGATTTGATCCTGAGGTTGTTTTCCCATATCAGAGCAGTTCTCTTTATGCTTAGCATTTTAGCAGTACACTATTCTATGGATTGTTTGTTCTTTGTGCATTGACTTGTAAAAGAGATGTTTGCAGGCTGCCAGTTCACTGGCTTGTGCCCGAAGAGGTTGGATGAATATTGACATCGATAAAATCGCATGCGAGTTGTGTGGCAAACACCTGACATTTACTTTATCACCGTCCTGGACGCCAACTGAAGGTGATTTTATTGTCTTAAGTAAAATTTTCTCATATGTGGGGAGGGAGCAAATGGAGCTGCAAATGTGTAAGCAAGGGAAACCATGAGAGATTATTGTAATAATTGGAGCTCTTTCCCTTTTGATGTGGATCTGTTGTAACTATGGTTATTACTTAAACAATTTAGTTTTATCTATTGAAAGAAGAAAGAAATATCTGGGTGTACATGTTTTGTTTGCTTCGCCTTTTACGTTTTGGTGCAGATGTCTTGGTACGACCTGTTCTAGCTTGCTAACTGTAGTTTATTCTCATTTATTTTTATTGAAGTTGATAATGCTGCCGAAGCCTTTGCGAAGGAGCTTGGTGATGGCCACAAAGGCAGTTGTCCTTGGAAAGGAAATAGCTGTGCTGAAAGCTTGGTGCAGTTCCCTCCTACTCCTCCATCAGCACTCATTGGGGGTTACAAAGATCGGTGTGATGCACTTTTGCAGTTCCTATCTCTTCCTGTTATAGCTTCATCTGCAATTGAGCAAATGAAGCTTTCTAGGAGCTTGCAAATTGACCGTTTTCTTTTCCAGTCACAATCTCTTGCTGCTGGAGAATTTGGTTTTAGACCGGACAATATTGCAGGACTTGAGGCCACCGGAGAGGAGGCCTCGTGCACTTATTTCCATGTATGTTGATTTTATATTTTCATTTTCATTCTGTAGCTTAAATTTTTGTTCCTTAAATCATTGTTGCCTTGTGATTGCATCGTACCTGCTTCAGTCATTAATTTTCTTGTTCTCCTTTTTGGGGTTAGGCCCAGAAGCTGATCAGCCTGTGTGGATGGGAGCCACGATGGCTTCCAAATGTGCAAGACTGTGAAGAGCATTCAGCCCAGTCAGCAAAAAATGCTTCTTCTTTTGCCCCTGCACAAGGTCAATTTTGTCCTTCCCAGGATCCTGGACCCGGCAAGAATACAAACTCTGCTTCAGCTAAAAGGGATACTGGAAAGAAGAAAATCTCAATGCCCGAGTCCAGATGTGACTCTAGGTCACCTCTTTTGGATTGCAGCTTATGTGGTGCAACTGTCAGACTATGGGACTTTGTTACAGTACGACGACCTGATTATTTTGCGCCAAACACTATGGATACTCCAGATCCAGGCAAAAAATTGGTATTGACACGTGGAATAAGTGCAGCTAGTATAATTAATGGATGCTTATCTGGCGATGAGATGGAGCGAGAACATATGGAGTGTCACGATGAAGCAGCAACAGCCGATGAGGGCAAATCATTGTCAAATGCTGCTGTGGATTTAAATCTTACAATGGCCGGAGGACTGCCTTCTGCTGGGCAGTTTGTTATGCCTGCATTGTCTCAACATTCTCAAGATGCTGCTTTAGGAAGGGATCTAACAATCAGACAGCCTTCTGGCAGTGAGGTTGGTGATCGAGCAGCGTCATATGAATCACGTGGTCCAAGTGCCAAGAAACGGAGTTTTGAGGATGGTGGGAGCACAGTTGACAGGCCACATGGCCATGTTCAACAAGCTGATAGTTTTGAAGGTACAGTAATCGATCGTGATGGGGATGAAGTCAATGATGGTAGAGAATATTCAGGTGGTCCCCCCAAGCGTGCCCGTGACTTGGATATATTTTATCCATATCCTTCATCACATAGAAGGCATTCTTCTGGTGCTGGTCCTAGCCATTCTCCAGTATATGAAAAGGATATTTATGGCAACAGAGCAGAATCTTTTAGACCAGGAAATGACCAGATAATTGGTGTCCCCTCTACCAGAGATTCAACTCGAGCATCTTCTGTCATTGCAATGGATACTATCTGCCGCAGTGCTGATGAAAACTCTATGGAAAGTGTTGAGAATTATCCTGGAGATGTTGATGAGGCCCATTTCCCCTCTCCATCTATTCGTAGGAATATTGACATGAATGATGTATCAGAACTGAACTATAGCAATCTAGTACAGCAAAGCACCTGTTTCCAATCAGCTGCTGGAAGAAATGATGGGGAAGTGGGAGTAAGCAGTACAATTGAGGGAGAAGAAATATTGAATGCAGATACTACAACTGCACGCGCTAGGGATGGGTTCAGTTTTGGAATTAGTGGAGGCAGCATTGGTATGGGTGCCAGTCATGAAGCCGAGATCCATGGGACTGATTTTTTTGTCAACAGAGCAGATAGTGTTGTTGGAGATGCAGAACCAATACCTGAGGTTACTGAAAATTTGGGGCAGATGGGAGAGTCTGCTCCAGATCTTAGACTGATGGGTGAGTTCGTTCCTGAACAAGTGGGTAGAGAGGATCCCCATGGCGATAGTCAAGATATGATGTCCCGGTCCATAGGAAGAGCTGATAGTGGCTCTAAAATTGGTGGGTCCACCAAGGCTGAATCTGTTGAAAGTGAGAAGAAGTTGAGCCATGCATTGGGCCATGAGAATAATGATCACCTTTCACTTTCTTGTAATGCTATGATTTATTCTGCTTATGAAGCATCCAAGGAAGAGGTTGCTCAGGCTGGCAAGACATCACTCACTGATGATTGTGTACCAGTGGATTCTGATTATGTCGCTGCAAATGAATTAGGTAAATTTGTCATAGTTATCATCCAAAAAGGATCTCTCTCTCTCTCTGTGTGTGTGTGTGTGTGTGTGTTCATCTATGCACTTGTCTCTCCATCAGTCTATACATTTATAATAATATACATGTACATATGCTACTATCAATTGATCTATACATTTATGTATAATTTATATGTACATATGCTTGTGTATGTATGTATCTATTCATCTATCTATTGGCTCTGATTTCCTACGCGAGCTTACTCATGGATATCATGGGCGGGCGGGCAGTGGGGTCCACCTATGAGAGAGAGAGAAGAGGGGGGGGGGGGGGGGGAGGGGGGGTGATTAGGTCTTTGTTTTGACAAGGGGCCCATCAAAATGTTAGGTGCAAATGACCTGAGATGATTGAGGTATCCCATATGCCCTGTTCCCACACCTGCCTGCACCCTTGCACCCACCTCCACCCACTCACAAAAAAAAAAAAAGGGAAAAGAAAGAAGAAGGAAGAATAAAAAGAAGAAAAAGATAAAAAAAAAAATGGTAAAAGAAGTTTGGACCTCAAATCCTAGCTGAGATTTGTCCGCATGGGGTTGGGTTATGTTTTGCTAGAGGTACCTCTCACAGCTTGCGTGAAAGGTAAACATGCAATCCCCTTGTGGGACCCACCGGATGCACGCTAGTTATGGGAGGATAGTGTGACAAGGTCTTATTGCATATATGATTTTGGGCAATGGTGAAATGGACCTTTCCAACTTTTCCTTTTTCTTAACAAATTCTTTAGGCTTATTACAGTGATTGGATAAAGGTGTTTTAGAATTTCCCATTTTCCTCTCTTTTTCTATTTGCAGGTATTTTAGTAAAGTCGACCATGAGATTAAGAAACAACCATACCAACATACGGGTGTTTCTTCTTGGGTGGTGGTTTTACTTTTGTGTAGATGCAACAATAATGACCTTTCACGTAGTTTCCCAATGGTTGCAACTATTCCCCAAATTTCTCTTCATAACCACCTCAAGCACAACTATCTTCCACATACCCATATCTCCCTCTCACATCCTATGCAAATCATTCGCAATATATATCTCTCTAAAATTTTTAATTCTTTTGGTGAACTATTTTTTTTCTTCTCATGCTTATGTTTTCCCATTTTTAATATCATTACCTTTATTTTGTTATTGAAAAACAGTTTATATGGTGTTTTAGAATTTCAGATTTCTTTAGTCTAAATATATTTTTCTTTCTTTTGAATTTTGTCAGGTTTGCTATTTACTATTTTGGTATCTTCATTTTTTTATTTTCTAGGATTTTTTAAAACCTTTTTTGGGGGTGTATCATCATCAAAGCCTTATCCCATCAGCCTAGGGCCTTTTTGCATGAATTGGTGGTCTAAAGGAGTTGCACTCTAAAACATATGAGCAGAACTCATAGTCGACAGCAGCAAGTATCGATATATATTTTAAAATTTTCAACTTTCTTCTTCTTTATGCAAAAATGCTATCTTGCTCTTCTTTCTTCTTTTTTCATTACTTACTACTTCTTCCCTCATCCAGTTGCTTAATTCTTGATTTTTCCCCTGTTAGTGTGATTTTTCATTACTTAAGTCTTCTGTCATTCAGCTTCTTATTATCGATTTTCAATTGCACAGGACCTGCAAATGGAGAAAGCAACTATGAAACTGAACGAGTGGAATTTGATCCCATCAATAAGCACAACCCTGTCTGCCCATGGGTGAATGGGAATGTTGCAGCTGCTGGCTCTAGTTGTAATGGTTCCAGCTCAGGTGCCAGTTCTGTAGCTTTGTGTGGGTGGCAGCTTACATTGGATGCCTTGGATGCCTTCCAATCTCTTGGGCATGTTCCTGTGCAAACAATGGAGTCAGAGTCTGCAGCATCCATGTATAAGGTCTGGTCAATTATCCAAATGCTTTTCACCTTTTGCCTTAGGACCTCCTTCTGATAGCTGAATTTAGTTGTTGAAGTGACCTTCAGATAGCTGAATTTAGTTGTTGAAGTTACCTAGTTGTTTTTATTGCATTTGTAAAGGGTGCTTTGGGGTAAATCTGAACTGCAATCTAAATAGTTTTTGCAGTTGTTTCTGCCCTGGTTCTTTTGGGACCGGGAAAAAGGGAGATGATACTCTCCAAGGGAAACTTTTTTCTGCGGAAAATCAGCCACTCAGATTCTTCCTAAGTTTATGGGCTAAACTCTTAGGTGTATATGTATGCCCCTGATCAGTTTATTAAAATGCTTCTTTTGAATAGTGGGTCCGGCAAATATGAAAATTGAGAAGCCTCTCAGGGCCTAAGAGTTCTTGAGTCATGACATAATCAGTTGAGGCAAGACCCAAACCAGTGCAGCCCTCACTAACTCTATGTTCTGTATTTATTTACTTGTAAGATAATGCAGGTATAACATGACCATTCTTTTGGGAAGATTGACAAAATATGCTTTAATTTGTAAAAAATATTAGCCGATACGTACTTAACAATTGCCTGCTATCTGTAGCAATGCTATTGCTGACTATACCTAATGTGTGGCTTGATGCCAACCTGATAAGCTAATTGCCCTTAAATTAGACGTCTGGTGACCCTTTGTTTTTTGCTATGTTAGGCTACTGGTCCAGAAGTGCTACTTTAACTTGAGAACTTAAGGATCGATCCTGGGCATGTGTGTGAAACCAAGGTGCCAACACCACTCAACAACGAGTGTGTCATTGTATTGGCAATTAGATATACTTTTTTTTTCACTAATATTCTTAATAAAGAATGGACTCATTCTGTACATTTTCAGTATGGGGAAGGGAAAACTAGTATATCAGTTAGTTAGGACCTAAATCCACCTGTTACATAAGATGCTATTCTTCCCATATGATCAGCACCACACTTTCTCCTTCAAACCGGTGCCTATATTTACTTAAACTGAAAAATGGTGGGGACTTGAACTGAAACCCTACTTGGGCCTGTAGAAGAGCAGAGTCCATATTAATCTAACGGTTGAGGTAATTTACCATAGTAGGTTTTGCCATTATTTCCCCTTTTGAGATGGAATAAATAGTTCTTGTCCATATTTTATTAATTAGAATCATTTTTCCACGTACACCCTTTTGTTCATATTAAATAACTATTATTTCATACCTTTCAAAAAAATAAAGAAGAAAAAGAAACAACTTTTATTATTATTATATTTGTTTTTTTGTTATGGTAAATACTCACACATCCGACCCAAATCCCTCACCTTCAACACTACAACGTGGGATCAATCCCGGAATGTTTCTATGGAGAAGAGGTGCCTCACCTGTCACCACTAAGTTTGCAGTAGATTGGCATATGAAACAATTATTTATGTTTCTTTGTAATGATTTAGTTGCACGCATATGCTTGCATGTTGAATTTTCAGCAATTTATTTGTATTTTAAATCTTGCATCCATGACTGATTTGATATTTAATAGTATACATAGAGATTGACTAGTATTTGCTAAAATATCTAAATTGATAACTTCTAGGGCAAACCGTAGAAGGAAAAATAAAGGAAAAAAGAGAAAAGAAGAAGAATTTGGAGAAGAAATTTCAACCCTATTCTTAGGGTAGCCCCCTCACTTTCCTATACTACAAGTTAGCTCGTAATTTTTAGAAATTACAAAGAAGTCCACCACTATCAGGACTGAATACAAGAAATTACAAATAAGTCCACCAGCTTCCATCCTTCTTTGGTTTGAGGAGAGCGGGTACGGCACATGGACTTAGGCTTTCCCGAATATTTCCCCGTTGCAACAGATCATCAACTTGTTTCTTGAGTTCAGCATGTTCGGAAGGGCTCATCCGATAAGCACGAAGCTTAGGGAGAGATGCTCTGATACCAATTGACGCAGCGATCGGGTTGATAGATCAATCTCCTGAAGGTTTGATCGAATCCAAAAGGATTCCAACCCTAAGGCACAGCACAAACACACGAGATAAACTCACGATAACTTGAATTGATTAATAAAACATAAGCCTTACAATAGGGTATCCTCTATATATATAGAGTAGCATTGTTCCTAAATAAGCAATAAGGAAATATCTAATCCTAATCAGCATATAATTAGAAAGCAATCCTATAAAGCAAATTAAGCAATATTACTAATCGATGGAAAACGTGTGGCACATGTGGAGCCCATCAGCTGGGTCCATCAAGGCCTGCGGGTCCTTGTCTTGGATAGGGACTGGACCATGGATGAAAATAGTGGCTGATACGTAGTGCATCGGCCGCTAAATCGGGTGTACCGGTGGACACCGCCACGCTTCTTAGAAAATATCGGCGCTTGCAGCTGTAACGGCTGCTACAATTCCGTAGCGCCCGCTACCATGCGACGATTTAAACCAAAGTTGAAATCCATTCCCCAACCCCCTCCCCTTCACTACTTCTTTGTTCTTTTTCAGGAAAAAAAATGGGAAAAAAAAGGAAGAGAGAGATAGAGAGATGCAGAAGACATACCTAGATGTGGTAGCATTGCAGCAATATCAGCGTCGGTAGCATGCTGCACCGCTCCATCAGACGCCGGACATGCAGGCTGACGCTCCTATTTCTTCTTCTCCTCCTCCTCCTCCTCCACCTTTCCCTCTTCTTCTTCCTTTTCTCCTTTCCCTCTTCTCATTCTCTCTCGCTGCTTCTGTTTTGGGCGAAATCTAGGGCAGCACGATGGCCCTCTATCATTTCATTTACAAGGTAGCTATGGACCCCACGATGGGCCCACCTGATGAAAGGCATATATATAAACTAAATGGGCCATTAAAATAACATTTAAAAAACCATTAAGAAAATGACTTAAAAACCATTGAAAAACCAATCCATTAAAAAAAAAAAAAAAACAACCATTAAAAGTCATTAACAAATTATTCAAAAAAATCGTCCAAATTTTTTAAAAAAGACCATTCAAAAATATTAACTGGGCCCATCCAAAAGAAGGAAAGCTGAAGAACTTTGTAGTGTTTTTAACCACTGGTGGGCTCCATCTTGAGGCCAGGATTTTAAAATAAAAAAGTCATGCCTCAGCCAAATATTACTTAATTGAAATTAATGCCTATGTCAAAATTCACTCTAATTGGAAATAGGGGCATATCCAACTTTCACACAGTCACATTAATTGAAAATATTACTAGTGGCACTACAAATGATTACATTGATGGGATGAGGATAGTGATGTCATATATCCTAATTCTTAAGTCTTAAGTCTTGACTTCATGACATGGTTCTTTTTTGTTATGAGCTTTCACATTAACTTCATGACATGGTTCTTTTTTGTTATGAGCCTTTCACATTAATTGGAAATAGTTTTTAGCCAAATTTCAATCTAATAGGAAATACTTAAATAAGGCCTTGACCAAAGTACACTTTAATAGAAAATGAGACCATTTCATTTTAACAGGAAATAGGCTCTAATCATATTTACTTTTTAACAAAAAAATCTTTATGAGCTTTTCGTTACTTTCTAAGTTAGCATGACTAAGAAACATGAATACATGTGAAAACCCTAGTCATTACTATTATTTTCTATTTATACAGCGATACAGGACCTCATATATTGAGGGCACCGTTACACCCCCTTTTCTTTCTTACTTTTGCAAAAGAAACACATTTTCTTTCATTTTACAATTTTCTGGATTTTCTGAAATTTTTTTAGATTTTTTGGACGATTTTTTCAAATTGCACCGCTACGCCGCTATATAGCACCCGCTTCGTAGCGGTTTGGTGGCGGGCATAGTGGCCCACTGCCACTGCTATTTTCATCCTCGGACCGGACTGCATCAATCTACTATGCTCAGCTTGAACAATATGTCAGATAATTTTCTTCTTGGAATTGCATTAGTGAGAAATCTAGCAATTGATCAATTATATTGAGCATTTCTTGTAACAACAATGTCATCTACATAAGCAATCAAAATAGTAACACTACGCTATTTTTTTTGTCCGAACAATGTATGTTCTACATGACATTTCTTGTATTAAGTCTTGAGCATTGCTTGGCTAAATCTATGTAATTGGGTTTGGGGAGACTGTTTTAGTCCATACAAGGCCTTTTTTCAATTGACAGACCTTCCCGTTCTGATTTTCTAAGGTCATTCCTGGTGGAAATTTCATATAAACTTCTTATAGATCATTTTTTTATGTCCATCTGATATAAGGCCAATCAAGATTGGTTGCAAGAGAGAGAGAGTTACTTTTATTGAGTTTTACGTTGCCACTAGAGAGAAGGTTTCAAAACCGTGCATGCCATATGACTAAGTAAACCCTTTTGCCACTAGTCTTGCTTTGTATTGCAATGCTGCCTATGATGCCTTGATACGACATTGATGTGGGAGGGACACGCCATGGACATGGTAGGGGCACAGCTGTTATACATAAAAAAGCGAAGCATTAGATATGATATGACACGATATGTTGCCCATTTTAGTATCCGTGCATCATAGAATTTGCTACATGTACTGTCAGTATTAGATTTTACACTTTATTCCCAGTTGCATCCAACAGTACTCTTTTCCTATGGAAGGCCAACAATATCCCATGTTTGAGCATGCATTTCTTCCATCATTGTTGTTTTCCATTTTGGATATTTCAAGGCTTCAGATGCATGTGAGGGTATGCGTTCAGTAGACATTTGCAATCTAAATGATTTAACTGAAGGAGAAGGGCAGTGATAGTAAATAAAACTTTGAATGGGATGGCAACGCAAGAACGTTTACCTTTCGACAAGCAATAGGTAGATCAATGTCATCAATAGGGCTGGGAGACTCACCTGTATTAGGGTGTCAATTTATGAATTTTGGACATCCATTAATGATGGCTCAGATAAGGTCAATGGTCTTGTTGCTTTTTTTTCTCTTTGTGAATGAACCTGAAATGGTTGCTCTCTTGGGGCTCCTTGAGTTCTTTGTAGAGTTGTGAGTCTCTCCAATGTATTATCTTATTTTGTAGGTTCTGGTAGTGTTGCACCCATGGTTCATTGTCGTCATCGCAGTCAACCCTAAAAAATGATAATATGCGTTGTCACGTTGCGATTCACGGCCATAGGAATTCGTCTCAGCATGAATTTTTTTACCCCCAATTTTAAGGAAAAAGTCCAAAAAACCCAAAATATAGTAGAATCCAAAAAACCCAAAATACAGTAGAATGCTAGAAATCAATGGCCTTTTTGTATTAGCATACACTAAAGAAAAATAGCGTTACTGCTAAGTAATGACATCCTATATTGCTATCTTGTCAAAAACTATTTGAAGTTTGTTAAAATGTAATGATAGATTTACATGTATCTGTTAAATGCACTAGAAATATCATCAATTAGTAATGTTATACTTAAGTAATAAGTAGTTAAGTACTCAACTATGAGAAATCTTCTCCTACATGCAACAATTTATGCATTCCAGCACCGTGGGTGCCATTTGTGCTCAAAATCACGAGATATAAAAAAGCCCCAAATTTCAAAATCAAAATTTCTAGATCATCATCATCATCATCATCAAAGACTTGTCCCAACTATGTTAGGGTAAGCTACATGAATTATGTTTATCCTTTCTAATCTATCCTAACTACATGAATTCTATTTCTCTATTCTGATTTATGCTAAGCTAAATCCTCGCATATGTTGCATTTGTTTAGATCCAACCTTACTACTTCCATCCACGCCTTCTTTGGCCTACCCCTTTCCCTTGGTGGGCCATCAACCCGTGCCATTGTTGGCTTGAGTTGGACACCAAACCGTCTAAAAAAGGTTTCTCTTATTTTTATCATCTATTGATGCTACCCATAAATGCTCCCGAAAGTACTCATTTCTAATTCTATCCTTACTAATTTTACCTCACATACACCTCAACATTCTCATCTCTACTGCACTCATTTAGCTATACTTAAAATCACTAGATTTAAGAGAAACTAAGGAGGTGTTTGGTAACTCTAAAAATAAGTTCTTATTTTGTGATTTAGTGCTTGTTTATATATTAGAGTGTTTGGTAAACCTCTAATTGTATTTTCTAATTTTCGAGCTTATTTACAAATTAGAGCTTTGCCTCTAAAAAAAATAAGCTAAGTGGGGCTACCCTTTTTTTTTATAGCTTTTTTAGCTAAAGCGGGTTGGGGTTGACTATGCAAATTTACGTGTTTTGGATGAAAATAACCTCATAAAATTCTAAAAATGATGCAAATGGTGGGTAACTATATTGTAATTTTTACAACGTGGGCCCCAATTACCACAATTCCTAAAGGTGAGCACTACTTTCCTCATGCAATAAGAGGTTTTTTTTTTTTTTTTTTTACCAAACATGCTATTAGAACTTAAAAGGTTAGAGGTTTTATTTTAGACCTTAATCTAATTAGCTCTTATTTTAGACTTAATTATTTCACCTTTTTCTTGAAATTTGGAAAAAAAAAAAAAAACCATAACTTCGGTAAAAATCATGAAAGTTTCAAAAAATAAAAATAAAAAATAAATAATAAAAAAGTTTCAAAACTCTAGATCCAATATGTTTCCATCATTTCCAAGGCAATTTTGAGAGAGAAGACCCTTGGTGGTTGGTACAATCCAACTGCACCTGGTTGTGAAAGTTGAACAATTCATACATGCTCTGCCTTTATATTACTATCATTATATTGTGTTTTTTCCCTAAGTTAGATTGATGGTATAAGGTAGTGCAACTAACCTACACACCCTGGGATCCTAGGGCAGCTAGAGGTGAGACGCCTCTTGCCACTTATCTGCCACTTATCTATGAGACACTTCTCCATCATTGTGTTTTATTATTTTGTGTGAACAATGGCTTGTCATTGCAGGATAATTCATTGACTCCTCGGAAGAACCTCTCAGCTCGCCACTCTATAAGCAAAAGCCAGGAACAAGGAAAGCATTAGCCTTCATATCTTGTGAAATTTAGGTACTGAAATATGCTAAAATCTATTTTCTTTTTCGAATTTGTAATATATTTTCTTTTTCGAATTTGTACCATCTTGTATTTCTTTTCTTCTTTCATAAATATAGTTACGAAATCTGCACTCTTCGTAAACATTTGGATATTGGACGACTGTTGAGCCACATGTAGACATGGAGTTTTTTTTAAAAAAAAAAAAAAAAAAAACACTTGGTCTTTGCTTAGATCTTGTTTTCCTTGTCCGATTATACCTATTGCTGGATGGGTTGTTTGGATGAGTAGAAACAATGAGAAAGTGGTGGTGGGCAAAACTGTTGCACTTTTTGAATTTGATCTGCATGGAGATTTTCTCTGCCATCATTTTCCTTTTATTTTTTTCTCCAACCGTAATAGGTGGTTTGGATGTAGACAAAAACAGTGGAGAAAACTGTCCAATGTGCAAATTTAAATTGCAGACAGTTTCTCCACCTCCATTTTTTCTATCTTTTCTCTTAATCCAAACAGACCCTGAATAGTTAGCTAATATTTACTGAATATTGTCATTGTTGAACAATTTCTTTTTTCAGGCTTGCTGGCTGGCTTCAACAGAGGGTGAACAGGCTGCAATTGCTATGGTAGAAAAGCCTTTTTTTTTTTCCATATCTGGTAATAACAGTAGTATGTTCATGTGGCTATTTAAATGTTAGAAAGAAAGCCCAAGAATTTTAATGTGCTTTTCAGCATGTAGTTTGGAAAATTTTCCAAAAAAAAAAAAGACTGTTTATTTGAAGCCATGATTAGTAGTTTTAATGCTGACATGTTATATTCCCTTGTGAACATAAGAAATGTGGACAATTTGCATGGGAAATTTCTCTCCATTTTTTATCTATACAAAGATGGAAGGATAATTGCAGGTAAGTCGAGGGCAGTTATGGGTGTCTAGTTAAGCATACATCTCTATGGATTTGGATTTTGGATTGCTGTATTTGAGGAATAATGGAAATAATTTAGATCGTGGTACTATAAAAGCACCCCACCACATCACATATCTACAGTAGATCCAGCATTCCTAAAATATTATTTATGAATCATTGCTTCTTTGCCAGGGTTCCTTCACATGAAGGCCTCTAATCACAACCAGACTTTTAAAAATGCTATAACTGTCTCCATCATTGCAAGTTCACGGACCTGCAAAGAGTTAATGCTGCTGTGCAGCAAATGCAGTCAACTCAAGTGGTGAGTTTAGAAAATGCTAAGAGAGAGTGCTTTGCATTTTTGCCATGATGCGTTTGAACCAATTGATTCTGGAGCGTTCACATGTGTACTGCATCCAATTGTACATGATGATGGCCTTATGCTCCATCTTCAGAGATCTAAACACGGTATCTTCTCCTGTGGTCAGGGGTCGCCTCTCCGGTGCTGATGTGTGTGTGGGCGAGAGAGGTTTGTTAAGGGATATGTGGCATGTTATCCCCAAACTCGTAGGGAAAAAAAATGCTCTCCTACACTCTATGGGGTCCATTTGTGTTCACCGTTAATCATTGCAGTCCCTTTGATAATCTTGCATACCAGGACCTAGCATCGGGCCTAATTTTACGATCATTGATCCTACACGCACACTTGGATTGAATATAAAAAAAAAAAAAAATACAGTTAAGACAAGATTAAACTTGAAGGCTATTAAATCAAGGGATAGGTAATTTTGGTGTGGCCATTTTATTTTGGCTCTCTTTTACATCAGTCCTCCTTCTATTTATAGATATTTATTTAAGTGGACCTCGCGAGCTGCACTGGATGTAAGCAATACACACATATTCTCCATAATAGGGTATTGTGGATTAGTTAATTTCATGGCCCATTAAATGCCAGGTGTAGGGTGACTCGTGCTAGTGGTTTTCCCTCTATTAAAGGTGTGTGATCGAAGGGTTCCAATTTGATCAGATATCTCATGGCTTTAAACTTGGACGCACCCCAGATTTGATTTTTGTGGGGAGATGACTGATCCAAAAACCATTCTCTCCATCCGGTGGATTTTGGATCCCCCAATGCTTGAGCTCCCATGCTAGACTGAAAGATGTGAACACACATACACACAAGGGGGGGCTGTCGACCTGCCACCTAAAAAATGTGGATCAAATTAGATACCCCATTTTTACATATAACCACCAATCCCTGTATCTCTTTGTTCTTTTTAATCACATGGCTAATAATAACACGAAGTATCTATTTTAAGCATGTAGGCTTGTAGCCCCCCACAACTTTCCATGACCTATGGAAATAAAAGTATTCCTCTAAAACACGGAACCGCTGGTGGGGCCAGTGGGTCCAACAAGCTAGCAATTTTTTTGTATTTTTTTATCCAGTTGAACACCATGTGGGGAGAGGGTTGGTTTGGGGGGCTCGGTGGCGGCTGGAGAGGAGAGCAGCTTGGGTTCTGCTAACGTACGCCGCATGCGGAATGAGCCTCCACCGCGTTTTTTGGCCTACGTGCCCAAAGCTAAAGCCTCTAGAGTCTAGATGCGAGAGCAACCGAAGGCGCCTCTCTCTCTCTCTACCGTGGAAAGTCAAGGCTCCTTCGAACTCTTCAGCGTCTGCTCTTCTTCTTCTTCAAGTAAACATAAAAAAAACACATGATTACTTAGACTGCAGCCATCTTTCTTTATCTAAAAACACCTCATCCTCTCTCATTTTTCTCACAAGTACTGCTTAGATACGGCTTTTCTGCTCGATTCCCGATCTGGGTCTTCCTCTTTTTCCTTGTATTTCCCCTTTTTCTTTGGAAGATGCCTCTCAGATGGGCTCTCAGAAATCTGTCTTCGAAAACGAGATTTTATGGAGAGATTGCAGATGGGTATCTCGGTTTCTTATTAGCCCGCGGTTCTTACACTTGTTTCTCTGGTGAAAAGCCTCTGAAATTCTCTTCTGGTTTCCCTGTTGCATCAAAGGTATGATCTTTTTTATTCCCCTCTCTTTTGCCCCCTCCAGTGGGCATTGAGTGTCTGGAATTCTGTCTGATTTGATGCGGATGACTGATTTATTTCATGACTTTTGGTTTTTTTTTTTTTTTTTTATGTTCCCCTTTTGAGATTATCTTTTGTCTTGTCACAAGTTTTTGCTTTATTTTAGGATGGGTCTTTGGGGCCAAGTTTTGATATATTTGGAGCTGGATTTTTGACAAGTATGCTGTTTTCAAAACTGGGTTTCGTTTTGTTTCATTGGTGTTTGGTAAAATTTCTTCTGTTGGAAGCATTATGTGTATCCAATGTAGTGTTTTATAAAGTATCAATGCACTTTTTATTCTTTGTAGAATGTTTTTTTTTTTTTTTTCACATAGATTTCTGGTTTGAATCGTGCTTTTCATGCTTGCCTCATCTCATTTTATATGATGTAATTATTTTGGGTTGTTTGCGAGAATCTTATTTTTTGCTGGACCTTTGTGTTTTGGTTCTTAAATTGGAGGCTTAGACATTGAGCATGACATCTGTTATGAGAATTGGGTTTTGTTTATTTGTTTGTTAGGTGTCTTTGAAATTGTATCATACATCTCAACTTTTCTTTTTAGACATTAGCGGCACATACCTGTTTTTGAAATTTTTTTTTTTTTATTCTGGTTTTTATTTTTCTCATATAAAGTTTGTTATTTAAAAGAATAAGGAGAATGAACTGTTCTGCAAGCATGCATCTTTCTTTCTTTTTTATTTATTTATTATATTATATCACACAAAGCTTAAATTCCTTTGATTTATGGTTTTGTTGCTGTTTTTACAATGTAAGTTTTATGGGCCTAAAGATCATCTTTTGCTATTCTTTATTATTTTGATTGTATAATTCCCCTATTGGGAATTGATATTTCCATCATCAAAAGTTGTTGGTTTTGATGGCCATATGGGTAAGTCTGTCACATGGCAATGGCTCAAGCTCATCGTTCAAACTGCTGTGTGTGATGTCGTCATTATTTGAATTACTTAATTTGCACAAGCTTTTTTATATGTGTTTCTTGTTTTCATTTGCATTTGTTCGCCGGTGTTTCTGAAAAATTTTTCCTGTTTTCTTTTAGTATGATTTCATCCTTTTCATTTTTGTGTCCATGTTTGGTTTGCTTTTCAGAAATTCAGCTGCTAGTTTGTCTTTCACAGAATTAACTTTGTCGTTTGTACTTGGTGATAGCTGATCATGCCCATTGTTAATGTGCTTTTATGGTTCTTTTGGATTTGTAGGTTTTTGGTGGCAGAGGAAGTTATTGTTATGGTTCGCATGCCTACCATGATGTAAGGTATCAAATTCATCAAGAAAGAAGCTCTGTGGTTGAGGTTAGTTGTTTCTCCCTTCTGACTTGATGCCTTGTCTGATCCATACTAGGAACTTACATAAACAGATTGGTAGAGCATGATCATTCAAATAATAATGATAATGATAAATAAATAAAGAGAAGGAAAGAAAATATTGGTAGAAAGTGATAGATAAATAGGTATGTAAGACTGGTATGGTGCGCCATTCACTTTTTGATCAAGGAATGAAATATAAAGCTGGAACATAAGACACTGAATTGGAGTTCTGATATGCTACCCATGCCTCCTACTCCCATATATGTGCAAGATCAAAGCTGCTTTGAAGCTGTGACTCGTATTGAAATCTTATGGCTGGAAAACAGCCTACTACACTCATCTGATGAAGGTTTTTTTTTTTTTTTAATAACTTGGGCAGTTGACCGATTTTGTTAAACCATGCACTGTTTTCAATCAGGTTGATTATGAAGAAGTCAGTCACTGTTGGTTCCATTTTTCAAGATGCCTAGATCTTGAGTGATTCGAATTGCCATTTGTGAGTTGTTCTCGTGTGTGTGTGTGTGTGTGTGTGTGTGTGTGTGTGAGAGAGAGAGAGAGAGAGAGAGAGAGAGAGAGAGCAGTGCTCGAAAACTTTCAAATTCCATTCATAGCCAATGTGATCACAATCTCATTTCTGTCATGAATCATGATGACCTTGAGGAGGAGAGTACTTGATCGGTTGATATTTTCAAATTATTGGTCATATTGGTCAATGTCTGTGTGAATACAGGCCAATACCTATACAAATAGTAGTTACCATACGATAGGTATCTTAGTGGTTTACGCATACCTTATTGACTGATATTTTAAACCATTATTATGGCAAATCATCTCCATGTGAGGGCAGGTGGAGAATTGCATAACTAATTTAAAAGAAAGCGGGAATACAGTTGTGATTGTGGTTTTGCACAGCCACAATTCAATGACCCGCCTTTGTAAGGAATCCTGAGATTCAAATTGAAATTGTAAATCCAATAAATGTTTCTAACATGCTCACAATTAGGACTTACATAAGATTCAAACCGTTTTCAATAAGATTCACTTCAAGTCTCGACATTCTATGTGGTAGGATATTTCTTAAACTGTATCCTACAGTTAAAACCCGACTCCAGAATCATACTGGTGTTACCATGGTGTGGGCAGTTGGTATCCTAACTAAAAAGAACAGTTCCTTGGTATCGGGGGTGAGAAGAAAAGAAACTATAGTTCTTTAACAGGGCAAGTGCTGCCTTTACCTGATCTGAGTCTGTTAGTCCTTGCAGTTGTCATCATAGTACGCATCTGATGCAGCTCGTATAAATATGAATACTTGATCACAAGTCTTAATCCAGTGGCCCATGTGTGGGCATGTTTGATTTCAGTTTTCTATTTTTTTTTAATGATTGCCTGATTTCATGGCTCAAATAATGTCAAAATGACTTGAAATTGGATTTGTTGGATAGCTTATTCAATTAGCTTTCCAATGAGCCCAAGTTTGTATGATTCTAACTCATGTTGAGAAAATTTATGGACACTTTCTATTTGGTAGCAAGAGAGTTACAGATTTTGGG
Organism: Umbellularia californica; assembly: GCA_028538565.1. Lineage (NCBI taxonomy): Eukaryota > Viridiplantae > Streptophyta > Magnoliopsida > Laurales > Lauraceae > Umbellularia > Umbellularia californica. The sequence goes on along the minus strand of JAPQWN010000006.1, from coordinate 7,018,092 downwards.
TTATTTTTTGTCATTTTTTTTATCCTGTTTTAATGGTTAGGAATTAGGATAGACCTGTCAATTTTTAATGATTCAGATTGATTAGGTTTCTTTTCTTCTACTTTTAAAAGAGATGTAAAGGATATTACTGGAGTAGTTTTCCCTTTTAATGAAATCAAGCCTCTTTGCTTATTTTGTGTAGAGTTCTTGGAGATTAAACGATTCTCTAGATTTTTCTAGCTTAGTAGTTGTTAATTTCTTTTGCTTCCCTCCCATTTTTCTTTTATTTGGTAGATCTTGGTGAGGCGAATGGATATACCTTACCTACAATTATATTAGAGAATGCCCTTTCAGCTTTAAAGTGCCTGTGTTAACTGTTGGAAGTAGGTAGTGTGAGGGGGGGCGTTACAGGTAGGCCTCGTGGATAGGTTTTCAAAACTTTTGACCCACTTGACTCAGGGATCAAGTACCCATAAGGCCATAAACCACATCCAAGATGTAATCCCTCATTCTCATCAACCATGTACAACAATAAACTCTATCTAGAAGACAGAAATAATCAGCAAACAAGCAACCAAAAATCCACAACATCCAATGAAATAGATTATACCTTTGGAGCTCAGTTGTGCTCTAATGGAGAAGAAGGCTTGCTTGATGAAGAAACTCTTTCTTTATAAGCAACTTAGGATCTCCAAGACCTCTTAGTCTTCTACGCTATGACCCGCTTCTCTAAAGGAGATGGGTGTGATCTCCTAAAGAAAACAACTAGAAGCTCTAAGGAACTAGAAGAGAAAAAGAAGAGAAACCGTGTAACTCTTGCACAAAGGGGAGCTTGGGTGTGGTTTCCTATGTTGGACGTCCAAGGGAGGGATCCCTATATATAGCTTTGGCAACCTCTCTTACTAATTAAAATAGAAGTCCAACTTCCACTAAGAATTAGTAACTTTATCCTTTTTAATTATTATAGAAGTCTCGCTTCCACATTAATTAGTAACTTACTATTACTACTATTAGAAGTCTCACTTCAAATAGAAATAGTAACTTTATAATTCCTTCCTTTTAGAGTTCAAGTATGATTAGTATCTTTCTAATAACTTAGGCCAGCGTGGGGACCACTAGGGATTCCGTAGAAAGTTGGCTCTAACTGCGACATCGCGACCCCACATCTCATGTGCAATCCGGGCTCATAGTTAATTGCAAATAACACCACTATATAAATGCAATTGCACTCCAGTCTTATGAATATATTACAAAGAATACCCGAAATTTCCCAATTACCATAAGTAGGCCCCTCTATCAATATCCATGGATCAATTGGATAAAACATGTCCCTTCCAATCTTAGATCCACATCTTATTATCCTTGAGCTCCAATTAATCATAGTGATCATCAATACCATCCAATTAACTCTTAATCAGGATGGGTGCACACTTACTAATGATAAATCTATTAATTGGCACAAGGGGATAATATAGATAGATTCCATCTTGACCATTCAATGTTCCCACAGTCCTACTACCACATACCTCAAGACACCGAGCTGTTGACCTACAGCTGGCCTCACTCCTTGGTGACTCAAAGCAAATGAATAGACAGAAACTTGATTTCATCAATGCCTCAGGATTGAGAGCCTATTGCTAGGGAATTATAAGAGCAAACCTTAAAATTGAGACAGTATTCCATAAGGTGCTTTAATACATCTAATGTACCAGCACCATGATCCAGAATCTTACATTCTAATGATCGAGACGAATCACACTATCTCATAGTGATCAAAGTGCTGCAACCTTATCATATGAGATGCCCAGTCTCATCACTGGTTGTGAAGATATTTAAGTATAAGATTTGTGACACATGTCTCCCGTATGTGGACTCATCCATATATATATCACATCTAATATACTAATGAGACCCGGTTTATCTCATGAACCATCATGTCATATGTATTGGTTATGTGCATTAAGTAATAAAACACCATTCATCTCATGAAAGGAAAACATGATTCTATTGATAAATAAAGAAATTAATCAATTTATTACATCATTTGATGGATTGAGTCCATATAATCTAACAACACCACAAATTCCTAAAGCAGATGTATTATATATGACTTTCTATGTGAACCCCTACACAATGATATATGACAACATGATGTTTATTGGATGATGTCTACAATCTTGTTTAACCGTTGTTTTTTTTTTTTTTTTTTTTTTTGTGCATTATATTACTTAGAGCAAAATTTCAAATTCATTTTACTTGGTAACACTCCATAATATGCCTATTTATCGAGTTAACGTTTATGCTTTCATTTGTACATTGAGATCAAGCAGGGATTATTTGTGTTCATAAATCATTATGACTCAGAAGTGATTGTCTCCAGGAACCTTTGGATCCATTTTCTCTTGTTGCCGATGAACTTTCAACCCTAGCTAATAGATTACGTTCCATGGTGGTTGCTGAGGTATGCAGTCTTTGTTCCAATGGAGCCCTGGGATTTTTTTTTTCCTATATCATGCTTTGTTGGGCGGAATACAGAGTAGGCCAAAACTCCTTTGGGTCACGTTTGGCAACTAAATCCTTGGGGAAAAGGTTTCTGCTTTCCCACAAGTTGTGGAAAACCCATGTTTGGCAATTGTAAATCCCCAAGGATTTAAAGCCATATGAGATCCTCATTTTTGAATATTCTCGGGTTTGACAAACCCACCCACCCGACAAAAAAAAAAGAATCTGGAAACCCTCGACTTAAAGGGGGAGGGGTAAAAAATCCTCAAATCCGCAGATTCCACATCTGTTACCAAACTTGACCTAAGGAATCCTTAACTATACAAATCCTTAATAAGGGTAGCCCTGTTCCAACTTCCAAGGGCTGTTAGGAATCCTCAAATCTGTGGATTCCTCACCTGTTTCCAAACATGACCTTTAAGTGCCAAAATTCTCATTTTATAGATGTAATTTCGTACAGGTACCTAAGCTGGCATCAGCTGCTGAATATTTCTTCAAGATGGGTGTTGAAGGAAAGAGATTTCGTCCCACGGTAAGAGCTAATGATGTAGATGTGATGTTTTGTAGCATGCTAGCAGATGCATTTTTATATGTGCTTCTATTTAGTCATCCAGTTCTCGAATCAGGGATATCCTTTGTATACTAGATCTGGGTTAGTTTGGGGCATTGTCTTTCGATGGTGGGAGTCTTCATTGAAATTGTTTGGATCACCGAACCATGGACACCACATGTAAAAAAGATCAGGGCCTACTATGGTCATGATCTAGTTAAGGATTATAGTTCATCCTTGCTCCATGCTTTATTACTTTGTTAAGATTTTGTTCTTCCTAGTCAGATGTTGAAACCTTTGCATGCAACTTTCCTTGAAATAAAAGACTGTTGGTACATGTTGCAGGTGCTATTGTTGATGGCATCAGCTTTAAATATGCCCATACCCGAATCAGCTGCTGAAAGTGTGCTTCATGGCATGTTGAAGGAAACGCGTGCAAGGCAGCAGTGTATTGCTGAAATCACTGAAATGATTCATGTTTGTTGAAAAACTTGTTCTGTATTTACTGTATTATTCTCCTTGTGTTATTTCACACATTCAGTTCATGATGAAATTTGGGGCTATCAGGTGGTTGGGCCTTCCTAACTTGATCCCAGCCTATGCATTTTGGGCCCTGAAATAATGAAAATAGGCCTGACCGGCCCATTGGCCTCAAAACCAGTCCTAGCTTGTAGTGGCCTTACTTAGTCCTGTACTTTGTATTGGTTAAGTATAGACCTCTCTTGTGAACATAGTCAAAGAATCTCAGCAGTATTTTGACCTATTTGGGAAGGTTTTACATAAAATGTAGGCCATTCATGTGGACGATTTCCATGAAGTGTTAATATCCTGAGAAGATTGGTTGAATTCTCAAAATATTGCTAACATTTTAGAATTTCACAATTTGTTTCTTCACACTTGACCAAAATCTTTTAATTTTTTTCAAAAAATATAATTTTAATCACTTTTTCATTTATAGAATTTTAATTCTTCTATTTTTATATCATGGGCTTTGTCTCAGTTGGAAATCTACTAAGCCCTTCAGTTGGCCCTTAAATATAGGCCTGGACCTTTCCTTATGTGATGGTTGTGCAGCCTGGCAATCAAGCTCATCCTGTTCTTGGTCAAGCTGACTGGTTTACAGATCTGGCTTGCCCATAGACAATGCTTCAGAAAATGCTTTTCTTGTCAATGCTCACCTTTATATATTTGAATTACTAATTGCATTTTCCACAGGTTGCAAGCCTTCTTCATGATGATGTCTTAGATGATGCAGATACAAGACGTGGTATCGGCTCTTTGAATTTTGTAATGGGCAACAAGGTAATCAAGTGATCATTTGCTTGATTTGGTGAAAAGAACCGTCATACCAAATTCTCCTTGCTGAAGTAAAACTATCCTGAGTTTCAGTCTTGTATCTTATAGCTTTTGTCATCACATGATGCAGATTTCTGTACTCGCGGGAGATTTTCTGCTTTCCAGAGCTTGTGTTGCACTGGCATCATTGAAAAATACTGAGGTATATCATCGTCTAAGATTTCTTGTAAATTCTCATCCGTGCCAAGATTTATTTGTTCCTTTAGTTATTATGGCAATTTTCTCCTGCGTGCTGCGCATCAGTGCTATTCATCACACAGTGCCCAGTGGAATTCAGGGGAGTCCTTCGGTGACGCTCTGGATGTGCGCTCCCTCAGGAGAAAATTTTCCTTATTTATTAATCCCTAAGAACCTATGTTATTGATATGGGAAACTTGTATCTGATACATGTGGCGGGATGATGGAGGAGGTTAGTCGCCCTTCTTGCTAATAGCATCATGACATCATGCAATAATGTACCCATATATCCTGAGTAGATCTGATCACTGAGATTTTTCATGGTGAACAAATATTCATATTCATCAAAAAATATATATATATATATATGTATATATATATTCATATCTGATCAAATATTAGAATTTTTTAGGGCTGGGTCTGTAAACTGTGTGGGTTGGTGGTGTTCTTTTCCTAATTGATTCTGGCTCGGTTTGTTAATGTTTTGGGGCTTGGTTTAAGTCTCTAATCAAGGAGTTTATGTAGAAGTAGGAGGGTTGGTTAGAGATTTCAATGGGAGAAATATGGTCTTATGACTGTTCTAGTGACCATTTAGAGGGAAGGGAATGCAATATAATAATATTGTAAAATTCTTGCTGGAGTTTGATCTAAATCAGTGATGCAGTACGGACCAGACCCAAGAAATCAACTGGGCCCACACATTGACCCAGAGGTCAACCCGGTCCTTTTGGTGGTTCAGCCCACAGGCCCAATTGACTGAGAGCTACTGTGGCATTCCCTTTTATCCTATTTCTATTTTATTTCCTTGTTTAATTAGGGAACTATTTCTAATTTTATTGTTTGATTAGGATTAGTTAACCCTTGTTTGGCATCTCTATTTTTTGCCTCGAATTCTCTATATCTCTGAAGCAGGTGGAGGTTGTGAAAATAGAGGCATTGCGCAGTGATTTCGGCCTCTTCCAACTTTAGAGAAGTAGATGCAATACCTCTTAAATCCACAGCCCCCAAAAGGATGCACTTGAAAAGTAGAGGCAAAAAACAAGAGGCAGATGAACAGTGAAATCCACTCCACAACGCCCCAGTCCAGTTTTAAATTATTATTATTATTTTAAATCTGAGAGTAAATCACAATCCAAACCATTGAAATTGTTCCTAAGATCAAGCACGGCTATAACACCAAATTCCGGCCGTTGGATCATCACCAATCTCGAGATATGTGCAAAAAAGTGAGTCATTGGATAATATTTTCTAGATTCAGTGGGCCCCAAGCAGAAGATCCAAACCGTTAGATCTCTTTGGAAGGCTGAACACGGCTGTGGGGTCAATTTTCAAGGCTTGATACCTTGTGGATCTCGAGATTTGTGCAAAGCAATATCAACCATTGATCGATCTCTTTGGAAGGCTGAACACAGCTATGGGGTCAATTTTCAAGGCTTGGTACCTTGTGGATCTCGAGAAATTTGTGAAAAACTTTCAACCATTGATCTAAAAAAGTCTATTTAAAATAGATCCTTGCATTACCAGACACTCTTTTTGATTCTAGCCTCATTTTTATGGCTTTAGTCTAGGAAACACGGACACCTCTCCGAGGCCGGAGTGTCAGTGTCCGACACGTGTCGGACACGCAAAAAAGAGTGTCTTGTTTATTTTTTAATGTTTTATATTTCGGACACTGGGGACACATTCCGGACACGTGTCAGACACGTTTGCTTTTAATTGGAAAAAAAAATAAAATTAGAGTAAAAAAAATAGCAAAGGGGGCTTTTTGTAAAAGTTCATAACTTAAAAGCAAAGGAGCCATCATTCCGCTGCCCTGAAGAGGCCGGGTGATGGGTTTTTGCTGTTTACATGAATCTAAAAAATCTGTTTTTGCTGTTTATATATCAAATCTGTTATTTATATCAAATAAATTTTTTTTTTTTTATTTATCAGCTCTGTTGCTTCATCTCTGCATGACAATTTGGAATTTAGGAATATGAGTTTGCACCCCTCCAATGAAGAAGATATAAATAAGCGTCTGTGGAAATATGTAACCAAGTTTGAGAAAATTAATGAAGGAGGGGGAAATATTACTTGGTTGTGGAAATAGTATCTTTTAGTATATGATTAGATATATTATTATTAATAATAATTATTAACGTGTCCCCGACGTGTCCGTGTCCCACTTTTTTGAGAAATGCCGTGTCGGCGTGTCCGTGTCGTGTCGTGTTCGTGTCCTGTGTCCGTGTCCGTGCTTCTTAGGCTTTAGTTTTAATGGCTCTATTTTGATGGGTCTATCCATGAAACTTTTAATACCTGATTGTGGAATTTCTTATTTTCCTGTGTTCTACTTTTCTTCCCCTTCCAGAAATGTTTTTCTTATCTTTTTTATGATGCCTTAGAAACTGATCTAAATTACAAAAGCATTTTGGTGCCCCTATTTCCTCTTCATGGACAGGTTGTGTCATTACTGGCTACTGTTGTGGAGCATCTTGTTACTGGTGAAACAATGCAAATGACAACTACATCTGATCAACGTTGTAGGTATGAGATCTAAGATGCATAATCCTTTTTTTATTCCTACTGTTATCATGACCCATACCTGAAACCTTAAGGTTGAAATAGTAAGCACCTTCCACTGTACCACAAGCGCTGGTAAAAAATAGCAGTATCCTTTTAATAAGTCTGATCGAAGAATATTTTATCCATTGTTCTCATTTACTTGATCGGATCCTACCATGAATTCACCAATTACTAAATAAATCTATAAGACCATTTTTAGCTCAATTAGTGTTTTTATCATTTTCAGGTCCATTGTTTTTTGAATCTTCCTTTTGAAAAGTGATAGATCTAGTATTGGCATTGTTTTGATTGAGTTTCATTTCTTGGCCTTCTTTCGGAGAATATACTTGGAAAAATAATGTGAATACTAGAAATATTTATAAATTTTAATAACAGAAGATATAAAAAGATCATCAAGTTCTCACAAGAAAAATTAAAAACTAGAAAAGATTGTAATAATTTAACAATCTATACTCGGCCTTAACTTCCTTCAAGTATTTTTGTAATGTCCTTTTTAGTCTCTTTTTTTAGCTACTGTAGTGATGCTATAAATTTATACTATCTCACTAGCGAGAAGTGGAAGATGTGAATGTTCTTGATAAAAGTACTAAAGAAGAAAGTGACAAAAGGTTGTCCTGTAGGCTGTACACCATATCCCGGGCAACTAGTACAAAAGAACACAAATGCTCTTACAAGCAACAATAAAATAAAGCACACTTGTTTCTTTTAACGACATGGACACTGTTTTCTAGAAATAAGCTTTGTATTTGGCACCCATTACAAAGATTTTAGACAAAGGCCTTCATCTATATATTCCTTCTGTCTTTTTTACATTTTTGTTTATATATATTATGTTGTTAAAATTTACATCTGTTTATCTGGGCTCTGAATGACTATTGGTGTCTATTAATTATATGAATGGATAGTTTTATTTGTTATATGAATGGATGTTTGTAGGATAAATATATCTCTCTGTAATCTCATATAATTGAATAGATTTTTCAATGTTAAATTTACAAGGTTTGGGAGTATCTTTGACACCTTGCATCCACTGACGTGTCTCCAACTCTCCATGTCTTTCTAAATCACAGTGAATGTACCTCGGCTTGCTGCACTCAGGTCTTTTGAGAGGAGAAGGAGAAGAGTGGGGTGTGGGGTTTGGGGGGATGGGGGTGGTGGGGAAGGGTTATTAGGGTAGGTACGGGATTGAAAGGTCTTTTGATGACCCAGTTGTGCAAAACTTCAGAACCATATGAACATTTTAACCACTGCTTTGAGGGCCTCAAAATTGGACAGTATTTAGTTACTAGATTAAGTGTCTGCGGACATGTTTTTTCATGACTAATCCAAGGTCTGCAAATGAGGGTAATGTGTGTGAAGGGTTGGGATTGATCATGGGGTTGCAGGTGTGCCCCGCATTCCTGACCATTATTTGCTCTAGGGCCAGGCTGTTCCTGAATACTCTTGTCATCTTGTGAATGTTACACACATATGCACACCGATTTTCATGGATGGGCCAGCCATCTCTAATACCGAATGGCCTGGCCTGTGGCCCTTGGCCCTCCATATGATCAATCCATACCCCTAACACACTCATTAGTCACCACCCACTCCCACAGCCTCCCTTGTAATGATTGTGCAAATTTGGGACCTATTTGACTTAATCTAAGGGCTGGGCTTTAAAAAAACTTTGAGGTCGTAAAAATGTACCTCCCATGATCTGATGGTTCAAATTTTCTGCACAAAGGTAAGGTGGGTCATGAAAATTGAGAAGGCCTTTCAACCTTTCTATGCCTCATGATTATTGTGCTTCCAGATGAACACCAAAGGCGTGGCTGTTTCTGAAAAACCCTTATATCTATAATTTTTATATTAGCAAAAGTTGAGTGTTAAGAAAAAATTTTCGGGCTTCCTTCTTCCACTTTGGCCCACATGTAATGTACTGCTTATTGTCAAAACAAGAGAAGGAAGAAGAAAGACAGGGACTCACAGAGACTTGTGAATTCGATGATCCCAGTTTAGGGTCACGATCTTTCATTATATAGACATATTGTTTCGATATAGGATACAGAGATTGTAGCAATTACAGCAATTACAGCTATTCTAATCTAATCACTAATCTAATCATATCTCCTAATAAGGCAATGAATAAATATACATGGCAGTACACGTGTGATTTGTTTTGACCCACAAGTTGGGCTTTATTTTCCATGGGCTGTGTTCCATTGATCCAGATCCAGTAACCCATTTAACACCCCCCCTCAAATTGATGCGGGTGAATCAACCAGCATCAATTTGCTAACTAAGAATTGGTGCCGTGGCCGAGGAAGTCCTTTAGTAAATATATCTGCAATTTGAAGTCCGGTAGGAACATGAGGGAGAGTAATAACTTCATGCACAAATTCATCACGTATGTAATGACAAGCAATTTCAATATGTTTGGTGCGTTCATGGAAGACAGGATTTTCAGTAATCCTGATGGCACTTGTGTTGTCGGCATATAGAGGTGTAGGACCAGATTGAGGAGATCCAAGCTCAGAGAGAAGACCTCGAAGCCAGACAATTTTAGAGGTGGCGGCAGACATAGCACGATATTCTGCTTCTGTGGATGATTTGGAGACTTTATCTTGTTTCTTACACTTCCATGAGATCAACGAGTTACCCAAGAACATGCACCAGCCCGTGGTAGACCGTCGACTATCAGGGCAACCCGACCAGTCAGAATCTGAGTAAGCAATGAGAGAAGTCGAATTGCCTATGGGAAAGAAAAGGCCACGAGACGGTGTATGTAGAATATACCGAAGAATGCGTCGAACGGCAACAAGATGAAGATGGCGTGGTTGAGACATGAATTGACTAGCTAGGTTCACCGCATAGGAGATATCAGGCATAGTGATAGCCAAGTAGATCAAGCTGCCGACTAAACGACGATACAGTGTGGCATCAGGAAGAAGATCACCCGAATCTAGTGTGAGCTGAAGATTGGCCTCAACAAGGGTATCAACAGGAGTCGAATTTTGAAGACCAGCCATCTCAATGAGGTCCAAAGCATATTTGTGTTGATCGAGGATGAGACCTTTCTCTGACTGGTGAACCTCAAGGCCTAAGAAGTATGTGAGTGGGCCTAAATCTTTCATATGAAAAGATTCATGTAAGGATGCCTGTAGGTGGGTGATCATGCCAGAATTTGTCCCAGATATGATAATATCATCCACGTAAACCAAGAGAACAGTAAGCCCCTTGGAGGAGCGATGAAGAAACATAGAAGGATCAAAGGCACTCTGAGTAAACTGAAGATGAAGGAGAGCATCCCGAAAATTTTCAAACCAAGCGCGCGGAGCTTGCTTAAGACCATAGAGAGAGCGTCGTAAGCGCGCACAATCTCCAGCCGAGGCACCCGGAGTTCCTTGGGGAAGGCGCATATAGACTTCTTCCTTGAGATCACCATGAAAGAAGGCATTCTTGACATCAAATTGGTAAAGAGGCCATGAGTGAGAAGCAGCAAGGGCAAGAACAGTACGGATGGTTGTCATTTTGGCAACTGGAGCAAATGTTTCTTCATAATCTATGCCATATTCCTGACGGTTGCCCAATGCTACTAACCGTGCTTTATAACGATCCAACGAGCCGTCAGCCTTGAGTTTGACTGAAAAAACCCATTTGCAGCCGATAGGTTTGGCAGATGTGGGACATGAAACAATAGCCCAGGTATGATTATCCTGCAGCACATCTAATTCTTCTTGCATAGCCTTTTGCCAACAGTCATACTTCGCTGCCTGTGAGTAAGAAGTAGGAATAGCAATAGAAGAGAGGGTAGCAAGCAAGGAGGTGTGAGTAAACCCATATTTTTCCGGAGGCTTGGAAAGATGAGTAGATCGTCGAAGTGGAACTGGAGGGGAGGCAGTATGTGATGTAGTAGGGACCAGATCATGTGCCGGCGAGGGATCCAGAGGGGGCGGCAGTAATGGAGCATCCTTGTGACGACGCCGTTCATAGACAATGAGTGGAGATGAAATTGTATCAGAAAAAGCAGGTAGATGAGAAAAGGAAGGTAAAGGCGAGGAATGGTTTGAAAAAAACAATTGATTTTCAAAAAAAGTGACATTATGGGAGATGCGAAGACGGTTGAGTACATGATCATAGCAGATATATCCTTTTTGGTGAGAAGCATAGCCCAGGAACGCACATTGAACTGATTGAGCAATTAATTTGGTTCGTTCAGTAGGAGGAAGATGGACAAAACACACATCCATATATACGCAAGTGGGTATAAGTAGGATCTGTATGAAATAGACGAAAGTATGGCGTTTGATTGGCAAGGCGAGGAGAGGGCAAGCGATTGATTAAGTGAACTGCAGTGGCTATGGCTTCGGGCCAAAATTTTGCCGGAACAGAAGATGTTAAGAGAAGGGAACAAACAGTATCAAGGAGATGTCTGTTTTTCCGTTCAGCAACTCCATTCTGTTGAGGAGTGTAAGGGCAAGAGCGCTGTGATAAAATCCCGTGAGTTTGTAAAAAGGTTTGAAACTGATGGGACATATATTCCCCTCCAGAGTCGGATCGGAGAATTTTTATGCGAGTAGAAAACTGATTTTCAACATAAGCCATAAATTTTTGGAAAACATCAAAGACTTCCGATTTGGAATGCAAGAAATAGACCCATGTGAATCGACTATGATCGTCAATAAAAGTGACAAAATATTTGAAATGTGTATGAGAGATTACAGGAGTAATCCCCCAGACATCACTATGAATAATGTCAAAACAATTTGAAGCCATAGTAGAGCTGGAAGGAAAAGGAAGGACTTTGCTTTTTCCAAGTTTGCAAACAAAACACTCATCAGAAATGTGACGAAAATAATTTTTATTTTCATTAATAATACCAGAATTTAACATGAAAGATAACAATTTTGAATGAGGATGGCCTAATCTATTATGCCAGAGCCTCCACACATCTTGAGAAGAAGAACAAGAAAAAGCAGAAATTTGTTTATTTTGAGATGAAGGCAGAATAATAGGAAACAGACGTCCACACTTAGGCCCCGTCGCGATCACCATCCCCGACACTTGATCCTGCACAACACAACTAGAACGAGAAAAGAAAACATTACAATTCTCATCAATCAGTTGTCCAACAGATGAAGATTTGTAGTGAGATGAGGGGAGAGAAAGACATTGGTGAGAGGTAATGTGTGAATGATATCACCAGTAGCTGTAATAGGAAGCTTTTGACCATCAGTAGTATGGACTTGCAGATTTCCGGCATATGGTTGTATGTTAGAGAGATGAGTGGTGGAAGAGGTCATGTGATTGGAAGCCCCAGAATCAATAAACCATATAGAGGAAGAGGATTGGTGTGTACCTGAAATGCCAAGTGCAGAAAAGGCATTCATGATCATTTGTTGGATAAGCTCAGGAGTGATTGGAGGAGCGTTACTTGAGGCAGAAGGGGGTGAAGGCATGACTGGTGCTGAAGGACTATCAATGGAAATAGGAGCATCTGCAGTGCTGACATGATATGCTCGTGGAGTGTGATTTTGAGGCCGCCTTTTGCATTCATTAATAACATGACCATTTGATTTGCAGTAATTACAAAACTTGGTCTTACACTGCGAGGCATAGTGTCCATAACTTTTGCAGCCAAAACACTGGATTTTGCTGAGATCTTTGGCAGGAGGCTGTCCTTTAGTAGCAGAAGTAGGATGATGACTGGTCCCCCCCTGACTATGATAGACACCAGGGGTGTGACTTGCAGTGGCAGCATATGCGACATCAGGAGAGTGTCCTGAGAATTGTTGTTTCAGAGCATGCTGAGTGAGCTGACTTTGTTCATCGCGCAAGAGTTCATTAAGACACTCATTCAGGGATGGAGGTGGAACCCTACTCATCAGATTTGAACAAGTGATCTCATATTCAGATCGCAGTTTCATGAGGAACTGGTCTCTATGAGAAATTGCCTACAATTTTTGAATCTCAGAAAGAGCTGCCGCAGATACATTGAGGTATTTGATTTCATCGTATTCTGCCCATAAATTGAGAAAACCCGTATAATAATCTTGAATGGAAGAAGTGCCTTGGGAATACTGAGCAATCTCCAGTTCAAGTTGGTATTAACGGGCAGAGTTCCCTAGGTGATACACTTGTTTCAGATATTCCCACATCTCCTTGGAGGTCTTGTAAGGTTTGAAGTTCAGAATATATTGTGGTTCAACAGAACCAAGAATCCAGGTTTTTATCTTGGCATCCTTTGTATTCCAAGAAAGTATTTTTTTCTCATCTTCTGTAGGGCGTGGATCCAATCCTGAGACAAGTCCCCACATTTCCTTTCCTTCAAGATAGACTTGAAATTGATAGGACCAGGAAGTATAATTCTTGCCATTAAATTTGATCAGGGCAATATCATGCTTTTCCATTGTAGTCAACCTTTTATAATATGCAAGACAGGCCAACTATGCTAAATATTGTCTCCAAAGCGTCAAAAGCTAACTGAGAGAAGATGCTAAACAGAGAGGACTTCCAAATATTCCTATAGATTTAACCAGATTGATCAGCAGCAAAAAAAACCAATTTTTCTTCAAAAAAAACAAGCCAGACGACCTGAAATCTGGAAGCAGAATGAAGTGCAAGGAAAATTGAATGGAAAGATCAATCAGATGTCATAGACTGATGAAGGATCAAAATTCGCATCCAATAAACCAGATTTCGTGCCAAACAGAGCCAGATCAAAAAATCTGGACGGCTGTGATGAAACTATACTGCAGAAACTGAGATTTGCCTAGAGGTTGTAAAGATCCTACCTTTGAGATGCAAAAAATCCTCAAAAAATGTCCAAAAATACCAGAGGGAGCAGACGACCAGAATGGTTGCAACTTCCAGAGGTGATGATGCAGATTTGTGGTGGGCCACGTTTGATCACAGCTTGATCTGACGACTTCCAGTGCTTGGAAGATGAAGACGATATACTGAGAGAGTCTCCCAGAGACTATGACAACTTCCAATGCTTGGAAGATGAAGAGGATTCACTCAGAGACACAGCTCTGATACCATGTCAAAACAAGAGAAGGAAGAAGAAAGACAGGGACTCACAGAGACTTGTGAATTTGATGATCCCAGTTTAGGGTCACGATCTTTCATTATATAGACATATTGTTTCCATATAGGATACAGAGATTATAGCAATTACATCAATTATAGCTATTCTACTAATCACTAATCTAATCATATCTCCTAATAAGGCAATGAATAAATATACATGGCTGTACACGTGTGATTTGTTTTGACCCACAAGTTGGGCTTTATTTTCCATGGGCTGTGATCCATTGATCCAGATCCAGTAACCCATTTAACACTTATTAGGATACTATTGACATTCTGGTCCATCAGGGCCTTGTATTCTTCATCTGTTAGACACTTCATTGGCGTTCTGGTTCCTGAGTCGATGACTTCTTTCACAATGGCTGATATGAAACCAATTTTGTCCACTACAGCATGGAGTACTACTTGCAGAAAACATACTATAAGACAGCATCATTGATATCTAACAGCTGCAAAGCAATTGCTCTTCTTGCGGGGCAAACGGCCGAAGTTTCAATGCTTGCTTATGATTATGGTCGAAATCTGGTTCGTTTTTATCTTTGACATCCATTTCTATCTCCATCAGTGAATTCAATTTGATTTGTCCCAAAGTTAATTCACTTGTAACGGCTGAAAGCCTCTAAAAAACAAGCCAAACCTGGCTGAAGTAGGCTAAGCCTTGTTGTAAGGGCCGAACCGAGTCTACGCAGCCCTGTGGTTAATTAATCTTCTGCATCCTTGCAGGGATTGGCATATCAATTGATTGATGATGTACTTGATTTCACTGGCACATCTGCTTCCCTTGGAAAGGGTTCCTTATCCGACCTTCGCCATGTAACCCTCTCTCCTCTGCTGTTTCTTTTACTTGCAATAATTACATCAATGCATTATGACCTTTTCTTGTTCATCTTCCATGTGTGTGGAGTCTTCTCTGGTGTGAAAAGTTGCAAACATGAGAAGATGGTAATTGGATGTGGGTTTGATTGGATAAATTGCTTCTACCTCAACTCTCTACTTAGGGTAGAGCAAATATGTCCATTCAAAACCATTTTTTTTTTTTTTTCCTTTCAAAAACATCTTTCGACAGTAGCAATTTGGTTTTAGGTTCTGTTATTGAGAGTTTGAGACAGGTAGACAGCCACATGTATTCTCGTGTAATCTGTTGAGCTGTAGCTTTTTGTCCCCCAAATCACTACGTTGAAATGGTTGCTTTTGGACACTCACACTATTATGAATTTATACCAGATTCTACACTTGGAAACTGTCCAAAGACAATCACCTCTTTGGGCTGTTACAAATGTGATTGCTGAGCAGGTCTGTTGGTATTTGGCTAAATTATACAAGGATTTTGTGAATTCTTTTCGTGTTTGTAGTTTTTGATAGATATGTTTAATCAATTTGGGGCTTTTGTTTAGTGATCAATCTTGTTTGAATTCAAATTAGCTTAGGCTGGCTGGACAGTTACTTGTGTGACTGATTGTTTGAAAAGAAGGATCAGCCTTCAAACTTGATTTGCATGTATCAAGGAGATCGAATGGGATTGTGCCTGTCTCATTTATAGTAGGAAATTAAGAAAGAAAAACTAATATCCTGCCTCATTGATAGAAGGGAATTGAGAAAGAAAAGCTAATCTCTCTGTCTCTCTCTCTCTCTCTCAGTTTGTGAATATTCCTTATATATGTTTTTGATCCTGTGCTGACGCAGTTGGAAACAAGTTGATTTGGTCTGGACTTCCACAAACAGAGATCTAGGAGTTCTACTACCTTAATCTTTCAATCGAATTCACAATACTAGCTACAACAGATGTGACATGATGGAAATAGCAAGTCAAAGACACGTGGAAAAACACTTGGATCTGGCATTACATCACATGGTCCAAATGGATGCACATCCACATGTCCCTCTCTTTGGGATTATTCTCAAAAACATGAGTAGACATGGCCAAAAGCTATGGGTTACATTGCTTATATAGCTCTTGCATAAAAAAAAAAGGAAAGCCCTATGCACTATCTCAACCATCTAAAACCTGAGCTTTTTGTTCCTCACCCTTTTAAGTGTAATAAACATTAGAGAAAAGGACTGAAATACCCCTAAAGACCTGTCACTATGCTAAATCCTATCAGAAAATGAACCATAACTTCGTCAATTGTTGTCAAAATTTCTGTCAGAAAGGTAATCAAGTAACCCATTCGGCATCATTTTGTAAATCCATTATGCCCTTCGATTAAAATTAGAAAATAAGGTAGAGTGTTGCCATCCGTTTGATCGTTGACAACCCAGTAGCATCACAGGCTCAACTATATGCTCCACCGTGACTTACAGTGTCGGGGGTGCTCTTTTGCCTGAAGGCCTGGACTTCTGGAGGTAATGGTTGTGACCCAAAGTTTTTGGAGTATTTGGCTTTAAGAAATTTCAGGTTCCATACTTAATCATGATTAGGATTTTGATTGTTATATAAACTCATCACAATCTGACGTACATGCACAACATGATGAAATATGTAGAATGTGTTTCTGATCCCTTTATGATTCTCACTTTATTACTATTGTTGAGTGATCCACACTTTAGAGTCTGTTGTGCAGTTGACAATTTGGTCCATCTTTGAATTCGGTCGATCGTTGAATAGCAAGAGCCCACCATTGATGCAATCAGACCAACCATATCATCTTTATTGTGACTTTCCAAGAGCCTGCAAATGGACAGTTAATTTTTAGACAGACCATCCATCTACTAATATGAGTTCTCGATGGATGGTTATGATCATCTAGAGAGGACAGTGCTTTATTTTTCTCGCCCTATCCATGGCCATTTTGCACCAAATGATGGAACTGCTGTGTTCTGTAAGGGTCTTTACAGCATAGTGCAGGTGAAGCTTATGCATTGGACCATTCCCATAGTTTGTTACTACATGAAAATGCAATAGAATGTTAAAACATTCACCTAAACCTACAAGTAGCTCCAATTGTAGAAATAAATAAGTAAATCAAGGAATGCCATTTGAGATGGTCTCTGTATGTGTGCACAAAAGTCCTGAATCAGCCCCTGTATAACATTTCGAAGGGTTAATAGTTCAGAGAAGTAGAAGAAGTGGGCCATTTAAGAGCGTGGATGAAGTAGCAAGGAGATACATTAGATTGCATAGTGATGGAATGCATACCTTGAATAGGGTCGAGTGGAAAAAACAAGTCTCAAATCAACCTCCAAGTAGTGGTCAAAAAATAGTTGGGATTAGGCCTTGATATGTGAAGATGTCAATATATATATATATATATATATATAGAGAGAGAGAGAGAGAGAGTTACAACATTGTTGAAAAGGTTAAGAGATTGTATATGTACTTGAATTTGCTAAAAAAATCTTCAGAAATCTTGGAACCCATGGTCGGTTTTTTTGGTCCATTCCAATTTTTTTTATATGAATTGTGATTTTATGGCCCTATTTGGCAAATAGAATGTTGACTGTGCAAGGAACAAAAGGATTATTATTGAATACAACATTCTAGTGATAGTTGTACTTGTACTGAATTTCCTCATGTTTCAGGGAATCATAACAGCTCCAGTATTATTTGCCATCGAAGAATTCCCTCAACTACGTGGATTGGTTGATCGAGGATTCGACAACCCTTCAGATATTGATCTTGTAAGTCTAAATTGCTTCACAGTCCATTATGTCTGTACCATATGAGAATCCATGCCTCTACAGATAACACTCTGAAAAGATCACTATTTACAAAACTCAAAGCTTGTGTTGATCCGCAAGCTTTGGTCCGTGTCATCTTCATATTATATCCCTTTTTGTCAAGAGGAATTAAATGAGACTCAGCCTGCAAATATGCATAGATTGTATGACAGCATAAGCTGTTACAAATGGAACCCATTGTTTAAATGATTCTCCATGAATGGTTCATGCATAGAAAATTCCCATAAACCCCAGAACTTTGTGCTGCTACTGCATTTTCTTTTTAGCCATCTGTTTGCTGGCTAACGATTGAAGGTTTAAGATTCTCCCATCTGGAGACTCTGGTGTGCAGGTCAACAGTCCCTTTATCACAACAGCTCCATCCGACATATGACCTGTTCAGATAAATGAATTATTGCTTACACATACTAACTGAATGCTGAAGAAACATTACATATTCCTCTGTGAAACCACTAAATATTTGTTCTTTTCTCAATAGTTTATTAGTCTCGTAGAAATTTGTGTTTCTTTCCTCATAATCTCCGTATGTTTTTTTTTTTTAATTCAAAGACAGGCTTATCATTTGATAATGACTTGTTGAGGATGTCTGTCTGAAATGTGTGAAAACTCTGTTTTTAGGGGTCAATGTTTAGAAAATTGTGGACTGTTTGGAACATGAGTTGACTGCAGCAATGAGACTCATTTAATTTTAGATCATGGGTATCTCTGTTGTCTTCTTTAACGCCTCAAGGGTTATTCACACGAAGTGGATCTTTTCAACATGCTTCCAGAATGGCTTGTGTGTGATATTTGGGCTGATCATCAGGAGTGACACATTGTAAACATCCCTAGCAGAGAAATCAAACTGGCCCACTATCAGGTCACCTACATGTGTCTGCTGAAATTTGAACTTGGTCATTTTTGTTACTGATGTTCGTTTTCTCATACACATGGCCCAGCAGGGTGGAGCCAGAGAATTTTTTGGACTTGGTCATTTTCACTTGTGTGAATAGTATTTGGTAAATGGAAATGGTAAAATAGAATAGCAAGAATTGCTGATCACATTGTCCTTATGACTGTTTGCCATTACTCTTAACGAACCAAAGGTGGCAGTAGGTTCTTGCAAATCTGCCTCCAGAACAAAGACCCAACCAAAGCTGCCCATCTGCAGTTGGGGGCACTGGAGACGAGCGTCAGACTATGGAAGTGCTCAAAGCTAACAGTCGAACAGATCCTGCATCTTTATTCTGTAAAGATAACTGGAAACCTAGGAATGAAGTAACTTTAAAGAAGTTAATGAGAGTGAATTGGTGCCAAATCAGGTTTGAGTCCGATAGGTGTCAAAATTCTAATAATGGTAACTTCCCAATTGGATTGGATGATGGTTAAAATTGAAAGATACCTGGTGGTGAAAGTAGTTGTGAAATGACACTGATTCAAAAGACCGTTGTAATGATTTGAAACTGAGCTGGTTTTGAACCAAATAAACACTAGCCTCTGGTGCTTACGAACTAACAGCCTTGTTTTTTGTCCATTATGGCTAGTTGATTTGAACTGGGTCGATTAAGTAAGTGACTCTAGCTGCTTACAGTAATGCATACACTTGAAGTGCCAATTCGTTTGCACCCTTCAAACATGCAGATATACTTGTGAGCAATGTAGTGTGGCATACTGCACCCTAACAGCTAGATTCTCTCCACTTCTACAAGCAAGACACAATTCAAAACCAATCAAAAGAGGCAAAAATGACTTACTAAGCATTATCATCCTGGTTCTTGTTGGTGAAGATCCTCATCCATCGTCTATGCAGTTATGGGTATCACGTCTTCTTTTCATGATGTAATCTAAAGTTGTTAATGGGATGCACAAGCATTCATGATTCTCCATTCTGGAGACTTTTAAGATGTCCATTGCCTTGTCTGAATTCCATCTCTCAATCTTGTTGGCACAGTTTGTTGCCTTGATAGGATTTCACCTTTATCTAAAAGGAAAAAAAGGAGAGAGCCAATTACTATTGGAAAATGTTCATGCATGATACTTCAAATCATGAACTCCTAAAGGTAAGGTTGTCTCATGTTCCTTTTGCAGGTGAAGATTACATTGCGTGATCAATTCTTTCTAGGATGATCTGAAGACGACTCAAAGTGGTCATGTGAACACGACGACTTAGTCAAGTTGGGCGAATAAAATTTGATAGCAAAATAATAAAAATGAAAATGTAACTTGGCTTTTCCAAGTTTTATCTGAGAATAGGTGGTGCCAACTGAATCTTGACCAAGTCTAGTCGATCAAGTCTTAACCTACTCTTCAACAAGAAGTATCTCATCCGAGTCAAGTTTTTTATTGGTCTATCTCGTCCGAGTCAAGTTGAGTCTTTTAAGTTTTCAAAATTTTGGCCCCACATCAAATACGTGAAACAGGGAATCAGAAGACCTCACTATAAGAAATTAAGTGAGTTGAGACACCTTACGTTGTTAGCTATCTTATCCTACATTCATTTCCTAAATCTACATGTCTGGTTGTGTATGCAATGCATGATCAACTAACTAATATTCCATGTGAAAATTCTCAGGCACTCGACTACCTTGGAAAGAGCCAAGGGATACAGAGGACAAAGGAACTTGCATCCAAACATGCTACTCTTGCTGCTGCAGCAATTGATTCTTTCCCTGAAAGTGACGATGAGGATATTCAGATTTCTAGGCGGGCACTTGTTGATCTTACTCAGAGAGTCATTACAAGAACGAAGTGAGAGAGACAGACCCCCTCAACGAAGAAAATAAGGAATTCTTTTGCTAAAATATTCTTTTTATTATTCTTAAAGCATTGCTAATTTTTGTAGCCCCCCTCAAGCCTGAGGATCCGGAATTTCACATGTAAATGTATAAATTTCGTGTTGTCTTTTTTGTCTGAATTTCTTTCCCTATATGATCCAGCAGAAATTCTGAAATCATTCTTCATTTCCAACACCGATGAGGTCGAATTCTGTAGCTGATGTGAAACACCCAGCAGAGATTTGGTAATTTCTCATGTCGCACAGATCCATCAACTAGGCGCATTCTGTGGATTGATGGGGTTGCTATCATCTGAGTGTAGAAGATTTTGATACATCTGAGTGGACCCACTGGACTGATGGTCTTGTATCATCTTAATAGTTTCAAATGTTCTCCACCTTATCTTCTATTTTATGATCGTAATTAGTCTTGGTGAATGAATAGTCAATTGAATTTTCTTTCCAGGAGAACAACTAGAAGTGTTCAACCAGGCACAAGAAGGGCAACTTCTTGGATAAAGAAGGTAAGAGTGGTAAAAGCAAGTACAAAAGTGTGAACTATTGGTCCCAGTGGGACTACCTGTAGATTTGAATATTATAACAGCTCGTTGTGTTTCGTATTATTCACCTTGGGTGTGCTGTGGTGGATGTTGGATCCATGTAAAGGGCTAGCTTGGTTGTCAATGCATGCATTCTTTTTCTAATGGACTCTGACCCCAAGTCTAATATTTGAATCTCTTATTTGTATTTGGCATAGGCCCATCAGACTCAAATAGGTGTGCACTTCTATGCATTTTAGGACCTCTAAACGACAACTATATACACTACAGTATAAAAGAAATTTTACAATCAAGGGAGGGCCCTACATTGCTTGTATGTGGCATTGGGCCCACTATTGATCAGTCTACCAAACACCCTCATGCTGACCTTGATATTACTCACCATCAGATTGATCATTTTGTCTTGGGCAGAGAAGAAAGCAGGGAAAATTTGTTCTTTGTGCCAAGTTTAGCCAGCGTCCATAAGGCCTAATTTCAGGCCCAAAAAGCTTGTGGGCCTCTAAAAGTCAGTCTCAGGACCAGCATTTGCAACATATGTATACTCAATTTTATCAAATACGATGGTCCTGGATGAGCCTTTTAAGAATAGTCAGGCCCAAGCAGGGCCCATTTAATAATCAGCCCAAAAAAAAAAAAAAAATTTTTGACTCTGTGTGGTCCATGGCCTATAAATAGAGCCAAAACCAGCCCAATACCGTCCAGGCTTGGGTCAAGCTGACTCCCGTCTGGCTCATTAGCAGCCCCAAGGTTCGACCTTCGTTTCAAAACTCACGGACTTGGATCTTTACCCGGCTTACTTAACTGGACCCAAATGGGTCAAACCAAATCCGGTCCATTGGCCATTGCCATTTGACAATCAGGAGTAATACATTTTCTTTTACCAACATAATTAGGTTTAATATGTTTGCTAAACTTATTGTTCTCATTTTATTATCATTTAATGAAGGGAAAATTCTCAAATAAGTCATTAAATTTTTGCCTTGCTTGAAAAAAAGGACACAACTTTTGAAACTTTTCAAATTAGTCCCTAAGTTTTTGAGGAAGTTTTCAATTAAAGACATCCGTCAATTTAAAGCTGTTTTCTGATAATATTTTCCATCGATCTTTTTTAAATACCCAAATTATACTTTACTTCCTTTATATTCTCCTCTTTACTGTCATCGGCATCCTTACTGTAATCAAGGACAACCAACGTCCCCATGGCGATTGGTTGTATGTGGTGGCTACCAAATCCATGTCATGGCTTTAAATGAAGGGTAATTTTGGTATTTTAAAAAATTCGAGGGAAACTACCTTAAATGGTTGGATGTCTTTAATTGAAAAGTCACTAGAAAACTTCTATACTAATTTGAAAAGTTTCGAAAGTTATATCCTTTTTTGTATAATACAAAGATTAATGCCTCATTCGAAAACTCCCCATCAATGAAGTATCCCCTGGTTAGTTAAATAAGCACCAAGAAATTCAAATCCTTTCGTGGGTGTTGTCGAGAAGAACTGAACGAGTCAAGGGTAGTTTTTGCATGTCATTTCTCAGGGATATGTAGCGACCCACTCATGGGGTGGGGTACTACCATACATAGTGGCCCATGCACCTCACATGTGACACACATGTTCTCAATCCAATCTATCGGCCGCAGTTTGGATGGGCCCGAGTGTCTATACATATGTCTTCAATCCAATCAATTGGTGAGGTGTCAATCAATCAGTAATCTTGCTGTTCTCTGAATAAAGGGTTAGGAAATCTAAAAAGTGGGATTCTTTTTCCAGCCCCAACCCCACATGGATACATTGCATGCAAGTGTGTGTGTGTGTGATACACAAGTGATTCTCCCATCTCTCTATGTTGAATGGAAAAGCTGTGTGAGTGGTGTAGCCATGGGTGCTGCTGTATAGTGTGTATCCAAATCTCCTGCAGTCCAGTGACTCGGCCATTTTACGGATTTGGATGCGGAGACTCCGCTTGGCCTGATGTGAGACCCGTGGCATGCGCGCCACATAATTTCCTCCATCCTTAACCTTCACGTGATTGGATTGGATTTTGTTTTTCGGGTCTCAAGGAACAGTCAGCTGTTTCTCTTCTTTTCATTTGGTCAAAATTCAAAGTCAATCGATATGACCATGGCCGTGTCGTTTTCATACATTGTCTCCCTTGGCAACATCTGGGAATGTTCAAAACCCAGAGAAGCCAAAGATGACCCAGAAAGTCAGAAACCATTGCAATAAATTCCACCTAAAATCTGCACCCACATCAGGTTGGTTATCTTTTGGATTCTCTTTTGTTTTGATTCATACGAGAGAGATAAGAGAGCCATGCCTTGTGTTATGCCTTTCACCAATAGTAATTTGGACACCAGCTTCTTTGTTCTCAAGCCTATTGGGGTCTTTGAAGAAGACCTGGTAGAGGCTCTCAAGTACTTCTCTTTCTGCTCTGAGGATCAAGGTTGCACTTACAGCTCCATTCTCAGGAGCATCCATGGCAATATGGTGACCTTTCCCTTAAATCTCTTCTTATTTTAACTTTTTGATTGATGGGTACTTGTTTTTTATGGTTTAGACCTGTTTAGAGCAATTTTGCTGTTCATGTTATTGTTGCCAACTGCTGCAGTTTTTGTTGCTTTGAAAAATTAAGAAAATTTTAGATTGTTATAAGATTGCTTTTAAATTTACTTTAAATGAATATTGATGGATTCTCTATGGAGAAATTTTGTTGTTGTTATATTCTCTAGCTTTGATTTTTTTTTTTTTTTAGTAACTCCCTAAGTAGATTTACCTCCATTGAGTTCTTTTTCTTTCATGACCTTAAAAGTTGACCAAAAAATCACTTAGTTATTGCCTGGTTTCTGTGTAGCTTTTAATATAGTTTTCTTTCTTCTCCTTGTGCCTATAGATCAGCTTTTGTTTCTTTCAAGCTGGTTGTTGTTATGAATATTAAAAAGTTTGTGACTCCATCTTTTATTCTTAGACCTACTTGTCTTCTCATATTCCAAGATTGTTATGTTTTCTTATTAGGTGATATGGTATGGAGCATGGATGAAGAGGTCTGATGAGAAAATGAAACTACTGACTGCTAATTTGGTGAGTTCATCCAGGAAATTGCTTTGGTTCTCAATTCTAAAAGACTACCAAAACTTTCTTTATAATCAATTACAATAACGAATTTGATGTGCACCGAGTGAAAATATGAATAACATGATATCAAAGAAAATCTTGAACCAACTTGAAAAAAGTAGCACTTGGCCAACCCTAATTGATGAGACATGCTATGCATTTCAATATATGAAATCACATTAGTTGGGATACTCCTTTCTAATAATTTCCAATCCAATGTGATAATAGTCTGGGGTGATGATAGTTGGAACACAAAAATGGGAAATTTGTTCAGACTGGACCAAGTCAATTCAGCCACAAAAACAAAGAACCCTGTGAAAAATTCAGTGAATTAACAAGCTTTGGCTGATTTTTGATGACATGGTCAAGATTCAAACTCAGCTCACTCGATCTTGATCGACTCACTCTAGAGTCCAGCATCCATTAAAAATCCAAAAAGTTTATTAGAAAATATTTCTGTTTATTTAACCTTATTGACACCAAGTTGTTTTTTTAGTCGTGAATCACACAAGTTGTGACGCCCCGGAGTCCCACAGTCCCACATCGATTACAGAGAGGAAAGTGAATGAGGTTATAATTAGAGCTTACACCCTTACCTTGCACGAGACCTTTGTGGGCCAAAGCGGATAATATCATGCATGGGTATGGGGTGGAGGATTACAAATGGTACCAGAACCGACTCTCGACTAGTTTGAGTGTGAGTCCCCTGCCTTGGGCAAGCCAAGAGGGCTTTTGACGGATTGAAGCCCATAATCAAGTAGGCTAAAAAGACCTTTGTGCAAAAGAGATAGGAGAAGGAAAAAGTTTTTTTTTTTACTCCCATAAAGGAATATTGTTATAGAAAGGGCAAGTCGGATCTATTTGAAATAAAGCAGATTCAATGATTGGTTTAATATTTTAAATTAGACCAGTTTACAAATAGAATGTTTGATTCAATTAGGAAAATGCAAACTTGCCTATTATAAAATTACATAGGCAAACTTGTCAAAAAATTAAAAAAGTGCATACCATCTTATAATATTGTAGAAGTTTTATGGGTAAACTTAATGGAAGAAAAAAAGGGATGTTTGATTGCTTTAGACATTGAAGTATGTTTGAAAAAGTTACATTTTGTTACTTCTTAAAAAAAAAAAAAAAGGCAAAATCGACTGTGAAATAAGCATAGCCCAAGACCTGAGCTTAAGATTTAACATTTCACCCACCCCATAAAACATAAAATGAATATATAATACTTGTTCATTGTTAAGAAAATTTTGATGAACCTGAAATATGCTTCATGTCTTCTAACCCGAGAATCACCCATGTAGTTTTATAGTTACTGTGAAAGGGGGTTCATCCCATCAGGATCCTTGATTGAAATTGCGGTTGTTCATTTCATGTCCTTTTGGAACAATAACAACAATCTACTCTATATTGTAAAATGACATTTCTACTTTGAATGCTATATATTATGTTCTTTTATCTGGATTTAATCTCGTTTCACCTGCAAGTCTCCTTCTTTATAGAAAACATAGGTCTTGAATGTACGTAATGGATTCTTATGGTGGCATTTTTTTGGGTTTTTGTCTTTTTTTATAGTAAATACTCTCGCACCCATACACACATACACCCCCAATGTCCCTCGCCATCATTGCTACAATTGGGAAATGGTAAATGCCTTGCTATCCACCACCAAGCTACTAGGGTTTTAAATTGATCGGGGTTTTTTTTCTATTGGATTTGTGAGTTCTTGGATTTAGAAAGATAAATGTCACGACCCGGGCCCGAGACTGGACTAATCAGGGCTTAACCCCAGGTCGCGAAGGCTATCATACTTACTCAAGTAAATCCTGAATTAACCAAAGTTAAGACGAGACTCACAATGGATCTAACTTGCATACCTGTCAAATGTACATTTGTGCGGAAATATATATACATTGACAATAATTGACCTTACATTACAAGTAAAGTTCACATATACAAAAACACAGCCTAATAAAGTCCATCACTGCATATTCAAAGCACAATGCAGGTGGCATCTATTTACACCTCAAAATGATTTACTACAAAAATATTTATCAAAATAATTCCCAAACATTTCCAAAATATTCTATTCGCTCACCCTCCGATTTATGTCCATTCTACTAGACCTCCTGGAGGTATCGGATGGGCCTCCTTCGCTGGTGGGACGGCCTCTGTAAGACCGGGACGGGCAACTGGGCATGTAATGCCATAAATAACACTATGAATACGACGGTTCAGCAATGTATAAACAAATCTATGATAATTCATGCTAAATCTGTCCATTTCCCATGTAATAATTCTAGACAATTAAATCTAGGACAGTACAATATCCTGTACAGTGTAGCCAATTAATAATCAATGACTAAATTACAAATACAATAGTATTACTATCATTCAATTCAGTTTCTTCCCAATGGAGGTAAATTGTCAGTTTATCTCCTTTGTTTCATTCATTTCATTACACTGAATATTTATTAGATGGCTTATGGGACTCTTTAGTCTGATATTATTAGGTGGCTTATCAATTCAATGACTTTTCAGTCTATGTGTGGGATCTACCAGCGTCTTGATCAGAGATCACTGGCATCACCACGGAGCTCCGGAACACCCCATTCATCTACTGCAGTAGGATTAATCATTGTGTTCTTACCTTTAGTAACTGTTCATTAGTTCATTATATTTATTCAATATTGTTCCATACGAGTTAGATCAATTCCAGACGGGTTAGAAAACTTCCTACTCATTTCCGTTTCTACTCAATTCTGTCTCATATCTAAACGACCATTTAGGTGTGAATATTGGTTACCAAATGCACGTGTTATTCTCGATGGACATCACATTTATATACTTAATGTGTGCGTTTGGTTCCCAAAAATTTTCACCTACAATTTCAAAATCCACTAGCAGTCCGATCGATTTGCCAAATCTTCACTCACAGTTAATGTTTGGCCAGTATCAGGTTCGCTCGGCGGTTAGCCGAACTTGGTCGACGGCTAGCCGAAATGTGGCCGGCGGCTAACTGAAATCTCAATTTCGGTTAACCGCCATTTCGCGGTTAGTCGCGATCAGCTTTCCAGAAGCTAGCATTTTCGACAGGGATTCTGACTCAATTTCGGTCAGCTTACAGTTACCCTGCGGCTAGCCAAATTTTCAATTTTGGCTAACCGAAATTTGGCGGTTAGCTTTCTAGAAGCTCACCCATTTTATGGGTTTCGACGGTTGGCTTTACGGTTAGCCTTGCAGCTAGCTGAAATTCGCCCAGAATGGCTTTTTCGAGCTTCAGAACTTCTGAAGCAAATCCTTGAATCTAAATTTCAGGAACTCAAATCTCTTCGATAGTCTATAGAATCCAAGAAAATCATACATTGAAATAACCATTAATCATTTCCCATTCAGTCCATAAAAATCTCCATTCCACAACAAAGAGAGGGTTTGAGAACCCAACTCTCACAATTCAAGAAAGTTTGTAAACTAGCATTCCTATCGTAGATGTACATTTATACTTGCCTTTTGAAGTCTATTAGTAAGAAATCTTTTGTTTAGCTTGACTTGAGACAAAAACCCCCAATTTCAACTCTTCTCAAGCCTATTTCCATAAAAACATGAAAAACACCATTCTATAAGCTACTTGTGTTAAATGTTACTCCGAACTACTCAATAGACTTGGAAATCCTAAGACAAGACCATGTACTTACTTGTAGATCCAAGAAAATGAACTCTTGTGTTCTTTCTCAAGCTTGGACACTCCAAAAATGGAAAACAAAGTGAGGAAGAAGATGAAGGAGATGAAACTCTTCAAAACCCACTTGAAACACTCCAAATCTCTCTTGAGGAAGAAGAATGGAAGAAGGAAGGAGGAATGAGTGTCTAGGGCTTCTACTACAATGGAGTCGGTGGGAATGAACTCAAAGGGGTTCATCTTGTATTACATAAGCTCTCTTTTGCATTAAAGTCCACTTCATCAAGGTTATTTACATTTTGGGTCAAATGGAGGGTCATTTGACCAGATTCTCGTCAAACGACTTCGAGCCTATTACGAAAGTTGACGTACTCGTCAAGATACACATGTTGATATCAAGAGTTTCCGTATTCGACGAAATACGCGGTAACTTGTATTTACAAAAAAATCCTTGTTTCCTTTGTTTAAGTCTAACTCTAATTCAATTTGTCTAATCTCTTCATTAAGTTCATGTGGGACTAATCTCATTGAGTTTAATCATTAATTATCACTAGTCTAATTAAACATGATTAACTAGCATTAACTTCAATTAATTAGAGTTAACCTTGATTAACTCGGGATGGGGCCTGACAATAAATCATAGGGTTTGTAAGGCATTGAGTGTAGTTGGTTTTATGATGGAACTTCTATTTTATTAAAAACGCTTGCTTGTAATTGAGTTCTTATTTTGGGTCTGAACTACTAGGAGGCAGAAGTATTTTTTTACCAAAAAATTCATGTTTTTTTTTTTTTTTTTTTTTATGGATTGTGTTCTCATCATGGGCTTTCCTTTTTAACTTAAAAATTGTCTTTTTTTCAGAAATACTCCACAACCTAAGAGCTCAATCTCATAAATTGGACCCTAAAAAATGTAAAAAAAAGCTCCCATGAGAGTGATGTTGATGAACCCTTGATCGTTACATGTTAAAAGTAGCATAATCATCATTTTCTATCCCAAAAAAGGTATCATGGTCACTGTCTACAGAAATTAATAAGAGAGAATGCCTCATATCACCTTGTGTGTAATTTGTCAAGGACATGAACCGTAGCAAATCTGTAATTTCCAGAGATTGCATGCCTCTGCCCCCTTTTGTCTAAAAGAAATCCATGATCGACTTACATTTGAGAGAGAGAGAGAGAGAGAGAGAGAGAGAGTATAATTTGAGTGGAAATACTGGAGCTTTATATGAGTAGCTCCTCAAAAATCAATGAATTCTGCAATGAAGGCAATTATTGCAAAATCCTTAGTAGGGCATTAACAAAGTGCACTTCAAAATGATCTCTCTAGCTATGTATATATACATATATATTATATATGATCGCGCTTACTGTAACCAATTTATCAGCTTATTTTGGATTAGGATTGCCTGCAAAACAATTCAACTAGCATGAGTGATGAGCCTCAAAATTGATGATGTTTTTCACTATGTTCTTGCTTTGATCACACTCAGAAATCTGCGATAACCAGCTTATCAAGTATGGCCACCTTGGAAAACTACGGCTTCATTGAGGCTTATGGTGGAGAGTCTAAAGACGGCCATCCTGCCGCAAAATTCTCTTCCGGCGACATTTTATACATCACCAGTACCCTTCCAATCTCTGACGATCTGAGCAATAATCTCTCTTATGCCTACTTAGCCCTACTAAGGTCATGGTTCTTGAAAATGGAGGGAGCCTCATCTGGGGTCTGTTTCAGATGCTATGAATATCCAATGGTGGCTTCTGTGCATGTGTGGAAGTCTCTACATTCATTTTACTCTTGGCTTCTCAGCTTCAATCACAGAGAGGCCTTTCAAGTTTACCTTAATCATCTGTCTCTGGATATCAAATATGATGCGTTTCAGGTCATCTACGTCAACAACGACGACTCGCTCAATCTCAGCTTCTTTCCTCCTACCCATATCATATCTAGTGGAGATAGCAGCAAAGAAAATAAGGATTTAGGAAGCCCCAAAGATTCCAGACTCAAATTGTGAAAGAGAGGATTTGTCATGTATTAGATCTCTTTCAGTTCTTTGTGTTTTTTTTTTTTTTTTTTAGACTCCCATACATTGTGTTGACGCTTGGGTACAACATGTATTGCTGTGTTGGTGCTTCACCATATATTGGTCTCAAGTTTGTGGGGGAACTCACTGCCTAAGCATTAAGCTTAGTGAGACAGCCCCTACCACTGGCACGCAGTTTTTGGTCCTGATTGTTTCTTGTAATTGAATCCATGAGAATTATATGATTTTGTATTTATGTAAGTGGTTAAAAGTAAAGAATCAAAGGTGAATATCCAAAAACGGTCATCAAATAACCATTATCCAAAAACGGTCATCAAATAACCATTCTGCTTTAATTGGAATCGAATGAAGGGAAAATGATATATGACTACTCAACCGCCATTGTAGTAATTTAAATCCTAGCAAGGTTAAGACCTTAACTACATCGCTACCTTATGTACTTCAGCTCACCTCGTAATAATCCTTTGGTGGAGTTCATTAGACCATGAATTCTTATGCATGTAATTTTTTAGTATTCCATGGAAAACAAACAACAAGGTGGGGAGAATTTGGTATGAGTTCCATTTAAACTAAACTAGGTGCTGGAGATAAGAACCCAAGTAGGGGATTTGATCAATTTCCAATCTCCCTCTTTTCTCTAATAAGGGAGAGGGGAGGCAGTTTCCCATTTCTTTCCCCATCCATCCTTTAGGAGGAAAGTCTCAAAATAGGGCTTAAGTTTTACCCAGATTTCAAATCAGCTTCTAGAATAGGACTTGAGTTTTCTACTTCCATTTCAAATCAGGACATCCAACAAAATTCGAAGTTTTCCGACGAGATTTGGGGGGTTTTCAGACGAGATTTGAACCCTCCTTACTTCCTCCTCCTCCTTCCCTCTTTCTTTGAATCTTCAAATGCAATGACCCAAAAAGATCAATAATCGTGAGGGTGGCTATCATGTAGACCGTAAGATCAAAGACGATCAACACTTGAATCCAAGTGATAGATTCCAAATGCCACAAACAACCACACATTCCAACTCAAACGAGCAATTACTACAACAGGTGGAGACAAGGGCTAAAAGTTTCATCTGTTCACTATCATATTCCAACTCAGACAAGCAAACACTATGCTCATCAGTCACCAACATGTGTATCAATTTAAGGCTATCGAAAGGCAGAGTTAGAAAATTGTGCATGGGAAATTAGGTTGTTCTGTGTCACGTTCCACGACAATGCATATGTAGATGATGGTATATTTGAAGAATAAGAAAAGGGAAAGATGAGGGAAGAAGAAGAAAGAGGAAGGGTTCCGTAGGAAAACCCGAACTTGGTTTCGGAATCGAGTCCATAGGACAGAATTTAGTTTCGAAATCGGTTTTAAATTTTTTTTTGTCTTTTGTTTTTTTAAAATAAGTATATCATTCGATTAATAATAGTGCATTAAGTTATTACCTTCAAGATTATACATAAAAAGGTTTCAAGAAAAATTGATTTTCAGCTATAATTTACAACATCAAATACTCGTATGCCAGATCCTTAGTCCACATGTCAGAATCTTATATGGATCAAGAACCGGATCTGTTTTATCAAATGGAATCTAAATTTGGTCCAGACCCAGACTCAAAACCTAAAATAGGTTCCAACCCTTTTTTTTTGCCGGAACTTCCATATAATCGGATTATCGAATACCCGTTTGCAACCGTATTAAGAACGACATAAATAGTCCTTTCATGGCGTAGCCCATCTTATGAAATGCTCAGAAAACTGAACAAGCAAGCCCGAAGGGAGGATAAAGATGATAGAGGAGGGAAAATCCCCAAATCACGCCAGAAAACCCCAAGTTATACCGGAAAATCTCAAATCTCGCCGTGATTTGAAATGAAATTGGAAAACTTAAGCCCTGTTTTGAAAACTAACTCTCTTTTTATTTTGTCCTGATTTGAAAAGTGGACAAAACTTGAGCTCTATTTTGAATTTCTTCCGGATGTATAATGTATCGGTATCAAACAATGCTTGGATGAGGTTGTAATGGAGTCTGGATCCCCTGTTTTGTTTCATCCAAGCTACAATCGTCAACTTCGTAAAATCCCTTATTTTTTTTCATTCCAAAAATAATAATTGAGAGGGTGCATTAGCTGGCTTAAGATTTTACACAGTTGGCGATTGTGAATTGAATGAAACATATCTTCCTCTTTCTACGAACAGGAGATCTGGACTCGTATGCAATGTTATAAAGCAGATTTATTAAGAAGACTACTCAGACAACCATGGGGATTTTCTTTTCTTTTGGACCGGAAAGATTGGACGAAATGAAAAGAACAATCAGAAACAGCCTGCTAACATTCGGGACAAAGGAAAAAAATGTCACAAACAAGCCCTTTCCAATGTAGTTTAGTTAACACTTTTCTATATAAATTAGCCCCACTTAATACATTATCATTACTTGATGAATAAATTGTGATAAAAGAATGCAGAAACCTCTTTAATCAAAAGCCTCATTTGCTTTGCGTGTGTCAATGTTACTTATTTATTTGCCACATCGGTGTGAAAGTGAGACACTACAACTACAACCCACAGGCACAGTGATCTATTTCTGGATGTTTCAGTGAAACTAACCGCTGGGGCCTTAAATGTGAGTACGTTGACTCTTTTTTTTTTTTTTTTTTTTTTAACCTTAGGCAGCTATTAGTATTTTATGGTCAAAACATATGATTACCTTTCTACCTCTTATTTTGAAGCCTTGATATTTTGATCCTTTCAATCCCTTCAGCTTGATCTTGTTTCCATCTTTTTCATCCCTTCAATGATCATTCATCTGGGCCTCCCTCATCACAGGGAGCTTATGAGAGTGCCACAGAAACATCAAATTTCTTGGGGAGGTATATCTACAAGTGAATGAGATTGTTATTCATTGTTCCCGGATTTGACAGATTCCCACTAATGATAATTAAATGCAGTGATTTTGGCCTTGAACATCTCGGATTGTTGTTAAAAAAGTTTTGGGCAGTTGTGATTGTCTTCGATTGTCGCTTGTATGCATACATGTATCTGTTTCTGTTTAAAGCAAGCTTTTGTACTGAGAATATTTCATCGCGCCGCCCCCCCCCCCCCCCCCCCCCCCCCCAAAAGAAATTGACAAAGCAGAAGTAATTATGAAGAGGCCCTCCATTTGAAATCTTACTGTTCATCTGATGGGCCATTTTGTGTGAAAGAGATGGTGGGAGAAATAATTTTGATATATTCGATCCACATACAAATATGGCCCACCTGCATGGACTAGCCTGCTTTTGAGCTAGGTGGTGTGCTGCATTGTAGGGCTTCACCTGGAAGCATGACCTGGATGTGGTGCACGTAGAGAAACAAGGGGTGCATGTCAATTAGAGCATCACTAGCAAGAAGGTACAAGAGGTCTGCACGTTCGGTTAGGCCTCTCTGAAAATGGCGTGGCAGTGGTCCATGTGAGATGCTGTGTGGTGTGAACGACTTGAATTGATCCCCATCAGTGATTTTTGTTGTTAACAATGGTCCATAGCCATGTCGAGGGCTTGTCCCATTTATTCCTTTCCAGAACAACATTGAATAAAGCATGCAAGAAACTAAACCCTTGGCAATCAGCATAATTTCAAAGTAGAAATTGTGCTCTCTCGATGGAATGGGAGATTTTTATCTGAAAGAAGAATGTAATAATGTATCATTGTAAGGGTTCGACCATAAACCCTCTTTAACATGACACTGGAATTTTTCAAGTGACGCAGTTGCCTTCGCTTATCCTAGAATCTTGAATCTCATAAAATGGAAAAGATGCCAATTGGGTAATAAATAATAATAGCAAGCATTGCATAAATACATAAATATAGGACTATCTTCGCACATTGATCTCCTAATAGCACATGCATGTCGTATGTATATCAATGCTATATGTCGACGTCATACAATATGGTATCAGCTTGGCTTAAGCGACATAGCTCGCCCCCAACCTTCATGGCAGGAAGCTGATATTACAGGAGGCTAAAGTGCCCAGACATCTAATGTTCTTTTTCAGAAGTCTACAGAACCCACAGAAGTGATCCCAGAACTCAAATTTCTTGAGTCCTCTCGGTTTACAAAGTCATCACAGCTGCTGTTGGAAAGCCTTTGGATTGGAACTGAATTCAGAAGCTCGTAGTCTTGTGCGCCCATCTGCTGAACTTCTTGGGGTGAGAGTATCTTGATACACCAAACATTGTTTACAAACTCCCTGAGAGGATAAATGCAATTTCACATGTCAAAGAAACTAAAATCTCACATAAAAAATGTCAAAAGAAACGAAAACAAATCCAAGTTGAAAAAATACTGTAATAAAAAATTATGGAAAAAACGCCAGAGGAGAAAAGGCCATCAAGAACAAGCCAGAGTTTGCTAACACCAAGTATACTCTATGGCTGGGAAAAAAATAGTGAGCAGCTCCACTTGATGTGAAATTTAATAGAACTTCCAGGTATTACATACATGAAAAGGTGTCAGATTCAAACATGTGATGCACAATTTACTACTTCAGACGTTGAACTATCATTATCTTAGGTGACAAGGGAAGGCTAACAGTCTTGCCGACTCCCTCAACTAGGCCGGGCATATCTAGAGATGATTGTAACATTGGCTCGTCCTATCACAAGCTCAATTGTCACCTTCCATTGTCCCGTTGGAAAGTGCACCTCGTCCTTTCGATCTTTTTCATCATTTATTGTTATTGTTCCATTGTACTGTGCTCGTGTGTGGATATCTACAAAGCACACCTTTCTCCAACCCCATATTTCTGTGGTGTGTGGCCAACCATTAGTAAATCAAGTCCTCCCACGACCAATAAACAAAGAAACATGATTTGACAAAAGCACAAATTTCAATCCCATTTCCCTAGCCCCTTCATTCGTTGCACACAACTTTGGACTTGTGCCAATCCATGGGGGATTGGATTGATCACATGGGATCCCAAGTGCAAAAAAAAAAGGGGTCCACACGATGTCCCCATGAGAGACGTTCTTAGGTGAGCTTGGCCAAGCCTATATATATCCATCAAAAAAGCCCCACTTTAAAAGCATCCCTTTTTTGCCCCTCTTTTTTTTTATCA
Organism: Umbellularia californica; assembly: GCA_028538565.1. Classification (NCBI taxonomy): domain Eukaryota; kingdom Viridiplantae; phylum Streptophyta; class Magnoliopsida; order Laurales; family Lauraceae; genus Umbellularia; species Umbellularia californica. Next base: position 6,982,982 of record JAPQWN010000006.1, on the reverse strand, counting down.
TGGGGCCCACCTTGAGTCAATCATACTCTTTTCACGACCACGACCACGACCACCCCACCCCCAATTAACACTCATCCAACTTTTCCTCACCGTTGGATTGAAATCATAAGAAAATGATACCTCTAAAACCATTAAATTTTAGGGGCATGGATCAAGGGTGTAGGTCTCATAGAGATCTTTCCATCCAATAGACTTTCATGATCATCATGCATCCCAATGGGTCCAACTACGAGGGGAGTTTTTCTCCTAAAAATTGCCCAGGCGTTTTCTAGGAGGAGAGAGAGAAACTTTTGTCTGAAAATTAATTTATACTTGGCACCACTACAATATCGATTGGTAATACATGCATGGAGATTAAACTACTTACTGCCAAGGGTCATCACCAAGGAGAAGAATATCATTCTCCCGATCAACAAAAACAAGCTGCCAGCCTGATCTCAGGGGGTCCTCTAACTGGCCCTGAAGGCCAAACATATGCGCTAGCTCACTACGCAGCTGATGATAGCTGCTGAACCTGGTAATATCCAGTGATCTTCCACAGGACCCTGACTTGTAAACCTGCCCATGTAGACACTTATCACAAACCAAGAAACATATATGGATGCATATCAAACGACCAAATATAAAATGCCGGGATGCATGTCAATAGATGAATGCCAACCAAAGGTGCAAAAACTTAAATGATAGTGTGGAGGCAACTCCTTGGAAGAGCAAATACTAGGTCGCTCTTGATGCATCATAGTACCATGGATTAAGTGCAAAAGAGAACCCCATCGGAAGAGCCTAGACAGGCAGATCATTGACCAAATGATATTTAGCCAAGTGCAATCCACAATAACCCATCTATCCAACGGTCCTTGAGATACAAAGGCAGTGGATAATATATGGTTCAAGGAATCACAATCACTTTTTTGGACCAAATTATCATTACATCAACTATGTTTCCATTTTACCATTGACACCAAATCTTCATTGACTCGGCCAAGTTGGGTTTTGATTAAAAAAAAAAAAAAAACCACTAACAAGTGCAATGGGTAAGTTTATAGTGTCAACTGCACACCTTCATAAAGGTTCTGTTTGGTGGGTTTGGTTGGTCCAAATTGTCTGGTGACTGCAAAAGAACCGATTCATCTATACAACTGGAAGTGGTGGTGGCAGTATTAAGCAGATAATCAGTTCCCGTGGAACACATAAAGTTTGAAGTAGCTAACGGCATGCCTGTGCTTGTTGAATCAGACTCACTGCCAACACCTCTAAGCCTTGATAAATTGCTCTGCATAAAGAGTGAGGAAGAGTCAAAATTAACCCCAAATAAAAGATGGCTCTGGGGATCAGTACTGCCTTCTGGATTTACCGGGCACTCTCTTCCAGGAAAAGGTGGCAAAGACAGAGAATGTTGAGGGACCATAGGCAGCAGTGGACCTAACTGATCAACCTGGGGCAGAACACATTCAGTTCCAGAAGGAAGCTCTGATCCAAAAGAGACTCTCTTGGGCGAGGGCAACCAGGTATCTGGAGGGACCAATGGCTTCGTTCTTTGCAAGTTAAGAAGGGAGGATGCTTCATTTTGGGATAATCTGCCCATGATGCTGTGTAGCGGAGACAGGCTGGATGGGGCAGCAGGGTTTCCATTGGACTCTGAAAAGTTTGGTGGGAGGGTCAGTGAAGATGGGGCCTGAAGGGATGGGTTCTGGGATTGAGGAGCTGAAGCAAGTTGAGAAAGAGCCGAGACTGTTTGGGGGATCCGTTGATGATCAGAAAAATGTTGGTGTTGCTGCTGCTGCTGCTGTATTTTCTGTCGATCATTGAGTGGCTGGTGATGGTGAAGATGGGACTGACATTGGGTCTGAGATTGATTTTCACGAGCGGTGTGAAGAAAGGGTTGTGATAATTGAGATTGAGATCGTTGCAAAATCTGATTCAGTAATAGAGATGAGGAGCTGTCAGGAATGTTCAGAGTTTGCTGGAGTTGCATAAGAGACGGAGAAAACTGCTTCAAAGAATCCACACTCTTGATTTCCTGCAGTGCTGCTGCAGCCATTGCTTGATACACATCAGATTGCAGATCAAGCAAAGAAGTGTCAAGCCTTGGTTGCTTCCAAGGTGTAACTCCAATACCCTGGAAATTCAGAGATTGAATCCCAAGGTTTCCACCATCTCGAAGCCACATGAGAGGAGAATTAAGTCCCAGCTCACCACCTTTCATGCCTACACAAACCAAAAGAGAGGAAGAAGAATTCAAGGACCAGTAAGTGTAGTTGAGTCAAGACTGAAGATTGCACCATTATAGTCAGCTTTCTAATATTCAAGAAGCAACAACCTGACGCACCATGTAGAGATGGTAGTCCTGATGGCCATGGTCGCTTTAGCCCGAGAGGAAATGGGGATGGGTACATTGGAAATGTTGTCAAAGGCTCAATTTCCCACAGTGATACTCTTGGCTGCTTTTCTCCTCCTGTCGACTCATCCCAGCCAACCTGTACCATTGACAAATTCATGAAAATCATGATATCCTTCAGCAAGAAACTACCATGATTCAATAAATATTAACGAAAAAAGGGCCTTCAAGTAAGACCATTGTAAAGAGAAACTTCAAAAGCATGTTTTCTAGGTGAGGGCCATTTGGACAAATAGGTTCAAAGGCAAAAGCAAGTTTGCCCAATAGGTTTGATCAAAGATCACTGCATTCCCACTACACATACCTTCACAGAGCGCCAATGTGAGTTTGACCAACGTACAGGATCTAGATCACTTATACCAGTAATTGTGCCCATGTACCTAGATGTAACATAATGAGAAAAATATCAATTTCCTTGTTTACAAGTATACTAGAAAGGGTATAAGATGCAAATCAAGTGGCCTAGAAAGCAGAGGTATGAAAATATGAATAGTTCACAAGACTGCATGTGGCTGAATTATTGTGCCCAAGCACCTAGGTAAAGACACAACAACACTATTCTGAAGTTTCATCTGTAAAAGTAATACAAAATAGCAAATACAATGTAAAAACTAAGAACTATAACCATGGCAGTTCATGAATGACAAGACAGGGGAGTTATGATAATATGAATACTTCACAAAGGTTAGTATGTGTATCTCATTGAACTCCAAAAAGCAGCAAACAAGAGGAATAAAGACAAGCCTTGGAGCCTACCGCCGGATACTTGACTCCTCTGTTTCAAACAGCATTCGAAAGCGCATGCCGATAGAAACACGGGTGTGGTAGACTGTTTTAACATATTTGGCTAGTGGTATGACAAATTCAGACGGGCTTGCCCTGACAACAACAAAAAAAAGCAATCAGCACAAAAGAGGCTTTTACAATATAAAAAATTCTGTGAACAGCATAAGCTCTACCTTGGATTATAAAATATAGTGAAACGACTATTTGTCGCTGCAGCATGAGCCGCTGCAGCAAGCAATCCTATGTGCATGCTATCGCATGATAGAACTGATGAAGGCATCACAGTCTGAGGCCGAACAGCACGCCGGATTCCTAGGAGCAACTGATTCTTTTCGTTCCTAATGGAAGAATCATACTATCAGAGAGGAATGGTGACATGACCCAAAAAAATTTACTAATACAGCACCATATAACATGCAGAATGTGGAATCAGAATAACTTGAATAAGCCTACCAGATAAAAAGAACTGAATCACCAGCAACAAGCCTTTTTGCACTTACAAATACACTCCAACCAGTTGTAAGAAGATGGCGCTTGGGCTGACCTGCATTACAAAATGAACATAAAAAATCTAAACTTCTACAAAATCATGTCACAAGACTAGTATGGCAGGCACATGACAACCTGAATCTAGGAATAACTTGGCTAAATTAAAATTAGTGAAGCACTGAAAAGAAAATGCAGTTTTAGTTAGCAAAAGACAACCTGATACAGATTTTATAGTAAATGAGGTGGTAAAAATGAATCATCTCTCTCTCTCTCTCTCTCTCTCTCTCTCTCTCTCTCTCTCTCTCTCTCTCTCTCTAAAAAAAAGTCCATCTGATTGTAAGACTTGAGAAGTGCGCAGCCACAGCAGAGATTTGTCACTAGCACTTCTGTTGTACCTGAATTCACTTAATCATTTCTCCTTTTGAACTTATATAATCACATAGTGCCAAGAAGTGAACAAAGAAAGGTACTATGTTAAAAACAACTGTTGTAGAGCCATTTTTTCATGCTTTTAACCAAAAAAAAAAATCTCACCGCGAAAAATATGTCGAAATTTCCACTCATTATTGTGAAGGTCTCTTGCAATCAACTCTTGAGCAGGAGGCTGTTGAGAAAAGTCCTGCAGGAACAACATAAAATATTCTGTAAAACAAGAACTAGATGAGGAAAAGCGGCACAAGATTAGTTACAGTTCATAGTTCACAACATAAAGCTTTTTGGTTGACAGCATGCAAGAAATTGAAGTGAAGAATCACAATAATGATGATGATTAATCAATGATGATTATGGTGAAGATTATGATGACGGCAAAGGGTTGGATACTGATAAGATACAACAAATTTATTTGGCAACGCAACCTACCAATGGAGGAAACACTTTTTCAGCAGCTCGACGAGGAACAGAAAACCCCCCATGAGTACTAGTATCACTTGCAGTGAGTATCTTGCAAAAATAATTGGTTGGCTGTTTGCTAAGGTTACCCAATTCGGTAGGGAGGTATGCATCCTTTTGCTCTTGCTACAGAAGAACACATAAAAATAAAAAAACAACTAAACAACATAAAGCTCACTAAAGAAGAAAGAGAGCTAGCAGCAAAAACATAAAATGATTACCGGACTAAGTGGTTGCAAGGTCATTTGTGCATACACTTCATCAGTCTCCACATCTGCCTGGATTTGATAGGTTAAGCTTGAGGAAGCAATTCATCAAAATACATAAAAGCCAACGTATAAAGAAACTCACATGCATGGTAACATTGTGAAGCTGACAGATCAACTGAGGAGGTAAGCTTGGGTAATTAGGTATTTCAGCATCAACTTCCTTGTTGGTTGATGCAGTGACCTGCACAGGGCACAACAACCATAATTGCTGATTACAATTCCACTAATAAAAAATAATATTGAGATGCCATGATATGACAAAAGCTAATGAAGCCAGTAGGATATTATATAAGGAAAGACTGACTAAGAACAGTTCAATTCACAACTGAGCTTGGCACTTCTAGGAAGGCAAGTCTTACTGATACTTTCTTGACTTATGCTGATGTCATGCAATGTATATAAAGACATTTAGAATTTGCAACAGAAACTACCTGGAAATATTCAAAGGGGGATCATTCAGAGAAATAAAAAAATGGGAGAAATGAATGGATTTACCATTTTCTGTTGACACCAAATTCAACCTGAAAAAAGATGCATTCTACTGACCTGCTCACTATGACCCTGTGGGAAGTAAACTACATGGCTTCCAACAGCAGGCAAAGATACAAGAGGGCCAGCACAAGCATGCCAAAGCTCAGAATCCACGCATCCCTTTTCACCTGTAAAATGTTCCATAGTAGGGGAAAGCCTGAGATGCAAGTTATCTACAGGTGAATAAGAATTCGAACTAAAATTAAGATAAACCAGTGATGACTATTGTGCATCAATGAACAATGTGGTTAACTGCAATCTTAAAAATGTATTCATATATCATTTTGTAGAATTACCATGCAATTAATATGGCATGTAAGAAACCAATCTGATGCGACTAATGCTTCATGAAATAAGAAAATTTTCTCATAAATGGATTTCCTTTGCCTCTAATTATCTCCAGAGGTTGAAGGAAGCATGTTGGTATCACTATGCAGGAAGCACTTGATTTATTTGTTTTTTAATGCTAACTGTGATTTCATTTAGAAACAAAAACACCGAGACAGAGACCTACACACTCATGGTTGATGGTGTTGGCAACTGGGTATCACTCATATTATCACTCATGACCAACAGCCCAATGTACACCCCAAAAATAAAAATAAAAATAAAAATATAGGAAGAAAACTAGACAGAGTAGGAGAGGTATACTGTAGGAAGATTACACAAAAGGCAACCATGATTCAAGCACAAAAGGATCAGAGAGCCCTAAACAGTTTTGCCTCAAGATAAAAAGTACTGAGCAAAACCAACACCTAGGAAAAGGACCCCTCGGCTGGGAAATTTTGAGAGGATAAGACAGCAATAGTGGGGATCTGTTTTTCGAATTTTTTTTTTTTTTAATTCTACTGACAACATGACTCAAACCCACAACCTTTCCTTCTGAAGGTTGTAATGTTGAGCACCTTCCATTGTGCCAGAGGGTTTTGTCACGCATGATGAAATTATTAGGGAACCATGTCAAAGAACTAATTCAAGTACAGGGGTGGGGAAGAAAGAGAGTCAAAAACACATATAACCTAACACATTTAAACATAGCATTGATAGCACTAAAAAAATGTAGATTCAGAAAATAATGCTTTAAAGGCACATAGTCTTCAGAGTCAAATCACAACTGCTGGTTTACCTTCCTGCATCTGATGAGTAAAACCAGATGAAGAGAGCTTCATTGATGCAGCTCTACCACAAGGATCTCCACTCAAAGAATGCAAATTGAGCGACGCCAAAATCGAATTCAAACAGTTGAGAGCAGACAAATCACCGCCCAACAGGAAACCTTCAATTTAGCCTTTCCTCCCAAAAAGCTTTACCATGCCCTGACCAATCCCTCTCCCTTTCACCATTCAACTCCAACAAAATCACAAAAGACACGCCTACACCCATCCTTTTCATCAATACAACTCCACCAAAACCACCCCAAAACCCTTACAAACCCTTAACACCAACCCCCTCCTCTACCTTTTTCAAACCCTAACCCAAAAAAGCTCTTTCAGCCTTATACCGTCCAGATATTCTTCACTGCAAGCTCTAACAGTTTAATCTTCAAATGGAGGTATCAATCACTGCTACACAACTCAGCTCAAACGCTGAAAAGAAGCAGCTTTTCACTCTAAAAAATTCGTAGATCTTCAAACATCCAACAAGTACCTCAAAAAGAATAAAACCACACTGAAATAGATACAGTATTCCATTACAGCAGCGATCGAAGCCATGCACCTTCTGCACAAGACCACAGAATCAGAAACAAGAAATAGCTCCGAACTCCAAGATAAAAGCAAGCTTTTTCTCGAAACATCCACTTCAAATACCAAAAGGTTCTACGCCTATCCCTACAGATGATCTCCGGCAGTTAAAAACCAAGTCTTTCAGCAGAAAACGAAAGTGGAAAAACAAAAGTCACCACCTGCTACAACTTCAAGCACTTAAAAAACACTCCTTTTTCAAGAGAAAACAAACAAGAGCCATCAAAAGCCACAATCAAGGCTCTTCTCACTCAGATTTCATGTCGGAAATGAAGAAAAGCCACCAAATGACGCAAAATGAGCTCTTCCCACTCAAAATATCCGATCCGAACCACGACAACACTCACAATCTACAGCAAAAGCGACTTCCCAACTTAAAAATGGCACATTTCAGCAGAAAACCTAGATCGAGCTTCAGCGAAAGAGATATTCCACATTAAACCCTAAATTCCCTGGATCGCAGCGAGAGGTAAGCGTATTTGAAGACTTCAGCAGGGAACTGAGCATTTGCAGTGCGGATTCGGCATCAGATTGCAGTATCAGAAGCGGATTCGCTGAGCATTTCTGCAAGATCTGGAGCTGAGGTTTTGAGGGTTTTGGTAAAAGTGTCGTTAGGGTTCGGAGCTTTCGATTCGAGTGAGAGAGGGAGAGAGTTGCTTCTTTTTCTCTTGGAATCGATGGAGTGAAGAACCGCCATTATTTTCTTTTGTCAAGTTCCCATTTTATAGTTTAATCCTTTGTTTAGATACGGAAATTTTGAAAAAGTATTTGCGGATTAGAATATTTCAAAAAAAATATAAAAATTTATTCGAAATTTTTTTAATTTTTTTTAAAAATTATGAAAAATCACAAAGATACCATTCATTATTTTTTTCAAAAAAATTAATAAATAATTTAAGAAAAATGATCAAGTAAAACCGAAATAACCTAATGGGGCGCACTTCAATTACCTTATGCATGGATTGTTTAGAAAAAAGGGATTCCTTGTTGCTAAAAAAACTAGCTTTATTTAATGGTCATTATGATCATCAATATCGAAGTGATTGATTTTGGAGAAGAGCGAGGTTAAGAAAATATAAAAATCTTTCATACAAGAAGGTTGTGTTTGGCATTTATAAAAAAAAAACCTTATGAAGAGGATTTGATTGATAGAATTGTGAAAAAGTTCTATATTTTTTTAATATATCTAGATTTTTTATATACTTTTTTCAAAAATTGAGCCAAAAGTTTTATATCTTTTTAACATTTTCTCTTTTTTATATATACCGCAGAGAGTAAGATGACTAAATACATTCAATCATAGTACTCGGCTCAAGAGTTTGTTTGGATTTTTGTGAGTCGGACGCATATTTAAAACTGTCATGTTTTATTGATAGTTTTCAAATTCCAGCCAAATGAGAAAGTCTCAAATAGCCTTTGGAGTTCGTAAAATCTCAACCTCCTCTACCATTGCAAATCCTCCACGTAGGAGGAGCATTTAGGAATTCCAACCGAATGACAACTTTTAGAGAATTTACAAATTTCTCGGATTCAAATTCTCTAAATTCTATATAAAGCATCTAGAGATTTCATGTCCGCTCCTCGAATAATAGAATTCCAAAATACTAATGGCCCAAGAATTTAGTGGATCAAAAGTGTTTTTTTTTTTTTCACATTGCTAGCTCAACTAATTCTCACCATGAAATCTCAATCAAATAAAGATTTTAAGAAATTAAAAAACTGCCACGACATTCTATCAGAAACTTTTAGATAAAGAAAATTTATGTCAAAAATGCTCTCAACTAAATAGGCCCGAACGTGATAAATAAATAAAAATAAAGTCTCACTGATTAAATAAAGAATTTCAAATGCAACATTTAGCATATGAAATTTTCTTCAAATTTTCCTTCGGCAAGCGCCCTTCAAGAGACACCTGATTTGCGTGACTTTGAAACTCTTCGGAGTGGAGATTGGCTCAAGTCATAATACCAATAATTAGTATCCTAGTAGATAGTTTTGTTGGGTCATTATAAAATCAAGGACTACTTCAAAGAATATTAAGGCTGATGGGACATATATGCATAAAGTATATACAACTGGAGCACCAATTATTACTCTTTGGATACCGGGGTCCACCTTCCATGAAGTAAAAGCATCGGATCTCAATCTCACCCTCACAGATGACGGGCAGATCTCCTCTTTCCTATGGTTCAATACAACAGTCAATGAGAATGACATTTCAGCCCAAACCTAATCAATGCAAAGAGCCTAGATTCAAACACATTATTGCTGTGATGAAGGACAGTTCTCCAATCGAAATTTTTGAAAAAAGTTTGAACAAGATACAATCATCAGGTCTTAGTGGACCCTTTTTTAATATATAAGTTTTTAGATACATTGGATCTTTCTCTTATCTGCATACCATAAGTAGTACTTAACGTGGGGTAAATGCACGGCTGCACAAAAAAACTCGGTATCATCGTAAAATCGAACTGAACCGATCTAACCGGACAATTCGGATCGGTTTATATTAAATCAGTTCGGTTAACAGTTTAAAAATCATAAAAACTACTTACATCGGTCGGTTATCGGTTTGAATCCATGATTAACCGCTTAAACCGAACCGACCATATGCATTAACTTAATATTATTTTTTTACTATTTTAACCTTAAGATTTCGTTTTTTACTACTTTCAAAGTTACATCCTATAACTCCATTCTTACATGAACTCGACCGTCAACACTGCCTCAGTGCATCTCTTCTAATCTCTCATATGCTTTTTGATACTTCATTGCAGATTGAGTGATTACTGTACGGGGTGTTTTTCTTCCACCACAATTCCTACCTCGTTTCAATAAAGTTGTTATCAGAAGGCTGCACTCTTGAAAATGTTAAAAAAGCCAATAAAGTGTAGCCTTTTGATGGTTGGTTTTGGTCTCACCTAATCAATGTGTTAAGAAACCTTCATTTCTGAAAAATATAGTGGGTTCTGATACAAATTCCGTTTGTATGTGACTTTTCTTGACATAAATTATTATTCTATTGTAATTCCAAATGGTATCACGTGGAATGAATGTTTCATTGCAAGCTGTTATTATTATTATTTTTTTTTTTTTGTGCGCTTGCGTTGAGTCCAAACTCTCTTTTTGGAATAGAATTATTTTTTATATGCTTTTAGTCCAGTTTGGAATGTTGGATTTTCATGGATGCACTGAACTTTGGAATAAATGCAAATGATGGGGTATCATCATTTTGAAATTTTCAATGTCTGATTTAAAAAAAAATGAAAATAAAATAAAAAACAATGGTTTAACAGACCAAACTATTTGGTTCGGTTCGGTTCGGTTTAAGCTCTCTCCATTTGTCGGATTAGATCGGTTAATTAAAAAACCGACAAGTTCGGTTTGGCTGTTGGTTTTAGTGTTAAACCGATCAAAAGTACTCATGTGCAGCCCTAGGGAAATGTTCTCATAGGAGTTGAGTTGGCTGCATATTGCTTACGTGCATTTTAGTTTGTGGGGCCTATTTAGATGCGTTATTATCAATTGGAGTTGAGATTCGACAAGGGTTTTTCCGTTGATCATGAGTGGATCTATCACGGTTTGCCATGTTACCACAGGAAAAGCCTCAGATTTGGAGAAGAGTTAAAAATAAAATCAACCCTAATCATCCTAGCCCATGATTTGGCACTCTAAAAGTTTATAAAAGTTTGACGAGAGTAAAATTGGGCCTAATGCCCCATCATTGAAGTTGAAAATGTGAACAGAGCTGCAGTGGTTAAAGGTGGGCTCCGTAGAACCAAATGCCTCATAGGCGAAGATTTTTAGTCTAATTAATGCTATATTAGTGGTAATCATGTTGCTGGGATTTCATCTTTTAAAATGCTTTTCTCATGAAAAGAAAAACTCACGGATACTGTACAAGTAGGTCAATAGATCAATCACAAAACTCTGTTGTTGCATCACACAAATGATTAAAAAAAGTCCCTTCCTAAAACTACATCAGCCCTTGTAGTTCTGTGCAATTATTAGATAAGCATCTCTTTGATTTGCCTTAACTACTTTGTCCCTCATATAGGGAAGGCAACAGATAAAGTTTTTGGTGTGACTATGGTTAATTTTAGATCCGACTTGCACCTGCTTCTCCGTTGATTGGTTTACATCTTTTCTAGGGTACCATGTTTAATAATAAATTCAATATATATAGGGATATAAAACCAATTTCAATACATCTTATTACATATTTCAATGTAAGAGAAATTTGCTAAGGCCCCCTTTTTGACTAAAAAATTCAGGAATTGATTACAACAAAATTTGGGGTCACATGAGCTCTAGAAGAATTATTAATTAGGTGAATGGCGAAGGAGATGTAGTCGCGGAATATAAAAGGCACCAATGTAAATATAGCCGTCACTTTTCTAAAATCTGAATTGTCAACATAGTTGCCGGTTATTCATTTTTCACCTGCCTTGGATTTATTTTTCAATAAAGATAAGTATTTTAATGATTATTTTTAGAAAATTCACATTTGATCCTTCAATTTCAACCATTTTCATAAATTAAATTCCTATAAATATTATGCATTCAATTAAATAAAACAAAAAGGCCTTAAGAATATGCAATGCCCAAGAAAATTATCCAATTTATAACATGTGCAAAAAAAAATTGCGATTTGATATGGCATTTCTTTTACATCAAAGAAAATTTTGATTATTTTATTACTTGTAAAAACAATGCTCTTCATATGTGAAAATTCTCTCTTTATCATGTCTATGGGGAAAATAGTGTGGTAAAGTAAAATTTAGGTATCACTTTTTTACCAAAGTAACAATGGATAAGGTTTGATTAATTAGTCATTGATGCGAAAATTTGGATAAGGTTTGATTAATTAGTCATTGATGGGACATGATGGAGCACTTGAATTGGCCTTCTAAGTCTTTCCCTTTGCAATTCTGTCAAAAAGCTGAAAAGCACACAAGTCTCAGTTGAGAAGGCCGGACCAAATTGACGGCCAGATTTGTGGGGCCCGCGGATTTTGCGATTTTGACTCCATTAAAGCGTCACCGAATGCCGACAATCTCAAGAGCTTTTCATTTGAATTAAATAAAAAATTAACATAAAGGAATTTCGAAATAGATTTATTAAGTCCAAGTTTGGCATCTCTATTTCATGTTTTTATTTTTTTAGATGTTTAAATCGGATAGAGGTTCTAACAATTAGAGTATTTGGCACAAGGTTTTAGATTCTATCCGCTTTAGACATTTAAAAACAAATCCTCTAAAATCCAAATGCTCAAAAAATGGACAGATGAGAAATAGAGCTATTAGGTTTTAAAAATATAGAGACGAGTGATATTTAAAATAATTCCGTGCGTTACCAAATGCATTTTTTAAATTCTAGCCTCTTTTTTTATGACTCTTTTTTTAATAGCTTTATTTTAGATGGATCTGTAAAAAAAAAAAAAAGAAAAGAAAAGTAGAGATACCAAACAAGCCCTAAATCTTTTGATATTGCGGTCTGAATAATTTTCAAAATGCTCAAGTCCAATCCAACATTCAAGAAGTTAGAAATTTGATATTTTCGAAGGTCAAAAGTAGCTATTATTAGATTGATTTGCCTAAATTGTAACTTAAAATAAAGAACTAAAGATGTTCAACGGGCCTAGTGTTGGGGACATCTAACATTGATGTTGAGCATGTTTTTAAAATTTTAGATCTCCATTCGAATTCTAAATGCAAATTTGAGAAAAAAAGCCAAGTGCATAATGGAAAAACCTTCACGGGGTGCCAATGTTTGTGAGCACCGCTTCAAGTGGGCTCACTTTATGATCCATTTACATAGACCATAAAATAGAAACCCCCTTGATGATCACTGATCCAAGATCTGGACTCATTATAATGGATTGAATCGTTAGATTGAATTTACAGCCGTACAAAAACTTATGATCAAGTAGTTAGGATAATAATTCGAGTATCCATCACTGTACACAAGGCCGTACAAAAACTTATGACCAAGTAGTTAGGATAATAATCCGAGTCTCCATCACTGTACACAAGTAGGTGCGGGAAAGATCCTTCGACTCCTAGCCCTAGGGCCTCAAGTGCTCAGCAAATGGGGCCGGAGCATAATAAATTCCTCCAAGAACACACCCCTAATTAAGCCATCCCCATCAAATGGGGCTGGAATGGGACCGCCAGCGTACCCAATCAATTAAAAGTCTGATATATTTTTTTCCAAGTTTGGTGGGGACCACCACCTAGATGATGCTCTAGAGGCCATACACGTGTGAGATCAAGATTTTTAACATGGCCCATCTTGATTTTGGTATTTGAGATAAAGATGAAAATGACTTCCTTGTGGGCTCCATCACGTCACGTCATGTCACGTGACTGAGTTTATGAGTGGGTAAGGTTAGGTCGGACGACCTGGGCTGGAACGAACACCTTTCGGGTCAGATCAGATAGGATTGGGAGTTGGGGACTGAGTCAAAGAGCCTGGGCCATGTTGCAGGCACAATGGCTTGCCAGTGCAAGCAATCAATCACTCACAGAGCTCATAAAATATTAACCACTCTAGGGTAGTTGAGTTTGGTAAGTTTGGTACCAAACTGTCACATGCAAAGTGCCTCCTCCAACAGGAACTAATAGTTTCTTGGGCCCTGAATTTTGTATGCATGACACCAACCTCCTGGTGTTGATCCTGATCCAGAGTTGATTATGGAGAACCATCTCACATAGCATGCCTAAAAGCTATTTAAGACCCGCTTGTTATCATTAGAATACGTATAAATTGAATACATAGAAATTTATAATCAAATGAGATTAAATGATGATTAAAGAGATGAAGTGAAGGGTGACAGATAGCAATGTCAATGAGATGTTGAGTTTCTTGGGATTTAAATTATTAGGGTGATGGTTGGGTATTTATTTTCCATCTCCCATTGATTCACTGTCAATTAAATCAGAGTTTATTTGGTGGTCATCTCTACATATATTCACCTCGGGTTTTCATTTTTAACCACTAATAGCATCGTTTCCTATATATAAAATTCCCATATGTATTCTATGCAAATAAACAGGCCCTTAAAGGAATATCCTATCCTTGTTAATATTTTGTTAAGTTGGGTCAAGGTACATGATATGTGTGACTACCTATCCATCCATGGATCGGATTGAACCTTGGGTGCCTGTGTGAGATGAAATGCCTTTTACCCTCGGCCTTCTCATGTTTCTCAAGAACTAGGTCTAAATTTGTTTTACGTTTTTTTCTTTTTCTTTTGTTATTTGTTTTTTTGTACCCGAACTAAGGGGACTAGCTAGGACCCAAGGTAGCTCGTACAAGTGGGAAGAAGAAGCCCACAAATTAGGAAGAGTGATATACTCAGGGAATAATCCTTTGGTAGCCGGGAAACATGAGGAGTTGCCAATCAACTGACGCCACAAATTCCAATTGGGTGACATACAATGAAGCTATTTTAAGTTGAATTCTTCAAATTTTAGAAAATGGGATCTTTATGGACGGATGAAATGAGTTGGGAAATGACTTAAAAAGAAAAAAAAACACCTGATTTTTGTAATAGTTATTTGAATTTCTTCCTTCATTTAGAGAGATCAGGAAAGGTGAATAAAAACTGTCAATTGTTCTAATTTGAACCACAGATAATTTCTTTTTACTTGTTCAGTCAACATCCAAATTTTAGGTCTTCCCATAAAAAAAGCCCCTCTGTGGTGCTTCTCTATAACTGAGAGAATTTATTGAAGGAACTAGAGCCATAAAACAACAAATGGTTGGTACTTTACTTTACAATTACAAGACATGCATGATGCATGGGAATGTTCCTGTAAGATGTATTCCAGCACCAAGTAGATTTGGTTAGCTAGTCATGCAATCCTTATCACTAAACCATTTTTAAATAATGTTTACAAGGAAATTATTAAGATAAGAAAGACCCCACTGCACTGCTTCTTGTGTCAATCTCCCATGTGAAGATACTGATATCATTTAATAGGATAGAAAGTTGTTCAATGTAGTTAGATTGGAATATCAAGCAAGATTCGTTCACTAGGAAGTAGACAATATGACAACCACCAAGCATCAAGTGGAGCAGATAGACTCCATATTTGATCATTAATTATTAAGGTATCAGTGTCCGGCGCCCATACTTAAACAAGAAAAAGTCTAAGTGTCCCGAATTCGGTCCTGATTTTGGGTCCGAATGACCACGTGGCTTGACATGGACAATGGCGGCTTTTGACTTTTGGGGGAGTAGGAGAGAGAAAAAGCTTGAAATGGTGCTTCACGTGAGGGTCGGTCCCGAAATCGGGACACCCCATCGAGACAAATAGCTGGACTCCTTAAACAATAGTGCCCAACCCGGAATCATTAATGTGAGGTTGACAAATTGTCTTGCTTTCCTTGCTAGTGCTTTTAGAAGCAGACAGGCAAGCCTGTTCCTATCTTTTGATATTGTTTAAGGTGGCCGAGCTTAGAGCTAGCAACTTTCTTGTAGTGGAGGCCAAATACCTAGCTTTTGTGAATATTTGCTGATCTTTCAATATAATTATTAAAAAAATTTAAACCTGTCTCTTGTAGTTAGGACGAGGCTTTGATGATAATGATGATGCTAAGTGATCACTTCTATTGGAGCTATAGCTCAAACCTCATTAAGGGGCATTTGTCTTGGGCAATTTATGGAGGAAATTCAATCTATTGGAAGTTTCTCACAACAATATTGTCAGATGTTAATGTCCTCTATTTCTCACTCTCTACTTACAAAAGTCTTCAAATCTTAGCTTCCTTAAATGTCGGCGAGGAAGGAGGGGGGCTTGGGACAATTTGTGAATTTAGTTGGAAGACAATTTTGGGCACGCGAATCAAAAACTTCTCTTCAGGAATTCTCAAATATCATGCAAACAAGTCAGGCTAAATGCCATGAACATGTGGAACAGATGTTGGCCATTGATCACCACCATGAACATGCCACGAACACTCCTCACTTCAAGTGGGCCACACCAAACACATGTGAGAAAAAGGGACCGTCCCACATGATCAATAGCAGTCCATGCTCAGCACACACCAGCGTACGTACGTGGTGCATGGTGCACCTCATATATGACTTTCGAACGAGCATGTTTGAGATGGGCCCCACATGATGGATGGGTTCAACCACAATTCACGTGGGTTCAGAGGGGCATGTGATTTGTGCTGTGAGAAAACAGACATTGATAAAAGCCGGAATGGCAGTGAGAGTGGTATGAGATTCATCTTCTCAGGAACCCAAACATGTGAATTGGGTGACCAAAGGAGGGAGGGTGGGACCCACACATCTACTCGAGTGGTGCATTTTTTTATTTTTTTTAATGTTTGCTGACTGTTGACTTGTCAAAACATTTGGGCTAATGATTTGGAGAGAAGGCATGAGATAAAAAGGGTAGTGTGAAATGAATGTGATGGGGGAAGAAGAAATCAGGTGTTGAGATCTTACTACAACTTTTGCTGGATATTGTAGGCCACAAATTGCATTGATGCAATGATAAAAGGGGCCAATGGAAGGGAAATGATAAGCAAAATCCATCCACTTTCAAATGTTATTGGAACACCTTTTCCTTTCCTTTTCCTTCTCCAATCCTCACAAGTCACAAGGCACAAGGCACACCACATCTCTCTCTCTCTCTAACTTTTTGTTGGAGTCTCTGCCGTCAGAGTAAACTTTTATTGCGTGTGCGTGAAAGGTCTCGTCCGTATATGGTATTGAGTTTACTACCATATCTGGATAGAATCTTGCACTTTCACATTCCTTTTTCACATTGTCATGCCCGAAGACATTTTATAAGGATACACGTACCCAGCCTGAACCCTGGTAGAGGATTTTCCAGAGATCATGTACCCAGTTGTTGGTAGAAAATCACATGCACATGCAGAAAAAGAGCCAGATATTATCAGACTGGTAATTCCTGCCATGGTCTCTCCATGTTACCTCTTGGGCAATTGCGTTCCAACCATTTACAGGCTTTAAAGATCTCTTCTCATCTGTCTCGACTTATGGGATGAAATCAAATGTCAACCCCAAGACTCCCTTATCTCGTATATATAGATAAGTTGCACGGAGTGATGCGACTTATTCGCCCAAGAAACTTACATTTATCTGATCATTAGTGGAACCTGCACGTGCAAGAAATATATTCTTTTAGTATGATAATTTGAAAAAATAAATTTATTGAAAAACTCAATATTTATTATCCTTATGGAGAATGACCATGTAACAAATTAAGTAATATACAATCACTCATTGTTCTTATGAAATTTAGTAAAAACTTCAATAGAAAAAAAATAAGAAGAAGATGGAATAACAAAATATATGGAAGGAAATTAATTAAAAAAAAGTTGAAAACCAACCTTTTTTGACCATATATGATTAAGCAAAATACTCACCAATTTCAATATAGATCGATAGTTTGGCCTATTTCTCATTAAAGTTTGTCTAAAACCTAGCGCCAAATACATACCAAATTCAATGAAACAAAATACTAACCAACCAAAACAGTACCCAACTCATAGCTTTAAACGAATCAACAACAAATTACAAGGATTCCAAGCAATCTTTGGCATTTTCATCTCTTCCTCTGACAAGCAAATCGTGTCTTTACAGGCATTTGATCGAAGTTGGAATTTTCTACACATGAATACCTCAACTGAAATTTCCCATTTGAGTTATTGCAGCGAATGAACAAATTCTTTAAACACAACCCTTTTCATGATCATTTAAGCTAAGCATTTCATCAAAATATAATAATACTAAGTGGCCCCACAGATGTGTAGTTCTCTTTGAATATATATATATAATATAATATAATAATACTAAGTGGGCCCCACATATGTGTAGAGAAAAAGCATGACAAGTTCTTCTACTAAGTGGGGCCCACAAATGTGCAGTTCTCTTTTATTTTATAAATATAATATAATAATACTAAGTGGGGTCTACAGATGTGTGGATGTAGAGTAAAAGCATGACAAATTCTTCAACTAAGTGGGGCCCATAGATGTGTAGTTCTTGTTTTATTATATATATATCTAATATAATAATACTAAGTGGGCATACAGATATTATAATAATACTAAGTGGGGCCCACAGATGTATAGAGAAAAAGCATGATGAGTTCTTCTACTAAGTGGTATAATATAATAATACTAAGTGGAGCCCACAGATGTGTAGATGTAGAGAAAAAGCTTGACAAGTTCTTTTACAAAGTGGGGCCCATAGATGTGTAGTTCTCTTATATTATATATATAATATAATAATAATAAGTGGGGCCTACAAATGTCTAGATGTTGAGAAAAATCACGACAAGTTCTTCTACTAAGTGGGGGCCCACAGACGTGTAGTTCTCTTTTATTTTATATATATAATATAAAATTATAATACTAAGTGAGGCCCACAGATGTGTAGAGAAAAAGCATGACAAGTTCTTCTCTTTTATTGGGGCCCACATATGTGTAGTTCTCTTTTATTATATATATAATATCATAATACTAAGTGGGGCCCACAAATGTGTAGAGAAAAAGCATGACACTTTTTTCTCTTTTATAATAAGGGCATAGATATTATACGATTATTATTATCATATAATAAGAATATACTATTATATTATATTATATTTTTTTGTGGGTGGGGCACAAAGGTGAAGTGAAAATGTATGCAACTTCTCTTCTCTTTTATAATAAGGGTATAGATATAGATTTTATATTATTATTATTATAATATAATAATAATATATTATTATATTATATTATATTATAATATTTGGGGGTGAGCCCCCACAAAGGTGTAGTGAAAAAGTATGCAATTTCTCCTCTTTTATAATAGTATATAAATATAGATATAGATATAGATATAGATATAGATATATAAGAGATAAGATAAGATAAGATAAGATAAAATTGTAGATAGATTATAATATTTTGGGGGTGGGCTCCACAAAGGAGTAGTGAAAAAGTTTGTAATTTCTCATAATAATAATATATTATATTATATTATACTATTCAGGGGTGGGCTCCACAATGGTGTAGTGAAAAAGTTTGCATTATAATATTTGGGGTTGGGCCCCATAAAGGTGTCGTGAATAAGTTCATAATTTCTCATAATAATATATTATTATACTATATTATAATATTTGGGGGTGGGCCCCACAATGGTATAGTGAAAAACAGTTTCCAACTTTCCTACTTTTATAATAGTAGTAGATAGTAGATAGTAAATATTTGGAGTTGGGCCCCACAAAGGTGTAGTGAAAAAGTTTGCAATTTCTCAAATTAATATATTATTATATTATATTATAATATTTGGGGGGTGGGCCCCACAATGGTGTAGTGAAAAAGTTTGCAATTTCTCATAATAATATATTATTATATTATATTATAATGTTTGGGGGTGAGCTCCACAATGGTGTAGTAAAAATGTTTGCATTATAATATTTGGGGTTGGGCCCCACAAAGGTGTAGTGAAAAAGTTTGCAATTTCTTATAATAATAGATATATTAGTATATTATATTATAATATTTGGGGGTGGGCCCCACAATGTTGTAGTTAAAAAAGTTTGCAACTTTCCCTCTTTTATAATAGTAAGTATATAGTATATAATATATAGTATATAATAGTAGATAGTAGATATTTGGGGGTGGGCCCCACAATAGTGTAGTTAAAAAGTTTGCATTATAATATTTTGGGGTGGGCCCCACAAAGGTTTAGTGAAAAAGTTTGCAATTTTTTAAAATAAAATATTATTATATTATATTATAATATTTGGGGGTGGGCCCCACAATAGTGTAGTGAAAATGTTTGCAATTTCTCATAATAATATATTATTATATTATATTATACTATTTGGAGGTGGGCCCCACAAAGGTGTAGTGAAAAAGTTTGTAATTTCTCATAATAATATATTATTGTATTATATTATAATATTTAGGGGTGGGCTCTACAATGGTGTAGTGAAAAAAGTTTGCAACTTTCCCTCTTTTATAAAGGTAGATAGATAAGTAGTAAAAGTAGCTAGTAGATAGTAGATATTTGGGGGTGGGCCCTTCAATAGTGTAGTGAAAAAGTTTACATTATAATATTTTGGGGTGGGCTCTACAAAGGTGTAGTGAAAAAGTTTGCAATTTCTCCAAATAATATATTATTATATTATATTATAATATTTGGGGGTGGGCCCCACAATTGTGTAGTGAAAAAAGATATTATTATTATTATATAATATATTATTATATTTTATTATAATATTTTGGGTGGGCCCAGAATGGTGTGGTGAAAAAACTTTGCCATATTATAATATTTAGGGGTGGGCCCCACAATGGTGTAGTGAAAAAGGATATTATATTATTATTATTATATAATATATTATTATATTTTATTATAATATTTTGGGTGGGCCCTAGAATGGTGTGGTGAAAGAACTTTGCCATATTGCCTCTTTTAAAATAATAGATAGATTATTATATAATATATTATTATATATATTATTATAAATTTTTTGATGGGCCCCACAGTGGTTGTACTAAAGCAACCATGCAATCTTGCCTCTTTTATAAGGGTAGATAGATATTGGGGGTTTTATTTGTTGTGGCAGATCAAGTCTTTAATATTTATAGTGACTCTTAATTATTTCTCTAGCTCTCTTGCCATGCTTTATTTGAAGTGGATTCCTATATCTTGAACTTGGGATTGTGCATTGGATTAGATATAATACATAGGAATTCATGCATACCCGGTTAAAAAATGAAGATCCAACTTGAATATATAAAAATGACTATAAAATAACATTTCCTTTAATTAATGTGAATCTACATAAAATGTCCTAGGAAGATCTATATAACCCAGCCATCGCTTTTGTGATTTAAATCTTAGGAAAGTCAATGTCCCATCTACATTGCTACTTTATCAATCACTTCTCACTTTACATCCTTCATGCTTCACCTCTTCAATAATTATTACGTAAAGCTCATTTGACCATGAATTGTTATATATTCTAATGCAAACAAATAGAGGCCATCGCCTTAGTATCTCCATGGAAGATGATTCTTCAACTAATCATGATAGTCAATGCTTGAAAATTGAAACCAACGAAATGGATGAGCACACTTGCTTTAATTTTTTCCATGAATGCACAGTCATTCTTTAGAATGTTGTAGTCAAGTGGCCCAATTTGGATTTGCCAAAGTTCCAAAATCTTGAATAATTAGATGGAGAAGGCGCCTGATCTCATTCAAACCCAAAGCACTCGATTGCACTGGAAAATTTCTCAGCCCAAGTTAAAAGATGAAGATTTTGATTTTCAAATGCAATTTTTTTCTTTTTTTTTGGCAAGTGTACTTTTTGTGTTTATTTGACTTAAAATTAGTTGATATAGGTGCTTTTGGCGGTTTAGAATTTAAACTATTTGAAAATATTAAAGAAAAGGCTTTTGTCTCTTTCTCATAAAGTAATCAAAAGGAAACTTTTTCAAATCGATATGGATATCTAAAGCAGGCTTGTTGCCTTTTTTTTTTTTTTTTTACAAGTTTCCCATCAAAATTTCATAATACAACTAGTTTGCTTGTACTGGTTTTTTTGTATTGTAAATTCGTATGTATTGCTTTACCATATAATATCTCTTTGCCCATATAACTTTTTTAGTTCGTCAATTTAGTTTTTTCTTAGCTAAAATAGACATTACAAAAGAGTATGTTTGTAAAAGAAAAATGAAATTGAAACAGCTTTCAAAGAGATATATTTCAATCAGGTCTATTACGAAAAGATATACTTTGCAAACAGGTCCTAGCTAATATTTCTTAAATTGCTATTAGGCTGTTTATTGTTTAAGTTTTTTGGGTAGCCTGACCTCATTTTGCTCAACCTATCAATCCAACCATTTATAACTTCTTCCTTATTTTCATTTTGCCCGAGATCATTTGCACTTGAGGCCTGAGCTTCATTGTCACTTTTTTCTAATTTTGTTTACGAGAACTTGTTAGAATTTTAGTGTTGGCCAAATTCATGGGTTGGACAAAACTCTGGGTTTCTTGAGTTGTATTTTCTATTTCTTTTAGATAAGGACTGTGAAGGAACTCCATTGTGGTCAAAGACTCTTGTTGGATTCATGTGATCAAGGTTAAAGACTCATTCTCGGACTGGAAGATCTCCTGCAGAGTCAACTGTGCTGAATTGCGAAATTATACTGACTGTCTACATGGTCTCGCTATAGCGAGACACTATTTTGTCTCATCCAGTGAATGACCTCGCTATAGCGAGGTGTCGTGTCCTGAATTCTTTAGGACTCTTCAAGCTGAAGTTCTCTACTTCTTTTAGAAGTTCTTCCTTCTTTCTATGAGTCTCCTGCACGAATCAAAAACCCCTTGCATCCTCTATAAAGGGGACTGGAGAGCAATCAACATGTGTGCATCAAGTTATATTCTTTCTCTCAAGTCTTGCAAGGGAGTCTGCGCTGAAGTTCTGGTTCTTATTCTTCTTCTTCTCTCAATCTCCTTGAAGGGGCATTCAATGAGGGTTTCAAGCAAGCACGTGGAAGGTGAACGGCGGGTCGTCGGCGAGTACTTCACAGTCCTTTAGGTTGAGTTTCAACTGGGTCAGGTCTTGTGAGTTCTTTGTAATCTTCATTCTCATAGTGCATTGCTTTCTGTGGCTTTTGCCACCCGTGGTTTTTTCCCGAGTAGGGTTTTCCACGTAAATCTTTGTGTCTCTCTTTGTGTGGTGGTTGATTAGCATAATTTACTTGTTGATTGCATATAATAATCTGAGAAAGGACCTTAGCCTGTGTTAAGGCTTAAATAGAGGGTTGGTATCAAACCTTCAGAACTCTTTTTTCTTCCAGCATAGATTACTTCTCACCTTGGAGAATCACTAGAAGATTCTAAAGTCCAGATTCCAAGCAAGAGTTTGGCTGCAAAGATTTTAAGTCTCAATTGTCATGAAAATATCGAATTCCCTCTCTCTTATTTACCCCTCTTATTAGGGGCAGATTTGGTTGTGAATTTTTTTTTTTCCGAATGCTATGAAGATATAGGCTTGTAGGCATTGACTTGGAGGCGTGCTTGGGCTTCACCATGCATGCTTCACTTCATCCTGATGTTGACCCATACAATCACATGGGCAAGTTGGTATCACATATCATAAATCCATCTAGGGGCATACAAAGTTAAGCAGGTTTGTATTGAGGCGGGTAAAAGTTTAGACACCAACCCCTCACAATCCATCCCTCTTAGTTTTTTTATTTTTCCAAAAGTAAACATTTCAAGTTTGACACAGATTCTTGCCAGAAATAGAAGTGCTCTTGATCTTTCCGGCAAGTATTTCAATTCAAGGGTCTGCACCTGCCTTAGATTGCCTTGTTGATTGCTTCTTTTAGGTTAGACTTCTACATGAAAAATCCTTTTCAATTTTAAGGACCACAGCCAGTTCTCTATTTGTCGTTCATGAACTGAACATTTACACTCTCGGTGAAAGCCCTTTTAAGTGCTTTCTTTAATTTTCACCGAGTGCCTGCTTAGCATCGAAAGTAAGAAGGCAGTCATTATTATCATCATCATCAAAGCCAAAGCCTTGTCCAAACTATGTACTACATCAATGTTGTTCGGCCCTATCGGTTTATCTTGGACTAAATCCTCGGATGAGTTGCATTTAATTCAAATCTATCATTAATACTTTCATCCATGTTCTCTTAGCATACTCCTTTTTCATGAGAGGCCATCAACTTGTATAAAGAAACCTTTTCCCAACGTCGCAATTGTTGGCCTAAATCAGACATGTCCAAGCCATCAACTTTTCTTAGTCCTCTTTAACTACTTTCTTGAGTTTGGATCTAGTAAGGCTTTACCCCTAAGGTGACGTGGTGGACCAATCACGATCACATGGATCATAACCCTCATAGGTTCCCGATTCAACCATCTTTGCACGCTTTGCTCTAGCCAAACGTGCCCCTACAAACTTGGTATCTAGCAGGAAGATTGTTCATGAATGACTCACAGAAGTAAATGCTTGAAAATTGCAGTCAATGAAACCCATGAGCACACTCGCATGCTTTCATTAATACACATTCTCTATATATATAAAGCCCCACAAATTGGCTCTCAACAATTGAAGCTACACAGAGCAACAGGAAACCCAAAATGACATATGAAAATGGGCCAGGTGGGCTAAACCACATGCCTATCTGTGGTTGTGTGGTGACTCAATTCAATGATAAATATCACAAATTAAAGAGCTATCTGATCCTGTTACCTGATAGAGAGGTTTCATGATTATTGAATGTGCATGGGCAGGGTTGATCTCACCAGCTGTATCTGAATAATGAATAAGATCAAACCAGAAGCATGGCATGGTCAGCTCAAAATTCAGAACTCATGGAGTGCCCTGGGCCTTTTACTAGAATCATTCTGGTCTGAGTTAATTGAGCTGGGCTCAGGTATAATAACTCACATGCCCAAGGATCTGACCTACCTTCTCCTTTTGTCTCTCCCCCCTTCTAAACTACCTGAAAAATCGGACCAGACTGCAAACCAGTGGGTTGGACGGTTTGGTCCAACCCAGTTCGACCATCTGGTTTAACCCAATTCAACCATGACGTGTAAAATAACAAATTTTTTTTTAAAAATAATTAATAATGGTTCCAACTATAGTTGTCATCCCAAGGTCTTCCTCGACCCTACTCTCATATATGCGGGCTGGGCCTGGGTCTAGTCAAAGCCCTTGATGGACCTACACTAGCTAGGTCATGACCTACCCTCAAGGGCCGGGGTCGTGCCAGGGCCAGAAGAAATGATTTATTTGTTTTTATAATGTTTTTCTAAAACCACCATTTACTGTCAACTTCATACTAATCAATGCAATTTGTTATTGGTAATTTTAGGATGATATAAATCTATGAGATTGGAAAATGTATTCAAATAGGCCCATTTATTTGCATGGAAATAGCTACCATTTGGAACTATAGCCTTGGATAACCATAAGAACAGCTCTTATTTTGAACTATAGCCCTCTATAACCATAAGCACAGCTCTCATTTCAAGCATATAGAACTGTGGGGTTGGTTTGAGGCCTATTTGTGTAGGAGAATTTTGGGTTTGGACTACTGAACCTGGGTCAAATTCCTACATATCTGCTGGGCTTGGACTGGCTTGGCCCACCCAGTCCATATGCAATATAACACTCACCAATGATTCATAGCACTGATGTGATGAGAGATTGAAGGCCACGCATATGGATACAGTGACATATGGGTCCAATATTTGTTGATGGCCATGAATGACCCTTACCATTTGATCTGATAGACCCTACTTTGGAATCAGATATCAAAAGACTTTCTTGATGGGACAATCCTAAGTCCTAACCCTTCCATCAGGTTTGCAGATGGACAGATAGGAAAGGAACATATCAAGATCCATATTCAGGATAATAAAGGCCAATGATTAGACGATTACACTAAATTACCAAAAAACAAATTTGAGCTATTGAACGGTTGAGATCATACATTGAGGACCCATAAAAGCATAGAAAATTAGAGTTATAAGTTATATTTTTTTTCACAAATTACTCAAAATCTATGAAGATTTAAGATAATCAGCTTTCGGGTATTAGTTTTGTTAGTTCAATAACCAAATTAAACGGTTTGGATTACAAATAGAAAAACTAAAAGTGGTTGATGGATTTGATCCCATTACTAGTCACGGAACCAAATGCAATCATTTGTTGAAGCATGTTTTGCACTATTTTGAAAGTGAAAGATGAGAAAGAGTTTCATATTTATTTAGATGTGAAAAATATACTTATTTACACTCTATTTTCACACCTCATTTACAAGCGAACATGAATGTATGAATCATTTATATAAGTAAATGACTGCAAATAAACGAGAAACAAAAGGTTGCAACCTTGGTATGTTCATGCAGAGCTTTTTTTAGTGAAAAATATATATAAAAAATGATTTTCAAGCGAATCTTTTTTTTTTTTTTTTTTAACCAAGAGTTGGGGCTCATTGCTGCATCTTTTGATGAAAGGCAGTGCCTGCATTTTATTTTTCCTTCATTATAATTTCTGTAACATTGTAACGTCAAATTCCAATTTCAGTTTATCCATCTGCCCTGATAGTTTTTTATCATCATTTGTTGAAAAGATGGAAAAGCATACCCACATTTTTGAGGACTTGGACACAATTGTTGAGGGCTTGGTGTAGCAGGGTCCATATGTCTTCCTGAAGAAATGTACATGTCTTGGGTGATTTTGATTCATTGCAAGTACTGTTGACATTTCTCTTAGCAATTATAAACGTATGAAAGCATGTTGGGTAATGAGTAAAAGATAGCATTCAAGAAAATACAAACCAAAGATTGAGACATGTGTCCAGGAGACTTGGATCATACCATTGTTCTTTCCTTAAATAAATAAATCTGATATCTACTGTTAACTCTTCCCCATCCTGACTGATTTCTGAGGCTTCCCCAGTCCTAGTTCAACTCCCACTACACTTACACATGATAACATGCAATAACATGTAAGGCTTCTGTTCCCATTTGGAGATGACAATGACAATCGAGCCATGTCACCAGACACATAGGCCACCACATTAAGCTTGAAGGGACTTTCCCATAATAACAATCATGCACCTTTTTTTCTGGAGTCCAATAGCAGCCTCCATACCAGATAAGATCAGCCATGAACCACTACATTGTTGTTAATAATTGGAACTCCATTATTTTGCGCATGCTAAGACAATTAGTACAGCGAATGTGACCCCCCGTCCCCCCCTCCCAACTGTCCATTGACAATGGAATGACAGTAGCTCAATAATATCCATCACAATCCCATCTTAACTAGCACCGAAAAGAATTGATACCTAACCATCAGTGACATTTACGCAGCCAAACTACCTCTTCCAATGCACTTGGTGAATTGTAATGCGAATTATACAAAACCTGCTTTATGTTTTTTCACTTGTGATCTATAATGCCCGGCAGGACACACCATAGACATAGAAGAGACACGGATTTAATGCATATAAGGTAAAGTATTAGATACGATGTGATATGATATATTGCCTGTTTTTAAATATCCATGCATCATAGCTTGTGATGTTCAACAACCATTGATGCAAGGACTCGAAGAACCATGGCCAATGAGAAGATTCAATTACCGTCGTGTAAACAGCTAGCAAAAGAAGGAAAGATCAAAAATATTTTTTGAAGAATTCAGTTGGAGAAAAATTTTCCTACCTTGTGTATGTATCCCTTTTGAGTTTCGAAAGTGCAGGTATTTCTTATATGAATTTTCTTGAATATTGTTTGGCAGCTGATCTTATATTTTTTCAGTGATTTAGAATTATATAATGATAGAGACGACTTTAGAAAATGCTATTAATGAAGAGAAATAGAAAAAAAAGTGTTTTAAAAAAAATTACTTGACTTAACTAGGTTTTGGGCCGTACGTAACAGTGCCATTTTTAAAATAGTATAGCAGCTTCAATTGTTATGGCTGATAATGTGATTACTACGCTATATAGTGGTGGCTATTTTGAACCATAATTTGATCCAAAGGTTATATAAAATATCAGTGGATACCTATGAAATTTTGAAATTTAGATTTTTTTTTAAATGATTCAAAGAAAGCTCTAATAAATAATTGATCCAATTCAATTACTCAATTAGTAGTAACCCTAGCTAGAGTCCACTTCTTAACCATAAACATTCATGCGCCTCTTTTTCAAGGCAGCCAGGAGACCAGCTACTTGATGTGTCGAAAGCAAGGAAAGAAGCAGTATTTATCTTAAGTGCCTTGGCTGCAAATTATGTAGTATATTAAGGCAGAAACAACGAAATTGGTTAAAAAATGAAAAGCTCTACTCTTCAGAATTCCATGGTTCTGGCAACGAAAGCGAAGCATCGCTTATTTAGCGAGTATATTAATAGAAGGGCTATGCATACAAGGAGTTTGTTCTGTGGCCTTCAAGCTAGGTACATGGAAAATGAATGGAACAAGCAAGAGAAGAGGATCAATCAAAAAATTCCCACTGGGTTGAGGCTGGGGGATCAAAGGTCTCCCACTTGGTAGTCACAACTGCAGGCTTTATTCTTGCATTTGAGATCTTGAGCAAATCCAACGTTTCGACACACTTCTGCACTCTCTTAGCCTGCAAAAATGGGCATCTGAAGCTTCAATTCTTTGGGTCCTCAAATTTTCTCAATAATCAATTGGCGTTATTGAACATCTAAAGTTTGAAGGAAAAATAAAAACTGAACCTAGAACCTAAGCAGTGACTGAATTACCAGAACACCATATTGAAAGGGAAGTTAAGCGACTGTAAATATGGTCCCATAGATGGGGGGAAAAGATCAGTTAGATAATAGATGACTGAATGCTAGGATCTTCCATTCCGGAACATTTTGTGGCATCCCCCACGCAATGTGGCAACCAGAAAGTGTTCTGGATCATAGAAACACAGGCCATCCTGTTTAGGATGAGCAGAAGAGGACTGCCCTCTTGCATTAGGAATCTATAATCCAAAGCCACACATCAAAACCCAAAGTTTAGACCGACTTTATCATGCAATCAAAGCATGTGTGACTACTGATCTTTAACCACAAACAGTAGCCTGTTTTTGGTAAATTAACAACATACAAATCCACAATATGCCCATTAATCAAACAGGTTGGTTCATCAGATGGGAGCAATAATGCAGCTTTGGGGGGATGGAATTGAATTATGTGCAGTAATTGGATGATAGAGGTGGTTTATTAATTTACACAGGCTACATCATTCCAGTTCTATAATTTCAACACAACTGTGAGAGAGAGAGAGAGAGAGAGAGAGAGAGAGAGATGCAAAGGCAAACCTGTAAAATTTTCTGTGCTGATACATCTCCTTCTGTAGAGATGCTGTCGAGCTTGATAGCTTGTCTCATGAGCATCTCAATCAATGTGGTGACCTGAACTTCTGGCACCTTACTACCATTAGAAATAGATTTCTCAATGGCAGAAACCTGCAGATAAAATCAATGAAGTTGTAACATCTCATTCAAATTTCTCTACTTGTAAGTGTTTTTTTTTTTTTCTTTTTTTTTGAATGGTCTCTACTTGTAAGTGTTCTAATGCAATTTTTCTTCCTAGGAATGCTAAAGAAAAGTAGTATTTCCTTCAATGCAAAAATTACAATCCATGTCATTCAATGGATGGGCTTAAATGTCTGAAATGCATAGAATTACAGACCAACATAATAATCCTCTAAAGGAATGACATACTCAATAAAAAGGAAACAAAATCTCACAGCCTTCAACGAAAAATACCACCATTCTAGCTTATTTTTAAAGACGAGAAATGGCATGGGTTCACTCACCTGATCTGCCAACTTGTCGACCTCCATCGAAATATCTGAGATGGCCCGATGAGCGCTCTGGATCTTTGCATTCCTTCGCATCTCAATGAATCTCTTCTCGCGGCTCGACGGGTCTTCAATCAAGACAATTTTTGAGCGGTCCTTCACACCAGACATGTCTAAATAATCTCCATTTTCTCGCTCTTTACCACGGAATAGGAGTCTTTGCTCGCCAGGTTGTAATCCAGTCTCCGCTATTAGGAGCTTCTTCAATTCACCTAACAAGAGAATAGAACTCCATGTATTCAAAACAAGATCAATCAAACCAATGCTACTCCATTTTTTTTTTTTCCTTTTTGGCCTGGGTCAACCCCATTCAGCCAATATCTGCCATTGGATTTTTCATGATAGAAATTCAGCAATTTGCAAACCATCAAAAAGTCTTCCCCTATATTCAAAGGTGGATACGGGATACAGCTCAGAACAATTGAAAATTCACCCATCCAAGTCAATGGCATGAAAATGTGAACAAATCCCCCCTCTCCCTGTTGTTACATTGAGACCATATCAAATGATCTGGCCTCAATACAATGCTGTGAACATGTGAACAAATTCCAAAAATATGGAATTGACAAAAACCTATCAACTACCCGGTATCAAATTTCAGAAAGATAGTGTATAATTGAAGACATTACAGCCATTTGAAAGTGATTTCTCAACTCAAAGTTTCATCATCATCATCATCAGAAGAGAATCCGGACTCTCTATCTTCAAATGGCAGCATTTAAACAGCACTTATTGCGTAAAAGAACCCTTCTTTTTTTTTACTTCTACAATCAGCAGATACACAAATCGATGTCACCAAACTAAAGCCTACGACTGTGGCCACTCATCCACAGCAATCCAGACCGTCCATATGGTGGGCCCCACATCCATGGCATATGATCAGCACTCGACTTCAACGGCCTGATCATTGTGAATTCCATCAACGGGATCCCAAGATCGACGGTCCAGATGCACCGTAGATGAATCAAAACCCGATTTTTTCAGCACAAACCAGAAGACGAGAGAGGAAAAAAAAAAAAAAAACGTTACACACTCGAAGAAGAAGAAGAAGAAGAAAAGAGAGATTACCAAATGTCGCCTGCGATTTGATGGAGATCTCGTAACGGAACGTGCCGTAAGCGACACGGAGCCTGAGATCCGGCACCGGAATATCGGATTTGGCGTCACGCTTCTGCACCAGCATCCCTCCCGGCCGCATCTCCCACTCAATCTTCTCGTCCGACGCCGCCGAGCTCTCGCTCTCGCCGCTGCTGAATCTCGACCTCCTCATCGTCGGATATCCGGCCGAAATTCCGGCCGTAGAAGATGATATATCCGATTTTTCCCGGTAGCGGGAAAACAAAAATCTTGAAATGGTTTCGGTTGCCGACACCTTCTCCTCCTCCTTGTGTTTCTCTCTCTAGGGTTTGCGTTTTATATACGACCGAAAGATACTGTAAGATATTCGGATCGTTTGTCGAATGGTATATTGACACGTGGCATTGTAAGGGTTTTTGGTTGACAGCTAAGCGTCGGTTGCCGACAGTCTACGAGAAGAATCCGAGGGAGAGAAGGTCCACTGTCAGCTCATAGGGACACGTGGAGTACTGTGACTGGTTGTGGAGTGACTGATACGATGACGTGGATTTGTATGGTGGGACTTCACTAGCAGGGTGGTTTTGGGGATTTGAGAAATTACGAAAGTGCCCCGATAGAACACTTTGACTTTAGAAATTAGAATGCATTTTTACCTTTGAGGACAGAATGGTACACCTCAGGAGTATGGAAGTGGTTTGGTCCTTTTTTATGGAGATTGGATGATGGTGTACTGTTTGAATAGAATATGTGTGTGTGTTAATAGCCCTTGATAAGGCAGGACAATTAAATTGAGTGATTAGATTTGTTTAGTATGGAAAAGGAAATAACTAATGATGCTTTTTAGATGATGGCTTGAGGTCCACCTCGATGTACGTCAATTATAAGAGAAGGATAACGTGGGATGTAGCACTAGTTAAAGTGGGTGACGCTACAAAACTCTTCAGGCGTCTTTCACAATAAAAACACCCCTCTTTTTACCAATGAAAGTGTGACACGTGTCATCACTGGTACAGTTATGCATTCTCACTCCTAAATATTATCCTAAAACTGTGGATATTTTATAGATTCTCTTAAATCATTGGCTAATAAATAGGGACAGAAACTCCCCTTTTGAGATAGGGGAGTTTTTAAAAATTTCCCCTAGTGGTTAAATGCATATATATTTTTTAGAAATCTAAATTTATAACTTGTTTCGGTGCATCCTATATACGACACTCATGTCGAGTTGTTGTGAAATATATTTTTAACTATAGGATTATGTTCTTTGTTTTCAAGCCGTAGAAAAGTTCATCATAACCTTAATAAGGATACCGTTATTTCAAGTAATTGGATATTTAGAATTATATTTTTTACGATTGAAAATAAATATTTACAAATAACCATCAAATAGCAATGTTATTTCCTTTTTCATTTTTCATGCAATGGATAGGAGCTCTACTCATGATGTCAGTACACGTACGGAAGCAAATCGAGGGAAGGCATTGGTTTTTTTCGCTTTTTAAATACAGCTTGCTTCCAAAGACCCAGAAGTCTTTGTATTTTAATCTTTCCTGTTTCTTGACTGGAGAAGTTGATGGTAATTGTCTCCTTTTTCTCATCTGCTATTTGCACGTGGTGCACATGCATATGTCCCCTCCTTAGCCAAGCTCACAACTGGTTCTCCCAAAGCTAAATATACCATCATTTGAGGACTTATTCTCTAGTCTAGGTTAAAAACAAAGTGCACACTTCGGTTAAGACTTCTAGGCCTAGCCCTTTATTCTTCATGTTCATTCCCAACTCCCTCTCCTCTCCTCTCCTCTTATGATATTTCCATGCTATTTGACCCCCAACAAACTAATCCACCACTGCATGGATGATAGTGTATGCATGACCCCTCAACACATTATGTGCACCAAGTAGATTGAGGGGTCAAGGTGTCTCAAACAAACACTTTGAAAGCAAACACATGCCTTATGCCTGTCATGATCCCATAATTATATGAAGAAACTATTCGTAAATAATGAGCTCATTCAACATTGCTAGTCATCTAGTTAAAGATAATAAAAGTGGATGCTAAATTTAGAAGACTGCGCACTTCATCAATACTGCCATCGACCAAGTTGGCTAGCAGCATCGATTGAGTTTTCTTTTTTCCCCATATTGATAGGTTATTGATCAAAGTCTAACTATAATTGATTAGTGGATGCTCATTGAACATTGTTAAGTTATAAGGTCAACTCAAATATATATATATATATATATATATATATATATATATGGAGTTCATCTTCTAATTCTGATTGGAATTGCTTAAATTATTCTACTACAGTATTTCTCCACAATAGATTTGAGTTCTCCAATGAGGAAACTGCAGTCAACCATTAGATCGAAGAAAGGTTAG
Source organism: Umbellularia californica (assembly GCA_028538565.1). Taxonomy (NCBI): domain Eukaryota; kingdom Viridiplantae; phylum Streptophyta; class Magnoliopsida; order Laurales; family Lauraceae; genus Umbellularia; species Umbellularia californica. The sequence continues at coordinate 6,950,017 of JAPQWN010000006.1, read as the reverse complement.
TAATGGGGTGCAATCGAAGAAAGTAATTTAGTTACATACAGCAACCAATTGGACATTATTATATGTTTATATGCCACATCTCCTTATGAAAATGATGGGCCCAATCCTTTATAAAGGGTAGTGAGGTCATATAATTTCTTTCATTGCGTCATTACTACCAAATGCATTATAATATGCAGCTCATTAACTTCATCTATGAGGACATCTTGTGCCCTGGCCTCGGTATAATAAAATATATCAGGGCATAATTGTGCGACGCATTTTCTGCCAACAGAAGAGAGAAAGTAATTCAATTTTTCTAGATTCCATTTTTTATTTGGGGTAATTATTCAACAACTTTTTCTCTAAGGCCTATAGTTTATACAGCTAAACATATTTTGATTAGAAGTCTCTAAATACGCCACATCATATATTTTCATGATTAATTTATAATTTCAATTATTTAGGCATAAAATTTTGAATTTTAAGATTTTAAACCTTTCATTCCCCTTCATTCATAGGGCAAGGTTCTCTCTCATTCAGAAGGCAAGGTTCTCCATCATTCGTTCCGTTGAGAGCTTGAAACAAAGCGAATCTAGCACGGGTCCATCTTCCCAGAGTGACACCGATCAAAGGTGGGCCACTGCATAGGATCTACTCTAGTTGTAGGTTCTGTTGTAGAACCTCGATCGAAGAGTTCTACTTGCATGAATCAAAGACAACGAAGGAAGAAGGAGACCTATTGAAGAGCAGAGAGGATCCAGGATCACTGCCTGTTTCGGTTCCTGTTTGCGCCTTGGTTCGTTCTAGAAGGAAGAGGGCTACTCCTCACTATGTGCCGAAGGAGGCTGGGACAGCATATTGCCAACCCTCTCTGTCGGGTGTTGCCACCTTGGTTCGGATTTCAGGATTCTGTCGTCGCTGGGGAAGAAGATTGAACCAGAGGTCAATTGATGTTGCCTTGCCGCGGGTGGAGAGGGCAGAGAATCTGGTTTGCGGCGATTGGATGTTAGTTCCTATTGAATAGAAACAGAGATATCTCCGTTTTGTATTCTGAAGACAGAGATATCTCCGTTTTGTAGAGAATGTGATTCTCTGGTCACAGAAGCAAGGCGTCATTGCCGGATCCGCGACTTGCCATTGTTAGAGAAGGCTGCATGTCTCATTGTAGCCGCCACTGCAATTTTTCGATAGTTGCCGGACACAGACAACGGTGTTGCGCCATCGCCAAAGAAACAAGGCAGCATGACTGTTATATCATTTTTAGAAAATCTATCTGAGTTTTTATAAAGTTTATCTGAGCTTTTGAAAAATCTATCTGATTTTTATGGCAAATTTATTTGCATTTTTTTAAATCTATTTATATTTTTTTAGTTTTATTTGCATCTTTTGAAATTTATTTACGTCTTTTCAAATTTATTTGCTTATTTTTAAACTTATTTGTGTTTTTTGAAATTTGTTTGCATTCTTTTGAAATTTTGATATGTTTTTTTTTTAATTTATCTAAAAATTTCATTAATGGGATTTTCATTAATTGTAGCCAATTAAATGGTAGTGAACTATAATTATTGGTATATCCCACTAATCATGGGATATGATTTATTTTTAAATAAAATGGTAACTTTGACATTTTAGGTTTTCAAATTTGGAAAAAGGAACTACCACACTATGAAAAAAGATTGTGGATCTAAGGCCAGAAAGTAAAATGTTTAAGGACGCATCGCCGAATGCCCATTTTTATTATTGGGTGCTTCACAAGAAAAAACAACTTTGTGACACTTTTTTTTTTTTTTTCAAATCTACAAAAACAAAAAAAAAAAACTTTTTGCAAAAAATATATATATACACAAAAAAGTAGAAGTTTGGGAACTATTGTTTCAACGTGTTCTTCCCAAACGTACCCACCCTAAGGGCATGTTTCTTTACCAAAATCTCAAGAATTTATATTTGGGGGAATTTCAAATTCTCCAAAAATTACCTCCTGAGGCGGAATTTCAAATCCCTCTTATTAATAGAGCATTTGAAACTCCAACAAAATATATAAGGAGTGGAATTCCAAAAATTCCATAAGAACTTTTAAAGCCTTTTAGGTGACTGAAATCTAAAATTCTTGTAAAAGCAGCATGACATTTCAAATGTACGAGAACAAGCCATCTCGTCATATAAAAAATGAAGACCAAAATCTCCAAATTCTTGTCATAAATTTTGAAAAAAAAAAAGCCCATCAAGGTCCCCCATCAACAATGTGGCCCAAACAAGCAAGCACTTAGAATTGGAGGATCATTGATCACTAGTGGGCCCCACATGCATGCTCCACTCGCTTTCCTCAACCGGAACGGGTCTCTTTCCCTCAACCGTTCCCATCTCCAAAACGCAAAGCAAAAGGGAAATATCAACTAATGACTGTTGCTAGACCGCCCTGCCACGTGTCATAATAAGATTGGCCCCAGCATCCAGTGAGTGCTGACATGGACCGAGTAGGAGATTGTGTATAGTGCGGTCCCATGATTGCCACGTTACGATCAGTTGGCGGGAAGCAATCAAAAGGCTCGTGTGAGCTGTCACTGACAGAGACGGATTTGTCGTCTATCAGCTTACCTTTTCCTTGAATGGTCGGTTTCTTGCGGGAGAGCGTTGGCCAATCACATGTTGCCACGTCATGTGGCTTAACAGATCAGCCAAGTTGCTGAGGCGTCGTCACCTCGTTGGTTGTTGGAGGATTAATGGACGAAGCCGTTGGAGAAGGTGGTGCGGTTCAGTCGAGGCGTTTCGCTTAAAACGACCACTCATTTTGTCAATCTTTTTGGCAACCGGATCAAATCTAGGATGGAACTATGGTGAATCCAGGCTAGATTCTTCCCTTTTTTTTTTTTTTTTTTTTAAATTCTGTTCTTGATTTGGATTGGAATTGACATTGAGCCTTTGTTTTGCATTTCGATTTGGCATCAAATCGAAAAGGATTTTTTTTTTTTACCTCAGCGAAGGGAACGGGACCTGAAAGAGAGTTTGCAAATTAACACACGGGAAAGTAGCATATTCAAGTGGAAATGAAGCATGTACAAGCCGGAAGAAAGCCCACATAAGTAGGAAAGGAGCATGCACAAACGGGAAGTGGTGACGTATGGTAACGCTTATCACTACTTGGGTAACGAGCCGTTCTTGATTTGATTCTAGTTTGGATTCAAAATAAGATGCATCGTGCATTAGTTTAATTAGAAAAATGAGCTTTAAAAATTATTTAAGATATATAAGTAGAACTACTAAATGGCATATCCTTAAAGCAAAGTAGGCGACTAGATATGAACATAGCTTAAACTATTTAAGCCTTTAAATCATATATATATATATATATATGTGTGTGTGTGTGTGTGTGTGTGTGGAGCCCGCTCTCCTAAGCTGCAGCTTAGCTTATCCTAAGTTGAAACGGGGTTGGTCTTATAAATCAAAGTCGATTATGCTATTTTTTGCATGATGATCGTCTCCAAAATCAAGCTAAATCCAATCAAAACTGCATTTTTCAGTTCCATCATCCAAAAAACAAATATACTCAACTTTAATTTGTGGGGACCAGCACTATTCCAGCTTAAAATAAGTTAAGTTGTAGCTTAGGAGAGCCTTGCTTTATATATATATATATATATTTATGATATATATATATTTATGAATGCAATGGTTTTAGATCTACACATTTAATCGAAACATATAAGGATTCAATTCTGAATTTAGATTTTGTCTGGATCTAAAAGTAGGTTTTATAGTTGGTTTATTTGGAACCGGAGACTTCTAATACTCGGATAATTGGACACCTACCCTAGTTTACATGCAGGGAAAGGGCTGCCTGACATTGTGTGAAAGCAGGAATCCCAAACTATTGCATTAGGAAGGTAGAATTACATATAATTGTGGGATTCAATTTGGGCTTAGGTGCAGCCCATTAGACACCCAAATAAGAATTATTGGATTTGGATTCAGGCAAATGTGAAAAAGATCTGCATCAGTTGACAGCTCCAGATAGTACAGAGCAGTGAAAGGATGGTCTCTGTCTAGCACATTCCTGGCCCACCAATATAAAAAGTAGGATGTACTGCTAGACCAATAAAATAGATGTGGGCCAATCTCAATAAAAGAGGGTCTACTTTTTTTTTTTTTCTAGGAGTTTCGAGTTAAGGAGCTGGGCCCCTCTCGAGAATGATCAACAGAAAAAAGTAGGGGTGAGTACTGATCGTTCTGTTCTTATAGCCCAGATAACTTCTGGGTGTGAGATTGTGAGTACAAGGCCACCAAGTATATCTGAAAGACAACTACCCTAAATTTCTAACAGAGTATGTGAAAGGCTTCTCCTCCAACCATTTTTATATATTAGAAATCGTGTGGCCCGCCTTCCATGGGACCTACATCAGGTTAAGCAATCGAGTAAATATCTATTGAATCTCTTGCCTAAAGTCTTTATCCATCGCCTTAGGAGAGTTTGGATTGGGATCGAACTCTTGTTAGACAATTTTAGAGTGGTTTCTAACTCGTTCATCACATTCTCCCTGGTAAGTGAGGTGGGATTCGCATGACTCTCGAAATTGGTTATTTAAAGAAATTGAGAGCCAAACTATACCTCATGGGGCCCCATTTAGATTCAAGTTTATCAACGGGAGGAGGTCAGATGGAAAAGTCTCTTCATTGACAAGGGGACCACCAAAAAAAAAAAAACTTACCGGATTATCCTAGCCCTAAATTTAACGGCCTTAAAATTTAATGACACCTTAATCGTGGATTTTATCGAGATTCAATCCAACATTGAGTGTGAAATCATTCTTAAAGACAGTGGATTCCCACCACGTTGATATGTAATTTCCATGTTTATTTTTCACTTGAACCTTTAAGAATTCAGGTAGCCAACTCCAATGCGATTAGGAAAGAGACCTTCTTCAATTATCCATGTGAGCTACAGTCCAGTGGTCTGATACATGATCCACAGGTGCCTCTTGTGTTTGATGATTGAAATTGTTCATTCAGAATAATGTTCAGATAAGACCAATCATGCAAAAAAAAAAAAAAGCCCATGGTGGGATCAGCACCTAAAAATGTTTACAAAAACACCAGGCCTGTCCTGTCCCCTTTGTGGTCTCACACTTTTTGTTTCAATTAACGGCATGACAAGGGGACCCCAAAGCATGGGCGGCGCTACATTGATCCCAGTGGGGTCAATTGACCCCACTGAGATCTGAGAAAATGTTAAAAAAAAAAGGTCTTTCATGAATTGAAGTTAAGGGAAGTTTTTGACCCCACTCAATGCTTAAGTTTATGGACCATCTGTCTACCAAAACGAAAAAATATAATGGGCCCAACTTTTATTTTTTTTTTAAAAATCCCCTTTTTAGACATTCTGTCAGTAACTCTTCATTTACCCTAACTTAACCTCTAAATACATTTCTTGTTTAGACAATTATGTTTACTTTTATCTGAGAATTCAATGATATCTTTGTCGGAAATAGATTATTTGATAATTTTATATTATATTTATCGAATTATCGAAATTAGATGACAGATGTTGATAAAGGAAAAAATAAATTTAATCGATTTGTGGGAAATAAGTCTTCTATTGATCCCACTAACTCAAATTCCTAGAGCCGCCACTGCCCCAAAGGGATGAAAAATCTAGCAATACTGAATACATGGAGCTTCAATTATTTTAATAAAAAAACTAGCAGGAGCAGAAGCTTGTACTGATGCTAAGATGGACATTGAAGAAGGGAAACAGTTTCTACTACAAGAAAACTCCATGTCATGTCGTTTACCTTCTGTTCCAAAGAAGCATAATATTCACATAAAACTTCAATGGATTGGGTCTCAGCTTAACTTTCAGCCCCATTGGCTGGATTCATACAGCCCCATTGGCTGGATTCATACATCTCCCAGATCCTATGGTAATAATCAAGAAAGTGCTGCTTTTTAACAACTTAAGAACTAAACCCCTGACTTAAATCATATAGGCAATAATATTCTTTATCATCTTTATTTTTCCATATTAACCTCTTCCTTAGAATTGAAAATCACCTAAGTTTTTATGATATTATGATATATTAAGCCGGAAGATTTCGAATCTAATTTTGACAGGCAGTTACTTTCGGTTTCCACAACGGCTAATAAGTTATTTTCGATTTCTATAACTGCTAACATACTCTTCATCCACTTTCCACTAATATACTTCCCTACTTATGGACTCCCATCTTCTCCCTTTTTAATATAGATAGAATCCTATCATTTCATGCATAACCGTGATTAGCACGGGTTTTTGAGCCAGTAAGTAATTACATTATAAGAGTTATTTACCAACCAACACAACACTCAATGTCACAGTGATGGAAATAAAGAAATAAATAAGGCTAAGGTTGATGAAAGTTACATATCAACTTCATTAGAATCACCGTACTCTTTATTCAAAATAAACCCAATATTCGAATCAGGATCCCAAACAAGAAGCAAACATGCCCATCAGATCACGAAAGACAGATTTCTAGAGTATCAATGAGAAGCCTAATCTGATTTTAACAACTTTTTTTTTTATCTGAAAAGACACTCGAAAAGGAAAGAAGGAAGAAGATTTCATAGAAAACTTCAAACCCCATCAAAATCCACACAGAAGGTTTCATCTGAAGATGGGAGACCCAAAAACCCAAACAAACAGCAAAGCATTAAAAATCCATTAAATAATCCAAACTCAAATATCACAAAAGAATCCACCATTCCCCAAAATAACAAAAACCCACCTCCAAATCAAAGTTCCAGCAATCTTGCTGATGTTTTGGACCTAAAAGCACTCATCTTTTGTGTGTGTGCGCGTGTGAGGGGGGGTTGGGGGGAAGAGAGAAGATGAGCACAAAATGTTAGCATACCCGGAAAAAAAAAAAAAAGAAAAAAGAAAAAAAAAAAAGGGAAACAAAAATCCCCAACAGCAAGGGAAAAAAGGGCTGTTGGGTGGATTTATTTTCCGTGGATTTCTACTGCACCAAATGATGGAAACGAAATCAGTTTTCCACGGAGAAACAGCAATTTTTCCATGGAAAACAGTTACAAAAACATGCCCAAAGGAAATCAAGGGGAATCCAATGTTGGTCAGTCATTAAAGAGAGCCCTTGCATCTTAGGAAGCAAGTTTCTTAAGTTGTTGAGACCATGGATAGAAGTTGGCATTGAGATTTCAATGTACACATCAGATGAACTAATGAAACACGCAGTGTTAGGAATTCCAATTTTCTGTCTACACTTTACATAAAGAATCTAGAAATAAATATAACTTTATATTTTTAGAAGACTTGGAGAAACTCAGTGTTGCGAATCAGGATTTACGTTCAGCTAAATGCTGCTCTGGGTTGCAACCTTTTGGTTTTCAGGGTCATTCCCAGCTTTTACCTGGTCAATGCAGAACAGAGAAAATTAGGAAATTGTTTAACGTATGGAACAGACAATATTGAATCTGCATTTGTTATCATTCAAAATAAGAGAATGAACTGGCTCTGTTTATTAAAATCCACCTAAATAGTTTTTCTTACCCATGAATACAGATGCAGGGATTCATTTAAATTCACCCTTAACCAACAGAGGTTTTGGTTCCACTGGATACATGCAAGGAGAATAGAAGCACCACTAAAATAAACACCAAAAGACATTTGAAAAATTGTGGAAGTGACCAAGAAAAGACAAAATAACTGTTCATATGCTTTATACTTGCTTCATCAAAATTCAAAGGCCAGCTTTTGGGTTTCCAGACCCTGCAGCAGGAACTCCCAGGCCAGTTCCATCCTCTGATGCAATTTCTCCAGTTTCTTGTCTACCAAACTCTGCAGAAGCAATTTGGCTGCCTTCGACCTCACGTACAAGGTCGTCAATCTTGCGGAACTGATACGGCCATCTTGAATTATATAGAAATTGTCGAAGGTCAAATCTGTTATCCTCAGGAGAATAACTCTGCGGAAACCAAAGGAGTTAGATTTAGGTGAGTATATATGTACATATGTTACAAGAGATTGATTTTTTCAGTAATTTTCATATAAATTTAGATGCCAAGACTTAATGCCACCAAAAACCATTTGTATCAGAGAAAAATCAATTAATTGGTCCAGGCACCTGATGCATCAGTACATGCCCTGATGCAGCTTTTCCTAATAATGGACAAAGGTGCATAATTTAGTAAAACAGAACATGGAACAGGTGGCTTGATCTTGGATGCGGATTTACCAAAATCTTCCAGATTGGAAGATTCTAAACCTCAGCCAACAAGAAAATACAGAAGAGATAAAGCAAATAATTGAATGGATAAGAAGATGAATTACCTGAGTTGGAAAATGTTCGTAAGCATCATTCCTAATAAGGTTCAAACCTTGAAAATCAAACAATGGGCCCCATTTGTGCAAAATGGATACGTCGGGTCATTGTATGCATCCTGATGGATCAGGCTTGTATACATGCACTTTCAGTAGAAGAAATATACAAATTCTTAGTCCTAAGTTAGGCCAGCATTTCTAATAAGTAGGTCCACTTTTAAGAGATCCAAACAGTTAACAGGGGTGTGAAAAGAGAGCAATTGAGAAACTTTGAAGGCAAGGGTCCATCTTGCGTGTCACAGCATAGAGTTAACAAGGACCAAATCGTCCTTGATTTAGTCAAGGTTGAAAGCCAAAGGGGTCCAAGGAGTGTCTGCAGCTGATTTCTGCAGAGACTGGTCGGTGTCAGTCAATAGACAGGCGCTTCAATGAGGATGGTAGCTTCAAAGAAAGCCATTCCAGTATGAGAGTAATCAAAGCTGAAAATGGTGCAATTATTCTTGTTTTATTTCAGCCAACAATTTCTGGAGATTCTAAAAGGGAGGAACAGTGAATACTGGCTATTAAGGGCTAATGAATCAATATTACTCAATCCTGTATTGTGGAGAGCAACTCAAGGAATACCATCTGATGGGCTAGCAGGGAAGTGAAGGCACCACCATGGTTTAACTATGTCCTAAATGGAATTAGAACCTCATAATATATCTACCTATCTAATTATCTATCTACCCATAACCCATCTATCAGCATATCAAAAAAAAAAAAAAAAAAAGGAAGAACTGCCCCCACATTAGAACCATGCAGTTTTACTAATTTTTTGGGCCACTTGGCCCACCTGTGATCAACTAAATGCCCCACCCCAAACAAAGACACACACGCTGCCCCTTGTGATTTGCCACGACTCCAAATTTGAGACCCATCCAACCAATACTGTTGGATTATAAAAAATAAAAATAAAAAAGCCTTTTTAGAACCGTTAAACTTGACGGATAGAGAGGGGTTATGATCATCTGATGGAGTTGATATTTTACACACCCTACGTCTCATTGAGATCTTTCCACATACCCCTCCCCAATGATTGGTATGGCCCCAGGTGGACCCACAGGCCACACCGCAACATCCTTATGTGCAACAGCTTTCACCTGACTGAAACTTATACATGTGCACATGCCACCTTAAATCCACTTTTTAGGGTGCGTTTGGTGCCAGCCGCGGAAGAGGAACCATGGATCCGGCTTTTCACCACTCCATTGAGGACATCCAGATCAGATCCTCTCTCTCACACAGAAATCAAGCCAGAAAGGAGGGATTCACCGGCCATTTCATCACTGCACCAAACACGTTGAGCAAGGCGCCGGATTTGTCGCTAGCCCTTTTCCGCTGAAAGCGGCGCTGCAGAAACGCCCCCTTAGTCTCCAATGCATACATTTTATGATGTTCCAAGGGAAATGAACATTGAAGCAGAAGAATTGGAATAGAGGGTCACAAGGGAGATGACTGTCGTGAATGGGGACTGTTTTTAGCTACAATTTAGATTCTTCTGTTGCTGCAATTGTCAAGCATGTCCATCTTCTTGGGCTGCAACACAGCCATTATTTTGTGTTTTAGCTTTTGTATTTGTCCTGATTTTGTTTAATTTTCTGGGAGCAATAAAAAATTTATATTTATAAAAAAAAAAAAAACTGCCATTATTTTCATTTTTCTAATAACATTATGTTAAAAGAATAAAGACTATAGAGATCCAAGCAGTACATGTGGTGAGGCATACTGTAGATGGGAATGGACAGAAAGGGACCTGGAAGGGACAACCTAGCCATCCAACATTTGTAAATGGATAGATAAGAACATACAGCAAGAAGTTCATACACATAATAGCGCAAAAGGAAAATCCACTGATTCCTAGCTGAGCTGGGATGTCACAAGGAGATGAAGTCCATCACCAGTCCACAGTGTGACCACCAGATGGACAATCTGTATCAATGCAACATCAAGCCAATTCGTACAAAATGATGACCAGAATATTATTTCTGTTTATTTGAGTCAATCATTGCCCGATATGTCCATTCATTAAAACTATATTTGCAAATGACAGCAAGGACGGAACTGGGAGATGAAAAATACCTCAGCATGATAGGAAGGTGTCAAGACAGTCATCTTATGTCGATTGATGGAATAGTACTTGAAGAAGTATTTCACCTTGGCTGCTACATCTGATGGACTTAACCTTCCAGACCACCTGTAGCAAAGATTCTATAACAAGAGAAAAGAAGTGATTTTCAATCACTACCCTGTTACATAGCAAACTGCAGTCTGAGAAAAGTTCAACAGTTTAGGATCACAATGAGCAGGATTTGGTCAGCCTGAACCAGACCAGTTTATTTATTTGGCCAAAATTTTAGGCCCAGGCTTAACCAGTTTGTTCATCAGCCCTCAAATTCAGGAGCTGATGTACATATCATTGGGTAGATTCGGGTCAACCAGGGATTTTATCATTCATAACTCTATATAAAGGTATAAACACTAAACGGTGTTTGTATCTGATGTTAGAATAGCTGCATAATAGCATTTGCTTTTTGAAATGTTGAGGTGACAAAGCAATTCTTTTCTTTATTTTTCCATTGCAAGTGAAGCTACCACCCAAACCAAGTCTAATGATGTCTGTAGATGAAATGATTCAAAAATATAGTAGAGACTCTGACTATTCAAACTTGTGACTGTATGACCAACCTGAAACATTGACACGGGACCACAGCGGAAAATCTTACGCAACCTTCCATAGACAGATAGCTCCTCATATGTCATGCCCATATCCACTTCGTCCAACTTAAAAAGAGAACATATGTCAGGCCATGTAACGTTTAAAAGTCTTCAGATAACTTTTTTTAAAAATAAAAAATAACATGTATCAAGGATTGATGATGGCGATGATAACAATGATGGCATTGAAAAAATAAAATCCATCAAGCATTTTTATGTAAGAATGTTTATTGCCAAAAGAGACTAAGTGAGAAACACAGAATGATGATAATTATAGCTCTGAAGAAATAAAATTCATCAAAGCATTTTTACATATAATGTTTATTGCCAAAAGAGTCTCAGTGAGAAGTAGAGAACAAGTCAAAATGAGAAGAAATAGGCCGTAGATGTATATTCAGAATCTAGGCAGCATCAATAATCATCAGAACAAAGTCACAGGAGCTTAAATTCATGCAACATCCAACTGAAATCTACATGCGATTCTGGGGGTTTGATCACTTGAACTACTTCAGATACAATATTTGAGACATTTAACAATAGCAACACTATTTGAAGTGCATTTTTGGAGTAATACCTGACTGTAATCAGAACGTATGGGCTCCAGTTCAGCAGTTGGAGGAGCTGCTTCAACATCTGCTAAAGATGAATATTCAAGATTGACAGCAGCCCAACGTAGGAATGCCCGAAGATCTTGTTTACTAATACTCCCAATTGGATTTATATCTGCTGAGCTGCAATCATACTGCTCCAAAGAGGATACAAATGCATTATTATCATGACAGTTTAATACTAATCAGTGACAATTCAATAGTCCATGGACTAGTAATCTACAGGTTTCCATTAATTTACAGTGAGAAACTCACATGTTATGGAGAGTTACCGTTGCTTCAAGAAAGTGTCATCACATTCGACAAATGGTAGTGTGCAGGCAATTTGTTTGTGGACTACCAACTTTATTCATAATTTGATTACTAAAAAAGAACATCTATCCAACTAGAAACCACAAGAGTAATGTCCACGCAACAATGCATATTACAAAAAAGGTATCAAGAAACATGCCAAGCTATCTCAACCCAGCTGAGTTAAAAGTAGCTGACTGAGAGACACTGATGTTCCAATTTTTTATGAGTATTCTATAAGCATTTTGAAGTCAAACTGTATTATGTTCACGAGTAAGCTTGAATCAACCCATACTCAGACTTACTGTGTTTATGAGTAAGCTTGAATCAACCCATACTCAGACTTATTGTGTCTATGAGTAAGCTTGAATCAACCCATACTCAAGCTCAGTGAATCATAAATTTGAATTTGAATCAACCCATACTCAAGCTCAGTGAATCATAAATTTGAATCAACCTACACTCTAGCTAAGTGGTTCTTGATTGAAGTGCCATGTTCTCAAGTTCCCTATTCAATAAGGAAACAAGTAGGCACTATGAAATACAATACACGAGAGATGCTATTTTTTTTTTTTACCTTGGTTAAATAACCTCGCAATCCTTCATCAACATTAGAGCTCCCTAACACAAGAAAGAATCCAGACTTATTTTGGACCCAGGGCATAAGTGATGCTAACATAAATGCTAGCACCATTCGAACTCGAGCTTGAATGTTTTGTAACCCCAGGTTCTCAGTATTTGATCCACCGTCAACCTGTACAAGAAAGAAAATAATTGAGGTGCCATGCAACTTTGAATAGATGTTGCAATGCATTTCTTGTGGCATGAAAATTTAGAGTCCTTTGCAGCAGCAGGAAAGGTGCAGTTCTCAATGCCTCCCTATTACAAACATAGAGCCCCTTGTTTAATGATCCAGATGAGCTGCAGATGGAAGATATCCCAAAAGTTCCCATTGAGGATTTCCAGTCAGGTAGATTTTGGGCAGTCTTTAGTCACAAAGGCGATATCACATAGGAACCTGGATCTCAAAACCATGAATGCTGCAGGTCAAGAATAATGAGGCATACTGAACTGTTGTTGCTTATCCAGATAAGTCATACCCAAAAGGAAATTGACCTTTGAAAAGTAGCAAAGCCATTACAATTAGTTTAATGCCAACAACATGTTTCAGTGAAAAAGAGATCAAAACAAATGTTGAAATTGGTATTAACATAGACCAGAAAATGTCATATCACCAAATTCAGTTTAAATAATAAAACAAATTTACCTTATAACGAGGCCGCTTCCCTGTAAGTGTTTGGAACAAGGACAGTAATGCAGATATGACAGAGTCTATTGGAACATCAAGGTGCCATGAACCAATCTCATTTGCCAGCACTTTCGCTCTTGATCTCGTCGCCTCAGAACTGCATAAGAGCCCAAAACTTCTTTTATTATCTATGCCCATTAAAGTTCGAACACAGGAAACAGAACCCGAAGACATATTGCTAAATTATAAATAATAAAAACAGTATTTCAAAGAAACTCAACAGTATTCCACAAACAGAACGTAGAAATAATAAATCGATTCTACTTTTAGTACCGCTCAATTCTATACAGTTCACAGCAGAGATGGACATTCCTTGGAGATGACGTGGCTCTATAAATTAAATTACCTTGAAGAACAAACTCTATGCACAAATGTCAGAGAAATTCAGAATAGAAAATTTTATCTTGAAGACTGCCCAATGCCCATTGACTCATCAAGAAATAGTTATTCATTATATGTCATAACTCATAAATAATGGTATGATCCTTGACCGGAAAGGGTGTCTTTGTCCATCCAGCAATAGCATGTGTAAACTACATCAGAAATCAGTGGGCCATATCATGTAACAGGCTTTGGCTTGATACCTCCTCATTAGTCAGATGATCCTAGCTATTGGAATAGTAGCTTGCTAATGAAAATATCACACATATTTCTAGCATTCAATGAGCACAGGATGAGATGGTTGGAATCTATTGGAGATTTCTGGAGAATAATTGCCCCTCCACCATAGGAGTCATCATATGAATGGTAGGAATAACTAAAAGGTAGACCTCATATGTACAGTTTCTAGGACTTTGCAAATGGTTTGACCAAATGACTTACATTTCCTATTCATAGAAGTAGAATATTTAGGATATAGTAGAAATGTAGCAAAAATAAATGGTTGTTATATCATCAATTCCTTAAGAAGGTATGATGAATACTTCTAAGTTCAGGTCGCTCACCTATTTTCAGTTCCCATATAGACGGTGTAAAATACGCGTTTGGCGAATTCTCTGCTGTCTGTTGGAAACTCACCATTTGTGTACTGACCAATGCGTATTGCATCAGCTTTGACTTGTTCATCTCCAATTTTTATTTCTGCAAATGTTAATTTTTCGTTAATTCTTTGAGATGAGATGATAATCAAGAAATCAAGTACAATGCGAAAGGATAAAACAAAAGAACTGCAGCAGAAGAGTGCATGCTTATACAAGCACCTTTAATGACAAGCTGGCACATGCAACCAACAATAGCTGCCACAGCAGAACTATCTGCTCCACCAGAAAGTGGAAGCAGAAATCCAGAAGCTCCACTTCTTCGTAAATAATCCCATAACCAACAACTGGGTCCAAATGCTATCTCCTCTTCAGGGGAGTGATACCTGATCTGCAATGAAGGACAATAAAAATAAATAGGTAAATACAGAAGGCTGCACAAAATAAACAAATTAGAATATTATATACTGCACTCTAAGATCACATTAAGCAAAAAGGGGCATATAATTAATTAAAGGGAAAATTTCAAAATGAGACCCTGAGTTTCTAAGACATTTCAAAACAGGACAAAATAAAAACTACATTTCAAAGAGGGCCTTAAGTTTTCCAATCTCCTTTCAAATCAGGACAAGCAGCCAAAATGCACTACCGTCCAGCCATTTTCCCTCTCTTTTCTTCAGAATCCCGAAACTGCCCTTATGTAACTAGTAAAAAAACAAAGGATGTATTCGATCCTTCTCTCCAACATCTCTTTCCAGTCTCCTTCCTTCTTCCACACCTTGGAGGTGGTGATGAGATCAATGGCTTGGCTGGGTGAGATGAGTTGTATTCTGCAGGTTGGTTTTGTGCTCATTTGAGGTTGGTTGCAGGCTATTGGACTCGTGGTGAAGAGAAATGAGGGTCATAAGTTGCATGGTGATTGCTATTGAAGATGGATCTTGACAAGGAAGGGGCTGGCTGAGAGATTGAGGAAGAGTTGAATGGGATGTGCAAGTTTTGGGTTTGTGTGTGAGACAGGACTTGGCTAGAATGAGTGGGAGATGCATTTTGGTGAAGGTTGGTCAGTTGGTCAATGGGCTTGGATAGAGACTGAGATGTGAAGAACTGGAGGTGAAGTGGAGATCAGATGAGAATGGGTTCATTTGGGCTCTGAGAGGTTGTGATGGAGAAGAAAGAAAGACGAATGGGAAGATGATTATGGATTTTGTTTGGGTTGGAGGTTTTTTGTTTGAATGGATAGGGAGATATAGATGTAGTGGTGAAGTAGGGAAGAAACAGAGAGATGGCGGCTGTTGTAACAGTGAGGACTTGGTTGTTGAAAAGTGGTGGTGTTTTGTGAAAGCAGGAAGTGAGATTAAGCGGACTAGAGTTTTTGTGAGTTGGATGCTGGTTGTGCAGGTTCGAAAGCAGTGTGGGTTCTGTTTGCATGAGGAAGATGGAGTGCAGAGGTTAGCTCTGGAGTGATGGGAAGAAGATGGTAAATGATGATGGACAATGGGTGCTAGTGCAGTGTCTAGTCTCAAATGTTGTGGGCTAGTTGCAGTGGACTGAGAAGGCTGGGTAAGGAGTGTTTGGTTGGCAAGGAAGGAAATGATGGGGAAGGAGAGGCGGGTTGGTGGTAAAGGTTGTTAGCCACTCATCTCAGTCACGATTGAACAATGGGGGTTGTTTGGCTGTGTTAGGGGTTTGGTCTATGGGAAGATGGGACAAGAGATGGGATCAAGAAATGATGGGTGGTCATGAGTTGGAGAGGTTCGGGTTCTGATGTTGGAGTGGGTTTGTTTGGATTGTAGCAGTGGTGAAGAAAGATGGGGTTCGGTTGGAATAGGTTCGTGCAGGTATGTGTTGTGGTGTGAATGGATGAGATCGATGGGAGGGGTGGACAAGATGAGTGCCGGCCGTGGATGATGATGAAGATGATGATGAAAAGAACAATAGGTGGAAGTGGGGTTGGTGAGCTGAGAGGTGGAGTTAGGAAAGAAGGAAAGTGAAAGAGGGGGGTGTTGCAGAGGTTGGTAGGGACCGTGTGATGGTGGAGCTGATGTGGGGGTGAACAGATTGGTGAGATTTGTATGTATGCAGGTGAGTTTGGTGAGAGGCTCGGGTTCGGTGGTGAGTTGCAAAAGTGATAAAGGGAACAAGATGGTGAGGACGGTTGTTTAGTTTGGGATATTTGGAATGGAGAACAGAGATGATGCAGGGTATCAGCAGGTTGTGTGAGAGATGTAAGAGATGAAAGGACAAAGGTGAGATTGTGATGATAGACTGATAGTTGCAACGAAAAGACCCGAGAGCATTTTTGGAACTTTTGAAGAAAAAAAAGAGAAAAGTGGCCGGAAGTTCATGTATTTGACCGGCTGTCCTATTTTGAAAGAAGATTGAAAAACTTAAGGTCCATTTTGAAATGTCTTTTTATTTTGTCCTGATTTGAAAAGTATCAGAAACTAAAGCCCCATTTTGAAATTTTCCCTTAATTAAACTCATTAAGCCATCCTCAGATAGATGGGAAACAGCTATGGCGATAATGATGATGAAAATGCCAATGAAGTAGAATAGGCTATGCAACTATATGTTGCGCAATTGCAAGAAAACTTTTTTTTTCTTTGGAAAATGGTGTGGATATGGCCAATTGTTCTGGTGGGAACCATGCCCCAGTATCCCCCTGTTTGATGATTCTCACTATCTGGTTGGTGGTTAGCAATGCAAATAGATAATAACAGATAGTTGTCCACATTCCTTGGGGGCAAAGTATGATGGCACAATCATCTAAGCCAAGGAAAACTTTAAGGGCAGCTCCCTACATTTACTCATCGATTCTAACCATGTGGTTGGTGGCTTGCATTTAGCAATGCAAATAGATAATAACAGATGGGCGTCCACAACAAATGAGGGCAAAATTGGATGGCACAATCATCTAAGGAGAAGTTTGAGGGTATCTCCCTTGACTCATCCAACAGTAGGGCACATCTTATCAATGATTTGAAACACCAAGAAGATGGATGGATCTACATGCAAAAGTCCTCATCGGTTAACAAATGGTGCAATAGGCATTTACATGCAGATGGACATAAAATCTTCACGATCAACAACCAAGTTCTTCTTCTTCTTCATTTTTTTTTTTTTTTTTGCTAGATGGGTGAGTGGTATCGTACTTTTGTGCAGACCTGTGTTCCCAGGGACCAATCCCCAAGCACCCGTGTGAGATGAGACACCCTTAACCACTGGGGTGTCTTGTGTTTCATCAACCAAGTTCATCTAGCAGCTCTTTTATTAATTAAATTTCCACAGAAAATTTTGAACCAACCTTAATTAGGCTAGATGGGAGAGTTTGGAGGTTAAAAGGTTGACAGAGCTTGTATGGCACTGTTACCGACGAAACACTTGATTTATAACTAGCTTGCTCTCCAAAGCTACTTACAGATCCTCTGTAACTAGCAACCTGCAATTCAGCAAAAAAATTTAGTGATAAACTGGAGAAAGAGAAGGGAATTATGAATCTTCTTCACGTCTCCTCCCAACTACATGCAGATATTATAATCACAAAAGATATGAATGCAGGTTGTCATAACTTTCTAGTTCGCCAAACTCATTTGCACTCACCATAATCCTTAGGAAAATCAGTTTTACATATGTATATGTTACATATGTGAAACACATCTAAAAGTGTTGGATGTACTCATTTACTCATATATTATCATTAATATGAGAACATTGTATAGCTCAAATCATGACTTGGAGGACCACAGAAGTGTAGAAAATTAGATCTATAGGTTGGAATCTTTTTGGATTTTTTCACAAATTACTCAAAATCTATGAAGATTTAAGATAATATTTCACACATATTTAGTGCGCGGCGTGCGCCACATTTTAAGAGAGGCAAATGTCTAGGCGGATGGTCTTGCCAAGGAAAGAGTATTTCATTCTACTCTCATTTTTTATGTATAGTTTCCTTTTTGTTTTTTTATTAGGTTTCTTGGAGGTTGTTTTTTGGGGCTTAGCTTCTTGTGGCTAAGTTCTTCTTTGGTGTGTTTTGCAGTTAAATAAAATTTTACCATAAAAAGGGCAGCACAATGCACGAGGCTCCCACCAATGCAGGGTTTGGGGAGGGTCATATGAATGCAGCCTTACCCCTGCAAGCAGAGAGACTGTTTCCGTGTTTCGAACCCATGATGCCCAAATTGCAATGGAGCAACCTTACCATTGCACCAAGGCCCTCCCTAAAATAGAATTAAAATTTTTCATTATTTAAAAAAAAAAAAAAAAAAAAAAGAAAATGGCATCATAATCACATTATATGGAACTCACTTTATTTCCACTAAAAAATAAATCTAAACGATCCATCTGTTAGCATTTTGACAATGATAAGTTTTAATCACACTTCTTATAACTAATTAAAGCAATAATCACAAGATGTACATTAAAGATTTTAACTCAATATCATTCTGAAAATAGGCTAAATCTTACTCAAATCTTTCCATTACTGCACACACTAAGGCTCGTTGGAAAGGCTACTGATCAATCCATCATAAGCACCAAATTCATGTCAGTCAAACATCTGTGAACACATGAACTTTGGATTTTTTTAAAGGGGGAAAAGTGCACTAGTAGTGCCACTTTTGCACAATGCAAGAGGACCATGAGTTCTTTGCAACCTCTATGCTATCATCATATATGGAGATCATTTAGCAGGAAAATAATACTAGTTTTCCCCAGCCATTCAATTGTGATTTATGGTGAAGGACACAAGTATTGATTTAGAACCATTCAGATTTCAGAAGGTAGGTCCAGCCATTAACAGTTTGTTGTAAGTCTTCTTTCCAGTAAAATTGACCATAAGTCCTTGCCATTTCAAAACTATCTAGAATGCATATATAATGTTCATTCTATGGGTGTATCAGCCCATTAATTAGATGGTTAGCAACATTTATAGAAGAAAGAGGACTCACTGCATAAGTCATGAATAAAACCAGTGAATTGGGGGAGTGGGGACCACTGCAGTGGCCCTCATGGGGGAAAGAAAGTTGGGTTTGGGTTTTTTTTCTTTCTTTCTTTTGTGTTGTTGGGGTGGCACAGGGTTGGGGTGGGGTTTTTTTTTTGGTTTTGGTGGGGGAGAGGAATCTTCTACTCAATGCCATTCAGAATAAGAAAAGGGGGCCAAATTTAACTTACAGCATCTAGGTCTATTTGAGCAGTCAAAACCTCAACATCTTTCAAAGAGAACTGGGATCCTTGAGCAACGACATCCCCATTTACAGCAACACAAGAGCATCCATCTGTACCAGGTAAAAGTTACACACATTAGGCACTGAAAAGTGTGTATTATGTGCAGTACTTTTAGAAGCATTTGAAGCTCATGAATTAAAGCTCACTGAGCCTCAAAGCTCACTTTGGGGCGAGGAGTCTCAAAAGGCCTAGAGCTCAATTTTGATGTGGCTCTCATTTGGAGTTTAGGTCCACATCATGAGGTTTATTTGGTGCATACACCCTAGATAAAGCATGCATTTCAGTCACACTTCTTATTATGGGCTTACCTCCCCCAACAAATAAAGGGGGAAAAAAGGAAAGGACAAGAACCCATAGCACAACCGGACGGTGCTAATTGTTGCAATTATGCAGTTGAGAGTTTGAATCATGTTTACCAACTAAAAAAAATAGAACTTTAAAGGTATTTTCTCTATCGACTGATTTTTATTTATATTTATACATTTTAATTTTACATAATTATTTATTTATTTAAAAACCACGCCAATGAAGCTTACGCCCCAACCATTGAGCTTACACCTCATTCCAAACAAAGAATAGACACTTCTAAATATATTCATCATGCTAGCAGTGATCCTTAGACTAAATTTAATGTTTCTTTCATGACAGATAGTAAATGTTGCAGGAAAAACTTATACAAGACAAATTAAGAATTAGAAAAAAAAAAGGAGGTAGTTTAATTGTGTGCATAAAAAGAACCAATGGCAGTTTTTTGTGGCTCTATAGCAGTATAGCCAAATAATGGGTATTAAGCAGATGAGACGTTCCATTGAGCTCTCTACCTGCCTGATATAAATTTAAGCTGCCAAATAAATTTAGATTGAGAATCCCTTTATTATTGCCATATATAACAAAATATAAGCAAAGCATTGTGTAATCCAATAAAGATGTGTGTCCATACATACTGCTAAAGCAGGAGTAGCAAACAAATGGATCCACAAGAACTTGTATAATAAAATGGGGATTGCATATACCTCACATAATGACAAAAATAACGAGTGTAGGATTAAAATGTTATTTTATAACATATATAAGTACGGGGTAATTAAGTTTCCATATTTTTTACTCTCCAGCATTGATGCTGTTTAGTTCAGCCTGATCTAATGCATACCACAACAGCACTAGGAGATGTGGAATCAAACAATTCCACAATCTCAACCCCCGCAAGCCTCAACCAAGTGGAATGAGGAAAGTGATCACAAATTCAAACCATAATGCAAAATACTTGAGTCGCTAATATCCACAAGCGCAACTCCCCCCAACACCACCAACCCAACCCCCACCCCCACCCCCCCCTCCCCCTCCTTAAAGAGGATCACATAACAAGAGAAATTACAACTAGGATATTCTCTTTCATTCAACTCATAGAGCTTATACAGACCATTACATAGAAGACTCCTTAATGAAAACCTATGGGAACTTAAAAGACTTCAACGACATGCACACGTTCTCCTAAATATATTAACATCTCAAATCTCCCATATGACTCTTTGACTTAATACACACATTAAATACTAATACATATGCTTCTAAATATTTTAATTGCCTGCCAGAGACCATGAACAACTAACTACACATGTAATGATTAATGATGCCTACTTCAACCATGAATAATTGCTACCAAAATATTGATGGTTGAGCTAGACATTATCAGGGTGATGTGGATGGCTCCTACAAGAGATGTAAAACTTTATTTTCAAGCCGGTCCAAACACTTGCTGGCCATGCTAATGGTGCAATCTTTTTTAATTAAATTTTCATCAAGCATTAAAGGCATACCAATAGACGTGGTCGACAAATAAGCAAATATTGAATATGTCATCCTATGTGACAAACATCTTAAACTCCTGTGCATGTTGTAAGCCTGGATTCCAACAGTCCAACCACAAGACATGGTGACAGTACTTAGCAAGAAAGATCCGTTCAAGATATTTTTCCGTAATATTCCAAGCAAAAGAATTGAGAGATTAAATTTAGAATGGATTAATATGCCTCCAAAGTCAAAAGGTTCGTATATTTTGGCGTCAATGGATGATCATCTGCTCAACAATGGTGGCTTGGAATTGCAGAGGACATTATGTGTAATACAGTTTTCTGCATTTTCCACTCCAACTTGTTGTAATCATGATTGTCTGATAGGGATTCATTCATACTAGAATAAATTTGGTGGCAAAAGTCGACCAGCACCATTATTGGGTTGCATATTTCTCAAGCCCACCCTATAGCGCTTTCCTACTTCCGCACTCCCCTATAGAGATAGCTGAAGAGCTAATCATGCCTTCCAAAAATTATTTTCCTTATTGCAGTTTGGGGTACATACACAAGCAGCCCCAAAATAATGAATGATTGTTAAACTTGGAAGAAACAAAATACCATAATAAAGGCGGCCACCATCGCACCCTTGGTGATTACTGTACATGTAAACACCTCCACAAATAATAGTGGAGCTCTTAATTACACCAAGACGAAGGTCAAGCTTTCTTAGTTGATGGTGACTTCCACTAGCATTCATGAACACTTCAACGCCACTCAATGCAAGCTCAATATGGGGAGCATCAGGGGTAAAAAGTTCTTCACAAATTTCTGCAGCAACAGCTCTACAAGTGACAAGAATACAAAAACGCCTAAAAAGAATTAGATCATGATACTACTACTGAAGATATACTAAGACTGACAATAAATAATACATTGACAACAGATTGCATTATTTTCATGGATAAGCATCATTAACACCTAGAACCATATAAGGACAAAACTCTAAGTCTCCAAAGTAATCTTCCAGTGCACCAGTTGTTAGCATAAGCTACAACAGTCAATTTATTGTATGATTCAAAATAAAAATGACCTGAATACACATCAAATGAATGTAAACAGGAGCCAAATAACAAGTCAAGGTCTGGGTTTTAAAAAATATTGAAGCTGATGCATATGATTGATGTGTGGAGACAAAAAAATATTCCCTCCCTCCCTCCCTCCCTCTCCGATTACTATGAAAAATTTATATTAAGGACAAGAGTCCAAACACAATACACAAGATACAAAGATAAAACTCGAAGGTATAGCAAGGATTGGATCCATATGAGGCCCATCATGTCAATTTTGGTAAGTGAAATGGGTGCATATGGACTCAAGGATTAGATCCATATGAGGCCCATCATGTCAATTTATCAACATTTTGGTAAGTGAAATGGGTGCACATGGACTCTTATCTGTAAAAATTTGGGCATCGGATATGACTCATAATCTGGACCTGCCATATAAAAGCTCGAAAGCTTGGATCGTGGTGAGAACTTTATTCCTTATTGCAATGTCATTCATAGCATTACAAATAAAGATATGACCATAGGAACCACACAATGGAAATGACTCCAAGAGACATGTAAGATATTGGTAAGGTGGTAAATAATGAAGAACAAAGAGAACAATTATTCATATCAAGCAAATGTTGTCAGCAGTAAATAGTTACAATTTGCTGGCAGTAAAATATTTATCCCTTCTTCAAATTACTGGAGACAAAATGTAGAGTATATCAGACAGGTATTCATGAATATAGCCATCTTGAAACTAATGCAACTAGGAAAGTTGGTTCTTACGTATCTAAAAACTGAATGTATCCATAACCAAAAGGCACAGATTTCTGTGATAAAGCCTCAGAGATGTTGTTGGGTAGCTGGAAGTCAACAAGCTGATCTTTATGCTTCCAAGCTGAAAACCATCGCAGTTCCCTGTAATTCCCATCATTTGCAAGGGACATCTTTGGGCGGATCATGAGTATCTTCCGGTTCATACAAAAAACTTGGCAGTTGTAGCGCACAGTTCCTTGAATAACTGGCATACCGATGCTGCATAATATGTCTTCAGTCCAATCACCTGACAAAATATCTTTCAGGCACTCCCATCTGCATGCAAAATAGCAGCAGATGATGGCAAGCAAATAGTCATCAAATCTATAGTTTAAACCATTTATCTTCTGACAGGGAAGAAGAAATTCAAAACCTTGAACTAGAAGTCCTCAAGGCCATCACCATTGATGAAAGCTCTAATAAAAGCTCTAACTAGTTCCAATAAAAGCTCTACTCCAAAGTAAAATACTAAGTGGTATCTTTAATCAAGTCAGTCAAGCACTGTTCTACATATCAAAGAATAAGAGAAGCACCAGGAATTTCTTGCCAACAAATGTAGTGCTTGTTAATTAGGAGTACTTCCATAGAAAACAATGTATCATTCCATTGAGTAAAATCCAATATGTATGACAACAATTAAGGATAACTGGTAAGAAAAATGAATCTTAATAAGAAATAAACTCCATCAATGATCTTATAGATCCTATCACAATCGAAGAGATTAGATTACCATTACTTTCCAACACGTCCAAATCTTACCAAACCACCCTTTCCTCAAACGCAAGGTGCTCTGGAGAAACAACTGCAGTAAAAAAATTGACACACGGACTCGGGAGGGCAACTCAAGTTGGAGTTGGAGATTCGAAGTTAGTTAGGTTTGAATGAGGAAAGGTCTGAAAAATATGAAGAAAATTGGTGAAGAGGAGGAAATCAGAAAGAAAGAGAAATAAAAGAAAGGAACTGGATGGTCGTCCAACCAAGGGTTCAGGTGTTGGGCAACCATCAGTATGTATTGATATTATTATGTTTATTTTTTCATGATTAAAAAAACCTTTAGTTTCATATAGTTACAAAACATTTTAAAAACCATTACTAGGCTTGCATCATATTTAACTTAAGAATTCAAACAATAATCTAAATGTTGTTGGCGCATGTTAGCTATTGCATGACAATAGTCGGCAAGCCTGGTGCTGTAGATGAAGTATAGATCAGAGATGCAGATGAAGTAGGACATTGATGTTGCAAATGAAGATGTGAAGTATAGATCAGAGATGCAGATGAAGTAGGACATTGATGTTGCAAATGAAGATGTGAAGTATAGATCAGAGATGCAGAAGAAGTAGGACATCAATGTTGCAAATGAAGATGTAGACATACGATCAGATTTAAAGATCCAATCCTGATTCCTGAGTGATCAGATTCAAAGATCCAATCCCAAAGAAGATTATCAAATTCAAAGATTTGATCCAACTGCAACAGGGTTAGATCCCATATCAGGAAAACAAATTATTTGGTCCCATTACAGAGGATCAGAAGCAAAGCGATCAATGATCATCATTGAATAGGTCCAAATACATATGGTCCAAAGGCAAATGAAGAGAGCCAAAGATCCAATCTAGAGATGAATGCTTGGATCTGGAGATCCAATCCAGATGTAGATGAACAATCCAAAATAGAGAATCCCAAAGGAACAAGTTGGTGATCCATGGTCCATGGCCAAACATGGACATCGGCAGAAGAATAAATTTGAAACCAAAGGCAGATAATCAGATTCTCACATAGAAGATCTAATCCAGACAAAACCTCAAGTCCTAAAGAAGAGATCTGATTCAAATGCACACGATCAATTCCGGAGAGTGAGTGGTTGATTTGACAAACAATGTCATGAGAATGACAAATATGCATGGCAGACGAGTGCTTTTGGTAAAACAAATAATTGAAGAGTTAGAGCAGATGTAGTGTTGCAATAAGAGCGGAATGGAAAAGTATTTAAACTGGCAAATAACAAGTGTGGAGAACCCTCAGTATAAATAGGTTTAATCAGTAGTTGTGAACTTGAAACACAAAACAAGGATCGATAAACACACTTGAACATGGCATATAAAAGCGACAAGTGATAAACATACCCAGTCACATGGAAGCAAGGTATGAGCAATGCTAAAAAAGTGGAGGAGATGAGCAGCACGTGAGACGTAGATCAACTGTGGATGGTTCAATGCAACCACGTAAATGGTCAGAATAAATCAGTAGAGCACAATGGCAACATCATTTGCTGAAACCATTTCCAGAGGTATATCAACCTGCCGTATGAAGGATTTTAACTATATGTCAATCAAGCTCTCAAGCAGATTTGGAGAGATATACCATTCGGCAATTAACAAGAGGATACAGCAACTCAACCAGATTAACCAATCGATAACTTCGGAAATGAGATCCCAGATTGGAAATAGCAAAAAAAAAAAACTTTGTCAATCACAGATTTTGATCCATCTCCCAATATATGGAGAGATCGTATAGATCTTTTCATTGCTTGGACAATGGAAGAGACAAAGAGATGACAAGTTTATGTTTGAGGCCCACGTTCTAGAGCAGAATTGTAAGTAGTTGGCTCATGATGACCAACAAAGATGGGGAACAACAGTGCTACTTGGCAGATCCACAGGGAATGAACAGATGAGCAACATGCAGCCGATGGACATTAGAGTCGGCATGTCTGGAGCAGGCTAGTGGGTGAAGAGGCCAGAGTCTTGCACCGTGGGTTTTTCCAACAGTTGCTAGATTCGGAGAGTGTCAGTGCCTTGGCCTGAGACAGCAACAACTCAAACGGGTGAAGACCAAACAGTCATTGGATTGAGTAGCAGGCAGCAACAGCGGCCAGATGTACAGAGGGAGAGTGATGAAGAATGTGTGTTAAATATAACAATGACTTGATGGTAACTCGCAACAACAACAACAACCGACCATGTTGACTTGCACATAAGTCCCAAAAAAAGGGAATCCAAATGATCTAGTCCACATGAATGAAAATATTTTATTAGTTATAGATCTCCGGCCAATTTTAGATTTTTGTATTGCAAAAAAAATAGAGGGGGAGTAGAGAACAGGTTTTCTCCCACCAAACAAAGTACCTGGCAACTACTATACTGTTGCAGCATATTGTACAACAACAGATGCAGATATAACTTACAAAGCTTTTTCCCCCTACAAGAGTCCCACACTTGTGCGGTTTGAGATTTCCAATCCCTGCTGTCTATGCAACAGGAATCCACCTTGCATTAAGGCTGAGATTAAAAATCACACAGCAGCCATGCGGGGCTCCAGTAAGACATAATCCCCCGTAACTTCTAAGACATGTATGTGCTCCAATACACAATAAATTATCTTTTTCACTTTAACTAGACCATGAAGGTAAAATTCATTTAAAAGAGAAAATAAAAAACCAGATGTTTTCATCGAAGAGATTGAGCGCTGGGCCAAAGGAATCCATCCTTAAAAAAATTGGATGGACTTCATTAACAATAAAAACACTAGCACAAAGTGTCAAGAAATAGTTGTGATTGTAGATTGATGGAGGTGAAAACTTAAGCAGCTGCTTATGGACAAAATGATACTTGACAATATAAGAATATATGATAACAACTTCAACCTTACTTGAACATACTAGTGATTTTAATGACAATTTATTCCAAAAAGCAAAAAGGAACAAAAAAAGGGTCAACCAATCCACCCACAGCCCAAAACACACAGGCACACATGAAAGAATAAAATAAAATGGCACCCAACAACCAATAACCCTCCGCTGACAAATCTCAGCAAAAATACCAAAACTTTCCCCACAATC
The DNA here is from genome assembly GCA_028538565.1 of Umbellularia californica. NCBI lineage: Eukaryota > Viridiplantae > Streptophyta > Magnoliopsida > Laurales > Lauraceae > Umbellularia > Umbellularia californica. Next base: position 6,923,057 of record JAPQWN010000006.1, on the reverse strand, counting down.
CAAGTATCAACACATACCTAGGGGACAAAAGAAAAAAGTTCCTTATATTAATAGCTCCCTTCTCCTTAAAAAAGTATGACATAACAATGTTTGGCTCAAAAGAATTGCAGAATTTGAAATCTGATAAAATTTTACTTTGTACCATTTCAACTTCAAGCATGAATTTGAACAGCAATCTTAACATTGAATAGAAAATAATATAAGGAACAGGTTGTTAATGTCTCAATTGACATAACCCCAACAGTCTAATGACTCCAAATATTGATCCCACAATATAATATGACGAGGGGAAAAAATAACAGCATCTTACGCATGAGTAACGGTATCCAGCTCTAAGAAATGGTCCTCACAACCATAGCCAGTAATCTCAAGTTCTGGCCCGAGCCTAATCGTGGCCCCAGCCGCTTTAGCCCTTGATATAGACTCCTTGATATTCTGCAAATTATTATCGAAATCCATAGCCCATTGATTAAGGTTGCAGGTTGCCACATTCAACAGCCTCATCTCGAAGTTTTATCTACACCAATTAACAGACATTCATTTCATCTCTATTAGGCATGAAAAACAATCATATGTTTCTTGGAATATTTAAAATAAGAATAAATCAAACACATCATAATACCAAGTATTTCCTAATCATCAAGATTCACACACTCCATGGAGCATTTAGGGATAGCAACATTAGATGAGAATTTAAGAGAGGCTCATTTGAGAGGATTTGAACATATGCCCAATGCAAGCCTTTTGATAAACCTTTTTTGGATGAATAAACTTTTTTTTTTGTCTTCATTTTGGTAATTTTGACCAAACAGGCTAAAATTCATTCAATTTGTCCAAACTGTACAAATCTTAGTTAATGCGTCAGTTTCCAGCTAAAACATGTTCTTCTATCTCTACTTTCTGACCAAAAAATAAAAAAACATCCACAGTGTTACATTAAGCTAGAAATGAAACACCAAAATGGGTCCGAAACGCAATTGACAACTATGATCCAATGACAGTTTCATTCATCAGAAATCACAATTACAACCACCAATCAATGCATTGGCTCAGATCCACAAGAAGATTCCCCATATATTTTTGTGCAAAAATCACTAGAGAGCCTTCAAAAGTCAAAACTTTGTGGCAACTATATTTGTTCTAGAGTGAAATCAAATGCCCAACCTGCTGAAGTGTTTCAGTCTAGAGTGAAACACGAATGGAGCCGAAACGCAGTTGACAGCTATGATCCAATCCCATTTTTGTTCATAGAAACACAATTACAACCACCAGTCCTGACTGATGCAGAAGCACAAGAAGATTCCCCATATAGTTTTGTTAAAAAAAAAAAAAAAAACACTAGAGAGCCTTCAAAAATCAAAACTTTATGACAATTATATTTGTTCTAGACCCAAATCCCCATCATAGATTACAATTCATAGTATTCTCAATCCATTGAGAAATCAGAAACCTTACTCTTCCAGAAACAATAAACAGACATTACAACTTAGAAAACCATATAAACACACAACTAGAAATTGAGATTGCAAAAGCATGAATAAAATGCAAAACCTAAAGAGAAAGAAAGGGAAGAGAATATACCGTCAGACAAGAAGATTGGAGCGAGAGGCAGAGAAGAGGCCTGGGTTTTTCAATGGGTTTTGGGGCCCACCAGCTGATCAACGGACCTGATTATTTCAAGTAACAAAACGAAAAAAACCCATAAGACGAGCATTTCAAAGGAGAAAAAGCTGCTGAAAGACTGGAAATCAAACTATAGCGTGGGAAACAAGGGGAAAGCTCGGGTTGGGTGGGGTTCAAAGTTCAAACCAAGTTCGACTAGACCCAACCCAACCCAAATTCCAACCCGACTCTTTATCGCTTAAAAATCCAATCTTTGTGGAAAAGCCCCGAAATTCACTGCAAAGAAACTCCAAATTTTGACAAATCTCACACACTGTAAATGTTCTGTTTAGAAAAAATCACGATTTTGCAAAATCTTGGGTGACCAGAGAAATCCAAAATTCGCACCATGGATTCCTGTGGGACACCCAAGCTGGGAAATCGCGTGTTTTGCATAGTAATGTAGCGAGAAATGAAGTAGAGAGAGAGGAAAAGAGGGAAAAGAAAGAAACTTGGGGAAAGAAAGATCACACCTTTGCAGAAGAAATGGAGATTGGAAATGTCAAATGAAACATACGATGCGAAAAAGACGACGCAGGAGTGGGGTGATTTATGAAAGGAAAATCCATGACGAGAGAGACAGTCATGTACGATATGCGTACTTGACACGCGGTAACACCGTCTAGACTGGATTTGCTGAAAACATGAGAGAGGAAATTTGTGTTCTTGTGGATTCTCGTCCAGCCAACTATACTCTCTTTTGGATTTTGGTGCTGAATTCCTCGATGTTTACCAGGACTGGAATTCATGGAAGTCTGTCGTAGAAAATTTTGAAATTCTCAAGCACGGTGGAATTATTGAATGGAAGCTTGTAGGGGGATTAAAATGTCAGCAATTAGAAATTTCATTTAATACTTTTTAGGTGGCTAAAATTATAGAATTCTCGTTTAAGACCTAAAATATGGCATTTGCAAGTAACTGAGGATATTAAAAAAGAAAAAAACAAAATGGCAAATTCTAATCATAAGTTTTAGTAAAGGAACAAACCCTAGTATTATGCTTTTGTAGGGGTTTAGGAATAGGAGGGCGGGATTTCACTCTCCCACAAAATCAAAAGGTTGTGATGTGTGAAATTCACTCTTATAAATAAGTCCTAAATTGCCAATCAAAGAGGTCATGGGAAGAAAGGTATTGTTTAGATTAGACGTGCATATGGGCGGTTTAGATTGGTTTAGAGGGGAAACCATCAACCAAAACGAACCGAACCACACACCGAACTGGAGTTGAAGCAGTTTAAATTTTCTGGTAAAAGACACTAACAAGATAGTCGTGCACGTACCTATTTCTCTACATAAAACCTGGACTCGACTACATTACTTCATCCATACCAATGAATTCAACATAAAATGAACTATTTTTCAACACTCTGAATTCCTCGATGTTTAGGGACTTTTAGAATTTATGGAACTCTGTGGTAGAAAATTCTGAAATTCTCAAGCACGGTGGAATTATTGAATGCTGGATTGTATGGGATTAAAATATCAGGAATTAGAAATTTCATTTAATACCTCTTAGTTAGCTAAAATTTTAGAATTCTCATTCAAGACTTTTTAGGTAGCTAAAATTTTAGAATTCTCATATGAAAAAAAATATGGCATTTGTAAGTAAATGGGTATATTAAAAAAAAAACACACACAAAATGGCAAATTCCAGTCATAAGTTTTAGTAAAGGAACAAACCCTAGTATTATGCTTTCATAGAGGTGTAGGACCCACAAAACCAAAAGGTTGTGATGTGTGAAATTCACTTTTATAAATAAATTGCCAATCAAAGAGGTCATGGAAGAAAGGGTATGGTTTAGATTAGAAATTAATCTTTGGTTAAATATCATTCCAAGAGACTATTCGGTAACTCAAATCTAAGTCTAACATGGGTTGTTAAGAATTATTTTTCTTCTTTTCTCTAAATAACATATAGACAGCTTATGAATCGTATATAAAAGAGATTTTGATAAGAAATAAATAAAGGAAGGGGTGGAAGTAGAAGAACCAGCAAATGCCAACTGCCAAGGCATATAAACATGGGGTGTAAAAAAAATGTTTGTTGGTGGAAGAGGTAAAGTGAACCTTTTTTATTTTAGAAATATGAGACACACATTGTGTCTCACCTCACATGGTTGCGCAGGGATCAATCATGGAGAGGCAAGTCTCTTCACATAAGTAGTGCACGACTCACTCATCTAGCTAAAAAAAAAAAAAAATCCTTTTTAGCCAAAAATAGAAAACAAAGACTTCAAGGATAATTGCACCTAAAGAGACAAAATGAAAAGACTAAAGGACTCTTCTATCTAAATAGCCGACGTTAAAACTTTAAATCTAATCAAAATGATAAATATGACTACATATTTTAACAAGTATTCATCATCATCATCATCAAAGTCTTATCTCAGCTATATTGGAGTTGTTTATATGAATTATATTTCTCTATTATAATATATTGTAAGTTAAATCTTCAACTTTTACAATCATTCTAGTCTATAAATTATCTCTAACACCTAAAGTAAACTCTTATTTTTGGAGCTTCCAAAGGGACCATAACTTTGATTTTGGGACGACAAATTTTAATGGTTCTAAAAGTATTTATTTTTTTTATTATGCAGATTAGTTATCCATAAAAAAAAAATTGCTTTTTGCAAAAGGTGGCATGGGGCATTTTTGCCCAGCGTGATTTCAAACTTGAGACTTTGGATTCTAAGCCCACGACAGAGTTGCTAGCTAATAATCCCAAAATAAATTGGTGATAAAAAAAATTGCACAAACAACGGCTTAACAAGGTCATCCACATAAACATTGTTTTTCACTAGAGTTCATCAGTCAGCCCATCCAAGGTGATGATTTTGATCCTTTTGCTTATTTCCATTCTGAACATTGGTTTTCTTTTATTAGATTCCACGGCGTAGTAAAAGGGGGGAGAGAGAGAGAGATATTAGTAATTAGAAAAGGTCCTTTCCTTTCATCTTGGTTCTTTCAATTATGTTCCCCATGACATTCAACATGTGTGAGTGTGACATTCCTATTAAAGAAAAAATTAATGGTCACTTGTGTTTGAGTTGGAATATAAGGTGTTAGGATGCCCATATGGATGCACCCACGGCCACGATATGAAGTTTGAATTGTCTTTTCTTATGTCTTAACTGGACAATTGTTCTAAATATGAAAGAGACTGATTGTAAATTGAAATCAACTTCAATTATTTTTTACTATCCCTACAACTTTGATCTAAGGACCATATTCAACTCCAATACTCTGATCTCTTTTATTCTTATTTAATCTAATTCGGTTCAATAAAATGTCATGTGTCATTCAGTCCCCGCCAGGCCGCCACTCCCCTTTTCATTCCCCGTGCTTAAAGTTTGATAAACACATCTCTAAACGCTTTTGTTTCACCATTTTAAGCACTTTTCGTCTTGTCAGCTACACTCTCCATATTATATAATAGTCGTTGATGATGAGAAAGAAAGAAAAATCAGCATCTAGTTCCTCTCCGGCCTTGGTTGCAAGAACTTCTATGCAGATAAGAATAAGATGCATGCCAATTTATGAAATTCAGAGCATGTGCCAGAAGGAGGAATTTTCATGGGGCACTATGAACCCAAAAAAAAAAAATAAAGGAGGAAATCTCCGAGGAGACAATGCAAAAAACGACTAACGTTTCAATAAGATTTTTTTTCCTGGTATCCTAGCTAAGGGGGTTGGCCCCCTAGCCCTTTGGTGAGGGGAGTAAATCTCGGATGAAGTGGGGCCGGAGAACCCTCTATTGAGGGGAGATGATGTCCGGTGAGGTAGCACAGTTTAGGGTAAGAAAATGTGTTTGCTCAGGTTCGAACTCTAAACTAGCAGGTAAGAACTGACACCTCTTATCACTAATGGAAGGGGTTGTTCTTAACATTTTCAATTAGATTGAAAGCCTATTTATTTGCATTAAAATACTTAAGTATTGAATACATATGAATGCATGTCATAAGCTGTTAAAATGAAGGTGTATATAGTGAATATGGATGATGGGAAATGCATGCGTAACCATCATTGTAGTAATCCAACTGTCACTTTCCCATCTTATTATGGAAATGATAATAATATTATTATGATAACAAAAAAGAATTAAAAAGATGGAGTCAAATCATATGACATGTTGGATCTTCTTTAATCAGAAGGTAATGGAGTGTCATCTTATCCTAAATGAAAAACATTCAAGTCACCACATAAGCCTCGTACGATAGACATGTGTGGAGTTGGTGGCATCAGTTAATTATGTATTTTTAAACTCATATGGTCCATGTTATCATAGCCATCATTACGATTGATTTCCGGCATTTTTACTAAAAAATTCTTAAGCTTAAACTCTTGAAAAAATAGGGTAGTCAAGAATTTTTAGAAATCACAAGCTAAGTGCTCATTCAAGGTATGGTTTTATTTTTTTATGAAAATGTCCATCACAAGTGTAGTTACTTCTTTTATTTTTATTTTATGAAAACCTGCAATTCCTTTTTTGCGAACTAAAGAATTCGAAACCTATGTGTGATTTGTCGTGAATATAAACTTGAGAGAAGACGAAGGAAGGCGAAGATGAAAACCCATCTCTCTAAATAAAATCCATCTTCATGATCTTGAAAAAAAAAAAAAAAAACACAAACCATTACAAAAAAAACCCCATCTCTCTTCACATAGAGCACAATGCACAACACTCTCCAAAAATCCAATCTTCATAAACCCATCTTCACGAACCCATTACAAAACAAACTCCTTCCTTCCCTCACATTCATCTTCACCTTGGTATTCGCAAAAATTCATACATGAGATGAGAGTACTTCAATTCAACCAAAGGAGTTGCTGGTTTCCAAAAAAACCAACTACGCTCGCGATGCTGGGACTCACTCGCAATATCATGACTAAGGGCATTTTCATAAAAAGTAACATGGCATTCTGTACTGACAAGTGGTTGATAATTTCTAGAATTTCTTAACTATCACTTTTTTAAGAGTTTAAGCGCAATTTTCTCATTAATCAGATAATGGACTTATATCATCTTATCTTGAATGAAACCCACTAATCCAACTGTGCTGGAACCATTATAGAAAGCCCTCCTCTCTACTTGATATATTCATGAAAGATACTAACATTTTGGGTACTCATTGATCATCAGCCTCACGACAATTCTCTCTCTGCCTTGTTCTGCTGTTCTAATCACCATCTTCACTTTTTGGTTCTTCCTTAAATCCAAGTATTCAATATACCTATTGTTGTCAGGTTTGTGCATGTTGCTTTATCTATTCTAGTATCCAAAGTATAAAGTATTATTATACTCAGTGATTACATTTTTAAAAGCTCCCTTATCATGTATTAAACTACATCCTTAGTTATATGTCTCAACATACAAGTTCATGGTTAAGCATCATCTATACTCTCATCTATTTAGCAACAAAAAATCATTGCATGGGTCCTTGGGTTCCAGTTTTTGGATGATTTTGTAGTGAATTTATGATTATGATTACAATGGGTTCCATGGCTCACAATATTCCCACACTAGATGGGCCGGAAGGTTTTTTTTTGGGTTGTTTCCAACATCCACTATCCACCTAGATTTCACGGTTGAAGTCTTGCAAATTACCACAGAAGAAAAGAAAAAACCGCAAGTTATATAAAGTTTATATTGCCGGTACAACTGTCCTTAAATTTGATATTTTGCCCCACAACAAGTGAAGTTTAACATAATGTTTGTAGTGTTTGGGAAGGGGGAAAATGGGAGGGGAGGAAAAAAAAGGGGGGAAAGTGGGAGAGGGGGAAAATGGAGGGAAAAAGAGGAGGTGGCCTACTCAAAAAATTTCCCCCCAAAATAGGGGGGGAAATGAGGGGAAAAGGTGGGTGTTTGTAAGAAATTACTAAACTATCATTTTTGTCCAGTTGAAACTTTTGCAAAAGCAACAGTAAAATGGTATTTGTTTCTCTACCCCACAAACAAACAAAATTCTATTTTTTCACTTTTCTTCCCCTACTTTTTAACTTCCAAAACAAGAGGAGGTAAAATTAATTTTCCCCTCCCCTTCCCTCCCAAACATAGGGTAAATATTTTCCGTAGATATCACATACGGCGATATGTATACTGGCATGATCCTAAGAAATTGCACAGTTTGATGTGTGTAATAGCAGACGACCTTAGAGCACCTCCAACAGCTCTGCTTTTTCTCCACATCACCCTCCAACGGTCTAAAATGACTGCTTCCCTTTTGGACATTGAAGCTCCAACAGATCTGCCTTTTCCACGTGGATTTGGCATAGGACTTGGCATGCCAAATTTGGCATGCCAAAAAGTGAACTTCAATTGAATATTTTTGAATAAAATAACACCATCTTTACTAATGCACAGTGATAATAACATTGGACTTTCAATCCGTTGGAGAAGTCAGTGGCCGTTTCTATCCCAGTGATGAGAAGAACAGAACGGCTATTTTTATAGCCGTTGGTAATTTTATTTTATTTTTTTGGACTTTTTTTAGTTTTAATGGGTAATTTAAATTGTGATAATTTGAGAATCTCTTGGAGCTTGAATGTCTATAAATTATGAGTGTTTCAAGTCCATTTTTCCTCATTCACACTATGGATTCTCAATTCTCTCAATTTCCTAACTTTTCTAACCAATCTCCTAATTTTTCTACCCAATATTCACAATATTTGGGTGAGGCATCCGAATTCCCTATTGATGACACCCCAAAGAAAAAGGCTATTGGTTGAGCTGCCGGCTTTAGTATAGAAGAAGATCGTCTTCTCATCAGTTCGTGGTTGAACACTAGTCTAGATGCTGTGCATGGAAATGAGTAGAAACTTGGGGCTTTTTGGGAACGAATGGGAGAATACTATCACAACAATAAGCAATTTTCCAGTGATCGAACTGAGAAAATGTTGTCACAGCGATGGCAAAAGATTCAAGCGTCTGTCAACAAATTTTGTGGATGTCTTGCCACAATTATTTCCAGAAATCAAAGTGGCACAAATGAACAAGATAAGGTAAAGTTATATATATATATATATATATCTCTGTGTGTGCGTGAATTTTTTTTCTTAATTTGAGCTTACATTTAATTTTCAGATTGCAAAAGCAAAAAAAGTTTACGAACATCTATATAGATCAAGATTCACCTTGGACCACTCTTGGATCTTGTTGAGGCACCAACCGAAGTGGATACAACTGCAGCAATAAGTACTAGAGAAGACATCCGTAAAAAGAGCAAAATCTTCAAATTCTGGCTACTCATCATCTTCTAATCCAAGCACTCCCATAAATATTGAGGCGGATGAGACAAATTAACAATGCTTATGATCCCATAACGAGACCACCAGGAAGAAAGGCTGAGAAAAGAAAGATATGAAGCAAACCACTATCAACGAATCTACACCCGTTGCAGATCTCATCCAAAAAATGATGGATGACAAAAAGGAAAGAGATGAAAAAAAAAAACTAGAGCTTCTTAAGCAAAAAATCGAGCAAGATGAGAAGAAGGTGAAATTAAAGAAAATACAAATGGAGATGGAGATCATGAGTATGGATACGTCCAATATGTCTGAAGAGCAACAACAATACTATGCTAAAAAAAGACTTGAAATTCTGAGAGGAGGGTTAGATGGTGGTTTTTAAATTGTATTTTATTTTAGAATTAATATGTATTTTTTTATTTTAATTAATGAATTATTGTTTGTTTAAATATAATGTTGTACTTCAATTTTATAGCCGTTGGAGAAAACTAGCAGTTTTATAGTCGTTGGAGAAAACTAGCCGTTTTATAGTAGTTGGAAAAACCTAGCCGTTGGAAAATTTCATATATATACACCATTCTGGAAACAAATTCTTACACCTAAACTTCTTACTTCTCATCATCTCAAAATTAGAAAATCTTTGGTTCATCAATTCGAAGATGTCTCAAAATTATACTGATTCCTCTTCTGACACGACGGATGACCTATGGCATACCATCATAAATTCCGATTCGGATGAAAAGTTGCAGATGTTGTGTAGGGCTACTCTGGAAGAAGAAAGAGAAAACTTACAAAGGAGAACGAAAGTGCATCGTGGTTCTATTCAAGGTCACGCAGTCATCCACAGAGGGCGAATCTCAGGACATCAGAGGCTTTACAATGACTACTTTAGTGAAAACCCAGTCTACACTCCCTCTCAATTTCGAAGGAGGTTTCGAATGCGCAAACCTCTTTTTCTTCGAATTGTAAATGCGGTGGAGGCGCATGACCCATACTTTCAACAAAAAAGAAATTGTGCAGGCAGTCTTGGTTTATCAGCTCTTCAGAAGGTCACAGCTGCAGTGAGGATGCTTGCTTATGGAGTTGCGGCGGATGCTGTGGACGATTACGTCAGGATCGCTGAAAGTACCTCTATAGAATCATTGAAAAAGTTTGTTTAAGCGATCATTGATATTTTTGGCAACGAATATTTGAGAACACCAAATAATGCTGACAGTTGTAGATTGTTATCAGAAGGTGAGAGACGCGGGTTTCCTGGGATGCTGGGTAGCATAGACTGTATGCACTGGAAGTGGAAGAACTGTCCAGTTGCGTGGAAAGGCATGTATGTTCGTGGAGACCACCGCGAGCCTTCTTTGATTCTTGAAGTCGTGGCATCGTATGATCTTTGGATTTGGTCTGCTTTTTTTGGACTACCGGGATCGCACAATAATATCAATGTGTTGGATCGATCTCCTATATTTACTGACCTCGCTGAAGGCCGAGCTCCTTTAGCCAACTAATCAATCAATGGTCATGAATATACAACTGGCTACTATCTTGCTGATGGCATATATCCGTCGTGAGCGACATTTGTCAAAACAATTCTATGTCCTAACGGGCCAAAGGCCACAAATTTTGCTGCAGCTCAAGAGTCCGCAAAGAAGGATGTGGAGCGTGCGTTTGGAGTGCTACAGGCACGTTTTGCAATTGTTCATGGGCTCGTTCGTTTCTGAGATCGTTAAACACTTCAGCATATAATGAAGGCATGCATCATAATGCATAACATGATTATCGAAGATGAACGCGATCAAAGTCTTCTACCCAATTACGATGCACAAGAGGGTGAATGTAGTGACATTCCTGTGTCACGTGACCACACTGCAGAATTTCAGGATTTTATTCAAAACCACTTGCGTATTCGTGACAAGAGAACACATTCTCAACTCCAGGCCGATCTGGTGGAGCACCTGTGGCATTTCCAAGGTCAATATGAAGAAGCTTGTGATTGACTATAATATTATGTAATTTGGTTTTACCTTTTCAATGAAAAATGGATTTCAAGTACAATTTGTGCATTTTTTATTTTTTAATAATTTATTACTTTAATAACATTTAAATCATACCAAATCCCATTAAATGTAAGTAAGATATATGTAATAAAGCAAATGAAGATTAAATGAAAAATGAATAAAATATTAATTTGACATCTCTCTTAGAGTTGCCCAAGTGATATGCCAAATTTCCATATGCCATTTTTGCCACATAAGCCTTTATTTTTTAAAAAGGCATATGGAGAAATGGCATACCTCTTGGAGATGCCCTTAGAATATTAATTTTGTAAAAAATACTTAAATCTCGACCGTTCATATTTGAATGTCAGGTCTAATGACCGTTATATGAGCAATATTTGTGTGGATTTAGCGGACAACATCCGAATACGCCGAGCGAAAGACTTCACGGATACCCACATCATCAATAAATAACAATGTGATATAAATGGAGGGTTACTAACTATGGCCCATCTGATCATCCATCCTAGGTGGCCCATCAATTTCCAAGAGGGCAAAAAGGGGCCACCACAAAAACATGTCTGTGCAGGTGGGAGAAAAACAGGGAGCCAAACAGGAGAAGGAAACTCCACGTACCAAACACCTTATCATCACAAAACTTGAAAAAGAGGAGAAACTGCCACACCACATCACTTCTCCCTTTGGAAACTCCAGGCTTCAACCCTAACATTACAGGAAATCTGATGAATTTCTACAACAAAACTCTTCTTCTTTGAGGTAAAAAGCTTTCAACTTTTCCTCGGATTTCGAGGATTCCTCTTCCTCTCCAAGCATCAAAGATTGGATTTTTATCTTTTCACCTTCTATTTGTTCCTTTTCTTCTTCTACTGCTTTAGGGTTTTGGATTTTTGGAAGGTTGGGGTCATCTTCTCCTCAGTTGTTTCATTCGATTTTGAAAAAAAAAATCGTGTAGATTAGGGTTTTATTGGTATAGATAGTGCAGAATCGAAGTTGGTTTATTGAAGTTTGATAAGAAAAAGAAGGAAGAAGATGCCTTTTGCAGCTTTTGCTTTCTGCGAGTGAGGGCTTGGAATGGTTGATTTGGGGAATTGGGATCTTTGGGGATTCTTGGAAATCAGTGTTTTTTCTCTTCTCCTAATACTGTGGAAGAAGTTTGCATTTTGATTTATCAGGTTTCTGGATAGTTCCTATCTGATATTAAGAACTTCATTGATCACTGGTATAAATCTCATTTTTTCCGTATAGAAAGAATATTGGACACTATACAATCATATATCCTAAGAGAGAGATACAGTTACAACAATTTGTGGTTGAAGAGGGAAAACTATATATATTTTTGGGAGTTAATGAAGGTGCTTCCATTGGTCAGACAATGCAAACAATTCTGGTTTTTATGTTGAATTGAGGGTTCTTTGAATGCATCATGGCTTCTCTTGCTAACTTAGCAACAATCGGAAGTACGCAGCCGAATCCATTACTATGTTTTAACAGTTCTCCTTTGCTAATTCAAAGAACTTCAGGCATCAATGGGGGTAGAATCAGTAGTTCAGTAAGTGGGCGGAGATGGTGTTGCTTATCTATCTGTAAATGCATGGTGACAACTGATTTGATCACCGAGTTGGGGAATCCGTTTTCTGCAGAATCTATGTTTAAGGGGAGCAAAGACGAGGATGCTGATTTTGTCCTCAAACCTTCTCCCAAGCCTGTCCCAACGGCTCAACCAAGTATTGGAAGTTTGATTCCACAGGCTCCAGCAAAGCTTGTTAGAGATTCGTTGGATGAGAAATCGGAGACTGTAAAGGATGGGGATAGGGTGATTGAATCACTTGGGGAGGTTTTGGAGAAGGCAGAGAGGTTAGAAGCTGCAAACGCAAATAAAATGGAGATTCAAAAGACTCGTAGCGTCAATGATGAGGCAGCACCAGTTGCAGGTTCTAACCCTAAAGTAGGCAGACGTCTAAATTCAGCGCCAACAAAGAAAATGAAAACATTGAAGAGCGTGTGGAGGAAAGGAAACCCAGTTTCAACGGTGGAAAAAGTCGTTAAGTTTGAGAAAAAGAGCACTGATAAGAGGGAGGTGGTGGTGAAAAAGGAAGTTCAACCTCGTGTTCCTTTGAGGCCTCAGCCACCTCCTAAAGTGCAGCAACCCCGGTCACAGACAAAGCCTACAGCTGCGCCTCCTGCAATAAAGAAACCTGTGATTTTGAAGGATATGGGTGCATCTCCAAGGCCATCAGTTTCTGACAGTGTGGATGCCAGCTTGGAAACCAAGGACCGAAAGCCAATTCTCATAGACAAAAATGCGGCCAAGAAATCTGTTGTTGATCCTTTGATGGTTAAAGCCGTTATACCTCCACCTAAACCAGCAAAAAGCTCTGTCTTGTCTAAGGTTAAAGATGAGCGTCGCAAAAAAGCTGGTACAGCTGGTGGCCTGAGGAGACGTTTGGTTGACAATGCTAAGGTTCCTGATGAGGAGGCTTCTGAGCTTGATGTTTCTATTCCCGGGGCAAAGGTGGTGAGAAAAGGCCGAAAATGGACTAAGGCCAGTCGTAAGGCGGCTAGGCTTCAGGCTGCTAGGGCAGCAGCTCCTGTCAAAGTAGAAATTCTTGAAGTGGGAGATGAAGGAATGACAACGGAGGACTTGGCTTACAACTTAGCAGTTAGCGAAGCAGACATTTTCGGCTATCTGTTCTCAAAGGGGATTAAGCCTGATACAGTGCACACACTAGACAAAGACATGGTCAAGATGATATGCAAGGAATATGATGTCGAAGTGATCGAAGCTGCTCCCGTTAGAGTGGAAGATATGGCAAGAAAGAAGGAAATAATCGACGAGGAAGACTTGGGCATGCTGGAAGATAGGCCTCCCGTTATTACAATAATGGGCCATGTTGATCATGGAAAGGTAAGAGCAAGATGTTCTTTTTTATAACAGGCCATTGAGATTTGGTTTAAACATAAAGTATCAACTTCCTATTAGGGGTCTTTGCTAATGTAGTATTGTTGTTTTACGTTTTACAGACAACTCTTTTGGACTATATCCGCAAGAGCAAGGTACCTTGGGATGCTTGATCCCATACCATGTACACATTTCATTTTTATGTATTGATTCATGTATTCTCACATCTCATTGCATACATTTGTTTTGTTTTTGTTTCTGTGTCTTTATTTTTTTTTCTTTACCTGGGTGCTGCGTTTGTTCCCATGAAATTGCGAGCTTTTCTGAAAAGTCTAACTGCTAGGTCCTTGCAGGTGGTTGCATCTGAAGCAGGTGGGATAACACAAGGAATTGGGGCATATAAGGTGCTCGTTCCTGTTGATGGAAAGCTTCAACCATGTGTTTTTCTTGACACACCTGGCCATGAGGTAACCACGGCAGACCCTGTTATGTTTCTATGTGAGCTTTTGTTGCAATTGAAACTACTCCTATTCTCTTTTCATTATTTTGGCCCATAATGAATTTCTTTGGTTGATTTTTTGGGTCATTCACACTTGAAGCTCCTCTTTTCACACAACTTTTTCCCCCAAGAAAACAGAAACTAATGCATGGAGACCATTTGTACATAAACTCATCAAAGGGCATGAGGGCCACATGGTTAACATAGAACTTAACATTCCAGTTCTTTTTCCCTAGAGGATTTCACAACCTCAATGACAACCTGTAATTTGAAACACACGCTTTTTGTTTCCTTGAATTGATTGGTATTTGTAGGCATTCGGTGCCATGAGGGCTCGTGGAGCAAGGGTGACTGACATTGCTATCATCGTGGTTGCTGCTGATGATGGAGTCCGTCCTCAAACGAATGAGGCCATAGCTCATGCCAAAGCAGCTGGGGTACCAATTGTGATAGCTATAAATAAGGTATATTCCCTTCACTTGCTTTTACTTGATATAGATTTTTGATATTTGTTGATCCTTAGGTCTTTTCCTTTTTCAGATAGATAAGGATGGAGCTAATCCAGAGAGGGTAATGCAAGAGCTTTCTTCAGTTGGCTTGATGCCTGAAGATTGGGGTGGTGATGTCCCTATGGTTCAGGTCTCTTCTGTTCTACAACATAGAAATGGTGCATGCATTTTCCATATAGTATAAACTTTGAACTTTGGCCAGGCCCTGATATATTATTAATCCATCAGATCAGTGCATTGAAAGGAGAAAATGTAATTGATTTGTTGGAAACTGTCATGCTTGTTGGAGAGGTAAGTAAGCTTTTGTCTGACTCGCATCAATTTTATCCTCTGACATGTTGGATGATACTTTTCTCTATGCAAACTTTTTTGTCCGTTTTTCCTGTTTGTTGTAAAGTGACTACATACCTCACGTCTTGTGAAGTATTCCTATCTAACAACTAATTTTCTATAAATTTTAAAGTTGCAAGAATTGAAGGCCAATCCTCATAGAAATGCAAAGGGCACGGTCATTGAGGCAGGTCTTCATAAATCAAAAGGGCCTGTTGCCACATTCATTGTGCAGAATGGCACTCTCAGAAGGGGCAATGTGGTGGTTTGTGGTGGAGCCTTCGGAAAGGTTGGTTAATGACATGATGGTAACTGCATAACATTTTGAATAAGATAAATATAATTATTAACATGTAAGCTGCGGTGTGTACTTGTTTTGATTTATGTTCTTGTGAACGGCTCCTATGAGCAGGCACGGGCTTTATTTGATGATAGAGGAGGCCAAGTTGATGAAGCTGGACCATCAACTGCTGTTCAGGTTGTAATTTTTCCTACTTGTCTTCTTTTCCATGATCACTTGCTCATCATTTTTAATTTATATGTGCATGAATATTTCACAAATACATGCACACTTGTAGATAGATAGATATCTCTCTATAGATAGATAGATGGATGGATTATATATATATATAAATACATAATATATATGTGTATATATAGATAGATAGAGAGAGGAGAGAGGAATTTTCAAGTGAGCACATGCTTGAATAGCCTTATGCGCACAGCCAATGAGAAGCATGAGCATTTGATGATGTCATCTTATCTAAAATGCTCGCGCATCTCATTGGCTGTGTGCATATAGGCTATTTGAGCATGTGCTCACTTGAAAATTCCCAGCCCCCCCTCTACATAGATAGGCCTTTTGGCCATTGCTCGTTTACAATTTATCAGCAGTAGAACTCTTTTAGTGAACCCAAATTGATGGGATGGGGCTCGAGATTAAAAGATGATGCTCGGGATTGAAAGATGTAGATGTATGAACTTAAAGGCCAGCTCCCCTTTATTTGAAGTGAAATCAATTCAGTTTACATAAGCATATTTATTTATTTTTGAATGATCATACATGCATATTTTAATTAAAGACTTATGATTTGAGTAGAGCAAGAGTCTGATGACTGTCTTCCTGTACATTGAAGTACCAAATCAAGACTGACTATAAAATCAAGAAAATCCACCTGATATGGACTATACAAGGCTTCATTTGTTTTCATAAGAAAGAAACAACTGTTGAAGGTTAGCAGCTCTTGAATTTCCTGGCTAGCTGATGTAGCGGAAGCGTCTACGAGGAAGATTCACACGGAAGATTGGAAGGCAACCTTCTATTAACATGTTGATTCAATTAGGAATACCAAGTAATAGGCATCAAAGTTCGTTGATTCAATAGAATACCGAAAATTGGAAGAACAAAGGGGAAAACTTCTCTGCAAATTTCATTCAAGATCTGTTCTTCTGGCCATCAGGCTTACAAGGGTATAAATAGAGCCCTAAAATGAAAAAGTGACCCTAAGTAACAAAATATCACGAAAATAATTAAAATATTCGATTTTTCCCAAAAAAGGAAAAATTTGAGATAAAGACACGGCTGGAACCTATTAATCGCAACCAATCCAACGCAAAAAACGGCAACTTATACTGACCTTCCTACTAAAAGTTATTACCAAAACAAATATTACCAAAAATAGAAAAAACACATTTTTTTGGGCCTAAACAATGGAATTTGCCCCAAAAAAGCCATACGTCAGCGGCTTTGCCGCTGAGTTGTGTTCATTGGCCCGTTTCCACTAAAAAAACCATGTAATTTCACCAAAAACGGACACTTTGAAAAGTTTCCCCAAAACCGAAAATTCGCCTTATTTGGCCCTACGTCGGTCCCACCTTTCCATGAAATCAAAACCTTTCTGCACTGCATCACTAGCAAGCAACTTTTGGAGCATTCTTCTGGGGGGAAAACATACATAACAGTCCTTGAAGGCGCTAAAAATAAATTTCCACTAGATTTAGTGGCAAGTTGAATTCAAATGAGGCATCTGATGATGTGCAGTGAGATTTCTTGATTAGTTCAGCTGATATAGGCTTCAGAGAGAAGCCTGCAGCCTTGCATCTGCATGTAAGAATTTATTTTCCTTATTCCTCATGTGCCTCATAGTTTCTCCTATCTCGAGAGGCATTATACAAAGAAACACTCTACCTTAATCTTTTCAAGTTGACGGTGGAGGTGTTGAGAACAGATCAAAGAATGTAGAGAGCAACACTATACACCGGGCGTTAGTGATATTATATGAAATATGCTTGGTGAACTAACTTTTGGGAGATTTTTTTGCAAAAAGTTTTCAGGAAATTACATTTTAAGCACGAAATTAGTTATTAATTTCAACTACTAACATGTTTCTAGTTACCAATTTCTACCCAAAGACATGAGTTGATGATTTTGCTGTGCCTTTTGAGGCAGAGAGGTTAAGATTGGGTTTATTTGTTCTGAACAGACCACAGGAATTAGAGCATTAATTATAAGGTATTCATGACGTGGCAATTAACCTCAGCTTGACTATGGTTCCATTGTAAAATCGGTTACAGAGATAATTGTTGAAGATGCTTGCCATCAAGATTTTGGAGCTTTCTACATGTTGTTATATACTTGTGTCATTTACCAATAAAAAAGATTTAAAAACACTATAATGCTATACATCTAGAAATCCTGGAATGTCTCAATTTTGGTATCAGCATGCACACAAAAGAACAGAAACAATCTCCGTACATATATTCATGATGTGCCCCAGGGAGGGGGAAGATTGGCCAACCAGTCAACCTCCTAAGACGAAGCCTGAATCCGTGGATTGAGCACCAGTTCTTCCAACATCAAACCAAAGAAAAATCAGTCAAAACATCATTTCAACATATTCATTGTCTCCTCAAATAGAGGAGTTCATGAATATACAGACACTAGTGGATATTCCCTATCTTTCATTCCAAGTTTAGCACTTCTCTGGATAGATTCCTTCTCCTAAATTTTAGTAATTGTGATGCAGATAGACCTCAGGCTACATGTGTAGGGCCCAAGTCGATTTCGGATTTTATTCACTAATTATATGTCATTAGTTTCTAATTTTTTGTAATTAGGATTAGGTTTTCATATTATTTAGTTTTGTAGATTTATTAGGTTTCTTAGGCCCTAAGTTATGGCATTGTAGAAGTTGGGATTTCAGAGTTGAGTAATCGAATTGGGTTTTCCTATTGAGGTGCGTCCTCGGTATTATCTCTGCGGAGACGTGTTGAAGTGATTGCAAACACGTGCTTCAGCAACATATTGTGTTTTGGCACTTTCCAGTTCCACACAAGCCCTACCCTAGGCCTACATCAAATTGACACCTCACTAAATGAAGATTCATTCTCTCTACTACTAGACCTTTTAAACAAAGAAGGCTTCAAATCTAAGAAAATACTAGCAAGATAAACTAAAATAAATCTAGTCTAATTGTGATTCCTTCCTCTGAGATGTGTAGGTGTCCCACGTGTTTAGGACACAAGCTGGATGGGTCCCCTATCACTTAAGGTACAGTTTAACATATGTTGTGTTGCACATTTAAGTGAATGGGCCTGGTATGACAATTAGAGGTGTGCAGGGCTGTGGGTCTCCTCTTACACATGAGTGGGATTTTGACTCGTGGGCCCTGGCCATGGGCGTTGGGCTGGATCTGGCCCATTATCAGAAAGCCTGTTTTGTGGCATCTCCTCTTCCGCAGCATCAGTTCAAGGGTTACAAGTCCAAGGAATTAGGAAAATGGGAGACCAACAAAGGCCTTGATTGAAGTAGTGAGAAAATATATTCTAAAGTTATGGAAAACATGGTTTTGAATAGGATTAAGTGGAAAAGTAGAGCTCACAAAGCTGACCCAGATAGATGGGTTAAGTCTCTGGTGATGATACTCCAGAGTGCTGTGCGCTTAAACATTGCTTGTTTGGATGTTTGAACTAAATGTAGAATGTTTTGTCCAAGTACATTTGTCTTGACTCTTGAGTAATGAGATCATATCTGCACATAACAATCTTGTTCCTGTTTTCATGGCCTGGTCTTTATGCTACACCTATTGATTACAGTAATCTGCATGGCCTCCATTCTTCTGCGACCATTTGGCTTTATTCCATTTCTTATTCTTGGTTCCTTGTCTATCTGGTGTTTCCAGGTTATTGGCTTGAACAATGTTCCAATTGCCGGTGATGAATTTGAGGTAGTGGATTCCCTTGATATTGCTCGTGAAAAGGCAGAGGCACGTGTCGAGTCATTGCAAGTCGAAAGGATGTCTGCGAAGGCCAGCGAAGGAAAGGTCACACTTTCATCCATTGCCTCTGCAGTTTCATTGGGAAAGCAGTCTGGTTTAGATATGCACCAGCTGAATTTAATTTTGAAGGTTGATGTTCAGGTAATAATTATAATTGTTTTACAATCTGTTAAACTTGTTATTTAAAGAAATGCCACTTTAAATATCTCTAACACTCTTAGGGATCCATTGAGGCCATCAGACATGCTCTTCAAGCGCTACCTCAAGATAATGTCTCATTAAAATTCTTGCTGCAAGCCCCAGGGGATGTAAGCGCCAGTGATGTTGATCTAGCTGCTGCCAGTAAGGCCATAATATTTGGATTCAATGTGAAATTGCCAGGTCCTGTAAAGAGCCATGCAGACAACAAGGGTGTTGAGATTAGGATATACAAAGTCATCTATGAGTTTATTGATGACATGCGGCATGCAATGGAAGGACTCTTGGAGCCTGTTGAGGTGAGCTAAATTCCAGAGCAACTGAGTTACCGATCGTGTTCGTTTCTTCTCCAGTTATATTTATTCTGGTACAAGTTAAAGCGACTTAGATTGTCACTCACATACTCTGTTTGTCAGGAACAAATACCAATAGGAGCAGCAGATGTCCGGGCCATATTCAGTAGTGGCAGCGGCCATGTTGCTGGATGCATGGTGACAGAAGGAAAAGTATTGAAAGGGTGTGGTGTCCGTGTCGTCCGAAAAGGGAAGACTGTTTATGTTGGCACTCTTGATTCTCTGAAGAGGGTAAAGGAAATGGTTAAAGAGGTATTTTCTGAACCTGATTTTACAAACCTCTGCACATGTCGTCTAAAAATAGATTAATATTTTTGGTGAGCTCCGGTAGTATTAGGTAAGTGATGTGTATCTTCATACATCATGACCTTGCCTGAATTGATTCAACTAGACATGTCCATTGAATCCTGAACCAAAAGTTTTTCCTCTTCAAGTTAATAAAAATGATGTGTTCTTTTTTAATCCATATACATAAGCTGCATATTAATGTTTCATGTGGTAAATTTAGTTACTTATAAATAGTTACAGGGTGTTGGGCTGTTGTCATTGGAGGAATAGCTTAACATACAAAATTGTTCTGGGTAGGGAAAATAGTTTTTCTCTATGACTTGTTAATTGTTGCTAGCATTTCATTGTTGAGCACACTGTGGACTTTAACAACACAATTTAATAGTGGGTTCAGAAATTGATTGACCTTTGATTTCTGCTTCATAACTAGTAAGTTATTGCCTGTTTGATGTATTGTTATAAACAATTATACCTCAATTTTTGTCAGATTTAGTGATTATTCCTCACAAAAACTTAACCCACAAAAAACTTAACTTGGCCAAGCATTGAGTCCAAAATGGAGTTAAGTTGCCAACACATTGTCACCGACCTCTTCACACTTCCCTCCAGAGTTCATTTATCATGAAATCTGTAGCATTTGCAGCCCCATTTTTCCCCTTTAAATGTTACTTCATTCACAGGTTAATGCTGGGCTGGAATGTGGTATTGGTGTGGATGATTTCATGGATTGGGAAGTTGGTGATGTTATTGAGGCATTCAACACAGTAAAGAAACAGCGGACACTAGAAGAGGCATCAGCTTCAGTGGCGGCTGCTTTGTCAGGGGCAGGAGTTGAGCTGCAATGACTTGAAAATCATTTACTGGGCAGTGGGTAAGCATTCTGTGATGGAACAACATATTATATCTGATTACATCCATCTCTGCCACTGCATCTGAATTCTTTCCCAGCTTGGGGCGCATTGCCCATCATGTTCCTAAATGCTTGATTTTGAGAATCTGAGGTATGCTGATCCTCGCAAAATTGTATGCTAGTGTACATAATTGTCAGTATCCCCATTCTCCTATAAAAGGTCTATTTATATAGCTTTTTGAAGTTCAACCTCACAATGTGCCAGATACAAGAAGAATTTTGAATTTCCCCAAAATTTTGAGTTTTGATGCTGTAAATGAGGCCATTCATGGCCCTTTGCCATAACTTTACTATTTCAATGTTAAATGAAAGGAACACACCTGGTATGATAGAATGTTCATGGTACAGCTTTGGTTTCATGTTATTCAGGAAAGAAAGTTTAGTGACCTGTATGATAGATGATAGATGATATTCCAATTTACCAGGCCTTGCGTTGACCCAGGTTGTTAAAAGAGTCCACTACTATCACTATCTGCTGAATGTTGCTTTGTAAAGAATACTACTTGCGGACAAACAAGAAGGTATCCAAAAATTTTTTGCATTTCAAACCCCACAGTCTGTTCTTTAAAGAGCTCCTCATGGTCATCATCTGTTCAAAAATTAAAACAAGAGTGCTTGCATTCTATAACAGTTTGCGGACAGAACCATGTAGATTATATAGTCCGAAATAACAAAATGCAACTGATCGCATGACTAAAATGGGCATTATGACTGAATTGCAGGCGAAATGGGCGTTACTGCATGTGGAACACTTTTTAATGGCTCTTGCGAGAGCGAAGTAAAGGGAATATTAGCCTCTTCACTTTTTCTAAATTTCTTTTATTTTCTTTTATCCTTTTATTTTCTCCTCGTTGTGACATGGCAGAGGTTTTGGAGAAGCTGAGGAAATCCTTCATTTTATTATTTAAACAGTCCTTTTTTCTTTTTAACCTTTTTGAGAGGGGATTGAGAGATCTCCACTGGCCCTTCATCTCTACAAAAAATAAGCCCCATCTTTGATCATCACTACCTCTATCTAGGTCCCATAAGTTTAAAGGTGTACAGTCCATTCACATGGGTGTACAATCATCTGGGACCCATGCCCGGTGCACAACTTGTGCACCGGGCGCACCTAATAACCATCCATATATATATATATATATTGATGGAATGGTTCTATAATAGATATCATGGAATCCTCATTTGGAACATTTGTGTGGAATCTAGCTATAGTGTTCATCAGCATAATTCACTAGGATTCACTCATCCAAATAAGCCATCAATGGTCATCATTCACAATAAAAATGATTATCCTCATCACCACCTGTGAGAACTTGGTTCGGGTGGCACCCTTAACCACGGGGTATAGTGTGTCAATTATGGGCTTCAAACGGTGAGTCTTTGCTTGCCCGCATCAGAAATATCAAGTCATGAACTTGGACTTATAAGTCAAACTCTGTCTTAATTCAACTTGACATGTTTTAAAACCGTGCGTACTCGAAAACCGTAAGAACTCTAGAGTTAAGCGTGTTTAGGTGCATGGGCGGCGCTACATGGATCCCGGTGGGGTCAATTGACCCTATTGAGATCTAGAAAAATATTAAAAAAAAAAAAAAACTCTTGAATGAATTGAAGTTATGAGAAGCTTTTGACCCCACTCAATGCCTAAATTAATGGGTCATTTGTCTACCAAAAAAAAAAAAAAAACACTAATGGGCCCAATTTTTATTTTTTAAAGAAAATTCCATTTTTTAGACATTTTGTCGGTAAGTCTTCATTTATCCTAACTTGACTTCTAAATATGGTATTCTCTCTGTATTAGAAGGAGAAAATCCTAATATTATCAAAAGTAGATGACAGATGTTGAAAAAGGTAAAAATAAATTTATTCAATTTGTGGAAGATAAGTCGTATGTTGACTCCACTGATTTGAATTTCTGGAGTTGCCACTGCTCGGGTGTGAAAATTTGGTCCGGGTGGCACCCTTAACCACGGGGCGTAGCGTGTCAACCACTGGCTTCAAACGGCGAGTTGTCACTGGGCCGCATCGGAATTATCTAAGTCTTGACCTTGGGCTTATAAGTCAAACTCCGTTTTAACTTAACATGATGCGTTTTAAAACTGCGTGGCCTTGAAAGCCGTAAGAACTCTAGAGTTAAGCATGCTTGGGTGTGAGAACTTGGTCCGGACGGCACCCTTAACCATGGGGCGTAGCGTATCAACCACGGGCTTCAAACAGTGATTCTCCACTAGCCTGCATCAAGTCGCATTGGAAATATCCAAGTCTTGACCCTGGGCTTATAAGTCAAACTCTGTCTGTACTAAGATGGGTGAACTCTTGGGAAGTCCCTGCATGCACGTGGGCCAAAGCAAACAAGTTCATGCTGAGTTGGGTAGGTCTGTGACACTTCCACCACCAAAGACTAGTGAGGTTAACATTTAAACTTTTTTTTTTTTTTTTATTTTATTTCAATCCTATCTTGACTTGTTCTTAGGAAGTCCAAATCACGTCTTCATAATTATTTTAAGGTCTTTATTGGTCTTTTTCACACCCTAATTTTTGAACTTGTAACCCTTAGATACTCTGTATAAGAATTGTTTTTTATCTTCTATTTACACGAGTAAATTATTAACTAATCCCAAGTGTCATTCTTTGATTTTATCTCTTATTTAAAGGTAATTTGACTTTCTCATTACTAGGACTATGTATGTGTTTATACACGTGTTCTCATTCCCAATTATATGTTCTGTGTAATGTCTTACATCCATCTCAGATTGTACATCTAGCAGCATGTAATTTTGCTTTCTGTCAACAATTGTTGTTCTATAGAAATTCTCCTTTTATCATCATCATCAAAGCTTTATTCCAACTATATTGGAGCCGGTATAGAAATACTCCTTTATTCATTTGAAGTGGCAGTCCACATCTTATAGTACCTCACTAATTTGTCACCACTTCTCCAACTAATCCTACTTGCTGTATTCAGGTCTAACTCTACCTTTCCTGCAACTGTTCTCTCTAGTAGAAAGATTACTTTCAAAATCTACCAATCTCTTTTCTGTTCTCATTTCCATTAAACTTTAGATATGTGTTGTATCTTTGAATATTGATTATATATTATTTTGAACCAATGAATGGAGAAGATTATAAATATGTTATTTTGAACAAATGAATGAAGGTCATAAATATTTATGTGTGTGTGTGAGAGAGAGAGAGATTGTCCACAAATCTAAAAAAAAACTGTCCTACTTTATGCAAGAGTATCTTTTTTTTCACAGCCACCATTAATTTGCCCCTTATAACTGAAGTAACCTGACTTTACTATATCTTTATATTACTTCTGATTCACCAAAGTAAATCCTCTTCATATGGCTTGCCTTGTAGATGGTGAGGGGCTTAATCCAGGGTTGATTTGATGTATATCGATTGTGGTGATTCATATTGCTAGTGCCACTGTTAGGGCAGCAATACAAATATTATTCAGGCACCACTGATACAGAGTTGATAAACGAAACATGCGGCATTGGACCATATCACACTTGTGCAGAGTTAAACAATTTCTTGTAAACCATGCTCCACATTTCCCAAGAAGTAGTTTGAATGGCTTTTCGTTAGAAGAGGAAAAAAAGAAAGTCCACAAAACCACTTTCTATGCGGTGTTGCACAAACGTGTCCTTAGACTCTTATAAACGGAGGTTTTCCTTATATGACAAGTGAATACTTAGGAAGACCAATGTTATATTTGGCTAGGGTGATACTGTTGGGCCAGGCTATACCAAAGCTATTCTAAGTCTAGCTTATATATTTATCCAGCCTAATATTGATAGACCCAGTAAATCTTTTAGGGGGCTATTGTGTGTGAAAAAGGAAAAAAGAAAAAAAAAAAAAATCTGAGGGTGGCATATTAATAAGAAAAACCATGAAAAACTGACAATCTTTTAGAAATACTTTAGAGATTAGGCCTTAAAACTTTCGGCCCACTAGCCAAGATTTGAAAAGAGAACAAAGAGAGAGACCCACAACTGAAGAGATAAAGACTCATATACTGACACAAGGTAGGAAACACTCAAAAGTGGGGGAGAAGTAGACAGAGATTACCCCTCAAGACTATTCCATGAAGCCTGTAACATCTGTTTGTTTATCTTTAGGCCTCTTCATTTCTTGCTATAGTCTCTACCCTTTTGGACCACCTCAAAATCCTTTTTGAATACCCAAAAAGTGAGACAGAGAAATGTGTTGGATACGCATGTGGCCGAGCATTCATACCTAACTTTTTGTGTTTGTTTGTTTGTGTGTTTTGCCTTGCAATTAGTGGTGCATTTCTTATCCAAGACAATGGCTCTCTTGGCAGTTTCTTAGCCTCCTATCTAAACAACATAAATATGCAATTGAGAATTGTCAGGACTGTCTTTGCGTACAGTATATGCTAGAGAATATTTGATCAAGAGTTTTGATGAGATTATACGACCTTATAAAGAAAACTAACTAAGAAAACTAACCACACAATAAATCAAATCTGTCAATCTAACCTAATCTAGTTTTAAACACATCATAATTGTCTAATCTGATCCTTAATATTGACTCATCATTATCGTAACAACCCTATTATAAGGGCCTGTTTGTTTATATATGTGGAGTAGTAAAAATAAAGTTGGTTCAAATCATGAATAAATTAAAAATGCACTTTTTCACAAAGTTTACTTCGTTTTAAGTTATCATACTTCATTGTACCCAAAAAAAAAGAAAAAAAAAAAGAAAAAGAAAAAAAAAAGAGTTCAAAGGAGTAAAAGGGCAATTGGTGTCACATCCAAACCTTTACTACTCCCCTCCACTAGTAAAATCGCCACATCACTACTTTACTTCTCCCAAGTCCTGATACTCTGTTGCAGTTATTACATGGAAGCTATGTAACAAAATTTTGAAACTCCATCCTGAGACCCACATAGAGATCATCCAGATTGTTTAAGATGAATCTCATCCTATACAATGATGTATCCTTCAATTTAAAAGGAGTGGGTCCCATTATTTGATTGAGCACTATGATGGAAACGTGACTAGGCGTTGACATGGAATCACTGCTAACGTGGTGTTAATAGTGCTCAATCAAATAGTGGGACCCACTACTTTTTGAACTGAAACTGGAGGATATATCATTGGATAGGATGAGATTCATCTCGAATGGTCTAGATTATCTCTACGTGGGCCTAGGATAGAGTTCAAACAACTTGTTATATGATTTCCATGTAAAAGATGCGATAGAGGCTTCAGATGCTCGACTAATTCCATCTAAACAACAATGAAGTAAAAATGTCACATCTCATGTTTAGTTCCTACTTCACTTGACTCCATTCAAACAACAATAATTAAAAACAGGCTAGTGGTGTTACGTCAGGACCTTATTTTACTCCTCTCTCACCACTCCTTTACTTCATTTACTCCCTTCCTACTCTTTTTGTTAAGTTATTACCAACATGAGGATTGAGCTTAGGATAGATTTAGCTCGAGATAGATTATAATGGAGAAACAGAATTCATGTAGTTGACCCGATGTAATTTGGATTTGGGACAAAGCTTTGACGAAGATGATGACCATTGTGAAGCTTATTGAGAATAAAGTGGTATTTATGGAGTACATAAGTGTGCAAAGGATTTCTCGTGTCAATTAAAATTCACCGGAGGCATAGGGTTAGAGAAGGCATTACCCTAGAGAGAAGTTGACAGGGGAGTCTGTCTCTGTGGCATGCTCCAGAGGGCACAACCAGTACATACATTAGCATGCATGGCCACAAAAATGTTGTGAGGATAGGGGTGATGTGATCATCATCATCATCTAACCTCATCCAAAGAATGCCTTTTTATAGCTAATGGTATTCAAGACTAATTAAGACAGTACTGATTGGCCTCTTGCTATGATAAGCCATGACACTGTCGGTTCAGACCTCCTTATCCATTACCAAGGATGACAGACACACTTTTCTTTCCTCTTAATGGGCCATTTTGTCTTCATTGCCCTTTTTTCTCCCACATGTCTGAGTCATCTCCTCATGACCAGGGGGCTGCTTGATGGTGACTGAAAGCTCAAAATTGAAGGGATAGATGCCGAGTTTCATTTTTACCATTTGTGCAGATTCTTATTTCTTATATTTTTTCCTCCTCTTCATAATATGGATACCGATGTATCTATTGTTTTTATTTTGTTGTTTTTCAGCATGTGTTGATCACAACCCAAATAAACGAGGGTAGAAAAAACCATAAATAGTTGTCAAAAATTAAAGCTCGATTTCGAAAAAATTCAGGATAGTCTTTGATGATGTAGTTTGACGTCTCTAATGGAAGAAGGAAAGCCGAAGAGGAGATGAATAAAAATAGTATGGTTAGATTTAAAGAAGAGCAATCTGTCTAAAGATTTTACAAGGGATAAACTGGAGTGAAGAAATATAATTGATGTAGCTGATCGATCCATCATGGTTGGTATAAGGCTTTGATGGGATGATTATGAATGCTTTGACAATATAGTTACACTTTAGGCCTTTGTTTGAATCCTTAAGAGCTTGGTTGCCATGCACTCACTTCTTCTGTAGACTTACCTGTAAGTTAAAGAAGGACAAAGAATATAACAACTCTCACTTGTGGGTACCTCAGGTTACCCACATAAATTGAACTCTCATTTACATGTAAATTGGGTAACCTGGCTCGGCTTAAGTACCATCCAAATAGGCCCTTTTTGAACAATATAACTGACTACTGAGGGACAATGAGAGAATGAGTTGCTATATTTAGATGACTGAATTATTGGAGATTGTTTGGAAAGAGTTGTGCAACCTCACATGACTTTGAGGGTCAGTACTCAGAACTTCAGGTAGAAGTCTGGAGAACTGAAAGAGACTCCACAAAAACCTCCAAACCGCCCATTTAATTATAAAAGCAACAGCAACCTTCTTCCTCTTTCTCTCTCTTGGAAGAAGATGGTGAATAACACCGCGCTGGGCCAGATAGATGACCCAGCAACAGTCGACTCACCTTCCACCATGACTCCGATCCAATTACAGATCAAGGAATCAATTGAGTGGGGCCACAATTTGTAAAATCCGATCCCCTCAAAATACAAGTTATCGTGTGCATTTGGTTCGAGCCTAATCTCACTCAAATAGGAGTTGAGCCCATCATCAGATTGATCACAAGTAAGCCATGTGATAATTCCCATTGACTAAGAACATTAATAAATAAAATAGTTCTTGCAGAAGGAATTATTAGTGGCTGTGTCTATGACAATGTACATTGTATATGGTGACTTTCCCGGAAAGTAGGGCCATAAGAGTTTTGGACTTTACTGTATTACAATTGTGAGAAAGGGAAGGGGAGGTTCATCTAAGTTGGAAGTAGAAAAATGAAATCCTACTGTAGGTCCTTAGTCAATGATTATGGATGGTCTAGTTCTTGTCGATTTCTTTCAGTTTAGAGTTCTGGTATGATGGGTTAGATTAGACCTAAGTGTCTTAATCATACTCTCAAGTATAAGCATTTAACTTCATATCAGTAGGTGAAAAACTCATATATCTCACCTGTTTCACTACAATTTATTTTCAATGAAAAAAGAAACCTGTCTTGGCCATGGGGGGCATATATCAATCATCATGGAGATACTAGTGTGAATTAAGTATCACTCCGATATTTTGTACAGAGAGACTTCTGAAACAATGGATTAGTACCATTTCATTACTACCTTTGATTTTTCATGCTCTTCATTTAATGGTTGTGTTCATTGAACCAAATTAAGAAATTAGGTGATAGCATAATCAACATTATATCATTCTTATCCTACTGTCCACAATGCAAATAGGTGGTTTTAGTGCCCCACAATGTAGTCCAAACCTATGGTTGAGGTACATCCAAGTGGGCCTTATTTTTCACATGGTACTTCTATGTTGTTTGGTTGTTTCTTACCTGTGCCCTCACAAATAGGATAAGTTGCCAACTTTATACCGGGCTTTAACAATGATAAGAGATTAGGCTGATATGATGCAGTCCAAACCTATGGTTGAGGTACATCCAAATGGGCCTTATTCTTCACATGATACTGCTATGTTATTTGGTTGTTTCTTGCCTGTTCCCTGACAAATAGGATAAGTTGACAACTTTATACGGGGCTTTAACAATAATTAGAGATTAGGCTGATATGAAATTCCGTAGTGCTCAAAGGTCACTTTGACAACCTCTTATTCTATAAAAAGCCCATGTGTATAGAGAGAAGAGAACCCCACATCCCATGAGCTATTCTCCTCTAACGTGACATTGCTCACAAGCTCTTGGGTCCAACCACCTGCAAAGAAATGGCCGGAATTCGGTCGCATTCTGCTGCCTCTGCAGTGCCTAAGGCTTCCTACTATGAGGTTGCACCATCTCGCTTCATCTATGTTGCGAAACGCCATTTTCGTATAACCTTAGACACCATCCTTGAGGAAGAAGATGTGGACTCTTCAGAGAATCCACATGCTTTCTCAGCATCATCGTCGTCGTTGTCATTTTCTTCATGCTTTGTTACAGCTCGAAAGCCTTTCCCTACTTATGGTCGGGACTGCCAGTGCACTTAAGTTGGCACAATGGTTGAGAAGGTGATTGTAATCCATGGACATTTTGTGTAATCATGGTTTATATTATTTATCAGTTAGTGTTGCAAGTACAATTAAGATCTTGCGGGAGGTTTGTCTGGTTAAATTCCCTACCTTGTTGTATGTCTCAAGTCTCTAGGATGGGTTCGCTAAACCCGCCTTGATGGTGTCGATTTAGACAGTAAACGCTAGGCAAGATGCGATTTGAGTGATTCCATCTTCCAAGCTCTTTGTCAATTCTTCGTCGAACCTACCAACGTCCTGCCCTGACTGGATTTCCTAATCTTAACACAAACAGGACTAGCTTTAATCCAGTTCGCGGAGAATTCTGCTTCCTTTAGACAGATAGATGCTACATGTATGCTTTTCTAATCTTTAGATGTTTGTAAAAATCATATTTTGACATTAGTGGATGATATGGGGTGCCATGCAGTTCACTCTTTTTCTTGCAAGTAAGTTTTGTCTTTTCAAATTCTCAAATATTTGCAGTTTCTAATGGGTGGGTTGTAGTTTATGTGATCAAGTCTTTCTAGGGGTAGGGTGATGTAATTCACATTATTAGATAGTTTATGGACAAACATCCATGTGTTTTTACTCTGCAAGATGGTTTATTCTGGATCTAGATTTCAACCTGCCTGATATGATGTGTTCATGCTCCAGTCCTGATCATCTGGATATTAGATTATGAAAAATTATCACAATCCAAGAGAATCAAGATTTTAAGACATCGACAAATTGAACGCTGAACTAAAATCAAGCACACTGAATGATGTTGCAACCTATACAGAACCGATCAATCCAGAATCTGGATCATTTACCATTCAAAAAAAAAAAAAAAAAAAGGAATCTGGATCATTGTGAGAAGGGTAGTAGATTAATCTGAGAATTTCTTTCGTAGTGGTTCTCACCTCTACTTAGTGGCTTCAAATTGAAAGCTGCATTTATTTTAATATAATTCTGACTCAGGGTCAGTTTCACATTCTATTTGTTAAATAGAACCACCATGGGGATAAATATCTTTTCTTTTTTCTGTGTATAGAATAAATATCTTGAAAAGTTATAAATATCTATCGAAAAGAATAACTTCTGAAAAAGTGCCAATAACTTCCAAATTGCCCAAGGCCAAAGGGAATTAACTATATCATGGAAAGTGTCTCTTATGAAATTGTGACTGAAGGTTGGTTCAATCAATTTCTAAATCATGTTTTAATGGCCCCTCTCTGTGACCAATGATGCACTCTCTTTTCACTGTGATCCAAACTGTTCGATCAATGATACAGATGAACGGGTGTACACTAGAACTCTTCAATGATCAGAAAATATGCATCTATACACCATAGATGACTTTTAAGAAAGTGCTTGGTTCCCAATATCTCTCAATTTGGTTTTCACTGTTGGGGTTAATTGGTCAACTTCACCCAACTGTTAAAACTATAAAATTACCATGAGAAGAAGATCACTTCAATCCAATGCTATTAGCGATGTAAACGGGTCGGTTTGGAACCGTTAATGAGATGGTGGAACTAGATCCAGACCCATTTCGGAACCCGAACAGTTAATGAGAGGACGGAACCGGAACTATATATGAGACGGGTCCGGATCCTGGTCTAGGTCTATGTAGAGAATGATATAGAAAAAACCTAGTTTTTAGGAGTGATTCTCAAAAATTGAGGTAACATGTTGGGTCTGGGTCCACGGGTTTGAACCAAGGTGGAATCGGGCCCAGACCTAAAGGTCACGGGTCCAAAAAAGGGAAAAGGACCTAGACTTGGACCCATTTACTTATCGGGGCCTAAAGAAGGACTCAAACCTGGCTTTTAACTGGTCGGATCCTTTGGATAATCGGAGAACCGGGGATTCATTTGCACCCTTAAATGATATGCCACTAAGTCTCGGCAATCCGACCATTGGAGTAACTCTTGTTGTACCTGGGATCTTTAGAGAGCACAAATGGAAACCACATCATCACAAAATTGTACAGGAGCAATGGAAGTGAAAAATTCAAAAGAACTGAAAGCTTTCTTGTTATCTTTTGAGTTGTTGAACGTGTATGAGCTTGAGTATTCATTTTGTTTTAGGGCCTATTTGATTGATGAATTTGTGGAATTCATGTTTGGAGAATTTTCAAATTCTGTATCCCTCTAAATCCTCCAAATAGAGTTGGTTTTTTTTTTTTTTTGGAAGAATTTGGGGGTCCAAAGTATTCCACAACACCGAAACCAACAGATTTGCAATTTCTGACCAGAGTATATCCCATTAAAAATGCTCCCTATCAAAAACAGGATCTCAACTGTTGGGTGCATTGGGTTATATATAGCTGCATACACTGCACACAAAATAAATTGGGCTAATGCTTCAGTCAAAAACAGGCCCAAACTTGTCAAATCTTGGTCAAACTAACCTTTCCTGGACTTAGCCAAACCGAACCTGAATTGGCCCAACCCAACCCGGCCAAAAAATTGGTTGGGTCAGTCTGATTCTAAGTCGACCCTGACCCAAGTTCTAGGCTTTCAGACTAGATTACGGCTAATTCCAAGTCCAGCCAATGTCCACATTTATCTATCTAGATGTAGACTTACAAAACTTTCTAGAACACACTGGAAGAAGAGAAAAAATATGACATTGATGTTGTTTCTCTATCATCCACACATTGGCAAGTTGTTATATGAGGATGCATTCTTCAATCCTATTGAAATATGAACATTTGACTGTTTCTGTGTCAATTGTTTGACCATTTCTCTGTTGCACACGTGGAACATCAGTTTCTATTTAAGACATGCTTCTCTGATGTGATTGGGTGTGATTTGTTTAACAACCTTATGATGTTTCCTTGGCCTTTTGTTCTGTTTTCTTACAACTTCTCTCCTATTTAAGGCCTTCCACCAAAATCAGTCTCCACCAATCTCTGAAATCTTCACCAAGGACCATAAGAAAAAGGCCTTGGGAAAGAGAGAAATAAGAAGAAATCTCTTCAAGTGCCATGGCAAAGGAAGCTAGATATCTGCAACCATGGATTGAGGTTGCACCAGCCCT
Organism: Umbellularia californica; assembly: GCA_028538565.1. NCBI lineage: Eukaryota > Viridiplantae > Streptophyta > Magnoliopsida > Laurales > Lauraceae > Umbellularia > Umbellularia californica. The sequence goes on along the minus strand of JAPQWN010000006.1, from coordinate 6,890,253 downwards.
CCTCATCTCTCCCCAGAAGCCTTCTAGCGTCTCAAAATTGGAGACCATCTCTGAGGAGGGTGCGGAAACCGAAGATGAATCGCCTTCTCCAAGCATGGCCAGCCAGAGATTGTGGATGGTCATGAGATTGGCTCATGATGCAATTAAGTGTAGACCACTTATGTCATAGGACTAGAGATTTCTAAGCCATTGTATTGTAAATATACCTCTAGTTTTTTCAATGTAAACTTAGTATTGATGTATTGCTTATGCATGAATCTTGGTCTGTTTGATAAGCAGAATTTCTGACTGGAATGGATCCAATCTGAGAATTTCCAATTCATGTCAGACCTTGTCTTGTTGAATTCTATGTTTATGGGATAGAATCTCATAAGGCTTTAGAACATGTAATAAAAATAATTGAAATAGCTCTTAGAATGTGCTCTAAATTTTAGACTTCCAAACTCTTTTTTGCCAATTTGTATTTCAAGGATTCCAATGGTGGAATCTTGGAAAAAATTTCTTAAGGGGTTTTGAAAATCACCAGATGAGAATTCCTCAAAATCTTTGATGCCTGCCTTCCAAAATTTGGAAGAAAGTAATTGTTTGGCATGATGGCAGATGCCATTGGGAATTCAGTGTTCATCAGAGATCTATGCTCTTGGGTATGAATTTATAACCCAGGCCCAGACCCAAATTTTTTGTGGACTCAATTCATGGGCCTACATTTAAATTGAGTCTGAATCTTGCACCATTCTTTTCTCTTTTTTAGGTCCTTCAGTATTTTAGGACCCAGTTCTATCTCTATCAATTACAATGGGAATTAAGAGGCTGGGTATCAATCACCATATTGAGTTCATGATAAGATAAGAGATAGGAAAATGAAAAAAATAAATAAAAAACTTACTTTTAAATTTCATAATAGCCAATGATCTAATGAGTATGCTAGTGGCCCACGATGCATATGATAGCCAATCCCCACCATAGATGGGCATGGACTAGTGGGGAAAACAGAAAGGAATGTGAAACTAGTCCATTTTATGTTTTTGATTGACCATAAATTTTATAGTTTGAATTGCCCCTCAGGATGGTATTTTGACAATGGTCTCTATATGGAACAGTTCATATCAGTGTATATTGGCTGTCAGAGACTACAGATGGCAATGGATGGCTGGCCATGATATGCCTATTTATTAATCAGATCAAAACTTTAGGAGATGATGCAAAACACACAACCATCCATCTGCCAACACATTGGGACCCACCGTCTAGGGGAAAGTTGCAGAATAACCATCAGAAGGAGGACCCACCAGATGAACAATCTGATTTGTGGGCTCTACTGAGGCCAAACCGCTGTGCCAATTTTCTCAAAGCTGAGAATTGTTTACATTTTCATCTAAGGAAACAATGATATGCTCTGCTCCCACCCTCTGTATTCAAGTATCTTTTCAGTTTGAGAGGTTTCACATGTGTTTTGTTAGAAAAAACAAAGACTTGATGAGTAGATTGAGAATTTGAGTGTGAATGAAATGTATTCCGAGACATGGAATCACTGGGTCTTTTGGCATTTCAGCTAGCTCTAGAGACTGCAAGTGTTCTATACAGAAACTGAAAGTGGTTTTGGATGAAGATTAATTTTTTGTTGTTCCAAGTTAACAAATTTCATGGTTTTCATTTCCGAGGAAGGAGGCATTGTCATGTTTTTCGCAAAAAAAATAAATCTGGATACAAGAGGTGGAGCGCCGTTTTCTGCTGTCTTGCACAAGTGGAAATGCATTTTAGCATGGAAAATGTTTCATTGCACCAACAATGGAAACTGAAACTGTAAGAAAATGAAGTCCTCAGTTTCCAGTTTCTGCAGAAAATGAACCACCAGGGAAATAAAATGATGCAGAAAATTGTTTTTTGTTTTTTTTTTTTGTTCGGTAACAGAAAACTTTCAGTAAAAGAGCAAGAGAAAACAAAGAGAGAGAAGGAAGAAAAGAAAAAGAATATACAAGAAGATGCAGTGAGGGAACACATGGAACAAGAGCGTTGTACCCCACTCACACCACCACTAAATAATAAAACCCTCCCAAGGGGAAGCCCTCTCAATGCCCTTCTTGGCTAAAGAATCTGCCATCACATTGGCCATCCTGAACTGGTGGCAGAAGTCAACATTAATAATGGTGGATAGAGCCCGGATTTCGTTAAAGAGAAACTAGAACTTCCAAGGATTAGCCTTCCGATTAGAAGCTCAAGCAAACACATTAGAAGAAAATTGTCATGTACAAATCTAAAAGTGAATTGCTTTTGCTTTGGAAATAGTAAGCCATAAAAACCATAGCCTTCAGGTCGAAAATTGGATTTTAGGCTTTAGTTTAAGAGATCATCACATTATGATTTTGACAATCCTAATCATTTGAGCAAGAAATGGATGGATGGGAAAAAAAATGCAAACCTGCAATGTCTTTCCCAAAGGTTATTATTGTTCAAGTGGTGAGTTAGACAATGGATCATCAATGATAGGACCCTCAAGATGAATGGTTGGATGAAATACAAGTGTGTCATCTATGCAGCAATGAGTCACATATAATTTGACCAGAGAAAAAAATTAAATAAATACATAAATGCAACAAGCACCTTATGATGTATGAACCTTGCCATCAAAATATAAAATCATGTGTAAATTAGAACAAATGCAACAGAAGAGCATGAATGTCCTTCAACAGAGTAGATTTGAATCCATATCAGCATCCGCCTTAATCTCCAACTCCAGATTCCTTAACATGGTATATATATCTTTTGACTTGGGATGGCCCCTATCTGCAACACGGAATTCATGTACTTGTCCGCTTATCTCTAGCCAGCTACAGCCGGGGGTCTTCTTCAAACCTCTATCTCTGAGAACACTCCTCATCTTAGCAACACCATCCCATTTGCCGGCTGCAGCATATATATTTGAAAGCAGCACATAGTTCCCCGCATTTTTTGGCTCCATCTCTATAAGCTTCTCAGCTGCAAATTCTGCAAGCCTAGTCTCTGAGTGCATCTTACAAGCACTCAGTAAAGGCCCCCACACCCGAACATCAGGTTTAAAAGGCATTGATCCAATAAGATTCATGGCTTCATTGAGATGGCCCATACGGCCAAGTAGATCCACCATACAAGCATAGTGTTCTTGGTTAGGCTCGCAACCATACCTTTCAGTCATCTGATTGAAACATTCCCACCCCTCTTTCACCAAGCCTGAATTGACACAAGCTGTCAAAAGCCCAACAAAGGTTATTTGGTCAGGCCTCACTTTTGATTCTTGCATGCGAACGTATAGTTTGAAGCACCCATGCCAATCACCATGCTTAGCATATGCACTGATCATTGAGTTCCATGAAACTATATCCTTATCATCGACCTCCTCTTCATCGAAGAGCTTCTGTGCAATCTCTATACATCCACATTTTGCATAGCTGACCAGGAGAGCTGTAACTAATGTGGTCATCGAGTTATACCCAATTTTGATCAAATACCCATGTATGTTTTTAACTTGTTCCAATGCTCCTACATGTACAAAAGCTTGCAGGATTCTAATTAGTGTTACATAATCAAATTCTATGCCTTCTTTTCTCATTTGGCTGAAGAGCGAAAGTGCATCAAGAGAGCAATTATGGCTAACATACCCTTTTATCATTGAACTCCATGAAATGATGGTTTTGTCCATCAGCAAATCAAATACTTTTCGCGCAGTTTCTATGCTCCCACAATTAGCATACATTTTGATGAGGGAGTTGTCAACTGAAGCTTGATAATTTGAGCCATTTCTGATCACGTGAGCATGAACTTCTTTGCCTCGGTTAAGAGATTTCAACTCCACTACTGAAGAAATGGCAGCCAATGCTGTGAACAGGTCAGTTCTGACACCCGATTTCCCCATCTGAACCAGCAGTTCTAGTGCTTTCTCTGGATACCCATTTCTGGTGTACTCTGTAATCATTATGTTCCACACAGCACAATCTCTCTCAGGCATCTTTTTAAAAACTAGTCTTGCCATTTCCAAGCTACCCAACTTCGAATACATCGTCAAAACAGCAGTATCCACAGCCAAATCTCCCCCAAAGCCAATCACAACAGTTAAGAGGTGAACAAATCTCCCTGCTTTCAAACATTCCAAATCAACGCTTGACTGCAACAAACTAACTAGAGTAACCGAATCAGGCACTACACCTTCCAAACGCATTCTCTCAAACAGCCGAAAACTACCTGTAGGATCTCCATTCTGACCGAACCCAGAAAGCAAAGCATTCCAATAACCCAAATCTCTCACAGGCATTCCCTCAATCACCTGTTGGATGCCATCGAATTCGTTAAATTCGCCATACATCTCTATTAAAGCTGCATGAACATGAACATCTGATTCCAAACCCAACTTTATCAGATGCACATGAATCTTAACCCCGTTTTCAAGGGCTGAAAGATCAGCACATGCTCTCAGAACAAAAGGGTAAGTAAATCCATCTGGGTACATGGATTTAGCAACCATATGCCAATAGAAGCAAAGGGTTTTCTCAGATAGCCCATGCGAAGAAAGATTTCGGATGATTGTATTGTACAAAAGAGCATCTGGGTTATCCACAGAATCAAATATTCTTTGGGAGAAATCGAGATGGCCGAGATTGGAGTATCGGTCGATGAGTCTGGAAGACAGGGTTGGGTTTTGTTGGAGGCCATGTAATATGAATCTGGCGTGGATTTGATGGAGAAGTTCGGTTTTGTTGCAGAGGTCTAAGAGAGAAGAAGTCAAGGAGCTGAAAGATTGGATTTTTATGGCGGGAAGGTGTGTGAATTTGAAGGGGTGGTTAAAAAGGAGTTTTGGCAGTTGGGATTTTTGGATATTAGGGAGCCTTACAAGGAGCATGTTAGTCCAGTACCCACCAACATGGGCATGATGAATGGTCAGATTAGATTAGGCCACGAAATATTATGAATATTATGTTGGGTAGGAAAGCCCCACTGTGGATGGCTTTAGATTGAGAACCTGCAAAATCTGCAGTTAACATATAGCTGTTTCAGCTTGCCCATTTTGCATGCTCTTTGGTAGAAACACTCTTTAATTCTAGTTTGGTTTTGGTGGCTTTGAGTGATGGCCCAGCACAGCCAAAATTTGGGTGGCCCTTATTTTTTCTCTTTTTATTTTTTTATGATTTCTTTATTTGACCTGAATTAGTGACCTTTCCATTTAGGCCAAAATTTAGGTGCCTATTTATTTTCATAGAATATGTAGGAATTGAATTTATACGATTTCATGCCATAAGTGGCTACAAATGAAGACCGAATGGAAATATATAGAAATGATCATCAAATAACCTCCCTTCTGATTAAAACTGAACCAAAAGGAAGATGAGAAATGAATACTCTGCCGTTATCGGAGTATTTTAAAACTTAAGAAAGTCAAGGTTTGGGTCCTCACCTAATTTCCTCCCTTAGTCTTCACCCTATATCCTTCACCCCTTAAAAATCATGCTATGGAGCTAATTTGAACATAAATTCCTATGTATTCATTCAATCTTCAAGTAATTTAATGCAAAGAAATAGACCCTAAAAGGCTAAATTCTTAAGACGTGACCCCACGCATGGGGCCTAGGATAATCCATTAAATATAATTTCCAGTAATTTCTTAATCAACAAAGAGTTTCCCTTTTATCTGATGGGGGCGAGTGGGCCCCATTAGCATGCCATGTTTACTCTATGAAGAGAACCAATTTTGATCTCTTACTTCAATAAGTGAGAGCATGGGTCCATCTATGATAAACTCAACCCCTTAACACATCACTTTCTCTGTGGGTCTATTGCTCGATAATTCACATGTAAATACATAATCCTTTAGACTTGAGAGTGAATCATGTGTTTTACAAGTGATCAGATCCAACAATAACTATGAATTTGATGAATTTTTTGCTTATTACTCATATTTATATGGCTTTTACCACAATCTTTAAAATTCTCTAAATATCAACCCCTACCATTGGATTTTATTACTATAAATTGGTCCTTATTGAACTATGACTTTGCACAATACATATCATATAAATCCATTTTTAATTTGACAGACAGAAATATATAATCCAAGATCACTTGATCATACTATCATTGAACGCAGTGGATGGAGGCAATTGGGGGTCTGTGTCCACTTGTAGGTTGTGCCGGGTTTGGATAAATAATTTGGGCAGGGCTTGGATTAAGTGAAACTCTGAACGAAAGCCCAATACCTGGTCCGGCCCGACACGAAAAGTTTTTGCACTCGTAATTTAATGATAAATTGTTTGGACAATTGCGTGAAAGCCCATGAAACTGATAAAAACCCAATTTAGCCCGGCCTGGCCTGATTGACTAAATGGGCGGGCTTGTGCTTGATATTTACGGCAAGGCTTGAACGGGATAAAGGCTTGTGTTTCTAAAGTCGGCTGGATATGCCTCAACACAGCCAGAGAACACCCCTATTAACATCAGCCTAAGTTTTGGAAAGGGAAATTTTCAAATAAGTCATTAAGTTTTTGTCTTATTTCAAAAAAGGACACAAGTTTTAAAACTTTTCAAATTAGTCCCCTAAGTTTTTCATGAAGTTTTCAATTAAGGACATTCATCAATTTAAAGCTATTTTTCGGCAACTTTTTTCTTCAATTTTCTTAAACTACCCAAATTATCTTTCAATGAAATAAAAACCCCCTTCACTTCCTCTATATTTCCCTTCTTTTTTTCACTAACAGCCTTATAGTGATCGAGGAAAACTATGTACTTCGACTAAATATAGTGGCTTCCACAACTATGTCCTGGCTTTAAATGAAGGTACTTTGGGTATTTTTAAAAAATTGAGAGAAAATGCCAAAATATCTTTAAATGACCAGACGTCCTTAATTGAAAACTTCATGAAAAACTTAGGGACTAATTTAAAAAGTTTTAAAACTTATGTCTTTTTTTGAAATAAGGCAAAAACTTAAAGCCTTTTTTGAAAAATTTCCTTTTGAGAAAATAGACAATAAACTGGAGTCCTGAGAAGATACTTCAGTTCTATGAATGTCACGTGCATAGGGTGCAAATCACGTGACCCAAAGGCAAACCCTGCATCATGGGACCGCTAAATAATTTCAAATTTCAAATCTTCAACGGCACTTTGCAAACATAGCGGCCAAATGAATGTTCCGCCTACGACCGTTTCCAGAAATCATAGGCACTTCCCAAGAGACTTCCTTTTCTTTCCAAGATTCAAAACCTTCTCCTTTTCCTTTCATTGATTGCAGAAATCTCTTTATCAATGGAGAATCTATGGCAAGACCCTCTTCTCTCTACAGATGTTTCTTGGCAAAAACCGCATTTGGAAACAACGGAAATGGAGAAAACTGACAGCCCTCTTTGCGACAATGTGATACAGAGTATTATCTTGAATCCTTCTTCCCTTGAAATGATGCATTTTCTTTCATCTCTTGCATTTGGGGTGTGGGTTGAGGATCATTTCCATTCAAATTTTTTTCAAGATTTTGAAAGGCATCTATCTTTTATGATGAATTGTTGTTGTTCCATTTCTGGGTTTTGTTTCTGATTGGAATGGGTTTTCTTGGCAGATGATTCTTGGGAAGAACAGAGCTTAGGAACAGAGGAGATGGCAAAAACAGACAGCACACCACAAAGTAATATCATTAGGCCCAGAATGGCAAGTTCTTATTGATACCTTATTTGGGTGTTTTCTTGATTTGGTCCTTGCTCTGTCTCCAGGTAATAATTCAGTGTTGGGGTTCTCTTTAACGTCGCCTGATCTTGTTATCTGCACTGGATCCCCTGAGATACCACGCAATGACTTTGAAGAAACCCCAGATTTGATAAAGAAAGCCTGCAGAAGGAATTTGATCACCTCTGTCGAGCTCTCTCTAGAAAATGGCATCAGTGGATTTCAAAATGAAGATAACTTATCTGCAACCACAGCGGCCTTGTTCCCCGAAGTGACTGCTTCAAATGAAAACAGGTATTTGGAACCTTCCCTTGAGCTCCCTCTGATATTGGAGGTACCAAAACAGACAGAAAGAGGTGAATTGCCAGAGACATCTCTCCCTGTGATAAGCATAAATGTAGGAGGAATGGATGGGACTGCAAGTTTGGGTGGTGTTGGCTTTCAAGAGGATGTTTTTTTCATTGGCGGCGACGTCATAAAAACAGAAGCAAGAATTGGGGATGGTGAAGGTCTTGAATTGTATCAATCAGCTCGGTTTGGGAACTTCTCATATAAATTCCAATCTTTGGTAGCTGGAAATTATGCCGTAGACCTTCATCTCGCTGAGATCATATTTACAGAGGGCCCTCCGGGAATGAGAATTTTCAATGTGTTTATACAGGAAGAGAAGGTAAGAATGAATGATCTTCTTCTTCCAAAAATTGGAAACCACATAGTTCTATTTTTTTTGGAGAAGATTCAGTTTTTTTTTTTTTTAGTAGATTAGCTATCTCTATAGATGAATGAAACATCATATAATGCAATAGTTTCAATCTTGAATGGTTTTGTAGGTAGTAGAAGGCCTAGATATCTATGCCCAAGTGGGCTCTAATCGGCCACTTGTTTTATCTGATCTGAAAGCTGTTGTTATGGGGGAAGAGGGCTTATCCATCAGATTTGAGGGGATCATTGGACACCCCCTTATCTGTGGCATTTCGATAAGGAGAGACTCTTCCACAGGTATGTTTTGCCTACTCATTTCCACAAAATTTTGATACTACACAACCAAGAGAAAATTACAATTCGTACAAATTTAAATTAAGGAAGAACCAATATCTAATTTAACTGTTTTTATGATTGTTATGTCAGGCAAGACATTGGAGAGGCAGGTAGCAGACCATAACACATCAATTCACTTACAAGACAGCAGTTGTCAAATGGGAGAGCAAGAACAGCTAGATGTAATTATCGATATCGAGTAAATTTTTTAAAACTTGTTTTGTTGAATAGACCAGAAGAAGTTTCTGGGGTTTTTGACCATGTAATGGCTCTCTCTTTTTCTTTTTTTCAGGAGGAATGTAGTTACTGTAACTGTAATACAGGAAGAGAAGCTCGGAAACTGAAGAGAGATTATGATATTTTGTACAAGGAACAAACAGAAACCAAGAGAGCTCTTGAAGAATTCAAAAGGGAGAATGAACTCAAGAGCAAGGAATGCCATGAGGCTTGGATGTCATTGCAAGTACTTCAAAATGAGCTCATGCGCAAGTCCATGCATGTTGGCTCCTTGGGTATGGAAATTATCTCGATGAAAGAAATGTTGCTTTCATAAAATCCTTATAATCGTTCTAAAATTGTGGCTCCCACGTTTGATGTTTAACTACTTTGTATTCAATCTCATTACTCACAATTTGGCACTTGTCATAGTTCACCAACTGTGGAAGTCTAGAAATTTTTTTTTTTCATTGTATAGGCTTTAAATCCGGATTCATAAAAAGAGGTAAAATTTGACAACAATACAAATAGATAAAATTAACATGAACTTTATGAATTCTGAACAGAAGTATCATCGGTTATCACCATTTCTTATAACCATTGCCTGGCAATGCAGGATAGGAAAGAAATACTGTTAAATAAAAGTAATAAAAAAAAAAGAGTGTAAATTTTACAATACTGGTGTGCATTCACCTCTATATCCTTCCCTTTCCATATTGATTTTCCAATCAATCTCTATGTAGGCGTCTTTCATGCATGGAAAATGTTATCCAAAGAAGTAGATAAAAAAACTAATTCTGAAACACAACCCAACAACATCGTTCATGAAGGGTAGAGAAAATGGAGAAATAGAAAACAGTCTCCAAAACAAATTTTCTTAATGTGGCAGCTGGTTGTAGACCATGTGGCAGAAGATCCTTCGCTCTCGTTTCTCCCTCAACTCATGAAAAAATGAATACTACGGCCGTTGGAGCGTTGGCATCTATGATGCACAGATACTTCAAAATGGGCAACGTATCGTGTCGTATCTTATCCGATGCTTCACATTTTACAAATATGCCATGCCTATGGCGTGCCCCTGCCGTATCCGAGCATCATAGGTTGGCATGGTTGCAAAATTATCCTAAGAAGGCAATCGGGACATATCAGAGTTGCTGGTATCTCAGATGTAGAATATTGTAGATTACCCCATTCAATATAATGCATAGCAATTTATTTATTTATTTCATCAGTTAATGCATAGTAATTTATGAGGATCCAAATATGGAAAACTTGTGAATGCGTACCCAAATATGCCATGTGCAGTGTGCTAAAATTAAAATGTTCACATGAATACATATGGTACAATAAAACATACACAAATTTGTATACATGTTTATATGTGCATACACATATAGAAGATACATGGATGCTCTTGTGGAAAAATGCATGAATGTAAGCTTTCATGTCAATCAGTGATAAAAACTTCTTGGAACACGATTTTTTCCCCATGGTATGAGCATTTGAAAAACTTCCTGAGTGAAATTGATCTGATCCAACTTAGGCATGGGTGATCTCTGGTTCAACCTTATTTGATTTAATTTATACGGTTCAAAGTTTGAATTCCTTGCAAGTTCTCTCAGAATAAAAACCCCTTTTCCTAATATAGACATTTTAGAATAAGTGTATCCATCAACATCAATATAGCATTTGAAAAACTTCCCGAGTGAAATTGATCTGATCCAACTTAGGCATGGGTGATCTCTGGTTCAACCTTATTTGATTTAATTTATACAGTTCAAAGTTTGAATTCCTTGCAAGTTCTCTCAGAATAAAAACCCCTTTTCCTAATACAGACATTTTAGAATAAGTGTATCCATCAACATCAAACCCTTCTCCCAACTTTGTTGGTTCAGCTACATGAATTCTATATAGTCATTCAAGTCTATCCTAGGACAAACCCTCAAATAGGTTGCACTTCTTCAAATCTATCATTACTAATTCCATCTATGCCCTTTTCCTTGAGGGGCCATTAACCTTCACTTTAGACTTCAGTGTATCCAAAATATTAAAAAGCAGATATTTTTACATAAAATATGAACAGTACACGTTGACCATCCAAATTGACTGGCGCCTTTTGACCATATCAAACTGCAAATTATTCAAATGACCTATTTTTTAGTGTGATTGTAGTTGGTTTGGGTTAACCATGTTCAAAATATCATCCATCCAACATGATACGTTTCAATCATGCCATAGTCAAAATTATGATCCTCAGTTCTCATCTTATTAACTTTATGTTTTTTGCAGCCTATGCTGTAGAGGGACAAGTGAAGGAGAAGAGTCGATGGTTTTCATCCCTTAATGCATTAAGCGAGAAATTCAAGGTACCAGAATCTACACTCTGCTGCTCTTGATGTTTTTTTTTATTTGTTTATTTTTCTGCAATATCCAGAGCAAGAACAAGCATCAAAGGTGATTTATGTTTCATTTTGCAGATTTTGAAGATACAGCACCTAAAGCTATCAGAGGAAGCATTGCAATGTAGAAAGTGCCTAACAGATGTGACTCAAATGGCTGAAGCCATCCAGTCCTCAAGTAAACACACATGCCTTATATGACCATCTCCCTGGATTTATCAAAACTGTCTGAACCACCTTATATCTTGGCAGTCTAGACTAACACATAATGCCCTTTTGTTTTGTTTTGTTTTGGTTAGTGAATCAACGTGCAGATTTGGAGAGAGAGCATGACGATCTCAAGCTCAAATTCATAGAAGGGGCGAAAGAACGGAAAGAGCTTTATAACAAGGTTCTTGAGCTGAAAGGTGAGCCAAGAATTTCATGGAGACTGATACAGAAGAATATCATATTATTATTGACTCACGAATGCTTAAAAGATTTCCTCTTTCGGACTGTAGGAAATATGAGAGTCTTTTGCAGATGTCGTCCGCTGAATGAAGAAGAAACAGCAACAGGAGCTTCAGCAGCAATTGACTTTGAATCTGCGAAAGACGGAGAACTTGTTGTCAAAGCCAGTGGTGCACCTAAGAAGGTCTTCAAATTTGACTGTGTCTTCAGCCCTCAAGCAGATCAAGGTAATCATTTGAACAAAATCTCACCCCTCATACTAAACTAAAAATGAATCTCTCTGCCAACAGACTAAATATAGTTTTTGCTTACTGAATGATTCAGATGATGTTTTCAAAGACACTGCGCCCTTTGTAACATCAGTTTTAGATGGATTCAATGTCTGCATATTTGCTTACGGGCAGACGGGAACCGGAAAAACATTCACAATGGAGGGAACAGAAGAAGCTCGAGGAGTAAACTACAGGACACTTGAAGAGCTGTTTCAAATAATCAGAGAACGACATGGACTCTTCCGATATGACATTTCTGTGAGTGTACTAGAAGTGTACAATGAGCAGATACGTGATTTACTGGCATCTGCTTCTCAGCCTGGAGTTGCTGCAAAGAGGTAACTAAAACAAGCATTTGGTGTTAAACTCTCCAATTTTGGATGGATAGTTGACAAACTCATGATTGAGTCTTTCTTCACTGTTTCTAGTAGACTTGAAATAAGGCAAGCTGCAGAAGGTGCTCATCATGTGTTGGGAGTTGTTGAAGCTCATGTAAGCAATATGAATGAGGTCTGGGAAGTTTTAAGGACGGGGAGCAATGCTAGAGCTGTGGGATCGACTAATGCAAATGAGCACAGCAGTCGGTCACACTGGTTTGTGTTACTCTTATATGACACTCCACACTTTATTCTTCTTGGTCATAGCTATCTATACTCAACACTGTTGTATTATATGCACACAATCGGTCACACTGATTTGTGTTACTCTTATATATTCTTCTTAGTTATAGCTATCTATACTCACACTGCTGTATTATATGCATGAAATGATTAAAGCATGCTGAATTCTGAAATCCTGCACTCTTTTTGATATACAGCATTCATTGCGTGATGGTGAAGGGAGAGAACATGATGAATGGAGAATGCACAAGAAGTAAGCTATGGCTTGTCGATCTAGCAGGAAGTGAGAGAATAGCCAAGACAGAAGTTCAAGGAGAGCGTCTAAAGGAGACTCAGAACATCAACAAATCTCTTTCAGCACTTGGAGATGTGATATCTGCTCTTGCAACAAAAAGTCCACATATTCCGTTCAGGTAGTCAAGCATAAAATTCTTTTATTTGTTGTGAAGCCCTCTTGATTGATATTCAACCAAAAACAAAACAAAAAAAAAAAAAAAAAAAAAAAAAAAAAAGAACTCTTGAAATTTAGAGTTTTGATATTTGAATTCTTATTCAATTTTTCGTAGGAATTCCAAGCTCACCCACTTGCTACAAGACTCTCTAGGTACTTACTTTTTATCTCCATCTTCTTCTTCTGATGAAACGTTTTGAAGTCATAAAAGATGCTGATTTCAGAGATATTCCAGGAGGAGATTCGAAGACGCTCATGTTTGTGCAGATCAGCCCCAATGAGAATGATGTAAATGAGACTCTTTGCTCTCTGAATTTTGCCAGCAGAGTGAGGGGAATAGAGCTGGGTCCTGCCAGGAAGCAATATGACATCAATGAGATTTCCAAATACAAACAGATGGTATAGTCACTCAGTTCCCATTCTAGTGGCCATTAAAGATCATTGTCATTGATGATCACTATCATGTTTGCTTATCGACTTAAGGCCATTTGATTGTACCCAAAATTGTGAAGTTTGAATATATCTGCTGAATGCATTTGACTTTCATAATGCCTCAATCACAGCACAAGTGATTCTACGATTTGGATACACTTAAATGCATCCTTTTCAATAAGCCAATCCACACTGAAGAAAAACATTCAAACTATACAACTTGCACTACATCCAAACTCATATAACATCTTTCAACATTGGGCATGTTTATTTGCATTAGAATACATAGAAATTGAATTCATAGGGTGGTTAAAAATTAAGATTAAAGGTAAATTTCCGAAAATGAACATCACATAACATTTCTTTTAGGGAAATAGAATCAAAAGAGAATGATTTTTTTAATGCTCGTTTTTGGAAATTCACCTTTGATATTTGTTTTTAATCACCCTATATATTCAATTCCTATGTGTTTTAATTGAAACAAACAAGACCCAAGTATTTTATCCAACTTTCTTATTTACACTATAGTGTATTATTCTCATCAAGCTTTGTCTACTACATTTGTTAGGCTGAGAAGGCCAAGCAAGACATTAAGAGCAAGGAAGGACATATGAAGAGGATGGAGGACATGATTCATGGTCTAGAATCGAAAATGAAGGCGAAAGATGTGAATAATAGGAATCTACAAGACAAGGTACAAAATGCCTATTAGGAAATCTTTCAGGAATGATACCGTGAGAACTGTGCATGCTTTCAAAAACTTTGTGTTGTTTATGGGCATATGACAGCCGCTAATCACAAATTGGTTCTAATATTTTGGAAGAAAGAATAATAGATGTTTGTTAATCATTTAAGCACATTTGGGATGCAGAGAAACATGTTAGAATTGAAACTTTCACTTTAAATTACCTGCATCAATCAGCAGTGACCTTTAGGAAAGGCATGAAAACGTCTCTCAGCAAAGCACTGTTACTCAAGTAATCGGGACTTAGACCGGGAAAGGGCGCTGTCGTTTTTAGGTGTAGGGGGTTGATTGTTGGTCTTGTTATGTGATGTCTTTCTTTCTTGTTTGACTCTGACTTTTCTTCTCTTATTGATTTTTGCTTGCTGTTCTAATGAAAAGCTTCTTTATACCAAAAACTTTCAAACCACCCAACGTACCAAAACATGAAGAATAGATTGTTTAATAAAATATGTAAACCAAATTAAAGTTAGGAATATATCCAAATAAGTCATGAAGACTCATATTATTACCAATACTGCAGATCAAGGAGTTGGAATCACAACTTTTAATAGAAAGAAAATTGGCAAGGCAACATGTGGACACAAAAATAGCAGAGCAGCATCAACAACAAGAACAGTATACATCAATGAAGCCCCCATTGTCAAACCGACACCCTGGGAATCATAAAAATGAAGCAGAACCCTTGATGAAAGACTTGGTAAACGCCATGCAACCACTTACACTTACAGAAAACAACAACAGCAAACCTTTATTCCCTTCAGCGATGACTGATGATAGCTTCCTCACGTATGATACTGAACAAAAGGAGAACATACCTGAGATAAGTGAAGAGCAACCACTTCCAAGAAGAACTGGAAGAGCATCCATCTGCACAACTGCACGCCGAATCCCAGTGGTTCCAGCTCCTAGGCGTAATTCACTCATCCCATTTCCGGCGACAGCGACCTTGACCCCACTACAACCATTACCTCTACCATTTGACCCTATCAAAGAAGAAATTGATGATCAAGGAGAAAAGAAATGTTTGGAGCTAACACCTAGGAACTTAAAGGCATCAAAGAGTAGTAAGAAAATCAGCAGTATATTGAGACGAAGCGTTCAAAAGAAAGTCTACATATCCCCACTACATCAGCACATGAGACGGGGTGGCCCGTATGGGGCGATGGAGAAGGTGAGGGTCTCAATTGGTAGCAGAGGGAGACTGGCACAGAGAGTGTTAGTCGGCAATGCCAACAGGGGAGCAAAGGATGTGGTGCAGCAAAAGCAGCAGCAGAAGGAAAAGGAAAGGGGTTGGAATCATGGAACAGCAGTCACAGGCATTTTCTGAATTGTTTTTTGTACAAATTACTGACTTGATCATGGTTCCTTGCCATGATCATTATGATACGTATTCCACTGGATTTTTTAGGAGTGTAGATGTGGGATTTTTCAAAAGTTTGTATCTGCTTCATGGATGTACAATGTCAATGCATCTTTGTTGAATATATTTATTAGACATGCGTTCTTATCCTTCCTAATGGGAAGTCCTATCATCTCAGTTAATGTAAGTAACTATCAATTTAGTTTCAGTTATTCATCAAACTCATGAAAGGTTCAGATCTGTATGGAACTATGACAATAAGAAAGGCATCTATTGGTCCCTAAAGTATGGATTGATTCACGCAGGTGATTATGTAGTTAAACAGATAATTGATTCGTGCAGGTGATTATGTAGTTAAACAGATAATTATAGAGTCTGACAGCTTAGAGAAGATAATGCGGGTTATTCTATCCTTTGAATATTATGTTAAACAAAGAAAGCATTAATTATGTTCATTTAGCAAATTAAATTTCATGTAATGAACTAATGATATTTATAAGATGAGTAGTCGCTCACCTTCTTAACAAGTACTACTCTTATTGCCTTTTACCAACTGAGATCACCATAAAAGAGGAAAAATGATTCCTTTTCCTCCAATTAACAAGAAGAAAATTCTTACAGAAATTGGCATTGCAGTGTTAAAAGGTTTTGCTATGATTTTAGTGCCATATCATGTTGTACATATATACTGATCATATGAGATCCAAGCACCACTGATGAAAAGTAGAAATTTACTTTCGAAGATTTAAATGGTGGCTTCCTAAAGAACTTTAAAACATCTAATTACAAGATATAGAGGAAGTATCTGCATTCCAAAATACTTCATGTTTTGCACTGGTGGGACAGTGTTATTACTGACTGTATTGTGGATTCCAGTCTGAATATGCTGTTCCAAACTGTGCCAAAGGCAGCCCCTGAACTTTGTATCATGTACCCTGATTTCCATCCCAGAACTTACAAGGAAAAATCCCGCAGAGAGGAGTGCTACAGAAATGAGTTTCCGTGTCGAAGAAATCAAAATCTCACTTTGTAAATAAACAGAATATTAGAATATAGCTACAAATAATCACAAACCTTCCTCATGCACACTAGCTGCTGTAAATAAATGTTTGGATGATCCATAATGAAACATAACTCAAAATTTGAGAAGATGGGATCACTGAGAAGCCCATCACTAACCTTGAGATTTTCGATTTCTCTCTTCTTTTTTTTGTAAAAGAATACTCAGTTTTAAAAACAATGTGTTCACTACAAAAAAAAATGCGAGTTAGACTTCAATTAGTACCAAATCCAGTGAAACTTGGACATATGTGTAGGTATGAGAGGCCAGCTCTGCAGATCAATCTGGATAAATGTCATTCTGAGTTAACTATGAATTGATATCTTGCTCTTTATTTGGAATGAAATTTCCACCTCTTTCAACACAAAGGACATATGCATGTTTGAGCTCAGCTGGGTTCTGGGAGTCATTGACCAATTGCACTCAGCTCTCCATTTATAATGTTTGGCGTCTGCCTTTGCATGATTAACCTGATAAGCAGGTCTGACCATACAAAAGTGGGCTACAAACAGGATAAATTAAGTTTAAGCTGCCATCAGCATTATGCTGGAAATTGTTTCAAGTGGTATGAACAGTTACTCTGAAAGTTGCTTTTAATTTTGAATCATTTCAAAAATATATCTGGTGTCTGGACCCTATCCTAAATTCCTGCATGAAAACCATACCCCGGATTGAACCGACTTTGCTCATACCCAAATTAAAATTAAAGGCACAAATGAAGGGGCTGCACCCTGGCCCAAATTGAGGTGTGACCTTCATGGACTGAAGTCCCAACCTTAAAATTATTCAGGCCCATATGATGGACCCAAACCACAACGCCGGTCCAAATAAAGAAATTATATTCATCTTTGTGCGCTTATGCAGTAGAAGGAATGGATGGTAGAAAGGAAAATTGTTCTGATTTTTTCATGTAACTCCTTTTTTGGTCATTTGGTGTGACACAGTTTCCTTGTGAGAAAGGAAAAAAATGAGCTGATTTTTCTCGGTTGAAAGGATTTCAATTTCTCATGTGGGGAGTAAATATGTACTATATATCTCTCTCTCAAATTGAAATATGCGGAGACGGGAATCCTCTCGCTGCACAAACACACTCTGTATTCATTGTTGTAAGCAATTCTAATTCACAAATTCTGCTACCAAACAGTCCTTGAGATTAACATTTGAACAATTCATTGAAATTAAACAGGCTTCAAATCATTAACTGTAGTTCTACTGGAAAAATGAAGAAATTGAATGAAGGAAAACAAGAAAAGTAAAAGGTTTTGAAGGTCAGGCCATACTAAACTGACTGATTAGGATGACTGTGACATGCAACTTGCATCACTGAGGCAAGTAGTGATTAAAATCAGTTGGTTCCCTCGGTAGGACTGACCAGAAAAACACCAAAACACCAAAACAGGAAGTCGGCATCTATCAACATCATATCCTCCCATCACTGAAACCAAGATTAGAACCAGGACTGGCAACTTACACT
This sequence comes from Umbellularia californica, assembly GCA_028538565.1. Classification (NCBI taxonomy): domain Eukaryota; kingdom Viridiplantae; phylum Streptophyta; class Magnoliopsida; order Laurales; family Lauraceae; genus Umbellularia; species Umbellularia californica. The sequence continues at coordinate 6,872,061 of JAPQWN010000006.1, read as the reverse complement.
CAAATAGATTGCTGAAAATGGGTTCACTGGTTTGGTTTGCAATTGCATAGCCAAAATGGGTCCATTAAGATAAATGGGTTGGACATTATGTGATAACTTGGTCCGGACGGCACCCTTAACCACGGGGCGTAACGTGTCAACCACGGATTTCAAATGGTGAGTCTCCGCTAGCCTACAACAGAAATATCCAAGTCCTGACCCTGTCTAGGCTTATAAGTCAAGCTACGTCTTAACCCAACATTATGCCTTTTTAAACCTTGAGCCCCAGAAAACCATAAGAACTTTGGAGTTAAACGTCCTTACTCCTGACCCTGCCTGAGAAGTCCCCACTCACGCACACGGGCCTTCCACACAAAGTCCCAAAATCCATTCTCATTTATAGCAAAAGACTATTTTATCATATTTCAATTGTCACTATTTAAAACAATATTTTCAAAAAATCTAGTTACACCCCAACACGTGCATGGAAAGTTGGCAACTTGTATTTGGTGGGTCATGTTCACCAAGGCCCAAGCAGAAATTGGATTGGGCTGAGTTGACCTTGACTTCACCCAAATCAGAACCACTGGCACACCTATCTGCAAGTCATCTTCTTTCAGCAAAAGAGAGTATGATTCTCTTTCCCTTTTTTTCTCTAAATGCTCCAACATCATTATCCAAGATGGGGAAACTGATGCGGAAGTGTTAGGACAATTTCAAAAAGCAGGATGGTTAGATGCAGATTTGAAGTCAAGGAATCCAAAGCAGTCCAAGAACAACAACAAAGAAAAGAGGAAAACAAAAGGTGTGGTCCTCTTCTTTGAAACGTCAATGGTTTTGATAGTGACTATACTCATTAGCCTTCACCTAGGCCATCTTCCGGGTCCCATAAATTTACTAAGCTGAGAAAAGTCCCAGGTATCTAGTAAATTCTGATCCTAATTTGTATGAGAAGTTTAGAAAGTTGTAGAGTCATGAACATGTTAATTAAGGACACGTCATCCCATGAATTAAATAAGCTGCTAAAAGTTCAAGGCATCTATTAAAATCTGATATAAATTTGTATGAAAAGTTCAGGACTTTACAAGGACATAAACATGGTGAGGCCATTTTCTAATACAAAGTTGACATTTGCTCATGTGCCAGTTGAAAAAAAAGAAAAAAAGCCTCAGGAGATGTCAGGTTTCAACCATTTTGAATGTGACGCCGACCCCTATCCACTACTTAATTTGAAATGTTTGCGTTTGGATGTGCAGATCCTGATTTTATAACCAGACTTGTAAATCTTGATGATTTTGATTTGTTTTATTCCCCATGCCAGTTGAATATTTTAGAAATTCAAAATGAGAAAAATGGAAATCTTGGAAGCTCTGTAAGATTTTTCGGAGGCCACAAATTGCCAAAGAGCGATATCAATGATTTTGAGAAAAGACATAAATTGCTAAATGGAAAAATAAGCTCAGGTTTGGCATCTCTATTTTCAACTGTTTAAAGTGTTTTTTTTTTTTTTTTTTTTAGGGTTCACTGGACTAATCCCTCCGAACCCAGAAGGAAGCCGGTAAAGTCCTATATATCCTTAGTGTGGTAGTGCAGTTTCAAACTTACAACCTACAGTTGCAAACCGGAGTCCTAGGCCAACTGAGTTACCGCTTGGAGTTGTTTAAAGTGGGTTGTTGACACACGATTTTACCCTCTGCCCATTTTAGAGAAGTCGAGACAAATCCTATAAAAATGAAAGGCCCCTTTTCCACGCTTGTGAAAATAAGCGCTTTAGCCTTTCATTTATTTATTTTTATGGCTGTATTTTGAATGGCACATATAGCAAACAAGGGACTCAGAAAGACAAGACGACTTTGAAGAGATAAGGTTTGAAAGATAATGACAAATCAGTCCAATAGTAAATATAAAAAAAATCTTTACTAATATTTTTATCATCAAGATTATTATATTGTTGGCCATCCAAACACATCCTAGAAACAAATTGCTTATTATGTGATTGCCTTTTTCTAACAGTGTGATGTCATTGATGATGAGGAAGCTTGACAAAAAAAAAATAGAAAAAAAACGACAATGGTGATCGACAAGATTATCACATGTTTGACCCTGCCCTCCTTTACCTATTTTTGCTCCAGAAAAAAAGATGGGCCTATTATCAATTGATCATTTACAAAATACATGAATTTCTTAAAAACATTTTACTAAGTCTTATTATACATTATATTGAGATTACACTGGGGCCTGGGCTCAAACATATTAGAGTGAAACTTTGCAATGATCCATACCAGATAGAGGTATTTTTAATTTTATGGGAGTTCAAATTCTGATTAATATGACCCTACTGTGGATAGAACACATGAATTTTTGTAATATTTTATTTAAGTATACTTGATGAATCTGATGACAAACTCAAATATATTAAAATAAAACTCTATCATATCATATACATGAGATAATAATTTATTTTGAGTTTGTTCGGATTTAAAATAAGTGGACCGCATATTTCATAAAAATATAATGGGTACATACTTCTTAGTTTCAAGAAAAAGGAGTAATCAATCCAATGGTAGCCAAGTGGTGAGGCATGTCCCATCTAGAAAGACAACTAGCGATGAATAGTTGGGCCGATTGGATGAGGACTTGAGTAGCGTACATATGTAGCTCGAGGAAAATAAAAGAAAAAATTAAGTGAATTCTTATTTTTTACGCAAAATGCCCTATGTTATTTTTAAATGTTATTGGATGCCTTAAGGAAAGTATCAGTGTGGGACCTTGCAGATCTTGACTCATAATTAATATTGTTTCTTTGTAGCCTATCTATATAATAAGGGAGAGCAGTATTTGAATCCCTGGACATTTTGGACCATTGGATTTATGTACATAAATCCTAAGGCTGAGAAGGGATTCAAGAGCTTGGTAATTTTGTAATTATTTGAAAACAAAGGGGCAGTAACTTTTTACTAAGGACAAGAGGATATGGGAGTGCCATTGATTTTCTGTGAATTTACGAAACTTGCCATTATCTTTTCTCAGAGGATATGGGAGTGTCCTTCGTTTTCTGTGAAATTACGAAACGTGCCATTATCTTTTCAAAACTTCCTCGCAAGTAAATATATGATTAAATACACGGCTATGATTGCAATTGAGTGATCGAACGGTGTGGAATTTGGGCCCACAACTTACCAGTTTGCCCATTCACATATATATGCTGTTTTTCACGGATTGTGGAATCTGGGCTAACTTGGATTGTTTTGGTAGCAGATGCAAACGTGGCTTGCATGCAATTAAACTAGACTGCTTATAGTAGTGGGCTACTTCTGGTATTCAATGGTGGTTAAACAAGGGTCCAATTGGCTGGGCTGTTTTACCTAAAAAAATAAAATCCGGCTGGGCTTGATTTGAAGCTGATTGATCCAATGGGCCACATAGAAAATTTGAGTTAAATTTGTTAAATTATGGGCGGTGTTAGTTGTTAGGTGGTCAAAAGAAGAGTAATTAGATTTAGTTGTGCTCAAAGCGTGGTGCGCTGTGCCTTCAGGCACGGGCAATGACTAGTCTTTATTAACTTAGCACCACTATGGAGAGCAAAAGGAGGGGAATCATCCCTATTGATTCTTTGCCTTGCCAAAGAGCCATGTGCTTTATCCCATCACTATTACTTTCAGAAATAAGTGGTATGCATGCCTCACTTTTAGATGTTAGAGCAATGCAGTTTTGCAACGTCCAAGGAAAATAAGTCTTTTTAATTCACATGCTATCCCATGTGATGTGCCATCTTGGTGTGTATTTTCAGATGTATGCGGACAATATAGTGTGTCATCTCTGTGTGTATTCAGGTGAATTATATGATATAGTAAACTGGAGGTTCATGCGACCTCCTATATAATATAGGGGCCGGTTCTCCTAAGCTGAAACAGTGTTGGTTCTATAAATCAAAGTCGATGATTATTGTGTTTTTTTTTTGCATGATGATAGTCTCCAAAATCAAGATAAATTCAATCAGAATTGGATTTTTCAGTTCCATCATATAAAAAACAAATTAATCAACTTTAATTTGTAGGATCAGTACTATTCCAGCTTAGGATAAGATAAGTTTTAGCTTAGGAAAATCCTGCTCATATATATATATATATATATTTGGGTGAGAGCCCCTACCTTATCTCTCATAATAAGGTGAGAGATGCTCTCAAAGGAGCATCTACCTACATATATATACACACACGTGACGAGTTTTTCAAAATGCCCCTTCCAACAAAGGGGCCCTTTTGCCCATGTGCAAACATCTAATAAAAAACAATCTTATTTATAATTTTTTTACTACATTAAATATAGTGATAAATAGAACAAATCTAAAAGTTGAATAACAAGTGTTTTTTCTCAAAATTGGCATTTAATAAAAAAAATGCCCACCATAGCCAGGAGCATTGAAAAGTGGGTTTTGCTTAGGAAGGAGTCTTCTAATTTCAAATTCAGTAATATCCTTCTTAATTAGGAAGCTTGTATGAATTGTGGCCTTATGAAGGTGAGGAGGTCCGCTTTTTTTTTTTTTTTTTTTTTTAAGTCTCCCCCACTTCGTGGTGCTCAAATTCAATGCTGATGATGCTGCTAGAGGTAAGTCGGGGCCTACAAGTATTAGTTAAATACTTTGGAACAACAAGGGTGGGTTTTTTTTTTTTTTTTTTTAAAGCATGTTGGCATATGTGGTTCTAATAAAGCTGAGGTGTTAGCTATTTTAGGCGATCTTCATTGTTTTTTGAGGAATGGTAGTTTAATTATGGAGAGCGATTCTTGTTTTTGTTGGTGGGGTACAATGCTCTTGTACCTCTATTTCTCTCTTGTTGTTCTCTTCCTCTTTTAATGAAAGATTTTGTTACCAATCAGTTAAAAAAAAAAAAGGGAAGAAAATGCTCACCACTTTTACTTTTGAAACTTGTGAGAAATGAGCGACTTTCCTTTGAGTGGCCCACTTTAAATAAATATTCAAATGAATCAAAATAGAGGAATCCTAGATTTTAATAGGAGTTGGGCCCACTATCAAATTAGTGCATTATTTCCAATTTAACACTAACCTTTGGATAAATCCATGCCTTTCACATTCACCTACCCCATGATTTGATACTAACCTAATTAATAACCGTCATTGGATTCAATCACAAAAGTAAGAGGGCCCTACTAATAGATTTCTAATATTGTGTTGAAATAATGAAAGTAATTAATAAATTTATTAATCTAATGTCATTTAATTTAATCACAAGAACAAGTGGGGCCCATTGAAAAGGAATAAAAGTAGGAAGTATTAGTTGTGGTTGGAGTGTTACATTTAATGTGTTAGCATCTTTTAAAAAAAGTAGAAAAAGTAGACCAAACTAACTCATCGTCATTCATGAATACAAAGGAGCGTATTTTTTCTTCTTCAAAACGCCCTGAGTGCTTTATAGTGTGACACACTCTCTCTCTCTCTCTAACAAGAACATTTCACTTATATAAGGTGAGAGATATTTCTCATAAGAGCATCTTCTATATATATATATGTATAATGAAAATATTCTCTTTAAGGACATTTATCATGAGAAATATTTTGTGGGGTCCCCTTTTTTAGGTGCATTGGACCTCTTGTGCTATATCCAACTAACCCCGTCACACTTAGTATCCCCTATATGAATTTGCACTTGTCCAAACTTGACATACACGAAACCACCACTCACCGTTGGACTAAAATCCTAAAAAAAAAAGTATTTATTCTAAAATCATTAAACTTGAGGGCTATAGATGATGATCATCTATAAGACCTCATTAGGATCTTTCCATGTCTGACCTCTCCATCATTGGCATGGACCCCTTGGTGAGCCCAAAAAAAAAATCAAGGCATTCATTTTTTATTTTATTATTATTATTATTATTTTATAGAGAGCATAACGTGGACAAGGAGTGAGGACCATAGACATAATAAATTAATTAGGGGAATCAAACATATATATATATATATATATATATATCTAAGAAAGTCAGTAGTGCTGTCGTAAACGACAAATGTATTCAATGAGATTCACATTACTTGCCCCCTTCACTCCATCTGTACTGCTGCATTGCTTCCGCATCTCCTAACTGATGAACAGCCCCTTGTCATTTTCTTCTGTGAGCACAGAATAGCATTGTCAGCACAGAATAGCATTGAAGAGGAGCCTTCCACATTGCTTTTGTTTGTTGGTCTGTTTTAAAAAGCAAAACTATGAGAACTGAAAGATGGAAAGTGTGGAAGTTTGCAACAAACCACACACCAAGTGAGAGCATGTCTTACATTTCCCTGGGCCCTCAGTTAATTGTAAGGGATCTTACTCTTTTTTTTTTTCTTTCTTTTTCCCTATCTTCTTTACAAGACTTTCCATCATCATCGTCGTCGTCGTCTTCATCATCGTCGTCGTCATCATCATCGTGTTATCCCATCTATGGGGTTTATATCTATGATCATGAATTCTATCTAATTGTATAAATAGATACACATGCTAGTTTCTAGATGGAAATGTTGATATAGAATCTACACATAAATTTTTTTACATGGGGCTTGTGACGTGCAGGCCACACAATTTTTAACCCCACACACACATCATCATCATTATATGACTTTTTTTTTTTTTTGCTATCGGAGGGTTCCCAACCCTTTGAACTGGACTAATCCCTCCGGGTCTAGAGGGAAGCCGGATAAATTCTCTTATAGTCCCAGTGTGGTAGTACAGTTTCAAATCCACAACTTCTGAATGCAAACCGTGGTCATAGGCCAACTGAGCTACCGATGTTATCATTATTCGACTTTATCCATCCAGGTAATTTCCGTTAGTATTATGATCTGATTGAAGCTTGAGTCACAGTTCCTACATTCCTAGCCTGGGTGCATTAAATTGGGATTGTGCCTCGGCATGCAGGAAAACAATATAGAACTTTTTGGCGACAGCATTGAAATAAGTGCCCAACATAAATATTTTACTGACAATGGTTAAAGAAATTGTGTTTTGCAAGAGTATTAAATACACATGGCACACACCCCGGTCCAGGTTACACTTCACCATCAGTGGGGCTATTTTTCTGGGGGGTCTGACTTAATTAGGGCACGAGGTTGATGGATGAGTTGCAGAATTCTGGAACTTGGATCATTATATAAGAAAAGTAAAAAAAAAAAAAAAAATGAAGAAAAAAAAGGAAGAAAAGGGCAAGACCCAAAAGGGCATTTACATTGAAAGAGGAAAGAGTAGCATTTAAGTGAGGCTCAGGAACAGGAATATGTTATTGAGACGTTATGGTTATTTTATTATATATTATTTATTTTATTATAATTATATAATTGATTGTATTTTAATTACATATTCGATTAGTCTAAGTGGGGATCACGCTAGACTTAGGTTGGTGAGTTAGACTTGTCGGATATGAATCTTGACTCATATTTAACTCGGGTACAGTTTAGTGGGGATAATTCTTCTTTAATTCAAACTCCTATTTATTTAGAACCCAAGTTCTATGCCTTTTAGAATTTAAGTTATATTAGAACTCTTATTCTTATTTTCTATTTATACACCACCACCACACTCTTTTATTTTCACACACAACTCTCTCTCTCTTCCAACTTTTCTCTGGATTTGCGCTTTGGGCTTTTGTAGTAAGAATTCTAGACCGTCTCCCTCAACCGCGGACCTCAGACAAGTACCTAACCATAATTTGTAAATTTAATACTTGTATTTCTTTTTAATTTGCTTGTGGATGCATGTAGAAATCCCGTTAATACCCTTTTTATATGATAATATTTATTTTTATTTTTTACATTATCCCTTTTGCCTATATTTTGGGGACGTGACTGATATGGTCCCACTTGCTTTAGTTGCGTTTATCCTTTTGCATGTGCATCAGGTAAGTGGCCGGATTTCAAACAAATGCAGCAGCCAGGAAGTAAAAGACAAAGTTGTTTTGCTGACAGCAGACCTTGGGGTCTCCGTTGAATACCATCCATTCGTCCGTATAAATCCATTCCTCTCTCTCTGAGTAACCAAGAGTTTACTTGAGAGAGTTCCTACTTTTCTTTTTGTTGTTGGGGTACTACTGTTATTGTTGTTTTGAGAGTGAAGGCATGGAAGGGGGAATCCATCCAGCTGATACATCAGCTTTCAGAGAGTGTTTCTCTCTGGCATGGAGAAATCCATATGTTCTTCGCCTTGCATTTTCTGCAGGAATTGGTGGTCTTCTCTTCGGTTATGATACAGGCATGGATAAACCCATATTTATCAGCTCTCTCCCTCTCTCTCTCTCTCTCTCTCTCAGTTCCCAGTGCCTTTGTTCATCTACTTTATCTTGTTTGTGTAATCTCCATATGATAATCCTCTCTCTCTCTCAGTGCCTTTGTTCATCTATTTTATCTTGTTTGTGTAATCTCCATATGAAAATCCACTACCCCTTGTTCATTTACTGCTCTCCCTCTCATGCCTTTTTTTTTTTTTGGGTGATTGCTTGTCTACAGGAGTCATTTCAGGGGCCCTTCTCTACATTGAAGATGACTTTAAGGCAGTTGAAACGAGAACTGTACTACAGGTGAGATCAAAACTTAATTACCTTTTCAACTACATTAGCTTAAGGCTTAATGCATGTATATATAGAGAGAGATGAAGAGAAGCTGTCAGGATAGGAAATCACATGTATATATAGAGAGAGAGATGAAGAGTAGCTATCAGGGTAGGAAGTCTGCCATTTCTTTACAAAGAAGAAAATTTTATTACACTGACCTCCCACCTTAATGCATACCAGTACAGATAGTAGGTGGGGTGTGAAGAAATATCACGTGGAAGGGTGATATTTCAGCGCAACCGTTTTCACAATTTTTGTTTCCACAATGAATTCATGGAGTGAACCATGGAACTGACACTTTCCACGTTTTTAGTTTCCTTTCCGTGTTGGGATGGATTTCTCTAGCAGTGCCGAATCTATTCTCTAACAGCTTCATTCTAATCTACTTCCGTAGAAATAACAAAAGCCCACCTTAAAAAAGAAGATTGTGGAAAATTTTAACAAGAAACCAAGCATATTGCTTTACCTCAAAAGCTATATTCTATTCTCTCTTTTTTTTCTAGTTATTGAAGAAAACTCACCTATTTCCACTCTATTATGCCTGTTCATCCCCTTTTCTTCTTTGCCCTTTAGGCTTTCCAGCTTGAGCTTTCAATTCAATCATCCTGCAAGTCATTAACTGAACCTTGGGTGGGCCATATCATAGGAATACCATGGACTATATGATCCTAACATGGAAAAATTCTACTCAAGCACCCCTTCTGTTTTTATTTATTTATTTATTTATTTATTTTGGGATGGGGAATCCTCCCAATTTAAGGTTATATGAGTGTTTACTCTATAGCTTGACTTGGTATACAAATGGGTTAGATGTTGTGATGCCCTCTGTATAAAAATAGTTAATGACAATTATAAATGAAATGTGACCAGAAGTATGGTGTCTCTCTCAAAGTAATTTTTAACGCCTAATCAAATTATAGTATAGAAACACAAATTTTGATTAAATTATCCGAGACGCGATTACACGGTCTCGATGAACTGAAATATGTAAAAGAAAAACAGGGAGAGGGATTTTACCCGTAGCAGCATCAAATCAGCAGTCTGGATAATTTAGCAGTCTCAAGAAAATGGTCTTTTTTCCTGTTCTGTTGTTTCCAATGCCTAAAACTTCAATCAACATTTTTTTTTTCTAAGCAATGATATATGCATTAAAAAGGGAAATATTTCAACCGAGCAAAATCCACACAGCAAAAAAAAAAAAAAAAAACACACACACACACACACACATCAATGCCTTTTCTTTGGTCAAATTGCAACTATAGAACAAGACGCTACAACATATCCCTGATTTGTCTGCCTTCATATTTGGATCTTGATGTCTCTCATGAATATGGCAAAATGGTATCACACCCCTTCCCTGTTATCAAGTGTTCCTGCAACAATATCAACAATCTTCCGCAATGATCTTCGGCAGTCGATTCCCACCAAATTGCATAACTGAATCACCTTCAAAATTTGAAAGGAATTCAGCACAAACCCAATTACCTTGTTCTAAGTTCTAACCAAGATATACGTTTGCATAACTGAATCACCTTCAAAATTTGAAAGGAAGCACAAACCCAATTGCCTTGTTCTAAGTTCTAACCAAGATATACGCTTTGTAATGTGAAAAAAAAATGTAGGAAAGCATTGTGAGCATGGCAGTTGCAGGAGCCATTGTAGGAGCTGCTGTTGGGGGCTGGATGAATGATCGGTTTGGACGAAGAACTACACTCATGATAGCTGACTTCCTCTTCTTTGTGGGTGCTGTTGTTATGGCCTCCGCTCCCAACCCAGCACTTCTCATCACGGGCCGTGTCTTTGTTGGCTTTGGCGTTGGAATGGCTTCAATGACTGCTCCACTATACATTTCAGAAGCATCTCCAGCAAAAATCCGGGGTGCTCTTGTTAGCACCAATGGCTTTCTTATAACAGGAGGCCAGTTCCTATCTTACCTGATCAATCTAGCATTCACTAAGGTGGTGATTTCAGAGAGACAGCTAGCCACATTTGTGGAAATTATTATAGTGCATTTGTTGCAGTTATTTTAAGCCGATTTCAATGAGTTAAGTAGAAAATCGGTTATGTAACCACAAGAGCCTTTTTGTAGGCACCAGGAACATGGAGGTGGATGCTTGGAGTTGCTGGACTTCCAGCTCTGTTACAGTTTTCATTGATGATGTTTCTTCCTGAATCACCTCGATGGCTTTACAGAAAGGTTCTGTCTCACCTCTAATTCTCTTTCTCACTTGCATTTTGTTAAAATCAGTGTCAGATAATGTAAATACTGATATCTATCGATGCTAAAAATATGTTTGAGACTGCAGTCACAAAGACGTGTATATGATTGCATGCCATTCACGCATGCCAAGGCCCTCTCAAGTGGATAGAAATAGCATAGATGTCTCTCAATTTTGAAAAAATTCCCAATCATATTGTAGACTAGTTATACATGTGCAGTTGAACATAATGGCAATAAATTACACAAATTATGTAGGTCTGGACCACTGATATACCTACCATCATACAAAAACTAATCAGTGTGCACACTCATCCATAGCTTCAGGTTTCTCTTGTTCTTGCTAATGGATATAGAGGCCCCCGAATTTTAAATACTCCTTTTTGGTTTGAAGTTTTGGCCAAGTCTGTAGCCATATCCCCCACATAGAAATGTGTCATAATGTTTGTTCAAAAGCCAGCACATATCAGGCAGTACAAAAGATTTCAGGTGGTGTTTTAAACTTCTTTTCCTTGTTTCCAAATTTTAGGGAAGGGATGAAGAGGCAAACTTAATTCTAAGGAAAATATACCCACCCCATGAGGTTGAAACAGAGATACAAGATCTCAAAAACTCAATTGAATCAGAAATCAGGGAAGAAGGATCATCTGAGAAGATCAACATCATGAAGCTATTGAAGACCAAAACAGTGAGGAGAGGTCTGATTGCAGGGGTCGGGCTTCAGGTCTTCCAACAGTTTGTAGGTATAAATACTGTCATGTATTACAGCCCCACCATAGTTCAGTTGGCTGGTTTTGCGTCAAACCGAATAGCACTCCTGCTCTCTCTCATCACATCAGGTCTCAACGCTATGGGCTCCATAGTCAGCATCTACTTCATAGATAGGACAGGACGGAAAAAACTTCTGATTATCAGTCTATCTGGATTAATCATCTCACTTGGTCTTCTATCGGCTGTTTTCCATGAAACTACGTCGCATTCACCTCAAGTTAGCAAGTTGGAGACAGCACATTTTGCCAACTACACTTGCCCAGCTTACCAGTCAACTACTGCTACTTGGGACTGTATGAAATGCTTGAAGGTTAAATCTCCAGATTGTGGCTTCTGTGCTTCTGGCACAAACAAGGTAACTAAATTCCTATTATTTTATGACTTTACATCCTGTTGAACTTGTGTGCAACCTAAATCAAGTGACCTTGGACTGTGGATGATTTTGGTAGGAAGGATAGCCATCTGCTTAGGATCGCCATGAACCTTTTATGGCAGAATCTATGGGTTTAAATTGATGCACACTTGATCAATCACATGCCATCGAAATTTTTACTGGAAGTTCTCTATTGGTGTTTGAGATGGTATGCAATCTGGAAGCACATTAGATTGTATAAGGTAGAAACTCCTGTCTCCATTAAAAGTGGAAAATTCTAAAATAATTCAACTCATGGGATTCTCAAATCTTGAGCAGCCCCAAATGTGCAGGAGAGAAGTAATCACCTACTCAATTAAAAAAATTAAACCTCCTGCAATTTAGGGTATATTAGTTTCTTTTCTTCTCCTTTTATTTCCCTCTACTCTGCATATCAGTTACAGTGATAAGTAAATTTATTTTCCTGAAGTTAAAAGAGTACTGTGGAATAATTTAAATTTATAAATCCTTTCATACTTTCAATTTGTAAAGACTATGACAGGGATCAGAAAACTCTCTCTCTCTCTCTCTCTCTCTCTCTCTCTCTCTCTCTCTCTCTCTCTCTCTCTCTCTCTCTCTCAATATATATATATATATATTCTTAAATTCAGACTTCTGCAATCAGTATCTCATTACACCTTTCTCATTTTAGAAGTTCTTAAATTCACCTAAATTTAGGAAGAAGATAAATTTGATCTCACTTCTAGACATGATCAATACAATTTGTATTCAATTGTAAGCTTCCCGGGGCCAAAAAAAAAGAACTTGTTACAATACTGACTTTTTCTCGTAGAGATTCTTTGGATTCTGATTTTTTTTCTTCTTTCTGATGAATATTATCATTATCTTCTATTGCAGCTGTTTCCTGGAGCATGTTTGGTTTCCAATTCTACGGTAAAGAAATTATGCCACAATGAAAACAGGCTATGGTACACAAAAGGATGCCCAAGCAACTATGGGTGGCTGGCGTTGGTTGGACTAGCATTGTACATCATTTTCTTTTCTCCAGGAATGGGAACTGTACCTTGGATCGTAAATTCTGAGATCTATCCTTTGAGATTTAGAGGAGTCTGTGGTGGAATAGCTGCTACTGCAAATTGGATCTCAAACTTAATCGTTGCACAAACCTTCCTCTCATTGACAGAATCAATTGGAACATCATGGACATTCCTGCTTTTTGGGTTAGTCGCTGTGGTTGCTCTGTTTTTTGTCTTGGTTTTTGTTCCAGAGACGAAGGGGCTGCCGATTGAGGAGGTGGAAAAAATGCTTGAACAAAGAACTCTTCAGTTAAATTTTCAGTTAAAGTTTTGGAAGAAGAAAGGATCTGATCAGTTTCAGAAGAATTCTGGTGTATGAACCAGAACACCATATCTGGATCTCAATTTTACTTACAAGGAGCACCCAGAGGCCAGAAATCAAATCAAGGGAATTGTGGTTAACTAGAAAAGGGTTGTGGATGAAGTATGTCAATTAGTAGGGCTCCAATTATGTTAAGACATGTAAAACATATCATCTTGAGGTCTTGTAAAACCTAATGGGTAAAATCAATAAATTATCAGTTTATGGTCATGAAAGGAAGGAATGGGATTTGTGAAATGACTATCATCAAATTATAGATCCAACATGTTTAAATACTTCTAGAAAATTAATACGCAGATCTTACAAAATGTGACAATGTAAGATACAGTTACATTAACATAAGGTTTCGATGTAAAACTACGCCCATGCAAATCATAGGAAAGAAGGTAGGAAACAAGTTTTGGATCTTTTAATATGACCAATATAATTTCATCCTCTTTTGATCCATAAGGTACTGCTGAAAACTATTTCAATCATGAAGCCCTATGCATACATGATACAAAACCTGGATGATTATTATTGTCACGGAAACTGGATGAATTACAGTTAAGTTACAGTAACATTGCTAGGTTTACTATTCTCCATTTGCCTGATGTTCACAATTTGCTGAACTCCTAGGGCTTGCTTGTTTGTTTCATGGAATTGAACTCCGAGGAATTCTATGTAATCGATTTCTTGAAGTGGCTAAAATTGAAGAAAGAAAGGTGAAGAACCATAAATGGCTATTAGATAATCTACCCTTAAGTGGAAAATCAATACCCAGACATCACCCTAGTGATCTAAATCCTAGGAAAGTCAAGGTCCCATCTACATACATCTCCAGATTATATCATTCACCACTCACTTTTTTAGTCATCCTTAGTTGGAATCCAATTTACCATGAATTCGCATGCATTCCATGAAAACAACCAGCCCCTGGCAACTAAGTTTCCAGAATGCAGAACCCAGAACCCATACCTGTATTGATACCAGCACATTAATGTGGGGCAGATTTTCTGCTCCATTATAACCAAAAGGCCCTCAACAAACTCCCAGAACATTCCTTAACCCCTTCTGGTTTCAACATTAAAAAGGGTTTCTTATGCAAGCTAGATAGTGTATTAACTTCTCAATGTATATAAGTTCCTAGAAGATCTTCCACTTCACTTCTTACATAGAATAAACCAATATTTGTATCATTATCTGAATTACTACGGAGAGAATCCAAGGGGCATTTTCCTTAACAGCATAATAAACAAAGGGCACATTTGACATCTGATACTGAAGAACCGATCCTACTTCTGTAAAAGCAGTAAAGGGAATTTAGACATAGCAATGCTAAAGATAAAAAGTAGTAGCAGTTACAGATGACACAAGTAATCTAAAGATGGCTGAATGGCTGGATCCAATTTAAAAAAAAAAAAAAACCTTGATTGAACAGACATGTGATGCTTTCCCACAAAGAGTCTGACCCAGAAAATCAAATTCCAAGGCTTCCCTGCAATTGCAAACCAGGAATCACATAGTAACATGACATGATTGAAGAGAAAACGAAAACAAACTGCATTTGCTTTTAAAAGGTAAAAAATTAAGAAAAACATATTGACAAAAGCACTAAAAAAGAGGGGTTCTTTCTTTCTTTCTTACATTTTGTTTTTTACTTTTCCTGGTCTTCACACTCTTATCACTCTAGAACAAGCGTTCAAGAGTTCCTTTGTCTCTTACAAGAGTTCCTTTGTCTCTTACAAGAGTTTGTCTTGTTTTCAGGTTTGTGGGAAGAAATTCATTTCCGCAAAAAGCAGGTTTCACAAACATAGAATTTAGTTTTCTGTGGAATTAAGATTCAACTGAGATTTTTATCCAAATAGCACTGCGCCAAATGACAAGAATTAAGGTGAGGAAAAAACTAGACCATTTCTACATGGACATAGAAACCTTTCCAACTTGTCATTGTAATTGTCAACCTTCCAATGACTTAAGCTAACTTGTCAACCCTAGATAAACCTGGCCTAATTCTTGGAGCTCTTGCTATTTATTTTATTTACCAAAACATTCTAAAACACATGATAGTATAAAGACGGGCAGTTGTGGTTATTAATTTCGTTTCGTCGGAAATGGCCTAAATTTTTCGTTTTGACCATCCGATGGAAATAAAATGGGGACACAAAGTTATTAGAAAATATGTTAAAATTATCTTATTAGGATTAGTTTGTTAGAGATATTAGGGATAGAACTCCGTTTGAATTTTAAATTATTTTATTGAGGTTTCTCTTCTCCTGTATAAATTGAGAAGATTGTCTAAATAAAAGGTTACGGTGGTTTATTATGTTAATGAAGTATTCTTAAATGTCTTGATGGTATCAAAGCCGGACCCAATGATGATCTTGCGATCAAGCTAGGGCACCGTCCTATTTTTATGCTTCTGCAATAATCACTTTCAACTTTATCCTCCAATAAATTAATCTTCTATCATCCATCCAATCATCCAAACCTTACGATCTCATCATATTCGTCGAATTACACGATCAAAAGCTTTTGTAAGATATTACAATAGATCTGATCTTTTGGGCTGCCAACGCCAAAAGACTAAAAAAGAAGCAAGATCAAACGATTTATATTTTTTGTTAAGTTGATCTAATTAGTTTTTATCAATCACATATCATTTTCATGAGATATTAGGGATAGAACTCAATTTGAAGTTTAAATTATTCTCTTCAGGCTCCTCTTCTCTTGTATAAATTGAGAAGATTGTCTTAATAAAATATTATGGTGGTTTATTATGTTAATAAATCATTCTTAAAATTCTTGAATCATTTCCAATTTCGGTCCAAATTAGGGGATTTTCCACTCAAATGGCCGAAACTCTATGTTTCGAATGAATGTGTTTTAATTATTTTTTTTTAAAAAAGCCCTTGCCTTTCCTTGCCTCAGTTCAACCATCGTCGAAGCCAGCCCAGCCAGCGCCGAAGCTAGGTACCACTTCTTATTCTTCTTCTTCTTCTCGGGTCTTAATCTACTTTAAAAAAAAAAATTCTTTGTAAAAGAAAAATCTAAACGAGAGAGAGAGAGAGAGAGAGAGAGAGAGAGATCTATAGGGTGGGTGTGTGTAAGACCCCGCCCCGAGTTAATCAAGATTAACTCTAATTAAGTAAAGTTAATGCTAATTAATCATGTTTAATTAGACTAATGATGACTGATGATCAAATTGGATGAGATTAGCCTCAAAGGATTGCCTTAGACTTAATGAAATGATAATAAAGGAAATTGAATGGATTGAATGAGGGTTTAGACTCAAACTAAGAAAACAAACCCTTTTTCGTAAATACGGATTTATGCGTATTTTATCGGATACGGAAACTCTTGATACCAACACGCGTATCTCGACGAGTACGTTAACTTTCGTAATAGACTCGAAGTCGTTTGACGAGAATTTGGTTAAATGACCATTCGTTTGACTTAAAATGTAAATAGCCTTAGAGGGGTGGGTTTAAATGCAGAAAGGGGTTTATATAAAAGAAATGAACTCTTTTGAGTTCATTTCATCCAACTCCATTGAAGTAGAGAAACCTTAGACCCCATTCCTCTTTTCCTTTCTCATTTCTCCTCAAGTGGCAAGGGTTGTTAGTGACTTTGGTAGAGATTGGGACAACTCTATCTTCAACTTCATCTTCTTCCTCACCTTGTCATCTTCTTTGGAATAGTGAAGCTTCATAGAGAACTCAAAAGCCCTTTCCTTGGAGTCACAAGTAAGTATTAGGATCTCTTTTAGTGCATTGAAGTTCCATTGAATGATTTAGAGTGGTTTTAGCACAAAATAGCTTATAGAGTAGTATTTTGTGTTTTTATGGAGGTTAGGGTTTGGATTTGGGGATTTCTCATCTCAAAGACAAGCTAAAGAAGGTTATTACTTATTGACTTCAAGAGGCAAGTATAAATGCTCATTTATGATTCAAATGCTAGCCTATAAGTCTTATTGAGTTATAAGAGTTGGGTTCTCAAACCCTCTTCTTAGGAATGGAGATTTTATGAATTTGATTTAGTTCTATGGACTTTATGATGCTTTAATGATGAAATAGAAGTATAATTTTGTATTTAAATGATGAATGAGGAGAGGACAGGAGGTCCTTGTATGTGTTTACAGGTTGTGGTTTGAAATGGAGAAGAAGAGAGTGAATGTTCAGAATCCGGAGTTGGAGTTCTGGACAGTTCGCTCGAGCGAACTAGTTTCTGTCTGATGCAAAATGTCACTTGTAAGTGTTCGCTTGAGCGAACATAGGTTCGCTAGAGCAATGTAGTTTCTGTCTGTTAACCTCTGTCATCGCGCGAAAAAGTCATGTTGGTCGCTCGGGCGACCAACGTTCTGGGAGATGTTCGCTCGAGCGAACTTGTATCCGCTCGAGCGAACCTGATATGGCCAAACATAAACTGTGAGTGGAAATGGATTTTGAAATCGTGGGTGGAAATTTTGGAAACTAAATGCACACCTTAAATATAAATGTGATGTCCATCGATAATAACACGTGCAATTAGTAACCAATGATTACACCTAGTAATTATCTAGATTAAGATAGAAACAAGTAAGACCGTAAGGAACTAATGATCCTTCTAACCCAATTGGAACTATAATGTCTGAATGTAATGAACCATTGAACAATGAATAAATGCAATGAATTAATGAATAACCCTGCTGCAGCAGATGTTTGGGGTGTTCCGGAGCTCCGTGGTGATGTCAGTGATCTCTGATCAAGACGCTAGTAGATCCCACACATTAGACTGTAAAGTCAATGAATTGATAAGCCATGTAATGAAAAGTAATAAGTATTGGACTGAAGAGTCCCATAAGCCATCTAATAAATGTTCAATGTAATCAATGAATGATATAAAACCAATGAACGAATTGACTAGCTACTTCCTCGAGAAGGAATTGCATTGAATGAGAATAATACTATTGTATTTGTATCTTAGTCATTGATTATTGATTGGCTATATTGTATAGGATAATGCACTGTTGTAGATTTAACATGAATTGTTATAGATTTGTTTATACATTGGTGAACCGTCGTGTTCATAGTGTTATTGATGGCATTACAGACCCAGTTGCCCATCCCGGCCTTGCAGCGGCTGCGCCGCATGCGGAGGATGACAATCCGATTCCTCCAGGAGGATTGATCGAATGGGCGTAGAATCAGAGGGAGAGAGAATGGAATATTTTGGAAGTGCTTAGGAATTATTTTGGATAAATATTTTTGTAATAATTCATTTTTTTGAGGTGTAAATGGATGTACTCTGCATTGTATTTTGAATATGCAGTGGTGGACTTTGTTGGACTATATTTTTGTATATGTGGACTTTACTTGTAATGTAAAGTCAATTATTCGTCAATGTATGTATATATTTCCGCAAAATGTACATTTGACAGGTATATATGTTAGATCCCTTGTGAGTCTTGTCTTAACTTCGGTTAATTCGAGATTTACGGGAGTGAGTATGTGGATTCGCGATCCGGATTAGGCCCCGATTAGTCCGGCCTCGGGCCCGGGTCGTGACAGTGTGGGTGTGGGTGTGTGTCTATAAATATATGGAGAGAGAGAGAGAGAGTACATGCATCAAGAAATTAGAGAGAGAGAGAGAGAGAGAGAGAGAGAGAGAGAGAGAGAGAGAGAGAGAATACATGCATCAAGAAATCCTATATGTCTCTAAAAAAAATCTCTAGTTGCAAGGCCAAAAACAAAAAAAGGAAAAAGAAAGGGCTCATATGAGTTGATTCCTCCTCTGCCTTCATTCCACGCCCCCCCCCCCCCCCCCCCCCCGTTTCTTTTTCTTTCCCAACTTTTCGTGTTGTATCACATTCAGTGCTTTACTTTATAAACGTGAGATCCATGTTCATGACATGTCCTTGTCGTATCTGGGCAAGAATACGTGTCTCTCATGCCAATTTTTGATGAAACGAGAAGGGCCAAAGACTTAAAAGCTCCTTTTTTTTTGAAGTTTCTAAATCTCTCTTCCTCACATGTTAGGTGTATGGCCCAAGGGCAAATTTGCATATATTATTTTGATGGTGATTGAGGCGGATGTTAGAGTATATGTTAGGATTAGTTTGTTAGAGATATTAGAGATATAACTCAATTTTAATTTTAAATTATTCTCTTGATGTTCCTCTTCTCTTGTATAAATCGAGAAGATTGTCTTAATAAAATGTTATGGTGGTTTATTATGTTACTGAAGTATTCTTAAAAGCCTCGAATCATTTCCATTTTCAGTCCATTTTTGGCTAAAAACCCTACTTTTGGTCCAAATTAGGGGACTTCCGTCAAAATGGCCGAAATTCTATGTTTCGAGTGAAAGTATTTAAAGCCCCTGCCTCTTCTTCTTCGCCTTAGTCCAACCGTCGTCGAAGCCAGCCCAACCATTGTCAGAAATAGGTACCATTTCTTGTTCTTGTTCTTCTCGGATTTTAATCTACTTCTTTAAAAATTTCTTTCCCTATTAAGCTTTTTTGTAAAATCAAAATCTAAACAGAGAGATACAAATATCTATAGACAGATATGTATAGAGAGAGAAAGAATGCAAACATTAAGAAATCCTAAAGCTTTCTAAAAAAAAATCTCTAGTTGCGCGGCCCAAAAAAGGAAAGAAGAAAGGGCACATACCTGGAGATTAGTGGATAGTGGATGAGTTGATTCCTCCTCTTCCTTCATTTTCTTCCTCTCTCTTGTCCTCTATCCTTTCATAACACCCCCCCCCCCCCCCCCAACCTTTTCTCTCCCTACGAGTTATGATGCATGGTTACTTAAAAATGGGCAACATTTTGTGTTGTATCGTACTCGGCGCTTTACTTTTTACATGTGAAAATCCATGTCATTGCCATGTCCATGGCGTGTCCCTGTCGTGTATGGGCATTATAACTGTTGAATACGTGTCACTTATACCGATCTTCGATGAAACAAGAAGGGTCAAAGACTCAAAAGCTCCTTTTTAAAGTTTCCAAATCTCTCTTCCTCACATGTCATGTACTCACGTGTTAGCGTGTAGGGCCCAAGGGCAAACTATATTGTTTTGGGGCGGTCGCTGTTACCAAACATAGGTCCACTTCCAAATCACAACTGGAAACTTGAGTCCACTTTTAGGGCCTATTTGTTTGCAACATGGTAAAGTAGAGGAGGGTTGAAATAAATCCCAATGGTTGGATTCTTTACCCCATGGTGTGTTTGTTTGCATTAGCCCAAAAAGTAAACTAAATAGGTCTGCCTAGTTAGCATTTACTCCAACGC
This sequence comes from Umbellularia californica, assembly GCA_028538565.1. Classification (NCBI taxonomy): domain Eukaryota; kingdom Viridiplantae; phylum Streptophyta; class Magnoliopsida; order Laurales; family Lauraceae; genus Umbellularia; species Umbellularia californica. The sequence continues at coordinate 6,851,471 of JAPQWN010000006.1, read as the reverse complement.
TACTTTTTCTCTCTCACAAGTTACTCGGAGATGCCATAATAAAGTGGGGTCGAGTAACTCATTCCCCATTCTCTTTATGCAATCAATTACAAATTCTAAATCCTTTTATTTTACACCAACCATCCAAATACATACAAAGTAATTCATCCGCTAAGTTATTTCAATTCATTATCTTTAACTTTATCCTAAGGCATTTTGACAGCCCCCTGTAGTTTTACACTTTTTTCAATTTAGCCTCTAAACCATTAGCTTTATCAATTTACCCCTTACATCAATTGATTTTGTATATAGTTGGCCCCTTCGTCTATTACCAATTCAAATCGGAAATGGGACTCATAACGTCGTTCAAATATATAATAGATGACACTCTAAGAACCCATTTCCACATAAGAGAAAGAGAAAGAGACGAGCATCGCAAGCAAGGAAACTCCGCCGACGGCAACAATCTCGTCCAGCTCCCCAAATCAATGGCACATCTTAGGGCACGTCACATGGCATCCTCCACTCTCTTCCCCTGCTATTCTTCCACCTTATTCTCATTACCTGGGTTTTCGAAATTTAGTTCTCTTCTTCTTCTTCGTTGATTCGAGGGTTTTCTTTTCTGTCTCTATCTCTCCTCCTTTTCTCGCTGCGCTCTTCTTCTTCGTCGATTCTAGGGCTTCCCCCCCCCCCCCCTCCACTCTCTTCCCCTGCTATTCTTCCACCTTATTCTCATTACCTGGGTTTTCGAAATTTAGTTCTCTTCTTCTTCTTCGTTGATTCGAGGGTTTTCTTTTCTGTCTCTATCTCTCCTCCTTTTCTCGCTGCGCTCTTCTTCTTCGTCGATTCTAGGGCTTCCCCCCCCCCCCCCCCCCCCCCCCCCCCCCCCCCCTCTTCCTTCCATGTTATTTCATGCTATCTCATGCCTTTGGAACCTTCGCCTTTCAATCGCAAGGATTTCTCCAAGGAGAATAGGAATGAGAGATTGGATTTCTTAGATTCTTCTCCTCCGACATGGAAGGATCGGCCTCGCAAACCTCCAGGTTCGTTTTTCTCAATCTCTTTTCATTTCATTGAGATTTTCTCAATTTTCCATTCATGTTGCTCTGCAAATCGATAGATCTGAGCTTGTTTATGGCTTCTGCCGCATTGATTTTCGTTGTTTTTCTTGTTTGTTGAGTTTCCCGTATGGTTTTTCTTGAAGATCTCTGGAAGCAAGGGAGTCAACAGGGCTTTTCCGCTCAATTCAGGCCCGTTATATATTTGAACGACGTTATGAGTCTCGTTTCCGATTTAAATGGCTAATAGACGAAGGGGCCAACTAAATACAAAATCAATTGATGTAAGGCTAAATTGATAAAGCTAATAGTTTATGGGCTAAATTGAAAAAAAGTGTAAAACTATGGGGGGCAATATGTCAAAAAGCCTTATCCTAATGTAATAACCTACTCCTCTTCTATTCCTCCTGCGATGCAAACAAACACGCCCTTAAAATCCAAGTGAGAATCATGGGTTTGCGTCCGAAACCCAAGTGCCGGTTTTGGTCTGCCCCTCAAGCAAAAATCCTAAGTCTGCCATTGGTGGGGCCCTCTTTTTTCTTCTTATCAATCCTTTTAAGTCATGTGGGCTGTACAATAAGGGTCACCATATTAAAAATATAACCACCCATAATTAATCTCTCTATCCTTTATTAGATCAAGCTAACTTTTTCTAATGTTATATTGTTAATAATATTTTATATTTTATATATGTGTATATATATACATTTTTTATTTTTCAAAATGTAACTCCAAAATATTTTGCTGAAATTCTGATTGGGCTAAAATATTTCATTTGAAAGGTCAGAAATGGGGTGAAAAAACAAAATTGATAATCATGCTTGTAATTCTTATTTGATATTATTATTTAGATTTTTTATTTGAATAAGTACCAGCTACAAAGTCCCCTATATCAGTGCGGTTATGCTAAATGAGATAATATTTAAAGCCAATCCAAGCTATGATTGAGCATGGTTGGTTTAAACAATTTAAGCAGTAACCTGTATCTGTGCTTAACCTGACCCATTAATTTAAGTAGTTGCATCCCTGGACATCTGGAGAGTGTTCTCCTTTCCCCTTTTCATTCCCTCTTTTATGTCCAGAGAGAGCTCTGTCTTCCCCCATGCTTAATTAGATTAGGCCTTCTACAAAAAATCAGGGTCTGTTTCAACTCTACTGGCTATTTGGAACTCCCTTGAGTCCCTAGGGCTTGTGAGTTGTGACTGGCACAAAACATCTGAATTCTCTAGGCCCATTCGAAAAAGCCCAACCAGCCCGTTAGCCGCCCCCCCCCCCCCCCCCCCCAAAGGAGAGTAATTCCTTCACTGTATAAAGAAAAGAAAAAAGGAAATGCATCAACAATGAATAAGTTGGTTGGCAACTCAGCATCTCGTCTAGCAATCCAAGAATAGATCTTTGGTTATGCTGTATTTTCTCTGTGTGGGAGCCTTTTTTCCCATATATGTGGGCTCCATTCTCCATTGATATGGGACATCTCTTCCTATGTATGCGAGCTCTCGCTTGGGCCCTGAGCCTCCTGTCCCATTGGCTGGGATACCAAAATATAAAAAAATTTGATGAAAAAATTAACCAAGAAGTTCCCCAAAGATGGCACTTTCAAAGAAAACACCACAAAACAATGACCCAAGACATCAGAAGCTTATCATAAACAAATCCCCACTTATCTGCACACGGCATCCAAGGACCAAGATATGAATTTAATTCACCTCATTTGTAAAACCCCCAAAACTGCACATGTTTTCAGAACCCCGTTTAAATCAAATCCACCAAAAACGAGAGCTGTCTCTGAATTCTTGGGCAAGAATTAGTTGCCAGCAATCCTTTTTTCCTACCTTTAATGAGGCCCATCATTTTCAATGGGTTAGAACAAGAGGTCCAGGCCTTACCCATATGCCAAAAATCACAACCCCAAAGAAGCCCCACATTGACTCAGCATAGACAAAGTTCTTAATCCCAACCGTCCATTTCATATCACCCATGTTTGACACTTTGACAGTACCAATTTTTCTTTTTTTTTTTTCTTAATCATGTATCCCAATCCACCAATAATAAAATAAATGGAGTGAATCTATCTGCATGTTAGGCCACTGAAGAGGCAAGTGGTCAACATTTATATAGGAAACAGTGCACTTTCGCATGCCTGATGGCATATTTAGGGCTAGACACATGTGCCCCTTTTTTCTTGCTAAGTGACAGGTTAGCAACACATCCAGGCCACTTGTCCTCTGTTCATGTCCTCGTAAGTGCAGAGAGACTTTTTTTTTTTTTTTTCTATCTTTCATCTTTCTGCAACTACAAGGTTTGTGTGTTATTTTATGAAACAGGAGTGATATATTTAATATAAAGAGAGGCTTCTTTCCAGCCGGCAGCAGATGAAGAAGCATCGTAGGTTGGTAGGTGTTCATGTGAAAGGCTGATTCTAGAGAGAAGATATTGTTGGTATGAGAGTGGGAGACATCCCTATGGTTTGGGTGAGGATCTGGGCACAGTCGTACAGCTAAAAAAAAATTGCACTCTCTTTAATATTATTGTAACAAGTAATGATGGCTTGGGCTCTTCTTTCAGTCATTCCTAGCACTAGGCCACTAGGCCACTCGGATTAGTGGGTTTGTTATGTGATCGAGAATGAACCTCTTTTGAAACCGGATTGACTAATGGGTTTGGACTTGGGTCTGGGTTTTGGGGTACATCTGAATGTCCAGTTTAAATTAAAGGGCCCAAGAACAAAAGGTTTAACATGGGCTCAAATATTAATCCTATGCTGATGTAATGTGTATGGAGCCTTTCACTACATTCTAGAAAGAGAAGCCCACTTGGAAGCATAGCAATGGTTGGAGGTTTGAAAGGCCTCCCTGTGATTGTCATGGGACATCCTATAGGTGTATATTATTTTGCCATCGATTGTTCGATCAGTGGTTAGGCACAAAGGCATCTCCTTTTCTACAAAAAAAATCAATGACTGTTCCTGAGATAGTTGTGTTTGTGAAGGGTTTAGAAGTAGTGTTTGAGTGTATTGAGTGAAAAAGAAAATGATTTCATGATATTTTAGAAAATGTCATAAAATTATAATATCACTAGGAAAATTGTAAGAGACTTTAAATAAAAATAAGACCAACCTGAAAAAATCTCTAAAAAATATTGTAGCAGTACTTAATGCTTAGTTTTTTTAATAAATTATTGTTTAAAAAATTAATTTGATTTTCATGATGACAATATTCCAAGAAAATCCCTGAATTTAAAAAGATCCCGACTTTGGCATCTCTACTCTTTTTTTTTATAGATCCATCTAAAATAGAGCCATTAAAAAAAGAGCCATATAAAAAAGAGGCTAGAATAAAGCATTTGATAACGCACGAATCTATTTTAAATACCTCGCCTCTATATTTTAAGACCCAAAAGCTCTATTTCTCATCTGCCCATTTTTGGAGCATTTGGATTTTAGAGGATTTGCCTCTAAATGTCTAAAGAGGACAGAGTCTAGAATCTTGTGCCAAACGCTCTAATTGTTTAAACCTTTGTCCAATTTAGACATTTAGAGAAATAGAGGCATGAAATAGAGATGCCAAACATGGGCTAACTTTCTCTAAATGATATGTTTGGCAATGCTCTCTATCATTTGTGCAACAACTTAGAGTCATTTGATGAATTGAGATATTGTTTTGAGGGCTCCAAAGTTATCCATTTACTGGCCTTTAATAAAGTCTGCCAAAATTTACATGCTCAATTGCAAGGCTAACGAGAATCAAAGGATGGCCCCGTGGTTGGGAGACCCTTCCTTGCTTAAATACCCAGAGTTTGATCTCTAGGTCTTTTTTACTATGCGAGCAAATGTTCTCACCCTGTGGTTGGGAGACCCTTCCTCGCCTAACTACTCAGAGTTTAATCTCTAGGTCTTTTTTACTATGTATTCAAATGTTCACTCCCCTGCTTGTACCGGTTGTCCTCTACCTTGCATGTAATTAGCTAAGTTAGTCGGATCTCTCAAGGGTCCGGCCACCTTGGCTGGTAAAAAAATATAAATACATTTTGCAGGGCTTACAATCATATGACATAGAGCTTGTGTTGCAGTGATCAATTCAAAGAGGAGGCTTAAAGAGGGGATCTAGGTCAGCCCACATGCTGTTCCTGGAAGTAGGATTGTAATTAAATATTAATACTATAACTCATTGAGTTAAAACCATAAGGTGAACAGCACACTCATGATCAATGCCTAGGCATCAACCCTGGTCCTCAACTTAAAAGTATAGCACTCCTGACTAGGTTCCCCAAAAAAAAAAAAAAAGGTCAAAAATAACAAACACTTTTAATTCACTGAGGAGAATATCCTAAAGAATTAGAGTCAAAATTAATAAATACTACTGAATGGTGTACATTGAACACACTGTCACTATAAAGATGCAAGACATCTAAACCAACTCAATTTTAAATTGCTAGAAGTTATAAAAATGTCCAACTGGACATGTACCAAATCTTCTACCAATGAAGATTAACAAATAAGAAATAAACTATAATTCGACATAAATACAAGATTTAGATACTAAAACTAATTGCTATTACTTAAAACATTGAATTTAACCTCTAAAACGATGAGATTTCGCGGTGGTGGCATGCCCATGTTGAAGTAAATTATCGGGGGTTTTCAAACATAGGTCATAATACAATATGTGAGGGTCAAGTCAAAAGTTGTGCTTATCAATCGAGTGAGGGAAGGAGACTTTAGGTAAGGTAAGATAGCCCCTAAGGTGGGATGTCGAAGGTTCGGGTAATAACCGACGCCTCTTTTCATTGAGGTAAGAGGCCGTTCGGTAGAGGTCAATGTCCACCCTCGCTTTTGAGCAGTTATAATTGTAGTCGAGCCTTCGCCCTTGCCCTCACCATAAATTTATTGCTGTACCGCTTCCTATCACCAATTGGTTTTGGAATAAGCGGTAGATCAATAGGGTGTAAGACTAACAAGTGGTATCCGAGCTTGGTAGGTAGGGTGTTCAAGTCACGAGACACGCGTTTTGCGAGTTCGCAGCAATAATCGAGCAGGTATGGCACCCTCGCTACATCATTTGATGTACTCGATGTGAAGGGAAATCTATGAATCTAAACTTGGACAAAATGAATTTAAACATTATTCAGGGCTGAGCTGGTTAGGTACAAGAGTAGAGTTAGACCCCTCAGCAACCAGCGACATGGGAAAGCAGGTGACGTGCGGGATTGCCAACCAAGCGAACCCTGTTGTCATTCACATATCTCCATGGTTTGGTGGGGACGACATCCAAACAATCCTACTCTTTGGGCCCATGATAATTGGGACATGCCCCCGAAAACTGATGGATTAGATGATCTCTCGTCCACATTAATTTAAAATAGATGTTCAAAAAGGATAGCTGACCATTTCTTGGTTCATCTACCTATTTGATGGAGACCAATCAGATGGTACATTCCATTTTATATTGTAACTTTTCTGTGTTTGGTTTTCATTTCATAGCCAGGATCATGTGCGCATCTTTCAACATTTCGAACTGTCAGGGTCATATTGAAGAAAATTCATATTAATCGTATCATCAACATAGAAAGGGAGACCATCAATGTCTAAGTAAACAGGAAACCATCAATGTCTAAGTGTTTGAATTTATTAATTATCCTATGATTTTAGGTTCTGGTATGTTACCAAAACCATGCATTCTTGGTAACATCAAGATTTTCTTGTTAACGAAAATGATTGACATTCTCTATCTAAACAACATAAATCATGTGTGTGTTTTTTTTTCCAATCCTTATCCATTGCTGCTATCCTGCCTAAACCATGCATTCTTGGTAACATCAAGATTTTCTTGTTAACGAAAATGATTGACATTCTCTATCTAAACAACATAATTCATGTGTTTTTTTTTTTCAATCCTTATCCATTGCTGCTATCCTGATTTCAGTTTTATTTATTTATTTATTTATTTTTAACCAAGACATATGGTAGAATTTGTGTGACTTATTGCACTTGTTCTCTCCACGGTTGAAAATTAGGATCGGTAGCGGTCTTCAATATATATTATGCGTTGTCGGTACTTTATAATCGTGTTTGGTGCTTCGGAGGAATTTAAAATCAAAAGCTAATTTTTGTGGCATTTCATTGGACTCGAACAACGTATTTGTTTATATATGGAATACATAGGAATTCATGCTGTAAGTGCTTAAAAATGAAGACCAAAAGTCCTTACATACACAAATGGCCTTTAAATAACCTCTCCTATAATGGAAATTGAGTCAACGGAAGATGGGAAATGAGCACCCAACCATCATCCTATAGTAATTCAAGTCATGGAAAAATCAAGATTTTATATACTTTACTGCCTTGCATCATCCACCCCTCATGTCATGGAAATGAACACCGTTCACTTCACCTCTTTAATAATTTTCGATGGAGCTCATTTGACCCTTTGACTTCTATATGTTCTAACACAAAAAACCAGGCCCTAAAAACCACAAAATCAAAAGTGGCCCTTTTGGTTTTCTACATTCTGCAAAAACACACTCATGAACTCATGAACTCTTGGCTATGTTCTTCAGTGGCGAAAATTTTGTGATGCTTCAAAAAAACTGTTTGATTATCTGCACATGCAAATTGTCTTATAATTTAATGTAGCATTTTTTCGTGCTAAAGAGAGATTTTTTTTAGCTAATCTACCAATTCAACAAAAATTCCTTTTCAGAGGGAGGTCAAAACCTCTTTTCCATTATAGCGTTTGAAAAAATGTCAATGTCTAAGTTCTTCATTTAAAATGGCCCCTGCAGGCAAAATCACAACCAGCTTTACCTTCTAAAAGTGACCTGTTGAGGCTTAAAGGGGTGAATGTCATCTGGGTGAGAAGTACCACCTGATACTGTGATAGTTTCCTATAATATCCATTTATACTCTAGCTTAGGCTTTTTAGAACTATTGATGATAGACCTTGCATGGGAGCAGTCCTTAAATTCTTATGGAAAAGCTTAAACTGAAAAGTAGTCAAGAGGGAAGATATATGGATGCATCATAATTGTTGTCATAGAAGAGAGCAGCAGCTGATCCGCTGTTTTCCTTGACTAGTAAAGACTCCTTAAAGGCATAAATTTACTGTCTCAACTTTCAAAGGGTGTAGAGAGAAAAATCCACTGGTTTGTTTTATGATTTTGGCAGGCTGTGAAACTACACTCAATGGTGTTTGTGAAGAGAAGGATTGGATTCTTACTACTCATTTACAAATGTAAATTCCAATGTCTTATTCAGTTTCTTTACTATAAAAAAAGGTCTTATTCACTTCCATTTCTTATGAAGGGAGTTCTCCCTTGATATACAATTCATTTGAACTCAATTCTTTTTTATCCAATTTCTGTATAAGATGCGACGGAGTGGAAAGGTAGCCTTCTTTTCTTTTGATAAAGTGCAAAGATAACCTTAATTATTATCTTGTAATCCATCAATCACTTTCAGTAGAGCTTTTATTCTTCTTGCTCTAAAAGTTGGTAATGAAAGTGGAACCCATGAATTGTGTTTTGACTTGGGCAACTCATTGCCAATGGATAGCCTAAGATAGACGTAAGATAGCATTAGCGAAGAGCAGTTAATGTCAAGTTGCTATGAAATAGGATTAGGGGTCATTGTGCCCACCCCAACTTATCATTAGTACTATCAGGTTGAGCAGATCAAATCTGTGCAATGGGCGTATCAATATCATTATCCTTTAGATATTCAATCTTATCCCATAACAGATAATAGATTACAAGTTATCTGTATGAGAGCAATATTGGCTATTGACTGAACTATTTTTTGGGGGGGGGATGAAAATCCAACTTTATCAATTGAAGGTGTGGTTTAATCAATAGTGAGCATGGTAATTAATTTTCCAACTTATCACCAATTCTCATAGTTTAGATCCAAAGAGTTTGTGATAATAAGAAATGGGTCCCATACGCATGAAGTTGACTTGATCATGACCTTATGTGATGTGCCCCAAGAGCATCTCTGTAATCATTTCTCAAAAAGAATAAGGCAATTTAATTATATGCATTTGGGATGCTTGCAAATTTACTGTTTTGGTGTCAGTCAATTAATGTTGCTTTCCCTCCATATTAATGTCATCTACTTTTATGACATAGACAAATTAATTAAGATTGCTGGAGTAGATCTACAGTGATTTCAAGCCGTGGAATGCACGGAAAATGTACTTTAATGACTAATGAATAAATAATGAGCAGTTGGGATGGTTTAAACACAATTAACCTACGTCTGCAGCTGTGTAGGGTTTCAAATGACCCAACCCACATGACCATGTGGGTCAACCATTTAGCTCGACCAACCTAAAGAAGCTTAGCTCAAACCCAATCCATTTCAATTATTAAGGTTAAATTTAAGTTGCACGCCTAAAGGCCAATTTACAATTTCTTTTTGGTAGCAGGTAGGCTAGCTAAGGGGCCTGAGAACTATGAGAGTACTCGCACATGTTGGGAGATAGACTTGCACATATGAAAAGACAAGACCTACATACATGCAAGGAGAGAACCTGTACATGCACGGAGTGAGAACTAGCATAGGTGAGGAAAGAGAACCCACACACATAGGAAGACATATGGATCGATCCGTAGTGAGACACAGGGTTTCCAAACAATTGGGCAACCCCTTGTTCTCAACTGCCAAATTACTTGAATGGGTTTACATATGCCAGTTGCTCCTAAACCAACCCACTTAAATTGGTTAGGCTGGCTATATGGGTTGAGTATGTTGACTCTATAGCCCAATCCATCTAAATGCAAGTCCTCTTGGCCTTTGACCCAGTCATATATGTGTTGCAAGTTGTGAGGGCCAAATGTGTGCCCGGTTGGATTTGGCCACCCCCTAGCCATAGCTCACCTGATTAGTGATGAGGGAGAAATGGAGTGAGGATTTTTCTATTCCCCAGCGGTGAAGGAATCAAGAAGAAATTTGAAAGGAAGAAGGATCATGAAGGAAAATGTACTTTTATATGTCACTTTTGTAAATGTTGTATCTGAGAGTGTCATGAAGAAAAATGTACTTTTATATGTCACTTTTGTAAATGTTGTATCTGAGAGTGTCAACTATCAAATGGCTTCTGCCAAAAATAAAATAAAAAGAGCCTATCAAATGGTGCATTTGCTGTCCTTAATTAGTTGGAGTAACTGCTTTTCTCCACTAGGGGAGAAAATCTTACCAAGAATCCCCATCTCTAAACCACAAAAAACTGCAGACAAACAAGGACAGAAATCTGTAAAAGGATTTTCTCTACCCACTTCCCCACTTACAGACACCATTCCTTGAGTCCTTGATGAGGTGCCAACCATGTGTATAATGCGCACTACCCCATTACAGGACAGGGAGACTGGGTCCCCAGGTTGAGTTACTAAGGTGATCGGAAAAGGTGCAACCAGTGTGAGGCTGGGTCCAAGTCTGGCAAGGGAAGAGTACTTAAGCCAGTCCAAAACATAGCATTGATTGAGATGACTGCTCTATCAGAACAGCCTCACACTGGTCATGTAGTTGGCCAGTAGAGAGAAATCAATTGAGCTACCTCAATTTTTTTGGTTTCTTCTGATGTGTTTGGTTTTGACATTGTTTTCAGTTTTTATCTTAGTTTTTTGGGATTTTGATCATTTGTACCAAAAGAAGGTTGGATACCAAGCAGGAATAGAAGAAGCAAAAAAGCAATTTATAGAAGAGGGCTGAAATTGCAAGCATAATTATAATAAAGTGGCTGTAGGACCCATTTATTTGCATGGAATTGAATACATATGAATTTATATGAAAATGATTTATGAATTACCAAAGAGGTGAGAAGAGGAGGATATAAAGAAAAAAGATGCAAATGAAAGCTAATTTTTCTAGGATTTGGATTAATAGAGTGATGGTTGAGCATTCATTTAGGATCTCCCCTTAATTCATTTTCCATTAAAAGAGACATTAATTATTTGATAGCCATTTATGGATGTTTCACCAATTGTAAACACTTTTAGGAATTGAGTCCAGATCTAGTGAGGGAAAACCCCATAGTGACCGTAAGTAGACCATTCACAGTTTGCCACTTCACCGGCCATGCATTCGGGCAGGAGCTGTCTGTGGTGACATGACGGACCCTGAGTGGTCCACTCACAGTTATCGGGGCGTAATGCCCCTTAGAGGATCCCGATTCCTAGGAATTCAATATCATGCAAACAAGCATGCCCTTAATTTTTTTTTTTTATTTTATTTTTTGGTACCTATCTAAGAGAACTAGACCTATGAAACCCTAGCTACGAGCAAAGAAGCCTACTCACACAGAAAGAGAGACACATAATCAAACCCCGGGCAATCAAAAGGGAAGCACACTACCCAACTCCATAAACTTGCCACTATAATATTATAGCTTTTTAACACCAAGTTTTGTGCACAACAGTTTATTGTGGAATTTCTCTTCTTAATGGTTCCATTTTAATATTAAATAGAGAATTTAATACTCCTTTTCCTATAGTTTCATTTTCCATTATTGGTTGGACCAAGAAATTTAATTTCAATGAAAATTATTTTTCGCATCTAATTCTTTTTCCTCACAAAAACACTTTTACATCCAAAAAAAAAAAAAAAATGAAAACCACAAAATGTAAACAAAAAAAACAATGAAAAATCATCCTTCCACAAAGAAATCATTTTCATCTTCTATGAAAAATGCTCCACAAACTCAAAAGAAGTTAGAACCACCCATATATATAAAACTCCACTCAAATCACCAACTTGAAGAATAATGAAAATAGAAGGTGGCATGATGAAAGCACAGCGCAAAAAAAATCAAAAACATAGCAAGAATAGAAATGGTGAGAGCCCACAAGTGCTTAATTTGCTCCCCACCTGATTTACATGATGGAAGGTAACATTAGCTTTGGGCAAATAGCCTTTTGAGCAACCTATGACCTTGGCCACTCTCATGATATGTCATTGTCCATCTAGCGCATGTATCTTCCAAGTGTCATGTGCGTCATCATGTTGCTTGATTTTTCTCATGTGCCCACTAGAGTCCTTACTAAGTGGGACCCATTTTGTGGTTCTTGTAAACAAATCCATCAAGGTGAAATATTCTAAGTTGTAATAACTTTTGATCTTTGGGTGTCGACAAGTAGGTCCATAGCAAAGCATTTTACTAACAAAACTGTTAATTAACGGTGGTGATTGTGATCAGTCCATTGTGGGTGTGGCCCACTAGAGAAAGTTTAGTTGAATTTATTGCTCCCACTAAAGATGCAGGACGATCCGTACCAATGTAATATTGGTTTTTTTGACCAAAACTAATTCAGAGATTTGTAACTGTCAACTTTTACCTTTTTCCTCTCTTAATTAGTGCCTCTTTCTCTCATTGAGCTTACCATCTTGGGTCCATCTTATCACGATCTGAATGGACCATCCAAACCCTCTCACATGTCATGGATTTCATGAGTTGCTCTGATGGGTTGGGATTGGGGTCGGACCATTTTGATCAAGGGTATATTTTATATATATATATATATGAGGGCCTCCACCCATCTCTCACCAACTTGGTGAGAATGTCTCTCACTAGAGCACCTCCCACACACACATATATATCTATATATATGTGTGTGTGTGTGAGAGGTGCTCTAGTGAGAGAACTTTATGAGAGATGGGTGGGGGCACTCACTTTCATATCCACTCTCACCAACTTAAATGCAAGGGCCCCCACCCATCTCTCATAAAGTTGGTGAGAGTGGATATGGAAGTGAATGCCCCCACCCATCTCTCATAAAGTTGGTGAGAGTGTCTCTCATAGGGCACTTCCCTATATATATATATATATAGATGTTAAAATTATATGCTCAAATTAAGGGATTTGGACCCTGGAAGTGATTTGAAATTTAACATATGTAGTGGTTCCCGAATCCTTTTATCCTGAAAAGTCCCTTGATCTGTGGGGCCCTAGGTGGCCCTCAACACAGGAGTTTTTTCATATGTAATGAGGAGTCAGCAATATAGGAGGCCATGTATTCAGGTGATGGGTCCCATCTTATTTATCAATAGAAATGAAGCACAGAACAAAGTGGGGGTGACTCATCTGCTATTCTGCTACGGCCACTAACGGTAGATTTTCTAGAATCTTGAGTTTTTAATTAATAAATCAAAGTCATTCTTTCTCCATGGATGAGAAAGCCAGTAAAAAATAATGGTCATCAAGGTGCCAACCCTGGCCCACCAGTATGACATCAGCATGATCTGGCATATGGATAGGCGATGAAGATCTTCAACATCCAACTAGGGTTGTATTCACAGCAATCATTGGATGGGAGGGATCATCTTGTTGGTAAAAACTTACGGGCCCCATCCACTTCCAGACACACCCAATTAATGCTCTTTTACTTGGATATGATCTTGAACTGAATTTGATATCGATCTAATGCATCAGCACCAAATCTTACTTTGTGGAACCTGTGTGTATGGATGTTTCGGATTGTTGATATGTGGGACCATCATGGTATCTCACACCATAAGACGGCGAGAGTCAACTCTTACATAAGCATGTTGGGCTCCTTGCAGATATCTCATTCAGTGTGCGGATTTCTTTTATGGTATCCATCAGGGCTACGGCAATCATGGGGAGGTGGGATATTGAAAGATCCAGATGGGACCTACCTATGTGTAAAATTTTTAGTCCAATCAATATTTTAACCCGGCTCCGACAACAAGGGGTTACATGGTTGGCAACCCCTATTGTCGCCCAGCTGCCCTAGATTGAACCCTAGGTATGCCATTCTTGCCACTTATGTGGACTATCCTTTCCAAAATGCGGTCTTTCATTACCCACTTGTATCTGCTCTCTTGGGTCTGAGCCCCTTAGATTGGGGTACCATAAGATTTGAAAAAAAAAAAAAAAAAAAGCCCCTTGACCTATGGCCCTCAAATTTAACGGCTTTGTCGGGGATAAGTTTCTTATTTCAATCCAACTACTAGTCACTTTGGATGGGTGTGAAAAACATATGGGGCCTCTGACATTCAGGGGGTAGTGGTGTTTGAAGGTTAGGATGGACCATGCAGGGTCCCACATGGATGTTTGCACGATACAAGACATCTGCACATGAGCATTTAAGATTATTTATCTATATACTGAGGTACAAAAATATTTGGATTCATGCCCAACTATAAATTGGACCTACAAGGTCCATACTCTGTAAGGACCGGAAATTTGAGGTCCACTGAGATCATAAATACTCATGCTTTGAGGTCCATTACCTTCACTAATACTTATAAATTAGACCTTCAATTTGAGGTTCATTGACATTCTATGAACACTTATGATGTTTTCAACATTGGCGTAGACCAGAAATTGACGTTTAAGTAATTACAGTCTCTCTCTCCTTTTCTTTTAGTTACAGAGAGCAAGCAACAGAGACCACTCAAAGAGGTACAACCAAACACTTTTATAAACAAAAGAGTCACTTTGATTGTAAAGAATATAATATCTCAAGTGTTTCACAGCTTACTTTGTGGATGGGAGTAATATATCTATTATTATAACCAAATGCTTTATAATAATGTTATTAAACTGCCTTTAAAGCCTGTGATTATGAAGGGAAGTGAGTTCACAACTCGACGTCTGGGTGGGGGTGGAACACCTTTTTTATTCTGATAAAAGCTAGGAAATGCTTGTGCTTCTCCTCAGGATGTCCGATTCGACCCCGTTTCCAGTGATATCCACAAAATTGCCCTTGCGATATCCGTAGCTTGGATATTAGGGCGGTTTCTTCACTAGAATTCCTGATAAGAATTTGGCGTGTTAGGGTTTTTCAGTTTTTAGGAGATGTTTTGATAGGTTGTTCCTACCGTTTGCAAATGTCATGTTAATTTCTTTACTAAAATTCCGAGATTTCAGCCACGTAAAACGTCTCAATGTCTATTGAGATTTCTGAACCTCCAACCTATTTTCTTTTTTGTGGTATTTATGAATACTCAAAAGCACAAAGGAGGATTTTTGAATTGCACCAATCTGAGAATTCAAAAAAAAAAAAAAAATCAAACAAGAATTCTTTGAATTCTAGTGAAGAAACAGGCCCACTCCTTCATTTAAACCCATGAAGGCTTTAATCACCATTGGCTATTGATTTAAGAAAAGAAAATATCAGGTTCAATTAGAACTTCTATTCTGCTTAAGATCAACACATGAAGCTGGACAGCTAGCTAAATCAAAAGGGTCAGTTTTAGTCAGCGGCCTTTTCATACTCCCCTTCTGTCTTGTGGGATCCAATTAATGCTACTTGTCCACTTTGGCGATTGCCCGATTGGCCTTAACAGGGTTGGCCATGTGAGGGTCCATTTTGCGGCATAGACAATAGGTCCATATGCTTAATTTATCGCTTTTGATGCAACTCTTATATATGTGTGGCTAGATAGGATATATGTTATTTTTTGTAACTCACTCTACCAAATATAAGAGGAGGTTTGGATGGACTGAATTCTCAAATTCAATGAACATGATTACTATGAAATTTAAAGCCATAAAATGGATAATTACAATAGAGCTGCACTTTAATGTTGACCGCTCTATTTGTAGACCATAAAACAAACAATTTACACCTTGTAAACGAGATATGAATCTTTCTTTCTAATACCTAAATTCTCAAATCATCTTGTATTTCCAAACACTTTCTCCCATGCATTACTTCGAAAAGCACCCAAGAGGCACTAAAAGATGCACAAAAACAACAGCATTTGCTTGTTCGAATGTCACCCACTATAGCAAAGTTTGTAAGTCCAAAGAGTTGGACCACAAAAAAACTCATTTTGTAGGGCTTATATGAAAAGAAGAAGTTTTTTTATGGGCTAAACTGCCCTTGACCATGCCGTATTCCATAAAATTATAAATAGTGTGATATTGCATAGATATATCCATTTTTTAACCCAACAGAAAAAAAAGCTTTTGTACGATATCCTATAAATAAAAAACTTACGATATCCTATAAATAAAAAACTTACAAAACCATTGGCGGTTTTATCATTTTTCCTTGCATGGAGAATGTGTGGGGAAATGTCACAACTCCTGTAATCAGGCCGTATTATTATGTGGGCAAAATCCCTTGAGTTAATAGTATGCAAAATGAATGATTGATCAAATTGCTTTGGTCATTTATTTTTATGTCTCTAAGAGGATTATGATCATTAGATGAAGCTAATGCTTTCAAGATCACCAATCAATTCAAAAACCCTTCTTATACAACGATTGATCATAAGTTTGCCCATGCAGAAGGAGTTCATAAAAGTAAAGTTTCACGATTGATCAATTCAAAACATGATTTCTCTTAAGAGGCTTCAAAAACTTACCCCATTCTTCAAGCTTGGTACAAGATATTGTAATTGCAAGCAAATAAGACTCACAAACACACACTCTAAAGCAAGGAGAAGAACACTACAAATTAAGAAAGATATTTCACTCAAACACACAAGATACAGCTTTAGTATTTGGAACAACCGAGATTTTCTCTTATTATGTTCAACTGAAACAATCAATATATCTAGAGGATCTTATTGAAAAACTCCCATTATATGGGTGTTGTACGAAATAATGTATTCTAACTAGGGCAACACAAACGAGTACTTGAGAGGAGTAACGCTAGCGTCGCTCGTCTCTAATTAAGTGACGCTAACGTCACTAACCATAACTACAGTAGGAATACTTTCGTGCTGCATGAGTTAAGAGGCACTATTTCGTGCAACCCCCACATAATGGAAGTTTTTCAGTAAAATCCTCATATATCTATATATTAGATTTACACCTCATTAATATAGTTTATATATTTAGATGTATGAGTGTCTAAAAAGAAACCTATCCTTTCATTGAAATTTCATAACAAACTACATATGGCCTTACAATAATGAAAGAGGAGAAAAAAAAAATATACGGTAGTCTGCTTTGATGAAAAGAGAACTAATAAGATTTAGAACATGCATGGGCTTGAGGGGCTCAACATGAACTTGAGAGTTAAAAACCTTATCCCGAGATCTCTGGTTATCTAATCATATTTAGTAAGTATAAGTTTACCTATATCTTAGGGCAAAAATATGAAAAGGGTCCTATGTTTACATTTTGGGATACAAGGAGAAACAATACCATGTTTATGTTATTATCATGTCATGTGTTTATGTTAGATTACAATTTATTTTACTGTGAAGTAATGTAAACTTAAAAATTAACTATATATATATTTTTTGGGTGTCAACAGGTTTTTTCTAGCATTTGGAATCTCATATTTGATTAGTGAGATTACAAAATCTCAGTATTAATTTGAACCTTCAACCATGACTTTTGGAATTCTCTAAATCTCAATTCCAAAATACCGTGGTGTACATTTATAAATTCTAAATAGAGACAACAATCTGGAGAATTTGTGTACCCCCCTATCAAATTCTCTGAATTCTTGAAAATATGTCTTTAGGGCCTATTTCTTAACCAAATTTTTTTTTTTATATAATTTATATTGTTGGCAGTTTAAGGACAACGTTGGCTATCTCCTCAATCCTCATGTTTCGGGAGCTATATTCTTTTGCTTGAGTATAAATTTCAGCCACCTAAGAAGTCAGAAGTAGCCTTTAAAATTTTCAAAATCTCAATGTCCTTGGCATTTCTGAATGCTCAAATGGAAATGATGTTTCATTATTTTTCAATTAAATGACATCTTTTGAGGGATTTATAAATTCTTCATATAATTTTTTTGATTTCTCATTAAGAAACATGCCTTTAGTAAAACCTCTAATTAGAATTTGTTATAGCAAGAATTTTTGACATCGATAGGAGAATTATCCCCTTGGCATTTAGAAATATTTACCTAGAATTGTAAAAAAACTGATTTAATGTACAACTGTAGAGCATGTTTGGTAACAATAGATTTGATGATTCTTCACTACCACTGAAACAAGGATTCATTATTGGAGATTTGTGTAGTTAATGATTTCACATTGATATTGGTTTATATCGATGCATATAACTGAGAAAAATAGGGTTCAGTGTAGAAATCTACTTAAGTGAGGATTTTCAAATCTTATTGGGGGTGGTCGAATCTACAAATCCTAATAAATGAAAATTTTCATTCATCAAAATCCTCGGAAATTTACAATTGCCAAGCATTATTTATAATATCTTTAGGAAAACCAAAATTCTTTTTCCTTAGTATTTTGTTGACAAACATGATCTAATTGGAAATGCTTTTCCTTAGCTTAAAAATCCCTGAATCTTCCTTATGAATCAATGGCTCATATCCATATTTTAGGTTGACCAAGATATAAAACTATAGATGTTGAAGCCTTGCTGCATAAAATGAGTGATTTCGATTAAATCCAATGTGGGATCCAAAAAGCGAGACAAGAAATATCACAAACAGAGTGTCATTCTTGTTATTTTCTCCCAATACGGTGGCATTTCACTAACAATGGCACTATTTTAAGACAGAAACGGCGCTATGTCTGTCCTTTCCCGATAAGCCCGGTGATTGCTCGAATGGGTTTTTAGGGGCGCATCCGCATCGCCTAGGGCTTCGAATCGCCAAAAACATCTCTCTCTGTCTCTCCCTTCTTTCAACAGAAATCCTCGTTCTTCCCTCTCTCGCAGGAATCTCGATGAAATCAAAAAGCGCGAAAAGAACGAGCAGGTGAGTAGAATTCCACGAACTTTCATTTCAGAAACCCTCCAATTTCGGGCGAAATCAACGCCAGTTGAAGCCTCTTCGACGTCCGAAACCATCCGACAGCCCGGATTCCCTATTTCGAAACTTGATTTTGCAGATCGGATGTGCGTAAATGCAGATCAGGTTGAGATAGTAAGTGCAATGAGCCGATTTCTCTCTCTCTCTCTCTCTCTCTCTCTCTCTCTCTCTCACTTGATTACAAGCTGTTCTAGTTAGATTTCTAGATCTTCAATCAAAACAAGATTTTTTTAAAGCTAGGGCTGCTGATCAGAGCTGAAAAACACAGATCTGACTGGTTTTCGAACATCATTAGCTGATTTTGAGATGTTTAAGACATAGAAAGATGTTTTCGAAGCAAAAGATCGGAAAAAAAACCGCCAAGGAACTACTGTTTCTTCGGTCATTTTCATCAATAGGAAGCTTTAACTTACTGTGAAAACGTACGATCTGCGATGTAAACGCACAAGGCGTGATTTGCAAAAACTGAGCTTTTACTTTGTTCTTTTCGCACGTACTTTATGGATAAAAACCTACTTCGTTTTGTAATTTCTACTGGTAGAAAGCTTGAAACTGCAGAAACCGTACTTGGTAACTTTTGCTCGTATAGTTTTTGCCTTTTTATAGGACAAGGGAGAAGTATATTTGCTTATGTTCTTCATTTTCACTGCAAGTAAGCTTAAAAATGCGCTGCAGAAATCCAGATCGGAGTGGAAACTCCAAAGCTAGGATTGAGCAGCTGAAAGAGCCGAAATTTGAAGTGAGAAGAAGCTTTTGGTTTTGTTTTCCATGATTAGAAAAGGAAGGGAAAGCAATTAACATCATTTCTTCAACTTTCACCTACAGGAATCTTGAATCCACAGCAAAATGCTCAAAGATTGCATCTGAAACTGCAGAAATTCAAGACAAGGTAAGTTCTTTTTTGCATTACAACATATCATCAGAGAACGTAAGCTCTTTTATCTTATTATTACATGAAATCCCCTCATTTCTGCCGCATACACCATCAGGCATCATACATTCATGGGAGAAAGCTCAGATCTCAGCTGAAACGAGCTCAGATCTCAGCTGAAACGACAGGGAAAATTCAAGGACGAGGTATGCTTTTCAACTTTTCTTTCTCGCTGCTTTCGTCATCTTTAAAGCTGGGTCTGTGAGAGAGAGGGAAAGAGAGAGCTTTGGTCTGGAGCGGTTAAAGCTTTCTGCTGCAGTACGGCTAAGCATCTGATCCTTCTTTCTCTCAGCAGATTTTAGGCAGGCAGTAGAGAAAAAGAAGAGAAAGCATAGCGCATCTCTCCAGGCGTGCTTTTTGAAAGTACTGCAAAAGCTTACAATCTCCGCCCCCCTGACGGCGATATATCGACCGTGAAAAGAGCCTTTTATAATCCTCGCCAACTGGGTATGTATAAAAAAGGCACTGCTGCCAAAAACCCCTCATGAATGTTTAGGTTTAGAAAACCCTAATTCAATTTTTGCTTATTCTTGGCTTGAACAAAACCCCAGATCTTGGAAGGCAAAGACCGAGAAAGGGAGATAGGTATGAGAGCGGCATGGAGGTGGAGGAGATGGAGATGCAGGCGCGTAAGCGATGGAGGATCGGAAATGGCAGAGAGGAAGTGAAGATAGACGACGATGACGACGATGGAGAAGGGGATGAAGGCATGGGAGGTGTTGATAGAGAGGAGAAAGGTCGGCTCTTGGCATGGCAGTCGTCCAGGATTTTTAGGGTTTCTAGGGCTTCTGGAGGGAAGGATCGCCACAGCAAGGTGCTTACAGCCAAAGGGCTGAGAGATCGTCGCATTCGACTCTCGGTCTCGACTGCGATCCAGTTCTATGATCTTCAAGATCGTCTCCGATGTGATCAGCCTAGCAAGGCTGTTGAATGGCTAATAAAAGCTGCGGCACAGGCCATAGCTAAGCTCCCACCTCTCGACGGAGCGTTCCCCACCTCGCCCAAGGAGGAGGAGGCTAGTGATGAGAAGAGGTTTGATCCTGATGTGGAAACTGAACCCACCACCTATCTACAGCACCAGCAGACACAGACACAGTCACAGCAGCAGCTGCTCTCCCTGACAAAATCTGCTTGTAGCAGCACTTCTGAGACGAGCAAGGGCTCGGTTTTGTCCCTCTCCAGATCAGAGAACCGTGTCAAGGCCCGCGAGCGTGCCAGAGAGCGCACCGCGAAGGAGAAAGAGAAGGAGAAGGAATCATCAAATCTCCCCAATCAGCAGAATGCAAACCCTAATACACAAAGCTCTTTCACTGATCTTCTCACTGGCTGCAATGATAGTGCTAGTGCTACTACCATTCCTTCTGCCACTGCACAAAACCCAAACCCCAATTTCATTCCCAAGCAATTCCGGCACTTTCCTCCAATGGATTACTTTGGCCCCGCTGCCATTTATGGGCAGGGAAAAAACCAACATGCTCCTGGCTTTTCCAGCCAGGCCCACTTTGGAAACCCTCCTCTGAGCGGCTTGCCGCTCAACCTCACGGCCGCAGCGAATGCAGTCGATCACCCAGAGCTTACACAATATGCTTTCTTGCCAGAACATCTCATCTCTGTCGCCGCAGCTGCTGCAACATCGGCGAGCACAGACCATAACTTGAATTTCTCTATCTCTCCCAGTCTCGCCGGTTTCAATAGGGGGACCCTTCAGTCCAATTCACAATCTTCTTTATTGCCTCACATGCAGAGGTTTCATTCTCCAATCGTCGATGCCTCGCCAAATGCCCCGTTCTACATCGGGACAGCTGCTTCAGGGGCTGCAGTGGAGAATCCGTTTCCCACAGGGTTTGATGGGCGTCTACAGCTTTGCTACGGCGACGGACGCAGGCATTCAGACCTGAAGGGGAAAGGAAAAAACTGAATACCTTGTTTGCCTTCTTCATTTGCTGGTACGTACCCCCTTAATCTCTATTAATTTATTATCTTTTTATTCTACTAATTGATTCTTCACTTGAGGTTTACTGCTTTATTTAAGGATTTAATAACAGTGCAAGACTGTCATGCTTGTGATGCTTTCTTCTGCCTTTTGGCATCGTCTGTTTTTTCTGCTGTTGGTTTCCTATCCGGATTTCATTAATCCCCCCCTGTTGGGAATCTTTTACTTTATGTTATCTTGCTTTCCTAACTGATTCCTGCATTGATTGCTGCGAATGCAGATAGGATTGATTGATGTTTCCTTAGTCTTGTGCCTTACTTTTATATGTTGCTTGTATTGCTAGGCCAGGTGTCCAGAACTAAGTGGGCAGAAACACCAACCGTTGAGAACTCCTATACAATTACGAATCAGAATCTACAGCACATAAATTGAAAGTCTCTAGAAAAGCTTTAAAAAGTCTAACCGAATAGTTTTGATGTTTCAATCAACATGCGAGTGCAAAAAAATTAGGTCAACAGAATCACCTTGATACCTTTAAAAAATAAAACCTTTTAGTGTTGATTGTTGTACGTTGGATTTAGAAAGTAATAGCAACAAATAAGTTACATAAATAAAATTAAAGAGAAAAAAAATGAAATTAAAGATTTTATGGCAATGAATGCACTTGGAAAACTATCTATCTGTAGGCAGATTTTTAATATAACAATGGTGCAATGATTCACAGGATTTTGTACTCTAGTACTGAGTGGTTCTCTCCTAGGGCTACTTCACTAAAAGTATACTGGGACAATTACTGTACGGATGGTCTTAAAGCTGACAATTGCCTCAGAAAAGCCGGAAAATATTATTTACCGCATAGCTGTTTGAGTCGTATGATATCGCAAGTTGCGATATCCTAGGGATGTAGGATATCCCACAATCACTTGAATAGTCAGTGTATTTATTTATTTTTCCTTGATTGTGGGACAACCAAACCACCATCCAAACCGTTGGATAGCTGTATGAGTGTAAGAACTAATATCGCACTAAATATAAACAGTTGATCTATCACGGTTGTCAAGAATATAATTTCTCGATAACCGTGATAGATCGACGGTTTCAAATTTGGTACGATATTTAGTTCTTACACTCATACAGCTATCCAACGGTTTGGATGGTGGTTTGGTGGTCCCACAGTCAAGGAAAAAAAATGGATTATTCAAGTTTTCTCAGTTCTGATTGTGGGATATCCTACATCCCTAGGATATTGTAACTTGCGATATCCTATATCCCTAGGATATCGCAACCTACGATATCCTACGGATCGAACAGCTCTGCGGTAAATATATATTTTTTGGCTTTTCTTGGGCAATTGTCAGTTGTAAGACAGTCCGTATGATAATTGTCCTAAGTATATTTGAGTGATATAGCGGTTCAAACCGGTTAGATTTTACAGATAGTTTGCACAACTTAGATTGTCAAGAAAATAATTGTTGAAGGAGAAAGTAATAAGGGATGTTATCATACTCTTCCTATTTGGATTTTAGTACATGTTGCTATTTGTCAATAGGGCTTTGAAAGGGAAAAGGAAACAACATTTAAACATAAAGTGATACAGGAGAGAATGGAATTTGAAGGAAGACACAAAGGAGAGGTGGAACTAATTGACCGACTATATTAGCTAGGTTGCGGATGATGTGCTTGATGTTTGAACAGCCAAAAAGGAAATGGCACTTTAATAAAAAAAAATTCCCTAGTGGTGGAGGGTTAAGATTCGAACGTTCTAGAAAAAGTCATTGCTACTAAGTTTGGTGTGGGACTATGAATATGGTAAACCAAGAATTGTGTAAGAAGGAAGGCAAAGAAAGGAGTTGAAAACAAATAATTGATGCAAAATCCAAAATATATGATGACCTATGTAATAAGTTATTAATAAAAGAAGGAAAAAGATATTTTTTAGCTCCCAAGAATGAGGGAAAGTGAAAGTATGGACTTAGATTATGTCATATGTATTATGTCATATGTATAATGAGTGGTGACCAAAAGGTTTTAGTGAAAGGTAATGATGCTAAGGAAAGGTAGACCGAGTCTTTTAACTAACTTTTAAATGAAGATTATATTATAGGCTTAGAAATAAGACATGATACTTTGTTACAAAGGCATACCTTTTATAGCAAAACTAGGGTAATAAAAGTAAAGAAAACATGGGCAAGGATAGGCGCATGAAAGGCTATAGGGTTAGATATCATCTCGATAGAGGGATGAAAGTGTTTGGGAGAAATTAAATGAGTTTGGTTAATTAGGCTCTTAATGATGATGTTAAAGACAAAGAAAATACTAAATGAATAGAGACGTGTTGTGGTACCCATATACACGGCAAAGGAGATGTACAAATTTGCAAAAATTATCATGGGGTTAAATTTATGAGTCATGCTATAAAACTATGGGAGAGAGCAATGAATCAAAGACTTAGATAATATATCAAAATATCTGTAAATCAATTCGGTTTCATATCAAGGAGGTCAAACTATGGACTATCTTCACACTTAAACAATTAATGAAAAATACATAGAGGAGGAAAATCATTCATATAGTTTTCATTGATCTAGAGAAATCCTATGTCCGGTACTTAGAAATTTGATTTGTTGGGTTTTAGATAAAAGAAGTGTCATGAGAGGTCATATTGACATCATTAAAGGCATGTATGATGAAGTAATAATTAGTGTGAGAACTACCTATGAAGAAATAGATGAGTTTTCAATAACCATATGTTTGCATCAAGGGTTAGCTTTAAGGTCCTATCTATTTGCATTGATTATATGGGTGAGTCAATTGCTCACCTTCAAGCGGTACTTTGGTTTATGTGCTTTGTAATGATACAATGTTGGTGGATGATGAGGAGGCTTTAGTATCCGAGGGCTATTAGATAAGTCATATGGAGGCAAAGTATTTGAGTTGTAACTTAAATAGAGATGTGTGAAGGGATATAACTCATAAGATTTGAAGAGATAGATAAGTTTTCAATAACCATATGTTTGCATCAAGGGTTAGCTTTAAGCTCCTATCTCTTTGCATTGATTATATGGGTGAGTCAATTGCTCATCTTCAAGCGGTACTTTGGTGTATGTGCTTTGTAATGATACAATGTTGGTGGACGATAAGGAGGCTTTAGTATCCAAGGGCTATTAGATAAGTCATATGAAGGCAAAGTATTTGAGTTGTAACTTAAATAGAGATGTTCAAAGAGATATAACTCATAAGATTTGAAGTTCAACGGATACCACAAAGAAAGTCCTTTTAATACCTTGGGTTTATAATTAGTAAAGATGATGAGATTGAGAAGTATGCCAAATGTAGAATAAGAGTTGGATGGTTGAAGTGGAGCCTCACTTATAGAATGCTTTGTGATTAGTACGCATCAATGCGATTGAAGGAACATTTTAGAAGATAACATTAAGAAAAAAAAGAATATTTTAGAAGACAATGATTGGACCGGTTATGACCTACAGAGCAAAATATTGACCAATTCAGAAATAACACGTGCAAAAAATGAATGTAGCAGATATGAGAATATTGAGATAGATTTGTTGTAGAAGTAGGAAAAACAGAATAAAAAAATATTATCATTCGGGAGCATTTAGGTATCATCAAGGTGATAAGTTAATAGACTCGTTTTCAAATAATAATAATAGGGGAGACTTGTTTGAGATGGCATGGACTTACCCACCTTGGAGTTAGTGGAGTAGCGTAAAGTTTGGTCCCCATGTCTTTTTATGTTCGAAACATGCCCCATATTTGCCCGGTGTGCATTTGTGTAGGTTTAGCGTGTGCTACGTAAGGATTAGTCATGTTGTATCAAAGACCTCAGGGATACCCATGTCATAAAAAAAAAAAAAAATGGTTTGGACTTGTCCAATGGTGGCGAACAATAGCGACAGTGAAGAAAAGTTTCTCTATACGGGTTCATTGCCTATCAAGAAAAACAGTAGACTAAAGAGAGGAGGGATGGAAGTAATAAGGATGTAAAGAAGTATAACCAATCTGAGGATTTGGCTAGAATGGTGAAACAAGATTCATATAGCTGATCCAACATAGTTGGTATAAGGCTTTCATCATGATTGAGGCAGCATAGTAAAAGAATGATGATGTCGTTTATGATGGACAAGGGTACAAGGCGACGATTATGTTGTTGAATGGGAGAATGTATCACCACTCAGAGGCCTACAAGATGAATTGTCAAACTGATTGACTATGGGTTGTACCATTAAAAAAAAAAAGATTGGCTATGGGTTGAAACTATGGTGATTTAAATTTCTTGTTACTTGCTAGGCTTTGCTAGGACGACCAATAATAATGAATCTTGATTTGATGAAGCGAGGGGTACCAAGGGATGAAATGTTGCATTGAATGAGGAAATGACTGCCCCTCATAAAACAAAAATAAAAATCGGAACCTTGAGTTTAGAGTGAAGGATATTAAACTAGCTAGTTTTATGTAAATGTGTTTGGAAGACAGCACAAGCCAGATGGAAGTATTGGCAGACTCACAATGCAACTTGTTATGGTTTTCCCAGCAGTACAGAGGGGATTACGATCAAACTTTTAGCCTCATGGCAAAGAGGACTTCCATTCATGTTGTGATTTGTAGATTATTTTGGTATCTCACCAAGAAAGAAGATTGTTGCAACTTTATGTAAAAGCTGCATTTTTGAATTGTAATATCAACCATTCGAAGTGTGTATTAAATATTATAAGATCCTCTCATTAACCGCTCATTTGAATTGTAATATCAACCATTTTAGACTCACTCTTAAATGCCACAAGGTCTTCTTTCTTGCAAGTCGTAAAAGTATGTATTAAACATTATAAGATCAGAACCCATTCGAAGATTTTGTCATGAAGTTCCCTTTTCTGATTCTTTGACAAAAAAAAAAACTATGTCCACCGTGGAGCTTCTTGTAATAATCTTCCCTGCATGATCACTGAAATTCCTCTAATCATTGCATTTTCTCTAGTGGATATTTCTTGTATTAACTCCGTCATGCTTTAACATCTAAAAGAGACGCTTCAGGTGTACAATGACAATAAAATTTAGAACTTTCATTCTATAGAATCTTTAACTATAATGGCTCGATTATATTTTTCTTTATCTGTACTTTCTCATGGAAATCTCTATCAGCACCATCATTTTACCATAACTATGACGTGTATCCCATTTTTCTCACTTTTTTCTTACATAGATTAGCTAATGACGGTGTAAAAGTGAAGTCTGAATCAAATATACAGATACTGCTACTTAGATGCTTCTCCAATATTTGAAAGGCATTAGCTTCAACATATCTAATTGTATCAAGTCCTGTACATAAAATTCTATTAGTTTCTTGTTGGAAAAAATAATCATAATAATGTTAGAGAAGACTATAAAAAAGTGAATCGTTAGTTTGAAAATTCTCATCAGATGAAAAGTAATAGTTTGTTTAAAATTTATAATATAAATGATGAAATTTATATATATAGTTAAGTCTCTTCATATCCATATTCTAAAGTAAGAAAGTTTATGTTTTACCCAAAATATTAAATAACAAAAAGTTATAAAGTGTGGCTGTATCTTAAATTATCTTATCTAGGTCTATACCGCATAAGTTGGTATATGGTCAATCAAAGATGAAACAACAACAAATAATAATTTCAAATCTATGTGGGCTTCGATTTTGGAAGTTTAATTACATCTTGTTTAAAATGCCGAACCTAGTTTCATAACTGAAATTATCTTATGATACTTAGATGATTTTCTCACTCCTGATCATTATACTCGAGCTACTAAGGATGCTATTCAGAATGCAATCTTTACACCAAAAGGACAATGTGAAATTTAGGTATAAAAAAGGTTTCACTTCTCAAATTGTTTTTTTTCCCGACGAAGGGAGTTGGGAGACTGGGACCCATGGTGGCACCAGCACATGCAGGGGGAGAGACCACACACGTGGGAAAGGAGCTCTCTCACAAGTAGAAAGGGAGCCCACAGAAGTGAGAAAGGGCAGTATATCCAAGGATCAAATCCTGAGCAGCTTGGTGAGATATTAGATTACTAACCAACTGAGCATTCCCTGATTTTCCACTTCTTGAAGAGTTGAATTTCATTTCTCAAAGTTAATCAGCCGAGACGACTCCACAGAGAAAAGTTGAAGAATAAAACATCGTATGCAGTTTTAATAGAAATACCTTAATTTGATTGCCTGAAATATTACAGATTTTTGCGTCATATGGATCTACCTGTCAGAGAAAAGCTATTAGCCACTGGTCATGATTCAAGTTCAAACACGAACAGTCACGTCAAGTTCCCAACTTCCTACCATTCAAAATGACTATATGTTAATGTAATAATTTAAACATGTATTTTAAAATAATCAACTGGGCAGTAATCTCTGCACAACTTAATAATCAGTGTAATATCCAGTAGTTATCTTCTCATTAAGTGTTTAAAACATACTATTATTATTGTATTATTTCTTTGTTTGATATTTCATGCTAGTCCAAAAGATATTTCAGTGAAGAAGTAATCAAATACAGATGATACCACGGTAAATTGTGATAAGAGCTGAACAAGATTTGGATGGTATTATATCAGTGGTAATGTGGTGGCTTAACCTGTCTATTAATTAGAGTATGCATTGTTAGAGTATCTTTCTGTGTCACCATTCAAAAATAAATAAATAAATAAAGTATCATTCTGTGTCTTGACTGTTCATAATTGCTTTACCACCCAGGTGCAAGACCCATTTTTGCCGTATCTTCTCAAGCTCAACATAGCCCCATGGCTAACAATGGTAAGCTTTAAGTGTACTCATCGTATAGTAGCTGAGAAGTAATTTTCATTTTGCCGATGGAGTGTTGGGCCTATTGACTCCCCATGCACAAATGGCATGCATTCCATCCATGATCTTTAAATTGCATGAAACGCATGCAGCCCATCCAAACTGTCTAAAAATGGCACGAATATCGCCAAACTGAGTGATCAGATCAAAGCAAATTATCACTCATACATGCCATTTTCCATGGTGGTGGAAAGGGTATATGAGGAGCAATAAAGTATGATGGATCACACTCATGCGGTCATGCACTGTAGGTAAACAAGCATAATGTAGAACCTTACATGGGAATTAATGTTGATCAAGATTCTTGGAGTGAAGGGTTATTGTCAAGTATTCAGAGGTGGCCATCATTATTTTTCAGCTCTTGATGCATGGTTTATCATATTTCCCATGTAGCAACAAAACAGAATTTATTGTCCCTTGCTGTAGGCATCCTCCACAGCCGTTGTATCTTCTTAACTATTCTTTCTTTAAATCCTCTATTCCCTTCTGAACGATACGAACCTGTTTATCACCCCCTGTTACTTAAGTATTCTATTTGTAACATGTATGGGGCATGACTTGTGACTTGAATCCATCACTCACTCTGCATATATTTGAGTAGTGCTATATCCTTGTGTGCCCCATAATTTCATTCATAGAATGAAATGATCGAGAAGACAAAGTATTCGTATTTTTTTAACTTTGTTTTTATTAGGAGAAGAATTTTCCAAAATATGATGTAGATGGTAGAAGATTATCGTATTTACAACACATATACTTCTTTGAGTATGCTCACAATATTCTATATGATGATGAACACAGGAATGCTGGCAAGTAGAGAGCATCGCTATCCTTTCCCTTCCCCACGTCAAGCTCAATCAACTGCAACGTAATTTAAAGTATTGAAAACTCTTATCATTTATTTCTTGTGTCTTTCCATTCTCACACGATGGATGACTTGCATATATATTACACACACATATATATATACATATATATTTCTGCTGCGATGGTTGGTTATATTAAGCTTGGACGCCTACTTGAGGAATATGTATCACATTTATGCCCATTCTTGGTTTGTTGGATGATGTGATCATTGATGGAATAGTCTCTCTATTTTGAGGATCATGAATAATAATAAAAAAACAAAAAAGAAATGCAGCTCATCGGATTATCCTAGACCTTAATTTCACTCTTAAAGTTAGCATCTCAAAGTGTCCGCTTTAGGAGAATATTTCCCCTGGTTCCCTGTTTTGCCATGCTAGAGCTGTTCGTGGCCTCCATATCCTAGCCTTCTCTTTTGTGGGCTTCCTGTTCAGGCCAATAAGTTAGTCCTGTGCCCATATCATCTGCAAATGCGTCTCTCGATCTTCCTCCATTGGGGGGGTGGTGGGGGGGGGGGGGGGGTTCTCCTGCCTTTCCTTTTGTAGTTGGGCCCAATGACCAGCGACAATTTGCTTGGATGTTCATGGGCTGAGGATGTGCATAATCTGCTTGGATGTGCATGGACCTGATCCGGGCCCAGCATGCTTTGGCCCAATATCCGCTTTGGCCAATCTTTGATGCATAATCCAGGACCATTTAATATTTGGGATGTGTGATTAAGGCTCAGGCCTGCCCTAATATGAGGGCTTGTCGTTTGGTGAGTACTTTTGTCGAAATAATTGCTAGAAAACCAATACATATGCTAAAACCCCGGTTTTACCAAGCCCAAATTACTGAATGGGTGGGCTTGCCCCGCATTTGGTTGGACCTATGTTTCTATGGTCTGGCCAGGTCTTAGAAATGATGCCTCAGCACGGCCTGACCTGGGCCATGAACACCCCTAGTAGTGGCCCATGTGCTAGATATTTTGAAGGAGCTGCACAGGGGCACATGTGCTCTTGGAATAGAAGCACTGCTAGAGTCCAAACAGAAGAAAGCAGAAAAGAGAGCAGCAGCAGTAGTGGTAGAGTGGCAGACCACCAATCACATTCACACACGAGAAAACAGCTGGAAATCATTATTACAACACAAAAGTATTGAGGGAGAGTACCAACATAACATGGAACATGCTTGCTCTCGGAATAATTGATTGATCACAGCTTATGGAGTCCCAGCCCACCTGGCTGCTCTATTTACAGTATTTTGTCCTAATATTTATACAAGATTCACCCTAAGATGAATGACACGACTCACAAATCTTATGCGTTATCAATCATTTATTGATTGCATTATTCATCTTATGGGGCAATCCCACCGTGATAGTGTCTCGTATTTCTGAATAGCTAGGCATGTGGAGTTCTAATCTTTTAACTCGGGATTTCTAAGTGGGTGACTCAGAGGATCCGGACTGGTTCAAATGGTCAGTAAATAACAGGTTGAATCTTGGACAAGGCAGTAGTACAACCTAACCTAATCTGTGTGCGTTAACTCCCAAAGTTTATGCAAACTAAAAAACTCTAAATAAAATAAATGTGCCATTTCTTGGTCCAATGCCCACCGTTCAGTTTATTCGATAATATATTGCTAAAAGGACTACAACGGTTGCAATTTGATCCCATATGATAAAGCCAAACTTCAATAAGATTTTTAATGTGAAACTAGTGGGGCAAAATTTGAGAACTGACCAATTTTCGCACTGCACAATAGATTGATAAAGAACATGGATACAGATGGAAAAGCAGTCATGTCTCCGAACCATTAATTCCATCAGCATGAATCAAATCACCAACTTCATTCAATACAAGTGCCTGCCAGTCATTCCTCAATTTCAACTGGGCATCATTAACAAGGACAAAGATTGCTCATTGCTCATCTCGTCTGATACATAGATTCAGGGAGAGATATCACATCATGCTGGTAGTTGGGCACTTGGGCTGTTACTTTCTGCCGACCAAATTGGGGCCCACCTTGGCACCGTATGCAACCATTCATATCTCACACAATCCCATGAACATGAACGCCCCTAATTCCCACCAGAATCGCCATCATCAAACCCTTGTGTCAACCATGTAAAGAGCATGAATTCTATTTCTCCGTTGTGACATATCTTGAGCCCCCAACTACACAAACATGCCCTAAAAAAACCCTTTTTCCTCAATATGAGTCATAATTACCTTTGGATGGACCTACGAACAAAGACGAGAGTTGTAACCTATTAGTATTAGTTAATCCCATTTTAGTAGTGATTGAAGAGAAATTTAGGCAGGTGCCGTGTCATCTACAATATATACCGATGAACAAAGATGAGAGTTATAACCAATTAGTATTAGTTAATCCCATTTTATCATCCCTCTATTAACCCAATGGGGTAGTCAGTAGTGATTGAAGTAAAATTTAGGCGGGTGCCTAGTCATCTGGGAAATATGAAGAAAACGCGAGACCGGTATTGGAGGGATATGATTGATTATTGTGCTGCTATTCAGAAAGTTCGCTATTCACCATCCTCGCCGCCCAATTATTTCCCAAGCTTTTTCAACATTATAAGGTGACATAACCCTTGGGTCCCTCAATCTTTGCACCCATCTCTTAAGGGTCCCTCAACCAAGCTTTTTCAACATTATAATGCCTCTTCCAAATGATCATATTGTTCCTGTTGTCACTGGCAAAATTATTCAATAGAAGCATGACAGTGTTATCTTTTGTCACAATTTAATCATGGATGCATGTAATTATCCATTGCAGCCATGAGGATCTCTACCAAATAAAAGGCCCTACCTGATGTGTAGCTTGGATCCGTAACAAGAACCATGTGATATTGCTCAATAGCCTAAGCGCCATAAAATCTTGAGTAGGAATGACTAACCAATCCATGTGTGAGCTCTAAAGGGAGTCCCCGCCGCCAGTTTCATACCATGAATGCTGCTGGTAATGAAGAATCAAGAGTCAGGAGCAAACTTTCACTTCAATAACCAGGGATAGCCCATGAGGTCCCAGTGACGCAAAGAGTTCAGCCACTCCTAATGAGATCCCAAGGAAAAACTGAAATATGAGAGTTGAGTGGAATATAAGAAATATACAGTGACTGATGGAGCAAATACGCTGTGCATGTAGTTACCCACTGGAAGATGAGAGAGCCCCTACGTCTCTCAATCAGGATGGTCCAATCAAGATATAATTGAGACAAGTCACCGTCACTGGTTGTATTTGTCCATTTTCATCAGTCAGCTAGGATCATGCATTTGACAGATGTTGGTGCATAATCCATCCCATGACAGGG
Organism: Umbellularia californica; assembly: GCA_028538565.1. Lineage (NCBI taxonomy): Eukaryota > Viridiplantae > Streptophyta > Magnoliopsida > Laurales > Lauraceae > Umbellularia > Umbellularia californica. Next base: position 6,818,834 of record JAPQWN010000006.1, on the reverse strand, counting down.
CCAATAAGTCAACAGCTTATTGAGCATCATAGAATCCGCTGAAACGTATTTTCAATTCTTCTTGTCCTTGGAACTTGCCCATCCCAAAAAAGAATACGATGATAACAGAGAATCTTTTACCAACTACAATATGTCAGGGCAAAAAACTGATGTCTACACTTGCGAGAAATCAAATGGACAAAAGCCTAACATGATATCTTCCTTTCCTCAGACCTCAGCAGCCATCCACACATCACCAACATTCAGAATGTGATGGAAACTGTAACGGTCGAACAGCAGTATCAAGATATTCATCATCAACATTTTCTGAGCCATGTCCCATCAATTTGAGGAGGCTAAAAGATTTCAAATAAACCCTTCGGAAACAAAGGCCAAAATTAGAATATGCACGAGTATACAGTAGAACCGATGGAGACATTACGAAAGGACGAGTTTAAGCATATGGATGGATAGATAGACACAAGTGGCACTTCATTAAGGTGTTTCCAAACTCAAGTCCTACCAAGGAATCTTAAAATAAAGCATCCAGCATATGGGATATTCTCTCGAGCTAATATCCATTAATACAAATTGTATCACCCACAGGCTATCAGATGTTGTGAAAGAAATAGATAGACGTTCATGCTCTTACCAAAACAAGCTCAGACGCGAAAAAGATGGAAATTTCATTTTTTGGGTACTCTTCAAAATTATTCACAATCCCCACCTCTGAAAAATAATAATGCCACCATAAGGTTAAGGATCAATAACACAACTGAGAATTACTTCAACATATACCCAAAAGATTAAGGAGCTGGAATAACTTCAATGTGCTATGATGCCCAGATACGGTATGCATACGGTAGGGACATGCCATAGACATGTCAGGGGCACGGATTTTACATGTAAAAAGTGAAGTATTGGATACGATATGACATGATATGTTGTCCATTTTAAAGTATCCGTGCATCAATGTGTATCCGAAAGAATAGCAAATTCAAGAGATTTCATTCCCATAAACAGTTACTGAAATAAAACACCAACATTGCTGGGTAGCACACAGCTCACACCCCTCACAGTAGAGAAAAATGGTGGGGATGGAGGGGGTTCCAGAGATGTGTTTATGTGGAGAATGTAATAGTTTAGTGATATTGCCTGAATGCAATGAGCAATCCAAATACGACATTGGTATTGTGCACTAAAACAGCTGAGTAATTTTAGATCTACCAAAACAGAACGAATAAAAAGAGTTCAGAAGAAAATCATACATCAAACAGCTAACTGCTCCATTCCAATGACTAAAACATTATAACAACCACAGGAAAACACTTCCCTAAGAAGTAAAGATTAAATCACATCAACTATAAACAGACATAGCACCAAAGTATATTACCTCTACTTTGATCAGCCTTCAAGGTAATGGTAAATGCTGTCAAGAAACAGATTAAACACAAACAAGAAGAAGCAATCAAATCAGAAGGTAATGTTTCTAGCAAAAGAAAAAAGTGGGAAAAATGGAAACCACTATTAGTTTAAGGGGATTTGACAATTCAGTACCTCTTAGATACCTAATTCCCAAATTCATGACTCAAAGTAAGCTAATGTCACTAGAGTCCTTTGACTCCGGTCTTCCCTTTTTTTTTTTTTTTTTTTTTGCCTTGGATCCCATGATATCATGGGTTTAAAAACCCATGATATCATGGGATCTACATGTTAAAAGTTGAAAAGCTACTTGGATCCCATGATATCATGGGTTTTTAAAAACCCATGATATCATGGGATCTAAGGTCAAACGACTATGGTGACATTTAGTATCTTTGAGTCATGAATTTGGAAATTGAGTATCTAAAAGGCATTGAATTGTCAAATCCCCTTAGTTTAACATAGATTAAAATTGAGAACAGAGAATTCAAAATTTACACATGCCAGGATTGACACCATCAGCTACAAGACTGATTCCATTAGAACTTTATATACAACATCTCCAGCCTATGGAGAGGATCATGGGACCATTGTCATTACCAAACAGAAATACAATCTAATTATTGGGTCTTCATAAGATAGAAGAAGAACCGATAAGACCCAGAAACTGGCATACTCAACTCACCCATCAGCAATCCAGAAAAGGAAAATCAGTGCAGAGTCAGATTTTATCCATATCCATACAAATATCATCTTCTCTGTTTTCTTTTCCCTCTTTGATTCACAACAAAAGGAGCAGCAGATTCGAATCAACAAAGATTACCTCTACTCTCCCCCATATCTCAGAACGGATTCATCTCGAGGCAATATGTTCTTCTCTTCACGAGGAGCTTCGCGGCTGTCCTGAACGGTTCCTCAAACGCCGAGGACACCCAGCAACCCCCATCAGGCAATGCCTCCTTCTTCGCCCCTGCCGTCTGCTCGCTGGGGTGCATGGCGACCAAGGTCGCGCCTTTGAGCACCGTTCCATCCGGTAGCTCCAGGTGCGGCGCGTACCAGAGCTTCATATTGAGAGCTGGGACAAGAGTCCGGTTAGCTGAGGCGGACGCTGAGAGGGGTTTCACCCGGAGCTCCTCCAGCTGCTCTCTGTTCATCCTCAACACCCCCTGCCCGTCGGAATCTGTCAGCACCAAGCTCTGGAGCGTTGCGTGCTCGGCAATTATGGGCTGCAGGAGGTAATGCCGAGCGGATGCGGCGATCAGAGAGCTAATTGTCCACACAACCCTCAATTTCAATCCACCATTGGTGTAGAACGACTCCGGAATGCTCCCATTGTCTTCATTCCCGCAAATTCCCTCGCTTTCACGCCCAATTGGAGATTTCACGCCGGGGGCGAGCACGGATGAGGCGCCCAGAATGACGCAGCTGTCCAAGGTCGATCCGAAATCGGCATTCCACTTGAGGAGAACCCCATCACCGATCCCCAATTCTCCACCGGGCAGCTCGATTTGCAGAGTCCGAATCTCGTTGAAGTTCATCAACACCTCTGTCGGCGAGTGATGCGATACCTCGCCGGAGGAGGATTCAGATGCAGAGCCGGAGGGGATGGGGGCGGCGAAGTTGTCGAGGGAGATGGATCTGGGCTTTGAGCCGAGGAATTGGGCGGCGTTCTCGAGGGAGATGGATCTGGGCTTTGAGCAGATGAATTGGGTGATTGCTTGGAGGGGACGAACGATGCCGCCGAGGAAGAGACGGATGAAGCGACAAATGATGGATCTGCCCTTATAGGAGGCGCAGGCGGAGGCGGAGGCGACAGCTGCGGCGTCATCGTCGGAGATGACGCAGTCGACCTTGACGATGACGTTGTCGACCTGATGGACGAGGCCGTGGAAGCGGCGGGAGACGACGCAGCAGCGGCCAAGCGCCTTCACGTCGCCGATCCGGTTGAAGACGAGAAGCAGAAGAGAATCCGGCAACAGATCGAAGTGGTCGACCGTCGACGGCTCGGATTTGCCGTGAAAATCGAGATCTGGTCGAACAGAAGACATCGAAGACGACGGATCTACCAAACCCTAGCTCCCCCAAATCAAAGGAGAGAAATGCGAGGACAGGAGAGAAAACCCAAGTGCAAACCCTAAAAAGAAGATCGCGAAGCTTCGAGGAAGAGATAGTGAAAGGGGGGTAGGGGGCCGTAACGTAACCCTAACCCTAACCCTAACCCTAAAAAACTAAATACTGTAAGTTCACGAGCATTTCATGAAATTTTCCCGTCGGATCTTGAGAAACAAACAAAAGAAAGCCTAACCCTAACCCTAACCCTAACCCTAACTCTAGATACAAGAGAGAGTCTTCATGTTTTCTTGACTCCTCGTTTTTTCTAATTTTTTGGTAGAAGATTCCTTCTGGTTGGTTTTGATTTGCATGGAAAGTAGCTGTTGATATAATAATAAGGGTATTTTATGTCATGATCAATGGTTTTCAAAGAAAATTATCAAAAAAATTAATTTTGGTAGCGTTTGGTTCGTGTGGATGGGGTTGGAATGGAATGGTCATTCCAGCGTTTGGTTCACCAAAAAGGGGTGGAATGACCATTACCTCCAGAATTTCATTCCTTTATGTGAGGGAATCACCATTCCATCCAAGAACAGAAGGAATCACCATTCCATTCCTTTTTAATTTTTTGTTGAGACCAAAATACCATCGCTTATAATATTATTATTATTAAATAATAATAATAATATAATATCTTTTTCACCCAATCATTGTGGGGCCCACCCAAGATATTATAATAAAATATAATAATATATTATATAATAATAATAATAATATCTTTTTCACCCAACCATTGTGGGCCCACCCAAAATATTATAATAAAATATAATAATATATTATTATATCATAATAATAATAATATAATATCTTTTTCACTCAACCATTGTGGGGCACACCCAAAATATTATAATAAAATATAATAATATATTATATAATAATAATAATAATATAATATCTTTTTCACCCAACCACTGTGGGGCCCACCCATAATATTATAATAAAATATAATAATATATTATTATATCATAATAATAATAATATAATATATTTTTTACCCAACCATTGTGTGATCCACCCATAATATTATATCTATCTATCTATCTATCTACAATTATAAAAGAGGTTATGTTGCATTATTTTTTCGACCAACCATTGTGGAGTCCACCCCCAAATATTATAATATAATATAAGAATATATTATTTTGAGAAATTGCAAAATTTTTCACTACACCTTTGTGGGGCCCACCCCAAAAAATTATAATGTAAACTTTTTCACTACACATTGTGGGGCCCACCTCCAAATAGTATAATATAATATAATAATATATTATTATGAGAAATTACAACTTTTTCACTGCACCTTTATGGGGCCCACCCCCAAATCATCCATCACAAACAATGCAAATGTGATAGTAGAATCTAACGAGGGTATTTTGGTCAATCTTATATAAATTTAATTCCATTCCAGACAGCATTCCAGCGTACCAAACGCAGGAATAAGAATCAGAATTTCATTACTGGGTTGATTCCTCAGCGTACCAAACGCTTGAATGGAATTGACTATTCCTGCCTCATTCCATTCCATTGTCATTCCGGTCTCCATTCCATTCTTGCCTACAACTATTCCAGCGAACCAAACGCTACCTTAGATGATGCCTGGTGCACTAAAACAGCCCCATAGGTTTTTTTGCATGACACCCCGTAAATACTACTTCCAAGAGCGATAGAGTAAGAGTCAAATAAATTTCAAATTAGAAATAAAATTAAAGTGGAGTGGATTGAAATAAAATTAGTATTGAATTACTTTACATGTGTTTGATTTGTTGGAATAAAGTAAGATGAAAGTGAGGGGCAACAACTTTTATGGGAAGAAAAGAAGGTGGGGGTAAAGTAAGCAAGTTATTCAGATTTGCTGAAATGAAATTTTGATGGATTGAGTTGAGTAAAAGGAGGTGTTACATCACCGACAGATTTATTTCACTTATCCCTTGTGCTCTAGTAAAAATTTCAACAATTGCAACCTTTTTTACTCCTATTCTATTCTATCGTATGGCAAACAAACATGATGGACGACCTTTTTAGTGTATTGAACATCTAAGGTGAATTTTTATAAATTTATTTAATTTTGAGTCTTTTTGCTTTTTATTATTATTATTATTATTAATAAATGATAGAGAGAGAAAGCGTGTGGCCAAAGGTAGTAGGAGGGATTTGTGGACGGAAGTGAGGAAGAGGACGAAGAAAAGGACGTGGCTCGGCTCGGCTAGGCCGGGCTCACATAGGCTTGACTCTTGAGCAGGAGGAAGGTTAGAATTGGGATGTAAATTGTAATTCTGGTGTTGTGTGTGTGTGGGTTTGGAATAAAATATCTTTGGTAGTAATGGTGTGGGAATCATGAATTGGGTGAAAAAAAAATTTTATACTTTGGGATTGAGAGCATTTTATGACACTGTTTAGTTCTAGGGATCTTAGTGTAGCTAAATTTTTGAAATGTTTGTCCAGTCTCTATCAGCACAATGTGTGGGGACACAAGTGCAGAATATTTTGCCAAAGAAACCTTTTTCACCTAATGTTCTTGCTTATCTAACGGATGAGATTAACCCAGAACCAGAAAGATTAGATATGCCCAATATATGGAGTATTTTAGACTTTGAACCTTTTCACCCAAGGTTCCCACTTACCTTTTTAGGTGTCATGCATCCTCTTGAACCTTTTCACCTAAGGTTCCCACTTTCCTTTTTAGGTGTCATGCATCCTCTTGTACATCTACTGGTTGCACTACCAACAGTGTATTAAGCCATCTACAGTGACCTATTCAGCCAGTTCAACTTGGATGAACAAAAAATGGAGGGATAGAAAGGGATTTTTATAGCTCAACTGTGGCCAATTTTCAATCTTATTTGATGATAAGAAAGATTTGAATTAATTAGTCCTTTGTTTTGAAGGACCCTTATAAGATCATTCTCAACACCAAATCAAGGCCACCTAAGATACACAAGTAATTCTAACAAAAAAGAAGAAAAAGGAAGAAAGATACACAAAGTAGTCAATGAGAAGCTGCTTGTAGTACACATCCTGATCTCTCCCATTAAGCACATGTATCACAGGCAATGGGATAAAAATCTACTGTCTCAAAATTGACAGGCAAAAGATATGGGCAGCCCCACTTCTTAACGTGGCATTGAATCCCACCATAATGTCAAATACCTTGAGTATGCAAATCTATGACAACGAAAGTCAGTTTATTTGATGGTGCAGTAAATCTCACCCTGTTTGTATGATTTTCACCTCTTCTAGGGACGTTGGGACCCCATCTAGCCATTGGATGATAAAAATAGCCCTCGGGTGACGAAAGGAGATCTTAAGAGCCCACGGATTGGGGAATGCGAGGTTAGCAATTTTAAAATATACTTTCCTACACTACATCCACCAAAGTCAAAATCTTTACATATCATTTGATGAACTTTGGTTGATCATCATCATGAGAGTCTTGTCCCAACTATCCCAAGGTCGGCTATATGAGAGGTTTTTTTTTTTTTTTTTTGCATTATTCTAGTCGGTTATGGGTTGAATCTTCAATATGTTGCACTTTTCAAGTTTATCCTTACTACTTTTTCTCATTAATGGTCTATTTGAATGTGTCAAAATTATCTTCAACGAGTCTCTTGAAATTTATCGCCTATTAAAGCTACTATCCATAAATGCTCCAGAATGCATGCTGGTACTTCTCGTTCTATCTTTTCTAGTTTTATCATGCATTGATCTCTCATGACTTATTTGGTTGAGAGCATTTTCAATAGGAATTCTCCTTGTCTAAGAAGGCAATGGCTGCTTTTGAGATTTTTGAATTCTCTGTGATTGGAATTTCGAGCTAAGTGAAGAATCATTTTTGGCCTTAATTCTCCTTGGCGATTAACATTTTAGAATTCTACTTCTTGGGAACTCCGAACAGGAATTCCCTAAATGTCTGCAACCAAACAGGCCTTGAATTTCCATCTATGCTGCATTCACTTTTAGTTGAAAAGACGTGTAAGGAATTGTCAATAATGTAAAATAAAAATAGTTGTCATCCTCACTTTTAATTCCTTTTCAGATTTTAGGTGTGAACATAATAGTGAGAAAGGTTAAAAGGATGTAAGAGTGACAAGAGCCCATGTCACAGCTAAAGATGAGGTGCTGGTCATTGCAGCCTTCAGGTTGTGTGTTCAAATTTGATACCCCAACATATTAGGTCAAACTCTATATGACCCCTTGGAGATGGAGAGATGTCAAAGAATGAATAGTTGAGATTATCCATGGCACCATTGCATCAATGGTCAGGATCAGTGAAAACGGACCCCCCCTATACAGAACATTAGGGAGCAGCTGTATGTTTCCTTGAGCAGGATTCCTCATATATTTTCCTGTGGGGCCAATCATATCAAGACAAAATGGGAATATTTCCCTAGAATTCTTCATAATTTCCCAAGGCAACATGATCCATCTACTAGTCACATATTCGCACCCAATTACATAATTTCAGTAGGTGTAAACAAGGCACACGTGGATTACATCTTTAGATGCTTTTCTGGGTGGAGGTATGCTTGGAAATGAGAATATCCAGATCAGGTTGTTTGGAAATCCTGAATGCTGAATTGGGATGAAAAGGAAAGTGCACTGCAAGTTCTTACTTAATTAAAAACTTGAGATGATTTGGGATATGTTGACTTGATTACAAAAATGCAATCCTATATATAAACTTTTCCAATTAGCAAAGTTAATGGATGCTACATGGGTGACTGAATTACATGTATTTTGGAGAACTTTTCCATGAATACTAGCATTGTAAGATCACACCCATACAACAAGCAATGTTAATGGGATGATTCATGGGTGTCTGACTGCATCCTAATCTTTTAAAATACATTGTTCCTTCTGAGTGTTAAGAACTTTTCCATTTTCATCTTGCTTTGATTCCAAAATGGGAAGGTCTCTTTTTTTTTTTTTTGAAGTTTAGAATATTATATCTTACAACTAAGCTCTTTGGAGTAAAGGATTGTGAAATATCAATCTCAAGTGATTTGAAATATCATTTATGGATGAACATAACTCATGTTCAGATGCAACATTTTATGCTTAAAAAAACTAAAGTCAACTGTTTTACTTTGGAAATATAGCAATATTTACTGCCAATGATGGAATGTTAATGGGGTTATAACTGGGTCAGTTTCGGTCCAGGTCTGAACCGGAACGGTTAAGGAGAAGGTGGAACCGGATCCGGACCCGAAACCGGTTTCTTGGTTCCAGAACCGAAACCAGAACCATATATGGGACGGGTCTGGGTTTAGGTAGAGAATGATATTAAAAAAAAATATGATTTTTAGGAGAGATTTTCGAACATTGAGGTAATATATCGGGTTTCGGGTCCACAGGTCCGAACCAAGGACCCGGACTTGGTTTTTAACATGTCGGAACCTCCAGGTAATCGGAGAATCGGGTACCCATTTACATCCCTAAATGTTAATAGTACCAAGGCAATTGTAGACAAAACACCCCCACCTAAACCTTACTCTTCAGATGCAGCAGTTGTAGCATCTCTAGATGAAGGGAAATTCTATATGCACCTCTTATTTTGCTAAGCACACCCACCTTTAATAAAAAAAAAAAAAAAATCACTGTTGAGGAAGGAATGTGGGTGTGCTCAACAAAATAAGTGGGTGCATATAGAATTTCCCCTAGATGAAACTCAAAGCCTTGGCAGTAGAGGGGAGTGTGACAACTTTGAATAACTATAGAGGAAGAAACTTAGTAAAGAAAGGAACATTTCATGAAAGGAGGGTGATAGCTTGAATAACTATAGACGAAGAAACTTAGTAAAGAAAGGATCATTTCATGAAAGGAGGGTGACACAAAATAGAAGGTTCATAAGATTTTATTAGATTAAACATCATGAGCATATCTTAAGTACATTTTGTATGCTTTGGGTACAGACACAGTGATGAAATAATAGTTGAGTAACATATCAAACAAATTATATTATCATTTTTCTTCAATTTCATTCAAGCTTTTACTTCCAAATTATACTTTCTGTGTAGGGTCCCCCTCTATTGTTGCCAAGCTGGTAGGGGAAGAGAGAGTTTTCAAAATCCCAATATAGCAAAAAAAAAAAAAAAAAAAAAAAAAAAAAAAGAAAAAACCTGTGGGGATGACTGCTATACAATAATTTGATGCCATCACTAATTGGAGAGCCAGACAGATCTAATACAGACAGATGAAGTTACAATATTCTGCGCACCTTCCTGTCCTTGTCATTTTAAATAATCAATACACTACCTTAATGGGGACCTAACCAAATCTAATAAAATAGATCAAATTACAATATTCTGCACAATATCTCATCCTGGTCATCTTAAATAATCAATACAATACATTTGCTCATTTACTCCAATTCTCTACATTGCAAATTTAGATAATTTTATCCCATCTTACCTTAATTGCACTGGTTCTTCAGATCTCAGTTTAATACTTTCTCTATAGTTTTTAAACTTCAGGCATCCAAGATCCATTTGATTCTAAACATCACTTTTTTTTTTTTTATAATCAAAATGCACCTCCTTGAATGGCATATTTGCAACTATCAAATCCATTTGACTCTCAAGTATAATTTTTGAAACCACCCCAAATCATGAGATGCAAACTCCTACCTTCCAATACAAGTCATGAAGCATGTGAAGCTCATAACCGTACTTGTACAGTTATACTTCCATTCCTCATATGCCCACCTATAAGAAGTCAAGTTTCATCACTTTGCCCCACCTTCACTCCTTCAGCATACGTTTAGAATAATAAGATGTGTCATAACACTTTAGGTTTTCTCTTTTTCTATACAATCTGCCCTGAACTTGTCTCCATTTAATAAATTTCATAATCTATCTGACATCACATATTATATACTGGCATCAATGTTATAGGCTGGCCTCTTAATACAATCATGTAAGAACTTAAGGTTTTCAAATGTGTAGTCCCAACCATGTCTCATGAAGCATTAGAATTATTATAATACTGTATAATATATGTCCTTAGTATAAGGGAATAGGCTGTCTTTACACAATATTTATGAAACAAATAAGGTTCTCACAATATCTTGTCTAGACCATGTCTCACTAAACTTCTAAACTCTCTCTCTCTCTCTCTCTCTCTCTCTCTCTCTCCCTCTCTCCCCATTGGTTGCAGGTGATTGGTATTAATGAATGTCGTAAGACCCATTTGAAGTACTAAAGTAACTTCTCTCAACATATTACCCATGCCATGTGACATCCTAAAATAACCCCTTTCTACCAACATAAGACTCCTGAAGTTATAGACACCACTCTTATCTATCTTTCATATTATTCCTTTTAAAGGCATTCAATATTATTTAATACATTTTCTTTTCTTAATCCACAAATACAATGAAACCACATTTAGTTTATGTAGTGTTCAATCCAAATATTGTTTAATATGTACACCCAATTCCTTTCATTGTACATATCCCAACTTCATTTATTTTTAATAGTTTTTATTTGGTAATTCCAAGTTTAACAAAATCTTCAGAAATTTGCTTCTCACCAAGAGAGGAGTTTTAGAATAGAATTCTTTAACCCCATATTGATGGGAGATGGCTTGGAGATGATGTTAAAGTCACAGAGTCGATTCACCCGAAGAAAAAACCTGTGGATCAACTTCTTGTATATGCATGAAAGATCATGTAAGAAATGATGAACTTTGGGAATCTGTGACATAGCAAGTCAACCATAATGCCTTCGTGCCAATCAGCCAAACCGTTGAGAAAAAGTAACCTGTTGGTTCTCCACTACTCAATCATCAAGTGCATAGAGCTCAGAAATCTGTGATTGTGTCAAAAGTTCCCCAAGGGCCCAGCCATGAAAAGCCACTTGGGAACTCCACAATTTGTCTTCATAGGACTTGTAACATCAACACACTAGTTAGGACTTAAAACTAACCCAAAACCTTCGTGTCTTGTGGGACCCACATACCAAATAAAGGGCGAACCTACAAGGTGGGCCCTCAAGTCAACATAAAATATGTCAAAATCCAGGCTAACCAAACAAGTGGACTACTGTCAGCTGATGCATGATAAGTGCCACAGACTTGGTGCCACTGACTAGTCATGGTGTTCCCCAACAATTTTTAACCACCACTGACTGAAACATGGCAGTATCCACAGCACTGACATCAAGTCTTCTGCTCAGGTTACCTGGTGAGGATGTCTTGGCAGAGAACCAAGATGCTACGGAAAATTGTGTAGAGACTAGAGTGATAAGATGTTTAACATTTACGGTTTTTTTTTTTTTTATCATTATTTTCATTTTAGTAAGAGGTTATGGCCACCAGTATGCTTAATATGTAGATGTGAAGAAGAACAATGTAGGAAAGCCAGTAATTTAGCTTTTAAGAGTATGCGAAAACTGCCTCACAGGTCACATGCTTGATAATGCCATTGAAAAAAGGAAAAAAAAAAAAAAAAAAAGGTTCCAGGAGAATTTTCATGAAGATTTGACGTGAGAAATGCTTTCATTTTTATTCAAAAAGCTTCCATAAGGCTTGATGATCCATACCCATGTTGAGAGGTATAAATGCGCACAAGTTCAGTCATCTGTTGTCTAGAGAAGCTTACACCTGACGTCTACACTGGTCGCAAGCTTGGGGAATAGTCTCCTCAACTACTTTAGGCATATCTTTTTGCATCTTTGGCAAATCAAGTTCTAGGACATCAATCAAAGCCCTTGTTGCTTCATGAAGCTCCTCCAAACTGAAATGCAGCTCATCATAAGTACGCACAAGATTCAAACTTAAATGTCAAATGCATTGTGAAACTAAAGGACCAACTTAATTCCACACAAGTATGCACAATATTCAACATAAATGTGAGAGGAATTATTAAATTAAGACCGAGTTAGAACTACACAGATGAAAGAAATTAGCAACTGAATCTATTGATTTGCTTGTGTGTGTATCAAAGCCAACCTCAGAAACAAGCTACTCTGTATATTAAAGCAATCTCAGAAACTGTCCAAGACATAAACTTCAAAGCAATGCAAAGAAATATTCACAGGTTGTATGATAGTCCCAGAAAGATTCGGCAACAGAGATGGAACTCTTCCACATGAAAACATTTTTACATGGATATTTTTCCCTCCAATTCTCAAACGGCATCAGCGAAAAGGTCCATGAATCATTAACATCGTCTCTTCAATTTCATTTTTATGGCTCTAAATATGACATTTTGCAAGGCTTTTACAATATTAGGCCTGTCCAAAACTGGCCTAAATTAAGTTCATGGTGTCCTGTACCAATATTGTAGCTTAATTGAAAGTGCTGTTAACCTTCAATGTCTCCCACACAAATAAAGCACATCAAATCAATGGTATAGAACACCAATCTTCCTTGTGTCTCAGTGGTTGCATGATTAGGAATACATGCAAGAGGTCCAGGGTTCAAAGATTGGTACCATCCTCTCTTTATCTTAAATCAATGGTATAGAACACCGAATAAGGGACCTTTCCAGTGCAGCAATTAGGCATCAGGAAACTGTAGATTTCGTGTTTCGGGGCAAGATTAATCCACTTAAAGAAGTAACAACACAGTTCGACAGAAGAGTGATGAATAGCTACACTGAGGCAAATTAATAGTGTTCAAAAGTTCAATATTCCAGTATCCCATGAAAATCAACACTTGCATTTTCTCTTCATTCTCATTTTTTTTTGGGCCCCAATATGACAATTTTACAAATTTTTGCAATATTAGGCTTGTCTAAAATGACCTAAATGAAATTCATTGTGCTGTACTATAACTATTGTAGTTGAACTGGAAGTGTTGTACCTTAAGCATTACGGTTGTGTAACTGCTGTTTCTAAATACATAAGGTGGTTTTGCCATGAGATGGATCCATAGAACTAAACTGATTTATCCTTTCAAAATTGTTTTTCTGGTAATTCTAGTATTGTATTCTTATTCTATACAAAGATTTTTACCATACTATGAAGAGATTTTCCTGTTAGAAAAAAAGAACCATGTATTTGTGTGCATGTAATAAAATGTTTGCATGTTTCAAATATGGTCTGAAAAATGGATTTTCCCATGTACACTAAGGATTCTAGCTGATTGCAATATTTCACGTGGAGGATATTAAAAAATGTCCACCGACAACATTTCTATACCATTTCCTCCTTTCATGATGACATCATTAGGAAAGTGGGCCCCACAATGATCCTCTCTATTGGTGGGTGGCAGTGGTCCATCAAGATTACATCATTAGGTGCGTGGAGCCCACATGATAACATCATTTGGTTGGGTGGGTCCATTTTGCTTCCATCATTAAAACAATGGACCATCGTGCTTAGATAATTACAGTGGGTGGAATCATTAGGAAGGTGGAGCTCACCGTGAATCCATCATAAGATTGGTGGGGCCTACCATGGATCCATTATTTGGCGGGTGTGGCCCCCGTGATTTCAACATTTCATGGGCTGGAAAACACAGGTGCTACTGAAAATAAACCACCTCATTTGACTTGTGTAAATGGCCCATCTCTTACATGGAAACATACTTTCAACTGCATATCTGTAAGGCTATTTATTGGATGGTCAAGAGTCGGGACATTTCTATTGAGCATCAGGTACTGTTTTCTGGTGATATCTCTCTATGATGGTATTGATCAGATCAAAACTCTGGATCAGTGAACCATCAACCCAGGGACCAAGGATACAACGCATGTCCACTTACTATCATATGATTCCACTGTGGAAAGCTGATTAGCCTGTCCATTATATCCTGTAATTTTATTAGAAGTGACCACACCATACCTTATTGATTTTTTTATTGGATCAGTATACCTAATTGAAGCCTTCATGTAGCAATTTTTTTATTGTAGTGGTTTTGATTCAATTTTAAATGCCAAAAAACATAGAGTGACTTTGGTATACCTTATAGAGAGTGGAGGTGCCAGTCGGATTATAGTTTCATGTGTAGGCTTGGCAAGAATCCCTCTATCCTTCAACTTCAGACAGATATCATAGGCAGAAACAGGGGATAGAACTTTGCTATTCAACTCCACTGCATTAAGCAATCCTCTTCCTCTTACTTCTTTTATTATATGAGGAAATTGCTGTTGAACTTTCAACAACTGATGCCTGAACTCCTGCCCCATTTCAGAAGCTCTGCAAAATATGCACAACCATGCTAAAGTATAAATGCAGTATAAATCGCAATAAGATCCACTGTGACCACCATAATTTCCTTAGATTTTCCAATTTTTAACAACCAAAATGATATATTGGATCTTTTTGTTTCTTTTTCTTTTTCCCCCATTCAGCTTAGTTTAGTAACAAAATGTTGATGCTGGAACAATATTATTGGTGAAACTCTGGAATAGAAGTTACATGGTTACTTCTTGACTTATGAACTATGAAGCAAGAACATTTCATTTTTCATAAATTTTCAATGCTGGGCACCCATCAACAAGGATCTTAAAGGGCAATACATGTCGCCATTGTCGTCGTCGTCGTCGTCATCATCATTCATTAAAGCCTTGTCCCAACTATGTTGGGGTCAAATATTGTTCCAGCATCCGGAATAGAAGTTATATATACTTCCTGAGTTATGATCTATGAAGCAATGATATTTCATTTTTCAGAAATTTTCCATGTTGGGCACCCATCAACAATGGTCTTAAGGGCAATGAATGTTATATCATTATCATCATCATCAAAGATTTGTCCGAACTATGTTGTGGTTAGCTCCATGAATTATATTTCCCCATTCAAGTCTATGAAGGGCCAACTCCTCAGATAGATTGCACTTCTACAGATCTATCCTGACTAGTCACTATTAAGGACAGTGAACAAGAACCAAAGGCCACAGATCTATCCTCACTAGTCACTACTAAGGATAGTGAACAAGAACCAAAGACCACAGATCTATCCTCACTAGTCACTACTTAGGATGGGGTGATAACCTTCATGAGTTTTGTTCTTCCACTTAACCCTATCCACCGACATGCTTTCAAGTACCACACATGTTGACATGTCATTCCTCACCGCTTGACCCAAGGTGTTCTGCAGCCTCCCTCTTCTCCTAGTACCTACCACAAATTAAGATGTCCAATATCCAAGCGGCTTTCATATCCTATCTGTAAAAGTTCTCCATATGAAGAATTTCTTATTAATAGCTATAACAAAGAGATATGTTTGACCTAAGTTATACGGCATTAGAAGCATTGTTTGAGGAGATACTGCCAAGCCACATGGATAAGCATATAAGACAACTGGAATTTGCAGCACAATATGCACACTTTTGTGGCATTATTATGTTGAAAGATCTCATACCTCTGTATGAGCTCCTCATCTATGATGACATCCAATGCGGCGATTGCAACTGCACTTGCCAAAGGATTTCCACCAAAGGTGCTAATGAAAATCAAAATTAGGATATGTCAGCTTGCATGCAACAATTCATGATAGTAACAAGAACTGGTAAATAGCAAGAAGCAAGATGATGACATAATTGGACTTGGATATATCATGCAACAAATGAATGGCCATGTGCATGTGAATAGGACCTGCAGACCTACACCTGTCTTAGATCACTCAAAAAGATAGTTATCTCAAGTATAGTTCAAAAAAGCTACGCATGAAGAAAAATTTTTCTAAATGCACAGGATTGTGTAAGAATCATATAGAAAACGCACATATAATAATATCAAATAAAGGAAAAGGAAATATGGCTAACATCATGTATTATGACCATGTCACTGTGCCTAATGACTATTGCTACATATATCAGCAGCAATTAGAGGGAGGGGCAAAAAAAAAAAAAAGGTACACTGACGAAATGGACACCTTCCATGTTCTCCTGGTTGAATGCAAAGCATGACATCCTTGTCAGCAAGCACTGCACTTACTGGTATGACTCCGGCCCCTAATGCTTTTCCAAGTATCTGGTGCAAAGAGAACCATATATGAGGTCATTTACAAATAAATATAATAATTATCTATGTACCTAAGAGACAATTGAGACAAAAACCTATGGCACAATGGAAGGTGCTCACTATTGTAACCTTGGGGTAATGGGTTCAAGTAATGTTACCAATAAATAAAAAAATTAAAATGAAAAAAAAAAAAAAAAAGCCTAAGGTAGACATTGTCTGTCTGAAAGACAAAACACCCATATACATTGTGAAACAGACACGATGAACTCCTCACCACAACATCAGGTCGGATATTTTCCCAGTCACATGCCAGCATTTTTCCTGTGCGTGCTATGCCGGTCTGTATTTCATCCGCAATCATCAGAATATTATATTTTGAGCAGAGGTTTCTTACAGACATTAGATACCCATCAGGCGGAAGTATCACCTGGAAAGAAAAAAAAATCCACAAAAGATTGTATAATATATCATATACCGGTATGATCAGAAAATTTGTTTAAAATACCAAATCAGTAGTTGCCTGAAGATAGCTAAATAACATGAAAGCCAGGAAAAAGAAATGCTTACAATATATCAATATCCTAATAAAGCAAGAGAAAAAACTTGTTAAAGCAGAATCGAAGTTAAGGTGGGGATAGGCTTGGTGTAGGCTCAGTCTGGCGCGCCCGAGCAGAGCCCATTTATCCATAGGGTTTAATTTTTAGATCTGAGCCGGACTTATTCGTTGGGCCTGAGATTCAGCACAAGACCACACTGGCAACCATAAATCAGGCTTGGCCAAGTTCCAACCTGTTTACTCAACAGGAATAGCAGTAACATCAGAACCCAGTCCTAGTGGTCCTAGTCCTTAAGTCAGGACTGCCAAAGCCCTCCTAGTTTAAAATGACAATTCACCATTCAAAAAAAAAAAAAAAAACAACAACAGTTCAATAAGAATGTTACAAGTTCTGGATTCAACCCCGGAAGCATCAGTTGATTAAACAAATGGATATTAGCTGATTTCAAATACAAAAGAAAATGCGCACAAATTAAGTTTGGAGCTTGGTCAGTGAG
This sequence comes from Umbellularia californica, assembly GCA_028538565.1. Lineage (NCBI taxonomy): Eukaryota > Viridiplantae > Streptophyta > Magnoliopsida > Laurales > Lauraceae > Umbellularia > Umbellularia californica. Next base: position 6,801,361 of record JAPQWN010000006.1, on the reverse strand, counting down.
TTGACAAGGACAACTTTGCAACCACCAAGCAAGGTTTAAACATTGGTCCAAACAGGTTCTAAAGTCCCAACTTACTCCGGCCTCCCCTTGTATAGGTTCAAACAGAAATCCAGCTATCCGATCTCCATGTGCTGCAAGACCAAATAGATCCAATCAATAACAATGGAGATGCACAGGAAATTCAAAAGCAAGCAACAACTGATCCTAAACACTGCATCAGAAGAATAGCAGCAGCAACAACATTCATTATAAGGCAAAGCATAGATGACAATATATACTAACCTATGAAAATCTTCTCAAGTGCATCTGCATCACCGAAATCAACTTTTAAATGACCAGGCAATAATGGTCCAAAACCACGGGTGGCATCATTGTCACAGCTCATAGAAATCACAGCCAAGGTACGTCCATGAAAACAGCCACAACATGAGACAATGATAGCCTGCTCAAAACTAACTCCAATAAGAACATACCTCATCTAGATAACATGTCATTGCCACAGTTGTCCTCTCAGTTTCTCATACCAAGTTTATATAAACAAAAGGAAAGAAAATATCAAACCCAAAACAAAAGTGATCATATATTTTCTATATTAGATGTTGAGTAATGATACATTTTCTTGGATTCTTCAGCCAAAAGTATATAAATATTCTTCGATTCTTAGATACTATGAAAAGAATCCACTATAAACTAATATAGTGCAAGATGATGGCCATTGAAATTTCCAGTATCTCCAGTAATAATGTGTCAGAAGAGGTTGTACCTGTACAGACCAAAACTCATTGAAGTGATTTGATGCAATCAGTTTCAGTTTCACACATAACTACTCCATTATGGCCATTCCAGTCAGTTCAACTCATCTTCCATCAGGTTCAGACAGTTTCCAATCATTACTGAACATTATCACTAGAACATAATACAACTGGCTTTGATCTGAGTCTTTACAACTTGTTTTCAGACAGGACAAAATCATACTCCAATCAAGGTTGTGCTCCTTTGGTTGTGGCACTGTGGAATTTTGAAGGAACCAAAGAGGGTACGGAAATATGAAATGGAAAATATGACTATGAGTGAAAATGGTAACACAATTCCCATACGTATTGTGGTAGCTACAAGTTTCAAGAAAAGGCAGAAAGTTTCATAACAGCATGATATAAATTAAGGTGTTAAACTCATTTAAGCCAGCCACTGGATCAGGTTAAGATGGTGACCGGTTTCTTTGTCTAGGGTATTAGGACTTTTCATGGGTTTAGAAAGACTTATTGTAATAGGTGTCTTAGAAGTAATTAGGACATGCCAGCTAGTGTCAAATGGAGCCTAAAAAATCAACAGTATTAAAAGCATTCTGATATTTGGCCGAGTACTTGCAACTACCTGATCTAGTGCTGTACCAGAACCAACTTGGATTTGGGCCTTTAATGCTTTTTTTTTTCTTTTGTTATAAATCATCAAAAGACAAAAAATTTTCTAAATGTGAAAAGATCCAGTCTTTTCTTTTCAACAATCCATTTATCAACAGGTTTTGAAAAATGAACTAAAAAAACATTATTTAAATAAACTCAAATGTATTTTGACTTGATTTCTCTAGTTATATAAACAAAATTATATTCTTTTTCTTTCACTTGAAAGCTATATAAGATTTTATGAATTTTCAAAGGATTAACAAGATTTAGCATGCATTAATAAATTTCCTGATTCACAAAATTTCAACTTCTTTAACTTTTGAAATATTTTTGCCATACTGTTTTTCTCTGTTTCAACTTTGAGCATCTAAGCATAATGGTTTTAAGCTAGTTAATGCATATCCAGTAGAAATGAGAACATCATTTTCCATAAATATAAATAAACTAACTAATTCTTACTTCATCTTTGGGGATCTTTTTCTTTTCATAACCCCATTTCCTTGCCAATTTCAGAGCTGTTTCCACACCTTCAGCACCAGTATTCATTGGTAGCATCATTTCGTAGCCAAACAAGCATGTCAGACGCTCTGCAAGGATTGGAAATGTGTCATTGTAGAAAGCTCTAGAGCTGAGAGTGAGTCTTTCTGCTTGCTCAGTCAAGGCTTTTATGATTTTTGGATGGCAATGTCCCTGCAGCATAGGAGGGTAACTGAATTGAAGCAAAATCGAATAGGGTAAAAATAAATTCAAATAAGAAACATCAACATCTTGACCGAGACCTGATTGACTGCAGAGTAAGCTGAGAGAAAATCCAAGTATTTTCGACCTTCAGGATCCCATACACATGAGCCCTTGGCTTGAGAAAATACCATGGGAATTGGATGGTAACTGTAAATCATCAATAGAAATCATGTCAATATAATTTATACACAATGAAAATTTCAAAGTAGGAGAAAATACCATGGGAATTGGATGGTAACTGTAAATCATCAATAGAAATCAAGTCAATATAATTTATACACTATGAAATTTCAAAGTAGGGATTAATGACAGAAGTAAGGTTTCAAGAAGTTGGGGAAGTCGAGGGATAGCTTCTTATAAAGGTTTTTTTTTTTTATAGTTTAACATTTAATATAAAATACATAGCTTCTTATGGCCAAAATCTGCATCACAAGAGTTGACTTGATAAACTTCTGCAAGATTCAGCTAGGGCATAATAAACTTCACCAAACTTTTGCTTATATTGTGCAACAATTAGTTCATTATGCAGATTACCACACCAACAACACAACCTGTAACTTTTACAAAAAAAAAAAAAAAAAGTTTCAGTGACATAAATCAAGCCTTTAACTTGACAAAATAATAGTTAAAGATCAAACAGACATCTTTAGTGTACTATATCATACTTCTCCCAGGGGAAGTCCACTACAATGTGTCCCTGTTAACCCTCTATGTGTAATAACATCAAATCATTGTGCCTTTCATAAATGCATGACTTTTTCAAAGATTAAAATGCTAGGCCTTATATCCCGCAAAACAAAAGGCAAGCAAGATTCTCTTGCATACTGACTAGGATGATGGCACTAAAAAAAAAAAAAGGATTTCTTCTTTGACAATTAAGTTCCAGCTTTTAACCACTCAAATATCCATGGCATTATGATAGGATAGGGCTTAGACAATGATGATGAAGGCATGAGAGATGTAATGGGCTTGAGAACATGTCTTCATTACCAAGTGCAAATTGGCGCTTGTGAAATGGACACACTCATTCTCATGAGGTTTTAAAATGGCATACTTCGAGGATGTGAAGCCATCAATTGAGAAACTCTTCGTATTTCCATCAATGGAGAACCTCGTTGTATTTTAGAAATTAACAATTTCCCTCATACAGTCAGCTTAGATATCTTGCTACCACCATGGAAAAAATTACAACTACCCCAGACTAGAGTTATTTAAAATGTTTTGTTAAGATCATAACTCCAGACAGCAATGCTACAGTAAGCATCATACTATGTTTCATGGGTTTTGTTGTGCGCCAAGCTGTCCAGTTACTTCGTGTAGAATTCTCCACCGGCAGTGGAGATGTTCCAGATTTATTTTTAACTTTCCCAATTCATTGACATATTACAACTGCATCAAACAGGCTTCCTCACAGCAAATATGGAAGTGGCTGCTCAGGATGAAAGCAGAAGTCTTGAGGTACAAGAACAGCCTTCATATATGGATTTGCTCAGGGTAAAGATGATGAGAAGCATTGAAGCACTGCAGCTGTTCGCAGATTTGAGTGGAAAATTCTAAGAAAAAGATGATTAAGTAGAATTGAGGCAGCAAGGTAGTTGTGGCCATGATGTATCGGGCTGCCTGATTTTTTTCACATTAAAGCAATGAATTATTACCTTGGTGCCTTTGGAATAACATACATGTTCACCTGCAGATGGTGCACATATGCACCATGCATCAGGAACATCCAAGACGCGGGCCTATCTCCGAACATTCACTCCTTACATGTGACATGCATTCCAGATTCACTGTTCACCTGCACTCTGTGAGAGGTGGATAATTTTCTCCATGGGGGTACTCTTGGTGACAATTGCAGAAGTTGTACAAGTGTATGGGGCCGTTTCATGATTCAGTTGCTTCATGTGAGGTGTGAGATACTAGTGGATAACCAACAGGCAACCATTGCGAGATACTATGGGACCGACAATTGAGGAGAAGACCATCTTCAATTGCGAAACAAGGTCGTATATCCAACAACAAAATGAAGAAACAAAAATTATTTGTTTATATTTCTTTCCCTGTGTGATAATTTACATGTTGTTTAGCTTGAACAAGGATGCCTCGAGCCTTTTAGTTAATTGGGGGCATAGGAAAAAGTGGATATAGAACAATCCCACACTATAATTGACCTAGGAACTTACTCTTAATTTTAGATCTATAGCTAGCTTTTATTTTTCAGAACGGAATATAGCTACCTAGATTGACTACCCTGTAAACAGATCTTATCTATGCCAAAGCGGAATTAGCACTGTAAGATTTAAAACAAAGCAGTGTATACATAAACAAATCATACATGTTTAAGAAGGATAGAAACCGAATCTATTCAAACAAAAGGGCACAACACATGCATTGAGCTAAACTCTTAACATAAGATAACCATTAAAAAAAAAGAAAACCCATGTAAGATTTCAAATGGAATCATCAATTACAAGGCTACGAGGCTAAATCTACGTCTGAGTTTACACAAGTACGAGATCATATATCAAACAGAGAACCAAGCAAGTACAAAGAAGAGCCATTTAACATACCACGACCACTAAATCCAAATCAATCAAACAATCATTTACTGGAAAACCATTCATGTCTATTTTCATCACTTTACAACTATATTTATATCCACGCACACCTGTCTCTGTATGAATCATGTACGAATATATATATCTGCGTGTATAAATGGGTCCATGTATTATACAAAGACAGATCCAAAATTTCAAAATTTGAGCAACCCATCACAGAAACAAGGACGAAATCCAAATGGGTATGAAGGAAATAACGGAAAGATGATGCAAGGGTGTGAAAGAAACAAACTTGTGAGCACTGCAATCATATTCCAGTCTCATAAGCTCTTCAGAAGACGAAAGAATTCCTTTTGAAACAGCACTGCAGTTTCTTGTGCCCATCCTTTTCATCAGACTTTGAAGAGGTATTGTTCTTGCCATTGGTTTTCTTCAAAGGGTACTCAAAGAATTGATGTTTGGAAGAGGAAGAAGACGAGAAAATGATAGCACCCAGATCATAAGGAGAAGCAAAAACCATCTGGTTCTCTCGTCTTTTGGTGGTGGTGAATTTATATAGAGCACTTCATCATCTGAGGATATTCACTGAGCAGAAATGCATTGGGAATTACAGAACTACCCCTGCTGATGTAATTGAAAAGGGAAATTCTACGTGCACCAACACATTTTGCTGAATACACCCACATTCCAATGTGTACAATGATTTTTTTTCTTAAGAGGTGGGTGTGCTCAATAAAAAACTGGGTGCATATAGAATTTCCCAATTGAAAAGTGAGGGTGAATGAAGATGCAGTGTATCAGTGTGCCCCGAACCTGTCCAAGATTAGCAGGTGCAGTATGCATGTGGAAAAAAGAAACAACCGTATCTGATTGATTCTGCTGCAACAGGAGCCCCTTTAGTTTGGGCCACCTATGAAAATAGGATCAAGCATCTATGGATATTAACTGTTGCAGGTTGAAAACCCTAGCCAATAATTAACAAGAGTTAATTTGATTAAGATCCATATAAAAGCTCTTATTTTTAAGTTCTAATTTACAGAGAAAAAAAAGTCTTATAAGATGAGGTAAGTAGGGGCCACCTTTAGGAATTGCGGTAATTTGGTACACCTATTGGAAATTACTACTTGGAACTCATCATTTGTGTCGTTTTGAAAATTTTGTGATGCCAATTCTGTATTGTCCACTTCCATTTGATTTGGCTAATTTTAGCTCTACATAAAAATGTAGCCCTCTTTCATTTATTCTTTTCGGAGGCAGAAACTCTAATGTGTAAATAAACACTAAAAAAAAAAAATACAATTAGAGGTTTAATAAATACCATACTATGATCATAAAATAAAAAGTTACTTTTAGAGTCTCCAAATGCCCCCTTTGATAGACATGCATGAAAAGTTGCATTTGTCCGAATCATTTCAAGTGGCCAATCCAACGGTGGGATTAATTTTAATTAAAATTAAAAATAGTTAAGGAGTCGGCCTTTTTATTTTTGAAAGAAGGGGGCCCACGAGATGCGTACAGGCCCAGCACTAGTGGTTAGAGTAATTTGAAAAGGTACATCTTTTGTTTTAAGAAGAAAAACTTTGCTCTCTGGTCCTAAAAAAACAGAAGGAAACATGAGATTCGAATTCCATGTCTCCTGTAATCAGAGACAACAGAATATTATAAGAATAATAGATCCCCCAGTTGGGCAGTTGATGGTATTGAGCACAGAATTTCATCTGCTGGTTTGGTGTAATTGATGATCTTATTGGATCTTCACCTTTTACTCTTTTTTCATTTCAGTCCCATTGAAAGAAAAGCAAATGTCAATCAAACAAAAGAGCAAAAGCAAATATCAATCAAACAAAAGAGCCCATGGCTTTGATCCTTTTTTTTTTTTTTGGGGGGGGGGGGGGGGGAGGGGGGGCGGCACTAGTGACTTACACGCCACATTCAACTCAGTTCTTTGATATCCAATCTAATCCAAGACTTGTTGGCATTGCAAGAGCTGAAAGTTGTGAAAACTTTATAGGATGCAGCAACTCTGGAGACACTTTTTATTTTGTTTTTTCTTATCCCATGTCCCCTGATACTGATAGCCATGAATCCCAGGACAGTTGTATCTAGATTATCTTCCTAGAGCAACTTTCTGAATTGATTCAAACAGCTGAGTGAAAAGCAAGAAAAGGTCCCAAGAAAGGCACTTTAGTGAGGTGGGGAAGTCGGATACACGTCAGATCCCATAAAAAAAGAAAAAGAAAAAAAAAGAAGGGTCTTCACACCCCCACACGCCACATGGAGAGTGAGTCCCGTCCCACCTCCTAAAATAAATCCTATATCTTCAAAAATATTCCTTACCCCATTTGGCACCCCACACCCTCTTTGGTCTGTCCGTTAATAATTTAACTAACAAAATGTGCTCGTGCTCGCCATGACAATGACTCTGGAGAATACATAATAGTTTTTTTTTTTTTTTCACTTTTTAATAAAATTTCTTTTTTTGTTATAAAAATTATATTTTTATAACAAATCTTTAATTGAGTTATTTAGGTTTTATGTTTTTGTATTGTAGCATTCTTTCTAATAAAAAAAACGAAATAAAATTGATCGTAACTAAAATGTGATTGATGTTAATGTTTTTTTTTTTTATAACGCAGGGTTCCCAGCCCTTTGGGCCAAAATAATTCCTACGGGCCCAAGAGAGAAAGCCAGGTAAAATTCCCTTGTAGCCCTAATGTGGTAGTGCAATTTCAAACCCACAACCTCCGGGTGCAAACCGTAGTCTTAAGCCAACTGAGCTACCCCTTGGGGTTTATTGATTGATGTTAATGTTCATAAATGAGAAACCATAGATTTAATAGTACGATGTAGAAGTCATAAAAAAAAAAAAAAAGAAATTAACATAAATTTGTACTGAAAGTTGTCAAATTAAAACTTTTCAATAGATTACTTAAGAATTAATTTAATTTTTGTTATGTTTTGTATCATTGGGAATAAAAACCATGCATATTAAGATTCTTATGGGTCAATATATTTCAAAGATACATTGCGAATCGAATTGAATATAAGGAATCGTCATGGAAAAGAGAACTGTATCATTTTTTAGACTTCGAGTGAAGATGGAGAAAGTGAAGAATTCAAACTTTTCAAATATGTAAAAGGCAAGCACAAAAGTTTTCAAATGCAAAATAGGTAACATCGGTCATATATAAAATAAAAGATAAGATGGAAGAGTAGTTATACAAAACAAGGCTCGTTGAGGAGTGAGATAAGTAAGTTATAAGTTGGGGAGTAAAAAGAGAATACGAAAAAAAAAAACAATATAACTACCTGTCAAAATTAAAACTTACAATCAAAATTGAATCGAAAACCAATGGATTTAATATATTATAAGGGAATAACCATGTAAGTAAGATATATTTGTCCAACCCATTTATTATTGGAGTTGATAATAAAAACAGTACAAGGTTGGTTTTGGGTCTGGTCGAAGAGTTCAATAAGAAATGCGGAACTCACCACAAACCCAACTTGTTTATTAGTGGGAATGAATACTGACCGGTTTCTTACCCAATCGGTGCAAAGGGCCAACACAACCTGAATTACCACTGCAGTTTTTGGGTTGGATTCCTCCAATCCACCAGTAATAGCAAGTGCTGCTTATAAGGCCCTACTTCTCTCCCTCCACACTGGATAGGGACCCGAGCAGCTCAAAGCAGCAAGCGGACTACAATGCTCACTGTCCAAAACCCAGGATGTATTGAGCCCCCACCCAACCAAAACCCTTCACACTTTGCTGCAGCTGCATAAATGGGCCCTCAAGCAAGCAAACAAAAATTCATTTATCATTTTGACAGCAGATGGAGACCTAAAGATGCCCCTTGGACAAACCTTTTCAGACTCCGAAAGCTGTCATGGTCCTTAAAAGGAGAGTTGGCCAACTTGTGTGCTTGACAGTTCTCTCTCCTTACAATGTGCCACGATCAATAACTCATCAGGGATACAGACTGATCGTTGAGCAGCCCACCCCCAAAAAACAAAACATGTTCTACTCTGTACCACATAAACAATGACCCAAACTGGCCTCACTAGTGTAATTTAGGCCCAGAACCGCTCAGACTTTAACCAATGGGGTTGATAATTTGTATATCCCTAAATAAAAGACATCATGAACCCCACAAGGGCGGTGCACAGGTATGTGCTCGGGTGAGCGCCTAAAAACCGGACAAACTAGTCAACCTGATTGTGTCCTTGATTAAGGGACCCTTAGTTCCAATAGTTTTATATTGCTCTAAAAGTCGAATTTGCAGGGCCTTGACTGGTCGTTATCATCAGACTACACCCACCTTGATATGTATCAAGCTGGGCCTGACAAATAAGTCAGCAACTTTAATTGAGCCCAGTTTATCTCTCACTTTCACCTTAATCATATCAAAAACTCCTAATAAGAGGCGGTACAGATCAACGCATCACTGTGAATTTTGTAGGCACCACTCACGATCAGTGAGAACCCTATGATGAATGATCACAACCTTGTTCCGTGCTATAGAATAGGGGATCCAAGGCAATAGATTGTCCCTGTACAGAAACAAATTGACCACAGTTCTACATTCTCTTTTACACCCAATTACTCTTCATATTTCAAAAGTTCCAAATGCCAATGAAGAAGAAAAATGACAATACGCAGATTCAGCAAGAAAAATTGATAAAGACAACATTTCTATTATTATCAATAATCAAGGGCTTCAGAATACCCAACACCCACAACCTCATTTCCATTTGTCATGAGACCTATTTTGTTTCTGCAGCCCAAACCTTTGATCTGGTCAGCCAGAAAATGGCCAACCAGACAATAAAATCACCCTTAGATTCAAGCACCCGCCACCCATTACACAATCACCAAAGCAGATAAGAACAGAAACCCCACGAGAGACAGACAACCGGAAAACATAGGAGCTAATTTTCAGGTTTCTAATGGCACACAGCAAGTATACCTAGCCACTTAATACCATAGAAATTGATGGAATCATGGCACAGTAGTGTTAACATTGAAAAATGAGGCAAATAGAGAGAAATCTAGCTTTTACTCAAGGTATACTATTACCAGTTAAGATTTCAGGTGCAAATAGCATTGTGTTAGCATTGTGTCTTGAATCAGAAGGTATTATTGCTGATCTAGGTCTAGATGAGGCATTGCAAGTGCATTTAATATGATAAAATCTGACAGGAAAAGGCCAGGTTCAAGTACGTTCACAGAATGGACCCACAAACTTGAACAAAGGCTTGGAATAAGGATGGCTCTAAAGAAAACCTATAAGTTGTCAAATGTGATCTAGAGAAGGTACAGGTAGGACAGATAAGGTCAGCATGCCAAATTAAGGCAATTAGCAGCAGCAATGAAATGAAAAATAAAGGTACTAATATGGGATATTTGGGGATCCGGAGAGAAGGTACAGATAGGACAGATAAGGTCAGCATGCCATATAAAGGCAATTAGCAGCAGCAATGGAATGAAAAATAAAGATACTAATATTGGATATTTGGGGATCCAGAGGTAAGGAGTGACGTAAAAAAAATTAAAAGAAACAGAGGTAGATGCCATTCTATTATAGAGAACCAACCTAGAGGAAATCACTCAGATAGATATCAAGACCATGGGAGCCACAATATGACTGCTTATTCTTGGACCTCATCCACCCTAGGAGCTGCGGAATATGAGCAATTTTATGGAAATAAGAATTGTAAGCTAGCTTGGAAGTAAAATTTTAGAGATAGATAAACGCAGCCCTTACATTTAGATGAGGGTTAATTAAGCCATGGAGTGTTTTCTGCATGTATAAATGATATGAATTGACTAATGTGCCTGGCAAACTACCACGAGCAAACAATTTAAGAGTAGACTTCACAGATCGCTCCTCTAAAAACTGGGAAGAAGAACACTTCAGAGCTATATAAAACGACAGTCCCAAAGAAATTGTTTGGTCATGCATTATCATTCCTAGATCCACAGGAAATAGATTGGGACACACCGCCCTTGGGCTTTGTCAATCCATGGTTACCACATCGAATCTTCATGAATATGGTGCAAGGATGGCGGAAAAATTCTCGAGTAGAAGGACTGCCAGAAAATGATTCTTTAAAAAGCTTCAGATGTGGAAAGAAAAATCGAAGTCTTGGACCATCTTGAGGAGAAAAAGTATTATTGAAACTAGAGTGCATGACCGCAATTTGCTTAAAAAGGAAAGCAACTTATCAATTAAGGAGATGAGTATCTTTAAAGAAAGAGCTACTGGATTTGTCTAGAATACAGTTCTCGTGGAGGCATAAATTTTGGGCCATTTGGCTCAGAAGAAGTGAGCAAATGCAAGAAGACGCACTATACAAAATAAAAAAAAGGATAGGAGAATTCTAAAAGACCCAAAGAAGACCGAAGAAAGAGGTGAGTGATAATTTCTAATGCTCTTTCAAGAGAGGAGCACTTGTGTCCCACTTTAGATGGGAAAGATTGAGAATACCAAGATGAAGAAATTAAAGGCAACGTGACTGGAGAAGACACGTAACCTGGTCTGAGTGGCTTCAACTTCACATTCATTAAGGTACAATTCCACTTTCTATAAGGAGATTTCACGTAAACGCTGAATGACATCCAAGAAGCATAATCAGCCTAGTAAGGAGCTAAACTCTACTTCTATTCACTGATTCCCAAGTGCGATTCCAATGCAGCTTAAAAATCATAGCCCCTAATAGTGGTGGCGCATGCCTGCAAATTATTGGCAAAAGTGATTGCAAATGGAACCTGAAGGTGATGCATCACAATTGTCAGAAAGACACAAGTTGCCCTCCTCAAGGGTAGACGAATTCTTAATAGTAGAGTTTTGATTGCAAATGAGGCAATTCATCCAATGGAGAGATCAAAGGGCAGACTTATAGTCAAAGTAAGATACGAGACAAACTTATGATTATATTAACGACAACAGCATACAATATGTGATCCATAGAATGGGTTTTTGAAGAAAACTAGCCCTGATTGATTAGAATGTGCATATCCATATATATTTATCCTCTTATCTTGTAAAATGGCTCCCCAATTTCAATATGCAAATAGCACAGTACTGTTCAGCAGGACACAGTTGATGAAATTGAGACAATAAAAGGCACACCTGAACATTGAGAGTATTTCTTGTAGAGAATTCATAGTGGGGTTTGAAGTGGAAATAGAGAGTGAATGAGATGTCATATATAATAACTTGGAAGGTTAATCAGCTCCCATTTAAGTACTTGGTGTCACCTTTAGAGGCAATTCAAGATAACCACTAGTGAATCCGATGGTTCAAAGAATGGAGAAAAAATGTGCTACATGGAAAAGAAGGCACCTTTCTTTGAGGGGTGGTCCCATCACTCCGACCAAGTGTTTTCACAGAAAATTTTCCTGTCTGCTACTAATCATTGATAAAACAGTAAATGTCCAATGGAGCTTCTATCGAAAAAGGAGAAGTCTAATTAGATCTTCTCAATTAGATGGCCTCCCAATCCGAGAGCAGAGGGCTTGGGATGGCGGAGGGGGATTATTGAACAAGTGGAACTGGAGATATAAATAGAAGGGGAGGCTTAATGAGAAGGGTAATAGAAGAGAAGTACGTGGAAGATATAGGGGGTATAAGAGCCAAGGATGACAAGGAGTCGAAAGTGTGTCAATAGTGGGGAGTAAGGACTTGCAAAGGAATGTGGTACTTAATGTTTTTTTTCTTATGTGTGTTTTCAGTAGGAGAGGATTGGGCGTGGCTTGTGTGTGTGTGTGCACGCATCCCCCACAAGGGTTAGAAATGAGAAATTGGAGGAGAATACCAACAAAGTTCTTTCTTCAAGGTTTTAGCTCCGACCCTTCAGCTGTTCCCCCTACATGTTCTCTCATACGGTTGAGACAGCTCCCCCAATGGTCAAAGCTTTTTGTCGGACAAGATTGGAGGAAAGGGGTTAACAATGGACAATTTCCTCGTAAGGACGGTGGCACCTAATATATTGCCATTGTGATCTTTGTACATCATAGAAAATGAGTCGATATATCAGCTTTTTGTTCAAAGTGATTGCAACGTATGGGCAAAGGTCATGACACCTACTTGTATTACTTGTATTTCCAAGCTTGATGTTATGTCTCTCTTGGGGATCGGGTCCATTCCCAGAAAGAGAAAAGATGTTCTAAAGATGTCTTTTAAGCAGTTCAGCCCCTTTGGAGGGGAAAAATGTTAGAAAGCAGTTCCTCGGCTGCTTCGCAGTGAAAGAGATGTTAGAATTTCCCGCCAAGGAGACAGATTGCCCAAAGAGACATTGGGAATTGTCACGGGTGGTGCCCTGGCATGGTTGAAATTCAATGATGATAGTGCAACAAGAAGACACTGGTCCAGCAATCATTGGAAGGGTATTGAGGTTGAGAAACAATTAGGAAGGTCTCATTATCTTTCCCTGGTCAGTAAGATGGAAGGAATTTAATGAAGGAAAGATTTGTAGAAAATGCCAATAGCTTGGAGTTGCACAGTCAAGCTCTCAAACTAAACAACCACCATTTAAGGTAACCAAAGAAATGCAATTACTTTGGACGAAATAATGAAAGGCCATCAAGCTGGGGCTAACATTTGTTCTAAGAGATACTGACAGAAGTTATATCATATGTGTGCATAAACAAAGTGAATGGAAGACTTAAGCAAAATAAGCAGTTGCAATGCAATCCATTAGCATATTCTAGAATATTTTATTTGGGGTTAGAATATAATTTTACTGGGTGTGATTTTGTAGTGAATGGCTTTACCTCAACATACATACATCTCCTCTACTAAAACACTGGTTTTTCCTTTTCCTTTTTCTTCTACCTCCTTTACTGCTTTTAATCAATTTAAGTGGGGGAGTTGACACTTTCCATCCTCATCCTCACTTTTTAACAGGGGAAAGAAATACCAAACCAAGGATCAGCTATACAAGACAACTATAGTATCTTTTATTGGATAATTTAAAAAATTCTAGAAAAGACAATAAAAGAGATAGCATAAGACTTCCTTTCAGGATGATCAAAGAGCAAAAAATTCCATTTTGTCAGGTGAGATAAAATCTGTAGTCCCAAGGAACTGGGCACTTAGAAACTTAATAAAAATAACAATGATTTCTTCATTGCTATGACATGGTGAATCCAGAATAAAAAATGTTACAGGTCAAACTTTTATCGAAGTGATATTTAAGTAACAGAAAAGTTGATTACAGGATCAGGCAAGGAAAACAGACTCTTGACTACCATTTGAATTATGAGATTAAATCAGTATGGATTGTAAGCAATGCAAACAGGTCAACGCATGTCATAGGGCCAAGTGGGTGTTTAGAGGTCAGAAGGCTGATGCAAAAGCCCTATCGAAAAGGATTGTGTATGTAATTTCCTCAGGAAGTTGTTGATATGGTTAGGAAAAATCATCAAGCCATTCCATGGAATGAAAATCTCATTGCATGGTTATGGGTAAATTGAAAAAAATAGCCTTTTTAAAATAATTCATTTGGACGGGAGATGAACATAAATAAGCCTGCTTTCAGGGAGGAAATTCTAAGTTAAAAAGAAGCTATCCATGCTGACCAAAAAAGAGAGATGGGCCAGACCTTCCACAGTGGAAAGTGTGAGACAGGAACTGGCCTCCAAGAGTGACACCATTATTATGGAAGATCATGACAACCTTCCAACTGGAAAGTAACTGGTTGAGCTGATGCAACATGAAGACCCCGCTTGCGCTGTCTGAAGACCCTATAGAAAAAGTGCTGAATATATGTTCCCTAAATGCTACTCCCACAATCGAGTCTAGAAGTCTGGAGAAACCCATATATTGAGTGTATTGCAGAGGAGCCTACACGATTTTACTAAGTTCTTTGGGGCATCCTACACAATTGCAGCATAGAAATTTTAATGCTGAGCACCAGGCAGATATGAAAGACCAATAATGATCTGTTGTTTAATGGAGATCAGTCATATGAGAATCAGGATTGCTGAAGTATAATGGAGGAAATCTATAATCAAGGAGAGTAAATAATATAAGAGGGGAGGTAATATGGTGTGATAAATCTAACTGGAAGTGGGGCAGGGCATTGCCTAGGCACATAAAAGTCTTAATGACACAAAGTTAATGTGCCATTCACAAACCTTTCTTTTTATCACCAGATGAGGCTGAATGTCATAGGTTTGAAGGAGATTGCAAAATACCGACGTTAAAGTTGAAATCTACAAGCAAGTCAAGAAGGAAAACGACGGGGACAGGGTTAGGGAGATAATTTTGAGGCTACAGGTAACAGAGATCCTAGTTTGCAGGAGGAAAGCAAACCAACTAGCGGATGCACTGTCCTGATTGCATGCAGACAGTCTACATATTTGTGCAGGCACCGAGCCTCCTAATCTCGAGGCAACAGTAAGAAGGGAGGCAATCTCAACGTGAATGGACTATATTGGGATGCAATAACCAGACTGGAAGCAGAACAGTGCAACATTTTGATCACTTCCCTCTCCATCAACAGTATCTTACCTAGAAGTGATGACGCAAACATGTGCAGACTCCTCTATAAAATTTGATTAATAGGTCAACTTTTGCTCAAGGGAAAATATAGACAGTCAAGTATGATGAATAATTAAGAGAATTTGACTAATAGATCAACTTTTGCACAGGGCAAATGTAGAACTCGGGGAACCTGGGAGGGTCATATTGTGGGGATATCAATGAATGGTTTGTGTTAAGAAATAGCAACTTGTCTTTTTTCCCCCAATGAGTAGAACAACAAGACAGTCAACTCATGAATTTTTCATTCTAGTTAGAATGAAGGATGTCATTTTTATTTAAAAAAAAAAAAAAAAAAAACTAAAGGAAGAAAATTGACAGGGAAGGAAAAAGGAAATGCAAGGAAGGGCAGCAGCGGTCCTGAAACCGACAGAAAAAATAGCATACCTTCTAGACCACAGTAACTGACTTTGTAAAGGGAGACCAAGAACAACCCATTTTTTGTGAGTTTAATCTTCAGCCGGTAATTTTCTTCTAAAAAGAACAATCTATATACAATATTATCTAGCACAGGCAAGAGAATGAAAAAGTCAAATGTGAGGACCAACAGAGCAAATGTGCCAGTGAGGATACGTCTTGATAGCCATCAGATAGACCCAAACATGTAAATTAGGCCAACTCACTCGAAAGATAACATTTCATGTACATTTAACGAGAAAAAGTGGTTAATTCCTGTTAGCCCGTACCACGTGTGACTGTGATCCACCTGATGCTTGGGCCAGACTTTTGAACCAAGGGTTGTCATGAAGGCCCTTGTCTGATGAACAGATGTCATGAAACTCACAGATTATTTGCAACTGCATCATCCAGTTGGATACCCAATCCTAACTTTCAGAAGTTAGCCCCAGCAAGGCATGTGAGAAATACGTGTCAACCATTTTACATCACTATGATGGTGGATAGATAATAATCATAAAGACGAGGAACAATGGCTGAATGATAAGAAAATAAAACATGTATTACCACGAGTAGCGAACCAACCATGAATGACCATAAGTGATGTGATGACACGAGCTGGTCAGAGATTACGCAAAGATAAACAACCAATAACGGAAATGAAAGATCCTGTAACTTCTAGGGGAGAAGAAAGATGCCTCAACATATAGATAGAATAATCTCCCAAAATAGTCAGTCTAGAACTACAATCGATCTTCAATCCTCTAGAAGGATCTTAAGAAAGCTCCAGCAGGATTTCTATGGTTATGTCCTCGCTCTCCAGATGCAAACCTAAAGGATCTAAGGAGAGGTACCTCTGGGAATGGAAGAACGAAATTAACTAGGGATCACCTTCTAGGGGTTGGAAAGTGCCCACTAGCTTAAGTGGCAAGAATGAATGCCTGAATCAAGTTCTCAGCAGTACGCCTCTGCTCAGGTGTGCCAGATATCTGAGCCACACGCTCTGAGCGTGATGATTTCGAATCTCGAATCTCCACAACTGCTCCCGAGATCTGCATTTGGCCAACAGAACAAAAATTCAACAAATAAAATTCCAATGATAGACAAACATCAACCTGATGAAGAGCGTATCACAAGGCTATTCAGGTTTTAATGAGGCTATCGGTGGATCATATATGCATTTATATATATATACAAATGTGTGTGGAGAGAGAGAGAGAGAGAGAGAGAGAGAGAGAGAGAGAGAGAGCTATTCAGATTATGAGGAAGCTAGTGACGGTTCATTTGTATGCGAAAGTAGAGAGATGAATGCAATCATAGAAAAGGCCAGGGATCAAAAAAATTAGTAAAATCCTTCTTCATTGTCTCAAAAAAAAAAAAAAAAGACACCATTGACCAAAAAAGTTCGTTTGAGAATTCCAAATTCTACAAGAAAGAAAATCAGACTCGGAAGAACAAAATTTTGATTAGGCTTACATCAATGTGAAAAGAATTCCTCAAGGGCATGGAAACCAATCATATAAAGAACATTTTTCCTCGTCTAGTCTGGCCACCTTAAAGAAGAAGAGTGCTTAAAGTAGCCATTTTCCTAGTTTGATAGTAAATTTGTATTTCTTGATTGGTAACATGAAGCAAACCCACAACCTCATGGTTGTAATAATGAACACCTTCCAAATCCCATAGGAATTTAATTTGAAAAAAAGGGACCCAGAAGGAAAATAAAATTGCTTGTTGATTAGGTTATGCTTGTGTGACAAGAATCCCATGGGGTGTGTGAAAGACCAATCAAATAAAAAGCATATTCCCTCCTCCAGTCTGGCCCATAACCCCAGGGCAGTATGGGGTACTTTTTAAGTGGCCATTTTTCTAGTTCTAATTTGTTTTTCTGGATCAGTAACATCACGCGAACCCACAGCCTTGTGGTTGCAACACTACTACTAGTAGTCAGTTAAGACGATGAATAAATGGAGCTGCTTCAAATTTTAAATATGAAGCGTAGGGATGTTATTTCCAGCAGAAGAATAACAATTAGGTAAATACAACATTAAAAAAAAAAAAAAAGAGGCAAATACACACCTTCTGAATATTTGTTAAGTTAGATCCACCTTTTCCCATCACTTTACCCACAGCATTTCCAGGTATCACGATCTCAAGTATTGAGGACAACCTGCAGGAAGGCGCAATACAGAATCAGATACGGATTTAAGGGGGGAAATGGGGAAAAATCAAATGAGACAGCCAAGAAATCTGAGGTACAAAACACAAACCCTCCATATGGTCTAGAAGAATGTGGAGAGAGAGATCCATAGCTAGATCCATAACCATTCTCGCCAACCTTCAATTAAAGCAAAAGCAAAAGGCAATGAGAGTACAATGGGAGAAGCCTTTCCTTTTCCATCAGTAATGTAGGAAAAAATGGTACAGCCCAATCCAAATAGAGAATTCAAAAAATAAATAAATGAATCAAATGGTGAATTAAAAAAAATTATCAACATTCCTAAAGCAGTTTGCTTGGCTCAAAATCAAAAGTTATAAAAGTTTCAAATTTATGACTTGACCAAACAAATGAAGACACAAATGGAGTATACTCAGTTTCAATGGGAAATTTCATTAAATTGGTGAGTTTCTAAATACTGTTGATTGAGGAAAGCAAAAAGGAGAACAATTCAAAGAAAGAATATGAGGATGTGTTTATTGCTGTGTAGAGTACCTGCAATGATCCATATCTATATAAGCTGCTTGAGGGTAGCATGCCCATCCCACTGCCAGTTTCAACCCGTCGCTCATAACTCAAAGGAGCAACAGGGGGAATACTAGAGAAAGTTGATGGGACAGAAAGACCACCTGAGTACAGAGAATCAGCAACAGGAGCACTACGAAGAGTGCTTGAGTAAAATGAATCAGGAGCAGGAGCACTACGAGAGCTGCCTGAGAACAGAGAATCAGTAGCAGGAGTGGTGGTCCTAGCACCTGGGAACAGAGAATCAGTAGGTGAAGCGCCACGAGGACCATCCCTATCCCTCAAGACAAAATCTCGGAGTCTCAAAACAATTTGGACAAGTGCATCTCTCAAACTGCCGACCTCCCCAATCACCTGAATGATGATGGGAAAAAATATAAAACTCTTCAAATATGTTAAAATAAGATAAAACAAGGTATGAAACAGACCTCAATCAGTTGATCATCATCACGAGCACACTTTGGTTTTTTGCCTTTTGAGATGCGAACATCAGCTTTAGTACTCTTACGCATCTCATTTATAATTGAACCACCCTTACCAATAAGACAACCGATAGCCTTTGTTGGAACAAGCATTCGAAAGTTAACACTGTCGTTGTCATCATTATCATTTATCTTTGCTTGTAGTAGTAGAACAGCTTCTACTGCATTGGATTTTAGGTCATCTGCGGACTGCCATTAAGAATCACATTTGACTATCAGTTAACACAGAGGCTGAGAAAACTATAAAAAAGAAGGAATATTAATATTATCAGGCCTAACCTCTGTAGAAGTGACAGTAATAACACATTGTTCGGAATCTGCTCTTGGATCCCCAACATCAACACGAGCACCACTTTCCTGCCTCACACTCTTAATAGAACTCCCTCCCCTACCAATAACACGGCCAAGCCTGTCAGAGGGGCACAATAGTTGTATTACCAACTCCTCAGATCGAGATGGACCACTGTATGCAGCAACAGCAGGGAGTGCAGATGTATATACAGGCCATGCAGTTCCAGCATCAGTATAGCTGTGAAGCTCCGATAAGTGTGAAGCAGGTACGACTGGTGGAATGGATCCAGGAGGAGGAACCATAGCATCAGCACCAGCATAAAGGCCACCAGTTGGATAAATGGGAACATCTGCAGGAATTATAATGCTTGGGGAAAGTTCAGGAACAGTAGCATCAAGAGAGATCTCCTCTTTCGGAGGGAACTTGTACATGATTGCAGATACTGCAAACAAAGCTTTGTCCACATTTTCAGCATCACCAGTTATCTACTTGAGAAAAAAAAAAGCAACAATTCCTTAGGCATAATGGAGAAGATTTAAAAGAAAATGCAACACGGCAAGCAAAAAAGAAAGGAACCACAATCACAAACAGGGCCAAATGCCATGATAACCAAGACATGGTTCCTTTTACAGAAAATAAAAAAACATTAAAAAAAATAAAAGAAAAGACATGGTTCATGAGTCAGAATCGGAGCTCATATTGATCTGGCCAAAAGCTGATACATATCACTTTTGCCCTTTCTGAAGGAAAAGAAATTATAAAAAATGAAAAAACTGGAGAATTGAATAAAAGCCGTAAAGAATATGTCTTTTTCTCAATCACCAGTAACGTATGAATTGAACCTGCAACCTCAGCGTTGTAACAGGGAGCACCTTCCACTATGCAACATAGTTTTGACAATTGAACTTCTATTGCAAAATGTTTAAGGGGTTTAATAGACTTGTACTGCTAAGGGTAGGATATTTTCACTTTTTGTAATAAAATGAAAAAGTTTTAAGAGAGAGAGAGAGAGAGAGAGAGAAAGAGAGAGAGAGATGTTACTCAAAAAAGCCTTTATGTAATAAAATTAGAGAGAGAAAGTTGTTATCAAATTATCCATTTTCCATCAATTGCAGCATGAATGAAGTGACAAGACTATGAAACCATTTGAAAAACATCATTGACATACAATGTAAATGATTTGTATTAAGTTAAATACATTTAAGAGAACAACATTACTATGAAAAATAAACTATAAGCAATTCTTTTGTTCTCTTTAAATAAAAAAATAAAAAATAAAATCATATATGCTACATGGTTGGGAAATATCTTCCAAAGTTATTCATGAAAAAAATAAAAATAAATAAATAAATAAGAAAGAATGTAGAACAAAACCCATCAGTACAGTTGGACACTCCATGGCTCCAGTAACATGACTTGTCTTTAAACCTTCGCAAATTTTCACAAATTCGTAAAACATTTTTAACCACCATATAACCTCTTAAAAATAAAAATACCAAAATGGGCAAAAGAAAAAGGAAAAAAGAGAGCAAAAAAATTATGAGTATGGAAAATTGTCCCCTAAAGCGGACTTGCATATGTAGTCCAGCTCTATGGGGTTAGTCCAGCTCTATGGGGTCCACTTGGGCCCACCTTCAATCAACCAGCTCCTTTCACATACTTTTCCTCCCATGACCAAGCATGATTCCCAGTTCATGCTCATCAATCATTTCCTCGCCATCGGATTGATTCTCAAAAAAAAAATTATGGTTAAAAGATCATTTAGCATTAAGGCTGTTAAATCAACAGCTAGGATAATCTGATGAGGCTATTTTTTGCACAGCCCTTATCTGTAAAGAACATCTCCATCTATCTTACCCCCGATGATACAAAAGCATCTAAGTGGGCCGCATGACCTGGACTGCAAAAGCAAAATATGGAGTGTGCTAGTAGGTGAAAATGTTCCTTACTAATAATAGCCATTCAGTTGCAATTATTGCCACCAAAACAAATCACCTAAAACAAAAGTTTAAATAAAGCAAGTATTTAATACAAAAATTCAAACTTGAATCCTAAGGTTTACCTGTAAATAGGATTCATTGTACAAATACGAATTTCTTTCCCTAGGATTTGATATTGAATCACAGAATTCAGGATATTAAATAGGAATTTAAAGACAACGCAAACTAGTATTGATGGATAAGTGGCAAAATGACCCGTCCTTTTGCACACAATCTCCACAACATCGTACAAGCAAGAGCTGGGGCAGCATAACACTATCCCGAAGATTAAAAAGGGAGAAACCCAATTTTCTTCACACAAAACAAAACTTCAATTTAGTTACTGCCAGCCCAACATCACAAATATAAACGCTCATTGTCTTATGAAAAGGTGGA
This sequence comes from Umbellularia californica, assembly GCA_028538565.1. NCBI lineage: Eukaryota > Viridiplantae > Streptophyta > Magnoliopsida > Laurales > Lauraceae > Umbellularia > Umbellularia californica. The sequence goes on along the minus strand of JAPQWN010000006.1, from coordinate 6,779,827 downwards.
AATCCCTTTTGACAATCTACTAAGTACTAAGTAACTCAGCCACTTATGTTCTTAACAGAAAATTTTGAAATACATACTTAAATCATTACTCAATTTCTAAAGCCTTCTGCAAACAAAAACCATACTATTGGTGACTAAAAAAGTGTACTTGGCCCTGTTTACTCTGTTTTACAAAGATGGGACAAAAAAGTTGACAGAAAAAGCAAAGGCAATAGAGACATGCTCATTGAGATGGACATGGAAAGTGACAAGAAAGAAAGAAGTAGCTACAAGTTTATAAGATCAGTTCCTCAAATTATGCTCTCGTGTAATTATTGTCTATGAAAAAGTTGTGACATTTTTTTAATTTTGGGGTTCTTCTAGGGATACTAATGGGCAAACATTATAAAAAAATGTTAATTTCTAAATACTAAAAATTCAAAATACTAGAAAAGGCAATATAGTTAAACGCCAAAAGTAATTTTTTATAGATTTGTTAGCGACTTTAACTTTAATGTCAAAAATAGTTTTTTATAGATTGGCTACCGACTTTTAACTTTTTTTCTGATAATATCATTATTTTTTTATAGATTTTTGGAAATGGTAGTTCGGTCATTATGATTATTCATTAAAAAAGATCAGTTAAAACTAACTGCTTATTTTAGCAGAGAAATTCAAAAAACAACAAGCATATCAATGGTGTATTATAATTTATAAACCATAAAATACTTGATATCTCCACTAAATCCTGAAGTTCTTAGATAAGTTTTTATACTCTGTCTTCCTGACACAATTTAACGTTTATTATATGAATCATTCAACCAGTAACATTGTGGTTGTGACAATAAGCACCACCAATTGTGCCATTGACTAGTACCATGATATAATTCAAAATGGCGCATAGATCTTAAAAAAAAATTCATCCAGCTTAATGCACAAAACATCAGCAGTATGCTACAAAAAATACCTGAACAATGTTGTCAAAGCTCATTGCAAAGGAATGGGTAGGATCATTGGGATCTTTTCGGGTGACCTTAATGTTAGCCCCCGTCTTAGCTCTCAATTTCTTTATAGTGTTCCCAGACTTCCCAATCACATTTGCCACTTGGCTAGTTGGGACCAATATACGGACCTCTGCTTTGTATTCCTTGTCGGATTGGAAAAAATTGTCCACTGCAGTTGCTATAGTTGAATGCACTTTAAGGAGAGCATCCTGTGCGGCGCAAAGAGGTTCAGTTTCATCTTCATGAACCTCCTTTTTGTCCTTGTCCTTCACATAACAGTATATTGTTATTACCCTCTCATTCGCACCTGGAAAGGGATCGACCACCTTTATTCTTGCCCACGTTTCTTGCCGTAAGGAGTTTATCACCTTGCCATTCTTGCCAATCACGCATCCAATAACACTATCTCGGCAAAGAATGCGATAGACAATCAACTCCCCCTCATCTTTGTTGTGGTTTCTTCTCTTCTGGTATTTGTCATCATTTGTGTCATCCCTGTCGTTCCCTCTTCTCTTCTGGTATTTCTCGTCATCTGAGTTGTCCCTGTTGTTGGCTCTTCTCTTATGGTATCTGTCATTGTTCTCACTATCCCTCTGGGGACGGGATCGCTTACCAGTCTCGCCCATATGAGCAATGAGTGTGCAGTCTTTGACGGAAGAAGAGTTGCCTCCTGAATGTACAAAAGCAAGAACAATAAATGCATTAAGTTACAAAATGCAGTAAAAAGCACCAAATTCGCTGTGAGGGTAAAAAATACATCAAAGAATGGAAATTAAGAAAGAAATGAAAAATATACAGTATAATATGTATAAATCATACAGTAGACACAATTTAAAAAAAAAAAAAAAGAAATATTAATGCAAAAATCATGAACCAAAAAATGTATTCCCCAATGTCAAAAATGGTATACTTGACCTATCGAAATTAAATCCCTAAAAGCAGCCCATTGACCTTTCCTTTTTATTTGCTTTTACCTATAAACATATCAAAAGTGGCCTCTGTCAAGAAAAGAAAACCCTAACCACAGTTGGCAGGATAACACTTAGATGTATACTCCCAACCTTTTGTATTCCCAGCAAACCCAGTTTCACTAGTTCCACATCGGAATGTTCAAAACACCCCCACTTAACAAGTAAAGATGACAAAGTTCACTTCCAAAACCCCACTTGTTGATAACCTTACAAGTTCAATTCATTCAAATATTCAATCATGACATTGATTCAGTTTACTTGAGAAGCACGACTCCATTTTGCACCAGGTTTTCTTTTTAAAGATTCAGAAGTACAGATTCTCTTCAGATGTATCAAGCATAGGATTTGAGTCGCAACGCTTTCATTAACAAAAATGAGTAGAAGCAGTGACATAGATACACCTAAAAGAAAAGTTCGGAGCCGGGACTCATGCCCATGATTCATGAAATGAACTCACTAAATCCCAATAATTCATGAAATAAACTCACTATATCCAGACAAACCATGAATAAAATCACAGAGTAGTAGTAGAACAATTCAATTCACTTCTCCAGGAAACGCAAGAACCTATAGAAAACCCAACACTTGGTATAGAGAAGCAATATTAAAAGGCTAACATTTATCACCAATGGGAGAAGGAAAAAAAAACTGCAAAACCCAGCAGAGATCAACTCCAGCTCTTACAAAATTTTCTTCTGAATTTTAATAATCAACACCAACATAACGACCTAAAATGTGTCCAAAGAAAAAAAAAAAAAAAAAAAAAAAGCTACCCAAATGCACCCATGATAGATTCAAGCCAAAGGAACTCCAACTAGAGAATAAAGGAAGCATTCTAAAATGCTAATATTACCATAAATGGCTTCCAACTGGTACAATTTGAAGAGAGCAAAACAATCAGAAAAAAAACCCATTAGGCATGAGAATTCCATCAGAAAAAGAGACTCAAAAACACCCTCCAACACCACATATCTAGAAACTATCAACAAAATTGAGTGACAAAGTGATATTATAGTGATTGCAAATGCGGAGCAGATGCTAAAAAGAACAGATTTTGGCCATTGAATATGATTAATGAAGTCGGAAAAACAAATACCCTAAATTGAAAAGGCAGAAAAAAAAAATCTCACTGGAGAAAAGAGAACTTACAATTCAAAGAATAAAAACCAAAAACCCATGCAAATAATGGTAAGTTCGAAAAAAGGGCGGAACTATGCATGGCTATTTGATTGAAACTCAGAGACAAATCTCGTATTCGCCTTTGGAAGCCGTGTCGTACTAACATATTGCAATATTGGTGTCCAAACGCATCCCAAATCGAATATCAAAACCGAACGAAAACAGAGGAAAGAAAAACAGGCAAAAGTAGAAAGGATTGAACAAACAGCAGAAAAGATTAGCAGCTTACCTGTGAGATAGAGGGAAAGAAAACGAAGCTGAAAGCCTAACCCTAGAACGCTCTGAAAGGAGACGGCTTCGCTGGGTGCATATGAAAACTATCTTAAGGATATCTTTGAATAATGATACTGTATTTTTAATACAACATCAAAAAGCCCTTGTGTTATTTTATATTTTCATTAAAGCCCAAGTAACAGAATTTTATTGGAAAAAATACCTCTTAGATGACTCGTGCATGAAAAAACGACTTCCTAAATATTACTAGACAAATGTAGTCCCATAGGGTCAATTCAGTTTTTTTAACATTAGAGGGGAGCAATGATGTGAAAAAAACCCCGCCTTCAAAAAAAACTCATTCGGTTTTTAATACTTTGAAATCCATCGAATTATCTAATTATTATTCTTCATTGAAGATCATCAATTTACTTCCTTCTTTTCAAATCTATTGCCCTACAATTCAAGAGAAATCTCATCTTCTCATCCCATCTATTTCTTTTTTTGGCATTATCCGTTCCATTTCATTTGTGGCCAGCCCACTTACAATCTTTTGCTCGTAGGGTTTGGATGACATCATCATTCATGTTGAACAATAGAGCAAAAGGTCTAGACTCCACTCCAAATTGAGATGAGTTGCAACAAAGAAAGAGGAAAAATTGAAGATAAAGAAGGAAGAGAAGGGAAAGAGGAATTAAGAAGAAAAGCATACCCTGGATTACGAGTATGCAACTAATACCGGGAGGGGCAAAGAATGGAATATGGGGGGGGGGGGGGGGTGGGGGTGGGGGGAAACTAAGAAATATAGCGGGAGGACCTTCTCCGTGTAATTTGAGCTATGGGTACAACTAGTAGAGATAGAGTGATGGATTGGGCGAGAAATAGAGTGGGGAGATAAAAATAGAGTAGAGAAAAAAGGAAGGAGAAGACATGAGTGACGATATCGTGGCCCATTTGTATTTGGGGGACGACATTGTCGCTCGGACAAACAAGCCACAAAAAAAAATATAAATAAATAAATAAAATAAAAAAATCAAGAAATCCAACGAGAGGACCTTTTTTGTGTAATTTGAGCTTTGAGGTCTTTTTTCGTGCACGGTCATCTTAGAATTTTTTTCTCGTAAAATCCTCCTTTTCAAAATTAGCAAATGTCACTAACTCTAATTCAAGTTGGTTGGAGCATGCCTAAATGCATGATGACCAACGGAGTAGTGGTGGAACCAGAAATTGTACCTTATGGGGGTCACTACGGAAAAAAATTTTAATCGAGGGGTTTGAAACTTTTTTATCAAAAATCTTGAATAACATTAGGCTACGGCCCATGCAAGGGGGCATGACTATGGAACATGAATTAGGAAAATATTAGCAATCCAATCTAAAGTTGGCATTAACCCTAACACTCAGGACCCAACAACCCTGACTGCATGAAATATGGGTTGGGAACAGGTCGTTTTTTTTCCCCGCATAAAAATGGGTTGGTTGGGGCTAACCTACTTAACGCATGTGATTCATATTTGACAGGAAAAAAAATGTAATTCTTGAAATGAAATTGGACTTGGGCCAATCATTTTCAAATGGCCCAAAATTAGATGGACTGGTTCAATGCATGGGCTAGAAACTTGTTAAAAGACATCGGTACAACCTTTTACTGGGTAATGGACCTCATATAGTTCTAAAGTTGGGTTTGGGTTGAGCTTTTACAAATTGAGTCGCATGCCTTGATTGACCCACATAGTTTGCAGGTTATGCAACTCAATGTAAGTCAAGTTGAATTGCATGAGTTGTAGTTCAATGGGTTGAGTTGAATTGAACCAGGAGTGGGTTAGAGATACCAAACAGGTTTTTTTAGCCTCTAAATTGTGGACCCCACACATTGACCCTATCATTTTGACCTGACTTGACCTGTTTGCCAGCCCCAGTTAGATCGAGAAAAGTTAAATAGTAAATATATTCCATTTGTGGAGAATATGTGGACCTCCACTAAATTATTTATTTGAGGGTGATGGAGGGAAGGCCAGTGATGGGGATAAACCTAAGCCCTCAACTACTCACTGCTGCTCTCTACTATATACCCTACCCAACATAGTAGTGGGCCAGGATATATATAACCCAACATAATAAAAGGTCACCATCATACAATGACAAATGAAGCCTCCATTTAGGTATGCTTTTTACTTGAGGTCAAGTTTGAATGAATAGGAATTCATTGCCAAGCTGCAACAAAGACTTATTAGAGATTGGATAGTAGTGCTGACTTTCCTAGGATTTGAAAAATAAGGGTGATAGCTGGGCATTTATTTTAAATCTTCTTTATTTATTTTCTAAATTTCACTTTGTAAGATAGATTATTGCCTGCCCATTTATGGGTATTCACACGTGTCTTCAAGTTTTAACCACTTTTAAAAGAAACGCAAATCTTAGAAATTTAAGGAATTTAATTACATGAAACAAATAGGCATCCATTCTTTTACTAGAATTCCTGTCAGGAATTCTGTGTTTTATTACTAGAATTTGTAGGAATTCCCGGGCATTTTAAATTCCAAGCATATGAAATCCTAAAAACTCAGCATTTGAAAAACCACTTTAATAAAGAGGATTCAAAATTCCTGGGGCATGATTATTTTTTTTTTAATCACAATGCTCGGGCATTTTTCAGCCCCCTCTATTTAGATGATATGGATTGATACTTGTATGTGTGCCACATGAACTATTGGGGAAAGATGAACGTACAAGTGCCGGCTTGTGGCTTATATTATCTTTTTTTCTTTTCTAAATGATCATACAAGTCCCAAGAAGCTTATTTCTCTCTAGATATATATGAAATGTGAGAGTTTATTCCTAGTGGCGTCTCGATGTTATATTTTGTAATTAAGTGGGCCCATGTATGTATCATATTAGACTTTAGAGGACAATTTAAAGTTGAATTTGCATATAAATAATACGTATGTGACAAGAATTCCAGTTAGAAATTCTTCTAGCCATGAAACAAGAAATTTGTGGAGACAAGAGATTCAAAATTCTCAAGCAGGAATTCAGGCCATGAATGAAACAAAGATTTTAGAATTTCAGAATTTGACAGCATTTCAAGTACCAGCATATGAAATTCTCAGATAAGCACTAAACATGAATTCCATGAATTATAGTAAAGAAACGGGAGTTTAAAAATACTTAATTTGAAAAAACACCTACTTTCATATGATTCCAGGGCATGTTTGTACAGGCCCTTTTTATGAAAATGGAAAGGTAAAGCATCTTTATATTCCACGTTGTCCATTTTTATCGTTTGGTGCAAACAAGACTCTGAAAAATTCTTATTTTTGTGGGATCTTTTCTGTACGAGATCAGATATGCGAGTCGGACTCGGACCTCCTTGATAAAGGCATTTCCGTGGAAGAGAAACCGTGTTTCCTCTTCAACGGAGTTAAAATAAGCCCCTCAGGTCCATTTGGATCTATGTAACGTGCAAGCAGCTTTGTTTACAAGTAAATACGACTAATTTTGCTTCGATCTTCTAAGATACTCTTGAGTCCAATATTCAATCTTCCTCGCCGCATTCTGTACCAAAGGTCACATGCTGGGCCTATCATATTAATGGTTTGAACTGCTGCAGATCTCTGTGTTTCAAAGAGGAAATGGATCAAAATCCTTACCCTGCAACAGAATTCTGTTTTTATAATTCCTATTTCATGACAGAGAAAACAAGAAGGGAACTAGGAAGAAACATTTTCTTATTCAAGGAGGAATTTATCAGATGGGATACAGGACTGGTCCTCTTTGCCACAGTAATAATGCTTTCCCACAATTAGATAATCCTATTCACATTGTAGAAATGATGATAGATTTGTGTCCTTCCATCCTCCAACACAGAACAGCCTGCAGCTACAGATCTCCGCATCCTGCCAAAATTGAAAATTAGCCTTTATTAATGATAGAACTCCAAGCAGCCTTGTATATAGCTATTCCATCTTTCGCATTGGAAAAATGTGAAAAAAAAAAAAAAAAAAATTTGTTGGAGAAAAGGTTGGAGTCAACGACTAAAGAAGAATATATGGTAAATGGCTATTCATCAACCTTGTAACTCATGAGATTGGGCAGTCCATCACTCGGAACCTACTAAATGATGTCCAAGCAGCCACAAGGATATGCTGATGAACAGACTGGAGCAATAAGATATTAAGATGTTTACAATTGTACTGGTTTTGTGAAAGCTTTTCTAGATCATATAAAAATGCATTCTTCAGATAATTTCCAAACAGCACAACATTTTGGCATCCACGAGAAGGCAAAATAATCAGACCATCTAGATCCATCATGATACAGAACATAAAGCTTTTAGGTTTGATACCATTTACCGAACAGAATCAAGGTCGATAGATTTTAAACTTCTCAGAAATCAACTTAAACTTGAGTCAAGCTGAATTGTCCAGCTGTGACTCAAGTACTAGCTAATTTCAGAGTGTCTTCAGTTATCTTCTTTCACCAGATTCAAGATGAAATTCAAGAGAGATTCAGTCTAATTAGACAAGACTCATCTCATTGGTGATTGGCTACTATAATATTTTCCTGGACAAAAGATGGTATGTTCAATCTATTGGGAAGTCCCACATCGCCTAAGTAATAGGCTTGACATGTTTTAATATACGTATATGGGCCTTCCACCTATCAGCTTAAGCTTTTGGGTCAATATATGGTTTCTTAAAATTTTGGCAATGAAGTACCAGCACACCTTTGGGATCAGAGTTGTCATTCAAAGGAGTTTCTGATGTTGGGGAGGAAAGAGAAATGGAAGAGGCCTCTCGGGCATCAATCAACATTGCTATAACCTCTCTCATGGTCGGCCTTTCAGGAGGTGATGTGCTGGTACAAAACAAAGCAATTTTTAAAACCAGAGACATCTCCTGAACTGTCCTCCTCCTGCTCAAATCCAGCCGGTGGTCAAAAATACCAGATATGGGCATTGTCTTCTGGATTGACCTCCTCACCCATGTAACCAGGTCGCCTCCTTGGTCAAGAGGCTGAACAGGAGACCTTCCTGTAACCAATTCCAGTAGAACAACTCCAAAGCTGTAAATGTCACATTTTTCAGTGACTTTCATTGTGTAAGCATACTCTGCAAAGAAGAAACATGTGAAACTGAGCCTGCAGAATCCAAAGAGCAATGAAATACCAAGCATACATGGATTTAAACATATTTTTTGCACCCCTACCCTCCATGGATGTTCTGAAACCACTTTAACAAAAAAAAAAAGAAAAAAAGAAAAAAAAAAAAAGAAACAAAAACAACAAAAACAAAGCTCTGTGTGCCTTAGAAGTACTAACTACCATAACAACAACAAAGAACTAAATAAAATACAATAACACAGAATGGAAGCGATCTAGTTTCAAAGAAAACCATTAGCAACTGAAGGGTGGTACACATTTAAGTGGAGGGGTATTACGGAGTGGTATTACGTATAGGACAGAAAAGCAGAAAACAGTTCCCACATCCAAAATGAATGCAATATATAGATAAATTGTTTCGTTTCAACTCTCTCACACACAGAGAGAGTTAGTGCTTCCAAAATAACTGGAAAGTATGATGTTCAAGTATGGGAAAGTTGGGCATGTGCAGGGATCTGTGTTTATGACAGAAATACTCAACCAAAGCTGCATGGTTATGGTAATGACCTTTGCATGGTTCTGATACATAGATGCAGTATTGCATTTAAGATCGTGATAATAGCAGATGCATGATTGCATTTAAAGGTATAGGTTATCCCTTCATGAGATGTCCAACCATGAATTGGAAGGGCATACTAGACAGCTATGCCAATTGAGTTATAACTTTATGACAAATGATGAAAAAGAATGTGAAACTAAAACACCATATAAATGAAGTGCAATCGATCTCTGTTCCAGGCCCTCAGGAAGAGAGAAAAGCAAACCACTCAGGTGATGGTCCCACATGTTAAGCCTTATTGGGTCTGTCTGGAGTCGGACCAACAACGTTTATTATGGGTCCTGAGGATACAAAACCAATAAGGTAAACGTCCCACATGTTGACCTGACCTCTACCAGTCCCATCCATAAGCCCACCAATGGTATGACTTTTCAATGGAATAAAGGCTTAAAAAACCTGAACTGAATATCATATTCCCAGTCCAAAACCAGATACATATCAAAAGATAAGATTTGCTTTATCCAGATTTCAGCAATTGATAGGAAAAATTAATATACAACAGAAAGTTATCCTAGAGACAGACAAAACTTATTATTGTCCTTGTAAGTTGTAACTCTCATGTCTGATAATAAAAACATAGCATTATCCCATCTATCTCAGGTAAAATAATAATAATAAGTTTATTTAGAATCAGTCTTTGAAAAGAATCACTCAAGTAAAGTAAGAATAGCAGAAACAACAAATAGATCACATTTTATTGAACTCATCTGAAACACAAGAAGACTTTATGATGCCGATTCTAAATTTCTTAAGAACCCAAAGGACTTCCACTTCTCAATAATAAATTTGCAAGCAAGTTTCTAGACAGCATTGCAGTTTAAAACTTGCTCAAAAATCAGAAACTTTAATTCAAAACAGCAGAAAAGAAGCAGATAGAGGGTGGGGGAACACATCAACATCAATGCAGGGGCAATAATGAATTACAAATATGCCAACAAGAAGATTAGAGTGTTGGTTAGTGTGATCCCATAGAAGGAGATAGGACCCAGGATCAAGTTCATGATGGCTATTAATTATTGAACTAGTTTCAGTCATCCCTTAACTGCTAGGAGTCAGGACCCAGGACATGAGTCATTTTATTGCTTTGGGTCCCACCTAGAAGCATGTGAATCATGAGGGGCACAGTGGTTGGAGAGGTCTCCCTAAGACCTACCTGTGTGTAAAAAATAGGAACTGGCCTCAAAGTTGACCAAAGTATAGTTTTAAATAAAGTGTGACAGCATCAAATTTTGCGCGATCAATTAGGGGGCTCACAACATTGAAATGAGAGCCAAATTTGGGCCAGTGGCAATTCACTGGTGGAGGAAAGGGAAAGAGAAGAGGTAGGGGCAGGGGCAGTAGTGGGTGTTAAGGGGTCAAATTGATGATGGGAGGAGCAAAGTAGATCAACAGGACAGGCAGGGTGGATCAGTCATTGGAAGGAACTCGGTATGCTCCATGGGCCTGGACTTCCTTGGTTAGGAGGAGGAGGGATACTGGTGTGAAGGGGTTCGATTAATCAAATGGAGGGGCCTGGCTGTCCTTCATAGACATATTTGGAAAACCCTCTCATGAAAGACACCTCTCAAGAGAGAGAACTTTGTTTACGTTCGCATGGGACCTTTCATGATCAATCCAACCCCTTCACATACTCAACTTTCAGTGCATTTCACAAAGAGTAAATTTTTTTTTTTTTTTGAACGGTAACTGAAACTTCTTAATTAATTAAAAGAAGGTTACAAAAAAGGAAAACAAAGAGGAAGAGATAATAAAGACCATAAAAGAAAGAGGAAACACAAAAAGAGAAAAGAGCAACTAGGTACAAGAGCATTGTACCCCACTGAAGCAAACTACAAGATAATACCCTCTAAAGGAGACATCCTCTCAATCCCCTACTTAGCTAAAGCATTGGCGAAGTAGTTGGCTGAACTTTCAGAAGAGAAGATGCTAATCCAAAAGGTCACAGAGTAACTTAAGAAACCGTTAAACTCTAAGGCTGCATAAATCAATGGTCGTGATCATTTGATTGGGATGAATTTTGCCCAAAATCACATCCACAATGAGACCTTCCCATCACAATATCCTCCTATGATTGGCATGCATCCAAGTGGGTCCCACAAAGGACTAAGAACTTAGTCTCTCATGCAAGCCAGACGCCCTCAGGAGAGCACGACCCTATACATATATGAGAGAGAGAGAGAGAGAGAGAGAGAGAGAGAGAGAGAGAGTTCAATGCATGGACTATGATTAGGATTTGTTCTTTTTTCTTACAGGATAAGCGTAAATTTTTTTGTGTTTTAACGCTTCATCCCTTGCTTAATCTTTAAACTAGATGCATGCATCAAGTTGTTTGCTGTGCTGATGAAAGAAATTGCACTATAGATATCAAATGATGATATAATAATTTTTTATTTTTTTCATTTTTAACTTGAAAAACAAAGTTCAAAATTGAGCAAATATCAACTTGATTGAAACAAGTTACAATAAGTACCAATGAATAGTAAAGGTACAATGCTATGTTGAAGGCAGGTTTTGACCAACCAAAATTCTGAAGGAAAAAAGAAGAAAAGAAAGCAGGTATGAAGAAAACTCAGATGTATGAAAAACTTTGTGATGTAACATTTGAAAGATATATGGAACACAGAAAATATGCCACAATAAAATTAAACACAAACACAAACAGAATTCACATTGCCAGGTTCGGCGAGAAGGGGAAAGAAAAGCCGGATTTGTCGCCGAAAAAAGAAAAGAAGCAAAAAGGAGACTATCCTTGCTTATGTGATGTTCAAGATGAGGAAAAATGGTATTCTTACCAGGAGCAATATAGCCATATGAACCTGCAACAGCAGACATGGATCTGGAGTATGAGAGGTCAATCAACTTGGCCAAGCCAAAATCTCCCACATGAGCTTCTAGTGTTTCATCCAGTAATATGTTATTGGATTTTATGTCACGATGAATGATTTGAGGCTTGCAGTCATGGTGGAGATAGCACAAACCCTCTGCAGCTCCAAGAGCAATCTTGTATCGAGTATTCCAGTCCAGTGAACATGCTTGCCTATTCCCATGGAGCAGTTCTCCTAGGCTCCCATTTGCCATATATTCATATAGAAGAAGGCTTGACTCTTGGTGATAGCAGAAGCCATAGAGCTTTACGATGTTGCGATGTCTGATTTTTCCCAGGGTTGATATCTCAGCATGGAAACTGTTGCAGACACTAGACCCTTCCCCATGGGACTTCAATTTCTTGACAGCAATCAGCTCTCCATCAGAGGTAATTGCCTTGTAGACTGTACCGCAGGCTCCTCTTCCTAACACTGCATTCTCTGAGAAATTACCTGTAGCTTCCAGAAGGTCGTGAAATGTGAAACCTTCTTTTGGAAAATAGTACTCATCCGAAACATCGGGCTTTTCATCTTCAAATTTCACAAAGACAGGCGCACGGCGCTTTATAAACCAGCAAATCCCCACAGTTAAAAACAAAGAAATTGATCCTATAATCACAGCACAGATGCTGATTATTTTTTCTTTTGAAGCATCCTTCCCCATCCAACTTGAATGTGAGGAAACTGATGGCATTGAAGTCTGACATGCATTTGAACTAGATATGCATAAGCCACTGTTACCGACAAAATTGCTAGCATCCATTCTCCGGAATACTGGAGTATTGGGTACAGTACCTACCAGGTAATTGTTGGAGAGGTTGCACACCAAGAGGCTCGAGAGACCACCAAAGGATGCAGGTATTTCACCATCAAGCCGATTGTCATTCAAGTAGAGGGTCTCCAACATTTGCAAGCTTCCCAGCTCTGACGGTATCTCCCCAGAAAGAATATTGTGACTGATGTTAAGAGCAATTTGCAAAGCACTAAGATGGCCCAACTCAATAGGTATCCAACCAGAAAAATAATTCCCACCCATCTGCAACTCTGTCAGTCTGGACAAACGCCCTAAAGTATGTGGAATTGATCCATTCAGCCTGTTATCAGATAGCTTCAGCAGCTCCAGATTCACCAGATTGCCAAGCTCTTCTGGTACATATCCTGTGAACTGATTTCTGCTAAGATCAAGCCTCTGAAGCCTTGTACAGTTTGCAAGCTCACGCGGAATATTTCCCAAAAACCAATTAGAGGAAATATTGAAGCTGACAAGATTCATCAGTCCTCCAATCTCAGGAGGAATCTGGCCAACAAAATAGTTATCAGACAAAAGGAGTCTCTCAAGGTTTTTGAGGTTGCCTAGTTCAGAGGATATCGGCCCTGAAAATTGGTTTTGATACAGTTCTAATGCGGTGAGATTAAGGAGCCCAGATAATTCAACAGGGAGGCTTCCTGTAAGCTGATTATCCCCCAACCTTAGCTGTACAAGAGACTTGCACGTTTTCACCCCATAAGGTATGTTACCAGAAAACCTATTGGACCAAAGGCTGAGGAAAATCAACTTCTGAAACTTGCAGAGTTGTGCTGGTATGCTACCTACAAGTTTGTTCTCAGACACATCCAGTACAGAGAGATTACTGTGTGCTCCAATAAGAGGAGGTATTGTGCCCTCGAGATTATTGTCAAAGAGTTCAAAATACTCCAAGGAGATAATGTTCTGGAAATCTACTGGAATTGTTCCTGTCAAGTTATTTATTGACAGATCAATCCTCCTCAGCTGGCCTAACTGTCCGAGCTCCCTGGGAATGCTTCCCTCTAGAAGGTTTTCGAAAAGATGAAGCAACCAAAGAGACTGAATCTGACCCAGCTCCATGGGAATGAACCCTGTTAACCGATTCTCAGATAGATCAATCTCTTCTGCACTTCTGCAATTGCCAAGCTCCCTTGGGATTGTTCCATTCAACTGATTGGTATACACATACAATTTTTTCAACTTCAATAAATTGCCAAGCTCCTTGGGAATAGCTCCGCTGAAGCCGTTGTCATTCAAGGCAATCATCTCTAAATTACCGCAATTTCCAAGTTCAGGAGGAATTTCACCAGATAACTTGTTTTGCCAAAGAATCAAAGTGGTTAGATTCCGGAGCTTCGGAAGCTCCCTAGGAAGAAAGCCTTCAAGCTTGTTCTGTGCCAACCCTAGAATTTCTAGGTTTTCACAATCAGTAATTTCAACAGGAATTGGACCCGACAAAAAATTCAGACCCGCCCTGATGATCCTAAGCCTTTTCAACGTAGCAATTGATGTGGGAATTGCATCAGTGAGATTATTACTGTAAATGACAAGCTCTTCAAGAGAAGTCAAGCTGCCGATCTCTGATGGGATCTTACCGTACAGGAAGTTCTCACTCAAGAAAAGCTTCTGTAGAGAAGACAGCCCACAAAGTTCAGGCGGTATTTCGCCATGGAAGCTATTTGAGCTAAGGTTTAGAACCTCTAGATTACTACAATTAGCAAGGTCCCAAGGGATAGGACCAGAGATCGCGTTCTTCGACACATTTAAACCAGTTAATTGACGGAGTTCACAAATGCTGGATGATAAACTACCACTTAAATTAAATTGATGGAGGTTTATGGAGGTTACCACAGAACCAACACAGCTCACGCCACTCCAACCACAAGGTGTAGAATCTGATGAATTCCAGCTCCAGAGATTGTTATAATTATCAACAAGATTTTTCTTGAACTCCAGAAGCCACTTCCCTTCTTCATTTAGTGATGTTACAATGGCGATATGGTGAAAGAAGACGAAGAAGACCAGTGGCAGTAAGGAAATCCTTCTGATGTGAATTTTCAAAAGTAATGTCATTTTTACATCACACAGGAGTGAAAGAGAGGATGCATGAAATGCCAGAATCCTAGCAGTGGTAGAGATCATTTCCTATGTTAGGCCCCCAAAGCTCAAACAATCAGGAATCCGCATAATGGAAATGCTTCTAGGACATGAAATTTGAAGGAGTCCCCTCCTCAAGCATGGAGATATACTAGATAGCAGTTTCCAAAGAGGTACAAGAAAACAGAAGTGAAATCGCAACGAATATGTTTTTGACTACCACTCCTCAAGCTATCAAAAATGGAATGCAAATCGCCTCCTTGAGCAAATTCAATGAAGCAGCAACTACACCGAACATAAAAGAATTCACTAAAAATCCACAATTCGGAACAGAATAATAGAGCACAACACAGGATCAGCACAAGTCGATCTTCTAAAAGCTTCGGCAATCAAATATTCATGTAGGCACTACATATCAGGAAACAGAGCATCAACGAAGAACATGGAAAGAGATCAACTGACAATTGAAATCCTGAACTATACTCCACTGGAAAAAAAAACAACAGCCGCACACAAAAACTAGATGGACAATGAACAAGAGAATGCGTATAAACCTTCAATACAATCAAATTCTTCGGAACTCAACTGCAAGAACAAAAGAGATGAACGGCCAAAAGGCGAACATGCCTCTAAAAGACACAGATCTCAATCAAAATCCTGATCTTGATTCAGATACCCTAGAAATTCAACCAATGTTAACTGTTTGAAGTGAAACTTTCCGAAAAAACAAGATCACGGATGGAGAATCAATAGAACATTAACAAAATGAAGCATTACGACAGAGAAATCGGCATCTAAGACTGGGAATTCTGAAACTTGCTAAAATCATTGATCGAGGGCAAAGAAGGAAGAAAGATATCACATTTCTCAATTCGCAATTCCGGAAAGTAGACGTACAAAGTCTACGAAGGGGAAAACCAATCGATCGAAGCAAAGAAAGAAATGGTAGAAAAGAAAAGGCGTAGTTGCCTGTGTTGGTGGGGGTTCGCTTTAAAGAGAGAGCACGAGAAGCTCGAGAGTCACGATCAGAGGCTCGTTTGGCAGGGATTCGAGTCAACGACGCTTTCCAGCTCGTGGATTTCGCTTTTGAAAGGGCGAGATCTAGGCCATTGAAGAAAGAGGGGATTTTGATGTCGCTGTTGTTGGTGATGTTGAGCAACGAAGAAGAAGAAGAAGAAGCTATGATTTCCATGGCGACTCGAAGCACTAGTGGAGTGGAATCTGGCAGTCTAAAGCTGCTGCTACTGCTACTGCTGTTGCTCTCTCTCTCTCTCGCTCTCTCTATTTTCCACTTTCTTCTACTGTCAAATCAAAGAGGACCGACGCATATGGAATTTGAGGTGAGGAAAGGGATTTCATGGAAAATCTCGTCAATCTGTGTGTTGTCTTCCATTTCCACTTGGAAATTGCTACATGGGCTGTCGATGAAATCCAAGAGGTAGCATTTGCGTGTAAAACTAGTGATTGAAGAAAAATTACACTCGACCGCGCGTGTTTGTGCCTTGGAATTGTGTTTGTGTTCATATTAGAATATACATATACTTTTATTTTTTGCTATCAGGCCCTTTGATTGAAACTAATTTAGGGTTGTAAATGGGTTCGTTCCGATCTGGATCCGCGGTGGATTCGGAACCGAAACCATTAAGGAGAAGGTAGAATCGAAATCTGTTTCTTAGTTTCGGAACCGAAACCATAATCATATATGGAATGGGTCTGAATCCAGGTTTTGATTTAGGTAGAGTATAATATTAAAAAAATATGTTTATTACGAGAGATTTTTAAAATTGAGGTAATATGTCGGATCTTGGGTCCACGGGTCCGAACTAAGTTGGAATCGGACCCGGACCCATTTACTTATCGGGGCCTAAATAAGGACTCAGATCCGGTTTTTAAAGGGTCAAAACCTTTGGGTAATTGGAGAATCGGGAACCCATTTACATCCCTAGATTAATCCCTCCCGATTCAGAAGGAAGCCGGATAAACTCCCTTATAGTAGCCTCAATATGGTAGTACAGTTTCGAACATACAACCTCCGAGTGCAAACCGTAGGCTTAGGCTAACGGAACTACCCCTTGGAATTATATTAGAATATATAGGGATTAGATAAATAAAATCTCATATCATAAGTCGCTGAAAATGAAGATTAAAGGAGAATTTTTTAAACCGGGCACCAAATGACCTTTCTCTTTGTGAAAATAGAATTAAAGAAAGATGTCTCCTATCAAAATCTCCATCTCAGCCCGTGTCCTTCACCATTTAACTCTTTACTAACCGTTGATGCCGTCACATACAAGATCATAAAGTAGGTGACAAAAATACAAAATGTTCTTTATGATATTTCATTAGATCATATGGACCTCATTTGCTTTTCAAGACTCCATTTGATGGGTGTCAAATGTATAAGATCATTGTCGCGGGTGTTTTTCATATCTTAGAACCAGTTTGGTCACAGGGTTTCTAAGGATTCCTAGTTGAGAGATACTTGAGGATTTTAAATGCACCCGATTAGCCAGAATGACATGTGCAAGGGCCTTGATTATTTTGAAAACCAGGTACATAACAACTCGTAGAATTTGTAAGGCAAAAGATTCCTAAATATATGAGGAAATTGCAAAGAAAATAGGAAGATCATCTAGGAGTTGGGGGAGTAGTTGCCG
This sequence comes from Umbellularia californica, assembly GCA_028538565.1. NCBI lineage: Eukaryota > Viridiplantae > Streptophyta > Magnoliopsida > Laurales > Lauraceae > Umbellularia > Umbellularia californica. Next base: position 6,762,357 of record JAPQWN010000006.1, on the reverse strand, counting down.
GCATACCAGCAAAAGTTCTCACCAACAAGAGTTTCCTTATTGCAAACAAATAAGCACTAAAGATGTTCATTAGAAGGTATGATCCAAATGCTAAGGGCATCATGTTTGTTTGCATAGAATGCATGGAGCTAATTACATGGAAATTTAAGGTCGATTATAGAGGGGCCGCTCATTTTTTTTTTTGATAAAAACACTTGTAGGTGAAGTGAAGTGAGAATAAGATATTAGGGGGTCTAATCATAGTATGATGAAAATTTATTTTTAGTGGCTTGATAATGAATTTTTTTTACTTCTTCCTTAAATGAATGAGGAAATTTTAAAATTTTATACTTTTGGTATGGCCCCTACTTTTCTTATTTAGTGATAAAAGGCTTTACTTCACTCCACCTTACTAGTGAAGTGGCCAAGCAACCCTGGGCTACCTTCATACTTCGTGGGCTTGACCAGGCCGGGGGTAACTAAAAAAAAAAGGAAGGGCCGGGATTTTTAAACGAATGAGGGGCAAATGGTATGAGTTGAAGGGTGTAGGATGTTAGATATTAATATATTGGTAGGCTATCTCCAAAAACCACTTTTATGGACCATTTATACCTGTGTTGATTTAAATGAATCATATTCATCAAATCAGTTCCACTATGATACTACATTTTGGCTAATAATATCACACACCACAAGCATAACTTATAAGGGGAAGATTTTCGCCTATGAACAAACTGCATATTGTGTACATGAAGTTTAGCTCGTGAAGGGCAACTTGAATACATTTCTTTTATTGGGGGTGGGATGGATAGGAAGGTTACTTGGTGGATAAGGCTGACGCAAAAATCAATTTCATCATATTAGAGTATCCCATCCTTGATTTAAAAGCCTGAAGTTCTAACGGCCTTTAACCATGACTTTCTGGATATTCAATTCAACAGTGAGCAAAGGTTTGATGAACATATTAAATTCTATATGATTGTAGATCATGGGAGATAAGAGTGTGAAAAGAGTTGCACGCCCAAGTGGGTCACCCAAGGAGTTTTTTTTTTTGTTCTGGCCGTGGTTGGACTTTGGGCGGAGCAGTGAAATAGAGAGATAAGAGGAGAGGAGGAAAGACTATATCGTGGAGTTCCTGTGAACATGAGCTGAAAAGCAAAACCGTCTAAGGCCCAGCTGTGAGCTCTTTCCAGCCCTTTTTTTTTTTTTTTTTTAAGATTCTTTCAATTTTGGGTAGAAGAGCTCATTCAGTTGTTGAACCTAACTTAGACCCAACTAGCCAAACACTGTCAACCCAACCTCCAAGAACAGTATGTGGACTTGGATGTGCCATCCGCATAGATGGTAGGGTGATTTCGATTTGATGTATGATGTGGAATCACACCGAAGATTTCAGGATCAGGACTCATTTTCATCCCATGATTTTACGTTAGGCCCAAGTTTACACTCACTAAGCCTTCACTCATGATTGGATTGCATCTCAAGAAAATTTACGATTAAGATTGAATGAAGGGTTAGGATAATCTAATAGGGCCGATTTTGTTGAACCTCCCTTGCTCATGACTCATGAGGGGAGACCTTTTAATCTACTATTCTCCCCCTGGTAAGCTTGCATTTTAAGTAGACCCCAAGAACTAGATTGCATATAAACTATATGCAGTCTACTTGTAGCAAAACATTTCCCAAATTATAATGAGAGGGAGGGAGAGAGCACGCATCAAGTTTGGCTTATCCACTATGGGATTGGCCCAAAACCACCAGTCCCACTGACAATCTTAACTCCATTATTAGTTGCCACATTATCTAAAACTAATTGGAAACTCAAGGTTAACTTATATAATATTATCATGCAGTCCTCCAACATGACACGAAGCCCCCACTGCCGACACCACAATCATCTCCTTACCTTGTTGACGCTGGCTTGCACATACAAATTCACACTCCCTTCTTCCAAAGCCTTCAAACAGCTAACTAGCATGTTTCATTTATATTTATAAACATCAATTAAAGTCATCTGCATGTCTCTTCTTTCCCCTCTTCATGTCACGCAATCACAAGAAAAGATGGAAAAGTTCCATTTACTCCACTATCTCTCTTTCTCCTTCTACTCTTTATAATTGAGAAGAAAGACAAAAGGACACATTGTCTAGTATCCACTCATTCTTACCTTCCTTGTTGGTTTCTCCTTCATTTCCTTTCTCTCAAAAATCATTTCCTTTGAAATGCATGTATGAAGTGAAGTATGGAGTCTTAAAGTGATATGATGTGGCTTTGTAGAATTCGTGATAAGTAGGTATGTGTAGCTTTTGTCTTCTCACACCCACTTGACTGGGGGCCCTGAGAAGAGTCAACCATTTTGGTATCAACTTTCTTTCTTTTCTGCTCGTGTGTGTGTGTGTGTGAGTGAGACTTGAGATTGTTGTGCACTGATGAGTGGTCACTGAAGCCCCACACTTACTATCTGTGGTGGGCTTTTATTGAGTGGGTATGATCTTAATCTTTCCAAAATGCTACTGTAGTCAGGTCCTGTATTGATAATATTGTAATGACAATTAAATAAATCATATGTCATGTAAGTGGAGCCTTTTTAGTTGCATTATATATAAATATAGGATTTCATAGATTAACAAAATAGAGAAAGGCTGAGGTCCCTTAACCACGTTGACCCTCTATGATCAATCCGACCCCCTTATACTCACTGCCCTTTTGTGATTGGTATAGGCCTAAATTTGACACTTGTCCAACTTATTTACTGTTGGATTGAAATTCGAAAAAATTGATGCATTCTAAGATCATTAAATTTGAAAGCCATAGATTAAGGGAAAGGGATGATCTGACAAAGTTTGAAATTTTCTACTGGTGTAGGTCTATCTGCAATATGGAACCCCCACCTTCCCATGATTGATGCGACCCTAGGGGTCTCTACGAGAGAGTCCATGAAAGGCATCTGCACCAGAGCACCACACCACCCATGTTTAATGACAGTCTCATCAAAAGATTTTGGCCATTCAAATGTTGAAAGGTTCATTGCTTTCATGTTAGTTCACCTGCTACCTAGATGATTTTTCCTTCAAATTTGTAAAATAGAAGGGATGATTGCATGTTGCTTGCCACAAGAATGGATGGGATGGGAACCAACTCTTGGTCAACTAACTGCAATTCTTCTTTAAAAAGAAAAAAAAAAGATTTTTTCCTATATGGCCCCCATTAGCTGTTGATTTTCACGCATGAGACCAAAGTTGAGATATATATTTCTTTAGACGTTTATTGTGACGATCAATTTTTGTGATATCGCAAAACCTTATTGTAAGATCGAATAACTTTATTGGATTATTGGAAACAGGCATTGAAATACAAAGAAAAAGGTATGGTCTTATTTGATATCACATAATTCAATACAATTTTTGTGATATTGTAATAAAGTTTTGCAATATTGCAAAAATAAAACAGTATGGAGAAAATACTTCTTCTTGGGTCACCTGGTGCAATAATTAATGGCTAATGTAGCTATACAAGAAGAAGAAAAAAAAAAAACTAAATGCAGTTACACGCGGAAAATTAAAGGATTACGTGGTTAAGGGATTGGCAAAATACTAGTTCTATCAAAATTATCCTAATATGTTGTTTTAAGGCCTCAATATTTAATGATATTTTAACCGTCTTTTGTCGTAATTTAATTAGAAAGTGTGCTTAATGTGTCCTTTTGGTACCCAGCCAAGGGGCCTTGGAGCCTAAGACCCAAGAACGAGACTGCACAAATACAGGAAGACAATCCACTTAAGTAGGAAAGGAGCTCACACATGGGGGAAGAAAGCCCACACAAGTGGAAAGGGTGTCCACACACATAGGAACATATGGCTCGCCTAAGATTCGAACCTTGGGCAGCCAAGTGAGAACTACCACTTTTTACCACTTGAATAAGTGTGTTTAATATTAAAAGCATGTGAAGACAAATACCTGCAGCCCCATGATAAAGAATAGAAGTGACCCCCAGATTCTTTTAAGGAGCTAATTAAGACGACCAAGTTCACTTGAGTGACCGTCCATACCATTTAACTAGGCTTGTAACTTGGATGTGTTGAATTAGATCAGGTATTAGCTCAACTCAAGCACTAACCAACTTGTACATGGGTAATATTCCCAGACCTATTCGACCTGAATGAAATTGAAACAGACCCAATTCAAACCCTACATGAGTTGTATAAGATAGTATCTACACAAATATATTATTATTTGTATGTACTATGTTCATATACATGCCTATAAGTGAGCATGGCACTTGGTAGACGAGTCAAATTAATTTGAGTACTGAAGTGTAAATTAAATTGGACCCATCACAAATGTTATGTGGGTTTTAAATCTAGGTCCAAGCTTGACCTGGATCTAAATATGTCCAAATTCATTCGATTGTGAACATGTTTTTTTATCATGCAGATTTGGGTTTAGCCTGACCAAAGTTGTTTTGAACATGTTTTCTAATTGCGCCATGTCATGTCATCACCCAAATTCAAATCTATTCACTTACCAGTGGGGCTTTTCCCATATCAACCAACTTTAAATTAAGCCCCTTTTCTGACATTTTTAATTTATACTTGGGCCGCACCTTTAACTAATCTGAGCCAAACATACTCAGCTACCCTAATTTTCAATTAACACTAAGCCCTATTTTACACTAATCTGATCACTAACCGTCAACGGATTCAATCACAAAAATAATTAACCTTAAAAAACCATTACACATTGAAGAATAAATATTGAGATGTTAGACTTATCTGATTAGAGTGATATTTGGCCTACTCCCATTATACTATATTAAGCTAAGAGGTTTTTAATCTAATTTTGACATTTTTTTCTAATTTTGACTGTTAGTTTTTCCCTTCCCCCTTATCTCTTGTAATTGCCCACTTCTTATCCATGCAACACTAATTATCTCATATAACTATCCATTTCTCACTAACTACCCATTTCTCACTACCCATGTAACTACTCATGTCTCTTGTAACTTCTCCATTTTTTCTTTTTAGTTTCCGCAAAAAATTCTTTTCTATTCACATCTCTTATTCCCATTTTTACATATTTTTATTTTTTCCACTTCATTTCTTCTGTTTTCTTTCTATTTTACATCTTTTAATTGCGAAAATAGGTACGTATAATCATAGATATTCTTTATTTATTTTCTTTCAATAAATTTATTATTGTGCAATTATATTTGGTTTGAATTGTATGGATAAACTCGTGCTCAGCACGGGTTCTTGTGCTAGTCCTATGTTCAAACTCACAATCATGAATAAGATGAGTCTCAAGTGGGCCCAAATGAGAGGAGACATGTCTTAAGAAGTGCACCTTGGCTGGCTGGAAAACGCCCTTCACCAGTGAAATTGTCATAGGGGCAGGATTGGGCCTGGCCTCAGTCAACAAACCACGGGTTATTTATCTTGTTTCATAATTCATAATTTGTTACCCATTCCATCTTTCAGAGTGGGGTAAGTAAATCTAGTTGGCTCAATCAATTGGTGGAACTATCATCGTATTTGGGTGGTTTGGACATTTCACATCCGTGGTGGTTAGGGTGTACATGGGCTGGGCCTTTAGTAATGTAGTGGCCGGTCCAGGCAGGTACCATTTACTGCCACATCTAACTTGAGCGGATTAATGCCACATCAGTGTTAGTCATGTTTTCAATCGCGTGTTCAATTTTACGATGGGACCCACTCCCATTGAACTGAAGTTTGATGATATTTCATAGAAGATGATGATATTCATCTTGGACGGTCTGAATTATCATTATGTGTGCGACACGGTGGAGCTTTGAAGACTTGGTCAGCCAGTAATGAGTTTGAATCCTCCATTCAAAGATCCTCGAGCAAATGTCAGAAACATGTATGATCGAGCACGTGAGAGGAACATGACTAGGCACTGATGTGGCATCGCTGCTGACATGGCATTAATCACAAATTCCATAATGTGATTAATCGTAGGATGAGACCCTCTCCTTTACAACTAGTGGCGGACCCAAGATTTTTGTTTGGATGGGGCAAAATTTTTGCTCAACTTTGCTAACTTTTTTTTCACATTAAAAATACCAAAAAGAGAATGTATTGCATTTAAATAGACACAAAACTTTTTTCCATGCTCATATCTCTTGCCTAATTGAAGGGCCCTCCCACTGCCTCTCCTAAATTCAGGTGATCATCTATTCATCATCATCAAAACAACTAAGATAACATTTTCTTTAATCCTATGTGCTTGGATGCCTTGAAACAGTGATTTGGGAGAGCACCCAATTACCTAATTTGTGTTTCCAAAGGTGTTCTATTTCGATCTAAAAAATTTGGTTGCCAGCACTTACCTAGCTCTAAAAATAATTCTCTATAGTTGGTCATGGGCTCATGACAAAGAAGAAGAATTCCCACTTAAATGTAACTCAATTTATCAAGCATATGAATCCTAAGGCCTGATTTATTTTTGAGTTGAAGATTAAAGTGTGCCCAATCGTTATTTGGTCATCTTTGGACTTGTAGATATGTTAGATTAAGTGATTTTGGGCTTAGGGTTTGGATTAGGATTATACTAAATCCGAGGGGTGAAGGGGTGGGGGAGAGATTTTTTTATTTATGGCTATTTGGTGAGAGACTAACCATGAGAGTACCGGCAACGAGAAGCTCGATCAGCATAAAGAGGATCTCGAACTCTCAATAAAAAGAAGATGTCGAAAGAGAAAGGCACAAGATCTGGTACTTTCAGCCACTAAGGTTCTATAACATGGGGCGATCACAACGTTTAGACGTGAGGTGAGATATGCGTGGGATATGTAAGACTCACTTAAAATATTGGCAAATTCAAACCTTGCCTTGGACGCACATACATGGCAGGCTTGTTAATGATGATGTGACGGATCATGATTGGTCGACCACTTCGGATTAAAACTTCACACTTCACAGATCCGGACTCTTCAAAGGAGGTTCCTGCATGAAGCCAAGGCCGCCGCCGCCTTAAATTATTACTAAGGAATGGACCAGGACGCAAGCAATGACATCAACTCAGAATGTTAGAAGGCCCTAGAAACTGCAAAATAATTGAAAGCCGTTCATGCTGTGAATCTAGTCACTGATGGATAATGGTGCCCTGCGAGCAGATGTTGAAAGAAAAAAACAAAAACACTCCATTCATAGTATGATTCTTGTCAAAAATAGTATCCGAGGAGCAGACTGCATATTAGCAATACACAGTTCCGCTCATGGGACTCATTTAGATACATGTTTATCAATTGGAGGAGGGCAGTCGGAAAGATTTCCTTATGGATGAGGGAAAGCCAAAAAATCAGTCCCATCGGAGTATCCTATCCCTTGATCTAACAACTTTAAAGTTCAATGACATCTTAACAATATATTTTCTTGAGATTTAATCCAACAGCGGGTGAAGGTCTCACGAGTGTAAAATTAGGCCTGATGCCATATCATGATACGGCAAATCCATCAAATGGGCTGCACTAATCAAAGGTGCGCCCAAGTGTGCCCCTACAAGCAGGACTTCAGATGCAGAGATATCTGTTGCAGTCATTAATTTGCTATAGTTTTTAGCTTATTCACCATCGACCATTCATTTGCCAATTGGCCAGTCATCATTCAAACTCAACCCAAATAAAATATCATGTCCATCCAAGGTAGCCCACCCGAGCCTTCCACCCCTCAGACTATAAATTTCATCCACCCCTTCCTAATCACTCTCACAGACCACACAAAATCTAAAGACAATCAAATCCATTCCTTACCCAATTTCAACCTTTGTATTCCTATTTGTGGATTCCTGATGGCTGATGAGGTAGTTGTGCTGGGTACAAATGCTAGCCCTTTTTCCAACAGAGCAAGAATAGCCCTGTTAGAAAAGGGGGTAGAACATGAATTCATAGATGAAGATCTGGACAATAAGAGCCCTCTCCTGTTGAAATCAAACCCCATTCACAAGAAAATCCCTGTTTTGATCCACAATGGAAGGTCCATCTGTGAATCTCTCACCATTGTCCAATACATTGATGAGACGTGGAACAAATCATCGCCCTTGCTGCCTGTGGACCCATTTGAACGGGCTAATGCAAGGTTCTGGGCCGAGTACATTGACAACAAGAAGGTGAGTCACTCTTTTCTGAGGCCCATTTCCCTTTCGTTATAATTTTAGGAGAAGTCAAGGGCTTTTTGACCTTTGGGTCGTGTCTAAGAGTCTGAATCCCCTGTTTTATAGAAATAAGGATATACCGTTTCATTCAATCTACATTCACCACCTACACAAAGTCTCTTCCTTGATTTTTTTTTTCGTTCTAAGGAAGCAATTGAGAAGGTGCATTAGCTGGCATAAAAGTTTGTATAGGTGGCGAATGTGGATTGCGTTATTTTCACTTCATAACGTTGGTCTAGTTATATGTGGGGAAATATATATTAAAAAAAAAGCTATAAAAAGAAGGGGATCATTTCTAGAGGGTATAGTTCACTCGTACGGACAAAACCCCAAAATCTTTTATCATTTCACTCTAACGGCTTATAAATTATATCATGTATATGACTTTTTTTTTCCTTGAACAAGAGAAAGTTTAGTACAATTTTCAAAAATTTCCAAAATACCCTTAACCCAAAATTGGCTAACCTAATAGACCAATCCGATCAACCTGAAATACAAGATGTAAATATGATAATGTTTTGAGATTGATTTTCATTCTTATACACAGTTGTATGATTGTGGGTCGAGGATATGGAAGAAGAAAGGAGAAGCCCGAGAGGAGGCCAAGAAAGAGTTCATAGGCTGTTTGAAGGCGTTGGAAGGGGCACTGGGCGAGAAACAGTACTTTGGAGGTGAGAACTTTGGGTATGTAGATGTGGCTCTTATCACTTTTGCATGCTGGTTTTATTCCTTTGAGAAATATGGGAACTTCAGTGTAGAGGAGGAGTGCCCAAAGCTGATGGCATGGGTGAGAAGATGCAGGGAGAGGGAGAGTGTGGCAAAAGTCCTTCCGGACTCAAACTGGGTCTATGAGTTTATAGACGTTGTTTTGAAAAAGAGGTATGGGGTCGAGTAGTTGAAGAATTCACTTCCAAGGAGCAAATCAAAATAATCAGAGTCTGCTTAGTGTTACTGCTCACAAGGGACATCAGATATGGATATGTATTGTGTTTGGTTAAAAATAATCAGAGTATGCTTATTAGTGTCACTGCATACAAGGGACATAACATTAGATATATGTATTGCGTTTATTATGCTGTGTTTGGATTGTAATAGATATGTTGTGCTTGTGTGTTGGGTGATTCTTAAAATCTATAAATACGATTGGTGAGACAGATTTTATTGAAGACCTGACCTTGGACTAGGCCTTGAAATGAGGGCTTGATTTATACCAAATTAAGCCCACTTACATTTATAAATATATATTAATTTTAATATCTTAATATTTTGTATGATGTTATAATTAAAGGTCTTGATACTGGGCAGGAAGGCCCTCACAATGTCAAAAACCCATGACCCAAATCCTGATCTAAATTGTATAGCATCTATGTGGTGGGCCTGAATTCTACACAATTTAATACTGGGTCCAAAAATTTGATCCCCAGGTTTTGGGTGGAGTCATCTAATTATAGGATCCATAGACGACTCAAAATTATATTATTGTGTATTCGTAAATGTTATTTGTAACAATGGGTTATTAAGCCAAAGAAAAATCTAGGCTAAGGCTAGGGACGGTATCCAAGGGGTTTTTTTAGTACCCCAGCCGGACAGGGTCCCATGAGAGAGCCCACAGACAGAGAAGAGGTTGCCCACACACGTGGGAAGAGGGAGCATACTCAAAGATAACCCTAGTTAGCTGGGTGAGAGACGGGGAGCAATCCCTTGTTCTCCATGGTATGGTATGGTGGAGCAATGTCTGAATCAATTCAACGCTTTGATATGGTCCATTTCACACACACACAAAAAAAAGGAGGAATCTTTTGTACTATTTTTATAAAAGGTGGGTGTTTTTTTTTTTTTTTTTATCATTTAGTGGATAAAGAAGGGTTTTTTTTTTTTTTTTTACATTTTTTTTAAAGAATGAGAGAATTTTAAAGATGTGTAATTTTGATGTGACCTTATTTGAAAATGAAAACTTTAAATTACTTTTACTTTAATAATAAATTGACAAACAAACCCAAAGGTCTTTGACCAATAGAACTAATTTTTCCGATTGCGCCCACTAAACCCACATAAATGCACGCCCAAAGGGCAGTTTCGGGCACAATAGGTGGAGAGCAGGCCCACACCACCACACTGACTCTCAGGTTGGCAGCACCCAGCAATATTATTTATCTCGGTCTAAGATAAGCCTGACAAAGGCATTAGAGTATGTCTATATGGACAAACTCATGGACAAAATTTGGGACAAACTGTCCACGTGACGCAACGTGATTGGGACAATGCATTTCAACTTTTGAGAGAGCCCAATCATGTTGCGCCACGTGGACAGTTTGTCCCAAATTCTGTCCATAGAATTTGTCCAAATAGACTTTTTGAAGGCATTAGCCCCAAAGAGGATGCACTTTGAGTTCAAACTGACTATAACAGCCCCAGATCGACCCACTTAAGATATCACTTATGTCAGACCACCCTCATTCCTTCCATCAAGAAGCCACTGCACATACAACAAAGAGTTAAAAGTAGGGGTGCACGGCGGGCGGCTTGGCGGTTATTGGGCGGTTTAGGCGGTTTTGTTTTATGGCGGTTTGTAAAAAGTAGAAACTGTAACTGCCCAAAGTATAGGCGGTTTGAGCGGTTTTTTTAGCGGACGACTTGGGCGGCATGTTGGGCGGTTTGGTATTTGTACCTATCTCTCTCTTTTTTATTTTTTTATTTTTTTTTATTTTTAATAGAATGTAACTAAAGTTTTAAAGTACTTAACATAAAGAACAAAAATTAAACATGATTTTTAATAAAAGTCAATAATCAGTAATAAACAAAATTTTCAACTAAGTATATTAATGTAAAATTAAAGTCCAAAGGCATCACCAAAATTAAAAAATACAATCACTTATATAATCTAACGTCCAAAAGTCAAAAATCTAATTGTGAATATGAAGCGTTTTTTTAGCAACCATATATTTTTTGAAAGATACGTGAAGTCTTTGAAGAATAGATGAAGAGTTTTTTTTTTTTTTTTTTTAAATAATGAGTGGGCGGGGCGGTTTGAAACCGCTTACTCAAATGTGAAACCGTAACCGCCCGCTCATTAGTACGGATTGAAACCGCCCCGCCAGCCTAAAGGCGGTTTTGATGTATATCCACTTGTAGCGGGGCGGGCGGGTTGGCGGGTTACGGTTATTTTTGTGCAGCCCTAGTTAAAAGTCAAGACTCTAGGATTTGATCAATTACAAGGGAAGATTGAGTAACCTAAAAGATGATATTGTCCCCTTCCAATGGGCTTAACATTTGGATTAAAAAGGTCAACCCAAATCCCCTTCTCATCTACACTTGGTGAGTTGCTGTGGCTGTTGAACTGTGGATCCATAAATCTGCCACTTTTTTTTGTTCTTTTAAATGAGGTTCCTACACCAAGGCAAGGCTGCCACCGCTGTTACTCATAACTTGTAGATTGTTCCTATGGACTTGACCCAGGACGCATGCAATGACATCAAGCCATTAATCATAGAATGCCCCAGAAACGGTGATATGAAAAAAAACAAGATCTGAGGTGGGCCACCCTAGGCTACTATAAATTTCCTTCCTCTCCACCCCATCATAATCTCTCACAGACCATAGAAGAAAATCCAAAGACTTATGATGGCTGAGGAAGTTGTTGTTCTGGGTATGTGGGCCAGCCCTTCTGTCATGAGGGTGACAACCTCCCTGTTAGAAAAGGGTGTTGAATATGAATACAAGGAAGAAGATCTGGTAAACAAGAGCGTTTAGAAAAGGGTGTTGAATATGTATACATGGAAGAAGATCTGGTAAACAAGAGAGCACACTCTTGTTGAAATCCAACCCAGTTCACAAGAAAGTCCCTGTTTTGATCCACAATGGAAGGCCCACTGCGAATCTCTCATCATCGTCCGATACATTGAAGAGACGTGGACCAAAAGGTCACCCTTGCTGCCTGGAGACCCATATGAACGGGCAAATGCCAGGTTCTGGGCTGATTACATAGACTAGAAGGTCAGTTTGTGTTTTCTGAAAGCCCATTTCCCTTTCTGTTATATTTTAGGAAAAAATCAAGGCCTTTTGAACCCTCATGTAGTCTATATAAATAAGAATTAATTCTCCCTCATGATAAGCACAACTCTTCTCCCTCATGATAAGCACAACTCTATCTTATGGGAATAGACACAAAAATGTCGTTAATAGTGTGATATTGTAGTTTTTTGTTTTTGTGATATGTCACAAAACTGAACCGGCTTCTTTTTATGTGATATCATGTACTTAATTTTCATGCGTCATTTGTGTAATATAGCATAAAAGATTATGATATCACATATATTATGGGTATTTTAGTCAATTTTCAATTTATAGTGTTGGTTTAGGTACCTATGTGAAAAGTTAAAAAAATAAGAAAAGGGGTTATTTCTGACCATACATCTCACAGTATGGAAAAATCAAATTAGAAATTTACAAGATTTCACACTCTAAATCTACAGTTTATCTATTCCACTCTAAATTTACAGGTTATCTTTTCACTCTAAATCTACAGTTTGTAAGTCATATCATGTATATAACCTTTTTTTTTTAATAAACATGAGGAAGCTCTTGGACAATTTTCATAAATTAACTCTCAAAATACCCTTGGACCTAGAATTGGCTAACCTAATGGACCAATCTAATTAACCTGAAACAGAGGAGGTAAGTGTAGATCTATCAATGTTTCTAGCTTTCGTTCTTGTACACAGATCTATGATTGTGGGTCAAGGATATGAAAGAACAAAGAGAAGCTAGAGAGGAGGCCAAGAAAGAGTATATAGACTGTTTGAAGGTGTTGGAAGGGGCACTGGGCCAGAAATAGTACTTTGGAGGTGAGAGCTTTGGGTATGTAGATGTGGCTTTTATCCCTTTTGCATGCTGGTTTTACTCCTATGAGAAACATGGGAACTTCAGTGTAGAGTGCCCAAAGCTGATGGCATGGGTGAGAAGATGCATGAAGGGGGGGAGTGTGGCTAAAGTTCTTCCGGACTCTGACAAGGTCTATGAGTATATAGGCGTTCTGAAGAAGAGGTTTGGCATTGAGTAGTTGAAAGAATTCACGTCCAAGGAATATTGTATAAAAATAATCAGAGTCTACTTAACAAAAACTAATCAGAGTCTCTGCTTAGTGTTGCTGTGTGTGTGTATGTATGGAGGGACATAAGACATCGACATGTGAAGTATTTCCTTTTAAGGCCCTCCAAGGCCTTTTTGAAGTCTGGATTTGTAGAAATAGACGCTGAGAAGAGGGTAATATATAGAAGTTCTGAATCTAAATTATACGAGGACAGCGAAATGGATGTTCTGTTTTTTGCACTCATCTCAAGTTGCTAACGAATACATCCAAAATGTTTAGGAGTTAAAACGTTCGACAAACTACCTACTTAACAATCCATATAAATAACTAGGAGAGATTAAGGTGAAATTCAAATCAGTCAACAGGGACCTACTGCTATCACAATGTTCGTTCAAAATTGCTCCGTATTAAATAGGGGGCCGTTACCTTAATTAATCACTTGTAAGAATAAAAGATGTGATTGGCTTCTCACTATTGCTGAGAACGGCTCCTTATTCCAGTGGTAATTAAGAAGCCGTAGTTCTCAGTGGGAGGTCCAGGCTTCGAACCTGTCCTTTTCCCGTATAATGTGAGTTGTAATCACCTCGCATGTGTGAATCTATCACCTTGCATGTGTGAGTCTCAAAAAGTCCAAGCCCTTAACTGGGATACCAAAAAAAAAAAAAACACTTTCCACTTCCACCCAAATTCAGGCTGGGCTATGGTTGGTCCAATGGTGGCCTGGCCAATGAAAACCCTATGTAGTGGGGCCATGAAAGAAATGCCAAACCTAATAAATGGGACTCCTGTCGGACCTCTTCCTGGATCTGATTAGGGTTCTGTGTATCTGGACCAAAAAACGTCTACTATCTAAGATCCATACCGGACTCATTAAGTACATCATTGTGCATTATACAAGTAAGCTAACCTAATATTTATACTTTATTATTACGTATAATACACCTGCAGCCATTGGGCATAAAATAACAATCCGTCATAAGGATGTTGGGCCAACAAAATGGAATCATGCTCGCATTGAATTGGGAAATTTATTGTTAGAAAGGAGAATGTATCCTAGGGTTGGACAATGGCCCGATCGAACCAAGCCAAGGCTTTGATAAGGCCCAGCACACATTAGTGCAATAGTACTTACTATTAGTCTAAGTGAGAGATAACCCAGACAAGGAGGTGGGCCTCAAGACGTTGGGCTTAAATTCAGACTTTGACAGCCCCATACTTTTAGCTCGTTTTTCAAAAAGTAACGAGAATTTGAAAATTTTAAAAAAATATCAAAAGATTTCCACAATTCTTTCAATCAAGTCCTCTCTATGTAATAATCGAGTTGAAATGGGGAACCTAAATCCCGATCTCACCCATTTTGCCTCCTATTGCAATGAAATAGAAAAATACTGTTTCGACCTATCCGCCACGTATACGCAATGCCATCTTTACATATTTTATTCCAAGAAAACGATTGAGAGCCTGTAATTAACTGGCGTGGAACATTTATCCCCTCCTCCCTCTTGAAATTTTAAGAAGAGTTTTCCTAAATATGATACGTACAACTTTAATTTATTTACAAAACCGTCCTTAATAGTGTGATATTGCATTTTAATTTTTGTGATACTGCAGAACTTATTTTCGTTCTTGTACATAGATCTATGATTGTGGGTCAAGGATATGGAGGAGGAAAGGAGAAGCTCGAGAGGAGGCCAAGAAAGAGTTTATAGACTGTTTGAAGGTGTTGGAAGGGCCACTGGGCCAGAAACAGTACTTTGGAGGTGAGAGCTTTGGGTATGTAGATGTGACTCTTATCACTTCTGCATGCTGGTTTTATGCCTATGAGAAACATGGGAACTTCAGTGTGGAGGAGGAGTGCCCAAAGCTGATGGCATGGGTGAGAAGATGCATGAAGAGGGAGAGCGTGGCTAAAGTCCTTCCGGACTCTCACAAGGTCTATGAGTATACAGGCGTTATGAAGAAGAGGTTTGGCATTGAGTAGTAGAAAGAATTCACGTCCAAGGAATGATTAAAAATAATCAGAGTCTACTTAACAAAGACTAAAATCAAAGTCTGCTTAGTGTTACTGTATAGGAGGGACATCAAATAAGGATATGTAGTTTGTTATGTTGTGTTTGGTGATGATTATGAAAATCTAAATGCTTTTGGTGATCAATTATGTTGTTGAAGTCCCTTACAACATTTACTTTGGTGAGGTCCCTTACAACATTTACTTTGGACTTTTTAGGCTCCAGAGTGCCTTTCCAATTTCTGTGAGTTCAAGAGGATCAGGACCCTTTTCCATTCCAGATCGTCTGAGGCTTTGGTTTGGAGCAGCTCAAAATGAATGCCTTCATTGTGTTTGGGGTATCCTGAATTTCATTGCAATATGATTTATTTTGCATCATAGGATTGGTCATTTTATTAGTAATATGGTTAACACAGTATTATATATTGTTAAACATATACATAATTATGTATATGTTATGGGGACCAACTTTTAGTGAAGTAAATTTAGTTGTTAGGATTTTTAATTCTTAGTAGGTGCGCCTCATTATAGAGTTCCATTCCCAACTCAGGAATTTGCCAAGTCCGAGCCTAGGAGGATCCATACTGCAATATTTTTACTCTCTATTAGGGGTGAAAGTGGGTCGGGCCGTCCGCGGGCCCCCACTGACGGCCCGTTATAGGCTCGGCCCGAGCTCGGCTCAAAAGACAAAAGAGCCGAGCTAGGGCCTAGTAGGAGGCCCGTTTGCTTAAAAGGGCCGAGCTCGGGCTTGATGAAGCCCGGCTCGTAAGCCCTAGGGCCTACATATATTAATACATATATTATATATATGTACATTATACAGTATATAATACATATATAATATAACATAATCCATAAATCCTAAACCTTAGTTTTAATCCAATATAAATAATCCATAAACCCTAAGCACTAAACCCTAAGCACTAAATAATCCATAAATCCTAAACCTAAGCACTAAACCTTAAACCCTAATTTTAATCCAATATAAATAATCCCTAAACCCTAAGAACTAAATAATACATGAACCCTAAACCCTAAATCTAAGCACTAAATAATCCATAAACCCTAAACCCTAAATCTTTATTTTATGATACTAGCCGGATACTTTATTTTATTCTATGATGCTATTGGAGTTTAATTTGATTTGTACTATTGTTGGAGTTTGATAATACTTATCTACATTAACATTGAACTATTATGAAGTGTTGGAACTTGGCTCCCTTTGCTTTTATGGAGTCTTTCTTATTTTAGTTAATTTTATTGCTGCAATCCAAATTATGGGAATGGGAAAATGGGATGAATGCATGCATTTGACCATTTTTTGTTATGGTTTGCATATGCAGATTTCTTTAAATTTCGACAGGATTTTTTTTTTTTTTGAAAATATTTTCTTTCAGTTAGTGCTATATCATTATAAAACGAGCTGGGCTCACGAGCCGAGCCTAGGGCCTCAATCGAGTTGGGCTCGAAGGGCCGGCCCTAGGGCCTCATAACTTAACAAGAGCAGAGCCCGAGCCTGGGTTTTTGAGGCCTTATCGAGCTCGGGCCGGGCTAGGGCCTACTGAAAAATACTAGGGCCGAGCCTAGGGCCTCTCAAAGCCCGGCTCAGCCCGGCCCACTTTCATCCCTACTCTCTATGTATGATACACCTACAGCCATTGGGCATAAAATAACCTATGCGAGTTTAGGCTCGCGGTAAGTAACAATCCGTCATATTGAATTGGGAAAATTATCTATATCTTTATATATATATATATATATATATATATATATATATATATATATATATATATGGGAAGTGTTCCTATGAGAGACACTCTCACCAAAGAGAGAAAGATGTCGTAATTTTTTCACTACACACCTGCCCAATAAAATGCAAGATGATGTGGGGCCCACTCTTATATAATATATATTTACTGCTATACCCTCGTAAAAGGGCAGAGGTGACCTACTTAAAAATTTTATATTCACCACTGTGGGGTCCACCTAGAGGCAATCAAGCAACTTGGCTTGCAAGTGGCACACGCTTTATTTTTTATTTTTTAAATTTTTGCATGCGTCCTTTAAGCCCACACCATTCAATTCATTCATGTCTGTGATATGCCTTTTTACAGTTTGACTAATTGCAGAGATGTCTCTTATCTATTTATCCTCCTCAATTTTATATTCATAATCACTTTTACATTTGATCCAAGTTCTGCAGCACATGCAAGGTTTTGATGCCAATGCATGGTCTGGGACTTCAAATAAATAAATAAATATATATATATATATATATATATTATAAGTCCATTCTTACCCTCTTTCTATTTTTTTTTATTAATTTATATTTACACCAAATTCATGACACAATTCTTCTCTTTTATCTCGACTTGAGGCATGAAGCAACTTGACATAAATGTGAATAGCAAAGATAAGAATGTTAAATGGATTTATGATAAAATTAGAAATGAGCACATTCGATCAAGAACATCTAAAGGTAGTATCAATATGTGATAAATGAAGTGCAATTGAACATTCTCCAACGTGAACCAAAGGATAATGTTTGGGAAGAAAATAAAACTTATCTATGCAAGTTGATGCCCCCTCAAAAATGGGTAAGCCAAAGAGGACACAAATGAAGGTAGTAAGAATAGATCCAATGAAGTGCTATCTATTCAAGAATTTAGCCCTCATGCGGCTGAACCCATTAATATAAATTGGGGCAAGATTTTGATGATGATGATCTTTAAACCAAGAAATATAAAAAATGCAATTAAAGATGAAAACCCATTTTGTTTTCCTAGAAAAAACCCGAGCTAATGCACTCTCACAAGCTAACAGGACGTTTGGTGTCCGTAACCTGCCGAGCTAAACTAGGGAAACCCACTATTATCTTATATGTTGTGTGCATCTTTTTTGAGAAATAAAGCCAAAATAATGGAGAAACTCAATATGAAGCCAGCCGCAAAAAGGTTTTTGCTCTGGTACATTTGAGGTTTATATATTAAAGCAATAGGGGAGGGGTGTTCGAGGGGTGCCATGTCAGCAGGTAGAGAGTTCTCCTTTTAAAGAATTACTTCTAAAAAACTATACACAGCTTTGGCTTTGATGTGGGCCACTACACCTCTCAAATCTGGTCCCTAAATCTCGAGTTAACTTAAGATTATGTTTCCATAGCTACATTTCTAAAATCCTTCTAACTTCTTCTCAAATCTCTTTTTTCCTAACTTTCTTATTTTATCTTCCTATCTTAATCCTCTCCTAGATCAGAGGTGATAAGATAAGCCCATCAATATACGAGTTCCTTAATCCTCTCAAACTACCACTTGTAAAATACTGCTACATGGTCCGCTCAACCTCTTCCTCAACCTCTCCATCTGCAAAATCCAACAAGCTTTACGGTGGATAGTCCTCATAAACCCATCATCAAAACCAAGTAAGACAACCTATTTAATAAAAAAAATTCCAAATGTCATCGGTAATCATTAATTTTTTTTTTTTTTTTTCACGAATAAGAAGACTGAAATAACTTTTTCTTCTTTTGAAAGAATTTTTCATTTGCCATTGTATTTTCTTCAGGTTCATATATTGATTTTTAGTGATTCAACCTCGTTAAATGTGGGTACTATTAGGACAAACCAGGCCACTTTTCTAAATTATATATTTATTTATTTATTTATTTATTTCATCAATAATTTTTTAATGAAAATATTAAATTTAAATATATTTTTATTTTTTTTTGGCCCGGGCTTAGCATGGACGATGGACCTAGGAAAAAAGAATCTGCTTATAATTTTCTCTCCACGCCATGGGGCCTACTCAACCAAATCCAAATCGACATATGCCGGTTCTTCCCACTCTAAATCAAACTTCAAATCACAATTAACATGACGAATGTCGGTAGTGGGCCCCACAAGAGCATGACATGCATGGAATCAAAATTGACAGCTGCCCATCTTCTCACCTCCACCGAACTTCAAATCCTATGCATCATGACACATAGATAGTGGGCTCCAAGAGAGGTGTTTGAGATTTTCATTTTCGCTTTGAGAAGCTCTGCACTGCCTTAAAAAAATAAAGAACACAGAAACAAAACTTATGAGAGTTTTCTCTCCTAAACAATATGATCTCTTCTCTTCGAAACTAAGATCAATCTACTCATCGACAACTTTCATGAGAACCACGACTAGATGATAAACTTACATATAATGGCCACAACATTCGATGACTTTCTCCTTTTTTCTGCCCGTCTTCTAGGTATGAAGAAAACCCTCTTTTTCGATTCTGTCTCCTCATACTCCACTTTTCTTAACACTAAGAAAAGCAACCAATTGAGAATGGACAATACCTAATTTTTATTTTCAATCATAAATTACATAAACACTATATAAGAGATAAGACATTAATCTAAATAAATTTGGTTAGTAAATAAAAACAAAAAAGATATGAAAAAGCGGTGCACAATATAAAATACAGGATAAAAGAATTAGTATAATAAAGGAAAAAATTTATAATGGTAACGGAAAAGGGAATAAGGTAGAACTTTTCAATCTGAAAGAAGGTAAAGCTATAAAAAAATTATACATTCAGACAAAACACTTGTAGCACTATATGATTGGCATGCTATTAAGTTGGATTTACATTAGCTTTGTAAAATAAAATGTGAAAGTGCTGATAAAACCTTAATGATAAGTAGGCATCTCAAATTTCAAACAACCAAATGCTTGAGATTCCTTTTCTTTTATGCTCCTATTTTGATAAACTCGAACTTCTGTCACCATACATCTGAGTGTGATTTCCATACCTTTCAATTCCTATTTTTTCTTGCTTCTTCTTGTAATAGTGATGTTTTAAATTTTATGCATATTCCTTACTGTTTGATTCAATTGATACTATTATCATTTCTTAATGGGTTTTTCAGGCTACGAATTATATAAAGGATTAATTAGCTAAAGATGGACCAAGTTATCTACAATCGTACATGCATGTGTAATAATAAGCTTTGTTCACTTCTATTTGTAATGCTTGTTTCCAATACAATTTTATGTTATCATTTTTGTCAAAAAGAAAAAAAATGTTGGGAGGAGATTAAAGTCGAGAATAAACTATAATAAGGGAACCCTTTCCAAAACAAGAGCAAATATCTGCTGTCACTCATTTATATTCTTATCGATATCTTGTTTAGTGGAAATACTTAAAAGTATTTCAACCTAGCAATATGGATTTGCTCATTTGTAATAAAATAAATAGCATTGTGCATGGGCTGTAATTTTCTACATATATATATATATATATATCTGGGAGGTGCTCTTATGAGAGGCACTCTCACCAAGTTTATGAGAGATGGGTGGGGGCCCTCACTTCCCTATCCACTCTCACTAACTTAAATGCAAGGACCCTCAACTTAAATGTGAGGGCCCCCACCCATCTCTCACTAGAGCACCTCCCATATATATATATATATATATATATATATATATATATATATATATATATATATATATATATATGGACGGCACGTGCAAGGCTTCACTAGTTGTTAGAAAAGAGAATGTATCCTAGGGTTGGACAATGGCCCGATCAAACCAAGCCATGGCTTTGATAAGGCCCAGCACACATTAGTACAATAGTACTTACTATCAGTCTAAGTGAGAGATAAGCCAGACAAGGAGGTGGGCCTCAAGACGTTGGGCTTAAATTCATTCTTTGACAACCCCATCTCGACCTACTTTAGAAATTACCTTTTACAACAAAGGGAAATTTTCAAAAAGGTATTAGATTTTTAGCTCGTTTTTCAATAAGTAACGAGAATTTGAACATTTTAAAAAAGTATCAAAGGTTTTCACAATTCTTTCAATGAAGTCCTCTCTATTAAAAAAAATACGAAAAATGACAAAAATACCATTATATTATTATAAAAAATTTTCTTTAAAAAATTATTTAAGAGAAACCATAAATGTAGATGAAAAAAATATGCCAATATTTAAAATCAAATAAGATATTCAAAAAAGGCCAGTTGTAATTATTAGTCCGAATTAAAAAGGCCCAACTAGCTGTCGCAATCGGCCAGACTTGATCGGGTTCGAATTGAGCTTGAGCACCATGGATACCATGTAATAGTCGGGTTGAAATGGGGAACCTAAATCCCGATCTCACCCATCTAGCCTTCTATTTTAATGAAATAGAAAATACTGTTTCAACCTATCCGCCACCTATACGAAATGCCATTTTTACATTTTTCATTTCAAGAAAGCGATTGAGAGCGTGTAATTAACTGCGCGTGGATCGTGCCGAAATAGTGACTCTTATGGCCTATGTCTTTACGAGAATTTATGACTTAAATTTGGGAGGTTGGGTTTTTTTTACATGGTTTGACATCTTATCTCCTTATATTTGAAATGCTGTATTTCTTTTATTAGAGTTTCAAATTTCAATCATCCAAAAGACCTTTTAGAATTCTTGGAATCTCACTCTATGTTGGAATTTCAAATCCTCCATCAAAAAGAGAGATTTGGAATTCCATCTAAGGGGACTACTTTTGGAGAATTTCTAGTTCTCCTTTACATAAATTCTTAGAATTCTTATAGTGGTAAAGCCCGTGGACCTACATATCTACCAAGTTTCTCATTTAAAGGAGCAAGCAATGACCTCTATATGTCGTCTGTTTTGACTTGACCCAAATTCTGTTTGAGTAAGCAATGACCTCAACCCAGACTATGTAAGTAAAAAAGTCCCAAGAAACTGTTCAAAGAAAAAAAACTGTATTCCTCGAAGAATTGTTCAGATTGTGAAGACAGATCATTTCCTATCATTTCTTCTTTTTCACCATCGGTCATAGATTTGCTGCTGGTCACCATTCAAATTAAACCCAAATGAAATATGATGATATCCCTCAAGCTGGGCCACCCCTTTCAAAGTTTCCGTCTATAAATATCATCCACTCTCTTCCTAGTCTCACACAGACCTTAACAAACACCAGAGAATTCTGATGGCGGATACAGTCCTTGTTCTGGGTACATGGGCTAGCCCCTTTTCCAACAGAGCAAGAATCGCCCTGTTAGAAAAGGGTGTCGAATACGAATACAAAGAAGAAGATCTGGTAAACAAGAGCCCTCTCCTGTTGAAATCTAACCCGGTTCACAAGCAGATCCCTGTTTTGATCCACAATGAAAGACCCATCTGCGAGTCCCTCATCATCGTCCAATACATCGATGAGACATGGAACAAAACAGCGCCCTTAATGCCTGGAGACCCATATGAACGGACAAATGCCAGGTTCTGGGCTGATTACATAGACAAGAAGGTGAGTTTGTATTTTCTGAAAGTCCATTTCCCTTTATGTCATATTTTAGGAAAAACCTAGGCCTTTTGATTCTCCTGTCTTAGATAAAAATTTATCCCCTTCTCTCTCTTGATATGATATGTAGAACTTTATTTTATGGGAATAGACAAAAACGTCCTTAATAGTGTGATATTGCAATTCTTAATTTTTGTGATACCGCAAAACTGATTTTCATTCTTGTACACAGATCTATGATTGTGGGTCAAGGATATGGATGAAGAAAGGAGAAGTTCGAGAGGATGCCAAGAAAGAGTTTATAGACTGTTTGAAGGTGTTGGAAGGGGCACTGGGCCAGAAACAGTATTTTGGAGGTGAGAGCTTTGGATATGTAGATGTGGCACTTATCCCTTCTGCATGCTGGTTTTACGCCTATGAGAAATCTGGAAACTTCAGTGTGGAGGAGGAGTGCCCAAAGCTGATGGCATGGGTGAGAAGATGCATGAAGAGGGAGAGCGTGGCTAAAGTCCTTCCGGACCCTCACAAGGTCTATGAGTATTTAGGCGTTCTGAAGAAGAGGTTTGGCATTGAGGAGTAGAAAGAATTCACGTCCAAGGAATGATTAAAAATAATAAGAGTCTACTTAACAAAGAATAAAAATCAAAGTCTGCTTAGTGTTACTGTATAGGAGGGACATCAGATAAGGATATGTACGTTTGTTATGTTGTGTTTGGTGATTATGAAAATCTAAATGCTTTTGGTGATCAATTATGTTGTTGTAGTATTTTTTTACTGCGCACCTGTATAATAAAATGCAAGATGTTGTGGGGCCCACCTTTATAAAATATATATCTACTTCTGTACCCTTATAAAAGGGCAGAGGTGACATGCTTAAAAATTTGATCTTCACCATTGTGGCCCCCCCCCCCCCCCCTAGAGGCAATCAAGCAACTTGGCTTGCAAGTGGCACAAGTTTTTTTTTATGGCTTGCAAGTGGCACAAGTATTTTTTTTTATTTTATTATTATTATTTTTTTGCATGTGTCCTTTAAGCCCACACCATCCAATCCATGCATGTCTGTCATATGCCTTTTTCCAGTTTGACTAATTGTAGAGATGTCTCTTATCTATTTATCCTCCTCAATTTTATATTCATAATCACGTTTACATTTGAACCAAGTTGTGCAGCACATGCAAGGTTTGATGCCAATGCATGGTCTGGGACTTCAAATATATATATATATATATATATTGCAAGTCCATTCTTACCTCCTTTCTACTTTTTATTAATTTATATTTACACCAAATTCATGACACAATTCTTCTCTTTTATCTCGACTTGAGGCATGAAGCAATTTGACATAAATGTGAATAGCAGAGATAAGAATGTTAAATGGATTTATAATAAAATTAGAAATGAGCACATTCGATCAAGAATATCTAAAGGTAGTATCAATATGTGATAAATGAAGTGCAATTGAACATTCTCCAACGTGGACCAAAGGATAATGTTTGGGAAGAAAATAAAACTTATCTATGCAAGTTGATGCCCCCTCAAAAATAGGTAAGCCAAAGAGGACACAAATGAAGGTAGTAAGAATAGATCCAATGGAGTGCTACCTATTCAAGAATTTAGCCCTCATGCAGCTGAACCCATTTTGATGATGATGATCTTTAAACTAAGAAATATCAAAAAAGCAATTAAAGTTGAAAACCCATTTTGTTTTCCTAGAAAAAACTCGAGCTAATGCACTCTCACAAGCGAACAGGACATTTGTTGTTTTAACCTGTCGAGCTAAACTAGGGACGCCCACTATTATCTTATATTTTGTATGCGTCTTTTTAGAGAAATAAAGCCAAAATAATAGAAAAACTCAATATGAAGCTAGCCGCAAAAAGGTTTTTGCTCGGTACATTTGAGGTTTATATATTAAAGCAATAGGGGAGGGGTGTTCGAGGGGTGCCATGTCAGCAGGTAGGGAGTTTTCCTTTTAAAGAACTACTTTAATATATATATATATATATATATATATATATACAGCTTTGGCTTTGATGTGGGCCACTACATCTCCCAAATCTCATTCTTAAATCTCTCTAATTAACTTAAGATTATGTTTCCATAGCTACATTTCTAAAATCCTTCTAACTTCTTCTCAAATCTCTCTTTTCCTAACTTTCTTATTTTATCTTCCTATCTTAATCCTCACATCACTCTCTAATCTTAATCCATCCTAGATTAGAGGTGATAAGATAAGCCCATCAATATACGAGTTCCTTAATCCTCTCAAAATACCACTTGTAAAATACTGCTACATGGTCCTCTCAACCTCTTCCTCAACCTCTCCATCTGCAAAATCCAACGAGCTTTACGGTGGATAGTCCTCTCAGACCCATCATCAAAACCAAGTAAGCAACCTATTTAATAAAAAAAATTCCAAATGTTATCGGTAATCATTAATTTTTTTTCTTGTTTTCCACGAATAAGAAGACTGAAATAGCTTTTTCTTCTTTTGAAAGAATTTTTCATTTGCCATTGTATTTTCTTTAGGTTCATATATAAATTTTTAGTTATTCAACCTCATTAATAATATATATTTATTTATTTCATCCATAATATTTTTAATGAAAATGTTAAATTTAAATATATATTTTTATTTCCTTTGGCCCGGGCTTAGCATGGACAGTGGACCTGGGAAGAAAGAATCTCCTTATAATTTTTTCTCCATGCCATGGGGCCTACTCAACCAAATGGGGCCTACCCAACCAAATCCAAATCGACATATGCCGGTTCTTCCCACTCTCAATCAAACTTCAAATCACAATTAACATGCTGTATCTAGGTAGTGGGCCCCACAAGAGCATGACATGCATGGCATGAAAATGGACAGCTGCCCATTTCTCACCTCCACCGAACTTCAAATCCTATGCATCATGACACATAGATAGTGGGCTCCAAGAGAGGTGTTTGAGATTTTCATTTTCGCTTTGGGAAGCTATGCATTGCCTTAAAAAAAATAAAGAAAACAGAAACAAAACCTATGAGAGTTTTCTCTCCTAAACAATATGATCTCCTCTTCGAAACTGAGATCAATCTACTCATCGACAACTTTCATGAGATCCACAACTAGATGATAAACTTACATATCATGGCCACAACATTTGATGACTTTCTCATTTTTTCTGCCCGTCCTCTAGGTATGAAGAAAACCCTCCTTTTCTCTTCTGTCTCCTCGTACTGCACTTTTCTTAACACTAAGAAAAGCAGCCAATTGAGAATGGACAATATTACCTATTTCTACTTTCAATCATAAATTACATAAACACTATATAAGAGATAAGACATTAATCTAAATAAATTTGGTTAGTTAATAAAAACAAAAAAAGATATGAAAAAGCGGTGCACAATATAAAAGACAGGATAAAAGAATTAGTAATAAAGGAAAAAACTTATAATTGTAACGGAAAAGGGAATAAAGTAGAACTTTTCAATCCGAAAGAAGGTAAAGCTATAAAAAAATTATACATTCAGACAAAACACTTGTAGCACTATATGATTGGCATGCTATTAAGTTGGATTTACATTAGCTTTGTAAAATAAAATGTGAAAGTGCTGATAAAACCTTAATAATAAGTAGGCATCTCAAATTTCAAACAACCAAACGCTTGAGATTCCTTTTCTTTTATGCTTCTCTTTTGATAAACTCGAACTTCTGTCACCATACATCTGAGTGTGATTTCCATACCTTTCAATTCCTATTTTTTCTTGCTTCTTCTTGTAATAGTGATGTTTTAAATTTTATGCATATTCCTTAACGTTTGATTCAATTGATACCATTATCGTTTCTTAATGGGTTTTTTTAGGCTAAGCCCATGTTTGGCATCTCTATTTCATGCCTCTATTTCTCTAAATGTCTAAATCGGATAGAGGTTTAAACAATTAGAGCGTTTGGCACAAGATTCTAGACTCTGTCCGCTTTAGACATTTAGAGGCAAATCCTCTAAAATCCAAATGCTACAAAAATGGGCAGATGAGAAATAGAGCTTTTGGGTCTTAAAATATAGAGGCGGGGTATTTAAAATAGATTCGTGCGTTACCAAACGCGTTTTTTTTATTCTAGCCTCTTTTTTTTATGACTCTTTTTTTAATGACTCTATTTTAAATGGATCTATAAAAAAAAGAGTAGAGATGCCAAACAAGAATATAAAGGATTAGTTAGCTAAAGATGGACAAGTTATCTACAATCGGACATGCATGTGTAATAATAAGCTTTGTTCACTTCTATTTGTAATGATTGTTTCCAATACAATTTTCGGTTATCTTTTTTGTTAAAAAGAAAAAAAATGATGGGAGGAGATTAAAGTCGAGAAGAAGCTATAATAAGGGAACCCTTTCCAAAACAAGAGCAAATATCTGCTGTCACTCATTTATTTTCTTATCGATATCTTGTTTAGTGGAAATACTTAAAAATATTTCAACCTAGCAATATGGATTTGCTCATTTGTAATAAAAATAAATAGCATTGTGAGTTGTAATTTTCTTCACACACACACACACACACACATATATATATATTTGCACGTGCAGGGCTTCACTAGTTGTTAGAAAAGAGAATGTATCCTAGGGTCGGACAATGGCCGGATCGAACCAAGCCAAGGCTTTGATAAGGCCCAGCATACATTAGTACAATAGTACTCACCATCAGTCTAAGTGAGAGATAAGCCAGACAAGGTGGGCCTCAGGATGTTGGGCTTAAATTCAGACTTTGACAGCCCCATCTCGACCAACTTTAGAAATTACCTTTTACAACAACGGGAAATTTTAAAAAAGGTATTAAATTTTTAGCTTGTTTTTCAAAAAGTAACGAGAATTTGAACATTTTAAAAAAGTATCAAAGGTTTCCACAATTCTTTCAATGAAGTCCTCTCTATTAAAAAAATTATAAAAAATGACAAAAATACCATTATATTATTATCAAAAATTTTCTTTAATAAATTATTTACGAGAAATCATAAATGTAGATGAAAAAAATATGCCAATTTTTAAAATCAAATAAGATATTCAAAAAAGGCCAGTTGTAATTATTAGTCCGAATTAAAAAGGCCAGACTTGATCGGGTTCGAATTGAGTTTGAGCACCATGGATACAATGTAATAGTCGGGTTGAAATGGGGAACCTAAATCCTGATCTCACCCATCTAGCCTCCTATTTCAATGAAATAAAAAATACTGTTTCAACCTATCTGCCACCTATACGAAATGCCATTTTTACATTTTTCATTTCAAGAAAGCGATTGAGAGCCTGTAATTAACTGCGCGCGGATCATGCCGAAATAGTGACTCTTATGGCCTGTGTCTTTACCAAAATTTATGACTAGAATTTGGGAGGTTGAGTTTTTTTTTACATGATTTGACATCTTCTCTTCTTGTATTTGAAATGCTGTATTTCTTCCATTAGAGTTTTAAATTCCAACCACCCAAAAGACCTTTTAGAATTCCACTCTATGTTGGAATTTCAAATCCTCCATAAAAAAAAGAGTTTTGGAATTCCATTTAAGGGGACTACTTTTGGAGAATTTGAAATTCTCCATAATATGAATTCTTAGAATCTACCGTTATAAAAGAGGCAAGATTGCATGGTTGATTTAGTACAACCACTGTGGGGCCCACCAAAAAATTTATAATTATAATTATATTATATTATATATTATATATTATATATTATATTATATTATATAAGGGTATCTATCTACCCTTATAAAAGAGGCAAGATTGCATGGTTGATTTAGTACAACCACTGTGGGGCCCACCAAAAAATTTATAATTATATTATATTTTATATTATATATTATATTATATTATATAAGGGTACCCTTGTAAAAGAGGCAAGATTGCATGGTTGCTTTAGTACAATCACTGTGGGGCCCACTAAAAAACTTATAATAATTTATATAATAATAATATATATATAATAATAATATAATATCTATACCCTTATTATCTATCTATCTCATACAAACTTTTTCACTACACCATTGTGGGGCCCACCCCCAAATATTATAATATCATATAATAATATATTATTTTGAGAAATTGCAAACTTTTTCACTACACCTTTGTGGGGCCCACCCCAAAATATTATAATGCAACCTCTTTCACTACACCATTGTGGGGGCCACCCCCAAATATTTACTATCTGCTATCTACTACTATACCATCATATAAGAGAGAAAGTTGCAAACTTTTTTCGCTACACAATTGTGGGGCCCACCCCCAAATATTATAATATAATTTAATAATAGGGGGATCTTCAAGTGCATCCATCCCTCACCATTTGTGGTGAGGGACACCCCTTTTGGGGGAAGTTTCAAGTCCAAAAGAGAGATACAAAAGAGAGGTACACTTCTTTTTTGTACTTGAAATTTCTCCAAAATGGGTGTCCCTCACCACAAATGGTGATGGATGGATGCACTTGAATATTATTCTTAATAATATATTATTATGAGAAATTGCAAACTTTTTCACGATACCCTTGTGGGGCCCAACCCCAAATATTATAATACAAACTTTTG
This sequence comes from Umbellularia californica, assembly GCA_028538565.1. NCBI lineage: Eukaryota > Viridiplantae > Streptophyta > Magnoliopsida > Laurales > Lauraceae > Umbellularia > Umbellularia californica. The sequence goes on along the minus strand of JAPQWN010000006.1, from coordinate 6,733,280 downwards.
CATTACACCATTGTGGGGCCCATCCCCTAAAAAGTATAATATAACATAATAATATATTATTATGAGAAATTGCAAACTTTTTCACTACACCATTGTGGGGCCCACCTCCAAATATCCACTATTTACTATCTATCTTCTACTCTTATAAAAGAGGCAATGTTACATGGTTTCTTTATTACAACCACTGTGGGGCCCACCAAAAAATTTATAATAATATATAATAATATATTATATAATATTAATAATAATATAATATCTATATCATTATTATCTATTTATCTCATACAAACTTTTTCACTTGTGGGGCCCACTCCCAAATATTATAATATCATATAATAATATATTATTTTAAGAAATTGCAAACTTTTTCATTACACCTTTGTGAGGCCCACCCCAGAATATTATAATGCAAACTTTTTCACTACACCATTATGGGGCCTATCCCCAAATATTTACTATCTGCTATCTACTACTATACCATCATAAAAGAGGAAAAGTTGCAAACTTTTTTCACTACACCATTGTGGAGCCCACCCCCAAATATAATATAATAATATATTATTATGAGAAATTGCAAACTTTTTCACTATACCTTTGTGGGCCCAACCCCAAATATTATAATGCAAACTTTTGCACTACACCATTGTGGAGCCCATCCCCAAATAGTATAATATAATATAATAATATATTATTATGAGAAATTATAAACTTTTTCACTACACCATTGTAGGGCCCACCCCAAATATTATAATATAATATAATAATATATTATTTTGAGAAATTGCAAACTTTTTCACTACACCTTTGTGGGGCCCACCCCAAAATATTATAAAGCAAACTTTTTCACTACACCATTGTAGGGCCCACCTCCAAATATCTACTATCTACTACTATTATAAAGAGAGAAAGTTGCAAATTGTTTTTCACTACACCATTGTGGGGCCCACCCCCAAATATTATAATATAATATAATAATATATTATTATGAGAAATTATAAACTTTTTCACGAAACCTTTGTACGGCCAACCCAAATATTATAATGCAAACTTTTTCACTACACCATTGTGGGGCCCACGCCCAAATAGTATAATATAATATACTAATATATTATTATGAGAAATTACAAACTTTTTCACAACACCTATGTGGGGCCCACCCCCAAATATTATATTATAATATAATATAATCATATATTATAATAATAATAATATAAAATCTATATCTATACCCTTATTATAAAAGAGAAGAGAAGTTGTATAGTTTTTCACTACACCTTTGTGGGGCCCCCCCAAATATTATAATATAAGATAATATAATAATATATTCTTATTATATTATAATAATAATCATATAATATCTATGCCCTTATTATAAAAGAGAAAAAAGTGTCATGCCTTTTCTCTACACAACTGTGGGCCCCACTTAGTATTATGATATTATATATATAATAAAAGAGAACTACACATATGTGGGCCCCAATAAAAGAGAAGAACTTGTCATGCTTATTATGTATATATAAAATAAAAGAGAACTACATGCCTGTGGGCCCCACTTAGTATTATTATATTTTATATATATAAAATACAATAGAACTACACATCTGTGGGCCACACTTCGTATTATTATATTATATATGTATAAAATAATAGAAAACTACACATTTGTGGGCCCCACTTGGTATTATTATATTATACCACTTAGTAGAAGAACTTGTTATACTTTTTCTCTACACATCTGTGGGCCCCACTTAGTATTATTATAATATCTGTATGCTTAACTTAGTATTATTATATTAGATATATATATGATAAAATGAGAACTACACATCTATGGGCCCCACTTAGTGGAAGAACTTGTCATGCTTTTACTCTACATCTACACATTTGTAGGCCCCACTTAGTATTCTTATATTATATATAAAATAAAAGAGAACTACACATTTGTGGGACCTACTTAGCAGAAGAACTTGCATGCTTTTTCTTTACAAATCTGTGGGCCCCACTTAGTATTATTATATGATATTTTATATATGGAGAATATTCAAGTGCATCAATCCCTCACCATTTGTAGTGAGGGACACCCCTTTTGGAGAAATTTCAAGTACAAAAGAGAGGTGTACTTCTCTTTTGTACCTCTCTTTTGTACTTGAAACTTCCTCAAAAGGGGTGTTCCTCACCACAAATGGTGAGGGATGGATGCACTTGAAGATCCCCCTTTATATATATAATCAAAGAGAACTACACATCTGTGGGCCCACTCAGTATTATTATATTTCGATGAAATGCTTAGCTCAAATGATCATGAAAAGGGTTGTGTTTGAAGAATTTGTTCATTCACTACAACAACTCAAATGAGAAATTTCAGTTGAGATTTTCATGTATAGAAAATTTCAACTTCAATCCCAATGCCTGTAAAGACATAATTTGCTTGGAATATTTGTGATTTGTTGTTGATTCGTTTAAAGTTATGAGTTGTGTACTGTTTTGGTTGGTTAGTATTTTGTTTCATTGAATTTGGTATGTATTTGGCTCTAGGTTTTAGACAAATTTTAATGGAAAATGGGCCGGACTATCGATCTATTTTGAAATTAGTGAGTGTTTTGCCTAATCATGTATGGCCAGAAAAGGTTGGTTTTCAACTTTTTTTTTTAAATTAGTTTCCTTCTATATATCTTGTTATCCCATCTTCTTTTTACTTTTTTCTATTGAAGGTTTTACTAAATTTCATAAGAACAATGAGTGATTGTAAATTACTTAATTTGCCAAAAAAAATGAGTTATATGTAAAGTGGTCATTCTCCATTGGGATAGTTAATATTGATTTTTTTAACGACTTTATTTTTTCAGATTATCATACTGAAAGAGTATGTTCCTTGAAAGGATATGTTCATTGCACATGCATTGCATGTGTAGGGATCCACTAGTTCTGATAAAGAAACGTGCCCTTATCTCAACCACCAGTGGTAATGCCAGTGGACCTACTTATCTACAAAGTTTCTCATTTAAAGGAGCAAGCAATGACCTCTATATGTCGTCAGCTTTGACTTGACCCAAATTCTGTTTGGGTAAGCAATGACCTCAACCCAGACTATATAAGTAAAAAAGTACCAAGAAACTGTTCAAAGAAAAAAAAACTGTATTCCCCGAAGAATTGTTCAGATCGTGAAGACAGATCATTTCCAATCATTCCTTCTTTTTCACCGTCAGCCATAGATTTGCTGCTGGTCACCATTCAAATGAAACCCAAATGAAATATGATGATATCCCTCAAGCTGGGCCACCCCTTTCAAAGTTTCAGTCTATAAATATCATCCACTCTCTTCCTAGTCTCACACAGACCTCATAACAAACACCAGAGAATTCTGATGGCGGATTCAGTCCTTGTTCTGGGTACATGGGCTAGCCCCTTTTCCAACAGAGCAAGAATCGCCCTGTTAGAAAAGGGTGTCGAATACGAATACAAAGAAGAAGATCTGGTAAACAAGAGCCCTCTCCTGTTGAAATCTAACCCTGTTCACAAGAAGATCCCTGTTTTGATCCACAATGAAAGACCCATCTGCGAGTCCCTCATCATCGTCCAATACATCGATGAGACATGGAACAAAACAGCGCCCTTAATGCCTGGAGACCCATATGAACGGGCAAATGCCAGGTTCTGGGCTGATTACATAGACAAGAAGGTGAGTTTGTATTTTCTGAAAGTCCACTTCCCTTTATGTCAGGAAAAACCTAGGCCTTTTGATTCTCATGTCTATATAAAAATTTATCCCCGTCTCTCTCTTGATATGATATGTACAACTTTATTTTATGGGAATAGACAAAAACGTCCTTAATAGTGTGATATTGCAATTCTTAATTTTTTGTGATACCGCAGAACTGATTTTCATTTGTACACAGATCTATGATTGTGGGTCAAGGATATGGATGAAGAAAGGAGAAGCTCGAGAGGAGGCCAAGAAAGAGTTTATAGACTGTTTGAAGGTGTTGGAAGGGGCACTCGGCCAGAAGCAGTACTTTGGAGGTGAGAGCTTTGGGTACGTAGATGTGACTCTTATCCCTTTTGCAGCATTGTTTTACGCCTATGAGAAACATGGGAACTTTAGTGTGGAGGAGGAGTGCCCAAAGCTGATGGCATGGGTGAGAAGATGCATGAAGAGGGAGAGCGTGGCTAAAGTCTTTCCAGACTCTCACAAGGTCTATGAGCATTTAGGCGTTCTGAAGAAGAGGTTCGGTGTTGAGTAGTAGAAAGAATTCACGTCCAAGGAATGTCTAAAAATAATCAGAGTCTACTTAACAAAGACTAAGATCAAAGTCTGCTTAGTATTACTGTATACGAGGGACATCAAATAAGGATATATATGTTTGTTATGTTGTGTTTGGTGATTATGAAAATCTAAATGCTTCTGGTGATATATTATGTTGTTGAAGTGCAGCTTGGTGAGGTCCCTTGCAACATATACTCTGGACTTGTCTACGCTCCGGAGTGCCTTTCCAATTTCTGTGAGTTCAAGAGGATCAAGACCCTCTTCGAGTCCAGATCGTCTGAGGCTTTGGTTTGGAGGAATCTTTTGAGATCAATGAGTGAAACTTCAGAGTGAGCCAAATGTTCGGAATTTGAGCAGATCAAAATGAATGCCATCATTGTGTTTGGGATATCCTGAATTTCATTGCAATAGGATTTATTTTGCATCATAAGATTGGTCATTTTATTAGTAATATGATTAACACAGTATTATATATCGTTAATCATATACATAATTACGTTATTATTGATCAATGTTCAATACTATAGTGGGATCAACTTTTATTGAAGTAAATTTAATACAGTATTATAGGGTTCCACTCCCAACTCAGGAATTCTCCAAGTCCGAGCCTCAGAGGATCCATACTCCCCTTAAATGGCCTGCATGCATAGAGTGAAGGACGTCATGAGTGCTCTGTATGGTGTAGTGTCTCTACGACCAAATGGTAGGGTTGTTCAAGGGTTGGGTTGGGCAGGGAAGAGGAAATTCTAAGCCCACCCAACTTTTAAACTGCAGCCCGAAGCCCAGTATAGGCCTGAATTGGACCATAACTAGCTGGCTGGCCTGTTGAGAAAAAAAAAGGTAAAGCACATTGTCTCAAGGGTAGATTGATTGATTTGGTCATGTATTTGCAGATGTTCAAATTCCTGCACCTCCTTTTTGCTACCACCATTATTATATTCAGGCTGGGCTGGGCTGGGCTTCGGGCTCTCTACAACTAAATTCAAGACTGGCACATCTATTAAATCATCTATTAAATGGGCCTAACTAAAACTGAGCCCACCCTGAGCACTATAACCCAAAGACCAAGACCTGCCCAAAGTGGGCTGTGCCCGATCCGGATTCCGGCCGGCTTGGTCCATAAGCACCCCTACCAAATGGTGCTTGTGGGACGACGGTTTCGTCTTTTCCCTTTAGTTTGCTTCTGCCATCACAGGTTGGGCTGAGACCAGCCTTAATTTATGTGTGTTATGGGAATCAGATTCTTCAAATATGAAGACTATACCTTTTGGAATAGGTAGATGCAAGGTCCTCTCCTTATTTGGTAGGTGTAATGACCTTTGTATTTTACAAACTTTGTCACGTGCCATATTTATAATAATCGTTTAATTTACAATTTTTGTTGTAAGGTTTGGTTCTGAATTGATTTAAACAGTAGACTCAAGAATGGACCAATGGTCACAATGGCGCAGCCATTGTAGAGTAGGTGCTTTAGCCAAAAAAGGGTTTGAGAGAGTCTATGTGGTGGGACCATGAAAGAAATGTCAAACCTTAATGAATTAACTCCTGTTGGACCTCTACCTGGATCTGATTAAAGTTCTGTGTATCTGGAACCAAAACACTTTCTAATGTTTAGGATCCATACCCGACTCATAAGTTGTGTATTAGACAAGTAAGCAAATCAAATATTTTTACTCTCTATGTATAATACTCCTGCAGCCATTGGGCATAAAATAACCTATATGAGTTTAGGCTAGTGGTACATAACAATCCGTCATAATGACGATCTTATTGTTGAGAGTGATTCTACTAACACCATTGCATGACTGTCTAATCGGAAGGCAAATCCGTGGAAACTCAAATTTCTCTTTAATGAAATCCGTCTTCTATCTTTTAGATTAGGTGTTGTCTTCTACCATGAGCTAAGATCGGACAACTCTTTCGCAAATCGATGCATTGGCCACGTGGGGGGGGTGGTGGTGGGTGTGTGAAAGGTCATCATCATGGGAGGTCACTGTAATGTAATGGTGGAGTTGTTGAGGGTACATTCCTCTTGTACCTTTTTTAAATTTTTCTTTTCCTTCTCCTTGTATCCCCTTTGTCTTTTTCAAAATAAATGCTTGTTACCGATTAGGAAATAAAAAACATAAATGAAATTTAAATCCTTCGACCTCCTAGTAAACAACTCTTGTACCTTCCATCAAGAAGCTAACTCTCACTTCATCGAAGAGTGAAAAGCCAAGACTTAGGCGTTAATCAATTAAGAACGAGAATTGAGGGAGAAAAAGAAAATTTTCCCCCTTTTTCTTTTTCTTCTTCTTATGATTATTACAAGGAGAATTCTATTATGTGTGGAGCCTAATTTCACTCGGATTAGACTATTAATTCAGGTCCACTACCACGAATCCAACTATGCTATTATGTAATATTATCATGTGCTATTATGTAACCCCAGCATAGCCGTTAGAAAAGCTGTATCTTATATTCTCATCTTCTGCCTTTGAACATAGTGGAAGCGGTGTGATTCGTAACTGTACCTCACGACCGAGAGAACCACATAGATCTATGCATCATCTTTGTGTGGTTGCTTGCACCTTTTGTTCTTTTCTTCTTAACAAATTCAAACTCATGTACTTACACACATCATGTCTTCTAAAAGATAATTTTGAGCCCCGCCCCTCAACTCAATAAAAGAAAAGGAGGAATATTTAGGAAGTATAAAACTTTTGACTCATGTTAAAAAAATACACGAAAATATGAATATTTCAAAAAAGCACGAAGGTTTTTCACAAGTCTTTCAATCAAGTCCTCTCCATAATTCTCGATTAAAGACAAAACTAACCTTCTTTTATGATAGGTTTTTGTCTTCCTCTTTCCTCCGAGTAATTGGTCATTCTCATATTGATAATCATATCCATTTAATGAAGCTAGTTTTTTTTAATTATTTGGAAACTCCTTTTTTAACCATCCATGCTTAAAGGTAGTTGAAGTGGACCCCGCTAAGTTAATTGGGTTGGACTTGATTTTTTTTCTTAAATAATTTATTAAAGGAAGAATTGGAAAAATGACGTAAGGGTATTTTTATCATTTCTTAGAATTTTTGTATGGAGACTGGAGAGAACTTATTGAAAAATCATAGATAACTTTTACACTTTTTTGAAATATTCAAATATTCATGTACTTTTTTTGAAAATTAGCCAAAAGTTTCGTACCCTTTTAAAAAATTCTAAAAAAATAAAATAAAATAGAAATTATGAAAATGTTTAAAATCAAATAAGAAATTGAAAAGGCCCGTTGTAATTATTAGTTTGAATAAGGCGGCCCAACGAGCTATGTCAATCGGTCGGTCTGGATAAGATTCATGGACTAGGCTAGCCTGAGCCCGAGCTTACCCGAGTACAGTTTGGCACGGGCATTTTGGCCGTTAAATTTTACTACTCGGGCAAGGCTCGGTTGTCAAAGTAAAATGTCGAGGGGAATTAAGACAGAGGACTCGAATACTTTATATTTCTAAAATCACAAGAATAATCAAACCAACTGAGCTACATAAAGATGACACTATCAGTAAATAGTCGGGCTAAAATATAGTCCACAAAAGTCCCTATCTCACCTCACCAGTGGTAGGGCTAGTGGACCCACTGTCTGCAAGAAGGTTCTTGTCCTTATCTATAAATCGTCAAGTCGTCAGTACTGACTATAGACTTGACCCAGTGAATTAGTAGAAAAGAGTTCCAATAGTCCCAAGAAACTGATGCACACCTCATAACAAACATCACAGAATTCTGATGGCGGATACAGTCGTTGTTCTGGGTACATGGAATAGCATGTTTTCCAACAGTGAGAATCGCCCTGTTAGAAAAGGGTGTCGAATACGAATACAAAGAAGAGGACCTGCCAAACAAGAGCCCTCTCCTGTTGGAATCGAACCCTATTCACAAGAAGATCCCTGTTTTGATCCACAACGAAAGACCCATCTGCGAGTCCCTCATCATCGTCCAATACATCGACGAGACATGAAACAAAACATCGCCCTTAATGCCTGGAGACCCATATGAACGGGCAAATGCCAGGTTCTGGGGTGAATTCATTGATAAGAAGGTGAGTGATTGTCACGACCCGGGCCCGAGGCCGGGCTAATCGGGGCCTAATAACCCGGATCGCGATGTCAGCATACTTACTCCCGTAAATCTTGAATTAACCGAAGTTAAGACAAGACTCACAAGGGATCTAACCTGCATACCTGTCACATGTACACTTTTGCGGAAATATATACGTACATTGACAACAATTGACTTTACATTACAAGTAAAGTTCCCATTTACAAAAATATAATCCAATGAAGTCCACAACTGCATATTCACAATACAATGCAGGGGACATTTAATTACATCTCAAAATGATATACAAAAGTATCAATGAAATTCCAAAATAATCTCAAAACATCCAAAAGCTACGCCCTCCGAACTAAGCCCACTCGGCTAAACCTCCTGGAGGTATCGGGTGGGCCTCCTCCGCTCGCGGCGCGGCCTCTGCAAGGCCGGGATGGGCAACTGGGCCTGTAATGCCATCAATAACACCATGAACACGACGGTTCAACAAGATATAAACACATTACGATAACTCATGCTAATCCTGTCCATTGTCAATATAAGAACTCTAGACAATTGAATCTAGGTTAACGCAATATTTTGAACAGTGCAGTCAATTGATAATCAATGACTAGATTACAAATACAATAATATTACCGTTATTCAGTTCAGTGTCTTCCAAAGGAAGCATTAGGCAATTCATTTCATTCATTTCATGTCATTCGGATTACATTGAGCATTTATTAGATGGCTTTTGGGACTTTTCAGTCCAATACATTTTTCATTCAATTCATATTTCATTACATGGCTTGTACATGGCTTTTCATTGACTTTTCAGTCTATATGTGGGATCTACCAGTGTCTTGATCAGAGATCACTGGCATCACCACGGAGCTCCGGAACACCCCAATCATCTGCTGCAGCAGGATTATTCATTATTCAATGCATTTATTCATTTTGTTCATTATTCAATGGTTCATTACATTTATTTAGTATTCCGTGGTTCATTGTGTGCAGTCATTATAGACTCAATGGGATTAGATGAATCTTTAATCATTCACGGTCCTACTTGTCTCTATCCCAATTTAGACAAATTCTGGGTGTAATTATTAGTTACTAAATGCACGTGTTATTTTCGATGGACATCACATTTTCATTTAATATGTGCATTTAGTCCCCAAAAAATTTTCCACCCACAATATCAAAATCCACTGGACTCAAACTGAGTCCCACAATCGATCGGACCGTTAGGTCCGATCGATTGGACAAATTTTCACTCACAATAAATTTTAAGTCAATATTAAGCTCACTGGCGGTTAGCCGGAACTTGGCCCACGGCTAGCCGAAATGCAGTCGGCGGCTAGCCGGAAGGTGGCTGGCGGCTAGCCGAAATTCCAATTTCGGCTAACCGCCATTTCGCGGTTAGCTCACGGTCAGCTTTCCAGAAGCTGACATTTTCTGTCTTGATTTTCGGTCACCTTACGGTTACCTTACGGTTACCTTGCGGTTACCTCGCGGCTAGCCGAAATTCAAATTTCGGCTAACCGAAAACTGGCGGTTAGCTTTCCAGAAGCTCGCCATTTTCACAGGATTTGGCGGTTGGCTCCACGGTTAGCCTTACGGCTAGCCGAAATTCACCGAGAACGTCATTTTCGAGCTTCAGAACTTCTGAAGCAAATCCTAAAAAACTGAGTTCTCAACTCCAGTCTCTTCAATAGTCTATAAAAATCCAAGGAAACACCCTCTTGGACTCTTGGAACAACCATCAAGCATTCACATTCAATCTAATCTCCATTTCATAAGAAAGAAAAAGGGGTTTTGAGGACCCATCTCTAATGACTCAAGAGAACTTGAAAAATTAGCATGTTTGATCATAAATGAACATTTATACTTGCCTCTTAGAGTTTCCAACAAGAGTTTCTTCACTTGTAGTTCCAAGAAGGAAATCCTTGATTCCCCTACAAGCTTCACTACTCCGAAATGGAAAACGAGATGAGGAAGGAGATGAAGAAGGTGAAGCTCCACTCCAACCACTTTCCAAGCTTCCAATCCTTGCTCTAGATGAAGAGAAATGGAAGGAGAAAGAAGAAAAAAAAAAGGAAGGAAGAGCAGTGTCTAGGGTTTGCCTGAGATGGGGTCGTTGGAAATGAGCTCAAAGGAAGTCATTTCCTTTTATATGAGTTCATTTTGCAACTAAAGCCCACTTATCAAGGTTATTTACGTTTTGAGTCAAATGAAGGGCCACTTGACGAAATCCTCGTCAAACGGCTTCGAGTCTATTATGAAAGTTAACGTACTCGTCGAGATACACGTGTTGGTATCAAGAGTTTCCGTATTCGACAAAATACGTATAAATCCGTATTTACGGAAAAATGCCTTGTTCTCTTAGTTTGAGTTTAAAATCTCATTCAATCCCTTGAATACCCTTCATTATCATTTCATTAGGCTTAATTCAATCATTCGAGACTAATCTCATCGAGTTGGGTCATTAACCATCATTAGTCTAATTAGACTTGATTAATTAGCATTAATTTCAATTAATTAGAGTTAACCTTGATTAACTCGGGGCGGGGTCTTACAGTGATTTTCTGATGTTCATTTCCCTTTTGTTATAGGTTAAGGAGAAATCACACTAGGAGTTTAACAGTGGCAGATCCAAGTGTGATTCGAGAAACCCCTTCTATACTATCGTAAAAACATTCAAATGAAAATCCTGGATCTGCCGTTGAATTTACATGGTTCTCACAGATAGACCACTCTTAATAAATTTTACACCGCAGCGCGATCCCCCCTTGCAGAGCATTCATGAGGATTCCCTGTGCATCTCTCTATAGGGACCACCTAGGTAACCCCTTAATCAAGGCCCACAAGTTTCACCCCTAGAAAAAGCTGTGAAAAATGTGTATTTATTTGAAAGTGTGGGGACTGGGTTTTATTCTTGTATCCAGATGTATGAGACGAGACTATTATGGAAGAGCAAAGGAGAGGACGACCGAGATGAGGCCAAGAAGGAGTTCATAGAATCTTTGAAGGTGTTGGAAGGGGAATTAGGCCAGAAACCATATTTCGGAGGTGAAAGCTTTGGGTACGTAGATGTGGCTCTTATCTCTTTTGGATGCTGGTTCAAGGCCTATGAGAAAAGTGGGAAATTCAGTGTAGAGGAGGAGTGCCCAAAGCTGATGGCATGGGTGAGAAGATGCATGGAGAGGGAGAGTGTGGCTAAGGTCCTTCCGGACTCCGACAAGGTCTGCGACTTTGTAGATGCTGTGAAGAAGAGGTTTGGTTTTGAGTAGTTGAAGAATTCACTCCCAAGGAACAAGTAAAAATAATCAATGTCTGCTTAGTGTTATTGTATACAGGGGACATCAGAGATGGATTTGTATTGCGCAGACTGCGTAGTTTATGTTGTGTTTGGATTGTAATGAATATGTTGGGTTTGAGTTGAGTGATTATGAAAATCTAATGCTTTATGGTGATCAATTCGATTTTGTAATTGAGGTGCAACTTGGAGAGGTCCCTTTAGTAAATTCCACATTTACTTGGGACAACGAACACCTTTTTTTTTTTTTTTTTTTGGGTCATAAAGGACAATTAACACTTAAGTGCCTTTCTGATTCCTGTAAGTCCAAGAGGATTATGACCCTCTTTGAAGTCTGGATTGAGTAAGTAGTTATTATCGTTAACCAGCAAATGCTGCTTAACAGCGGAAACATTGTGTTTATACGTTTTTACTAATGAGGGGGTCTTCCGTGATAATGCATGACCCTATGATTAAAAAATACATGAAATAACATGAAAATAGTAAATGATTAGTGAATGAAATGCGATCACAAGCAAAATCATGCATTCATAGTTACGCATTTTTTATATAGACCCTACGACGGATTCAACCCAAACCTGGAGGGGAAAAAAAAATGAAACATGCAGGTTTTCCTCCGCTCTTTGCAGAGGAATAGTTGCATATGCAGTTTGCCGCTTCTATGACAGCGGTTAAAGCTGTAGTTTGGGGCCCTCTCGCCCCGCTTCAAATTGATGTTATTTCTCCGTGTTTTGTTACTTATGGGGACATCTGACAGTTTTCCTGTGAATTTTCTTTTTGCTCACCATGCACACATCATAGTGGGGCCCGACTAATGACCCATCCGATTACAGAGGACACCCCTGAATTATGCTGATCCCATTTTTTACACCCAGCCAAATGATCTGTACCATTTGGTCGACAAGTTGACTTTTAAAAATGTTGAATCCGGTTGGCCATTGATAAAGGGATTAGGATCATCACATGGGGCCCATTTTGTGGTAACAAGTAGACACCAACCAGATGAAGAGCTCCCCACCCGGTCCCATCCCCAAGTGGGCCCCACATCAAGGGTGCATTTAAGCTTCGCGTTCACCGGAAAACTACCAAACAAGGATCTCTTCTTTTAAGAAAGACCGTTGGTTGGGCTTTTGTTTATTCTTTTAAGAAAGACTGGCATTAAATTCCGTGTAATGCACAGGTTAACTAATGAAAACCGAAAAATTACTTCAAATTAATATTCATTAATAAAAGGTTACTAAATTTATTCAATGAATTTCAAATTGCTTGAGCATAAGTTTCACCTATAAAGGCAAGCTAGTTGCTATGCATGGATTTGGATCACTTTCGAGGAATACAACATACATGGTTGGTAACCTAGTTAAAATAGCCATATGATTTTGGCCTTATATCACTATTCTGCCAGAATTTACTTCTAATATTATAGAAAATGAAAGCATCTAATTAAGGGTCTTGGTTTTTGTTGTTACATCATCATAAGTCCTTTTCTAACACCAACCATTGGCTGATGTAAAAGCTAGATTTCAAGAGCGTGGCTCCTGTGATACAGATCTCAAAGATAAGTTTCATATATCATTGGTGGGTCCCGCTCAAAACCAGAATCCAAAGACCCGTGTGGTTTTGTTCCAAAAATATATTTATCGCTATGTCTCCCTACAAAGACTCTGAGAGGATTTTTCTTGTAAAATCCTCTATAAAATATCTTCTTCTCTAATCCCTGTATATAAAACATTTTCTTCTCTATCTCCGAGCTTGTTTGCTAGGATTTGCTGTGGTAATCACTTGTATGGTGAAAGGAAGATAAGACCACGCTTTAATTATATACTTCTTCTCGAATCCAAATCCATTCTTCATATATACTATGCTAACATATAAACATGTATCTCATCTCAAATCCAAATCCATTCTTTATATACTATGCTAATTATATACTTCAGAGCCCTTAGCGTACATACATTGCGTAAGCCCTTACCCTACACTCAAGGGCTAACGCTTGAAAAAGGAAAAAGAAAATGGCTTTTGTCAGTATGTGTTATCTATAATATTTTTCTAAACCACCATCGACTTTAAACCTTAAGCCGACCCACCTTTATCCAAGCAAAAGACTGGAATAATGGAAAAGCCAATCCTATGCTTAGATATTAGATCCTTTCTAAATAAGATGCTTAGCATGTGTGGTTCAAACATATATTAGACAGTTTAATCGTGAAGTGAGCACCCACCATTTTTAGCACATGCATGGGACCATATGATCAATCCAATCTCTTCACTTTTATCCCTAATTTGGTATTTATTCTACTGATATTTTAAGCACCTGATCCCGAAAACCCACATGACATCGGTCTGTGACCGTAGCAATTATCACGAGTAGACCCCACACTTGTGATCATCACTTTTCACTCACTAACTCTATCTATATTAATTATTTTATTGCATTTATTTGTTAATCATTTATGCTCATTCATCGTGGTGGACTCGACTCTCAAACCATGGACCCAACCCGTGACTTGACCCAGGGAAAAAGAAGGAAGAAAGAAAAGAAAGGAAGAAAATACAGGTTTTCCGCTGTATAATTAAGAGGAAAAATCGTAAATTCTGGTTTCCGCTGTTTCGACCTACGGAAAACCAGCAAATGCTTCGGTTCGACTATTACTATCAGTGGAAAACCTAAAAAATGGTGTTTTCCGCTCTTCCTATTGGCAAAAAATTTGTGTTAATATGTTTTTACTACTGAGGGGTCTTTCATGATGATGCATGACCATATGATTAACAAATATATGAATTAACATGGAAATAGTAAATGATTAGTGAATGAAATGTGAGCACAAGCAAAATCATGCATTCATAGTTATGCTTTTTTAATATGGACCCTACGACGGATATAACCCAAACCTGGAGGGGAAAAACGGGAACATGAAAGTTTTTCTCCACTCTTAGTAGAGGAAAAGTTGCATATGCATTTTGCCGCCTTCTATGACAGCGGTTAAAGGTGCAGTTTGGGTCCCTCTTTTCGTGTTTCAAATTGATGTTATTTTCCCATGTTTTGTTACTTATGGGGACGTCTGACAGTTTTCCCCTGAATTTTCTTTTTGCTCACCATGCACACATCATAGTGGGGCCTGGCTAATGACCCATCCGGTTACAGAAGATACCCCTGAATTACGCCGATCCTATTTTTCACATCTAGCCGAATGATCTGTACCATTTGATCGACGGGTTAACTTTTAGAAATGTTGAATCTTGTTGGCCATTGATAAAGGGATTATGATGATTACATGGGGGCGTATGGCTGTTAGTTATTGGTATTAATTATTTTATTGCTTTTTTTTTTTTGTTAATCTTGTGTGCTCATTCATTATAGTGGAGTTGACCCTCAATCCATAGACCAAGCCCGTGACTTGACTGAGGAAAAAAAAAAGGAAGAAAATACAAATGCTGCTTTTCCGCTGTTTCGATCGCGGAAAACCTTAGAATGAGGGTCTTCCTTCTAATTGGCGAAAAACTTGTAGTTACTTTGAAGCAGTCTTTCATGATAATGTATGAGCGCATGATTAACAAATAAATGCAATAACATGAAAATAGTAAATAATTAGCGAATGAGATGTGATCACAAGGGTGAGGTTCACTCGTGATAGGTCCTATGGTCACAAATCAATATCATCTGGATTCTTGAGATTGGGTTCTTACAATGTGAGAGATTAGGTTTCACTGTGTATTTCTTGTAGCATGAGAGAAGTGGTTGGATCTTCATCTTTTAAGAGTTCACAAATCTTGTAAAAACCCAACAATCCTTATCTAATTCAGATCCTCTTATCTTAGACCTTGTCCATCTAAAGGCGGGATCCGCTGAATTTAACTGAGTCCCTATGATGAACCGCATTGATGAATTTAATAAAGATACTTTTGATTAAATCATGTCTTTTATTTGGGCCAGGCCAGGCCAGGCCTTTAACTCTCTGCCATTGAATCCTAGTCCACCCCGCATCTTAAACCTACACAGATTTTAGGTCCAAATTTGGCCTGATTACCAAAGCCTAAGGCTAAAGCCCGTCCCAAAGCAGGTTGGATCCCGGTTAGGCTCATGTTGGCTTAGTCCATGAACACCCATATATGGATCAACCATTACACCTGTGTCAATTGATGAATCCCAATACTAATCTCAGAAAACACAGCACCCCATATTTGAAATCTCTAATTCGAGTTCCAAAAATCTCTAACACTAAAATTAAAATATTCTCAATTCGATAAATCTCTAATCCAAATTGAGATTCCCAATAATAATTTTAAAAAAAACTATATTCCCAATTTCATAAATCACTAAACCCAAGTTCGAAAAACCTGATAAAAAATGCAGAAATACCTAACCTAAAAATAAAAAATATTTTCAATTAAAAAAATATTTAACCCAAAATTGAAATCTCTAAAAGGAAATCTGAAAATCCTTAACTCAGAATTTGAAATCCCCATTCAGAAATCTATAAAGTTTTTGAAATCTTAAATGAAAAGGGAAATAGCTAAAAATCTCAGATCATATATCAATAAAAGAAATTGTAAAATAGAGGCTTACTAAAGTAAATTAAACATTGAGAAAAATGACAAAAGTACTTGGCCAAACTCTAGCCCACCTGAGACAGGTTCAGCCTGAGCCCGTATGGATCATGTTTTTATTAAAACAATGTCTTATACTAACTACCTAAAGCAATAGTTTTTACTGGGAGATGCTCTGCTCACCTTATTATGAGTGATAAGTTGGGGGCCCTCACATTTAAGTTGTTGGCATTGGATATGGATGTTAGTGCCCCACCTTATCTCTCATAGTAAGGTGAGAGAGCATCTCCCATTTTTACGATAACAATTTTTACTTAAATTGTGTATTTATTCCGGTTAGGCCGGGGTTCGGGCTTTCCACCACTAAATCCAAGCATGCTGGCCTGTGTTTCAACATCTAAGGCTCAAAACTCGTAAGTTTACATATAATAGCTGCAAACAAATAACGGGACTTGGCTCATCACCACCTAGTCATGATTCTACCATGCGCTTAATTGAACAGTGGGATCCACATTTATTAAAATGAAATCTTAATTAATATGTGCTATTAGAAGGGCTAAGATTCATTTTGAACAGTTTGATTATTATTATGTGGGGCCTGGGCCCTAGAGATTGCAACTCTTAAGTCATATCGTTGATATTGCATTTTATACCATTTAATCCATTGTCTCTCTATCTCTAAATCTAGAGACGACACCTAACAATTTTAAATAGGTGAAAAAGGACTTCATAAAGAAACCTGAATCTTTGATTAGTGAGTGAAAAGGGATCGCAAGGGCGGGGTCTACTCATGATAAGTGCTACGGTCACAAATCGATATCATATGAATTTTGGGGATCGGGTCCTTAAAATATCAGTTGAATAAATATCAAATTTGACATGAAAGTGACGAAATTAGGTTGGTCATTTGGTCCCATGTGATAAAAAAGGGTGGGTGCTCACTTCGTGATATCCCTAACAAAGACATTAATAAAAGAGAAAGAAACTTAGGAAAGGTGTCTAATCTAATCTTTTTAAATGAAAATAGCCCCCATCCAAATAAGAAGGTAAGTGTGAGTCTCCATGCAACGAGAAATCATTGCTCATCGGAAATCTATCATGAGCCCCACGTAATGATAATCTGAACCATTCAAAATGAATGGTATTTAAATTTAGATTTTGATCATATGCCAGCTTTCATTAACTTGATTTGTTGATTTTGAATTATTTCTATATATTTATTCTCTTTTCACTAAAATGATGAAACAAATATGGCAAAGTGGGAGTATTTAATTTGAGGTTTGTCACTACTACAGATATAAACTGTACGAGCATTGATGCAACTAGAAGGCCGTGGGACAGGGCCCTCTTGTTGGGACTCTGAAACAAGCCCTCTTCTTTTCTACTTTACAATTTCAGCTCCTCCTAATGGTTGTGTGAACTTCTCTTTTCTTGAGATATTGCATGATATTTGCTCTATTTTTTTCTTAGTTTCAAGTGTTATGTCTACAAACACACACACAAATGATCTCTTTGAGTCTAACGTTTACTTAGAATCTCTATTTGAATCGTAGAATCTCTATTTGAGTCAAAAGTTCACCGAACCAAGTACATCAGCTTACTATTAGTTGTTTTTTGGACCTCTCAATTCGAGTATCAAATTTGATCATTTGATTAATTTTGAATATGCCTAGAGTTATCACCATAGTACTTCTGAAGGATTTGGAAATTTGCTGGATTTCAAATACCTTCAAATGAGAATTATATATATTTAAATATGCCTCTTCTCTTTCCACACCATCAAAGATATACTCACTATTATGGATCAGACCTGTTCATCTTATCGTTGATTTTAGTGACCCCAGATTACAGGCTAGGTCTAGGATCAGGATTGTGGGTTTTTTTTTTTCTAATAAGAGATTAAGATCTCATTTTTGTGGATTTGTTGGTACTATATTTCCCCCTCCCTCCCCAGATGTTTTTGAAAGAAGTAAGAAGCAAAATACCCTTCTTTCCCTCCTCTAACGCTCTTTGGTGCATGTTTGATGAAAGGGATTTTCATGTCCAGGTCAACAATTATTAATGTTATATCTCATTTCCGAAGGCAAGGAACTCTTTTGCTTGTATATTTAGGAATCCCAAGAGTTAGCTTGAAAGGAAAATGAAAATACAATTTCTCCCCAAAGAATGCAGAGGTCTGCAAATGTTTTGGGATCCCACGTGTTCAGGATTCTTTACATCCAAGTATCTCATAAATAGCCAACACACTTATGGTTTAGTGGTGTTGACACCATAGTTTCGTACACATGCCCAGGGATCTCTAGATCCTTAATTAAAGTAATCGCTCCTATACCACTAGCCAACAATTATGGTCTTTGGTAGGTGGAGTCGGTGTTTATGATAGTTCACTATTTTCATGTCTTGGATCTTCTGCTTACCTCTTTGTATGGAGAAGACTAGCTTCTTCTTGATATTCTTCCTCCATCTGGTTTAAATCTTGATGGTGTTATTTTGTATTTCTTCTTTTTGTTAAATGATAATTGCATGTACAAGTTTTAACAATAAGTTCAAGGGTATCGAAGTATATGATCTTAAGAGTAACAATTACAATTTTCTACATGTTATGAGAAGGATGGATGGAATGATCTGGAGAAGCTGCAAAAAGGAATGCATCTATTGCATAAAGGAATGAATCTATCTCGATCTTCAATATCCGGTTCTTATAGAAAGATAGAAATAGACGGTTCTACAAAATATATCTTTCCTTAAATGTAGATATTTTATATTACCTTTAATAAGAGAAAATTGTGTGACTTTAAATGCATGGATTTTTATTACCTTTGATGAGAAGAAATCCTGTGACTAAATGTGGTCACCTTTAATGAGAGGAAATCATGAGACTATAAATGTGGAGCCTAATTTGAAGGGAAACGTTATAAATATCCCTAATCAGATATTGAATCTATGATATTGACTCCAACCATAATCAAAAGTGCATCCAAAAACACCCAAAACCAAATTAAAAGAAAAGTTTTATAAGAAAAAAAAATTGAGTTCCATCTGCCTCTTACAAATTATATTATACATTGCCGACAGTAAGAGATCAAATGTATTATATATATATATGGGGAATATATATATATAACACATGCACTGCATTGAAAATGCTCTTCCAAGATCTTCCTCACTTTCGGAATCCCTTTACCAATAAGAAAAAAGATAGAAATAGACGGTTCTACAAAATATACCTTTCCTTAAATGTAGGTATTTTATAGGGGGATTCGGCAACGGGTCCCTAAACATTTCATTTTATTGCCTTAGATCCGCAATCTTTTTTTATAGTGTAATAGGTCATTTTCTCCAATTTGAAGACCTAAAATGTCTAATTTACCCTTTCTACAAAATCATATCCCACGATTAGTGGGATATGCCATTAATAATGGTCAACTACCATTCAATTAGCCAAATAAACTTAAAAATATCCAAATAAATTTCAAAAAATGTAAATAAATTTCAAAAGATGTAAATAAAAGTAAATAAATGTAAATAAACTCTAAAACAACAAAAACAAATTTAAAAAAATACAAATAAATTCGAAATAACGCAAATAAATTTCAAAAAACACTATAATATCAAAAAACGCAATAAATTTAAATAGAATGTATAGACATTTAAAAAGATGCAAATAAATTTCAAAAAATATTAAAAAATTTCAAAAGATGAAAATCAATTTAAAAAAACGAAAATAAATTTCAAAAGAACCAAATAAATTTCAGAAAATATAAATAAATTTCAAAAGATAAAAATCAATTTCAAAAGATCCAAATAAATTTCAAAAGATCCAAATAAATTCCAAAAACTGTAAATAAATCTCAAAAGAGTCAAATAAATTTCAAAAGATGTAAATAAAATAAAAAAAAGCAAATAAATTTTGAAAAACGCAAATACATTTGACACAAACTCGGATAAATTAGTCCAGACTCAGATAAATTTGTCCCATAACTCAAATAAATTAACCAAAACTCAAATAAATTTGTCCAGAACTCAGAGAAATTTGTTTCAGAACTCAGATAAATTTTCCAAACACTCAGATAAATTTCATAAAAACCTATAGATTTGTCAAAAGACTTAAATAAATTTTTCAAAAACTCAGATAGATTTGTCAAAAGACTTGGCTGGGCTTCCCTGCGCAGACTGGGTCGGTTTTGACCTGACCTGTACTCGAACTGGCCTGGAAATCGAATAAAACACAAACTGGGTTCTTCTTCTTCCTGCTTCCTGCAAGGAAGAAGAAGAACCCAGTTGCAACAGACTGTTTTGTTCTACACAGAGAACAAGAACACATGGGAATGCTGATGGTTCAAATGGTTGGATTCGGTATTTGCCATACATGGGAATGCTGATGGTTCATGATTCATAGAAATCTCTTATGTCATTACCAAAAATGGCAAGAGGTAAATATACTCGAATCACGAGGCCTTTTCTCAATCTACCCCTCGCCAATTTTTCCTCTCTTCACAAGCATCCGCTCAGTCTCGGTGTACACCCAAAGACAAAGCCAAAGCCAGTCCGTGTGAGGGACATATCCGCCTCTCTCTCTGCAACACCATAGCAGAAGAAGGAAAAAAAAAAGTAAAGAAAAAGAGAAACCCCACCCCACAACCAAATGCCTTCTATCCTTCTGCATTCTGCAACTCCCATGAACCTTTTCGCCAAAAGCAATGCCTTTGAATCATTGAAATCATATGAGGCCTTTCTTGTGCCCAGGCGACCACCCAGAAAGCATGGCGACGGCGGTGGAAACTCCACTCCTGGTCATCTTCTTACGGCACAGGACGAGTCTTTAGGATACCCTGAATCAGATTCTCTGGATCGGAAGACGAAGATGATCTTCGGTGATTCTCTGCAACTTGTTCCGAAACAACCGCCACCCTGTTCTTCGTCGACAATGGCTCAAAAATAATGAGGATTTTAGAGAATCTCTACTTAGGAATGAGGAGGGGAAACTGAAGATTTGAAATTTTGAAATTTCAAAATTTTATGCCTAAACAGTTGAAAAGGGTAAATCAGTCATGAAAATTATATCCAGGGACCTCTGGCTGCAAACAGTCTAGCTGCTTGGACCAGAGCCCTTAAAAAGAATCTGCTTGGACTGGAGGCTGGATAGATTCAATTCCAGGGACCTTTCGCTAATTAACCCTATTTTATATTACCTTTAATAAGAGAAAATCGAGTGACTTTAAATGTAGGGATTTATATTACCTTTAATGAGAAGAAATCGTGTGACTAAATGTGGTCACCTTTAATGACAGGAAATCATGAGACTATAAATGTGGAGCCTAATTTGAAGAGGAAACGTTCTATACAGCCCTATACAATTATTACATGAGAGGAGATTGAGAGAGAGTAAAAAAAAATTAACAAAGTCAAAATCAATTGAACAAATTGAGATGGATCTCTCAATTAGAAATGGTGGCTATCATATATAAGAATTGGACTTGATTTTAAATAGTTAATATTTTTCTTTCAAGTAGTTATTATTCACATGGTCTGGAGTCGGCAATTTAAAACTAATGACTGGATTGTAATTTGATACTTATCTTTTACATTGCCATATTATCTAACAAACTATGTAATATGTAATATTTTTTTTTTATCTTTTTGTATTATAATGTTTTCTTGCATATATAGATTTATGAATTTGGAGGGAATCCAAAATGGCTTTACTTGATCTTCAGCTACGCGTATAATAATATCTAAACCCTTCATTTGCACTGCGGCTACGTGTATAAATATCCGAACCTGTTCAATAGCCTACGGACGCGTAGCGTACAATATCCGAACCTGCAATCTCTTCCTCCCTCTTGGCCCTATGGAATTTTTAATTGGAAATGAGTTATTGTTTTGTTATAATTGAATATGGTGTTGGCAAAGAGGTCAGCCTGTTGCAAAGAGTTCTATCTTGGCCCCTGCTTTATTTGAGTTTTGATCGTGTGATTCTTGTTGTGAAATTGTGTTAGATCATGTTGTGCTTCTCTGTTTGGTTTTTAGGGATGTTTGCAGTGAATGTGTTATTGATATGATGGTTTTCTTGGGGACCCGTTTCTTATTTATTTGTGGTTTCTTAAGAAATCCTGTCTCTCTCTCATGTTTCTTCGAAACCTAAACAATTGATTTGTGTCTCTGAAATGGGTTTCTTCAGAACACTACATATTTTTCATTTGTACAGGCTTTTCCTTTTATTTTGATAGGTTTGTAAAGGACCAGTTATTTACTATTTTATTGGCAGGTAGTTCTGTTTTCAATTTTTGAGGAAAACCTAGTTCAGTGTTGCTGCGTTTCACGGGTTTCCTCAATTCATACCAACAAACCCTTGGGGGGTATGGAAGAATGGAATACCATGAATTGGATAGTGAGAAAATTTCAATCAAGGGACTATCTTTCTCTAGTTTTCATGCTTGGAGGGTCAATTTAACTTAATAAATCACTATCCTCTTAAAAAAATGGAAATATGGACCACGTAAAGTCAAAGTTTAGGGTCCAAATTAATTATCTTTGCACTTTAACCCTTTAATATTTACTACACTCTCTTGTCCAACATCAATTAAGAGTTTTTGTTTACCATGCTTTTTTCTTTATAAGAACAAATTACCTGCACATCTAAAAGAGAAGGTGATAGAAAATCCAAAAAGAGAAAAATAGGAAAGACGACAAATCTACAAGAGGTTAATAAAAAAAAAAAAAACTCGACAAAATCTCAATCTTCCCTTGGTGTCCTTTCTAATGATTATATAGTTTCACCAATTGATTCTGCTCTGTAAAAAAAATGAAAAATAAATTTCATTAATAATTATTTATAATCACAAAACAATATAAATAAGATCAGAAAAGCCAACATAATAATAAAAAAAAGAAAATAGAATCAACAAATTGAAGGATATAAAACATACAGAAGAAAACATATTGGTAAAGAAATTAATAAGAAGTACATCCAGTTAAAACAAAGACTACTCATCATCATAATTTTTCTAACTATTGCTATTATCAATGGATTCAGTTTCTAACTCATTTTATTTTTTGGGTCAGTCTTAAGCCTACGAAAAATGAGCTCTCACAACTGAAACTAAGTTTAGCCCAAAAAAGGAAGAGTCACAATCTAAGTTGCCTTATTGAAAGACTTAATTGTTATGTATTTTCTCACCGTTATACATTTGAATGACCCAAAATGGGGGCTCGCTGAGAGAAAAAAAAAAAAAAAAAAAACCACAGGACAATCTGTACATGTTTTTCTCATGCTGAGAGAAAGCCATATGCCTTCTTCTAGTGGTAAAATCTGTAATCAAGACAACCCATATATAGATGGTAAGAGTACAATAGACCTTATTTGTCATATAAATTAAAAAGAAGAGAGATAAACATGGCTGTATTGGAATAGTATCAGAAGAAGAGAAACATATAATACTATAATTGCCCCAAGGTTCTGTAACCTTAACTTTATCCAGGGAAGCCAAATCCCAAATTTGATGTAGATACAGACAGTCCGGAAGGGACCTTTGACTTTTCGAAATTGCTGCACCGATTCTGGGACGCGAAACTCAAAGAAGATAAGCTCGTTTTGCCGTCATTTCCCACCCAGGAAGGGCGGACAGAGAGAGAAAGAGATGACGCTTCTCCGACTGCCATCGATCCGACTGCTGCTATTCCATCAACTCATCCTCTTCCTCTTCTTCTTCATCTCTCAAAGGACGGTGGTCGTGTATGGTCAGGTCCCAATTCCTCCCAGATACGATGGGTTCGTGTACAGAAAGAGCCATGCAACCGAATCGATCATGGTGGAGGCCTTCTTTGACCCTCTGTGCCCCGACAGCAGAGACGCTTGGCCCCCTTTGAAGCAGGCCCTCACCTACTACGCCTCTCATCGCCACTCCCTCTCTCTCATCGTACATCCCTTCCCTCTCCCGTAAGTACTCTCGCTCTCTCTCTCTCTCTCTCTCCTAAGTTTATCACCCACCCTTTAATTTTGGATGTGTTCGGATTGGGCGGTCCAGATCGTCCGTTTGAACGGCTTGAATCACCCAATTTGGAATGTTTGGATTGGTTTTGTGATGAGTTCAGAAATGAGTATAGGTCCTGCATCGATTGAACGGTTTAGATCGCTTAATTGGTCTTGATTTTTGCAGTTTTTCAGTTCTATTTTATTTATTTGTTTCCACTCTTTCAAGAGGTGATGGGGCCAACCCATTTGGTGATTTGGAACATTGGGTTCCCTTTTAGATCATGGTGTGTGTGGTAAAGAACCCACCTTTGGAGTCTTGGATATCTCACTTTCCTCTGTATCAGTTATCTACCCAAATTGGAATGGAAACAGTAAACCAGTGCCAAATTCTTGGACAGATGAAAGGGGTGTTGCTCATGAATGATGATCATATCAAGTATTAAAGCATTTCATTGTCTCATATCACCTTTTCACTTGTCGAAACCACACCTGGGACTTGGAAGATCAATTCTTGGGTAGATGAAGCAGAGGAACTACTATCAAATAGGAAAGTCACTTTCTATTCATGTGTTTTGCGAGGGTAATTCCACAAAAAAGATTCTTTAAACTGGGGTGGTACAGGACGGTTTGTTTATGCATTTGTGATTCATCGTTCACTTTATGCCATTGCTCTTATATCTCTTGGACAAGATCAGTACACTCTATAATCATTCTGTTGCCCATGCCCTTTATTCATGCTTATTCTTAATAAATTTTCAGTTAATTTTCAAATCGCACAACACACACCCAACCCTTAAATACTAGGTGTAATTCATGCATCAAGTGAAAAAAATCTAAGTATGAAGCTCTGAAACATCTTCTAGCTTAGATACTGGTAAATTCATGATGAAGTGAGCTATCCAAGATCCAAAGTTTCGTGTAATGTTTGTTTGAAACTTTCGTGTGATGTTGAGTATGATTTTGAGGAATTAGGCATCACACCATTAAAGATTGCTTCCAAGGAACGCATTCTACCTTAAGTAACAGGTAAGATTAGTGAAGCAGACTATAATGCTTCTAGAGCTGCTTGTATTTCAATTGGTGTTTTTGAGGAATCTAGAATCTTGCCATTTTCAATATCTTCAATATCTTCTGAGGAAAATATTCTACCTTTGATGCTGTGTAGTATGTACAACTAATGAAGTGAACTGTAGCAATTCCAAAATCGCAAATTGTAGTATTTTTTCTATTTTTTTAGTATGGATGAAAAGATACTAAAAAAAATAAAAAATGGAAAAACCTATAGATGTCCATAATCTATCTATTACCTATCCATCCATATCAACATCAATACATGACAAATATTAGCATCTTAATATATGACTATCTGAATCATGTTCCCTATCTTATCAAACTTAAAATATACATGTAGGCTGTAAAATTAAAATGCTCATGTGTTTAAAAGGAAAAAAAAAAAAAAAGATATTTGATACTAAAATAAGGCCCACCAAATGGCTTCTTCAAATTAAGTTCAAATATTTTCTGTTCCCATCCCTAAAATCATCCACGTCCATATCCGCACCAATATTATCATCTTCTCTAATTATTTCAATATTGGAGGAAGATCGATCTTCAATACATTGTACATCATCTTCTTTGTTGTTTGATGAAGACAACGCTGCTGCTTCGTTCCTTCTCTTCCTCGATCTCATATATTTTTCTCATCCGTATATCTTTTCTCCCAATCATAAGTTTTCTATGCACTATAAAGAAAAATTATAGAAGTATAAGTTATTGATATGATAAAAATAAAATAATAGTGTCTACACTCTAGCATCACGATTTAGTAATACCTTGACACCTATCTCAGCAGTACCTGCCATTGCTATTTGCTCCTATATCTGGGAGATCTTCAAAGCATTCTCCAAGATCCAACCATGAGGTTTTCAATGGCCGCTCATCATCAGAATCCATATCCGATAAACAAGTAGTATGAAGACCTCGATTATTTTCTATTTTCTTTTGATTTACTTGTGATTAAAAATATATTTCACAAATACCGAAGAATTGAGGCGCTTTTGCTCTAGTCCATTTCTCCTTTTTGAATGTATCTATATAAAATAGCATTATGTCAACAGTTACATATTTTTTTCGTAAAAATTAACTTAGCAAATAACAATATAAATTCCTCATATCTAGCCTGCTCAAATGCACTCCAATTTTGTTCGCATGCTGATGATGTACATGTTGGGCCCTTACATGAAATCAAACATTATATGGGAGTGCATGTGTAGGCCCAGCAGACTGTTGAACCCTTGCATAGAACAAAATGATTAAAATCTCACAACTAGTTGGGGCCCACATCCACCAGTGAGCCCACTTTTGAAATAGATTTTATGTGTGGAATCTACTGATGGATTTTCATCCATGCAAAAAGGAAGAAAAAACAGTTGGGATTTCATTCATCAATTGGACCCACACAAGGAATCTCACACTGAGACCATGTATGAAATCCTTACACATCCATTGGAAAGTTGGGCCCACTATTGATTGGAAAAAATTATTAGAGAGAGAGAGAGAGGGATGAATAAATGTAAAAGAGAAAAAAAATCATCTATTAGTGTGGCTCACCTTTAAAACAGATTTAACATGTGAACCTATCAATGGATCTACATCCATGCCCAAAAAAAGGAAGGAAGAACAGTTGGGATTTCATCTATCAGTGGGGCAGTGAGGGCCGCATCCAAATTCTTTGTACGTCTAATGAAAAGTTGGGCTCCATTGAAAAGTCAGAATGAAGAAGTTGGTGGTGTACCATCTTAGAATGGCACTTGCACATGGAGCATGCATCTGTTGGCAAGAAGAAGAAAACCCTAACAATTATCCTTATCTTTGTATGCCTTGGTTTTGTTCTTTCTTAAGCAACTTTTTTTTTTCTTCTTCTCTCTTTCTGCATTTTGTTGCTGTCGTTGGTGGGGTGGGTTGGCTTAGAAAGAGTATGTTCTTGCTTGTCATTTTTAACTACTCTGTAGACTGTCTACTCCTATGAAAACGCACAATTGATCTTCATCATGTGTTCTCTTTTGCTATTGCATTAATGATTCTGATGGTTTCCCTCTTAAGATAACCTTGTGTGCTGGATGCCTTCTTTTTAGTTTTTTCAAACTTTAGATATCAGTGTTTCTTTGCTTATTTGGGTCGCATGAGTTTTTAAAACTCTGTTCATTATGCTGGAATTCCTATGGATGGATCCTAGCTCAAACTGGTGCTACCGGTCTTCTTATCTTTGTATGTCGTGGTTATTTTTTGTCATTACCCTTTTTTCGGACTTTTCTTTTTCATTTTCTTCTTGTTGTTGGTGAGGTGGGAAAATGCTATATTCTTGCTTGCCGTTTTGAACTACTCTGTAAACTGTGTTACATACAATGAGGCCACATAGAAGAGTGCGTCATTTATCTTCTACGTGAGATCTCTTTTTCTATTGCATTAAAGATGCCAATAGTTTCCCTCTTCAAAAAATTCATGAGTTCTGGATGCCCTTTTAATTTTTTTTTAATCTTTACATATCTTTGGTTCTTTCCTTATTTGTGTCCCATGTCTACGGATGTCTGAACTCTTCATTTTGTGGGAATTCCTATGGATGGATTCTAGCTCAAATCGGTGATGGTTGGATAATCTGAACATTTCATCTTTTTCCTGAGGAAATTGGATGGCGAAGAAATTGTTTATTGTGTTCATATGTAATCATTCATTCATTCTCTCAAAAATCCTCCAACTGATGGTTAAGGCTGTCGTATCAGTTTGGATTTTACTCTCTGACACATCTAAATAAGGTCTACTGGCTGATATGTTTGACCAGTTATATGCTTTTCTTTTCTTCTTTCTAAGTATGGGAACTGAAAATCACTTGATGCATATGTCACCAGTATTCTCACCTTCCCTGTTGATAAATTCTTTTTATGATGGTAAAGAGTTTGGAATAAATTTTTTGATGTATAATACATTTATCATTAATTTCTTACCTTCCACCTATGTTACATTCATCCTATTACACGTGCAAGGCTAGATATTTTTGCTTTGTTGGAAACATGCTTGTTATCTTTCCTTGATGGATTATGTCTTCAAAAGAGGTTGGACCCACCTTTGATTGGTATTGACATGTTCATAAAAACACTAGTAATAAAACATTGTTGCTGCTAATTCTTCTTTTTATGGAAAATGCAGTTATCATGACAATGCGTTTGTCGCTTGTCGTGCATTACATATTGCTAATGGGCTGAATACATCCACAACTTATCCCTTATTGGAGTTGTTCTTCAAGTACCAGGTCAGAAGCTTCTTGATGTCTAAACTTACATTTTCATGCACATTTCTTTGAAATGATTCTATTTCAAATAATGAGTTTCCGAGATTGTGCTTTTTTCAATGTAGATTTATCTGAGTTGTTTGAATTTTTCCGAAGATTGCTGCTTTACTTTTTCTTTTTTGATTGCTATACTTATAGCTGCCTAAAATGAAAGGCCTAGATAGACTACAATAATGAAGGTTGCATCACCATCTAAGCCTTCTAAACATGGGAATAAAAGGGCTGTAGGGAAATTCACCATGCCTTGCCCTTTCACGGGAAATCAAGGAAACCATGATGCCCTTTACAAGTTGCCCAAAACAAACCATCAACCATAAATAGAAAGTAAAAGACTTGTGGGCCATATGGAGAGGACATGAACTTGCAAGGTTAGTATCATGAATATAGTAGGAACTAGGTTTAAGAAGATACCATTCATCATCTCATGATGAAAATCCTGGATTGTCAAAAAGGAAAATTCTGCACACTGTTCGCTCGAGCGGACTTGGATCCGCTCGAAGCGGATTGTTCCAGAACATGCTCCGCTCGAGTGGATGGAGGTCCGCTCGAGCAACCTGGTCGGAATTCCTGCAGAAAACACTTTTCTTGTCCGAACCAATCCCTTCTATTGCATTCGTACAAATTACAATATACATACAAACATTAAATCTGATCCTCACAAAGCCCTAGATCTATCATGTTCACATCTCATGCAAAGATTAGATCTAGATTACTGATCTAACATGATTAGAGATGAGGTATGGCTCTGATTCCAATTGTTGAAAGTAGGTGGGCCTTGTGGATATGTTTTCAAAACTTCTGACCACTTGACTCAGGGATCAAGTACCTATAAGGTCATAAACCACATTCAGGATGCAATCCCTCAACCTCATCAACCATGTACAGCAATAAACTTTATCTAGAAGATAGAAATCAGCAACAATCAAGCAACCAAAAATCTACAACATACAACGAAGTAGATTATACTTTTGGAGCTCGGTACTGCTCTAATGGAGAAGAAGACAATTAGCTTGAATAAGAACTCTTCTTTTAGCAAATTAGGATCTCTAAGACCTTGTTGTCTTCCACGCTATGACCCGCTTTAAGATCTCTTTTCTCAAGAAGAATAGTGGGATTTTCAAGAGAAAATCAACTAGAAGCTTTTAAGGAACTAGAAGAAGAAATTAGAAGAGAAAGAGAAAGAGATGGCGTGTGCAACAACTTGCATTAGGGGTTTGGGCGTGCACTCCAAGGATGTGGGACATCCAGCCCCTTGCTCCCTATTTATAGCTTAGCAACCTCCTTTTTTACTAATTGAAATAGAAGTCTTACTTTCACAATAATTAGTAACTTTCTCTTCCTACTATTACCACTATTAGAAGTCTCACTTCCAATTGAAATAGTAACTTTCTAATTCTTTTCTTTTAGAGTTCAAGTAAGATTAGTAACTTTCTAATAACTTGGGCTAGCGTGGGGACAACTAGGGATTCCATAGAAAGCCGGCTCCAACTGGGACACCGCGACCTCACATCTCATGTGCAATCCGGGTTTATAGTTAATTGCAAATAACTCCACTATATAAATGCAATTGCACTCTAATCTTAGGAATAAATTACAAAGAAGACCCTAAACTTCCCTATGACCACAAATAGGCCCCTCTATCAATATCCATGGATCAATTGGATTAAACCTGCCCCTTCCAATCTTAGATCCACATCTTGTTATCCTTGAGACCCAATTAATCACAGTGATCATCGGTACCATCCAATTGACTCTTAATTGAGATGGGTGCGCACTTACTAATGATAAATCCATTAATTGGCACAAGGGGATAATATAGATAGATTCCATATTGACTATTGAATGTTCCTATAGTCCTACTACCATATACCAAAGACACTGAGGTGTTGACCTACAGTTGGCCTCACTCAGTGGTGACTCAAAGTAAATGAATAGATAGAAACCTGATTTCATTAATGTCTCAGGATTGTGAGCCTATTGCTAGGGAATTATGAGGGCAGACCTTAAAATAAAGATAGTATACCATAAGGTGCTTCTCATGGTCCTTCAAGACATCTTTTGTACTAGCATCATGATCCAGAATCTTACATTTTGATGATTGAGACAAATCACACTATCTCATAGTGATCAAAGTGCTGCAACCTTATCAAATGAGATGCCAGTCTCATCACTGGTTGTGAAGATATTTTAAGTATAAGATTTGTGACACATGTATCCCGTATGTGGATCTCATCCATACACATATATCACATATAATATACTAATAATCTTACATTTGATGATTGAGATAAATCACACTATCTCATAGTGATCAAAGTGCTGTAACCTTATCAGATGAGATGCTCAGTCTCATCACTGGTTGTGAAGATATTTTAAGTATAAGATTTGTGACACATGTCTCCCGTATGTGGATCTCATCCATACACATATATCACATATAATATACTAATGGGATCCGGTTCATCTCATGACCCATCATGTCATATGTATTGGTTATGTGTATAAAGTAATAAAACACCATTCATCTCATGAAAGGAAAGCATGATTTTATTGATAAATAAAAAAATTAATCAATTTATTACATTATCTGATGGATTGAGACCATACAAACTAACAGTTTCGAGGTGATTCTTTTTAAACTTTGATTTTGGTATTGTAGGAACTCTTCAATCCTATTTTTCTTTTGGACAATAACATAAATGTATGTTTTCTTGATTGCCATCGTGTATCATGAACTTATTATTGGCAAGAGCCAAGAATTTCCTTTCATTGTGATCAACATACCTCTAGCTAATAAGAAGTACTACTGTTAAACTGATCTTCATGTCTCTTCTTGATAATGAGTTCAAGTTATTTTTTTCTCAAGCTGATTTCATTGCTCCAAACAATTGATGAATGCTTGCAATTCAGAATGTAGCCACCCATACCTCAGTCTTGTCTTAATCTCATCCTTCAGCCATGTAACCGATTTTTTTTTTTTTTTTTAATTAGTAAACTGTGCAATTAATTTCACTATGGTCAATATTTTCCACTATCCAGAAACCTTGAAATGGCTTTGTGGTATTGTTCCATCCATACATGCAATGCATAGACATGGACAGCACTACTTTCCCCACATATATGTAAAAATTTAATAGTGAACTACCCCCTAACACTTAGAATTGATATTCAGTTCCATATAGCACCCGAGAATTCCATTATGGTGCAAATTGTCTAATGACCATTTGAACTTGCCTGTGGAGCCCACCTGCGGCAATGCCAATCATGGGAGAGGGGGATGGGAAGATCTCAAATCAACTCATTAGATCATCCTAACCTCTAGATCGATGGCCTTCCAAGTTTAATCATTTTAGAAGATGTTTCTTTCTTTCTTTTTCTGGTGAAGTAACAATTGGATCAGTTCTCTCTCTCTCTCTCTCTCTCTCGTGTGGTGGTGTGTATGTGGATGGTTTCTCATCTTAATATTTTTGTTGCATGGTCTCCGGGCTTTTGAAAATTCAAAAATCTGATTAGTCTTGCATCCGTCTAGATTTATTTGGTTCAAATCTTCACTCTGACACAAGAAGGGCCATGTTTGATCCACTGATGTTTCCTTTTGGCATAGTTTATGAGAAGTTGCACTAGGGTACTCACTTGAATAGATTTAAAACCATAGTTGTTCCACGTCGATATGGTATGTTGATGTGACCTCCCCAAGTGCAAAGTTGTGAAGCAGTATTTTCCCAGTGAGTACGGGGTCATATGGAGAGTGTGAAGCAAACAACTTGATACAACCTGTCCTAAATAAAATCTAGATCTAGCCTACTAAAAATCTATACAAACCCGATCTACTACTAATCTGAAAATTAAATTTAATTACAGTCCATTACATCCATAGAAAATTCATACTCTAAAAAACCTAATCTAAAAGCCTACTCTAGAAAACAACTAAAACTGCAATGAACATAAGAAAAAAAAAAAAAAAAAAAACTGAAATTCTGAAATAATAGAATCTTGCAATCTAAGGGTTAGGGTTCGGTTGGTTTTCGAAGTACTAAAAATACGAATGACTTCATTCAAGAGCCAAGCTGAAATTCAGATTTATTAATTGATGAGAAATTTCACAAAGACTCTAGGCTTCTGTGGATTATTTTCACTATTTAGAGGTCTTTAAGCATGCAATATATCTATCGAGAATAAAACATCAAAAAGACTTTAATAGAGAAAATAAATTAACAAACTTAAAATCAAATTTGAATTTGAATTTATTCATGCGTAAAACCAGTCAAAGAATTAAACAACTTATAGTTTGACATCCCTCTCCTTAGATTACAAGTAGAAAAATTACTCCTTCATCTTGTTCTTCTTCCCACCTAAAATAATTAATATTTTTGCCTCATAAGTACAAGAAGAGAGAGAGAGAGAGAGAGAGAGAGAGAGAGAGAGAGGTGTGTGACGTCCCACATGGAGCTCCCTTTTTATATTTTTTTAATTGCTTGCTTTCCATGCAATTTTGAGTTTGGAAGCTCTTCCTTCTTTGACTTCTAATTGCAATGGAATTTGAGAAACTTTTTGAAATTTAAATTTGCTTCCTTATATTCAATGGCTTGATGCATAAGTCTCATTGCTTTAATATCTCCTTGCATTGGCCCACTTGATCTTGAGAAATTTTTCAAAAATCTGAAATTGGATTTTTTTTCTTCAAAACTTGCAATGGGGTGGGACCCACTAGGGGTGTGCAATACTTTGAATCCACCCTCTTGGACGTCCAAGCTCATCTTGGCTTCTTTCTTGCTCTTCTTCTTTGATCGCTCCTTTCTTTGAATCCTTAGCTACCAAGTCTCTAGATTTCTTTCCTTGCTTGGACTTCAAATTTGAATTTAAATCTTAAAAGAAAAAAAACTCTCACACAAATATGGAAGGAATTTTGAAACTTTTGCAACAAGTGGTGGGAACCACCATGGTCGTCGAATCCACACCCAAGGAGTGGTGGGTACCAAGGTGACTTCTATTTCAATTTTTCTTCTTTTTTTTTTCTTCTCTCTCAGTTTTCTCTCAATGCAAGCCCCGTAATTTTGATTTTTCTTGTACTAAATAATGAAATAAAATCAAAAGAATAATTTTTGTGAGGAAAAGAATAATGTAATACATGGGACCCAATTCACAACATATGCATGCGTATGAATATATCACCTTGAACGAAATTTCGTGAATTAAGTGATGTAAAGAAATCATGCATGTTTATGTGTGAATAAAGAGTTATGTAGTGCGATAGTAGGATAACCGAAAAGAATAATTTCGATAAAACCATGCAATTATATGAAATTTGACTTGAATTAAACCTTAGACACTCAAATGCATGATTTTATGAGTTTCAATGCAATTGAATGATATTATCGTACTTAAGTCCATAAAATTAAGTGAAATGTTGCAAATAAAATGCCGTTTTATGGACTTATCATATGTCTAGTTGTTCACCTAAATTGTGTAAGTGGTTTTATTAGATGAATGATGAAGATGCCTTAAAGGTGAGCCATAGTACATAATCCTTTGGTTAGAGAAGGAAACCATTATGTTTTAAAGAAATGAGTTTTCTTGGTTGTTTCACTTTTGAATTTCTTTATTACTGAAGACTAATATCACATAAACAGGGTCGGTATTACAATAAACCAACTCATATGATGTCCAGAGCTGCTGTTGTTGATCGTATGGTGAAGCTCGTAGTTGAAGCTGTTGGGAACTCTTCTTTGTCTGCAATTGAATCTGGCTTTGAGGATGCAAAGACAGATCATGCAACAAGAATTTCTTTTAAGGTGAGAGCTTGATTTTGTTTATAAGGTGAAATTGTTATCTTTTATGCTTTCTGCTCTGTTTTCCTACCTAATTTGTGCATGCATTTCACACTTGGCTTCTACCTTGCAGTATGGTTGTTCGCGAGGGGTGACAGGCACACCTTATTTCTTCGTCAATGGATTTCCATTGCTTGATTCCGGATCTGCTCTCAACTACGACAAATGGAGAAGCATTCTGGATCCACTGTTGGGTCATCACAAAGAGACTGAACCTTTGCATTTCTTCTAATGAATTGCCTCTTTGATTTTAGACAAGACTTGTGTGTGGTAACAGACGAGAATCATTACTGTATAAGTTGGCCTTTCTCTAAAAGTTAAAATAATATGAAATGGTTGCTTACCTGTTATTGGTAGTGTGAGGGCAAAACAAGGTCAGTTAAAAGTAACTGATGTTATAAAAGTTAACCTGAGGGATAAAGACCACATTAGGATCTTCAAAAATAAATGGCCTTGCACTCACTTGACCTGTTAATCTTGTTATCCATAACTCTGCTTGCCGTTTTTTTATTACATGGGAGGGAATGGTAAACTATCCTAATCTATCAGTCCACAGATCATCCTGGGGGGTTGAACAGTATTAACATTGAGATAAATGTCTTTAAGTTTTACAACATAATATAAGATTGTTTTATATACAATCCCAAAATTTTTTTTATCACACCACCATCATAAACTCTCCTTGATACATCCACCACGCAACACTCTCCCTGTGACGTACTCACAAGCAGATGATCAGAAAACATCATGAGGAGTCCACTCATTTAGTCACTGTGCGGTCCTCCACTAATTCAATCTCCTAGGTAGGGGCAAAGGTGGAGTCTCCTGTAACGCCAGAGGCTACATAAAAAATTGATCAAGATATAATAAACAAAGAAAAAGTCTAAATGGATCGAATGAGGTCCCGAATTCGGGATCGAATCACTACGTGGTATTGATGTGAACAATGAAAGCATTTAACTTTTGGGGGAGCGGGAGAGAGAAAAAGCATGAATATACAGTTCGGTCCCAAATTCGGGACCGAATTTGGTCCATGTAGACTCCCTCATAAACATAAGCATGATGTAATATTCTGGTTGAAACTCACAATGACAAATATAAGCAAATAAATAAATAAAAATGTATGAATGCATGAACATGAAAATCATGGTAATACATCTAATAGGAAATCCTGGCAAACCATATAGCATTTGGCTAATCTCTTAAAAGATAGCATAATCGTAATAAACATATCAGAAGTACCAACGGATAATGTAAAGGGACGAAACAGCAACCAGTCTAACAGGTGAAAATCAGAGCTAAGTGGTGTCAACTCGAAAATAACATGACTAGGCATGCTTCTAATGAAAACAGATTTATTTTCTAAAAATAGCTTTAACCTAATGTAGCATATTCATAACATATCATAACAGACTAATATAGCATGATATCCTGATCTTAACAAATCATGTAACGAAGGCAAAATGTATACTATTGATAAACAGGAAATAAAAATATAGAAGTTGATCGTGAAGATAACACAGTCTAGAAAAAAATGATGCATGACTATAAAAATATTACAAGGTCCATTTCTAAATCTAGTAGAACATCATTAAATCATAATGTGTGTCTTTGGGGTATCCATTGTTGGTGTTACCAAATGTAATTTAATTAACATAACCCCCTTTTATAACACATTGATGATATAAAGTCAAACTGTAGGTTAATGTCAGCTTAGGACATCCCCTACTATGATTTCATAGAAAATCAGGGTCATTGGAATATTGTAAGTTTGAAAATAACTAGGTCTCGGATGTGCTATGGCTAGCTTTACGGCTAGTTGTGGGATGACCTATGACTAGCTTTGAGGTCACCATAGAACTACATGAAATAGGGAGTGTGTTCTTGGAAAATCTAGCCAATGCACATGTATGGTTAGCGATTTCGCAGTTACAGTTAGCCGTGGATAACGGCTAGCCACGGGGCTACAAAACCCTTAAAAGGACTCCATTCTGGCTCAGTTCTATTTGGACCTTCTTACGTATGATCTTCTGTAATAGACAAAAATACACATAGTAAACTCATATTTGAACATAAAAAACCCATCAAATACACTCCTATATCTTCATTACAATCAGTTTTTTTTAAAAAAAAAAAAAAAAAAAAAAAAAAAAAAAAAAAGAACAGAGTTTCCAATTCAATCTACCTATGAACTTAAACTTCGGTAATATAACATAAACCATCATGAAATTCATTGTAGTAAACATAGATGCATGTTTATTACGCTATTTACTTGCCTTAGGTTTCGGTTATAATCAATCCATTCTTAGAGTTATCACAATAGTGTTGGCCTAGTGGGTCCAGACCAAGCGGGTTCTAGGTCATCGGTATTTTGGTAATTTTATTAGGACTTTCTCATTGACCAAGATAGGATTTTTTTAGAGATAAAATAGAAATTATATACATGATGTAATGTGTAATCCCTTATATGTGCTGCACATCATACTAAGTGAAACTTAAGGAATATCGCGTTGCTTTCCCTTGCAAATCCAAGGAATGTCGCGTTTCTTTCCCATGCACGTACACGAGTTTACCGAACCACGTAGAATCTCCGTTTGTGATTTTCTCTTTCTTGTGTGGTTGTCGAGCGTTTGATAGGGTGATTAACGCTGTACATGCACACAACAAGTGGTATCAAAATCCTAGGATTTCCTAGGGCTTCGATTGTGTGCGTGCCATTGGCATCAATCCGGTTTCTGTACGTCGTTCTTTGTTGCAGAAAAGAAGAGATCGAGTTTCCAGATTGGTTGCTGACCAGATCGGAGTTGATCTCTTAATGGGCCACACGATTAGTTTGCTGATCAAAGAAGAAGAGAAAGAGGGGTTCTTAATTCAGGATTGCAGACGATTTGGGCTGTGTTCTGCTCGGAGAAGAAGGCTCAAATAGAGACTTCCCACCTTAGCATGTGAAGAAGTCGTTGAGGATCCAAGACCGGCCGACAGCAGGCAGACTCGCCGCACCTGACCGCCGCTGCCCTCTTGGTTGAGACCGGAGAAAAAAAAGGCCGGCCGACGTCGCCGGTCGCCGCTGCCGTCTCACTGTGGCCGAAGAGGGAGGAGGCAGAGTCCGGACAGGGAAATGCAAAGCATTTTAGAACAAAAGAAAATGGAATTAGTCTATGAAATACCCAAATGACCAATATCATATGATGCACCAAAATTCCATTACAATTTACAAACCACATTTGGTACAAGACAGGGAGATTCTTGTTATTGGATTGTAGGAAACATCTTATGCTTCAATTGCCTTCACTTCTCTCAAGAGGTCAAATTCATATCCAACCTACATGGGAAATAACAAACAAAAAAGAAAGAGTTATGACATATACATATTTAAATTATTAAATAGACTTGATCAACTAAAATGATACTATGATAGTAATAAATTGTCTTGTTGTATTGGCTCTCAGCAAAATTTCTCTAAAATGTAAACATGATCTATAATCAAAGTAAAAGCATTGCGGTTAGAGTGACTTTCATGGTTAAAAAATAAATGTGTAGACCGATAGTCGCTTTCATAGGTCCACCACCTTCATAGGTAAATCATATGCCATGTCCAGTCAAATTTGGCTTATATATGGTGGGTCCTCTTATATTAGTTGGTGCATTCGGATAATGGAAAACCCATAATTTGCAGAGATGGGGGAACAGACCAAGGCCACATTAATTTGTTCAAAATAGAAAATATCTAATTGATTTGTGAAGTACAAAATCCAAACTGAACTTTAGCATGGCCGGTTACTCTTGCCAAGGCCAACATCATATGTCATGGCAAGATATGGCTTGAAAGCCCAGAAGCCCATGCCGAAGTTGGCACAGGCTTCAAGTCTTCATCATACGGTAGGAATAGATACATGTCTACTGACTTCCCAGGCATCCATGGTGTTCCATGGATATATATATATATATATATGGGGGGTCTTCATATGCATCTATCCCTCACCATTTTTGGTGAGGGACACCCCTTTTGGGGAAAAAGCAAGTATAAAAGTGGGGAAAAAGCAAAGTACAAAAGTACATTTTGTACTTGAATATTACCCAAAAGGGGTGTCCGTCACTAAAAAGTGGTAAGGGAAGGATGCACTTGAAGATCCCCCTATATATATATATATATGGGGTCAGCTCTCCTAAGCTGCAGCTTAACTTATCCTAAGCTGAAATAAGGTTGGTCCCACAAAATCAAAGTCGATTATGCTATTTTTTCGATGATGATCATCTCCAAAATCAAGATAAATCCAATCAAAATTAGATTTTTTAGTTTAATTATGCAAAAAACAGATATAATCAAGTTTAATTTGTAAGACCAGCCATATTCCAGATTAGGATAAGCTAAGCTGCAGCTTAGGAGAGCCCTGCTCTCTCTCTCTATATATATATATATATATTTAACTATCAGAGGGTTCCCAACTCTTTGGGCTGGAGTAATATCTCCGGGCCCAAATAAAAGCCCAGTAAACTCTTAGATATAGAGAAATGTCAAGCTATGAATTATGCATCTATGGAGCAAGTGTCAAATTCGTGAGCTTTTTGTCATTTAATGGAGAAAGGATATTGCTTTTTTATTTTTATCTTTTTTTTTAAAGAAACAGAATTTTGAAGATGTGTACTTTTGATGTGACCCCTTTTCCTAAAAATAGAGGATATACATTACTTTTACTAAGTAAATTGCCAAACAAGCCCTCAGCATTTATGTGAAATGAGACCACTTTGCCACTTGGGTGTCTTATGTTTCTTGTAAAGGAGTAAACTTTCCAATAAACTGTATTTGCAATTTATTCTCATAGGATAAAGTAATTTGAGAGAGGAGGAAGACAAAGTACTTAGATGAAATGAGAAGTTAATTAACAGCCGAAAAAATAACTAGTTTACTTTTGTTTACCATGTAAAATTTTTCTGGCAGCTTAAAACAACCAAAATAGAATTAAACATAAGACTATTGAAATTACTTTTCTACTTCACCTTACCTCTTGAAATAGAAATACACCATTTGCCTTGAGCAATCTTTGATTAATTTATTGAGAGATTTAGTAATGCAAAGTAAATAACAATGAAAAGGTAATTGTTGTATAATGGTGGAGTATACTTTTTAGTAAATTATATGTGTTTTATTTTTATAGGTTAAAATAATTTGAAAATGAGATGAA
Organism: Umbellularia californica; assembly: GCA_028538565.1. Taxonomy (NCBI): domain Eukaryota; kingdom Viridiplantae; phylum Streptophyta; class Magnoliopsida; order Laurales; family Lauraceae; genus Umbellularia; species Umbellularia californica. The sequence continues at coordinate 6,693,751 of JAPQWN010000006.1, read as the reverse complement.
AAGGTAAAATAATTAGTTTACCTCTACCAGCCATATAGACTATCCACTCAAAGCTAAATGCCACTTAAGGGTTAGCTCAGTTGGCTTAGGACCACAATTTGCACCCAAAGGTTGTGGGTTCGAAATTGCATTACCACACTGGGGTTATAAGGGGGTTTATCGATGGATTAGTGCAGCCCAAAGGGTTAGAAACCCTCCGACAGCAAAAAAAAAAAAAAAAAAGCTAAATGGCCCTTGCCCCCAATTATCATCAAATCTAAATTTGATGGATCCTTTTCACAATAGTATTGGGCCTATATTTGCTTCCCTGAACAAATTCTAGCATTAAACGCTCTTCAAGCAGAATTGCTGGCTGTATACAAGGCCCTATGTATTGCGGTAGAATTGCATTGGCAACATCTAATCTTGGACGGGGATTCTCTCAGCGTAGTCAAGGCATTATATATCAAGAGCTGCTAAAATCAACCCCTCACTAGAAAGTAACATTTTCTAACAGAAGTTGCAATCAGGCCGGGGATATGCTAGCAAGTCTCAAATCTCCCAATAGAAAGCGGTTTACACACTCTTCCTATTAATGCTCATCAATATATATATATATATATATATATATATATATATATATTTTGGAGTAGATGAAGCACGTTAATACAGAGGACTCTTGTCTCTCTGGTACATATAAACACTTTTGATACAGACAGTGTTGATGTCTTGGATGTTAAAAGAAGGTTAATCAGGAAACCTGTTTGGGACAAACAGGAGGTGCCACATGTGGAAGAGGATATCAAATCAGCTACATCCCATCTCCAATTAATAAAAAAAAATCATCTTCCCCATATAGCATCCCTTGATTGGCGTTTCACTTTTTCTTTGAAGAGCATCCCTGGATATGGCAAAGGGGGCCACTACCAGCAGACACTTACAACAAAATTATTGAGAGGAATAAAGTGAACAAGACAATTCTCAGACTGTTGGAAAAATGGCTAGAGCACCATTACTTTTGTCAAAGTTTGAGCCAAAAACTAAGTGAGACCTACTAATCCTTTTTGGTGGGAATACATGGGAATGTACTCTACTCTATGAGTAGATTAATTACATGTATTGGGTTGCTCTAATCCATTAAGGAGTGAATGAGAAATTGCCTCCTAAACACCACTATTTGAACATGTTAAACATGGAAACAAAGGAAGTAGTGAACTCGCATCTCACATTGCTTGGGAGCAAAACATTCCTTGGGTATAAATATACATACCTTGGTAGTATAAAATAAGCCCTAAGGGGCACCCCACTTTTGTAGGGGAGGGAGGACCTAGATCAAGGTGGGGTCACCACCACGCGCCGGGCCGGGCTTAGGCTTCACGCGCGAGTTGGGCCTTGGCTCGGCCCACTACCCGTTTATTTTTTGGAGAAATTTTATTTAATAAAATTTCTTTTGGAAAATGGGATGTGTCCCTAGTGGTGTGTGTCCTTTCGCTCTTGAAAGGTTCATTGACTGCTGTTGCATTGCATTTGAGTCGTCATTGTGAAGAGAGAGTACTACACCTTTGGTTTGCTAGACCCACAGTTTGTAGTGCTGCAACTGTGTGGAATTGATCATTGTATCCTGAGAGACAGACGCTGTAGAGCTCGTAAGCACCATTGCGGGGGCGATTTTTGTCTTAAGGAAATAGTGTTACACACTAGCCTTGATCACACATCATCTGTGAATTACTGGACTTCAAAGTTTCTGCAACAACACTCTGTTTCTGTCTTCGAACAGTAAGTGATTTCATACTGTATTTACTTATTGTATGCTGAATTTACTTGTTGTTTATTTAACAATGTTCAGACCTGTCTCCTAAATACTGAACTATTACTGACTGTACTCGGCACTAACAATCTTAAGACAAAAAAATTTTGATGTTCTGAGTACACTTTGTTATCAGTTTTACTTCAGTGTTTCTGGTTTCAGTTTATGTCTGTTTTACTACTGGTTTCTAAGTCTTCGGTTTTCTTAAACCAGTATTGTAAAACTCTGTTTCTTTCTTTTATTTCATTTGTTACAGAACTTCAGTGTGTTCTGTAACTTGTTTTCTTGTTCCCTCAGTTGATTTCTATTTACAGTACTGTTAGTTTTTAACTCTCAGTATACTCTGTGTTTTCTTTTACTTCTGTTCATTCCCAGTAATGGGTATTGAGAAGGATACTCCAGTTAGTACCCCTGCCCCTGTTATGGTGAACAATGGGGAGAAATCTGAAAAGTTTAATGGTACTGAGTTTAAGAGATGGCAACAGAAGATGTTGTTCTATCTCACTACCTTAAACTTGGCTAGGTTCCTCCATGAAGAAGCTCCTGCCTTAACAGAAGATCAAACAGATAAGCAAGTGGTTGCTGCTGTTGATGCCTGGAAGCATGCTGACTTCCTCTGTCGGAATTATATTCTCAATAGACTAGACAATACATTATATAATGTGTACTGTTCATTGAAAACTGCTAAGGAATTATGGGATTCTCTTGATAAAAAGTACAAGACTGAAGATGCCGGAATGAAGAAATTCGTTGTGGGCAGATTCTTTGACTACAAGATGATCGATTTCAAATCAGTAATCAATCAAGTTCAGGAACTTCAGGTAATTCTCCATGAAATTCATGCAGAAGGAATGTCTCTTAGTGAGTCTTTCCAAGTGGCAGCCATCACTGAAAAATTGACACCACTTTGGAAGGATTTTAAGAACTACCTTAAGCATAAGCGAAAGGAGATGAAACTTGAAGACCTAATTGTCAGATTGAGGATAAACGAAGACAATCGTGCATCTAAAAAGAAAGCAGGGAAAACGTTCACTGAAGTTAAGGCCAATGTAGTGGAACATGGGCAGAATCCCAAGAAGAGGAAGAACAATCCCAATGGTCCAAAACAGCAGGGTCCCAATGATAATAAGAAGTTCAAAGGGAAGTGATATGTGTGCGACAAACCAGGCCACCGTGCTAAAGACTGTTGTAAACGCAAGGACCAAGGCAATACAAGTAAGAAACCAGCACAAGCCCACATGACAGAATTGGACACTCTCTCCACTGATGTTTCAGACATCAATCTTTCTGCTGTGGTCTTGGAAGTCAATCTGGTCGGTAACACCAGAGAATGGTGGGTGGACACTGGGGCCACTTGACATGTTTGCTCCATTAGAGAGATGTTCTCCACTTATCATGCTACAACCGGAGAACAACTCTTCATGGGCAATTCTGCCACTTCTAAGGTTGAAGGCCAAGGACATGTGTTATTAAAGATGACTTCTGGAAAGGAACTCACCCTCAACAATGTGCTGCATGTACCTGCTATATGCAAGAATCTGGTATCAGGCTCACTACTAAGTAAGAAGGGTTTCAAATTTGTATTTGAGTTGGATAGGTTTGACCTCACTAGATCTGAGATGTACGTGGGTAAAGGGTACATGAGCGATGAGCTCTTTAAGCTGAATGTAATGACCATTGTACCTAATAAGAAAAACTCTTCTGCTTATATGCTTGAGTCCTCTAATGTCTGGCATGGTAGATTAGGTCATGTTAACTATGATGCTTTGCGTAGATTAGTTAATATGGAATGTTTGCCTAAATGCTATTTTGATTCAATGATCAAATGTGAAACATGCGTAGAAGCTAAATTTACTAGAACTTATTTTCATTCAATTGAACGAACTTCTGAACCCCTTCAGTTAATTCATTCTGATATCTGTGACCTAAAGTTTGTTCAAACTAAAGGTGGTAAGAAATATTTTCTTACATTCATTGATGACTGCACAAGATACTGTTATGTTTACTTGCTGAGAAGTAAAGATGAGGCCTTAGAAATGTTCATACATTACAAGAATGAGGTTGAGAATCAACTTGATAAGAAAATCAAGGTAATAAGAAGCGATAGAGGGGGTGAATATAAATCACCTTTTGGTGAATTCTGCTCACGGCATGGATAATACACCAAACTACTGCCCTTTATTCACCTCAGCAAAATGGTGTTGCTGAAAGAAAAAACAGAACTATAAAAGAAATGATGAATGCTATGTTAATCAGTTCTGGATTACCTCAGAATTTGTGGGGGGATGCTATCCTTTCCGCAAAGTATATTCTCAATCGAATACCTCAAAAGAAAACCAATAAGACTCGCTACAAATTGTGGAAAGGCAGAATGCCTACTTACAAATACTTGAAAGTGTGGGGGTGTTTGGCTAAAGTGGCGGTTCCTACACCTAAAAAGGTTAAAATAGGACAAAAAACAGTTGATTGTGTATTCATAGGGTATGCTCATAATAGCAGTGCGTATCGGTTTTTAATTCTCAAGTCTGAGATTCCCGATATGCATCTTAATATTATTATTGAATCAAGGAATGCATCGTTCTTTGAACATGTGTTTCCTTACAAACCATCGCAGGAATCAAGTTCTCTCAAAATAACTCATGATACTGCTAGTAGCAGTAATCAAAACCAACAAGAGATTGATGAACCTAGACGAAGTAAGAGGTCTAGAACATAAAAAACGTTTGGTTCAGATTTTCTAACATTTCTGTTAGAAGATGAGCCTCAAAGCTTTAAAGAAGCAGTTTCCAGTCCCTAAGCACCATATTGGAAAGAGGCCATACATAGTGAAATTGAATCCATTTTGCAAAACTATACATGGGAACTAGTGGATCTTCCACAAGGTTGCAAACATCTTGGATACAAATGGATATTCAAGAGAAAGATGAAAGCAGATGGATCAATTGAAAAGTACAAGGCCAGGCTTGTTGTTAAAGGGTACAGACAAAAGGAAGGCTTGGACTATTTCGATACTTATTCACCAGTAACGAGAATAACATCAATTCGAATGTTAATAGCAATTGCTGCTATATACAATTTCGAGATACATCAAATGGATGTAAAGACCGTTTTCTTAAATGGTGACTTAGATGAGAAATCTATATGGAACAACTAGAAGGGTTTAATGTTCAAGGTCAAACTAAGAAAGTTTGTCGGCTTATCAGATCTTTATATGGATTAAAACAAGCACCAAAATAGTGGCATGAGAAATTTGACAATTTAATGATGTCAAATGGGTTTCAGATCAATGAATGTGACAAGTGTGTGTATGTCAAGAACGCTAATAATGGCTGTGTCATAATTTTCTTATATGTTGATGATTTACTTATTATGGGTAGCAATAATGCAATCATTCAGGCTACCAAGAGAATGTTGAACAATAAGTTTGATATGAAAGATTTGGGTGTTGCTGATGTCATATTAGGAATTAAAGTTTCTAAAACATCGGATGGACTGATATTATCTCAATCATATTATATTGAGAAAATACTCAAGAAATATAATCAAGATAATAGCAGTCCAGTAAGGACACCTATAGATATTAGTATCCATTTATCCAAGAATAATGGAAAAGGTATATCACAACGAGAATATGCGCAAATAATTGGCAGCCTAATGTATGTAATGAATTGCACTCGTCCAGACATTGCATATGCGGTTAGTAAATTGAGTAGATACACAAGTAACCCAAGAGCAGACCACTGGAAGGCCTTAGTTCGAGTTTTAAGATATTTAAAATACACCCAAAACTATGGACTGCATTACTCTAAATATCCAGTTGTACTTGAAGGCTATTTTGATGCCAACTGAATATCCGATATCAAAAATTCAAAATCCACAAGTGGATATTTATTTACACTTGGTGGTGCAGCGGTATCATGAAAATCTTCTAAGCAAACTTGCATTGCTAGATCCACTATGGAATCTGACTTTATTGCATTGGATAAAGCTGGCGAATAAGCTGAGTGGCTTCGTCAATTTTTAGAAGATATTCCGATGTGGTCAAAACCTGTGCCTCCTATCTGCGTTCATTGCGATAGTCAATCAGCAATTGGAAGGGCCCAAAGTAAAATGTATAACAATAAGTCTCGACACATTCGTCGAAGGCATAATACCGTGAGACAATTGCTCTCTAATGACATTATGTCGATTCAGTACATAAAGTCCATAGATAACATTACGGATCCTCTTACCAAAGGATTAGCAAGAGAGCAAGTAAATCGTTCATCGAGGGGAATGGGTTTAAAGCCTATGAATGGAAAGTCGCCATAATGGAAACCCTACCTAGTTGACTGGAGATCCCAAGATCTAGGTTCAAAGGGACAACCGAATAATGTGTGACTTCACAATGTCACTATGGAGATAACATCTCTTGCTCATTCCTACGATATTATTAGTGATACCTGCAGCGGTAAATAAGATAAGCAAGCTTTTAATGATTCTTATATCTTGGATAATCAGATGGGGTATAGCAGGATACTCTTAATAAGAATCACCTATGTGGGTGTGAACTGGGCCGATTCTATGAGAATGATAAGGCTAAATTCTCTAAAGTACTCATGAAACTAGGCATTGTTCAGGGCCAAAATAAACACAATCATGAGAACCAAATGTGTTAGGGAAGATTCTGTGTGAACTCTATTGTCTTGGTTTACGCAAAAGGCTGAGCAGTTCAAGACATCATGTTCACTGTTCTACCAGTAAATCCGATAGTACTTTACAAGGGAAGGTTCAAGGCCACAAGCTACCTTTCTCTATATAGATGATTTCCAATTGTACTCTCTCTGTGTGTGCATATCATTTCATTACTTACAGTCAATTTCATTCACATGGGGAATTGTTGGAAAAATGACTAGAGCACCATTACTTTTGTCAAAGTTTGAGCCAAAAACTAAGTGGGACCCACTAATCCTTTTTGGTGGGAATACATGAGAATGTACTCTACTCCATGAGTAGATTAATTACATGTATTGGGTTGCTCTAATCCATTGCGGGGGCGATTTTTGTCTTAAGGAAATAGTGTTACACACTAGCCTTGATCACACATCATCTGTGAATTACTGGACTTCAAAGTTTCTGCAATAACACTCTATTTCTGCCTTCGAACAGTAAGTGATTTCATACTGTATTTACTTATTGTATGCTGAATTTACTTGTTGTTTATTTAACAATGTTCAGACCTGTCTCCTAAATACTGAACTATTACTGACTGTACTCGGCATTATCACAGACATCATACATTTTTTTCTTCAACAAAAGAAAACACAGTAATCAAACCTATATTTCATCTCATAAACTAGACGACAAAACGGCACAATAATCAAACCTATATTTCATCTCATACACCAGACGACAAAACAGTAACAAGCAGTTACCGACATATCATACCTAACAAGACCCAACACATATGCAAGGACCCAAATGGGCAACAGCAATTGCCCAAACCAAACGGCCGAATCCAAAAGACCCTACATGCAAATCCAAAGGAAAAACAATATTATTACTTGATATTGAGCAATCATCTGTCACTCAACTCCATACTTCTTCTTCAAAAAGCCATCAACAAACTCATTGACCTTGTGAGGGTCAGGAAGAGCCTTGGAGACACTCTCCTTCTCCATACATCTCTTCACCCAAGCAATTATCTTAGGACACTCATTCTCTATGCTGAATTTGCCATCCGTCTCATATGTGTAGAACCAACAGGCATATGAAATAAACACCACATCAATGTACCCAAAACTCTTGCCACCGTAAAATGGCTTGTCTCCGAGCTCTCCTTCTAGGAGTTTCAAGCAGTCGATCAACTCTTTCTTACCTGCCTCTTGAGCATCTCCCTTGCTTTGCCATATCCTAGTCCCACAGTCAAACACCTGTGTATAAAATAACAGTATCATAGAGACATAATCAATCAATCCAAATAAGATGTTCATGTTTCGATATGAGCTCTTGACCTAACAAGATGGAAGTAGAGACTCACAAACATAGACTCATTTGACCCATTATGCAACCCCTCCAAGGTCGAGTTTGGGTTCAGCAACATACACTTTGGGTCAGCCTTCATTTGACCCAATACCCATCCCGACCCCTCCAAGTTGGAGGAAAAAAAAAAAATAAATAAAAGAGCGGTATGTTCGGTGTCATGTTCGGCTGGCAAGAGGTGCCCAATACCTCATGAATTAGCAGTTTAGGCCCCATCCTTAGATGCCATCATTCTTAAATATGATCACCGTTGGACTCCCTGAGTAATGACTTGAGTATCCCACAATAGGGACCTTTCCATCACGCACTACCCACCCACCATTACCCAAGTGTGTCCCACAAGGGACTTGAAGTTTTACCTCTTTCTAGAGAATATGACCCCATTACACAAAACTGTAGAAAACATATCAACCTTTACACTGTTTATACTTTATTGACTCAACCCTTTAATAATAATAGAACTATCCGATCAATCAACTGTAACCAGCAAAATCATTTGGCTACAGAAGGAAGGGGAGGGAGAGAGAGAGAGGAAACTCACCTTCTTGTCGACGAAATCAGCCCAGAACCTGGCCTGGGCCCTTTCATATGGGTCTTCGGGCATCAATGGCTTGTCCTTCCAGACCTCGTCGATGTACTGAACTATAACGAGTGATTCGCAAATGGATTTCCCGTTATGGATAAGAACAGGTATTTTCTTATGAATAGGATTGGATTTCAGCAGCAGGGGGCTCTTGTTTGAAAGATCTTCTTCTTTGTGTTCATACTCCACTCCCTTCTCTGTCAGTGAGATTCTTGCTCTCAACCCAAATGGGCTTGGCCAGAAATCCAACAAAATCACTTCGTCCGCCATTAACACCTACCAATCTAGAACAGAACCAACGCAGAATCAGAAAACGAAGACGAAGCTATTAATTAAGGCCTTGGTCTCCTAAGGTGTCATGAGGGATGAGATGAGTGGTCAGGACGTGGTGTAGTGGATATTTATAATCGCTGAAGGGGTGAAAGAGTATGCATGCACATCAGGAAATCCTGAAATGGTGGTCACAATTGGAATAGTCAGAACATTCATGAAAGTGCAGTGGTGGAATATTTTGAGGAAACATGTTTCGTCCATACATTGGAGCTGTTTGGACGAATTTTTTCCTGTTTGGACGAATCAGGGGTCGCTACATGGGCGGCGAAGCACGTGTCACCCCCTGATTCTCTAAAGAGGACTCCCAATTCAGACAAAACAGGGGATTGAAATATTTTGTAAAGAGGCCTGCCAATCTGTACTCTGTAGTAACGGAGAGTATTATTTTTTAGAGGTTTTTTTATTTATAAAAAGGCACCTATTTCTTTTTATAAAACCTCAAAAAGCCCCTCTCTTTTATGTTTTTGTGGTAAGGCCCTGGTTTGACACTGTATGATGTATCATGTGGCTGTTAGCTTTTCTCGGATTGTATAATGGAAATTCCCTTTACTTAGAGCTCAGCAGCTCTCACCGACTCAAGTTACTTTCAGTGGAGATCACCTGAATGCATGATTATAAAATATATATGATACCATCTCTCTGCTTAATATAAGAGATAAAGTGGAAGCCATCACATCTATATCCATTGCCAATAATTTAAATGTGAGACCTCCCCCTTATCTCTCATTTAAAGTGAGAGTTATCTCTCATTAGCCCTCACATCCATATCGATTGCCAACAACTTAAATGTGAGATCCCCCACCTTTTATTTAAGCTTAAGCATCTCCCTATATACTATGAAAGTATTTTTTACCTTATTATGAGAGATAAAGTGAGGGCCCTTACATTTATATCCATTGCCAACAACTTAAATGTGAGAGCCCCTGCCTTATCTCTCATTTAAGGTGAGAAATATCTCTCTTAGGAGCATCTCCCTTTATATATATATATATATATATATATATATATATATATATATGGTGATGGAGAGGCTTGTATATAGACAGAAAAAAAAAAAAAAAAAGAAGTAAACATCAAGCCATTGAAATAATCATAACATTTCATTTTAGGTCTTCAAAGTTATTTCATTGGAGTCTTTTTTAAGGGTAAATTTGTTTAAAGTTAAAAATTTAATGTCAAATTACTATTTTTCCAAAGTTGAGCTGTTTAGTTTTGAAGGGTCTTTCTAAAGTTTTGTGAAACTATCGGTGCTTTTTCATGAAAAAAAAACTCTCCTTTATTTTTTATTTGTTTTTTTGTTTTGGGCAGGTGAACAGTTGCCGTTTTGGTCTCGTTCTTCGTTGTATCCATAATCCATTTTTCTAGGACCTTCTGAAAACATGTCATAGCTTGCGTCACATAAACACAGTTTCCATGCCAGTAATTTTCACCAGCAAGAAGAAAAAGATTAGGGGCGACTTATCCCATGCTTACTTTTTTTTTTTTTTTTTTTCTTTTTCATTTTCATATGCACCTTATAGTGGGTCCTACAATATGGTTTATTTGAATGGACTACCTACAAGACCCCTTGATATTTACTAGATTTTTGGGTTTGTGTCGATCCCAATGGATTAGACCACCGTTGAATCTATTCTGCACTCATTTTTTTTAGTAGAAATTTGTGGGCTGTTGATCAAGTTGTTAGGATGATCGGATGTGGTCCATTTTTTGGAGATTATTAGTCGACAATAAGTGACAGATTGAAACTTCTAATTCCACTGTTCATTTTTTTTATAGCCCTTGATTAAAAGTTATTAAATCAAACAACGATAGTTTTGTGAATGGCTAATCCAAAATAGCCCTTTGTCTTTGGAGGGGCCATTCCATTAAGAAAAAGTAAAAACAAGAAGAAAAGTTGAAAAAAGAGCCAACATGTCAATTACAGGTTCCTTGGAACCTAAGGTGATATTGATACGGTGGTCAAGATACGATTAAAGAAAGGCAATGCGTGGGTCCAGAGAATTTTCGGAATGCAGAGAACGACACATTTAAAGAGGCAGGTGCCCACCATTGAAACAGATACCATTCTCCCACGAAATGCAAGGACAAAGGGCTACTTTCCCAAATATTGTCAGAAATAAATTAATTTTCAACAACTACAAGGATTAGGATTTGACCAAATATTAAGTTATTATAAGATTGCTTTCTTTATAATTTCCACTATTTATTAGGATTTCTCCTAATATTTTCTTCTTTTTTCCTCAAAAAATTATGAAGGCATCCCAATACCCAAAAATGTTTTTCAGTAATTCATGATACTATCGTGACATCTTCAAAATAAAATAAAATCTCGATCTAAGGAAAAAAAAAAAAAGAAAATCTATATTTACGAACTGATACTTATTCCCAACGTTAAAGAAAAATAGAGTCCAAGAAGGGGCTGCACACTGTGACATTGCGGACCATGATTGGTCTAATCACGGTCACCATGGGAGAAATCCTTAGGTGATCCCGGTTCTAAAAAAATTTACCTTAAATAAATAAGGCAATTTTCCTTGTGCAGTCATCTTGCACAATATAACCGTGCAAGGTAGCACTTTGGGCACACCTGGTCTCTTATTCGAATGGACCATCAACCTCTACCTACCCTTCCCCGGTTTGCACCCATCTTAATGGACCGGACGATTGGGTTGATGGCCAAACTATATGTTTTTTTTTTTTTTTTTTTTTATATGAAGCAGTTAAATTTGTAGGCTATGTATCAAGCGATTAGGGGCATTGGATTGAGCAAAAATTTGATCTCTAGGCCTTACCAAGATGGATGTTTTCCATCCCCCTGGTCTCATGAACTGTTGGGCCCTGGTTGGGCCCCAATAAGCTACCTTGCATGGTAAGACCATGGGAGCTACATGCACAAGAATGTGTCGCAAACCAATGATTACTCTTGAGAGGTGCTGTAGCAAAATTAGGAAACCAATGGGCTGACCAAATTTGAAAATCTGATATCTGTCAAATATTAACCAATGGGAAGAGGTGATATTTGAAATTTTGTATTTTTTACGAGACCCCTCTTTCTTTTTTATTTCTTAAAAGTGACCATTTTACTTTGAATTCACTTTAGAATCACCAAATGGGTCCGAAGTAATGAAATTGGGTCATTGCTGCATTCTATGTAGCTGTCAATTTCACAATTACAAAAATGATGCATGGCTACTAGCACATGATGAGTCCCATGGCAATTGAATAATAAATTCAAATTACAATTCAAATTAAGTATTAATTGATAAAAAATACATGAATTGAATGAATGATAACCCATTTGTGTAATGATCAGAATACAAATTCAAACTATAATATAATCAATTAAAGAATTTATATTATAATATTAATGGTGGTTTATTTTGCCACCATTTTTAAAAATCACTTATTTCTCAATCAGCAGCCCATCTATGATCAAAAAATTATGAAGCAAATGAGGATGAATTTAGTGGACAAATATGTGTAGTTTGGTGCAGCAATTTCCCCTCACAGAAAGAGGAAAACAGTAAGACTTTGTATAGAACTACTTTCTATGGAGGAGTCCCATACGGCGTATTTCAGCATTTCACAAATAGAGGTGGCAATCGGGTCAGGTTGTGCTAAACGGGTCGGACCCGTTTATTAAACGGGTTAGACAAGCCTAATCTGCATCCGACCTGTTTATTAAACCAAAAAGAAAAAGTCTTGTGAGAGAGAGCACTTGTATGGCCGGGCCAAATCACCCTCCTTCCTCATCCCTCCTTTCTTTCTCTTGATCTCCCTCTTTTCTAAAACCAAAATGGTTGAAAGGGCGGGCGATGGAGGAAAACCAAAATGGTTGTGCCTGGCAGAAGAAATGGAGAGAGAGAGAGAGAGAGAGAGAGAGAGAGAGAGAGAGAGAGAGAGGAGGAGGAGAGCCAGCGATGCAGATAAAAGCTCAACCTGAGGAGAGGAGCTTTCCCGCAGCGAGACAGCGTCGTCGGACAGAGGACAGCGCCAGCAATCGCGTCTGTGGCTGGCGGAAGGAATGGAGAGAGATGAAAATGGGGGAAAGGGCAGAGTTGCTGGAGAGAGAAGCTGAGGCCTGACAAGAGGAGCGTCGTCGGAGAGAGGAACGTGTCGCCGGAGAGAATCGATCGTGCCTGGCAGAAGGAATGGAGAGAGGGGGGAGAGCCAGCGATGGAAATGGGGAAAGGGCTGGTTTCGTTGATGGATTTGATTTTGGCCTCATATTGGAGAGCAGGGAAGTGAAAAAGGAATGGGCGGGCTCCACGCATGTTTGTTTCACTTCTTTCGCTGGCTACACATGTGGTGAGCGGACACTCTCCTCAGCTTTAGCTGAGGAGAGGAGCTCCCATATATATATATATATATATATATATATATATATATATATATGGGCAAGGCTCTCCCAAGCTTAAGCTTAGGAAAAAATTCCATGAGCTAACGCTTATGGGGCCCATCCTTGGTCCATCCAAATGGACCAAACACACGACCCCCCTAAATTGGACATGCCCACCAACTTTTGGTTAGATCTAAATTTATTAGACCGTTGGATCGACTATGCACCGATCCGAATGGACCATTGACCATTAAACTTTTGGTGCTTAGATGGAGATGATAGAAACCACGGTTGTGGCTGATTTTTTACAAGAAGAAGGGTCCTAGGGAGTCCTTGAAATCCCCCCTACCCCCATTCCCATATGGGTCCCTAAGTGGGCTCCACCACGCATTTGAGCTTACTTCAGCTTACCTTATCCTAAGTTTCAGCTTAAGAGAACTGACCCCTATATATATATTTATTTACTTAGTAGATGAAGCATGTTGATACAACGACTCTCATCATAGTTGTTAATATCGTTTCGGACCTCATTTTTCTCTGGCCTCCAAAATGAAAAGTTTCGGCTGATTCGGGATTTCGGCGAAACTTTTCAGAATTACATTTCGGAGAAAATATAATATAATATATATACATATATAAGTAAAAAAATAGAAAAAGTAATAAATATAGATTTAATCCATTATAGTAATTTTTTTGGAATTATATTTTGTGAAAATATAAGAAATACAAAATATATGTGTAAAAAAGTAAAAAAAAAATCCCAAATTTCAGCCGAAAACTTGAATTTCGGCCGAGATTGACCGAAATTCAAACCGAAAAGTTTTGGCCGAAATGACCGAAACGAAAAATTTCGGTCATTTCAGCCAAAATGACACAAAACGAAATTAATGACTATGACTCTCGTCTCTCTGGTACATATAAGCACTTTTGATATAGACAGTGTTGATGTCTTGGATGTTAAAAGAAGGTTAAACAGGAAACCTGTTTGGGACAAACAGGAGGTGCCACACGTGGAAGAGGATATCAAATCAGCTACATCCCATCTCCAATTAATAATAAAAAAATATCCTCTTCCCCATGTAGCATCCCTTGATTGGTCCAGGGTATCCGATCCTTAAAAGAATTGATGTAAGTAGGGGAATTTGCTTTCCCACCATTTCACGTTTCACTTTTGCTTTGAAGAGCATCCCCGGATATGGCAAAGGGGGCCACTACCAGCTGACACTTACAGTGTGTTTGGGAAGGTAGGAAAATGGGGGGAAGGAAAAAAATGGGGGGAAAATGAGGGGGAGGGAAGAGGGGAGTGTGTTTGGGAAGGGGGGGAGGAAAATGGTGGGGGGGGGGGGGGGGAGTGACAAAAATTTTCCCCCCATTTTGAGGGGAGGAGAGGGGAAAGTTGGGGAAAGTATACAATTGCCTCTTCTTGTCCAATTATATATTTTTTCAAAAGTAAGAGTACAATGGTCTTTTTCTCCTTACCTAACAAACAAACAAAATTATACTTTTTCCTTTCCCTTTCCCCACTTTTTCACTTCCCAAATAAGAGGAGGGAAAATTAATTTTCTCTCCCCTCCCCTTCATTTTCCTTTCCCCTCAAATTTTCCCTCCCCTCCCCTCCCCTCCTCCCTTCCCAAACACAGCGTTAACAACAAAATTATTGAGAGGAATAAAGTGAACGAGACAATTCTCAGACATCATACATTTTTTTTTTCCTTCAAGAAAAGAAAACACAGTAATCAAACCTATATTTCATCTCATAAACCAGACGACAAAACGGCACAGTAATCAAACCTATATTTCATCTCATACACCAGACGACAAAAACAAGCAGTTACCACATATCATACCAAACAAGACCCAACATGCAAGAACCCAAATGGGCAACAGCAATTGCCCAAACCAAACGGACAAGTCCAAAAGACCCTACATGCAAATCCATAGGAAAAACAATATTATTACTTGATATTGAGAAATCATCTGTCACTCAACTCCATGCTTCTTCTTCAAAACGCCAACAAACTCATAGACCTTGTGAGGGTCTGGAAGAGCCTTGGAGACACTCTCCTTCTCCATACATCTCTTTACCCAAGCAATTATCTTAGGACACTCATTTTCTATGCTGAATTTGCCATCCGTCTCATATGTGTAGAACCAACAGGCAAATGGAATAAGCACCACATCCATGTACCCAAAACTCTTGCCACCGTAAAATGGCTTGTCTTCGAGCTCTCCTTCTAGTAGTTTCAAACAGCCGATCAACTCTTTCTTAGCTGCCTCTTGAGCATCTCCCTTGCTCCTCCATATCCGTGTCCCACAGTCATACACCTGTGTATAAAAAAACAGTATCATAGAGATATAATCAATCAATCCAATTAAGATGTTCATGTTTCAATATGAGCTCTTGACCCAACAAGATGGAAGTAGAGACTCACAAACATAGACTCATTTGACCCATTATGTGACCCCTCCAAGGTCGAGTTTGAGTTTGGGTTCAGCAACATACACTTTGGGTCAGCCTTCATTTGACCCAATACCCATCTCGACCCCTCCAAGTTGGAAAAACAACAAAGAAAAAGAGCGGTATGTTCGGGTGTCATGTTCTGCTGGTAAGAGGTGCCCAATACCTCATGAATTAGCAGTTTAGCCCCGATCCTTATATGACATCATTCTAAAATATGATCACCGTTGGACTCCCAGATTAATGATTTGAGTATCCCACAATAGGGACCTTTCCATCACGCACTACCCACCCACCACTACCCAAGTGTGTCCCACAAGGGAGTTGAAACTTTACCTCTTTCTAGAGAATATGACCCCATTACACAAACTGTAGAAAACATATCAACCTTTACACTGTTGATACTTTATTGACTCCCTTTAATAATAATAGAACTATCCGATCTATCAACTGTAACCAGCAAAATCATTTTGGCTACAGAAGAAGAAGGGGAGAGAGAGAGAGAGAGAGAGAGAGAGGAAACTAACCTTCTTGTCGACGAAATCAGCCCAGAACCTGGCCTGGGCCCTTTCATATGGGTCCTCGGGCATCAATGGCTTGTCCTTCCAGACCTCGTCGATGTACTGAACTATAACGAGTGATTCGCAAATGGATTTCCCGTTATGGATAAGAACAGGTATTTTCTTATGAATAGGATTGGATTTCAGAAGCAGGGGGCTCTTGTTTGAAAGATCTTCTTCTTTGTATTCATACTCCACTCCCTTCTCTGTCAGTGAGATTCTTGCTCTCAACCCAAATGGGCTTGGCCAGAAATCCAACAAAATCACTTCGTCCGCCATTAACACCTACCAATCTAGAACAGAAGCAACGCAGAATCAGAAAACGAAAATTAAGCTATTAATAAAGGCCTTGGTCTCCAAAGGTGGTATGAGGGATGAGATGAGTGGTTAGGACGTGGAGTCATGGATATTTATAGTGGCTGAAGGGGTGAAAGAGTATGCATACACGTCAGGAAATCCTGAAATGGTAGTCACAATTGGAAAAGTCAGAACATTGAGGAAAGTGTAGTGGTGGTATATTTGTTGGAAACAGAGCTCCTGTTTCGTCCAAACAGGGAGCCCTGCTTGGACGAATCGGTGCCGCCACTGGCGGCAGAAGCTTTTTTTTCTTTCGTTACCCATATGTGTCATCCCTGATTCGGCTCACAGGGGATTAAAATATGAAAAAGTCTACTTGTCCCGGGACTCTGTGACTCCGCATGGGAGGGGCAAAAACGTCATTTGCCCCCCATGTGTAGTCGCGAAGAGTATTATTTCTTAGAGGGTTCTTTTTTTTTTTTAAAGGCACCTATTTCTTTTTATAAAACCTCAAAAAGGCCCTCTCTTTTATGTTTTTGTGGTAAGGCCCTGGTTTGACTATGTATCATGTATCATGTGGCTGTTAGCTTTTCTCGGATTGTATAATGGAAATTCCCTTTACTTAGAGCCTAGCAGCTCTCACCGACTCAAGTTACTTTCAGTGGAGCTCACCTAAATGCATGATTATAAAATATATATGAGAGCATCTTTCTCCTTAATGTAAGAGATAAAGTGGAGGCCATCATGTCTATATCCATCGCCAACAATTTAATATGTGAGACCTCCCCCTTGTCTCTCATTTAAAGTGAGAGTTATTTCTCATTAGCCCTCACATCGATATCGATTGCTAACAACTTAAATGTGAGATCCCCCACCTTATTTCTTACTTAAGGTGAGAGATATCTTTCATTTAAGCTTGGAACGTCTCCCTATATACTATGAAAGCATCTTTCACTTTACTATGAGAAATAAAGTGAGGGCCCTTACATCCATATCCATTGCCAACAACTTAGTGAGAGCCCCTGCCTTATCTCTTATTTAAGATGAGAGATATCTCTCTTAGGAGCATCTCCCTTTATATATATACAAGGAAATATTCAAGTGCATCTATCCCTCACCATAGGGTGAATGACACTTCATTTTTTGGAAAGTTTCAAGTACAAAAAAAAGAATCTTTCCAAAGAGTACAAAAGTGCTTTTGTACTTGAAACTTTCCAAAATGGGGAGTGTTCCTCACTGTATGGTGAGAGATAGATGCACTTGAATATTTCTCATATATATATATATATAGTGATGGAGAGGCTTGTATATAGACAAAAAAAAAAAAAATAGAAGTAAACATAAGCCATTGAAATAATCATAACGTTTCATTTTAGGTCTTCAAAGTTATTTCATTGGAGTCTTTTTTAAGGGTAAATTTGTTAAAAGTTAAAAATTTAATGTCAAATTACTATTTTTCCAAAGTTGGGCTGTTAGTTTTGTAGGGTGTTTCTAAAGTTTTGTGAAACTATCGGTGCTTTTTCATGAAAAAAAAAACTCTTCTTTATTTTTTATTTGTTTTTTGGTTTTGGCCAGGTGAACAGTTGCCTTTTTGGTCTTGTTCTTTGTTGTATCCATAATCCATCTTTCCAGGACCTTCTGAAAACATGTCATAGCTTGCGTCACAAAAATGCATCCTCTGGAGTCTGGACCTCTCTATGGGCATATTCTTTCCAGTTTCCATGCCAGTAATTTTCACCAGCAAGAAGAAAAAGATCAGGGGACGACTTATCCCATGCTTACTTTTTTTTTTTTTATTTTTTTTCTTTTTCATTTTCATATGCACCTTATAGTGGGTCCTACAATATGGTTTATTTGAATGGACTACCTACAGGACCCCTTGATATTTACTAGATTTTTGGGTTTGTATCAATCCGAATGGATAAGACCATCGTTGAATCTATTCTGCACTCATTTTTTTTAGTAAAAATTTGTGTGTTGTTGATCAAGTTGTTAGGATGATCGGATGTGGTCCATTTTTTTGGAGATTATTAGTCGACAATAAGTGACAGATTGAAACTTCTAATTCCACTGTTCATTTTTTTTATAGCCCTTGATTAAAAGTTATTAAATCATACAACGTTAGTTTTGTGAATAGCTAATCCAAATAAACCTTTGTCTTTGGAGGGACCATTACATTAAGAAAAAGTAAAAAAAGAAGAAAAGTTGAAAAAAGAGACGACATGTTAGTCACAGGTTCCTTGGAACTTAAGGTGGTATTGATACGGTGGTCCGGATACAATTAAAGGAAGGCAATGAGTGGGTCCAGATACAATTAAAGAAAGGGAATGCAGAGGACGACACATTTAAAGAGGGTGGTGCCCACCATTGAAACAGATACCATTCTCCCAGAAAATGTGAGGACAAAGGGCTACTTTCCCAAATATTTTCAGAAATAAATTAATTTTCAACAACTACAAGGATTAGGATTTGACCAAATATTAAGTTATTATAAGATTGGTTTCTTTATAATTTCCACTATTTATTAGGATTTCTCCTAATATTTACTTCCCTTTTCCTCAAAAAATTATGGAGGCATCCCAATACCCAAAAATGTTTTTCAGTAATTCATGATACTATCATGACATCTTCAAAATAAAATAAAATCTCGATTTATGAAAAAAAAAGAGAAGAAAATCTACATTTACGAACTGATACTTATTTCCAACGTTAAAGAAAAAAAGAGTCCAAGAAGAGGCTGCACAAGGTGACGTGGCAGACCATGATTGGTACAACTGTGATTCCCCGGTTTGCACCCATTTTAATGGACCGGATGATTGGGTTGATGGCCAAACTATATGTTTTTTTTTTTGCTTTATTGATATGAAGCAGTTAAATTTGTAGGCTATGTATCAAGCGATTAGGGGCATTGGATTGAGCAAAAATTTGATCTCTAGGCCTTACCAAGATGAATGTTTTCCATCCTCGTGGTCTCATGAACTGTTGGGCCCTGGTTGGGCCCAAATAAGCTACCTTGCATGGTAAGACTATGGGAGCTACATGCACAGGAATGTGTCGCAAACCAAGGAATGTGTCGCAAACCAATGATTACTCTTGAGAGGAGCTGTAGCATAATTAGGAAACCAATGGGCTGACCAAATTTGAAAATCTTATATCTGTCAAATATTAACCAATGGGAAGAAGTGATAATTGAAATTTTGTATTTTTTACAAGACCCCTCTTCCTTTTTTATTTCTTAAAAGTGACCATTTTAGTTTGAATTCACTTTAGAATCACCAAATGGGTCCGAATTAATGAAATTGGGTCATTGCTGCATTCTATGTAGCTGTCAATTTCACAATTACAAAAATGATGCATGGCTACTAGCACATGATGAGTCCCATAGCAATTGAATAATAAATTAAAATTACAATTCAAATGAAGTATTAATTGATAAAAAATACATGAATTGAATGAATGATAACCCATTTGTGTAATGATCAGAATACAAATTCAAACTATAACATAATCAATTAAAGAATTTATATTATAATATTAATGGTGGTTTATTTTGCCACCATTTTTAAAATTCACTTATTTCTCAATCAGCAGCCCATCTACGATAAAAAAATTATGAAGCAAATGAGGATGAATTTAGTGGACAAATATGTGTAGTTTGGTGCAGCAATTTCCCCTCACAGAGAGGAAAACAGTAAGACTTTGTATAGAACTACTTTCTATGGAGGAGTCCTATACGGCGTATTTCAGCATTGCACAAACGTGTCTTTAAAAGGGCTTTTTTTGCATGCATAGAATACATTGAAATTGAATGCATAGTACATAATCAATTGAGCTCCATCCAATGATTATTAAAATTTAAAGACGTGAGGGGTGAAGGATATAAATTAGTGATGTACATAGGGCATTGGCTTTGCTAGGATTTGAATTACTAGGGTATTGGCGGGATATTCATTTCCTATCTTCACTTTATTCAATTGTCATTAAAAGAAAGGTAACTTGAAGTTCATTTTTGCATAACAACCTTTGAAGTTTCATTTTTAGCCACTTACAGCAATACAAAGCCTAGAATTCCTAGAAGTTCAATTATGTGAAACAAAACAGGTAAAGTCATGCAAAGGCTGTTGAGCAGTGTAATCCGTGAAGGATATGCCATCAGACACATTTGTTGGACATCTGCTTGCTTCATTCATCAAGCATTACGGCAGTCCATTAGAACTCATTTTCTTCCATCTTTCCTTGTGTCATGGATACTGATTTCCCCCCGCAGATACCATACTTCTCGGTTATCTTTCCCATCCTATAGTTATAATCATTGTTTCTCAGAATCTGAATCCCCTGAGTGTCCTATTCCACACTTCCCATGAGTGGGGTGTAACTCACCATAGGCCCGCCCACATACTGATGATCTGAACCGCTAAAACTGAATGCCATACCTCCCAGTAGCATATTCTCAAAATCTACTTCAATAGGATTTGGTCCCACCATAAGATTGAACACATGAATGATAATGTAATTAATGCATTTTGCATTAATTACATTATCATTCATGTGTTCAATCTTATGGTGGGACCAAATCCTATTGAAGAAAAATTCAAGGATATGCTACCAGAGTCGAGATATTCAATTTTAATGTTTCGGACCATCAGCATGCTGGCCCCATGGTGGGTTACACACATCCCACTCATGGGAAGCATGTAACTCAGGGAATCTGGACTCAGTTTCTCAATGTTTTCTTTTTGCAACAGAATAGTTCCACCTTTATGCATTGATGATGATGTGCTGACATCGATGTTACACCATTTTATGGTTGATTGATCTTCTATACACTCAACTTAAAAGCTGATTTATCTTCTTCTACTATAACTACCTGAGAAAATATGATATTTAATAGGATCACATACAAGAAGCTTTTCAGGACCCACTTAGCGATAGCATAAAATTAATACCTGTTACTAACAGCAGTTCCATAAACAATCAGGTAAGGGATAGTTTTGACAACAGTGTCAATTGGTATCGCGAAATTGACGCCAGATGAAATACCTGTCCCTGCCAACAGCACAAACCAAATCATTCACAAGTTCAGGGATGAACAATATCAGTTATACAACTTGTGAACAAAGGTGTAAACTAATGTTTTGCATTAAATAGAAATCATGGGCGCTCAACAATGCATCATCTCATGAGAACAATGTAAGGACACATTAGATGGATCCTTCCAAAATCCAAGTGGATTGTCTGGTTCACCAACTAAGCTGGTTCAGTCTATATGGATGCTGGCTCAAGCAAAATGCACCATTTTGTTTCTATTGAGTACTGTATGACACCTTTAAAGGAGTACTGCAAAGTAGGAACATAAACATCTGAGGATCTAATTTGTTCAAGTCCAAAACAATGCGGATCCATTTGAAAGGTGAAATGGAGCTAATAGGACATTTCTATTAGTCATTAGACTCTAAGCAATGTTGCGTTTCTAGACTCTTAAGGAATGCTTTAAAATCCTTTCTTTAATATTACCAAATGAGATGCTGGCACAGACCATGACTCTATCCAAATGAGTTAAAATGATCACTGCTGCACATCTTTTGCAAGTTAATTGGAAAAGTATCAGATACTGAGAGGGAATGAATACAAATACATGGCTAAAGGGAATGTCAGTTACCTTTGCGAGTGAATGTTGCAGTGTTAACACCTATCACGTGGCCGTGTGAATCAATTAGAGGCCCACCTGAGTTTCCTGTTAGAAAGATTGAAAGCCTATCATTTTTGTAATGAAATGTTTCGCATCATCTAGGATATTATTCTCAATGGTGTGAGGTTTGCAGTAGAACTATTAGCAGTTTGGAACACATTAGAACTAACCATAAAAATAACTGGTTTAACATTCTTTGAAAAGAAGAAAAATACTAAATAGCAATTAAAGTAAGCTTCTTTTTATTTTTAATCAGTAGCTAGTAATTTTGTTGATGAGAGGAAGAGAGACAACTACAACACCAGAGAACGTAAAATGAAGGTATAAGAGCATTATACCTTCTACAAACAACTAACAAGAAAGGTTCACCAAGAATACAAGAAAACAGAATACATAAAGGAAGAAATATGGTCAGGAACCCATATAAAGTGAAAAAATATGTATATATATAGCAATGGAAAGGAAGAAAAATGGGTTAAAGTTTCTTTAGCTAGACTGGGGATAAACAGCTAGTAAAGGAAGAAAAATGGTAGAAATATAGCCGTCTGAAAAAAAAAAAAAAAGGCAACAGAGTGATTTTCCAGATGTACAGAATAACAAATGAAGGACACTTGCATAGCATAAGAGTTGCATGTGATCAGGTATATATGTAATTCTCACCAGCATTAATGGAAGCATCTGTTTGTATGGCTCCACGAATGGGCCTTCCATTAGGAGAGGGTATTTCTCTGCCTAATCCACTTACCACCTGCGTCATCAATGTCAATCAGCAAGAACGCAAATCAAGTGATTTAGAGAAAGTTTATCAGCTGAAGATCATGCAATTTTTTCTTAAGCAATATACCAAAAAAGAATCATATGATACTATTAATGGGCTGCAAATATGCTGTCCAGAAATGCAAAAACAAGAACAGAACACTATTGAAGTAAAGTGGTTGTAGATTAAATATTTGATCGTCTAAATTTATAGTCATTTTGGAGTCATTGACTATGCATGACGGACCTCTTGTATCAACGTTGTAGATTGCCAGCACATAGGGCCTATATGTGCAAGCTCAAGCTCCGACTAACACACATATCTCTAGCCGAACATGATATAATTGCTCTTAGATTATATTAAATTTTCCAACCACTAATAATCACTATGAAAGAATTAACAAACCTAAAATTAGAATCTATATCCGTGAAACATAGGTTCATTGTCTTGATGGTTATATTCAACCATGTTTTTTCATAGCTTCTGGAAGTTCCCCTCTGTTATAGATCAATAGAGCAGTTCATAACTAGAAACATACAGAACAAATATCTAGCATGGGGTTTGACATTCTATTGGCAGTGTTTTCTCAATATGTGGATGTATTAACACTATTTAACAGCATAATCACAATTCACAAATCATATGACAAGTTCTTTATTCTACTACAAAATTAACCCTATGAAAAGAATCCACGAAGAAAGTACCCCGGTAGTTAGCGTGTGTTCGTATCCATATGGATTCCCAATTGCGAAGCAGCTTTGACCCACATGGAGATCATGCGAAGTACCAATAAGTGCTGGCTTTAGTTTGTTCCCATTGACATCGACCTGTGTCCATAGCCATAACAAGAATTTACAAGTTAATTTTGCCTCAATAGGTGATCTTTTATCTAAAGAAGAAACTATAGAATGCTAAGCTGCAAAGTATATTTTGATCCTTAGGTGGGCTCAGGGTTCAGGAATATAGACCAATGGTCTAATAGGCTTCTTCACCATGGACACGAGATGCGACAAATTTCCTACATTAGAAGGTATTACCATTTTGATCTTTGGCTTACTCCATGTGGAAGTTTAACCTTCGCTTTATTTTCTTCTTAACCTTCAAACAGTGTGCCATGAACCAAGAGTCAGGATGCTCCTGTCTAGGTTATTTTTGGGGTCCCCCCCTCATTGGTCATTTGGATTTTGAAAGTCCTATTTCTATGGATTATTAAATGAAAAGCTCAATTGGATACCTTAAGAACAGCTAGGTCATATGCAGGATCAAAACCGATGAGGTTTCCTTCTTCTGAAAATGTATTACCATCAGTATCCATGAGAAAAACCTATAAAAGAAGACCAGTGCATACTTATTGGTTCTCTTGACAGGTGAAAAACCTATGAAAAATAGCAAAGGCTGATTATTATCCAAGTCAACACCAAAACACTGCTCGAGAAAAAGAGTAGAGTTGAAAAGAAAATAATGAAAACAACCAACCTTACAGCGCCGGGAACCTGTCGTATCTGTAGCTAATTTAGCAATTACATGATAATTAGTGACCTGCAAATCATAGTTTTAGGTGTATATGAGACAGCCTAATCTCTAAGCTTCAAATAAATACCCAAGAGACACTAGTTATCATGATTGCAAGGGGTTTTTGTTGATGTTATAAACTATAAACATTCAAATAGAAGAAGGACAACAACAACAAAAAATGTAAAAGGAAAAAGAGCACATAAATAGCTTAAAAGTGCATGGAACTCGTATAATGTATGTTAGTAACACCGACAACAACGATGATTATGATACAGGCCTGGCAATGCAACTAGTGCATTTGATTGAGATTTTCAGCTGTTGTTTTAAAACACTGAGGCATAAGGCCAAGCAATCCAATGGCCCAAAAACTGGGAAGTAAGCCACAATGTACAGGCTTAACCATCATGAGTATGTTTTCTTAATAAATAAAAATCCTTTCAATTATTAACTAGGGTTGGACTAAGCTAATTCTACTCACAATAGTATTAAATAAAAAAAAAAGGTTCTAAAATTACAAATGCCCCTCCCTTTTTTCTTTAAACAAGATGCGAAAATGGGGCATATGCATCTGATATGGATGTGACTGAAGCGCATGCCTTTTTTGAGGTGTATGCCTGAAAGATACCTCATCTGATGAGGTGAATGCTTCTAAAACAACTGATATGAATTTGTTGGTCTCACAGAAGTGTACGAAAAATGCTTATTGAAACAAAATATTTTGGATGATGGAGTACATCTAAGAAATCTCTCTATTACTATGGAATGCATACAATGTGGCCATCGCTATCCCACAGAAATCCTGACCCCGTGCCTTCAACCCTTGCATTCTCATCTTCATTTGACACAGAGCCTTTCTTCCGGTTTGCTAGTATCTCAAGGTCTTTGATGGAAACCACAGAAGGTGAAGCCTCCTACAGAAATACAGGGAATACATTACAAACACAAAACACTAAAATAAACATGATAGTGTACATAGAGGTGCCCTTTTTTGGCTGAAAGCTATACAAGGAACTTTTCAGGTTCACTTGTTTCATAGAATTGGATTCCCAGGAATTCTAAGAAGTGTATTTCTGAAAGTGGCTAAAGTAGAAGAAATAACGGTGAATATCCAAAATGGCTATCAAGTAATCTCCCCTTTACTGGAAAAATGATGTACTAGGGTGATGCGTGGGTATACGTTTACATCTCCCCTAACTTTGCTTTTCCATTAAAGAAGAGGTCATTTGATAGCTAGACGTGGATATTTTTACTTCTACCTTTTCAACTTTAGCTACTTTCAAAAATACATTTCTTAGAACTCCTAGGAATTTGATTTCATGCATGTGAAAGGGCACTTAGGAAACTTGGGAAAAAAAAGGTACAAAATGAGATATTCGCTGCTACTATTTCTAGCTTTTCCTATATAGACAAGGACAAAGGGATCATTTGATGGAGGAGGCATATATTGGCCAGATACCCAAAGATCTCCATGACGCAAACTCTTATTTATTTATTTATTACTTTTAATTGGTAGCAATATAATTTTATTATGGTGACAAGGAGTTTATAATATCATAACAAAGAAAACAAATATAAAACCAATGTGTAGGCATAAGAGCATTATACTAAATCCAAAGCAACAACTCTCTCTCTCTCTCCCTCTCTGGATCGGTAACAAAAAATCTCATTAAAGAAAAAAGCTGAGATATAACGCAAGATAATCAACTATAGAAGGAAGCAATGGCACAAGTATTAAGCACACTGGTCTTTTGCTTCCTGGCAGCTTAAGTGTTTTGGATACATTGGCTAGTCGGACTTGACATGGTATAAGAGTCATGCCAGGTCTCAAATTCGAACCTCACAAAGGCATTGTACTGCCAGGTTGCGTGGGCGGACATGTATCGTGTGGGTGCTGGGGGCGTTGGGGCTGGGGTGGTTTGGGTCTAACAACATTACAAGGAGAGCTTACTCCAAAAGGAAAGGACTGGAAATTAAACAACTTCAATAAAATAGGATTATTGATATCTTCCAAGTAGTACAAATATGTTGAAGGGAGGCCATGTGTAAAAACTCATCCGTGAAATTGCATTTGACAAAGAAGAAAGGTAACCCGTTACTATTGGCTTTCAAAATCTCTAGAACTGGTGCTTCATTCGAATCTATTTACACCTACATGCTTCAAGAACAAACTTACCACCTCCCCTTTCATTGCGAAACCAACATTACCAATGAGTCTGGTTGAAATTAACAGGAACACTGTTGCAGCTAATCCACATTCGCCACCTCCACCTGTATTAGTACAAAACACAAAGCGAGAAATGAAAGCATTTTATACAGGTGGTGAATCTGGATTGGCTGAAACAATGTTTTCCCGTTTCAACGAAATAGGAGATCCGGATTCATTACGAATACCTGCCCGACCCGGCTTACCTACCTTAATCAGAAAGTTAGAATCTAAGGTTACATAGTTTCTATGAAACAATTCAATTATCGAACACGTCATAGAACTCTTGAAGCCTTATCATAGGATTACATAGTTTCTCTGTAATTATATCATAGAATTCTTCAAGCAACTCTGGATACATAGGATCGGCTTAAATCGGTGAAAGTGTTTTGTCTATCAAACAACTCAAAGATGGGACTATTGGTCAGCAATGTTTTCATACAAGGTCATATAGCCCGTGAGGTTTTCATACTATCCATCCGAGTGGGCCTGAATATTGGCCCAAATAGGCCCGGATCCAGCCATGGGCCTAAAATAGAGCCTATGTCTAGCCCAATGTGGGCTGATGGTAGGGCTCAGACTGGCCTGGCCCATGAGCAACTCTCCAAAACATCTCTTCACTGTTATCATCAATGACTTGACTTGATCTTGTTAAATTGACTGCAGGTAAGAAATCAATTTAATAGATGTTGGGCACATGCATGTAGAAGCAAAAATCTAAGATCCATGATCGAGCCATACAAAAGATAGCAAACCCACAAGGGATTTATGTGGTTAAGAGATGCAGCTGGCTAGGTTAGAGGAAAACCTATTTACCCTTAGAAAGCTTAATACAATTACCAAAATACCCCTGACCAAAAACCTAGTTCCATTCCGGGCTAACCAAATTGATTAATCGGATTAACCCAGATCCAAGGCATGAACCCAACTTACCCACATATGCCACGTCAGCCAGCCCAACCCACCTAGACGGGACCTAAGCTTAGCCTTGCATTATGTGGGTGTCTTGGCCGATAGACTAGCCTGGGCCTATTTCCTAGTCTGCCGGTTTAAGAAAGGCTATATTTATCTTAAAGTAAGGTTGCAAATGAAACGGTCATGGATCAGAACCATACTATAACTGGACCCGGACAGTTTCTAAATAAAATTTCGGTTCCGAATCCGGTTTTGACTCAGAACGTGTTTTGTTGGTTCCAGAGTTTGTTCCAATAGAAAAATCAGGATTCGGTTCCAGAATCGGATCCACTTAGAGGATTGGATTTAGTTCCAAAATTGGCTCTAACTTCGTTTCAATTTTTGTCATTTTTTTTTAAATAAGCATATCATTCAACTTTTAACAGTGCATCAAGTCTAGTACCTCCAACATTATACATAAAAATGTTCAAAAAAATTATTTTGAGGTAAAATTTGCAATATCAAAGACTTATGTGCAGGGTTCCGGGTCCACGGGTAAGGACCTATATGGACCCAGAACCAGACCCGTTTATCTATTTGAACCTAAGTTAGGTTCCGAACCTGTTTATGAATCAGAATCTAAAATAAGTTCCAGTCGCCTTTTTTTTTTTTTTTTTTTTTAATTTTATTTTTTGGGACTTTTGGGTAATCGTATACCCGTTTGCAACCCTATCTTAAAGGCAATGTATTTATAGTTAGCAAATAGGCTGGGCTCACGCCTAACTTCTAAACCCATTTGCCAGCATGGGCCTGACTATAAGCCCAAGAGCTAACAAGAGTGGCTCCAAAAGCTTTGGCCAGACCCAACCAAGCCGGGTAGGACCAAGGCAAATCCAGGCCAGGTCTTTTTAGTTAATGGGCCTAATAATCAGTCTCGACCAGTCAGGCACCGATAAGCCCATTTGAGAAATATGCAAAACCCATTGCTTTAAATAGCAATAACCGAATGGAACCAAGGCCCAGTTCATTTAACAATTAGACCACAAAATGAGGTCAGGGTGCAGCCCACGGGCCTAAAACAGACCCAACTGCTGAAACCCACATGGAGGGTCCAAATCCATTTATTTACAACCCGGAAAGGTAGATAGAGTGAGAGAAAGGAACCTGGAAAATATGAACGATTCGTTCTTCGTCTAGTTGTGATTCGTCTCCTTCGGCCCTTGCGATCTGAAAGGAAGTGTTGGACATGGGATTGAGAGGGAGAAAAGCAGCAGCGAGAAGTGAAGAGGCAACGAAGAGCGATTGTCGTCTTGTAATTGTTGTAACGACAATCTTGTTTGGAAGTAGAGAAGAAGAAGAAGCAGCAGCAGCAGAGGGGTCTGGTTTTGAGTTTCTGGGTTGAAATCTTGGAGAATGGAGTGTGGGAAGGAGAGAGGAGAGGCAAGGGATGGAACCCATTTCCTCCTCCACAAATCTAAAAATCTAAATAAATGGAAATTACATTATCTCCATTTCTTTTCTAATTTTATGAGAAGCACCCTATAAAAATTGCATTCCAATCCTTCCCTTACATTGATAATTACAGTGACCTCTCTACAAGTGAAGTTCGTTAATCTAACAGGTAACCATCCGTCGCAGCACACCCGGGGTTTTCGTTTGAGGGGTGTGAGACCAAAACATGCAATTGGGTTTTGAGAACTAACCGAGGACTTTTATGTAGGTTTTGGGAGTAGACATATGATTTTTATGTGAATTTTCAAAGCTGTGCTAGAATTTTCATTATGATTTTAAAAACAATCCGAGGTCATCATAGAGTCTTATCCCATCAATTATTTACAACGTCTCACCTTGGGGGTATTTGTTTGCAGAAAATACATTCGAGTTGAATACACAGAAATTCATGCCCTAATTGAATAAAAAAAATGAAGATAAAAAATTGTAACGAGGGAAGATTGAAAAGCCATCACCTTAGTAATTCTATAGCTAGGAAAGTCAAGGTCCGCTCCACATTACTCCCGATTTCCTTCGTCCCTCACTTCATCTCCTCCGCCCCTCACCTCTTTAGTACTCCTTCATTGGAGCTCATTTCACAATGAGTTCTACGCTAACAAACAGACCCTTAGCGATCTTCATTGGTTCGTTTGGTAGATACAATTAATGATTATAAATTAGTTCAAAATCAGTGAAGATTTTCAGCTATGAGCCAATCGCAACTTTAACTTGATTATGAGGACAACATTCATTCATGCCACTTGAGGAGCTAAATGATATTGATAAACTTTCTCCTAATTCTAAATGATATTGATAAACTTTACCTATGACAATGATTATCATAAATTGAGGTGGGCTTGACAACTAATTTTTCTTAAGGGCACGTTTGGTAACAAGAAAGGAATCCTCTATTTAGAGAAATCTTTGCATCCACGGAATTAAACTTTCTTATTTGAGGATTTATAAGAGAGGATTCTTCGCATTCCACGTTTGGTGAGCACGGACGAATCATCGATCATTCTTTCGGATCCAAGTTTGGCACCGAGAGAGGAATCCACCATTGTGTGTATTCCTTCTTCATTCGTTCTTCAGATGTATTCCTTGCCATTATGTGTATTGCATCTGACATGTTTTGGACGACTGCCACCATTGCATCCCCTGCGCTTTGGCGCCTTGTTGTTTGTCGGGAGGAGCCTCCAGGGGCGGCACTACGCCCCCTATCTGTAGAGATGTGCTCATCCCCAACCTCCTCGGTGTTTGGGGTGGCATCATCGTTATCATTCGGGTCATGTCCATCCAAGGCATCATTATGTATGGAAGATTGTGATTGAGTAATATCATTTGCAACTAATTCATCTCGACCATCAGCAATTGAGTCGCCAAATATTTCGCACAGGATGTAGTAGTCGGGCATGGTCCTGGACCTATACATACTGGCTTCAGGATGTGCCTGTGTTCCAAAATAATAACAAAGGAATAAATAATTATGCTTGCATTTCCCAAAAAGATTTTATAAATTGAATAAAGATCCCACCGCTATGTAATCATCCCACACCCCTGATTCCACAGTGACTTTTTTCCTTTCTTCGTCCCATCCAAACCTACTTAAGTGTAGCATAGCCTTCATCGCGCTATATCATTTTTTGTAGCTCTTCAACCTATTCTTCAACTTATCTTTGCTGAATTCTGGCACAAACTTTATTTATATTTCCTTTGTTATCAAACCCCATCCCTCCGAGGTAAACCCCCCAGGAATAACTTTGCCTTCTTTGCGCATTTCAAGCATAATGTGGAGGAGCGCTACATCATTTGTGCCCGTCCACTTCATGTTTCTCAAAGTAGATCCTCTTGCGGCTTGAGAGCTACTTGGTTGAGACATCCTACATTTTTCATTGAGTGTTAAACAAACAAGTTTTACATATATTTTGATTTGGAATACCGCCCATCTTTTGATTATAAAAAAAACACTCAAAAGTTTCTTGCCATAATATGCATTTGTCCTCCCAATAGTCCAAACGGTCCACAAAAATGGACTGGCCCACTCACAGCTGAATGTGCAACCCACCATCCCACTGAATGAGTCGTACAACAATTCCAGCAAACAACCCATTTGAGAAATTGG
This sequence comes from Umbellularia californica, assembly GCA_028538565.1. NCBI lineage: Eukaryota > Viridiplantae > Streptophyta > Magnoliopsida > Laurales > Lauraceae > Umbellularia > Umbellularia californica. The sequence goes on along the minus strand of JAPQWN010000006.1, from coordinate 6,662,703 downwards.
CCGCCACTTTCGGTTCTTAAAATCAATAACTGCAAAGATCCAAAAACACATAAACAAAAAACAAAGGATTTATTAGCTATCTGCATGTCTAATAGCCTCCAGACTCTGAAGCGGGTCAGTTAGACCCAGTCTCGTGCGTTGAAATGAGCCATGGAACCAGGACATATACACTTTGACTGTGACCATGTAATTAAATATGAATTAGTGGATCAATTGCACATATCAAATTAGGTAATGCATAATATGCATTTGTCATGTGTTCAATAAACTCCCAACCACAATCAAGTAAAAAAAAAAAAAAAAAAAAGCTTATTCCAATGTGCTACAAATAACTATTTTTTTTACTTGTTTCTAACCCATCAATCATTTTAAATTTTCCAATGAGGAGAACTCCTCTTTGATCTAAGCAAACCTTTGAGCCAGTCACTGAAATTACTACAAACAAAACAGAAATCACAAAACCTATTAAATGACATTATTTCACATACAATATCCAGGTCCCAATCCCATCCTACATTGATAACTTGCAACAATAAGATATACCCCCTATAGAACAACCAGTACATCATTACAGAAAAAGAATGCCAAAGAATAAGACAATGATTTTGCTCTTCCCTCCAGGAAGAAAATAATCAAATAATGCCAACAGAACAGACTTCAAATGCTGCGGTAAAAGGAACTTTGAAACAAGGGACCTTGGAAGAACTAAGATGGGTATAAATGCAACTACTCTTCTTTAAATACATGCAACTAGATGCCATTCAAGAAAATGCCACATAGAAATATTTAGAACACTGATGAGGTGCTGACAAATGACACTAAAACAAAACATTGATAAACTTTCAAGACAATGACTTCTACTACTGGGTCAGCAGTTCTGATTGCTTTATTGTTGACAACACCCAAGAAACAAATTATATTAAACTTGAGTGTGTGGTCGAGAGAGGAAACTTGAAGGCGCTGGCTATCATTCTCTTGATGAACTTTTTGAGTGGCAAAAATCTCGACCTATCTTCCAATTTGATCAGCACAGAAGAATCAATATGCCAAATAGGAAAAAAATGCCTAAGTGCAGAAAATTGGTGACATTTCCTAGCTACCGAGACAGATCACATTCCCACACAAGAAAAGAGATAAGAAATGAAGAAAAGACGTAAGAAATATGCAGAATGGGGAAAAAAAAGAAAAAACAACAAAAACCCTAACCTGATTTTGTAGTGAACGATTGGACATGAGAGAGAGAGGGAGAGAGAGGGAGGAATGGTGGAGCAGGATGGTATAGCCAGCCGGTGGGAAGATGGTCGAGGTCTACCGGTATTGCATGAGGGTTGGAGATGACCTTGGGTCCCTGTTCCTTGCTCAGAGAGGAAAACGAATGAGACTACAGTTGCAGCAATGCAGAGTCCAGCCACCTCTGGGCGTATCGGAGTAGGTCTGATCGCCTCCGATCGTAGTAGCTATCGTCGTCGCCTATCTGGTAGCAGCAACAAGAAAAACGATTGGAGACGAGAGATGGCTTTTGTAATCGGGAGGCCTTTTGATTTAGCGCAGAATATGAGCATTATATACCCCCTCTTAAAAAGCAATGATTTATGGGGTCCGATGGGGGGGTGTCGGACTGTAGATATCCTCTCTTCAGCGGATTTGGGATATTGGAAATCTTCTCACCCTGTTGCACCCAAACATGGGCTTTCCACGATAGCGCGGAAAACTGACATGGATTCCTCTAAGAGGATTTTTACCAAACGTGCCCTAAGTCAGAACTTCTAACTTTGCAGCCAAACCTCCTCACATATTTAGAGGATTTTTAGGGACATCAGATAAGGAATGAATTGGAACAAAATGATCCCTATACAAGTCATTCTCTTATACAAGTCCTACATGTATATGGGAAAAAAAAGTAGGGCCTCAGAAACAGCTTCAATACATGTGCAGTGCACAGGTGTACAGGTGAAAATCATCCCTTACATGTATTCTTCATGTTTGTCAACTTAACCGGGCTTGAGCCAAGCTAATAATTGGGCTGAGTCGAGCTGAATGGGCCCTAACTCAAGATTGGCTTAATTAGCTCATGAGCTCAAGCCTCAGATAAACTAACCCAAATCGAGCTCGCCCGGCTTATTTGTAGGTCATGCCCCCTTACTATTATGTCGTTTTAAATGTTCACATAATCAATATTGCCTACATGTAACAGTAGAACTTGTTTAATTAAAAATATCCTTTAGATTTTGGATATTAAGATTGTTTAATGTATGCAATTTTTTGGGTGGGACTCATGTGCCATGGCCTAGCCGCATGGTTTACTTCTGCCAGAAAAGAACATTGTACATATACGTAGGTAGGTCTTTTTGAGGCATAGAAACTTATAATCCCGGCCACATCTACAATACATGTATGTAACCAGCTGACCAATAACACAGACAACCCATTATATATTGGCTCATCTTTCATTTCAAATTAGGCAGTTTTAATCATCAGCATTATATACCCAGCAAGTAATATGATTGAGATATATGGATGCAATCGAAGGCATATTTTAACTTGCCATGATTCACACGAATCAACTAGGTTTGGTAAGTCATTGGGTTGAGTGACAAGAAGAGCCTATGGCACAATGGAAAGTGCTCACTCAAGAAAAAGGTCATAGGTTGTGGGTGAATGTGTCGGGCACTCAGACCCTGTACTCAGCCAAGAATTTTTTAGGGCCTACTTGTTTGCATAGAATGATACTCCACTTAAGGATTATTAAAATTATTAAAGAGGTGAGAGATAAGGGATACAAGGTGAAGAAGTAGATGACATCCTATGGTGATGGGCTGGATATTCATTTTTCATCTTCTCTTAGTTTCAATTTTCATTAAAGTAGAAATTATTTGATAGTAATATTGAGTTTTGATTCTTCATTTTTAACCATTTACAAAATATAACATTAGGTATTCAATTACATGAAACAAATGAGCCCCTAAACACTAGGGGGGAACTTTATATACATAAAAAACAGAAGAGTCTAAATAAGATCATCTCTCTTACGCACACATGTGGAGGGAGCGTTGATAACTTGTGTTCAAATTCTTGAGTATTGTAAAGTAGTTTTTTTTTTTTTTTTTTTTATTGAAGGAACATGAACAAAAGAAAAAAAGCAATGGAAAGAAACCATACAGGAACCAAATGACAAAATAAAAACAGATTGAAAGTAGAACTAAAAAGATGTAGAAGCAACCCCAACCCTAACCTTGCAATCACAATCACAAAAAGAGCATAGTAGACTCGAAATCTTTCCCTCTTTCTCATTCATGAACGTGCCACAAACTATAAGGAAAAAAGAAAAGAATTACATTCTTGAGTACTCCTTCCAAGCACCATCACTATAAAAGTAATGATAAATGAGGAACAAAACAAAATCTATAGATTGTCTGTGCCTATTACCAACTTGATTGATAGGGGGCGGTGAGAAGTAAGAGTAGGGCTCCCAATACCGTCCATCTCAAAAATGTCCCACTCACTTAATAAAGACAACACAAAAAAGCTTCCATATTTTTTTTTTGGTGGAGATCTTTGTTTCTTTGAGGGGACAAAACTTATAGGAGAGAATGAGACATCAAGGTAGGATATGAACATTTTTTTGGCTACGTGCCCAACACCCATTTGAGAAGCCTTCACCACCATGAAAATTATTTGCCCTTTGGGTGGCTGGACAAAGAGCTAACAACAGGAAAATACCAAAACCAAATTGACTAAGTTGCAAATGGTTTTCTTTTCTTCTCTTTGAAAGTTCTGGGACAAAATTGCTTTCACCAAAAATTAGACTGGCACCTATCCATTTTTGTCTACTGCCCATCTCGGGAATGAATTAAAGGAAGAGATAGGGAGACACAACTTTTTTTTTTTTTCCAATGTCCATGGGGCCCATCAATTATCAATTCAAATCTATTCACACATGGTTTATATATATATATATATATATATCTGTGGCATAGCATGACACTGATTCAACCATTGATCATAATATTATCACTAGATATGTACGCTATAAAGCTATTATACTTGTAGCGATGGACTCGAGGATTAGAATCATTTAATAAAAAACGACTTTGGGGTAAACTTTATTTATATGCAAATATATTCATGTCCATTCTTACTTGGCTGTTTCTGGTTATGAGTCTATTAGATAAATTTTAACTACAGCAGGTTAATATTGTAGGCCCAAATATCCGTCAGATAAAATTATATTTTGGTTTAGGGAATGAAATAAAAATTTGGGTGGGCATTATTAGCCTATATTACATATTATTTTCATTTTTTGTATCAACTTCTTTAAGAACCTATGAGTACAGGTTAATATGATTATTATTGCCCGATACCCTTAAAATAGTTCTAACTCTTGTATTTAAAGCTTCAAATCTTACCCTCTTTGATTAAATCCTATGGTACTGAAGAGGTGGATCAAGATCAATTGCAAGAGGGGTAAATGAGTGTAAATGCCTTGGATTCTTTTTAAGGTTTTTAAGGTGGCTCCAGTTTGGAGAACCGCAAAAAGAAAAAAAAAAAAAAAAAAAAAAGAGTGCTTCAATAGTAGTTGGCTAATTTGAAGAAAAATATAAGAACCTTGTGATTAATAGCTATCTAAGAAACTTCATTTTCCCATCTGTTTTAAGACTCCTTCGATGACTACAATGACCTAACATTTCTCCTGTGAAAGCACTAATGTCTCCTGTAATGCAGCCCACCTGATGAGTTAGTTAGGCCTGATCCATGGGCTATAACTTCTTTCTTCAGTACAAATTATGGTTCAAATCAGCCAAACGTATGCGACCTAAATATATCAACAGGCACATCAAACTAGCAAAACTCTTACAAGTTTTGCAAGCCAATGGTCTCACCTTTCCTGGTAAGTGCCAACCATCTCAGTTTTTTTTTTTTTTTTGATAATTGACAAGTGCCAACCATTTGATGGTGCTTTTTAACAATTTGTTAACAAAGTGCCCAACAACATACTTTCCTACCGAATAAGAGAAGTTGTAACATCGAAGATCTTCTTATAAAGATTTTCAATGCTGTGTGCTATCAACATTTCTTTAGCATCTAACCTTTTATATATTCTAATTCATTTTAAAAAGTTGTTAATGATGGTAACTTTGGAAAAGCTATCTTTTTAATGGGCGCGGTCTGACTTTAAAACTACATCTGTTGGCGCTGATCCAGGACAAATTGCAGACTAATTGGCTAAGCTCTTTCAAAGTATGCTTTACCTTTAGCTTCTACAGGAATGTGGTGAATTAGATAAAATTAGACAACTAGAGACTACAATGAAGTCGACATCAGTGTCGAGATATTGGCGACAAAATGCTAAATTAGAGCAGATTAAGATTTCACTTTAGTACTATATTTTAAAGGAAGATATGTTTTGGCTTTAAAAATTAAGATTTTCATACTTTTCATATATTTGCATTTTTTTTAAAATACTTGATTTACTAGAAGAAGTCCAAATGTAAAATTTGATGTTTGAATTAAATACATATTTTGTGCAGAGAAATTTTGCTACAAATAAGCTTAAAGGGGACCATTTAAAGAATTCTTAAGAGGGTCACCTTTGATCAATTCAAACCTTGTTTTAGATGAGAAAGGTTCCTTATCTGGGTGGTAAGGAGCGGCAATTCTCATGTGTACAGCATCTATTTTTATGTGTGCAGGCTCATTTTTCACATGAGTAGGCTGTCTTCTCGTATGTGTGCGGGCTTCCTCTTGGGTCCCAACCCCCTTTGTCCCAACCCTCTTTGCTGAGTTACCAAAAAAAAAAATACCTTGCTTCGGATATTTTCCTTCTTGCAAATCTGTGTACTTGTCAATTTAGAACTCATGCAGCTGATACCTTTGAAATCTTCACTGAATAAAGTATTTAGCCAATGACAATAATGCATGTACTTTGTATCTTGCAAATAAAATGGCCGCGAATTCTTGATAGGGACACCAAAAAAGCACCAGATTCCCACCACTTTGGAGCATATAATTTGCATCGTGGAAATAGAATCAAACCTACTTATTCGAGTTGCAACCTTAGTGGCCATCCACTGTTATTTTCGTGGTGAGCCACCTCCCTCTACGAAAACGACTAGCATCAACTCTTGGCTATAGCACTCTTGGTGTAGGACTTGTGAAGGGTATGGCCATATGAGTATTTTTCAGAGCAAAATAATAATAATAAAATTTCAAGTTCAAGGGTCCTTTCATCTTTGTTTTGCACTCAATTATGTATGTAACTGTTACACTCAATTCAACAAGTTTGTTAATACTCATTTATGCATCAAATGTGGTAAATCTTAGTATAAAAATGGGGCCACTTTACACCAAAATCTTCACACTTTCCAGGTATGTAATTGTTACACGTCACACTTCAAACGTCGGTACAATTTCGTTCCAAGAGAAGTCATGGTATCGAACTTTATCATGGCCTTCTATTATTTATAATTCATATGTGGTCCCATCCTTTTATTTCAAACTGTTCAGAATTTTTATTAAACTCCAAAATATTTAAATTCATGTCTTAAATTTTTATAGATTTCTTAGATATATGACGATTCTGCATATGTAATTAGAACCATCCAACGCTTTGACATCTGAAAATGATGCTTTAAACAAACATGGTAAATTAGTACTATACTTCTGTCGTGTAAATTATATATATATATATATATATATATTTCATTCCACATATATACATAAATGACAAATTAGAACCTTTTTAATTATTTAAACGTTTGTCCCTATTTTTAGCAGCAAATATTAGATGGATGCGGTTGAAAAATCACGCACCCCTAACACACGACCCTCTGCTCACCCCTTTATGTTCCCCATACAGGCCATGTAATTTTCTATGTGCAGAAATCCATATGATTGAGATTGGAGGATCCAAAAGCTCTGCCACAACTGGTCTAGTTCTTCACAAAAATCTACTGACTAGGCTGACAGCTTCCCTACAGCCAAAAAGAAAGTAGGCCGCGCCTGTGGAGAAGTATGGAATATGAAGTCTCTATTGAGATTTTAATCATGAATAACATATATACTCCTAATTAATGTAAAATTTACAGATTTTTTGACAGATATAATATATAAAATGCTCTCATGAGAGTTAACTCTTTGTACCAATCAAGATGAGAGACACCATGATGAGAAAATTCTCATCCCAAACAATATCTATTGACAGAAAATCACCTCTTCATAAATCATAAAAGATATCTGCCAGAGAGAGAGAGAGAGAGAGTAGACCTTCATCCCTTGGGTAAAAATTTCAATTGAAACCATGCACATTATCAACCATAAATATATATGAAATGCTCCCGAGAGAGTTAACTCTCACCGCTTATAATGAGAGACCCCATGATGGATAAATTTTCGTCCAAAACAAAATTCATTGACATAAAATCACCTCCTCATAAATCATAAAAGATATCTGCCACACAGAGGGAGGACCTTCATCCCTTGCTTAGTGGTGGGGTAAAAACTTCGATTGAACCCCATGCATGAGATCAACCACAAATTCCACCTCACCTTTCCCTGTGGGCCACCTGGTGGCCTACTTTACTTTACTTGCCGTAGAGAAGAGTCTTCGTAGCCGTAGAGGATACGGACTCAAACGAGTGGACACCTTGTGGCCTACTTCACTTTACGGTTGGGCCTTTGGCCTTGAAGTGCAACTTTTCTCATGTGTACGGCCTGACTTTGTTTGAGGAATCCCTGTGGTCCCAACTTTCGATTGCAACAGTGGACAAAGTCCACATCTCCATCTATACATGTCCGAATTATTATTGTGACACAACTGCTCTGGACTTTGGAGACTTGGCCCCTCTTTTATGCCCATTAATTACCATCATATGGCTGTGCAACGAAGAAAGTTCTCAACTGTCCAAATTCATTGGGTATGATGATTGATGGCCAGGATTGTGTGATGGGTATGCTTTTAGGTCTAAGACCCATCTATAGAGGAGCAACCAAGAAAATTAAGAATTAAGTGATTCATTTTTCAAATAAAATTTCATTCATCTTTGTTTGCCAAATAATTATGTGATCAACAGGGTGCATGCTGCTAAGATCTTCTACATGTCCAATAAAGTTGGGCCCACCGAATCTAAGGCCTGGCCCCCACTTCTAACTCAAGAAAGCTTCTTTACATAGTTCTGGACCTCCAAGAGTCAGTGCCGAATCTGGTGGGTTTTGCCTCTTGAATTGATACAAAAGAAATTAAAAAAATAAGATTATTTAGAAAATTTATAAATTGATAAATCTTTTTCAGCATTTGGTGCGGTGGAGTCCGATTCAATTTCGACCACATATCTTGACTAAAATCTTATTTTTCTACCTTGAATTCTAAACTATGCAACACCATCTGAAAAGGGTAGTTCAAAAGAAAAGATTACAAGAAAATAAGAAGTACTATACATTTCTCTTATTGACAAAGTCTAATACAGAGAGAAAAAGTAAGAAAAAAAGACAACCATATATATTCCTTTATATTTGTTTAAGCTTTTGCCTTTCTCTCACTTCTTGAAGCCAAATCTCCCTGTTAAAATTCCTAATGAAGTCCTCCACTCGTTTATTCAGCTCTTCAGTTGACAATGCAGAAAAATCTCCACCATCCAATACAGGGCCACCATCTTCATCATCAGATGGGCCAACGGCCACCATAGCTTTCTCTTCAACTTCTTCAAATGAATCCATACCAGAATCTTTCTTCTCTTCCAATGTAGTTGATGACTCCGGGACGTGATCTGGGAGAGAAGCAGATTCCATTTCTTTGAAATCTTCCGAGTCTTTAGATTCCATTTCTTTCAAATCTTCCGAGTCTTTCTTTTCTTGTGGTTTGGACTGAGGGAGGGAGGTGGGGTACGTGTTTCTGGGTCGTGTGTTCTTCAAGTACTCCTCGTAGAGATCGATTACGTGTTTGGAGGAGGAAGATGAGGAAGTTTCTGAATTTGCAGCGGCGATGAGGAAGATGATGGCGTTGGAGAGGAAGAACCAGAAGGTGGTGTCTCTGAAGGAGAGGAAGTAGAGAGAGAAGGAGGCAAGAGAGAGGGATACTGTGAGAAGGAATGGAGAGGAAGACAGAGAGATTCTCTGCGGCATGGGTTTGGTGGGTGTGAGAGGATCTGCTGCCATTTTGTGGAGGGGTACAAGTTTCAGCACTGATTTGGGAGGGTCCGATATTGCTTTTGTCTTGGGAAGTTGGAAGATGTTTGTACTTTGGACATGGGAGTGGATTTTATAGGGGTTGGAACGTGGGGATTGGCAATAATTGCTGCTCTGATGGAAAATGCCACTGTGTCTTAATATTACCAGTGGTTTTGAGTGCTGTGGCAAACTCACCACCGTACACGTGGCATGCTTGCACCAACCAACAGGTAGTAGGGACTGTCCCAACTCCTAAGCATGATTGAAAATCAGTTGCTGAAACCTTCCAAAGTCTTAATTGTTTTGAGAAGGGGTTGCTAAATTGTTATGCCACTCTTTCCACTTATATAGAGGCTATCTTGCCTACCTGGTGGGATTTCTCTTTTCATTTGTGTAGCTTGTCTTTCTCACTTTTATGGCGTTTCTTGCAACTTAACTAGGGTGAAAAAATTCAAAAAAAAAAAAAAAAGAAAAAAAAAACTGTTTTGAGCAAACTACTAAAATTAAAGTGTGATTAAATCATGTGATTTAGCTTGCTTAATATCATGTGGTGGGTCACTATATCAAATGGTCAAATGGATTATATATGGGCATTTGGGATATAGCTTGATCTTGGTGCTTATGATCAGTGGCCAAATCTACAATGATAAGTTGCTCTTTTTTTTTTCTTTTCCGTATCCCAGTTTAGGGGGGCGGGGGCTTGGGCCTCTAGCCCTTTGACAGGGCAGCCATTAGGTGAGGGGAGTAAACCTCGGATGAGGTGGGAGGGGGCATGGCCAAATCTACAATTAAGCAGCTTTGATAGGAGGTTTCAAGTGTTCAAAAAGGTTTTCTTTTGGGAAGGGGCCTAGGGCACTTTGTTAAAAACAAAAATGAAAAATTTTAGGGGCCAACTATGAAAGGGTGTTTGTAAACTCTAAAAATTAGGTCTTTTTTAAAAAATAATTTAGAGCTTTTCTACACACTTTAGCATTTAGTAAATCTCCAATTGTATTTTTTATTTTAGAACTTCTTAAAATATTAGAAATTACGCCTAAAAATCTAAAAACTAAGGGGTTGTATTTTCTAGAGGTTTTTTTTAACTAAAAGCAAATGCAGGTGGGCAATTCAAAATTATTAACCATTTGGATGAAAACTAAGTTGCTTACAAAATTTTCAAAATGATACCGGTGGTAGATTTGGTACTGTAATTTTTAATAGGCGGACCCCAATTGGCTCAGGAAATAAGAGCTTTTTAAAATAATTTTACCAAATTAATTAATCATAATCTAAACTTAAAAACCAAATATTTTATTTTAGATCTTAATCTAATCAGCTCTCTTCCCCCCAGAAGACAATAGGAAATTAATGAAATTTTGGGCCCCACATCCTCCTAACGACAAGTTGCCCTTTGGGGGCCACTATGTAAAAAGCAAAAAAATTTTAATGGGACCAACTGTAAGAAGACAATAGGAACACAGAAAATTTTGGCACCCCACTCCTTTTATTGGCTGGGCGGTTGTCAAATGACGAGTACAGGTGCTATAAATGCACAAGAAAACCACGTAGGGAACTATTATTGCTCAGTAGTCAATAGCTGCAGTGCTGCCGATCAAATATCTTGTTGGACCCATAAACATGTGAAGGGACTGTGCCCAGAGAGCTTGACCAATAAGATGCCCCCAAAACTGATCTGGATTCTACTTATTCTGCTGCTGCTGATTTTGGTCGGTTCTAGCTTTGGAGTGGGCTCCTATCAATCAAATCCAACTTCAAATCTAACTTTGGATGGTTCTAAGCTGAAGCATGGGACCAGGTGCTATGGGCAACCCGGACAAAGGAAGATCAATGTCTTTCTGCCATGTTTTTGTATGGTAATTAGACGTTTGACCGGTGAGTTCCACAGCCATGAATGGATCTTTTAAGTCGTGGGAACATTCTAGAGTGGGGCAAAGTAAGGTTGAATTTCTTATTAGTGGGGATAAGATTTCTTTACTGACAAGATTAAAAAAAAAAGAGAGCAACTTCTGTACGTTTGATTCACTTTCAATTTTGAAAGGGCTATGTTTGTGTGCACTTTCTCTTTTTTTTTTTTTTTTCCAGCAGAAAAAGATGAAGTAGAAAATTAAAATTCTTATTTGTACTGCATATTAAAATCATGTCCGGCAAAAAGCCGCATTTCCATGGGGAAAAATGAAAAAAAAATAACCGACATTTTAAATTTTTTGTGGAAAACCTATTCTTTTGTCTAAGTTCTTAATTAGAGTATTCTTTAGAAAAATAAGTGACAACATCTTGAATTTTCCGACTACTCAAAATAAACATGCTTCTCTTTTTGTATGATGTTCTCAAACTTTAGTTTGATAAAAGAAGTGATAAATGAATATGTGTAAATTGTATTTCTAATCAAACGGGCAATCTTACAATGACCAACTAATATTTTTAACGAAAACTCAACATTTATTTTAACAGCTTAGATTTTTAATAGGGGAACTTCAATATGGAGTTCCACTCCTTTAAATCAAGTTTCTTATGAGTCAAAGCCTAAAAGGATTTGGACTCTGCTTGTTTTAGAATAAATATAGATATGGGTGGGGACGAGTATCCCGTGATTGAATAATTCCTAGGTTGAGCTTCCGGTGATCAAATAATACCATTCTTAGAATTCAAACCTCAAAATCTATTCACTATTTGGGTGTAAGCTTTTCGTTTTTTTAAGTACATATGTGTGAAAGAGCCCATTATAATTAAGTTCGTGAAGTGTGGATATGGGTTCTCACATGTCAATGTCTTCCATAGAGCTAATAGTATGCATGGGTAATCGTCTTTTTCGGATCTCGTGTAGTGTACTTAATCAATTCACAAGAGGGGAGATTTGGATTGTTCCGATTGGACCACATGTATATTAGGTGACCTGTATACGAAAGTTTTGTGCACAAGTCGTCGCTGAATTAGTAAAACAAGGAATTTTATCAAATCTCCCTTGGTTCATCAAATTATCATTGATTGCTTAAACATACCTCTATAATTTAGCGTTTAAATTATTCTAAACACTATTGTCTATTTGTTTTCATTAGAATACATAGGATTCCTTTCATGAGTGGTTACAAATGAAGATCAAAAATGAATTTCCAAAAAATGAGCTTCAAATAACCATTCTCTTTAGGGAAATAAAATCAAAGAAGCTGAGAAACGAATACCCACAATCACCCTAGTAATTCAATATAAATGAAAGTGAAGTTTTATCTCATATCCTTTATCTATTACCTCTTTAATAATCCTTTAGAATTGATCTCACCACAAATTCCTATTACATTTTTAATGCAAACAAGTAGACCCTAAGCAAACGTAAGGTTTCACTTCTTAATGATATTTGTGAAGAAATTCCTATTTCAATTCCGGAATAAGCCTGCACTCCGGTTGTACATAATTGGTAACAGTTTGTCTATATGGACAAACTCATGGACAGAATTTGGGACAAACTGTCCACATGGCGCAACGTAATTGCGCTTTCTCAAAAGTTAAAATGTATTGTCCCAATCACGTTGCGCCACGTGGACAGTTTGTCCCAAATTCTGTCCATAGAGTTTGCCCAAATAGACTTTTTGAATTGGTAATGACAAAGAACAAAACAGCTGATACTTACACGTGAACTCAAATTACATATCTTCACACGTAAACCCTGATTTCCATTGAGAATGGCCAAATTAGAAGCATCAAGTACTCTGTCAACATCCAAAACTAATGGGCTGTTTTAGGTTAAAAACAAGAACTGTAGAGTAGTGATTACTGATATATAATAATAAAGCCCTGAGGGGAGCAGGTGTGGGACCATAACAACAGCTCCTATCTTTAGAAATGGAATCTTGTGTGTGATTAAAAAGCTATGTTGGTTTCATCCCATACCTCTTACTTGGCGCTTTGACGTTTTCATGTGTATTTTATAATTACTTAGAGGTCAGGAAATGCGTGGGTCGACAAGTTGCTTTTGCACATTTGTTTGTGTTGCCTTATGGCTATTAGATTGGCTGTCTCTGAGGTTTGTGGTTCACCACCTTTTGAAAAATGGGAGGGCGGTTAACTTAAACAGAGGCGCATGATAGAGTTCATTTAAAGTCTGATTGTTTCATTTAATTAAATCGTAAGTGGTTAAAGAACGAAGAAATAAAAACGAATATTTAAAAATGACCATGTTCGGATTTTGTGTGTTGGCTAAATTCATGGGTTGGACAAAACTCTGGGTCTCTGAGTTGTAATTTTCTATTTAGAAAAGACCTCTGAAGTTAGAAGATCTAAATGACTCAGAAGGAGAAAGCCTGAAGGAATTAGAAGAAGTCTGCTGGAGAAAGAGAGCTGAATTTCCGGAACATATCCAGAGAAGGGTTCGCTCGAGCGACCATTTCATTGGCTCGAGCGAACAGTGTTCTGTCTTGCCCAGTTCTGAAACAGTGGGTTGTTCGCTCGAGCGAACTGAGAGATCGCTCGAGCATACCTGGCGCGGACAGTGAGATAAAATTGGAAACTTGATATTCTGATTGTGCTCAAACTGCTTGTTTTAATCCTAAACATCTTAGGAAACCTTAAGCACGAACCAAGGGCTATTTAAAGGGTTCTAAGGCTATTCCAAAGGGAGACCTCACCTCTCATAGTGCTGAGTTAGAGTTTATCATTGAGAGAGTTCTTCTCTAGAGCTTTATGAAGTTGTGCTGCCAAGTTCTCTAGAGTCACTTCTTCTGCATCCTTTGTAGAAGATTATCTTCCTGAGAGAAGATTTGAGGAGTCAAGTGCTGGTCTGGATCTGGTGCAATCAACGGTGTGAAGTTGTTGAAGCGTGAAGCGACACAAGGTAACTTCAGTCCTTGGGTAGGGGATATCTAGGGAGGAGATCTGAGTTTCTTGTAATTGCGAGATTCATAGTGCTTGATTTGATCCAGTTTGGATCGGTGGTTTTTCACCTGGTTAGGGTTTTCCACCTAAAAATTGGTGTCCTTATGGTGTGTGCTTATTGATTTATTTTCCGCTGCATATTGCTTATTTCTGCACACATTGGTTGATTGTTTGAGTAGACCAATCTAGAAATCCCGGAGACCCCTGCACTTTTTCAATTGGTATCAGAGCGGATTGCACTATTTTGTTGTGTCTGATCCTACTAGATTTCTAGAATGATGCTCAATAGAGAAGGGACATCAACTTCCAAGCCTCCTTTGTTTGATGGCTCTAATTATTCTTATTGGAAGCAAAGGATGATTGGGTTCTTTAAATCCATTGATGATGATGTCTGGGATATTGTTGAAGATGGGTTTTCTAGACCAACATCTGTGGTTGATGGAAACATTGTTCCTAAACCTAAAGCTGAATAGTCTAAGGATGAGAAGTATAGATCCAATTGCAATAAGAAGGCTATGAATTGCATATACAATGGAGTCACTGCTGATGAGTTTAGAAGAATTTCTACTTGCAAATCTGCAAAAGAAGCATGGGACGTCTTACAGACAGTCTATGAGGGTACAGACACGGTGAAGCAATCTAAATTGCAAATGCTGAATAGAGATTTTGAAACCATCGTGATGGAAGAGAATGAGAGCTTTGATCAATTTTATGCCAATCTGAATGAAATTGTCAATTCTGTGTTCATTCTGGGGGAAGAAATACCAGAACAGAAGGTTGTCAAGAAAATTTTGATGTCTCTACCTTCCAGATTCGATTCTAAAGTTGATGCTATTGAAGAAAATAAGAATCTGGATACCCTCAAGGTGAATGAACTGGTTGGAAATCTTCAGACATTCGAAGCAAACCGGTTAAATAAAGGCAAATCAAAAGAAAAGGGCATTGCCTTGAAAGCCACATCAGAATCAAGAAAGAAGCCTGTAAAGAAAATTGAGTCTGATTCTGAAACTGAAGCTGAAGATGATATGGCTGAGTTTGTGAAGTATTATCAAAAATACATGAAGACAAAGAGATCCAATAAAAAGAATTACAAATTTGAGAAGAAGGATTCTGCAAAAGGAGCAAAGTGTTTTGAATGCCAAGGCTATGGTCACTATGCTAATGAGTGTGCCAACAAGAAAAAGGGTACAAAGCAAAAGGCTCTAAACACAACTTGGGATGAAGAATCTTCTAAAGAAGAAAAAGAAGATCCCGAAGATGATCCTTCTGACAATGTGAATGGCAAGTTTCTAGCCTTCATGGCTAAATCTGTGTTTGACAATGATACTGATGAAGATAATGAAGATGAGTTGTCAGATCAAGAAAAAGATTGGGAAGAGTTGTACCATGCTACCTATGCTGATTGTGTCAAGATGACCAAGTATGGTAACAAGATTACTATCAAGTACAAGGCTGCTCAAGAAGAAAATTCTGCACTGAAGATAGAATTGGAGCAAGCGCTTAAAGAAGTTCATCTCTTGAAAAGTCAGAAAAATTGTATGGCTGAAAATTTGACTACTGATGGTCAAAAGCTTGAGAAGGCTGAAAAAGAAATTGTGAATATGAAGCAAGAGATAGTGAAGATGAAAGCTGAAAATCAAGACTTGCAAGGAAGACTGAAGATCACTCTGTCTGAGTTAGAAGTCAAGCAAGCATGTCTAAACAAGATGAACACTGGTTCGAAGATCCTCACAAACATCTTGTGTAGTCAGAAGCCTTCTTTTGACAGAAGCGGTCTTGGTTATGATCATGGTGCATCCACTTCAAATGCTAAAGGTAAAACAGTTTTTGTTTCAAGTGTTGCACATGCTACTCCACATACTGCACGTACAAATAATGTGTTGAGTAGTATAAAGAAAAAGAATGTGTCATGCGCTGCACGCACATCCACTTGTCATCATTGTGGATTAAAAGGACACATTCGTCCCCATTGCAAGAAGTTGCAATGTCTACCTAAGACCAAACAATGGCGGAAGAATTTTTCTCCACCCAAGACAACTCCAATTTGGGTTAGAAAATCAGACTTGCCTAAGGAGTTTGCTCACACTCTGCTGAAAGATCAAATTACACACGTGTGGGTGGCTACATGTGAAAAGCCCTGATCAAGGAGATCAAGCTCCCACCCTCAGTGCTGCTACGAAGATCATTTAGGGGGAGTTGCTTTTGAGGGGGAGCTATAGATCCTAATTGACAAGAAAGCTGCTGGTATTTTTTAGTTTTGTCAAATTATGGACAAAAAGGGGGAGAATGACTGATCAAGGGGGAGTTCGAGAAAATCAAGCTAAGAAGATCAAACTGAGTCAGAGACAATGCAGATCTACATTGCTGAGTATTTTTTTTAGTATGTATTTTGGTTTCATTATGGGTAGATCAAATTGTATTGTCCTAGGGAGTTTTGTCCATAAATTGCCAAAGGGGGAGATTGTTAGGATTTTGTGTGTTGGCTAAATTCATGGGTTGGACAAAACTCTGGGTCTCTGAGTTGTAATTTTCTATTTAGAAAAGACCTCTGAAGTTAGAAGATCTAAATGACTCAGAAGGAGAAAGCCTGAAGGAATTAGAAGAAGTCTGCTGGAGAAAGAGAGCTGAATTTCCGGAACATATCCAGAGAAGGGTTCGCTCGAGCGACCATTTCATTGGCTCGAGCGAACAGTGTTCTGTCTTGCCCAGTTCTGAAACAGTGGGTTGTTCGCTCGAGCGAACCGAGAGATCGCTCGAGCGAACTTGGCGCGGACAGTGAGATAAAATTGGAAACTTGATATTCTGATTGTGCTCAAACTGCTTGTTTTAGTCCTAAACATCTTAGGAGACCTTAAGCATGAACCAAGGGCTATTTAAAGGGTTCTAAGGCTATTCCAAAGGGAGACCTCACCTCTCATAGTGCTGAGTTAGAGTTTATCATTGAGAGAGTTCTTCTCTAGAGCTTTATGAAGTTGTGCTGCCAAGTTCTCTAGAGTCACTTCTTCTGCATCCTTTGTAGAAGATTATCTTCCTGAGAGAAGATTTGAGGAGTCAAGTGCTGGTCTGGATCTGGTGCAATCAACGGTGTGAAGTCGTTGAAGCGTGAAGCGACACAAGGTAACTTCAGTCCTTGGGTAGGGGATATCTAGGGAGGAGATCTGAGTTTCTTGTAATTGCGAGATTCATAGTGCTTGATTTGATCCAGTTTGGATCGGTGGTTTTTCACCTGCTTAGGGTTTTCCACCTAAAAATTGGTGTCCTTATGGTGTGTGCTTATTGATTTATTTTCCGCTGCATATTGTTTATTTCTGCACACATTGGTTGATTATTTGAGTAGACCAATCTAGAAATCCCGGAGACCCCTGCACTTTTTCAGACCATCAAATAATTTATTAGAAAGCGCACTTTCTAGAATGGGTGTTAATTTAATAATCAAAACACAACGAATATAACCAAACAAATAAAATAAAACTGGCAAAACTATCTATCAATCACACACCATAGGGAGGCAGACATAATTTTTAATGTGAAAACCTATCCAAAGAGAAAAATCAAGATCAGAAAAACCAATAGAGAGGAAAGTGACTGAAATTATACATATAGCTTACATCTTTACCTTGTATGAGGCATTTTTGGCGAGTTTAAGTCTACCCGAAACAAAATTGAAAAATCACACATGCATATAGTGTGGGGTACAAAACCCATGAACCATCTTTGACGACACATCTAACGCAATCCCACCAAGACCACACATGGACCCAAACACATGTTCTCTAAGATGGCCACGTCGGACATGGGTCCACATGATACATGCCAGACTAGCATGCCAAAGTACGGTTTGTTGTCCCCAAGAACAAAAACCAAAAGAAGGTGGTGAAGGATTGCAACTCTCTTCATATCAATTCAAACATGGGACTTTCTCGGATAGTTCAGTCCACGCACTTGCTCTTTATCAATGAAGAGACAGTTTAAAAGTATTAGAAGCCACGTACTTCGTTCCTTCCCGTCAGTTTCCTTCTTAGATATGAAATATTCTCAAGTACATATGATTTGATTAGCTATCTTCTCAATATTCCATCTTTAGAATGATTGTAGAGAGAGTGATCTGATCATTCATTGCCGGATAAGCTTCAATGGAGTTTCCAAGTTGGACCCCAAAATCCAAATCATGTCTTCTTCAAGGGTTGGCAAATTAAAATGGAGGGGAAAACTTTTTTTATCTTTCTTGAAAGTCCTTTTTTTAAAGATGGAGGGGAAAACTTGTTTTTGACTGTTTGGGGTTAATGGAAGTTGGAAGTGAAGAGTTGGGTCTGCATGTACTTTTCTAAATAGGAAGGACACGTTAAGAGTGTCTGTGTTGGGGCAGGCGATAGACAATCGCAATGAGTCAATACAGTATGATTTTACGTGGTTGGACAGTTTGCCTAGGTCCACAAAGAAAAAACACCCTTTATTACTCTTTTTTCTGCTCGTAGTTAGGATTACAATTACACCACTATATACTCCAATAAAAAAATTCAAAATACCCTTGAACCTTAGATACATCCTGATCAATGTTAACCACTAATTTGGTTAATTAGATCAGAATATGTATAAGACGCAACCCAGTAGTTTTTTCACCTGCATTCTCTGTGTGACACTTTGACCCATCAATGGTTTTTGTTCATAATGTCATTTCTTGGTAATCTTTCTTAGATGGAAAAAGGAAACATGATGCTTTTATCTATATCAGAGAGGGGAATTTGCATCTTTTCTGAAAGTTTCCCCACCCAACTTTGAGTGTCGGGTAGGGTAACCCACCAAAAAAAAAACAAAAAAGGTTAACCAAAAAGACTTTAAATGAGTAATCTATCAAAAGGATACGTGTGGCCTGTGTACCCATCACCTTTAATCAGGCCCGTGTAGGACATTACAGTAACAGCGAAGTACTTTCCCTATCGCTGATACTTCTATCACTATCCTCTTTGCAATTTTGATCAGAAGTGGGTGCCTCCTCTGAATGCCACCTATTTTAGGTGGTAGAATAAAGTGGTCCAACTTAATCATGACCATGTTGATCATGATTGCTGTCAGATAACGATGACACGATATGTAAAGTCTGCATTTATTCCTTAAATCATGATTGCATTGATTATCGATTTCTCTCTGGGATTTGTTGATTGGGTTGTGATATATAGATGAATTATTGTCTGGTTGGTGCCAAAGATGTTCATTATTTTCTTGTTGCATATGGTAAAAGAGTGATCAGATAAAAGCCGTGATGAATCCGAAGTGAATCAGAAGATTAGTTTAGAATGGAAAATGACACCCATTGATGTGGAATTACACCGTGATTCTGTGGGAGAGTGTTAGGTTTTTTAGTGTTGGCTAATTTCATGGGTTGGACAAAACTCTGGGTCTTTGAGTTGTATTTTCTATTTAGAAAAGGACCTTGAAGTTAGAAGTTTGAAAGGACTCAGAAGAAGGAAGCCTGAAGGAATTAGAAGAAGTCTGCTGGAGAAAGAGTGCTGATTTTCCGGATCATCCAGAAAGGGGTCCGCTCGAGCGACCGTTGCATCCGCTCGAGCGAACAGTGTTCTGTCTTTCCCAGTTCTGAAACAGAGGGTTGTTCGCTCGAGCGAACCGAGAGATCGCTCGAGCGAACCTGACGCAGACAGTGGTTCAAGATTGGAAACTTGATATTCTAATTGTGCTCAAACTGCTGATTTCCATCCTAATCAAGTTAGGAAACATTAAGCACGAACCAAGGGCTATTTAAAGGGTTCTAAGGCTATTGCAAATAGAGACCTCACCTCTCATAGTACTGAGTTAGAGTTTATCATTGAGAGAGTTCTTCTCTAGAGCTTTATGAAGTTGTGCTGCCAAGTTCTCTAGAGTCACTTCTTCTGCATCCTTTGTAGAAGATTATCTTCCTGAGAGAAGATTTGAGGAGTCAAGTGCTGGTCTGGATCTGGTGCAATCAACGGTGTGAAGTCGTTGAAGCGTGAAGCGACACAAGGTAATTTCAGTCCTTGGGTAGGGGATATCTAGGGAGGAGATCTGAGTTTCTTGTAATTGCGAGATTCATAGTGCTTGATTTGATCCAGTTTGGATCGGTGGTTTTTCACCCGGTTAGGGTTTTCCACCTTAAAATTGGTGTCCTTATGGTGTGTGCTTGTTGATTTATTTTCCGCTGCATATTGTTTATTTCTGCACACATTGGTTGATTGTTTGAGTAGACCAATCTAGAGATCCCAGAGACCCCTCCACTTTTTCAATTGGTATCAGAGCGAGTTGCACTATTTTGTTGTGTCTGATCCTACTAGATTTCTAGAATGGTGCTCAATAGAGAAGGGACATCAACTTCCAAGCCTCCTTTGTTTGATGGCTCTAATTATTCTTATTGGAAGCAAAGGATGATTGGGTTCTTTAAATCCATTGATGATGATGTCTGGGATATTGTTGAAGATGGGTTTTCTAGACCAACATCTGTGGTTGATGGAAAAATCGTTCCTAAACCTAAAGCTGAATGGTCTAAGGATGAAAAGTATAGATCCAATTGTAATAACAAGGCTGTGAACTGCATATACAATGGAGTCTCTGCTGATGAGTTCAGAAGAATTTCTACTTGCAAATCTGCAAAAGAAGCATGGGACGTCTTGCAGACAGTCTATGAGGGTACAGACACGGTGAAGCAATCTAAATTGCAAATGCTGAATAGAGATTTTGAAACCATCGTGATGGAAGAGAATGAGACCTTTGATCAATTTTATGCAAATCTGAATGAAATTGTCAATTCTGTGTTCATTCTGGGGGAAGAAATACCAGAACACAAGGTTGTCAAGAAAATTTTGAGGTCTCTACCTTCCAGATTCGATTCTAAAGTTGATGCTATTGAAGAAAATAAGAATCTGGATACCCTCAAGGTGAATGAACTGGTTGGAAATCTTCAGACATTCGAAGCAAATCGGTTAAATAAAGGCAAATCAAAAGAAAAGGGCATTGCCTTGAAAGCCACATCAGAATCAAGAAAGAAGCCTGTAAAGAAAATTGAGTCTGATTCTGAAACTGAAGCTGAAGATGATATGGCTGAGTTTGTGAAGTATTATCAAAAATACATGAAGACAAAGAGAGCCAATAAAAAGAATTACAAATTTGAGAAGAAGGATTCTGCAAAAGGAACAAAGTGTTTTGAATGCCAAGGCTATGGTCACTATGCAAATGAGTGTGCCAACAAGAAAAAGGCTACAAAGCAAAAGGCTCTAAACACAACTTGGGATGAAGAATCTTCTGAAGAAGAAACAGAAAATGCAAAAGATCCCGAGGATGATTCTTTTAACAATGTGAATGGCAAGTTTTTAGCATTCATGGCTAAGTCTGTGTTTGACAGTGATGCTGATGAAGATAATGAAGATGAGTTGTCAGATCAAGAAAAAGATTGGGAAGAGTTGTACCATGCTACCTATGCTGATTGTGTCAAGATGACCAAGTATGGTAACAAGATCACTATCAAGTACAAGGCTGTTCAAGAAGAAAATTCTGCACTGAAGAATGATTTAGAGCAAGCGCTTGAAAAGATTCAGCTTTTGGAAAGTCAGAAAAATTGTATGGCTGAAAATTTGACTACTGAGGGTCAAAAACTTGAGAAGGCTAAAAAAGAAATTGTGAATATGAAGCAAGAGATAGTAAAGATGAAAGCTGAAAATCAAGACTTACAAGGGAGACTGAAGATCACTCTGTCTGAGCTAGAAGTCAAGCAAGCATGTCTAAACAAGATGAACACTGGTTCGAAGACTCTTACAAACATCTTGTGTAGTCAGAAGCCTTCTTTTGACAGAAGCGGTCTTGGTTATGATCATGGTGCATCCTCTTCAAATGCTAAAGGTAAAACAATTTTTGTTTCAAGTGTTGCACATGCTACTCCACATACTGCACTTTCAAATAATGTGTTGAGTAGTTTCAAGAAAAAGAATGTGTCACGAGTTGCACGCACATCCACTTGTCATCATTGTGGATTAAAAGGACACATTCGTCCCCATTGCAATAAATTGCACCGTCTACCTAAGACCAAGCAATGGCGGAAGAATTTTTCTCCACCCAAGACTACTCCAATTTGGGTTAGAAAATCAGACTTGCCTAAGGAGTTTGCTCACACTCTGCTGAAAGATCAAACTACACAAGTGTGGGTGGCTACATGTGAAAAGCCCTGATCAAGGAGATCAAGCTCCCACCCCCAGTGCTGATATGAAGATACATTCAGGGGGAGTTGCTATTGAGGGGGAGCTATAGATCCTAATTGACAAGAAAGCTGCTGGTATTTTTTAGCTTTGTCAAATTATGGACAAAAAGGGGGAGAATGACTGATCAAGGGGGAGTTCGAGAAGATCAAGCTGAGAAGATCAAACTGAGTCAGAGACAATGCAGATCTACATTGCTGTGCTTTTTTTTAATGTATTTTGGGTTTCATTTTGGGTAGATCAAATTGTATTGTCGTAGGGAGTTTTGTCCATGAATTGCCAAAGGGGGAGATTGTTAGGTTTTTTAGTGTTGGCTAATTTCATGGGTTGGACAAAACTCTGGGTCTTTGAGTTGTATTTTCTATTTAGAAAAGGACCTTGAAGTTAGAAGTTTGAAAGGACTCAGAAGAAGGAAGCCTGAAGGAATTAGAAGAAGTCTGCTGGAGAAAGAGTGCTGATTTTCCGGATCATCCAGAAAGGGGTCCGCTCGAGCGACCGTTGCATCCGCTCGAGCGAACAGTGTTCTGTCTTTCCCAGTTCTGAAACAGAGGGTTGTTCGCTCGAGCGAACCGAGAGATCGCTCGAGCGAACCTGACGCAGACAGTGGTTCAAGATTGGAAACTTGATATTCTAATTGTGCTCAAACTGCTGATTTCCATCCTAATCAAGTTAGGAAACATTAAGCACGAACCAAGGGCTATTTAAAGGGTTCTAAGGCTATTGCAAATAGAGACCTCACCTCTCATAGTACTGAGTTAGAGTTTATCATTGAGAGAGTTCTTCTCTAGAGCTTTATGAAGTTGTGCTGCCAAGTTCTCTAGAGTCACTTCTTCTGCATCCTTTGTAGAAGATTATCTTCCTGAGAGAAGATTTGAGGAGTCAAGTGCTGGTCTGGATCTGGTGCAATCAACGGTGTGAAGTCGTTGAAGCGTGAAGCGACACAAGGTAATTTCAGTCCTTGGGTAGGGGATATCTAGGGAGGAGATCTGAGTTTCTTGTAATTGCGAGATTCATAGTGCTTGATTTGATCCAGTTTGGATCGGTGGTTTTTCACCCGGTTAGGGTTTTCCACCTTAAAATTGGTGTCCTTATGGTGTGTGCTTGTTGATTTATTTTCCGCTGCATATTGTTTATTTCTGCACACATTGGTTGATTGTTTGAGTAGACCAATCTAGAGATCCCAGAGACCCCTCCACTTTTTCAGAGAGCGAGTGAACGATTATCGGTGGATACATTTTCTACATGTATTCGTAAGCTGCAACTTGGAGGATGAAGCCACCGGCCAAAGATAGTGATATCTTGTACATAAAGTCCTCATCATCACCGTCCGCGGTGACCCTGAGATGGATTGCCAAAGGTAAGCTGTTTTAATCGATGGGTTAATTGTTAAATTTTCTCCGCTAGCCAAACTTACCAAAATCTTAAGCAGTTAGAAAAGAAATTTCAAAGCCAGGAATCTGGGATTCAAACTTACAAACGGTTGCCTCTTATACCAAATTAAGTTTTTTCCGTTGATCAGTATTCCTACCAAATTCTTGAGGAATTAGTAGATGGAACGGTAATACTTTTCAACCTTACCATAGGTTACTGGAAAAAAAAAAAACGAGAAAAATGATAACATTGGGTGTAATTTTCAATCTGTGCCACTGCTTTGGACAGTATATGTAACAAACAAAAATAAATGTCATGTATATTGCATGTTAAATTATTAATATTTGGTAAATTCTAAAAGAAATATTTGATGCTGTTAGTCAGCAGCTTAAGAACATGTGTAGTGTCTGTCAGTTTTGAGTTCGAGTCTTTTTAAACCTTAAAAAAATATCTTCTAAAGAGAAAAATAAAAGAAAACGATAGTATTGGTCAACTGGATTGAAATAAATAAAATGGTAAATCTAGTAAATTTGAGAAATCAAGAGGTTAGGATGATGGGACTGACTTTAAAAATTGACAAATGAACTATTAATCCCATTTGGATCTTTCAATCCCTGCCTCATCCTTGATTGGTCCCTAGGTAGCCCCACAACTTGTCTTACACAATTTCCTTTACGGGACATCTGGATGTAAGCACAAATATTGATCCCTTACCCCCACCTGGTTATTATTTTTTTTTCTAAGGAACCCCACCTGGTTGGTGTGCGTCTTATGAGCCACATGCTTTGGGGCTACTGTGGGCGCACCATTCAATGGGAAAGGGGGGTTGAAAGATTTTGATGGGCCTTATCTTTATATAAAAGCTAAAGCCCATCACATCATTTTAACCCTTGATCTATGGCCCACAATTTGATCTACAACCCACAAATTTTAACAATTTTAGATATAAAATAAAAAAATAAAATAGTTGTCGATCCAATGGTCTAGTACAGTTTGTTTGATGCAAGCCGTGGGATCTGGTGACTTTTTCATAGCTATTTCACGGGAATTAACTGGATAACAAATGACTGAAACTTCATCATGGCCCCGTCATAAAGATAATTTGGACCGTTCAAAAATAATTTCATCCCCTCCAATGATATATTCTCAAATTTCAGTTCAAAAAGGAGCAGGTCTCACTATACGATGGATCACATTACTAAAATTGTCATTAACACCAGATCAACAGTGATACCACGTCAGCACCCAATCACATTATTATCATGCATTCAATCGAACAATGGGATCCACTTATTTTAAATTAAAACTTGAGGAATCACAGGAGGGGATGAGATTCATCTTGAGCGATTTGAATGATATTTATATGAGTCCCATGGTGGAGTTCCAAGCATGCATTATACAGTTCTTATGTAATAATTAGGTGAGAGGATCAGACTCGTGTGTCTTATATACTATATATGCCATCTTCTTGAATATATTGATTAGAATAAATTTTATGCGTCCCAAGGCCCTAGGCTCCAACCATTTAATTATTGGGCCACAATTGGGCTGGGTTGTTAAATGAATTTTTATCCCCGTTAGCCGAAGGGCCCAACGTGAGAAATTCGTGTAAAATCTCTTCTTTTACACTTTATTGATAATCGGATCCTAGTTGGGCACGGGCCTAATAAAGTCCAGATGCAAGATCCATATAACCAAGTGGATCTTCTATGAAGGACCATAAAATATTATTAGTCTTTATTGTGTGCAATATATGTAACCATATCATTTTTATCAAAAAAAAATTAAAAGCAATGTATTTTAATGTAGCTGCCCTTTGAGTCAGGTACAGGACCAATAATAGGTACTTCCAGTGAACTGTATGGACTGATTCCTAGCCCAAGTGACAACAAATTAGGCCGGGTTCTGACACATCTGAAAGTGATGTCTACCTTAACACAGGCAGAGGTCCCGCTTACTAGATCTTGATTGGATATCCAACTACCGTGATTAAACTAGTCATTAACCCTAATTCCGATATAATAAAGCAATCAAACCACAAATAGAGAAAGACACGAGAATTATATGTGGAAAACCCTAACAGGGAGAAAAACCACGGGCCTTATCGTCTAGGCCAACAGACAACCAAGCACTATGTAAACTTGAAGAATACAAGAACTTACAACCCTATTCTCAGTTGTTTACTCAACTTAAGGACTGCTTCGGATCTTGCTGACATCACGTCACAAATCTTCACCGTACTTGCGCAGAACCGCCTTTAAGAAGATGATGGAAACTTGACCCAGAACTTTATATCTTCAGCACAACAACAACTTGAAGTCTTGGGGGGAAGAAGATGGATCTCTCAAACTCTCTATCTCATGAATTTAATCTTAATCAGTGTCTCCAATAGGTTGAGAGACGAAGCCTTTAAATAGTCTTCAATTCGTGCTTGAGAGGTTCTACGAGTAGAAAGTTGTATTTTGAAAGAATTAAAAACAGCAGTTCAGATAGGAAAGGAAAGTCCTAGGTTCGCTTAAGCGACAGTAGGAGTTTGCTCAAGCGAACTGCTATCTGGAAATTCAAACAACACTCTGTCTTCTGGTCGCTCGAGCGATCTCATGTTCGCTCGAGCGAACTAGTCTCTGTCTCCAAAGTCTCCAAGGCAGAACGTTGATGGGTCGAGCGCACCAAAGTTGGGTCGAGCGAAGTAACCTCTGTGATAGGTTCGCTCGAGCGACCCATAGAATCCTCTAAAACTTGGAATCTTCAGTCTGTTTGGAAGTAGATCTTTGACAGTCCGAAAACTAATAGAAATACAATATTAGAAACCCTAATTTTTTCCGAACTCTATGAATTAGCCAACTAAAATCCTAACAATCTCCCCCTTTGGCAATTCATGGACAAAACCCTAATTACATGAAAAAATTTGTACCCTCCAATCCTAAAGTTCCACTAAGCAGGATAAGCACACGAAAGTAGACGATGTTGAAGGATTCAAAACAAAGGTACCTGCGATAACTTCCAAAAACAGATCAAGTGCAATATAACAGATAACTAAAGTCAAAGATGTTAAATGATTAATCACTAAGTTCCAAGTCTAAATATAAACAGATAAAGTTCAAAAGAAACAAATAAACAGATAAAGTCTCCCCCTTTAGTACATAATTGACAATCAGAGAGAAGGGAGAGTAATCAGCATAACAGTCAACCAAAAAGTTCGAAATAAACCATACCCCAACCAACAATTAAACAAATAAAAACAGCAAGTCAAGGATCTCCAGGAGCCAGACGGGACAGGATATCAGCCACAACTGCATTGACATGAGCGAAGCCCGCATTCATTTGAGCGAAGCCAGCAGTGACTTGACCGCCCACAGTATCAACGCGTGCAATGAGGTGCTGGACTTGGGCAGACAATTGAGCATAACGATCCATCTGTGGCTACTGCCCCCCCTGCAAAGGATCATCATGGTGCTCCTCCTCTTCCTCGGCAACTGGAGGACCCACCGGAACATGAGCAGTAGATAATGACAACGTCCTCGAATTGATCGGGTTCTTGATCTTCATTATCAGATCATTTGCCCGAGGAGCAACCTCTCTGAAGGTGAAGAAGTCTGTGATCAGAACCCTGAAAGGGAGGAGAGAGTTTTTCTTTGCAGACAATGTCTTGATAAATCCATTCAAGATGACCTGGGGGATATCCACAGCAAGCCCAGTGCTAATACAGAAGAGCAAATATCCATTTCTTCGAGTGATATCAAACATGTTACCCCCGGGCTCCAAGTTGTGACACACAAAACGATTAAGAAATATGTATTCATCAGTCAAGTTCCCGTGGAGCAATAACCCTCCCAGCCACCGAGTCGGAGCCCCACACAATGTAGTCGCTACATGATCATAGTCAATGGGGGTTGGAGGCACAGAGGGGATGGGATAATCAGCATGCTCAACTTGAGGAATTGTCAAGAAATCAGCAAGGTCAGCCACTTTAATTGAAATAACTTTTCCTCTGACAAAAGTTTTCACAAAGCCATCATCCAAAACATCGAATAGAATTCCCACACCCAATCAACATTGATGGCATTCGTATTGAACTTCACCAATGAGAACCAATTACGCGTAGCCAAACTTCGAAACACTCTTTTGTTATGGAGTTCCTCAGCTACTTCTCTTTTCGATTCCACATTCCTATTAGCATAATGAGCGAAAAATTCATTTGATTTTCCCAAAGATGGGAATCTCGTATAATCAAAAGACGAAGACGAAGAAGATTCTGCATGCAGCCGCTTTTTCGAAGCCATTGTAGGGTCTGAACATATCACAAAAGAGTCCAATCAACAAACCAGTCCTGCAAACAAAAATTTTGGCCTCCATTTGCCAATCACAAACCAAAAAACTGCCACACCACAACTTCCTGATGCCAATTTTCCACATCCACAACATCACATCCAAACCTCCACAAACACTGCATCCCTGCAAAAAATTTGGCCTCCATTCGCCAAAACTACACATTCCACAAATCACTTCACTCCATAATCCATTTAATTGGCAAAATCCATGTCACATTACAAAAACCATCCAGTCATCATCCATTTCATATTATCAATATCCATCCTAGATAAACAAAATATTCAGTTTGCACAATCAGAACCATTTGCAAGCAAAAATCCAGCAAACATCATAAATTAGAGAAAGAAGCTCCACGAAGATGGAATTGAACAATCCACCAAACTCAATGAGCAAAAATTACCAAAAGAAATGCCATATGACATGTAAATCAATCCAAAGTGCAAAACTATTGAAGAAAAGTGCATGCAGACAGAGAAAGGCAACAAATAAAGTTAGAAGAATGGAAAACGAGATGGGGAAACCAAATCGGCATGAAAATACAAGAATGTGAGATGAAAATGAGCAAAATGAGTTGTAAAAGAAAAAAAAATAAAGAAAATACCTTAGAAGGAAGAAAGAAACGTCAAGGAGGGCTCCAAAGAAGAAAAGGGCGCAGGGTGACAAGCATAGCAGAGAAACGAAGGAGGAAAGAAGGAGAAATGAAGAAAAACGAAACCCATCACGGAATTTGAAAAGCCCGGTTTGCTTGAGCGAACTGGACCGGTCACTCGAGCGAACCGTCTAGAGCTTGAAAAACTATGTTGCAGCGAGCGAAAAATCTCTAACGGTCACGTTTCGGTCAAATCCCTCAATTGAACAATGCAAACAGTAAAACTATTCAAATTATCGTAAATTTAAGCACATAGTGCAAAAAGTGAATATTATGACAATAAAAAAAATATAGATAAAAAACTGAAAGCGGTGTGAACAACTGCCCCTAAACCTCTTTGAGATGAACAAAATGTTATTTGGGAGCACACCCATCAACATAAAGTTGAGTAATTCCTCCAATTTGTTTTTTAACTCATTGGAGTAGCACTTTCTTTTCCATATATATATATATATATATATATATTTTGTAACTCTTTCGAGTCCTCAACAAGAATAATTTTTTTTTAAATAAAATGAGGATAGATTAAACCATCATTGGCGACTTTCACACTAATGATCATGGTAGCCTTCTCCAAAAAAAAATTACCAGTCAATTGGAAGCTTTCACATACAATTGTAGGTAGCCATCTTCCTCAGGGTTAACCTTATTACCATAACATCTCTCAAGGATAAAGAAGGAGATAGCAGTGAGAGAATCAAAGATCGACCCGTGTGGTGAGAAAAAGAAAAACAATGGTCATGTGTACAAGTGAGTGTGCACCTAAATAAACAGAAATTTATGGAGTGTAGGGAATAAGAGAAACCCCTAATGATTTTCGCAAGGATTCAAAGCGTGTTGCATCCAATGGTTTGGTGAAAATATCTGCAAGTTGAGTTTCTGTGGGAATATGGTGTAAAGAAATTGTTCCCTCTTCCACTAGGTCACGAATGAAATGATGCCAAATGTCTATATGCTTTGTGCGAGAGTGTTGGACATGATTTTTGTAAATATCAATGCCACTCTGATTATCACAAAAGACAGTCATTGTGTCTTGCTTAATCCCATAATCCTGAAGCATCTGTTTCATCCAAAGAAGTTGTGTACAACAACTTCTTGCAGCAATGTATTCAGCCTCAGCAGTCGACAGAGAAGTCGAAGTATGCTTTTTACTATGCCAAGCAACGAGATTATTTCCAACAAAGAAACAGCCACCAGAAGTACTCTTTCGATCATCAACACATCCAGCCAAATCAACATCAGAATAACCAACAATGATCGTGTTGGTATCTTTGGACGTCCAAATCCCATATTCAATAGTACCACAGACATATTTTAAGATTCTTTTCACAGCTTGAACATAAGACATCTTAGGTTTTGACTGGTATCTCGCACAAACTCCGACACTGTAGGAAATGTGAGGACGACTAGCAGTGAGGTAGAGCAAACTACCAATCATACTTCTGTAACTTTTCTCATCAGTATCCAATCCATCAGCATCAAGACTGATTTTCACAGTGGAGCTCATAGGTGTTCTAGCATGTTTTGAAGATTGCATTCCAAACTTTTTCAGCAACTCCCTAGCATATTTTGGTTTAGAAATGAAAATGTCAAAGGGAGTTTGTTTAATCTGTAACCCTAGGAAGAAAGACGTACAACTCATCAATCATACTCACCAATCTAATACCAATTGAAAGTGAAGTCTACCTTAACAGAGGCAGAGGTCCCGCTTACTAGATCTCGATTAGATATCCAACTACTGTGATTAAACTAGTGATTAACCATAATTCCGATATAATAAAGCAATCAAACCACAAATAGAGAAAGACACGAGAATTATAAGTGGAAAACACTAATAAGGAGAAAAACCACGGGCCTTATCGTCTAGGCCAACAGACAACCAAGTACTATATAAACTTAAAGAATACAAGACACTTACAACCCTATTTCTAGTTGTTGACTCAACCTAAGGACTACCTCAGATCTTGCTGACATCACGTCACAAATCTTCACCATGCTTGCGCAGAACCGCCTTCAAGAAGGGGATGGAAACTTGACCCAAAACTCTAAATCTTCAGCACAGTAACAGCTTGAAGTCTTTGGGGGGGGGGGGGGGGGGGGGGGAAGAAGATGGATCTCTCAAACTCTCTATCTCACGAATTTAATCTTAATCAGTGTCTCCAATAGGTTGAGAGATGAAGCCTATAAATAGTCTTCAATTCGTGCTTGAGAGGTTCTAGGAGTAGAAAATTGCATCTTGGAAGAATTAGAAACAGCAGTTCAGATAGGAAAGGAAAGTCCTAGGTTCGCTTGAGCGACAGTGTGAGTTTGCTCGAGCGAACTGCTCTCTGGAAATTCAAACATCACCCTGTCTTCTGGTCGCTCGAGCGATCTCAGGTTCGCTCGAGCGAACCTGTCTCTGTCTCCAAAGTCTCCAAGGCAGAACGTTGATGGGTCGAGCGCACCAAAGTTGAGTTGAGCGAAGTAACCTCTGTGATGGGTTCGCTCGAGCGAATGTGGGTTCGCTCGAGCGACCCATATAATCCTCTAAAACTTGGAATCTTCAGTATATTTGGAAGTAGATCTTTGACAGTCCGAAAACTAATAGAAATATAATATTAGAAACCCCAATTTTGTCTAGACTCTATGAATTAACCAACTAAAATCCTAACAACATCCCTCTGTAATGTAACAAAAGAAAATCAATAATTATTTTAGAATGGTAATGAAGAATCTTCAATGTAAAGAAGTAGGACGTTTCTAGGTCCTTAGTTTGCATGGTATCAAATTCCAAGTAATTCATCATGAAATGAGTTCTAACAAAAGGTTGTTTAAATCCCAATAAAAAAATGGCTTTAACATATTGGTTTATTTTAGACTTTGATTTTCCAGTTTCGTGACTCATATTTGCATGTCACCAAAGACATTTTACTCTTGTCAACACTAATTTAAAAAAAAAATTCACCATATCTCTTGATAGTCCCATGATATAATGGGATTTATCAATTTTTGTATCATATATTTTTTTATAATTAGTGCATAAATTTATTTTTAATAAAATACAAAATCTGACATTTTGTGAAAAGTAAATGCACATTTGATCACCACTTCTCATGTTATATCATTTGAAAAAAAAAATCTCTTTAAAATGCTACATAAAAGCCATGATATCATGGGATCCGAGGCAAAAAAAAAAAAGTTTAAAGAAAAAAAAAGTTAACCATATTCAAACAACTCTGGTGACCTTACTTGAAGTTTGGTCATGAAATTGGAACATCTCAGATTAAGGAGGACTAATATGCCGAAACCCCTAAAAAAACAGAAATTGTTTCAATGGTGATGTTGAAAGATAAATGGTGTAAATATAGACGAGAGCATGATATTCCTAAAATTTGATCTACTGGGTCATGGCCTTTTGTTTTCTGTCTCTCATTAATTCATTTTATATTAGAGAAGAGATTATTTTTTGGCTCACCAATGTTTATTTCACTTAAGTCACTTTTAGTAACACATTTATTAGGATTCATAGGGATTCAATTCTATGTATTTAAACTGACTTTAGAACGTGTTTGTGCACGTATGGAAGTAGAAACGTGCTGCAGAAATCGCAAGTCTATTTTCCGATAACGTGAAATCCGACCGCCCACATGATCCAAAATTCTCAATTGTGGAAGAAAATAATACATTTTGATTGCCCATTTCTTAATCACATGAGGCTGCACTGAATGCAAGATATCATTTATGTGCTTAAAACTTGTGCTTTTCCTGCTTTACTTAGATAAAACAGTGTTACACAAATTACGCGTCCTTAGAATGTTTTAATATTATAGGATAAAATTAATTAAATCCATCAGCACAGACTCATCAATTAAAGAAAATGGCTCTTGACGATGATTTGAACATCATTAATTCAACATTGAAATTAATTAGAAAAAATCTTAATAATCACACCCATTAGATCAACGAGTGTGAAATCCTGTTGGTAGAGTTTTTCTAATGAAGGTCTCACTTATTATGTGCATATTATACCTCAAGTTTTATGTCTATGGTCGACCTGGAACCGGAATTATTAAGGAGAAGGTGGAATCAGATCTAGAACCGGAACTGTTTTGGAACTAGTTTCTTGGCTCCGGAATCGGAACCAAAACCATATATGGGATGGGTCTCGATCCGGGTCCAGGTCTAGATAGAGAATGATATTTAAAAAAATAAAATATATTTTCTAAAAGAGATTTTCGAAAATTGAGATAATATGTCGGGTCTCGGGTCTATGTGCCTGAAATAAGGTGGAACCGAACCCGAACCCATTTACTTATCGGAACCTAAATAAGGACCCATACCTAATTTTTAATGGGTCGAAACCTTCAGATAATCGAAAAATCAAGAACCCATTTACATTCCCATATATTATCCTACCTTCTTTCATTCTCAGTCATCCGGTGAGCACGTCGCGAGCATTAGCTAGAGGGCACACATAACTGAGTAAGGTGGGACTATCAATATATTCATGACAAAGTCATTGGAGGATTTCATTCTGTCCATCGATCAAGTTGCTGATACTTTTATTAAAGACTTATCCACGGCGATCATTTTTCTATATTTGAACTCTAAGCTCTACATTGCCAATGATCTCCTCCATTGAGCTTGAATGGTCATATTAGAGGAGAATCAACCCAATCTTTTCACCATATTTTTCTTGATGTATTTGAATTTGTAATTTTAAGCATTTGGGCTTATAACCAATCCCATGAAATCAAGAAAACCTCTTGTATTATCAACTTTGTATACTTAATTAAAATCTAATAACCTCAACAACAGGGCTTCCCTCATAAAAAGATCTACCTTGGATACAAATGACCAAGGACATGTGGACGAAGACTGGGGCAAGTGGCAAAATGGCTCAACCACAGCAGGATGGCTATTAATGCATCCAGGTTGGTCCCATATATTGGATGGTGCACCATCTCCATCTGGTCTGCAAATGGAATCAGCTGTTGGCTCATGGTCCAGTTACCATTGCGATGGTCATGTCAACAGTTGCCCGACAAGAACTGCTCATAAAAAGAAGAGGTGTGGCCCTGGTGTGTTGCGTGCTCTCCTCTGGCAAAGTGGCAGAGAGGGAGATGCCTGTTTGAACTGTCTTGTCCGATTCTAAGGAGTCCCGTCCCATCGATCGGGCCTTCACTGTTCTTCTTTGAGTAGCATCTGACCACGTTCCTTTTACAGGTTTCAATGATCCAACTGTGAGTAGCCCCACATATTCCATAATTTAAACTGTTATATGATGGCCTTAATTTCCTCCTGGATGAAGATTAAAACATGATTACATGCCGTTTTGTAGGTAGAAACAGGATTAAGAGTTGTGGGAGGTCTTCACATTGTTTGTGAAACTTTCTTCTTTGGTTGAATTATAGTGTTAAGATTTTCAATCTCTTTTCTAAAAAAGTAAGAAAAGGGAAAGGTACTCGATCAAACATTAAGGTCTAGAATGGGCACATAATTTCTTCTTGTTTCAACTAATTTATCCATACAACTTGGACTATATGATAAGCTTAGAAGTTGAGAAAGAGAGAAATAGTCCATTAGACACCAATCTCAGGCAAGTAATATGTATAGTTTACATTTCCATTATGTTATTTATATTGAATTTCACGATATCATGGTAGATTACCCTGTTTGAGCTCAAACCTTGATTTTTTCAGATTTTTATTTCATATTCTAAATGAAATTATTTATAAGGATGAGGACTAGAGTTTTGATGGTCTGAATGAATGTTTAAACGTTTAAACTTGTGCTTTAGAAGAGTGTAATGGGATTGAAGCATAGGGAATTGATACAGGTCATGGAACTGAATTAAAGTAGACTCGATTTTAGAAATTCTAAAGCTTATGCCTACTCGTAAGACCTTCAAGGCTAACCGTATCGAAATAAGCTAGTATTAAATATAAATCGGCTAAGTTTTTCAAAAAATGACTTGCTAGGGTTTTGGAACTATGGTGACCTCATGGTTTGTCAGAGGTCATCCCACGACTAATCGTAGAACACCTAAATTTTCAGAGAATTTCAAACCTAGATTTATAGCTTGGAATGATACCCTATGACAGTTAACCAACCTTAATTCAATGTGAAACCACAATTGGTGATGTTTTGAGTTGACATTCACCTATAGATTGTCTTGAAATTCATGCATGAAAAAATGTATTATTTTAGGGTTCTCCCCATCGAATTAACATCGGCAACGTGAATAATAGAGACTTTAAAGATACATAATAGTGATTAGTGATGCTATAGGGCAATCCATACCCTAGAAATAGTATTTGTAGAGTTTTCCTTGATTATTAGTGATCATGCATTGTTATTACCTGCATATGCATTTGTATGGTTGATACATGCATCCCCATGTCCTGTTAATCTATGATGTATAATATGTTTACTTTATCCGGTCTCTTAGAATTAAGAGACTACTCACTGAGTACATGTTATGTTAAGCCCTCAAAGTAGTTATCAAGTAGTTATCTGTCGCTATTAAAAATATGCTTTTGATATTCCCTGCATGTTTTCCTGAGTCAGTACAACTTATCTTCGGTCCTATTGTAGTCGAATGCGGCAAGGTATGGACCGCAATTTTTTTTTCATTAAGTGTAGCATAGTCCCTATGTGGGAGTGACTCTATCCTCTAATAATCATCTTGTTATGTGTATAGTGGCCAAGTTATGATATTAGATTTTCTTGTGAAACTCTGGATACTATTGATCTATTTTTTATTATATATGCGTGCTCTCTTCATGAACAACCGTCTCGAGAGAATGTAAATAATGTGGATGATATCAATTTGTTAGGATTCAGTGTTAGATATGTTATTATCTGATTTAACATGTCTCATACATTCATGCATGCTTAGTTGTAAGCTTAATTTGTCATCATATGATCACATGTCGTTATTTACATTTGATGCATTGTGTTTGTATTTATTAAACTTGTTTACTTGTTATGTTGTTTGCTGATGTAACCTTTAGTGTTATAGGTGACAGCACCCTTACTCCTACATAGGATACTGAAGCAGTCAATGAGAGTCACCAAGGGTTGAGTAAGTGAATTTCTGATGATGTTATATAGACATCTGGCTATATGAGCTTTGTTGATAAGTGGGCTTTACCCGAGAGAGAATATTGAAAAGTGTTTATGTTGTCTCTATTAAAGCCTTAAGGTTTTGGTATGAATTGTTACCTGAAGAGAGTTAAGATGGTATCTGAGTCAACCGGTCTCGAGTTTGAATCCAAGGAGAGGAGCGACTCAGTATGAAGAGAATTGAAAAATATTTATGCGGCCTCTACTAAGGCCTTGAGGTTTTGGTATGAATGATTAAGCTGAGAAGAGTTAAGAAGCTTGTCATAGGGGATACCTCAGGTTGGTAGATGTATTGACCTTTATTTGTCATTACTTGGGAGAGTTTGGTGGTTGGTTGCTGTAAGTGCACAAAGACTCACAAACCGGGGGGGGGGGGGGGGGGGTGGGGGTGATTTTGATACTCACTGGAGGAGGACGGAGATTGTAGCTCCTTGATGATGATAGAAGAACCGCTGCCTTGAGCCTAAAAAGGGAAAAATAAGAAGGTCAGAGGACCCTGACTTGGGTAGCGCAGGGCCCTCCGATGCCTAAGTTAGTTGCAGGACTAAGCAAAGGTTGGAGATGGAGTTGGGGAGGAGATGGCATACCAGCGTGTGGATAGCCCCCCTTTTACCTGTTGAAAGCTTCTGTATTTATAGAGGAAGAGAGTGGACTTTGGGGTAAGCACTTGAGTGGCTGTCCCCTCATAGTCCAGCTGTCTGTACCAGTGATGCTATCATAGCCCACGTGTCCTTACTTTATGTTCCCTCACAGCCCACTCTGTCCCATCGGGCCATACCTGATGCATGGGCGGTGGTGCTCTGTCAGGGATAAGGTTGTGGAGACATAAATGCCTTTTGTCTTATTTACACGTTCTATGACGTGTTTGTCAGTGCATATAAATACACCTGTCACCGAGACCGAAACCAATGGGCGTTTTGTCAAACCCGATGCATAAAGAATTCATAAAGACTTGCTTTTGCTTTCTTTAATAATATTTTTCAAAAAAGCTTTCCTAGCAACACTCATGAGTTATATGAGGCCGATGTCAGGGCTTTTTGGTCAACTCGGCCAGGCTAGGCAGTTTGAGTTCGGCCAGAACAGGCAGCTTGAGCTCGGCCAGAACATGAGCTCAGTTAGAACTTGAGCTCGGCCAAGTTAGGCAGTTTACTTCAGGCGGACTGTCCAGAATTCCTGGTGTAAGTCTGAGGGAGGAAATACCCCCCACACAGTTGCGATGGAGTTCTGTTTTTGGGACTATACAAAAAATCACATTTCTTTCATATTGTTGTAAACTTAAAGACTCCTATATATATTGTATGTAGATTGGGATTGTATATGCTCTATATATGCTCATGATCACTTATTATCATGGTTATCTATTTATTAGTGTTCATAAAAGCTAACTTCCGCTGGAAAATTTTAAATTGGATGGAAAATGTATGTATCCTCACACACAATATCATGTCGTTATAGTGCGGGGTAAAATATTTTCACAGTCAAAATGACTCCAATCCCCACACTAGTTACGTCTCAATTTTTAAATTTCAAGGGATCGATTTCCAGATAAAATTTTTTGGAGGGGAGAAGGGGGGTCAAACAATGGCTTAACATAGGATCCAGGTTCTATCTCACTTGCATCAATTCTTCCCTTTGTACTTTCTCACCCAACAATGGGTTAACATACGATCCAGGTATGTCTATTTACGAGAAATACAGCTCCTAAGCATAGATTGACTACTCTTTCAAAGTTAAGATGGTGGATATATTGGGATGCTTAATGCTTTCTACATATTGAAATAAGAAATATAGAGAGTTTTCTTGCAAGATCATCCTTTATGCATGTGTGTAGTTCATGTCAACGGTCAACATCTTCAATCACTGACATTGGGCTCCATTCATAGTTTAAAACTTGCCCACTAGTCCACTGTTCAAAATTATTAATTCTCTGAAGTAACCTCTAACCACATTTCAGTCTATTGGCCTCGGATCCATATCTCTTATAAACCTTTTGTAGCCTTGCACAAGTTGGAGTTTGAATATCTTCTTTTATAGGCATAAGAGTAATTCTGTTGTCAGGTCAATAAATTCATTAGTAGGGTCTACTTATTAAATCCAACTGCTCAATTATATCCGACTTTATATCTGCTCTAGTACAAATTTCACTCTACCATGAGTTGGGCTTACTCATGTCAGAGATTTGGTCTAAGACACTTTCTTTAGAATACCCAAGAAAAGAGTAAAATCATTTTTTTTTTTTTATGTGTACAACATAGAAGGTGGAATCAGCTCTTGTTAAAGAGAAATTTGGTTAGAAGCCAAAAAAGGGAGTGACATTTACTCTGAAAAGTTTGGATTTTTCATGTTATGGTGCCAAATCCTAATGGTGGATTTTAAGGCCTAGTTATTTAAATTCTATAATAAGTCACAGGAGGGTATGAACCTATCTGAAAAAAAACTCAGGTTGAACCAGAAAAATCCTGTTGGAGGGGCTCTATGTAAAAGCTTTTTTCTTCTTGGGGTAATAAAAACCTAAAACTCCTAATCAGAATAGAAAGTTCTCCAAATTTTCAGGTGGAGGGAATTCCTGCTCCCCCTAGTTCCGCCCATTTATATACTCCCTAGTCCCTATTTATTTTTCTTTTATGACTGGGTATTCATAAGATCTTTGATCAAACTAATAGGATTGACTCCTTGGTGTCGCTCACTAAATCACTCAAACTTACAACTTGCAAATTTGAAGTGGTTTCGAACACAAGACATGGGGAGTAAACCCACGCCACACTTCCCAGTCCCTAGTCACAAAAGCAGTTCGAATTTTCCTTGTTGTAGTACCAATGGTGTATGATATAGTCAAAGGAGTAGGTTATAGTTTTAATGTTCATTTAAAAGAGTGCTTTTTTTGTCATTTGGTATTTTTACGCACTCTCAACTCACCCATCTTTTGCTTTCTCTTGGTTTGACATTTAATTTTACTTCATTTTTATATACAATGAACCACCTAAACCTAGGTGACCTAAGTTAAGGTCGTTGTGCT
Source organism: Umbellularia californica (assembly GCA_028538565.1). Classification (NCBI taxonomy): domain Eukaryota; kingdom Viridiplantae; phylum Streptophyta; class Magnoliopsida; order Laurales; family Lauraceae; genus Umbellularia; species Umbellularia californica. The sequence goes on along the minus strand of JAPQWN010000006.1, from coordinate 6,623,984 downwards.
TTTTGTCTTCAACATGACATCTTTCTTACCATATCCAATTTGTTTTGTTCCATGGCCTTTTATTTCTAGCATCAAAATCTCCCCTGGATAATCTCTTCCTCAACAAAAACAAGTAAATGCATCAGTTCATACATTGTCCCATGCCAATGTAAGGTGACTGCACAGTTCTGATGTTTCTTTGCATTGGACACCCTTTGTTTTCACATTTCTACCACGTGGGGCCCATCTCATGTCATCCCTGACCCCAACATTAATATGTCGGGGTGATTTTAATGAGAGAAAACGGCCCACCTTGGATTGTCATCATGCATTAATTAAATTGCTCCGTTGACAGGTGGGTCGAAAAAAAATTTGTGTGTGTTGGCCAGAGAGAGAGAGAGAGAGAGAGAGAGAGAGAATCGTACTATGGATGGAGACGTCTTCCCAGAAACGCAGCTAAGTTCTCGTGCGTTTGATCCATCGCACCAACCGAGATTCCCCAATGCATGGATAATATCACTGGAGAACAAGTTCTGTCTTGTACATACAGCAAGAAAAAAAAAAAGTGTAATATTCCTCCCGCCATGAAAATCAAGATCGTAGATACACTCCCTCAGTGTAGGACACCTGAATGCTTCCCCACAGGGAAACCAGACAAGCCCCAACAAAACAGTACGCATCTCCATTTCTACTGTTTAAATGTGTCCATATGGATCTTCCTTTCTTAAATTCCTTTCCTTTCCTTCTCAACCTCCATGGCCTCTCCTTCCCAAGTCCTTGTATCTTTTCTCCTCCTTTCTAGTACACTTATCCTGGCCTCAACAAACCCACAAAACTCCACAGATGGTGCTGTTGGAATGGACACTGAGGAGCTGATGGGGCTGTTTGAGGTAGTGGGTGCCCTCCTGGAGGACCCTGACTGGGCCCAAATGCACCCTTACCCTTGCACTGATACACCCTGGCCTGGTATCCAATGTGAGGTGGGCCAAGAACCAGACGCCATGTTTCATGTCACTAAGATCCATGTTGGCCCAGATGTAGCTACCCCAGCTTGCAAGTCCTCACCCAAACTGTCCCAATCCATTTTAAAGCTACCTTACCTAAAGGTCCTATCCATATTCAACTGCTTCCTCACAACACAAGTCTCTCTCCCTTCTTACCTCTTTGGAGCTTCTTCCTCTTTAGAGCAACTTGTCATCAAATCCAACCCAGGTTTGTCTGAAGAGATCCCAACAACCTTAGCTGAGGTTGCCACATTGAGGGTCCTGAGCTTGTCCCAGAACAGCTTCTATGGTGGGGTTCCAAAAGAGCTTGGTGGTTTGAGTAGGTTGGAGCAGTTGGACCTCAGTTACAACCATCTCACAGGTGAGATTCCTCTAGAAATCGGTGGGTTAACCAGTTTGACCATTTTTGATCTGAGCTGGAATAGACTTCAAGGGCAGGTGCCTTTCTCCATAGGGCAGCTGCAATCCCTCCAGAAGGTTGACTTGAGCTCCAACAGGCTTGTTGGAAGGGTGCCTTCAGATATAGGGAAGTTGAATAAGATGGTCCTGTTGGATTTGAGCCATAACCTTATACAAGGACCCATCCCTGAGGCCCTTTCAGGTTTGAAAGAGTTGGAGTACTTGGTGTTGGAAGATAACCCTATAAACACAGGGGTGCCCTTGTTTATTGGGAAGCTTGGGAAGTTAACAGTATTGAGCCTGTCCGGTTGTGAAATGACAGGTTCAATACCCACAGCCTTGTCCTCGATGGGTAATCTTACCACATTGTCATTGGACAGAAACAAGCTCACAGGGGCAATTCCTTCAAGTTTAGGGTCACTTCCACATCTGGGTCAGCTGAATTTGAGCCAAAATAGGCTTAGTGGGGAGATTTCTTTTCCAGTAGAATTTGTGACTAGGCTTGGCAAGAGATTGGATGTAGGAGGAAATAGTGGGTTTTGTACCACGCCCAGCCTCTCTCACTATTTTGATGCCCCTGCATGTTCGAGTCCTGCCAATTCTCACAACAGATCTTGGGATGAAGAACATGGTAGAGGTACTGATGATAAGAGATTGAAACCATCTTGGTATGATGGGAATAGGAACTCAAATGCTTCAGTTGGAACTCAATGGGGGATGCTTCTTTGGTGTTTCTATTCAATCCTTACTGTAATTTTAATGTGTTTTCTTTGTTGATTATTACTAATACTTACGTTTGCTATAATTATTATTGATTATTATAATGATGATGATAGTTTATTCCCTACTTCCATTGATGAGTTGCTTGCAACAGAGAATCCAAGCTTGTGGTTGGATTTTATGCTCTTTAGTAGAACTTAACAAGTTGGTTGTTGAAATTGGAAAATAACTATATTTTAAAGGCAGTGAAGTACATATCTGATCACGAGTATGCTAATACTGTCTTTGACAAGAAAAGGAAAATGCCAATGCATTCAACAAGAGTTGTGATGTGTTTCATGTCCTTTAAAGGTAGGTTAGTGTATTTGTTTTTTCTGGTCTTGGCATAGATTACCTCATATACCGGGATGTATAAATACAATCCTCTGAATACCTGGCAAACTAGATACACAGAAATTTCACCATCTTCTCTTCCTCTCAATCCAAACTCCCAAAACCCAAATCCATCATAATCCATTTGGCAAAGTCAAAACCCCAAAACCCATTCTTCTTCAGATCTAACCTTGGGATGCTGTCTCCTAAACTAAGCTTTACTCTGCTCAAGCTCCGTTGTCACTCAAATTGCCAAACTCATTGAAGACCCAAATCCAAAGTCTAAACTCTTGCCACAGTGTGGATAGACTATGCCCAGAAAGCCTAAACTCTGCACCCTCTACACTTTTGAAGAAATGTAGATAAGCCTTACAATTTTCCATCTGCAGGATTAAGTTGGGCTCCACTTGCAACATCATATAACCACTCAAAAAGCGCATAGTCCCAATGTACTGGCACTGGGTCAAAATTCAGAATTTCTTTGTTTAAATTAGCATTTGTAGCCTGTATTGATCAAGCATAAAGGTAAAATGGTAAAAGTGTATCAGTGAATATTCTCTCTTCCATCACGAGTATCTATCAAATTTTGGGCATATATTATCCAGGTCATCTAAAAGCTTTAGCCGTACCACTTAGGTGCAGCCTTTATTAAAGGTAAAACATGTGGCAACTGGCAAGATTTTGAGGCCACAATCCACTTACCAGAGATCCTATTATACGGATTTACCATCTGTAAAAACTCAAAGTTCTTCTTTGGAGATATTTGTAACTCCACCGTGGGCAATCATAGATAGTTCAAAATGAATGTCATCCCATCCCCTCTTATCATCTGTTCTTATGTTTCGGCTCAAAAAGAGTAAGTCACTTCATACAATTGATAACCATAATGAAAATGTGATTAACATCATGCCGTCGCCCCTGTCACATTTACATCATGCTGTTCAACCGAATGGTGGAACCCACTCCTTTGATCTTGTTTGATAGATGATACAGACTCATAATTTTTATTTTTTTGATTGACATATGATGTGGGCCAATGAAATAGGCATCCAACATAAACTTAGCCCTTTTAACGGCTCACCATTAATTTTGTGTCCTAGATCCTACTATTGAAATATCTAACGAACCTGAATTTATTTATTTATTTATTTATTTATTTATTTATTCAGAGCTCTCTTTTATATGCGGTAGTAATAGTGGGGGTCTTGCAAAACCAAGTCTGTGCAGGCGAACCACATCACCTCGAATGTGGTAATCTTGTACACTTTTGTAAGGCACTTCGCTTGGTCAGTCTTAATGGACAAATTACCTGATTGTTACTGAAGCATTATTTTTGTAGAAAATAAGCATTTACTAAGGAGGCTAAGAGTAAATTATCAAAGGTAGATCAAAATATCCCTCCTTTGACAGGGAGCTAATTTTTCACCCTTGATGATAGGTTGTACACAATTAACCTGAAAAAACCCAACCCAAATACCACAAGGTATACTTCTGTTTGGTTTAACCTTTTTTAACTTTTGGTTTGGGTCATGGTTGACATTTCCAACCAGTTTTAACAAATGGCAGGCAGAGTTGGGTCCATACTTGCTAAACGACCTACCAACCCAAGGTGAATCTAATTAAACCTTAATACCTGACTCATTGCATGGTGACCTGCTAGTTGGACCCAAATCTAACCTGGTAATTTAGAGTTTGAGTTGATTGTTGTAACTTATGGGTTGAGTTTTGGCCCATGCCTGTTAAGGCCCTACACTTGTCCCAATCATAGCTTGATTCTTACATAAGAGGCACATCATCTCTGAGGGGGAATCAAGATATAGAATGGCCAACTCATGGAATGTTCAAACTCATGTAAAAGTTTTGAGCTCCAAACAATGGCTTAGTCATCTTACCAAAAACAAAAAACCAAATGGCTTAGGCATGGATGGTTTGTGTAGTTAAAGTAAAAAGGAGTATGGCAATCCAAATATGGCCCACATATATTATCTGACATGCCTTGTAGTTTTCACTCTTTACCTTCAGCAAATCAGAGCTGGGAGAGCCAGAGTGGATGTCGGTCTGTCTTTTGTGCTTCTCTTCTATCTATGCATATAATGGCAGAGAGGGCTGGGACTTGAGAGGGTATTTTGATGTGGCCTTACCATATACATTGCAACAGGGCTATGATGATTGTCGTACCCAGGTTGCTCTGGCCAGATGAGTCTTGGAGAAAAGGTAAAGCCAAGCAAACCAAAATCCTCTATTTGGAAGAGAGCATAAAGTTTCCCTTATACCCAGCAGAATCAATGAGTGTGACCCACCTTTTTCAATCTAGACCACTCAAAACCATGCCTTTCCCTTGTATTATCATTTATCACAGGGCTAGTTTTTACTTACAGTTGGAGTACTCAGGCCTATTATTAGATTGATCGTGTGAATAATGTAAGATTAAAGGGGAAAGAGGAAAACTAAGGGCCCCACTAAACCTTTATTGGAGTGAAATTTGGCCCACTGCAAATTCATGGGGGTGGGCATTACTTTCTCATGCCTAAGCATATTTAGAGGTTGAACATATAAAAATTGGATCCAACGTGTCTCATGATGCTATGGGCCTGTATTAAATAAAGACTATTTTCAGTTCAATGAACTGGAATGATTGCAACTTTCAATGAATACAGTCTAGTTGGTTATAAGTCATGACTATTTTTGGACATGTAACATGGCTAAGTCTAGTTGTGTAGCCATTTCATCCTACATATACTATCAGCAAGGGAACATCCTACCTTTCGACAATATCTCTTGGACTTGACATGGCTGAATCATTGAACATTTTGTCAAAGGATAAGTATGCAATAGAAAGGGCTGAATTGATAAAGCGAACTCTAGATGGGATGAGGTTTGGATAATGGAGGAGATGATTAAGATTCTTGAATATCTTCAGCTAATAAGGTCAATCAGACTTTTGGGTGCATTTGGATGTAAACGTTCTTCTATGCTTTGCAATCCAGGAAACCATGTTCTTATATACAATACATATGGGGTTTAGTTTAATTTGTACTGGATTAAAGCCCAAATGGTCATGGACAGGCTTCATGTGCAATTCATCTTTCATTACCTTTTCTTTTTACAATGTCTGTTAGTTTGTTAGGTCTAAATCATATAAGGTAACTTATACACTCCAATGTTCATTTTTCTTCTTGTAGGCAGTATCTATGGGCCCGTTTCTTTACTAGAATTCATAAAATTCATGTCTGGTGCTTGTCTGAAAATTTCAAATGCTGGAATTTGAAATACTGCTGAATTCTAGAATCCTAAATTCCATGTTTTATTCAAATGCTTAAATTCCTGTCTGAGAATTCCAAATTCCCTGAATCCACAAATTTCCTATTTCATAGTTAAAGAATTTCTACCTGGAATAAGAACCCTGTATGTATTAGTACTGTACAAATTCAAGTGTAAATTGGTTACCTATATATATATATATGTATATATTTATATATTTATATATATATATATAGATCCCCACATAATTCCAGAATTTAAGCCTCTCAAAAAAATCATTGAAATGCGAACATAATAAATTGGAAATGCTAACATAATGAATTACATGCATCCAAAGTCCATCAAAAACAAGATCACACTATCAATCTCACACATCCAAAATATGTTAGCCCATCAAAACCTACTTAATATGGTTTATATAGTAATCCATAAGACAGAAAGCTGATCAAACATCCAAAATACGTTTAGAAAGTCACCCAAAAGACAGAAAGAAAATACGAAGGGCATTTCAAGCTTTTGCGTCTTTGTTACATTACACTTTGCAAAGTACTTGAATAACTATGTTATTTTTCATTAGCTCATATACTTAGTTTAGTAGATATAATTTTCTGTCATAATATTAATTATTTTGGTCATTTCTTCCCAAGGTACAATGAAAATATAATTAGGATATTGGAGGCAACTGATGGCTAAACAAACATAGGCTTTAGGCAAACCTGTGGAGGCAACTGATGGCCAAACAAACACAAATAGAAATAGCTGATTTATTAGGCTACTACATAACATATCACAGTAAAGAGCTAGGAGAGATTAATTATTTTCTTCTTTTCTCTAATCTTAAGAAGACAAGAGATTGATGATTTCTATACATCACATAAACAAGGGATTTCTATAAATCACATAATTTTCTACAAAGTTTTGTAATATATTTGCAGATCATAAAAATAAACCTTTAAAGGTTCTGTATATTCTCTCATCTCCACACCATTCCAACCAATCAAACATTAAATAGAAATGGCTGGTTTGTTAGGCTACTACATAACATATCAGTAAAGATCAAGGAGAGATTGGAGAGATTAACTATTTTCTTCTTTTCTCTGATCTGAAGAAGACAAGAGATTGGGGATTTCTATATATTACATAAACAGGGGATTTCTATACATCACATAATTCTCTACAAAGCCTTGTAATATATTTGCAGATCATAGAAATACTCCTTCAAAAGATTCTGTATATCCTCTACAACATTCCAACCAATCAACAAAATACCCAGTTTCAATTTCTACAGAAACCCTAACCCAGTAAAGAGTTTCTGCAGAACCTTATAAAACCCTAACCCGTTCTAGAGAGGGAGGGGGTGAGGATGTGCAAGAAGAGAAAATCTCAGTTCATGTTGATGGCCAAAAACTCCCATCATTGTACAGATCATTAGAAAGAGGAGAGAATTTTTCCAAAAAATGGATAGAGATGAGGAATGTGAAAGAAGAAGGAAACTACCTTCGGATCTCGTTGCCGTGGCCTGAGGATCAGAGATGAAGATGACCGTTGAGATGATCGGAAGAGAGAAGTGTTGTCGATCGGAGTTCCAGATGGAAGTAGTTTTTCAAATCCTCTTATGCTCGATGGTATTTGGGATTCTGGGTTTTGAGGTATTTCAAAAGCTTGGTATTTCAAATACCCTTGAATTCTATTAAAGAAACAGGATTTTCCTGGCAAGAATTCCAAATTCTGAGACAACCGGAATTCCTGTTAGGAATTCCGCTAAAGAAACGGGCACTATATCCATGTATAGGTTGCATAAGTTCCTTACTCGAGAAATAAATATTGTCTTTAAAAGACTGATTGGACTTCTCTGCTTCAATGTTACATTTTCCATGTTCTACTCAGCAGCTCTAACCAGTGATCTATATTATCCCATCAAGGTACTGAATATAATTTAATGGCCAAATTCGAGTACATACACCTTGCACAGAGGAATTCATGCGAGGTAGCATTTGGGGCCCACCTGGACACCGATCTGAATGGACCAGCAAAACCCTCCTCCTGTTTACACTGGATCCCATGGGCTTGTTTGCACAAATCCAAATGGACGGGGCCATTCGATCAAGGGTCAATTATGTATATATAGCCATTAAATTTGTGGGCCGCGGATGGTGTTAGAGGAATGGCATTGATCCCGAATTTGATATCTAGGCCTGTCTCAAAGTGATCTCTCCAAACCCCGTATCCCAGCGTCAGTGGGGCCAAGGCGGTGGGCTAATATGTCAAAACCTCTTCTTGTTTTTTTTTCTTTCCCAACGAGGGTGTTTGGCCCTTTCGAGTACCAACTATTTTGTTAGGAACGTGAAGTCCTTGCCTCCCCCATGCACCTCGTCAATTAGGTTTTGTATGGGCAAGTGGCCACAGAAAGAGAGCACAAGTTTGAAGACACAACCTTGGTTCCTAAGCCGTGGTCCTAGCTAGCCAATTGCTTTATTCCTTGTACATGTTAAAAATCTACGTATATAAGATTGTCTTCACTGATAATAGCTCCAGGGCATGTAGTTCACATTTTCATTTTGACAGTTGAATTGATACAGTGAGCTTATGTATAATAATTGGCACAAGTACTTGGGTAATGGGTAAAAGAGGCAGAGAATATCAGATGGAAGAATGCAGGTACTTATAGCATGTAAAACTTGCTAACAGAGGCAGATAATGATCTTATAACTTCCTCTTTTTTGAGCTTGGACAGGACATGAAATAGCTGCAAACAATCATTCATGTTTCAGCTATAACTGCAGAGGAACGCAATCATTTTGATGTTTTGCTCTCCCTTTCCTCTTCTTCTGTTATGTTCTTCAGGTACAGATGACACATCCCTTGCTAACCTATGGAGCAAGAGTTTGGGGCAGATCTAGTTGCTTCATCATATACTAGGAGGAATATGGGTAGATTACACTATTAACCAGTCAAGCTAAATGGACAATTGGTAGTTAAATAGCTGAGTTTCAATTTATATTGTCCATTTAATGTTATTAAATTGAATGCATAGCAACATTCATTTAATTTGATTTTTGGCAGCTTGTCCTTATGAAAATGAGACCCATCTTTCTTGAAAGAAACCAACAAGAAATTTAACTGCACAGGCTGTAGAGGATCTGGACTCTGAACCAAATGACAGTTCATACAACATCTTAAGATTTGGGTTGCATCCCCATGTGCACCACAAAGGCCCAAGGGATTGATTAAATGACAGTTCATACATTATCAATTTTCTATTTAAGAAAGCTCAAGACTCATCTGCTTGAATTACCACTGGTCTATAATAAAGATATTCATAGCTTCATGGAATTGGCCCAAATCAAATCGAATTCAGAACATCAACTGCATGGAATTAAGGAAATCTCTGTCAAGAGGCTCACTTTTAATATCCAATCCACTAAAAATAAATGTGCCCAAGTCTAGACCAAAACTCACTCCAATTTGAGTTGGGCCCACCATCAAACTAATTATTCGTAAACAAGTGAATTTACTACCTTTGCTCCATTATTTCAATCACTTGTTTTATGCATGATTAATCATAAGCACAAATCTGATTGGAGTGGATTTGTCCATAGCTAATGCACTTGACTGGAGCACATTTCTTTTGAGTAGTTTGAATTTCACAAGGCACCCACCACTGGGTTTATAAGCATGGAAACAGAGATTTATATGATTCTTGGGATCAAAGGATGTAGACTATGTAAAAAATGGTAAGATCTCATGGTCTATTTGCACTGCCCCTACGCATTTGTCGTCGGCACATCTACTGTCAAACCATATTAAATTCTAAGTGAACATGTGAAGATGGTTTTGGAAGCCCATTAAATTCTAAATGACGGTGCCGAAGTCAACCCTCCAAAAACAGAAGATATCATTGTGATTTTTTTTGGTAGACCAGAAGATATCATTGTTGAAGTATGATGTGATGTTAATTGGATGGAAGAAACCTAAACTAGTTGATGTCCAACTGGAAACTGGCTTGGTTGACTATAACCCACCAACCCATAACCATTCTTCCAAGTTTTGACATATTCATATGTTCTACTTCCTCTCTTCCCTCGTGGTAGAGAAAGCAATTGTATCAGCCTCCTTTGTTAAAATTAATCACAAAATCTGCAATGGAGGCTAAATTCATCATATGGAGATCATTTATTATATATGTAAACAGATAACAGATTATAAACTAGAAGAAAGATCCACCTCAGCTAACAAAAATAAAATTCTACAAAGGGATAATTATACAGTGCACCTTGACTACTGATTCAGTGTGGCCCACTTGTACATGGGGACCAAAAAGTTGGACCCTGGTTTGGTGATCCTGATTCCAGACCATTAGCATTGTACATAGCCCTTGATCTAATGGGCTCGCCCGTTTGGTGTGGATGCGCTAGCCATCCAGTCCATGGCATTTGAGAAATGGTACACAGTAAGTTGTATAGAAAAAATTACAAAATATCAGTTTGCTGGAAAGTAGAAACATTAAAATTGGAATGTATTTGGACTTGACCCACTCCATGGTAGGGCTAGGGTTGCAAACGGGTTGAGCCTGAGATATCCCGGTGTGTAGGATCTCAGACCTCATTGAAAGTCTAGCATTTATCCCAAAACTAGTGGGTGATGGAAAACGGCACAAAAATGATTTTATGGTCTGTTGGTTGTATTAGGAAGGCATCGAGCACCACTCCACCATGGGGTGCACACGAGAGTTGTACCAGGAACCTAATAAGGGAAATAAAAAAGAGGTAAATAAATATCCAATATGATCAGTATCACATGTCTCAACGTTTTTATTGTTTTAATCTTTATTTGAAACAGCTAATGCATGCGCATCTAACAAGATGCAATTTACAAACATTATTACACAAAAGAAGCCATAATGTCCCCTTGATCGTTCGTACCAATTGAATCTTGATAGAGCAAGCAAGTGAAGAATGACATCCATCTCACAACAACATGCATGGGGTTAGACGTACACCTTAACCCTGTCATCACCCAACAACAAATGAATATTGGTTTATCATGTTACAAATCTGTATCGCAAATCTCAAATGTCTGTGTATAAGAATGCACTTTTAGTCTATCTGGGGGAAGTCTTCACTTCAAGTTGACTTGTAGCTTGGGATTGTCTTTCCATGACTAGTTCAAATAAGGAGAAGTCGCCTGAAGCCTGTTCTTTCTCTTCTGGAGGAACCGCTGAAGTGATCTCTTCATTGATAGAGGACGAACTTGTGGTTGGCATTGCGAAAGAGACTCAGTACCATTAGTATTTTTTCTTTCATCCATTTCTCGCTTCGCAAAGTGTAAGATGGCTCTGGCCTGAACAGAAGGAGAATAATGTTCAGTTTGATGATAGCACAATCGAGATTCCGAAAGTATAGAAAGAAAAAAAAAAAAAAAAAAGATGTCGAATGTTGGGTACTATTCATCACCCCAGTCATGAAATCCTATTGGTTTCAATTCATTCTACTTAGTGCAAGAACAAGTAACAAAGTAAGAGTGTCAAAGGGCACAAAGCTAACCTGAAGCTCCGTTACTTCGCATACAGATACGCGCCCATTGTAAAAAATTGTCAATTTCTGCTCTTTTCCAGTTGAATCTTCAAGCCTACAATATTAAAGGGGGAAAAAAGTTCAGATTGTTGGGCATCACAAAGGCTAATATTTGAAGCTTAAGCACAATAGATTGAAAGATGTAACCTATTAGTGAATCACTAAACAATCAGAGCATAAATAATTAAACTAACAAATAAAGGCACATTTGGGACATGGTTTTAAGGTCCAAATAAGTCATGACACTCAACCAATTACGCTGCAATCACAGCTGCCCATCACCCTTCATGATCAAACTCATTCATACCACATGAACCATCTTATCAGAATTGACCTTGGTTTAACTCGTCACATCTAGTGCAAATTGAGCCAGTTCCTATGTAAAATACCTATGTGACATGTGTGTGTTTCATCATCCAAGGGCCAAGCTCTTGACTTTCAACAATATCTATCTACAGATTTCTCATTGATGACAGAAATGGCAAGCTTTTTTACAGAAGAAATTCTAACTTACCGTGATCCAATGGAGTCTGGCGGTGGAGGATTTGCTTCAATACCAGCTGGAAGAAGGCAAAGATCTAAGTTACAACCCCTCCCCATTTGCAACAGCTTATTAAACTGGCTTTTCCTAGTGCTGAAACCCGAACCTTGCAACCCAGAGAGAGAGAGAGTTGGGAGCCTTTGGTGGAGAGAAGAAGTCTGTTCGGTTTGGTAATATATAGGTGGGAAACTGAAAGGGCGCCAACACGACGAGGCCGCGAAGACCATGCGTTGCGATTTCGGTTCACGTCGACACGCACGTTGTTCACATGCGCAACTCCCTTCTTTTTCTTGTCTGTTTCGTGCTCTTCATGTGTTTTTTTTATTTTTTCCGCCCACACTCCAGCTAGGAAGGCCGACACATCGAATTTCATCTTCTGTGCCTAATAACACGTTATTAATTTTATCTTCAGTATCAACATGGATCATCTGTCAAACCTATTATATTAAACCAACATGGGGCTCGAAGAAATAATCTGGAGTGTTCAAGACAAATTTTATCCCTTCTTTTTGTATATATCCTTAAGCTTCAGCTCAATATAAATGAGTCCCACGATCCGGTTGTGAGTTTTGATAAATCGTGATTAGGCGCTTATGGCATCGTTGTTGACAAGGTGTGTTAATCGCGGTTTTGTTATGATGGTCAACTGTACTCTGGCGCCCACTTCTTTTGAGCCGAAAGTTGAGAAGTGGGCTTAGAGGAGATGACAATAATCTTGATCGGTGCAGATTATCTCTTTGTGGAACCCGTGATGGAGTTCTAAAACACTGCATTACTTGGTTTAATGTAAGGACTCACTTTTTCCCCGTCATCCACAGCATTTGAATTAGGAAAATGTGAGTTTGGATCATTTGTGGCTTGTACCATAGAGAAATACTACGTTCGCAGTCGTTTGTTTACTGTGAAAGTGATTCACCTGTGTAAATGATCCACATGTGAGTCATTTGCATATGTAAATGACTCACATGTAGATGAGATTCCATTGTTTGTTCCTCGCATAACATTTCACATGTGAATTTTTGTATAGGTTGTATATTGTTTGATGATATCTCAACATCCAAGTAACATCAATGGTTGAAAATGGGACACATGACTGTGTTTGAACTTATGAAGAATACGAACAGTCCTACTTTTACAGGTGAGGCCCAAAACATTAAACAAGTCATAAAAGGCGGACTGTGTATGTTAGTTACAATAGATTAATCAATCGGCTTTGATTATGTTGATGATATCTCAATCTCCATGCTTCATCAAAAGTTGAAAATTGGACACATGGATGGCCGTATTTGAGCTTCTTAAGAAAATGAACGGGTATGTTATAAGTGGGGCCCAAAAAACTAATAAAATAATAAAAGACGGACTGCTAATAATAGCACTGTAGCAATACGCCTAGTAATAGTACCGTGTGAAACTCCTCTTGAGATGTGAAAATCTTAGATACAAAAACGGCTATTTCTCACACTATTTACATATCTATTTTACACATGCGAATCGAAATCACACCAAACAAACATGATTTATGTGTATCCATTACGCATGTGATTTCATTACATATATAAATGAAAAAAACAAACTAAGGAGTGAAACTCAACAGTTTTACCTCAATCTGATTTATCTCCATCATTGGATCTACTGCTTAATGAAAAATGTGATAATGAATATATATATAAATTGTGTTAATTAATCAAGTCTTTCATCAAAACAATCAAAACAACCGTTGAGAAAATTTAAATTAAAGTAAAATTTGAGGACACCCCATATAAATGAAAGAACATTTATTATAAACAAAATTTGAGGACACCCCATATAAATGAAAGAACATTTATTATAAACAGTTCAAAGTTTAATAGGCGGCTTCACCCTGCAGTTCTTTAACTTAGGTAAATCCTCTCAGGATCCCAATTCTAAAAATGATGGATGTAAAAAAAAAAAAAAACCAGAAGGTGACTTTAGAGGGACCGGATCCTCTGTTTGGACCAATCCGGGGGTGACATTTGGTCCAAAAAGGGAAACCTTGTTTGGTCCGGTTCCGACTTTAAATGTTCTGGATAGGGGTTCTATCATCAATCCGGATCTCCTATTTTGTCCAAGCAAAGGAACTCTGTTTGGACGAATGAGGGGCTCCCATGTGAGGGGGCGAATGAGGGGGCGGAGGAAAGAGAAGGTGCAGCGCCCCCTCTCGTGGCGGCCCTCCAAACAGGGGAAACAGGGATATCATCTGTCTGCTTTCGGCCACTTTGTGAACTTTTTCCTAAAGCATGTTTTGGATAACGTGATTTACGATTTAATTAATCCACATGTTCATTAATCTTCCTTCTTTGACTTTTTGCCAGGTCAGGGTGGCAAAATGAGATTGGGTTCGTGACACGTCATTCTAAAGCCACTGCACAGAATTAAAGAAGGAAAGAAAAAAAAAAAAAAATCATTCCAGAACAAACTAAAGATCTCACTAAATTTCACTGTACTGAAGGCCCTGGCTAGGGAGGCAAAGATGGATTTCTTTGGGGCTACATACTTATAACTGTAGTTACTTGTCCACATGCCCATCACTAGCTTTATCCAACATCCTGATGAGATGAAGGACCCATCATTAGGAAGGACTTTTGAAGCCTCTCCCAATGAATATTCACTTTGTCGGTAAGTTGGTGGAAACCAATATGCAACCTCGAGGTTGAGAGCTTTCCTAATCATGGTTTCAGAACACAGGTTCAGATCATTATAATTAGTAGTAAAAAAATTTGGAACAGAGATTGGTTTTTATATTATTTCAGAACATAGGTGAGTAAATCATTACATCTAATAGTTTTAGATGCATTTGGGCTTTTTTAAGGCTTTTCTTCACAAATCTCTAAAAACTTATGGAGAATTAAGATATAAAATTTAAATATCTTAGCATTTACCATTAGTTTAATAATATTGAATGTTTCAGATCATGAACTGGGGATCCAAAGAAGTATAGAAAGTCAGATCTATCCAACGGGAATTTTTGGAATGTTTTTTTTATACAAATTTCTTAAAATCATTGAAGAATTAAGATCTTAAGCTAAGCATCTTTTGGTTTTCAGGCTCTATATAAAGAAGATTGATGGCTCAAATCATGAGTTTTAGGCCTCTAATTATTATCATTTTTTAAAAAAAAAAAATTTTTTATTGATGGGTTTGAACCCATAATCTCATGACCGGGTGTCCTCAACTGTTCCTCAACCTTGCTACACATTATTTTCACTCTCATTTATGTATCTCATGTAAGGGGGGATATTCATATGCATCCATCCCTCACCATTTTTGGTGAGGGACACCCCTTTTGGGGAAGTTTGAAGTAGAAAAGTGTACTTTATGCATAAAGTACACTTTTCTACTTCAAACTTCCCCAAAAGGGGTGTCCCTCACCAAAAATGGTGAGGGATGGATGCATAGGAAGACCCCCCCTCATGTAAATCAATACAAATAAATGTAATCATTGCGCACTTGAATCGTTTACATATATGATAGACCGTAAACTAGTGCCCCCAAATGGTTTTTAAGGTATTTTATGTCTAAACACAAGCTTATAATAATGTGATAATCAACGAACTAATAGAGCTTCTGTTGGCCAATTATTGTAAGTGAATCCCTGAAGTCGGCAAATCCCAAGACCAAGTAGTCGTAATGGTAAATAATGAAAGAAGTTGTAACGTCCCGTTCTTCCAGCCCACATACGAACCGGTTCCTGTTTAGATAACGATTTCACAGTCACATCTTCTGACCCCAGCTTGATTACAAAGTGCTGAAAGATCCAACTCTTGACTTTGTTGCATCTATGGCACATGCATGTTCAAGGAGGTTTCCAGGCAATTGAGAAAAGATTTTTTGTTCTTTTTCTATGATTCCAAGAAAAAGATACAAACACTGCTCTCTTTATGTAACATAACCAGAAATGCATACACACATAACAAATCACATGGTTTCCTGATTGAAAAGCTTTTGCATAATCGGCCGACTCTTTCATTTTAAAACACGTGTGTACTGTGTGGCGAAGGCTCAGTTCAACCTAGTTTGCCAAATATCCCATTTAACCCAGCTAAATGCATGATTAAGCAAAAACAGTTGATGATGGTTTCAACTGGTTCAATTGCTAACTGATTTTTATCCCAGCCTGTGCAGACAACGGATTTTCATTTGAGTGGGGTGGATCTAAACAGGTAGTCGGATTTTGGTGCAAACTCAGAATTTGTTTATTGTAGATATAGATCATATAAGTGACAACATCTGACTAATACTTTTCTTTTCTGAAGCTGGTTTTCAAAGGCCTCTTGTTTCCACCAGATCAGTCTTATTTTAAAAGAGTTTGGATGCTCTAAAGTTTGGACTACTGATATATTTCTCAGAGTACTCTTCAGTGAAAAACACTCGTCAAACAAAATCACATAAAATAAATGACACTCTAATATGTGCTCTGGCCAAAATTCACTCCTTGAGGCTATCTTGAGATTGATCGTGTATAAAATATGTTAAAAGAAATACATGTGATCAATCTTGTGATAAGCCAAAGTTTTGATTAAAGTAAGATTTTGCTTAGGCCTATATGGATTTACTTGGTATTGTTTATAGAGTAAAGAAAACAAAATAATAATAATTATTATTATTAATGAAGAAAGTCAATAATTTATGAAGGTTAATGGCCCACCAAGGAAATTGGATAGACCGAAGAGGACATACATGGAAGTACGTAGTAAGGTTGGATGTTAAAAAGTGCAATCTATTGAAGGATTTGGCTTAGGATAGATAAGAATGGAAAACAGATCTCATACGGTTGATCTTAATATAGTTGGGGCAAGGCTTTGATGATGATGATAGGTCTCAACAATTTCTCCCAAGTTAGACCTAGACTTGTTTTAGAGTATTCTAGCGGGGATGGGGTCCTACCTTACACCTATCATGTATGAATGAGGCATGACCGGAAGGATAACCACGGTTTATGAGGCTTTAACTTGGATAAGTTAAAGGAGTGGAAGTTCAAAGTGAGACTATCCATTGAAAATTCGAGTCACTCAAAATAAGCCTTCTCTCACTATCTTGCGTATTCCCAAATTTTACTTCAATAGAGGTTGGTCTCACCATAAAATTGACCATTTCATTAAAAAATAATTAACACAATTATCTTTCTACATTAGGGAATTGAACTCACATACTCGACTCACACACTCATGTCTCTAACTAATTGAGCTACAGCTTAGGAACATGATTAGTACAATCTTATGCATATATATTAATCATGTTTTTCTTTTGAACAACCAATATTATAGTAGGACAAACTCTTGTTGAGGAAAAATTAAGAATTACATCATATACCAAGAAGGTGCTTATTTTGAGTGGCTCAACAAATGAGCTCCGCTCCACGGTTCCATTCCTTTAGCTCAAGATTTCTAGAACACATGTGTAGCCGCATTTTTGCAAAAAATAAAATAAAACAAAAGGAAACAAAGATGAAAAGTCCACCCAACCCATTTTCCATGTACTTACACAAAGGTGCCCTAGTCAAAAGCCCAACCAATTTTCCATGGATCTAAACAAACGTGCCTAGGTCAGAGCCGCAGAGGACCAGAAAAAGAGCATCCCACCTTACGTTCTGTCACTAGTGTGAGTCATGCACCCACAGAAAGATGCCGTGGAATTGGTATTCTCTACATGCGGCAGCGGTGCCCACAGTTTTGTACAAGAAGAAAACCACTATATGGTTGTGGCTATGGGATGGGGAGGAAGTTTGGCAATACGTGGTGGCTGCTCTGGTCTTATTTCTCTTCCTAATGTGGCCTAAAAGATTCCCAGAGTTCATCTCTATAGATCTATCACCAGGTCTCATTAGAAAATTTCCCTCTAAATTCTGAATTAACCCCACCATTGATTGATCAACATTTGTTACATTTCATAAATCTAATGATGGCATAACTATAATTATACTGAAATGCACCTTGATGATAGAAAAGGGTGATGCAATGACTTTGGGGGTTTGAATTTTAAATGTGGCCAGAAGAATTTATAGGGCATAGTTTTTTTTTTTTTAGAATTTCTTAATGAATTCATTATGTTGTTAATTTTTAACATTGATGGTAAGGTTGTCCCATTGAAACTTAGAAATGCTATGTTTATTTGCTAAAATTTTGAATTCCAACGGCATAAAAAGTTACAAATTCCAACCTCCTTAGCATTTACAAATGCTTTTATAGCTATTAGAATTTTGGAATTCTCTATAAGGGGACAACATTTGGAGACTTTTTAAGCTCCCCAATAAAAAAACATATCTATAGTGACAGCATCAGAGGCTCCGGCTGTGTAGTCACCGTGGGAGGGAGAATAGGAAGGGAAAAAAGTTACCAATAGGTTGTCGAAGGAAAAGAGGTGAGGATGCAGGGGAGGGAAAAAGAAGAAAGGGGAAAGCCCTAGCTCTTTCTTTCAAACAGGGAATTCAGTCATTAAAAAAATAATAATAAAGCAAAACAAGAGGAGAGGCAGTAGGTCATTTTGTTGTATGTCCTTAATTAAAAAGTCTATGGAAAACTTGAAGCCTAATTTAAAGAAAAACTTTTTTTTCTGTCCTTTTTTTAGAAACTAGAAAAAAATACCTAGGAAATTTTGTTTTTAGATTTTCTCTAACTATAAGAATAGCATCTTACACTAGTGGTAAGGGGTGCCACTTCTTACCTGCCTGCCCATAGTTCGATCTTGGGCAAGCACCTTTCCTCATCTGAGACTGTACTACCTCACCAAAGGTCAACTTCCCTTCCCCCACCTCACCCGAGGGCTCCCTTGCCAGACCAGTGAGTGTAGTAGCTCTAGAAGAAATGGGGAGAATTGTGCTCTCCATTTTTAATTGGCATGGTCAAGATCGTATTTATTGGTTGGAGAGATTATTAAGGTTGAAATTAGAGAGAGCAAGAGGAAGATGAGTCGGTGGCCATGATGAAAGGAGGGATAAAGAGAGAAAACAGAAGTTAAAGAGGAAGCAAGAGAGACATGATTTACATAAGCTCATGAATAAACTTGTTTTTCATGAGGAAAGTTGTTCACGTTACTGAGTATGTTATCATTTTGATGAGGATCAGATGTCAAAAAATTCTTTCCTTAGTAGGAAGAATACAATCTAGATTAGTTACCATAAAAAGAAGTATCGTGACACAATAGTAAAAATCAAAAGGACACTATCATTGTCTTTATAGAATAAAATAAGACACCTTTTTGGGGGGGGCAATAGAAAATGAGGTTCCTTTGGGTTTAGATGATTTGATGTAACATAATAAACTCCCGGCCAGTTAAACTAAGTACTGTATTGTATCTGTCTAAAAGGAACATTATCTCATAGATTGGAGCTATCCAAATGAAAGAAAGATAGAAGAGGTACACCCGTGAGCATGCCATTTAGACTGCACATCACTTGTATACAGTAGACATCTGTGAGTATCCTGTGGTCTGGTTGTTGGATTTATGTCTTGTATTTCGAATTTATCGGATTGGTCCATTGGGTTAGCCGAGGACTGGACTGTGGGTGAGGGGTATTTTAGTCATTGTAGCGGGGCTTTCTTAAGAGCTTAAAAAAGCAGAGATAATAAATATAATGTAATCTATAACCCTAGACCTCAGCAGAGTGGAATAGTAAAGAGAGTGAGTTCTCTTTGGCCATGGATGTAGACACTCTGCCGAACCACGTAAATCTCTCGTGTGTTTTTCTCTCTTTCTGTGTGTGGCTCGATTGTCGATCGCAGCTATTCGCGCTTCTGCACACGCATGCGCACCACACTTATACTCAAAAGGAAAGCTGACTACAATGGAGGATATGGATCAACTTAGGAGCTGAAAAGGCTCGCTCAATTTGGTTTCCATTCTTCTAGATTTGAATGAGCTCTAGACCTTAGAAGAGCCAATTTCCATTTTCTCTGCACAATTTTTGTTTTGTAGAGCCATGATCTTGAAGACTAAAGTTCTGCAATTACCAATGTGAATTGGAAACCTGGAGACTTTGTTGCAAGTTTTCCTAGCTCTGGGCATATGCCAACTCCAATTTTAGACTGCAGAATACCTCCAAATTTGTCATTGATTCTCAATATTCCCATGATTTGTTATACTTTGGCTATATGTAATTTGGTAGCAATGGCCTGGAGAAGGGGTGAGAGATTGATACACTATTGTGGTGAAGTCCATTTGTATGGGAGGCTGGTGAGTGAAATGGATCTGATGGATACACACAACATGATTTGCATTCAAGGAGTATAGAGATATGAAACATTTTAGTTTCCTGCTTGTCCAACTTGTAGTGGAGACAATGGTTTTACAATTTAACATGAGAGAGTGTTATAATTTTCTTCCTTTCTACTTCAGAGGCATCATGTTCCTGCTCTGTCGTTTTCTTTTCGTGCGGTTCTTCCATTTCGATTAAACCTTAGCTTTACTCAAAGCTAGGCATTGCTAACTCTTTGAAATGATGGTATTTCTGATGCAATCTAATCCAATCAGGTTCATAAAACGAAGGCCCAAAATGACCACAAACAGGGCCAAAGCCAGCACGGCTTCAGGGTGGTCCAATTCAATCCCAGAATTGAGCACAAATTTGACCTGCAAGTGAGTCAAGCTTGTTGGCCATTCTCAAGATTTGAAAATGGGTACTGTTCAATAGTCCACATTGGACTGCTGATGAGCAAGTTTCCTAGTTCTTTTTCCTCTCTGTTTTCAGGACTTTATTAAGACTCCTATCAGATTCTTAGTATCCAATTACGTTTAGTACTTGCTTGGAGTTGTATTTACAGAGTAGTATCCAAGTATGTTTTGTACTTCCTAAGAGTTGTATTTAGAGAGTAGTATAGTGATTCAATGGTTGCATCCCTCTTCTCCTATGATTTTGTGGTGTTCAAACAGTCCCAAAGCTGATGAAAACGCGAAACAGTTTCTTGTAGTCCCTGTTCTTGGGGTGGCAGTCCTTTTTGAGGGAAAAGGATTGCATCAGTTTCTCAAAATTCCTTCCTATCCCACTGGCAATGACCGGACTTTCAACCAAATTTTGAACCATATGCAGTGGCCCATGTCAAATACAAACATACAACAGGCACTCTGATCATGAAACAGAAACACAGATGGTAAGATTATCTGCTTATGCATTTTAAGCTAAAGGAAAAACTGCAAAGAAATATAGAGTGGGAATTCTTTGTAATTGGAGCATATAGCCTGGCATGGTCACATTGCGTTGGTGCCATAGAACTTAGTTGATATACTCATACCATAATATGCCAATATACAGGGTCAAGTGTTCTCTGTCTGCCATTGTGGATGAGACATTTATATGATCTGAATAAAATAAAAAATAAAAAATTGAAAGGACCAAACAATCAGAACTTAAGAGTGAGATGTAATGTTTGTTATGAACTTGCAAATTTCTTTACTAAATCTTGCGGAAGTAGATGTGCCCCATTAGGTAGTTACACTACTAATAAATGTCAGCTTGCCTATGTTGAGGAGTGGGCTCCACCGTAGGGGAGTACTGAAAATTATTTATGCGGTTTCTACTAACACCTCGAGGTTTTGGTGGGAATGGTTAGTTAAGGAATTTAATATGGTATCTGAGTCAATCGATCGCAAGATCAAATCCCAGAAGGAATGACTCGGCGCTAAGGAATTCAGTCACCAAAAGTGCACCAACCGAGTTCTCCCTAAGGGAGAGTATTAAAAAGTATTTATGCTACCTCTACTAATGCTTCTAAGTTTTGGTATGAATGGCATGAGGGGTAGTATTTAGAGTTTTGAAATATTTGTAAGGGGTGAAATTCATTGACAGGTTTTATGATAGTTAGAGCCAGAGGGATGGCTCGCTATAGCGAGTGTGGACGGGAAAGCCCAGTCCGATCCGGACTCGATGAAAGAGTTTGATGATGAGTGCTATTCTGATTGGAATATTATTAGAAGACTAAAGCACGGATTTGGGGCTATAGATTGGGTGATTATCTCAACCCAAATAGACGCACCACCTATCTCATTTATTTGAATAAGATATATCTTAGAGAGAGAATTATTCTTTAGAGTCATTGAGAGATTTTTCTGAATGGCTGCTTTAGAAGTTTTGATGCTTCTCTCTTGTAGAAGATTGATCATCTTGGTTGACAAAGTGTGACGAGATCAAGTAAGGAGAGGGGTATACGGCGGGGAAGTCGTGGTAATGGAAGTTATGCAAGAACAACTGCAGTCTTTAGATCAAGGTATTAACTGGGGTAAAAGAGCTGTGAGTATATATTATAATTGTTCGTGAGTTTTTGATTTCAACATCGTGGCTTTTCTCCCTAGAAAGGGTTTCCACGTTAAATTTGTGTCAACCTTCTTGTGATGATTGCTTAGTAGATTTATTTACTAGTTCTATCTTGTTTGATTGGTTACATCCGCTGCATTGATTTGATTAATTAGGCTAGTATCTATTATAGTAGGTTCTGCTGAACTTTCAATTTTTCTTATTACTTCTCTTTTATTTGGTTTACTGCGCTTTTTTGCAATATCATTCTTGCCACAAACTCCTTTTCAATGCCTAAGCAATTTTAGACTTTGCTGGCAACCTGATAAGCTCCTTTCTTCTTGGATGCAGAGGAACAAATACTTCACTAAATCAACAGATTGGATAACTGATTTTCCTTCTTATTTCAATTCATTTATTTATTTTTGCATCTGGGCATTCCCATATTGCTGCGGAAAAGAAAATTTGAATATAATTGAGTGGTAGCAGATTACAAAATATCATTATATGGCCTCTCATTGGGGCAACATGATAACAGTTGGATATGATAATGTACTAGGCAGGATTCTGCTGGTGACTAATGCCAATTAGTTTATTGTGGTTTGTTGATGCTATTCTTTAATTAAGAACCATCAAGTTTTAGCATCAAATGGTTCATGTGTACATACTAGGAAGGCTTTGGTTGTTAGACATTTAGATATATTTGGATAATAATATCTTTTAATTGTTAAGAACAAAGGTAGAACAGGCATGAATCATTGTGTGGATGATGGATGTGGTGAGGTGAGCATCCCAAATCAAGGTGGTGGGATTGATGGGTTCACACCAACCAATGAGGTTGACACAAGGCCCCCTCATTGGAAAGGGACCAAACTTCCCATTGTTTTAGCAAGCACCTAAGTCCAATTGGATCCAATTGATTATTCTTTCATGTGAGAGATTCCAGATGAAAGGGGCCAGATCTGTTCTATCAAAGTGTCCTAATCAATGAGTTATTTTCCCTCCTTTCTTAGAGTTTAATTAAGTAGGACATTCCCCTTTTCTTTCTTACTCTCTGTGGGTCCTTTTCGCTTCTGTAATGGGAAAAGGATCTGGCATCTGGTGCTATTCACCGAAAGGTAGTTTC
The DNA here is from genome assembly GCA_028538565.1 of Umbellularia californica. Classification (NCBI taxonomy): domain Eukaryota; kingdom Viridiplantae; phylum Streptophyta; class Magnoliopsida; order Laurales; family Lauraceae; genus Umbellularia; species Umbellularia californica. The sequence goes on along the minus strand of JAPQWN010000006.1, from coordinate 6,600,766 downwards.
TTTGCTATTTAGACACTTCATCTAAGTAAGTTGTTTTTATCTGGGTTTGATCCAAAACTCCCAACTCCCATAGATATTGGAGAATTGAAAATTCATTAGCTGTAGTTAGCCTGAGAAGGACACTGATATATGCTCAAAACTGCTGATCAATATAAATGGTTTTCTTTTGTGGAATCCATTTCATAAGGGGCCACATTTTGTCATGCTGGTGTAATGATTTTTGGGCTTTAGCTTACATGATTTTCATGTGCTTATTCACAGTCTCAGGGAGGGTTTTTTTTTTTTTTTTCCACCGAATATTCATAGGGGCTTTTAATTAGAAGACTTGCTATAGGAGGAAACCTTTGTGCCACTTTAGTAACTATCAAGCATCTTTAATTGCTAAAAGATGGTGAGTCTGGCCCTAACATAAATGATAAGACCTTGGCCCTTCGGAGCTTGAATGGGCAGAAGAAGTATCACCACCTGAATTCTGAGTCCTGGGTCCTGGGTCCTGAATCCTGAGCTACCACCCTGGCCTGGGCTAGGGTGTGATTATTTAGCCTAATTTATATCTATGAGGGAATGTAGTCTCCCTTCGTTAAACCACATGCCTCCAAGTGCCATTCCTCATTTCAGAACATGCATGAAGACACCTGTCAGTATCTCCTCTCTCCACTCTCCACTTACCTCTAAACTAACTTTCGTATAACTTCCTCCAACTGCTAAAATACAACAAATATTGGGAAAAAAAGGGACTGATGGCAGAGGAAGAGAAGAAGAAATAGAGGAGCAGCAAAAGAAAGAAGAAGAGGGCACCGAGTCTGAGTTTTAAGCATACCTGACACTGGCGACAAACACTCCATCAGCAACATCAGTCTTCGTGGTCAGCCTGCAACTCCATTTTCATTGTAGCAACAGCGCCTCTCCCCTCCATTTTTCATCTCAAAGCAAGTAAGAGAGAAACCCTTCCACTTTCATCTCTTCATTAAAACAGTTGTTCCCAAAGGCTTGATTTTCTTGCGTTGATACTGGGACCCGAGTGGGCCACCGAATGACCCATCTGATCCGTGGATCCGAAGGAGGACCTACGGGCGATCCAGTAGGTGGTGGACTAGTGCGATGTGGGCCCTATTTCGCCCACCATCCGTCTGATCAGAGAGAGGGAGAGAGGGAGAGGACGTGTTTTGGTCCTAAAAGCTTTATTTTCTTGCGTTGATACCGGGACCCGAGTGAGCCACCCGATGACCCATCTGATCCATGGATCCAAAGGACCACCCACAAGCAACCCAGTAGGTGGTGGACCCGTGCGAGGTGGGCCCTATTTGGCCCACCATATAGTGTCTGATCAGAGAGGGAGAGGACGTGTTTTAGATGTCTTACAATTCCAAAAGATTGGATAATTTTGTTAAAACAGTCATTCCCAAATGCTTGATTTTCTTACGTTGATACTGGGACCCTGGTGGGCCACCTGATGACCCACCTGATCTATGGATCCGAAGGAGAACCCACAGACAACCCATGAGGTTGTGGACCTATGTGAGGTGGGCCCTGTTTGGCCCGCCATCCAACATCTGAACAGAGAGAGGGAGAGGACGTATTTTAGTCCCAAATGCTTGATTTTCTTGCGTTGATACCTGGACCCCGGTGGGCCACCCGATGACTAATCTGATCCTTGGATCCGGGGGACCCATGGGCGACCTAATAGGTGGTGGACCCGTACGAGGTATATTCATTTTGGGGCATGGGCGTTTGTTGCTAGTGAGATAAGAAGGAAAGGTGTTATTAGAGAAATGATAGGATAGAATTTAAAAAAAAAAAAAAAAAGAGAAGTTTCATTAGAACACTACATAGGGAAGCTCTAGTAATTGTACCCATTTTCTGTTTTCGTATATTGGTCCCACCTATGATCAATTAACTCCCTTCACGCATGCTGATCCACTCAATGTTAGTTCCAATTCGACGCTGATCCAAACAAAATCTGCTTGTTGGAGATTTGAGTACAAAAAAAAAAAAAACAACTAGGTAAAGTCATAAAACTTTGAGACCTTAAACTTAACTGCTAAAATAATCGTGTCAAACTGATATTGCACCCACCGTTTAGGGGCTCCAAGTAGACCAGAAAACTGCTACAGCTGTAAACAAAGTTCAGTTTCGGCCCACCTGATAAATGTTCTGCTAGTGGGCCATGATGGACCCAATCTGGTACGTGAATTAACTATGAAATGAGGACTTGGCCGTTAATTCGAAACGGGCCTTGCCTATGTTTTGTTAGCTTGTACAGGGCCCAATAACAACTGGGCCAGGGTAGAATGCAGCGCTTTATGTGAATATGAGGAGACTCCACTTTAACAATTTGTTATGACTCGTTTGATTTACCTGAGATGACTTCGTTCATTAAGTCACTGAGTTAGCGAGTCAGCTGAGTGCTCAGAATCAACTGAGTTGCTCAGCTTGATGACCTTCTGAATCAAGTCTAATTTGAGCTTTTAAGCTACGGTTATGAAGAGCCTAGATGTGTACTCGAAAAGATCGAGAAGATACCCAGCTGTGTCAGGCCCAGCCAACCCAACCAGAACCTGATCCAGTAACTCAGGGGTCAGGTTGACCCATTTTGTTTTCAGGTTGAGTTAGAGTTGACGATTCTGACCTGATTAAAAAATGGGTCAGGTTGGGATACAGTCCATTGTTCTTGTTCAACCAGCCATGTGTCCAACCCAGCAAACCCACGGATCAAGTCTTCTTGGCCCAGATAAAATTGTGTCAGGTTAAGGTCAACCTGCTTGCCTGTGTAACCCATATCTGACCTGCATAACAGATTAATTCTTACAATTCTGGACATGAAGTTAGGCTTGGGCTGAGCAATAACAAATGCATTGGGAAAATGTTAATAGACCTTGGCCCAGCTTTTTCTGGGAGGAAAACTGGGCAATGGACCCCATTTTGTTCTAGAACTGAAATTGGACTCTGGCTGAACTCTTACCAGTCGTGCCGGTTTAACTTGGTTTCGTAAAACTGATATGGTTTGCAATATAAATCATACCTATGGATTTATATTTAAGCATGAATTAATATATAATCTTAAATAATATAAAACCGTACATTGCGCCATTATCTTGATCATTAGCAGATATCTTCTCTCAAATAGGGTTTTCTCCTATCTCTTGGAGTTGATGGTTACCTTCTCCATCTTATAGGTTAAAAGAGGACCGGAAAACCATATAAATAGATAAGCCTTAAAGAGATTTCTTACCATCAAAAAAATCTAATAAAAGTAAGTTTCCTTAATTCCCTCAAATTAGCCAACAAGAGTCCTATTTGATTTAGGCTAGCTAAAATTGAATCCAAAATTAATTTATTAGTAAAAACAAAAAAAAAAAAAAAAAGGGAAAGTAACTTTAATTAGTGGGCTCAAACCGTGGGTCCCAACCATGTTGCACATGTGATCATGAAGACCACTCATGTATAACATGGTTGACACAAAAGTTTGTGGGCTATGCAGGTGAATGTGGGTCAGTATAGGTTGACCTACATGCACTGTAGACCCCACCTATGGATCCGACCCGACCTGCTTGCCACCCCCAGTTACAACTAAAAGTATGTCAACACTGTGGGATTGATTTTCAATCAGCTGAAAATGCCTCATAAGAAAGTCCCACCCTACTGTGGGCCCGTTGCCATCGACTTCCAATTCTTTGTAACTGGGTAGAGACAATTTAGGTCCAAGTTTCTAATCAACCAAAAGATCAGTGCAACCAAAAGAGGAACACAGAGAAAATTAATGGTAGAAACTGGAAGCAATAGATAATTGGTTTCTTGAATTGTATGGTTATGACACACACATAAAAAAAAAAAAAAAAAAAGGAGAGCACGCTTTTGCTATTCTATTATGCTATGCAGCCTATGCTACATAAAAATCTTAATGAGAGAGAGAATCTGATGAATCAGAATGTCAAATCCAATTAGATGGTGGGCCACAAGTCACATCAGTTTAAATTGATGTGACAGGCATACCAATCTGAAAGATTGGTATATGCAATGCAGCCACTTATCTAATATCCTATTAGATCTTTTGGGGATCTATTATTGGTCGGATGAACCTGGCCCGCACATGGACAAATGGACAAATTATGACGGTGGCCGTGAATCCAGTCCCTGAGAAGGTACTTTTTGCCCCATTACGCCCCACCTGGAGCAGGCTATTGTTGTTGGTGTGGTTGCGGGGGTTCAAGTTCATCACATGTGTCAGAAATCTCGATCTAAGTAAACTTGAGGGGGAAATTGTGGGTTATTTTAGGATTATAAATGGGTCGGTTTTGATCGGGTATATAGTGGATCCGAACCGTAACTATTACGGAGAAGGTGGAACTGGATCCGGGTCCAGGTCTAAATAGAGAATGATATTAAAAAAACATGATTTTTAGGAGATTTTTAAAAATTGAGGTAATATATCGAGTCTCGGACCTACAAGTCTGAACCAGGGTATTCAGGTACCCGGACCCATCTGCTTATCGAGGCCTAAATAAGGACCGGACCCGATTTTTAATCAGTTAGAACCTTCGGGTAATCGTAGAATCGGGGACCATTTACATCCCCAGTTATTTTCAACATTGAGTTTTATCAAGTTACATAGTGAGGAAAATGTGACAGAATCCAAGGCACATTTGTGCAACTGCGTTTACGAAGAAAAGGTGCAAAGTTTTACTCATTATTCTAAAGGGAAAGATTATTAACATTTGGAGCAGCTTTCCTTTATGAGAAAAAGTATAAAATGAGCTAAGCTTTTCGTAATTTCACTGAATAACTTTTTGAGGGAGGGTTGAGGTTTTTTTAACACAAGAGAAAAAAAAAAAAGCCCATGAAACTAGTTTTATGAAGACATGTGAAAACGTGCAGTAAACTATTTAAATTCACACACACAAAAAAAAAAAACTGTTCTTTAAATAATAAAATAACCACATGATTAAAATTTTTATTATTTTCTATTTAAATTCTATCATTTTATTTTGATACGATCGTGATTTCACATTCTCTAGCATAACTCTCTGTTTTCACAATCAATTCAAAATATCATGATAACATTTATGATTGATTTTCAAAAAAAAAAATTTGATATTTGTGACACATGATCCATTTGGGGGCATCAGTGGGGAACGATTGGGGCGTTTGAGAAGAATCCACAATGTACTTTTTGGGTGGATATTTGTGTGTAAATGTACAAGCCGTAGCTATTTATGTAATAAATCTTTATAAAAAAGGGGGTTTTTCCTGTATGGTCACCATTAGCCATCCTTTTCCGGGTCAAGTGACCAAAGTGATATTTCCCCAATTGTTCTTCGTTCCACTCCGTTTTTATGATATCATAAAACTTCATTGTGATAGCATGAAACTTTATTTAGTTATTGGAAATGGACATTGAGATACAAAAGAAAAGTTACAGTTTTAAGCTTTATCACATAATTCAATAAAAATTTTACGATAATGCAATAAAGTTTTGCGATATTGCAAAAATAGAACAATACAAAGAACGCCTGGAAAAATATCTCTACTTTGGTCATTGTGTGTAGAAATCAACGAATAATGGTGGTTGTATGGGAAACACCCAGTCTACATCAAAGTCTCCAGAGAAACAATGCCAATTCAGGAACAGCCTTGGTACAAGGAGTGAGAATTCACAGTAGCACCAACCTATTGAAAATCCAAACTGCTCGTGTAACTTTGTCACCAAGCTTGAGATGTTTCCAAACTTCACTCCACATGGAGTTAGCCCTGCCATAAGATTTGACTTACATGGTAAAAAAAAAAACATGATCAAGTCAATGGTATGCATTATTAATCAATATTGAAAGTTGCATCTACATGCACACGCATCACCATTTCTATTTGTCCTATTTATTATGAAAGGTACTAGAAACTTCCCAACCTAGTACAAAGAAAATATAGGCTTTCTTGTCTGAGACTATACAGTATCATGAATGGAATAGGCTCCTAGTCCTTCTCCCCAAAAGAAAATTAGGGAAGGAAATCTAAAGAAGTGGGAAAAGAGGAAAAGAGGCCGTTTTCACTCCATAGTCCATACTCCTTGCAGCCAGGGATGAAAGTGGGTCGGGCCGAGCCGGGCTTTGAGAGGCCCTAGGCTCGGCCCTAGTATTTTTCACTAGGCCCTAGCCCGGCCCGAGCTCGAGAGGGCCTAAAAAACCCTGACTTGGGCTCGGCTCTTATTAAGTTATGAGGCCTTAGGGCCGACCCTTCGAGCCCGGCTCGATTGAGGCCCTAGGCTCGGCTCGTGAGCCCAGCCCGTTTTATAATGATATAGCACTAGCTGAAAGAAAATATTTTCAAGAAAAAGAAATCCTGTCGGAATTTAAAGAAATCTACATATGCAAACCAGAACAAAAAATGACCAAATGCATGCATTCATCCCATATTCTCATTCCCATAATTTGGATTGCAGCAATAAAATTAACTAAAATAAGAAAGACTCTATAAAAGCAAAGGGAGCCCAGTTCCAACATTCCATAATAGTTCAATGTTAATGTAGATGAGCATTATCAAACTCCAACAATAATACAAATCAAATTAAACTCCAATAGCATCATAGAATAAAATAAAGTATTCGGCTAGAATCATAACATAAAGGTTTAGGGTTTAGGGTTTATGGATTATTTAGTGCGGGTTCCTGGATTATTTAGTGCTTCGGGTTTAGGGATTATTTATATTGGATTAAAATTAGGATTTAAGGTTTAGTGCTTAGGTTTATGGTTTATGGATTATTTAGTGCTTAGGGTTTAGTGTTTAGGGTTTAAGGATTATTTATATTGGATTAAAACTAAGGTTTAGGTTTTATGGATTATGTTATATCATATATGCATTATATACTGTATAGTGTACATATATATATATAATATATGTAGGCCCTAGGGCTTACGAGCCGGGCTTCATCAAGCCCTAACTCGGCCCTTTTAAGCAAACGGGCCTCCTACTAGGCCCTAGCTCGGCTCTTTTGTCTTTTGAGCCGAGCTCGGACCGAGCCTATAACGGGCCGCCCGCGGACGGCCCGACCCACTTTCACCCCTACTTGCAGCCTTGCTTATCAATTTTGTCTTTGCCAAAGCCACGACGAAAACGTCAGCCTCTTTCTAAAGAAAATATATTGAGGGAGTGATGCATGATTCCTCACGTTTTTTAATTACCCTTACCTTCGTCGATTCAAGTGGTTGTAATTCGTTTGGTAAGCACATGAAACAAAGCTAAACCTCCCATTGTTCATAGACGTTTCATACACATATTTCAATGGAAAAGAATCATATGTTGCTTAAAGAAAATACATACAAACCTTTTTTTTTTTTTTACTCTGCTTGAGAGAAACATGGGCAAAGGGGACAATTGATCGGTGGTCCACAATGTGGATAGCCACACCTAACAACACAAGAAAGAGCCAAACGCTGCATGTTCAACAGCTGAAATTGAATAACTAGAATGCTCTAACTACTTCATTTTTTTAAGGCAAAATCCACCATGTTCACCACATGAATGGTCCCCAAACCGCATCCAGGAGAGATGTTATGCATTTGATATGGATCTGGGTTGGCATGTTTCATTTTGATTTAATCATCCTAATGCTTGATTTCAGAGCTTAAATTTTAAACGGTTTTGTGGATGCATGTTATATCTGATTCTATCCAAAAGTTGTGTCATAGTACACCTAGTTTTAAACTAGAATGAGTGCCAATTTACCAAGCAAGTGCTTTTGATAGGATATAAATCATTATAGGTGGACCCCATTTGATGTTGCCTTTTCTCCAATTCATGGCCACAATTAGAGAGCTGGCCATTTCTAGTTTGAGATCTTAAATTGCATTCATGGTAGATATATATATAAACAGAAACCTAGCTTATATGCTTGGAATTTGATTTTCAAAAGTGGTGGATGCGTATTCATTCTGTTAAGAGATAATATCTGGAAGTCATTTATAGATTCTCATACTTGTACCTTCATTCTAGAGTTAATTTAGCAATAGCATATACGTTGGAAGTGTTAGAAATTCCATGGGCCTATTTGTTTAATGTCCTTGAAAACCTAGAATTGCGTTTCTAGGTAAGGGGTTAAGAATGCAGAGGAATCAAATTAGGTCAAAATGAACATCACATAATCTCTTTTTTAATGGAAATCCAATTAAGAGAACATAGAAAAGGCGTGTTAAACCATCACCTTAATATTTTAATATAAAAGAAAGTCAAGATCTCATCCATATTTGCATACTTCGCCTTTCACCTCTTTACCTTGAATTCTTATATATTTTAGGGTCCGTTTGGTAATTTTACTTATAAAGTCGAGTAAAGTTAAGTCAATTTAAACATCACATCATCAAAAGTACTTTTTACCAATATTCCCTCCATCTTTTTCCAAAAAAAGTCAAAAAACAACTACCTTTACACACTAAAAGACAAAAATACTCCACTTTTCCATACAAAAAGTCAAAAAGATTCCATAACAAATAACTAAAAACAAAATACCATCGTAACCCACTTATATTTTATTCTATCTTTAAAATCAAATTTACTTCACTTGACTGAATTAGTAAAGTTACCAAACGGGCTAGGGTTTAATTTGACTGTACGGCTATCTGAGAACATAATATTTGCCCGTAAATCATTGAAGCTTAGAGATTTTCCACCGTGCTATTCGAGTGATACATTAGGACCATGCGATATCGCATAATTTTCCCTTTTGATTTAATTTCATGACCGTGAGCAAGCAAACAGCCATGACCCTATTGGAAGCTAGAAAAAGCTTCCAAGGTCTTCCTGGGATGATGGCTGCAAGGATCCGGACAACCGACGTTTTGATGTGCATGTGCATACTTTATAAAGCACGTGTAAAATGAAAATGGGCTGGGCCTAGAGTTCCTTTTTACTTTTTTTCTATTTTTAAATGGGCCCCGAAGTTCCAGTTTCCACTAACACAGCGCAGTTCCCGGCTTTAATCAATGCCTCTTGACCTCTACTTCTTTTTTTTTTTTTTTTTTTTTTTTTTAATCTCTCTCGAGATGCTTTCACCTTACTATAGGAGATAATGTGGAGCCCTCATATCCATGGTTTAAAATCTCGGCCGATACCGATCCGATATCTCGCCGAGATATCGGAATAGGTTAAATATCCCCAAAATATCCCGTTATCTCAGCTGATACGATATGATCTCGCTGTGAACCGATATCTTGACCGATATTTTGAAAATATCGGCCGAGATGATATAAAATGATTCAAAACCCTATTTTTTGCTACTTTTTCCCCATCTTCATCTTCTTCTCTTCTCTTCTCCACCCATAGCAGCAGCTCTACTCCCTCTTAAACATTTTCAAATCCCACATTAATTTTTTGAAGAAAATATTAACTAAGATATGAGAAAATCAACCCAAAGAATTTTATTATGTGGTTTTTTTTTTTATTTTATTTTTTAGATGAAGTATAGAAATCATTAGGTTTGTCATTTGTGTTGTGTTCTTCATTTAGAAGTTAGATCTACATACTTTCATACTAGATCTACTCATACACATGATTTTGAACTTTTTTTTCCAATTTTTTTTTATTTTCGGATTTTTTGATATTTGAATTATTATATATCATTTTTTGGGGATTTCATCATAACTATGTTCTTTTAATGATTCATGATCATTGTATGGTGTATAAATGATTGATTTACAAACTTTTATGCTTGATCTATGTATTTAGGATTTTGAAAATGATTTTATTAAAAAAAATTTCATAAAAATAATTGTTGTCACTTGTAACTTGTTAGAATATTTGTGATATCAAAGGCTTATTAATAGTATGTAAATGATAGATCTACATCTACTCATAGTCATAAACATGATTTAGATTTTTATTTTAATTATTTTATTTTCGGATTTTTTAATATTTGAATTATAATATATCATCTTTTGGGGATTTCATCCTAAATATGTTCCTTTAATGATTCATGATCATTGTATGATATATAAATGATTAATCTACATACTTTTATGCTAGATCCTTTTACTTTCATGTTCCTTTTATACAAAAAAAGATAGCGAACTGCGACACAGACAGGACTCATAACTTAAGGTGACCGAGATTTTGATTTATTGTTGTTACTAATAGAAAAAAATATTGTATTCCAGCATTTTCTAATATTATGGATTTTTTGGATATTTTTGCAAAAATTTTTTTATTAAAAAAAAATTCACACCGCGACGATCACGACGGATCGATATCCGCGACGGATACCGATATCATATCGGTTTTTTAGCCCGGCTGATTCCGCGACCGAGACCGAGATTTTAAACCATGATCATATCTATATACAATGCAAACAACTTAAATGTAAAAGCCCTCACTTTATCTCTCATAATAAGATGAGAGATGTTTTTACAGGAACATGTCCCCTCTATAAAAACATTATATATTAACTTTGTTTTCTTCAAATATCAACTTCAAATCAGGTCAGTTAGATTCAATCCAACCATTAGAGCCACTTTGCTAATTTTATTTGCAAGGTTGACAGTTTTTTAAATGACAGTTGGAATGGATACCTATATATACCTTAGATGTGCTTCAGGTGGGGCCCACCAATTGAATGAAAATTCAGATTATAGAAAAAAAAATAATAATCTGCACTTCTTCCATGACCTGCCTGATTAAATGGCCATGACCTTATATCAATGAAACTTGTTTAGATTTCAAGATTTCGGTTAGATGTGCGTGTAAATAACCTTAGCAGGGAAAGAAGTTTCCAAAGAACCCTTTTCTCCCTAGTATGCATGCAAACATTTTCACATCATCTTCTCTACCAATTCACAAAACAAACATAATTACAGAAAACCAGCTGAGCATGATATCTACCTACAATCCATACTAAAAACAATACAGAGAGCGAAAAAATTAGAGAGAGAGAGAGAGAGAGAGAGAGTAATCTACGTAAAGCCCCACAAAGGCAGTTCCATTAGCAGTAATATATCAAATAAGAAGACTCTGGGGACGTATATCTAACCATCCCTGTGGTAACATCTCCCCTCATTAACCAACTAAATTTCAAAAAAAAAACTAGAAGAAGATTAAAGACTCAACGGTCTGATCTTCTTCTATTATTTCCTCAATCCCATGTCCTTCCATCGCCTCTATCAAGCTTGTTTTGAGAGCTCTTTGGAACTGATAAAAGTCCCATGAAAACCATATGGGACTCTAGAAGGTAACATTACAGAAGCCTCCAATCTCATATCAACAGCATTCACAATCTGCAACTCCGACCTCGAAGTCTTCTCATCATGCATGAAAGACATTACATACCCATCATCCTCTTCACTCTGGTCCTTCGCCATGAAGTACGGCTCGCCACCATATCTCCGGTCGCCGTACATATACTTCTTGACGTCGCCGGTCGATAGATCCACTTTAGCGATCCCAGACACCTTTGGCCACGGCTCTGCAATCGCCAAATAAGCGAATCTCGTCTTCCTCCCCAACCGATACCGGTTCACCATACCCGTTTCCAAACTCAGCTGCTTTGATGGGTCTTGGATGATGGAACGGCGGGTCGACCTGCCCGTTCTATAATTGAGGCGGATCTCCGATAGGACGCTCTTGAGTGTCTCGTCGGATTCGTTGAATATGGAGTCGGGTGGCGTCATGCAGGATCCGATAACAACCACCTCGTCGGATTCCGGCTCCTCCCATGCGTTCCAGAGATGGAAGCAGAAGCAGTCCGGGGCGTCGACCCATTTCATCTCAGACGCGTCGGCGGCGTATTTGGATAGAATTCCGAACCGGGAGGTCTTTTTCCGGTCGTAGACGACCGGAGAGCCGCCACGGATCATCTCCTCGAGCTTGAACACCACCTGCTGGTCGGGGATGATGACGAGGTTTTCGGTAATGGCGAAGTCGTGGGTCATGGTCGGACGGTCGAGGGGGATGTCGACATCCGGAGACTTCCGGCCATCTGGGTCGAAGCGGAAGTATTTGAGGTATGGTTTGCGAGCAATGTTATAGCTGAGGGAGAAGAGCTCGCCGGATTCTGGGTCGAGCTTGGGGTGGGCGATCATGGAGGAGTGGAGTTGGTGGTCGAAGTCGTGGCGGCCGACGGTGAGGAGGTCGCCGGAGGCGGTGACACGGACGTGGTAGGGGAGGTCGTCCTCTGACATGGCGAGCAGGCGGTTGTTGAAGTAGACGACGCCGGCGTTGGCGACGCCTGTGCCGTGGGCGGCGTCAAAGAGGCCGAGGAGGCCGCGCGAGTAGAAGAGGAGGAGGCGGGCGATGCCGGAGTGGCCGTGGAGCTCTCCAACCGCCTTGGGGAAGAGCGGCCGTCCGAAGGCGCGCTCTTGCAGGAGACGTCGGGTCTCCGTGAACCGGCACGAGTAGCTGGCGGAGCCGTTTATGAAGCGGACGGCGTGTATCATGCCGTCTCCGTCGAAGAAGTGGTGGCCAGCGATGGGCTCGAAGAGCGGGTTGGCGCCGTTGCGGATGTAGACTCCGTCGAGGCAGCCGGGAATGCGGCCGGAGACTGGGAGGCCGTGCTCGACGGGGTGCTCGGCGACCGGTGCGAAGTTTCCGGAGATCTGTACGGCTGGGTCGGCCGTCCTCGGCAGGTTGCGGTCGAGCACGCCCTCATTGAGCGCGTCCTCGACCCAGTCCAAGCCGAAAGCTGCTGCTCTCTGCAACAGGTTCCAGTTGGGTCGAGCCTCCCGGGTAGGACCCAGGTCATTCGTTCTCACCTTTCTCTCTTGCCTGGGCTTGGGGGATGTTGGTGTGAACGGTGTGGATGATTCTTCTCTCTTGATGGACGGCTTTGGTCGATGGAGCACTGAGGAAGAATAGGAAGAAGAAGAGAGTGAGGAGCAATGGATAATTGTGGTGTTGCTATCTTGCTTTTTGAACCTGTTTGGACGGCTAAGATCGACTGAAATGGATAGGAAATTGGATTTTAGAAGGGAATCTGCTGCACAAGTTGCAGCAGCGGTAGTGGCCATGGAGAGTTGAATCGGGAGGAGCAGGAGTTACTGGGACTTTCGAGAGTGATGGGATTGAAATGTGGGGGTGTAGATGGGGGCTACTTATAGATGGAGTTAGGAGTGAAAAGAGGTCATGGGGCCCACACACCGGACACCTTTGATGGGACAACGTGGTGTATTTGTGCAAGAAAGGGCAAGGGAAGACTGGGTGCAAGCAAAATGGGGCAAGGAATGGGATTGGGAGGCTACTGATGTGTAAGGTGGGTGTACTACCATCTCAAATCAAGTCCAAAATTTTTTGGGAGTGATGGGAAATTTTGGTGATACCTGAGGATAGGAGTCAAGATGTCTTGGAGACTAAAATTTTAACAGTTCAATGTAGATGTCTTCATCTTGCATGATTTCTCATCAAACTTAACTGTAATAAAAGTTCACATATAAAGATATGAGTTTTATAGTATTTGATTAATGTGTTTTATATCTATAAATTCTAATGGTTAAGATTTTGGGGCATTTGGGCGGAGGTCCCTAAACTGTGATTTTTATGGCAAGCGGTCCACAATACTTTATCATACTGACAGCAGTCCTCTTGTAACTGAAAAGGACAAAAACGCCCTTATACATGTCAGCAAAAGCAAAACTCAAACAAATTTATCTGAGTTTTTAAAACTCAACAAAACTCAGATAAATTTATCAGTCTTCTAAGGCAGTCTTCTCACTGTTTAAACCATGGTTATGATCAGATATGTAGCCTGTAGACTGTGGTCCTGGACCATCCTTTCACATGTTAAAACCACTTATAGATTGACTGACTTGAGCTTTCTTGAAATTAGGACACAGGATACCTTGTGAATACAACAACCAGAACATGTTTGGTTTCTCCCATAGTTCCTTACTCCTGCTCCTTCTTCTCCTTTTGTCTACTGGTAGAGAAAGAAAACGCGAATAATAAATCACAACCACTGCAATAAGAAAGGAGAGATGGATGTGGGTCGTCGGATGGCACCACTTTACATAGTCATTTGTTTGAAACTCAGAAAATTTCTTCAAAACTCAGATAAATGTGTCTGAGTTCTGCCAGAAACTCAGATAAATTTATCTGAGTTGTGCTAGAAACTCAAATAAATTTGCCAAAACTCAGATAAATTTGGCAAATTTATCTGAGTTAATTTATCTGAGTTTCTGGCAGAACTTCGATAAATTTATCTGAGTTTCTGTCCAGTTTATCAGAGATTCTGGGAAATTTATCTGAGCCCGACGACACCAAAAGTTAAAACACGGAAAATCAGATTCTAATAAAAATCGAAATCCAAAACAAAAACACTTGATGACCACAATCCAATAGAGAAAAGAGAGGGAGGAAACAAGAAAAAATGCAAAATGCTCTCTTTCAAATCAATTGTAGAGAGAAAGAGAGATTTGGAAGAAACTTCAGATGAAAGAGTAAGATAAAGTAAAACTGTATCTATCTTTGAAGAAATGAAAGAGAGAGAATCGGAAGTCATAGTGGCGATGGAAGGTACTCTGCAACGATATTCTGCAACTATGGAAAGGAATGGAAAATGGAAAATGAGAGAAGAAGAAGGAAGGAGTTTTCTGGCACAGTTGAATGGGGCAAATTAGTCATGAAAATACATGACGTGGCATATTAGGGACCTCTCACTAAAGTATCTCCAGCTGTGTGGATTATAGACATTAGAGAAAAAGTAGTTGTCCTTGATGCCTTAGAAGACCGTGCTCAAGGACTTTTGGCTAATTTACCCTAAGATTTTCCAATGCACAGCAAAGGGTTCAGGCCCCTTTGAGAATTTACGTAAAGTCTCTATTTTTCGTACAGGGAGTCACATCAAAAGTACACATCTATAAATTCCTTCATTCTTTTTCAAAAAAAAGTAAAAAAAAAAAAGTAACCTCTTTCTCTACTAAATGACAAAAATACGCCCACTAAACTACTAAAGAACAAATACCACTCATTAACCTTTATTCTCTATTGATTTAATGCTTTACGTAACCTTTATTTTACCATAAAATTACCAAAGCCGGTGAAAGGGTGACAAAAGGCATCAATGCACTATGGGCAATGCATGAGAGAAAATCGTCCAATCTATTGGTGGACCCAATTCTATTATTAAAGAAATATATAGGGATTTGTATATTTGAACACTCAAAACATTTCAGTAATTTCATACAAATCCCACAAGGATCTCAACTTTTTATGGAGTCAATTGGTTGTGCAGGTGAGAACTATGAGGGTTACACTTAATGCCGGTATCTTTACCGGAAATTTCTGACTAGAATTTGGGAGGTTGGGTTTTTTTTTTTTTTTTTTGAAATGATGTGACATCATCTCACCTGGCATTTGAAATGTTGTGTTTCTTTCATTAGAATTTTAAATTCCAACAATTCAAAAGGCCTATTAGAATTTTAGAAATTCCACTCTCTATACCATTTGTTGAAATTTCAAATCCTCCATAAAAAAAAAAAAGAAAAATTTGGAAATCCACCTAAAATGATAATTTTTGAATAATTTAAAATATGAATACTTGAAGATTTCGATAAAGAAACTAACCCTTTTAAAGTCGTGTCACTCGATGCTTGTTTTTACCATACCAGACTTATGGACAGGAGAGAGTGACATGGAGGACAGACGGACAGACCTTTTTGTAGTTGATGGACCTGTCCTTCAAAGGCTGTGCCAAAGGGTTTGGAGTGTTGGACCTCCCACGTGGGGAAACGGATCCCCTGTTCGGTCCAAAAAAGATTTGCTGTTTGGACCATTCAGGGGGTGCCACGTGGCCTCATCTCCTCCACAAGAGAAAAAATTTTCTGGCACCCTTGATTGGTACAAAGAGGGGATCCTTTCCCCCCACATGGATGTTGTTGCTCCTGTCCCATATAGCCATCAGATATTTGGACTGTGGGGCCCACCTAACTCCCAAAAGGCTAAAAAGTGCATTGAATTCTAAGGCGGTGCCCTTGATCCTCTTCACATGCCATTCCACACATGTGCATGTGCAAGTGCAATCGGGATCGATCAAAGTGGAGGAACATTTAAAAAGCTGTTTTGGACTGGTGCACCCAACATGGTTTGAGAGCTATCCACACCCAGTTATTATTCCATAGTTGATAGACATACTTCAAAGGGTAGAACACCAGTGACAAGGACTCCAGCAGAACACTGTGTGAATATGACTCATGGGGAATTCAATTCAATTCAATTCACCCATGGATGACTTGTCACTTGTAAGTGCGTCTCTTTCTTACTATTAGAGGTAGGTGAGCTTTAGCTGTGGAAATCACAACTTGGAACCCATGGCTTGTAGATGATTGGCGTCATTGTTTATACTATCCCTTTGCTTTTCTACAAGTTTGGGTCATCAATATTTCTATGTAGCTATCAATGGACCTCCCATTTTCTTGGTTTCAAAAGATAACCCAAAAAGTAACCAGCATGGACCCTCTTTTTAATACATGGGTTTGAGTCCAGGTCAATTGGGTCCATGCTTGAATTCCCATGTTCCTAAATTGACTTGCAGAAAATGGTATGAAATATATTGTTCATATTTTTATATAGTAATGTATTAAGGGTTGTGATGGATAGGTCCCATCGCTTTCCATGAGCAAAGGTCCAGTGAAAACTACTTGGGAGGATGGTGTGGGGGTTGGAAACTGGAAGTGTTTGTTTCGAATAGCAGTAAGAGCCACCTAAAAGGAAAAGGATCCCCTGTTTAATCCAAACAGGGGTGCCACATGCCACATGGGAAAGGAAAAAAAAGAAAAATTTGTGTGGAGGAGATGAGATGTCATTGATTTTACATCTTTCCCCCATGTGGCACCCCCTCCGTGGTCCAAATAGGGTTTTCCTGTTTGGACCAAACAGGATATCCATTTCCCACCTAAAAGGATGGGGTTGGGAAGGGCTTGGCTTGAATAGAGGGAGATCAAACTCAAGCTCTCTCTCTCCCTGAGGCCACTTGCTAGGAAAACTCTGATTTACCCAGTATGTATGGGAGGAAGGACTTCACGTGCCCAAGAGAATAATCAGATCTTGAAGAGGTCGAACACCCACGTCAGCAAAAATTAAAAAGAAAAAAAGATTTAGAGCTTATTTACACATTAGAGCATTTGAGAAACCTCTAATTGTATCATCTATTTTTAGAACTTATTCACAAATTAGAACTTCTGGGGAGGCTACGCTTTTTTAAGAGCTCTTTTACCAAAAACAAATGGAGCTGGAAAATGCAAAATGACCTCAAAAAATGTTCAAAATGACGTAAATAGTAGGTTAGGTACTGTAATTTTTAAAAGGTAAGCCTCAATTTGCACAATTCCTAGAGTTAGACTCCATTACCTTATGAAATAAGAGCTTTTTTATAATATTACCAAACAGTCTTACTGTAAATTAGAACTTAAAATTAGACAGCTTATTATAGACCTTAATCTAATTAGATCTTATTAATTAGACTAAGATTTCCAAACGACCCCACCATACTCTAATAGGAGTAGGTCCCATTGTGAAATTGAGCATATAATTAATAATTAAAACACATGATTTTTTTTTTATAATTTATTTGTGCTTCATACACACTTAATTTTTAGGTGAGCCCAACTTTTATCAAACTAAATTTAGGCCCATCCAATATAAGATGGGAACATTCATTTTGAATAGTTCAAATTTTCAATAAATGGGTTTCACCAAGTCCAACTTGCATTCTCTCTCTCTCTCTCTCACACACACACATGATCAGCTAACAACCTTGTCCCTGCCTTTTCTTTTCCTTGTTTATATTATAAAGCACACATGCTTTTGTCTCCTTATTGTCCCGGATGACTCTACACCTGATTAAGAGGCAATAATTAGTAGTTTCTTATGTATCAAACTAACTATTAAGAGGTAATTACCTCCTATACCATTACATCTGTGGCTATCCAATTGATCGATCACATCCATGGGAGTAATCCGACATTGTGATGTCTGTCCACACCTGTTCACACAACCGATTAAGAAAGATTAATTCATGTGCTCCATTGATATTTGAACAACTAAACAATAGTTTAGCTCAAATTAATAAAAATACACACAACTTACTCATGCCATGATTAAGTATCATGCAGTAACCACCAATTCATCAGCACCCCACATCAAAATCCATGAAAATCCATTGTAGGCAATACTAATATACACACCCAACCCCTATTTACATTGAGAAAATGAACACTGCTATCATCCCAGTAAGGGATTATTTTAAGTCAACTAAGGAAATCAACCATATTCGAATTTCTTTGATGGAAAGAAGTCCAGGTCTTTACAAAAGGTGTCTTCGGTCCTCTCTCTTACTCAGGCAGTTTTAATGATAAGTTACTATCATTCTCACTCATATCAACGAGTGGTTAATTCATCTTTACACATTTCAATCCAACTTTCTCCTTATCATTGGAAAGATAAGGAAAAGAAGTAGAGAGAAGAAACATTTGCTTTATTTCTTCTTGTACTATTTGATCATGATTTTTAAATGTGTTCAATTATATAAGAGAGCCACTTTTTATAGGCCAGTAATCCTCTTTTGATAATATATAAAAAATAATCCTACTCGGACAAGGAAGCTAAATCTTCCAAGGCATATGGGTAACAGGTGAAGAATCTGTGAGGCATTCACAGATTTGAGAATTTCTCCTTGTTATAGATTTGAAGATTTATATAACTAAAGATTTTACATTGATATCGGTGCATATGACTAAAGAAAATTCGTACCAGTGTATAAATCCACAAAATTGAGGATTTTCAAATCTTATGAGGGAGGATTGAACCTCATTTTCATTGGCCTCGCTAAACATGGGTTTTCCAGATCCTCGAGGGAAATTTGAGAAATTTACGAGGGTTTGGCTGTCAAATGCGACCAAAGCAACTCAAATTAAAAAAAAAAAAAAAAAAGCAATGATCAAGTCAAATTGAAACTATCAAAGAAATGTCCTAACCTAGTTGGGCCCTCTTTAATAATTGCCACCGGTCGAACCCCTCCGATGATATGTTCGAGTAAGCAACAGCTCTAAAAGTTTTGCAACCTATTTACTAAAAACCCATAATTGATTATGTCAAAGAGCATAACAATTTAGAGTAGCGTCTTTCCCTATGCTAAGGGGCAACAATTCTCACCTTGCTGCCCTAATTTGAACCCCAGCTGGCCACCTTCCGTTAGTTGTTGCTCCAGTAAAATATGGTCCCCAATCCAATAACTGGGGTTGAAAAAAGAAAAAACAAAAAGAGAAAAACAACTCTGGTAAAATATAAAATATGGTTATTCCTAAATCGCCCAAACTCATTTACCTTACTCCTTTCACAAAGATTCAAAGAGGGCCCTAAATAATTGTATTTAGCATCCAATCAAAGTGTTCCACAAATAGGACCCTAAATTATTGCATTTCCAACTCAAGTGATGCTGTTTTTGAGTGCCCGCACATGCAAGCCACATTGCAGACCCACATATAGGGTCCTTACAAGCCTTGATTCCGGCGCAAAATATCATAGTTTCTATAATTGCCCCTAATGCCAATTATTTGGGACGTGTTTGTTTTCTTATGGTTGTCCTTAATTGTTATTTTTTTTTTAAAGTTTCAACCAATAAACGGTCTCTTGGTTTTTTAAAATAAAAAGTAGTTTCTCCTTTGGTGTAAGGGATTGCAATCTCAGATCAAGTGAGAGGCTGGTTCATGTTAAGTCATTTTTCCACTAATTGAGGTACCAAATTCCTTTATTTCCAAAACTCTTCCTTGTAGTAGTTCTTGTCGGAGCCTTGCCACTATAAGGGTAAGATATAACTTCTAGTTTGGTTAAGAGCATTTTTTAGAGAAATATAATGTTGTCCCACAATTCTTAAATTCCTTCTTGATTGAGAGTTTATTGTGAGAATTGGCTAAGTTGACCATGAAAAAGTCACTTCTAGCGAGCAAAATTCTCAAAATTTTGAATTTCATAATGCTAGTTTTGGGGAGAGGATTTGGATTTGCAACCAAATAGGTCCTAATTGATTGCGATCACACAATCAAGTTGACCCTCCAAAAATTGATGTGGTCCATTCCTGTTTCAATTCCATTTCTATATTGGACCAATATTTTTTTATTTTGAGAGATAAGGATAATAGATGTAAAAATACAGACAAGGACAAGGAAATCATATAATAATGAGTACCAATAATAAGTGAGGGGATTCCCCGACCGACCTCCCTCACCAGAACAAAAACTACCAACCGTGCTGATTTCATTTTGTTAATGACAAGTTTATCCTATCAGTCATCAGAAGCTATATATTCACTTTTTAAAAGCTACAATCTCCAATTCTGACTGGGTTTTCTCTCCACTAGTAAAATAGAAAGGAATGTGCCACTACTTTTAGGGCATGTTTGTGTAGAGCCGTGGAAGAGGAAATATAGGTTTCCTTTTCCGCAATTTGTGTTTCCGATCTAGGGAGATAAAAATCTTAAATCTGCTTCATCATTGATGAAAATGCATACAAAGTGACGGAATCTTATGTACCGAACAAAGGCGCCCGACATTTTCTGCGGAAAATGAAGTAGCATAAACAGAACCTTAAAGATAAAATAATAGCGCTTACTTATGTTTATATTGTTACATCTAAATTCCATGGGCTCTAAGGAACAGGACGCGCAACAAGACCCTGGCCTGGAAGACAAACTAGATGGTTCGGGCTTCCCCCTGTTTTTTTGAAGTCAAACTATGTTTTGGCCCATGTCCAATCTCTGGAATTGTGTTGCCTGAAGCACATGGAAAGCATCTTTGATGGGCAGAAATTGATTGACGAGGCTGGTAAGAGACATGAGATGAAATGTGGGCCCCGCAGATGGAGTTGACAAAAGATATTTGAGAATTTCTTACGTGTACTTTATGTTATTGTGCATGGGCGGCGCTACGTGTATTTTAGTGGTGTAGTGGTGTGAATCGACCCCACTAAGATCTAAAATATTATTTAAATTTTTTTTTAATGAGTTAAACTTATAAGAAGATTTTGACCCCATTAAATGCCTAAGTTAATGGGTTATCTGTCTGTCAAAATAAAAAAAATTAATAGGCCCAACTTTTATTTTTTAAAGAAAATTTCCTATTTTAGACATTTTGTCATTAACTATTCATTTGCCATAATTTGTTCAAAATGATGGCATTATTGATTTTTCTACAATAGACCTCGTGACACTTGACATCAACTTCAAAACTACATTGCTGATATGCGCTTTAGCAACGAGCTTTTAGAGCTTAAAAGAATTGACATTACTAAAAAATTAATGGAGATAAAGAAGGATATCGTATACTCATTGATTTATTTGCTTCTAAAATTGGCGTTAATTTTACCAGTAACGATTGCAACGATAGAAAAATCTTTTTCAATAATGAAGTACGTAAAGAATAGGTTGCGTAACCGAATGAGAGATCAATGGATGAATGATTGTTTAGTCACACATATTGAGAATGATGTGTTTTCTAGCTAGTGTTGATAATGAAGCTATTATGCAATGATTTCAACATATGAAAACCTGTCGAGGGCAGCTGTAGGAGTTTATGTATTTGAATTTTATTTTTGGATTAAAAACTATTAGAAATAATGTATTAAATTTTATGTTTATTTTTGTTTGAGAATTCAATGTTATCTTTGTCAAATTGTCAAAAAATAGATTATTTGAGAATTTTATATTATATTTGTCGAATAATCGAAAGTAGATGACAGATGTTGATATAGAAAAAAAATAAATTTATTCGATTTGTAGAAAATAAATCTTTTGTTGGCCTCACTTATTCGAATTCCCGGAGCCGCCACTGTTATTGTGGTCTTGGTTATAGCACAATATAGCCTATAATTCCATTGATCTTTCTAGTGCCACTTGTACTTAGAAGTGAAGTAGGGCCTATAAACCAGACATGAGATGAATATCAATGGGGGTGTCCAGCTTCTTCGAGAACTAATTACTGTCTGGGCACGTGAAATCTTTGCCTCCCCCATGCACCAAGTAAGTCATGCCTTAGCAAGTGACCCCATTGAGAGAGCACAAGTTTGAAATTACAACTTTCGATTTCTAAGCTGTGGTCATAGCCAACTACGCTACCTCTTGGGGCTTACTACCCCTTGAGGTCATGCATTGAGATAAATATCAATGAATTCAACTTCCATTGGTGTGAAAGTTGGCCCAGAGCTGGTACACAAGATGACTTATTAACATTGGATTTATTGAAAGGTGCATTGGTATCCATTGTCTTTTCCCTTTTTTCCAGCTTCAATACTCTTCTCATCTCCCATCCATGAGAGTGTACTATATCCGGTTTGTTGTGTGACAACTGACGAGAGAAAACGAAGCTACTGTTGTGATGTTGATATTGCGTCCCCACTGGAAAGGAGAGACTTTCTGTCTGGATCCTCTTGAGGATTTAGCCCATAGAAATCCTAAGTTACTCTGGTTGTTTGCTAATTTACTTGTAAAGCAACGCAAAGTAAAGAGATAAGAAACAAAGAGGGAGTCAGAAGTAAAAGTAATAAATGACGAAAAAAAAATTCAAAACCCCACCATAGAGCCTACCTTTTAAAATCCAACCCATTCAAAATAAATGTTCTCCAAGTGCAAAGAATATCACAAAATTTAGGTCAATCCAAGTTTCTTCCACCATTGGGTCGAATGTTTTACAATTAACACAATCTGCAATCTGAGCATATTCATATTCATTACCACTCTTTTTATTACACAAGGAATCCAACGGTGGGAAAAACTCGTATTAAGCATACAATTTGAGGATCCCCTATATTTTCATTCGCGGTTTAGTTTGAACAGTTTAGATTTTGATAGATGGGTTCCACTGTAAAGTTACACACACTCCTTTAACTTAGGACTCTTCTATGTTAAAGTCTTGTAGGATCTGGACTCAGCTACAATAGATAAGAAAACTGGGCTCTCTATTGTTGAGTATAAGCTGTCCTTGTGGCCCACCCCACTAGGCCACAAGGTGTGCAGTGCGTGGTCGGGTACCAAGATTCCAAGTCAACATCCCATTGCCTTTTGTATGCAATCGAACTTCCAAAATCTTACACACATAGGCAACCTATGTGACCTCTTATGTTGACGTTTTCGAAAAAAATTTCCCTCTTTCTCAGGGAGTTACATGATCCCAAATCAGAGTGTTTCCATAGTATACTGAAGTAGCTTATTTTGAGATTTGTCAATCTCTATACCATTTGCTTAACAAAGCTTAGTTCTTGTCCCTAGTTCTTCCCAACGCCAAGTCCCATCTCATTTCTTGGTTGAGACTTCTTCCAAGTTCAGGGAGATTTACTTAACTTTTGCCCCTCATTTTATCCACTGTTGCTGCTGGAATCCAACAATGAAAAATACATCAATTGTATAGCCTTCACTCATGGGCAATTCAACAATGAAAAACCGTAGATATCAATGAGAAACTAAAAATGTGTAAAAAAAAAAAAAGAAGACCTGTGTGATGCTGGATGATTCTAAGCAATCTACTCTAACCATTTCTCAATACAACCAACAAGAAGCTACAAAAATCTTTTCTACACAAGGGATAAGAAGTATTTGATGCATAAGAAGAAAATCCCTTTGGACCTTTGTGGAGTTGTATTGCTTGTAAATTTTTTTTTTTTTACCTAGCTTTAGTAAACGCTCATACACAAGTCTTACACTATTAATACTAAATTAGGACTTAATCCCTAATTATTTCTACGGAGGAGAAGTGCCTTATAACTTGAGCTAAAAGTGGGTTTACAAGGTGGTCGTTGTGGATGAAAAAAAAATCTCCAATATCCATTTTTGCCTTTTCCAAATTTTTTTTAACCAAAGTGGGATTTAACCAGAAAAGTGTCAAGAGACGGACCAAAATCCTTGAACAATGCTATCCACTTAGAATACCCAGATAGCTAAAACCTTTTTTTTTAATGTCAACATAGCATTGACTAACCCCGATTAGATGACAAAATTTTTCCAAATAACTATCAAGAACTAGGCTAAAATTGTAGTTTTCAAATCAACAACTTTACCATACCTAAAAAAGTACATTATCTCAACTTACCATTTGTTAATCTATTGTAATCAAATTTTATTAATTCTTAAAATATGTAAATCAATAAACAATATCAACATAAACAACAAAGAAAGAAACGGAGAGAAAAGAATAGAAAACACACCCACATTAACCCACGAGTTTATGGATGACTATAAGAAGTAATTACAACATTTTCAAGAGGATACAATAGAAAATACTCCAACTTTGTTGAAAAGGTCATGTCCCCGCATACAAAATTGATTAAACCAAAATTATTAGCACTTGCACTGAGTTCTTTACATAAAACAATTAGCCCTGAGCTTTTGATTTTTTTTTTAACATTTGTTTAATTTGACCTTTTAGCACTTTATTTAGTGGGGAACACAAAAGTCATAAGACAGTGGGGGAGTTTACTTTTAGAACTTTGATTTTGACCCTCCTAGACTTTTTAGATTTTCTTTTGCCTTTTTAAGTTGACAATTGCATGTGTGACTGTCAAACCACTTGTAAGGCCGAGATCTATCAGCCTACAAAACCCACATCCCATTTTTTAAGACATTGGATAACTTATTCATATATATATGGCACTAGAATGATGCATGTCCACTCTTCATGACACCATATTTGGTTAATGGATGCTTTTGAATTGTTTATATAGTACTAGAAACAATAGAAGAGTAGAAAAATTAAGAGATGTGGTGGTAGAGCTAAACGGGGGCGGATCCAGAAAGGAATTAGGGGGGGCCAAATGAAAATTATTAAAAAAAAAATTAATATATAATTTAAAGGTTAAAATAAAAAATTATAAAAAATTTAGTGGTAAAAAATGAAATTTTGAAAACTTAACGGGGGGCTATTAGGCCTACATGTAGGTCCACCCCCGAGCAAAACTATCATGCAGCAAAATTGCATTGTAATATGGTTAATCTCCCAATTGTTAAACAGCTTTGAAAGACACAAATTTTTTGCCAGCTTTAATATTCATCTCATTTTCTGTATATAAATATTCAAAAGTCAATCTCAATGGGCCACCCGTTAGAGATCATCAAACTATTAGATTGATCATCAGATTTCACACACAAGAGACTCCTCCCTTTCTACTCAGGAAAATGAGAAAAGTACGTAGAGAAAATATGGGTTTTTCAAAGGCGGCCCATATTTTAATGCACCATACCACAATGGGCGACGCTGCAATGAAGCATTTTTCCGTGGTCGTAGGGATTATTTGTTTGCTTCCAATGGAACTTTCCAAAAGTTCTTCCACCTTTATCAGTTGAATCTCAACTTCTTTGACAGGAAGAATACTGCTTCGAGATTTTAAGATTCAATTCCAATTAAGGTCATGTTATGTCAGGCAATTGTAAAATTTTCAAGTATTTGGATCGTTGAAGATCTTCCTTGTTTTAGGACTTTCGGGTTCAACCCTATCCCATAGGATTTGAAAATCCTCATTTTACAGATTTACACAATACTGCCAATATTTTCTCGCATCGATATGTCGATATGAAATCTTCAATTATATATAGTAAGGAATCTCCATTCAAGGGCAGTGACTGATACCAAACATTCTTCAAACATATCAGGGAAAGGAAGATGATCTTGTAAAAGATGAGGAAATAATTGAAAAGACAACAAAACCGTATTGAAGCTTAGTCTTTTCTCTCTTTTGCACAATGAAAGCAAGTCCAAAGCATGGAGTAAGTTATCAGAAACTGGAATTCTTTTCATGCAATTCGGCTACTGAACTATGGTCCCCCGGCCTCCTACATTGAACTCGGAAATTGAGCTTATCATTTCTAATGAAACTTGTAAGCAAACACAATCGTATGGGACCAACACCAACCACCAGTTTCTTGTAGAGGATGAGGGTCTCAGCCAATCGAGTAACAGCATGAAGTTTTTAATTCCGGTTGGTCCAGATCTTTTCTTGTGCGTATACGCGTCGATTTATATCAGTTGGGCCCGGCCCATCTCAAACACTCAAGACATATTAATCTCCAAATCAGTGTAGGACCCACCATTAGATTAAAATTGTTAAATTGTGCATTATTAAGGTTATTAACCATGATAATGCAATGGTTAACCTTGATAAACCTTAAGCTTGCATTATCAAGCTTAATACAGTTAGCACACTAAACAACAGAAAAGGTGTATTTTTGTTCTTCCTAATTGCCATTTCCTTTTTGCATGTGTGCCTTATGATCCTTTAGTTTCGATAACTTTAGTTCACTGGCATTGTGCTTAGTAGGTTCAGCCACTATAGCTGTTCGGATTCGGAATCCACAAACCATTCCAACCGAGGGTCAGAATTTCTTCGAATATGTCCTCGAATTCATTAGAGACTTGAGCAAAACTCAGATTGGAGAAGAATGTGGTCCTTGGGTCTCCTTTTCATACTTTCTAGCAATAAGATGACTAAATGTAATAAGAGAAATAGTTCCACCGTAGATAAAAAATTTTGGGGTTCCTGAATTTGTGGCTAGTCAATCTCAATTCTCAACACTCATCAGAGTTTTATGTAGGCCCTTTAGAGTGATCATGCAAATTTGACATCCACATTTATCGAAACCTCAAAAGTATATCTTATATGACCGGTTTTTTATATAAAATAGATCATAGAGAGACCTCCCACATATCCCATGATCAGATAACCCCTGTCGAAGCATTTCTTCATTAAGTGGCATTTGTTTAGCCACTGGTAGAATTAAGATAAAATAAAGATAAGCTAAGATGTGACACGTTCTCCCTTTACCAAATTTTCACATGAGAAAGTAGCGTGGTAAACTACAGTCCAGATGTGAGATATTTTACCACACACTTTACCACAAACTATTTTTGCTTTAACTCGTAAAAGCATGGTATAGTGTGGTAAAGTAAAGTTAATACAAAAGGTCATTAATTTTTACCACTCTCTCTCTCCCACTTTATTCCACTACATACCTTTTTTTCTCTCCAGTAAATACCGAAATAACCACTCAAGTTCCTCAAACATCAGCACTATACAGCCCGAGGGTGATCCCTAGTTATTTTGTATAAAAGGAAGGTGTCTCACCGAAGCTACAAGTAGATTGGCTATGTCACCTTACTTTACCTCACGGTTATTATAATGTGACATCCATCCTTACATTACTTTGGGCACATGTATAGGTCATATGTCATCCTCGTGCACATGGAGAGAGAGAGAGAGAGAGAGAGAGAGAGAGAGAGTACTGTACACGGAGATGGACGAGGATAAGGCTGACCCCATGTTGAGAGAGAGATGTTTCACGTGTGGCATTAATTTTATTTAGATGACTGCTTTCGTCTTGATAGTGAGAGATCACCAGAGACATCATCCTGTGGATCATATTATAATGAGAGCTTCATGTGGCCCTTTTGTCATAGGACATTGATTCATCATTTTCATCCATGGGCCTACCTAGACCCATCCCTTACTACATGGCATCTACTGTCAATAATTGAGCAGCACTGTTGCTTTATCTATTACGTACTCATGTGATTGAAATTTCTTATTAATCGACGACAGTGTATGAGCTCGGATCGTGCCGTGCTCACATGAAAATTATTTTTGATTAATAGATGTCATTCCAAACCTTCATTCCCAGAAAATGCATGAATTCCATCCCAAATTAATGCTCATACTTAGTTAATTTACATCTATATTCATGGCCAACGTCCTTGTTGTAGATGTCTAGCTCTTGTTTGAAGTGTGAACCCGTGCGTAAGAAGCAAAAGCATGAGCTGATCATATTATTTTGGATGGATGATAATTCAACAAAAGAAGCTGATATATATATTGAGAAATGTGAAACTAGTAAGTAGTAAGACTTTTCATGAAATCGAAAATAATTTAACTTTTGACCCTTCAGAGAATGTTTACTAGGAAAAGGATTTCGCACTGTGAAAGTAATTTTTCATGCGGGTGAAGAATTTTACCCTCAAACTCTTCTCTTCAATAGCTGAAAAATGTCTTCATCGAGCAAAAATTAAATTATCATACCCAACAATAGAAAAGTGAAGCATGACAAAAAGTGGAGCAATACTTGCATCAAACAAGTGTGCCTTTAAAGGAGCTTTACAAGTGTCTCAAAGGATGATGGGCATCTCTCAACCACATTGCCACTTGCCCGAGAAGATATCGCGACCTAAGCAACTCCTCTCATTCCTTCAAAAGGGACTTTTTTTCTCTCTAAAACACCCAGGCGTTTTCTAACACTCCTCTATATATAAACATATGAAATAGTGGATTCCACAGAAAATTAAAATATTTTTTCTCTTCAATAAAAAATTCTCTTGTTGAACAAATACACCCTAAGACTAATCCAAAACTTAAAAGATTATTTGAAAATGCAGTAAATTAAAATTGGAGGAGTAGGATATTTTTTTTGCTGTGTGCCTTTGGATGGCTACAAGGAATCTGTAAGATGAAAGCAATTTTATTGATACGACAAACTTCCGATATTCACATTCCAAAGACATGAAACAATGAAATTAAAGCACGTCTTTTCTCAGTTCTCTCCTTGTTTTACACAACAAAGGCTTGTTCACGAGCATCCTTTTGCATACACATGCACATTTAAATTTGTAATACTCCATTATGACATTGATGCAACCATGAGTCACTATTGGATTTTTAGCACAGCAAACATAAAAAATGTATAGCTATTAAGTTTTAAGTTCTTAAAAAGATCATTTCATCGTCCTCGGCATCCTGATATTATCCTTTCAAATCTTTCAATATTTGTCCGGTCTTCTTGTCATGCATCCATTAGGCTCCAAAAGAAACTGTTCATTTTTTTTCGAAACTTGAGGTGCCACCCATGTAGAATTAGTCACTCTTGAAAGCTCAACTTAGTTTGATTAAACTGAAGGACCAAATATACAGCAAGTAAACAGCCATAAAACAAGAGGTCATAGGCTTTATAATCATCATACAACTTACATTAAAAGGACAGAAGAGATGCAGGAAGCTGTCATGCTACTTGGTCGTCTGCTGCTATTGTAGTTATAGGCACAGACGCTTCTCCTCACGACTAGGAGGCCATGCATATTGGTATTGCTGGGAAGCTTTGATGAGTTGTGCTGTCCGCTAAAGGCTGACGAAAGCTACTACACAAGAAAGGAATGAAAGTAGTACAGTGGTGCCCTTTGGCTTTATCTGTAGGTGGGTCCCACAGCCACATGAGTCTCTTGTACATCGAGCTGGGACCGCTTGTGTTAGTATCAACTCACAGTATAGCTTTTAGCCTCTGGCAATCAAGAAATGTTACTCCCCACCTACTGATTGATGGAACCATGAGGATGGTGGTGCAACTCTTTTCATTGTAGAAAATGACCAGGAGATTCTAAAGAAACCAGGTCTACACTGGCTAAGATATATGCACGGATTTTAGTGTTTAGGGCCGTTTGTTTCATGTAATTAAATTTTTAAGAATCTCTAGACCTTGCATTTCTATTAGTGGATAAAAAAGAAGAACCAATGTTGAATATCAAAACTTTCTATAGAATAACCTCTCCTTTAGTAGAAATTGAATAAGGGGAATATGACAAATGAATCCTCAACTATCACCCCAGTAAATCCAATCCAAGGAAAGTCAAGGTTCAATTGGCATTGCTTATATCATTCACCATTCACGTTGTATCAATCACCTCTCACTCTTGCCCTCAATAATAATAATCCTTGAGTGAGCTCATTTGAATAAGAATTCTTTACGTATTAAACTTTATGTATGCAAACAAACAAACAAATCCTTTGAGATTTTTTGAATGTTTCATCATCATCTTCAAAGCATCATACCAATCATGTTGGGATCAGCTAAAGAATTATATTTCTCCATTCAAATTTATCGTAATTGCCAAAACCACATAAATCCATCAATGGCCCACATTTAAAATTAAAACACTAAAAGAATTTATCCAACCTTAAACTAAACCATGTAAAACCTTATTCGAATCAGAGTTATGTCCACCGTTCTGATCACGTAAAAATCAAGTGATTAAATGATTGAGAGAGCCAAATCATGTATTTTCATGCGACCAATTTAAAGGCACCATAACTTTTCTTGGAGTTCACGCAATTACGCGTACTTAAGAATGGTTCCAGTTGGGATAGTAATTTTCACTAGTTCATATTCAAATTTCAGGCCCCTGCCACTAGTTAAATCACAGCAATGTACTTGGACAATAAATAATAGAGGTATACACGGATCAAATTGGTGCGGATTGGGTCAAATCCGTCACCAATTTGTTACCTACGAATTGGCGGATTTAGAATCCGTCACCAATCCGTGGCTGTTAAAATCCGATCCGATCTGATCTGTGGAGGACCAGATCGGATCAGATTAATCCGTTCAATCTAATGTTAAAAGAAAAATATCAAACATGTTGTAAAAAAATTACATTTTGACCCCTTAAATTTTTTTCTTGTTTTAAATTTAGACATTTTTTCTTGTTTTAAATTTAGACATCTTAATTTATATTTAGGTCCCTTATATATATTTTTTATTTATATTTAATATCAACGGATCGGATCGGATTGAATCCGTGGATTGAGGGTGAAATCTGCCACCGATCCGTTGCTAACGGATTACAAAATTTTCAATCCATCACCATTCCGTTTACATTCGGATAGGATAAAAATCCACTGATTGGATTGGATCAAATCGAATCTACGAATCGGCGGATTTTTTGTGCACGCCTAATATGCAAGGGGCACCGGCTGCAAAGGTTCCTGTCTCTGCTTTTAGTAAAGTACCTTTCTCTATTTTGTGGGAATAAAGGACAGCACAGGTTGCTCTCCAATATTGTTGACAGTTTATATGGGAGAAGGCGGCCTGTCTCATTCCATGCAACTTGCAAATGTTAAGCAAGTCTGTTTCCATGCAAGTTGCTAGGTAATGGGCCCATTTTAAAGGCTACAACATAGATAGCAGATAAGAGTCACATCTGTTGGGAACCACAAATGCAACAGTAAATACAATCAGTTAGGCAAAACTCAACCATTCGATTTCCTAATTCTATTGAAAAAAAGGTTACAGTTCCACAATTTTTCAAATAACAATGTGAGGCAGAGTATTCTCAAGTAGTCGGTGGAGTCAAAGAGGTGACAGTGTCACAACTTAAAAGTATGTAAGGAAGAGCATTCTCAAGTAGTCAGTTGAGTCCACGTTTACATTATCATGCAAGTTGGCAAGTAAGATGAGATTGATAATCAACATTAGTGACATGCACAATAAGATTGACAAATATAGTATGTCCCATATACAACAGGCCTTTGTGAGTTCTACTGTACAGTTCCTTCCATTTGACTCACAATCTATTATATCTTTAGTCATTACTCCATTCAAGCTTTTTTCTAGAAACATTCAAGATTTTGTTAGTTTTTCAATGGAATGCATCCAATTAGGAGTGAATATTGGGTCGGGTTCCGGGTTATCAGACCGGGTTTGACCCGACCCGATATTTTTTAAGAGCCTTGGATCCGGTCCGATAACCTTGTTAATGAATACCGGGTCACCGGGTTACCGGGTTCGGGTTCCGGGTAACCCGATAACCCGGTTACAAAAGCCCAAATGTTAGCTCTAACTTGACCTGAATGGGACTGTTAAAAGAGCCAAATATCATCTCAAAATAGGCTTTTAATTTAAGCCCATGGGGACTGTAAAATGGGTATAGAACGGAGCCCAATGATAGGTGCCATAAGACTATAAAATAACACAATGGCTGCTTGTAAATAAGCTCATAACATAGCCCAATGATGGCTGTCAATGGGCCTAAATGATAACCCAAACTGAGGCTATAATTGGACTTGGAAATGACTACCAAACAGTCCATACTGGGCTCTAGAATGGGTCGAAACAACATATGAACCCATTTCAGGAAGTCAACCCATCCCCTTAAACCCATTCAGAAAACAATATCAGTAAATGGATCTGACTCCCAAACAGTACATGTATGGGTTGTAAAATGGGTCTGAACAACGTATGAACCCATTTCAGAAAATGAACCATGTCTGGACCCACCAGTTTAATAAACAATACCGGCCAATGGGCCATATTGCCAAACAGTTTGTATATATGGGCTGTAAAATGGGCCCATGTCTGAATCTATTTTAGGAAATGAACCCATGTCTGAACCCATTTAAGGAAATAATATTAATAAATAGATTGAGAATGTCTGCCAAACATTCCATATATAGGTTGTCGATAGGCCCAAAAATTTATTTATTTGTTATCGGGTTATCGGGTGATCCGATAACCCGATAAACAATGAAACAAAGACCCGAAACTGTTAACAGAGGTCCGGGTCGGGTTTGGGCCGGCCCAATAAAAAGGTTATCGGGGCCCGATAACCACCGGGTCGGACCGGGTTTTCCGACCCGGTGTACACCCCTACATCCAATGGTGGAGCACTATTGTGGAAGTTACACAGGCGGAGTACAATGAAGGAATGGAGCAGCCCCATGGGAAAGGAATGGAGCAGCCCCAAAGATGGCCTTTGGGCTGATAGATTAGTCTAGTTTAAGACTAGAATAGTTTACAATTAATCCTTCCATGTCATAGCAAAAAAAGAAAAAATAATATTATATCATCAAAATTGGAGAACAAGTCTTTAATATCCTCCAAAATAGGATGGACAGTAATAAGTTGCTCTTACAATATTTGGAGAAATGCTTCCTTGATCAAAGTGGCATTCAACAATTGCTTTAATAAAGTATAATTTAGGGTGCAACAAAACCTGGATTTACTGACCAGACCAATCTTGAATTGTGCTCGAGTTAAGAAAATGGAATTAAGTTGGGTCAATTTAGGTTGAAGTCTTTGCGGGTGCGACCGGGGGATTAGTCTTGTTGGGCCAAAGACCTCAAGGATGCCCACATCAAAAAATAAATAAATAAAAAGAAGTTAGGCTGAAGTCAGACTTGGGTGCACCCTTCTTGGATTTAGATTGGGGATTGAATGGCCCATCTTCTAAGGCTGTACAAGTTGTAAGGGACCAAGTAATTCCGACCAGACCAGCAGGGCCTAATTAAGTACATGCATAGTTAAGGATTAGATAACCAAATCTGAGTTTTTTAACGACAAGGATCCTGGACCGTTAATCTGAACCCACTTGATTAAGACTTTGACACCAATGTTTTGTGTCCATCTTTTACTGATTAAGAAATGCTCATTAGTCATACTCATCATACTTAAAATCTGAACATTAAAAAAGAAAGAAAAAAGAGCCATATTTGACTTCATCCCATACATGGGTCATCTGGACCGTCCATCATCCCCGTAAGCGTGTCACCGCAAAGCTCGATCCATCCACCGATTGGTATGTGCCACGGTGGGGGGGCCACATTCTCAGATTTATATTGGTTGATGATCTGACCATCGAGCTAAGTGAATGCTCAATTCAGATTACTAATGAAATAAAACGCCCAATGGATTTGATTATTAGATCCTCAGAATTTAGGCTACGTTCATGCATGCACAAGCTTAAGAGGGGCATTTGGAAAGTCTAAAAGTCGGCTATTATTTTATGATTTAGAGCTTATTTACTAACTAGAGCTTTTGATAAACCTCTAATTGCATTTTTTTTTTTTTTTCATATTATGAAAGCTTAATTGATGATGGGGAGAATGACTTCTGAGTTGATGGGCCCACCATTAATGATGGTGGTCATGGTAGTATCATTATTGGTATATAGGTTCTTCAATAAATGATGATCAAGCAGAAAACTAGAAATGGAAGGTCCCTGCCAAGCATTGGAGAGTTATGATTTCTAATTTCTTAATTTTGTGATCATCCCTCATTCGTGATAGGGACCAATTAGCAAGTAATGGGTACAATTTGTACAATTCTTGACGCATCAAGTGCCAATTATAACTCTTCATCAGTATAAGGAGTTTTGGGCTCACAGAATAATTTTAAGTCCATCAGTTGTACCCACATTTGAAATCCTTAGCTGCTCAAAAGAGCAAAATCTCCCTTCATGTTCAACCAGAAAATCTCATTTCGATCGCAATGATGCATCCATCAGGTTGATCACATTTAAAAATTTTAGTTTAACTTTTAATTCTTAATTAAATCATGTGTTTTGAGACGGAATCAATCTGATGACAGGCATAACTCTGGCGCAAATAAGATTTTCCTAAAAGATAGAATGAGATGGAACACTGATCTTGTAATATTTGGACTTAAAAGTGGGCCTCACTAATGGGTTTATAATGGCAAGCTTAGAGAACCTAGAAGTCCTGCCCTTGGAAAATTTGGACTCCCGTCAGGCAACCATTTATTTCATCCTAATATGTAGGCCCTAATCAAGCTTGTGGTCTTGAGCCTTTCCACTACTAGGGCTGGGCATGAGCCATGAGATACCCCTAAATTTGTGTAGGTTCATCCCTAAAGCCCATCCCAATAGCTCAAAGTCTAGATCCAATTCGCTTGTTATAAGTGTCTTACTTGCATCCAGGGTTTAAAAGACTTTCGGAAACTCAACTTAGTTTGCAAAGCTATTGACATCGAATCGAGTCAAGTAACTCGGGCAAGTCTTGAGTGTCTGACCAAGTACTCTCTGTGCTCGGTGATCTATGAAGTCGAGTTGATCATGAGGTTTTAAAACCATCCATTCATTTAGGCTGTCTGTAAAAGTTTCCTTGTTTTTTTATACCTTGGCAAAGGGGCTGGGACCCAAGAGAGAGCCCCCGATACACATGGAAAGGTAGCTTACTCAAGTGGGAAAGAAGTCCGCATAAATGGAAAGAGGTGACATACCTGAGGTTCGAACTACGGACACTCAAGTAAAAACAAGATTCATCCAATTGAAAAATGGAGGTATAAAACTAAGGTTTGTACCCACGTCATAAAAAA
The DNA here is from genome assembly GCA_028538565.1 of Umbellularia californica. NCBI lineage: Eukaryota > Viridiplantae > Streptophyta > Magnoliopsida > Laurales > Lauraceae > Umbellularia > Umbellularia californica. The sequence goes on along the minus strand of JAPQWN010000006.1, from coordinate 6,565,899 downwards.
AGTTGAGCCATTAACCCTAGATCCAAACTTTTAAAAGTTGTTATGATACTTTGTTGGAAAACTCATAATTCGAACTCGACTCGTCTAATGTGAAAAATTGACTTATATAGAGTCAATGTGGAAAGCTGGAAACTAGAGAGAGCCATATTTAAAAAAAAAAAAAATTAAGAATATTAAAAAATTTGAATCAATTACTTAAGAATAATAAAAAAGAATTACATTTATTTACATAAATTCATGATAATCAATTTAAATTAATAAATTTACATATATAAGAAATGTGCTACAATTAAAAAAGATAAAAGGAAATCTATTGCATATTAGATAATTTGTTAGTCCAAATATCAAAGGTATAAAATAAAATATAAGTTTCAAATTACATCTCAGACATTATTTTTAAATTATTGACTCCAAACCTCATGTATAATTACATATATATAACCTTTAATAATTTAAATCTAAGTTTTCCTATTAAATGGTTCAAAATGCAGACAACTTACTTAAATGAGTCGACTCGACTGAGCCTTCCCTATTTCCGACTCAATCATTCATCACAATAAGATGGCTAAGGAGAGTCAAGATTCAAATTAAAGAGTTTTCTAATCATGCTTTAAATCATATTCATTTTAAATTTATAAGCATTTAAAAGCATTTAACTTGTTTTGGACTTGGATTCTTAGTCTTTGGGCCTGGGTCAAGGCAAGCGTTACCTTTCTCTACTAACCCAGTCCGAAACTATGGAAGAAACCGTCCTCAACAAGAAAGCGGGAACTGTGCGGGAAAACCAAAAAAGGAGCGGAGTGGGCAACGTGCAATACTCCTTCTGTGTGCGTCTGCCACACTCAAACCTTGTTTTACACTAACCGTGGTTGTGTCATGTCAAAGGGTTGTCAATCATGCCATGTTAACGAATTCGGATTATAGGTCGACGAATTTGTGTTAAAATCACTTCAACCCATAAATGACTCGTTAACTCAACGGGTCAAAGAATCCAATCCGAATACGACCCGTTAATTTAACAAGTTACACAACTCAACCCGTTCAGTAATTAAATCATTTCGAAAATTAAAAGAAAATACATACAAAAATATATAAGGAGAAAAATATATAAGCCATATGAAACTGTAAGTGAGGATCTCGAGTGGATTTCACCTAAAACCCCAATATAAAATATATTTGCTTAATTTATTCCTTATGAATATAAATTAATTCTAACTACACTTAGAGACTAAAAAAAATTTTAATGGGTTAAGTGGATTGTTAACGGGTTACTGGTTTAATTAGTACACGACCCGTTAACTTAACATGTTAACGGATTTAACCCGTTAACAACCCGAACCCGTTAATATCGTGTGGGTTCGTGTCGTGTTAACAGGTCGTGTGACATTTTGACAGCCCTGGGTCAATGTGGGCACTGCAGTTTTGGGACCCATGGACCCTATATTATTACTAGAGATATGGCCTAGTGTTTTGATAATTAAAGCATATTGGCCAAGAAATAAACAAGCTTGAATTCTATAAGGTTGGCCCGACCCACCCCAGCCCATTTGTGGTCCTAGCTAAAATCAACAGTCCTTCCTATAAGAATAAAGGCTAAATTACACTATCTCCCTCTGATGACATATTGTAAAAGGGTGTTTTTTTTTTTTGGTATGGTCACCATTAGCCATTGAGACAAAAGTCAAGATCTTGTTCCATGCGCTAGTATTGTTCTATTTTTGCTATATTGCAAAGTTTTATTGTTTTATTGGAGATGGGTGTTGAAATAAAGAGGAAATGTGATAAATTTTATGGAGGACCAAATCGAAGGGCTTGTTTGGATAGACAAAAAAATATAGTAAAATGGAGTTAAATTAGCCATAACGATCTAAAATTTCAACTCTATCTCATTCGGATGAATCTCGCCCCATAGATGAAGTAATGTTATGAGCCATGAGAACTGCATTTCATTTCAATTCTAATTACTTTCATCTTCTGGATTAAAAGTGGATTATACTCTAAACCTTAATTTCAAAATAAGCATCCAAATGGAGTTGAGTGAAGTATTCTATTTTTACTTCAACCTACTTCTCTTCACTCTCCTCTATATGTAAAATTCATTTCATTTAGTTGTACTCCTTGTTTATCCAAATGGATAGTGATGAAATTCATGATGAACGGCCGGATTGTCAATGTCTCCATGGCAGTGGACCAAGGGTGTAGGTGGTTTGTGGGAGACTAGCACAATAACAGCACTGAACGGACCACTTTGGTCCATCGAGAGATCGCGCGCGCGCGAGAGAGGAATAAGGTGGATCTGAGGATGGAGGTGGTGGACGACGATTTTCTCTCCCTGGTGGAAGCGGCGGAGGCCGCCGCCAAGAAGCGGAAGCTGGACGGCGCAGCTTCGGCCGGCCACCTCGAGGGCTCTTACACGGCCGCTCTGAAAGGCAGCAAGAGCCTCTCCTGGCAGCAGCAAACCGCCTTAGACGCCGCATCCAAACCTAAAACAACAAGGCCCTCCGACGCCGTCGACGGCAACTCCTGCTTCAAGTGCGGCAAGCCCGGCCACTGGGCTCGGGACTGCGCCGGCGTCGGAGTCTCCCACGACGGATTTAGAAATCCGGCATTGTCGGTTGCGGCGGCGGTGGAAGAGAAGCCCTGTTCCTGCGGCGCCGGTCACTGTCTAGTTTTAACCGCCAACACCGAGAGGAATCGAGGTCGGAAATTCTACAGGTGCCCTGTCCGAGAGGTCTGCTTTCGTTTTCGATTACTAATCCTTCTGTTTTCTGTTTGGGATCTGTTTGGGATAAGAAAAAAATTCTGCTTTCTGATGATTCATTTGTTGCTAAAAGTAGCGATTTGTTCATGAAATTGTAGCTACAAAAACTGGGTTCTCTTTTGATTCGACCATTTCAATTTCAGGCATTATTGTTGTCCATGAAATGTAGCATGATTGAATGTCATTTGATCTACTTTTGTGTTTCATATTCCAATGTTGATCCAGGAAAATGGAGGGTGTGGTTTCTTTGAGTGGTGTGATAATCCTTCTTCAGTCTCAAACAATAATCAATCCAGTTCTGTGGTTCTGGTGCCTGATCTTCCATGTCCATGTGGTGCTGGAGCTTGCAAAGTTCTTACAGCAAAGACAGAGAAGAACATGGGTCAGCAGTTCTACCGTTGTCCTGCTAACCAGGTGTCTCAATTTCCCCCTTTTAATTCTTCTACTTCATAATGCCTATGATAGTGCAAGAGCCCAAATGACTGCAAATATATTTTCTGTCTGAACACAAAAGCAACTGCTATGTTAGTATTTATTTTTAATGGTAACATGACTTGAACCTACAACCTTGGGGTTGTGACACTCAGCACTTTCCAACTGTGAGTGTTATGATATCACTTCTAATGTTTGTTTAACAGTCTACTTATTACAATTGGATTGGCTCTGGTTGTTAGAATATATGCTACTTGTCTATGCAAAAATAAATGTGCATAGAAATAAGATTACATCATTTGAAAGAGCAAAAATCTAAAGTAATTAGAAATATGAAAAGGAAAAATAATCTGAGAAGGAATGGCAATAAATATGGCCAAAATGAGTGCTTACAGATAGATATTTGCTCACAGATCTCTAGAACATGGTGCGTGGTCATGAAGCATGACAGATCACAGGACCCCACATGTCAGTTGAATAAAGGAAAATGTTATTTGTGCTGCTCTTTTTCAAGTAGTGGTTGAATATTGGTGCTGCGCTTTTTCAAGCTTGTTAGAGTTTTCTACCATAAATGCAAGAGTTACTGGTTGATATTAGATTTGAGAGAAAAGTTGGGTTGGAATCCTAGTAATGTTAGTCTGAGTAACTAAGTCTTATTTGTGCTTTTTTTTAGAAAGGGTCCAAGAGAAATTGGTTGAACTTGGTAGAATACGAATCGGAGATTTCTGGCAACCATATATTCATGCAAATTCTACTTAATGGAACATTGTTCACAATTCATGCTTTAATGGATGAGTTTTCTCCCTTATCCGAGTGTGGTGTGACTCATCATTGCTCTCTTGCATCTCCATGAGATCTACAACAGCTTCACAACTGAAGTGCAGCTTTGAGGGATTTAGACAGCATTTTTTTGGAGAGATCATTATCACTGAACCATGGAATGAAATCTCATTCGGGATGCCTGCGAGTCTGCAACCCAGGAGTTTTGAGAATTAATCGAGTTGCACGTGACTTGAGAACTCCGTGCTAAGTCGTTTTGACTTAGTGGTGACTCAATTGGAATATTGGATAGCTGAACAGGGATTTGTACCATACATTAGAGCCTTAGGCACTGTGCATCCTTCTGACATAATGACTTAGTGGTGGGTGGTGACTCAATCGGACACCTGAACTAGGATTTATATTGTACTTCTCTCTCTCTCTCTCTCTCTCTCTAATTTTGAAATCGATCAACTTAAAATCCTTTTTTTTCCTGAAGTTCTAGCTTATCATTTACTTGCTTTGCCTAGCAATGTAGCACCCAATCACTTGTTGATCTTCTACAATTTACACAATGGAGCTTCATGCTCTTAGATATTTACTGTCAGGTTGTCTATGAGCAAGGCGAATAATTAAGACTTAGTGCTGACAATTGTGCAATCCATCTTCATACTCGATGGTCTAACTGTAACACCCCGAATCCCGGAGCTCATCAGGACCTGGGGTCTTACTATAAGGAAATTAAAATCACCACATAGATCAAGTTATGCCAAGGGATTGAGCAATGCATCTAATTTCAATTTATTTAAAAGATCCATTAAATAGAAGAGAAGTAATAATAAGTTCACTAATGAACAGGTTCAACATCATTAAAGAAACAATCAGTCACTAAAATCCTAGGTGTTATTCTTCCATAACGCTCTTCCATCAGCCACGCATATTGAAGTCCAATGACTGATTCCCATCGTTGCCAAGCTCCCCCAAACATTGCGCACCTGAAATGGGGCATACCACTCATCAGATAACTGGTGAATAATATTCCAAATACACAGGTCAATACAACTATAATACATTAATAGAAGTGCAGAAGAATCTACAAGGTGACAGATTTCATTTAGAGTTTTCTTATTATTTAATGAGGTTTCCTATTCAGTCCTTAATTTTGGTAAGTTCGGTAATCCCAATTATGGGTTCTTATCATACAATGGAACTCTGCCGTAAGAGTTTTAAGAGTTTCAATCCCTTCCAAAAGGAAGTCATTTCCATAATGCATTCAAAACTCCCCGAAGGAGATTAATTTCAAAAACAGTCTTTCAGTCCCTGTCCAACCTTATTCCTCCTGGCCCACTTGGGGTTCACTAATCAATTCAATATCCAGAAGTAAGGATCCTTATTGATATTTCAAATATCAAGCCACTGTCTCATATAAAGTTCATATCAGAATACTCTCATTAGAAAGTTCATTAATTCTTTTATATCTATTATGCATTCAGTAGAATTATCATAGGATTATGTACACTAATTATCTTGATATAGGAGTAGTTCCACATAATCGGGATTATTTAGGCCCCACTTAAATCCAACATTTAGTGCCCACTTTTGTGATACTACTCCTATATTTCTTAAATTTCATGTTATCATTATAGGTCCAAGCTTACATAAGAATTACTGTTAGTTTTAGAATTTGCTTTATTGATTTGGGTATTCATTCATACCCTATACTCTGATTCAGATTTACTCAGCTGATATGTTTATATTATATAAATCAACCAAAGTCCATACTAAAATTACAGACCCATAACATAGTTTGCATTGGTAATGAACAGTCCCTAAATCTGGAATAAAATAAGGTTCAAATAAAATTTTCTGTAAATTTTATGAAAGGAGTTTTTTGGAAATTCTGAGAATATCCAAGGTCCATTTCAAAAATAGTCAAGACAGCATCTTAAGTAATAAATCACATTGTCATCATCTTCATCAGATGGGTCTCACGCTCAATACCTAAGAGGATAAGCGAGAGTGATTTCTGGTGGTCCATTTCAGATGGGTCCAGGACCCTCATGGTCGCCCATCACAGATCTATCAATGATTGGTCCTGATCCTTGATCAGGTGAATTGGTTCCATTTACACTTTATGCAGCACATGTACTGTTTCAGCCTAAACATAATGGTATAAAAATCCAGCGGGTCCCACTAATCTGATCTAAGATCAGCCCTAACATACAACGTTGCCTAGGGCTAAGCTGTCATACTAGTGGTTTGAATTCACCGTCAAACATCCTTATTGGGTCCCACAATCTCAACAAAATTCATGTATAACCATTACGGTTAACAAAATTGAAGCTTCTGGATAACTAGGCAAATGTGGCCCAGGTCTCATGGGACCACCATCATCCAGATCGTACCTGGGGCCTCTTCGAAATGTGGGGTCTTAATATCTGACTGACTTAGTTAGTAGGCCCCAAGGTGGATGTCGACCAAATTGTATGATGACGTCTCTGTTGCAAATAATTAAATAGATGAGGGCCAGATGGGACCCACTTCCAAATGGATCCCCCTACACTAGGATCGCCCAGGGGTCTGCTACCAGATCCTTGGGTCAGATGTTGGATCAAGCGGCCCACCTGGTCCCACTACAAGATCTACTAAAAATCCAAAATCCTCCAAATTAACGATGCAGTAACAGTTTGGACTCAACTGGGGCCTGATGGGGCCCAGTTTCAAAAAAAAGCCAACTACACCTTGGTCGCCCAAGGGTGGGCTCTCTGATCCCTGGGAATAATCCTTGATCAGATGGGCCATGTGATCATACAACTCAAATCGACAGATCTTGTATCTGTCGATTTGGTTTGGAACCAGATTATAGCTTGGGCTCCATCTGATTCTTCTTCCACAGTTAAGATATATATGAAGAAAAAGATAACTAATTATAATATCCAACAGATAAAAATGATTATAATCTAATACTATTTTGATGAGGGGATCACAAATAACCAGATATGTCGATAATTTTCTAAGACTATTTTCAAGATCTGTCGATAACCAGATCTTCATTGATCCCCTTTTTGGGTTATGATCGACGGAAACACAGAAACCCAAACATCCATAATTATAATTTTCTGTATACTTGAAAATATCACTCACCTCCTAGTGTAGCAGATCGTGGCGCGGTTGATGTGGGATCTCGAGTACTGCATCCACTGGGTCCTCTTGTCCTCTTACTTCTTCCTCCCTGAGATCCTTCTCTGCTGCTTCCAAGGAAAGTCCTTCTGTACTTTTTCTTCTCCTCTCCTCTTTAACCCAAAATGGAACGGAAAACAATGCAAAAGGCAACGAGAGTTCTTAAATTGTTTTTGGGGATAAGATTCGATCTCTACTGCTCCCTAGGTATCAGAACAGAAACCTCCTCTCAAGGAGATATCGTTCTAACAATCTAACCATAACAATGGGCTTTAATGGGTTGGGAGCAGGTTAAGAAAACCAATTAATACAACCCAACCCAACCTAGTAACTTATGGGTCAAACGAATCTGGGCCTAATCTGGCCCAGGTATCTAATACCTTGTGGGCCAGGCTAATCTAGGCCTAATTTGGCCCAGGTTATCACACTAACTCTATCCACTCAGTTCTTACACTCATTAAACGCCGTTTATGCATATGCTATATACTCTCCTTATATCCATAAGGATGCATTTTCTCCCGCATGCCTTCCAATTTAATTACCTTGGCACCTATCTTAGGCACTTCCTACATTAAACAAAAAAAAAAAAGATCCGGTGTATATTTTTCCTCTGCTCTTTGACCTTTTTCATGAGTTTTCTTGATAAGAAAATTGCTTCCTTCATTGATTAGCCCCAAAATTAGTGGGGTGGTTGACCATCCCATTCAACCAATTTCAGCTCCTTATGTTGCTCAGGAGTTTTTTTACCCCTCTTAGATGTTGCTATATATTTTTTTCCTTAGATGTCGCTGTATTACTCTCACCCAAAAATCACATTGTTGTCATCATCATCACATCATTATCATCATCAAAGCCTTGTCCCAACTATTTTGTGGTCGGCTACATGAATTATGTTTTTTCATTCCGATCTATCCTAAGCCAAGTTCTTGGATCGGTTGCACTTCTTTAGATCCAACCTTACTACTTCCGTCCACGTCCTCTTCAGCCTACCCCTTCCCCTTGGTAGGCCATTAACCTACACACAAAATGATAGTGTGTGATTCATAAGTTTGATAGCTCCATAGTTTACAAAGTTCTGAAGGTATTCTTTGTTTTAATATGGAGATTTGGTGCTCTTTCTCCATTATTTGGGCTTTTTTGCGGGGCTCAAGATTTTTTTGTTAATAGCTTAGTTAACCAGGTCCAACTTCAAAACGCAAACACAAGGTATATACCATATGGTCCTAAGGCCCTTCTCGCTTATCTTTGTGAAGGCTGCCTAATGAATATAGATCTGATATTTTGGAATTGGAAAAAACATTATGAGATTGGTTCTTTTTTCTTTTTTCTTTTTCTTGAATGGTTAAAAAAAATCTTACATTTATTGGTTTTTTGATGGCGCAGCCCGGAGGCCACAATGTGAGATCTACACCTCCGATGGTGAGATCGAGCCCTAAGACTCAAAACCCTAAGATCAGTTAGGGAAAATACCCAAGAGGGAACTCACATGAATAATTCTAAAATCTTGTTAAGAATATATCATAAACATTACAATAGGGGACTTCTCTATAGTTTCTTAATAACCAGGACATTCTAAAATAAGAAACTACCTAATCTTAATCACAATAGAATTTAGAAAGCAAATATACTCAGCAACTCTACTAATTTAGAGACTATCTAAACCTATGATAGGTATCCCAAAATTAGAGATCATGTGGACCTCATCAAGCGGGTCTATCAAAGTCTGCGGGTCCTGATCTTGGATCTCACTGCATCAACTCTCCCCCTCTTGGAAAAAATCGACTTCGTTAAGTTGAAAGGTTGATAACAAAGAATCCGACTACAAGTTCGAAAAATATCCACCTAGGTCGAAAATCAAACGCACTAATGTATGCATTTTCTTTTGATCTGCACGGCATGGCTTGGGAGTTTGACGCAATGTGTTCAGCCATCTAAAAGTAGATTGGAAGCATCGCTTCTTCTTATGTCTGTATTTAGCACGAGCGGGCACTTTCTCCATGAGAGACTGCAGCTGTTAAATCTGCCATATTTGAATGCGTTCGTCAAGCTTCCATTGGCGATCCCTGAAGATGAAGTCAATGTGAGGGACTGCAACAGCTTGATTTGATACCAAATGATGGCGCAACTTGGGGGCCACGATATGAGATCTACACCTCCAACGGTGAGATCGAGCCCTAAGACTCAAAACCCTAAGATCAGTTAGGGAAAATACCCAAGAGGGAACTCACATGAATAATTCTGAAATCTTGTTAAGAATATATCATAAACATTACAATAGGGGACTTCTCTATAGTTTCTTAATAACCAGGACATTCTAAAGTAAGAAACTACCTAATCTTAACCAAAATAGAATTTAGAAAGCAAATATACTAAGCAACTCTACTAATTTAGAGACTATCTAAACTAATGATAGGTATCCCAAAATTAGAGATCATGTGGACCTCATCAAGCGGGTCTATCAAAGTCTGCGGGTCCTGATCTTGGATCTCACTGCATCAACTCTCCCCCTCTTGGAAAAAATCGACTTCGTTAAGTTGAAAGGTTGATAACAAAGAATCCGACTACAAGTTCAAAAAATATCCACCTAGGTCGAAAATCAAACGCACTAATGTATGCATTTTCTTTTGATCTGCATGGCATGGCTTGGGAGTTTGACGCAATGTGTTCAGCCATCTAAAAGTAGATTGGAAGCATCGCTTCTTCTTATGTCTGTATTTAGCGCGAGCGGGCACTTTTTCCATGAGAGACTGCAGCTGTTAAATCTGCCATATTTGAATGCGTTCGTCAAGCTTCCATTGGCGATCCCTGAAGATGAAGTCAATGTGAGGGACTGCAACAGCTTGATTTGATACCAAATGATGGCGCAACTTGGGGGCCACGATATGAGATCTACACCTCCAACGGTGAGATCGAGCCCTAAGACTCAAAACCCTAAAATCAGTTAGGGAAAATACCCAAGAGGGAACTCACATGAATAATTCTAAAATCTTGTTAAGAATATATCATAAACATTACAATAGGGGACTTCTCTATAGTTTCTTAATAACCAGGACATTCTAAAATAAGAAACTACCTAATCTTAATCAAAATAGAATTTAGAAAGCAAATATACTAAGCAACTCTACTAATTTAGAGACTATCTAAACCTATGATAGGTATCCCAAAATTAGAGATCATGTGGACCTCATCAAGCGGGTCTATCAAAGTCTGCGGGTCCTGATCTTGGATCTCACTGCATCAACTCTCCCCCTCTTGGAAAAAATCGACTTCTTTAAGTTGAAAGGTTGATAACAAAGAATCCGACTACAAGTTCGAAAAATATCCACCTAGGTCGAAAATCAAACGCACTAATGTATGCATTTTCTTTTGATCTGCACGGCATGGCTTGGGAGTTTGACGCAATGTGTTCAGCCATCTAAAAGTAGATTGGAAGCATCGCTTCTTCTTATGTCTGTATTTAGCACGAGCGGGCACTTTTTCCATGAGAGACTGCAGCTGTTAAATCTGCCATATTTGAATGCGTTCGTCAAGCTTCCATTGGCGATCCCTGAAGATGAAGTCAATGTGAGGGACTGCAACAGCTTGATTTGATACCAAATGATGGCGCAACTTGGGGGCCACGATATGAGATCTACACCTCCAACGGTGAGATCGAGCCCTAAGACTCAAAACCCTAAGATCAGTTAGGGAAAATACCCAAGAGGGAACTCACATGAATAATTCTGAAATCTTGTTAAGAATATATCATAAACATTACAATAGGGGACTTCCCTATAGTTTCTTAATAACCAGGACATTCTAAAATAAGAAACTACCTAATCTTAACCAAAATAGAATTTAGAAAGCAAATATACTAAGCAACTCTACTAATTTAGAGACTATCTAAACTAATGATAGGGATCCCAAAATTAGAGATCATGTGGACCCCATCAAGCGGGTCCATCAGGGCCTGCGGGTCTTGATCTTGGATCTCACTGCATCATTTTTGCATAAAGGAATCTTACACATCGATTTTCTTGACCATAACTCACTTCCAAGAATGTGGAATATTTGGATTTTGGATCAGAGAAAACCAAGACAAAAATTATGTGAAGGATCCACACAAATGAAAATGGTTTTAGGAAAATGCATGTCAAAATAATTTTTTTTCTAATATTCTTAAACTTCTATTAAGAAAACTTCAGTAGGTCATCTGCGTGTAACTGTAAATACACACATTAGGAGGTGTGTTTAAATACGAAGCAGATGCTTATTTTTATTTTTATTTTTTGAAAAAAAAAAACCCTTAGCATAATTGATAATCTTTAATAAAACTGAAATTTGGAATTTATTTTCCTTGTCAAATACGCATAATTTCCACGGATTTTCTGGCATAAGCTGAAAATCGTGTATTACAATTGTGGTAACTCTAAATATTGTTATGGATGTTTCTTTACGCACTTAACCAATTAGGCAAGTTAGAATGGCAGTCTTTATTTATTCTCAACACTTGTTGCTTTTAGGTTCCAGAAAATTTTCATGTTAAACAGTTGCATGTGGAGAGAAACCTGTCACGTGTTTTATCACATATGGCACAACCTCCGGATGTGGTTACTTGGGTTATTCACTAGATTGAAGAAGCTTTAACCCTCTTCAGCTCCGATACCAATTGACATAGCCCCAGATCTGCGATATCGGAATAGACCAACCCCAGAGATGGACCAAGGTCCAAATATGGCTTGGCCAAATCCAGTGGCGGACCTAGGATTTTCGTTTGATGGGTGCGAAACGATGGCAATTGAAAAAGTCCAAAAATATTATTTTGTGATACTTTCTTCACATTAATAATGACAAAAGAGAAAATGTATTACATTTAAATAATTACAAAATATTCAAGTGTATCAACTATATTTTCTCATCAAAAGTCATATATCAACTATACAAAAAAGCATTTACAATTGCCCTCGACGGTTCTTCATGTTTTGAAAGCGTTGCATGATTGTCTCATCGTCGATACTATTAAAAATGTCCCTTTCTATATATAAAAGTAAACAATCATTCATCCACTCATCTTCCATTCGATTGCGTAGTCGACTCTTCACAATTTTCATAGCAGAAAATACCCTCTCAACAGTAGCAGTAGCAATTGTGAGAGTTAGCGCCAATCTCAAAAGCAAGAAAACCAAAGGATATAGGATGTCCTTTTTTGTTTCAACCATCTTCTGAGTAAGGCCACTAATTCCTTTCACTTCTAAGAACTTGCTATTGGTCCGCATGTCAATAATGTAAATCTCCAGTTCATTATCAAGTATCAGTCGATTTGAGTCTGAAAAATCATCTGGATAGAATTGAGAAAGGCGGATCAATTTTTCCTTGTTGAAGGCAGAGAATGAATCACTTGGATTAAAACATGCCACACAAAGAAGCAACTCGGTGGTCACCTCACTGAAGCGATCGTTGAGCTCTTTAAGTTGCATGTCAATAGTAGTATAGAATATTTCAACGTGGTAAAAATGTAGATTTGTCACTTCAGCTTTGCGTCGCGATCGCTTTCGATCAATAAACAAATCATCCATATTCGGAATGGGGATTTCATGTTTATCACAAAATAAATGAACTTCAGAAAGGAGAGAATCCCACCCATCGTCTCTCATCATTTGCAATTTTTGTTTTGATATTCTTACCATTTCCATGGCATTTACAATATCTTGATCTTTTCGCTGCAATGCCTTTAATAAGACATTCGTGATCCCCAAAATATTTGTCATCAAATGCATTTTAAATGCGAAATCAAAAGATTCCAATTGAAGCAATGAGTGAGCCGCACTACCTACATTTTCATTTGTATCATCTTTTACAGTAATCTCAAGTACATCAATCACAGAGGAGAACATGTGGATCAAGTTAATCAATGTACCATAATGCGAGCCCCATATCTCCCGGCCGTTTGAGACTAGTCTTTTGATTCAAACCTTGTCCACTTTCAAGTTCACCAGTATTGAGTGCATCAACAACTTTAGCAGCTTGTATATTTTGGAGCAAGTCATGGCGTTTGCAAGAGCCTCCAACGGCATTCAATGTATGGCAGACCGATTCGAAGAACATGGCAATTGGTACATGTTTTTTTGCGACAGCAATGAGTGCCAATTGAAGCTGATGTGCAAAACAATGAACGTAAAATGCAGTAGGATTCTCATTCTGAATGAGTGTTTTGAGACCATTAAGATGACCCCGCATATTACTAGCTCCATCATACCCTTGCCCGCGCAAACTTGTTATGCTCAATCCATGTTTGGAAAATAACGCATCGATTGCCGCTTTAAGTGATTGAGCAGTAGTGTTTGTAACATGTTCTACTAGCAAAAAGCGCTCAATCACACATCTCCACTCATCCACATAGCGTAAAACAACAGCCATTTGCTCTTTCATAGAGATGTCACGAGATTCATCCACCAAAAGAGCAAATGGTGCATCTCCAAGTTCAGAAATGATAGCCTGAGTGGTCTCCATAGAAGCCGCATTTACAATATCTTTTTGAATCTTAGGCGAGGTAAGTTTCAAATTTTCAGGAGCATTTTCCAAAATAACTCTCTTAATAGCTTCATTTTGATTGGCAATTACTTGCAAAAGCTCAAGAAAGTTACCCATGTTATTTGAATCCTCAGATTCATCATGACCACGAGAAGGCAACCCTTGGCGTAGAAGAAAGCGAATGGCATCAAGCGTTGCCTTTAAGCGGATTCGATACTCAATCCGAGTTTGATCTGATTGCTTGACAATAATTGTCTCAATGTGTTGCTTTTGATTTAATAAATTTTGGCACTTCTCATATGCTTGATTGTGAGCACTCTTCGGGCCTCCCATGTGATCTCCAAATCTTTCTTTTTTCCTCCAATTTCTGAATCCTTGAGTTACAAAGGCATCATGACGTGCATGCTCTCCAAAAAGATAACAACATAAGCAAAAAGCAGCATCTTTTTTTATGCTGTATTCCAACCAACTACCATAATCCTTAAACCAAGCCGGATTAAATCGCCTCCTATCTTGTGCAGACTCCGTAAAAGGAAATTTATGATCACGAGGCTGACAAGGACCCTTTTGTAGATACGCTCTTCGGATTTGGTCTCGATCCATAGGATGATAACTCAAGATTGGATTTCGTAACCCAGGATTTGCAGGAAGGTCTGCCAAGTTAACTTCTACACGACTTTTCTTCAAAGCTGATGACACTTGATCATTGTCATCATTTTCTAAAGTCGGACATGATAGGCTAGGAGTTGATTTTCTTTTGAAATAATTTTCCATATCTGATTCAAAGATAAAGAAAATTTCATCAAAATCAACGCCTGCCTAAAAACACTTAACTTAGTAGAAATGCATAGCTTGATTGGAACAGAACTTAGTTCGAGCACATTAACTTAATTGATTATTTGCAAGGTTGGGACACAAACATATGGGCATATGAAAGTACTCAAGACACAAATCTAAATCTAACAGCTACCATCAATCGGATCAAATTAATTTTTTTACCATTTAGTGTAAATGAACATACAAGTTATCTGACCAATTTAGATTAATAAGAGAAAAGAAAAGGTAGCACCACAAGGTCTCGATGAAATCTTAGTCTAACAAACTTGGAGACCATTTGTCTAACTCATATTGAATTCCCATGAGTTAATTAGAAAGAAGCTTCTATCCAGTTAGTATTAAGGGATGGAGATCTAAAGATTTGCCAGGGTAAATGGTGTTGGATCATTTTCTATTAAAGGTGTGTAATTTGATGGCCACTCTTATATTGATTTAAGTTGTGAAGATAAAGAGTGGATGATCGCTTTCTATGAAAGGGGTTTATTTTTTTAAGGTCTGTTTTATTATTTATACCTTCACCTTTGGTTCCTTTTGATAGAAGCAGATTGCCCTGAAAATCCTATGAACTCAATACTAATGGGCAGAGGCCTTAAATAGGCCATTTTGTTTAACCTGTATTGAATTCCTAGGTTTTATAAGCAATTCCTTCTCCTCATAGCAGTGGAAAATGAAGGACCAAAAGTGAAAATCCACATGGGGCTGTCAAATAACCTTCCCTTCCAATGGAAATGATTACTCCCCAAACATCACCAATCCAATAAAAAGTAATAGTCTCCTATCTCTATCTTTAAACCCTTCAATCCTCACTTCCTCACTACTACTTCTATAAAAACCCCATTTACTAGAATTTACTACAAAAATCCCTGCACCTTTTCTCCAATCGCTTAAACCAAACCAAACAGTATTAGGACTTAGGAGAAAATCACTTCTGAAGTTCTCTACACAGAAACAGATTCCCATTATAGTTAGACAGAATTAGCATAAAAGATAACATACATGATGGATATGGGTTGGGTTTCAGGCCATGGGCACCTGAGTCTTAGGCCTCAAAACCGAATTGGGCTGCGCTTGGCAAGCTTCAACCCGGCCAAAACCACCAATTGAGAACCTTCCAAATTCCAATCATCACAAAAAGCATTACCTATCCCAGGGAAAATAGATTTTTGAGTAGTTCTTCTCCAAGCGGCAATCGTGTTCGGGTCGGGCCAAGTTCAATATGTAAAAGGTTATATGGCACACACACCTCGAAGTCAAACCCAACCCATCTATTGATTGGGTTGCAATCCAAACCAACCCATTTATACTTGGGTCAACCCAAACCCACATTACCAAAAACAAATCCATCTTCTAACTAACCACAAAATCCAGTAAGGTTCAAAAAAAAAAAAAAAAAAAAAAAAACACAAACCAAAATTAGCAATGTCCAGAGCTTATCTTGAAAACCCCAAAACAGAGTGTGTTAAATTCAAGAACATACACTGATACCCATTCCATTTGTTAACAATTACATTCAAGAAACATCAAAGAAAAACATAAACACTGATACCCATTTGATAACAATACCCTAATCCCAAAACCCCACATTACTTAAAGAAAGAAATGCAAACATCATCAAGAATATATCAATGCATAGAACTCCCAAAAAATCAAAACCCTAACAACCAAGAGCTAGAAACCCCAGTTCTGAATGACCCAATACCTGACAGAAGAATCATATCTAAGAAAGGAAGCATGGAAAGAAGTATACGAAACCTCAGAAAAATCGACAAAAAAGATCAAGATGGAAATTACCCAAAACAGATTCCAACCCAAAATCAACAAGATCAAGATGGAATATCAGAAGAATATCATTTGAATTAGATTTAGAGGAATAATAGAAAGAGGAGAAGTGGAAAGGAAAGGAAACCTCTTCAGCTGATCAACTCTTCTTCGATGGCTTCGATTTTCTACATGACAGTCGCCAATCACCATCGTTGGCGTCGCCTTTGCTGGACGGACGTCACGGACATGGACCTGGGTGGCTGTCTGGCTGGTTGCAATGTGGAGACTGGAGAGTGGAGAGGGAGAACGGTTGTTTGCTACTTGCTAGGTCCTGGAACGTTTTGCCTCCATAGAGATACAAGGGTTTCAACTTTCAATAGATTTGGGGGATTGGAGAGGGTTTCTCGATTTTACTGGGTGTTTGGGTGGGTCATGGGTGCATTTGGGCTTTTAAAAGGGGGTGTAGGATGTCTTATTTAACTGGGGCAGGGTCCATGACCCATATCTATTTAAGAAGAATTTCAAATTTTACTGGGTGCAGGTGCACCCAGACACCCAGACGTGAGTCCGCCCCTGGCCAAATCCACAAGGGATTCCACACACGAGAAGCACTCTAGAACCAAGATGCACTCACATTCACACGAAACCAGAAAATTTTTTCTATTGAATATTGAAAGTTGATCCTCCCAATGGAGGGCTTACAAATATATAGGATGAAGTTGGACATCTAAAAGGAAACTAAACCTTTTCTAATTAATGGAAAATAAATAAGGAAACTGAATCCCTAAGATTTTGCTAAAACAATTTAAATCAAACTAAATTCCTAATGTAAAGACTTCTAAATAAATTAAAACTCCTTAATGAAGACTCCTAATCAACTCAAATTCCCATTACAAATTGGCTGGTCCCGTTGGGCATGTGGGCTAGGTTGACCCATGGGTCATGGATCTGGACTGCATCATTCAACTTCATGTAAAAGAGACTTTACTACATTTCCTGTGGTTCACTTTATTTTGCATCTGATAGTTGGGTGTAAATTAGGTCATATTGGTTATCTTTATCTTTTAATTGCTAAATCGGAAACTGTTAAGAGCTTTTGAATCTCTCAGCCTTCTCCAAGCGTGCTAGGATTTGTAGTCTTCATGGCTTGACTTCGATGGTCTTTTTGGGTGTTGATGCAGCGTAGACCTCATGGCCACATGTGTAGGGCCCACATAGATTTAGGGATTTATTTTTATGTCAATAGTTTCTAATTTTATTGTAATTAGGATAAGATTCTAGTTTCCTAGTTTAAGTAGGTTTCTTAGGGCTTAAATTATCTTTTTTTATTTATATGGCATTGTAGTAAAGAATTATTCAATTGTTGATTAATGAAATTGGGTTTTCCCATTGAGGTGCGTACTCGGTTATTATCTCTACGGAGATTGATTGTGTCTATGGACACGTGCTTCGGCACCCATTGTGCTTTTAGCACTTCCACCGCAAGCCCTAACCCTAGGGCCTGTATTAATTGGTATCAAAGCCGAACGATCCCCGATCGTCGGCGTGATTAACCATATTCCTCTTTCCGTTCACCCAGCCCCAATCCCAAATCCCCCTGAGTATCAACACCCCAAATCCATACTTTTTTCGAAATCCCTAGTCCAAATCCCTGATCATCAACAACCCAAATCCATTCTTTTTCCTAAACCCTCAGCCCCAATCCCTGAGTATCAATACCCAAATCCATACTTTTCCCCAAACCCCAAATCACCAAACCCGAAACCTGAAACCCAAAACCCAAATCGCATCCCAGCAAAACCCAATCGCCCCCCATCCCCTACCCAGCAAGAAGAATAGAATAATAGAGGAAAAAGAGAATAGAAGGGAGCATGTGCAAAAATATATTTTCATCAGCAAGTGGACCTAGATTCGTCATATTCCATAAATCTTCAGCCATCCATCTTCCAATAGCAAGCTCTTATCTATCCGGACTCCGATCGATGATCGTCACATATGCACTCCAATCAGTGAGATCTACATATCTGGTCAGTTTGATTTTAATTTTAAAGAGCATTAAAATTTATAGTCTTTGCATCAAGTTCATATGGAATTGTCAGACAAGATGGAATTGCAACTTCTTGAAATAAATAGAAGGCTTACAGAAACTAACAACGAGCATAAAGAAATCAACAACAGGGCTACAAGGATGACATATGCAATCAGATATGGGAAAAGATATTATGCAAATAACGATTGCTGTGAGCAGTTTATTACTTTGACACAAGGAAAATTGTCTGTCGAGGAATATGCTTATGAATTTGAAGGGCTACATTATTTATGTGAATTGGGAGATACACTTGATTTCAATCACTTTCTTAAAGGTTTGAGACCAAGTATATTGAAGAATATAGAGAAGGAATGCAACGATATGTATGAAGCATTTTGGGAAGCGATCCGAGTTGAGTGCTTGATAAAGCGTTATCGCCTCCAAAAAGCTAAGATACAAGAAGAGAAGTCTCTGCCAATCACAGACGTCCCAGTAATGGAACCACTCATGGAGAATGCCTCATGTGAATCTGAAGAAAACGAACCTGAGTCTCGTCATTTACAGGTGGAACAAGAAGAAACGGACAATGAAGATAACATTAAAGAGTCTAGTCATCTAATGGATCCTATAGCAAGCCCGCCTCCAGAAAATCAAATTAATCTATCCGATGAAAAGACCATTAATCAGGAGATTGTCAAAGAAGTTTGCATCATCAACGTTCCTCATATTGACTTTGTCCTTGGAGATTAGCCAATTCTAATTGGAGAATGTGTGCGACTGGCCAATATTCAAGAATTAAATCATCACTTCATTCGATCTCGCATTAATGCAAAATCTAGTCACCAAAAGAAGCTGTGCCAAGAAGTTATAGATCGACCGACAAATCAGAAGTTCGTCAGATTGATTTTTTATCCAGGTGTCATTTTCCGAACTTGAGGTCAAGTTCTTTTTCAAGTGGGGGAGAATGATGCAGCGTAGACCTCATGGCCACATATGTAGGGCCCACATAGATTTAGGGATTTATTTTTATGTCAATAGTTTTTAATTTTATTGTAATTAGGATAAGATTCTAGTTTCCTAGTTTAAGTAGGTTTCTTAGGGCTTAAGTTATCTTATTTATTTTTATGGCATTGTAGTAAAGAATTATCCAGTTGTTGATTAATGAAATTGGGTTTTCCCATTGAGGTGTGTCCTCGGTTATTATCTCTGCGGAGATTGATTGTGTCTACGGACACGTGCTTCGGCACCCATTTTGCTTTTAGCACTTCCACCGCAAGCCCTAACCCTAAGGCCTGCATCAAGTGTTCTCTGGCCAAGACGTTCTTTTTTAGTTGTATTGCGAACCCAGAAATCTGACTGGACCCAGTGACTTTTCCAGCCTGTTCAGATCCAAACTGTCCCCATGATTTGAGAGTTGGGAGATGGGGGAGGCGGGAATCCAGATGTGTGAACGAGCTGTCAGAGCAGTATGCATTGACAGCTTTGACCTTTTTCCTCATGCAGTCTGAGCTAAAAAAAGTGTTATCTTGAAAGCCAAGTCTCTAAAGATATAGGTATAGCTGTTGATTGGTAGGTAGTAAAATCTCATTTTACAATAATCATTATATTGTGTTGTCAGTGCACTCCTTGATAGCTTTGCATATCCAGTTGATGGCCAAAGAAAGTTATCCTTCAGAAGTTATGTTTGAAAATGCAGATGGAGATTGCTCTCTGACAGTGCACTGCTGCACTGGTGTATGGTTAAGAGTCTTAACTTGACTGTAAGCAACTTGGTGTTTCTCTATTCTAGATGCACTAAGAAGTCTCAGCTCACAAACATAGAAATATTTAATTTTTAGCATGTTATTCTGCAGTCTGCTCTTGATTTTGACCTGCATAATCCTTCCCCAACCAATAAATCTGTGATGTTCCTTAAAAATATGATGCCCTAGGTTGATTTAATGTAATTCTCTCCTTGCTCTCTTTTTATTTTCTAAAAGAAAGTTACCGTCTTCTCCCTATTTTAATTATTCCCCCGTAGAAGTTACTATTACATGCAAACATTAAAACCTTTTTTTTTTAATCTTGATATTTCTTTTAACCCTTGCTTTGGATAGATCAAAATGGAGAAACAGAATTCATGTAGCTGATGCTAACATAGTTGGGTCAAGGTTTTCATGATGATTTTTTTTAACCCTTCTCCATTTTAAATGAACTTTCATTGATATATAACCAATTGCTGCAGTTGTGCAGTTGAGTTGAATAAGCAACCCTTGGTCAATCACATGGTGAGATGACAAGGTTGTTGGCATTAGTTCAATGATGTTCTGGACTTCGTTGAATTACTATCCAAGCAATTTTTAAATTATATTAGTTTTTAAAAGGAACACAAGCTCTTACCAATGTCCTGCTTCAATGGCCTGAAGAAGAAGAAGAAGGGAATGAAAATAGGGTTTAATGGATAATCTTTGGCAAGGGAAATGTGCATTTCCTCTTCCATGGAATTGCGTTTCCAAAAGGAAAATGTGCGTTTCCTGCGGGTTGTTGGAATAAGACTAAGATGATGAATCTCTAAGGTAGGTTGCAACATTTCTGTTCACTTCACCAAATTCACGTACTGTATTTCAGCACTCATGTTGTACTTTTTTCTAGCATCCTGTTCAGGTTTAGTTTGGTTTTCATGTCATGACCCCTTCCACAGAGTATGGTTCTTTGATTTCTACTTCTTCATGACAACTTGCAGTCTTTAAGCATTCTCTTTATTTTGGGTAGTCTTATATATGTTACCAATATTGTGATATTCTCTATTATTAATTCAGTGTGTGTGTGTGTGTATATATATTGATTAGATCTTCAGACCCTGGTTATGGAAGAGCATTTCCAACCCTTTGCTCTCAACCAATTTAGAGCACATACTATCTAGTAATATGAGTGTAGTAATATGAATCCATTTCTTTTATACTCAATCTTAGATGGGCCAAGGGCCATACTTGATTCCTGTCACAATTTGCACAGCCATTGACATCCGATGGTTAATTCAAGTTCTTTCAACGTTGCAGGGAGAATCTTGTGGTTTCTTTAAATGGTGCAGTGAGCATAATCCTGTAGTTAGCCCTCCCGCAAGTGGCAAACGGGCCAATAGTACCTTCAACGATGTAAGCAGCCAACCCTATGGTGGAAAAAGTGGTTCTTCATGTTTTAAATGTGGGGAGGAAGGGCACTGGGCAAGAGACTGCCCCAAGCCTTCAACTGACTCCTATGTTGGTGGTGGGGGACGGCCGGACTCATCAAATACTTGTTATAAGTGTGGTAAGACTGGACATTGGGCAAAAGACTGCCCATCTCAGGAAGTAAATGTCATCACTGGTAGTAGAAAGACCACTTCTGTACGCAGTTCACGCAGCAACCATTGCAAATAGTCACCGTTAATTACAGTTGTAAAGAGGTTAGTTTTTAATGACTGGTATAGTTTAGTTTGCATCCCAGTCACTTTGCAAGGACAGTACTTACATTTGGATGGTCGATGTGTATGAGCTCCCCTTAATTTTGATAACAAGTTTGGCCCAAATGGAAGTTTGCTGCTTCCTTATTTTCCTCATCTTCCTTTTTCCTTTGATTATATATATATATATATATATATATTTTTTTTTTTTTTTTTTGAAATGTATACTTGGTTTCTTCAATACGCTTGAGAAAGTTCCTACAGGCCACATAAATTATCTATGGAGAGACCGGCCACTGAGGTGACTATGAAAGTTCAAATACATTCCTTTAATTGCTAGAGATATATGTATCAAACAGGGGACACATTTATAGACTCAGATTTGATTAAAAAAAAAAAAACCCATATTTTAAGCTCACCTCAACAAGACTATTGCAATGAAAACTGCTGCGAGTTGAGCTCCTAGTTCATGCTGTAAAAAGTGCTCCTTCGCTCAAAACAAACTGGATGTCATCCTTACACTTGCATGTTCAGTTAATACAGTGTATATATCATCTATTCATACAGGCAATTCGGTGGTGCTACTGCCCGATGATTACTTATCAAAATATGATTTTGGCCTTTAGTGGTTCTTGTGCGCCCTATTAATGGAGGCATTTGACCTGCCAATAGAAACCTACTTTTTGAGCAATAAGTGAGTAATTCTATATCAACCAACATGATAGAATGTATGGTTCATGATTGAGAGAGAGAAGAGAGCAATTGTTATGAGGCTTTTTTCAACACCATAATTTAGCAACTTGTGAGGCAAGAACTTTCAGGCATCCTGTTATTAGTTTCCATTCCCCCACCACACATGGTGCAGGGGCATGCACGCTTCTATTGCTAAGTAAGAAAAGGACCGTATTGGTCATTGGAAATTTCTTTATCTTATGTCTATTAATCTACTGTGCAGTATCTAGCCACCCTCTAAAGAAACAAAGATGTGAATCTTATTCAGATATATGTCGGTTATTGTAACGAATCACTAACTAATCGGTTCTTATGTGAATTTTTTTGACATGTTTGACAATTTTCTCCAATGTAACTATAGTTTCTCTCTTGAATAAATATGATAGACTGGCTTCTTTTAGTTCCTGGAAAATGGCTTGTCGCAGTTGATCAATGATAGTCATTAGCTCATGTCTCAGTTCCTCTACGTTTCTTCTTTTTGGCAATGCTCTATTTCACTTGCTCTCAGCCTTTCCCTGGTGAAAAAGATAGGAGAGGAAGACAGAGACTAGCACATGGTTTGTTTCTCTCGACCAATGCAGCATGTGCTTGGGGCTGGTAGGATGGTGACTGACAAGACTCGGCACTTTCATCCAACTCATCCATTGTGATGATAACAAAAAAACAATAGTTAAAATGTCGGACACCTTGGATGTTGGTGGGGCTCACTTGTCCACCAAGTAAAAAGAGGTTTGGTGGCTTACTTATGTTAAAAAAGATTTGTCGCTGGACACCTTGGATGTTGGCGGGGTTCCCTCATCCACCGTGTAAAAGAGGTTTATATATATATATATATGGGGAATATTCATATGCATTTATCCCTCACCATTTTTGGCGAGGGACACTCCTTTTGGGGGTGTTTCAAGTACAAAAGGGGTACAAGAGGGGTACTTCTTTTGTACTTGAAACACCCCCAAAAGGGGTGTCCCTCACCAAAAATGGTGAGGAATAGATGCCCCTATATATATATATATATATATATATATATATATTAGAAATATTCAAGTGAGAACTAGTTCTCACCTATTATATGAGAACTTTTTTGTGGGGCCCAACTAGCAACCCATTCAAACATAGCAACCAATAGAGAACCCCCATGATAGTCACTAATCCCAAGGATTGGCACACATCTGAATGGATTGAACCGTTGGATCGAGGGTTTAATATTTTTTTGAATATGAAGCCATTAAAATTGTGGGTCATGGATGAAGGGGTTAGGGGCATGTGTTTGAGGTCAAACTTGATACTTAGGATTAGGGGTGTAACGGTTCGGTTAACCGGTTAATTTGGGAAAACCGTTAACCGAACCGTAACCGCGGTTCTTTGCCTTTAAAAACCGTAACCGTAATCGTATATATAAAAACCGTGGAAACCGTAACCGCGGTTAACCGTGTTAAACGGTTCGGTTACGGTTAATAACCGTGGAAACATAAGGGGATAAATGTGAATGATTGAAGGTAAAATGACACATAATGAGCAATTGAATAAAAACCCCATTGATTAGAAATCTTTATTATACGGTTAACCGTACGTTTATGGTTTTTTTTTATTTGTAAATGGTACGGTTAACCGCATACGGTTAACCGAACCGTATGATACGGTTCGGGTCGGTTAATAACCGTGAATTGTTATAGAAAACCGTAACCGAATCGAACCATGCGGTTTTTGGATTTCATTAACCGTAACCGTAACCGAACCGTGAAATACGGTTATTAACCGCGGTTCGGTTCGGTTCGGTTAGACGTTTTTCCGGTTTTTTTTTACACCCCTACTTAGGATAGTTTCACATAGATCTTTCCATTCCCCCCCGGCCCAGTCCCATCCCTAAATGGGGCCCACAATTGGGTCCCAACAAAAAGTTCTCATATAATAGGTGAGAACTAGTTCTCACTTGAATATATATATATATATATATATATATATATGCATGTATCTCTTGTTGGACGATTTGAATGTTAGTGGGGGTTGCTCATTTGCTGCCTAAGAGAGGTTTGGCTGGCGGATTAGCACTGTCCCAAAAGATCCAGTCTCATTGATCTTTTGTGGCTGTTCGGTCAAAAATGATGATATTGTTGTTCTCTTCCTTTGAGAGTGCTCAATTGTTTTCTTGGTAATCTCATGGGGCCATTGGATTACACTCCATGCCATATGTCCTGTATTTAACAGATCAGCTTAATCTCACAAATCACAAGCCTTGCATGTTAATTGAAGTTCGTCACAAATGTGTCTGTCTTGGCTTTTGACTTGCTGGTTATATGGGTTTAGTTTAGGACAAGGACACCCGTCTCTCACATTCACATTGCAATTGGTGTGTGGGACCTGATTGTACCCACCTATATAATTTAAACAGCCTCTGTCTGGTATGCAATCCGCCTGTTCCTTTCATTAAATAGACAGCTTCAATCATGAGGATTGGGATGCTAAAATCAGCTATCAGGAACAGTCACTGATTAAGTACTGGAGTCTGGATATCACCATCTTCCTCACTTTCTTCATCTTCTTCACATTCTTTCAGTAGACTTATACCTGGTACTTTGTTTGAGGACCATCATTTTTTTTTTTTTCAATTGAATTTGAATCGCGTCCCTAAACCACTGTTCAACAGCCAAAACGCGCAAGGGGCATCACTAAGTATTGTTAATGGACCCCTTATTGGGTTTAAAAGAACCAATCCATTGGCCACATCAGCATAATTTTAAAAACGAGTAAAAAAAAATCTAAAATAATTGATAAGTCAGTAAGAAAAAAAAAAAAAAAGAACATCATAAAATTTGCACTTCTAGAGATTACGTGCTAGTTATTAAATTACTATACATGTTTCCAGCTAAAAATGAGAATAAAAGAATAGCGCAGTGGTTGGGAGTCCCATTCTCACCCAAATGCCCCGACTTTGCCCCAAATGGCAGTCTGGCAATCACTTTTGGAAGCCTCATGTAAGTTGCAAAACCCATTGCATCCACATGTCTTTGTTTCTGTTACTTGAAGAGAGCAATGAACAGGAGGAAAAAAAAAAGATCTTATTCATCTGCACACTACCACAAGTTTAGAGCAGATGCCCATCAGGTGACCTATTGGTTTGTTGGCCTATATTTTCTAACAGGTTGCCCAAATTTTGCTCAACTTCAAATCTAGGAAGTGGTACTGCAGTGACCCCTGAAAATAGGATTTTTCTTGTTTAAGGAAGAGCAAAAAATCAGCCCCATCAAATTATGTTAACCTCCAACGTGATAAGTTAACTATAGTCTATAAGTCATTTTGAGATTCAATCCATCAGCAAGTAAAAGTTAGATGAGTGTTGGATCGGGCTTAGTGTCAAATCATGGGATAGTGAGTGTCAAGGGAGTACAATGATCACAGGTGGGCCAAGTGGACCCCATAGAAGTGAACTCCAATTGCAGCTGGCTCGTGAGAGAAATTTCTTCTGTTATTCACTAGATGTTTTCATTACAATTAATGATCACTGAGTTTGCAGATAATGGACTCGGCACATTTCCAAAGTTTAGGCAGATCTGTCTACTAAAAGCAAGCCTTTTACAATGCTAGCTAATGTAATCATTCTATGATTTTTCTTTTAATCCAATCAAAGATGGGTTCAGTGGACTTGGTACAGAATCACACTCCTATTTACACCCCCTCTCATTCACCTTCACCATTAAAAAAAAAAATACACTCGATCGCAGTTGAACGTTGAGATCCTAAAATCAATGGTTGATCTAATTTCAATGATTATCGGCCAAGGGCCAACCCCTAATCCATAGCATGCCCCTCTCATCTCTCAACCTGTGATTGGATGAGTTGAGGTGGGCCCATGCAAACAGGTATGTGTTTTTACAAAGCAAACCACCTCGCCCCCCTTCTTTTGGCACTCACACATTACCTATTTATGGATCAAAGAGATTTTTCAAAAACCCTACTATTTGTAGAAAATTCGGCACTCATCCAAGTTGCATGCCTTTGAATTGGTCAAGGGAATTTGAAACGCATATCATGACTTCATTAAATGGTCAAGATTTTGATAACTTTGAGGCACTCAAAAGTATATCTCCCATAATTAGAAGTGTATATGGGTCGTGCCTGCTGTCTAGAACTCAGAACAACAGTGTCGAGCCGTGCCCTAATTGGCAGGGGCTCGGCCCAGCATGGCCCACAGGCATGAGCTGGCCCGTGCTCTCGACGGGCAGGGCTAGGGCGGTTTGGTCGTGCAGGCCAAGAAGCCTTTTTTCTTTCTGATGAGTCCGGCCCAACTTGGCCCGATCTGTCATGAGCCAAAGCCCAAAGTTAATGGAGATCCGTTTGCAGTCCGGGCCCGTATCCACGATGCCCGGCCACGTCATGGCAGTCCGGAGCGCTTCGGAAGCAGTCAGGCCACGTCCCGCTCTTACCAGGTCCAGCGGAGAATATCGCAACTGCCTCGCCAGTCGAGGACACCTCGAACGCTCCTCGTGAACCGTGCTGAGAAGTCTCCCCATCTGTTAGGGGAAGCTTATAAATACTAAAGCCCCTCGGTACTTGAGGGGCAGGCAATTATTATTTACTAGCAAAGCTCTCTCTCTCTCCTAAGTTGTAACCCTTGAATATTAATATACCTCAGCCTTTCCGAAAGTGGACGTAGGTCACACTGACCGAACCACTATAAACCCCTCTCTCATCTTAATTTGCATTGATTACCATTATTACTTGACCGGTGGTGTCCGAACCAGAGTTTGACATCATCAGTTTGGCGCCGTCTGTGGGAACGTACAAAAAGTTTTCACCCTCATTCAAATTATGGTAACCACCAGATCGACAAGACGCGAGGAGGGCGAGGATGGTCCTCCACTGACTAATCCTGGCCCGAATGCTCCTGCTCCCACTCCTCAACTAATGTTGGAGACTATGCAACAGATGGTAGCCCAAAACCATCAAATACTACAACTCATGCTCGCGGGGCAAGGAGCGGTCGGAGGAGTACCGCAAGGAGGCACACGCACGGAGCATCAAAGAGCTCCACGACGGCGAAGAGCTCCCCACCTAGGCGCCCAGGCCCCGGGCGCCCATGCTCCTGGCGCCCAGGCCCCGGGCGCCCATGCTCCTGGCGCCCAGGCCCCGGGCGCCCATGCACAGGGCGCCCATGGTGTACACCCTGGCGGCGCCCATGGTGTACACCCTGGCGCCCATCCCCAGGGCGCCCCCCGCGGGGCCCAGTTGGGAGGACCCCCACCTCCAGGAGGACCCCCACCTCCGGGAGGGTCAAATCACGGAGAATTTTCACATCCTCCCTCCGCTTCTGATGGGGAGGATCCTCATTTCCAGGAAGGGGAAAGTGAGAATCAGGAGCTGGAAGGCGCGAGCTACTTCTACGATTCAAGCAGAGCAGCCCCCAACCGATGGGACGAGAAGCTCAGAGAGATGCAAGATCAACTAGGCGATGTTTTCAACGCCATGAAGGCACGCGCACCAGAGACCGTGGATTACCTAGTCAGGCGAACGGACACACCGTTCAAGCCTGACGTGGTGAACTATCCACTCCCTTGTAAGTTCAAGATGCCATCCATGGAAACCTTTGATGGAGCAAAGGATCCGCTGGATCACCTAGAAACTTACAAAACAATAATGCAGCTGCACAGTATCCCGGAGGAGATTATGTGCAGGGAGTTTCCAACCACGTTGAAGGGTTCTGCCCGACAGTGGTTTTCCAATCTCGCCCCAGCTTCCATCTCCACATTCGAGGAGCTAAGCAGGTCCTTCGTATCACATTTCATTGGAGGACGCCGCCACCAAAAGCCAGCCACACACCTGCTGAGTGTAAAGCAGGATAGTAATGAGAGTCTCCGGGCATACCTCACTCGTTTTAACGAGGAGGTACTTCAGATTGAGGAAGCCGATGACAAGGTAACCATGACAGCCTTCTTGGGAGGCCTCCGTCCTTCCAGTTTCTACTTCTCAGTAATGAAACGCCCGCCAAAGAGCATGACGGAGCTACTGGCGAAGGCCCAGAAATATATGAATGCTGAGGACGCTACTAGGGCCAGGCGGGGCGAGTCCTCCAGAGCGGCGAACAAAGGAAAGCACGATAGAGACGACAAGAGGGAGCCAAGCAATAAGCGGAGCAGAACCGAGAGGATACCTGCCAGAGACCGACTCGGTCCTGCTCCACAGAGAGACCGACTCGGCCCTGTTCCGCCAAGAACCCAACAAACTTTTACGGCTCTCAATGCTGCCGTTGGGCACATTCTGCTAGAAATACAAGATGATCCTGCAGTAAAATGGCCGGGGAAAATGAAATCTCCACCAAACCGCAGGAACATGACCAAATATTGTCGCTTCCATCGTGACCACGGTCATGACACTGATGATTGTTTCGACCTCAAAAGGCAGATTGAGGATCTCATCCAGCGTGGACACCTGCGCCAATATGTTGCTGGTAGGGGGCAGGCGCCACCGCCACCTCACAATGCCGAAAACCAGCACCCTATTGGAGAAATCCGAACCATCTCTGGAGGGTTAGCGGAGTCTTTCTCCGCCATGAAAGCCTATGCCAGGAAGGCGGGGCATCCTGAGGAGCCACGCCCGTCAAAAGCGCCGAGGCACAGCGCCGACGAAACTATATCCTTCTCGGATAAAGATCTAGAAGGGATCCAGCACCCTCATGACGACCCTCTGGTGCTCTCGATGACCATCGCCAATTTCCAGGTACATAGGATCTTGGTGGATAGTGGAAGCTCTGCAGATATCTTGTTTGTAGAGGCTTATGACAAGTTGAGGCTGGGCCGAGAGAGGTTACAGCCTGTCAAATTTCCTCTCATTGGTTTTTCGGGGGAGAAGGTGTATCCCTTGGGGGCAATCACATTGCCGGTTACAGCCGGGACAGCCCCCCAAACCTCCACCACAATGGTCAATTTCCTGGTGATAGATTGTCCATCAGCTTACAACATCATTCTGGGGCGACCTACTCTTAACTCCTTAAGAGCAGTCCCTTCCACCTATCATCTTATCCTCCGCTTCCCAACCCCGAATGGAGTGGGGGAGGTTAGAGGAGACCAAGTAGCAGCAAGAGAATGCTACGTCACCTCGATGAAGGCCAAGATAACACAGGAGGCGATGCAGGTTGAAGTCTTGGACCCAAGAGATGATGCCACCACAGAAAGAGGGGAACCTGTTGAAAAACTTACCCCTATAATCTTGAATGAAGAACATCCAGAGAGGAAAGTATATGTTGGCTCTTCACTCCCGGAGGATCTGGTTGGCCAATTGACAGATTTTTTGAGGGATAACATGGGCATATTCGCATGGTCACATGCGGATCTTGAAGGAATCGACCCAGCGGTCGCCACCCATCGCCTCAATGTTAACCCTCTCCACAAACCTGTTCGGCAAAAGCTAAGGGGCGCCTCCACTGAAAGGGCCCAGGCAATAGACAAGGAGGTCGGAAAGCTGATTGATAACGGGGCGGTCAGGGAAGTGGCGTATCCTGAATGGCTCTCCAATGTGGTGATGGTGGCCAAGGCGAACGGGAAGTGGCGCCTTTGCGTAGACTTCAGCGAACTCAACAAGGCATGCCCAAAAGACAGCTACCCGCTGCCCAGGATTGACCTCCTCATCGACGCCACAGCGGGACACGAGCTTCTCTCCTTCCTGGATGCTTATTCTGGATATAACCAGATTAGCATGCACCCTCAAGACCAGGAAAAAACATCCTTCATCACTCCGAAGGGCACCTACTGCTACAGGGTTATGCCCTTCGGACTAAAGAACGCTGGAGCAACCTACCAACGCCTGGTGAACAGAATGTTCCACTCCCAGATCGGGCGAACGATGGAGGTGTATGTGGACGACATGCTGGTGAAAAGCTTGGCTGCAGCAGATCACATCGGTCATCTTCAAGAGACCTTTGGTGTTATTAGGACCTATAACATGAAGCTGAACCCCGAGAAGTGCGCCTTCGGCGTGGGATCAGGGAAGTTCTTGGGCTTCATGGTCAATCAGAGGGGGATTGAGGCAAACCCCGATAAAATCAAGGCTATACTGGACATGAGGTCGCCATCATCGACTAAGGAGCTGCAGCGCCTCAATGGAAGAATTGCAGCACTAAACAGATTCGTCTCAAAATCTGCAGATAAGTGTTTGCCTTTCTTCAGAATTCTTAGAAAAGCTTTTGAATGGGGATCTGAGGCTGAGGATGCCTTCCAGAAGCTCAAGGCCTATCTGGCCACACCTCCTCTCCTTTCACATGCTTCGCCTGAGGAAGTGCTGTATTTGTACCTCTCTGCCTCTCCCTCGGCGGTGAGCTCTGTTCTCATTACGAACCATAGTGGAGTGCAAAAACCCATCTATTATGTGAGCAGAGCATACCGAGGGGCAGAGGTCAGATATTCAGAGTTGGAAAAGCTGGCGCTCGCCCTCATTTCTACTGCAAGGCGTTTACGTCATTACTTCCAGGGCCACAAAATCATCGTCGTCACTGATCAACCTCTGAAGAGAGTTTTGGCAAAACCTGACGTATCGGGGAGACTCCTCAAGTGGGCAGTAGAATTGGGCGAATTTGATATTCAGTACCAACCAAGGGTCGCCATCAAGGCACAAGCACTGGCTGATTTTGTTGCTGACTTTACACATGTAGAGGACCCCACCATGTTGCTGCCGGCAGACCCAACCTCTCCCCCGGGCGCCCAAGCATCACTGGGCGCCTAGGACTCTGAAGTGGGCGCCCAGACACCTCTGGGCGCCCAGACTGAAGTGGGCGCCCAGACACCTCTGGGCGCCCAAACTGAAGTGGGCGCCCAGAGCTCCTCTCTCGGCGCCCAGACTTCTGCTGGCGCCCAATCCTCTCTCGACGCCCCGACACATGTGGGGAATTCTGCTCCCGACGCCCCGGGAACCTCTGATTCTTCGCCTGGCAACCAGATGCTTACCAAGACATCAGACTTTTCTTCTGTGCCTCATTGGGAGCTGTATGTTGATGGCTCCGCGACAAGTGAAGGAGGTGGCGCAGGACTCCTTCTGAGCAGCCCAGATGGTACACCCATCAAGTATGCGGTAAAACTCCACTTCAATACCTCGAACAATGAAGCCGAGTATGAGGCCCTCCTCTCTGGCTTGAGGTTGGCAATTGAGATGGACGCCCAGTACCTCGTCGCCCACAGTGATTCACAATTGATAGTGAATCAGGTAAATGGGCAGTTCGAAGCAAAGGAGGCAAGGATGCAGGAGTATCTTGCCATGGCAAAGAGACTAATCCAGCAGTTCAAGCACTTTAAGATTTGTCACATCCCAAGAGGGGACAACATGGCAGCCGATACACTCGCCAGGCTCGCCTCATCCTTAGAGGCCTCACATGCGGAACCAGCTTTCATGGGGCACCAGTTCGAGCCAAGTAAGTTGGATACGGACACCACTAGCGTCAACTGCACCACGGCCGAATCGAACTGGATGACCCCCATCAAGGCGTACCTTCAAGAAGAAACAGTCCCAGGTGATCCCCTGGAAGCCAAAAAACTCAGGATGAGAGCTTCTAAGTTCACCATCCTACAAGAGGTACTCTACAAAAAGGGTTACAACCTGCCGTTGCTGCGCTGCCTTTCCCCAGAAGAAGCTGAATACGCCCTCAGAGAGATTCACGAAGGGATTTGTGGAAATCACTCTGGAGGACGCTGCCTCGCCCATAAAGCGCTTAAGCAAGGGTACTTTTGGCCAAGCATGGTAAAAGACGCCAAAGAATTCACCAAGAAATGTGACAAGTGCCAACGCTTCGCCACTGTGTCAAGGCAGCCACCAGAGGAGCTGACTACCATCCCCAGCCCATGGCCTTTCTCCAAGTGGGGCATTGACATCTTGGGCCCCCTGCCTTTGAGTAGAGGCCAGTGCAAATTCATAGTCGTCGCCATAGACTATTTCACAAAATGGGCGGAGGCAGAACCCCTAGCAAAGATAACAGACTCGAAGGTGAAGGATTTCATCTGGAAAAACCTGGTCTGTCGCTTTGGGATACCTCACGCCATTGTCAGTGACAATGGCAAACAGTTCGACAACAGGCTACTCAATTCCTTCTGCGCCGACCTTCAAATAAAGCAGCCTCACTCTAGCCCAGCACACCCCCAGGCAAATGGGCAGGCAGAGGTGATGGTGAGAACAGTCCTGCGCAACCTCAAAACAAGGCTCGAAAGAGCAAAAGGTCTGTGGGTCGACGAGCTTCCGGGGGTATTATGGGCCTATCGCACTACGCCACGTACGCCTACCGGGGAAACCCCTTTCTCTCTTGCTTTTGGGACTGAGGCGGTCATTCCTGTCGAAATAGGGGTACATTCCCTAAGGGTCCACCACTACGACCCTACCACCAATGAGGAAGGACTCCGCCTCAACCTCGATTTGCTAGAGGAGGCAAGAGAATTGTCTGTGGTCCGTAATGCGGAGTACAAGCGACGCATGGCCAAGTACTACAATTCGAGGGTGAAGCCTCGTTCCTTCCAACCAGGAGACCTGGTCCTCAAAAAGGTGATCCTCGCCACAAAGGACTCTCGGGAAGGAAAGTTGGGACCAAATTGGGAAGGTCCCTATCTCATAATAGAAGTGGTGAGACCGGGCACCTACAGAATCCAGAGCTCTGAAGGAAAGGTCTTACCTCATCCATGGAATGCAGAGCACTTGAAGAGGTACTACCAGTGAAGATTTGGAACGGGGTGGATTAGGGTTTTTGTTTAGGTACTTGATGTTGCACTTTTTATTGTTCAAAGCATTGTTCAAAATAAAACAATGGATAGATAAATAAAATTATATTACTTTCATTACAAAAAGGTTGCATAAATCAGGCTTGTAAACAGAAGCAAAAGTTCCTATGCTCTAATCACTCTCATCCCCCTCCTCATCATCCTCCTCTGCGTCGTACTCAGCGTCATCAGAGCTGCTGCCACCATCATCAGGCGCCTCCATAGGCACAAAGCCTGATATGTCAATGTCTGGAAAGGCAGCCGAAATCTTCTCGCGAAGCTCCTCGTAGCCATCAATGAAGGCATCTGCAAGGCCAATCTGTAGGTCCCTCTCAGCTTGAAAAGCTCTCTCGTTCGCTGCCTTCATCTCTGCCTCCATAGCAACTTCTCTGAGCCTCGCCTTCTCAAGGGTACGAGCAAGCTCAGCCTCACTGAGCGAAGCCCTCTCACGGGCCTTCATAAGCTCAGCCTCACTGAGCGAAGCCCTCTCACGGGCCTTCGTAAGCTCAGCCTCATTGAGCGAAGCCTTCTCACAGGTCTTCGAAAGTTCAACTTCTGCCTCGGCCGCCCTCTTAGTGGCTGCTGAAAGTCCGATCTCAAGCTCGCTCACCCTCTCACGGGCCGCAGCAAGATCAATCCCCGAAGCCCTACCAGAGGCTTCCAAAGCAGTAATCCTCTCTTGAGCAGCGCAGAGCTCTAGCTGCATAGCCTCCTTCTCTCGTCTCATCTGACCATAAGATTGGGCTCTCGACAGCAAGCAGATGGAAGCAGTAGAGACCTGAAGAGATAAGGGACGAGGAATGAGACGGTTAAAAAGAAATAAAGGGGTAACGGCCTGGAGAAAAAGGAATAAAGAATAGGGAATCTTTACCTGAGCCAGGCCCTCTACAAATGAGTCAATAACCCCCTCGGTGCCCAGGGCATTAACCCGAGAAGCCTCATGCGGTAGCACATATCTCCCTAGCCTTTCCCGCATCTCCCACGAATGACCCAGCATGGAACCAGTCCTAGCCGATACCCCTGTAGAGAGGTCCGGTTGTGGAGGACACAGTGGAGGGGCAGGAGGTGTAGCTGAAGAGGAAGACTGCGGGAAAGCAGTCTTGGCGGAAGAAATCCCTGCCTGAGGAGACACCATGGGTGAAGCCACTCGAGGAGGAGGCACCCGGGGCTCGACGCGAGTCGCTGGCGGAGAGGCTCTTGGAGAAACGTCCTTCGTCCTCGCCGCCTTGGGGGAAGGGGTACCCCTACCCGAAAAGCGGGTCGAAAAGCGGGCTCCAATCATCTCTCTGCTTACCTCTATGCCTATTAAAGAAGAGCGTTATTGGAGTACGGCATATCAGGTAAACACACAAAACATTGCTAAAGTTGAACTGACTTACCCTTTCTCTTTGAAGTCGATCCCGGATGGAATACGCCGGTACTACCCAAAGACGAAGAGTCAGTAGGAGGTCCACTGGTCTTGCCTCTCTCCTTGGGAAGAAGGACTCCTAAGTCCTTGTCAGGGTGATCTCTCACCGCTTGCAGCTTGCGCTCCTGCTCCGTGGACAGAAGGGGAGGATCTGCAAATGAGGACTTGACAGTGAGCACATGCATAAAAACAAGGAAGCGATCAGAAAGAAAGCAATCAGAAAATGTACCTAGTCTCTTAGCGTCGATCCATTGGGTGGGTACCAAAGGTCGATCTGACTCTGCAACCCACTCTCCACCAATGAAGAAGAAGCGAGATTTCCAATCGTGACAGTTTGAACGTAATCCCGTGAGCAATTTTCCACCCCTAGGGGTAAAATAGTACCACCCCCTGTGAGGGGCTGGGGACTCGATCAAACTGTAAGCAGCGTGAAACTCGAGAGGAGAAGCGTCCTCTTGATGTACTCTCCTCCACAGCTCAAGGAATCCGAGCATAACTCTCCACCCGTTGGGTGCTAATCGCCCCGGAGTTAAGGAAAAATAGTGAAGAGCACGACAAATGGGGGAAGGTATTGGAAATCTTAACCCGGCCTCGATCATCTCTTCGTATATCACGATATCACCAGAGGAGTCATCGCATGCTGGCTCGTCTGGTTCGGCCCGGCGGCACAGTACGGTGGGTGGGATACTTACAGCAACCCTCGTGAGGTCACCGTCAGTTTTGAGCACACTAAAAGTGGTACTCACTTTAGATCCGGCCTCCTCAACTACGACTTTCCCTTGATACTTTTTGCGACGACGCAGAATTCTGGTAGATACATTACTAGTACTTGCGCCCTCGCCCGCAGGGCCCCGCTCGCACGCCGCCACCACCGAACACTTCGACTTCAACCCTGTCTGGGCGCCAATGCCCTTGGGCGCCTCCGTGCGCACCACGCCCGTACCAGTGGGCCCCGCGGCACTCACAACCGCCTTGGCCCCCAGCTTCACGCCTGCCTGGACGCCCGCGCTTGCCGCACCGTCGCCCTCCGCGCCAGCAGCCACGCGTGCGCCGACGCCGGGCCGAGCCACGCTCGCCACGCTGCCACCCGGAGCAGACACCACGCTGCCGCCCAGGCCGGGCGCCGCCCTGCTGCCGCCGCCCCGGCCGGGCGCTGCCACGCCGTCGCCCAGGCCGGGCGCCGCCCTGCTGCCGCCGCCCAGGCCGGGCGCTGCCACGCCGTCGCCCGGGCCGGGCGCCGCCCTGCCGCTGCCGCCCGGGCCGGGTGCTGCCACGCCGTCGCCCGGGCCGGGCGCCGCCCTGCGGCCGCCGCCCAGGCCGGGCGCTGCCACGCCATCGCCCAGGCCGGGCGCTGCCCTGCCGCCGCCGCCCAGGCCGGGCGCTGCCACGCAGCCGCCCAGGCCGGGCGCTGCTGCCACACGGCCGCCTGCGCAGGGCACTGCTGCCCCGCGTACGCCGACGTCGGGCGCTGCCCCGCATGCGCCGACGCCGGGCGCCGCCACACGGCCGGCGCCGCCGGGCGCTGCTGCCACGCGCGCGCCGGCGCCTGGCGCTGCCACGCCCGCCACGCAGCCGCCCAGGTTGGGCGCTGCCACCTGCGAGGCCCTTGCCTGCGTGGTCCGTCCCTGCACCCGCGATGCCGGCGTCGCCGTCGCCCTCGATGTCGTCCGGGCCGCCAGCGCCAGCAGCACCCATGCCACTCGCACCGGCGCCGGCAGCGCACTCATAGTCCAAGTGTGTCTTCTCCATTGTTCTTCTTGTTGAAGTAACAGAGGATAAAAAAAAAAAAAAAACAAAAATAAGTATGAAAGTTGAAGATGGGTTCTCACAGTTAGCAGGAGGGTCTCTTCTCTTAAGAATGGGAACTGTTGAGGATGGATGGGAAAGAGTGAAAGGTGCTTCTTCTCTTCCACTCAAGTTAAAGGAGATAAAGGCAAGGATAACTACCCCTCTTTGGAAGAGGGCTTTTATAGCCTAGGGTTTCAAGAAACCCCAAACATAAGAGGAGTCTCATACTCACAGGACTCTCCCAAAAATCCTTCTCCTCAGGGCCGGGGAAGAGCACAAGAAGCTTGCAGGGAGAGGAGCGCGGCAACAGTTATTTGAATAGAAGAGAAGCCAGATATGCAAAATGCCCCCCTTTCAAAACTGTTTTGGGCGCGGGGCATTGAGGGGCAAATGATGAGTCCGGCCCAACTTGGCCCGATCTGTCATGAGCCAAAGCCCAAAGTTAATGGAGATCCGTTTGCAGTCCGGGCCCGTATCCACGATGCCCGGCCACGTCATGGCAGTCCGGAGCGCTTCGGAAGCAGTCAGGCCACGTCCCGCTCTTACCAGGTCCAGCGGAGAATATCGCAACTGCCTCGCCAGTCGAGGACACCTCGAACGCTCCTCGTGAACCGTGCTGAGAAGTCTCCCCATCTGTTAGGGGAAGCTTATAAATACTAAAGCCCCTCGGTACTTGAGGGGCAGGCAATTATTATTTACTAGCAAAGCTCTCTCTCTCTCCTAAGTTGTAACCCTTGAATATTAATATACCTCAGCCTTTCCGAAAGTGGACGTAGGTCACACTGACCGAACCACTATAAACCCCTCTCTCATCTTAATTTGCATTGATTACCATTATTACTTGACCGGTGGTGTCCGAACCAGAGTTTGACATCATCACTTTCCTTTTCTTAAATGTCAAATTTTCTATGTAATGCAAACATGTGAATTAGAAAGAGTATCTTCCCAATTCTCCACCTCTAATGGTAAGTAATAATTCCCTTGGGTTGGAGGAAAGTAGCTTTCCAATTTCAATACCTATCTAAGTAAGGGCAATGACATTGTTACCATCTTGAGAAAGAGAATCTACATCCATTTTCCACCTGAGTTAATGCTAATAACCATATGAATTACTACTGGGAAAGATAATTCCCATAATCTCACCCTACCATGCTCTAAGGCCCATAACCCATTGATCGGGCCCAGACGTGTTGGGCCGTGCTGTGCCGTCCCATGGGCCACAGAACCCTGGTCCAACATTGCTTGTGCCTAGGACGAGCCGGGCCTGTCAATGTGTCAGAACGAGCCGCAGCTTGTTGGGCCGGGTGGCCTGGCATATTTTACATCTTTATCCATGATTATATGGCTACCACTTGTTCAAATGGAGGTCACACCAAAGTGGGTCAAGGGAGGACAGCCCCTCACCTCCTTTATGATTGTGATGCTTTCATGTGGAACCAGACTGTTTGAAAAAGGTGTAGCTCTTCCTCAAAATGACATCTTTAATAAAAATGGGTATTGCACAAATCCTCACTTAGGGTGGTAATACCACTTCAAATCCTTTCTACAATGAATTGATACCATTAGGTACAATACCTAGAATCAAAGTTGCTGTGAATGTGTTCTGTTTTTTGTCTGCTAGTGTTGCTACTGCCTACTATCACCTTGCTACAGATTCTGAAACTCACACAGTAGCAGCCCACCTCCTTTAGTTTAAACTAGCAATCAGCCTTTATAGCCTCCAAAGAAACAGACTTGTAACCTAACTCTCAGTTTTATTATCCAACCAGGGATGAGATTTTCTGGAGTGGCAACAGAACAAATGGGACATCATATGGTCCACAGCATTGCCTATATTACTGTACCTTGTTTTGTTTTTTGGCTAGAATATCTAATCAAAGCTGCATGGTTGCACTGTTGGGCATGGCAAAAGCTTGCACAAAAACACAACCATGGTGCACACATGAATCCAATTAAGCACACAAAATGATAGAACATACCAAAATTTAAGCTGTTCCTACATCCACAGAAAAAGAACTCTTTAAGTCCTATTCCTCTTTCTTTGCTTTTCCCTTCTTATTACTTCCTTTCTTAAGCTCTAAGAAAATCTGATCAAAAGACCAGAATAACCCTGAAGCCTAAACTAAACTCGTCGTAGTTTATCAATAAGACTAGTCTAGCTAACCGGGAATACAAGACCAATGTTCCTTGTGTCAAAATCAAGAAGTTTTTATACGTAATAAAGAGGCCACCTGGTAACCATTGAGCATGAAGATTCTTTTTTTTTTTTTCTTTTTCTCTTAACCAGTGATAAAGATAAACATCTAATTGGTGGTGACTTCACATCAATAATACATGCAAGTCATGTGCTGATAATGATCTTTTAGGTGAATTCTGGGAATTGACCACTTATTATATCCACGTTTCTTGATTACTGATGTACAGCAATCCAAACAGTAATATATTATCATACAAGTATGCAAATATTGTATGTTGGATTATAAAATTCATATTAAAAGAGACAGACTTGTAGGACTAATTGCTTACAAGTATTGAGTCATCTGTTTGTGGAGAAAATAAAGATTAGGAGTTCTTTTATCAGGTGGAGTAAAAGCAGGAGAAATTAGAGGAATCTTGCATTTACTTTTCCAAGATTTGGAGTTGGAGAAGATTGAATGCAAATACTCAATGTCTAAAAAAGAAAAATGTTCAATTCTACTTTATTCTTGGGACATGGTTTTCCCAATAAATCAAGAATACTAATTGTTCTTTTCCTTTTTCTTCAAAAATAATTAGTGTAACAGAAGGAGATTTTCAAGGACAAATGCTTCTCCAAAACGGGAACCACCTTTAAAGTTGGGGTGATACAAATAGCCAGTCACAAAAGGTGGTGGCACCAAATTGTGTGTCTAGCTTTTAGATAAATTAGAGCTGAAAAAGATTATAAGCTGATTTGATTTGATTTGATTTGTTTCTTTGATAAGGGGCCCATATGTAGAAAATGGAGCTAACAATCTGGCATGCCTGATTGCAGGTGAACTAGAAGCCAGGAATCACACTAATCTTTGCACTTTAATGTTCCTTATTGAGGAAAAGAAGGAAAATAGATAATAGCATTCAGGAGCAAAGGGACGGCCTGGCCTGGCCTGAAACCCCTCAAAAACTCACTGTCATCAACTCTCCCCCTCATTAGAAAAAAAAAAAGGTACTTTAACTAAATTTGATGTAAGCCCCACTTAACTAAATTTATTGTAAGCCCTTAATTGATCATGCAAAATTTGTATCCACTTATTTCATTTCATCTAAGAGCTAGGATTTAGATATGTTTTAGGCCAACAAAGTGCATCCACACCTAAATGAGACAAGGGGTTGTCCAATTGGTTTGTACCCTGCCTCTAAATTGACTGTTCACTGATTTCATTTCTATCTTTACACCCACTTCAGGTTTCTCTTCATGCAGAAGTAGGCTTATTTCATGTTTTTTTCCACATGGCTAGGATCTCTCATCAGTCCCAAGTCCCAACTCACTCAAAAGAAACGAAAGAAAAGAAAAGAAAAGAAATATAAACTAATGCACCGACACAAACTAAGGAAAATATTCTCTAGCGCACCAAGATACCTTCGCACCCGTGTTTGCATATATTCAAAGGTAGGACCCTCCTGATCCCTGGTCTTCCTCATAAAATTAAATCTAGTCTCCCTCGTAAAAATAAATATGCCTTACCACATATCCAATCAGTGAAATGTGCAATCCGAAAACGACTTAAACATTTTATTCTTATTATCATGTTCTTATTAAAAGACAACTGTTAGGTCCACTTCCACTTCTCAGAAATGCAGAGAGTATAGTCCAAGATCAATTAATTAATTAATTATAGTCAGGCCCACTGTTTAAAACCCTGTTCTGATGTGCCCCTATATTTTGATGTGGCAATGGACCATCTTATCAAGGAAATTGTAAGTATCAAAGAGCCTTTTGTTGGGGGTGAAAACTAAACAAACCTGAGAAGTGAGAATCCACTGTCAAGCA
The DNA here is from genome assembly GCA_028538565.1 of Umbellularia californica. NCBI lineage: Eukaryota > Viridiplantae > Streptophyta > Magnoliopsida > Laurales > Lauraceae > Umbellularia > Umbellularia californica. Next base: position 6,525,551 of record JAPQWN010000006.1, on the reverse strand, counting down.
GTCAGCAGAGACTGGGATATCAGGGGCACAACCCTTGTTTTCTTTCATTACTATTAAGCCCCCAAAATTTATCTGATGTCTTGTTGTTCAGAGAATAAAAGGAGAGAAGAGAAGAAGAGGAAGTTCTCTCCCTCCTTCCATGACAAGACCTGGTGAAACAAGTGGGAATCTCTTTTCTTTACCTCTTTCCCTTTCTTTCTATATCTAAACCAGTGTTTTGGATGCTTTCATTTCTTTTATTCCTCCATTCTCTTTAATGTCTTTCCTTCAATTCTACAGTAGACACCTACTTTCTCTATTCCTCACTCCCCATATTCTTGAATCATTATCTATTTATATCTATATATGTATCTGTGTGGACATCTATGTATGTATGTATGTATGTATGTATGTATATAATTTGTTTTGATCGGTGTAGAAGAATCAACTAACATCAAGTGTATGATACCTTTCCCTTTTTTTCCATCTTTCGTGGCTTTTGGGATTTCTTCTGCAGAAAGAAAAAAGATTGGGTTTTTCTTTTAAAATCTGTAACTAGAAGAACTGGGCATGTTTGGTTTTGGGTTTTGGAAGAAGAAATAGAAGGTTTTGAGGATAATTGGTTAGTTTCATCTGACTGTGTTTGAGTTTGGATTGGAATCTCAATTGGGTGTTTCTGGTCTTGTGTGTTTAAGGTTCTCTTAGCTCTATGGTGATTGAAAAAAGAAGTTTCTTGTCTTGTTTGGATTAGGGTTTTGCCTTTTAATTGTTGTTTGCAAATGGAAAGGCGCTGGAAGGAGAGAAGAGAATATACTATATAGAGAATCGGAATGCACAGTCCTTGTCCCAGTTCGTTTTTGGGTTAGGGTTTATCCTTTTGATTGGAATTTCACATGTCTTCTGTGGGATTTGGGTTTTGGGTTATCATTTAGCTTAGAAATTTACATTTCTCTGTGGGGTTTGGGTGTTGGGTTATCATTTAGATCAGAGTTTCACGCTTCTCTGTGGGATTTGGTTTTGAGACTTTGAGCTTTTCACTTTGAGAGAGAGAGAGAGAGAGAGAGAGGGATGCAGCGCGTAAGAGTTTCATCCCACCAATCTCCAGTCCACAAACTGGGAGAATCTCAAATGACCTTATCACCCAAGTTTAGATTAGCTGCCATCCAGTCTTCTTCGCTGAATCCATCAGAATTGGATTTATCTCATGGTGAAGCACCCCTAATTCCTGGCCTACTGGACGATGTCGCCCTCAATTGCCTCCTCCGGTTGCCCGTCAATAGCCACCCAACCTGCAGAGCTGTTTGTAGACGATGGCATCGTCTCCTCGCCACCAAAGAGCGGTTCTTCAGGCAGAGGAAAGAACTTGGGTTAAGGGACCCATGGCTCTTCATATTTTCCTTCCACAAATGCACTGGAAAGATCCAATGGCAGGTCCTTGACCTCACACATTTATCTTGGCACACCATTCCTTCGATGCCCTGCAAGGATCGGTTCTATCCTAATGGATTCGGCTGTGTCTCCACTTCGCATAATGGAACCCTCTTCGTATGTGGGGGCATGGTCTCAGACATGGATTGCCCCCTTGACTTGGTTGTCAAGTATGAAATGCATAAAAACCGCTGGACTGTGATGAACAAGATGATCAATGCCCGCTCGTTCTTTGCTAGTGCTGTGATTGATGGCCTGGTTTATGCGGCGGGAGGAAACAGCACAGACCTTTTCGAACTCAACTCGGCTGAGGTCTTTGACCCTGTCAAAGGGAGTTGGCATCCAATTGCAAACATGGGCACCCACATGGCGTTGTATGATTCTGCAGTTCTTGATGGAAAGCTCTTTGTGACTGAAGGTTGGGTTTGGCCTTTCGCGTTTTCACCTAGAGGGCAGGTTTATGACCCTAAAGCTAACAGTTGGGAGAGCATGGCTGTTGGAATGCGAGAAGGTTGGACAGGTTCGAGTGTGGTTGTTTATGGACATTTGTTTGTGGTTCCTGAGCATGCGATGATGAAATTGAAGGTTTATAACATGGAAACTGATTCTTGGGACACTGTTGCGGGTCCTCCTGTTCCGGAGCAGATACGCAAGCCTTTCTCTGTTAATACATGTGGTTGTAGAATCTACATTGTCGGTCGGAACCTTCATGTGGCTGTTGGTCATGTTCAAAGGCTGGGCGGCAGCGGTGACAGCAGGAAGAAGTGGAGTTTCTCAGTTCAATGGGAAGCTGTAGATGCACCAGAAGCCTTTTGTGGCTTGAATCCTTCGAGCTCTCAGGTTTTGTATGCTTAGTCATTTCTCTGTCTCCACTTCGTCTGCTATCTTGTGTTGCTTCTTATTGAATAGTTTGTAATAATAAGAGAGCAATGAAAAAAAGGAGACTTTTATTAACAAGAGAGCAATCTAAAAAAAAAGTTTTACAGCTGTTTTAGTAATAAGTTTGAGTAGGCTATTGTTGTTTTTGTATGGCAGAGATGTACTAGCTGTAGAGGTTGTTTCTGAGGTTAGTAGGTTTGATTGTATTATGAGAGTTTGTCCTTTGTGAATGCTGATCCTGCTCACAAAATTGGTCAGTATACTGTATTTTGAACAAATCCTTGCAAGAAATTTGTTCTCGTGGAGTTTCTTGTTTTATAATTTGGGATTAATAAATACAATTTGGTCATGTACCTGAAGTCCTAAACCCACATTGTTGCGACAAGGCTTTGATGATGATGATATATGATCTGTTCATAGTGGTCCGGGCCAGGGTTTTCTAGTAATGATCAAAACTTGATCACCTCCAAGGAAGGACCGACACTAATTCATGTGATCTGATTGACTTATTATTATTATTATTATTATACTTCATTATATGTTGTAGAATGATAAATCCTTTGTCCCACATGGCTAAGTTCCTCTTAAATTCAATTAATGGATTCACTTGCAAGACACTGACAGTTCCCACTGAATGTCATTTTCATTAGTATTTATTATCTTCAAACAGAAATATATGCACACTCCATCACATGGGACCTTGAAAATTGAGGAGATCTATTGGTTCATGCTTCAAAGAAACTGCAATTGTCTATCTATTAAAGCATCCATTCTTTGGCCCTCTTACAGATCTCTGCTATTAAGTTCGTAATTGTAAATTGTGGGCCACTGATTTAAGAATTTAGGTTAAGATGCCAATAACGAATTAAATATGATAGAATCTGGAATTCAATTGTGAGTTTTGGGAAATTTTGAATCATTTAAGGCTCAATGGCTCGTCACATCAGAATTCTGGAATTTGGATTAGTATACTGTGTGGATCTTGTCCATATTGCTATTATACTTTCATGCTCAAGTGTGAATTTAAGTTTGTGACCACTTCACAACTAAATCCACAATTTCAAGTGTTTGAATTGTGGTGCCCCTTGCTCTGTCTTCATGCCTCTGTATAGATTGTCATACCATGCAGGTGGTTATCAAAAAATTCCTCAGAAACCAATACGAACATCAGACAACCTTTCACTCACATCCATTCTTGATATCTAAAAGTTCGAAGACAGTCTTCGAATTCAATCAAATGCAGGTTTAAGACTTTACCACTCCAACATTGTGCTTAATCAATAATATCTTTTTTCTAGCATGTGTAGTATCTAATTTAATTAGTCTCAGATACAGTCCAAACTTTTCATGAATTTTCAAGTTTGCCATTTCTTCTCATAAATAATCTTCCTTTTCTTGCCTCCATTTTGGGCCTCTTGGATTTCTAATTCTTTAAGTTTCCTATCAAGTTTCCTCTGAGATTTCAACTCGGATTTTTAGCACTTCATTTTCCTCAAAAGCAGCCGGACAAGAATGTCGACCATTATGCTATAACATGAGCATGTGATCTTAATGGCACCCATGATTAAGGTGTGGCACTAGTAAATGTATTATTAGTTCCAACATAGTCAGAATTCAAAAATATAAAATATAAAATAAACAAGAAGAAGAAGAAGGAGAGAGAGAGAGAGAGAGAGAGAGAGAGAGAGAGAGAGAGAGAGAGAGAGAGAGAAATAACAATAATAATAATAAGGGGGGAGTACTAATACCTATATGTGAGATTATAACTAAAAAAAATTTGAAAGAGATCATGACCGAAGATACTACCAACTGGCAGAAGACAATGCTGTGAAGATTCTACTATGTTTCCTAGATACTGCATGGAGATGCCTTATGATGAAGTTTTTACCTGGAAAACTTGAACGGGATACGATAATGATAACTCACTTATTCTGAAATATCTTCTTGGTAGACATCATTGAGGTTGTGGGCCTTGGCCTCGTATCAAATTAAAACAAATGAAGTTCCTTTGCATTCCCCATTAGGTGATCATCACCTACCATTACTACCATTTTTTTTTCTTTGTTTGTATGTCTATGCTCTATAGCTATGTTAGATATGATAATGAAGTAGCTTCTATTGTCCTTCCAAATATTAGAGAGAAAAAAAAAAGGATTCTACCCTAGGGTGATGGTAGACATCTTGTATAAGTTCTTGCTTTGATGGAATGAGTGAGACTTGAGAGATCCTCCATTTTCTTAAACGGCATGGTTCATTGATGATAAATACTTATTATCAATGGTATGAGCACATGCCTTCATTATTATTATTATTATTCTGTTGGAGCATGTTCTGTAACCTTGCTTAAATTAGTATGATAGTACTTGCAATCCAATTGTTTGAGATGCTTATTGGTTCTAGATATATCAAACACATCAGCAACATCTCCTATTCACTTGTCTGTCTTTTGTGATGCAAGGCCTGTGGATAGACACAGCCAGGCCTTTGGCCCACATGTAGGACCCAGAGAAGTCTCATGATTGATGTCCAAGGAATTAGGATTACTTCTTCATCTAGGATTTGTTTCCTTATTATTTCTTTATTGAGTTTAATTAGGACTAGTTTTGTAGTTTTCTTAGGAGTCTTTGATTAGTTTCCTAGTTCCATCATGAGTCTTTGATTTTATGGTTTGTTTTCCTATATATATATATGGGAAGTGCTCCTATGAGAGACACTCTCACCAATTTGGTGAGAGATTAGTGGGGGCCCTCACATTTAAGTTGGGGGTCCTTGCATTTAAGTTTGTGAGAGTGGATATGGAAGTGAGGGCCCCCACCTATCTCTTATAAAGTTGGTGAGAGTGTCTCTCATAGGAGCACTTCCCTATATATATATATATATATATATATATATATATATATATATGGGTAATATTCAGGTGGGAACTGTTCTCACATATTATGTGAGAGCTTTTTTGTGGGGCCCAATTGTGGGCCCCATTTGGGGATGGGACCAGGGGGGATGGAAAGATCTATGTGAGACTATCCCAAATATCAAGTTTGACCCCAAATCCATCCCCCTAACACCTTCATCCATGGCTCACTAGTTTAATGGCTTCATATTCAAAAAAATATTCAACCCTCAATCCAATGGTTTAATCCATTCGGATGTGTGCCAGTCCTTAGGATTAGTAACTATCAGGGGGTTTTCTATTGGTTTCTAGGTTTGGATGGGTTGCTAGTTGGGCCCCGCAAAAAAGTTCTCATATAATAGGTGAGAACTAGTTCTCACTTGAATATTTCCCTATATATATATATATATATATATATATATATATATATATGAGCATTGTAGAACATTAGAATCAGTTTTGAAGATTAATAAAGTTCTTCATGGATTGAGGTTTTTTCCTCTTTGTGAAGACATCTTGTCCGTGCTTCAGCGCTTTGCAAAGCTTCGATCCAAACCCTTTTAGGGTTTGCATCATTTTGTCTCTATTCTCAATTTAGACCTATATTCCACCCACAACCAACATCCACACACATGCCCACCAACAAGAGAGTTGTGGTATATTATTTGTACAACTCACTCAAGATGCTGTTGTCCATTCCAATGAATTTTACTATGATCATCTGCTTCTAAGGAGTAAGGAGTCCTCGAACACAATTCATATTTTAGAAAACATTTCATTTTTTGAAAAGCATGCCAATTCCTTCTCAAACACCTTGGAATCCCTTTTTTGGATAAGCATAAAGAAAAAAGGGTTCAGTAGTATTCAAGAAGATGTGAACAGATTTTTTTTCTTTTTAAAGGTGCGGCGCCTTTGAATCTCATAAAGTTAATAAAGTGATTAATTCAGAGAACTGCTCTCTTAGCCTAGACATGCTTGCCTGCAAACCAAATAATTTTCCTCTTGCTCAGTAGGAGCTTCCATCTCAATAGCTGGTTGTGGACCAAAATGCATCAGAGGACCCGTTGTATGAAAATGTGACCAATCTGGGTGGTTTTGTCTTATCTTTTCCCTTTGTTCCAGATGCCCCACAGCTTGTGGCACATTGAAAAGTTACTTTTAAAATGAAATCTTACGTTTTTTGCCCCTCAAAGAAAGGGCATCTGGATAACTAGAACTAGAATCTTGAGACAAGTTCTTTTTGCAGGCCTGCCTTCACTTTTTCATTGCATCCATATGTATTCTTATATTACAGTCAGACTAATATCTTCATCTTCATCCTAGCTGTAAGTTGCGAAACTTGTGATCTGCTATAAATATTATAAAAAAAACTGTTATATGAGTTAGAAACGATCCCATTAGGTACCAGAGAGGATTGCAGATGAGGTTTGGAGATGGAAACGAAACAAGATGATGCGGGAGGAGACGCAAGTCCCTCATATATTGGCTTGACCACGTGGGAAAATCTTGGGGATGGAATCGTTCCAGCGGGACTCTTCCAAAAAAAAAAAAGGAAAAATTTTTGTTTTCACATTCTTACTCCCGCAGGTCCAAATTTTTGGATTGTTCCACACAAAACATCCACGCGGAATGGCATATTCAGTTACCAAACGTGTTTTCTTGGACCTATGGGAACAAAAGAACACTTGTTGGCACGATGCCAAACAGGCAAGAATAAAACTGATGTTTCTGAAATTTCAGTGCAAGTACTTTGTGAAAAAGATTTTCAGAAGCAATCCTAATGGGGTTGTTGAGATCCTTGTGAACATGGTTGCCTAGTAAAACTGATAGCCTGGACTCTGGAGGCTGGAACTCAGATACCTGAAACAATAGTTACTGGCGGAAAGTGGTGTTGTTTGGACACCTAGTAAATTATGTAAGCAAGAGTGTTGTTTTTTGATAGCCTGTAAATATGCTTACCTGGAGAGTTTCTGGTATCTTTCTTTTTTTAATTTGACTCTGTAACTTTCAACAGGGTATTTAATTTAGCATTTTTAGCTGCTGCACTTTGTTACATGGTAATCGTTTTACATGCAAGTGATCACTGGATTTCTCGGCTTCCCAACAAAAGGCTGTTGTGCAATTTTGACTTATATTCTACTTTGTGTGCATCTTGCTAATGGAGAAGTTTTCATTGTAAGACAGCTAACAGAAAGTCAAGTGAGAAAAAAGATTACTAGTTATTCTGATTGATATAGAAAAGGCGTATAGAAGGTGCCAAAGCGGATATTGAAGAAAAATGGCCTTTATATGAGAATATTTAAATCATTCAAGACATGTATAAGGCAGCGGTTACATGTGTGAGAATTGTGTTTGTGCCTCTGGTGGATATGATTTGCGCCTAGGTTCTACTTTGAGCTCCCTATTTCTTGGCCTTGATTATTCACAAATGTTTCAAGATGGAGTTTCATGACTTATATTGTTTGATGATTATGTGATGCTCATGAGTCAAACAGGTGAAAGGTAATTGTAGGAACTTTGAAGAAAGCTGTCCGACTCAAATGAGCTAAAAATTAGGATATCTAAAGTATGATTTTAGCGAGTCAAGTAGTAGAGAAATTTAAATAGACAAAATTGAAACAACCAAGTACCACAATGTGATTGATTTTGCTACTCATGAGCAATCTTAGATCAAAGCATTAGATAAAAATAATGAATTCAGCAAATGGGGAGTAGTGGTGACATGCTGGTGAAGTATGGCACAATCAAGGAATGACTCTTCGATTGTATAATCTTTCATGAGACAATAATTAGGCTTAGTGTATAATATGGAACTGTATGTTGGGCAATGTACACATGTGAAGAAGCTAAACTACATCTGGTCGATACGTGCATACATATACGTAGAAGGATGTGTGCTGTTATTATAAATAGTACACTGCAATTTTATTTTATCAAGTAACTGCAATTGAGGGAAAGCAATAACATTTACAGAAGGCTAGAAACTGCCCCTTGTTAGATGAATCAGGGGGTTAATTGTGGAAGGTACTTTGGAGAAGAGGAAGGCTATTCAAGATCTTAGGTGAAGACATGTCATTTTGTGTTGTAATTGAGAGCATTGATGTTAAGAATACAGCTGGGTGGAAGAATAAAATTCGAAAAGATGGCCCTAAAGTGTATAGGTTCTGTAACATAAAGTTTTATAGGGAAATCTTTAGCTGGTCAAAGGGTGACAATCTATAGCATGCATCTTCTATTAGGTAGAGAGGATTTTTCATTCTTACACACACAATGAGAGGGAGAGACTTTATATTCCTGTTCACAGTTTCTTGGTAGAGTTTATTTTGTTGGATTATTTTTATTGACTTTGCGGAGAACTTTTAATTGATCCTCTAGATTGATGGAATAAGGCTAAGAAAATGATAGTTTTTCTCGTGCGCATCAATAAATATTCTGCCATACCATTTACAAGTAAAAAGAGTTGCAGGCATTGAGATACACTAATAAACTATGTGCAGGGCAACTGTGTTCCAAGGATCCATCTGAAGCCAAAAGTCTAAGCCTCTGAGGGTCAAACTTGGCTCTTAACTCCAAGCATAGGCTTGTGGTTCATTTGTTATGGACTTTAGACCTTATTTCTTTACTAGAATTCGAAGAGTTCCGTGTCCCTAAAATTTGTAAATGCCCATAGTGGAATTCTGAATCCTCCTTTGTATTTGAGCATTCAAGAATTCCACTAAAAAAATAATAATAATGAAGGAGTTAGAACTTCAATATCTTGATGGGCATTTAAGATCTTTTAGGTGGTTGGAATTTTGAAATTCATATGCCCTTTTACCACTTGGGCTGTCTCCCAATCTCTTGGCTTCAAACGTTTTTCAAGGGCTTTAAGGCCCAAATCAATGTAATTATGGGAGTTCAATCTTTGGGCGAGAAGGGTCTTATGGGAGTAGTGTCCCACTTACCCATCTAGCCAAAAAAAAAAAAAAGGGGTTAATTCTTAGATCTTGCCAAGTTGTCATTTGTTTAATGCTAAAAGTTTTATTCATTAAGCAACTTGAGATTTTCTTTCAAAATTAGGAAATCCAGATATAGCAAAAACCAAATCATTCTTTTGCGGCATCTGATCGAGGCTTGGACTCATAAAATCTTATTTTGTTTGGGTCATTGTTAAATTTCATTATAATAAGAGAGTTGGTCTTACATACATAAAGGTCAATCACGGCCTTACTATAGGTTGTTAAATTTTTCTGATAACCGATGAGTAATTTAACCACCAGAGGTGAGTTTGTGCTTTGTGCATCAAGAGGATTCCGTCGTAGAGAAGAGAGTTATTATGATTTTCAATGCTATTTTTTTATTTGGTGTCACACATAATTATTTGCAGGAAAAAGAAGTGAACTAGTTTGATCTGATGATGGTGAGGTTTTTAAATCCCCACGAGGGAGATAAAAATTGCCGAATTTCTCACTCCCATGCAAACAAAAATCTGCAATGGGTTAAAACCTCTTATGCCACATGCAAGGTTTAACTAAAAGGGATAATGATTATACGGCTGCTCTTATATCCAATAATTGGCCCGTACAGTAAGGATGTTATGAAAGTTATGATTTTACTTACCCTTAATTTTGTATGATATCCTAGGGTTGTAAGATATCACACAATGTGATATCCTATGCACAATAGGATATCACACTAATCTTGAAAACTCTCACTCTCTTCCTTTCTACCAAAGAGTATATTGCTTTCCGATAAATTGAGAAAAACAATTGTGATAAAAACGCTTTTCAATGAGGTTCATCTTCTTCCATTTTCGAATTATTTTTCCAGCCTTTTCATCTTACCATCTTACTCCTAATATGGCAAGAAGACATCATTCCAATATTTCTCCTTCTTCATTCTTTGCAACTTATTTGACAGAGAGGCTAGTGACTCTCTAATGGTTTTTCCTCCCTTACTATGCATTCAAAAATGAGATAGGGTTCATATACGTGTTTGTGATGACTGAAATAGATGAAATCTAGATAATAGAAAATGGTATAGTAAGAGCCCTAACTTAGGTATTTGCAATAAGTATAAACGATGAAGATAAAAAAGAATTTTGAATTCGTGGTGAATATGTGCTTTGAATTTGAGCAAGAAGAGGGAGCTGTGCGAGTTGTAGGATATCGCATGTTCGATATCATAAAGGCCTAGGATATTGCACCTTGAGATATCCTATAACCATATGATATCACAAGATTAAGGGCATACTCGTCACTTTTAGAGCATCCTTTCTGGTATGAACAACTCTATGGGAATTTTGTATTTTTCAATGGTTTTGGGATAATTATTGGGTATAAGGGCAGCCGCACGGTCTTTATCCCTAACTAGAATTTTGAGAAGAATCTACATAATAAAAGGCGTTTATTTTGAATTAAACCCACAGTAATCCAAGTCTGGATCCTACAAGGCATTGCATGAAGAATTCCGAAGTTAAATGAGCATAACGAGCATAATTTCACAAAACCCACCTATTGAAGATTTGATACGCTCAAAATAAAAGGCCTCATATTCTAGAAAGTATGTTTAAAGAATCCGAATGCTCTATTGGTAGCTATTACACGCTTCTCATGAAATAGATCTCCATAACTCCACCTTTTGGCCCTCGTAATAATAATCCAAGACTCATGTCTAAATTTTAAAGTGATTACCAAAAAAAGACCTCGAATATCCAAAACCTCCAAAAGAGTCCTAAAAACCGAAAAACTTCAAAAGTAATAATCGTATAATTATTTTCCCGTACACATGCGCGCGCATCTCATGCACAAATCGCAATATGGCGTGTACCATGATTACATTATATTTAGATACGTTGAACGCATGGCAAATAAGTCATACGAGGACCACTTTGGAGGTTTTCCTAGTTTGTAGAAATTTTTTTTGTGGTCTTCTAATATTTGAGGGTTTTTTTTTTCTTTAATTCCTACAACTAAATTTTACTCCAATAAAAAAATTGGTGCAACCTTTCATAACATACCCAATAAAAAGAAGCCCCAAACCCAAAATGAGTCCGGATTGTGACCCAAATTATGATTTTGGGAGCATTTGCACCACTTGGAGGTTTCGATCCCTCGCCCTCTCTCACTCCAAGGAAAAGGAAAGGGCAAACATAAAACGAACATATCCTCCTCCTCCAGCTCTCCTTCTATCTTCCTCTCTCTCTCTCGGTCTCGAGACGAATTCGCGTTTCGGTGTTTGAGCTCTCGTCTCAATCGCACGTACGATGCGATTTTGACCGATTGATGTCTCATCCCAAGCGCCACACCAGCACCAGCACCAGCAGCGGAGCCTTCTCCACCATGAAGAAACCTAAATCCCAGCCCTTGCCCTTCCCCCTCGAGAAGAACGGCCTCCACCACCTCTCAGCCGCCGCCGACGACGACTCCGACCTCATGCTCGTCGACGCCGATCTCAAGACCCAGTCTTCCATCACCCCAACTGACGGCTCCTCCATCGGCGTCGTCGGATGCAGCGGAAACCCCATCGGCGTCGCTGCCAATCTGTCCAGGAAGAAGGCCACCCCTCCTCAGCCCGCTAAAAAGCTCGTCATCAAGCTCACCAAAGGTGCTCTCTTTCTATCTATTCATCTATTGAAATCCCTTTTTTTCTTTTTTCTTGCTTACTTGAATTGTTAGGGACTGTTGGTTTGGACAATCTTAGGCTTGAATGGAAGAATTGCGTGTAAAGATTGCATTTTTCTGGTTTTTTGGACTGGAGTGGACGTAGTATTGCATTTTCCTGTCTGCAAGTCGTTTGATTTTAAGATTGAGGCCAATTGCAAAATTGCTGCTTCCATTTTGCATGAAAATACATGGAATTGGATGGACTACAAGTACGCTGGCGTGTTTGTATCTCAAATTAGGGTTATCAGTTCTCAATAGCTGTCTTTCAGGAAATGAGGGGGATTGGTGATCCTACGATGGGTTAGGGATTTGTAATTTGTTCTTAATTATAGCGCCCATGTCCCCAAATGAGGGATCGCAATTATTAGGAATGACAACAATGTTTGCCCCTTGATGTGTGTGGGCCAGGTCGGGTTTGATTTAGATGGCCCCTAACTCCATTGTGTTGAAACAGTTGATCACTTTAAGCTAAGGAATTAGGCATCCATTGTGTTGAAACAGTCGATCACTTTAAGCTATAGGCAAGGTTATGTATTAGAAGAATTTTGTCACCAACGACTCTCATGTGCACTAATTTGGGAGCTGCTTTACCATCTCAAGAGTCATTTAGATGTCACACTTGGGACTGCTTGAGTAACTCAAGAGTCATTTAGATGTTCACAAATAGACTCTTTTTTAGTCATCGTGCTTTGGATGTTGATTCTGGTCATGTCGCCATGAGACTGCATTGCCTCCGCCTGTTATCTCATTTCTTTCATAAAGGCGAATGTACTTGCTTTTTCACTGAAGTGTTATTCATAACTTGATCTACTCAGGCGCTTGAACCAGTACTTGTGGTTACCCAGGATCTCCTCAAGCATTCTCCCTACCCATCGCAATGTTGATTGAGGATGACCCATCATTGATCACATCTCCTCACCCAATTGTCTCTCTTTGGTGGCCGTTCGTTGCATTGAGAACCACATTTTACTGTCCTGTGAACCATGACATGTCAAGCATGCATTAAGAAGCTTGCTTTTAGTTGTTGTAGTTGAAGGATGGATGGGTCTTTTGTGTCTTGACCACAATCCACAACTGGGTGCCATAGTGGAGCTATTTTAAGCTGTCTTGAATATTGATTCGATGTATCTTGTTCCATCATATTTGTAAAAGATTGTAAAAGGAAAAGTTTTGATGCAGGCCGATCAAAGGCCAAGGCCTGCAAGACCTGATAACCTGCTTAATGGGGTCCACATGATCTCTAATTTAGGGATCCATATCCTTAGTTTAGATAATTTTAGTAGGTTGCTTAATTGTTAGGAAGATTTCCTTTCTATTTCATATGCTAATTAGGATTAGCTATTTCCTATTTAGGATTCATGCTACTCTATATATAGAGAAGTCTTTATTTGTAATTGGTAGACCTTTTTCGAATACAATCCAAGAAGTTATTCTTGTGAGTTTGAGTATTTTTCCTAACAGAGTATTCAAGTTTTAATACCATCATACCATTTGAAGAATTATAAATGAACAAGACATAAACATATAAGATAATGCAGGTTCAAAGAATCCTGATTATAAAGGACTTGACATTTGTCGACTGTAATGGTGCATAAGGGCCCGTTTGGCATTGTTCTCATGTTGTTCCTAATTTTGTGTTTAGATCAGGTTGTGCTGAGATCGGATTGTGCCAGGACTATACTCTGTAGAACTTATTTGGCAACATTATATTAAATTACTTTGCTGACAATATGTGGTACGGAACTTGTTTGATAACATTATAAAATTTTTGCTCCGAGAAACAAAAGCAAGAGAATCATAGAATTTACAATGTGGGACCTGCCTTTTATTGTTTGCGGCACTCTATTATTGTCCCACATGGGACGCACCTATAGAAATTACACCATGGTACCCACCTTTAAAAATTAGAACATGGGGCTCATTTTCATAGGATTTACAATGTGAGCCTACCTTTATTGGAAATATGATGTGTGCGTGGGACCACCTTTTTGTGAATGTAAATATGGGACCCACCTTTAGAAATTAGAGTACATGGCCCACATTCATAGGATGTACAATGTGAGTACACCTTTTGTGATCATGACCATGTGACCCACATTTAGGAATTACAAAGTGGAGCCACATTTTTTGTAATTGTGGATACATGATCTACATATAGAAATTACAATGTGGTGTCCGCCTTTAGAGATTAGAACATGGGGGCACATTCATAGGATTTACAGTGTGGGCCCACCTTTATAGGAATTATAATGTAGGGCCATCTTTTTTGTTGATTGTGAACATAGGACCCACCTTTAAAAATCACAATGCGATACCCACCTTTAGAAATTAGAACATGGGTCAACATTCATAGAATTCTCAATATGGGCCCACATTCATAGGATTTACAATGTGGCTCCACCTTTTGTGATTGTGACCATATGACCGACCTTTAAGAATTATAAAGCGGGGCCACCTTTTATGTGATTGTAGAAATGGAACTTACCTTTAGAAATTACAACGTGATGCCCACCTTTAGAAATTAGAACATGGGGCCCACATTTATAGGATTTATATTACGAAGTGGAGCCACCTTCTTTCAGATTGCGAACATGAGACCTACCTTAGGATAAGTGAGAGGATTTGTCCTCTTTAAATGATATTCTTTAAAAGGCAACAGATAAGTAGGAAACAACTGTGCCAGCAAGTTGTTTCTTAAAAAAAAAAGAAGTTTTTGGTTCCTACTTTCTAATGCTAGCGGTTTAAGATTTTGAGATTCCTTCCAGTAAGATCAAAATTCAGAACAATGATTTATACATACCAAATATGTTTTCCATAGCCTCATCTCATGGGAGCATGGGAACATTCAAGTGGCATGATGCCAAACGCTCCCTAAGTTTCTGCAACTAGGTTTCATTTAACAGTCACAAAAACTATAAACCATAAGCGTTCTCTCTGTCTGTCTCTCTCTCTCTCTCTATATATATATATATATTCTCCTCAAAAGAAACTCACTTTGTGCGTGAATCACCTTACTTTATCTCACTACTTTATCAACGAGATTAGATAATTTCTAACCATGATTCAGGAGGTTTTCAGGCGTATCAATTGTTTGGCTGATGTCTTGGTGGATTCTCTAGCCAATAGGACTGGCTAGAGAAGTTCCTTTTGTTGACTCGATGGTTTTTTTTTGAGTAGGGCCAGAGTACAGTGCTTATATACTTTTCCTTTTTTGTAGTTTTTTTTTTAGGTTTCTCTCTGTATTGTTTGGTGTTCCTTCTTTAATATAAATTTAGCTACTGCTTGAAAAATGAATCACCACAATATTTTGTGCTGATTTGAATTGATATTTTTATAATATCAAAATGGAATCGTGTACCATTTTTTTCACTTCTATATTACTTTCTACCTAGACATTAATATTTGTCCTACTCATTTTTGTCAAAGCCTTATCCCATCTGGGCGGTTTCTGCTGTTTTAGTATTTATTTAGTATGTCTTTGTAGACAGGGGTGGACCCAAGTAGAAAGGTCTGGGGGCTTTGGCCCCCACCAGACCTGAAAAAGTCCAAAAACACCCTACAAATTCTGAACATTGAAGTTTTTTTTTTTTGCCCCCTTCCCTAAAGATTTCTTTTTTTTATATTTACATTGAGCCCCCCCGGCCCCCCTCAAAAATTTTCTGGGTCCCCCTCTGTTTGTAGACATGAATCTATCATCAATAAATGCCATGAGGCCTTGCCTAATAAGTGTTATTTCTTTGTACATGTTTTTGTGGACAATTAGATAAACCAAAGCTGCCAACAAATTTTGAAGAGGATACATGGGCAACATTGAAATCAGCTATCAGTGCAATATTCTTAAAGCAACCAGATCCATGTGACTCTGAAAAGCTTTATCAGGTAGTTTGACTGCAGGATTTTGTTTAACTGCTATATGCTATTTTCCAACTATGAAATATTTAAGGGATACTGGACATTTTTATTGGAGATTTTCTGACTCTGAATATCTTTCTAAATTTGAATAATTCCTATTGTTTGTAGGCTGTTAGCGATCTTTGTCTACACAAGATGGGAGGTAATCTTTATCAACGTATCCAAAGGGAATGTGAAGCGCACATATTTGCAACATTACAATCACTAGTTGGCCAGAGCCCAGATTTGGTGGTTTTTCTGTCACTTGTTGAGAAATGCTGGCAAGATCTTTGCGACCAGATGTTGATGATTCGTGGTATAGCGTTATATCTTGACAGGACATATGTCAAACAAACCCCTAATATTCGTTCATTGTGGGACATGGGGTTGCAGCTATTCCGCAAACATCTTTCTTTGTCTCAAGAAGTTGAACACAAAACAGTTACTGGCCTTTTAAGGTTGATTGAAAGTGAGAGGTATCGTGAAAGCTTTGAGGATAAGCTCTTCTAGTTATTGAGATTTATTTATGAATTTTTTTTTCTACTAAAAATTTTATGCTTTGCATTTTCTATATTTTAATGTATGCATTGGCCTTGAAACTCATGAATGGTTTTTGCATAGTATGTTCGGCATCTGAACTTAAGAACTTCTGTCCTCATACAAGTTTTTATGTGCTATCCATGACAAAGGGAAATGCGACCGTTTCCTCTTTTGCTCTCCTTTTTCTTTCTTTTTCTTTTCTTTTCTTTTCTTTTCTTTTTTTTTTTTAAACGGGCTGTGTTGTTACTTTGCAGGCCCAACATGGTTGTTACTGCAGTTCGCGTGTCTTTTTTTTTTTGGTTACATACAATTTTATCAGCAGGATAGAAGTGTCTGCTTAAGACCCTGAACCTGAGTTACCAACTACTTAGTTCTGCCGGACCTAATCTTTGGCAACAATTGTGTGATCTCAGTTGAGCAGTATTCATGCAAATGCTTAGCTGAATTTTGGGACAGATTCTGTTGCTTGTTTATATTCTAGCTAAATTTCTTAAAAGTAGTCATGCTGTTGCTGCTCATTTTGTGCACCCTTTAAAATGGGACCTTTGAATGAAGTCCCTAGAAATGCTGTGCTTTTGTTTGGTTCACAGAGAAAGCCCTTTTTTCTAGATGAACCTTTTTATTTTCAAAATCAACTTGGGCAAAATGGTAAAACAATTGGAGCTAGGACAAAATTGTATTTCTTGTCGTTCATTCAATAATGGCATGAATTACACCTGCTAGGAAGAGGCATTCAATTGAGCCTACAATAACGAGTTGCTAAATAGGCCTTTATATTTCCCAACACATTTCATTGGAATTCTCTTTGAATTTTGGATGTTTTAATATTTAAAGAAGTCATGCTATTGCTGCTCTGTCCAGGCTTCTTTTGTTATTATGTAGGTGTGCATGTTAAGCCAGTGCCCATTATGTTATGGTCTTTTTTGGTTTTAAATTTAGCATAATTTGTCTTTCCTCCAGATATCTGTTAAACTCTCGAACCTAAGTTTTTATTCAGATTTTCATCTTTTGTAAACTGAGATCTTCATCTTTTGTAGTGGAAAAACAGTTAAATACTTATTTTTTTCTTTGTTAATGGTTTTCTTTAAAGAAGTTGTTTTCCAGTTTCCATCTAATAAGCAGTATTCTATTTGCCATTTGTCAGATTAGGTGAAGCTATTGATAGGACGCTTGTTAGCCATCTTCTAAAGATGTTTACCGCTTTAGGAATCTACACAGAAAGCTTTGAGAAGCCATTTCTTGAGTGCACATCTGAATTTTATGCTGCTGAGGGTGTGAAATACATGCAGCAATCAGATGTTCCAGATTATTTGAAACATGTCGAGGTGCTTAATTTTGATTTTTTTTTCCCGCTGTATTGGAAGTGTCTGCTCCATTCTTTCTGCTTTATAATATTTCTGGAATGTTATCTCCTAACTTCTCACCATTTTCGTTACATCACTTCTCTCATGATTAGATTTACAATAGAAATAATCAAATCGTAATGCATTGGCAGGTAAGGTTGCATGAAGAGCATGAAAGGTGCTTACTTTACCTGGATGCAAATACAAAGAAGCCACTTATAGCTACAGCTGAAAGGCAACTTCTTGAGCGTCATACATCTGCAATTCTTGATAAGGTGTGGCTTACAGGTTTACTTTTATCGCTCTTTAAGTATTAGTCTCTTCTCATATGCATTCATCTCCATTAATGGACTGAGTGTAATGTGTTTTTTTTTATCAGGGTTTCACATTGCTTATGGATGCAAATCGAGTTGAAGACCTTCGGCGAATGTATGTGCTGTTTTCAAGGGTTAATGCTCTTGAATCACTACGGCAGGCCCTTAGCTCATACATCCGGGGAACTGGGCAGGGCATAGTCATGGATGAAGAGAAAGACAAAGATTTAGTTTCCTGCCTCCTGGAGTTTAAGGCTTCACTTGATGCAATTTGGGAGCAAAGCTTTTCTAGAAATGAATCATTTTCCAACACCATAAAGGAGGCATTTGAACATCTCATTAATCTCCGTCAGGTTAGCATTTGCAGTTTTGCACCTCTCTCTCTCTCTCTCTCTCTCATAAATTTTTTAAGCACTTAACAACCATGGGATGCATGTAAGAGTTCAGAATATTCTTATAAAACTATAAAAAAATTAACACACTGGAATAGAAAAGAAAAGGTTAGAGTACAGTATCTTGATCTTCTCTTATTTATTGAACTGGAAACAAAAAAGTCTTGCCAAAATCTTTTTTACATAATGAATATTGGGCAATGTTGTCTACAACATGCTGCACCATATGGCTCCATCACCGTCTGTAGAACCTAAGTGTGCATCATGATTCTAGTTCTCTTCAATTGGCAAACCTGGTTTACCATGAATGAATCAATGATGTTGAAATTGATTGTCATATCATTAAGGAACACTCTGTCAGGAGAATTTACTTTTACTTGTATCCGCAGAGTCAGTTGCTGACAAATTGGTGCTACAGAGTCCACATCAGTTTTGAGAGAAATAAACTTTCTTTAGTTTTTTATTAAGAAGTGCAAACTCATATTTTATTTTTGGTAAATTAATTATTTAACTTCTATAAATGGAGCCTTTTTTTTTTGAAATATTATAAATGTAGACAATTTCCATCAATCATTCGACATTAGTGAAATATAATATTTAGCTATATAAAAATATTGAAATAAACTTTCTTTAGTCATATTTTATTTTTGGTAAATTAATTAATTAACTTCTATAAATGGAGCCTTTTTTTTTTTGAAATATGATAAATGGAGACAATTTCCATCAATCATTCGACATTAGTGAAATATAATATTTATCTATATAAAAATATTGAAAATTGGTGGTAATTACTAGAATTATGATTCTCTAAAATCTAAACTTATTACAACATAAGTTGGTGGCACCAACAAATTTGATTAATAATGTTGTAGATCAAGCAAACCAAATAGATCATGGTGCAAATCACAGTATGGGTGGTTGGTTGTATTGTTTTGTTGCTCTTAGGCCTTAGCCATATATTTCATATACCTTTAAAGCACATTTTTAAAGTGCCCTTTGATATATTTTTTTTTCTATTATCAGTAACTGAATAAAACATTATGTTTGGTTCATGTTGACAGAATCGACCTGCTGAGCTGATTGCAAAGTTTCTGGATGAGAAGCTTCGTGCTGGCAACAAGGGTACATCTGAAGAGGAATTGGAGGGTATATTAGATAAAGTTTTGGTCCTTTTCAGATTTATACAGGTAAGCTTTGTCGACATCCAGTCTTAGACAAAGTTATGCTTACATAGGAATCTCGGTACTTCAACTTTTTAGTCTTTAGGACGTGTTTGTGCAGCTGCCGCAGAAAGTGGAGTCGTACATCTTAAGTTGGAAATTCATATTCTCTTTTTGAGGAAAAAAATGCGCTTTTCTGCCTTTTTAATTGATGACAGCTTTTGGCATCAAATGCTGTTACGTTTTAAGAACGAAAAAACCAACACTTTTTTCATTTTTATTTTCATAGCGGTTAAGTTGCACAAACTAGTCCTTACTTGCCTTTGATGCTTTAGGTACTTCTCTATATTAGCATTTCTGGTCAGGGTGCTTGTAGTGGTTACATGATGTATTATCTTTCCTGAAAGTTCAGGGTAAAGACGTGTTCGAAGCATTCTATAAGAAGGATCTTGCAAAGAGGTTACTGCTGGGGAAAAGTGCCTCCATTGATGCTGAGAAGTCGATGATTTCTAAGGTACACAGCAGATGGCATTACATAATTTCTAAGGAAGTACTACACTGTCAAACAATAACCTTTTGTTGATTATATTTTATTTACAATTTCCCGTTGCCATCACAGCTCAAGACTGAATGTGGCAGCCAGTTCACAAATAAACTTGAAGGAATGTTCAAGGTGCAACTTTCTAGGATCCTCTTTGGTTGAAAATTTTAGATTTAGTATTTATTGCCTGAGATTATTTGATATCAAATGTCAAATTGTGACGCCTTTATATTGTTTACTGCAAATTCAATGTTGGTGCCTGAGAAGACGGAACAAATTTACTTCTGATGGGGCCTTATGCGCTGCTGTTTAACACTTCAAACTTCCAAATAATGGTATTTTTTTTCCTGGTCAAGCGAACATTGGATGCCCGAGCTTATTTGATCTCTCCATAACCAAATCACAAGAGAGTGATGATGCTTAACTCTTCCCTTAATGCTCTGTCTTATGCGTACTCAAAGAGTCACCTCAACAGTTTCCATGCCTCAAAATCCTCACCCCAAAACTCATAGATAACCCCCTCAAAGAGCGACCAAAATTTGAAAGGGCAGAAGATAGAATCAGGGAAGCATCCTGTTTCATACAAAGGGTGAAGCATTTATGTAACTTATGGCTGTGATCCTTTGGGAGTCTTGAAGAATTCAAATAAGTAGTTGTTACCTCTTTTTTTTCTATTTTTTTAAAGGTTTCATGATTAGTTTTGTTTGAAGTTAATAAATGGTTCCTTCAAGAAAGAAATTGGCACCTTATTCATTTGCTTTTTGCAAAGGATTATGTTTTCATTGTTTGATATCCATTGGGTTTGTCCCAAGGCTTTAAAATCAGACTCAGAGGGTGATTTTCTGGCATGTACAAAAAATAGGGACAGCAAATGAGTGTGTTTGAAGCTGAATCCATGGTTATGATCATCCTATCTTGCGGCTTCACCTTGCAAGTTGGCCTGTTGGTCAATCTTCTACCACGTTGGCTGCATAAGTACTCAGCCTTGATTTTGTATTTATAGTTATCAGTTTGGAATTTTTAAAACTTTCTAAGGAAGCAAATGAGTGTGTTGGCTCCTCCAAAAGTGATTGCGTTTGGGTGCTTAGCACTTCCGGGGAGGTATTCTCGCTATAGATAGTCTCTAAAGGCAGGAAAGGATTATTGTGAATGCATGCCCTATGTGCCGAGCAGAAGAGTAAGTGGATCACCTACTTCTTATTTGTAGAGTGGTTCAGGTGCTCTGCAGGCCAATTTATATCTGGTTCAACTATTGTTGGGATTACCTTGCTCTCTATTCATAATCTTGTTAGAGACATGGAAGCTGATGGGAGGCTCACCAATAGGAAAGGCTATGTGGAGATCCTCTTTCTTAGTGGTTATATGGATTATTTGGAAGGAACGAAAAAAGACCCTGATAGATTGAAATTCACCATTGTATCATAGGTTTCAATACAATTGGAAAGAGGGGGCTGCATAACAATGGGGGCTGAGGGCTTTTTTGTCGGGTGGCAGTGCCTTTTTTTTGTGTTTTAATTTTTGTTAGGGCTGATTCTATTTTGTTGGGCCTTTTTGTTAGTTTCCTTTTGTAGGCTCTCTTGTGTTTGCTCAATGGCTGTGAGCTCGTGAGTATATCCCTCTTGTACTGTTAAGCTTTGATTAATGAAAATTACTATTCAAGAAAAGTAAAGGGAGTGTGTTACTAGAAATAGCCATGGATATTTTGAATGCCAATAGCTGCTGCTGCTGACAGCTATGCTAATACTTCATTAACTGTTGCCTTGATACCTGCATGGAGAATCCCAACATTTAGCTTAAGCCGATTGAATTTGACTATTGATCTAGTATTTACCATGTGGATTTCTCTGTTGTATTTGATGGATATACTGCTTATAGTGCTATACTTTACATGCTTTTGATGCTGAGCTAACTAATACTGGTGCATTCTTAGGATATTGAATTGTCTAAAGAGATTAATGAATCCTTCAAACAATCATCCCAAGCCAGGACGAAACTCCCCTCTGGTATTGAGATGAGTGTGCATGTCCTAACGACTGGGTGAGCATTCAACAAATTTTAACATCATGCATTAGATTGGGTGTTTGCATGTGGTGTTCATGTGCCGTCATGACAACACTACCCATCTTTAATTGTTGTCATGAAAACACAAGCCATCATATGATCACTTGAGTTATTTAATTTAGGTTGTCTGGAATCATGTTATTTGGATGAACTATCTGCAGATACTGGCCAACTTATCCTCCGATGGATGTTCGGCTTCCTCACGAACTGAATGTTTATCAGGTTAGGTACAAGCAGTATGTTGTCCAAGTTTGTCCATTGTCCTTCAATAACAAGGATTCTTCTGAAACCTCTCTTTCCTTCTTGCTGCAACAGGACATTTTCAAAGAGTTCTACTTAAGCAAGTACAGTGGGAGGCGCTTAATGTGGCAAAACTCATTAGGTCACTGTGTGTTGAAAGCAGAGTTCCCAAAAGGTAAAAAGGAGTTGGCAGTCTCACTTTTCCAGGTACATCCTTTTGGACTCACTTATTATGGATATAATCCCCTTAGCCGATGATGCTTCTTTATGTAGCCTTAGTTCTATTTTGGTTTTGTGCCAGACTGTTGTCTTGATGCTGTTCAATGATGCCCACAAGCTCAGCTTTCAGGATATTAAGGAATCTACTGCCATTGAGGACAAAGAGCTAAGAAGAACTTTGCAGTCACTTGCATGTGGCAAAGTTCGTGTGCTTCAGAAGGTGGGAGAATTTTGCTTCCTTCGACACATATTTTATACTATATGTTTTATTGATTTTTGAAAATTCTGGGTTTGCTGTCACAGTTTCCCAAAGGGAGAGATGTCGAGGATGATGACTCATTTGTGTTCAATGAAGACTTCAGTGCTCCTCTCTACCGTATAAAGGTGCGACTTTTTTTCTTTTTTCTTTCACCTACGAGGCGAAAGATTTGCAGTGCAGGGATCTGAAGCTGATAGTGCTACCTAACACTTTGTGTGTGCAGGTCAATGCAATCCAAATGAAGGAAACTGTGGAAGAAAATGCAAGCACCACTGAAAGGGTGTTCCAAGATCGCCAGTATCAGGTTGCTATTCATTTCTTTCTCCATATATATATATATATATATATATATAATTGGAGTGACTGTTTATTATGTGTCCGCACCATGAAAATCACCCCTCTCAATTCATATTCCTTAATGAATTGCAATGTGCCCCTGATGCTCCTGTAGGTTGATGCAGCAATAGTTCGTATAATGAAGACAAGGAAAGTACTGAGCCATACACTTTTGATAACTGAGCTCTTCCAACAGGTAAATGTAGATTTAGGTTGGTTTTAGGTGGAAACTTCTTTGATTTCTGGTTACCTTTATCTATATGCTGCATTTGCATCCTTGCCATAATGGGAGCTATTCTCATGATTTGATAAATTCTAAAGATTCAAGCAATTCCGAGTTGTTGGGGAAGCTCCCTACAAAATGGCATCCAAAGTATCATAATCTATGATACCCTATACTTCAAAACAGGCAACATATCATGCCATATTATTTCCGATATTCTACTTTCTTTATGTAAAATCGGTGTCCCCGCCATATCCATGGCATGCCCCCGCCATATCGATGCTGTACACAGGATCATATATCGAAAGACATTAGAGCGGGGGGAGGGGGAAGGCTGCGCATGTGATGAAAGCACACTTTAGAATCTAGGTGTCATATTGTAACCCAAATTCTTCCATCTTAATAGCATTAAACAATTGTGGTTAACATTTAATGATTTTTGCCTAATGACTTTTTGGCACCAGCTCAAGTTTCCAATAAAGCCAGCAGATTTGAAGAAGAGAATCGAGAGCCTTATAGACCGGGAGTACTTGGAGCGGGACAAGAGCAACCCTCAGATATATAACTACCTAGCTTAAAGAGATCACATCTCTACAACTACCTCAGATTGGACCTAAACCTGCTCTCTGTAATAGGACGCCTAAACGGTCTCTCCTTGTGTCCTTGTGCTGCAGCCCGTGTGGTAGGTCTTGATCTCATATTAGAGTGTTGTACAGGAGCCCATAATTAAATAGTTCTGTTTGGACTTTTGACTGTCACTGTAAAGTATAATCGTTATTTTTGGTGTATCTCATTTCCTTTTTGTTTAAGGTACATCCTACTCTTCCTGAAATGCCAAGAAAGAACAGAATGCTCTTTCAGATTTCTTCCAAGTTATAATTCAAGGCATCAGCTTCATCATTCCCGCAGTTTTTTATTTCTTTATTGTTAGGACAGGCAATCTGTACCAAACCTTTGCATTGTGTCCCCATTTACTACTACTGTCTTTTCTCCTCATAAATAGGTGCTGGTGTGTGTGTCCCTGAAAACAATAAAGCTGCCTGTGCCCTTTTGGTCCGTATGGTCCTTTGATCAGATGGACGTTCATTATGTGCCTACAGGCCTACTTACAGTAAATAATACCTGTACATCACATCCAATGTGGAAATCCTGTAACGGGTCACTGGAGGATGGTGTTAATGAGAATGGAGAAATTGACATCACTGTTAAAAGCCTTGGCCCCATCTAGTTTTAAGGTGGTGTTGCCGGTTTTACTTCTCTGACATGCATCTTATTTTATTTTTTCCCCCTGCTTCCATCACTGACTTGGAGCCTTTACACCTCCATGAACAGAAGGTATTGCCATGCCAACCGGGTCTTGGCCATGATTAGGCATGGTCTCCTTTGTGTCCCAAAATTTATATTAGGACCATCATATAATTTAGACAAATTCTGAAGAACCCCACCACACTGATCCCAATGTCAGAATTTATAGTACCGTATCTGAAAGATCGGAAAGATATGCTTTCATTAAACATTGACGGACCTAAAAAAAAATATTAAGGATATTCCACCATTCGTAACCTATGTCGGAATTAATCCATTCCTCTGCCCCTTCTAGATGTTCTCTGGTGTATAAATCAACTAACTTACAATAAAATTCAAAAACATATTAAAAAGATTTTAAAATATTTCAATCACTTCTGCCATATTTTAATTTTCTGGGACCAGATTGGAACTATAGTACCCAAAAAAAAAAAAACCACTCATGGTAGAGCCAGTAATGAGCAGCCGGTTATAATTTTAAAATGGGTAGCTTAGTTGGTTTAGGACTACGATTTCGTTGTAAGCTATACTACCACACTGGATATAAAAGAGTTTGGCCGACTTTCCTTTGAGTTCGGAGGGATCAGTCCATTCTAAAGAATTGAGAATCCTCATCGCAGGAGGTAAAAAGAAACAAAAAAAACCAATAACGTAAATGAACTTAAAAATACTAGATCCCGACACATGGATAGTTATAGTTAAAATGTGCCACGGGTACAAATTTTGCTAACACCTTGGTTGTGCCAAACTTATCTATTTTCTTTCTCTGGCCCACCTGGTGAACTGCTCATATTTCAATGCCATCTTCACCATTCCTTCTGACCCCTTCTAGCAAATTCCTTCTGACCCCTCCTAGCAATAGCAACATTGTTGATGTAGATAAAGACACTAGAGTCCATAGACCATGGCACTTCCCATCTCCTACTCATCATCACTCTCCATCATTTGCAGTAGCAGCACCAAAAACAAAAACATGGAGAAAGAGAAAGGAGGAGGAGACAATACTAGTACTAGTAGTAGCAATAGTAATAGGAAGAAAGTGGTGGTTTGTGGAGGAGGGGTGATAGGAGTGTGCACCGCCTACTTCCTCTCCAAAAAGGGCGCTTTGGTTACCCTCCTCGAGAAATCCTCCGTCGCCTGCGCCGCCTCCGGCAAGGCCGGCGGCTTCCTCGCTCTCGACTGGTGCGACGGCAGCCCCGTCTCCGCCCTCGCCCGCTCCAGCTTCAATCTCCACCGCTCCCTTTCCCTCGAACTCGACGGCCCCACCTCCTACGGCTACCGCCCTCTCAACACTCTCTCCCTCTCTGTCGACCCCACCACCAGCACCTCCTCCTCCTCCTCCTCCTCCTCCTCCTCCATCCCCAACTGGATCGACGGCCCGGTTCGAAACCCTCGCACCATCGGCACCGTCGAGAACACCGCCCAGGTCCACCCCCAGCTCTTCACCCGGACGCTCCTCTCGACGGCCGTCGAGAAATACGGGGTGGAGGTGGTGATCGGGAAGGCGGAGGGCGTCGAGGTCGACGACACCGGCCGAGCAACTGGAGTCTCCGCCACTCTTCGCGGCGGCGACGGAGGAGGCCGTGTGGTTATCCCTGCAGATGCGGTGGTGTTCGCCCTCGGCCCGTGGTCTGGTCGCTTCCCTCTTCTCACTTCGCTCTTCCGCGTCTCCGGTCTGAAAGCCCACAGCATTGTTCTGAGGCCGAGAGAGCCAGAAGCCATCACCCCAGATGCCCTCTTCCTCCATTACAACCCGGGCCGCGGCGCAAAGCCCCTCGATCCCGAAGTCTATCCCAGACCCACAGGTAACAATAACCAAATCCCTCCCTCTCTGGTTTGAAATCTGAATTCAATTTGCGTAAGAAAACAAAACTTGGGTTGAATTGGATTGGATTGGATTGAATTTGGTAGGGGAAGTGTATATCTGTGGGATGTCTGAAGACGCGGAAGTGCCTGATGATCCAGAGGAGATTGTGGGGAGAAAGGAGTCAATAAGGATGCTGCACAAGGTGGCGGAGATGGTGTCGAGTCGGTTGGGTGAAGGGGAAGGAGTTGAAGTGGAGGCAGAGCAGGCCTGCTTCTTGCCTTGTACTGAGGATGGGCTGCCTGTGATTGGGGAGATGCCTGGTGTGAAGGGATGCTATGTTGCAACAGGGCACAGCTGCTGGGGTATATTGAATGGCCCCGCGACTGGTGCTACATTGGCTCAGCTTGTGTTGGATGGCCGGACAGCTGTTGTCGATCTGACACCGTTTAGCCCTGCCAGATTTCTTAGCAGCAGTAGGCGCCCAAGGTAATTGAATTGAATTGAATTGAATCATGTGTGTTCTCTAAGTTTTTCTATTATAATATACGTCGATCATGCATTTGTAATACGCGTGCTCTGAATTGAGAGTTGATGAGCTTTTAAGACCCATTGAGTGAATGTAGAAATCATTTTCATGGTTGAGAATACATGCATCTGATGGTTCTAAATTTAGAGGGTTTTTTTTTTTTTTTTTTTTTACAGACATATAGCTAGATTTTTAGAGAGGCATGTATCATGAACTACTAGGGCTTGTTTGATTGCATGATCTTGAAACATTCAGGCTGAATGAATTTCAAAATCCTTTTTTTTTTCTCATTAAAAAAGAAACTGTTTGGTGGTATTCTTCCAATTCTAATACCAAAAAGAGCATTCCAAATCATGAAATTCTGATCATTTTAAAGGGGAGAATGGCCAAAGCCCTGCAGGAAGATGACTCTGCATCATGTAAGGGTCTAGTCTAAGCCAACACACAAGGGCTCAAATTTTGCATTAGGAGTTCTTGTGAACATAGAGGCCCTAAAGCTGTAAATTAGTTTGTTGTAGAATCAAATAGGGTTATGCATTTGCATATCGAGATCAACTCATCATTTATGTTCTACATGGATGGGCTACATCGTAAGGCCTATAAATCATATTGATCATACACCACTAACCCTCATAAGTAGGATCCAGTGCTGAAAAATGAAGGCATCCCTGGCTGTTGCTTAGCTGGTAAGAGACGTGCACTCTGCATGGGTGCATTGCATTAGTTTAAGTCTTTTGGAAAAAAATAAAAAAATAAAATGAAATTGATAAAAAAAGGTCAAAAGTGCATTGTTGGACCCTCATCTTAAACCACTCTATTTCATCATCATCATCCAAACCTTGTTCCAACTATGTTGTGATCAGGTATATGAATTCCATTTTTCCATTCCTTTCTAACCCAAGCCAAATCCTCTGATAGGTTGCAATCCAGCAAGATTAGAAGTTGTGAACTCAAGAAGAATGTCATTACTCATTTGAACTTGTAAACCTTTCTATTTCTTTTCTCTTGGTTGGTTATGAGTGTTAGACTCAATCGGGCTGCTAGATGATCTTGCGTATTAGCATGATCTCAAATTCTCAATGGCTGGCGGTCAACACAATCTTCTTTCCCGATATAGGGATGGACACGGGTATTGGGGGCACTCGCTCCTGCGCGTGTTGAAAATGTCTGAAAAGGGGTTATGTGCCGGACAATTCGCGCCCCATTAGAAATAAGCCCCTGCCCACCTCAAACAACAACATAATGAAGGAAATAACATTCTGGCCATCGTCCGCCCCAACCCCCTCAGATGAAAATCCTGGGTCAATTGTTATATGAAGTCACTCTTTTCAGCATTCCAAACAACATTATTTAGGGCCCCTTTGTTTGCATGGTATTGAATACCTAAGGATCCATGGCCAAATGGGCTCTGACCAAGGATTAGTAAAGTGGTGGGTGGGTGAAGGATATAAGGTGGAGTGTAGTTGGGACTTTTGTAGGATTTGAATTACTAAGGTGATGGCTGGGTATTCATTTCCCATTCTCCCTTGATTCAATTTTGATTTATGGAGGGGTTTTTTGATGGTCATTTTCAGTTGTTCAACTTTCTTTGTCCAATGTAATCACTTTCAAAATGTAAGTCTTAGCATTCCTAGGAATTCAATTACATGAAACAAACTGGCCCTTAGCCTTCTTCCAGCTCTGGCGCCTCTTTCTCTGATGCATCACTGTTTTCCAATTGCCAGCTACTTCCACGAGCATGTGCTAGCTTCGACATGCAGGGCTCTGGTTCTTTTTATATGAATTCTTAAAGATGTTTTTGCTGTCAGTTCTTCAATCTGGGTCCTTCTGTGTAGATCACTAGCATGGGCATGTCTTTAAAGCAATCCAAGTTGACTGATACATTCAATACCTGCTCTGCCCATACAGAGGATATCTAAAAGTACTAAGCAAATTCAAAGATTCTTCTCTCTGTGTGTGTGTGTGTGTGTGTGTGTGAGAGAGAGAGAGAGAGAGAGAGAGAGAGTACATGAACAAGTTAAAGAAGGATCCATCAAAACATTTGCATGGAAAGAGAACGGTATTAGGCAAATTCGAAGTTGCTTTCAAGAGGGGATGGTTATTTTGTGCAGTTTGGAATAGTCACTTGTAGTTGATACGATTAGGATGATGCGTCCTATCTCATCCAAGATATAAAAAAAAATTCATGCCTCTCTTAAACAAAGAACAATTGCAACACAAGCAATTAAATCAGTCATAAATTCACTTCTAAGTTCATTATCTCTCATTAAAACACTGGTTCGAGGTGATATTAAGTAGACTCTGGCCTATGCACTTCATGTCCTCTACAATCCATGCCATATCAAACAAAAAAGAGAAGGGAAAATACAGTATTAGGTTGGCTTAACAAATGATTTTCCAATGGATGCTTAAGGACTGCATGATAAAACCTCAGGTAAAGTATAGATTATTTGAAAGAAGGAAATGAAGGCAATCACTGATTACATTTTTTTTTTTCTAGCCCCACCAATATATATTTTTTCTTTTTCTCATTTTGTGGTTTGTTTCAGACAATCTTTCTAGGACAAAGGATGACTTTATAAGTGGGTCACACAAGTTCTTTTTTTTTTCTTCAATTGGTATGGGTCGCAATGAGTCCCATCAAAAAGAAAAAAGAAAAAAGAAAAATAAAAAACAACAGTGAGAAAACAGGTGAGGAGGGTTTTAATCTCCACTTATACACAAGAATAACCTTAGGCTCCATTTGTTTCATGTAATTAAATTAGTAGGAATTCTAAGACTTGCATTTTTGGAAGCAGTTAAAAATGAAGAAACAGAGGTTAATATCCATAGAATGACCATCAAATCATCTCCCCGTTAATAGAAAATGAATCAAGGGGAAATGAGAAATGAATGCTAATTCATCACCCTAGTAATACAAATCCTAGGAAAGTCAAGGTCCTATCTACATATATTCCTCCCGCTTGACCTCTTTTTGTTGAAGCTTATTTAACCGTGACTTAATTCCATGCAAACAAATGGGCCCTCAAGGATCATGAACTCATGACAACTATATAGAAGGTACAGCACTAAATACAACAACAGTCTAAATTCAACCGGAAATAGAGATGAGAAAGACTGTATAACTAGGCTTTCCCAGGTCTATTTCTGGAAGATGATTCATCAGCAATGGGTTTTGTCGACTGTCTGTTGATGATGATGATAATGAATAGACGTGATTTCTCACAATCCATTGGGTTGGAGGACATGGTTTCTGACAATCCATTCCATTGGAGTTTCTAGAAATCAGCAAAGGTAAATTCTCTAAACTTGTGATCATGTTTGAAGATCTTGCAATCATGAATATCAAAAAAATTTTACATTCAGTATCTTTCCCACTAGTTACCTCCTCTTTGTACGCCATTTTCAAAAAGCAAGCCTTCATTACTTTCCCAACTAGGATATTTGAATGATCGACTGCCCACTATATCCCATTATTCTAATGGAATTTTTTAATGTTTACTTCTAAAAGCTTAAATTTCGATGAATCATATCACAGAGAAAAGGACAGAAGTTATGGCAGTGCCACTCAAAACGCATAAACAATCCACTATGATTTAAACTTCGAATAAAACAAAGGCACCCCACAAATCCACTACCAAAAAGTAAGCACTTCATCTTTGTTTCCTTGTCCATTTCCCTCTTATCTACACAATATAATAGTGACATGTCTATATCTGCGCATTCATTTCCCTTGCAATCCAATCCAATACAACTAGTTTTCCCCCATGGGGTTTACTAAGCTAGTCTCCCTGCTCATCCTCTTTCAAGTATTAACAATTTCATCCACCCAAGCAGCCCCAAATTCCAAGCTCTTTCGAGAATACATTGGGGCCAATTTCAAAAATGTGAGATTCTCCTATGTTCCAATAAACCCTGGTGTCGAATTCCATTTCATTCTTGCCTTCGCCATTGACTACACCTCCTTGACCTCTCCCTCTCCCACCAATGGAATCTTCAATATCTTCTGGGATGATAACAATCTTAGCCCCTCACAAGTCCATTCCATCAAGAGAAACCATGGAAATGTGAAGGTTGCTCTTAGTCTGGGAGGTGATAGTGTGGGGAGCAGCTATGCTTATTTCAACCCTTCCTCCATTGATTCTTGGGTTGAAAACGCAGTTACCTCGCTAACAAAAATCATAAAACAGTATGACCTGGATGGTATTGATATCGACTATGAACACTTCAAGACTGATCCTTACACTTTCGCGGAATGCATAGGACGGCTTGTGAACACTCTAAAGGGAAATGGTCTCATCTCATTTGCTTCTATTGCTCCTTATGACGATGCCCTGGTGCAGAGACAGTACCTGGCTTTATGGAAGAAATACGGGCACATTATAGATTATGTAAACTTCCAATTCTATGCTTATGATAAGGGGACGAGCATTTCTCAATTCCTAGGCTACTTTGAGACCCAAATCTCTAACTATGGAGAAGGAAAGGTTTTAGTTAGTTTCATCAGTGATGGAAGTGGCGGTCTGTCTCCGGACGGCGGGTTCTTTACTGCATGCAGTAGCCTCAAGAGTCAGGGAAAGCTTAATGGTATCTTTGTCTGGTGTGCAGATAACTCTAAAAGATATGGCTTCCGATATGAACGGCGGTCGCAGGCCTTGTTGGCACGCAGTCATTGAACCTTCCTTCCTCTTGTTTCTCTATGAAAAAAGCGATTGCAAACCATGTTTACAGGTAGTCATTGAACCTTCCTTTTCTTTTTCTTCTTCTTTGTCATGTGAGCAAATAAGACTTCCTGTTGGGTTATATACCATAGGGAAACCCTCGTCTTAAAAAAGAGAAAAAAGACTTTCTGTTGCTTGGTGTGATTTAGAGATACTTATTAATGAAAAGGGTTCTTGAGTACCAGCATATTGTGTGATTGATATTGAACTGAACTGAGTTGTTGAAGAACACTGATAGGAGTCGATGCGAAAGCAATTCCTAGAGCATGTAATACAGACTATAATACCTGCATACTTCAAAATTGGCAAAATGTCCAGTACCTTATTATATCTCAATCTTAAATTTTATATGTAACATACATATCATATTACATCCAATACGTAAAATTTTATACGTAAAAGCTATGTCCCCACCATAACCATATCCATGCCACATCTCGGCATCATTGACTAAAAATGATTCTTTCTTCGTGTACATTTATATTTTGGAAAATAGCTTAAGCCTCTCATGTGGGCTACTTTAACCATCCAACATTGTTCTGTTTGCAAATATTTCACATTGTACATTTGTACTATGCATAGGTTTTGTTTTTATTGGTCTAATAGATTTAAATTGTTCAAATATATATATATATATATATATGGGAGGTGCTCTAGTGAGAGACACTCTCACCAAGTTGGTGAGAGATGGGTGGGGCCCTCACATTTAAGTTGGGGGTCCTTGTATTTAAGTTAGTGACAGTGCATATGGAAGTGAGGGCCCCCACCCATCTCTCATAAACTTTGTGAGAGTGTCTCTCATAGGAGCACCTCCCTATATATATAAAAGAAATTTAAACTAGTTCATTTTTAATTTAAATGCCTTTTATGTCCAGTCATATGGTGATATGGTAAATGGTTAGCACACCTCCTAATGGAGCCCACCTGATCCCCTATTCAAATGGGACACATAACCACCCTTAAATGTCCCTGATCCCATTTCTTTTACACATTGGACTATTGGATGGACGGGCCTAAGATAAAAGGGTTAGAATGATCTGATGGATTGCCAATAAAAACTTGTTAAAATAACATCGTCATCATTTCCAATTACAATTTCTCAGCAATGCGAAGAAGGTATAGTCAAGAGACAGATTGCATGTATGGTCCAACTTTGTGGGGATCTCACTCAAGCCCATCTTAGATCACTCCTGTCCCCCATGATCTGACACCATGTCCAATTTTCTGCGCATCAAACCTTCAATTATCGCTGGATTTAATCTATAAAAAAAAAAAAAAAAAAACTATAGTTCAAAAGGACCATTGAACTTTAAGGCTATTAAATCATGGTCTAAGATAATCTGATCAGATACGGAGATCATTCCATCTACCATTCGAGAATGCATCCAAGTGAACGTCATAAGACGGACCATATAACCACAGTATGCAGTTTGCTCGTAGGTGTGAAAATCATTCAGCAGCGTGCTAGGTCTATAAAATGGTTTAACAAATTTTTCTGGTTGAAAACCCTAGGCCTATAATTAGGCAAAAGAAAATTCCTAGTAACGCAAATGAGACGTCAGACCACCGCAGCATAGACAAGGATTGCACTACGATAAAACATTACCTCACAAAACATCTGAAACATGTCAGGTAGTTATTTAAAATGGAACCCAGAGAAAAAGACCAATGAAAATGAATGGTCTCTGTAGAGATTAGGAATGCAAGAGTCTTGGCCAGAATCTGAATACAAGCAACTCACCCAAATGCATTACCAGCACCCTACGCAAGTCCTGGGTTGGTGAACAATAAGTACTGCAACATTCCACCTGCTGCAATACATTAAAACAACAAAATCATTCAGGAAAGCATACAGAATTACCTGATACCAACACTAACATCAGGTGGGAGAGCCATCCTATTCCAACTAGGAAATTACTTAACTTGCCACTGTCGCGTCCATTGAAGAACAGAGAGCACCATCTCTTGAATAGTTGTCCATGCCATGCATGGATGAGAACAAAAACTATCAAATGGGGGAAGAAACATTTACTCTGTACAATGCGACCCTCAGTATCTCAATTTCTTGCCTTGGTGAAAACATGGGTGTTCATTAGAATATGCCAACTATGCATTACCATAATTATAATCGTTGTTAATCAAGCACCGTAAGTGGACGGTTAGAACTAAATTTCATAATTCATTTCTCGGGCTCTTTAGTACATTGAATAAAGAGGAGATTCATACCAAAAGCATGAATAATTGCATTTGTACCACCCCTCTGTACAAGCTTTGCAAATAAATTGGGAGGGTTTTTCAACTACCTTAAGATCATCCGCTATTAATCAGTGCCTTGAACTGCAATATGTTGTTATATGACCAATTGGTACAACATGTCATCATACAAGGACTTTGGTAGGAATAAATTATATAGAGGTTTGCTGGCATAACGACCCCTCCCTGAAAACGGGTACATGAAGCTCATTGTCCCAGTATATAGAAGGTTCTGTGATTAGCCATCTATAAAAAAAAAAAAAAAAAAAATAAAGTCATTGAACATTGATAGCTGACCAATTGAATGCAGTAGAGGTTAATAATAGCAATTAGCAAATAGGCAAACAGAGACAAAAAAAAATAAAAAATAGGGCAATATAATGCCATGTGCAGGTTGAAACCTTTGTCCGATTGACTTCAGCAAGTTTTTTCAAATTATGCAATTCATATTAGGATATCCACAACTTACCAAAAAAGATTTTATTAGAAAATCCACAGGTGCACACATAAAGTCAAATAAACCAATTTCCATGCAGCTCCAACAAAAACAAGACAAAAAAAAAGGGGGTAAGTTGGTCAACAGAATAGTAGTGTGCCACAGTAAATATCCCATTGGCAGATTAGTAAAGGGATACTGCCATACGGGTTGCTGTACATACACTAGGCTCACTGCCTTCAAACTTTTCCCACAGGGGATTGAGAGCAGTTGTCAAACTTTTCCCACAAGGGATTGAGAGCAGTTGTCGTCTCATCTACACAGTATCAGCAAAGGGTCTGTTAGGATCTCAGTGAACCGAATGCAGGAAACTCTTCAGTTAGTGACAGTTGTTTTTGTAGAGCATGATGTGCACTAATTGAAGCAAGGATCCTGAGTCATACGACACTTGATTACAGAGCAACTAAGCACCAAGGATCCAAACAGTGCTTCGTATTAATGCACAATGAAGGTCATCACTGTCCAATTCAAAACAAGATGAGAATAGTTGAAAAAAAGAATTTCAAATTTATATAAATATTTCTCCTGAGTAAAAAATTATTATCGAGAAGGATGGTGATATTCAAGAAGGCAGAGAACATTGTTGCCTCACCAAGTCAAACTCGCTAATTTACACTTTCACAGTCCAAAAGACATGACTGATGCCCACCTGCGATATACACATGAAGCTCCAAATCATCATGCAATTTGAATTTGTTGGACTACTTCAGACCCTGAAAACGTGTAGCCGACCCGACCTCAACACAGTTGAGGCTTGTTGGACTACTTCAGACCCTGAAAACGTGTAGCCAATCCAACACAGTTGGGGCTTGTTGGACTGCTTCAGACCCTGAAAACGTGTAGCCGACGACCTCAACACAGTTGGGGCAAGGCTTTGATGATGATGATGATGATGATGATGACCCTGAAAAGACATCAGTGTTCTGCATCATTAGAAAAATCCACTGACGAGAAGGTTAATAAAAATTCTCCATACACATGATCTTCAAATATAAGCAGAAAGAAAGAAACAAAAAATGCAAACTATCATTTTATGATCATTTTATGGAGAACACTCATTGTAAGGCTATTGTCTAAGCTCAACGAGCTTTCTAACCAGCGCATGCCTATAAGAAACTTAAAGTTATTTTGGAAATTGACGTACATTCTTATCACACGACGCCATTCATTACTTCATGTCTATTCAAATAATTATTTCATCAGTTTCGCTTGTCTTATCATTGCATCTACTAGCAAAATACTATCCAAATAATTTGTGATGAGGCCTGATGGTTAAATAAATCTTGCATCACCATAACCTTCTCTAATTTCCCATTTCACGTAAATTTCGCATTTTTAATCAGAATCAGCTCAACAGTCAGACAGGTTGGTTGCGCCCACCTCATAATTTAGTAGTAGGTTTCTTTCTAAAGGCAGAAAGACTTCAATGAATCCGTCATACTTGAAAATGCTCAGTCAGTCAAAAGTGACTGAAACTTTGCCACGCCATGCTGGTACTTGTATGCATTTCTTTTGTAATGATTGACATAATGCATAGATGTTTCACTCACGTGTTCCACAAGGCCCCAGTCCAATACAGTAGGTGCAGGAGTCATTAATTAACTTTGAAAGTACAAAGCCTACACAGTTCAAGAAAGAAAAAAAGCATACAGATAATAGACAAGGACATCAATAGTGTCTACCGAAGGTGCCAAGGAAATGTTTCTCTAACAACTATAATTATAAAATAATAAAGAGAGGGAAAAAACTAGTTATTAATAATCCACCCATTGCAGCATAAATGGAATGACATTATTGACTGTGAAGGGAAAAATTAAAAAAATTAAAAAAGAATGCAAGAGGAGAATCCTTACAGCAATTATACAACAGACCTAACTGGCAACCACATACCTGTTCCTTATATCTTTAAAACCTCCCAAAATTTTCAAAAATTCTTATGAGGTTTGAATGTCTTATAGCCTTTTAAAAATAGAAACACACTTTAAAAAAGTAAGAAAATTACAGATATTATCATCTTGGCTATTGCTACTTCTGCTTAGACGAATCATCTGAATCGTAGAATTCTATAAAACAGGTTTGAATTGCTAGATTCAAACATGAATCCTAATATTCACCTATAAATGGGATTCATTGCATAGATACAAATCTCTTCCTTAGGAGTCAATACAAACAGTAGGATTTGGGATGCAAATCTTAGGATTCTAACAACAATTCACCCAACATCAGAGCTCTTTTTATGCCACATAATGCAGTACAGTAGCAGGAGCTTATGATTGAGATCCAAGTGGATATGTGACCTATCCAGCCGTTGAATATCTTGATCAGAAGGGCCAGAATCTCATGCAAATCAGGTAAAGAGGGGCCAAATTTTAGATTGGTTGGTCAAGATGGAATGAAGTCTACTGTGAAAATTTCGAAAATATTTAACAGATCAAACAACACTTTAAGGATCCTTCCGGACCATCTAATCTAACACAATCGACCCAAACACAAACAATCCAATGTTGAGTTGTACATTGTCTAACTTGGGGGCCATGGATCATGACCCAAACCAGGCCCCACATGGGGCATCCAGGTCCACTTGACACTTGATAGCACATGTAGCCGGTCTCACCAGTCCAAGATGTGAGGCTCTCAATCCTGTTAACAAGGGACACCCAATGAAACCCAGGAAGTTTTTATCAACTTTCCAAAAGGTAAGTCAATGTTTAGGAAGGAGTCTACAAGGCAAGCACTTGCTAAAGTTAAATAACAAAAGTAGATATCTTTGTGAAGAAGTCACACAGGCCAATATCTCTCTAGGAAAGGAATGCCCAAGTGAATCTTCCATGCTTTCCAATTTTATTGTATTTTTTTCTGGGTTAAGTAATTACATTGTAATAGCGTTATTTTGGTATATCCTTTTTATTGTTTGAACTAAATGAATGGCTATGATTAGAAGTAGATTTAGGGTTTACTTTTATGAAAAGCATTATAAAAGCATAATGTATGGGATATCAACCCCTAGGCTGATTTTTAAGATATTTTCTCAATAATATTTTTGCATGGTTTGAAAATCATCTTTTCTCCCATTAGTTTGAGACTGATGTTCTCATGAGGATTGAAGATTGTTTCAAGTGGTGGGTTGCATTTGGGGGTAAACTTTCTACTAGTTTTCTCCTTGTGACTGCTTGAGTTTCTGTAGATTCAGGTAGGGGATTGGAATCAAGTTTTTCAATCAATTGGGCTCACCTTTTTTTGGTCTGTGGCAGGTATTTAAGAACTAATTTGAACATGCATATTTTACCAGTCCATACAAACTCGGCTTGAATTGCAAAATTGAATAAAAATTCACAGTATGATTCACTTTGCAGTTAGATGCTGATTGGTGTAGCTCGCATATTAGATCCAATTCCATTTGGAACTCCTGCAAAACTCTTTTTAGTCGTTTTGAATGTGGTTTTCATTTTTTTTCAATAAAAATATTCCAAAATGTTATTGCTTTAAAACCTTTTACTTTTTTTTTTCTTTCAAAAAAAATTTACAAGGTGGCATATCAGCAATGTAGATAGAACATTACTTTAAAACACAGAGGTGTGGGCATGCTTTTGTAATATCATCTCGGTTAAACTCTGCAGTTTGATATCCCTATTGGTGTAGGTTGCATATCAGATCCAATGGATCCAATTCCATTTGGAGCTCCTGCAGAACTCATTTTATTCATTTTGAATGTGGATTTCATTCTTCTAAACAAAATAGTACAAGAAGTTCTTGCTTTAAAACCTTTATGTTAAAGAAAAACGGTCGTCGGAAGATGGTATATTAGCAATTTCATAGATCATTACTTCACTAGTGTGAGCATGCTTTTGCAATATCAAATAGTTCTAGCTAACAGAATTAGAAGTGAATGCGCTTTTCCGTATCTTAGGAGAGATGAAGGAAAAGTATGAGAACTTCAGACCTATGATGCACGGATACGTCATGGATACGGCAAGGACACGGCAGGGACACCGATTTTACACATAAAAAGTGAAGTATCAGACACGATACGTTGCCCATTTTGAAGTATCCGTACATCATAGCTTCAGACATCTCCAAGAAATTGAAAGTGTGGATGATTATTGCAGCGGATTTGGCACAATGCACAACCCAAAAAGGAAATTCCTTGGAAGACATGT
Organism: Umbellularia californica; assembly: GCA_028538565.1. Taxonomy (NCBI): domain Eukaryota; kingdom Viridiplantae; phylum Streptophyta; class Magnoliopsida; order Laurales; family Lauraceae; genus Umbellularia; species Umbellularia californica. The sequence continues at coordinate 6,486,947 of JAPQWN010000006.1, read as the reverse complement.
AGTAGATATTTTGAAGACTTAAAAGAGGTGACGAGAACAGCTCAATCCCCCATCGAATAAAGTCACCCCCATTCCCAAAAACCCCTGAACAGATTAAATAAACTTTTCCAAAAGCGATTCCAAAACCAAAGGGAAGAGGGATCTCTCTCTCTCTCTCTCTCTCTCTCTCTCTCTCTCTCTCTCACTGTTGCTACAGTTCCTCTTCACCGCTCTCCTCCTTGCCCTCGAACTCCTCTTCCTAAACGGCTAAACGTCACCACATCCAGGTATCTCGTCCTCGATGCAAGGTTTGACAAAGCGCTGACCGGCGGTAGTAGAAATCTTTCTTCCATCTCTTATCTCACCAAAGAAGAAGAGAGGACAACAAGGAGAAAACAGAGGAAGGTAAGAAGCAAAACCCTAACCCCATTGAGTGCAAGTCAACCCGACCCAACTCGTAAAGACTGAGTCGACTGAGACTCAGCCAAGTTTTAATGCCATGGATGAGATGGGATACACTTCATTACTGAACAACAATATGTTTAGAGCATGATGCCCTATTTGGCTACTATATTTTTTTTTAGCTACGCTCAAAATCATTGCTTGGCAATAAAGTTATGTGAAAAAACTGTGCAAACTATCTTAAGCATAACAGAGCTTAATGCCATGGAACTTCATAACAGCCTAAAATTAGCATACCCACAAAGATAATTGAATGATGGAGACATAAGGCCGGGAAACCAAACATACTAGACATGAGACAAGATGAGAATTTCCAAATGAAAGAGAGACAAATAAATAAACCAATTATATAATTACATATCAGTTTTTTTTTTTAATGGCTACGTCCATTAAAGAGAAAAGCAAGCAGTACATGGGAACTATACCGACAAGCTTGACACCCAAAAGACAACAAGAAAACAAGCAGTTATTAATAACCGATAAAATTTTTGTCAGTGATTAATAGTGCAAATGCTGTCTATTGTTATTGGTCTGATGATAACTTTCACTTTTCTGTGTATAGGAGGCGAAGCCTCACGGGCAATGAGAATTTTGCCTCATTTGCGGATGTGACATAAAAATTAGGAAAGCAAAACAAGATAATTATGTTTATATATGCAGAAACAGGTGAGCAGTAGGCCTAACCAGGTCATAGCAGGCTTATCACAGCACCAGATGTGACTGACTGAGTTAACTACAGCTAATGATGCGCAACAATTTTAACTCTTTCTTGTCACATGAATTATCAGTTTCTGTAAATCAGTGGTACTGTATGTAAATCAGTAGTTTGTACTTGGCTCTATCTTAATAGATAATAATATCCTTTCACAGCAGAAAACAAAAACTGTTGAGATGCATTAGTAAATAATTATTGGATGGTCATTGCCCCCACACATAAAAGATCCAAATTTATTCCTTCACTGGTTTACTAAACACTACAGATGATAAAAATGGACTAAATGACAAAGTCAAAAGATTAAATAAAAATAACTAAATCAAATAAGCAATGAGCAAGAACAAAACAATGCTTTAAGACTACAGAAATCAGCTTAAAGATCAACTGATCAGGTGCAAATTCTATAATTGCAATGGGAAGCTTGAAATTACAATAGTTTCAGATGGGCACAAGACATAAGAGGTCAAACAGTACCTGGAAGAATCCAAACAATATGGATTAGCTCCACAAATGGTCATCTTTTCTTCACATTAATCTTGCACTTGAAAGACCAACTGATCTGTCCCTGCTGAATGCTTCATCATCAAAATCTTCATTTGTCGAATTCTCTTGACATAGCAATTTGTCTTCCCGCAGAGAATTCAACTCAAGAACCTCCCAACTAGGAGGACCAGCATGCATGCTCCCATTTGCTGAATCAATCAAAATATTCTCCATATTTGGCCTTGAATCATTTTGTACAGCTTCAGTTTTCACCTCTAAATAGGTGGTTGGCGGCTCAACATTGAATTCAGAGCTTAACTCATATCCAGTGGCTGAACAGCCACCAGCTTGATCTCCAGTCCCTTGACAGACCACATTGTTTTCACCTCCAGCGTAAGATAGATCTGGAGGTTCTTTCCTCGGTCTCTTCCATTTCTTTGTCGATGAGGTCCCATCATCCTCGAAATCTTCTTCTTCTCTATCTCTGTGCAAATAGACCCACAATTTCCTCTCCCCATCAAATTGTACACATGGATCACGTTCATAATGCAAACGGTCTAGAGCCCCACTAACAACTTGGTTAACTTGGGCATCAGAAACATCTTCAACAATATACTGCGAGTCTCTTATCAAGGTACAGACATCTGCTCTGGTGCCAATACTTCCAGGCAGCCTCGCAGCTGCATCCCTTACAAGACAGAGAATTGTAACATGCGGTGGCCGGTCGGGCTTAAGCATAAAATGGTCTCGAGCTTTTGATGTTGGCTTTCCCCCACCTCTTCGCAATGGAGCAACTGTAGATTTTCTACCATCAGCAGCAGTGTAAGAAAAGGCCCTGTCTGGAATTGAATATCTAAGAAATTCTTCCTCGCGAAAATACGCCCTCACTTCATCAGAGCTTGGGTTGATAGTGATGAGACTCTTCTGCGCCCTTAGGTCCCTAAATCTCTCCTTCTCGCCCATGTTGGGCGTCGGCACAGGTGGTGGTGGAAGGCTTCCTATTAGCTTAAGGGTCTCTTGACCATTTTTTAGCCAGTTAGCGAATGAATCAACCAGCTTCACAAGCATTTTGTGAGGAACCCCCCAAGCCGCTGCAGAGGTTTCTTCTTCGCATGTCTCATGATCTGACGAGCTAGAAATTGGACCAATCCAGGACCAACTTTTGGTGGACTTCTCATAGGATACAAGAGCCTTCCAACTCTTGGCCCCTAAAGGTGCTGTTTTGGATGAAAAAATCTTCAGCACTCCTCTGACCAAATCATGAAGCGGCTCCTGTGTTTCAAGAATGCAAGGATCCCGAGGATTAGATTTCACACGGTCAACAATCTCCTGAACAGTAAGTGAAGGCACACTCTTTTGCCCTATGTGCTCTGAATGATTCATGTGCATGTTCTCATTAGAAAGTAACCCGGCGCCCCCTTCAAGTTTTCCATCATGCCCATCTTTAAGATTCATTCTCCCATCAATCTTCTCAAGATGATTTCCAACCTCAGATGCATCTTCTGCATGCACAGTAACCATTGCCATTTTTACAGCTGTAAGAAGATGTACAATGGAGAAAGAAAAGCCGGTGTGAATAGATGGAGTTATCAAGGTAAATGGCTTCTTCAGTGGCTTTGTTTCTGGCTCTAACTCTACCATTCCTCTCTCTGAAATAAGCGCATCAGAAGTTACCATAGGTGAAGAGTTTGGCTCATCATCCACTTTATTTTTCACCCGTTTCTTTGAAAAGTTGGGTGTACTAGACTGCAGGAAATTAGGTTCATCTGAACCTTCTACATGCGTCGCATCCACCTTCCCCTTCCGCTTCCGTATCACAGGGTTGCACCCTGACAATGTCAAGGGTGATGCATCATGAAAATCTGCCTCGGTCATTTTACTTTTCTTTCCTGATCCATTAGAAGATGCCTGGTTACCCACTGATTTTGGTGGTGCATGCAAACCACCTCCCTCCAAAACTCCGCTGGCTATATAATTTGACCCAGGCACAGAACTGCCCATATCAACCTTCCCCTTCAGCTTTCTCTCAGAGCAGGCCTTTAGTAAAGGAACCTTCAACCTTTCACTAGGACCACCCTGCATTTGGCTGTTTGTCGATTTATAAATTTGTTTACGAACATCTGCTAACTTAGTTGAATTGGAGGAATTTTTCTCCAGATGCTCAACAGCATGGTCATGCAAGTGGATGAGCTCACTCATCTTATCCCTCTTTTTCCCTTTTGAAGAAAATATCTCTATTTCTGGCATGTTCGACTGTTCACCAAGACCACCAACTTTTACAGAAGCATGCAAGACTCCATCAAGAACCTGATCATATTCATTTTTAACTTTTCTCACTATTTTATTGACCTTTTTAAGATCTGAACTCGCAGAAACGGACAAACCACCTCCTATGATGCCACTCGGATCGCCCAACCTCCTTGTTGAATGAATGATATCTTCATCTTTGTCAACCTGCCCAGATGAATCCGACTCTGTTTCCTCATTTCGAGTAAACATGCGTCTGCCTTTTCTATCTTCCATTTTTAATCCTCCATTTTGTGTATAAGTTCTTCTAATCTTGTCAGATGTTCTGGCTCTATGATCAGAAGGGAAGTATGACTCATTCATCTGGGGTGAAGCGGTTCTATAAGTTTTAATTTTTGAGTCAAGCCCTGTACTTCTCTTACCAGTCATAAACTCCTCCCCAGTCTTCCACTTCTTGTTTCTAAAATCCCAGTCATCAAATTTATCCTGATGGTCAATAGAGAGGGCTTCCTCCTGTGTCTTGCCATGCCGAAAAGGTTGACTGCTAGATAACCAGTCAACCCGACTCCCTTTTGACAAGAAATCTGGACCACACTCCTTTGCATGTTGCAACCGCCCTTCTACCAAAGTTCGATGCAGTTTCTTAGGGTACTTGGCTTTTTTCCCGTGTTCATAATATCTATCATTTACTGGTTTAACTGTCACCTCCATTGTTTTGGCATTCTTCTTAGCATAAGGAAAATTCTCATTTTTCACAGGAAAAGGCATACTGCTATAACTTTCAGTAACTTCCTCACCAAGTCCGACGTGCAAGTCTGCATCGTAATTTTTCAGAAATTCTTGTCTCTTTCCTGATTTCAAAAGATTCACCCTATTAGCCACTGTAACACCAAGTCCCATGCTCCTCTTTTTCTGAATGCCCACTCCGCAGGCCCGTTCTCCCCCATGATCAGCAGCCCTCATATGACCCGGAGGTCGCCGAACAGTTCCTGAATCATATCCAACCACTCGATCGAGCCGATGAAGAGAAGACGACAAAACGGATGGCCTAGATTTCATCTCCAAACCATTATTTAGAGAAGGGAAGCGGCCCAATACAGCCATGCGATCCTTCTTGGAAGAAGCCTTCAGTGCAGTAACATCCAAAACACCTTTTGGGTTCTGTTTTCTGTACTTTGCAGGCTTAAGAGCCATAGCCTTTCCTTGAGAAGGGACATCTAATGATGGTCTTCGCGTATGTACAGCAAGGCTGCTTGACTTAGTGCCAAGACGACCATCCTTACCCCTTTTACTCCACAAGCCATCAATAGATTCCTCTCTCACTGATGAATCTGTCTCTGAACCGAACACATCACCCTCTTCATACATCAAACTCTTCTTGCTTCTCAATATATTCAGAAGGCGAAGCCTCTCCTCAATGCTGTATGCTGCACAATTCTCCCAGGCATCTCTAATTTGAATGATACTACTGACCATAGAATTCTGATACTTGCGCAAGTGATGGTAATGTCGGCGTTTCTCCAAAAAGTTCAAACCCCGACGAAAGAGAGCAACTCTAGGCTCACATAGACCCCCTTTCAACATATGGAAGAGCTGGTTGAGGGGGCTCCCAAAGTGGAAATTACTGCCAGCAAAGAGCTCTTTCAACGTCTGCATGAATGTCGCCTGGTCCACGTCGGGAAGGTACTCAGCAAGGCCAAAGCGCTCCTCCTCTGTCAAACAATTATTCCAAGTGTCCATGGAAAGAACACCAGTCAAGTCCGGAAGGTCGTAGAGCTCGAATGGAAGAGAACAGTTCCGGTTCCCTACTTGACAGAATTCAGCCCCAATTTCCCCCAAATCTGACAAATCAAAGTCATCCGAACCCGCCCCAGAACCCACATCATCTTCCTCCTCCTCATCATAATCCTCCTCGTCCTCCTCCTCCTCCTCCTCCTCACCTTCTTGATCATTGTCCTCGTTGTCGTCCTCAACATCGGATTCAAACAACGAGCTCTCACTCCGAAGCTCCCCATCATCACTCAACATACTATCTCTACTCACGGGAGAAAAATCACCCCCCAATCTCGAAACCCTAAAATCATTCTCCACAACCGCCATGAAAACCCCACAAAACAACTGATTTCTCCACCTAACCCGCCCGCGCAGAACACGACCCGATCAAACCCTAGAAACCAAACACACAAATCTCTTCAAAACGAGAAGAAACCCTCCACCCAATTAAACTCTACCACTACAGCAGCAGAAGCAACAACACACAAAAACACAAACCCACCCTAACGCAGCAACGAAAGCAGAAGAAACTCAGAATAAAAGAGATTTCAGAGAAGAAAGTACCTGATTCGACGATTACAGCAGTTGCTTTTACGAAATTGCAGAAGAAATCTCTGACCTTGAACGATGGGAAAGGTCACTTCTTTGGGATTTGTGGAAACCCTAACCCTAGAAAAAGAGAGAGAGGAAAAGAAAGATATAAGGAAAGGAAGGGGAAGAGCACGAGGCGGTTAAATAACGAAGAGGAAGAAGACGGTGACGTGGCGTGATCTGGTGCGTCGGATGGAGTAGAGTGGAGGGTTTGCTGTTATAATGAAGAGGAGAGAAGGAGACGAAAAAGACGAAAAAGGACAGGGAGAGAGAGAGAGAGAGAGAGAGAGAGAGATGGAAGAGAGAAAACGAGAGAGGGAGACGAGAGAGCGCCCGAAACGAGACAGCGGCGTGGGACGACGCCTTTCTGGGTCGTGTGAGTCAGATCTCCGGGCGAAGGATCTGACGCACACGACCCAGCATTGGGCTCACTCACTGACTCACTCGCCATTACAAAATGCTCTCTCTCTCTCTCTCTCTCTCTCTACAGTTTTGTATGGTAAAGTGCCTTGGAGATGAAGTGGGAGTGGGGGCCCACTTGGGTGGGGCATGGGAGAGTACATGCACCATCTGGGCCATTTAATGGAGAAGAGGCTGTTTGTGGGTGAACAGAAGGTCATGAGTATTGATTGAAGCCTTTTGCCACCTGTGTATGTATAGAGAGAGAAAGAGATGGAATGGCCAATTTTGGAATGGCTATTTCTAGGCTAGAATCTGGTGAGCCTACCAATTTTGGAATGGTTTTCAGAAAAGGACTATGACTCTATTTGAGTGATTGAGTAATAATAGCCATCTGAAGTATGAACTGTGAACCCACATGGATGTACGTAAATAAATGGGATTGGAGAATTAGAAGATTTCATTCGTATCAGTAGATATGTAAACGGGTTGGGTCGGGTTGGTTTCGGCCTGGGTTCTGAAATGGTTAATGAGAAGGTGGAATTGGATTCGGATTCGGACCCATTTTGGAATAGGTTTTTTGGTTCCGGTTCCGGAACTGGAACCAGAATAGTATATGGGTCTAGACCCGGGTCGGGGTCCAAGTCTAAGTAAAGAATGATATGGAAAAAAAAATCTAGTTTTAAAGAGAGATTTTTGAAAATTAATGTAATATGTCGAGTCCACGGGTTTGAACTAAAGCGGAACCGGACCCACATCTATTTAGGTCATAGGTCCAAAGAAAGGGACCCATGACAGGATCCCATTTACTTATCCGGCCTAAATAAGGATCCAAACCTTTAAAATTCACTATGTCTTATAAATTCAAACTCAAGACAATATGAATTTCTTACACGAATTTGGTATATTATGGAATTTAGGACATTGTGTAATGACTTGTCCCCTGACATTTGCAAATGTACAGGAACTCCAAAGTTCTAACCACCCAAAAGGTCTCAAATGATCTTTGGAATTCCAACTCTTTTTTTAGTGGAATTTCTATATACTTACGTACAAAGGAGAATTCAAAATTTCCACTATGTTTGAGCATCTCAAGATTGTCTACACTGTAATTCTCTGATCTGAACTCTAACTTGCATTATCATATCATTCACACCTTCAATGTTCACCTAGATCTCCAATGACCTTGGAATTTCTGAGATTTCAACCCCTTTGCTTCTTTTATATAATTCCTAGATGCTCAAGTACAAAGGAGAATTCAAGAATTCCACTACATCTAAGAATTTCAAAAGTCTCTAAATTGAAAATTTCTCATCCATACTAACTTGCATTAACATATCATTCACACCTTAAATGTTCACCTTTTTCATGGCATTGGTAAATGGTTATTAATAGTGTACGTATTCTCAACCATCCATGCCTATTGCAAGCCTTATGGTCCGTCAAATGATCAGGACAAAGCAATGAATTTTCAGCCATCCCAGTCTACCGTAGGCAACGTGGCCGGATTTTCATTAAGTAGTTATGGGTGGAATAGATTAGATTAATCTGGCATGGTCTTACTTTGATTAGAGTGAGATATAACTCTCGATCATAAAACAAAGAGTAAACCATTAACTCGAGAGATTTGAATCGTTAGGTGAGCCATATTACTTTTGTATTTTAACTGTACTAACGAAGTTTTGAGAAATTGTGGCTTTAAAAAAGAAGTGGTATTTTCAAACTCATGATTTTTCTCTGGATATTATCGCCATGCCAGCTAAAGATTTTGGACTTTCTGCACATGAAGCTAAAATTTTGATGGGTCAGCATATTTAGACAATGACTATGTTGCCTTCAAAAGAAGTCCTAGAGATCACACAGGAAACATTTACAATGGTTAAGTCCTCTCCATGCTAAATTATATGGCCTGTTTAAAGGTGATGAATTGGCAATCTCCAGGAATATCAAGGAACAGAAACCTTCTCCTAGGACCTAATTCTAACTTGGAAATGCACATTCTGTATGGTCTCAAGAAGATGCATGAATGATCAGCTTCCTCTTGCAACCGTTGTGAAAATGGAGTGATAGATGGGCTATCCAAACGAGAACCACCTATGGTCACTATATCTTCCATACAGTTCTTCCACTTAACATAACTCCCATTTACTTGCAGGATGTGAGGAGTAGCCCACAAGTTCAGAATATGATAGAGATGAGCTCCACCAAGGAACAGGAACTTTCTCAAAGATACAGAGATGAATGAGCCCACAAGTCCAGGATTCTTCTTGGAGGCTTTATTTCACCAAATCCAGCTTGGACAACTGTTTTTTCTTTATTTTTATTTAATTTTGTAACTTTTCAAGAAGAATAAGACATTTGGGGTGTTCATGGGGTAGGCTATGGCATATCCAGGCCCGGTCTGGCTTTAGAAATACCGGCCCAAGCCTAGCATGGGCCATAAAATGTAGGCCCGAGCCGCCCATTTAACCAATCAGGCCGGGTTGAATCGGGCTTTTCATCACTTTTGTGGGCATTAGAGCACTAATTAAATTCAATTACATGCATTTCTTACACAAGCCGGGCCGGGCGGGGCTATGGGCTTTCCATCACTTAATCCAAGCATGGCCCAATTATTAACCGGAACCTAATTACATATTCAAGGCCATCCCAGAGCGGGCTAGGCCCTGATCGGAAACGGGCTGGCCCAGCCCATGAGCACTCCTATAAGAAAATATAATCCTCATAAATTGAACCCAGTGGGGCCACAAGGGAACCTCATAAACTGCACTACCACACTGGGGCCACAGGAAAATTCTACCCGGCTTTCTCTCCTGGGCCCGTAGAGATTATTCTAGCCCAAATGGCTAAGAACCCTGCGTTATTAAAAAAAAAAAAAAAACCATTGTATGGTGCATTGTAATTCATTTCCTCTTACTTGCCTAATGAAGGCAAACAAAGCCTTCAGTTAGTTCTCTATGACTCCATCAGTCAGCTCTAGCAATATTAGCAAGGTTATAAATAGGTATCCAATTATCTGAATATTAAAAGTATTCAATTATGAATAAAGCAAGTATGAAATTTATTTTAGATCCAAAAGAAATTCGAACTTGGATATAGCTCAAACCACATTAGACCTAGAACATTTGGATCCATACCTGTATCATTACTTGTTACGACTTGAGGATCCTGATCCAAGATGATTACATCCTCATACTAATACACGCACATACCAGTTTCAAGGGTCTACATAGCTTGAGTCATATTGATATTCAAGAGTCTACTTATACCTTAATAGTCCCACTTGTATATTAAAAAAAAAAAAAAAACACATTAGTTTGAGACCCTTCTATCAAATTATATTAGGGGATTTGACAATTCAATACCCTTTAAACACTCGATCCCCAAATTTATGACTAAAAGTCACTAAATATCACCAGAGTCCTTTGACAAAAACCCATGATATCATGGGATCAAAGCAAAAAAGTAAAAAAGAAAAAAAATTGTATCGATGTCAAAGGACTCTGACTTTTAATCATGAATTTGGAGATTAGGGGTCTAAGGATTATTGAGTTATCAAATCCCCATTATATTAATGCACTTCACATCCTGGTCGAATCCAAAAGCATTTCTTTTTATTATTATTATTATTATTATTATTGATAAGAGTTTGGATATGATGTACCGGTCTTCTATCGAATCTGAATCTGATCCTGATCCATGTAGAAAGATCTGATTGCAAATCCATCACTCAACCCATTTGCATCCCTAAATATTAGACTTCTATGTGTAACATTGTGATGTCACCCTCCATAGAAACCTATCTTCATGTGGGTGGGAGAGTGATCTTAACCCCTATGATGCCCAGATACGGCAGGAACACGCCATAGATATGGTAAGGACACGGATTTTACATATAAAAAGTGAAGCATCATATACGACACGATATGTTGTCCATTTTGAACTATCCGTGCATCATAGCTTAACCCCGTTTTCAGTAGAAAATGATTTTCCATAGAAAAAAAATTAGTTCAAAATTTTCTATTTTCTCTCAGAAAATCAGTGAACTAAATCATTAAAAGAAATTTTCCTTAGGTAAAAAGAGGAAAAAAAAAACAGAGCATTTTCCGTACTATCAGAGAATCATTTGCATTACACACAAATGACAATGTTGTCACCAGCAAAAGTGTTTCTAATTTGTATTAGGACCACTTGGCCGTTGGCACAAGGTCTTGTCAAATAACTTCTGCGTTTATGGCATGAAATGTGAAGTTCAAGCGTCATCAATACACTTATGTCAGGCGAGAGTCACATAAATGTTGAGTCTTTCAATTAAAATGCATCAAACTTTCAATTAAAATGCATCAATCAGTCAAATCAGTTTTTTTTTTTTTTTTAAGTTTTAACTTAAGTCAGCTTTCTTTTTTTTTTTTGAAGAAATTTTTTTTTTTTTATTGCATGAAAATTTCTTCAAAAAAAAAAACACCTTAAGTCAGCTTTACAAAAGCAAAGTGCTTTTTTAACATTAGAAACAATCATTTATGAACTTCTGTGGTGCATTTGATTAGAAGCCTAAGCCTGCTTGTTGGGATTCTTTGCCTTATTTGATGTAGACTCTGAGACCGTGCCCTTTGGCATATAGAAAGAATCATTTATGAACTTCTGTGGTGAATTTGATTAGAAGCCTAAGCCTGCTTGTTGGGATTCTTTGCCTTATTTGATGTAGGCTCCGGTGCCCTTTGGCATGCCTACTCTTGGATCTATTTCCCTTAAAGTTGATTGAAATAGATTTTTGAATGCTTTATACGACTTTATACTATATGAAAAAGTTCAAGTGGTGAATGTATGATTTAATCAGTTCTAAAAAAAGCATGTCTCTTTTTGAAAATTTAAGAAATTGTGAAGTTTTAAAATAGAAATAAATGTCTAAAAGAATCAGTTTTTTTTTTTTTTTTTTACTTTTAATTTTTTTTAATAAAAAACGTCTCTTTAATTTTTACAGTATGACATGTTTGTCGATGCTACTTTTATTATATGATAACTTTATGCATTCTATTTTTGCTATACGACACTTTTACTTATATAACTTTTATAATATGACAAGTTTACCTTCAATCATAAAGATTCTCTTCTGTCTTCGTGGATGGAATTCTGCTAATCTATTTTCTCTTTTGGCAGTATCTCAAGGCCCTCTAGTGGACATCTAGCTACTACCTCTAGGTAACCATGTTAAAATTAATTTTGATGGCTCTTTCAATCCTTTCTTCAAGACTGCTGGAATAGAGCTCTCCAAATAAATGAATATTTCTCATGTCCAGATAGAAGGATATTGTTCTCAGAAATTCAGTCCTCTATCATGGTCCTTCATAGCTACTTGGAGATCATTAATTCTGGATCTCACTAAGTTTCAATGGTGGGAGGCCAAATTCTGGCATCGTTCAGCTAACAAGGTGGCAGATGGTCTTTCTAAGATTGAATCTCTAGAGATCATCTTGTTTTTATCATGCTTGCCTCTTCCATCACATGTTCTCTATCTGGAAGATCTGGGGTTGACAACAGCCTACATAATGAAGCTGTTGGGTCACAGGTAGAATTCAGAGGTGGGCCACCCACCACAACTGTCCATTGAGAGGTGTCAGGCTGTCAGCGACTGTCTGCCTCAGGCCGTGAATTGAGTCCATACAGTGCAGTTCACTTTGACAGAAGCTGAATCTTTGGAGTAGTCTTTTTTGTTTTCAGTATAGTTTATGTTTCTTTTGGTGTTTCTGCTGCTCTTGCTCTGTGTTCTGCTTCTTTTTACTGTCCAGTGTTCCTCTTGCTTACCCCAAACTCTCCCCAGTATTTGACTCCGTCCTTCATCAAAACAAAATGACTCAGGAGAGTCAAGTCAACTCGGAGAGTTTTCCAACCATGGTGGCAACCTGATGAAGTCTAACTCAATTTTGCAAAATAACATTTCGGTTAATGGGAAAAGAACTTAGAACTCAAAGACTCTGAGTCAGGATAAATGAAGTTCGAAAATTGTTGGGAATGTATAGTAAAAGCGACTATCATTGAAGAAATGAAGATGAAAATCCATAAATAGCAATCAAATAATCTCCTCTTAATTGGAAAATGAATCTAAGGAAAGATGAGAAATGAATACCCAGCCATCACCCTAGTAAAGTCAAATTTTACTAACGTGAGGGTCTCATTCTTCATCTTCACCTTATATCTTTCACCCATTATCATCTTTAATAATCCTTTGTTGGACCTTATTTTACCATGAATTCCCAGCCCATCTTTCCTTGGTATTTAATTACTTGAAACAAACAGTCCCACGCTGAAAATTTTTGCCTTTTCAATTTCCAATCTAGCACAAATAAGGAAGCCGATAAAAGGACACATGGATCTACACACAAATAAAAACTGACCTACTTGCCTTCACCCAGCAATACATATATCTACCTTGCCCTCTGCAAGCTTACAAATCATATGTGGAATGAGATTGATTCCACTGAGTATAGGCATTGGTCAGGAGAGACAACTATTGGCAGATCTGACCTGGAGGAAGTGGAACTGTCCAACCAATTATAAACACATGTAGTGGAATCATCTGTTCTATTTCCTGTTTGATCATCTGTGAGTAAGGTCTACTCAGAATCTCAGATCCAGAACTTGAATATGGCACTTATGCAATCCGTAGCTTTCACAAGAACTCCTCATATCAATGGCATTCTTGCAAGTCTGTCCTAAACGCATTTTAGGTAGATAGAATACAGAGCTAACTCAGCCATTGTCATAATTCTGAAATCTCACCATCTCCACATCTTCCCACAGATAGATGCAGTGTTGTACTCCTTGAAGGAAATATCTTACAGCAATCTCTCCTCGGCGACTGCAGTAAATAATAGAACACTACATTAGTAAAGGGATAAATTTAAATTCATTAGTTCTTTTAACAAGTATGAGCTGTTTGGTTGGAAAATGTGATATAATGTCTCTAGAATGAAAATGAGTGAAACAATGAATGATATTGAGTAAATTTAATTACAATTAAAAAGAATTTTACATCATTCTCCTATCAAACAGGCCTTAAAGGGAAAGTTTAATTAATTTGGCATTCTGCACACCCTGCCACCAGGTAAAGGGACAATGTTTGTGTAGACACTGCCAAAATTGAGTTCCAATGAACATTCTTAGCCATATGTATAAAGCAATGAAATAGATGACTCATAAATAAAAGGGAGTTTAAGGCATCTTAATTAGGACATGTTTGTTTGCAAGATAGATGAGAATTCCTCTATGGGGATATTGAAATTCACCAAATGCCATCTCCCAGCTGGATTCACTAGGAGCTAGAATTTGGAGAATTCTGTAAGCCAAAAGTGTTCAACTAACAAGTCTGAAATCTTGAAAACTCAAATCAAATATGAAATTCCAAATGCCGTGACATGCTGTCAGAAATTTCCAACACCTAGAATTCTCGTTAGGCATTCTTGCAAAACAAATAGACCCTCAAGGCCGTAAATATTTATATGTGGTAGATTTGGAGAAGTCTCGGGTCTTCCAGTTAGTTCTCTAGAGTATATTAAATGTTTAATTAGTGAAAACACTTACATTATGCCAGCGAAGTGTATCTGGCCTCTTGAACACCACAATGGTGTCGATCATGGAAGGCGATGGCATTTTCCATTGGCACTGGGGATATCGAACTTTCTGGCGAGAGTAGACGCTCACAGTCTGCCTCCTAGACCTATCGTAGCGAACAGAGCTCACGTAGAATATGAAGGGCTTCTGGCATGGATGCTTGGTCACAGGCCTGGTGTTGAAGGCATAGCCTGTGTAGTCGGCGCGCTTGTGCCAGTTGAGGAAAGTCCTGGCGGGCATTTCAAGCTCTCTGGGAGAGATGATGCCTCTTATGACCTGGACAGCGTAGCCCCATGAAATGGAAATGGACCATTTTTGCTTCTTGGCATAGCAGATTGATTGCTGGATGATACTTGCAGAGTCATGCTTCACAGATTCAAAGAAGTGTTGCAGTGCATTGACACGGCTCATGCCTGGAAAAATTGGGTCGACTACGTCAATATGGTGCAAGGAGACCAGTGGTGCTACAGGGTGAGCTGATAGGAGGCCCAACAAGTTTCCATGCACATCGTACTGCATACAATCACAGGCAAATGAAAGATTTACTTTAGCTGCATTCTAATTTTATTCTCTCCCTTATGGAAATGACATGGTCATATATACTTTTTGGGCTTTTCGACTAGGATCAGGTATACTGCCTGGTGTTATCAGTCTAATAACATTTCATTATATATAGATGCAAAATAATGGGTTGCCAATTTGCCATACTATCTTCAATTTCTTGGATTTCATTGATAATATGAAGGAGGACGCACTTTGTTTAATGGATAATTAATTTCTTAAGAGTTCCTAAGCAATGCCTTTTCTATACATTCAAATAGTATATACTTTGTAAGGAAATGATTTAGCACCCTATAGATTAACCTTGCAATGTGATAGTTATGTCTTCTCTAGATCCCCAACCTCATATCCATCATTGCAGTAAATTAAAAGGAGGTAAAGATCAAGGACTGCATGGGGCTATCAAATCGAACAATATATTTGCTTTGATATAAAAATATTTCCCACCCATCACTCTAGTAAATTAAATTATTGAATAATAAACGTTGAATCTAAATCTCCATTAACCTTATATCCTTCGCCCCTCATCTTCTTAATAATCATTGATAAGATCTCCTTTACCATGAGTTGTAGATATTCAACACAAGATAAGCAAATGTACCCAAACAGAGAATACGTGAAAGAAATTTCATTCCGCAGACAATGCATCATTTTGGAGAGAAAGAAATGCATATGCAGGGGCTCTGTTACGAATGTTCACAAGCCAGGCTAGCTTAAGCCTGACCCAAGCTTAGCCCAGGACCACGCCCAAGGTTAAATTTAGTTATGACCTGTGGGTATAAAGATTGAACCACCAATCAGGCAGGGCTAGAAATCATAAGCCAGTGAGTTTTTTCTTACCTGGTGAAACCCTGGTTCCCTAGTGAGTGGCAGGCCCAGCTCGGCCATGCAGGCCTGTATCCTATCATCACTCCCATACAACCCCGGATACCTCTTCAAGCACCGATCCTGCATCTTCTCCAAGGCTTTAGCCAATGGATAGCTTATAGCAAACCCCCCTCCTCCATATGCCATGCCATATGAAAAGGCTATGTTCTGCACATGGCTCTCTGATGAGCTCCCAACGTAATACATCTGCCTGTGATCATACTTATCCAGCACCCTCACCAAATTCTCCACCACAAACACCGTATCATCGTCACCCATAACGAACCACCTCACATCCTTCAGCCCAAGCCTCAACGTCTCCGACACCACCCTCGATATCCTCAGCGCTGACCGCCGCCCTCGCCGGTTAGTGTAAGGGAACCGGCTAGTGTTGCCCGATATCCGGACCTCTGGCAGCACCTCATTCCGTCGGTGCCGCCTCACCGGCTTGTCCACCCACACCACCCCCCTCATCTCCTTTGGCCTCCACCACTGCCTCATGTACTGCTTTCTCTGCTCCCACAGGCTCGCCGACGATGCAATGCCAAAGACAATGTGCTTCAGTTGGGTGTCGAAGCGGCGAGAAGGCGGGGTTTCGAGATGTGGGGTTTGTTCTTCAGGATAAAAACTGGAATAGGCTGTTGTGGAATTGATGTGGGAGATGTGTTTTTGCTTGGAGAGATTGGGAGAGCATTCTTTTCCATGGTTGGGGAGGAGGAGAATGGAAGTGTAGAGGAGGTAGCTGATGGAGATGATGAGGAAGGTCCACCTCATAACGCTTAGAAGGAGGCCAGAGGCTGAGGTTGTACGTGTTGCATGCTTTTTCACATTATCATCTTTTACCTGTTTGTTGCTGTGGCCACCCATGCTCTTTTTTTTATTTCATGAGGAGAGCCGAAAGGAAAAAGAAGGAAACTGGAAGAAGGGCATTAACTTGGGATTCTAGATGGGAAAGATGTGGGAAGAAAGATACCAAGTTGCAGTGGAGTTTATCTTTGGTTTGATCCAAGTTTCCTGCTTTCGTGCGTAAATTAATCTGTTTGTGGTGTTTGAACGTTGGCGTTTCCTAACTTACCGTTATTGTGAGAAATGGTAGCCTTGCCTTTCCAATCTTGTGGACCTTGCAAATTGCAGTAGATGGGGAATGGCCCAAATTGAGTTTTATTCATGACCCCATTAGAACCCAATAAAAGGGCTTCCTCTTAAGTAAAATATGACTTAAGAATGAAAATGTTCTATTCATTTTTATTCATCTCAAACTACATATTTATAGAAGTAGCGATAGCATCTTAATCACTTATTACAATATCAATCATGATAACAATTAAACTAAATTCATGCACTGATAGTGGGGTTGCTATAATAGATTAGTTGACTAGCATGCATGTTTATTATGGGAATGATTGGATTGACCAACTAGGTATGGAATGGTTGGATGGATTAGGCATAATATATAGAATGATTGGATTATGCATGACAAGGATGTGACTATGCATTCCTTATGGGCTGGTCTATAGTGTGTGGGCTGACTTATGGGCTGAACTTGTGGGCTATACCTATCACCATCGCCCTAGGTGTGTTTATGAAACAAGAGGATTCCATTTTCTTAGTAAAGGATTTCTCCATGAAGAAGTGTTGCACTAAATAAAAGAAGAGTGGGCTGCACGAAAAATCTAGACAATTTTCTTCTCGATTGTGGAATCCTCTCTTTACACAAGCATATCCTCAATAATATGCTCGAGTTACTTGCATGTTTCTAACCATGAGAGAAGCCTACTGTGAACCATCTATTTTGCGGACTCGATCAAATGATTAACAAATTTAATTAATTTTATTTTGATGACTGATCCACAAAGCCTTTTTTTTTTTTTCCTGTGATAACGAATCACACCACACATGAGCCTCTTGATGATGGCTGCAAGGATCTAGACTGATTGAAAAACCATATTTAGGCTGAGTTTTGCTACTTGTTTTTCTAGTAAAGTACATGAAAGAACGAAATCCTCTACCGCTTTCAATCCAGGGCTCTTGTGGCTTTTCCACAATCTTTTTTTGGAGGGAGCATGAGCCTTTATGAAAGGGCCCAGGACCTTAGGCCAAATATTGCTCACTGTTAGTTCTTTTTTTTTTTTTTTTTGGGTGCTTTGTGGTCTCAATGGATTGGAGAGGGAAATAACTGACAGAAAATTTGAAAGAAAGGAACCATCGTGGGAAGACACGTGATCTCATCAAGGAGAGGTGTAGATTGGAACGTGGGCCTCGACTTGGATAGGTTCTGCAGGTCACACTGTTAACCACTCCACAGGTAGTGGGAGAGAATGGATAAAGGGCGGAGAGATGAAGGGTTACTATTTTTTTGGTACCCATGTGAGGGAAGTGTCACGACCCGGGCCCGAGATCGGACTAATCGGGGCCTAACCCGAATCGCGATGTCATCATACTTACTCCCGTAAATCTCGAATTAACCGAAGTTAAGACGAAGACTCACAAGGGATCTAACATACATACCTGTCAAATGTACATTTTTGCGGAAACATATATATACATTGACAATAATTGACTTTACATTACTAGTAAAGTTCACATATACAAAAATATAATCCAATGAAGTCCACCACTGCATATTCACAATACAATGCAGGGGACGTCTAATTACATTTTAAAATGATATATAAAAGTATCTATCCAAAACAATTCCCAAAATAATCCAAAGTATCCAAAACCATCGCCCTCGAACTATGCCCACTCCGCTAAACCTCCTAGAGGTAACGGACGGGCCTCCTCCGCAAGCGGCGCAGCCTCTGTAAGGCCGGGATGGGCAACTGGGCCTGTAATGCCATCAATACCACTATGAACACGACGGTTCAACAAGGTATAAACACATTTATGATAACTCATGCTAATCTTGTCCATTGTCAATATAAGGACTCTAGACAATTGAATCTAGGTTAACGCAATATTTTGAACAGTGCAGTCAATTGATAATCAATGACTAGATTACAAGTACAATAATATTACCGTTATTCAGTTCGGTGTCTTCCAAAGAAAGCATTAGTCAATTCATTTCATTCATTTCACGTCACTCGGACTACATTGAGCATTTATTAAATGGCTTTTGGGACTTTTCAGTCCAATACATTTTTCATTCAATACATATTTCATTACATGGTTTGTACATGGCTTTTCATTGACTTTTCAGTCTATATGTGGGATCTACCAGTGTCTTGATCAGAGATCACTGGCATCACCACGGAGCTCCGGAACACCCCAATCATCTGCTGCAGCAGGATTATTCATTATTCATTACCTTTATTCATTATTCATTGGTTTATTGCATTTATTCAATGTTCAGTAGTTCATTGTATGCAGTCATTATAGACTCAAGGGGATTAGATGAATATTTAATCATTCACGGTCCTACTTATCTCTATCCCAAATTTAGCCAATTTCTGGGTGTAATAATTAGTTACTAAATGCACGTGTTATTTTCGATGGACATCACATTTACATTTAATATGTGCATTTAGTCCCCAAAAATTTTTCCACCCACAATATCAAAATCCACTGAACTCAAACTGAGTCCCACAATCGATCGGACCGTTAGGTCCGATCGATTGGCCAAATTTTCAATCACAATAATTATTTGGCCAGCATCAGGTTCACAGGCGGTTAGCCGGAACTTGACCAGCGGCTAGCCGAAATGCAGTCGGCGGCTAGCCGGAATGTGGCTCGCGGCTAGCCGAAATTTCAATTTTGGTAAACGCCATTTCGCGGTTAGCTCACGGTCAGCTTTCCAGAAGCTGATATTTTTGACAGAAATCCTGACTAAATTTCGGTCACCTCACGGTTATCTCACGGCTAGCCGAAATTCAAATTTCGGCTAACCGAAAATTGGCGGTTAGCTTTCCAGAAGCTCGCCATTTCTACAGAATTTGACGGTTGGCTTCAAGGTTAGCCTCGCGGCTAGCCGAAATTAGCCCAGAATGACTCTTTCGAGCTTCAGAACTTCTGAAGCAAATTTCTGAGATTGAGTTCCTTGAACCCAAATCTCTTCAATAACCTAAAGAGTTCAAGAAAACTCACTCATTTGGAGTAGCCATCAACCATTCCATTCAATCCCTAACAATATACACTCTACAACAAGGAATGGGTTGAGAACCCATTCCTACAACTCAAGAAAACTTGTAATAAAGCATTTCAATCATAAATAGACGTTTATACTTGCCTCTAATGAAGATTGATGAAGAAAACCCCCCTTTCTTTAGCTTAGGTTGAATGAAAACTTCTCAACTTGAATGCTTCTCCCTAGAATGTCCAAGAAGAAGATGAAGAAGGTGGAGCAGATGTAGACTCACTACACTTGGACCACTTCAAATCATATTCTCATGTTCGATGGAGTTGCAACGGAAGAAAGAAGAAGGAAAGGAAGAAGGAGAGGTGTCTAGGGTTTTGAGTGAGCTGGAGTCGGTGGAGATGAACTCAAAGGAAGTCCATTCCTTTTATATGAGTTCTTTTTGCAACTAAAGCCCACTTATCAAGGTTATTTACGTTTTGAGTCAAATGAAGGGTCACTTGACAGGATTCTCGTCAAACGACTTCGAGCTTATTACGAAAGTTGACGTACTCGTCGAGATACGCGTGTTGGTATCAAGAGTTTCGTATTCGACAAAATACGTATAAATACGTATTTACGAAAAAGGTCTTGTTTTCTTAGTTTAGACTTAAAACTCACTCAATTCACTTAATCTCTTCATAATCACTTCATTAAGTTCATTTGAGACTAATCTCATTGAGTTAGGTCATTAACCATCATTAGTCTAATTAGACTTGATTAATTAGCATTAATTGCAAATTAATTAGAGTTAATCTTGATTAACTCGGGGCGGGGTATTACAGGAAGTAGACCTCAGGTGATGTGAGGGAGCCCTCTGATGAGGGCAGAAGACCTCATATGAGGTAGGACAGCCTTCGAGTGAGGAAAGGTGCTGCCAGATTCAAACTTTGGCCGGGCATGTAAGACCGGGAGATCAAATCGAAAGAATCAAAGAAGGTAATAAAGAGATAGCCCAATGGTTAGGAGTCCCATTCTCAACCAACGACCAATTTAGATCCTCCAAGGCCCTCTCTCCTGTGTGTCCAGGAGATCTTCTACCCTGCGTGTGCTGAAATTCACTCTTACATTAGTCAGGTCTGGCCACCTTGGCTGGTGCCGAAAGTATAAAAAGAAAACGTTGAAAGAATATAGATGGATTACACCCCCACAATTGGATTTCTAAAAGCCTAATCTAAAATATGGCACAAGAGAGAAGGAATTCTAGATTAAAAGAACGAGGCTGCAAGTCATTTCCTCCTGCCCTTTCGAAGTCAAAAACTCGAAAGAAGTATAAGTATCAGCTATCAGCTATCAGGGAGGCATTACAAACTTTTGAGATACTTGATGAGTGCTATAATGGAGCCTCAAAGGTCTTCCAGAACTAGTTCCATTATAACTGAACGGTCGTTTGTTTGCTGTCATTGTGCAAATGATTCCTGAATAGCTAGTGTGAAACTGATTCACGCCCCTCTTGAAAAAGGCGCTAGTATATAATCTTACACATCATTGCATTCTTCTAGGACCTATATTCATAATTCGAACCATTCATTTTGTTCACCGAATTAATAAACCTCGAGATCTTGAACGTGATTATATTGAAACTTCATAGATTTTAAGTAATTTATAGAAAGTCCCAACATATAAATCTATTTCTCGGCACTTTTGTAAGCCCCCAGTCCATAATCCAAACTGTTTAATATACATGGATTAATGATAAATATTAGGATGTTTAATATACATGGATTTTCAGAAATTAAAAAAAAAGATATTAAAAAATCCAAATAGACCTAAAACCATTTGATGTACTCATTTTCTAGCGAAAATGGTGACTTTAGCAAACATTATAATGTGCTGCACATGAGTAATATTTGCATATATATAGCATTTACATATGTAAATATCATTCCTATCACACATGTAACACTGTGTATGGGAAGGGAGGAGGGGAGGGGAGGGGAGGGAAAATTAATTTTCCCTTTTCTTGTTTGTTTATGGTCAAAAAGTTTAGAGGAAAGAAAAATCCCCTCTTTGCCTCCCTCTTTCCCCCCAGTTTTGAAGGGAATTTTGGAGGTAAAATTTTAAAAAATTTACCCCCAAATTCCCCTCCCCCACTTTCCCTCCCCCCTTCCCAAACACCCTCTATTTTAACTTTCCCTCCATTTTTCCCTCTTTTTTTTTCCTTCCCCTCATTTTACCTCCTTCCCAAACATAGTGTAAAAGACAAACAACCTTTAAGAGCACATGACGAATCCATGAAGAATATACAGATTTGGGGATTCCCTTCTAGCCTTGGAAGATGGATTCCTTCCAGTGGATTTATATGGGTAAGGATTTCACAAACATTGGTGCATATTGATGCATATAGTGAAGACAAAATTGTTTCAATGTGCAAATCCGTGAAAGTGGGGATTTCCAAATACTATGGGGGGAGATCGGGTTTGAAATTCCTCTAAACGAAGATTCCCATTGGTTCAAATCATTCAAAGATTTACAACCGCCAAACATAGAAAGCGGAAATCTTTTCCCAAAAGATTTGGTTGCGAAACATGACAAAAAAAATTTAGATGTGGAAAGTGCAAATTTGGCAGCAATTATGTCGAGGATAGATTCCACTTACATTTTCTAATGCTGAAAATAAGAAGGAAGATTTACCAAAAAAGAAACAATTGAAGGATGATTTTAATTAAAGGCCTTTTTTTTTTTTTTTTTGCTTGGAATTGCATTCCTAAAAATTCATGGTAAAATGAATATAAAGTGGTACCTCCTGGGACTTGATTCACTAGTGTTATGGCTGGCAATTGGTATTCATTTGCCCTCTCCCCTTCATTCATTTTCACCATTAAAGGGGAGATTTTTTTTATGGCCATTTATGTATCTTCACAGTTAATTCTTCAGTTTTAGCGACTTTGAAAAATACGTTTCTTAGAATTCCTATGAATTCAGTTCCATGCAAACAAACAGCCCTAAGGGACTAGATCAAGGCTGGGTAGCATGAAGCATTGCATTTCCAACAACTAAATGTTACAGGTTCCATCTGATTCATACAATTGTATTTTGATGGATCTAATTTATACACTTGTATTTATATATATATATATATATATATATTTTAATCCAAGATATCTCTCTCCTAGCCGAACCTAAGAGCCTTTGGCCATGAGCCCGAAGGCCACTCGATTATGGTATCAAACACAAGACCTCTCCGCTTCCTGAGGCGGAGTACCATTGGCTAACTAAGATACCACTCATTGGTTTATGCACTTGTATTTTTATTTATTTTTTTATCGCCCAAGGCATCTCCCGCCCAATCCAACTCAGGAGCCTTTGGCCCTAAGCCCGAGGGACACTCAATTCTGGACAGTCGAGAACTAATCCCTAGAGACACATGCCAACCCTCCTATCCACATGCACCGGGTAAAACTATGGGAGGTAACCAACAGGGGCAGGTTTGGAACACAAGACCTCTCCGCTTCCTAAGGTGTTGAGTCTTCGGCCAACTGTGCATTTTGACAGATCTGATTTATACCATTCAAAAATAAATAAAAAAAGACAGATCTAATTTAAGCACTAGTATTTTGACAGCTTACACGGTCACTTTAAGAGTCGACCATCTTTGGTCCTTGAACACAGATGGCTACAATCAGATCTTGCCGATCTTCGGCCTAGCTCTTATCTGCATTAAAATGGTCCAATCCCACCCCCACCAACCACACCAATTGGCACGCAGCAAGATGGGCCAACAACAAAGTTCACATTTAAGTTCTGCAGCTGCTGAATTTTCCTCTTATTTACCAGTGTCCGCGGACTCATCTTGAGTGAGAAAAAACTATGTGCTGAACATGTGGAATGATCAATGCAAAGATGCTTGATACGTTGCTCTCAATATATTTTCAATGAACTTGAGGCAATCATTTAGAATTAGTGAGCTCATGAAAGGAAAGCTACAACTAGCTCATCTTGATGACACAGAATTAAGTGATGCCACCAAGCAACTCTCAAGTGAACCACCAATGGCAGTATACGATAAATCAATTAATTTTATAAAAAAAAATGTGAGAGGACAAAACATGTACATGTTGCTTTCTTCTTTAGCTTCCCTCAGTTCAGTTAGCAGTCCAGCGCAACAAGGCCCATAGATTAGTAGACACGCGGTAGCCAGTAGAAAATGTACCTATCTTTTCTTCCAAGGGAGCCATAACAACCCAAATTCACAGGAACAACGTAGATTCCGTAGACATAGAAGATCAGAATGCAGCTTTAATCATGCAATCATCACCAGCAATTGTCGCTGCGAGGAGAAGATACCCACTGAAGAAAGCCCAGATCTGCAGAGGGAAGAATAACCTGTTTTGGTGTAAATTCAACTCTGTACAAGCAGTGATCGTGATAAAATATGTTGAAAAATTCATTAACTTCCCCCTTGAGATCTTAGCATCACACAAACCTTAGAATTTAGAATTGTCACCCAATGAAACCCAGAATGAAACCATGGCATCCTGCAAAGGAAAGAATAAGCCATTTTAGTGTAAATTCAACTCTGTAAATGCAATGATCAAAATATGCTGAAGAATTCATAAACTTTCCCTTGAGATCTCAGCCAACATTGTCATTGCACATAAGCTCAGCATGAGAGGAATCAACTTCTGCGTAAATTATCTAACAAAAAATCTGTTTTATTCTTTAGATTGGATGATTTGAAATAATCAGCGGAACACCTCAAAATTCTCTTGTATGTAAGCCATAGATTAGCTCACCTTTCGACTCTAAGCACCTCTTTTGTAACCCTTCTAGTCCAGTTAACCATTTGGTTTTACATCACCATACTTTCTCCCTCCAAATGCCATCCTCCCCCCTTGATCACACTATTGTTAATGTCTTTTTTTAATATTTATCCTTGATGTTGTTTCCATTACCCTCTTCAAATTCCGCCACCTTATATTATGGAACCTTTTATTTACTATTCCCTCTCTCTATATTTCAAAAGCAAACATTTAAAACTACTATCCTATACTATGTGCTCAAACTAATGTCATCTGTTTTTTCAAATAGGGGCCAACTATCAGCAATGTTGCTCTACCACCTCTCTCCCTACTAGCCCACTTCTTCAGAACATCTTGTATGTGAGTGTCGCTCCTTAACCGTGCATGATTTTAAAACATTCTTTATGGTCAAAGTCATGGTTTACGCTGGAAGAACCATTTTGAGTGAAAGAGGTGTCAGGTGATTGCTGGTTTTTGGAAGGGCAAGGAGCATGGCAATAACCCCTTTCACACCGGGTAATAGTTCCATCAAACGCTTTCCCACTCGACACTGTTCCTATTTTATAGCATTCTTTAGAATTATTTGTGGTTTTGTATCTATAATTTATTTCTAAAGCATTCTTCATTCAATTTTTAAAGTTCAGAATTTGTTTTTGATATTTTTTCCTTCATTGCAGCTAAGTAAGGCCAATTCATTGTAGCTTACCAACATGATGTAAAACATTATATATATATATATATATATATAAAGGGAGGTGCTCTTGTGAGAGACACTCTCACCTTACTATGAGAGATAAAGGTGGGGGCCCTCACATTTAAGTCTTTGACATTGGATATGGATGTGAGGGCCCCCACTTATCTCTCATAGTAAAGTGAGAGTGTCTCTCACAAGAGCACCTCCCATAAATAAATGTGTGTATATATATAGGGGAGGCCTCTCCTCAGCTCATGCTAAGGAGAGCATTCGCTCAACAAGTGTGGGCGTTAGGACAGAAAAACAAAGTGTGCCGCTCAACTCTTCCGGGTCCCATTTCGTCTTGTTTAAATTAGAAAAACAACTTTGGATGAGGAGGCGAAAAGAAAACAGGAAAGGTGGCTTTTCATTTCCCTCCATCGCCCACCCTTTCAACCATTTTGGTTTTCGAAAAGAGAGAGATCGAGAGAAAGAAAGGAGGGACGAGGACGGAGGATGATTTTTGGCCTGGCCATTCAAGTGCTCTCTCTCTCACAAGACCTTTTTTTTTTTTGGTTTAAATACTTTGGGGATTTGAGGGTTTGGGTTGAAATGGAGGATTTGGGACAAGGATTTTGAAGACTTGGGTTGAAATAGAGGGTAGGTGGGTTGGGGTTATTTGAGGGTTTCATCCTCTCTCCCTATCTTTCTCAATCTCTATCTCGATCTCTCTCCCAACTTTTTTTTTTTCTGAATCTATATCTCTCTTGGTTGTTTGGAAAAAATGTCGTTTTTCTCTCTTCTTATTTTCATTGATTTTTTTATCATAATAACCATGTGATAGATAGAGGGTGAAAAAGGGTTGGGGACTTTTTCGCAGGTGGGAAAACACAGTTAGCTATGTGTTTTTGTTTTTGTTTTTTTTTTTTTTCAAAACAGGATTCTGTTTTTGTTCTTCTAATGGAATTATTATGTCAGATCTCTACATCAGCAAGCAAAGAAGAACATGTGTTCTTCTCCACAACTGAATAGAGTTTCAACATCTCTCATCTCATCCTCTTCCTAGAAATCAGAAGAATCATTGATGAAAGTGATGTTCTTGAGCTGCCGGGGACCCCACCCAACTGTCTACTATACAAACTACGAAGAGATGGATTGATGGGATCCTTTCTCCAGAGAGTGCTTCTCGATTTGATACTTTCAATTTGTATGATTGTAATTATTTTATCAGATGTTTATAGAAACTTTATGATATAAAATTTGTTAAACTTCTGTGTGAAGAAAGAAGTAAATTTCATGACCTGGGTATATATGAGATGAATGATCAGATGTCTGTCATAAAGGGGCCTCCTTGGTATCTGATTTACTAATAGTGAAATCTATTGTTCTATATTTGATTTAGCAAAAACGGATTTCAAAAGATTTTAGAGTTATTCCTTATCTATTAGTTCTTAAGAGGAATTAGCAAAAATGGATTTCAAAGTATTTTAGAGTTATTCCTTATCTATTAGTTCTTAAGAGGAAAAACATAGGATTTTCAGAACTTCAAAAGGTGTTCAAATTAAATCTCAGTACACATCTAAGAGAGAACTAGCACTCTTGATGGTTTTGTTGGGATATGTAGCCAGCACCTAAAACCGGTCTTTCTGAAAAATTCAAATCATAGGTGATGTTTCAGACCACTTATTGGGTGTATGGGAGAGCATGAATGTGTCTGTAGGGACAATGGATTGAATCTAGCTGTAGCATTCACTTGAGATGAACCTGGGACCTTTATATAAGCTTTTGGCTTTGATGCTGTGCATCCAAACATTATCAGTTCAAATTGAAGTTCATCTAGAAATGTAAGTTGCTTCTGTTTAACATGGTTTTTGTTTGCAAGCAGGTGGATTGTAGATGTGTGAATTGATTTAGATTTTCTCAGATTTTGTTTAACCTGGCGAGATCACAAATGTCACAATATCTTGTCAGTGACTCAGTGCACCAAGGTTTCATGTCAAATTTTGGGATTGGGACACATTTCATGGGTGCTTGTAACAAACAGTTCCTGAAGCAATTGTTCTCATAATCCCTTAATATGAATATGATGATCAAATACATATGAATATGTTTGTGGTCTAAACAAAAGTGGCATTACATGTGGCACAATTTTTCGTTTGAAATTTTTTATCTTTAAAAGTAAAAAATGGTTAAGAGTTGAATCCTGTCGATATCATGACAAAAAGTGATTTTATGATCAATATTGGTGGTGGCCTTGCAACTGATACATAAGGACCTTACAATTCAATTGTTTGATGAAAGACACTTTGGGTTTTGTATCTTGGATGAAAGATACTTTCGGTTGGTTGGATTGGATCATGGATGACAATAGCATTTGAGTGCTATGCTAGCATGATGAATATGCCATCAATCCACCCAAAAACAAAATGAGATAAAGTGAAGACGATATCATCGGTCCAACCAAAAACATGAATGTTGTGCACAATGCAGAAAATGTCGTTTACAACAGAAAATTAGCCATTGCAATGACCCAGGTAAGAAAAGATACACAGAAAAAAAAATCCATCTCTTAAATCATTTAATTCCTATTTTACACCCTCTTCCATCTCTTAAACTACATCGAATCAAAGACAATCTCACAGTTAGAACACAATACTCCATCTGAATCAAGCACTCATTTGCATCCAAATCCTCCTCTCTCAATGTGCTCGTGCTCCAAGGCTCATTATATTTCATACCTCCACCATTTTGAAAACACAAAGTTTCAGAAAACATAAATTCTTATAACATGAAAACCACATCACAGATGTAAAGATTGCAAATCCAAAAATCTTCGGTTCCAAATCCATCATTATAAAACCCTAAAACCCCTAATTTGAAAGCCCTAAACTTAAAACCAGGAACCAGCTCTGAAAGTTCAATAGAAAAAAAAAAATCATAAACATAAAAATACAATTTAGATTCTCCAAGCTCAGTCTGGCTGAGGGATCAGAAGGAAAAAAAAAAAACAAAAAAAGGTTCGGGTCCCTCCCTCTCAGCCGTGGTAGAGAGAGACCAAGCTTTCCAAGCCGTGTGACAGAGAGCGAGAGAGGTAAATAGAGATGCACTGGGGGGAGGGTTGCTGGGCATTTGATCTTCTTCTCTTTCTTTCTCTCGGTCTTTCTCTTTTCTGAAAACAAAGAAGGCTGAAATCGAAAGGGCGGGTGATGGAGGGAAATGAAAAGCCCCCTTCCCTTGCTTCTTTTCGTTTCCTCATCGAAAGGGCGAGAGAGGTGCGGGAGGGATCTTGGCCTGGCAGACGGACGGGAGAGAAACCATCGTAGCCTGGGGTTGGGACTGGTGCCTGGCATACAGACAGGAGAGAGAGGCTAGAGGCAGAAGGAGAGAGAGCTTGGGATGGAAAGGGGTTTCGAAACACTTTTTCTTTGATTTGGGTCTTTTGATGGAAGGGGGTTTCGAAATATTTTCATCAAGAGGGGGCTTTTTGTTTTTCAACTTTTCACACGCACGTGTTTGGTCTAGCTTGAGCGGACCTTCTCCTCAGCATGAGCTGAGGAGAGGCCTCCCCATATATATATATATATATATATATATATATATAGGTTTTGGCTCTTTGAATGCACGACTGAGATTCAAAGAGTTTAAAGAGAAACTTTAATTGTTAACTTGCTCTTAGCCATTGATGAAATCATATGAATGAGATATTTTGATCTACAAGCATCAAGATGCGACAAGCCCTTGACATCAGAAAAAAAAAATGAAAATTAAGGAAATAGGGTCCTTTTGGATAAAGCCCACATTTGGAGTTCGTTTCATTCAAGCAGTAGATAGTTAGCCTCATGTTTCGGACGGGTAAAATGCAAACTGCGTCAAGTGTGATTTTGATTCGCTGTTGTTTCCTCACCTAAATTAAGAGTTAGAGAAGAACATCAAGTACTTGTCACTATTACATTGTCATTGTGGATAGTGGGGTATCTCATCAGTGTGAATGGGGTGCCACAAACATTACTTCTTCAATGAATTTGGAAATAACTATAGGATATTCATTGCTGCCACCAACAAAAGAAGCACATTTAACATTAGTCTTCTTTGAAATGGAACAAGTGACAAAGGCAACAGGTCAAACTGTGCTTAAGATTGCATAACAGGGCTTAATGATCAACCAACCAGATGCAAATTCTGTTATTGATAGCAAACTCAAAATTAAATAAATCAGAGACCGTAAGGCATCAGTTGTCAAACCATACCTGGACGAATCCAAAAACAATACGGATCAGCTTCATTACAGTCAGGTATTCTTCACAATGCGCATGCACTTGAGAGCCCAACTGGTCTGTTGCTGTTGAAAGCTTCATCATCAAGATCTCTATTTGTTGAATTCTCTTTAGATAGCAATTTCCTTTCCTGCAAAGGATTCAACTGAAGAACCCCCTCAACTTGGGAGACCATTATGCATGCACCTCATCTGCTGAATCAATAATTGGTTCAATGTTCTCCAAATTTGGACTTTAATCAATATATACAACTTAAGTTTTCACCTCTGTATAGGTGGGTGATGGCACAACACTGATTTTAGAACTAGGATCATATCCAGTCCGAGAACCACCACCAGCTCAATCTCCAGTCCCTTGATTGACCACATCATCTTCACCTCCAATGACAGATAGATTTGGATGTTCTTTCCTCGGTCGTTTCCATTTCTTTGTGGATGAGGTCCCATCATCCTCGAAATCTTCTTCTTCTCTATCTCTGTGCAAGTAGACCCACAATTTCCTCTCCGCATCAAACTGTACACATGGATCAAGTTCATAATGCAAACGGTCAAGAGCCCCACTTACAACTTGGTTGACTTGGGCATCAGAAACAACTTCAACAATATACTGTGAGTCTCTTAGCAAGGTACAGACATCTGCTCTGGTGCCAATACTGCCAGGCAGCCTCGCAGCTGCATCCCTTACAAGACAAAGAATTGTAACATGTGGAGGCCGGTCAGGCTTAAGCATAAAATGGTCTCGAACTTTTGATGTTGGCTTTCCCCCACATCTTCTCAATGGAGCAACTGTAGATTTTCTACCATCAGCAGCAGTGAAAGAAAAGGCCCTGTCTGGAATTGAATATCTAAGAAATTCTTCCTTGCGAAAATAAGCCCTCACTTCATCAGAGCTTGGGTTGATAGTGATGAGACTCTTCTGCGCCCTTAGGTCCCTAAATCTCTCCTTCTCATCCATGTTGGGCACTGGCACAGGTGGTGGTGGAAGGCTTCCTATTAGCTTAAGGGTCTCTTGACCATTTTTAAGCCAATTACCAAATGAATCAACCAGCTTCATAAGCATCTTGTGAGGAACCCCCCAAGCCTCTGCAGATGTTTCTTCCTCCCCTGTCTCATCATCTGATGAGCTAGAAATTGGACCAATCCAGGACCAACTTTTGGTGGACTTCTCATAGGATACAAGAGCCTTCCAACTCTTGGCCCCTAAAGGTGCTGTTTTGGACGAAAAAATCTTCAGCACTCCTCTGACCAAATCATGAAGCGGCTCTTGTGCTTCAAGAATGCAAGGATCCCAAGGATTAGATTTCACACAGTCAACAATCTCCTGAACAGTAAGTGAAGGCAAACTCTTTTGTTCTAATTGCTCTGAATAATTCATGTGCATGTTCTCATGAGAAAGTAACCCGGCGCCCCCTTCAAGTTTTCCGTCATGCCCATCTTTAAGATTCATTCTTCCATCAATCTTCTCAAGATGATTGCCAACCTCAGATGCATCTTCTGGGTGCACAGTAGCCATTGCCATTCTTACAGCTGTAAGAAGATGTATGATAGAGAATGAAAAGCCAGTGTGAATAGTTGGTGTTATCAAGGTGAATGGCCTCTTCAGTGGCTTTGTTTCTGGCTCTAAGTCCGCCTTTCCTCTCCCTGATATAAGGGAATTGGAAATTTTCATTGGTGAATATATTAGTTCATCATCCACCTTCCCTTTTAACCATTTCTTTGAAAAGTCAGGTTCATCATTTGGATGCAGCGAACCAGACTGTGGGACATTAGGTTCATCCAAACCATCCATATACTTCACATCCCCCTTTCTCTTCTGCTTCAGTGTCACTGAGTTGCATCTTAAAAATGCCATAGCAGATCTTTCATGAAAATTGGTATCAGTCATACCTGATAATACATTAGAATGTGCCCCGTCACCAACCTCCAAATGTCTAGCATACATATGCATATAATTTGACCCACGTTCAGAGCTGTTCACATCAAACTTCCCTTCCAACTTTCTCTCAGAGGAGGCATTTGTATCACCCTGCATTTGGTTGTTCATTGAATTATAAATTTGTTTTTGATCATCGTGCAAGCAGCCAGGCTCCTTCATCTTACCCCTCTTTTTTCCTTCTGAAGAGAAGATCTCTATTTCTGGCATATGTGACTGTTCACCCACACCACCAACATTTATGGAAGTGGGCAAGACTTCATCAGTAAACTGAGCATAGTCAATTTTAACCTCTCTAGTTATTTTACTGACCTTTTTAGGTTTAACTCCTGACCTGACAGATGCAGGCAGACCACCTCCAACGATGACACCAGGATAAACCAACCTGCTTGTTGAATGAATGATATCTGCATCTTTGTAAACCTGCTCAGATGAATCAGACTCTGTTTCGTCACTTTGAGCAAAGATGTCGCTGTCCCTTTGGCATCCCATTTTAAATCCTCCATTTTGTGCATAATATTTTCTAATCTTCTTAGATGTTCTGGCTCTATGATCAGACATGAAGTATGGCTCATTCATCTGGGGTGAAGAGGTTCTGTAAGTTTTGATTTTTGAGTCAAGCCCTGCACTTCTATTACCAATTTTAAACTCCTCGCTGGTCTTCAATTTCTTGTTTCTGAGATTCCAGTCATCAAATTTATCCTGATGATCATTAGAGGGGGCTTCCTCCTGTGTCTTGCAATGCCGAAAAGGTTGACAGCTAGCTAACCAGTCAACTTGAATACCTTTTGAGAATAGAACCTGACCACGCTCTTTTGCACATTGCAACCGCTCTTCTACCAAAGTTTGATGCAGTTTCTTAGGGTACTTGACTTTTGTCCCATATTCGTGATATCTATCATTTACTGGTTCCACTCTCATCTCCATTTTTATGGCATTCTTTTTCTTAGCATTAGGAAAATTCTCATCTGTCACAGGAAAAGGCATACTGATGTAACTTTCAGTAACTTCCTCGCCCAGTCCAATGTGCAAATCTAATTCTCGTTTCTTTCCTGATTTCAATGGATTCACCTTAGCCACTGTAACACCATCTCCCATGCTCCGCCTTTTCTGAATGTCCACCCTGTAGGCCTGTTTTTCCCCATGATCACCAGCCATCATATGACCCTGAGATCCCCGAACAGTTCCTGAATCATAGCCAACCACTCGATCATGCCAATGAAGAGAAGATGACAAAACAGATGGCCTAGCTTTCATCTCCAAACCATGCTTTAGAGAACGGATGTGACCCATTGCAGCAGTGTGATCCTTTTTCAAAGAAGCCTTTGGTGCACTAACATCCAAAATACCTTTTGGGTTCTGTTTTCTGTACTTTGCTGGCTTAAGGGCCATAGCCCTTCCTTGAGAAGAAACTTCCAATGACGGTCTTCGTGTGTACACAGCAAGGCCGCTTGACTTAGCACCAAGACTACCATCCATACCCCTTTTAGCCCACAAACTGTTAATAGCTTCCTCTCTTGCCGATGAATCTGTCTCTGACCCCAACATATCACCCTCTTCATACATCAAACTCTTCTTGCTTCTCAATATATTCAGAAGGCGAAGCTTCTCCTCAATGCTGTATGCTGCACAATTCTCCCAGGCATCCTTTATTTGAATGATATCACTGACCATAGAATTCTGATACCTACGCAAGAGACGGTAATGCTGGCGTCTCTCAAAAAGTTTCAAACCCTGACAATAGAGAGCAACACCAGGCTCACAGAGCCCCCCTTTCAACATACTGAAGAGCTGGGCGAGGGGACTCCCAAAGTGGAAATTGTCGCCGGCAAAAAGCTCTTTCAATGTACGCATGAACGTCGCCTGGTCCACATCTGGAAGGTACTCCGCAAGGCTAAAGCGCCCCTCCTCCGTCAAACAATCATTCCATGTTTCCAAAGAAAGAACTCCAGTCAAGTCAGGAAGATCATAGAGCTCGAATGGAAGATAACAACTCGAGTTTCCTACTTGACACAATTCACCCCCAACTTCCCCTAAATCCAACAAATCACAGTCATCCGAACCAGCCCCAGATGCCACATCCTCCTCATCATCATCACTGCACTCCTCCTCATCCTCCTCATCACTTCCCTTATCAACACTAGATTCAAACAAGGAGCTTTCTCTTT
Organism: Umbellularia californica; assembly: GCA_028538565.1. Classification (NCBI taxonomy): domain Eukaryota; kingdom Viridiplantae; phylum Streptophyta; class Magnoliopsida; order Laurales; family Lauraceae; genus Umbellularia; species Umbellularia californica. The sequence goes on along the minus strand of JAPQWN010000006.1, from coordinate 6,453,362 downwards.
TATCATCATCAATCAACACACTATCCCTACTCAAAGAACAAAAATCACCACCAGATTTCGAAACTCTACATTCCTTCTCTCCAATCGCCATGAAAACCGATCAAAATCCCCACAAACAACTCAACTTCACAAAGAAACCGATCAAACCCTAGAAACCAAACAAACAAATCTCTTAAACACGAAAACCCATCAACTTCGGTTCAAGCAATGCAGCAGAATCTAATATCTACGTAAAGTAAAGTAAAGTAGAAGTAGAAGTAGAAAAAAAAAGTAACTTCAAAAAAGATAAGAGATTGCAGAGAAGAACTCACCAAAATCGACGTTTGAAGCAGTTCTTCCTTCGAAAATTGCAGAAGAAACTGTAAAAACCTCAAGGCCTGTTTGACGATGGAAGAAGAAAAAGATGATTTCAACTGAGATTTTCTCCTTAGCCCTAACCCTAGAGGGAGAGAGGGGAAAGAAGGAGGGTTAAATAAGAGGAAGAAGACGGTGGTGACGTGGAGCAATCCAGTTCGTTTGATGGAAGACTTGCCAAAAGTGAGGTATCTCTCGTTAAATCAACGGTCCTTATAAGGGAAAGGAGAGAAAGAGAGACGAAAAAGACGGGAGAGTGAGAGAGAGAGAGAGAGAGAGAGAGAGATTACATAACAGAAGGTGAGAAGGTACGTGAGAAAATGAAAGAGGAAGTAGAGAAGGAGAAGGAAAGCACTGGCGGGGACGACGCGTTCCGGATGTGTGAGTGGGTCCATCTAACTCACACGACCCGCTGGTTGACTCACACCAAATATGTATTATTTTGACTATAGTATACCATGGTATTTGACTGTATAGGATTAATACCCTAATTGTAGTGCGGATGGTAAGAGACTTATGTGAGTGTGCGTGGGTGTATAAGTACTTATCTTATAAAAAAAAATAGGGCCTTTTACAAAAAAAAAACCTATGCTTAAATCCTAATTAAATGGATAAGATCATAATAACATAAAAATAAAAATGATGGATTAGGGTGCCTTACATTTTTTAAAGATATAATTATCCTTCTAACCATATCGTTACCCTATCACAATATCGTCACCCATTCATCTTTTTTTGTCGAAACATGCAACTCTTTCATCAATCTCTCCTGATCTCGGTTGTTTGGTGAGGGCTGTGGATCGTGAGAGAAGGTTGAGAAACTTGTAGACTGGGGTGAGTAGGGTGTGGGATGGTGATGACATGTTGTAATAATGGAAATGGGATTGGTGTTGTATAGCGGCTATAGCATGGGTCGGTTGATGAAGGGTGATAGTGTGCTCGAATAGGCTGGTTGGGTTTGGTGGATTTGAACGTGGTTGGTGAGTGTGCGTTTTGGGTTTGATCCATTTTTCACTTTTTTCTCACTTTTCGGTTGTTCTTCTTCTTTCCCATTTGCATAGCATCATTTCAATATTTTATTCCTCCAACTAGACACCTGCTACTCATCACCCTTAATTTCATCTTTCACGCACCATCACAGCCTCACTCACTTCTTCTTCTTCCCCATTAACATTCAGATCCAACAAGCCAATCTCATCACCATCACCATAGTCGCCCATCCCTCCAAGTCTCTCTCTCCATCTCTCCATACCCTCACCAAACGATCAAGATGAGAAGAGTAAGTGGTTGGAGTTATCAATTTTGACAAAAATGGTGAAATGGGTAATGATATCATTAGAGGGGTAACTTTATGCTAGATGGGTGATTATATAAAAGAAAATGTACAGCAACCTAATGTATCATTTTTATATTTTTGTATCCATATCTGTTTAATCAGAGTTTAAGCATAATTTTTTCATAAAAATTCCAACTAATTAATATGTGTTAAAGATTGCTTTATGAATTTATCAACGTTGGATCATCTAAGACTCACACTTAAACATCTAGGTCAACTAATTGAAATAGAACACTTGGTTTGCTCAATCATGTAGCTGCCGAGTGGCCTTTCCTCTCTTTCTCATTATGTCAAAGATCCTCGATCACAACTATAACATGACTTATTTGTAACAGATAGTTGAAACTCCAATATATGATGATAATCCAAGCCATTTTAGATGAATGTCATTCTCTCTTATGATACATTTAAATTTAAGTTAAATACGAGTGGGTCCCACTGTCCAATTAAACGCATAAATGAAATCGTAACTATGCATTGATCTGGCATCATTGCTAATATAATGTTAATCACGTTTCAGTCATGTGTTCAATTATATGGTGGGGCTCACTAGTATTAAACTGATACTTGAGGATATATCATTGGAGGTGATGATATTAATCTCAGATATGGCGGACCTAAGTATTGCTACGCGAGTGCATGCGCACCTGCGAGATTCAAGAAACTCTCTAATAATACCTTTAAAAATATTTATTTTCTTATTTGACTTCTTAATTTGACCATTGCCCGCATCACCCAAATAAAAATCTTGAGTTCGCCATTGATCTTCGACAGTCTAGATTATAATTAAATAGCCCCAAGTGGAGTTTCAGCAATCTGTTACAGAGAAAGCATTGAGGATCTCGATTCTGTCTTTTAAAAAAATATATTATAATAAAGTGGGGTGTTTTCATAAAAATGAAATTTTCGTCCCCAACCTAAAGAAGAAAGTCACAAAGCACAAACACAAAGTGGAAGAGAACCAGAGATCGTAGAAAGAGGAAAACAGCCTTGATGCTTATTTCTAAATTTAGGGATGAGTTTCTTGTACTATTGAAAAACATCCTTGTCATGCTATTTCTTGCAAAAGACATCATAATAAAAGAGGAAAGCCAAGTTGGCAGCTACTTGGCTAAGCAGAACCAAGTGTTCTGTTTCCATTGGTTGACCTAGATGTTCCCTAATCCTCATTGGGAATGTGGCATGGAGGTGACCCCAATTGGATGGAGCAGGGTCTAAATCTTGCATATCATGGCCGTTTATTGAGGAAGTCGCCATTATGCAATTTTTCTTTTCTTTTGTTTTTGTTTTGAATAAAGTTCCCTTCTCATTCTAAATCATATTCGATTAAGAAAATGAAAGACTAACTTATCTTTCAAAAGACTAACTTATCTTTCAAGAAAGAAAAAAAGAAGTTGGTACAATCCCATAAACACTGTCTTTGTGGGTGGTGGGATAGTTGCTCAATTCCGTTAACCCATTTATGGGCCATGAAAAATTAAGCCAGCAGCCACCAAAGGGAATGCACAGCACAAATACAATTGGAAGGTTTAGATGCATGTCCTTTTTTTTACAATGAATTCCAGATTTCTATTGAAGTAAAATTTTGAAAAAATCTGATAAAAATAAGGCGAATTTATTTTGAGCAGTTTGAATTTCCGATAGGTAAACTTCATCCCAAAACCGAACTCAATTAGCTCACATTTTAGTGAATAACGCAATAAGAAGATCCAATTGAAGGAGAGGATAGAGAAGTTAGTTCATTCAACATGGTTTTAAATTTGAAGAGAGTACCGATTTCAGTACATCAGTGGAGCACAGTATCACTATCTTAATTGATTCTTTCTTAAATTAGTTCTCCCTATTTTACTCTTGTATATACCTTCTTTTAAACCTTTCCTTAAATGTATATACCTTCTTTTAAACCTTTCCTTAAATGTATATACCTTCTTTTAAACCTTACTTTAAAGGTATATATTCATTTAGTTATACATTATAGTCATTAATGAGATGTTGTCTTGTTGCAGCAATCACAATATATAAGCGTAGAATGTGCCAAATCTGCACTTCTATCACACATAAAGGTGTTGGAATTTTTATTAAAAAAAAAAAAAAGGTGTTGGAATTTATCTTCTCTAAGGGGCCAAGGAGAGTGAAAATGGGTAAGGGGAGGAAAGCATTTTTTTTGGGTCACATGATGGCTAGACATGCCAAACTCATGGTTGTATGTCAACATTCATGTTTGTATGTCAAACATAAGAGATGGGTATTGGGATGCGATGGTAATATATGATGCTATTATAATAGGGAGATGCTGTTGTAAGAGTTACTCCTTTGGTATTATGAAAGTAAGGGATGGCAGCCCTCACATTTAGGCTACTAGTATTGGATATGGATGTGACGACTCTCACTCTTACTCTTATAGAAGCATCTCCCATTATGATATATTAGGAATTTGAGTCCAAATTAAATAGATTGGGCTGGGACCCATAAAGGGTACCTAGGGTTCGATCTTTGGGGCAACCCCTAGTTTTCAACTTTGTTGCAATTGGACCTGGATTTGGGGCTGGCTTGGGAATTTAGATTGCAAATGGATATTCAATTATCGAATAACTGGATATAGCCCAAGGAGCAAATTGGATCCAAATCCATATCCATGCATATAGGATCTAGAACATTCAAATCTGGATTCGAATCCCAGTGATCCTGGACAATTACATCTACATATTAAAGCATATGTAAGTTTTAAGGGCCTACGTAAATTTATTTCAAAGCCCTCATCCTAATATACAAATGCACTCCATGTATTATTTAGGATCCAGATCCAACACCAAATCTGTTTTCTCCAATTGAAGTCAGATCCAGTCCCAACTCATAGGTTTTGTGTCAAATTTGGATTCGGATCCACCATGGTTCTGCCTCATATCCAACTTGTTTGTACTCCCAATAGAGATGCTACCAAGGGTACGAATTCAGGACATAGTTACATAGGCCCAAACCCAATTAAGCCTGAAAAAAAAAATTTTGGGGGCTCAATTTTAAGGCTTGTTCCAAACCAAACCCCAGAACCAAGACCAAAACAAAGGATATGAGAGTCTATAAGTCCACCCAATAGAGGGCTGAGTCCAGTTTGGACCCAATCCCAAATTCTCTACAAATGCAATCCGGCTGCATTCAAATATACCTAAAAAACATAACATATTCATCACAAATGAAATTCTAACATAACAAATTGCAAGAAAAATCCACAGAACTTAATAAGTTTAATACAATCATCCAATTGAGACAATATATTGAGAGTAATTCAGTCATCCAACTTGTATAAAGTGGTTTCCACATTTGACTATACACACAAAAAGGGCTTGATTACAATAATCTAATTGTCTGAAGTTATTTCATTTCCAACCAAACAACCAAAATGGGTTCACTACATTCATCTAATTGAGTGGAAGTTTTTAGACATACAAGCCAACTAACAAAAAAGTTTAAACAGTCATCCATTCACGTTGATCAAAATGTAAATGAAAAGACTACTAAGGAGTGCAACTTGATGGCCCTAAATGAAAATTCATCTCCAGCCATTATATCTTCATTTCATCAGTCAAACTCAAAAATGCCAGTGCTCGTCAACGGACATCGCACGGGTGTTCTAAAGGAATCCCCGTTGTATAAGTGTATCACGCAATGCTATAAAACAATCAGGAGTCATATGCAAGCTCTCATGACACTAAGGACCCTCGATTGACAAAAGCTCTTTTACAAATGATTTGCTTGATACATATGAAATACAATGTTTCTTCCTAGCTTACTCCTCTTCTAAGGTTAGGCATAGTGCAACCACTCCACAACGTATTGCCAAAGCAGTAACAATAGCAGATATCAAAACAGTTTTGTCCGATTCTATTGCGATGCAATTAAGCGACTCATTATGTACAAGCAAACAAAAATCTGTATCATCTAGTATCAAGTATTACATATCATATAAATTTGATAGCTATGTATTATATTCAAGAGAAAGTATGAATAAATCATATGTATTATATTCAAGATAAAGTTTATGACTAAATCATACCTTCCATTGACTACAACTGTTTTATGGAGGAACTCAATATAAAGGAAAAACCGATCTGTTGTACCTACAAAAGAAATGCAAGAAAGTCTCTTTATATATATGGAAAGCAATGGACAAAAAGAAAAATAAATAAACAAAGGCACGGGCTAAGCAAGTTCATAGTAGTATTCATTTATGGACATTTTTATACACTCTAATAACCACTTCATAGCACATTAGTCAGACAGGAGATAAGTCCTGGAAAAACTCATCAAATAGGAGCAAAGGAAATTCCTTAGGATGATGTTTTCCTCGCCCTCACTTCCACCACATCTGGCTCTTATTTGACATTTCCATGCGGTGCGGGGGGAGTAAAACTGTGAAAGAAAGGGCTTCGCAATTCCCATATTTTTGTTATCGCTCTGAAAAATAATCACACAAACCCACACACTAAGCAAGTTCCTAGCCAAAGGTGGTACCTCTAGAGATCCCCGGTTGTTTCCGTGTAGAGGTAGATGTCTCATCACCAAGCTATCATTGGATTGGCCCCATATTTGGTATTCACTGAAAGAAAACTAGTAGTGGAGAGGGTAGTTTTTTAAAACTACACTTGGGGCCTCTGTTTTTCCCCCTAAGTACTCACACACCCTGCCCAAGTCCCACACCATTAGTACTTACATATGAATTGTATTTGACTACATAAGGAATTGTAAGACTTTTATTTCTAAAATGGTTAAAACTGAAAAAAAGAAACAAACGTGTATTTCCAAAAATGACCATCAAATTACCTCCCCTCTAATGGAAAATGAATCAAGGGGAGGTGGGAAATGAATACCCAGCACCACTGTAGCATCAAAGCCTAGGAAAGTGAGGGTAGCATGTCCTACACCCCTCACCCCATATCCTTCACCCATCGCCTCTTTAATAATCCTTCCATGCAGTTCTTTCACCTTGAATTCCTGTGTAAACAATTCTATGTATTATATTCAAACAAACAGGTCGTTAGGGATCTTCATTTCAACCCACCCCACGCCACGCGCCACCCCCCCCCCCCCCCACACACACACACACAAAAAAAGCAACTAAACATGGCTGAAGAGAATTCTCCAAGGCAGAGGTAAGGAGTGAAGGATCTAAAATAGACAGGTAGATGGGATGATCACTTTTGTACAATTAGCTCATTAGGGTGATGGTGGGTAACATTCTGTATTAAGAGGAAGATTATTTCACATTAGTTTAAACAAAAAAACTAGATATGATGATCCATAAGAGGCCATCCAATGATTATTTTTTAGTGCTAAAATTAATCCAAAAATGACCTTCCAATTTGACTTGGGACCATCAAAATAGCCAACTGAGTCAAAGCCACAAGATCCACAAAACAAAGGCCCAACAGCCATACTGTGGGCTTAGCACTGGAGCCTCAGTGTTGCTATGAATGTGGTCCATTCATACTTACGAGGGCCATGTGCCCATTATAGAGATATAGAATGAATTGATTATCATGGGTTGGTTCGCGAGCAGCATTGGCATTCCAAGCTGGATATCTCATGAATCTATCTCAATGTCAGATCTGTAGGTGCAAGTCCAGCAAAGATACCCTTGATTGCTCGCAGGTTTGTTTTTCACGCTCGCACATTTTCACATTTCAGAGTATGAAACTCTCCCTATCCAGTTCATCTGCATGGATATAACCCTCTTCTCTCATAACTCCAACCAAGCACCCCAACATCCCATAAATTTCTTCCAACCACTCATTTGATGTATCCCCGGATATAAAGCTATTCAGTCCCTTGGTCGTTTCAATCCAACTGCAACCAGGAAACTTCTTTACTCCGCTCCTCTCCATCTTCTCCCTGACCCTTTCAGCTTCTTCCCATTTTCCAGCTTGCGAATAAATATTTGCCATAACAATATAGTTCCCTGCATTTTCTGGTTCTATTTCAAACAGTTGGTCGAAAGCAAATTTCCCAACTTCAACATTCCGAAATATCGATGCACCATTCAGTAATGCTCCCCAAACCTTTGCATTTGGTTTAACTGGCATTTTAGAGATGAATTCAACAGCTTCCGTCAGCAGCCCAGCACGGCTAAGGGCTCCGGCAATGCATGCATAATGCTCCACCATTGGTTGGATTCTGTGCTTTGGCAGCATAGAGTTGAAGATTTGCCAAGCCTCCTCCACAACCCCTGCATGAGCACAAGCTGCCAGCACTGCAGTGAATGTCACATTGTCTGGCTGAATTCCACGGCTGAGCATCTCGCCAAATAGAGCAAGCGCAGCACCAGCATCACCATGGGCCGCATATGCGGAAATGATAGCTGTCCAAAGAATGAGATTTCTACTCACAGTCACTTCAAAAACCAGGCGGGCTCCCTGAAGGAAACCTGCCTTTGCATATGTATCAATCAATGCAGTTGCCACATAAATGTCCCTATCACAACAGTTTCTGACGGCATAACAGTGCATCTGTTTTCCACCTTTGAGGTTTGAAAAGAATGAGAGGGTGGGCAGCATACTTGCCAGTGTAACTGAATTTGGTCTCAGACCACTGGCTAGCATTTCTCTAAAGAGTTTTGGAACCTCAGAATGATGGTTGTTCTGAGCAAGACCTGAAATCACTGCATTCCACGTACTCAAGACTGGCTTCTCCATTTGTCGAAAAAGCTCCATTGCTTCACCAACAAGTCCGTAAGTCATGTATGCAGAAACCATTGTGCCATAGCTCACCTCATCCTTCTTGGTCATTTCTTCAAACAAGGCACGTGCGTAGTCCAAACTCCCACACTTAGCATAGAACCCTATAACAGAATTATAAACCGAAGCATCCATCTCAACCCCATTCTCAATCACAAACCGATGAACTTCCATCCCAAACTCAAGTCCCTTCAGTTCCGCACACGCACACAAAACCACAGCCACCGTAACCCCATCCGGCCGCAAACCATCCATTTCGCGATACAACCTCAACGCCTCATCATACCGCCCATTCTGCGAGTACCCAGAAATCATAGAATTCCACGACACAATATCTCTCTCAAGCATTCCATCAAACACCTTCCTCGCCAGACTCAACTCTCCAGCCCTCGCATAGAACGCAATCAAACCATTCGACGCGAACAAATCCACATCAACCCCATGTCGGAGCACAAAAGCATGGACTTCCTTCCCCAAGACTGAATGCACAAGCGATGGCGACGACGACAGTGTCTTCAAAAGAAGGCTGACAGTGAAATTATCCGGTTTAAGGCTCGGCTTCGAAGATGACATAGAGGAGAAGAGCTTGAGCACTTGGGGGTGTTGGCTGTGGAGAGAATAGGCGATGAGCATGGCATTGAAGGCGAAAATGTTCGTGTGGGGGATTTCATCGAACACCTTGCGAGCGAGGGATGAATTGCCGGTTGTGGCGTAGAATGAGATGAGCTTTGAAGCTAGGAAGTTTTCTGGGGTGATGGAGAGGAGGAGGAAGCGAGCGTGGATCTGCTTGCCCTGGTAGAAGAGGCGGTGGTTGGTGCAGTGCTGGATGAGGTGGCCGCATGCGCGGCAGTCGATGGAGCCATTGGCTTGGTAGAGGCTGGCGAGGGCTCGCTGGAGATAGCCGCTAGTGGTGAAGGAGGTTTGAAATTGGCGGGGGTTTGGAACCATTGTCCCTGGATCGTTTATTATGAATAGGTATATAAGTGTGAAGTAAAAGTGTGTGGAGAGCATCTCCACTGGGGATGTTATTTTGGAGAGGTCAAGAGTATAGTATATTTGAAGGTTTACGTGGGTTAGAGTATATTTGAAGGTTTACGTGCAATTTGAAATTTGAAATTGTAATTATTTTTAATATATAAGTTTAATCCCGTACATCAAATTTATTATTTTATTATATTTTTGTCTTTCACCTTTTTTAATTTCTTTGTTCTTTTAAAAAAATTTGTATTTTTTGCGGGACCAACATCATAAAATATTCAAAAATAATAAATAACATATTGCTTTTTTATCTATTGAATTTGGCGGTTCAATGTTCCATACCAAATGCCACATCAGATTAGGCATTTCGAGTGAAGAGTCTACAATAAACTCATTTTTTTTTTACCATTGGGAGTGTCATGTGGCATTTGGCATATCTGTTGCAGATGTTCTTTAAGGCACATTTGTGTGGCTAATTTTCTTCGAAAAAAAAGTTAGAAAAGTGAAAAAGCTTTTCCATAGTGTTGAAGATTTCATATTTGGTGAGGAAAATTAGGGAAAAAAAATGAAGAAACTTTTTCTTTTTGTGGTAAATGTTTCTTCTTCTTTTTTGTAGAACTGATTTTTTGTGATGTTGCACAATTGTGTCCTTAATCTTACAGTGGAATTAACTCATGCTAAAGTAATGTTTAAGGATGTGCCACGAGAAGAATTAACACTTATTTTGAATGATTCAAATTATTAATAGGTGGAACTCCACCATACATCCGCTCATGAAAAGCATGTGGGAGAAACAAGTGGATGCGGACTTGTTAAATGACAATTAGAGGTGTTAAATGTGTTGTGCCGGTGTCCCACCAATCGTATTGTGCCGTGCCTCAATCGTGTCTGGACCGTGCCATTCGTGCCGAGCCTTCTTGCCAGGCTTTTGCACCGTCCTTCTAATGTGTTTGTTGTGCTTTCATTTTTGGGGTGTTTAACTAAAAAAATTTAAAAGATACACACAGAGGAGCATGACACGGATTCGAGTGGTTCGGTCAAACTTGATCTACTCACTGAAAAGATGACCACTTGGATCTTTTCTATTAAAAGTTTTTCAACAAGATTACTTTCGAAACCTTTATAATTTTTATAGATTACATAAAAATAAATAAAAAAGTAAAAGATTACATTCGAGGAGTAAAACGATCAAAATGCACCAAACATGACCGACTTCACAATTCGCCGTGCCACGAGTGCCGTGCTGTTTACCTTGTCATGTTGTGCCGGGCCCTGCCGACACGGCCCATTTGACACCTCTAAATTGTCAATGGCTCAAAGTCTCGGTTAGCTTCAGCCTTATCTTGCACCCAGCAGCAGATTTGAACTTCAAACCATAACAAATTTGATTAATAATAATGAAATGAGTGCCAAAATTAGGTGGGATGGTTATTAGTGAGCTTGACAATGGGCCAGGGGCGGATGGATATTAAGTGGATTAGTTAGCAATCAATTTTGAAGATTCCCCCTTTCTCTCTACACACTATTCTTAGAAGATGAAAATTTTCTGACTTATGCATGTAAGATCATTAAAGGAATTGGAAAAGGCTATTGCTAAGTTCATGCAACACTTTCTCAACTATTCCAATTGTGCAACATCTTCAAAATATTGCCAACGTTGAACAATGTTGATCACTATAAAATCAGAATCAAAATGGGGGAAAATAGGAAAAATCTATAATAAAACTATTTCTAATATAATCTAATATTCATTTTGTGCTTTTTTTGTTATTTATAATTCTTTCCCAGTTAATTTAGTTTTCAAAACATTTTTTTTCTGACAATATTATGCAAAGAACCTCTAGCCGGCGTATAACTTTTGTCATAGTCAAAATACCTATTTGAGATGGTTTAAACAAATCCAATATCCGGTAACAATGACACTTTCATTGAAAAAATATTACATAAATACATACATACATACATACACACACGCACGCAGTAGATTACCAAAGAGTCGAAGTTGGCCAAAAAAGACATAAATGGAGCAGCGATGAATCTATATAAGTACATTCTATCCAAAAACTTGTCTCTATTATAGATTAGAATGAAGAACAACAATGCTTTAATGATGATGATAATGGTAATTATAAAAGAACTAAAATCTAAAAATATCCCAAAACCTTCCCCTAAAACAATAGAGTGAAATGGGGCTTGATTTCTAATAGAAAACAAGCCCAAATATGTAACTATACTTCTATCTGTTTAGTTAATCAAATTTGGTGGTAAACTAGGCTTATATAAACGCTTGCATCTGCAAAAGTATTAGTACACTAGGCGAGCAGTGCATGCAAATTTTTTTTCTTCGGAAGTGCATGCACTTTTGTGGGATCAAAAGTGTACCGTAAACAATTTCAATGTGTTTGGCCGAGTGTTTAGGACTACGGTTCCTCCCTCTTTCGGAACTAGAGGTCTTGGTATTGACCCGGTTTTATTTTTTGGGAATCGAAGGTTGAGTACACCGGTGATACTACTTGGGGCACAGCAAAGTTGTCACTTCCCACTGAATTAGCAGATGCAAAGGGCACTTTCAAACAAAGGGACTCTAACTACCTTTGGATTCAAGCAGTTACATGCCCACAAACTGAGGTCCAACAACGGCCAACCAGATGCCGCCATGTGGGATGGACTGATCAGGTCCTATTGCGACCAAGAAGACCACTTACCCAAGCTTCTTCCATTCCTAGTTTTGAAGCAAATGCAATCCAATTCAATCAGACCCACACAATTCACCTTCCCTCCCCTTATCAAGTGCCTCGCCGCGTCTGCGGCCCACTGCGAGGGCACCCAGGTCCACGCGATCACCGTCCGATCTGGACTCATAAGCAACAATGTCTTTATAGTGAATAGCTTGATCCATATGTACTCTAGATCTCCTGATATCGATGCAGCACATCAGCTGTTTGAGGAAATGCCCGTGAGAAACCGCATATCGTGGAATGTCATGATAGGGTCTTACTGCCAGAATGGCCTTTTCAAGGAGGCATTGGTGCTGTTTCGCCGGATGCAGGGCTCGGGATTTGCGGTTGATAAGGTGACCTTGGTCAGTGTCCTCCCTGCTTGTGCCCATTTGGGCGCAATTGGGGTTGGGGAATGGATCCACTGCAAGGCGAAAGAGGGAGGGGCCGTGCTTTGCGTCTTTGTTGGGACTGCACTTATTGACATGTATTGCAAATGTGGTTTTGTAGAAAAAGCTGAACAAGTCTTCAATGAGATGATGGTGAAAAATATAGTGACTTGGAATGCAATGATTGGAGGGTTCTCTATGCATGGTTGCTTTGATCGTGCATTCGAGCTTTTCGACAGGTTAAGAGCATCAGACATTCGACCGAACCATGTGACATTTATTGGTGTTTTGTCCGCTTGTACACATGCAGGCCAAGTAGAGAAAGGGCTCCGGTATTTTGAATGTATGAAGAAAGATTACTCAATTGTGCCAACCATACAACATTATGCTTGCATTGTGGACCTTTTGGGTCGTGCAGGGCATCTCATGGATGCATTAGAGATGGTGGAAGCCATGCCAATTGCTCCTGACGCCGTCATCTGGGGTGCACTTCTCGGGGCATGTAGAATGCATTACAATGTTGAGTTGGGAGAGAGAGTGATGGAGCAGTTAGTCAAGCTGGAGCCCAAAAATTGTGGTAACTATATGATCCTTTCAAACACATATGCTGATGCCGGTCAATGGGATGATGCCGCTAGAATGGTGATGAAGATGAAAAGGCATGGTATTAAGAAGACACCGGGTTGCAGTTGGATCGAGGCCGATTTTGAAATCCATCAGTTCTTATGTGGTGATAGGTCCCACCCTCTGACCAATTGTATTTATCACAAATTGGAGGAACTGCGGAAACAGCTTAAGGCAGTTGGTTATGTTCCTGACATTAGATCGACCCTTAGGAACATTGAGGAGGAAGACAAGGAAGATGCATTGGAAATTCATAGTGAGAAGTTGGCAATTGCCTTTGGGCTCATCAGCTTAGAGCCATATCACGCCATTCACATTGTCAAGAATCTTAGAATGTGCAGTGATTGCCATACCTACATGAAATTCATTTCTAAGATTGTTGAGAGAGAAATTATTGTTCGAGACAACAGTCGCTTTCACCGCTTTAAACAGGGTTCATGTTCTTGTATGGACTATTGGTGATTCTAGTTACTGGGTTCGAGTAATTATACAAAATCAAACCAAGTAAAAATAGACTCAACAGGACCTTGGTTTTGATCTTGTTATCCTAAATGCCCAGTTAGCATTTTGGAGAGGAGTACCTCGTCAACTGTCTTAATCCTATCTCTGCTACAACACTGGATAATTCATTAGACAATGACATTTGAACTTGAGCACCCCTCACCAGATCAAAGGTTGGATTGGTTCTACATAATTGAAGTGGCAGCTGCTACAAGTATGAGTGTGCTGATGGTTCCTCATCACGCACTTGAGTGCTTATATCATAAATCTAGACATCAACATCCTGGTAGATCTCATTCCTCAAAATTTGAATACCTCAGTATCGTCATGATAAAATTGTTTCAAATGGTCTTGTTTTTTTATTTGAAATAGGCACTTGGAGATTGGTATTTTCCAAAATTTACTCTCTCTCGCTCACTCTCTCTCTCTCTAAGTTGGGAAAGTGGTACAACTTGTGAAACTACCTACCCACCAAAGGATAGATCCCTAGGTGCCTGCGTGAGATGAGATGTCCCTTTGCACTCGAGCATCTCATGTTTCTCTTTCCAAAACCTACTCGCACTCGAGCATCTCTGTTAAGCCTTTTTTTTTTTTTTTTTTAATACAAGCTACTATTCAAAAAAAAAATATTAATGAGAATATATTTGTTGAGTCTCCTATTTTTTTTTTCCGTTCTTTCCCTTCAGTCCCTACAAGAATTTGGACACCCCAGCTACCAAATGTATCATTTGATTGCAACAAGTATCTATCACAACTCACATGGGTATATATTAGCCCCAAACATAGTGGCTACTGGGTGGTGGGTAGGAAAGTAACAAGGAAATGGACATGTATGAGGCTGAGAAATACATTCAGAAGCAAAGTAGGATTTGCTAGTAGGTTTCTTGCATGGAAGCTAAAAGCAAGAAGGTTCAATACAGTTGAATGATATATACTGCCTGAGAGAGAGAGAGAGAGAGAGAGAGAGAGGAAGGGGGGGGGGTGGGGGATGGGGGAGGCCTTACTTTTTTGTTCGAAGTAAATAGGTGGGTCTTGTGGTCTTAGCTTGGATGGATTACTACTACTATTGAGTTTGGAGTAGATCCCTTTTAGCAGACCCCCAATTGATGGAACAAGGTGGGTCTCACACATAAGCTAAAGATTTTGCTTTTAGTACATTCCCACAACCACCAATGCAGCCTAATAACTCATCACCCAACATGGAGCTGTAGATATTTATGGATGCATGATGAAGCAAATAAATACTTTAGAAGTTAATTTAAATTTGAATTTCTAATTAGAAGTATTTTCTTTCTCCATATATATTATAACTTATTTTTGTACTGCTGCCAGAACTAAAAGAAAGCTCATATGGATTGCAAGAACTGAAGTAGACACCTTCAAATGAAGTTTAAATGATGATCCATACCTGTAAGCAAATTTCAAAGTTGTAGCAAGTTGCAGCAAGAAGCAGAAGAGTTAGATGCTTCTACAAGGTCCAACAAAGAAGTCAAACAA
The DNA here is from genome assembly GCA_028538565.1 of Umbellularia californica. Lineage (NCBI taxonomy): Eukaryota > Viridiplantae > Streptophyta > Magnoliopsida > Laurales > Lauraceae > Umbellularia > Umbellularia californica. Next base: position 6,438,238 of record JAPQWN010000006.1, on the reverse strand, counting down.
CCTATCTCCATAAATTTTGAGGCTTGATGGATTCTCACAAAACTGGTCAGATATTGCAGATAATGGTCAAAGCCTTTCTCTTTGGTAGGACAGGAAATTACCCAAAAAAAAAAACCCAACTATACTTTCACCCTCTACATTCCAGAGTTGTATATCCAATACTATTTGTGTTGTCCAAAATCTAATACTGCCAGGAATACTCGCCGCCCAGTACAAGCATAGTTAGACATTGGGACCCCTCCATAGTGTCAAAGCAATGACCATCATGGAGAACATCAGTCTTACATCAAACAATTGATCTGCAAAAATGCCATATGTTTTTAAGAAAAATGAGAGAGAGAGAGAGAGAGAGAGAGAGAGAGAGAGAGAGAGAGAGAGAGTTCACACAACTGAAGTCCCATATATCTATAGAGAAAAAAAATTTGCCCCATCACCTTTAAACTCCAAGTCTGCAACAGCCTACTAAAGCAAACAAACAGCTTGACCATGAACTATTTCCTTTCAGTAATCATAAGAATCATGACCTATTTGTCCCACTTATAAGGGTAAAAAACCAAAAGAAAAAACAGTTTCCATGTCATCCCAAGTGCCATAGAATTATTTAACTTAACCGAACAGAGTTCAACCAAAGTCAAAACTTACAAAAATCATGGCATCGAGGTAGAATATCAAGCCCTTAACCTATTTACAGGAATTTAATTAGCAAGCAGAAAAGTAGTTGATTCAGAATAAGCTAGCATAATAGAAATTGCGAAACATGCTATGCTAATAATAGCCTATCTTTAAGTTCCTTGCTGTGACATTTGGGTAAAATATGAATAATCCACTGACAAGAACTGGCATAGATGGAACTTGGTAACTTACTAGGGTGTAAAACTTTGCATCTCTTTGTTGGGCTTGGTCTGTGGAGAATCAGGCAATAACTTTGCTTAAAGTACAAATTCTGATTGTGGAGCAAACCAGGCCGAATCAACTGGATGACACTGCAGCATGGCATATGCATTTCAGTTCAAAATTCCGATTTCATAATTTATTTTTATTGGGATAATGCAGCAATTGTTAGTGCTAAAATCAATCCCAAAATGACCTTCCAATTTGACTTGGGACCACCAAAATAGCCAACTGAATCAAAGCCCCAAGATCCACACAACAAAGGCCCAACAGCCATGCTATTGAGCTTAGCACTGGAGCCCCAGTGTTGCTATGAATGAGGTTCATTCACACTTACGACGGCAATGTGCCCATGATAAAAAAAATTTAGGACGAATCGATTATCATGGGTTGGTTCGCTAGCAGCATTGGCATTCCAAGCTGGATATCTCATGAATCTATCTCACTGTAAGATCGATGCACCATTCAGTAATGCTCCCCAAACCTTTGCATCCGGTTGAACTGGCATTTTAGAGATGAATTCAACGGCTTCCGTCAGCTTCCCGGCACGGCTAAGGGCTCCGGCAATGCATGCATAATGCGCCACCATTGGTTGGATTCTCTATTTCAGGCAGCATAGAGTTGAAGATTTGTCAGTATAACTTTTGCCGCAATCAAAATACTTGTTTGAGATGATTTAAACATATCTAAGATCCGGTAACAAGAACACCATCATCCTTGAAGAAAGGTTACACACGCGATGCGTTACCAAAGAAGAGTTGGCCAAAAAAGACATGAATATAAGTGGTAACAATAAATCCCAGTAAGGTGAATCTACCTAAAAGAATTTGTCTCATTACACGCAGGAATGAAGAAACAAAATTCTAACCGATGTCAATATAGTTAGGACAATGCGTTGATTTTGATAATAATTATTGTGCGGGTATTTCCGTAATTCCGAAATTACTCCTAGTTTAGGTAAGAGTACCAACTGGGTTTGCTTTGAGCCCAGTCTCGCTCGGCTTGGCGACAGCGCCAGCTGGCACCGAACCTAAACCCACCTCGGTAAGAGTACCGAGCACGCTCCATTGGGTTCGGCATCACGCATCTCGGCAGCAGTACCCAAACTCACGCCCACGACTTCGGTGACTTCTCCAGTTCGGCTCTATTGACCGAGGTGAACACTGAACATCGATTCCTAATTATATGACGGGACAGCTACGTTGCAGAACGTACTGGCAGATAAGGTGGCCGCCGAATATCGATAAGGGGTCGCCCCTATCAGGCGATCACGTTCGCATTTATGTGTGGGATTGAGGAGAGATCTGATGGGACAGTACCCTCACCTACTCCCACTGAGGATCCTAGGTATGGGCTGATGGGACTGCTCTCACCTACCTCCACTCAGGAAGCTTCCACAGACACTCGTATCTCTATATCTATGCATGGTAAGATCCATGAGATGTACGCACTATGCAATACACTTCCCTTATTACCTGAACCTCCTTCTTCCTCACTCACTCTCCCTTTGTTCAGTGGCAGTACTAACTCATGCATCGGAGTGCCTTCGGCTGACAGCAGTCAGGGGCTCTGACCTTTATTTCTCCTCTCTTTCAAGTTCAGGACATCCAACCCTTTCAGTCTAACAGCATCATAAAGAGCTTCATAATCATCTAACAAAGTCCGTAATTTTTAGGCACTTACAATTATTATAAAAGAACTTTTTACAGTTTAAAAATATCCCAAAATCTGCCTTTAGAAACAATGGAGTGAAATGGGACTTTATTGCTAATAAAAAATAATAATAAGCCCAAATATGTAACTATATTTCTGTTTGTTGAGTTAATTAAATATGGTGGTAAAGTAGACTTAGATAAATTTTTACATCTGCAAAAGTTAAGTACATGAGCCGACCAGTGCATGCACTTTTTTTTTTTTTTTTTGTTATGGTTTGAAAGTGCATGAACTTTTATAGCGTGTGTGTGGACGCATTTCTTTGGCCAAGAAAGTGGATCAAGTATAACGTAATCAAAGGTGACCCTTTTCATTACTCTCGTCACCCCCAAGTGCACGTCTCTCTCACTTCATTATGAAACTCACATGATTTTTCATCCACTGACCAGCAAACATGGGGATTTAAAAAAAGGCAAACTTGTCGCTTCCCATAGGCCGACTGGAAATACTCGCCCACTCCACCGACGCAGAAGCATCCCAAAATTGCACCCGGCAGGTGGTCGTGAGATCCTCGCCCTTCATCACCGGAGCCCAGGCTGGGATTGCTTATTGACATGTGGTGAAGTAATAACAAGTGAGAAAGTAATACCGTTAGAAAAATTATGTGGCTCGCATGCTATTGGGTCCACGCCAGATCGAGAGCCCGGCGGTGTGCCGCATATGAACTCCCAACAATTCTCAATCTGGTTTACTTAGATAATGATCAAATTCTTGATCTCGTTCATTCATAGTGGTAGAGTTTGGATTAAGTTTAGACTCTCGGTTGGTAGAATTCTCACACTGGTCAGGAGATGCTGGTAAGAAGATGGAAACCCTTACTTGATTATCCAGTGGATTTGAGAATATTTACAGTAAGTTCATAGGTCTATCCCACATTAAAAAGCACATGGTTCTCGAATCCGGTTCCAACACCCTAGTTCTTTCAAATCCTTGCCAGTGCACCCCTTATCACAGCTATGCTTGGTTGGCCAAAGTAACTCTCCAGCCACTAAAAGCTTTATCAAATGGTTTTACAGGTGCCCCGATTTTAACTTCCTGCTGGAGAGGTAATTTCCAGAAGAGGCAACACAAAATGTGGTTAATATAAATATTACTTCACTAGGATGTGACGTTACTTCACCTACTTTACTAGTAATGTAAATAAACTTGTAAAGGCAACTGCGGTTAGAGGTGAGGAATCCGCGCGGCACTGCCCTCTAAACAATAATTTCTCGAAAGGATTTTATATTGCTGGAATCATTGGAGGTGTATCAAAATGTGTAGCTGGAAAAAAAAACTGATATGGATATATAAATCCACACTACAAGAGTTTTTAAAGTGACATTTGGCAACCAAATTAGTGGGGATAAGATTTCTCGCTTTTTATAAAGTCAAGAACAACTAACGCCTGACAGATTTCGACTAATGGTTTTTGAGGACTTTCAAGTCCAACCTCCTCCATAAAATTTAAAAATCCTATATTTTGTGAAGTTGCATGCAAAAATCAAATATTACCAGCCATAGGCATGGATATCTATTGATATCCAGGGATGTAAATGGGTTGGTTCCGGTCCGAGTACTTGGACCGCAATTGTGTCATGAGAAGGTGGAACCAAAATCGGATCCAGAACCATTTCGGAACCGGTTTCTTGGTTCCAGATCCATAGACGAGAAGATGGACGCAAGACTGGCGGGTTCGGGTCAAGGTAGAGAATACTATGAAAAAAAAAACTTAATTTGTAGGAGATATCCTCAAAAATTGAGGAAATATGTTGGGTCTATGGGTCAAAACCCAAGGTAGAACTGGACTCGGACCCCATTTAACTCACGAGTAAAAAAAAAAGGACCTAGATTCGAACCTATTTATTTATCGGGGCCTAAATAAAAATCTAATTTTTAACGGGTTGAAATTTTCAGATAACCAGAGAATTGGGGACCCATTTACATCCCTACTGATATCGATGTAAAATCCTCTGCAACAGAAATCTTCAATGATGAATTTTGATTCCAAAGGCAATAAAATTTTTCTCATATCTACAAATCCCTTGGCTCAAACTAAAGTGGTCCAAAACTCAAGGCGAATGAGCCAAGTCCCATAGACTCAAATCCTCAAAGATTTATACTTGTCAAATTCGAACTATTCCTAACTTTTAAGATATCAATGAGGAATCTTTAAAAATTAGCTTAACAAAAATGACCACACCAAAAAAAACGAAACTATGAATATGTCAAAGGCCAAATCATCATGTCAATAGTTGATCTTCCCTCTTTCTCTTTTCTCAAATCCAAGATCTTGATTTCTTTGTTTGCTAATTAGGGGTTCCTATGACATCCATACGATGATTGTCCTCCATGTCAAACGGTCAAATTGGCCCCACCATTAAGAAAATTTGTTGGCTAAGCTGGAATTCCACTTTATCATAACAAAATTCAAAGGCCATCCAATTAGAAATTTCAGTCGCTTGCATACGCAAGCGTAGTCGCGCCCTTCCCATGTGCTTGCCGACTCCCCACACCTCACTTGAGTAAGTCCTCACGAGTCACACGGACTATAAACAAGCAAGAAAACATAACTGAAGAAGAGAGAGATCAGGAGAAGAAGAAGGATTTCGATTGCAGAAATCAAGCGAGAGAAAGATCCAACGAACCAAAAATCGAAGATCGATCGTTGGATCGAGCAGAGATGAAGGGGAAGACGAGCTTGCCTGTCATCACTCTCGAGCACAAGCGGTAAGATCTCTCTCCAATTTCATCTCAGAGCGTGCTCTTCCAGTTCTTACTGTATGCGATTTTCAGCAAATCAAGCTAGAGATTACTAGATTCTGATCGATCCATTGAGCGGCAAGCCGATTTCTGAGAGAAATTTGTAATGCTGCTTGTGATCTTTTCTATACGTTCGTTTTCTACTTGGATCGCTTTTGCTGCTGCATCGCATGGTTTGTTCAGTCATCGTTTACTGATTTGGTTGTTGTTGTTGACGATCTTTTTGTGCTTTGGTGTTGTCGTTGAGATCGTTTTTGGATAGGTTTTTTTTTTTGTGTTTTGATTCTGTTAGTAGCATGTTCTTGTTCTAGCTGTGATCAGTTGAGGCGAACAATTGAAATCTGTTACTGGATTAGGAGTTAGGGCTAATGCTTTCAGGATTTGTTTCCTCGTTGTTTCTGATTTGTTTGCTGTGATCTGTAGTTAGTATTCCGATCTGGATGACTGAGCTGCAATCGGCAATTTGGATTGAGGTTTTCTTTGCAATTGTAGTTGAATTTGGGTTGTCTGGTACTTGGATACTGGTTTTGATAAAAAAGGGGGGAAAGATCTTCATATGCCTAATGTACTACCATTGCCTTCATTGTATGTTCTCCCTTCTTCATTACAATTGTGTTAGACTTGGATTGTTTGTCTTCAGTAAAGTCAAACTTTCATAAACAGAGATTCATACCCTTTAAATGAGGGGCCCAATTATGCATTGAGAGTAGCACCTGAAGCATTGCTGACTAACAATCCTGACATCTGATTACCTGTTGAACTTATTTTTAACCTTCCCTTTGATTACCATTAAATTGGATGGTAATGATGATTGGAAAGTTGTGTGTGTGTCTGTTTTTTGTTATACTCTTTTGGACGATGGTGTTCACGATTTGGATGGCCTGGGATCTGTGAATTGACAGGCATTCATGTTTTATGAAACTGAAACTGGAGTTTTAATTGTAGTGAATTGGTAATTCAAGGTTTCTTCTGTTTCCTTCAAATTTGATAAATGTTGGTTCAAACAGGGATGCATATGGGTTTGCTGTACGGCCACAGCATTTGCAGAGGTACCGAGAATATGCGAATATCTACAAGGTTGATGCTTTACTCTTTCTTTTCCATTTAGAGTTTTCTGTTGAAATATTATTATTATTTTTATTTTATCGTTACTTTTACCATTACTATTTTGCTTGTTCTTCTAGGAAGAAGAAGAGGAAAGATCGGACAGATGGAATGACTTCCTAGAAAGGCAGGCTGAGTCTGCTCAATTGGCTGCCGATGGATTATATTCTGAGCAAGATAATGCAGTATCACAAGCTCAGGATACTTCAATACAAGAAGAAGAAAGAGTGTCGAGAAAGGAGGGAGAAAATGGTGTTTTGCAGAATGGGGATAAATGTGAAAATTTGTCAACAAAAACAGCTTCAGAGGAGACACTAGCTAAGAAAAAAAGAATCCACAGGGTCCAAACATGGGCTAAGATAAGATCATCTCTTGGTGCCATTGAATATATGATGAGGTTTCGCCTTAAAAAGAAGAATACTATTTTGAAGGACATAAATACTGGAAGTGGAGAACATCTCACTCCTATTGATGAGGCGAGACCCTTGAAAGGAGCTTCTGAAGATGAATCTGAGGAAGAGTTTTATGATGTGGAGAGGTCAGATCCAATTCAAGAAGTGCCTTCAGGGGATGGAGTGAATGCATCTACAGGTGGGAACCGAGCTGGTGTTGGATCCTCTCTTGATCCTTTCTTCCCTTGGAAAGAAGAGTTGGAGAGTCTTGTTCGTGGAGGAGTTCCAATGGCTATAAGGGGAGAGGTACAGTCAGTACTATTGATATAACCACCGCTCTTTATATGTTTAAAAGTTACTCTAGGGAGCCACTGGAAGATCACACAATGAAACTGAATTCCACCTAAAAGTTGACAGTGAAAATTGACAGTTAATTTGTTTCAGTACTGAAACAAAATCAATGGATTTCAGGCATTAAAATGCTTAAAAAATGGAATCTAACTAATGCGGATTCTGTTCTCTGAGCAGCCATTTATGCAGTGAAAATCATGATTTGGAGGTGCATGCATCTGAATGTTAGTCTTGGTGGATAAGCTTCATATTGTTTTTTTTCTCCTGTTATTACAGCTATGGCAAGCTTTCGTGGGTGTGAGTACACGCAGGGTGGAAGGATATTACCAAGATTTGTTAGCTCTCAAAACAAATGCTGTTGATGATAAGGGCCACGACAATTCTCTTTCAAACAAATCTAGTAAGGATCCAAATAAAGATTGTGGAAATGCAGCCGAGAAATGGAAGGGACAGATCGAGAAGGTAATTAGATGCATGACTTTGACTAGGAAGCTTCTCAATTTGCAGGTGGACTTGCTTTAAATGGTAAAAATGTAACTTTGCCCATTGGCTGGACTCGTTTATTTTTGTAGGATTTGCCCCGAACATTCCCTGGTCATCCTGCTTTGGATGAGGATGGTAGAAATGCTTTGAGGCGTTTACTTACTGCATATGCTCGGCATAATCCATCTGTTGGGTACTGCCAGGTACATAGGTCTGAAGCAGTTCATCATTTATACAAATTCGGTTTGCTTTCTTATTGTCTTTTTTAGCCATGCGACGAGGATGCTCCATTGTCAAATCAACTGCTGTGTCTAAAGCTGTTTGAGTTTTGGAATATGCAGGCGCACCTCGACATATCTATTAGGACAAAGCATTGATTTAACTTTAGTTCTTCTAGTTTAGTAGCTTCCTATGCAATTTTTACAGTGAATTAATTCTACTCGAAGTGCTACAATGCAATATTTTTTAAGGAAATCCTAAATAGCTCGCTACGTCCTTGATTAATGTCCATGGCTCTTTACCTCGTTGATATTCAGTGTTTGTTTTAGGTCTATTTGGATTTCTTTTGCTTTTGCTCTTGGTGCTCTTAGGTATTCCTCTTAGGTTGTGTGGTGTCTTTTTTAATAAAATTTTAGTTTCCATAAAAAAGGGGGAATCTTAAGTGGGCACTATGATTAATAGAAGTGAGGACTAAAAAGTTTGGGGATGATCCACCAGTGATTTTGGTTGAAAAAGGCATTTTTTAAGGCATTCATATTAATTGTATGAATAGGTGCTGATTTAAGAGCAAAGGCTTCCCGCCAATGTGGAATATTTTTGTTGGGTGGTGAAGGCGAGAAAGACATTGATTTTGAAACTTTGAACGAGTTAGCAAAATAAAGCATAGATTCTCACACCCAATCGTCTAGCATGTGTGGGATTGAGACTTCTTTTGAAAGGACGTGTGGGCAGGGTTAGTCCCTTGAAGTCTTGTCTCCCTAGGTTGTTTATAATGGTGGTAAATGAGTCCTTAGCAAGGCAATTTCTTTAGTTAGTGGGGAGTAAACTGATATCCAGTGGTGTTTAGGAGAGTTTTGTCTGATGTTGAGTCAGTAAAGTATGCCAGTTTATTTCCTTTGGTTAATAGCATTTTTATTTGCAGGGTTGATTTGGATGCAAGGATTTGGAAGAGGAATCCCTGTAGAGATTTCTCTACGAAGTAGTTTAGTCAGGCGCTCATACCAATTCAATTGTGTTCTCCACCACTCGTTAGCCTGGCATGGCCTTTATCCTACTGGAGTGGAGACATTTGTTGGCAGCAATTGTAACAGATATATTTTTCAAATTTTATTTTATCTATGACCATGTTGATATGGCTTCTTGAAGTTTGCATATCCAACACTGCATATCTGTATTTGATGTGCATGCATCCAGGTTACCATTCTGATATCTAGATTACAAAAGCATAAATTCCTCTTATTAAATTTTCCTTTTCAGAGACAGAAAAGCAATTTTCATTCAAAAAATAAATAATTTTTTTCCCCTTTCAGCCACTGTATTCAATTAGAGGAAGTGAAATCTAAGATCTTTTTGAAGTCCAACTTATGTTAAAATGTGTGGAGTTCTGTGTCTCAATCTTGTTTTTTCTTTCATGCTCAAAGAAAGGAGAAATCACTTTTCCATTCCCGTTTTGAAAGATGCATTTTCAACTACCTTGTTTTGGGTCCCCCTGTTTGCTACAATCAAAGTTAATATTCAGTACCATTTTGGTAAGCACAGCCCACAAATTGTGGGCTGATAAGTAATAACCACCTTATTAGGCATCCCCAGGATGATGTTATTATTGTCCTAACATCAACATTATCTTCGTCAGTATATAGTGTTGCATCCTGCTGACTCTAGTTGCCTTGCTAGTTGCAAGCTATAGAAGAACAGTATCCATGAGGCATTATGTTATTCTACATCTAGCATGCGTTCCTTGAAATAGCAATGGCCAGTTTGGTTCGTATTTGTTCTCCCAATGCGAACCATACATGACAAACTATTCCATAGTAGTGATTTTCCTCATTTTCAACAGTGCACTAAATATTCTAAATGACATAACAGAAGAAATCTGCCTGACTAAATATCTGTTAAAAGAGGATATTGCAGATTTAAAGGACTCGGTGATCAGTTGGTTCATTCATCCTATTTTGGTAGATCATTAAATGTCTTGACTATCCTAGTCAGTTGGGCTGGGGGGATGGTAATGTATTTATGATTTTTCCTGTACATTTCTAATATATATATTACCCTCTTGTTTGAATTTAACATTGGTAAGAACTTGAATACTGGTATGCACCAAGCAACCTAGAAATAAGCTACTTTATATGCACACAACTTAAAACTCGCAAGCGCACAAGATCACTATGTAGTGTAGTGAATTGTAAGTACGAGGTCGATCCCACGAAGACTTGTGATAAAACAATGTCAAAATTAACTAAAAATCAGAATATTAAATGGAATAATTGAATGATAAAAAAACTGAATTAAACTATTAAAAACATTAAATTAAACTATCAAAAGATAATTGGAAAGTAACTTAAAAAACACAAAACTAATATGAGAATTGAAAAACAGTAATAATGAATGAACTAGGGTTTCATCTACTCCCCTAACCAATTCTATGTATGTCCCTTATTATCTTTTAATAAAAAATCAGATTTTATTAGTGACATTTATCAACCGAGACCATGGCATATGCGTCTAAATTATTATTCCCCTAAACCTAATTCATGAGTGGCATACTACATGAATTGTTCATCATGATGTAAAAACTAAGCATGGCATATGTCATAGTCAAAACAAACATAATGCATAAAACAATGGGAAAGATAAATGCATGAGTCTAAGCATGGCATATACTTAGATTATTCATGGTTCTAAACCCTAGATGCATAACATCAAGATCAATCAAAATTAAGTTAGCTACTCTTAAGATTAATTGAACATCACATGGTTGGCATGGCATATACACAGCTCATCAATTAATAACATGGTTTAGAATCTCAACCAACAAAACTGAAATCTGAATTAAAAGACGCCAAAAGAGACTACATAGAACTAGGCTAGGGTTTCAATTACACCCTAGCCCTAAAAAGTTTAGCTACTCATGTCTTTAATGAAAAATAAACTAAAAAGTAGAGTCATAAGAAGAAAACTAGAAGATGATGAAGATGCAGTGGATGGCCAGCAGCTTTTTCCACTTTTTCTTGCTCCAAAAGCCCTCCAAGATGCTCCAAAGGTGGCTGTATGGAAAAATAGGGTTTATGGGATGATAATAATTGATTTTTATGCTTTTCTGGTGGCTGAATGGTGGCTCTATTGTGGATGGACGTGGCTGGGATGTGGATGTCTTTTTATATTTTTGCAACAACCCCTTTAGTAATAGTTCCCTTGTATGTTTAGGTCTCCATCTTGCTTTTCAATTGGGCTTCCTAATTAGAATGAAATAAGAGTCTTCTTTCTTGATTAGCAAGACTTTCTAAATCTGGTCCCACTTGTATCTTCTAGAAAATTCTTCACATGGACCCACAAATCTGAGAATTAATTGCAATAACTAAATCTGAAGCTTTTATAATAAAAGTGGGCCCATATAATGCTTGCACAATGAGTGTGGGACCCCTCTTTTAGGACTTCTATCTTGATTTGAACAAGACTTACTCCAAACTTTCCTTCTTTTTCTCCTTGTTTTTCTCCAATCTTGGGCTCCACTTCAACTTGAATAGGACTTCTAATTTCTAAAATTCTTCTATTTGCAATAGATGTGGGCCCCTCTTGGGCGTGTAACCCTAGATTGGATTTCTTCCTTTTTCTTCTTTCTTTCTTTTGCTTTTCTTCTTTGAATTGTAAGTTCCCAAATAATTAGAAATTAATCTTGAAATCTGGAATAGCTTGGATGGGACCCACCATGGTCCTTCTTTGGGATTCACGCCCATCATGTCTTCTTTAATTACTCTCTTTTTGCTCCTTTTGACCTTTGCATAAAAATTAACAAAACCTATGTAAAATCAAATAAAATAACTATACTAGCACAAGATGAATCAAATATTAGGGCTTAGATTATAAACAGTTAACCACTTATCAAATACCATAGTGATTCATTAGAGTATTGATCTTGAAAAGGTTCATCTATGTCCACGCATCCTTTTAAGTTATTTAGTTCTAGAACTAGATGATCTTATTGTTCAAACTATTCAAAATTTAGTTTAAAACTAGATGATCAGATGGTTTGGGCAATATTTCATCTTTTTACCTTGAAATTTGTTTACATTCTGAGGTTCCTGGTGATTCATCCTGCTGCATAATTTTACAAATATACAAAAGTAGTGTAGTAGTGTGTTGTCTAGTTCGTAACTGTAAAAATTTGGATTTTCTTTTATTAATTTTATCAATGTAACCAACTTAAAAGGAATCTTGTGACATTGGTTTTCTTCTTTCTTACTTGCTTCCTTTCTTCTATTTCTTTCTTTTTCTTCTTGTTCTTAGTCATCTATTTGTGTTCCTTTTATCTAAATTTCCTTGTTTTTTGCTTATAAGTCATGAACTTGTTTGCTGGATTGATGTCTTTATTTATATATTTATTTGTTTATTTATTTTTGGTTTGCAGGCCATGAATTTTTTTGCTGGTTTTTTACTACTGCTGATGCCGGAGGAAAATGCTTTTTGGTACTTATTTAGCATTGTTTTTTTTTTTTAACCCTAAATGATGGTGACCTCTTTGATGAAACTTTTTGCATCAATGCTGCAAACATGTCCAATTGTGACCATTGTTGCCTGATTAATCATTGTAAACAACATTTGCATTGCTTACACTGGTCTTAAACATCTACAAAATCCTCAGGACCTTGGTGGGTATCATTGACGACTACTTCGATGGCTACTATTCAGAGGAAATGATTGAATCTCAGGTCACTTTTATGCCTTTGTGTTCACTATTCTGAGTCATTTAGTATTAATTTCCACTTTCTATTCATGTCCTGAACCTGAGTCGGTGAAGTGGAGACCTAAGATAGCCAGATACTTCAACATGGGCAAAGTATCAATATCATTTTGTATCTGATACTTCAATTTTATATGCAAATCCATGTTTTTATAATAAACATGGTGTGCCCTTGTGATATCCATGTCGTCGTATCTGGGCATCATATGTGGAGAGTAACCAAGGCAAAGGAAAAAAAATGTTTCCCTGTGGGGCCATTATATGTTAAAAAAATGTAAAGTTTACATAGGATTTTAAAAAACTTCTCCTTTGTTTGGGGTGTGGTTGCACCCCTTGCTCCTGCCCACCAGTTCTGCCACTGAGAGTAGTGGACTGTTCAGAGTGCACTCTTACAAAGTTTAAGACTAATTATGTTAGTCCTTTTCTTTCTTCAGGTTGACCAACTTGTTTTTGAGGAGTTGGTGCGTGAGAAATTTCCGAAATTGGGTTTGTATTTTCACCGTTATATAATTCTTTGTTATACTCTATCTATACTGTAATTTGATGAGTTTCTTATTTTCTTTTTTTTTTTCTCTTCTGGTGCAGTGAATCACCTGGATTACCTAGGAGTGCAGGTGGCATGGGTTACTGGACCCTGGTTTCTCTCAATTTTCATGAATATGCTTCCCTGGGAAAGTGGTCAGGTTTTGTTTTATATCTCATATATTGCAATTCATCAAAACAATTACTCTGAAACTTAATAGTGTTATTGTGTATCTTCTTAATATAGTTTTTCCGGTAGCAGTTGCACTTGCATGTTCTTCAAAACTTGGAGAAGTAGCATCAATTTTTTAAGTATTTATAGTTTCTAATGGCCTTTTTTCTGGATTCAGTTCTTCGGGTATGGGATGTTCTTCTGTTTGATGGAAATCGCGTTATGCTATTCCGAACGGCACTTGCATTGATGGATTTATATGGTACTGATAATTACAGAGTTTTGTGTTTCATATGATAATATTTAAGGAAAGCTTATCGTGGATGTCCCTACATACGTTTTAGCTCATGTCAGTGTTTCAACTTTTTTATATTAAGAGACTTAGTTGTCTTGCTTTATGATCTGTAGGACCGGCATTGGTTACAACTAAGGATGCTGGAGATGCAATAACTTTGTTGCAATCTCTTGCTAGCTCAACCTTTGATAGCAGCCAGCTTGTCTTGACAGCTTGCATGGGTTATCAGGCAGTAAATGAAACAAAATTGGAAGAGTTGAGGAAAAAGCACCGACCAGCGGTACTGAATATTATCGAGGAAAGGTCGAGAGGGCTTCATGCTTTGAGGAACTCTCAAGGTCTTGCATCTAAGCTATATAGATTCAAGCGAGATCCTGGTTCACTAATACCTGAAAAAAATGAAAAAGAAGGATTTGGTGACATGAATGCCAATGGTGATCATTTTGAGCCAGACGCAAAAAATCTCGGTGGTTTCCTTAATAGTTTGACTGGTGATTCTGATTTAGATCAGGTTCCAGATCTTCAAGACCAGGTACAAATTTTGCCACTTACTGTTATGTAACTTATATACATGTGCATATGTGCATTGCATACGAATTTGATCTGCTGTCGACATTACCTAGAGAGTGCCACCTTTATGGTCCCACTTTTGGACCCCCCCTGTTATACATTCCCCATATGGCCACCATAACCAATATAAGCTCCACATGGACTCGTCTTGCCATTAATCTGAGATCAAGGGGTTGATTTTTGCGGTCACATATCTTGATCACAATTGATCCATTGGACTTCAAAACCAACCCCCACCCTTTTAAACCCACACCAATCCATTTGCACTGGTCCAGCCCCCCAGGTGGGTCTCAAAAAGGCATGTGTTCATGGCAAGCGTTGAGTGTAGGTACTCGGCAGGTCTGAATTGTCTAATATGTGTGTGGTGCGCGAGCGCAGATGTGTAGATATATGTTGCAAAATTTCAAAAACTGCCAAGCCCTTCATACTCATTTTCCTCTTGTGAATTAGCAGTGACCCAAATTTGTTGCTTATCTGAGTTGCATGGGCCCTTTAATTAATCATGCAAAGCACCCATTCCAGTCTAACAGCTACAATTTGGACAACTTCAGAGCCTTCAAAAGAGTACCTTTGTTTATCGTATGGTTCCCATTTTACACAGGTAGGTCATAAGGAAGCCTTTTAAATCCCTAGACTTTCCACAATTGTCATGCTTCCAAGTGGCCCTATACACTTGACCTATCCTGCACAAGAAACTTTCTGGTCGGTCTTGAAAATGACTGATTCTGGGAGAAAAAAAAACCCAAAATGGATTCATGTGGTACCTTCCCTTCAAGGTCCACCTGTATAATAGATTGAAGATTATTTTTTTTTTTTTTTTTGTTTTATCTTTCTTTGAACATGATAGATGCAGTCCATGCTGTATTGCTATTATGCCTTTATAAAGATTGAATGGTTTGTTTACTTCAGTGCTCATTCTAATACTGTAAGATCCTTCAAGGTCCAAGGTCCACCTGTACAATAAATTAAAGGATTTTCTTACTTAAATCTCTTTTTCAACACAACAGATGCATTCTATGCTCTATTGCTATTAGTAATTTAAAATTTGGTTTTGGCATGAAAATCTTATCTATAAGGTGTTTGAAAGTGTTATATGAATATCTGCTCAACTCTGGCCTACTCCCTTTTAAGGTGAGGCTTGTGATCAACTGATCACTTGTGTTTATATTCTTGGTGGCCTGCTCGTTAGCAGAAGAAAGCTAGAGACGTTTAAGAGAGAGTTAAACTATGTAACTATTTTTTAATTGAAATTGAAATCATAAAACTATTGTTCTGCTGTTCTGCACAGTATCCTTGAGCCTTGAGTTTTCATATACGGGCCTGGATTTTGATAATCCAGACCTTTAAGCTTGCGTCCCCACCATGTAAGTGTGCTTATGGTCAGGGCAGACTGCCAACCCAAGCACAGCCCTCGTGCCTAGTTTTCTGGCCCGATTGTTAAATGGGCCCGACCTGTGTATGTTTAAAGGATTGGCCAGGCCCGAAATATTTTGCACAAAAGCAGTATTATTTTGTAAATGGGCTGACCTTAGGCTTGACTTTTAGTCCTGTGGGTTGGACCCCAAGACTGGATTTTGGGCCTGATAACAACCCCACCCATGAACACCCCTACATAATGGATAGGCAATATGCCATAGACAAGCTGGGCTGGAAGATGCTGTCCATTCAACATTGATCTATTTTCATTAATAATTGAATGTGGACTGTTGTGTTTCCATTTTAATTGTTATTCAAAGGCTGTCAGCCAAGGGTAGAACTTTCAGATGGGTGAGATTATGAGGTACATCCCATTCACTAATGGGTGAGATTTTTGAGGTACATCCCATTCACTTTTTATTGCCAGGTTAATGGTCTTCAGTGGAATGGATCACCAAACGTTAGGCCTTAAGTGTACTAATTCAAGGCTTGAGGATCTTATGAAGAACCTCCCTCTTCTTCTTTTGTAATTTTTGTTCTTGATTTGGCCTAATTTGTGGTTATGCTTTATCTTTGTACACCTTTTCAGTTTTTCAATAAAATCTATAAAAATCTTGATGTCGTTCATGCCAAAATTATTTTAACTTCATTGAACTTCAAATTGTTTTGTCTTGTCAGAATTCTGGTTTACTGAACTTTCAAGTTTTTTTCTTTTCTTATTTCCTTCGGTGTATCACTCCTAAAAACATGTCATTTTTAGTTTTGATGAGTTTATAACACTATGAAAACTATTGTCCAGGTGAGGTGGTTGAAGGTTGAGTTATGTAGTTTGCTGGAGGAGAAAAGATCTTCCGTCCTCAGGTTGGTTGGTTGGTTGGTTGTTGTTATTTCTTTACTTATATTATATCATTTCTTTACTTCTTTAATTATATTATATCATTTCTTTACTTCCCTATGGTATCCATTATATTCAATTAGGAATAAGTGGTATGCATTTTCTGTTGAAATGCTGATGCCTGTGTTTTGTTTTTTGTTCAGAGACTGTGATAATACCCTGATAAATGTATGTTAAGAAATAGAAAACTTAGTCTCTCTTCGAGATCCTATCAATTGTCATGATAGTATTGTAATAATTAACGGTTACAATAATAAAAAATTGTGTTACACTTGTGACACTTCTAATGTGGCAAAGAAGCCAGCCTTTCTTTGATCCCATAAACTCTTTATTGCATGATTTGCACTTTTCTTCAAATTTCTGTTATACCATCCTCAGTCCTCACATCATTTCTAAATTATTATTTCCTAATGTGACCGAAGCAAGATATTGTTCATATCGCATTCGAGTTCGTAGTTCGGTATCTAATCCAATTCGAAAAATTTGTTGGAGTAGACTCATTTAATTTGCTTTTCAATTCACTTAATTCGTAGTTCAAGTTCGAAAAATTCGAGACTAATTTGGATATATGATTCAATAAGGTTGGCGAATATATGTCTTGCACAAGTTCTTAAATGCTGAGAAATAGATATAAGAATGGCAATTAATGGAAATTATAAATAATGATTTTATTCCAATCACATCTCACATGTCTTTTGTAGCTAGAACAAACAGATATCTAACTATAAGTATAGATCTTGAGTGCCTCATTAATGCTTTTTAAGTGAGAGAAGTGAAATTCTTTAGTCGAGCCCACCTTCTAAAAATATGAACGACTCAAAATTAACACCTTCCTCTTGGATGAACTATTATTAAATTTTACTCCAATTGTTGTTGGCCCCCTATTAAATTGAGCATATACCAGACACATCAATCATATACCAGCCACATTAATCCACGTTGTAGCTGCACAATCAACGTTAAACTTCAATACACCTTCAAGAGGAGGACACCAAGAAACTGACTTCTTAACCTTATAAAGACCACAAATCATAGACACTTACCAATTGAGAACAGTGATATTTAACTCAACCCACAAATTATTTTCTAATAGTACCAGCTAGCAACTTTGAAATCTGCTGTCAATATGAAAGAGTTCACTGCCATTGACAAGTTTCTTAAAATTTTATCATTTTTTTAATGGCAATTTTATCATTCTTTTCCTTCCACACTAACCAAAGAATAATGAAAGGGGTGATTCTGCACAACATCAATTCACATCCATAAAAAGGCAAGAACCTCCAAGCTTCCACCAGTGACCAAACCACAAAGCGAGCCCTATATACACTATTGAAGATCACATCCCCTAATAAAATGGCACTAGAGGGCATAAGCAGTGTCACAATGCAAGAAGAACATTCTTTTTGCATTGTTGAGGCAAAATTTCTCTTGCCAATAAAAAAGATCATTCTTGCATGGTTGAACATATCCTATGTACCATTGGAAAGATATTGAATGTGCTTTTCTACTCTCTAATCTTACAAATTATGAAAGTGTAGATCATCAAAAATAATAATCCAAAAAAAAAAAAACTTTTGACCCAGGGAGGAGAGAGAGAGAGAGAGAGAGAGAGAGAGAGAGAGAGGAAAAACTGAAGAAATAGTGAAAATTTAAAGAATTGGGAGTGGCGATTGGTGCGCTACGTCTGGCGTCCCATGTCTGGACGATGCTCCCTTTAAAGTTGTTTTTGACAATTTCTGATTTGACCAGGAACCTTTTGATTTTGGGTTCCTTGCCTTGTAAGCTGCTTAAACTCCTGGTAAACCCTATAAGTAAGGCCAGGGTGCTTGGAGAGACCGATCCATTCCCAAGCATCCAAAAGCCCTTGTATAGATTTGAAGATCTGAAGAACCTTTCAAGAACCTGAAGACCTTCAAGTGGGAGAAAACCAAGAACTCAAAAGAACAGAACTTTAAGTTTCTACTTTCGCCAACTTTTGAAGATTGTGGAAGGGATATTGGGGATTCCTGACTCTCAAATAAGGGATCTACCAAAAGTCTGATTAACTGTACCCAGATATCAAATTTAATTAAAAAAAGAAATCTCCTTCCTTCCTCTGTCTCAATTATTTATTTATTTTTCTTCTTTGTTCGCTTGATTACTTAAAATCTCTGTTTAAAGGAATGATCAAGGTTACTGTGGCACAGGGAAATATGCTAAACCAGCTTTTATACTATACGATGTCAAACTTCATTTATGGATTTTGTTTTTTTGACAGAGCTGAAGAGCTAGAGACAGCACTGATGGAAATGGTAAAGCAGGACAATAGACGGGTCTTGAGTGCAAGGGTATGTTTGATGCACATTAAGATTATTATGTTATTGCCTTCTTTCAGGTTTTTATCTTGTCATTTACTGAAAAAATTATTTAATTTTCTGATGAGCATGTTTTCGAGTTTTCAACTGTGGGATACCAGTGTTAAAATTTTCTCATTCTCTTTTCTCGACTCAAAGCATGAAAAGAATAGTCATTTCTTTGATATGTTTTTGAGTTTTAAATGATGGGATACCAATGTTATAATTTTCTCATTCTCTTTTCTCTACTCAAAGCATTGAAAGAATATTCATTTCTTTGATATCTGGATCAGGCTGACTAGTTGCTTGCATCTAAGCCAAATATTTTTTTTTTCCTTCATAATAAGTTGCTCAAAAGAAATGTGTCTGTAGTATAAGAGGCCCTTTCCTTGCTTCTCCATTTGTCTCATCATCGTTCTCTTGAATTTGTTATGTTGGTCTATGTGTTCCAGGCATTTGTGGTTAATCCACTAAAAATACTCATGCACATTCCACACTTAAATTCCAGCCATCATCTTCCGTTGATAGCCGTTGACAATCAACTATAGTTAGATGTTAAGCTCCCTCAACAACTTGAGCTTTTATTCAATTCTTGCCTCAAGCATCTCTTGGATCATCACTTTCTCTGCAAAATCTTCTTTCATTCCAGAATGCCCCACTCATTTGCAAGCACCCATTTTCATTTGCCATAGGGCCTTCTTTCTTTCTTTTCAAACGTGTCTGCAGTCACGCATTTGGGAAATGTGCCAACTTTTAGATGGTAACTATCAAAGAAATGCTTTTTCACCATGTTTGAACCACCCGCTTTCACCTATTCTGTTTCTTTCCTAGTTCAAGGCAGTGTAATCGAGCAATATAAAATAGCTTCTTATATATGGCTTTGCGTTGCCCTTAGGCAATGGATGAGTTTTCCTGGCCCTTTTTGGGTCAAATGGATTCTACCACTGTCAAGACAAAATATTCTTGGAAGTTTGCATGGTGTTAGCCAAACTACCTCCAATATTGAGTAGAAGTTCCATCTCTAGTTGTTTCTAAAGGTTGGTGGCGAAGTGTTACGTTCAATACAAACATGGAGTAATGTCCGTCCACCTCACCCAAATGTGGAGTTTGTATATATTGTGTACGTAGGGAAGAAAAAATGTATGTATAATCTTTGCTAAATGTGCATTCCAGTTATAAACCCTCCTCTTTATTTTGTTCTTTTGCATCATTTGTTGTTAAGAGCTAATCATTACTTCCATGTTCTTTCTTCTTCTCATTCTAGTAAAATTGTCAACTTCATAAGGGAGATAAACCCAAAAAAAAAATGAATTTTATCATTCAGAAAACACAGGGAAAAAAAGAAAAAGAAAAAGAAAAAAGAAGTCAGCATTCAGCTGAACTCTATGCTGTTGAGCTCTGCTTCCCACTCCAACCCAGCCAACACCACATCTTAATAACATTGACAGGAAATAATAAACAAAGTTGATGGGAAAAATTTGAAACCCTGTTCTTTATAAAAACATCATGGTTATCACTGGAACCATTTCAAAGATATCATTCAGTAATTATGTTGTCTATGTGACAAGAAATTATTATTCTAATTTTTAGTTCTGGCTTGTCTGTTCCCTCTTCCCACAGGATTCCCATCCCTAGACCCTTTGTGAACTTGTCATGAAAAATCTGACCATCCATCGTATCCATATAGGTTGAGCAGTTGGAGCAGGAAGTAGCTGAGCTACGGCTAGCCCTTGCAGATAAGCAGGAACAAGAACATGCCATGCTTCAGGTGCTATTTAATTTATTTCTTGTGGTTTTTTGTTCTTGATTTTCCATGATTTCACTAAAGCGGCTGACCATTTCTTAATTTTATGAATTTACACTATGATTATTGTTGTAGGTTTTGATGCGGGTGGAGCAAGAACAGAGGGTAACAGAGGATGCTCGCAGGTTTGCCGAGCAAGATGCTGAGGCTCAGAGATATGCTGCTAATGTGCTTCAGGTCATTTTTTTTTCCGATTTGTACTTCATGTTCTTTCTACAGTGTATTAAAATTTGTCCGAGTCCAAGCCGACTCGAACTTGGAAATGACTGAGTTGCTGAGAAGGGACTTGGCTCATACTCATTCCTCTTGCATTTTCATTTTCCACCACTACCCTTTTCCAAATGATGGGAATGAGGATTGCAATGGAATGCAGAGGTTTGCTTCCACAGGATAGGAATACATCCCTTGGGATGGTGATGCGCCCTGAAGGTGAATAGGAGAAACTCATCAAGGGAGATGCCAGATTTTGAAAAGAAAAAAAAAAAAAAAAAAAGCTTGACCCGATTTAACCTGACCCTTTCCAAGTCAGGGGCTGAGTCCAGGTTATAAAACACTTTTCTTGCAGTGGTATTCCTGCACATTCTAAATAACATGGATATTTTAGTTTCTTTGCTTGGAAAAATTAGTTTCTAGACATTTTTGTGGGTATTTTCATATGGCAATCTGTTGTAAGGGATACCGCTCTGTAGTAAGAGACCACTTATTTCTAAACACTGAGAAGACATGGTTCTCTTTTGATTGCTGTTTCCCTGATACATGTGCTTTCCAAATTACTGCTAGCTTACTCCCCTGCTGCAAGTAAGGTCACAGATATTGTTGATATTTTGAGATCATGTGATACTTTTCCTAAGGAATGGGTGAATCTAGATAATTCTGATATTTATCAGCACAATTATCATCATCCCTAATTGAAGCCTTAATCCATCTGTAGTTGGCTTTGTGAGTTCTACTTTCTTACTAATTCCTTGTTGGATCTAATTTTTTGTAACACTTTTTAACTACTATATTCCTCGTCTTTGTTGGTCTGCCTCCTAGTTTCTTGTAAGTTCTAACACCATTCGAGATGTTTACTTTCCAAGTCTCTATAAAAATGAGAATTCGTTATGTTTTGCTCAAGTTTACCTAAAGATCCGTATACATTCAAGTTATATTTTAAGCAAAATTTTAATATATTTTAATTTGTTTTTTTTAACATTATTACTGATGAGATTTGCCTGATTATACCCTAGGAAACCCAAAGTTTTGAAAATTTCCTGATATTTTCCCAAGACAAGGAATCGCTTAGAATGAGATGTTTGACAAGTCTGCAAGTTACTAATAGTTACAATACTCGCCTCCAACAATGTACAGTTTGCTCAAGTTTACAGTTAGTTCAAATGGTCCACAGAACTGAAGTTTAAGTTGTTGATGATGACTTGATTGATCTGCACCATTATGGATGACCCATGCACAGAAAATTCCCGGAATGGTGAACTCTAATTCATCAATTTGTGGCTAGGCAGTTTATTACGAAAATAAAGGTAAAAATTATGCATTGGACAATAGGCTAAGATCTAAGGTCTGGGAAAATTTCTGTGTGGGCCATCTGCAGCAGGACTATAAGGGCCTGTTTTTTTGCATTACAATACATAGGATTTATGCCATAAGTGGTTAAAAATGAAGGCCGAAGGTGAATTTTAAAAAATGAGCATCAAATAACCTTTCCTTTTATGGAAATATAGTCAAAGCAAGATGGGAAATGAATAACTAAGGGTGATAGCTGGTTATAAATTTCCCATTTTTCTTTGATTCTATTTCCATAAAAGGAAAGGTTATTTGATGCTCATTTTTGAAAGTTGACCTATGGTCTTTATTTTTTAGTACTTATGGCATGAATCGTGAGCATTCAATTCTTATATATTTTATGCAAACAAACAAGCCCTAAACATCACTGGATTGAGCTGTATTTGGACATATGTTTCTTTTTATTGGTGACATGAATTGAACCCACAACCTCATGGTCACAAAAATGAGCACCTTGCAATTATCGTATGGGCTCATCACTGTACTTGTGATATGCTTGAGAACTTGAGTGAATTATATATGGTTACAGGGTGATTGTTTTATATTTCCTCATGTTCTCTATGGCCTTCTTGCTGTACTCCTGCCGCACCATGTAATTACAATGTCCTGATTATCTCATTGTATAATCTATTTTCTGTTATATGCAGACAAAATATGAAGAGGCTATGGCTTCGATTGGAGAAATGGAGAAGAGGGTGGTCATGGCAGAAACAATGTTGGAGGCTACATTGCAGTACCAATCCAGCCAAGCTAAAGCACAATCTCCTTCTCCATCCCCATCTCCAAGGTGCTTTTTTTTAATCCTTTATTTGAAAATTGAAACTATGATTCCTTTTAGGGCAACTGATCACCTTCCCATGCATTAGTGGAGACCACTTTGCCACTGCCATATCGATTTTGTTATTTCAGACATTGAGGCCATTGATGTTGCTGGTTTTTAACTTTGAAACAAGTTTGGATAATAAAAGCGTGGATAGCCATTAGGGGAGGGGACACACCTGTATTTTTTGAAGTTTAGGATGCACCATGAAACATGGTTAGAAATCACAGCAGCAAAGGGCATCATGGTTGTCCCGGAAGCGTGCTGTAATGGCAATATGCAGTGATTTGCAGTCATCACCGTCTGTCACAGCATTAATTTAAATCTGACCTGAAATTATCTACAAAAGCATCAAAAAATCCAAAGTAGTGGAAAATGTTAGAATCTTTTTTTCCCTTATGTAGTGGTCATCCAAAGTCGTAGGTCCTGTATCGCCATCTTGTAGTATATTTTTGAATTTGTTCAAGTTAAATGACTAAATCAAATGTGTTCAAGGAACTCAGTATTATTCTAAGCCCCCCAACACCTCACCCACACCAATGTTTGCCACGTGCATGAGCTTTTCAGGTAGTTCTTATGATTTTTGATACATCGTCTTCTTGTGCCTTCCTTTCATCCATGATGAATATTTACATTATATTATAATTAGTGAATCTCAAGTATGCCTCAGAAAGTAAAGCCCTCAAGGACAACAGCCTATATTTGGTACTGTATTACATGAAGAGCATGTTTGCTTACTTGGTACTTGGTATTGAATTCATAGTAAAGGTGTTTTTTTTTTTTTTTTTTTAAATGAAGTAAATGGGATTTTCTCAAAGGGACATCAAAGAGGTGATGAGTCCTACGTTGTCGATTTAGATGGGTCCATCTCTTCTCTAAGATTTAGTTTAAGAAGATGATGGTTAAGTAATTATTTCATAGCAAAGGAGAGATCATTTGACGCCTTCTTGTGGATCTTCACCTTTAATTCTCCACTTTTAGCGCTTTCGGTAAAAGGGCCTTGTTTAGAAATATTAAAAACTCAATACCTACTAAATAGAAAGGGCCCTAAATTTTAAAAACAAAAAAATCAATTTAGCGATTGTAGTGATACCAGCCAATAATATTGGTCGTAGTGGCTGTCGCAGCTGATAATATCGACTCATATTAGGGCATGTGTTGATCCTGAGTCATAGTGAAAATAGCTTATTCGATACATAGTTCATCACAGATGATATATAGTGCATCATCCGATATTTTGAACCATTTAATGGTTGAAAATCACAGTTGCACTAGGGGCTGCAGCCGAACTTAAAAATTGATACATCGTGGCTGTACATCTCATCATCTGTTGTTGCGGCCTATCCCAGTGTGATTTTTCTCCTCCAAAAAATATGAAAAAAATATCCCAAAAGAATTGATATTGAAAAATGCCAGAATCTAATGGTTTTTTTTCTTAATTAGGGAACACTTAAGATAATTTGTTGGTGCCCCCAAAGTCACACATCACGCATTGATGTTTTCTCAAAAAATATTCAGTTTGTTAAAATTTTTTGAACTGGGTGACATATTTGCTAGAAATGGTCAGAATATCACTATAAAAATCATATATTATGAAAATTAAATAAGTACATATAATTGCACGGTGGAAGGTTTATTGCAACCTTAGGTTTGTAGGTTCAAGTCACATTACCAAAAACATGACTTAATAAGACTAAAGAGTATCTTTTTGGGTGTAATACTACAAATGGTTTGATACTGGTACAATATCAAAATACTCTGCCAGTATCAATCAATACCCAGTATCAGCCAATACATGGTGTTTTTTTTTTTTTTTTTGTGCAATTATTTCTTTGCTTAGTTTGTATGGAAAATCTTGGCTTTGATTTTCTCTTTCAAACCATGTGCTTTGTAGATCTGTGCAATGGGACTCATCAACCGCTAAAGTTCATCAAGAACCCACGCAGGAGATGCCTACAAGAAAAGTTAGTTTGCTGTCTAGACCATTTGGACTTGGCTGGCGCGACAGCAATAAGGTAAGCTTCATAGAATTTGTATATTGGTCGACTATAAAGCAAGAGGTACAAGGACACTTGTTTTGTTTTGAAATACATCTGTGTTTGCACATTGATCTCATGCTTCTGGGTAAATTAACATGAAAGAAATTTTCATGTGATTCTTCACATCTATTTCTGACTCTTTATGCCACTTTCATTACCAAGTGGCAACTATGCTACAAAGATACCCTGCCTATATATGAGGGTGCAAGAAGGGGAAATAAAGAAAAAGAATCGGCTGGGGGGAACTTTGGTTCTGTTGACAGGGTAATTAGAGTGTGTTCACTGTTCAGATAAAAGTTTGTCCAAAGATACCCAGCTCATTCAGGAAAGAAAAAAAAACATGTAGAGAATTATCCAAGTGAAAGGAAGAAAAACTAAAGGAGCCAATGGGCAGCTTCTGTCATGTTTACTGGGTAATTACAGACTTACAGTGTTTTTAGATAAATGTCCCTTCAAAAGGGATCAGCTCTCGAGTTTGTTGCAGTACACCTTGACATTATCCTACCACAAATATTGTGTTTATGCATGTGGCTGGATATTTCTAAAAGGATTACACTTTTTTTTTTGGTCCTATTGCTTTAATAAAAACCATGGACATTGCAGAGCAGACACTGTGGAACTGAATATATTTCCAGAACCAAGTTTAAAATCCAAAGTTTGAATAGTCTTTCTTTATTACTATTATTTACCTTCTAAGTTCCACCAAATCCACCCAGGGGAAGCCAAACAACACTGATGAATCCCAAGACGGCAAGCCCTGGAGCGAGGAGGCACCGAGCCCAGGAGCTCAATTTAAAGATATCAATGGCTACCATGAGCAAGAAATTGGGGGAAGGTGAGTCTGTTTTGGCAATGTGAACAATCAATCACCAGGTGAGCATCACAAGGTTTTATTCTCCCTCTAGTTACATTCCTTATCTGTTGTGTATTCATATTTAGCTGCTGCGTGGGGAATCTACATTCCATTAGTATTATTATTTGGGGTTCATTCAGTCACCCTTTTCTATTGTATGAAATTCTTTCCAGAATAGTTTGGCAATTCTCTTGTTTGTTATTGTTTAACAGAACAAAATAAGAAAAAGAAAAGCAAATGTAGCCGATCAACCATGATCAAGTGTAATTATTATAGTATAACCAGAAACTAGAGAGATGATCGTTTGGGTTAAGTGAAAATTTAGGTGGGAGTCTGACGAATGATAGCTTCTCCACTTTCTCCTTTCATGCATCATCTTTTTTTCCAGAGCAAATTAGGGTCCATCCAGTTTTTACATGGTTGTGTCATGTCTATCTATCTCAATTCAGGAGAAACTCTCTCCTTTGATTTGGGGGACTAGTTTTGTGGCAGGGCCCTGCCTCATTAACTGGCAGATGGGAACTTCTGCATGTGGTTTGAGGAAATTTCTGCTCGATTCAATTCGTTCAAACCATGGTCTCCACTCTGGATAGGTGACTCAGAAGCCACACGCGCCATACTTAAATGGAGAGTAATTGGTTCCTCATGTGATGAGAAAAGGGCACTATTTTTATTTTTAGAAAAAATGGTGCTGGCGGGGCCCACTCTTTGTGCTGCATTATCTTGGTTGCATTGAATAATAAAAGCCAGTTCTCATTTATTATGGCAAATACAGGGAAATTGCAGTCTAATTGCCCTTGTGATATTTATGAAATGCAGAGCATCCATTGGCACTGTTAAATTGAAAATCTTACAAGTTCTTAATTTGAAATTTCAGGCACAGGTCCATGGTCTTTTGGTACCCGGACCTGATTATTTATTGGTAAATACACCATAGACAAGGACACGCATGGTGGACCCTGTTGAGGGATGCCAATGAACGTCTGATTTTCCGGTCATCTGAACGACTGGATGTTAAAAACCGCATATGACTCTTTTAAGGTCTAAGTTGGGGTCCTCTTGGGTCCATAACCTAAGATCTGTGTACCCGAGCTATGTGATATTGTTAGGTCCTTTACTTTTGTTCTTTTGGGAAGGGACCATACTCTTTCAGTCTTCCAAACAAAAACTTTGGGGTTGTCATTTTATTTAGTTATATATTTATTGTAAGTATCTCAGCCCAGGAAGTTGGAACCCAAGAGAGCTCACACAAGTGGAAAGAGAAAGCCCACACAGCGGGACAGAGAGCCCACACAAATAGAAAGAGTGGCATACCTAGGGATCGATCTTGGGCAACTAGTCGACATGGGGGCTTGCAAGGTGTCAATTCAGGAGGTCAAACTGTCAACAATGGTTGGCCTTTTTTGTTGCAAGCTTTTGGGGATATCTTGTCTAGGAAACTTGGAATTCTTAAATGTTGATCACCACATGAAATTCCAAATGATAAGGCCCCTTCCAGCGTTTTGAATGCTGGAATTCAAAGAGTTCAATGAGCTAAAAAGTGACTTTTTGATGAGCTGATGTATAGAATTTTAAAATCAAAACACTGCATTTGGAATTCTCAAGGGACAACCTGAAACTAGTGTCAGAAATCCCAGCCAGCCAAATTCTTTTCAGAAATGCCTTGAACTAAACAGGTCCATGTCTCCCAAGTCCCAATAATATCCGAGGTTCCAAAGTACATCAGTATAACTGAAACATGGTACAAGGGCAATCACAATTATTGGAATAAAATAATTAGTAACTATTATTTACAAAATCAAGTTCTAAGGGTAAATAATATTTATTTTCAATTTTGTAGTTTTAAATTCTTAAAAATTGATTTATTTTCCATGACACTTTCTTGATAAAATCCCAAGAAAACCCCAAACTTGAAAATATCTTGACATTTTCCTGTGACAACATACTGCTATACATAAAACTATTGCTGACCTTCAGCCGAAAAAAAAAAAAACACTATTTCTGACAAAGCTTTCATCACCAGGGTTGCCCAGATTGTTAAGACATCCATACTCAATGAGTCCATTCACATGATTGGGATCAATATATATTTTATTATTATTATTTATTAATGGTCCTACCCAGATGGCCCACAATAAGGTGTAGATTGGCATGCCAAAATTGTGCTGCGGAAGCAAGCCTTGTTTGCAGTAGCTCTTTCTGATGAAAAGGGTCCCAACTAGGGTTCTCAATGGGCTGGACTCATGTCTGATAAAACTTGACTATTCGAACAAACTCAGCCCATCATAACCCACCTGAACAGTTCAAAAACTCAAGGCCCCGGCCACTCACAGCCCTAACCACAATCCTCAATTATTCTCAAAACAGGATGATAATCATCACTAAACAACAATATATTCCAAAGTTGACCCTCCATCATTAAAGTAACAGGTTTTAAATCCCAAAAGCAATCCCTTTAGAAGATGATGGATGCTAATCTTCAGCAACATGATTCTCATTGTTGCTTACAAGAGCTAATGAAAAAGAAAGAAAATGACACGAGAAGAGTCCAATGAGGCCTAATTAATTATTATTAATGGCGTTGGGTTTTGTTAGGTAAGCAAGATTAGGACAGATGGACAGCCAGGTGGCCCAGATATTTGGCCATCTCTAAGTCAACAATCATGCCATCACCCATCCATGTGATACTAAAATTGTCCCTTTCAGGATCAGCTTGGCTAAACTGCCATTCATGTATAGACAAAGTGTAGGAAGATGATTTTGACACTGCCTTATTCCACTTGGAATCAAAGATATCATCAATCAAAATCCAAAGCACGTGGCATTTTCCCCCTAAGTTGGCGGTGATTTTAACTAATATAACTAAGGTCACCCCTTCCACTTCACCATGAAAAAAAATGGCAATCAGTATCTCCACTGGAAGAGTACATCTAAAAAGAAGAGCGAATTTTTAATTTATAACAAGATGGGTGTCTGAAGAACCAGCAATAGATACAAGGACACAAAACTCACATGTACACCAAAAAAAAAAAAAAAAAAACACAAGCAAATTTCCAAGTGAAGCAGGTGCAGCTGTTATCTGTTGTAGTGATGCAAAATCTGATAACCTATGCACACAGCTAAAAGTGGACTAATGCATTTCCAACCCATCATGTGACAACAAACAACAAAATCATCCCCACACACGACGAATGGTGGCAAAGTCTCCTCAACAGTAACCAGGGCCCTAAGTAATGGGGGTGGCTGGAGCCATTGTGAAAGAAATCCCACAAGTTCTATAAGGGCTGAACTTGAATTTCAGTTTAATCCTCCACCTTGGTCTTTCTCGGACCTGCTGCAATGTTTCTTGTCACTGTCCCTTCTTGTTCGAGGAGGGGTACCAGGAGCAAAGCTGGATCTTTGAACTGGTTGGCTTTCAGGTTCGTATTTTTGAGAGGCGAGGTATGTGAGAGCCGTGACCACATCTGCAATCAGGGGGCGCATGGTAGGCTGCTCCTGAACGCACATCGCGGCGACAGCAAGTGCCTGATACAGGCCTCTGGTGGGATACTGTCCCTGAAGCATTGGGTCAGCCATCTGTGGGAACTTCCTGCGGTCCTTGAACAATGGCCGTGCCTGCAATCAATCACCCAGGAGGGAAGACATTAACAATAATCTAAACCAGATGCTACCTTGAGCCAGCAATTGTCATTTTTACTTGATCTGCCATTTAGGTTTGAACCCTTTTTTTTTTTTGGGTCTTGGCAGAGATGCTAGTGAAATAGTAGGTGTCTTAGATATCAAGATTCCAGAATGAATCTCTGTAACACAGACTAATTTTTTTTCATGGATATATGTTTTAAGGGTGCCTTTCCCTGTTCTATTGAACCTTGTCTTCACCTCTTTACAAGTAATTACTTGTTCATTAAGAAAAAGAAAAAGGGAAGGTCACCATATAACAAGGATGCCAAGAATTAACATAAAGAAGGGAAAATGAGTCCGTTATCCAAGATCTAATCTTAAAACATCCATATTTGGCTAAAACAGTTGATTTCCTTGTAGCCAGGGATTCCCTTTTTAACAGGCCTCAACTTCTTAACTTGCCTAAAGAAATTCTCCGGAAAGAGTGTTTGACATGTCACACAACCACCATGGGAGGGCTCTGTCTCATGTCTCAACCACCCACAGCTCAAAACACCCTAAGTAGCAGTGATCAATCCGTCAGGACAAAGGCGGAGTTCAGCAAAGGAAGACTTTGTGGATCAGACTGAAATATGATTCTACCCAAAAACAGAAAGAAACTACTTAATGTCAATTTCAACCGATCCCAATTGCAGAAGATCAGTTTTTGTAAATCAAAGCTACATCAGCAGCTCAGCAAAACTGACATAACCATGGAACTTGGATGCAATTATGTGGGTTATTTTATACAGATGACTTCCATGGAAAAACCTAACAAGCACAATAACAGCTGCTAAAATCTAGTTAGAAATACAAAAGATGGAATGATGGAAAGATGGGGTTGTGATCTACTAAGCACCATGCTTAGAATAACTAAGGTAAGCATCTCGATTTTCGGCCCACCTGGATGCATGACAATCATGGGTGGTACAAGGGATGAAAATCTAATTTCCACCTAGAGCCGTGCAAAAAATAGTCCCATTGGATTGTTGTAAATAGTTGGATTGAAAAATTAAATTACAATGTGCTCTAAAGTCTACAAGATTTGAGGGCCAAAGGTCAAGCGGGAAGGATGATCCCATGAGGCCGATCTTTGTGCGGCCATAGGGGGCCAATAGATGCTTCCATCCCTTTAACTGCCCCAACCACCACCACCACCAAAACAAAAATCCCATGCGGGCCCAAAATCCAAGTGCTTACATCAGTTAATCTAAGCATGGTGCTTAGCTGATCATAATTAGAAATGCAAATACCTAATTTTAGGGATCATATAAAATTCTTAAGCAATTCTAGCAAGAACATGATTATAACATAAGTGGAGAGGGGCTCTCATACCCATGCAACTAGATTGTGCTCCCCAGTGGCCCTGGAATTGTCAATTGCCTTCCTTCCCGTTAAAATTTCCAACAGAACAATCCCAAAGCTATAGACATCTGATTTTAGTGTCAGTTGTCCTGTCATTGCATACTCTGGTGCACAATATCCATACGTACCCATCACTCTCGTAGAAACATGAGTTTTATCTCCAACAGGACCAAGTTTTGCCAAGCCAAAATCGGACAACTTGGGATGGTATCCCTCCCCAAGCAATATGTTTGAGCATTTTAAATCACGGTATATGACAGGGGGATTGGCCTTATCATGTAAATACTCTAGTCCCTTCGCTGCACCAACTGCTATTTTCATTCTAGTATTCCAGTCGAGTCGCTTTTTATCAGAAGGAAGATCTGCAAAATCAAGCACGTGAGATGAGCCGCCTTGTTATAGCTAACATAAAGAAATTTCAAAAAACCGAAAAAGGGGGGGATAGAGTTATCACTTTATAAAGCAACGCACCATGTAGATGATCTTCCAAAGATCCTAATGGCATGAATTCATAAACCAAAAGCCTCTGATCTCCATCGGCACAGTACCCAATCAAATTAACAAGGTTAGGGTGGTGAAGTAGACTTAGCATCAGTACTTCAACAAGGAACTCCCGGTTTCCTTGTAACCCGTTGCGATCAAGTTGCTTGATAGCCACAATCTAAACCAAACAAAAGGACAGGTTTAGCATCTTTTTCATGAATTAGTACAAAATACTAATTTGGCATATTAATACTCAATACATCAGATGTTATCCAAAAAAAAAAAAAAAATACTCAATACATCAGAATTTCAAATGGTGCAGATAAGCTCTACTGTTACTTAATATTGGGGAAAAGGCAGGAAAAGTGGAACATAGTATTGGGACAAAGGAACAAAAACAAAGTGAAGCTTCAGATGTCATCAGCTCAAACACTAAATACTCAGAATCCTTAAAATCCCTACCCTCTAGTGCCCCAGGGACCATGGAAGTGTTGTGCTCTACGTCAGACTGTAAAAGTGGCAGACGTGGGCGATATCAAATCCCTTAATCAACATGTCAAACTGCAACTGGGTCATAGACCAAAAACCACAACAATCAAATAATCCTAACTGTTAAATAATTCACTTAAAGGGTATATAGTGAAATAATTCTAGGAGAAAAAAGGTCAATTGACTAGATGGTTAGCATCATCCAACCAAGGGCAGTGCCATTTTATAGCCCATCAAAGGTGAAGCCCAGAGAGTATGAGTCAGGTAATCAAACAAAGCTATCCAGATCAAGACTGAATAATACAGGACAAAACACAAATATGTGAAACATTTATTTATACTAGCATTTTTTTAATTCTTCTATATTTACTAACTTCATTGGTTACCTTTCATTCACTATTGTCTTCCTGTACAAAATTGAAGCTTTATAAGTCCAAGAATTAGGGGGGGAAGGGGGCGGGACCATTGAAGACCTTGAATTAAGCAGTGAGGAAAGGCATGATAGTTTGCAGAGTTATGGAGAATACAATCTTAAATAAGAGATTGCAAAAGTAGAACTTACAAATACACCCCCAAATACAAAATATATGGCCTGGATTATGACGCTAAGATGACTGTTTATTGATAAATAGGATAGAACTGCATATCCCACCTTATTCAGCCTCAAAAGATAAATATCATATAGCAAATTCCAAGAAATTGAATAGATTCAAGCGGACCTGATTGGTACTCTCCAATCTCCCTTTGTAGACTCGCCCAAATCCTCCCTCGCCCAGAAGACAATCAGCTCTGAAATTCTTTGTTGCAGCAGCCAATTCTCGAAACGCGAATGTCTGAGCAGCAATATGATCACATCCATCTTTCTGGATTTCCTTCTTCACATCAAACGAGGAATTCGACTTCAATTTCTCTGAACAGAAGAAGCAAAAACACCATGCTACAGTCAGTCAACACTGTTCACTAAGGCATAAAAAGAACAAGACAAAAACATGATTACTCCAAAAAATATATACATATGTAAAAGCAAAAACACACTCTTTTTTTTTTCTCTTTCAAACAAGGCCTTGACTAACGAAGGGTGAAAAAGGGTGCCACAAGAACAAAACCTCTAAGCAAATAGCGCACATAAAATTTTTTTCCTTTCAAAAACATAGCACAGATTAATGCTTTCATTGCCACCATCAATCCCAAAAGTTTTAGGGGACCATTAGCATGCTTCCATGAGAAGTTCTGTAGCCTTAAAACTTGAAACCAGTTATAAAGCAAGCATTTTTTTTTTTTTTCTTTCTTTCTTTCTAATCAGTAACTAGAATATTAGAATGCTAGCACTTGAGGCGTATTCCGGTCTGAATGAGATCGACCCAATAACAAATTCTCCATTCAAAAATACCCAATACTGATCTTCAGTTGTTCACTTCGAGCTCATAAATGCATAATTTAAAAAAAAAAAAAAATTGCTTCTCCAGATGCTTGATTTCTATGGAGAAAGCCCACATTTTTAGACACAGGGTGAAAGAGAGCAATTCCATCACCTAATCCCTAACTCCCGCTTTCAGGAGCTATGAATAACCCAATTTGAACTAAATCGAAAACACACCCAGATGATGAAATCAACAGAGAAGGATGAATGGGATAGAATCCAAAAACATCAAAACCCCACCTTTCTTAACCAATCCCAAATCAACCCACCAAACCACATAATCATATTTTCGTTTCTTAGCTCAGGAATCCAAAGCCTCAACTTTCAGCCCAAATTTACATCTTACCCAACACTGAAAAAAAAAAAAAAAAAACCAAGTTGAAGAAACACACATCACAATTGAAACGTGAAGAATTCAACCACAGAGCCTATTAATTCTCCTCAATCATCTAAACATACCCCCAAAAAAAAACAAAGACCCAGAAAGGAAACTCTCCAAAACTACTAGAAAACTCCAATTTCCATCAAATTTCATGAGACCCAAATGACTGATTAACAAGAAGAAGCAAATGCAAGTGATAAATATTCTTCTTCTGTTTTTTACTCTGAGTATGATGAATTACCTGAAGGATGAGATGATTGTTTTCGGGATTCTGATTTCTTCTTAGTTTTTCCAGTGCAAGGAAACCAGCTCATGTTTCTTTCAAACTCTTTTTGGTTAGCTTCTTTTTCCTTCTTTTTACAAAGCTTTCTTACAGAGAGAGAGAGAATCTAAGAACGAGAGGAAAGCTGAAGACAGTGGGGGTCCCGTTCTAACGTGCAAGGAAGGTTACACGTTCTCTAGATTATATATATCTACACGCAGTTTTCCTGGAAATGCTTGAACCTTGTTTAGGTAACGGCGGAGTCCGTGGGGCCCACCTTCCTCCCGTGATCCATCCAAGCCCTTCATGCTCATGTGGGCTTTGTGAGCCATTCAATTGGGCATGGAAATTTTAGTACCCATCCCATTCTCACCATATCATTTGGGTTGGAAAGAAGATTTAGTTCGTACTCATCCCACTAAACAGACTCTGAGGATAAGCACCAAATTTTAATTCATTTATAGTTAATATTTTATTTTTATCATTATTTATTTATTTATTTATTTTTTTTGCTATCGGAGGGTTCCCAACCCTTCGTAATCCCTCCAGGCCCAGAGGAAAGCCGGGTAAACTCTTCTGTAGTCCTAGTATGGTAGTGCAGTTTCGAACCTACAACCTCCGGGAGCAAACCGTGGCCAACTGAACGACCTCTCGGGGCTCATATATAGTTAACATCATATTATAATATATTAAAGCCATAGGTTTTTGCTTTAATTTTAATAGCAATTCTAATTTTCATTGACAATTATACCTTTTTGTTTAAATGTTCCACTCTCTCTGTCTCTCTCGACTATTTATCTCATGTAACTATCCACTTATATCTTCTTCTTCTTCTTCTTCTTTTTTTTCCCATCAAACCACTCACCTCAGTCCCTTCTCTAAAACACTCACATCTGCTCTCCAATTTTTAAAGTTTAAGTTCTTCCTTTACGTAAAAACTCTCTTCTACTCATCTCATCTATTCCCTTTTCGCCCCAATTTTCCAACTTTCATGATTTTATGCAACCTGTTCTATGAAAAGAGGTACTTTTATAATCTTTTTAATGTATGATAGCAAAATTAGTCAAGTAAGGTTGGGTTAGTGAGGTTGGAAGGTGAATAGTAAAAATGGACTTAAGTGGCCATTTCAAAACTCTAATCTAATTTTAAAAAGTTAATTAGATTAAGGTCTAAAACAAATGCTTGGATTTTTAAGTTCTAATTTACAATTATGGTGTTTGATAGAATTTTATAAAGATAAGCTCTCATCTCATGATATAACCAGACCTTTAAAAATTATGGTAATTGGGTCATATATTTTAAAAACTACATGTAGAACCCATCATTTATGTCATTTTGAAAATTTTATGAGATTATTTTCATCCAAAATACGTAAGTTTTGTATTGTCCACCTCCATCTGCTTTTGCTAAAAAAATTTCTTTAGAAAAAGAAAGCCCTCCTAACTTATTATTTTTTAAGGCAATGGCTCTAATTTGTAAAAAAATTCTAAAATTAAAAAAAAAACATAATAAGTGATTTACCAAACAGTCTAATATGTAAGTAAACTCCAAATCACAAAATAAAGAGCTTATTTATATAATTACTAAATGCCCCCAAACTAGACCCAACCCATTTAATTAGGTTTGAGATGCCAACTTCAATCGAGCTTAAAATTCATTTTAGAATTCAAAATCTCTTAAGATGTCAAATTCCATTTATGAAACACAAGAGAATTTAAAAACTCAACACTGCATGCTCCAAATCCTATTACCAATAGGATGACTCATTATCTAACCACCAACAATCCCATGTGCAACCCTTCCATAATGGGATGAATCAACACAATT
This sequence comes from Umbellularia californica, assembly GCA_028538565.1. Classification (NCBI taxonomy): domain Eukaryota; kingdom Viridiplantae; phylum Streptophyta; class Magnoliopsida; order Laurales; family Lauraceae; genus Umbellularia; species Umbellularia californica. The sequence goes on along the minus strand of JAPQWN010000006.1, from coordinate 6,402,432 downwards.
CGAACATTAATAGTCACTGCAATATGATGGCCCACCAAATCAAAGGTCATAATCACATTATTTAGGTGCTGTTCATTTACCTCCATGAGAGACTTAGTGCTTATGTTATTATATGTTCATGGGATGACTACGGCCATTTACTAACCACACAAACATCCAAACACCCTACTATCATATCACATAAAAAAATTTTGGAATGCCAATGCCTCATTCCATATAATCCAGCACCTATATGCATCCTTCTCTCTTCAGATTCAATGGTCTAGAAAAAGACCTCCTCTTGCTTATGCTTGCAAGTGACATGTGTCAGCTGCACATGTGCAATCTGTCCACCCATGTCCTACCAGAAAGTCCCAGAGCTGACAAACTTGTATTTTGGTGGCAACTGGCACCCACCCACTTGTCAGTACACTTGGCGTGTGTAGTGAACCCAGGTGGCTCAAACTGTGGGACCCACCTTCTTTTAGAATTAAATTGATAATCTGATTGATAGGACAGAGATAAATGATGATGGAGGTACTTTAAACCGAAGGGTAGCTCAGGTAGTTTAGAACCACAATTTACATCCAAAGATTATAAATTCAAAACTGTACTACCACAATAGAATTAAAGGAGAGTTTACCTGTCTTCTCTTTGGGTCCGGAGGAATTAGTCCAGTCCAAAGAATTGAAAATTCTTTGATAGCAAATATATATATATATATATATATATATATGGGGGATCTTCATATGCATCTATCCCTCACCAAAAATGATGAGGGACACCCATTTTGGAATTGTTTCAAGTACAAGAGGGAGGTACAAAGTACTCCTCTTGTACCACTCTTATACTTGAAACACCCCCAAAATGGGTATCCCTCACTATTTTTGGTGAGGGATAGATGCACATGAATGTTTCCCTATATATATATATATATATATATATGATGGAGGCACTTGTTGGATTAGGGTTTGATCATGTAGAAAGACAGGGTAGGTAATAATAGGTTCTATTGCTTGCAACAATAAAAGGAAAACAGGTGTTTGGATGATCGAATAGTTATTACGGAGTCTCTAAAGCTGCATTGACTGTTTTGTTAGACACCCACTATGGACTATTAAAAACATTCAACAAGGAATCTATTAACTTTGACTGGTTGACCAGTCCCTTGTCTATTTAAAAAAATTTCCCTCCCTCTCTCCCTGCCAATTTCTCACTTACCAGCCAACCAATTCCACCTAGTAAATTACTGCTCGGACTCACACTTTTTCATTTTTATGATGATATTGATGACCCAAAGGTTGAATTTGAGTTGAGTACCAACTTGCAATTCAACCAACCCAAACCGATCCAAACCTAACTCGGCGCAGCTCAGTGCGGATATGAATTCCTTAGAACTATTTTCCCACCGAACATCACAAATGCTCAAGTACAATATAGCATTTTGAAAATCAAAATTTTAGAATTCTAGAGACCAACACTGACATTTTACAAGGTTGATTTTATGAATTCTCTCCATTCATACTGGAATTCATAGTTCTTAAGAGAAAATGTCTGTCATTGTTGTTACGAATTCCAAATCCAGATACAGGGAAATTCGAAATACCTCCAAAGCAATAGGCCCTTCACTCAGCCGTTTCTCTTTCATAGTTCAAAATTCTTCACGAACCTTGACTCAGCTGAGTCGAGACAACTCAAAGGACACCAAACTGAATAAGCATGAGTTTGTCCATCAAGGCTCAGTTAAACTCACCCAAGTCAATCATGTCATGTGACACCCTTCTGAGCCACTTGGACCGATTGAGTTTTAGAACTACGATCTGGGCCTCAGACTTGTAGGACTTGGGCCAAATACCAAGTTTGGGAATACCAATCCAATTGGCAATCCCCAATCATTTCCATTGTGAATTCAAAGTGAGTAGACTGAATAGGGTTTATATTTATATCAGATTATCATTACCTTTGGTCGTATTCTACACTAAAGTCATGATTTTAGTGATAACAACATTACTTTGAAAGTGGACTTATATATGTCAAACATTATACAGCATTCACGTCCCTCAATCCATTTTTGCCCATAGTTGTCAATGCCATTCGGGTCGTTGTTCCAGTTTGACCATATAGTAAAACATTCCGGCATTCCGGTCAATTCCGATATTTCGTTCCAGAGAAAACGCGAAAGAAAAATGAAGAAAAAAAGAATAACTAAAATTGAAAAAATAGTTGAATGATAAAACAATACGAAAAACGCATACTTACATCACTTAAATAAACTACACTCTAAAATCGACCATTTTCTAATTTTCACTACATATGAATGGAAGTATGAAATCTTGACCGGAATGGAAAGGAATTGTTCAGAATTAGAGCTGGAATTGGAACCGAAAGACGAGAATGGACAGGAATTGGAGCCGGAAACTTTTAGGGGGGCGATACTATTCTGCCCAAAGCCAATTCCGGAAACGTTTCGGCCAATTCCGGCCAAAACAGAACGGAATTGACAACTATGATTTTGCGCACAACCAAAATCAGGTCTATTCATTCAAACCGTTTTAAGGGGACTTGGACATAAAGCTGTCTTTGTAAGTCTTGTCTCTAATCAGTTCCATTACACATTTCTTGAACAAAGGAGAGAGTATTATAGAAAGAAATTTTCATTCTATGTAAATTAACGACTAGAATCTAGAAAGAAATTTTCATTCTATGTAAATCAACGACTAGAATCCTTTATTATAAGCTAGCATGGATTTAGTTTAACCATAAAATTGTCAAGAGTGATAAAAGATAATACATTCAATCTAGCCATTGAAAACAACCACAATGTGATTTATCGTCGCCTCAAGCCTGACTTAAAGCCCAACAACAGAAGTATCAGCTTCAGATAATGGAGATTGTAAACTGCTCGGATGAACTGCAATTTGAGATCATTCCATGGCGGGTACCTAAAACCAAAATCGGTGAAGTTCCTTCTCATGATAGCCTTTTCATGGCTGAAGTTGTCAAAGGAGAACTTCCCATGGTACCTTCCGAAACCGCTCAGACCAATGCCTCCAAAGGGTAAAGTGTCACAAGCAAACTGCAAGTGCAACAATGAGAGTGATCAATCACTCATGTATAGGGACAAAGCCCGGAGCATAGTGGAAGGTGCTCGCTATTGCAACCTTAGACCATAATTTTAAAATTCAAGAAAGTTGACTCAGGACTTGAAAGGTCACTGAGCCAAAATTAAGCAGCTTAGGCACAAATGCCATCCAAGCTTTTGGCTAGGAATTCACCAGAGCTGAGCATTGCTAATTATGTAATTTCCATGTCTATCTAATTAATCATGTATGTGATTAAAATTAGAGATGCTATTGAATGGCCAAAACTGCACTGTGAGGTGCACTTTTAGTCAAGCATGCTGTTGGATAAAGCACCCCATCACCCCCTCAACCAAGAGGATTGGATGGAAACTGTCATGAATAGTACTTGGAACGGATTTGAGAGTAATATCCATCATTGGATTATAGTGGTATTCTGATCCAAATAAAATGTGCAATCACCATGTTAAGAAATGGTTGATATTCAGGCGAATTCCTATTGAAGAAGCAGGTGACAGGATATTGGCCCATGGAAAGAAATTACTCAATTGCATCATAGCATTAAAGTGATATTGGTCGTATTTGACCACTTCTTAACATCCATCATCATCATCCACCAACGTGACTGTGGGCTTGGGCATATGACCTGATCCACCAGACCAATGAGCATGACAATGTGCAAGCCCTACACAATTAGTAATTAGGTGTGAACTTTTAGGTCATGTTTGGCAACCAAATCTTCACGGATTTATCGCTAGTTTTTCAAAAGGATTTAGAAAATCCACGTTTGGTAATTATCAATCCTTGAGGATTTAAGCTAGTGGGAATCTTTACTTTTGAGGATTTTTAGGTCCGACCTCCCCCATAGGATTTGGAAGTCCTTAGTTTTATGGATTTACACACTGACACTATTCTCAATTTATATGAGCAGTTACGCACCAGTATTGATGTGAAATCCGTAAGCATACAAATCCTCTACGAGGAATACACAAGGCCTAGGAATTTAGCCTCAGGCATAACTTCACAGGCCTTAGGCATGACTGGGCCAGCCACACACACACACACATGACCGTGGGCAACACATGCAATGGAGTAGAGGATACAAGGATTAAAGAAAATACTTGAATAATGGCGTCATTAAATGTAATGCTTCCTGAAGATGTTTCTGCTATCACACGTCTCTTGAGTGATTCATCATTGGTGAAGACATAGAGAGCAAGTGGCTTGGGCCTTGATTTAATGAAGTCCACACTCTCTTGAATGTTGTTCACCTATTACAGAAATAAAAATTGAAAACAGAAAAACCAATGTTACTTATATGTAATATGTGTGTGTAATGAGGTGGGAAAATAGATGTGTAAGAAATGATGATCCACATTCTCAGTAGAAATTATCTCACAGTGATTATTGGAAGCAATGGACCAAATATTTCTTCAGTCATGATCTCAGATTCAAGTGGGGGATTCAGTAAGATCGTCGGCTCAATCGATCTGCACAAAGGATTGAAAGAAAATTATTGATTTGTTCTCCATCTAGTGGGACCAATCAAACAACGGTCCACGTCACCAGAGAAAAGGGCAAATGAGCATCATTAGGGTCCATTTGGTTGGAGAATTTGGGAAGGGAGAGTGAGATGGAAGCGTTCAGATTCCACCTAAATAATGTGGTTGGAAGTGAGCTGAAACTTCTCAATTGGATGCAACCTTTTGTTCTTGATTTCTACCCGTAAGGGGTACTTGAGAAATGACAATTCCTCAATCTATTGCCACCTCAGTATATTTCATTCCATTCCTTCTCATTTATAATATAATACCCTATCAAATGCGTACCCATGTGGAAAAGTAGAAGTGTGAATTTCCCACTAGGTGGAGAAGCCAAGAAGAAATCTGGAAGTGAAACTCCACTTTCACTTTACTCTTGTTTGGTTATCACTAGAGAAAAGTATAGTTGGTGAAGCAGCACATAATGGTACTTTCTTCACTAGACCTTTCACAGGGTTTTTTTTTTTTTTTTTTTCCTCCAACAATGTGGTCCCTGGAAATGCAACCAAACAGGGACAAAGTGATTTTTCAAGGAAAATTGGCTTGTGGAATCCACTTTTCCCACATTTAAACAGGACCTTAGTGCAACAGGTTAAAATTGAAGGTAAAGCTTAGAAGAGTTACAGCTTGTCATCATCCAAAGAACCACCATGAACAATTGAAGCTTCAACCATAGGGTCCTGTAGAAGATTGCTTAATCTCTCAAACTGCTTCCTGTTGACAATCTTGGAGATGCTTTCGGATTCTTTTGCATTTTCCCCATAAAACTTCTTAATGGTTTTTCTTAATAAATCAATCTGAAAATGCCAGTCCAGAGTGTTATGATTCATTATTGAATAACATGATCTGGGGTTCTTGATGAAAGTAAGTGGCAATACTATACCAAAACAGGTGCAAATTTCTCTTCAACAAGAAGATAATCAATTGCTATGCACGCTTGCCCGTTGCACGGCCCCCATTTACCTCCTACAATTCGATTTACTATCACCTGAAACCATTAAAATAAGATCCAATTGGCTTTTGTTATAAAGGTCTTATTCAGTCCCAAGCCCCAGCTAAAGGAGGATTGGCATTGGCAGTCAAATATGAAAAACTTGACAAAAACCAAAATCTAAGTTATACTCTACGAAAAGTAACAGTCAGCCAACCAAGTCTAGACAGAATTAGGGATCACAAAGCTGCTATGATGATAATAATAAAGGCCTTCTTCACACGAACTTATTAATTTGCTATATGGTACAGATCCAACATATAGTTATCGGAGGATAGAATCAGTCACTCTATTTCATCGCATATGATATAACTACAGCCAGACAGAAGTTATCAATCAATCTTTTTTCTAACAAAAAATGAAGTAGGGATTGAGTAAGATTTTACTGTGTACTGAAACAACCTTTTGTTCCTCAAAACTTGCAAGGGTATCAACAACTGCTGGGCATTTCCCACCCAACTCCAATGTTACAGGGGTCAGGTGCTTTGAGGCTGCAGCCATGATGAGACGTCCAACTCTTGCACTCCCTGTGGTTAGTTATCAATGCATTAGCAAAGCATCGATACAGGATACAGGTTATGTCTAAACCCACAACTCACGTGATTAAGCACAGGGGAACACCATGTACAGGTGAGAGATTAACTGAAAGTTGCAGAAGTGGATGGAAATAAGTGGGATTTACAAGTTTCTTTCAAATCTACTTTCAGAGATGAGCAATCATCCAAAAGCCAATTATCCCATTCTGGGAAAGAATTAGTTACATGGAAGTAGTTAGAAAGTAACTGGAAATGAGCCATTCCAGAGATGACATTAAACCTGTGAAATTGCATCCCAACACTTGAAACAGCCAAAAATTATTCCCCCAGATCACATCCCACAGGTGTTAGCACCCATGTGTGATTTGGGGCCCACCCAGATAATAAGGACCCCCCACTGACCAAAAGAACTAGGCCAAGTTGAACAGGATGGGCACCATGGATTGGTTAATGGTTCATTTTTCTAAAAAAAAAAAATTAAATGCATTTATTGATTGGAACATACCAGTGAAAAATATCTTGTCCCATTGATGCTCCAAGAGTTGATGGCCCACCATTGGTCCACCTTCAATGACCTTCACTGCATTATTATCCAGGTAGACGGGGAGGTATTTTGCTAGAAAAGAAGAGCAAGAAGGAGCCATCTCTGAAGGCTTTAAGACCACTGTGTTTCCTGCAGCTATGGCTCCAATCAATGGTTCCAACGCCAGTCCTGCACCAATCTCTTTTTAGTACAAGATGACATGAATGTTCAAATCAACCTATTCATACACACTCTTATTACATCTCTACCTATTGAACGATTACATAAAGATATCAGTAATTTTGCATTTATTGATTCCAACAGTACAAAATTAAACTCTACTTTCAACTGTACAAGAATATAATGGAGGTACGTGCAGGCATTGATATAGCCAGACAAGTCCCAGCTTCTGTTTTACCTTGGATTGGGCTTCACTTTAGACTTATGAGTTGGGCTTGGGCTTACCTCTAGGCCTGATTACGAAAAGGCTGGGCTATGATTTACAAAAGGCCTGGAAAGATAGCCCCAATTTGACCTATTTAACAGATCTAGACAATGAATACACGTCCCCTGAGTGTTTCCCACTGTCCCACACTCTTCCCATGAGTGGGATGTGTGGAACTCCACTATGGGGCCCACGTATTGATAATTCGAATCATTCAAAATAAATGTCATCCCCTCCCGTATCATATCCACAACTTTTACTTCAATAGAGATTGATCCCACTGAAAGATTGAGCACATGACTAATAATATGATTAGCACAAGGCTGTAAACAGGATCCAGTTGGTTACCTGATAGGCAGGACCATGAATCCAGGCATGATCGTTTTGTTTGTACTGATTAACAATTAAGTCTGGGTCCAGGTCTTGTATGGGCCATACCTAAACACCCACTTACCAAGTACAATACAAAAATACGCATGGAATAATACTCCCAAGTATATTATCCGGGTTCATGTCCAATCATTCCATTGGGTCTGGGTGCGGGTACATCATAGTTTGACTTGGATATAGACCTTTAACAGCTTTTACCTTTTATAACTGATAACTGATACATAGTACAAAAGTGAGATGTGTTCATAAAAATTACAGTTTCAATGTTCTGGTAAAAGCACAGTAAGCAGAATAGGAGCTTTGGCTCTTACCAAGTGGGAAGTTCCAAGAGGAGAATATGAGAACAAGCCCAAGAGGTTCAGGCACCAATTCACCTGTAGTCGGGTATGCAATCATAGGCATTTCAACCTGCAAGGTTATATCCTCTTAATTAGTACATAGATCTCATCTAAAGAGCGATTTGTTGCTATTTAGAAGGACAAGGTGTGGTGCCAACACAATTCGCACTTGACCTAGCAATTCAGATTTGGATCGACCCTTTTTTTTCCGTGTTGACATTTCTAACCCAATTAATAAATTTGATACATTCTGGGTCCATTAATGCTATTCAAGCTACCATCCTCATCCGGTACCTGTTCAGATAAGTCAGGATTTGGGTTGACATTTTCGATTCATAAACTTTCAGCCTATGCACTTGCATAGGTCACAGAAATATGGGAGCCACCCATATCCACATCAATGATGCACTACACAATCTAAGTCATCACAAACTGCTTTTGAGTATATGGACTCGGATCTGGTCCAACTGGGTTGACCAAGTGTAAAGTCCCACATGCTCATGTGAATGTCCGAACACAGGGCTATATGTGTGAAATCCTCCTCATCTAGTATACTGCATTTTTGGTATGCCAATGGGGGCCCAAAAACAAAGCCGTGCGGGTACCCCTATGGGGCCCAAAGCGGACAATATTATACTGGATAAGCTCGGTCCTGAAACGAGGACTTTAAAAATAGGGTCCAAATGATAAAAGGGATTGAACGGGTAAAATTATCAATAAGTGGACCCCACCCTAGAGTTGGAAGTGTTCTTATATTTATGTCTTTTTTTTTCTTGACTGCTAAATGCCTGGTTTATGCATTTAACAATCCAACCATATCCATGAAAGCCACTAAATGAAATATTAAAATCCATTGAACCTGTCTACAGTACCCAATGAGTGGTCATGCAATTAAATAACCTGATTTACACTAAAATCACCTTTGCTTTACTCTATTTTTATCAGTAAACTAAACTAAACGGGGAATACTCAATTATAGATAACCAGGGTTCGATTCATGAGCATGACACTCTTCCCACTTGTGTGGACTATCTTTCCCAAGTTGTGGGCTTTCACTTCCCACTTGTGTAGACTCTCTTTCCTACATTGTGGGCTTCTTCTTCCCACTTGTGTGGGCTGTGTAGGGTCCCAACCCCTTGGGCTGGGGTAAAAAAGAAAAAAAAAGTCTTACAATGGATATATGAGTGCAAGATGACTAAGTTCCAGAGACCCAAACTGTGAATACTCATCATACTGTAACTGGAAACTTTCCCACTCTCATTATTATTACTACCATTCTTATTATTATAGAAAAAAAAATCATGCAGAATTATCTGTACCACATGTAGTTAAAAAAAAAAAAAAAGAGCAAATTACCATCACATGGCCCACAGATCCTCAAGCAAATTATTAGATTAGAAACCCACATGTGATTTGCAACTGGTCCCAATTCGTCCATGATTGGATTACCCTCGGACAGGGATGATCTTTGTCCCATAACAAGATCACCCCAATCCAAGAGTGATCAACCTCAGTCTTGCGGGCCCCACGGTGTATATTTGCTCCTTTTGTATCAAAATTCACAAGTGATCAGTGTAGGAATAGGATCATCTGCTCACCTTTTTGCTTGCCATCCACTTCTCTATAGAGCTCAAAGCCAGGTTGGCTGACTTTATGGTAACCCCTACCTACACAAATCAAAGGCCCAAAACAAAACAACATAGAAGTATTAGCAGCTAAGAGCCAAATAAAAAATCATTAACATAAGTTTAGAGAGAGAGAGAGAGAGAGAGAGAGAGAAGAGTTCATTACAATTTAATCAGAAAGTTAGAATATGAGATGATGTATTTTTATCTACAATTATATATAGGAGAGCTCTTCAAGCCAACCCAGATAAGTGAGAAAAAGAAAAGATGGTGATGAAAGCAACAAATGAAAACAGGGAGTTTTGAGTTTGGAGGTTAGAGACCTCATCTCTGTAAGATTCTACAGGGTGTTTCCCAAGGTCCTGATTAAGGACCTTACATATCTCATCTTCTCTCTCTAGGAGGAGTTTGAGGATGCCCCTCATCTGGGATTTCCTCCAAGAGGCACTCCTTGTCTTCCCAAGTCGGAAGGTCTCCCTCAGCTCCTCCAAGCTCTCTTCCAAACCCACCACCATCTTCTCTCCTATTCCTTCCATGCCCATAACGACAGCAATTAGCAACGCAATGCAAATGCACCTCTCCCTCTCTCTCTCTCTCAGCACAGGCACTTGTATTTTCAAGGTGTAGTTGGGCCTCTTAAATGAGTGCGAGTACTCAGCCAAGGTATTCAAGAAAAATTAAATGTGTGTAGTAGAGAGAGGACAAGGCTTACAAGTGATACCGACCAGAAGTGATGGCCACTTGATTGAGAGAGACCTTAATATTCAGATCTATATTAATGCTCTGGAATTGGTCATCATCCAGCTATCGAATTTTCGGCAATGGGCTAATAAAATTAACTCTTTTTTTTTTCACTCCAGAGTATACACTGGGCCAAAGAAAGCTCACTAAAGTGAAAACAGAAAGTCAAGCTGTGGAAAGGCAAGCACACATTAGGGCACGTTTGGTAAACGTTGTCGCCGTGGATTTCTGTCGGTTTTCTGCGATCCCGTGGAAAATCCACGTTTGGATCTGCGTGGAAAAGCTCTTTTGAGGATGCAAGTAATCCCCGTTTCCAAATATTCTCGACGTCAGACCACCCCCGTCGGATTCGCTGAATCCACGCGGTTGAGGATTTGCGGAGCTACAGTATTTCGGGTGTTAAGCATGATCAGACCGGTTTTTTTGCATTTTCATGTTTTTGTGGGCCCTACAATCAAGATCTGAACCAATAAAAGTGTTAAGAATGTTCAAAACGGCTATATCACAAAAATTCAGCCTTTGATTCATCTTAGATCATTAGATATTTACAAAACCGTCAGCGACAGTGACGATAAGGTACAGGTTCAGTGACGATAATGCACAGTGAAGATAATGTGTCCCTAATAAGTTTTCGATTCCCTAATCAAGATCCAAACCGTTAGTCACCTTTAAAAACTCCAAAACGGCCACCTCACCAAATATCAGCGGTTGAATCATCTTATATCTCGAGATGTGTGCCAAAAGTCATTATTGTTCAAACTAATATTGAAAACAGTCTGTTTTTTCTCTTTTTGGGGTTTATGTGGGGTCCACGATCAAGATCCAAACCGGTCATTAGTTCTGGAAGGTCAAACACCACACGGTTACCAAATTTCAACCGTTAATTCCTCTTATATCTCGAGATATGTGCCAAATACGTTTGACTGTTACACTAATGTTGAAGACGGTAATAAAAATAGTCCGTTTTTTTCATTTTTGTGTTTATGTGGGGTCCACGATCAAGATCCAAACCGTTCATTAGTTCTGGAGGGTCGAACACGGCAAGGTGGCCAAATTTCATCCATTGATTCCTCTTATATCTCGAGTTATGTGCCAAAACATTTACTGTTTACACTAATTTTGAAAATGAGAATAAAAACAGTCCTTTTTCCAAATCTTCTGGTTCTTGTGGGGTCCAAATCATGATCGAAACCAGTCATTAGTTCGGGACGGTATAACACGGTAAGGTGAACAAATTTCAACCGTTGATCCTTACTGTATCTTGAGATATTTGTAAAAATATCAATTGGTTCATACATTCTACTCGTTGTAGGAATCCTCCCTCCATCCAAACATGGAACTTTCATTGGGAATCCTACTTGAGGATTATAGACTTCTTTGGAGATGGAGAGAATCCTCTTAATAGAGGATTCTTCGTGGTTTACCAAACGTGCCCTCAGTGAAAAGAGTATCTGAGAGACCTTGGGACAGTTAATTGTCTGGGTGCCAACTAATTGAACAACCTCTTCATGGTTCCTAACAAGATAAATTACCCACTTTTACGTCAAATTATTCATTTAATAGCTCAGATTAGGCAGTGCAAAAAATATGATTTAATTTGATTTATTTTATTGGTGGTGTGTGTATATATATATAGGATTTATTCATGAGAACGGTTCTCACATGAGTTGTGAGAAGTCTGATCACAAAAGTTGGATTATCAAAATGATCCAACGGCCAGGGCACAACATATTTAAAGGAAATGAAAATGGAACCCACTCATTTCATTTTCATTCCCCCCTCTTTTGAAGAAAAAAATATCCAAAATCTCCTCTTAGAACTAACTCCTGCTCTCTCCCTCAGCAACACATGAAGGCTTTCTAAGACGACGACTCATCTTTCTCTCTTTCTCTACCTTTTGCCCTTCTCTTTCTCTCTCAAGGTATCCCTTGTGACATAGTTTTCGGGTGTAGTTTAGCAAAAAACATTTTTAAAAAAATGTCCCTTCTAATTGGGCCCAGTAAAATACACGATGATCATGAAAATCTATTGGATGAAAAGATTTATGTGAGATATATCAATATGCAAAATCTTGAGTCCATAAGATTTTCCTAATTTTTTGACACACGGCCCTACAATTTAATAGTTTAGAGCATTATTTTATTATGATTTCAATCCAATAGTGAGAAAAAGTTGGATGAATGACAAGCTATTCATCGGAAGTGGGGTGGTGTGAATATGCTACATTTACTCAACATAGGCCCCATGATTAACAAAAAAATAAAAGAAAAAAAGGGGCAGAAAAAGAGAGAATTTTTAGAATATGGCAATATAGAGCTTTTGGTACATATCGATCAAATGGCTCCATCCCCACATGCACAAAGTGAAGGGTCGAGTATGGTGCGCCTTGCGAGCCATATATTGTCTGGTCAAGAATATGGCAATAAGCATTGGATTGGATTAGACATTAGAGCACGCATGTAATGCTAGTCCCAACACTTCTTACGTCTCGCCATTACTCTCGGTGGAACCTTTGCGTCGTGACCCGGACTCTCCTCCCACAATATTCAACACCGCACATCGTCCTCGATCGTGGAATTGCAGAGTTACATGGATTTTGTATTTATTGGTCCACCTCTCTGAATTGTGATGGAAAACAGTCCCAATTAGAGGTTAAAATCTGGGCCGTGCCAGCCACCGAAGGAGGGCCCCGGCCGGCACGGCCCAAGGGCTCAGGGGCCAGCCCAGTATGGCCCAGCGCACGACTCTGGTCATGCCGTGCTGGGTCGGGCCCTAGTCGGGCCTGGGTCGTGCAGCCTGTGGGCGGCCCACAAATTTTTTTTTTAATTTTTTTTTTTTTTAGGTTCTTTATGTCTTTTTTTTAGGTTCTTTAAAAAATATGTCTTGGACCAATTTCACTAAAATAAAAAAATTAAGAGAAATAACAAGTAAAATAACACTAATGATGTTTTGAAAAAATACATCAAATAAATTGTATTCCTTGAAATTTAAGTTACAAAAGTTCAAAAAAATTACAAGTTTGAACTTGGATCAATATATATAATGAAATTCAAACCTTCTAATAAATGAAAAAGAATTACAACTTTAAAAACCTATGATACATTCTAAAAAATAAATTACAACTTTAGAAACCTATGATACATTCTAAAAAATAAATTACAACTTTACAAACCTATGATATATTCTAAAAAATAAATTACAAGTTGAAAGCCTATTATACATTCTAAAAAAAATTATACTATGATATATGTAACGCTGCAAGCTCGTCTTCTATCTCGATCTCATCATCATCGAGGTGTTGTTCCCTATCATGTGCTTGATACCAATCCTGTAAGCACATGCAGGTCTCAACGGTTTCTTCTGAAAGCATAGTCCTCCTGGGGTCAATAAGGCGCTCACTTGCACTAAATGCCTGCTCTGATGCAACTGTAGACGCTAGTATTATTAGTATATCACAGGCTATGGCGGAAAGCACAGGAAACTTAGTTTCGAATGATTTTCACCATGCCAAAAGATCAAAATCATCTTCATCTTCATCCTCGACCACAATAGAATCGCTCCCCAAGTACATTGTTAATTCATTAAGGTTGTAAGATCCTCCGGAAGAAGAGGAGTTACTTCCATGAGATTTCTTCAAAATACTCCAAATAGCCTTCTTTTTTCCTTTATGTACTTGGGGAGGGCCTGTTGGGCCCGTGGGTGCTATGGATCTACCTAATCGAGTAGCATAATCCAAATAAAGTGTTTCTAATTGTGTCTTAATTGTTGTAATGTCATTTATATTAGTTGTATTCATATTAGAGTTTATTTCATTAAGAAGGGTTTCTACACCTTGTAATTTCAATCTAGGGTCTAATATAGCAGCTATACAAAATGCTAAAGGAGCTATTCTCCAATATGATGAAAACTTTGCCTCCATTTGTATACACATGAGTTGAAAAATTGGAAAATCTCTATACTTTTTAAAAGTAATACTTATTTCAAAAAAAATGGGATAAAGCTTAATTTAATGTGGGATAATATACCCCAGAAAAAAACAATGTTGCATCATGAAAAATTTCTAAAAAATCTCTTATTATCTCAAGAAAGGTCCATTTATCATCACTTATAAAAATATTTTCATGCTCCAAATAAAGTTGACAATATTGATTTAGTGTCATTTTATAGGCACATGATTCTTTTAACATTTTATAGGTAAAATTTCATCTATGCTTTACATCATATGATATTTTCTTTGGTCTTAGATTCAAATTTACACATATGTCCCTCCACCATTATTTTCGCGAGGGAGAACAAAAAATGTATCCTACAATCCATTTAATAGTCTCTAAATCATCTCTAATTAATTTCACCCTACTTGTACAATAAGATTTATGATGTGGCATGCACATCTATTGTAAAATAGATCTCCATTTAAATCAAGTTGAATTGATTGTTTTATTAATTCTACTGCGACATTGTTAGTGCTTGCATTATCTAAAGTTATAGAAATTATTTTATTTTCAATTCTATATTCTCTAAGTTTTTCAAGGATGGTGGACCATATCCTAGCACCAGTGTGTGGAAATTCTAGCATAGAAAACGAAATTATTCTTTTCTGCATCACCCAATCACTATCCCAGATTTTTTTTAGAGATCCATAAATCTGAAGTTAAAGCTATTTTTCCAGGTATATTTTCAAAAATATTTTTTAAATTCTCTTTTTCTTTCAAAAAAGTTTTTATTACATCATTTCTAACAGTAATTCTAGATATTCTTTGCCATGAAGGAACAAAGGCAGACCTCAAAAATCTTTCAAAACGTCGGTCTTTGGAAAGTACAAATGGATATTGGGAAGAAATTATATATTTAATAAGTTGATATCTAGCATTAGTAGAGTCATAATCGAAAATTCCTAAACCGCCAGATGAATCTATTTGAGAAAGTTGTGTTTGAACCATCCCACGGCTCCCACCTTTTCCCCCATCATTAGCGTTTTTCGTTTGTTCGCGTAGACACTTTTTCATGTGTCTATTAAGGTGGCCAATGCCACTTGATGATTTGCCACTGAGGAGATCTTTGCAAATTTTACATTGTGCCTTTTCCTCTGTTCCTCCCGTGGGACATGGGACAGTAACTTTAGCAAAATAATTCCATATATGAGAAGTCAATCTTAATTTTCTCTTCTTTTTAGTTGTAGCAACCGAAGATGATGCAAGATTTTGGGGATTATTGCTATCTACTTCTATGTCCTGATTTTGATCTAAATGAATAAATCCATGATCCTCCTCATTTAGAGAGAAGTCAAGGTTGAAAGGTTGTGATGGTCCAGCCATTTTTCTAAATAAAAGATAATTTTTTTTAATAAATAATTATGTATAATGTGTTTTTTGTGATAATTTATATAAGAAAGAGGAGAAGATGAGACTTAATATATAATATTACTATGTATATTATTACTAAGTAAAACTCAAATTAAAGAAAATAAATACCTTTATGAGAGAGGCTGAGAGGGAGAGCTAATGGAGAAGTTCTTCTTAGTTGAATCCTCCACTTTAGAGAAGTCACCCTCACTCTTCACTTCTTAGAAAACTTTGTATAGAGAGCTTAGACTTTAGAATGAGACTTAAGAGAGCTTAAAGCCTTAGAACTTACTTTAGAGGGAGTGTGAGAAATGAGAGAGTAGATGAGTGTAGAGAAATGAGAGAGTATATGAGTGTAGAGAAATGAGAGGAATAAGAGCTATTTATAGAATTCCTAAGTGATAAAATGATATAAAATACTCCCTCATATGACCGTTTTATAGCAGTTGGGGGGGGTATAATGGTAAAAAATTATCAAAAGACACTAATACCCTCACATATGACCGTTTATAGCTGTTGGAGGGGGTTAAAAATGTAAAAAGACCCTTTTCTGGGAAGTGGGGGGGATTTTTTTAAAAAGATAGCCGTTGGGGCCTTCTGCAGGCCGTGCCCGAGCCGGGCCGCCCGTGGGCTTGGGCGTGCCTCGTGCCGGGCCGGGCCACCCGCGGGCTCTGGGCACTGGCCTAGCACGGCACGGATTTTATCCGTGCCGTGCCTCGGGCATGGGGGACCTGGGCCTAGCACGGCCCAGTGGGGCTTCCGGGCCGGGCCAGCCCGTTGACCAAGTCAACGGGCCCAAGCACGGTTTTTTCGTGCCGGGCCCGTGCTGGGCTTGGGCCGCCCGCTCAGATTTTCACCTCTAGTCCCAAGTCCCATTTTCCTTTTCATACACAATATGAGTAGTGAATCCAATGGTCCAAGATATTGATTGGCTGTCGGCACGGAAAAAGAGTTCCCAAGTCCTAGACTCCTAGCTCCACTTCATCGGCCATTAAAAATCCAACAGTCCAGTTCATTTGGGAGCCCTAACTATTAGGAGCGTTCTTATTTTATTATCCACTTGGATGGATTAAAGCATGGACCCCACCATATGTTTTAGAGCATAAGGTGAGCATAGGTGCTCAATAAAGGCTGGCCTATTGATATATGATGGACTCGAGTTAAGATCTTAATCTATGGATGTTGCGAATCTTAATTACGAAAATTTGGGTACTGATTGAGAATCAAGATCCCCACTAATGGCCAAAATTGAGAATCAGAAGTTTCACGCTAGAGCGCAGATCAGTACAGCAACCCAAAGCATCTCTGCTTTGAATCATAATACAGTTGGTATAATGGATGAGTAGATAGAGGATTTTCATATGCCTCTAGGGATTAGTTATTCACTGTCCAAATTCGAGTGTCACGGCTCGTGTGCTGGACGGGAGATACCCTGGATTAAAAAATAAGTGGCCTGAGTAGATCTGGAAGATGGAAAGAAAGATATGTGGTCCTTCCTCTGATAACCCATACTATCTTTTTATCGCTTTCTTCAACAAGAACTTAAGGGACTCAATAGTCAATACCATATCCCCAAAAGAACTTTTTTCAAGGGACTCAATAGTCAATACCATATCCCCAAAAGAACTTTTTTCTTTTTTACCCAAAAAATCAAACTGATATTGAAACAGTCAAAACAAAGCCCAAGGCTTAAAAGGAGGAGCAAGGGAAGAGACATTCCCATTATGGCTTCTCACTTACCAGACTTTTCAAGGTGGCCTCTGTGGCATTTCCAACAGATGTATTCTTCTTTGTCCCTTTTGCTTATATTGAACAACAGTTTCTTCCCTTCTCTTGTTGCTGCTGTGGGCAATTCTCTGCGTGAAGAATACGTCTGCATCTTCTGGGTGTTATTTGCTGGTACTTTGGGGTCTTTCTAAAACTGGAGCACAGGCAACTCTTAACCTGTGACAGTTGTTTTGTTCTTGATGAGACTTAAAACTTTTAAAACCCAGAAAACCCAGGATTTTCATTTAAGGGTGGAAAAACAAGAGAGACATCAACTGAGAGTCTGGGTACAGAAGAGGAGCACCAACGGCACCCTCAAGAGAGTGCTCCTGTTGGATCAGTTAGTAGTATAAATTATCTAGAACCTTGCACAAGAGTACTTAGTGCTGAAAATCAACAGTCGCCCACTTTCAAAATCCAGAGCCCAAATGACCTAGGATAGCCCATGCATGTTAACAACCCACTTAGTAATTGAATACAGAAATGCCAATTATAAGTGAGTACAAGTAATAAGGCTGACACTGGAATGGAAATTTTTAGAGTCATCTAAGAGGAGTGACTAGGCTTCGGATGTCTACAATACCTGTTATTGCAAGAAGATTGAAAAATAGGGTCAACTAGTTTTGAGGTGAACCATTTACCCTGTCCTCAAAATCTGGAATTCGCCCTTCTTGGGCCACCACTCTATCACGGCCTATAAAGTATCATCTACTAATTAAAGCCATGCTCCAATGCAAGTAGAAGCTAAACAGAGAACTAGAATAAGTTCAATAACATTACCAGCCAAAAACCAATGGATATAAGTGCTAATTGGAAATACAATCAAATATAATGTCAAGGCAATACAAATACTTCATGCATAAATCTCAATCACTGATGTGAGCTTCTCGAACTAAAACAAGAAACCCAAGAAGCTACAGAATCACAAAAACACAATCATAGATGTTTTCACAAAAACAGTTCGGAAAAAAAAATAACAGATACAGCGTGTGCCACTAGTGATGATCCCCCCTGCCATCATCCTCTGAACTTCCATCAAATGAATGCCTGCATCCAAAACCAGAAGTAGTTTCTTGACTAAAGTGATTTACTTTGCTTTCACAAAATATAAGAAGCTTCTAGTCAAAATACCATCAGTTGGATCATTGAACAATGAAGCCAAATAACTGGCAGAAGTTCAACAGAAGTCAGATGCTCCCTGAACTGGTCAAAATTATATATCCAATGAGTATTTTTTTTTTTTTGAATGGTAAATCCAATGAGAATGTTGACAATGCAACCAAACAAAGACTTTTAACTGCAACAAGAAAACTTAGTAACTTGGGCTAGATGAGATTGCATTCTAGGTTTAGAAGTCCCTTGAAACGAATTACTCAAGAAAGAGAGAGCACACTACCCTAAGTAGCAAAATTCATTACCATAATGATTGAAGTTTTGTTCGGTCCAAGGCTGACTCTGTGAGTTCCACTTTTCCACAAGCTATATAAAACCATGTTCTCCATGCATACCATCCACAAACAGATAGTCGAACTGAGGTAGTCAACAGGAGCCTTGATGATCATCTACGCAGCTTAGTGGGTGATAACGTCACTATGTGGGATCTAATATTGCCTGTGGTCGAGTTTGCTTATAACAACTCAGTTAATCAATCCACGGGAAGATCACCATTTAAAGTGGTTGGTCATGAGAACTCAGCCATGCCAACCCATTGATCTAATACGCGTGACATCCATGGAGCTCGGACTTCGGAGCAAGATTGCTATGAGAAATTATAAGTACAAGAATGTTGCCGATATACATTGCTTTGTAAGCTTTGATGAAGGCAACCAAGTTAAGGTGCAACTTCATGTAGACAGATTTTCATTAAGGAAATTCAAGAAGATACCATTAAAAAATCAAGTAGTGGAAGACTTGTTGTCTACGATACCCAAATACTTGTACAAGTCCAACGTGTCCATATTGGACCGATGCGACACTAGTATTGGTACCTGATGTTGCACTGATACTTCTAGGAAACAAGTTTAACGTATCATACTTATAAAGTCCTTTATTTCATACAATTCTTTTAATATTTTTACTTCTGATCATTAAAAATGCTAGAAAGGGACGAAAACAAGGATAATTTCATTGATTCAAAAATGATCTAAAGAAAAAAAAATTAGGACACCTATAGCCATATCTGTGTCCTAGATTTTCAAAAGTAAGGAGTCATATCCCCGTATCAATGTTCGTATCCATGTCCGTATCTACGCATCATAGCGTGTAGTCCAAAAGCGCAAGTCCTTTTTAACATTATAATTAATTGTAGTGCCAATAATTACATGCTTGCCTTGCCTAACGATTGGAGCACAAGTCCAACATTCAATGTTGAAGAATAAACTCTTTACCATGGACATCACAAGTATGAGTTATACGAGGAAGATGCACTACGATTACCTTTATATTCCAAAGGAGACAGAATAGATTTAGGACGTGTTGGATAATTGGTTTCAACACACAATCAAGCTTGCCAAAAGCTAGTAAAGTGGAAAAGTTGACCATGGTCCGACAACACATGAATTACAACTTCCAGCTCAACTTGGACTTCTATGAGCAGAACCAGGCCTTTAACTAGCCGGAAGCAGTCTTCTCAAGCTGGGGAGAAATGATGCAGGCAACGAGCCAAATGCATCTTTGAATACTCCTAAAAAACAAGGCCCACAAAGACAACCCTAGGCCCAGTCTTATAAGAGGACCCATAATTTAAGTTACTAATTACTCAAATGTTAAATAAGGGTAATTGTGGTGATGCCCATATGCCAATTATTGTATTTTAGGAAGTTTTATCTTGAGATAATCAAGTTGATAGTAATTTACCGATGTCTAGTCAAGAGTCAAAGGTTATTTGACCACTCTAATTAGATGAGGTAATCTCTAATTGAGAGTTAGATTGTTGCCTACTACTCTAAATAAAGGATGTAATGTTCTTCAAAGAAATCAAAGAATTTATTCCTCTTCCAATATTAAGTGAAATTAAACTCTCTTAGTCTTCTGTGAAGACTTCTTGGCATCTCCAACGTGTGGAGATTCCTTTGGCATGGCTCCAAGATGTGTGGGAAGACTCTACATTGATCAACCCTCCATTAGTTTGTTATTATTGCAAACTGAGTATTACAAGGTGCCAAATTGATAAGTATTTAAGAGCAGACGAGGTACCAATACGATAATTATGGAATCAAGTCTCATTTGTTTGATAAACATGGAGTTGAGTCCCATTTGTTTGGGGATGATATTGCATGGTTCTCTTAGATGCAGAGGATATTGGTCTGAAGATCTTTTGTTCTTTTTAATGGTGGTGAGATTTTATTAATAAAACACACGCCAAACAAAAAAAGAAGTACAAAAAATTACAACAAGTGACAAGCGATGTAAATCCAACCCCAAAGGCCTTCATCCTCAAACCCTTCGTTAAAATAAAGAATCCCTTAAAGAGTATATGATTCAATTGAGGAATAGGGAAAAAGCCTCAAGGAGTAATAGAGAAAAAAGATTTAAAGTTAAAAATAAATAAATAAACTCAAGCATTTCAAAAAATCACGACGGGTTTGATAGACGAGAAAAGGAGAACCTTCAACAATCTTGATCAAGAATTTGAAAAAAAAAAAGCAATGAACGCGTCTACCTTCTTTTTAATGAACACCCTAAATTCTATTCATAAAATAATGTCCAAAATTAATAACCCTATGCATAGCCGATCCCTTTATATATCACTTGTACCACTCAAATCCCTATGTAAACAAGAGGAAGGAAAACAAAGAAACATCTCTAAAGTTGGCAACCCAAAATAATCCCAACAAATAATAATTAATTAATACATAATAGATCTTTTTTAGAGATTTTACCAAAAAAATCACTTTTGTGCGGCCAGTGCACCAATCAGGGAACTTTACCCAAAGTTGCACCAAACAAGGAATCCGTATAGGAAAACCAGTTTTTTTTTACCCTTTTTTTTTCAGTGGTCGTTATCGACCTTCATTTTATGCGATGAGGGTTGACAACGATCATGGTTCAAAATAGCGGCTGTTGTATAGCGTAGCACCCACATTATCAGCCGTAGCGGTTGAGGCCACTACGCTATTTTGAAAATAACGGCGCTATGGTCTTAAACCTAATAAGGCCAAGCAGTTTTAATTTATAATATCATTTTTCCTGTTTCGTCTCCTCAATAGCCTTTTCCATGGTTGTCTCTACCCTTATATGGTTTTAAATCACTAAGAAAACACAAGATTGGTTGGTGCACAAGATTCAAAAAAAAAATTCTGCGCCGCCATGTATCGTCGCAACCAAGGATCAAAATAGCGGTTGCGGCGGGCGTAGCGTACAGTGGCCAAAACGTTACGTAGCGGGCGATACGTAGAGGTTGCGGTGATACGTAGCGGTTTGAATTTTTTAAATGGTTAAAAATTTTTGAATCTTGTATGGCAAACAATATTGTATTTCTTTAGTGATTTGAAACCATATAAGGGTAGAAATAACTTTAGAAAAGACTATTGAGGAAAAGAAATAGGAAAATAAGTGTTTAAAACTAAAATTACTTGGCTCTATTAGGTTTTAGACCGTAGCGCCGCTATTTTCAAAATAGCGTAGCGGCCTCGACCGCTATGGCCGATAATGCGGGCGCTACACTACGTAGCGACTGCTATTTTGAACCATGGTCGCAACCGCTACGTATTGCCTGCTTCGTAGTGATTTGGCCATTGACCGCTACACCCGCCGCAACCGCTATTTTTATCATTGACAGCGACCCTCGCTATAACAAGTGAGGGTCGCCATCGACCCTAAGAAGGCAAAAACTCCTCATCTTCTTCCTTCTTAATCTCTTCCCCAAATCCAATCCAATGATGGAGAAGTCCATCATTGGACTTTGAAGAGGTTTTCCCACTTCTCTTTCACATCTCTGCCCTAGGGAGGAAGAGTCTAAAACATGTTTTGGCATCTTTTCCTTGTTAGTGGTAACTAGTTACAAAAATAATTGCATTGGACAAAGCATCACCAGCGCAGAACCTAGTTTAGCCATGTGATTGGGTATGTCTTGGTGTCACTAGTCCAAGAGGATCTGCAAATCAGGACATCTTTGAATCAATTATTGGGCCAAGCATCACTTGAAATGGTCCTTCTCTCCAGGACCATTCATCAGGTGGACCCCACTATTTTTTACCATCTTAAATCTTAATCACTCATGCAAGCATGCTTGTTGGCTGTGCTCACAACATAGGAGTTGAATAGAACAAAAAAAAAATCCGAGATGTGAAATGGAGATCTTTTGACAGATTGGATGAATGGTATTTCATTAGTGTAGAATTTAGGTGGATGTCTGCAAACAGTCCAATTCATAAATGTAATGATAAGAGTAAGAGGTCGGCTGCTGGAGACTGTTACTCCATTAATGTATTAGGTGGGCACTTCCAAGTTTTAATGACAAACAAGAGTCCCTCATCATTCTCTTTTGACACTTCTACATTCATGTTACCAGGTTATGCTGCTGCAACAATTACCATGTAAAAAGGTAGACCCGGACCTAGACCTGAACCTGGACTCGAAACACAGGTCTCATTTAAAGGACCCGAGCCCAACTTGAAGAGTCGTCTTGATTTTTTGAAATCAAACCAGTTGTGATTTGACATGGGTATTATTTTTCCTTGATTAAAATAAAGAATCCCTTAAAGAGTATATGATTCAATTGAGGAATAGGGAAAAGGAGACCTTAAGGAGTAATAGAGAAAAAAGATTTAAAGTTAAAAATAAATAAACAAACTCAAGCATTTCAAAAAATCACAACTTATGGGATAGACGAGAAAAGGAGAACCTTCAACAATCTTGATAAAAAAAAAAAGGCAATGAACGCGTCTACCTTCTTTTTAATGAAGAAGAAAACCCTAACTTCTATTCACAAAATAATGTTCAAAATTAATAACCCTATGCATAGCCGACCCCTTTATATATTACTTGTACTGCTCAAATCCCTATGTAAACAAGAGGAAGGAAAACAATGAAATATCTCTAAAGTTGGCAACCCAAAAGAATCCCAACATATAATAATTAATTAATTAATAATAGATATTTTTTATTTCATTTAGTCGAGTGGATCCTTCCCTAACTATCAAATCTGGCTGGGCCAGGTTGTACACTGACTGGGCCCAGCAGGCCTGGCATGTAACCTGGCTAGCTTAGCTGGGCTTGCACAGTTGTGCACCTCACCTGGGGGGGCAGTTGGATACTTGGGCCTGACACCTCCAGCAGACACATAGGGCCTGAGACCATCAATAACTATTTCAAAAGCTATAATTTTCTGAAAACACTCTCATTATCTAAAAGATGATAGGTTCCTTGTTCTCATAAACCATGTCGCTTCAAAGGCTTAAGGTTCTTTATGAACATGGAAAGTGTCTTTGGGATGATCTAAGTCAAACCACATGACTTGCAACATGCAAAAAATTATATAAAAAAATAAAAATAAAAAGAAGAAAGAGTAGCAGACTTCCCAGATTTTCTCCACCCAATTTGCCAAACATCATGGAGTCACAGATTGTGAAAATAAAAAGAAACTGATAGAATTATTGGAAAGAGTTGGTTAGGATTCAAGCATACCGCCATGATGTTGTTAGATTCCGTGTTTTTCTGTCCAACTGGATGTTTTCCAAGGCACTTGAAACTCGAACTACATCTTCAGAAAGCTCGTCATTTGTGTATCTCCAAGTATAGTCATCCTTCCTCAATCCCGCTGTAGAAGAACCCATTCTTCGATCTGAAATTCTTGAAAGCTTTAAAACAAAACCAAAATGCAGGCAACTGGATGATGCACACAGGATCCAGCAATTCCTCACTTACCAGAAGGTTGGCTAACAGGAACAGGCCTGGCATTCCATTAAAACAGAGAAACGAATTATATTGGTAAATGAAGAGAGAAACAAAAGGCATCAGAAATATTTTTCAGAGCCATTATGATGGCATTGCTCTTGAACTACCTTCCTAATGGAGGTAAGCCTCCAGCAACAGATGATGATGGCCTGCGCATGTTCCTCGACTCTGCATTGGATGCAGATTCAGTTTCTGGAGCAATTATTCTCCTTCCGCTTCCCCTTGTCTGAGATAAGTTCTGTAAAAATATGATTTAAGATTAAAGCATGTTACCAGGGAACAGGACACATCAAACCACTTTGAAAACTCAAGTACAAAACTTGAGCATCATTACACATGCCTTATTTTTTACTAGCAATTAAATATCACATGTGACTGTTTTTTATTAGCAAAATACCACGAGTGTATACCATTCAAAAAAAAAAAAAAAACATGAGTGTATGAGTGAACCAATGCAAAAGAAGAGCAAACCAGTCTGTAGGCTTCCCATCATAGCATGAAGCTTTCCACTAAAAAGCACCTTTTAGTAGTATGAGGAGGTTGATAGGATATGCTCAGTAACCAAGGATTACACAAGGCCCTCCTCCACTTATCACCCTGATCAGATTATTATAACCATTGGCTAACAGATAAAATTAAACAAGAGCTTTGGTGATGCAAGACCTAGGGTTAGGGCTGGCATCACAAGTGCTGAAGCACGTCTCTCCAGAGACTATAAACGTGGACGCACCTCAGACAGAAATTAATGGAGGAAATGATGCAGGATCGAGATGAAATAAACAACTCAATTTGCGACTTTTGCCCTAAAATACATGCACAAATATGAAACAAAAGCAGAACATGGAATGTGAAAATTGTCTGTTTTCTTATGATTATGGATTTCAAAGTATCTCAAGAGAGAGTTAGTACCAAACCTCAAACTTCAAATATCCTTCAAGAACATCTAAAAGCATAGGACTGCTTTCCACATTCCGATTTAAATCATGCCCATTCTTGCTACTAAAATCTCTCAATTCAGCTTTCCAGGAGTCAGTTTGCTGCGAATAAGCAAACCAATCATTGCAAAGATTTAGAACAAAAAAAAAAAAATGGAACAAAAATAGTTTAAGCTGTGTTGTCCAGAATTTGGCAGTATTATGTGAAATAATAATTAAATGTTAAGCAGTTACCAAATTACACTCGGGCAAATACACTTTTAGGGTGTGACCAAGTTGGGCCCAATCCAAGTATTCACATATCAGTGCTGTCAGCAGCCTTCCTGGATGCAGTAGATAGAACAGAAAAAGAATTATATGATATGAAATAGTAAAAAGAAAAAAGAAGTCAAGTATAAGTTTCAAACATACAATTTACATTTATTTCAGTCATGCATATAATCATGTATCAAAAGGACTCCTACACTAAAAAGTAAGCTCCACTAAAAGTTTTACATAAAATCTAGCATAGAGGATTGACGACCACAGAAACTGCTTAAATATCACAGGAATCTTATAATAAATAGTAGAATTGACACAATGAAAACACCAATAACCTGTTGAAGTAGAAGAAAGTAATACCTTGTCCTTATAGGTAAGAAAATAATTATGAAATCTAGAATAACTACATGAGGAAGTTACATGGAATTTACAATACAGAAATGAAAAGATAAAGCATCCCAATTTGGCATTGCCTAAAAGACTGGTGTCACAAATTTCCAGATACACTTACCCAGTGAATGCCTAGACTAACCCCAGAATCAAACTCAAAACTCTACGCTGGTCTACCTTGTAGAACGAATGCCCATAGTTACACTGCAGGGGCTATCAACGCATTCACCTAAACTGTTCTGTCCAAATATTTCAAAATAGTTCCATACCTGGTGCAGAGCCATTTGTGTTCGTTCATCCACCAGAGTAGATGATGCCATCAACACACTCCAGCTCACTAAGACTTGCATCTGTATGTCCATGCACCAGGTTTCTCCCCACGCTCAACTTGCATCAGTACCTTGTGTTCTTTGCCATCTCTAGTTACCATCGAATAAGGCCCTACGAATCTAGGCTAGAGGAAATAAACATGACCCCTTGCACAACATCTCTAAGTCATTTGTTTGCACCCATTTACATAGATAAATGTTAAACGTGTAACATTTATGCTTATTTATGTTGTTTCTTTTGCGCTCGTTTAAGCATCATATGCATAAATGAGGTGTGAAAATGATGTGTAACCATGGTTCAAAATCGCAGTCGCGATCAACATCACGGCCGACCCTGAAAACCGTTAAACACAGCATCACATCACAGTTCGCGGTCCATCGTGGTGCAAATTTTTATTTTACCTAAAAAAAATGAGAAAAAAAATTAAAAAATCCAGAATATTATAAAATGCTAGAAAAAAATATATTTTTTCCATTAGTAAACACTTTAAAGTAAAATATCGGTCCCCCTAAGTCATAACATTCTGTGTCGCTATCTTATCTGAAACTTGTAAAGTCTGTTTTGAATTAAACAGATTTACATGTATCTATTAAAATAAGTTGTAACATTCACTACTATATCAAGATGAATTAATTAATTAAAATCAATGGAGAATGGAGGACATAGGGGTATTGTGGTTAAGAAGGGAAGGAGCCTTCATATGTGATCCACCATAATCTTGCAAAACACTTGAGTTTTAGTGAAAAAAGAGGCTTGGGGAGCTCTAGCACAGTCTCAGGAAGCTCCACGGATGGTTAGAGAAAGAGAGAAGGGAAAGAAATTATAAAAAATAAAAAAATAAAAAATTGCCAACCGATATTATAACCATTATTTTCAAAATATAGGCCATTATGACTGTTATGACCATTATATTCAAAATAACAGCCGTTATGGACCGTTATGAACCGATTTGTTCACTTTTTTTATATCGCGATCGTTATGACCGTCATATTGAAAACAAAGTAACGGCATAGGGAGTTAAAATTTCATAACGGCTGTTTTTTTAAAACATGCGCGTAACTGAGGGCATTTTCATATCAAAATTTTCACACCTAAACATACACACCAAGAAGGTGCCAATATAAATGACACATGAGACAGGTCGTAGTATTGAATCTCTTTACCGCCTTTTATTGTTTGAGACTCCTATGGGCCCAAAATTTTAATCTGATCCGTTCAAATTTGTATTGACCATTAAACCCCAAAAGATATAGTATCATGTCTTAAACATCCGTAGGTTTTTGGATATATGAGATTTTGCATATGTAATCCAAACCGTTCAACATTTACTTGTGTGAAAATTGTGCTTCCAAACCATTATTGTATCATGTTTCACATGAGTAAGTTTTACATCAACATGGTTGGAACATGGCTTTAATGATGGGTGTTTTTTTTATTATTTAAATTGAAAGGCTTTGGAGATGATGATGTGTAAATTTTACAAGTTTAAAATTCACATATGCAATTTTACGTATGTAAATTCCATCAAACAACCCATTAGGTTGAAATCATCAGGTCACCATCAAATGGGTTTATGACTTGTTCTTTCACACCAATCCAACCTATATAAGGGGTATGTCATCTTTCTCTCTCCTTTTTATCAGAAATGATTTCTGTTCTGACTTTTTTTTTCTTTGGAACGTTTCATGGTTTAACTTTTGAGTTGTTACTCAATCAAAGGCTTACAAGTTACAAGATAAATTCGAGATGATTCTTCAGTGATTTTTTGGTCGATTTGAAATGATGCTCAAGTGATTGCATATGTAAATTGTATTAACAAGTTTATTAGAACCAATTCCATCATGTCTATCCACTCTATTGTTCACGAATGAAAGGTTTCAGAATTTTCACAATCACAAAGAAAATAATTGTGCGAACACAAGTTCTTTAACTTCAACCAAATAAGGTTGCAGATGCAAAACAATTAGTCAATTTCTGATTTGATGATATTCCTGCAATGATCTCACAAAAACTACAATCACAAATTTACCCAAAAATGTCTATGAAAGGTATGTGCACAGTTTTTCAGAGTTTCACCCTTTTTGCTAATTTGGAAAGTCTTGATTGTTGTAATTTTTGTGAGACATCAGCAATTGAGAAATTGATATTGTTTCGTGTTTGTACCCTAATTTGATTTTAGTTAAAGAAAAGTTAAAGAAATTGTCTCCGCGCAATTGTTTTCTTTATGATTGTGAAATCTTTGAAACCTTTCATTTGCAAACATATGTCCTCCTCAGCTTATGGCCTCTCTTTTCATAAGATAGTACCTAGCAAGAGATGAATATTTCAATACATCCAGCAAGATCAGACGTGCACTTAATCAAGACCTTCTGTTCATTGTTTATTATGGGAAGAAAGGAGTACCATATGACCTGTTAAGATTAATATCTTGAGAAGTTTCATGGACGACACCAAAGAACCAAAATTACTAATTCACACCCAAATTGTTCAAGCATAGCTGCAAAAGTTATTAAATTGACTTGTACTACGAACAAAGTCATTATAAAGAACCTGAAGGAGAGGCATGAAGCTGCTTAGCACGGTCATTACAGCTACCAAGTAACACAGGAGGTACATAATCTTCATTTTCAGTTGCCCGGTCTTCATCTTCAATTGCCTCAAACACACCTGCCCTAAGCTCGGCCTACAAGAGAGAAGAACCGCACGAATAAATAAATAAATAAATAAAGGGACGAACCAATAGAAATGGGTAGAAATACAGGCCAGAAAAAATGGGGAATAAGGAAAAAGACTACCAAGCAAGGCCTTGTATTAATGAATCAACTGCGCAACCATACAACCACTCAAAATCCAAAACTATTATAGGGTGAAGCAAAATGGGTCTCATTGAGGTCATAGAAGCCTAAAAGCAAACTATATACTTTCAAAAACCTTAGCCCACATATTAAAAGCAACCTAGATACTTACAAAACCCTTTAGGGTAACCGACTCATTGTACATAAAAAGACACCCATGGTTAGCTTCCATGAAGAGAAATCCCAAGAGTGTAGTTTCAGATGGTGTGGTGTGTACACAGAAGAACAAAAACAGCCCAAATATGAAGCATTTGTGTGTTACATAATTTGCCCAAACTTTCCCAGAAAAGCAGGGATGGAACCTGAGATAATTTTCAGCAGCAAATTTCCAACCTTCTCTCATAAGATCTCACTTACCTCTCAAAAAGATGTATATGAAAACAGAACAAAGACTGCAACTTTTGATCATAAAACAAAGATATATGCCAGCTACACTAGTCACAATTCATCGCATCTGCGATTTGTAATTGTAATCAACTTGCAATTTTTAACAGTATTCATGACCAATATTGCAACTTTCTGATATCACTGCAAATGTAAAACAAATCCTGAGAAGCCAAACCAGATTCATCTAACTATCCCTATCTTGAGGGGAAAACAAAAAACAGAAATATCCCACTTTGGAGTTTCATGTGCAGAGATCTTTGCAGAAATGAAAAAAAAAAAATTAGGGTTCATCTGTCTCTGTGGAGAAGAGATGTTTGCAGGAAAGATAAAAGGAGGGCATTTTGAAATACCAAGGGAGAGAGAGAAGAATTAGGGTTTAAGAGAGGAGAAGAAGAAGAAGAAATTAACCCTGATCTTTGCGAGAACGCCCTTCTTCTCGAGTGTGCGGGTCACGAGGGTTTTGAGGTCCATCATCTCCCTCGTGTACTCGTCCATCTCCTTGTCTCTCTCTATCTATCTCGATCTCTCTGCAAAGCAAACGAGGTGAAGGAGAAAGAGAGAAGGATCTGTGAAGTTCACAGAACAAAAGAGTTGGGTTCGATAAAGATCCAATTCCATTTGAGGATGTCATGATAAAGGGCAGAGAAAAAGAAACACTGTTACTAAGACTAAGGAGTTTCAAGTGGTCTCTGTTTGTATACGTGCGCAAAATCTCAATCCTTCATCTATAGAGGTGGGCCACAAAATTTGAAAACAGATGATTATAAAGGGACGAGACGGACGGAAACATAGTATGAGAGGCGGAGGCCACAAAAGTGCACTGTACACTCATGGTTGAGTGCTGCTCGCACATCAGTGTCAGACTGAGAGATGCTCGCAATAGATGCTACTAGGTGTTCAGGTCGGTAGTACCACCGTTGGCAAGTAGACCGGCCTAAAAAGTTCATGACTGAACCCGTTCCTCTTTTTGTTTCACTGCGGTCAATTGCGCCATCTAAATATGGGAAAATGGCTATTTAGTTCAATGGTAAGGGGTGACAGTTCTCCTTGGGGGCTTTTTGGTTACAGGAATTTATGATTAGAATATGGAAGGTTGGGTTTTTTTTTTTTTTTTCATATATAATGTGACATGATGTGACATATTGTTCCTTGGCATTTTGAAATGCTACGTTTCTTTTATTAGAGTTGCAAATTCCAGCCACCCAAAAGACCTTTTGGAATTCTTGAAATTTCACTTATTATATTAAGAATTTCAAATCCTCCATTAAAAAGAGAGATTTGAAATTCTACCTAAGGGGACAACTTTTGAGAATTTGAAATTTTTCCAAACATGAATTCTTGGAATTCTGATAAAGAGTCAAGCCCTGAATGTCCACCTTGAATAATGAATGCTTCTGTTTTCTTATATGAGACAACTTTTGTAGGTCCACCAATTTGAGGGTGGTTCGACTCTCTTATTTTATTTGCCCAAGCATTTTGTAGGATTCCCCTCTATTGCACTCATCCACTCAAGTGTAAAACCTTGCGTGGGTCCACCTAGGGATGGGATCAGGGAATCGAAGATCTCCTCCCACCCCCATCATATTTATGGGGAGCGCTACATAGTGACCGTTCATTTTTTAGGAGAAAACGCCTATCCTAGTTGGGCCCACCGGGATAAATGATGATTATAGAAGTCCATTGGATGAGAAGATCCATGTGACGCCTACTTATATGCAAAATCTTGAGTCCATTAGATCATCATAATCATCAGTATTTTATCATTATTTGATCTATGACCCTAAAATTTAATGGTTTAGAGACATTATTTTATCATGATTTCGATCCACTTGGTGAGAAAAAAGTTGGGTGAGTGTCAAACTTGGACTTAGGATGGGCGTTGTAAAAAGACTAGATTGACTTAACATGGGCCCCCATGACCAAAAAATGAGGGGAGAAAAAAGGGACGTTTTTAAAGTAGAGCATTTTTTATAATTTCGCCCATACAATATATATTTTAAAAAGGTTGCTCCCAAGGTCTTTGATGTAATTCAGGGGTCCCGTGTATGTGGAAGGCTCGAATTGTCGATTAGGTGGGCCCCACGCGCTATCTCTCATTGGAAGACGATGAGAGTCAAATTTGTAACCTATATCCGAATTTGCGGGCACCACCCAGGGGGTTAATTCTGATGGGTCAAGCCAGGGATACATACCCATGTCATCAAAAAAAAAAAAAAAAATACTATCAAATTCGCCTTCAATAGAGATGGGTCAGGATTCGCCGCTAGTAGTGATGTATCAGGGAAGGTCACCCCTTAAACCCGATCCCCTGCTTATTTGAGAGAGAGAGAGAGAGAGAGAGAGAGAGAGAGTGTGTAGGTCCCTAGTTTTCCTTGACCCTTCGTTCAACAAGCGGGGCTTCTGACGCACTCCACTCTTGCTAGTAAAAGTTTTGGTTAATTTCTGCTCCAAATGAAATGAGATGATTTTAAGTTTAACCAATTGCCATTTCACATTCGCAGCGGGACATATAAAGCCCATTTCGGTTCTTTTTACCCTGTTCTGTCAAAAGTTATTGGTTCGGAGATAAATCTCAACCAAACCCTGCCAAGTTATTTGGCTAAGCTATGTTTTGCTTATAAGAGAGATTTCTTTTTGGAGGGTGATTTTGTAAGATGAGTCATGCAAGAAGGGCTTTGTCCCCTGTTTTGCCAGCAGTTGTTATTGCCTTGCAGCTTTTTAATGAAATTCTCCTATTTACCCAAAAAGGCAAAGGCCAAATTGTCTATAGCATTTCGATCATGGTGCTTAGGCCCATGGCTAATCCTCCAAATTTAGCATGGTGCTTGAGATCCATGGTTAACCCTGTGGGCATTTGATGCTCCCTTGTAGAAAGCCAATAGATAAATACTGCCAAACATGTCTTTTCAGCTAAATATATTTAACAAATCAGATCTGATTCTTGTATTTGCTCTAAAAATGGCTGGGAGCCAACAGCGGCCTGAGCCAAGGCAGTACTCAATTTAATTGGAGAGGGATGGTTATTAACTAGTGACCATTGGAAGGTGGTCTACATGCTTGATAGATTTTCCTATCATAGACAAAAATAATAATTTGAAAATTCGATTTGTTGTCAGAATCTACTAATAAAAAATTTGTTAACAGAATTTTAGATTCAATCATACCCATTTAAAATTTCAATTCCAACATCGACAAATGGTTCAAGTATGACAACCCCTTTGAAGCTTCAAAATAGATGATTTTGGTTAATGATTTCCTCAACAATGAGGTTTACCAGCCCATTAACATATCATGTTATGTCTGTATTCAGAAATGTCAGATTAGATTTTCACAGGCATGTTAATCAATTAGATGCACCTCAAAATCAAAATGAGGCCCACCATCTGAATTATCTGGATGGGTACACAGCTATCGATCTTCCAGTTTCTATCAGCACAAAAAAGGTCAAAGCAAATCATAGTTGTTAATTTTGTTTCAGATTTTATTTTAATTTGAATCCAAATCAAAACATTTTGACTAGTTTGGCATTTCAATTCATTTTGAAAAAATGCTAACAATTTGCGAATACACACATTTAAAAAAAAAATAGTAAAATGTTAAACAAACTATATATGTAAAGAAAAAAGGTGTGCTAACACCCGAGTAAAACTAAATTTCAATGACATAAACTATATATATATATATATATATTTATATCTCTAGAGTTTTGGGGGCCCAGATTCCCTTCTCATTCCCAAAAAAAAAAAAACAGCCCTTGACTATTTGACATAATGGGGAACATCTTTGTCAATAAAATAGAAATTAAAAAAATATATATACATCTGCGCTGAACTTGGCCGAAATTGAAAATTCTAGCCTATTCTGTATCGATGAATTTGAAGTCGAAACACAGATTTTAAATGAACAATCCCAAATTTCAGACCTAATAGTTTCGGCAGATTCAGCCTAAACAAATTGAATTTGACTATTACCATATAAATCTTTAATCATGTGTAATTGCATATGTGGACTTCAATCCCAGGTATGCGTAATTGCATGATTTCATGAGGAGCCCACGCAAATATATTCTGTGGCAGAAGTGCAGAGATGTTCATGTCATATACTCGCAAGGACTAATGGAACTATAAATATTTGTTGTCAATGTAACCGATCATGATGCAATGAATAATCAAGCAGCACAAGAAGAATACGGAAAGATTTACGTGGTTCAGCCACAAACAGCTACTATTTAGGGGTACTTGGAAATTTATGTTGAATATAAATATTCTTAAAAGGGTTGTTTGTGGCTACAGAAATCAGTCTTAGGGGCATGAAGAGAGTGAACCCGCCTCAAAGTTGTAACCTAAATTCTCAGAGACAATGGCAATTGCTTTCTTTGGACTACGGACGCAGACACAATATTGAATGACATAAATCTTGTTGTGTTCACCTCGAGTTGCTTGTCTATTTATTGCATTGTGATTGGACATACACATCACTAGGACGAGCAAAAATGTAACAATGATTGAGATTAAAGAAAGATGCCGGTTGGATCATAAGATACAGACATGGAGATCCATCATCTATTCCAGGAAGGCTTCCAATGTGATAATTGCACCTTTGCTTGCATATGATTCTCTCGCCATCTAGCCAGGTTTATCTTCTAATCCCAATGATCACCACCATTGAAGCCCTATTCCATCTCTAAACTCAATCACATACAAAAGAAAATTCTCCTATCATGGAACTACCTCCACCTTTTCATCTACTAAAACATTGATGAATTACACTTCTCCATCCAACAATGGATGGAAGCTTCTGAAAAGATTTGATTGAAGACCAAAACCTGGTTCGAAGCTGAAAACCAAGCAGTGATTTGTTCTGATTTCACCAATTAGCATATCACCAGCAGAAGTGCAAATGCACTGCAGTCTGCACTCTCCACTTGTAAAATAAATAGTGACTTGTACTTGAATAAACACTGATGAGGTAAGGTTTCCAATTCAAGTTCTCTACGACAAGATTGGGACTTTCCTACTTTCATTAAAAGCAGGATTTATTTAGCAATACAAAATCTTAATCTTTTTTCTCTTAAAAGCAACGGTAATAATGTCAATTAATACGAACAAATTCTATATCAAAAGTGGAGCAAGTCTATAAACAACTTCCAAAGAAAAGTTACAAGCATAAGGAATTTCCAATCCGAAACTCAGATCTAGCTACCCCTGCATTAGTCTAAGCATCTGCCTCTGATCTATTATTCTCTTGGAATATGTGGAAAGCACACATTCACAGGAGGAACTGATGATCATCTCCATGATGTTTATTCAGGCACCAATATAGTAAAGGTAAAGTAAAGTTGAGGCTAGATGTGACATATTCCCCCTTTACCATGTTTGGATGAAAAAGTGGTGCAGTAAAGTAAAATCTAGACCAGATGTGACATGATAAATTATAGTCCAGACCAGATGTGACAAATCCCCCATTTACCACATTTGGATGAAAAAGTGGTGTGGTAAAGTAAAGACCAGCTGCCATTTATTTTACCACACTCTCACTGCAAGCTACTTTTTCTTTACCATATAAAAGCATGGTAAATTGTGGTAAAGTAAAGTCCATACAAAAAGCCACTTTTTGACCACTCTCCCACCTTTACTTTACCTGAGACAATCCAAACAAATATTTTACCACACCTATACTTTTACTTCATTATACCTTACCTTTACCTTTTCACTTCACATCATAGAATAGGTAAGGCGTAATGAAATAAAAGTAGAGATGTGGTAAAATATTTATTTGGATTATCTGAGGTAAGTAAAAGTGAGAGAGTGCATGATTAAAAAGCACTTTTTGTCTCCACTCACAATTCTGCACTTTTCTAGGGTTTAAAAAAAGTAGCATGTGGTGAAGTTAGTGGTTAGAAATGCCACTGCATGAGATTACTTTCCCACTTCACCTTTTCAACCAAACAAGGTAAAGGTAAAAAATATCACATAAAAAAACAACTTTACCATTACCTTCACTCCTCCACTTGCTAAAGAAACATACTTAAGAGTATCGGCGCTACATCTTGAACATGATATAGCATTTTGTGACTTGGTCTCTGAGTAAGAGTCTTGAGGAATTGTTTTTGGAAACACTTTAGGGCCTATTTGTTTCATGCAATTGAATACCTAGGATTGTATTACTACAAGCAGTTAAAAATGAAGAATCAAAGACCATCAACCTAGTAATTCAGATCCTAGGAAAATAAGGTCCCATCTACATCTCCAGCTTCAATCCTCACCTTTATAACGATCTTTTATTGGAGACCATTTAACTATGAATTCCTAAATATTCAATTCCATGAAAACAAACAGGCCCTTAGTACTTCATCTAAAGCTACAATTTCTTCTTTATTGGGATTCTGCCCCACAGAGACCTTGAGAAGGCAAAATCAACTCTCCTCCATCATTTTTTACGGTACCCCAAATTCTGGATGAACAAAGCTTCTAGGGAGATCCCATCAGTATTTAGTCTCCATTGATTCGGCTTAAGCAAAATCCGGTTACACTTATTTTTCTTTAATCTGGTTACACTTATTTATCTCAGAATTAAGCTTTTATTCTAAAAGGGAGATTCCCCTAGACTCCTTATTCTTATTCTCTTCACATAAAAAAAACAAAAAAAAATCCCAATTAAAAAAACCAAACCACATAGCAAGAAAAACAAACAACCAATGTAAACCATGGCCAAGATGCTCACCACTATTTACCTACCAATCGAAGGAAGAAGAATTCACAATGCTTGCCCTCAATCATTGCTATTCTCATTTAACTCCGGCATCAAATGCATTAGGAAAAAAAAAAAACTAGCAAACAATCCCAGCCATCCAACTGAAGGGCTTCTTCCCATTACATGGACTGTCTGGCTATTAATTCACTCCATTTACCATCTTCTGATTTATATGTTGAACAAGAATTCTTAACTTCACTTCCAAATTCAATTTCCAGTCCAAAAATCCCAACCATCAGTTTGCAGCACTACCCACATTATTGATTGATTGATTGATTGAGGCCAAGCATTGAAAAAAAAAAAAAATTCCTCCAACTTTCTAACAATTCACCATTACTTCAAACAAAGTACATGTAATTTGCAAAGCAGTAATCAATTGACTAAATACAAAAATGTAAGTAAAACAACATCAACAAGAAAGAAGAATCAAAACCTTACAATTGCAGCAGCAGCAGCAGCAGAAGAAGAAGAAGACTCCAGTAATTGAATCAGTACTAATTCCCCCCACCTTCCTCTTCCAGCTTCTTCACATAAGCACTCAACACCAACACCAAATCCCTCGCGGGCGCCTGCAGCGTGCTCACCAGCGATAACGCCGGGCTCTGCATCGCCCCCAGCAGCTTCGCATAGATCTCCGCCCTCGTGGGCATGGTCTCCAGCGCCTTGAAATCCGACGGCGCGTAGAACTTCCCCTCGAACACGGCCCCAGTAAAATCATTCTCTGCAAGCTTCATCTCCTTTTGAAAATCCCTGTAGGGTTTTATCGCGGTCGGAATCTCCTCCGTGTGGACGAAGAGCCACGCATTCATGCCAATCAAACATGGCCTTAGAGCTTCCCATGGGGTTCCATCGATGGCTCTGTTGATGAGGGTGTTCTTGGCGACGATGAGCTTGACGGAGTCGGGGAGGGATTTTCGGAGGTCTTGGAACTGCTTCACGGTGAGGCCTTTGTAGCTGATTCCGGCGATGAGGTGGCAGTTCTCGAGCTGTTTCTTTAGCGTTTCGACGGTTTCTTCCTTCTTGGTGCGGCTGATGGCGGCGCGGATGACGAGGGAGGAGGGTTTGGGGGAGGTTTTGGGGCGGAGGAAGGAAGGGGAGGTTGGGATTGAGAAGAGGGTGGGTTGGGGTTTTAGGGTTAGGGTTTTGGGACGGTGGGGTTTTGTAGGGGAGAATGTGCAAAGGGAGGTTTCCATGGCTTCCGAAAGAGAGTGAGAGATGGTGGGAGACTCTGTGTGTTTGGCGGCCTGAAGCTGCGCTCCTACTCTGTTTTCATGCACCTTATCTGTTTGAGCAAATGCAGGTGTATTATCTTGATGTGGGGCCTGTTTTCTGTTATCTAAGCATTTTATAAGATGGGCCACGCCATGATAGGGTCATTTACCCTGGGTTTAGGGGTGCACATAGCGGTTCGGATGGATTTAGTGGGAAAGCATTAATCGAATTGAGCCCATCATCAGTTTTCTATTTTCCCAAATCGATGAACCGCCTTTGTGTTCAAACAGAACCGACCCAAAAGGGATCGGTCCGGTTACGGTTTTTTTGGTTTTTTATTCTCCACAAAAAAAAATAACAGTTCAATTGGTGATAAACGTTGGATTCTTTAAGTAATTTTTCATATTTCTTTATATATTTTATAAAAAATATATATATTTATATAATTAATTCGGTTCAATTTGCGCGGTTTAACTATATCTTCAAATAGAAAACCAAACCAAACTGTGACTCAACCGATCCACTGCAAAACCAATCCGAACCGCCCTGTTCGATTTGGTTTAGCAACTTTTTTTGTTCACCCCTACCTGGGTTCCTAATAGGGTTGCAATTGGTATCCAATTCTACGACTATCTAAAAAGTTCCTATCCAAAAAAAGTTTTGAAACCTATTTTAGGAGTAGTTGAGTTGGACTAGGACCACGGTTTACTCCAAAAGGTTGAGGGTTTGAAACCCGTACTATTACACTGGGGGCCACAGGGGATTTACCCGGCTCTCTCTGGGTTTGAAGGAATTAGTCTGGCCCAAAGGGCTGAGACACCCTATATTGTAAAAGATAATTAAAAAAAGTTTCCAATCCCAGGTTTGGGTCCGAAACCAAATTTAGGTTCCAATTGATAAACAGATCTAGTTCTTGATCCATATAAGGTTCTGACCTATGGACTTTGGACCCGGCATACGAGTCTTTAATATTGCAAATTATAGCTGAAAATCAATTTTCTTAAAACAATTTTATGTATAATCTTAAAGGTAATAACTTAATGCACTATTATTAATTGAATGATATACTTATTTTAAAAAAAATAAAAGATAAAAAATTTTAAAACTGATTTCTAAACTAAATTATGATCTTATAGATGGAGTCGATTCCAAAACCAAATTTGGATTTTCCTTACGAACCCTGTCTAGAACCAACAAAATAGGTTCCGAATTAAGACAGAAACCGTTATTTAAAAATGAGTTTAAATCCACTATCATTCCGATAAGAAACTGCCCCGTTTGCAACCCTAGTTCCTAGAGCCCTTCGATTTCACCCTATAATTCCATGAGGGAGTAAAGCCCCCATCCGAAATCCGGAGCCCACTTCTGAGAACCCCCGCCCCCCCCCCCCCCCCCCCCCCCCAAATAATAATAATAATAAAAAAAAAAAAAAAATTGTCAATGTTACTAAGTGGAGCAAAATCCAAACCTTCTGTTAACTCATTTTAAATGTGGTCAATCTTTCAGTCAGCCCACTATTCTTGGGGTAAAATTTGGCAACAGACCATTGAAGATGGCGACAGTTGTTTTGGACGGTCAGATTTTATTGTTAGAAAAATTGTGTAACCCTACCATTGGGCCCACGTCAGATCAAGCCCGGCGGTGTGGTGTGCTGTAGATGAACTCCCAACAAGTATTGATGTACTTAAGTGGGCCCCACCAAAGTGATTTAGGGGAAATCGGATCTGGACTCCCAAATGGTAACGACCTCAACCCTCAAGACCAGATAAAGTGAAAAATATCGTCAGCCAAGCGTTACAGCTCCAAGTAGCAGCAAAACAACTGCCAATGGCAGCCCTTCCCAGCTCCCTCCTCTCAATCCAAAACACACCAAAACCATCCCTCAACATTCCAAACCAAGACCCAAACCACCAACGCATCCAAACACTCCTAACTTCATTGCAGAATTGCAACTCCATCAGACAGGCCAAGCAAATCCATGCCACAATCCTCAGAAATGGCCTTCAACACCAACAAGACCTCTGCGCCAAGCTCTTGGCCTTCTGTGCGGAGCCTCCCTCCTCCCAACTGGCCTCAAACAGTTTAATCTACGCCACCCGCATCTTTGAACAGCTCCAAGACACTGCCACCATATTCATGTACAACACCATGATAAGAAGCCATGCACATCGCAGAGACACAGCTCAAGCCATCTCACTCTACAACAGAATGCGCAATCATGGCATTCTTCCCAACAACTACACCTTCACTTTCCTCATCAAAGCTGCCACTGACCTGTCAACCACAACGGGTCTCGGCTGCGCCATCCACGCGCAAAGTGTAATCTTTGGCATGCCAAATTCAGACGTTTACATTCAGACGGCATTGCTTAACATGTACACTTCTGGAGGGAATGTAGAGATTGCAAGGAATGTGTTTGACAGGATGCAACATAGAACTGCTGCGACGTGGAATGCTATGATCGCTGGTTACTCGAAGCGGGGTGATGTTGAGAATGCGAGGAGGCTATTTGATGCAATGCCCGATAAGGATGAGCAGTCGTGGAATATTATGGTTTGTGGGTATGCAAAGATTGGCGAGGGTGACATTGCTGAGAGGTTGTTTGAGGGGATGCCTACCAAGACTAGGCCAACTTGGAATGCAATGATTGCAGGGTATGTGCAGGATTCGAAGCCTGTTGAAGCATTGGGAGTCTTCCGCCGGATGCAAGTAGCAGGGGTGAGGCCTGATGAGATCACCATGGTCACAGTCCTTCCAGCTTGCAGTCAATTGGGGGCTTTAGAATTGGGAGAATGGGTTCATGTCTACATAGACAAGAATGGGTTTGATAGCAATGTTGCAGTGTGCAATGCACTCATTGACATGTACGCGAAGTGTGGGAGCATTGACAAGGCCATAACAGTGTTCAACGAGATGACGGAGCGAAGCGTGGTGTCCTGGAACACTATAATCTCTGGACTGGCAATCCATGGTCGAGGCAAAGAGGCCATCGAGCTGTTTGCTGAGATGGAAAAAAAGGGAGTGGTGCCTGACGATATAACTTTTGTAGGACTGTTGAATGCTTGTGGGCATGCAGGATTTATTGATCGAGCAAATGTATACTTCAGAAAGATGAGAGAGGTTTATGGTATACCACCTAAGATGGAGCATTATGGATGTATGGTAGATGTTCTAGGGCGTGCACGACACTTGAATGAAGCTCAGGAGCTCATAAACTGCATGCCCTTTGAACCCAATTCAGTAATATTGGGGTCATTGCTAAGCGCTTGCAGAATGTGCAATGATTACATGCTTGGGGAGAGGGTATTAAAAAAGCTGGTGGAATTAGAGCCTCTGAATCCTGGTTACTACGTGCTGCTTTCAAACATGTATGCTAGCTCAGGACGATGGAAGGATGTGATTGGAATCCGTAATTTGATGAAATCCAGAGGCATAGAGAAAATCCCTGGATGCAGTTCCATAGAGGTAGATAACATGGTTCATGAGTTTGTTGTGGGTGGCAAGACCCATCCACATACCCAGGAGATCTACGCTAAACTTGATGAGATCTCTGAGAAATTACGATTGGCTGGTTACATTCCGGATACTTCCATCGTGTTGTTTGACCTGGATGAAGAGGAGAAAGCTCAGAACCTTTCCTTGCACAGTGAGAAATTGGCTGTTGCTTTTGGGCTTCTGAAGGCAAGCCCAGCGAAGCCAATTCGCGTGGTGAAGAATCTCCGGGTCTGCAGGGACTGCCATGCTGCTATAAAACTCATCTCTGAAATTTATGACAGGGAGATCATTGTCAGAGATCGCAACCGATTCCACCATTTCAAAGATGGTGCGTGTTCTTGTAATGACTACTGGTAATGATAGCTCCGCCAACATCTTAATGATGTGCAGATGGTATGTATATCCCTGTATCATTTTCACAGTTGATATGTGGGTTTCCTAAGATTAGCCATAGAAGAAGTCGTAAAACATTTCAAGGGCGCAAATTCAACAAATTGTGTATCATTAAAGAGAGATGAGTCAGACTGTAAGACTACTTGGAAGGGCACAACTTTTTTCATGCTTCCACTAGCATCCATACTATTTTTGTAGGAAATCACTCGAGAAAAAAAATCGAACTTGTTACAAAAGAGTGAGATCTCATTTGATGTGCTAATTTGCCAAAAGACAGGCAAAGGCAGGTTTGCAAATGGATATTCGTGGGGACACAGATCAATCAGCAGTTTTATGGTTACCTGGTATTTGGACTTGGACTAGTGTTTCTTAGCATTATGCATTCTACAATAGAACAAGGAAAGGAGCAATGTTCATCTCAAGTTGTTGTACCTGCAGATATTTGGATGCGTCGGACTTGCATTCACTCAAGAACCTGAAGAATGCATTGGTGGGAAGTAGAGTGGGTTTTTTCAGCAGTTCCAATGAATGTAAGACAACCATCATATTCTGATCATTGCATCTTCATGAAGGATTTTAGTGTATGCTAAATTCTTTAGGGGATCATGATTTGAGGCAGAATGAAAACAAGATATAGTTCACCTTCCTACTCAAGAACAAGCTTTCCACCTCTGAACAAGCCATAAAGCATATTATGGGATCATGTCTCTTGCAACCACAGATTTCAAAACAAATTCAAAATGAAAGTTTGCCAAAGTCAGCGCTGTGGCAAGTTTCACTACATAACCCTGTAGGAGTAACACTTGAGAGCAAGATTGATATTGAGATAAAGGCAGTGTGCTGCAAGCCATCAACATTATGCTTGCTTCTTTTTGATTGGTGCATGAATCCCAGTCAGCTGGGATGTTCCTACACTTCTGCCTTGATGCTGGTTAAAGTAAATAGACCATGAGCTTTTCTCATTAGATCCATCATCCAAAATACAAGCTGGGATGCTTCCAAGGCCTTTGGAGGACAGGTTGGCTAGAACATATAATGTATGCATTGCTTGGAAGAATGAGATCATAATGCAGCACTTATGAGAAGCCAAGAGTATAGTTTTTTTTTTTTTTTAAAGAAAGGTGGTTTGTGCAACTTGCGAGGGAAGGATCCAGTTCGAGATAGTGACTCAAGACAAAAACTATTTAGTGGACTGTAAGATGAAAAAGCAGACTGTTCAGTCTTTCAAACAAAAATGTTGGCAGTTTTTAGTAAACTCAAAATGGTGTATTCGGTACTATCAAATTTCAGATTGGTTGATTTCCATGCTTAGTTTAAAGAACAATGAATACCAATAAGTGACATTTATATGACTTTAGGCAGTGTGTATGGTTCTGTTTTGGGAGCTGCGATTTCTTTTTTTTTTCTTTTTTCCCCTGAATTAGGTACTTCCTAAAAAATAGGAGAGAATTCACTCAGCACCTACAATGGCAAGGGATCCAAAAACTGTATTGACGATGACAATTCTAAATAAAAATTGAGTAAGAGCAAGAGAAAAGACAATATTAGAGTAATCCTATTCCTATCATAGGGCCCGTTGAGCGGCAACTAAAGAAAATGCCACACACACACAACACAGAGAATCCATGTGTGTGTGTGTGTGTGTGTGTGTGTGTGAGAGAGAGAGAGAGAGAGAGAGAGAGAGAGAGAGAGAGAGAGAGAGAGAGAGAGAGAATCCATGAGGAAGCAACAATACAGGAGTCCATGAGGAAGCAACAATACAGGTCTAAAATACAGCTCGCAACCATGAGAAAGCAACAATACAGGTCTAAAATACAGCTCGCACAATTTTCTTGGAAGTTACATCCATGTCTTTTGGGAAGCAAATAGCCCCATGAGAAGACGCTACATAAAAAAATATAGTATTGGAGAACCATTTTGAGATGTCAAAAGTTGAATCTTCAAAATCAGGCTAGCCCTTCAAGCCAAAACCTTAGCTACCACCAATCCTTTGCTCAGATAAATTCCTAATCATTGCATGCATCTATCCCATTTCCAAGGGCTCAAGAACCAGATTCGAAGTTGGACATTGCATATTGATAAGTAACACGATCCATCTAGCATTAACCTGATGGTTCCACAATGACACTCCAGAAACCAGAGTCAGATGAAAAAATCAATTCCTTTTTACCTGGAAAAAGAACTTCAAAAAAAAAAAAAAAAAAAAGAAACCAAACTTCCTTAGTCAAT
Source organism: Umbellularia californica (assembly GCA_028538565.1). NCBI lineage: Eukaryota > Viridiplantae > Streptophyta > Magnoliopsida > Laurales > Lauraceae > Umbellularia > Umbellularia californica. Next base: position 6,358,997 of record JAPQWN010000006.1, on the reverse strand, counting down.
AGCCTAAGGCACAATCAGATCGTGCCTCATTGCTACAAGCACGAGGTTTTGGGTGATGTTACCTATCCAAAATAGAGAGACAAGGAAACAAAGAAAACCTATCTTTGGATCTTTTGAAACTTAAAATCAGTACCTCAAAAGGTAACATCATTTTTATATGAAGGGTTCTGCTTCATTAAAATTGCAAAAATCAGTCTTGGCAGAGATTCTTGTTCCATATCCAATCAAAACCACGTCGAGGACTCATCATAAGTTCAATGCAAAGTTGCTAATTGCTAAACCGAGAAACCTGTGTAAGAAACCTCTCAAAACATATTAGGTCGATTTATTTAATTAGTATTGAATTCTTAGGAATTTCAACCCATGCCATTTTATCTGCCACAGCCATTTTATCCAAGTGGCAGATTAAATGCGAAGAACCACAAGGTGCCATTAAATCTCTCCTTTAATAGGAAATGAGTACCCACCAATCGCCCCAGTAAATTAAATCATAGAAAAGTTATGATACCATCAAGATCTTCACCTTAGATCCCTCTCCTGCCACCTCTTTAAAACTCCTTCAGATAACACCTGCCTACTAAAACTTCCTAGAATTCAATATGACAAGTTAACCCCATCTACTACAACTTCCTAGAATTCAATTCAAGGCAAGCAAACAGACCCTTAAACAATGGGAAACAGACTTACAAATAACCATGCTCGAACCATTTCCGCGCCTTTACCAATCACAAAACTGAAGAGGAGATGCAGTTCACCAGTCAAAATGAGATTCAAAGATCCACATAAGTTCAGAAAAAAAAACTTAACGCTATAAACACCAAGCATACAAGCTTAAAAACACTATGTTTATCATTAACAGAACGAATTTGCCACTCTTTCTCGCGCATTCATCTGAAATTTGATAACAAACTGAACTCTTCTCATATGCAAATCCATTCAAAAAGAAGAAAAAAGTGACACAATCTCCATTTCATAAATACCAAACTCATTTCATTTCTCTTTGAGATTACATTAAAAAAAGAGACTGCATTTATCCCCAAAATCAGTAAATTATCCCTAGTACAGTACAAAAAAATAACAAAACCAACATTCTCATTTGAACCCTAACCTTTCAAATGTCACGATAACTACTCCTCTTCCTCTTCGAATTTTATCTTCTTCCTCTTCTTCTTCTTCTTGCTGTTGTTAACCTTCTCATTACTATCATCCAATCCTTCTTCCATCTTTATCTTCTTCCTCTTCTTTTTCACTCGGCCTTCGCCTTCTTCGGCGTCATCTCCTCCTCTCTCGTCCACAAGCTCTCGCCTTTTCTTCTTCTTCTTCTCGATCTTTCTTCCACCATCATCAAAATCTCCTCTTTCTTCATCCAAATTTGTCAAACCGTCTTCTCCTCGATAAGCAGCTGAAGGAGGCTCTTCAATTCTAGGGTTTTGTCCTTGGTCTGTTTGGTTTCCGTTGATTCTTTCCGCTGTTTGGGAGGAGCGGGATTGCTTGTGTCTTTTTTCGGATTTGAGATTCTCGTGGAATTGCACGAGCTCGTTGAAGGCGTCGGAGGCGCGTCTGAGGTAGGCGGAGACGGCTTGGGAGGCGCCGTTCTCGATCGAGATGAATTTGGAGAGTGCTCGGGCGGCTTTGGAGAGGGAGATGGGTTTCGAGGAGGTGATGATGCCGGAGACCGGTTTCATCTTTGGGAAGGGGAGAGAGGGAGAGAGAGAGAGAGAGAGGGTTTTGGAGTTGCTAGGGTTTCTTTCCTATTCAGATGTTTGTTAGGGTTTTGGAAGGTTGTATGAACTTCACTGCAATGGAGTGAGTTCCAATCCTTGCAGTGGCTGGGGAATCAGACCAACCCTATATTCAGCATCATCAGCCATAGGTGGGACCCACATGTAAATCCAGGGCATGGGCCAAATTTCTCTCCACCAAGAAAAACTAGGGTTATGTTATGTGGCTCCACTGCAGATTTATAGGGCTGAGATTGATTTCTCTGACTAACTGCAGGATCCAGATTTCTCTCTAATTGGATTCCGGAAATTGGTTCAAATCCAATAGAATTTTTTTCTCTCAGACAGTAAAAAAATATATATATTAAAGAGACTAAAGATACAAAAGAGAAATAAGGAGAAAAGCAAAAAGATACAAGAGGGATTCATTGGTTCGAACCTTTTGCAACATTAGGTCATGTATTCAAGCACCAATAAAGATATTAAGATCCAAAACTTTGCTTTCTATTTTTTCAATGACTGACTAGGGTACGGCGACCTCTTTGAAAACTAAGTAATCTCCGGCACATGAAGTCCCTGCATGCCAATGCATCAGGTAAGTCAAGCTTACTAAAAAAAGAGCGCAAGTTTTAAACCACAACTTATAGTTTCTTAGCAGTGGTCTTAGCCAATTGCGCTAATAACACCAAAAATATTTTCAAGGCGAATAGTAAGGATGGCAATAGATCAAGTTCATTTTGAGTCTGAAATAAGCTTGAAGCGGCGGATTTTAATTTGCTCCATTGTGAGTTAGGTTGGGTTTGACATAAGTTAATTTTAGATCAAAATTATATAAAAACTTTAAATTTATATTTTTCTCAATGTCCCTCCATCACATGTTTTTCTTCTACAGACTACAATACCATACCTGTATTTAATCCAAGAAGAAAAAAATAGATGAAGTAGGTATAAATTGTGTAGAATGGGATGGGTTGATTAAAACCCGAAACTATTCCAAATCCAACCAGAATCAAAATATGAAAAACCATGTTTGTTAGAAATAGAAAATCCACCACCAAATCTGCCTCATAAAAGGAGCAAGTGAGGACAGGTCACCCGTTTAACCCGACCCATTACTATTCCAACAGCAACATGTCAAAAAAGTAAACAAGATTTGTTTGTGGCATGGTTTGGGTCGGATCCACTATTGCCATGTTCCTGTCCAGTTGATGAACTGGATGGATTGAACCCACTTCCCAATGCTGGGGATAGACAGGCCCAACCCAAGCCTAGCATGTTTTGAACCAGGTTTGGGCCTTAGGTTCTAGTATTCAGGTGAGACCTGAATTTAAAATTTGGTACCATTTACCATTTAATATTTGGCCCGGGCTTGGATTAAGTGACAGAAAGCCTGAACAAGTGGTATTCCTACTTTAGTTAGTTTACCCAATTAAGCGATGTATGGCCTTAACAAGTGATAGAAAGCTATGTTTCAAAAAAAAAAAAACAAAACAAAACAAAAAAAAACAAAGAAGTGAGAGAATGCTTGCCCTAGCCCCCCTGATTGACTAAATGGGTGGGGCGGGCTTGAGCCTGACATGTTTCGGGCAAGCTGGGCTTGGGCCAAGCACTTAGGCTGGTGTGTGGATTGGGCTATGGGCCTATGTTTGTAAAGGGGAGAGGGAGGGGGAGAGAGAGATGGATTATAAGGGGTGTGGGGTCCACCATGGTCCTGTCAAGAATTGATATACAGATAGTTACCTGTTGGGAATTTGGATGCACACCTCTACCCAACACTCAATGGCCTATTAGTGCATTTGAATACTGTGGGACACATTGTTTATTGCTTGGCATGAGAATGCTGGTGGGAGTAATTCACCACCATACAAGGCCTCAGACAAGTGGCACAGGCCCAATGGCTCATGATAAATTGGTCCACACTTTATTCATATTCTATCAGTCTCACCAAAATACCCCTAGATACTTCTCTGTTAACCCCCTGAACTATAAGACATGGCCCAATAATCCATGTTTAAACACCATGTGAACCATTAAAATGCATATTTTTATTTTATTGCAAAGAATTTTGTATCTCTTCGTATTAACCCTGAGGGCTAGTTTAGTTGGCCTAGGACTACGGTTTGTATCCAGTGGTTGTGGGTTCGAAACTGCACTATCACACTAAGGCCACAGGGGAATTTTACCCGGCTTATGCTCCTAGGCCGGTAGGAATTATTCTATCCTAAAGGGCTGGGAACCTGCATTACCAAAAAAAAAAAAGGGATGGATTGATATTACGATTTGGCATGATTTGACCCAACTTTATTTTTACTCCTCCACACACACATGTAGACAAACAGGGCTGGGAATGGATGGATTGATATTACAATCTGAACCGCCATGTTGACCATATTACCTAATAAAAGTTTTCCAGGAGTGCCAAGGGGCTGAGATGGTCAGTTGGGCCATTTGGCCGGCCCTCTTTTAGCTGAGGCTTGGAACGATTCTAGGCTTGTCGAACAGAACTGGGTTCTAAAAGTTTAACCCCATTTAGTAAAACTGCTCCATCAGGGCTTCCATTTCCAAGCCCATAACCAGGCATGTCCCAATCTGTTTATCCCCACCGAACTCTTTCTGATTAGATTATTGCTATAAATTCCATGAAACTGTTTTTATGCTTGATGTTTTGAAGCACACCACACTCATGATCATAGCCACCTAATTAATGGCATTATAAGGAACAGCTGAAAACAAAAACAAAGGGATGGATGGCCCACATCCAACAGAGGGGTAGCTCACTTGGCCTAGGACCAAGGTTTGCACCCGGAGGTTGTGGGTTCGAAATTGCACTACCAGAGTGGGGCCACAGGGGAATTTTACCTAACATCCTTTCCTAGGTCCATATGGATTATTCTGGCCCAAAGGGCTGGGAACCCTGCATTATCCAAAAAAAAAAAAAAAAAATTGGAATAGATCCTGGGTTACCACTTTTTTGCCATGGACAAGCTTGGGTCAGACCCGCAATCAAAGTTAGGCCCACATTAAACTGGCCTGGGCTTTGCCCTACTATAGAGCTGCCAGAGTTGGGCATCTCCTGTCCATATTGGGGTTAACTAGCTACCGTTTCATATAAAAAGTAGGGATAGCAATAGATTTGGACACATGGGTGACCACCCTAATGAGCTGCAGGTATGGTAGTGGTTTTTGAGGGATACGAGCAGGAAGGTGTTTGTTAATTTCAACCCAAGTCAGCTTTGAGGTGACTTGACCCAACCCATGACCTATTTACCACCTACATATGTATATGGATGAAAAAGTATTTGCAATGAAGTAAAATCATTGTCATACATTTCTTCAGCATGAAATGACTATGGAATTACTCGTCAGATGCAAAAACAGGTGTGACTTTGGGTGAGCATGAATTAATCCTGACCCAAACTGTTGAGGTCAACGTCCACCTTCGCTCTTGAGTGGTCATAATTGTGGTTGAGCCCTCGCCCTCACCATAAAATCATTGTTGTGCCGTTTCCTATCACCAATTAGTTTTGGGATAAGTGGTAACTCAATTTGTTTTACGAGCGAGTTTGCAGCAGGAGTCGAGCGTGTATGCCGTTGAAGGAACCTCCAAAGCTGTTAATTGAACAAAGCTGATGCTCACACACATAGCCCACCCCAAACTCAGCACAATCTCAATTGGGTCAGGCTTTGCCGACAATTCGAGGCCCATTGACAGACCATAGAATGCAACAACCACAAGAAGGTGCTAGTAGTCCTAAAAAAGAATACCATGACAAAAAATAATATGTTTCCCTTTTATGCTCTCTTTAGGTGAACATGTGAGCCTGTTAGGCCCATCCAACAGTGTCCCAAGGACATGTGAACTTTTTTAAGTATTTCCCTATTCATTAGCTACAGGGAGAAGAAGGCAAAACCATCAAGTACAAGTCAAGACTCATCAAACCATTCTCGCTAAAGACCCTATTCATTATTTCAACTTCTCCTTCTTGTTACCATCCTTCAAAGAAAAGAAAAGTAGTACATTACATACCTCAATGATACCTCCATGATCCCACCACAGCACTCCTAACAGATAATGCTATAATACATTTCAAGTTAATCATTTGAAAGCTCTTGCCATGTGTTTTCCATGTAAGAATGTCATAATACAATTCAAATTTCCATGGAAATTAAGGATCGTTTGGGGTCATAATTCAAAAAGGGAATGTATTGCTTTTTCCTACTTTTTTTTAAGGGGAAAGAGGGAAGTTAATTTTGCAGCATGTTTAAATCGTGTAGAAGATTATCTATTTATTATACACCCAAGTTGGGATCTTCTAACTAACATCGCGACATTATGAAGTAAAGGGTTCATTGGCCTTACCAAGTAGAATGACTTGTTGGAGGTTAGGCATCAATCAAAAGTCGGTCTCATTAATATACGATAGATGTTAGTTGTGAGTTCCATTGTGAAAGAGTACTTAATAGTGAAAATAACTATAACACTGACTATCTGCTTTTGTGTGTGGAAGCAGTCAAAACTGTGATTGATAATTGAATCACTTAACAGATACACAAAGAAAAATCACACAAGAGATTTATGTGGTTTGATCGTGTGCCTGGTACCACAGACAAAATATAGACTCATTCTTTTCGCTATTAGGCGTCTGCCTTACAGGTTATATCATATCTATGACTTTTTCTTTCTTAAGTCCCAACCCAAAATCTGGTCTTTACTAACTCAATCGAAAAATCCGATTAACATAGAAAATAAGATATCAATCCAACATTTGCAGATGCCATTTATACTCATCTTTCTACTCCAAGAGGCTTATGGATCCACTTGTATGTGTGCTAACAAATGCTTCTCAGCATCTTAATTGTGGTAATCTAGTTTCAGTTTGAAACCAAGCCAAATTTTCAACAAAAAGAGAATAAAAACACTTGATAACAAGCTAATCGACCATTCAAATAAATATCAAATAATGCTAGATGTTAAGAGCACGTTTGGTGGCGGGCAAGGAATCCATAGTTTTGATGATTCTTCACTACCACTAGAACAACGATTCTTCTCTGGTGATTTGTATAGTTGAGGATTTCACATTGATATTGATGTGTATCAATGCATATAGCTGAAAAAATAAGGTGTGGTGTGTAAATCCACTTAAATGAGGATTCTCAAATCTCAAAGAGGTGGTCGGATCTGAAAATCCTAACAAATAAAGATTTCCATTCGTCCAAATCCTCGAAAATTTACAATTACCAAACATGGATTTACCACAAATTTAGAAAAACCAAAAATCTTTTCTCTAAAAATTCAATTGCCAAACGTGGCCTTAGTTGGTAGGTGTTTATTTTCACATCTACAAAGTTGCATGTTAAGTCACATACCTACAATAAAAAATAAAAAAAAAAGAAATTAATAAAACCAACATAATCACAAATCATAATCCCATCCATCTTAATTGCCAAATGCATGATTCAAGACTCAACATAATTACTCTGATTTCATTAATGTTGTTAAAGTGTCTCATTTCATATGAGATATTTATTGGTGGATGGAATACTTTGGATGAATGAAAGGTTGGTCCTCATCATTCGTACAAGTAGGCCCCTATCAAATTCCAATGTAAACAAGCACAATCAATCGTCACTTCACAAAAATTGAACATAGAAAATGCACTCACTCTCATATTTATTCCTTTTAAAAGACAATGATGGACGGCCCGGATCATATCAGATGTACGGTTATGAGTGAGGTGGCTTGATAAGATAGGTCATGGTAATGTGCATGCTTCTATCAAGGACAATAATACTCACCTTCCCTTTTCTTATGGGTATCCAAATTCCCTTTGTCCCTTTCTACCTTCCATGATAAAAGGAGATGCAGAAATGAGAAAATAACAAATGAGAGGGATGAGATTGTATATATTTTATTTTATAATATGCTAGTTACTTCTCTCATTTTTTGTGGAAAAAAAGTGTTGTTCTAAGAAATATTTTTTTGGTACCTATGGGCGTATGGGACCCCAAGTCCCCAACCCTCTGGTGTAGGAAAATAGACCTCGGGTGAAATAATAAAGCCCTCATATGAGAGAAAAGAACCTTTGGGCCACTGCCTATTGTTCAGGTTTGAACCCGGAGCAGTTAAATAAGAACTGATGTCTCTTACCACAAGTCAGTTTGGCAATGTTTGACAATTAATTAGTTAAAGTAAAGTAAAGTGAATCTAGACAAGAAATGACAATGAGTCATATGAAAAGTACACAATTTCATAATTCCCTCCGAATTTAAAAAAAAAAACCTCTTTTCTCCACTAAAAGACAAAAAAACTCCACTTTCCTTTACAAAAATTCAAAAAAAAACTCCATACCAAACACCTAAAAACAAAACACAATCATAACACATTATATTTTATTTTGTCTTTGATTTGATGCTTCACCTCACTATACATCCAAACAGACCCGAGTCAAGTGAAGTAAAGTTAGTTTTGAAAAAAGAATAAAATATAAGTGGGTTATGATGGTATTTTATTTTTAGTTGTTTGTTATGAAATATTTTTAACTTTTCGTATGGGAAAGTGGAGTCTTTTTATATTTTAGTGGATAAAGGTGGTTGTTTTTTGACTTTTTTTTAAAAAAATGGAGAGAGTTTTGAATTAAATTGATTTTGATATGACATTTTGTTTGAAAAATAAAGACTTTACTTGACTTTTACGATGCTTGTAAGGAAATGGATCTCCTGTTTAGTTCAAACAAGGAAGTCCAGTTTTGACCAATTAGGGGGTGCCACATGGGTTGAGATGTCACATTCCATCTCTTCAAAAAAAAAAAAAAAAATATTACATCTCTTCAAAAAATTTCTTTTCCCATGTGACATCCCCTTAACAGGGTTTCAATAATCCTATTATTTAGTGGTCCAAACAGGGTTTCAAAAATTTTTTCCAAACAGGGGATCTCGATCCTGCTAGGAAAGTAGCAAACTAGCCAAAGTAACTGGAGTAAGATGCGGTCCTTTCAAGAATCTTATTATTTTTTTAAGAAGATATTTTAGGCAGAATAGGAACATTGCGGTGGTATTAAATAAGGGCAGATTGGCAATAAATGGCTCGGTGGGGGCAGGGGAATTCACGTGACCGCAACAATACAAGTGTGCGTGTCTTGAAATTTCAAATTCTAGAGAACCGGACTTTTTGTTCTTCTTCAAATTTAATGCACATGCTCTTGTACTCATCAAGCTTAAGAATATGTTAATCTTGGTTCAAGCTGTTACCAAACTATCATCCTCAGCAGGTGTACGTAGGGATGTTAATGGCTCAAGTTGAAGAGGTGACCTACTGTGACTCACTTGTATTAGCGGCGGGTTTGGTAGTAATTTTTTCATAGTCGAGATGAATATAGATTTATAGATTTAGACCCATGTTAGATTTCAATGAGTTTGAATTCTAACTGTCCCACTTTGTGATCATTTAAAACAACTTCACATATTTTTCCAATGTTCTAATGCTCTTATAATATAAATAATTCCAAGGGACAGCTCATTTAGCTTAGGACCATGGTGTGCATATGAAGTTGTAGGTTTGAAACTACACTACCACACTGAGGCTACAGAGGAGTTTACCCGACTTTCCTCTGAGCCCCCGTAAGGATTAGTCCAGCCTAAAGGGTTGGGAATCTTCTGATAACGGGAAAAAATAAAAATAAAAATGATTACCTGAACCGATGAAGGCCTTGATCACAGAAGATGGGTCCCAGCCGAATGGGTCACCTAGCCAAATGAGCATGCCCATAGAGGTAGCATTTTATAATTCCTCTAAACACTGAGGACCATCATTTCAATTTTTTTGGGTTATGACCCATCAAACGAACGGTTTAGATCATCCTAAGTGTGCCCCATGTGCATAGTCTAGACATTATAGGGCCTCCCACCATTATAATTCTTCCACCGCCATACAAAAAACAGTCTCACACAGATCATAAAATCCTGTGACTTCTGAAGAACTCAGACAGTCAAAAACTAAATTCAAACACAAGCACAGTAACAGAATGAGGAATTACCAAGTCCATCTCAAGGAAAAGGTTCATGTGCAGACCAGTTTTCCCTACAAAAAAAGGTAGCAGCATCTGTGTTGTTTTTTAGTAGCAGGAATGCTACATATCTAGCAAACACTACATTCCCATCTTACTTTCCCTTCAAATTTCAGGAGAACACAAACACCAATATCACAACTGATCTGAAGAATGTGAGTACTACTCATATCACATGTTTACTTTTCACAAAATATTTCTTCTTGATAATGTTATGGTAGCTTAGCTTTTCCATGTTGATGAGATCATGAACATGGTTGTTGTGGATCAGGTTGCAGACAAGCTCCAAGTCTGTTTGGGCAGCCGGCGATGAAGAACAACAGAGCAAAATGCCTTTTAGTGGTTCTGGAGAAGAAGATTTGAGGTGGGTGCTTATGGGTTTCTTGCATTCTCTTATAATTTTCTTCTAACAGCTTCTGTTTTGTTGTTTTTCACAGTGAGAAAATGGTCACAGTGGACGGAGATGATGATTCATGGACTGTTGATTGTTTGAGAAGAAGATTGGCTGCAGAGAGAGTGAGTTCAAGGGTTGCAAAAGAAGATGCAGAGCTCATGGGGAGAAAGGTCTGTTTCTTTCATCTTCGTGATTTGTTTTTGGAACCAACATTACTTCTTATGTCATGAAAATCTTGATATTCAGTGGGGGCTTGTACTGTTCTTCCCTTGCTCTGTAATTTTCATGGGTGTCTTCTTTTTCCTTATTCCTTTTAAGAATCTAAAACTGATACTTTCTATTGTTCTGGGTTCATTTCCTTTTGGGGGAATGCAGTTGATAGAGCTGGAAAGCCAGCTAAAACTAGAGATCAAAGCAAGGAACAGAGCTGAGAAGATGTTGAAATTTGCGACGAAAAAGCTGGAATCCTTAAACATTTCAGCTGCATTAGGCCAATCTAGTTCACCTGCCAGTGAAGGTTCTGTCAGTTCATCCACATGCTCCTCAAGCCCCCAAGAACCAGATGAAAGTAGCAGTTCTCAAAAGGAAATAAGAACAAGTAATACAGAGGAGAAGATTAAAAATGAGGCAGATTCGTTGCTCTCGGAGGATTTCAGATGCGAAAATTCAACCACTGCTGCTGCTGATGCAGTTAATCAAGAGCCTTGTTATGAACAGAGTTCGAGTTCGGCGGATGGTTCTGCGGAAGACGCGAATGAATTTAAAGATAGTCTCAGCTCCAGAGAATTGACGACTGATGCTTTCAGGTATGTCTATACCACATATGCTGTATCCATTCTGGTATATGATTCTGATTATCACTTCTATATATGTCCATTTATGCAGTCTTAAGGCTCTAAATGCCTCCAATTCATGCGCTCATGTGTTTTCAAAGTCATTGAGAAAAATCACTTGTCATGCCCCATTGCAGATATGGACATTTGTATCGAGATGAAGGAATACTATACTGCATTCATTAAATCAAAGTCAGGTTTCCCATGACAGAATTGCGAGGAGTTTAGAATCATTGAACCTGATACAGCAGGATATAAATCTTATCTTGGAAGTATTATCAGTGACCCATATCAATACTACAAGTCATTTTTAGTATTGAAGTCTTAATCCATCTATCTGGGTCACTTTGTAGGTTCTGCCTTTTTGCTCATCCCCACTAAGGTTAGATCCCTAGTCCTCAGTATCAGCACTAGGATTCATATGCAAAAACTGCATATCATGTAACCATATCAATTCAACATAGCATACACAATCAAGTTCTCTTCCAAGCTGTTGTTAGCCAACATTAACACTGATAAAGAGCTCCATGTTTTTCATTTGAGCCATTTTAGAAGACCGTCTGACCAAACAATTCAGGTAAAGTTGTCCAGACCGTTGGGTTCCACATTACCATGGATGTAACTTACAGTTTGAAACGTAAATGTGGACATCAGGGCCATGTCATTTCTCTGAAATAGGAAGTGTCTACTTTCATCTTTCACTAGAAAGAAGTTCAAACTTAATGATTAGTTATTTAGAATGCTGAACTTTCTAGATCTTCAAAAATGCCGTCACAGATGAAAGGCCGAAATGGTAGTAGTGATAAAACTACTTTAAACTAGTGTTGGAAAGGCAGGCAGGGGCAGAGAAAATACAAATTTCACATTTAATCATTAGCCTTGTGAGTTGTGGTGATGTTGATGTGTCTCAAACTTCCATCAACAATGAGTGGTGAAAAGACTAGATTCTCAACTTGACCTGTTCAACAAGGCACCAATGCATGGTTACGACTATTCGATGGTGTCTCCTAGAAATGTAACTGCTGAAGTTGATGGTAACTTTGATGTCTCACTAGGGACAATAATGATTCTGCTACCTATCACACCTTAGTGATTATGTCCATTTTGCTGTGAATTTGGTGCTGTTCGGAAATGAAAAGCACATTGGGTGAGGTGCTTTTTCCTCTTTTCTCTACCCAAAAACCAATGTGAATGCTGATATTGATTTGGGTGAAGTTGGAAAAGTGGTATGCCACCCATGTGCCTTCCTATTCCTGTGCCACCCTACATACAGTAGAATAAAGCTTTCAGATTCATCAAAATATTCAAACCAACTACAACTTGAGGCACATCAAAGCACATCCTAAAGATCTGTTTACTGCAGGTTTCAGTTAGACCAAGAAGGCCTTCCAAAGGCCTTTTTTCTTTGCAGAAGAATCAGCTAATTCTAGTTCTATTCTTAAACGGGCTTCTCTTAGTTTGATGATCAATGATCTCTTGTAATGGAATCCTGAAATGAGTTCTTGAAATTGGAGATCAATGAACCATGGCAAATATGTCCCATTTTTTCCCCTAGCTTGAGTCAATTCCATTGAAAACTTTAAGAATTAGCTGACTTTTCCCCAAATAAAATGGCCTATAATACATATTAATCATCGATCAAAACTACAGCAGCAGCAAACAAGCCCTCACAGTTCAATTGACAGATTCCCCCACACCCAGACCAAACAGAGATGACAAAACTGTAGTCAATAGTTCAGACTCCACGAACATCTCTCTAGAGCACTTAGATCCAGTCACCTGCTTATTTTTGTGCATTATTCTGGATTGCATGCTTCCACGGATGATGCAATGGAGTGTTTTGTTATTCCTATTTTTTATACTCCTTTTGTGTTGGAAGTAATACATGCACCAATGATCTTATGTATATATATCATATTCATAATTCTTTCTTTAATGATGATTTTAGCTTATCTTCTTCAAGCAGACAATCGTCGCCGGGTGAAGAAGTCGAGCAAAAACAAGATCAGATGGAATATGCAGACAATGCCTTGGCTATAGTTCCAGTAAACATGTGGCCTGAGTCAAAGAATAAAGAGTCTCAGATTAACAACATCACTGATGTTCTTATGGCTCTGCGACGTGCCAAAGAGCACCTGCAAAGCTCCATAGGAATTAGAAGTTCTGCGTGCTCTAAGTCAGTTAGGTTGAGTGGAATGTACAGAGATGTTCTCCTTCCAGACTAATACTATCACAAAACAAAGTATCCAGATGATCCCTAGTCATGCTTAGAACACCAGCCAATTTAGAACACTTGCTGAGTTTTATACTCATTTATTAAATAATGGAACACATCACATGTATTCTTCTCCTACATTGGAAGTGTGGCTCAAGCCTCACCTGGGTGCACACCTCCCTCGTATGCAAAATCAAGAGAGCATCAGAAATTTCACAATTTGTAGTCCGACTCTTTTTTTTTTTTGGTGCCTGCATGCATGTGTAAACCATGAAAAACATTTATGGGTTCAACCCTAACCAGACCCATTCATTAACCAGGTTGAAAATGGCAGCCTGAACCCAACTCAGAAAAAAAAAAAAATGTATGCACCTGAAGCCTTGATCAACTGGCCGGGTTTGAGTTGGTTGGTGGGTCATAGTGCAATTAGTTGGGAAGTGCAGGGTTGATTGATCAAATGGCAAGCATGGACTCGAGCCGAAGCAAAAGGGTCAACCCACGGCCGAATCTGGTTAGTGGATCAGGTCGGGAGTCACCAACCCTACTTTTCATCATGTGACTAAACCAAGAAAACTGCCTTTGCCTTATTAACAACCTCTGCAGTGCAGACTGGATGACATCTAAAAATGCAGTGTTCATGCTTACATCTTTAAGTGCAATATTATTTAAAAACCGTCTATTTTGGACAATTGTGGTTTCAGATGGGGATACCACTATCCATCTGCACAAAGCCACAAACCTTGTGATGCATGAGAAAGTGTAACTTGCATCAGAGGGAGAGGAAGCAGCAAAACCACACTGGTAAAGCAATAATGCATCTGATCCATTCAGTGCATGAGAGAAGCAAACTGATTTGTAAGTCCAAATGGCAAACATCATCATTATTGCAAAATCCTTGAATACAATTAATACAACTCAATCCTCAAATTACATTGTCTCATTATTTTTCACACCAAGAGTGTGTAGATGCTAAAACCAGCTTTAATGGTTAACTCGGCAGCTGACATGGCAATAGCTCCCAAGAATCATAAAGAAGCAGTTTTCCAGTAACCATCTGGCTTCCGATGCTGAAAACAAAAATTGCATTAGGTCCATAAAAAATGCAAAATATTTTCCACTTGGCAAAAATAAAAATGCAAAATAAAGTTGCTTCACATGGAAAGTTATTCAAAAGACAAACTTTTCAAATTACAGTACCTTAGGAGCAAGGTGAACTGGCCAAGTAAAAATTATTTTATTTCTTTAAGCATAAGTGGTAGAATCTATATTCGTCTTACCTCGGATATTGGCATCCTGGACCGCACTGAATTGATTACTGAGAAATCAATATCAGCTACAGCAATGCCTGTCGCCTGTCGATCTGGAACAGGAAAAAGATCAGCAACGATGGGTTTCCAGAATTTCATCACTAAAATCATCTCATTGTCTATGCATCCTCACATGTAACAAGGGAGACAGTGTAACTCAAGACTAGAAAACTGGCTCAAGCACAAATGTGTGCATGCACTGGCTCAAGCACATGCATAATAAATGCATGCATGCAGGCTCTCTAAAAAATGCATGAAAAAACAATTATGAGCACTGCAACCAGAGTACCATCAAAGTTGCATGGACAGTCTCAAAAAGAATCAGGCTGTTGAATCATGGACCTGATGGAGTATTATATTTGCAAGAAAAAATAAACTGTTCATTCATATGCAGCATATGATGGATAAACTTGGTTATAAAAGGCATCATCAGGGTATTCAAGGTTTCAATTGTCATTTGAGCTATGTTAAGTTCTTAATAGAACAACCAAACTGCAATAGGGCAAACTCAAGACTAGAGGTTGTCTATCCCAAACATGGAAGTAGAACATACCTGAAATTTTGACAACCATTGGAATACACTGTTGAATCTCAACTAGATTTTTAGCCATTTGAGAATGAACAGCTTCTCAATGATAATTTCCTCTCAGTACCATTGAAGTCGTGTGTGCACAAGTGGTTTTCAATTAGTAACAGATATTTTGATGAACTAGAAGTATATGACGAATTTTTATATCATCTAACATGAAGGCAATCCCTCCCCCACAAGTGACACCTGCCTTGTCAACTCCTCATTTTGCTAATATGAGCATTTCTTCTTCCCAAACAATCTCTTCACGGACAAATGCATAGAAAAATGTACCACAGGTAAGTTCCATCTAAATAACACATTCAACAGTATGAATAAACAGTCACCTGGAAGCCTAGCTACTATTCTTCCCCATGGGTCAATAATTAAAGTGTCTCCAAAGCTTTCTCTTTTCTCATTGTGCCATCCAGCTTGCGCAGCAGCAATTACCTAAGAAGACAAACATAGACAATATATAACAGCAACCACGAAACAGAAACAAAGCAAAGCACTTCAGAGAAAATAATAAACATATCAAAGTTCTCCAGTGAAGCAGACTAGGAATTCTAGCAGTTACTGTTACTAAAGAAGTTAGAACTCCCTATCCCAAGATGAGATTAAATGATTGGAGAAAAGAAACAAAGTGAAATAGAGTTTCAGAAATGCAGAATGGCTTGAAATTTTAGTCTCGTTCCAACATCATGGATGGGAAGACTTGTCAACAACGGAACAATTATAATATATTAAGCTAGGAGGTTTTGGATCCAATTTTGACCGACGGTTATGATTTTGACCAGAAGTTACATCAACTACATTATTTTTCTCTTTATCATAACCAATCAATAACCACTCATAACTGCTCTCCACTTTTATTTAATTTTACTTCTCATAAACTTTGTTTCAATCCAAATTCTATCATTCTCCTTATATTCTAATTCTCATTTTTTCATTCTATGATACCAATTCTTCAATTAAATAAATACATACTTATAATTTTCTTCTTTTGCTTTCTTTCTAAAAAAATTATGAATTTTTTATACATGAATATTCAAATTGCAATGTTTGCCATATCCGTGCTAAGCACGGGTAATTTCGCTAGTTATAATATATTAAGCTAAGAGGTTTTTGAATTCAATTTTGATTGTGCGTTATGATTTTGAATCTTTTCAGTTTTCTCCACAGTTATCTCATACAAATTACCTTTGAAACCACCATTCTGTTCCCACTTTTCCACTTTTGAAACTTCTACATATCTCACTTTCTATACATAACTCCATCATTCCCTTTCTTGCTCCGATCTTCTCATTTCCTCTTGTCCCATAATGGTAACCTTTTATTCATTTATTTTCTTTCTATAATTTATGACTATTTTTTATAATGTATAAACGCTGCTCATACCTGTGCTGAGCACGGGTTATTACGCTAGTCTTAAGTTATAATAGACTCAAGTTGGATTGGTAGAAGCAAAGAAACAAAAAAGTACCCTTGGTAGTTTGGTTACACACAATCACTCAAAACTAGCAATTAACATTTGCATATGTTCCATTGGACTAGTCTGCACACAAACAACATAGATGAAGCAGAGCCACAACCAAGCTGGGCCGTGTGACTTGATACATCAGTGGAAGAGACAAGTTAAAACGTAAAGTCACATCAGATTAGTCTCCAGCTGAACAACGTGGATGTAGCAGAAACACAACAAAGTCATTTGAGTAACTCTGTTCACTAGATCAACCAGAAAGGCTCACCCTAACATAAGTTCAAGAGGTAAAAATTACAATGGATGCTCAACAAATCTAAGGCTACATCACATCCACGCCTTCCAATAAGGACATCAAAATTAGTAATGCAAGTGAAGCCCTTAAGAATGTACCAACGTTCAAGGGCATTGAAGACATTAAGAGGTTAGTGAAGTTAAAAAGATCCAAGTAATCTGAAAGATTAAAAATTGAAATCATATTTATTAGCAACCAATGTCTTAACAAAACAAACTGAAACAAGTGCAAAGTTGTGAGGCAAAGATAGTTGTAGAAACTGCTTTATAACTACCAGTTACAGGGGAAAAAAAAAAGTTGTAGAAACATTAGATGGTAATAATCCTGATCAGAGTTTCAAGAAATTCACCAAAAGCAACAGAGGTTCCAGCCCATTTAAAAACAAGAAGCAGAGCCTTCTTTGATAAGAAAACTTCCAGGTTTGTTCCTAATAACCTAGAATAATATCAGAATCCATAAATGTGCATGTGTTCCAAGTGTTGACCATGACTAGGGGCTCATTTAGATTTGTAGTTTCCATATGCCACTGGTTCAATCCCTTGGGCATTATAGGACGAAAGTAACATATTTGAAAATTAAAGTTCAAAAGTCAGAAACTAAGACAAGCAAGAACCCTGCAGGCCACAAGAAATATATACAATCAACTGGAATAGCAATTATGTTTGCTTCAGATTTTTGAGAGTTATCACCAACCATCACAACTTCTAAAAGAGCATTCAATGAATCTCCAATAGTGGAACTTCCAGCTTCCTAGATTTAGTGAGGAGAAATGTCAAGTCCTTGCCGAAATAGTTCAACCAGGTTTCTAATAAATGATTTAAAGGTGTAGGTACTGATTCATGCTATGATGTAGAAATTAAGTCTTTTCAAATGTGTGTTTCAAGTTTCAACGAGTGTGAGATTTGAGCAGAGTCCCCTCTTGAATCCCAGAAGAAAATTAATTAATTAATTAATTAATCAGCATCATCAAATAAATTCAAGTGCAAATAGAGGGTTGAGTTGTCATACATAGCACTGAGTCTCGATTGCACGAGAACGGAGAAGAACTTCCCAGTGCGCCTCCCCGGTCACCTTGGTAAAAGCAGAAGGTACCAGCAAAACCTGCATATGGACTTGACAAGGCAAATGTAAAGCTCTGATGACCTTGAAAACAAAAACAATATTAAAAAATGACATGAGCACCCCTAAAGATCCGACGTGTACCTGTGCTTGATGCTGAAACCGCAGTTGCTGATATAGCTCAGGGAATCTCAAATCATAGCAGACAGTAAGACCAAGACGTCCAAAAGGAGTATCTTCCACAACAATTTGTTTCCCTGAAAACAAACACTATCTTTTAAAAGATGCATGAATAAAGCATTATCATCCTAAGATACTAACTTGCTTGGATAATTTACTTGTAGAGTGAAGTAAAGTGAAGAGAAGGATCAAATGAAGAGAGAATAAAAGAAGAGACGGTCAAATAAAAAAGTGCAAAAAAGCCATGCCATGGCCTTTTGTCATTTAGTGGCATGGGAAGATATCGTTTTGACTTTTTTGGTAAAAAGAAGGGGACTTTAATAGGTGGGCACGATTGTGGAGCCCACAAATCTCATAGGAGCTTAAACATAAGGTGACCAAACAGAAAAAAGAAAAAGAAAGAGACAATATAAAGTGGCATTCACCCCTACCCTTTCACTGAGACACAGACAATGGAAAGAAAAGGAGGGAAAGAGGAGAAGAATAAGAGGAATGGGGAAGAGGAGAAGGAGACGACAATGACACAGGCTATAGCAAATGGCGAAGAAGCTGAGGCAAAAGAAAATTAAGAAAGTACCTCCATATATATTAGGTTAGGTTTCTGAATATATATATATATATATATATATATCGATTGAGGTTAGATTTTCTAAATGAATCCCCCCACCTCTTTTTAATTTATTTTGAAGAATAATGTTTGTCCAGAATTTTGGATTTCAGCCATTTTTGTCCAATATATGGAACTTTTGGACCAAAATTTCAGATTTGAGCCAAATTTTTGAGGGGGTTCTTTGTTTTGGACTACCGAACGAACTCAAACTATCGGGCCAGTCTAGCCAAATCAAACCTAATTTGGCCACTGTGCCCTTGATACAAGGATATGCACATCATCTCCACTCAAGACTGTACCTATGGGACTTCATGGTTTTGTGTTCAAAACCACCGACCTGGGCAGTATAATTATGGATGCCCCTAAAATCTCCCAAAGATAAAGCCCGACATTCAAATAGCAGTTAATAAATAAATACAACATTGGCCTATTAATTTGTAAAAAAATAGTATGGAAATGTTGTGTCTTGGGTTGTGTCCTTTAAGAGAGTCATGCCTTGGTCTAAGAAAGTCCAATATGGGGATTTGTTGAGCCTGCTTTCTAACATTTTTTTTTTTTTTTTGCATGGATGATTAGGGTTCTCGCATATGAAAACCAAACCTTCTGGGGATTTTTCAACAAAAGCATTTTATTTAGTGTGAGGCCACCTAACCTAGATTAGCTTGAACTCGTGTGGTTGGGCTTGGATCCCCCTCATGTGGAGGCATTCTGTTGGCTGGCAGTTGCAGAAAAGTTTCCATTGCAAATATTCTGATGAGGGTGTAGGAGCCAAGAAGGAAGAGGAATCAATCAATTATATGTTCTTTCATGGAAAGGCTGCTTCTCATATATGGCACCATCTCATCTTTAGGTGTCAGTTCCACCAAGGACCTTCTTTCGTGGTAAGACCTTGGATTGCTAAGTGGGCATTGGTAAGGAAGGGAGTTCATTAATATTAAGCTTAATGATAGTTTGTTTAACTGGAACACTTGTATGATGTGTAACTTGATTAAAGAAAGAAGGGTGGTCCCCACTCCCCAACTGCTTGGTGTGTTAAAATTCATTGTGCATGGAACAACTGAAGGAAAATCGAACACAGAGAAGGTATCAGAGTGTAACAACAGGGGGGAAATCATGTGTATGTTCTACAAATTTGTAGGAGGTTCCCATGAAGACGATGTGTTGGTGATTTTAGAGGCCATGAGGATTTTTTCTGGCTCCTTTCATTAAAGTTTGATTGTCGAAAGTACCATTAAAAAAAATTTTGATTGTGGAAAGTGGTCTATTGTGATTTCCTGGGTTTCCCTTGATGAGTCCAGGCCATGAAAGCTTCAGTTTTGCTTTTATAAGATCAAGGCTCTGTCTTCCCATCTTCATGTGGTTTTTCATCATGCAGTTAGGTCCGGAAATATGTTGGTGGATGCTTTAGCAAAACAAAGGGTGGATAGGTCTTCTCCTTGGCTGATTTCCTTTTTGTATTGCTTGTATAGTATAGTACTTGTATACCCAGGTTTCTCCTTTTGGTGGTCATTGTATGTTGTAAGGTTTCTTCAATAAAAAAATTGTCCATTACCAATAAATAAATAAAACAAAGAAGCAAACACTAGATGGTTGGGATCTTTCATTTTTTTATTATTTTTTATTCACTGTTGATAGGAACCATCATATCAATGAATTGAATAAATCCACAGCATTAGATCTGTTCAAACTCAAAGCCTCACAACACAATAAGTACTCTATCTCAAAGATCATATAGTTTTTCGTATGTGTAACTAGATACAAGGTTATTGTCCTAGCACAAATATGTTACAGATAAATATGATACACATTGCATACCTCCTATTGTAAAACTACTTTCCTTATACACCATGCCACCAGGAATGTCCACATCAAACCTTCAAATAGTGGAACAGGCAGTTAGTTGGAAATGAAACCTGAATCTACATTATTAAATAAATAGCAATGAACCCGTAAGATGAATTAAGGGCCTGAGCTCTGCCGGTTTAAATTTAAAGAGGAATAAGGACCTCTAGGCTCTAGTAGGTCATTATTCCCTACGAAGAATCAGATAGTTCCTGAAAATTGAAAGTGCATCCCTAAAATCGGCGGAAAGTTAGGACATAGTGAAAACTGTATTTAATGGATGAGTTTATTTATCACCAAATTCAAGTCAACAAACAGGTCTTTTATGCTTCGATCTAAAAGCTACAATTATCTGTAACTTTTTCTTGAATTTAAATAAATAAAAATAAAAATAAAAAAACTTAAGGAAATTTATGAACCAGGTGCAAATCCATCTCTTGATCATGAGATATATATATATATATATATATATATATTGGATCTCAACCATTATACCAACCGATCCTAAAACTGTAAGTTCATAAATAAATTAATCTAACAAAAGCTTCATGTAAATATCCAAGCTGTATATGAAGTAATGCCACTGAAACAACAATGTGAAGACGAATATCCTTTTGAGCCAAACAAAAAGGTAAAGTGAGACACACATAACATACAAATTTTACATTTTTAGTACTACCATAATGTACCATTTAAGCTGACATGTGACTCCATGGCATCAACTATTAACAGTGACAAGCTCAAACCAATCCATACCACACCTATGGTCATAATGCTGACCATTCTATGTATGCGCATTAGGTTTACGCTTCTCAGAATGACATCCTTTCTCTAACAAATGATAATCAACTTTTTTTTTGTTCATAAATAAAAGAATTTCATTATAAATATATGAAAGTATACAATGAGACAACTGTAAAGCATAAGAGAACAGTAATGATACAAAATAAGGCACTGGTTAAATGGATCGGGGCTACCTCACATGAAAAATACTGAGTCACCCAAGAACAAAATCAGACTATGTTGGCTAGGCAGCAAGCAGGAAAAGATACCCCTAGCAACTACAAAGGTAATCAGGCCACACTCCTCTAATCACTCCAGGCTTAAGAAAATGTAGACAATTTCTTCCAACTTATCAGCCAGCCTCATGATGTTTCACCTTTGTGGCCAAGGTAATCACATAGATGTTGCACACCAACTGCAGAAAACTGTTATTTTTTATTTTTGTTATGCAAATAACACATTAATGATCAGCTATATCCATGTCTGCTATGCCATGTCTCAAAAATCTTTTAAATCCCATTAGTTTAGAATCACATCAAAACTCGAGTTGGAGGAGTCCTAAACACAGGCTGCAGTGCCCAAGCTCCATAAGATAAATGTATGAATGTATGACAAAAAGAAATTAAAAAATCAACTTAATTAAACAAAATGTATTATATAACTAATTCTAGATAGAAAAATATGAAATGAACCTCAACATCCAAGAAAGCCAGAGACACAAACCATACATCTGATTGACATTCAGTTCACTGAAACGATAACCCGATTGGCCAATTTACAGCAAAGAAAAATTAATCAAGTACTGCATTTGAAGCTCATTACGATGTTGCATTATAATATAGGATGAAGGTGCAGAAAAATGTAAAAATGCATTAACGGGAGTTGAGCGTATTGAAACGTATGACAAGATGTCTAATTAAAAGGAGTTAGAACTTCTTACAGGTGAATCTTCCGGTATATGCTTTTGATGTTCCCAGAATCATCGACTAAAACATGTGTATTATGTAAGTGTGCATCATCTGGCCCTTTTTCTTGGAAGCCTCCAAGTGACAGCCAAATATTGGATTCCCTGTTATTCATGAGATTTAATAATCAGTGAAAGGCATATATAAATAAACATATATGATATCTTGAACAGAGCTAAAGTAATGACAACTACAGGCAAGCAATTAAAATAGAATTCATAACGACATCATCTCATAGATTTAAGTTAAAAAGAAATAACAACAACAACAACAACTGAAAGATAACTTTCATACAACAATTTGTATCTCGATCTTACTCTCACACACTAGTTGGATAACAGAATATACAGTACAAAACAGCTTTGAAGAAGCATATCCTATATTAAACTGACATTATAGGAAATCAAGTTTAGACATCCCTATTTCTCTTTTGTTTTCATTCTTGCTTTCTTTGTTTTTTCTCTCTTTCTTTCTTTTTCTTTATTATTTATTTATTATTATTATTGAAATGGAGCCATAACTATTTCTTATTGCCTAGAACTGAGCAGAAGTGTCCCTGTTCCCAGGAATGTTCATGGCCTTCAATCATAAATCTAATTATCTAAAGTTGATGTTGTTAGGTTGGTTGCAGTTTTGTACTGTTTTGTTTGTCAAGCCTTTTTCAGATCCTAGCTGTTTGTAAGACTGTTTTCTTATATTTTGTTTTGAAGGTTTGTGTGCATTGTTGCCCTGATGACTCGCTATTGATTTTTCTTCCGTGCTGTTTGACAGTTATATGCTTCATTGAATCTCCAAGGTCCCCAGTGGATAGTTTCATGAACTTGCCTTCAAAAAGGCCTTCATGTTTCACATGAGGGAGTGAAATCTTTGAAAAATACCAGATTCTACCATGGAGTTGGAATGGTTTCATTAAAACTTAAAATAATGTCATATGATAATATCTAACAATATAATTTTGTAGGAGGCTGACAAAAGATTGGTGCATAGGAGGCTGACACAGTTCTGAACTTCAATGCTTAGCCATAAATGGGTGCATTCATGGACCACAAGCAAAGGTGAATAATTCAAATGAGTTAACTGGACATTCCATGATGCGTATGATTTATTGTTAATAGATAATGAATGTTCATCGTTCACATAGGTAGTAGTTACGCAACATGGAGATTCATATACTACATCCTTGTTCCAAAGTTAGGCATATAACAAGTGGGGGATATCCTGCAAGTACATCTTGCAAGTGCGCTCTGTATATGCATTCTCAACCACTTTGAGCTAGACATGCCTTTGTACAACCTCAAGCCACCAAGACTGAAAGCTTATGGAAAATAAAATCCATTCACTTTCATTATGTCTAGAGTACACTGTGATGAACACAAAAAAAAAAAAGAGTCTATAAACATGTTACAGTCCTGACTATGATAACGATGTTCATGATAGTGGCTTCGGTGACCTAGGTGAAGGTGATGTTAGAATATTTAAAAGCATCTAGAGGGACAACAAAACTAAAACTACAGCAACAGAATCTTCTGGATTAGGCGCAAGGAGAAAACATATTATGCAGCACCTCATGTTCTTTAGGACATGAGGTTTGTAAGGATAGCGGTAGAAGTCAATTTGATGGCAGAATAAAAGGGCAATGCAAGGTCTGTTGACTTTAGGTATAGTTTGATGAAAATTCAATTTTTAGGTGCCAAGAAACTGACTGAATTCGCTCTTCCTCACATGTAAACCTCTACATTCACCAAAAGACAAACATCCAGCAGATAATCTTAGAAATGTTGGTGTTGACCTTAATTCCCTAACTAGCACAACAACCCGTGCTCAGCACGGTATGTCCATGCGTTGCGAATTGAATATGCGTATATTAAAAAGGTCATGTGGAGTACCTCTTTCATAAATGAAAATAAAAAAATACTGGGCAGAAAGAGAGTAGAAGAGATGGGGTGAAATAAAAGACTTAAAAAAAACAGAAAGAAAGAAGTAGAACTAAAGTGAAGAGTAGTGGGTGCTTTGATGACATAAGGATATGAGTGGGTAGTTACAAAGAAAGAGTGAACCATTCTAACAAATTAGGGTAACCGTCTGTCAAAATTATAACCAACAGTCAAAATTGAAGTCAAAACCTCCTAGCTTAATATATTATAACTAGCGTAATAACCCGTGCTCAGCACAGGTATGAGCAGCGTTTATACATTATAAAAAATAGTCATAAATTATAGAAAGAAAATAAATGAATAAAAGGTTACCATTATGGGACAAGAGGAAATGAGAAGATCGGAGCAAGAAAGGGAATGATGGAGTTATGTATAGAAAGTGAGATATGTAGAAGTTTCAAAAGTGGAAAAGTGGGAACAGAATGGTGGTTTCAAAGGTAATTTGTATGAGATAACTGTGGAGAAAACTGAAAAGATTCAAAATCATAACGCACAATCAAAATTGAATTCAAAAACCTCTTAGCTTAATATATTATAACTAGCGAAATTACCCGTGCTTAGCACGGATATGGCAAACATTGCAATTTGAATATTCATGTATAAAAAATTCATAATTTTTTTAGAAAGAAAGCAAAAGAAGAAAATTATAAGTATGTATTTATTTAATTGAAGAATTGGTATCATAGAATGAAAAAATGAGAATTAGAATATAAGGAGAATGATAGAATTTGGATTGAAACAAAGTTTATGAGAAGTAAAATTAAATAAAAGTGGAGAGCAGTTATGAGTGGTTATTGATTGGTTATGATAAAGAGAAAAATAATGTAGTTGATGTAACTTCTGGTCAAAATCATAACCGTCGGTCAAAATTGGATCCAAAACCTCCTAGCTTAATATATTATAATGGTACCAAATCACAAATGCAAGTAAGTGCCCTTTGAGACCTAAGCTACAATATAACCTTTCAATTGCTCATTTTTTACTGAGAACTATTAAAAAAAAGGGTATCTATCTTCCTCCAATGTTGTAAGCAAAATGGAAAGTGGACAAATAATATCACCTTGCAAGAGAACAATATCCTTGCATAATTGGTCCATCCAAAGCCTCTGCTATCTTTAGACTCTCTCCATCTCTAGCGCTCACAAAAGAGAAATTCTCAGGAAAGCAAAGCAACTTCGCTCCTGCCGCGGCTGCCTCCTTCACATTGTCCAATTCACACATTTCAACTTCAAACATTCAAATCTAAAAATAAAAATTTTTTGATATAGTTCTGGACAATCAATCTATAATCTAATGTGCCGAATCAAAAAAAAAAAAAAATTCTTCGAGTCATGTGGAAGACTAGTAGACTTAATAATAGTGATAACGGTAGAGGTGAAATTTGAGAGAGAGCGGGGGGGGATTTGCCTTGACTAGACGAGAGCAGGTGTTGAAATTGGCAGCGAGATCGTTGACCGAAGTCATCTGAGCAGCGGCGATTTTGATGGTGGTGGGGGCTGACATGGTGGAAGAATAGCAGTTGATGGAGGTGAGGCCGCGGGGAACGGAACGGAGACGGGGAACGGGAATAAGAAGAAGATTGTTTGGGGAGGCCAGGCCGAACTGCCTTGCCAGCATTTTTTCTCTCCTCCTTGTGATTGGCAACGTTTTATAATCTACAAAAAGTCTAAATGGACAAACTTTTTGGCCAGAATTTGTGACAAACTCCCATGTGGCACAATCCTAGAGGTGCAACTTTTGAGAGAGGGGGAAAAGGCACCTCTAGGATTGTGCCACATGGGAGTTTGTCCCAAATTCTGGCCAAAAAGTTTGTCCAAATAGAAGGGTAACAAGACGAAGCTCTCGGTAGCGTAGAGCCAAAAGACAACGAGTTGCCCGACACACGTGCGACATGATACACCTGCTCTTTGCCTTTCTCGTATCCTGATTCACGCAACTAGGGTTGCCAATCAAACAGTTTCGGGTTGGAATCACAGTGGACTCACAACCGGGCCCATTTCTACATAACAGTTCCGGTCTGGATTCGGTCTTGACTCTGGACCTATTTTGTTGGTTCCAAATCCAATTCCGATGGGAAAACCCGAATCTTGATTCCGAGTAGTGTAAAAGAAAATAAATGTGTAGATTGCATAAAATTAAATGTGTGGCATTAGCAAGAAATTAAATGTATGGATTTTTCAAACAAAAGTAAATGTATGGGAATTGCAATAAATAAATGTGTGATAAGTATGCTTTTTTTTTTTTATTCTCAAATCGGGTTCATAATTAATTATTTCACGCCCTTAGGATCTAGGGTTATCAATCCAAGAACAAGAACAAGGAACACAAAATTCAAGCATTAATCACCTAAGAAAAAGAATAATAATAAAAAAATCACACTTTTACCAATATACAATGTTTTTTACATAAAAGATTGAGAAATAAAATTCAAAAAAAAAAAAAAAAAAAAAAACACTACATACTAGGATGAAATGAACCTATCTAGTTGAAGCTTCAAGTTGGATTAGCCTTCTTGAAGAGAGATGAGCGATGGTAAAGAAAGGAGATGGGTAGAATGGTGGAGGAATTGCACTAGTGAGGGGTTTTTTCCTTCATGAAAGGGAGTGGACGTCCAAGGTATGGGCTGCCCTATTCTTTCTCCCTAGTCTCTACTTTGTTGTAAGAATCTTCTTCACTTGGTCAGCCTTCTCCTTTCTTTTCTCCATTCTATCTTCATGCACTTGTCATATTCTTCTTTGGCAAATTTTCCTTTGACTTGACATTTATGAGAGATACATGAGGTGGCAAACTCTAAGTTGGAATAAAGAGAAAATTGAATGCTCAATATGTATAGATTCTTTCCACTTTTGTCTCTTTGGAAATCTTCTTTCTTGATTTGGCCCTTCATGGATTTTCTTGGATTATCTTGAATTATCTTCAAAAAGATGAACCTGGGATTTTGTGCAAAGAAAGTGAACCCCCCTCTTGGATGCCCCACATGTGTGACCTACACATGTGCATGTGTGGGACCCTTTTTCTCATTTCCTGCAAGCCAAAAAAATGTGAATTTTATGTGAAAAGACAAATTTACCCTTAATTCATGAATGTATGACTATGGGCCCATCTCTCGTGAAAAGATGAATGAAAACACATTTGAAAAATAAAATTACGAAAATGGCAGATTTCATGATTTGATGCAAAAATGTTATTTTTTAGCAAATTATGCATGAATGCAATACAATGGATCAAAAATGCATAAAATCATGATATGATATTAAATGAGGCTCTCTTGGCTTGATAAGTCCTTAAACTTACCAAAAATAGTCACTAAAAATGTGCATTTTTAAGGACTTATCATGTATGCGGTAATATTCAGGTGAGAATTAGTTCTCACATATTATATGAGAACTTTTTTGTAGGGCACAATTGTGAGCACCATTTGGAGATGGGATCGGGGGTATGGAAAGATCTATGTGAGACCACCCTAAGTCAGGGCCGGTTCTGAATTTTTCAGGGCCCAGGGCAAGAGTAAAAATTAGGCCTATATATATATATATAAACACTCAGTGATGGCCTCACATTCATTTTTCAACCATTATCTAACCTGTCAAAATTAACTAAAAATTTAACATTCAAAGCATATAAATTCAAACTTCAATATATAAACATTCAAAATAAAAGGCTATGATGTATAACAAGACAAATACTTGTAAGTTGTAACAATTCAGTAGTTCTTTTTCATATAGCAATAAGCAACCAACAAAACAAAAATTTCTTTGCATCCTCAATAGCCAAAGCAAACAACAGCATCCTACTTGAAATCCCCATGCATCTTCAGCAACCAGCAAAACAAAAATGTCTTTGCATCCTCAATAGCCAAAGCAAAGAACATCAACCCACTTGAAATCTCTTTGCATCATGAATGGTCAAAGCAAAACAGCAGCATCACCATCTACAAGATAAGGTGAAAAACAAAATCACAACTAAAAAAGTATTATTGAAATGATTTTCTTCTTGCATTTTGAGAAGCAAAATCCTCAATTATGCTTTCAAATTCAAGATTTTCTAACATCTCATTTTCAATGGATAAGATTGCTAGCCCATTTAGCCTTTCTTGTGACATGGTAGACCTCAAGTAAGATTTCAATAATTTTAATTTAGAAAAGCTTCTTTCTGCAGATGCTACAGTCACAGGTACAGTCAATAGTATTCTATAGGCAATCAAAACATTTGGAAAACAGTCCATATCTTTTACAAACTCTACAATTTCAAGTATTGTGTTTATCTCTGCTGGTAAAAGAAATTGCAGCACCTGTAATTCTGAAAATAAATCACTTGCATCAACATCAGAAGACTCACCATTTCTTAAAGTAGTTTCAAGCTTCACACAACAATTTTTCAATTCATCATCACCCAATGAAGTTAACTTCTTTGAATTAAACAAGAACCCAAAAATGCCTTCATATGTTTGCATTTGTTCAAATCTACTTCTTAATGAAGAAAGAGCCATATCCACTACACATATGAAATAATTGACTCTAAATGATTCTTCAACTGATTGTACTGTCTCTTCTTTAGCATTCTCATCAACTTGTTTCTTTCTATGACTTTAACGTTTTTTAGGAAATTCGGGTTCAATCCCCATATCACAAGCAATAGTTTTAGCTTCAATCATAGCAGATGCAAATCCATTTTCCCTATAATTCTCAAAAAAAGAAATGAGCCCCTCCAAATTTTTTAAAGCAACATCAATGCACATATCTTTAGATTGTAATTTTTTGCTGACTACGTTAATTTTCAAAAAAATATCATGCCAAATAACCATGCCTAATAAAAACTCAAAATCTTCCAGTTCATGTGTTGCTAAACTTTCTGCTTCACTTTTTGCTTTAGCATCTTCACTAGTTTCTGCTACTTTAAATAAAGCTTCTTTTATTTGGGCAGATTGGTATCTTATTGCTTTAACACTATCTACACGACTTTCCCAATGTGTAGTTGATAATGTTTTAAGAGTAAAACCATCTATATGATCCTGCAAAATCTTCCAACGCTTTGTAGAATTAGCAAAAACACAATAAATGCGTTGAACCACCCCAAAAAAGGATTTCGCTTTCACACAACAGTTTGCCATATCACATAGTGTTAAATTAAGAGTCACTGCAACCAATTTCTGCCCACCGAACAATGCTCTCCCAAATAATGCAGGGGGGTGGTGCAACCCTCCTCAGCAGCACTTTGATCTTTCTCAGCCAGTTTTCCAACACATAGCTCAGTGCAAGGCAGGGATAATCCCTGTTCAGTGCAGAAGGTAAAGGAAAAAGCAAACCCATTTACTTTTCTCCATCTTTAATCCCATGGCATGCTGTTCAGTTTAGTTATAAGAAAAAAAAAAACATAGAGCTGCACATTTGCCATAGTAAAAATCCCTCTATTCCCTCTCTCCTGCCTTACTTCGCTAGGAGTTTTTACTCTATACCAAAACAACAGTTTCCTTAATTAAGGCCTTTTGAGTTTAAACTACTGGCAAGATCCAAAACCAAAACTGTTACCTCATCCAAAGCTAAAGAAGAGAACATCCTTGCTAATGAGCTTAGCATCTTTGGTTCAAGTAATAAGCTTAGTATTTACGGTAAATAATTGCACCTGGGTCCCCACTTTCTGCCAAAGTCCATATAAATCCATAATTCAAAAGTCCAAACTCTTTCCCTCTTCTGCAGCTCTGAAAATCCACAAACACCCCATTCTCCAAAGTCTTAAACAGTTGTAAATTCTCCCAAGTCCCTGACCACATTAGTCAGTAGTCCCCATCCAAAACACCCACAAGACCCAAAAAAGTTGAGAATACTTCAAGTACCCAAGCCACATATTCCTTTGTTCTTTCAAAACTCCAAATACCCATGTCCCAAAAAAGAATGCTCTCTTTTTCTCCCAACTGTTCAAATAAAAACCACTAGACTTAAAATCAGCATGTTCCTTCTCTCAACTCTTTTTTCCAATTATTTTCAGGGTCCCATGTATCAAGCAGGGTGCAGGCCCGACCCTGATACAATCTCAATCCAAACGACATCAAATCAGAGATCGAGAGGTCTTTTTTCAGATCGGGCATTTCCACAAACACATGGCAGCAATACAAACAGAAACATAAAAATCACAGGAAAAGAAAGAAAGAAACATTACACAGTGATAGAAAAATCACAAAAAAAAAAAAAAAAAGATTCACAAAGCAAGTTGATTCCCAAGAAATAAGGGTACCCCTAACACACAGCTTCCATTCAAACCCAGGCAACAACCTTAATTTACAGTGTTCTTATGCAGCTACACCACAAAAATTACTAAAGAGAATGCATTTAGAAAAAGACAGGATCCATACAGAGCCTTGCTTTTGCAATTGATGCACAAGAAACCCAATTCAGAATTAAGCCCGGCCCTGATACAATCTCAATCCAAACGACATCAAATCAGAGATCGAGAGGTCTTTTTTCAGATCAGGCATTTCCACAAGCACATATAATACAAATAAGAACAGAAAGACAGATGCATTTCTTTCATTTTGACATCGATACCTGTTTGGATGGATCAATTTAAGAGACAGCAGGAATTGCCGCCATCTTTCTCTGTAACTGTTCCACTTCATCAAAAATCAAAGCAGAGGCTTTTGCCTTTACCCAAATATTTGAGCTCGGTTTGTTTCCAAGAGAGAGAGAGAGAGAGTCAACAGTAGATAAGATGGCATGAGATGAGATGAAGAAGAGGAAGAAGAAGAAGAAGAAAAATTTATAACAGAAAAATCTAACGTTACTAACCGAGGAGTGGAAACGTTTTCTACTTTTCTTGAGGAGTGGAAGAGTCGGAGGAAGAAGCAAAAATCACTCCCTGAAAAATGTCTAAAATCGCCAGGCGTGAAAGAGTAGGAGTGAAAAATTTTGGGCCCCCCGAAAAGTGGGCCCTGGGCGAGTGCACATGCAGCCCCTGTTCAGGGCCGGCCCTGCCCTAAGTATCAAGTTTGACCCCAAATCCATGCCCCTAACCCCTTCATTCGTGGCCCACAAGTTTAATTGCTTTATATTAAAAAAATATTAAACTCTCAATCCAACGGTTCAGTTCATTCAAATGTGTGCGAGTCCTTGAGATTAGTGACTATCAAGGGGTTTCCTATTAGTTGTTAGATTTGGATGGATTGCTAGTTGGGTCCCGCAAAAAAATTCTCATACGATAGGTGAGAATTAGTTCTCACTTGAATATTTATCATATATAATATTGGAAGAGAATGAGTTAGATCATGTTTAAGGGAACTCCATATTAGGGCCTAAATAGAGATAATCCGGGCCATTCAATATGAATCTCATCCCGTCTAATGGCAGATCCTCGCCATGAGAAATAATCACATGAATGAAAATGCGACTTTTCCTTATCATTGTGGAGTTAATTACAATTTCCGTCATGTAATCAATCGGATGGTGGGACCAATCGTATTGAACTGAGATTTGAGGAAATATGTAGAGAAAGAATGTGATTCATTTTGAACTATTCGGATCACATCTACGTGCACCGTGGGCCCATGATAAAGTTTGTTCCACCATTCCCGTCCAATAGTTGCAAATGAATCTTCAAAAAAAAAAATGAATCTTCAAAAAAAAAAAAGAGCATCCGAACTCTATTTTATTTTTATAATACACTATACTATTCCTCTTCGTGCATGCAATTGCAGACGCCAGCGCAGTTTGAAACCCTTCGTTCATATCTCTCTCTCTCTCTTTCCTGCGCGTTAATCCTCCTACGTCGATCCCACAGGTAGAATCTCCTTTTATCTTCTACTTCATCTTCATTTATGTATTTCAATCATCATCTGCGTCTCTCTGGTTATTATTAACTAACCATTCGTACCAAAACCTCGAGAACCTCGAGGAGTTAGTAGAGGCCTAGAAATACTTTTCAATACTCCCCTTCTTCTCCTGGGCGAACTCCGTCGGTGCACTTTTTTTTCTACGTGCAGTTTTTTTGTTTTTAGCGTCTGAGTCATTCCCTGTGGGATTGGAAATCACGACTGATTGACTATCATACTATATTAGATTTTATTAGCAATCCATTTTTACCAAACTTTGAGGTATTAGTAGATGCAGCATAAATACTTTTCAATACTAGTCGCCCTCTTTCATTTCTTTTATCTCTCGTTCTCTTCTCTCATTATTTTCTTTTTCTATCCCACTTCATCTCTCTTCTCCAACACGATGATCTAAAATAGTGGGGATCTGTGAAACATTCAGATTAGTATACTTACACAAATCTAATTTTTGGCAATATATAAAGATGGTGTTCCAAGCATTGATTTGATGTTGTATGGGCGGTTCTTGATGATGGTAGTTGGGTATATCTATGACGGGAAGCGCTACACAGCACCCGGGTAATTTTTAGGAGAAAACGCCTCTCTTAGTTGGGCCCCCAATTTGCCCCACTGGGATGCGTGGTGATCATGGAAGTCCATTGGATGAAAAGATCCATGTGAGGCCTACCAATATGCAAAATCTTGAGTCCATAAGATCGTCCTAACTTATTAATCCATGGCCCTAGATTTTAATGATTTAGAGGCATCATTTTATCATTATTTCAATGCAATCGTGAGGAAAAATTAGATTAGTGTCAAACTTGGACTTATGACTATTCACGAGGGAGTAGTGTGTGAAAAATCTAGATTAACCCAAAATGGGCCCCATGACAAAAAAGGGGCTTTTTTAAAATGGGGAGTTTTTTAGAATTTCCCATGTATGACAGCTCAATCTAATGTACCCTTTCGGATAGGACAGGGAATTACTCCAGTTGTTTTTGGCTGCATTTATTTGGTGTCCTCAATAATTTTTAGGTTTTATAATTATCTCTGTTTGATTGCAGAAGATGGTTCTTTTCTTTTCAGTTGTAAAGAGGCATAACTACATCCGACATTATAAAATGTTCTAGTTTATTTTTTTATTTTTTTCTCTTTCTTAGTTTATTGGTATAGTTTTTCCTGTCTTTAATGTTCTAGTGTTATATCCTGTAGTTGTTTTTCTATTATCTAACAACTACAAGCAGAGTAAAAGGTACAAAGAGACTTTAGAAATCAATCAGTTTGAAGTTGAACAGCCTTCAGTATCCCAAGTACAGTCCAGTTTTACTTGTGTTCAAAACCTATTTGGAATCTCTGTCTCTGTAGTTGACAGCATGAGATAGTGTATGACAGTGGTGGTCATTCATGCATCTTCCCTGAATAGAAGAAAATGAAAAGAATTCATGACAGCCATGGGCCCTAGAGTCACCAGTCAGCACAAATGGGACTAGACTTATACACAATGACTAAAACTAGGACAGTCTTTTTTTTTTTTTACTCTGAATGGAGCTTGCTTTTCTTTTTTCCTTGCCTTTTCCCCCAATTTTATACATTTGATTGTGGATGGTTGCGCAAATGATATGATTCTAGGGCTGCCGAAGGGCCGGGCCCCATGGCTGTCCAATCCCTACCCTGAACATATGTGAGCAGGGGGTTGGGCGAGCCAAATCCCTTAGAGGGCTTGTACTACCCATGCCCTTACCTGGCCTGGCCCTTGTGAACTAGGACATAGTCAAGGCCTTTGTGTTTCTACAGGCATCACGTGTGAATCGAATGTTAACCCCATTTATCTGAGCTTTGGACAGGCAGTGCAACGCAACAAGCAACACGGCGGAGTTTTTCGTATCTTTATTATTTTTTTTTTTCCAGCAGTTGGTGGGGGTGAGGATAGCTGGTGAATAAGGTAGTAGGATATAGAGTGGCCCAATGGATTGGTTATTAGATTTTCTTAAAAGGGAATTTTAAGAAGTGAAAGCCAAAAGTAATTTCTGAGGAAGTAAATCCTGATCGAATTTGCTTTTAAAAAGGCATTTTTTCCTATGATGCCCAGCCATGGCATGGATACGGCTAGGATACGCCATAAACACGGAAAGGACAAGGATTTTACACATAAAAATTGAAGTATCGGATACGATACGACACGATACGTTGTCCATTTCGAAGTATCCGTGCATCATAGATTTTTTCACTTTTACTGAAAGTAAGTGAAAGCAGGCTAGAAAGTGAAAAGAAGTGTAGCTTATTTTCTTTTTTCTTCCTTTGCTCTTTCCTCCTTTTCCTCTCTCTCATAAAGCCTCATGCTCCTATCCTGAAAAAAGGGTAATCTCAAAAAGCCGTCCTGCTCTCTTTACCTTGTAAGGCCTTATATGTTGTGTAATAATAGTTTTTCTATAACTTTTAATATATTATTTAGTTATAATATGTTTAAAACTGCTTTTTTTAATGTCCGAAGTACCTGGGTGCTTTTTCTGTTAAAAAGTATGTACAAAATTTGCACTCATCAAACAACTTTTTCTTCTGAAAAAAGGAAAGAACATTCTGCTTTTATTAAGCCCAGACCCCTAAAATGATCATGGTTATGCATGGTTAGATCAAGTCTTTCAGGATCTAACCTACAAAAAAGCAAAGGGAACCCCCTCTAGTTTTGTAAGCTCTTATAGTATAATATTTTTGTAGATTTTCTTCAATTGTTTTTCTATGGTCCAAAATGAATGTTTACCCTCTGTATTGCAATGAAAAACTGAGGCAGGGTTTTAACTATTATGAATTCAATGCCTTTTAAGTGTTGTTATGCCAGTAAGATTGGCCGTGGGGATGACAATTAAGAAATTTGGAATTTTACTCTGACGTGAGTGCTTGGTGTTTTCATTTCTAAATCAAGTAATTGAGCATGTCCAGTTCATGGAAAATATGCCTGTTTTTGCTACTTCTCCTTTGGGAAGTTCAGCTGAATTCTGGAGTTGATCCAAGATGTTTCCTTAGCAAAGGAGAACCTTACACTACATCCATTGGTCAGTGGTTGGTTAAGAAAGAAATTATGTGAGTCGTTGGTTGAGAAAGAAATTATGTTAACAATCTTCTCAAAATTGAAAAGTTGAGAATTCTATTTCTTAGATCTAGTTTTTGTGCGTGTGCTGTGCATGCGCACAGAGGCAGACCATGATGGGCCTTTTATACTATCTCATAGAATATCTATCTGGTTGTTCACACAAGAGTTCCTTGTTCTTTTTCATGAAGAGATTTTGTAGGCTATAATTGTTTAGATCTTCTAAAAGTGATTTCTGATTCTCCTTTTTTTGTGTGTGTATTTGTTATTACTTGCACACTGCATAGGTTTTTGGCTCGTAAGAAGCCTTGTTTGGGCTGATTTTGTGATTCTCAATTGTGTTGCCTACACCAATCACTAATTTATTTTATGAAAGCCTTTCAAGAAGAAAAAAATGACAAACCATTCCTCTATTACAACCACAGTTGCAATCTATGTAGTTGGTGTAAGATGAATTGCAACACTATTGCTTATGGCAACCCTGGATTTGCAGCATGCATGGTCTGACGAGAGATGGTGGGTTGTCAATGGTATCCTGCTCAGGGATGAGTCTTAAGGCATCAGAAATCTAGAGCTTTTGGCACTCACTTTGTAAGAAAGATATTGATTGAAACGATACCTACCACCTCATTATGAAACGTGATTCGAAGTGTGCAATTTGGTGAGCCAGTGGAAGTTATTTGTACCCGTAGAGAATTTTACATGCAGATGGGGAGGTGCAAATGATCATCTTCAAGAACATAAGGCCTTTCTTTCTAAGGGCGATTTTCTCATGTGGACGTTTGTGTAGCACGCGTTGCTGGATTTTCAATCTCTATCGTTAATGCAGAGCAGTCCCTCCTGCATTAAGGTTAGGGACCAAATTTCATGCACCATATCTTGTGTGGATGCCCATAAGAGAAAGTTCGTGCTCGCTCATACATTGAGACCACACACCTTGTGAAGCTCGGTTGTGCCAGGCAATGCTATCGAAATTCATCTTAAACTATCTGTGTTTGCAATGGAAAAATGACTTGTCAAGCAAGCCTTCAGTTTGTCTATAAACATATCAAAACCATTTAGGTGGAAGCATAAAATCACTTTCATTTTCTTCTTTTTGACTTTTGGGTGGTCTTCATTTTCTTCGATTCCCAACACACAGAGGACAACACCAAATCTGTTGTCTTTGCTTGAAAACTACTAGTTTTTATCTTCTTTTATAACCTGAACTTGATGGATTATTTCAAGCAAATCAATAGTTTCTTCTTGAACCCGGTTTGCTATCTTTGTTCAAAAGCCACTAGTATCTGTTTAAAAATAAATTTAAAAAAGCCAATAGTATTAATTATCTTCTTACTTGAACTGACCATGATGATACTTGAACAATGAAATTAATGAAAACCAAATAATATATCTTTCAAATGATGATACATTCACTTAAACTTCGATTAGAAACCAATTAATTTATCTGGAAAGCTATATTGGTGCTCTGTTATGGTGTTGCGTTTTGTGCAATCGTACAGCTCATCTTTTGCATTGCATAGATTTTTAACCCCTCTCAATGAAATCATTACCACTAAAAAGTAGGAAGAAATTTTCAAGCAAAATACTGCATTGATTAGAAGCCTTTTCTCTTCTTCTTCGACTTGGTATTTGATAAGAAACCAGATATTCTGTTTGGCAAAACGATATTGCTGCTCTGTATTGCTGACATTTCTGTATTTATGTGTTTCTATAGTATTCATCATATTGTATATGGTCTTTTTTTTTTCTCTAAAATAAATTTTTAGAGCTGAAAAAAGTTGCAAGAAACTTATCTACAAGAAAAATGCTAGAATTACTCCAAAGCCAGGGTATTGCATATATAGTTGCTTTCTACTTTTCTTTTTCAAATGATATATCTACTATTTCTTTTGCTGAGTGCCACCGAGAAACTGGGGGATCCACTCCGGGTCGTCCTCCTTATCGTGGTATGCCTATGCCATTCAACCATCAGTGCATTGGCCACTGATATAACTACTATTAAAAGAAGTTGCAACTTGCAAGAAAATCCTTTCTAAGCAAAATGCTAGAATCATAAAACCCGTTTCTATCTTCACTGAACTATTTCCTGTTACTAACAGATTCCATGTCACCATCATTATTATTTTCTTAGCTCACTTTTCCCTTCCATTTTCACTCTAATAATTCATTCATTCATTCTTCTTCTTCTAATTCTCCTCCTTTTTCTTCACTTTACCCTCTATTCTACCCTGTCATTCTCATAATTGCAAATCACAAAGATCGACTGAGACTTCTGGTATAACTGTTTGTATTAATTTGTGTGTCTTCTCTTAGAGAATGATCACCAATATATAGAATATACATGCCTTAAATCAAGGCTCTTACATAGGAAACTAGCTAATTACATTCATCACTCATCCAAAATAGGAAAGCAATCAAAGTAGAATATGTACAGCTATCTAATTGTAGACCAAATCAAATCCCACGTGAGATATAGCTTGCTGGACTGGATTGATGGGCCTTGGGCCTCTTCATGGGCCAACTTAACATGTGGGCCAACTTAACACCCCCCCTCAAATTGATGCGGGAGAATCAATGAGCATCAATTTGCCAACCAAGAATTGATGCCGGGGTCGAGGAAGACCTTTAGTAAGAATATCAGCAATTTGAAGCGCAGTGGAGACATGCGGAAGACTGATGACAGCACGTTTAAGCTCATCCCGGATGAAGTGACAATCAACCTCGATGTGTTTAGTGCGTTCATGAAAAATCGGATTTTCAGTAATCCGAATTGCACTAGTATTATCAGCATAGAGGGGGGTAGCTCCTTCTGCGGGGAAGCCAATGTCAGAAAGCAGGCCGCGGAGCCAAAGAATTTCGGAGCACGCAGCAGACATAGCTCGGTACTCAGCCTCGGTAGAAGATTTTGAAACTTTGTCATGTTTCTTGCATTTCCAGGAAATCAGACTATTACCCAAAAACATGCACCATCCTGTCGTCGAGCGGCGAGTATCTGGACAACCAGCCCAATCAGCATCTGAATAAGCCTTGAGAGATAGGGGATTGTTTGATGGAAAAAACAACCCGCGAGTCGGAGTGCGAATAAGGTACCGAATGATGCGGCGCACAGCAGCCATATGAAGATGACGAGGAGCAGTCATGAACTGACTCATGCGGTTGACCGCAAAGGAGATATCAGGACGGGTGATCGTGAGATAGATCAAGCTACCTACTAACTGGCGATAGGCGGTAGGATCGGTAAGAAGATCACCCTCCTCTTTACTGAGTTTGACATTCAGTTCGATCGGTGTATCAACCGGAGCGGAAGCAGCAAGGCCAGCCAAGTCAATGAGGTCAACCGTGTATTTGTGCTGATTGAGAACTATACCAGTAGGGGATTGATGAACTTCAAGACCGAGGAAATAGTGTAAGGGGCCGAGATCCTTCATTTGAAATGTCTGATGAAGAGAAGCCTGAAGTTCATGAATCATTTGTGCATTGGGACCAGTAATGACAATGTCATCTACGTAGACCAGTAGAACAGTAATGCCAGAGGGAGCATGATGTAAGAACATAGAAGGATCATACTGGCTCGGATGAAAATCCAAGTGAAGAAGAGCCTCTTGAAATTTCTCAAACCATGCGCGAGGAGCTTGCTTCAGACCATAAAGAGAGCGACGAAGCTTAGCAACCATGCCCGGTCCAGAGGAGGACCCTGGAGGCAGACGCATATAAACTTCTTCTTTGAGATCACCATGAAGAAACGCATTTTTGACATCCATTTGATAAAGAGGCCAGGACTGAGATGCCGCAACAGCAAGGATTATGCGTACAGTGGTCATCTTAGCGACGGGTGCAAATGTTTCATCATAATCAATGCCATATTCCTGCCGATTTCCGAGAGCAACGAGGCGCGCCTTATATCGATCGAGAGAGCCATCTGGTTTTAACTTGAGAGAAAAAATCCACTTGCAGCCAATTGGTTTGACACCCAAAGGAGAGGGGACAATATCCCATGTATGATTTTGCTCTAAAGCTTCCAACTCATCTTGCATAGCCTGGTTCCAACATTTGTCCTGCACAGCCTGAGAGTAGGATCGGGGAATGGAAGAAACGGACAAAGTGGCCATTAAGGAAGTATGGGAAAACCCATAACGGTCAGGGGGTACCGAAATGCGGGTGGAGCGACGCAATGTAGGAAGCCCAGAAGAACCAACTGCCGGAGGTGGACCAGATGCGGGAGGAAGATCAGGAGGGGGATCCCTGGGAGGCGCGTCTGTATTCCGTCTGTGATACACATAGTTAGGATTAAAACGAACAACGGAAATGTTGTCAGAAAAACCAGGTAAAGACACGAAAGAGGATGCAGGAGGTTCAAGATGTTGTTGAAAAAAATACTGTCGTTAAAAAAAAACAACATTCCTAGAGGTCCGTAAGCGACGAATGTGAGGGTCGTAGCAAAGGTACCCTTTCTGGAAGGGGGCATACCCTAAAAACACACACTTAGCTGATTGTGCAGTTAATTTGGTTCGTTCAGAAGGAGGCAAGTGTACAAAGCAAACGGAGCCGAAAACATGAAGAGCATCATATGATGGAGATGTTTGGTACAATCGGTAATAGGGGCTCTGATTTTGAAGAGAGGCAGAAGGCAG
This sequence comes from Umbellularia californica, assembly GCA_028538565.1. Classification (NCBI taxonomy): domain Eukaryota; kingdom Viridiplantae; phylum Streptophyta; class Magnoliopsida; order Laurales; family Lauraceae; genus Umbellularia; species Umbellularia californica. Next base: position 6,319,228 of record JAPQWN010000006.1, on the reverse strand, counting down.
ACGATTTATGAGATGTGCTGCAGTAGCCAGTGCCTCAACCCAAAAACGGGTAGGAACCGATGATTCAAGCAGGAGGGAGCGAGTGACATCAAGCAAATGCCGATTTTTCCGTTCAGCAACTCCATTCTGCTGGGGAGTATAAGGACAAGTACGCTGAGAAATAATGCCTTTGTGTTGCAAAAACTTTTGAAAATCAGAGGAAACATATTCTCCACCCGAATCAGATCGCAAGATTTTGATGCAGGTGGAGAATTGATTCTCAACATAAGCTAAGAAAATTTGAAAAACAGTGAAGACATCCGATTTGGAATGCAGAAAGTAAATCCAGGTGAACCGACTGAAATCATCAATAAAAGTGACAAAATATTTGTAGTGAGCATGAGAAAGAGCTGGAGCAATTCCCCATACATCGCTATGAACTAAATCAAAACACCTAGTGCTGTGTGAAGTGGAAAGAGGAAAAGGAAGAGTTTTACTTTTTCCCATTTTACAAGTAGCACAATCAAAAGGCACACAAGAAGATAAGCCAATAGATTTATTTAATAAACCAGAATTTAACATAAGGGACAAAGCCTTGGAATTAGGGTGTCCGAGTCTTTTATGCCACAATTGGCAGTTATCTATAACAGAAAAACAAAACATATCATTTGCAACTCTAATCCTAGGAATATGAGAAAAATCCAACGGAAACAAGCGTCCACACTTAGGTCCCCTCGCGATCTCCTGCCCGGACATCTGGTCCTGCACAACACAACCAGAAGAAGAAAAAGATATGTGACAATTATTTTCAACAAGTTGCCCAACTGACAATAAATTAGAAGTTAAATTGGGACAAAGGAAGACATTTTTCAAGTGGATGGGACCAGGAATGTCTCCAAGGGCAGTAATGGGAACAGTACCTCCGTTGGCAGTTTGTATTTGAAGATTACCATTGTATTTTTTCACATTGGAGAGAGTGTTCCGGGAATATGTCATATGGTTAGATGCCTCGGAATCAAGAAACCAAGTAGAAGATGGAGGGGAGGTACCTGAGAGACCTAATGCAGAAAGAGCATTGACAATCATTTGCTGAACCAATTCAGGAGTCAGAGAAGAGGAGGGCCCAGGCTGTGAGGAAGCAGATGTAGGAGCAGGCATTTCTGAAGAAGCAACATAAGCATGCGGAGTCTGATACTGTGGAGCCTGATGCTGTGGTGCCGGACGTTGTGGGCGGCGACGACATTCAGAGATGATATGTCCCGGCTTTTTACAGTAACTACATACTTTCTGTTTGCATTGAGATGCAAGATGCCCAAATTTTTGACAACTGTAGCATTGTGTTTTGCTCAAGTCCCGAGGTGGAGGCTGAGAAGCCTTATTGGCTGAAAATGCGACTGAATAGGTCTCAGTCGTTTGTTGAGCCAGATGTGCGGAGGTCGAAATTCGCTGTTCCTCGCGTAAAAGTTCATTCAGGCAGACATCCAAGGAAGGTAAAGGTGTCCGATTCATTAGGGCAGATCGAATACTTTCATATTCATTTCGTAATTTCATCAAAAATTGATCCCGCTGACTAGAGGCCTGAAGATCGCGAATTACGATCAGAACGTCGGCAGCCACATCTGCATACTTAATACTATCATATTCCGACCAAAGGGTTCGGAATCCTGAGTAGTAATCTTGGATTGACAAGTTCCCTTGTGCATATTCAGCAATTGCACATTCCAGATGAAATTGACGTGCGGAGTTATCTTGATGGTATACTTGCTTCAGATACCCCCACATGTCTTTAGAAGTGGGGTAAGGTTTCAAGTTCATTATCAGGTGTGGCTCCACTGAACCCAGTATCCAAGATTTTATTTTTGCATCTTTAGTAAGCCAAGTGGATATCTTCTTCTCATCTTCTGTGGGTTTAGGATCAAATCCAGAAATATAGCCCCACAATTCCTTGGCTTCAAGGTAAATCTGGAATTGAAACGACCAAGCGGGGTAATTTTTTCCCGTGAATCTGATCAAGGTAACCTCAGATTTTTCCATGTTTAATGAAGATTGGCCAAACACACTGAGTGAAAACAGTGAAAAAATAGTAGCAGGCCCAGCAAACAGAGAAGAGATGAAGTTTCAAGAGTGATAACAAACAGATGAGAGTGTATTACCAAGATCGGACCAACCAGTGAACATAAAACAGAAAATCAGGCAATAAAACACCCCAGGCGACCAAAAAAAATTGATGCTGATCCTTGACGTGGGCCCCACTGGTAGATCTGAACAATGATCAGATCACTGATCTGAGGACACACAATACTCTGGCTTCTAATGGAAGAAGAATTATCCAATTCTACCACAGATCCAAGATTTTGGACGGTCTAGATGAAAACAATATTAAAAATCTGGAAAATCTCTAGAGTGAGTAAATCACCAACCTGGAACATCTGAAAAAATCTGAAAAAATCCCCAATATTCCTAGAAGGTCCAGGCGACCATGACTGGGGAGATTCCTGATGGTGGCTTGATGATCAGAGGTGGGCCACCATGCAGATCACAATGTTGCAACGTCTGGATACTTGAAAACAGATTTTTGATCTGTCGATCTTCACAAGAGAGATTAATTTCTCTCTATTCTTGATGCCTTGATGCTATATGAGATCACAAACAAGATTTCTTTGAACCTGGCTCTGATACCATGTCATTCTCATAATTGCAAATCACAAAGATCGACTGAGACTTCTGGTATAACTGTTTGTATTAATTTGTGTGTCTTCTCTTAGAGAATGATCACCAATATATAGAATATACATGCCTTAAATCAAGGCTCTTACATAGGAAACTAGCTAATTACATTCATCACTCATCTAAAATAGGAAAGCAATCAAAGTAGAATATGTACAGCTATCTAATTGTAGACCAAATCAAATCCCACGTGAGATATAGCTTGCTGGACTGGATTGATGGGCCTTGGGCCTCTTCATGGGCCAACTTAACATGTGGGCCAACTTAACATACCCTACTCTCTTCATTTTTCCTTCTCATTTATTTTCCTAACCCTTCAATCATCCTCTTCCTCTTAAAATTTGATCGGGAATCAAGTATTTTATCTGGTGCAGTAATAATATTGTTGCTCTATGAATGATACTGTACATGCTAATTTGTCTTTGCCCAAAACTCTAGTATTTATCTTCTTACATGAGCTGTGACCATGACGATACTTCATCTTAAATTTTGATTGGAAACTAAATATAATATCCGGCATAGCAATATTATTACTTTGTGAATAATTGTTAGCATTATATTTTCTCAATGCTTGTAAATGATTTGCTTTGGTTGCTCATAAACAAAATAATGGCAATTACTTTTTTTCAACTTCATTCCATGGCCTGTGGAGAGGAAAGTATAAAAGGACTTATTGTTGAACCTAGTGGATCGGGGAAAGGCTTGCCATATGCTCCCGAAAATTGGCCACAGGAGGGAGACAAATGGGGGTGGGAAGTAAGAAAGAGGATATCCAAGTCTGGTTTCTTTACTGACAGATTCTTATTTCCTCCTGAACGTCTTAAAAGAGTCCGTTTGAGCAAGCCCAAAGTTGAAAAATATATTAAAAAAACAATCCCAGGAACTGATGTTCAAGATTTTTTTGCTTCTTTCACCTGGAAGATCCCAGCTACTGCCACTGCCCTGCATTTGATTGAAGGTTTGGTTTCAAATATACTCGTTACTTAAAAAAACTATGCACATTAGTAGCTATTTTCTTGTGATCATATACTTCAAAACATTAACAGGTCTTAATCATGGACTTGGAGTCATCTTTTGTAGCAACTTCAGTAATCTTTAATACTTCATACACCTACAAGACACGTCTTCAACTCTTGGTGCAGTGCTAAGACATTCACTCCATAATGTTGGATGATGTTATGCGTTCAAACCTGTCATAGGATATCCTGTAGCTTTGTACTCTTAGGTAGTCCTAAATGTCACTAGAAGGTTAGCACATAAAGATGGATTGTCGTGCAACCTTTGTTGCTTTTTTTAAATGTATTAAGTTCATTGTTTGCAATAAAATTACAGTTACAATTTCAAATAGAGAGGCTATCATACAATTTCTTTTTCCTTCAAATGCATTGAAGAGGTAGATAGCTACTTCGATACAGTTTATTGATCTCTATGTTTTGGTAACTTTACTTTATGATGCGATATGTGAGAGAGAGATAAAAAGAGGCACTGATTGCAGCCTCCTTTTGTTGCTGCTCAAGAAATAATATAATGTAAAAGCTAGTCATGTCGAGGTTATGCTATGATAAAGTGCAATAGTCATATCATTTGATTTTCAAACCATACTATTCTTGAAATATTTTGCTTGCTGCCCTGCTGCTTCTATTCGCATCACTATTTGTGTGATCTCATAAAATAATGGAGGTCTAAGTTTGATGTATTTCAAATAGGTTCATTTTATAATTACCATGTGCTTTTGTTTTTTGCTATAGTTTGTATGATGTGCTTATCTAGTGACCATTTGTATCTTTTATCTTTATATCTCAGAAGAGATCTCTAATATCCAAAATCAATCTGATAGTGGCTTGGACACCCTTCGCACCTACATCTTGAAAAAATCATATGAAACAAAGAAAGAGATCGGAAAGCTTGATAATGAGATTCATGCGATGCTTCAATTCCTGAAAATGTCACAGGAATCAGAGTACAGGACTGCAAAGAAAAAGTTCTACTCTCATAAATATATTTGTATCGGCTTATTTGGGCAGATTAATGTTGAAAGGGCTAAACTAGTGAAGCAAGTATCAACCTCAAACAATAGAAGGGACTCGAACACCAACCGGGCCAATCTCTTGAAAAAAGTAGATCAGATGAATCAAAAGTTTGTAAATCTTGAGAAAAAAGTAAATCAAATGAATCAAGATGTTGTAAATCTTGAGAATAAGATTGATGTGGTGCTTCAGTCCTTAAGAAGGTTGCAAGAACACGAATACGTATTGGTGCAGAAAAATCTTTATGCTACAAAAAGACGACTACTTGAGCTGTGAGGAGAACTCCCTGTTAAAAGTCATACAACGACGCCAATTGATGACGGCATCCTGTATTACCTTTGTATAGTGAGTCAAATGAAGCAAGAGGTTGTAAAGCTAAGAGATGTTATGAATATCTGCAAAAGGTGACTCTATAAGGTGTACTAGAAGAAATTGTTGATATATGAACTCGAGATTGATTGAGATGGAGAACAACGGGAGGGAAGGTGGCTCATTTTATTTAATTTCGTCTAATCTCTATACTCACAGTACAGTTGAAGGTCTTATTATCATCTATACCAGTCAGAGAGATGCATTGTTACGTCTGGTCGTTTAACATTCTTTTTAACTGCATCTTGCTACCATGACAAATTGAAAGGTTAGAAATGTTCATTTGAGTGATATTCAGCGATTGAGCACTCTTCCAGTTATTTGAACTCTGCTGACAACAGAGTTCAAAAGGGAATCCTACATTTCTGGAGGGTTGTATGTGGTCGATCTCTGCATGTCAGGTCTATGGTGTATTGGACCCAATGAAACCTGAATCTCGATTGTTTATCAGATTGTTAATGATTTTAGAATTACAAATTATTTGAAAGATATACTTATGAGGAAAAAAATAATTGTTGGATCATCTCTTACAATCCTTTGGATTGATGTCCAAAGCATGTATCCCCACTAGTTATGATTAATCCTATGATGAATGTCTCGTCAATCTGGGGATAGCAATGGGTCTGGGTAAATACCTAACCTGCTGTAACGCATTTCTTTTTTATTGGACCCTTCTTCTTTTTTTTTATCTCTTGAATTGACCATTTACTTTACGACACTATATAAGTAAATAATACAAACAGCCCGTCGATCGACCATTGGATGGATACATTGGACAAGTTAGAAATATATTTTGCAGCAACCCAACTTCAGTGGTGAGTGATGACCGCCAGATGTTTTTTGGGCTAATAAAAGGATTGAACTATGTAGTAGCGAGGGCAGGTACCAAACAAACATCGAAAGGAGTTTTTCAGAAAATTTTGTTTAGGGGGTGTGTTTGAATACAAGTAGAACATAAACATTCATTTTCCAAATATAAGTTTGAATTGTTGTTTTCTAGTAACAAACTGAAGAATTCTTCTTCTTCTTCCACCACTTCCAGCTTCTTTTCATTTAAAACTCTCATCAAATACATCAACTTATCTATGCAGGAGAAAAAAATGAAGAAATACATCAACTTAGAATTAATCTCTAGATGCAAAAGTTGTTTTGATGGAATCACTTACTAGAAAATAATAAGGAATTCAAGTAAAAAAAATGAACAATTTTGAAGATCACTTAGTATACAATTCAACAAGCCAGGCCTTAAAACCATGATCAGTTACATGTTAAGCTTTGATCAGTTACATGTTTACCACATGTATTCAAAGAGCTGGAATCATATTGCCATTTCGGGAGCCATCCTGTAACCAGAGTTTGAGGCCCATTGATCCTAAGTATCAATCATACAAGCCTCACTTCTTCGCTTTGGATCCATATCTGGAGCTGAATCTTCGATTTTTAGATCCAATGTGCTGGAATTGGATCTGGAGACCTTTGAATGTCATAAAAAAAGAAGATCTAAACACAAATATGCCATGGCTCCCAGATTCAAAATTTTGATGGGGTAGGATCACTTAATTTGTTTTCGATCCGCTTGGTTTCCAGTTCAAGTTCATTAAGTTCATTATACTAAATCGAATACATAATTTTGATGTACTTCGAGATGATTTGTTGGTCCAATTCAATATACATATGCAATATACTAGAATTTTAGATAGTTTAATTAATATATTAATATAATTTCATAACTTAAATCTTCTTGATACTTGAGTAATTTACAAAAAATGAATAAAAAACTTCCAACCTATACATCTATCTAATATACTATACTTTAATCTTAAGGGATTGGCCGAGTGGTCAGGATCACGGTTCCTCTCTTTTATGAAGCTAGATGTCTTGTTATCGATCCCCGGTTCCCCCTCTTCAGAAACGAAGGTTGGTGCTACTACCTAGGGCCACAGGGGTTTTACCTAACTTCTCTCTAGACTCGGAGGGATTAGTTTAGACCAAAGGGCTGAGAAATAGGATTGTAAAAGGGCCGATTCCAGAGGGCTGAAAACTAGGATTGTAAACAGGTCGGTTCCGGTTCGGGTCCATGGTGGACCCGGAACCGGAACCATTAAGGAAAAGGTGGAACCGGATCTAAACCCGGAACCATTTTGGAACCGGTTTCTTGGCTCCAGAACCAAAACCGTATATGAGAGGGTCTGGATCCGGGTTTGGATTTAGTTATAGAATAATATTTTAAAAATATGATTTTTATGAGGGATTTTCGAAAATTGAGGTAATATATCGGGTCTCAAGTCCACGGGTCTGAACCAAGGTAGAACCGGACCCGAACCAGACCCGGGCCCATTTACTTATCGAGGGCTAAAAAATAAGGATCCAGACCCGGTATTTAACGGGTCGGAATCTCCGGTAATTGAAGAATCAAACTCCTATTTACATCCCTACTGAGAACTCTCCGTTACAAAATAATAATAATTATAATAATAAATATATACGATACTTCTGTTGGGCATTAATTCATAATTTGAATTGAGAAATTTATAAAAAAAAAAATGAAACAATCCAAATAAATCTCAAAGCATTGGATGTGTCATTTATTTACACAAGTAAAAATGGCAAAGCAGATGTCAAATCCGATAACGATACTCCGAAATATCTTTAGTTTTCCATCTTCTGATACAACTCCCTCTCTCTCTAAAAAGAAGAAAAATCAGACCTTTCTAAGAAATCAGAGATGAAAATGGTTGTTAGTAGGAATTTGAATGCACCCAAGAACTTCCCTTTCTACAGTTCATTGGTTTTGTACAGTTCCCTTTTCCATGCACATGCCCTCTCCTTCCCATTTCGCTCCAATCCTTCTTCATTCTCTCCAAATAAATGCCTCTTAGTGCACGCCAAGAAGAGAAACTCGCAGCTCGAACCACTTCTGAAGCAAATTACCACCGACCAGGAAGACAAAGAAGAAGCTGAGGAGTTTCAAGAAGGTGATTTCTTCTTTCCCTTTTTGTGGGTGTAACATTTTTGAGAAGATTATGGAAATCAGAGAACTGGGTTGTTTTTGTTATGTCTTGTGAATCATGGGTTTTCAATCTTGTATACAAACTTTAAGCTTGTTGAAGATTTCCCAACAATTGCTGTTTTTCATTTGACTTTGGTAGATTGAATTTCTGAGGGAGCAGGACATCTTAGACTGTGGAGTTACTGATAACATGGCCTGTAATTGGGTGCAGTGGAGAATTCGGAAAGTCGACCATGTATAGATTGGATTAGGCTAATAGAACTTGAATGGTGTTTACTCTCCTCTATGTCTAGTCTTTGGTTTCTGTGTGTGCCTGTGTGTGTTTGAGAGAGGGAGAGAGATTAGTTTTCGTACACCAATGTCAGTAAGAAAGGGCACTTGGTCCTGGCTTGTGGATTGATGGGATAGGGAAATGATGACGTTGATGATGATAATTTTTGTGATTGAAGAAGCTTTGTGATGTGTTATGTCTAGTTTGGAACATGGCTTGTGTTCATCGAAATGCTGCTCTGCTTATCATGTTTGTTTTTCGATTGCAGTTACAATTGTAAAGCTCTTTCTGAACTGGATGATGAACTCTGGGAATTGAGGTTTTATTATTATTATTATTATTTATCATGTTTGGGGTTTCACATACTATATGACACGAGCTTTGTTCCATCTTTTTTTGGTTTGTCATTCGTATTGTTAAAGATGGCATGGTGACTATAAAATATATGCACTGATATGCTAGCTGTGATGGTCTTCTTTTTTTTTCCTTTCTATTTTCCTTATCCCTAGGGGAATGAAAGATACTTCTAGATGGTAATTTCAAGTTTACAGTAACCATGGTATACTTGTATGGGTTAATTTGCCTTCTTCGTATTGAATTCCTTGGAATTCATGATTCGGGGGTTGTCTCAGAGGAGCATTAACGTGGTGCTAAATGAAGGGTTTATGGTGGAGATCTAGATGGGATCACAATTTTACTAGCATCATGAGTGCATGATCATTTCCCTTCATAGGAGAGGTTTTTGGTGGCTCCTTGTGATGTTAACTTTTAATCCTTTTCCTTGTAGTCTCTTTTAATAGATGAAATCTGAGGAATTCAATACCCCTTAATCAAATGGGCCCTATATTTGCGTTTCCATTTCGGATGGCTTGAGGCTTCACATTGTATACAACAAGATTTTTCGTTCCATGTTTTTACTTGGCATTCATGTTTTTAAAGATGGTTTGAAGACAGTAAGTTGTATTTAATATATGCCAGCTGGAATGGGCTTTATTCTATTTCCTTTATCTCCAGAAGAATGAAATACTTACGTAGTTTATTTTTTTTTTTTTTAATTAAAGTTTACAATTACTTTGGTATACCATTAAACAAAACAAAACAAAACAAAACAAAAAAAAAAAAAATTTACTGGGGTATAATTCTCTCTTTATGAACCAGATTATCAACTCTGGGAATTGGGTTTCTGTTTCTATAATGTTTGGGGCTTCGCATACTATAGGATATGAGTTCCATTCCATCTTCCGATTGCATTTGTCTTTTTGAAGATGATTTGATGATAATATGTTGTATAAGATGACATGCGCTGAAATGATATCTATTCTGTTTTCTTTATACACAGAGGATGGAAATACATACACTGTATAGGATGAGATGAGCTGCAATGACCTCTATTCTGTTTTCTTTATACACAAAGGAATGGAAATACATAAATAGTAAAAACTACTCACATGACTCACTTTATATAGTTTCTACTGGGATTGATCTATTCATTATTTCAAAGCTGCCCATTAGAATTTATTACTAGTCATTTAGTTTCTCTATAGAAGTGCTTTTGTTAGCTTTTGGCATTAGCTTCTTCATAGAAGACCTTTGGTTAGCTCATGCTTATTGAAAGCCATTGACATTTTTGGGTACGTCAATCATAATTTAGTAGTACAAGCATTCTGAAGTGGTGAAGTAGCTGTGGCTTTGATAACTAACGTATGTTAGGAAAGGTTAATTATGAATTCAAGGGGTCATGCCTGAGTTTCATGAATTGTACAGAGACATTTGTGGAAGGTGATGATGATTTTGAAGATGAGTTTGAAGAGGAGGATACAGAATTACATGTAAGTTATCTTGCACGGACACATTCATTTAACATTTTGAAGCTACATATGTACTCTTCAAACTCATTATTTTCTTCTGTTTGAAGGTTGGTGATGGAAGTGGAGGTGGTGGAATTCTGCTTGCTGGGACATGGTGGGACAGAAAGGCATTGGATCTAGCTGAAGAAGTTTGTATCTCGTTTCATGGTGACTTGAAGATTTATGCTTTCAAGACATCTGCAAGTTCCACCATTAAAATACGCATTGAAAATATGGCAAATAAGTAAGTATGCTTTGACACTTAAATGGTAAATGATATTTCCTTTTAAACTTCTTAGGCTATGAATAAAATGAAAGGCATTGGATCTAGCTGAAGAAGTTTGTATCTCGTTTCATGGTGACTTGAAGATTTATGCTTTCAAGACATCTGCAAGTTCCACCATTAAAATACGCATTGAAAATATGGCAAATAAGTAAGTATGCTTTGACACTTAAATGGTAAATGATATTTCCTTTTAAACTTCTTAGGCTATGAATAAAATGAAAGTTTGGTTGGATACTCACTAAAACTACTCAGTGGAAATGAAATCATGGGAAAGGCTGAGATCCCTTTGTAAAGATTGCATGTACACATTGTTGCTATATGTGACACAATAAGCCCATCCTCCTTTGAATTGAGCATTTAAGTTTGGAACACACTCTCTTCTTCATAAAATTTCTTTGAATTAAGCTAGGAGCATAGAATTATTTATAATTCATGTGACTTTTCTTAAATTTAAGTTTACTTATACTACATGAAGCTAAATCTTGAGATGCAATTTTCTTTTCATTTCTTCATTTCAAACATATCTTCCTTTTTTTTTTTCTTTTTTTTTTTCTGAACTATAACATGATTTTAACCCGCACCCACGTGGTTATGACAATGAGCCCCTCCAAGCTCACTACAGGTCGATATTTATTATATTGGTTGATCTTCAAGCTTCCATGAGAGTTAATTTTGGGTTTCTTCTTGATTTATAACAATTATATCATTAGGGTCATTCAACATGTGTTCTCTTCCAATTTCTTTTATTGCTTGAATCTCTCTTCCATCTTTGAATGTTGGAAATTATATTTTCCTTTCCATGTTTCAAACCCTAGAAGAGATTTATGTACAAGTAGTTTTGTGACTTTTGTGACTATTATGTCTTTTAAGGAAAAAGAAAAAATTTTGTTACATTAAACTTACAAACTTACCCATTTGAATTTACTTTATATTGAGGTTTATCTTGTAAAATGGTTTATTGGTGTTATATCTGAATTATAGGTTGTGAACAGCCATTACAAGTTGATAATGTTTACATTCTTACAGCCTGCTAACAGACGTTTCATGTTTCTTATCTTTAGATGAAAATGGTTGGATGCTTCTCTGTCTTTAACCTTTTAAATTGATATCACCACTTCATAGGTATGGCTCTCCCAGCATCACCGACATCGAAGATTTCTCCTCTGCTTATCGTGCACGCTTGGATGAAGCTGGGGTTGCTGGAGCTATACCAGACAATTATTCCTTAGAGGTAGGCCTCACTCCTTTCTCACAAGAAGGTAGGCCTTCTAAGGTTTATGTGAAAATTATATTCCATTTTTAGTGGATACTTCACTTCAGATTTGATAATCATGTTGTGCCAAACACATGGACAGAACTTGACATTTCTATTAGAAGAAACATTGATTGAATTTGTAATGCTAAGTATTTATAAATGTATTTCATTTAAAGGCAAGTTTATTTAATTGATTTTGAATTGCTTGGATTTTAACCATTGCTTCCAATGTTTTTCTATAAAAGGTCCTAAAAGTGAAAAATTAATTGCCTGTTTACTTGGATGAAATTGAATTTGTAGGGACTTTAAAGAAATGTATTCGTATCGGAACGGCTAAAATTGAAGAAATAAAGATGAAGAAACAAATGGCCATTAAGTGGGCTTTCCTTTAGTGGGAAATGAATCCCTAGCCATCACCCCAGTAAATCAGATCCTAGGAAAGTCAAATAATCCCATATGTATCTCCACCTTATATCTTTCACCGCTCACCCCTTCAATATTCCTTCATTGCAACCCATTTTACCATGAATTCCTAGGAATTCAATTCCATGCAAACAAATGGGCCCCAAAGGTGAAGGTCCACAAGGAGCCATCAAATAATTTTTACTTTCATAGGAAATAATTTCACACCCATCACTCTAGCAAACTTAATCCTGGGAAAGTGGAGTCCCATTTAGACCTCCACTTTAGACCCTTCACTCTTTGCTAGCTCTTTAATACTCCTTCCAAAAAATCCCATTTATTATGAATTTCTAGGATTTAATATGAAGTAGGCAACTGGGCTCTAAATAATTGCTGAGTTCAGAAGTATGTGAGTCACATGCCGTCATATAAATGATTAAATGATAATCTAGAGTAAAGGCTAGACTTTGGAATTTGATATGGAGTAGGCAAATAGGCTCTAAAATGCAGAGTTGAGAAGTATGTAACTTGGATGCTGAAATATAATTAAACGATAATCTAGAGAAAAAGCTAGAATTTGTGTTGGTGTTTGCTCTTATTTCCTCGTCCATCAAAAGATGAAATTGTATTGCCCCACTTCGCATGCTAGAGTGTCTTGGGCACAGGTTTTGTTGGAAGTGTACGATCTGGCACTTTGGTCATGTAACATTCCTTTTCAAGTACAATTACAGTGAAATACAGCTGTGTGACTTCTAGATGCAGTTCCTGGTGTAAACGCTTTCGTAGCTTGAAATAACCCTTTCAAAAATAGCGGTTGTTTGCTTCAGTTGTGCCTGTAATTGTATATTAAGCGCGAACCAGGCACAAATAGTCTGGGGATGTTAAGAAACTGGCACACGTTCTGAGTAGTGCACTTTGATCATGTCTGTAATTGTATGTGAATTACTGGTAATTGTGAACTCCACACAAATGTGCTCTATATTGATTACCTTTCATTCTCTTTACTTTGTCAGGTATCATCTCCTGGAGTTGAAAGGATTGTCCAAATTCCACAAGAGCTTGATCGGTTCAAGGACAAGCCGATGTATGTGAAGTATGTCACCGAAGAGGCTGCAACTGAGTCACCAAAAGAGAGTGATGGTGTTTTCAAGCTCGTTTCGTTTGATTTGGAGTCAAGCTATTGTACTTGGAGCATAGCAGATGTGAGAAAAAACAGAGAACAAGCAGGAAAAGGAAGACCACTCAGCAAGAAACAAAGAGAATGGCGATTGCAAACTCCTTTTGATTCCTTGCGTCTTGTTCGATTGTATTCTGATTGTTGATATATGCCATGGCATGTCTTAAACATGCTAGACTTTCCGAGGTAACTCATCATTGGCAAAAGGTATTCAAAAGCGGTACTTAAACCCATGAGTATAGTAGCAATTATATGTAAAACTAACACAGTTTTGGACTTGTATTTGCAATCCGGAATGAACTGATTTTCAACAGATTTTGCAAGTGTTATTTAGCTTAAAATGGATTGTGAGTCTTGACAGAAGAAATGAATCTCTACTGGTGATGGAATGGCCAGTTGCCAATTATACTGGGCTGAATATCACTCTGAGATGAGTGCATTCAATAAGGAAGCTGAATTACAGCAGTGTGACTCACTCGCACTGGTGAGATGATTCATTTTGGACATGAACTAATCAATGGTGAATATCAATCAAATTGCAATTTGCAACTAATCACAAGGGAGTGTGGGTGTTTGTTACAGAGTAGGGTAACTTACTATTACCAGTAGGCAGTAATAAATCATTCATAAGATTATTAATTCTTGTTCTGAAGGGAATTCAGCTGAATCTAATTGGCAGTTGGAGTGCTTGATGGACGGACCTGTTTGAGATTGAAAAACAGTACCAGCGATCCGATGGCTGCATCAGAGTTCCTGTCTACCTATATTTTTATGCAAACTATTCCCGTCATAATGCCCCCTAATGAATGGGTACTGCCTCAATGTCACTTACTAGATCATCATCGGAGTGATAGATTTCATCAGATGCTTGAAAAATGAGATTAACTATTGAGTTGGAACTTTTGTTTCTAGACATTGATCAATACATTGGTGCATATCACCTCCACCCAGGGAAATTTGAGAGAGGATGTCAATGGTATTCCATGTGATATTATTATATGAATGACTGCCCACATGAAAACTCCTACGCTGTCGTTAATCCAGGTCTATTCCTTGGTATCCATTAAATGAGAATTCATGCTAAAGCCATAAATTATGAGATTTTAAAACCTCATGCTAGTGTTATTTGATCCCAGTAATAATTGGCCCACCTTGGATCGATGTATATATATCTCTTAATTATGAGTCCATGTGGGCCCACAGAAATATAATTTATGGTGGGCCAAACCTAGGATTATATATCCAAATAATCATATCAGAAAAGGATGCCCATAAGATTCAACCAAAAAAACTCCAACCTCAAAACATTTTTTATCACAAGCCTATCCATGAGGTAGTCTACCAGAAGGTCGGGTATGATTTTCGCTCACGTGTGACAATCTTTGAATAGAGTAAAGTTCTATTTGGAAAGTAAAAGAAAATGATATTTTTAATGACAAATCTATTAGTGTAAATTGTTGAAAGGTGGGCCCCAAATATTAAAATAAAAAAATGACAATCTTGACAAGATTGAAGATAGATGGTGTTGAGAAAGATAGCAAAATAGAGAGATTTTAGGGGATATTGATTGAGAGACTTTAGGAGATAGAGGATATGGATAAATAGATATTTTTGGAGAAAAAAATTTGCGGCATGTGATGACATGGCACCTTAAAGTACTCTATGTTTTTTCTCAAGAAAATTATTGGGTTGCTGAGGTGGCACCCCTCACAATCCACCTCCCCTTTTGCTTTAATATATATGATATATATAATACTCCATAGAGGTGTGCTATATTTGTTGTCGGTAGGAAAAATGACTGGAATACCCCTCATTGTATGATGTTTGCAATATGTTGGATCAGCCTTTTGTCTTTCCTTTTCTACATATAGTGCCCATTTCATATTTCTCTGCTCCTCTTGGACAACTATGTTCTCCCTTTTTTGCAGGGGTGAAAAGTTATTACCAATGAAACATGACCTAATGTATTTTTTTTTTCTCATGCTATTTTTGGAATAAGAAGACTTAAATGGTAGAGTCTTTTGATGTAGGATTTTCTAAAATGTATACTTTGTCGTTTGGATTTCTTTTCTTTTTTCCTTATCTTTTGTTTTGAAGTTCGGGTTTGAGGGCTCATTTTTCTCACACAATTCAAGTTTGAGGGCTCTATTTTCCACACATTTTAACGTGTTAATGATGGAAGGTGGATGTGGCGGACCATGTAGGGTGATCTTGGTCGTTAATATGATGATGGAAGGTGATTGTGGCATTGGATAGTTGGTTGAATTGACTTTATAGAATTTCAAATCTATGGGGTTTTTTTTTTTTTTTTAACATATTTTTTTAAAATTAAGAATTCTAGCTTGATCGAACAAAAGTCCGATAAAGAGGGAACTCAACATAGAGAGCTATCCACTATATTGGAGGCTCAAATCGATGACTACTAAAGTATTATAACTAAAAATAATATTGGAAAGGAAAAATGACTCTACTAAAAAATTGGGTATAATAGAGCTGGTTACATTTTAAACATCATCATCCACTGAATGAACACAAATAAAACATGCTTAACAATCAACTGAAAATGCAAAAATTTACTCCATGAGTTAATTGATTTATGGTCCTGGCCCAGGTCCTCAATTGGACATGGGTCAAAATATAGCACGTTTATTACCTTTAACACGTACATGCCCAGTAAGATCCGATCACGCCATTGACTGATGTTCAAACCAAAACTATTTTAGTCCTTTGATGGGACCAAACTATTTCCTTTTGCACATTTTCTTTGGAATCCTCTTTGATTGGTGATCCACACGATCACTTAGGACAGCTCCTTGATATATACCTACCAACATACCATTTCCTTTGTAAGTCTTATAAACACCATGAATCAAATCCCAATCGGAAAGGAAATCTAGGCACGCCCCATCTATTATAACCTGAACCCCATGCCCGACCAAATACGGTCCAACCCTGTCCACGATCACCATTACAATAAAAAAAAAAAACTTTTCTTAAAATAAAAATTCGAAGCGCTACTCTCTCGCCTTTTAATTTTGCCAAACCTTTACTTTTGTTGTTTATTTCCATTGAACCATTCACTTTACTTCACTGGTAAAGTAAACTGACCAAACAAATGATTTACCGTGTGATTTCATAGTATTACGTTTAAACATTAATTATATATGCCCATCTATCATTGGGTGGACCAAGCCCCGACCCGTGACCCTACCAAGATGTAAAAAAAGGTAAAATAGGGTTTCCTCCTCTTAGAGGGGAGGAAATCCTGCAAATTCGACATTACCGCAGTATGAAAAAGCGTTATAAAGACAGATTCCAGAATTCCTCCTCTCCGAAAGGAGGAAAACTGGCAGGTGGACTTTGCCACCAATATAAGCAGCGGTAAAGCTGTGTTGCTTGCCAAAATCCATTTGAAGCTAGCCTTTCATTTCCTTTAACATAAAATTAGCAACACGCTTAAATTTAATATTTTCTTAAATTTTAATTATTAGATAAATAAATTACTACTTTGGAAAATGGTTTTGGTCGTCCCGAAAGTTCATGCTTACGGAAAAAAAAGCAGTGGAGAAATAAGTAAAGAAAATATTTTCTTAATAGGGCAAAGTAATGTGTAACATGAACAAAAAAAAAAAAAAAGAATATATATGTATATATATATTAATAATGGAGGGTGTCCACATTACTTTAAACCCCACCCTAATTGCCCAAAGGACTCGAATCCTAAAAATCCAAGTATAGACCATTTTTGGACTCTATAAACACGGACATTTCGGTGCTATTGCTCAATGAATCTAGGTAGGAGCCCATTCGACTCTGCACTAAAATACCTATATCTCAAGTTTATAATAATATAATATCGCATAAAAATAATTGATATGAAAATGCTCTTGTGCGTCTATCTCCGACTGAGCTTAATAAGAGAGATTGCATGTGGGGCCGACCGATTCTTTTTAATCCATTGATTGGCTTGCATTCACTGGGTGCCCACATCCATGGTTCCCAACTTTCAAAGTTTGTTTTACATGATAAGATAAGGATTTGGATAGAGTTGTACTTGGTTGAATTTGAATGTGATGTGATGAGGTAAATCAAGTGAGGTGCAATTGCCCACATAAAATCCAAAGCCCATGTATATTTTTCTAAAAGGAGAGCTCCATGGGTGGTGACGTGGCAAAATGAATTCCATTACTTTAGTATAAACTAGCAACAACGCCCCGTGCTTAGCCCGGGGCAAAAAATAAGATATTACATTTTGAATTTTTAAGATATCAAAATTAATTATAAACATATAAGAATATATTCATGCATATTTATATAAAAACAGTCAACACATCTTCAATCACAAATGCAAGTGGTCAACATCAACAATAAACTATTACAGAGATAACGCTAAAAAATCATTCGACAACGACATAAAAATAATACATTATTTTTTTCTTCTATACATGGAAAATAAATCACACCAAACAACATAATATTGTTAAAAAAGAAAATAAAAAAAGATGTGCAATCCTCTCGTTGCACAAATGTACCATTTTTTTATTTTTACATAGGCCAATGGTCATTTCAATCCCTCAGTACAATTTTCTTCTCTACCCCTTTGAAGTAGCACTAATACCATTTTAGAACTGATCAAATCATTTTCTTTTAGCTTTAGATATTTAAAAATATATATATAAATATCTTAACTTTAAAAGCCATAAATTATGAGATTTTAAAACCACTTGCTAGTGTTATTTGATTCCAGTAATAATTGGCCTACCTTGGATCAATGTATATATCTCTTAATTATGAGTCCATGGGGGCCCATGGAAATATAATTTATGGTGGGCCAAACCTAGGGTCATATATCCAAATAATCAGATCAGAAAAGGATGCCTAGAAGATTCAACCAAAAAAAACTTCAACCTCAAAACATTTTTTATCACAAGCCTATCCATGAGGTAATCTACCAGAAGGTCGGGTATGATTTCGCTCACATGTGACAATCTTGAGTAGAGTAAAGTTCTATTTGGAAACTAAAAGAAAATGATATTTTTAATGAAAAATCTATTAGTGTGAATTGTTGAAAGGTGGGCCCCAGATATTTAAATAAAAAATGACAATCTCGAGAAGATGGAAGATAGATGGTATTGAGAGAGAAAGCAAAATAGAGAGATTTTAGGGGATATTGATTGAGAGACTTTAGGAGATAGAGGATATGGATAAAGACATTTTTTTGGAGAAAAAATTTGCGACATGTGATGACATGGCACCTTAAAACACTCTATGTTTCTTCTCTATATTTATATGAAAGGAGAATTATTGGGTTGCTGAGGTGGCACTCCTCACAGCCCACCTTCCCATTTGCTTTAATATATATGATACATGTAATACTCCCTAGAGGTGTACTGTATTTGTTGTAGGTGGGAAAAATGACTGGAATACCCCTCATTGTATGATGTTTGCAATATGTTGGATCAACCTTTAATTTGTCTTTCCTTTTCTAGATATAGTGCCCATTTCATATTTCTCTACTCCTCTTGGACAACTATATTCTCCCTTTTTGGCTATGGATGAAAAGTTAAAACCTATGAAACATGACTTAATGTATTTTTTTTCTTGTGCTATTTTTGGAATAAGAAAACTTAAATGGCAGTGTCTTTTGATGTAGGATTTTCTAAAAAGTATACATTGTCGTTTGGATTTCTTTTCTTTTTTTTAAAGTTCGGGTTTGAGGGCTCATTTTTTCCACACAATTCGGGTTTGAGGGCTCTATTTTCTACACGTTTTAATGTGTTAATGATGGAAGGTGGATGTGGCGGACCATGTAGCGTGATCTTGGTCGTTAATATGATGATGGAAGGTGATTGTGGCATTGAATAGTTGGTTGAATTGACTTTATAGAATTACAAATCTATGTTTTTTTTTATTGAATATGTTATTTAAAATTAAGATTTCTAGCTTGATCGAACAATAGTTCGATAAAAAGGGAACTCAACATAGATAGATTCTATCCACTAGATTGGGGGTTCAAATCGATGACTACAAAAGTATTATAACTAAAAATAATATTGGAAAGGAAAAATGACTCTACTAAAGAATTGAGTATAATAGAGCTGGATCATTTTAAACATCATCATCCACTGACATGAACACAAATAAAACATGCTTAGCAGTCAAATAAAAATGCAAAGATTTACACCATGAGTTAATTGATTTATGGTCCTAGCCCAGGTCTTCAATTGGACATGGCTTAAAATATAGCACAGTTATTACCTTTAACACGTACATTCGCATCGAGATCCAATCACGCCATTGACTGATGTTCAAATTAACCAAATCTATTTTAGTCCTTTGATGGGACCAAACTATTTCCTTTTGCACATTTGCTTAGGAATCATCTTTGATTGGTGATCCACATGATCACTTCGGAAAGGTCCTTGATATATACCTACCAATGTACCATTTCCTTTGTAAGTCTTATAAACACCATGAATCGAATCCCAATCAAGCCCACTTAAAACCATCATAGGTCTCCATATAAGAGGTTTTTTCATTTTAGAGAAAGTATATACTGTGCAACATCCCATATTGAGGTACATTTCAATCATTTTTCATGTAGACAACAAGTATAGCACACCTATGGGGAATTATTTAAAATTTGACAATCTAGAAGGTATATATAAATCTAAAGGCAAGCATACAGTAAAAAACCCTATATTATTTTTCTATTACTACTCTGTGTTTGTGTTTGCTCTTATTTCCTCATCCATCAAAAGATGAAATTGTATTCCCCAACTTCATATTCCAAAGTTTCTTGGGCACCGGTTTTGTTGACTTCTAATGTCAAATACAGTTCCATATTACTTATGACACAACGTTGAAAACTTGCAACTCGGATTGGACTCAAAAATTGACTATAGGCGAAGACTTGAAAGAGCCGTTTTTGAAAAAAAAAAAATGATTTTTAAAATATTAAAAAAAATGCATTACTTATAAAATATAAAAATACAGTTAGTTACATGCATTCAAGATAATCAATTCAAATTAATAAATTTATATATGCAAGAAAATTACTACAATAAGGAAAGTAAAAGAAAAATATTACATATTTTATAATTTGTCAGTTCAAATTTCGTACGTAAAAGAGTAAATATAGGTTTCAAATTATATTTAGGTCATCATTTTTAAAATACTAACTCCAAACCTCACGCATAATTTTTTAGAAATCAACTTAATTGTTTAAAGTTAGATCAGCCTATTAAATGGTTTGAAATGTAAACAACTTATTAAAATGGGATAACTCGGCCAAGCCTCTCCTATTTTTGACTCGGTCCTTCGTAAAAAAGTGATTGACTCAGGAGAGTCAAGAGTCAATTATTTTCCAATCATATTCATACATCAATTCTTAGATAACAAAACAATCATTTGAAGCTCATGCTAGAGCCTAATATAATTGGGACAAGGCTTTGATGATGATGATGAAGGTGAATAATCATCACCCCCTGAGGTATTGATCATGGCCATCCAATTGCGCCATTCACATGTGGGCCACAGATAGGGACTCACGTAATGATAATCCGCACCGTCCATTGAAGGAAATCTTTCAACATCGTTAGTCCATTTTCCTTCTTTTTTGAATTTGGAGGAACTTAATTTGAATTAACACTGTATGATCAGATCAGAAATTTGGAATGACGATCTGATTTGGTGGGCCACGATCTAAATGACTTAAAACCCGCCAGCTGCCACTTCCGGCGTAAACCGCCACTTGGCGCGCAATTTTAAAAACCGCGTACAACGGCAGCGAGCTTCCGCGTCCTCCCAAGACTATCAATACTTTTAAAGCTTCTTCTGCACGCTTTATGCTTCTCAGTTCTCAGTTCTCAGTTCTCTCTCTCTCTAGCGATTGCTTCTCCTACAAGATCAAGAAAACAAAACCCAATCTTTTCTTCTCTTGATCTTATTCTCATCTATGGTGTTTGCAGATCTTACGACGATGTTAAGGCAGATGCATCCACCGCTTTACCGCTCGTCAGGTATTTTGATCAATCTCTCCCTCTGTCTCTCTCTTGAATTCTGTTCACTGATTTGTTTTTTGGTACGTTACAAGATGCATTTTGAAGATTGTTGTTTGCGTTGATTGCGTTTTAGGGTTAGTTTTTGTGTGTCCGATTTCCTTTCTCAGATTGGGGTTTTGATAGGTTTAGATGTTGATGTAATGTAACGAGCTCTGTATTTATCGATTTGTCTGGTTTTGATGAAATGGATGTTTCTCTGATGTTATATAAGTTGGCTTCTTCTCAAATTAACCTATTCCTGTGTAGATTTTCCTTATCAATGTATATATCTCTCTCTAGTTTGTTTAGCTGTGAATACGTCGTTTCCGTGAATTCCCCAATTCCTAGATTGGGTGTAAATCAAGACCCTATTTCTTTTTCTTTTTGAAATGGCTCTTTCTTTGTCTTTTTCATTTTTTCCCTTCTTGATAGCCATAAGTGCTGATATTTAGTATTCTTGTGCATGGTAAGGAGAATCTCTCTATAGTTTCTGTGAATTCCCCAATTCCTAGATTGGGTGTAAATCAATACCCTATTTTCTTTTTCTTTTTGAAATGGGTCTTTGTTTGTTTTCTTCGTAAGTGCTGATTTTTAGTATGTCTTTTTTTGGGATTTTTCTTCAATGAGATCATGTACTAATGTTGGGTTCTTCTTCGCTTCAGTCTTTACATTGGTGGCATCATGATCAGGTCAGATGGGTTCTTCTTCGCTTCAGTCTTTACATCGGTGGCATCATGATCAGGTCAGAGAATTGCTTTCCTCATTCAATTTTAGGTGTTCCTCCTTCTTTATGTATTTATTTGTTTTTTCTGTTTTGGGACCATTTCAATCTCTTCTGACTGTTCATTTGATGGGTAGTTGGCATTGGAAATTGTAAGGAACTGAATTTTCTCTGGTGGGAGCCCCCCCATGCATGAAACCTCATCTCTGCTCTTAATTCAGAAGGGGCCCCTCTGCATTGAAGGCGGCCTTGAGGTTTCATGCATGGCTCGGGTTGCGACACCCATGGATCAGAATTTTGTATTTATAGATGAGAATTTTGTATGATTCTTTCCAAGTGATGGTTGATATCGATGGAATGCGGGATGGATCACTTCTCTCCTTAATTTCTACTTATTCAACATTTATTATATTGTACTATATTATTTGTTTTATATGTTTTTAGTTTGCTTGACATCGTTGGTGCCTTGAATGAACTAGTTGCATAATTTTTGGCTTGATTGGTTTTTCCTAGTAGGGCCTGTTTGTTTCATGTAGTTTTCTACTATTGTATTCCTGTAAGTGGTTAATTGTGAAGAACCAAAAGGCGAATATCGAGAAATGACCATCAAATAACCTCTCCTTTAATGGAAACTGAATCAAGGGAAGGTAGGAAATGAATACCTAGTCACCATCATTGTAATTCAACACGTATGAACTACGTCTCGCTTCTTCATTCCTATGTATTTTATGCAAACAAACAGCCCGTGATCTAAATCCTTTTCCTATTTTGAACTTATCCAATGAAATTATAGAGACACTCTTTTAACGTGATTGCGTGTCTTCACTAAATGAAAGGATTCCTTATATTAACTTGTAACTAGTTAAAGTAGTAGGATTGTCAACATTAGAGATTTAGGATGGTGATCATAGTTATGATATTGGTTTATTTGGGCTGAACTCGCTGAAATTATTAATCCAAACAAATGACCCCAACAAAATCTCGTTCCATATTTTTGACCGGTTTGGCCAAAATTGCATATTTTAGTTGAACAAGTCGGAATTTTCTATTTTTGGTCAAAATTTTGAAAAGAAAATAAATCATAATTCCTTTATTCCTTACATTCGTTTGACCGACAGTAGTTGTAGTGATAGTAGTAGAAGAAGAAGTTCGTAGCGGGCACCACTGTCGTATGATAGTACAATTACACTAAGAATGAGAATGATTGCATATAAAAAAATGGCACTGCAGACAAACAAACAGGAAGATGAAGAGTGTGCAATTACACTAAGAATGAGAATGACTGGATGTTTAACGGTGCTTTTTTTTACCTTTTTCGCAACACTTTCTATGATGTACCGTAACAAATCTTCAATAGTTATCTCCTTACCTCTGTAATTATCTCCCCATCACCAATTTCCTTTTCTACAATCAGCCCTTTCGCCATTTCCAAAGCCTTGAAGTGATACAAGTCATACACCAGAACCAAATCCTTAATATTTAAGGATGTGAGAGAATCTTTGAAAGGCGCATTCTTTTCTGATGTCCTATATTATACTTTATTCCATATTTCTTTGTTGGATCTATTAAGTTGTTGTATTCCTGAAGTCATTTACAATAACTTATTATCACTTACATCCAAAATAAAATATCTACAATTTCTACATTGGTCAAGAAACAACCTCAACAATTATCTGTAACAATCTCTGAATCTTTTAACCAACTAAGGATGGATGTCACATATTTTCTATCCACAACAACCTTTGTGAAACAATACTCTTAAGAAGCAAAGTTTACATGCCATCAATTACCAACGGCAATCAATGCTGACGTCTTTCAACAATAGCAAATTCAAATTCACGAAATGACAATCCTTGATGGCTATGAATTCCTGAATCAACCACAACAACTTGTGATCACTTACATCCAAAATAAGAGCGTCAATGGTCGCTACTCCTAAAATGTACAATCTTAACAATAATTTGTAATGACCTTCGAGATCAGCAAATGCAAAAACCATTGATCACTTCTTACGAAATCATAAACTTCTTCCACAAGCTCCAATCAATTATTCACTTGTGCCCCAATAATTATTAATTAAAAGAGTACGTCTTTTTACCAAATCAAAAGCAGAAAAAGAACAAAGGATGACTTCGTTTTAGCAACTCACCAATCCAGTGACTTCCAAATGACATACATTTTTTTAATCCATAACAACATTAGTTATAATCAATACTCTAACCCAACGACCTTCTTATATAGACAATTAATGCTCAGGACAATCAACAATAACAACAATGATTTGTTGCAATATATCTTACACTTCTCCAGCCCTTATGACTATGAATTCCCAGGGACAATTGAAATAACTCATGAATACTTACATAAAAATGATAAATAACAACAGTGATCACCTATTCCTAAATCTACAATCTCAACTAACAGACATTGATCAAATACTTCCATAATTAAGCAAATACAACAACCAATGATCACTTCTCACAAATCATAAAAAACCTTTACTGACTATGAACAAATTATTCATATACCTGTCACAGCAATATCTGTGAAAAAAATATACATCTTTGCCACTCTAGGGGCATTAATCTAACTAAGGCTGGCCTATACATATTTCAATCCATAACAGCCTTAGGTTCAATCTATAATGACTTAACTTGATTCGTACTGGCTTTGTGATATTCTAGTACTATAAAGTACTGGTCTAGTAGAATCAGAGTTCATGTTTGGTTGATAGATGACCTTTATAGACGAAAAAAAATCAAAATAAGCCTTGGTTTCAACCAATACTCAAACAATCCAATTCCAAACATCAACAATAACAACATGCTCGTGACTTTGGACATCAACGATATATTAAAACATTTGCCAATTATAAACATCTCATGATAACTATGAATTCTGGAGTCAACCAAAATAACTCTCGATCATTTATGTTATCAATACAAAACAGTACATCCTTATGAATCCAAGGGAATTCTAACTTACAAAGGATGGCGTTCATAGTTTTCAATCTGTAGCAATCTTACTCTCAACCAATATCCCAACAACTGAATTCTGCGCTCAACAATACGTGCAACAATTGCTGCTCATGACTTTCAACAACAGCAACTTTCTCCCACACTTGTTATTCTTATAATTCCTTAAATAACAACTCTCGATAACCATGAATTCTCAAGTAGACGACAATAACTAATGATTACATACATTGAACTTACGAAAAAAAGGGCAATAGTCTAACCCATGACAACAAACATATTTTTCAATTCTAAACAACCTTAGCTACGATCAATATTATGAAGTCTGACCAACAAGCTTCTAATATCAACAATTAGCTCTCATGACTATCAACAATAACAACATTGATTTATTGCAATGTTTCTTCGACTTCTCCAATTAACAACCCTTGATAACCATGAATTCCTTGAGATAGCCGAAATAACTAGTGACAACTTACACCCATAATTTGAAACAGCAGTGGTAACTTATTCCTAGAATCTACAATCTCAGCCAACAACCATTGGCTAAATCCTTTCATGATTAAGCAAATAAAACCACCATTGATCTCTTCTTGCAAATCATAGACTACATTTCCTGAATATGATCAATTATTTAAGACTTGCCACCACAATTATCGGCGACAAAACTATTTATTTTTCTTTCTTTTTTTATTTGTCTTTTTTATTTTTCTTTGTCTTTCTTTCTTTTTTCTGTCTTTTTTTTTTCATGTCTTTCCTTTTTTCTTCTCTGTCTTTCTTTTTTCTTCTGTCTTTCTTTTTCATCTGTCTTTCTTTCTTTTCTTTTCCTTCATTTTTATATTTGTCTTTCTTTTTTCTCCCTGTCTTTGTTTTCTTTCTTTAATCAATTATTCAAATTTGTCACCACAAATATTGGCAACATTACTTTTTTCTTATAATATCAACGACAAAACAATACATCTTTGCCAATCAAGGGGCATCAAACCAACTAAGGATGACACACATTTTTCACTTCATAACGACCTTATTTCAATCCATGAGGACTTAATTTGACTTGTATTGCCTTTGTCATATTCTAGTGCCATAAAAAGAGACAACCTTGGTAGACTATGATCAATTATTCATAGTTGTCGGCATAATTATTAGCGACAAACCTATACATCTTCGTCAATCAAGGGGCATCAAACCAACTAAGTATGACATGTGTATTTTTCGATCCATAACAGCCTTAGTTCAATTAATGACGGCTTAACCCGACTCATATTGGCTTTGTGATATTCCAGTTCTATGAAGATAAAAAACCTTTGCATGCTACAACCATTTCCGACTATGATCAATTATTCAGACTTGTTACCACAATTATCAGTGACAAAACTATACATCTTTTTTGATCAAGGGGCAACAAACCCACTAAGGACGACATACATATTTTTCAATTCATAACCTCAGTTCAATCCATGACGACTTAGATTGACTCTTATTGGCTTTGTGATATTCCAATGCTTTAAAGAGAAACAACCTTTTCCTTTGATCAAATTATTTAGACTTGTCATCGCAATTATCGCAATTATCAGTGATAAGACTATACATCTTCGCCAATCATGGGCATCATACCAACAAAGGATGACATACGTATTTTTCAATCGATAACATCCTATTTCAAGCAATGGTGACTTACCGAGACTTGTCTTGGCTCTATGATATTCCAATGCTATAGTTCTGGGTATGCGAAACTAGTTTGTTTTTAGATGATAGATTACAACAAACTTCGCGTGTCGCCGTGTCGACAATACCAAACAACATTTTATGCTAGTGACTTTGAACATTCGCCTTTTATAAACATCCCACGATCACTATGAATTCCGGAATTAACCACAATAACTCGCGATCATTTACATTATCAATACAAAACAATATGTCCTTACAAATCCAAAGGAATTTTAACCTACAAAGGATGGTGTTCATTGTTTTCAATCCGCAACAAACTTACTCTTGATCCATACCTCAACAAGTGAATTCTGTGCTTGACATTACGTCCGCCAATTAGTGCTCATGACTTTCAACAACAACTTTCTCTTACCCTTCTTTATTCTTATAATTCCTTAAATAACTACTCTTAATAACCATGAATTCCCGAGTCATTATTCTGAAGTCTGACCAACAACCTTGTAATATCAACATTTAACGCACATGACTATCAATAACAACTGCAACAATATATTGCAATTTTTTTAGACTTCTGTAATAAACAACATGAATTCCTAGAGACAACGGAAATAACTCGTGACCACTTACATCCAAAACGCGAAACAACAACAATGATCACTTTCTCCTTGCAACCATTGGTCAAATCCTTTAATGACCAAGTAAATACTATCACCATTGATTGCTTCTCGCAGATCATAAACAACCTTCACGGACTATGAACAATTATTCATACTTTTTACCACAATTATCATCAACAAAACTATACATCTTTTCCAACCAAGGGACATCAAACCAACTAAGGATGCCATACATATTTTTCAATCCATAACAACCTTAGTTCAATTGGTGGCGACTTAACTTGACTCGTATTGGCTTTGCGATATTCCATTGCTATAATGATAAACAACCTTTTCAGACTATAATCAATTATTCATAATCAATCGTTCAAACTTATCACCACAATTTTCAGCGACAACTTTTTTTTTGAATAACATGAACTACAAAATTACGCGTCTTGCCAATCAAGTGGCATCAACCCAACTAAGGATGACATACATATTTTTCAATCCATAACAACCTTAGTTCAATCCTTGGTGACTTAACCTGATTTGTATTGGCTTTATGATATTCCAATGCTAAAGAGAAAAAACCTCATCAAACTTTGATCTTTTTTTCATCCTTGTCACCACAGTTATTAGTAACAACTGTACATCTTTGCCAATCAAGGGGCATTAAACCAACTAAGGATAACATACGTATTTTTCAATCTATAACAACCTTAGTTCAATCCATGATGACCTAACCTAACTCCTCTTTGCTTTGTGATATTCAGTGCGATAAAGATAAACAACTTTTTCAGACTATGATTAGTTATTCCGACTTGTCACCACAATTATTAGCGACAAAGCTATTCGTCTTTGCCAATCAAGAGGCATTAAACCAACTAAGGTTGATGTACGTATTTTTCCATTCGTAACAACCTTAGTTCTATCCATCGTGACTTCACCTGACTCGTATTGGATTTGTGATATTCCAATCTATAAAGATAAAGAATCTTTCCAGACTATGATCAATTATTCAAATTTGTCATAACAATTATTGGCTTTGCAGACCATGACAACTCAATCCAACTCGTATTGGCTACATGATATTCCAGTTCTTTAAAGTTCTGGCTGTGAGTATGACCTCCAAAGATTAAAAAAAAAAGAAGCAAACTTCGCGTGTTAACACAGAACCAGCCAACATTTTGTGCTCGTAACTTCAGACGTTATTGCATTATGTAGTTCGGGCGTTTCACAGAAATGCATTCGAGGCCTTGATGGATTCTTCGTTGCTTTCTTACTAAATGTGCTACAAGCAACGGATGGAAAGAGGAGGTGGGGGAGAGAGGTGAGTTCTACCACTAATAGTTGCTTAATGTAATCCTAAATCCACTTTGTTAATGGGCACTGAAAAGCTTGATGACCCAAATACTCATTCCTCTCTCTGAAAACCATGCACTACCGAACACAATGAATATTTCTTCTAGTGGAGCCTTTGTTTGTGTGTGCGTTTTAAGGAAATGCATGCGAGGCCATGATAGATTCTTCACTGCTTTTTTAACTAAACGCACTACAAGCAATGGATGGAAATCGGAGGGAAAATATTTGAGGTCTCCCTTCATTGGAATTTGTTTGAGAAAGACTCAAAATCCTTCCATTTTCCACTGAATAGCGTGGGGATAGAGGTTGTTCTGCCACTAATAGATACTTAATTTTATTTTAAATCCACTTTGTTGAAGGGCACTGAAAAGCTTGTTGACCCGAGGACTCATTTCTCTCCCCAAAATCATCCGTTACTCAACAGAATGAATATCTCTTCGCCAGAAGCCTCTGTTTGTATGTGTTTTAAGGCAATGCATGCGGCGCCATGATAGATTCTTCGTTGCTTTTTTTAACTAAACGCACGGCAATAACCGGATGGAAACCGGAGGAGGAAAACGATTTGAGGTCTATTAGCACAGGAGTTTGTTTGGGAAAGACTCAAAATCTTTCCATTTTAGTATGAAGTGCATGGGGAGAGAGGTTGAGTTGTACCACTAATAGACGCCTAATGTAATCCCAAATCCACCTTGTTAAAGGGCACTTCAAAGCTTATTGACCCGAAGACTCATTCCTCTCTTCAAAAACGATGCATGACTGAACACAATGAATATTTCTTCAAGCGAAGCCTCTATTTGTGTGCATTTTAAAGAAATGCATGTGAGGTCATGATGGATTCTAAGTTTGTTTTTTAACTAAACGCACTGCAAACAACGGATGGAATTCGGAGGAGGGAAATGATTTGAGGTCTCTTATCATGGGAATTTGTTTGGGAAACACTTAAAATCGTTCCATTTTGTAGTGAATAGCGTGGGGGAGAGAGGTTGAGTTCTACTCCAAATAGATGTCTAATTTTATCTTAAATATCCACTTTGTTGATGGGCACGGAAAAGTTTGGTGACCCGAGGACTCGTTCCTCTCTCCGAAAACCATGCACTACTCAACGCAATGAATATTTCTTCGCAAGAAGCCTCTGTTTTTGTGTTTGTTTTTAGGAAATGCATGCGAGGCCATGATAGTTTCTTCGTTGCTTTTTTTTTTTTTAACAAAACGCAGTGCAAGCAACGGATGAAAACCGGTGGAGGGAAATGATTTGAGGTCTCTTATCATGGGAATTTGTTTGGGAAAGACTCAAAATCGTTTACATTTTGCAGTGAATAGCGTGGGGAGAGAGGTTGAGTTCCACCACTAATAGATGCCTAATTTTATCTTAAATCCACTCTGTTGATTGGCACTGAAAAGGTTGGTGACATGAGGGCTCGTTCCTCTCTCCGAAAACCATACACTACTCAACGCAATGAATATTTCTTCGCTAGAAGCCTCTGTTTTTGTGTTCGTGTTTAGGAAATGCATGCGAGGCCATGATAGTTTCCTCGTTGCTTTTTTTTAACAAAACGCACTGCAAACAACGGATGAAAACCAGAGGAGGGAGATGATTTGAGGTTTCTAATCGTTGGAACTTGTTTAGGAAAGACGGAAAATCGTTCTATTTTGCAGTGATTAGGGTGGGGAGAGAGGTTGAGTTCTACCTCTAATAGATGTCTAATTTTATTTTAAATTGAGTTTGTTGATGGGCACTAAAAAGCTTGTTGACCCGAGGACTCATTCCTGTCTCCGAAAACCATTCACTACTCAACGTAATGAATATTTCTTCGCTTGAAGCTTTTGTTTTTACGTTCGTTATAAGGAAATGCATGTGAGATCATGGTAAATTTTTCGTTTCTTTTTTTAACTAAATGCATTGCAAGCAACGGATGGAAACCGGAAGAGAGAAATGATTCGAGGTCTCTTATCATGGGAATTTGTTTGGGAAAGACTCATAATCTTTCCATTTTGCAGGGAATAGTGTGGGGATAGAGGTTGAGTTCTACCACTAATAGATGCCTAATTTTATCTTAAATCCACTTTGTTGATGGGCACTGAAAAGCTTGGTGACTCGAGGACTCATTCCTCTTTCCGAAAACCAGACACTTCTCAACGCAATTAATATTTCTTCGCTAGAAGCCTCTGTTTTTGTGTTCGTTTTTAGGAAATGCATGCAAGGCCATGATAGTTTCTTCGTTGCTTTTTTTGACAAAACGCACTGTAAGCAGCAGATGAAAACCGGTGGAGGGAAATGATTTGAGGTCTCTTATCATGGGAATTTGTTTGGGAAAGACTCAAAATCGTTCCGTTTTGCAGTGAATAGCGTGGGAGAGAGGTTGAGTTCTACCACTAATAGATGCCTAATTTTATCTTAAATCCACTCTGTTGATGGGCACAGAAAAGGTTGGTGATCCGAGGACTCGTTCCTCTCTTTGAAAACCATCCAATACTCAACGCAATGAATATTTCTTCGCCTCGGTTTTTGTATTCGTTTTTCGGAAATGCATGCGAGGCCTTGATAGTTTCTTCGTTGCTTTTTTTTAACAAATCGCGTTGCAAGCAATGGATGAAAACCGGTGAAGGGAAATGATTTGAGGTCTCTTATCATGGGAATTTGTTTGGGAAAGACTCAAAATCGTTCGATTTTGCAGTGAATAGCGTGGGGAGAGAGCTTGAGTTTTACCACTAATAGATGCCTAATTTTATCTTAAATCCACTCTGTTGATGGGCACTGAAACGGTTGGTGACCCGAGGACTCGTTCCTCTCTTTGAAAAAGATACATTACTCAACACAATGAATATTTCTTCGCTAGAAGCCTTTGTTTTGTGTTCGTTTTTAGGAAATGCATGCAAGGCCATGATAGTTTCTTCGTTACTCTTTTTAACAAAATGCACTACAAGCAACGGATGAAAACCAGAGGAGGGAAATGATTTGAGGTCTCTTATCATGGGAATTTGTTTGGGAAAGACTCAAAATCGTTCCATTTTGCAATGAATAGCGTGGGAGAGAGGTTGAGTTACTAATAGATGCCTAATTTTATCTTAAATCCACTCTGTTGGTTGGCATTGAAAAGCTTGGTGACTCGAGGACTCCTTCCTCTATCCAAATACCATCCACTACTTAACGGAATGAAAATTTCTTCGCTAGAAGCCTCTATTTGTGTGTTCGTTTTATGGAAATGCATGTGAGGCCATGATATTTTCTTCGTTGTTTTTTTTAACAAAACACACGGCAAGCAACGGATGGAAACTGGAGGAGGGAAATGATTTAATGTCTATTATCTTGGGAGTTTGTTTGGGAAAGACTCAAAATCGTTCCATTTTCGTCTGAAGTTCTTGGGGAGAGGGGTTGAGTTGTACCACTAGTAGATGCCTATTGTAACCCCAAATGCACTTTGTTAAACGGCAATGAAATGCTTTTTGACCCGAAGACTCATTCCTCTCTTCGAAAGTGATTCACTACTAAACACAATTAATATTTCTTCTAGCGAAGCCTCTATTTGTGTGCGTTTTAAGGAAAGGCATGCGAGGGAATGATAGATTCTAAGTTGGTTTTTTAACTAATTGCATTGTGAGCAACGGATGGAAACCGAAGGAGGGAAATGATATGAGGTCTCTTATCAAGGGAATTTGTTTGGGAAAGACTCAAAATCGTTCCATTTTGCAGTGAATAGCGTGGGGAGAGAGGTTGAGTTCTACCACTAATAGATGCCTAATTTTATCTTAAATCGACTCTGTTGGTGGGCATTGAAAAGGTTGGTGACACGAGGACTCGTTCTTCTCTTTGAAAACCATACACTGCTCAACGCAATGAATATTTCTTCGCCAGAAGCCTCTGTTTTTGTGTTCGTTTTTAGGAAATGCATCCGAGGCCATGATCGTTTCTTCGTTGCTTTTTTTAACAAAACGCACTGCACGCAACAGATGAAAACCGGAGGAGGGAATTGATTTGAGGTCTCTTATCATGGGAATTTGTTTGGGAAAGACTCAAAATCGTTCCATTTTCGTCTGAAGTTCATGGGGAGAGTGGTTGAGTTGTACCACTAATAAATGCCTATTGTAATCCCAAATCCACTTTGTTAAAGGGCAATGAAATGCTTATTGACCCGAAGACTCATTCCTCTCTTCGAATGGAATGCTCTTCTGAACACAATGAATATTTTTTCAAGCGAAGCCTCTATTTGTGTGCGTTTTAAGGAAAGGCATGCGAGTGCATGATAGATTCTAAGATGGTTTTTTAACTAATTTCACTGCAAGCAAAGGATGGAAACTGAAGGAGGGAAATGATTTGAGGTCTCTTATCATGGGAATTTGTTTGGGAAAGACTCAAAATGGTTCCATTTTGCAGTGAATAGCGTGGGGAGAGAGGTTGAGTTCTACCACTAATAGATGCCTAATTTTATCTTAAAACCACTTTGTCGATGGGCGCTGAGAAACTTGATGACTTGAGGACTCATTCCTCCCTCCGAAAACCATCCACTACTCAACGCAATGAATATTTCTTCGCTAGAAGCCTTTGTTTTTGTGTTGCTTTTTAGGAAATGCATGCGTGGCCATGATAGTTCCTTCGTTTCTTTTTTTGACAAAACGCACTGCAAGCAACGGATGAAAACCGGAGGAGGGAAATGATTTGAGGTCTCTTATCATGAGAATTTGTTTGGGAAAGACTCAAAGTCGTTCCATTTTGCAGTGAATAGCGTGGGGAGAGAGGTTGAGTTCTACAACTAATACATGCCTAATTTTATCTTAAATCCACTCTGTTTTTGGGCACAGAAAAGCTTGGTGACTCGAGGACTCATTCCTCTCTTCGAAAAGCATCCACTACTCATCGCCATGAAAATTTCTTCGCTAGAGGCCTCTGTTTGCGTCTTCGTTTTATGGAAATGCATGCGAGGCCATGATAGTTTCTTCGTTGCTTTTTTTAACCAAACGCATGGCAAGCAACGGATGGAAATTGGAGGAGGGAAATCATTTGAGGTCTATTACCATGGGGGTTTGTTTAGGAATGACTCAAAATCGTTCCATTTTCGTCTGAAGTTCATGGGGAGAGTGGTTGAGTTGTACCAGTAATAGATGCCTATCGTAATATCGAATGCACTTTGTTAAAGGGCATTTCAGCCTATTGTAATATCAAATTCACTTTGTTAAAGGGCAATGAAATGCTTATTGACCCGAAGAGTCATTCCTCTCTTCGAGTGCGATGCACTTTTGAACACAATGAATATTTCTTTTAGCGAGCCTCTATTTGTGTGAGTTTTAAGGAAAGGCATGCGAGGGCATTATAGATTCTAATTTGGTTTTTTAACTAATTGCAGTGCAAGCAACGGATGGAAACCGAAGGAGGGAAATGATATAAGGTCTCTTGTCATGGGAATTTGTTTGGGAAAGACTCAAAATGGTTCCATTTTGCAGTGAATAGCGTGAGAGAGAGGTTGAGTTCTACCACTAATAGATGCCTAATTTTATCTTAAATCGACTCTGTTGGTGGGCACTGAAAAGGTTGGTGACCCGAGGACTCGTTCCTCTCTTTGAAAACCATACACTGCTCAATGCAATGAATATTTGTTCGCTAGAAGCGTCTGTTTTTGCGTTCGTTTTTAGGAAATGCATGCGAGGCCATGATAGTTTCTTCGTTGCTTTTTTTTTAACAAAATGCACTGCAAGCAACGGATGAAAACCGGAGGAAGGAAATGATTTGAGGTCTCTTATCATGGGAATTTGTTTGGGAAAGACTCAAAATCATTCCATTTTGCAGTGAATAGTGTGGGGAGAGAGGTTGAGTTCTACCACTAATAGATGCCTAATTTTGTCTTAAATCGACTTTGTTGGTGGGCGCTGAAAAGCTTGGTGACTCGAGGACTCCTTCCTTTCTCCGTAAACCATCCCCTACTCAATGCAATGAAAATTTCTTTTCTAGAAGCCTCTGTTTGTGTGTTCGTTTTATGGAAATGCATGCGAGGCCATGATAGTTTCTTCGTTGCTTTTTTTTAACGAAACGCAGGGCAAGCAACGGATGGAAACTGGCGGAGGGACATGATTTGAGGTCTATTATCATGGGAGTTTGTTTGGGAAAGACTCAAAATCGTTCCATTTTCGTCTGAAGTTCATGGGGAGAGTGGTTGAGTTGTACCACTAATAGATGCCTATTGTAATCCCAAATCCACTTTGTTAAAGGGCAATGAAAAGCTTATTGATTCGAAGACTCATTCCTCTCTTTGAAAGCGATGCACTTCTGAACACAATGAATATTTATTCTAGCGAAGCCTCAATTTGTGTGCGTTTTAAGGAAAGGCATGCGGAGGCATGATAGATTCTAAGTTGGTTTTTTAACTAATTGCACTGCAAGTAACGGATGGAAACCAAAGGAGGGAAATGATTTGAGGTCTCTTATCATGGGAATTTGTTTGGGAAAGATTTAAAATCGTTCCATTTTGCAGTGAATAGCGTGGGGAGAGAGGTTGAGTTCTACCACTAATAGATGCCTAATTTTAATTTAATCCACTCTGTTGGTGGGCATCGAAAAGGATGGTGACCTGAGGACTCGTTCCTCTCTTTGAAAACGATATACTACTCAACGAAATGAATATTTCTTCGCTAGAAGCTTCTGTTTTTGCGTTCGTTTTTAGGAAATGCATGCGAAGCCATGATAGTTTCTTCGTTGCTTTTTTTAACAAACCGCACTGCAAGCAACTGATGAAAACCGGAGGAGGGAAATGATTTGAGGTCTCTTATCATGGGAATTTGTTTGGGAGAGACTCAAAATCGTTTTATTTTGCATTGAATAGCGTGGGGAGAGAGGTTTAGTTCTGCCACTAATAGATGCCTAATTTTATCTTAAATCCACTCTATTGGTGGGCACTGAAAAGCTTTGTTACTCGAGGACTCCTTCCTCTCTCCAAATACCATCCACTACTCAACGAAATGAAAATTTCTTCGCTAGAAGCCTTTGGTTGTGTGTTCGTTTTATGGAAATGCATGCGATGCCATGATAGTTTCTTCGTTGCTTTTTTTGACAAAACGCACGGAAAGCAACGGATGGAAACTGGAGGAAGGAAATGATTCGAGGTCTTTTATCATGGGAGTTTGTTTGGGAAAGACTCAAAATCTTTCCATTGTCGTCTGAAGTTCATGGGGAGAGTGGTTGTACCACTAATAGATGCCTATTGTAATCCCAAATCCACTTTGTTAAACATCAATGAAATGCTTTTTGACCTGAAGTCTCTTTCCTCTTTTCGAATGCGATGCATCTATGAACACAATGAAAATTTCTTCTAGCGAAGCCTTTCTTTGTGTGCGTCTTAAGGAAAGGCGTGCGAGTGCATGATAGATTCTAAGTCGGTTTTTTAACTAATTGCACTGGAAGCAACGGATGGAAACCGAAGGAGGGAAATGATTTGAGGTCTCTTATCATGGGAATTTGTTTGGGAAAGACCCTAAATCGTTCCATTTTGTAGTGAATAGCGTGGGGAGAGAGGTTGAGTTCTACCACTAATATATGCCTAATTTTATATTTAATCCACTCTGTTGGTGGGCACTGAAAAGATTGGTGACCGAGGACTCGTTCCTCTCTTTGAAAATGATACACTACTCAACACAATGAATATTTGTTCACTAGAAGCCTCTGTTTTTGCGTTCGTTTTTAGGAAATGCATGCGAGGCCATGATAGTTTCTTCGTTGCTTTTTTTAACAAAACACACGGCAAGCAATGGATGGAAACTGGAGGAGGGAAATGGTTTGAGGTCTATTATCATGGGTGTTTGTTTGGGAAAGACTCAAAATCGTTCCATTTTCGTCTTAAGTTCATGAGGACAGTGGTTGAATTGTACCACTAATAGATGCCTATTGTAATCCAAAATCCACTTTGTTAAACAGCATTGAAATGCTGTTTGACCCGAAGACTCTTTCCTCTCTTCGAATGCGATGCATTTCTGAACACAATGAATATTTCTTCTAGCGAAGCCTCTATTTGTGTGCGTTTTAAGGAAAGGCATGCGAGTGCATGATAGATTTTAAGTTGGTTTTTTAACTAATTGCACTGGAAGCAACGGACACAAACTGAAGGAGGGAAATGATTTGAGGTCTATTATAATGGGAATTTGTTTGGGAAAGACTCAAAATCGTTCCATTTTGCAGCGAATAACGTGGGGAGAGAGGTTGATTTCTACCACTAATAGATGCCTAATTTTATCTTAAATCCACTCTGTTAGTGGGCACTGAAAAGCTTGGTCAGTCGAGGACTCCTTCCTCCCTCCGAAAACCATCCACTACACAACCCAGTGAAACGTTGTTTGCTAGAAGCCTCTGTTTGTGTGTTCGTTTTATGGAAATACATGCAAGGCCATTATAGTTTCTTCGTTGCTTTTTTTAACGAAACGCACGGCAAGCAACGGATGGAAACTGGAGGAGGGAAATGATTTGAGTTCTATTATCGTGGGTGTTTGTTTGGGAAAGACTCAAAATCGTTCCATTTTCGTCTGAAGTTGATGGGGAGAGTGGTTGAGTTGTACCACTAATAGATGCCTATTGTAATCCCAAATCCACTTTTTAAGGGGCAATGAAATGCTTATGGACCCAAAGACTCATTCCTCTCTTCGAAAGCGATGCACTTCTGAACACGATGAATATTTCTTCTAGTGAAGCCTCAACTTGTGTGCATTTTAAGGAAAGGCATGCGAGGACATGATAGATTTTAAGTTGGTTGTTTAACTAATTGCACTGCAAGCAACAGATGGAAACCGAAGAAGGGAAATGATTTGAGGTCTCTTATCATCGGAATTTGTTTGGGAAAGACTCAAAATCGATCGATTTTGCCGTGAATAGCGTGGGGAGAGAGGTTGAGTTCTACCACTAATAGATGCCTAATTTTATCTTAAATCCACTCTGTTGGTGGGCACTGAAAAATTTGGTCACTCGAGGACTCCTTCCTCTCTCCGAAAACCATCCACTACACATCCCAATGAAAAGTTGTTTGCTAGAAGCCTCTGTTTGTGTGTTCGTTTTATGGAAATGCATGCGACGCCATGATAGTTTCTTCGTTGCTTTTTTTAACGAAACGCACGGCAAGCAACGGATGGAAACTGGAGGAGGGAAATGATTTGAGGTCTATTATCATGGGTGTTTGTTTGGGAAAGACTCAAAATCGTTCCATTTTCGTCTGAAGTTGATGGGGAGAGTGGTTGAGTTGTACCCCTAATAGATGCCTATTGTAATCCCAAATCCACTTTGTTATGGGGCAATGAAATGCTTATTGACCCAAAGACTCATTCCTCTCTTCGAAAGCGATGCACTTCTGAACACGATGAATATTTCTTCTAGCGAAGCCTCAACTTGTGTGCGTTTTAAGGAAAGGCATGCGAGGGCATGATAGATTCTAAGTTGGTTTTTTAACTAAGTGCGGGGCAAGCAACGGATGGAAACCGAAGGAAGGAAATGATATGAGGTCTGTTATCATGGAAATCTGTT
Source organism: Umbellularia californica (assembly GCA_028538565.1). Classification (NCBI taxonomy): domain Eukaryota; kingdom Viridiplantae; phylum Streptophyta; class Magnoliopsida; order Laurales; family Lauraceae; genus Umbellularia; species Umbellularia californica. Next base: position 6,281,024 of record JAPQWN010000006.1, on the reverse strand, counting down.
TGGGAAAGACTCAAAATCGTTCTATTTTGCACTGAATAGCGTGGTGAGAGAGGTTGACTTCTACCACTAATAGATGCCTAATTTTATCTTAAATCCACTCTATTGGTGGGCACTGAAAAGTTTGGTGACTCGAGGACTCGTTCCTCTCTTTGAAAACCATACACTGCTCAATGAAATGAATAATTGTTCACTAGAAGCCTCTGTTTTTGTGTTCGTTTTTAGGAAATGCATGCGAGGCCATGATAGTTTCTTCATAGCTCTTTTTAACAAAACGCACTGCAAGCAACGGATGAAAATCGGTGGAGGGTAATGATTTGAGGTCTCTTATCATGGGAATTTGTTTAGGAAAGACTGAAAATCGTTTCATTTTGCAGTGAATAGGGTGGGGAGAGAGGTTGAGTTCTACCACTATTAGATGCCTAATTTTATCTTAGATCCACTTTGCTGGTGGGCACAGAAAAGCTTGGTGACTCGAGGAGTTATTCCTCTCTCCGAAAACCAACCACTACTCAACGCAATGAATATTTCTTCCCTAGAATCCTCTGTTTTTGTGTTCGTTTGTAGGAAATTCATGCGAGGCCATGATAATTTCTTCGTTGCTTTTTTTTAACAAAACGCGTAGCAAGCAACGGATGAAAACCGGTGTAGAGAAATGATTTGAGGTCTCTTATCATGGGAATTTGTTTGGGATAGACTCAAAATTGTTCCATTTTGCAGTGAATAGCGTGGGGAGAGAGGTTGAGTTCTACTACTAATAGATGCCTAATTTTATCTTAAATCCAGTCTGTTGATAGGCACTGAAAAGGTTGGTGACTCGAGGACTCGTTCCTCTCTTTGAAAACCATACACTACTCAACGCAATGAATATTTCTTCGCTAGAAGCCTCTGTGTTTGTGTTGGTTTTTAGGAAATGCATGCGAGGCCATGATAGTTTCTTCCTTTCTTTTTTTCACAAATCGCACTGCAAGCAACGGATGAAAACTGGAGGAGGGAAATGATTTGAGGTCTCTTATCATTGGAATTTGTTTGGGAATGACTCAAAATCATTCCATTTTGCATTGAATAGCGTGGGGAGAGAGGTTGAGTTCTACCACTAATAGATGCCTAATTTTATCTTAAATCCAGTTTGTTGCTAGGCACTGAAAAGGTTGGTGACCCGAGGACTCGTTCCTCTCTTTGAAAACCATACACTATTCAATGCAATGAATATTTCTTTCCTAGAAGCCTCTGTGTTTGTGTTCGTTTTTAGGAAATGCATGCGCGGCCATGATAGTTTCTTCGTTGCTTTTTTTAACGAAACGCACGGCAAGCAACGGATGAAAACTGGAGTTGGGAAATGATTTGAGGTCAATTATCATGGGAGTTTGTTTGGGAAAGACTCAAAATTGTTCCATTTTCGTCTGAAGTTCATGGTGAGAGTGGTTGAGTTGTACCACTAATTGATGCCTATTGTAATCCCAAAACCACTTTGTTAAAGGGCAATGAAATGCTTATTGACCCGAAGGCTCATTCCTCTCTTTGAAAGCGGTGCACTTCTGAACACAATGAATATTTGTTATAGCGAATCCTTAATTTGTGTGCGTTTTAAGGAAATGCAAGCGAGGGCATGATAGATTCTTAGTTGGTTTTTTAACTAATTGCACTGCAAGCAACGGTTGGAAACCGAAGGAGGGAAATGATTTGAGGTCTCTTGTCATGGGAATTTGTTTGGGAAAGACTCAAAATCGTTCCATTTTGCAGTGAATAGCGTGGGGAGAGAGGTTAAGTTTTACCACTAATAGATGCCTAATTTTATCCTAAATCCACTCTGTTGGTGGGCAATGAAAAGGTTGGTGACTCGAGGACTCGTTCCTCTCTTTGAAAACCATACACTACTCAACGCTATGAAGCCTTTGTTTTTTTGTCCGTTTTTAGGAAATGGATGCGAGGCCATGATAGTTTCTTCGTTGCATTTTTTGACAAAGCGCACTGCAAGCAACGGATGAAAACCGGAGGAGGGAAATGATTTGAGGTCTCTTATCATGGGAATTTGTTTGGGAAAGACTCAAAATCGTTCCATTTTGCAGTGAATAGCGTGGGGAGAGAGGTTGAGTTCTACTATTAATAGTTGCCTAATTTTATCTTAAATCCACTTTATTTGTGGGCACTGAAAAGCTTGGTGACTCGAGGACTCATTCTTCTCTTCGAAACGCGTCCACTACTCAATGCCATGATAATTTCTTCGCTAGAAGCCTCTGTTTGTGTGTTCGTTTAATGGAAATGCATGCGTGGCCATGGTAGTTTATTCGTTGCTTTTTTTAACAAAACGCACGGCAAGCAACGGATAGAAACTGGAGGAGGGAAATGATTTGAGGTTTATTATCATGGGAGTTTATTTCGGAAAGACTCAATCGTTCCATTTTCGTCTGAAGTTCATTGGGAGAGGGGTTGAGTTGTACCACTAATAGATGCCTATAGTAATCCCAAATCCACTTTGTTAAACCTTAATGAAATGCTTTTTGACCCGAAGACTCTTTCCTCTCTTCGAATGCGATGCATTTCTGAACACAATGGATATTTCTTATAGCGAAGCCTCAATTTGTGTGCGTTTTAGGGAAAGGCATTCTTGTGCTTGATAGATTCTTAGTTGGTTTTTTAACTAATTGCAGTGCAAGCAACGGCCAAAAACCAAAGCGGGGAAATTATTTTGAGGTCTCTTATCATTGGAATTTGTTTGGGAAAGACTCAAAATAGTTCCATTTTGCCGTGAATAGCGTGGGGAGAGAGTTTGAGTTCTACCACTAATAGATGCCTAATTTTATCTTAAATCCACTCTGTTGGTGGGCACTGAAAAGGTTGGTGACCCGAGGACTCTTTCTTCTCTTTGAAAACCATACACTACTCAACGCAATGAATATTTCTTCGCTATAAGCCTCTGTTTTTGTGTTCGTTTTTAGGAAATGCATGCGAGGCCATGATAGTTTCTTCGTTGCTTTTTTTGACAAAACGCGCTGCAAGCAACGGATGAAAACCGGTGGAGGGAAATGATTTGAGGTCTTTTATCATGGGAATTTGTTTGGGAAAGACTCAAAATCGTTCCATTTTTGTCTGAAGTTCATTGGGAGAGTGGTTGAGTTGTACCAGTAATAGATGCCTATTGTAATATCAAATCCACTTTGTTAAAGGGTAATGAAATGGTTATTGACCCGAAGACTCATTCTTCTCTTCGAAAGCAATGCACTTCTGAACACAATGAATATTTCTTCTAGCGAAGCCTCTATTTGTGTGCGTTATAAGGAATGGAATGCGAGGGCATGATAGATTCTAAATTGGTTTTTTAATTAATTGCATTGCAAGCAACGAATGGAAATCGAAGGAGGGATATGATATGAGGTCTGTTATCATGGGAATTTGTTTGGGAAAGACTCAAAATCGTTCCATTTTGAAATGAATAGCAAGGGGAGAGAGGTTGAGTTCTACCACTAATAGATGCCTAATTTTATCTTAAATCGACTCTGTTGGTGGGCACTGAAAAGCTTGGTGACCCGAGGACTCGTTCCTCTCTTTAAAAACCATACACTGCTCAACGCAATGAATATTTCTTTGCTAGAAGCCTTTGTTTTTGTGTTCGTTTTTAAGAAATGCATGCGACGCCATGATAGTTTCTTCGTTGCTTTTTTTAAGAAAACGCGCTGCTAGCAACGGATGAAATCCGGAGGAGGGAAATGATTTGAGGTCTCTTATCATGGGAATTTGTTTGGGAAAGACTGAAAATCGTTTCATTTTGCAGTGAATAGCGTGGGGAGTGAGGTTGAGTTCTACCACAAATAGATGCCTAATTTTAAATCCACTCTGTTGGTGGGCACTGAAAAGCTTGGTGACTCGAGGACTCCTTCCTCTCTCCGAAAACCATCCATTTCTCAACGCAATGAAAATTTCTTCGCTAGAAGCCTCTGTTTGTGTGTTCGTTTTCTGGAAAAGCATGCTAGGCCATGATAGTTTCTTCGTTGCTTTTTTTAACGAAACGCACGGCAAGCAACGGATGAAAACTGGAGTTGGGAAACGATTTGAGGTCAATTATCATGGGAGTTTGTTTGGGAAAGACTCAAAATTGTTCCATTTTCCTCTGAAGTTCTTGGGGAGAGTGGTTGAGTTTTACCACTAGTAGATGCCTATTGTAATCCCAAATCCACTTTGTTAAACGAAAATAAGATGCTTATTAATCTGAAGACTCATTCCTCTCTTCGAAAGCGATGCACTTCTGAACACAATGAATATTTCTTCTAGTGAAGCCTCAATTTCTGTGCGTTTTAAGGAAAGGCAAGCAAGGGCATGATAGATTCTAAGTTGGTTTTTTAACTAATTGCACTGCCAGTTAATGATGGGAAGCCGAAGGAGGGAAATGATTTGAGGTCTCTTATTATGGGAATTTGTTTGGGAAAGACTCAAAATCGTTCCATTTTGCAGTGAATAGCGTGGGAGAGAGGTTGAGTTCTACCACTAATAGATGCCTAATTTTATCTTAAATCCACTCTGTTGTTGGGCACTGAAAAGGTTGGTGATCCGAGGACTCGTTCTTCTCTTTGAAAACCATACACTACTCAACCCAATGAATATTTCTTCGCTAGAAGCCTCTGTTTTTGTGTTCGTTTTTAGGAAATGCATGCGAGGCCATGATAGTTTCTTCGTTGCTTTTTTTGACAAAACGCGTAGCAAGCAACGGATGAAATGCGGTGTAGAGAAATGATTTGAGGTCTCTTATAATGGGATTTGTTTGGGATAGAATCAAAATCGTTCCATTTTGCAGTGAATAGCGTGGGGAGAGAGGTTGAGTTCTACTACTAATAGATGCCTAATTTTATCTTAAATCCAGTCTGTTGATAGGCACTGAAAAGGTTGGTGACCCGAGGACTCGTTCCTCTCTTTGAAAACCATACACTACTCAACGCAATGAATATTTCTTCGCTAGAAGCCTCTGTGTTTGTGTTGGTTTTTAGGAAATGCATTCGAGGCCATGATAGTTCCTTCGTTGCTTTTTTTAACAAAATGCACTGCATGCAATGGATGAAAAACCGGTTTTGAGCTCTCTTATCATGGGAATTAGTTTGGAAAAGACTCAAAATCGTTCCATTTTGCAATGAATAGCAAGGGGAGTGAGGTTGAGTTCTACCACTAATAGATGCCTAATTTTATCTTAAATCCACTCTGTTGGTGGGCATTGTAAAACTTGGTGACTCTAGGACTCATTCTGCTCTTCGAAAAGCATCCACTACTCAGCGCAGTGAAAATTTCTTCGCTAGAAGCCTCTGTTTGTGTGTTCATTTTGTGGAAATGAATGCGAGGTCGTGATAGTTTCTTCGTTGCTTTTTTTAACGAAACACCCGGCAAGCAACGGATGGAAACTGGAGGAGGGAAATACTTTGAGGTCTATTATCATGGGAGTTTGTTTGGAAAGGACTCCAAATCGTTCTACTTTCGTCTGAGTTCATGGTGAGAGTGGTTTAGTTGTACCACTAATAGATGCTTATTGTAATCCCATATCCACTTTGTGAATGGGCAATGAAATGCTTATTGACCCGAAGACTCATTCCTCTCTTCGAAAGCGATGCACTTCTGAACACAATGAATATTTCTTCTAGCGAGGCCTCAGTTTGTGTGCGGTTTAAGGAAAGACATGCGAGGGCATGATAGATTCTAAGTTGGGTTTTTAACTAATTGCACTGCAAGCAAGGGATGGAAACTGAAGGAGGGAAATGATTTGAGGTCTCTTGTCGTGGGAATTTGTTTGGGAAAGACTCAAAATCGTTCCATTTTGCAGTGAATAGCGTGGGGAGAGAGGTTGAGTTCTACCACTAATAGATGACTAATTTTCTCTTAAATCCACTCTATTGGTGGGCACTGAAAAGGTTGGCGACCCGAGGACTCGTTCATCTCATTGAAAACCGTACACTAAACGCAATGAATATTTCTTCGCTGGAAGCCTCTGTTTTTGTGTTCGTTTTTAGGAAATGCATGCGAGGCCATGATAGTTTCTTCGTTGCTTTTTTTGACAAAACGCATTACAAGCAACTGATGAAAACCGGAGGAGGAAAATGATTTGTGGTCTCTTATCATTGGAATTTTTTTGGGAAAGACTCAAAATCGTTCCATTTTGCAGTGAATATCGTGGGGAGAGAGGTTGAGTTCTATCGCTAATAGATGCTTAATTTTATCTTAAATCCACTCTGTTGGTGGGCACTGAAAAGCTTGGTGACTCGAGGACTCCTTCCTCTCTCTAAAAACCGTCCTTTACTCAATGCAATGAAAATTTCTTTGCTAGAAGCCTATGTTTCTGTTTTCGTTATTTGGAAATGCATGCGAGGCCATGATAGTTTCTTCGTTGCTTTTTTTTATCAAAACGCACGGCAATCAACGGATAGAAACTGGCGGAGGGAAATGATTTGAGGTCTATTATCATGGGGGTTTGTTTGGGAAAGACTCAAGATCGTTGCATTTTCGTCTGAAGTTCATGGGGAGAGGGGTTGAGTTGTACCAGTAATAGATGCCTATTGTAATCCGAAATCCACTTTGTTAAACGGCAATGAAATGCTTTTTGACCCGGAGACTCTTTCCTCTCTACGAATGCGATGCATTTCTGAACATAATGAATATTCCTTCTAGCGACGCCTCTATTTGTGTGCTTTTTAAGCAAAGGCATGCGAGTGCATGATAGATTCTTAGTTGGTTTTTGTAACTAATTGCACTGCAAGCAACAGACAGAAACCGAAGGAGGGAAATGATTTGGGGTCTCTTATCATGGGAATTTGCTTGGGAAAGACTTAAAATCATTCCATTTTGCAGTGAATAGCGTGGGGAGAGAGGTTGAGTTCTACCACTAATACATGCCTAATTTTGTTTTAAATCCACTTTGTTGGTGGGCGCTGAAAAGGTTCGCGACCCGAGGACTCGTTCCTCTCATGGAAAACCATAGACTACTGAACGCAATGAATATCTCTTCGCTGGAAGCCTCTGTTTTTGTGTTCGTTTTTAGGAAATGCATGGGAGGCCTTGATAGTTTCTTCATTGCGTTTTTTGAATAAACGCACTGCAAGCAACAGATGATAACCGGAGGAGGGAAATGATTTGAGGTCTCTTTTGATGGGAATTTGTTTGGGAAAGACTCAAAATCGTTCCATTTTCGTCTGAAATTCATGGGGAGAGTGGTTGAGTTGTACCACTAATAGATGCCTATTATAATCGCAAATCCACTTTGTTAAAGGGCAATGAAATGCTTATTGACCTGAAGACTCATTCCTCTCTTCGAATGCGATGCACTTTTGAACACAATGAATATTTATTCTAGCGAAGCCTCTATTTTTGCTCGTTTTAAGGAAAGGCATGCGATTGCATGATAGATTCTAAGATGGTTTTTTAACTAATTACACTGTAAGCAACGGATAGAAACCGAAGGAGGGAAATGATTTGAGGTCTCTTATAATTGGAATTTGTTTGGGAAAGACTTAAAATCGTTCCATTTTGCAGTGTATAGCGTGGGGAGAGAGGTTGAGTTCTACCACTAATAGATGCCTAATTTTATCTTAAATCCACTCTGTTAGTGGGCACTGAAAAGGTTGGTGACCCGAGGACTCGTTCCTCTCTTTGAAAACCGTACACTACTGAACATAATGGATATTTCTTCGCTAGAAGCCTCTGTTTTGTGTTCGTTTTTAGGAAATGCATGCCTGCCCATGATAATTTCTTCGTTGCTTTTTTTTGATAAGACGCATTGCACGCAACGGATGAAAACAAGACGAGGGAAATGATTTGAGGTCTCTTATCATCGGAATTTGTTTGGGAAAGACTCAAAATCATTCCATTTTGCAGTGAATAGCGTGGGGAGAGAGGTTGAGTTCTACCACTAATAGATGCCTAATTTTATGTTAAATCCACTCTGTTGGTGGGCACTGAAAAGCATGGTGACTTGAGGACTCCTTCCTCTCTCCAAATACCATTCACTACTCAACGCAATGAAAGTTTCTTTGCTAGAAGCCTCTGTTTGGATGTTCGTTTTTTGGAAATGCATGCGAGGCCATGATAGTTTCTTCGTTGCTTTTTTTAAGAAAACGCACATCAAGCAACGGATGGAAACTGGAGGAGGGAAATGATTTGAGGTCTATTATCATGGGAGTTTGTTTGGGAAAGACTCAAAATCGTTCCATTTTCGTTTGAAGATCATGGGGAGAGTGGTTGAGTTGTACCACTAATAGATGCCTACTGTAATCCCAAATCCACTTTGTTAAACAGCAATGAAATGCTTTTTGACCCGAAGACTCTTTCCTTTCTTCGAATGCGATGCATTTCTGAACACAATGAATATTTCTTCTAGCGAAGCCTCTATTTGTGTGCGTGTTAAGGAAAGCTATGCGAGTGCATGATAGTTTCTGAGTTGGTTTTTTAACTAATTGCGCTGGATGCAACGGACAGAAACCGAAGGAGGGAAATGATTTGAGGTCTCTTATCATGGGAATTTATTTGGGAAAGACTCAAAATCGTTCCATTTTGCAGTGAATAGCGTGGGGTGAGAGGTTGAGTTCTACCACTAATAGATGCCTAATTTTTTCTTAAATCCACTTTGTCGATGGGCACTGATAAGCTTGATGACTCGAGGACTCATTCCTCTCTTCGAAAACCATCTAGTACTCAACGGAATGAATATTTCTTTGCTAGAACCCTTTGTTTTTGTGTTCGTTTTTAGGAAATGCATGTGAGTCGATGATAGTTTCTTCGTTGCTTTTTTTAAACAAAACGCACTGCATGCAACGGATGAAAACCATAGGAGGGAAATGATTTGAGGTCTCTTATCATGGGAATTTGTTTGGGAAAGACTCAAAATCGTTCCATTTTGCAGTGAATAGCGTGGCGAGAGAGGTTGAGTTCTACCAATAATAGATGCCGAATTTTATCTTAAATCCACTCTGTTGATGGGCACTGAAATGGTTGGTGACCCGAGGACTCGTTCCTCTCTTTGAAAAACATACACTACTCAACGCAATGAATATTTCTTCACTAGAAGCCTCTATTTTTGGGTTCGTTTTTAGGAAATGCATGCGAGGCCTTGATAGTGTCTTCGTTGCTTTTTTTCACAAATCGCACAGCAAGCAACGGAAGAAATCGGAGGAGGGAAATGATTTGAGGTCTCTTATCTTGGGAATTTGTTTGGGAAAGACTCAAAATCGTTCCATTCTGCAGTGAATAGCGTGGGGAGAGAGGTTGAGTTCTACCACTAGTAGATGCCTAAGTTTATTTAAAATCCTTTCTGTTGGTGGGCACTGAAAAGCATGGTGACTCGAGGACTCCTTCCTCTCTTTGAAAAGCATCCACTACTCAACGCCATGAAAATTTCTTCGCTAGAAGCCTCTGTGTGTTTGTTTTATGGAAATGCATGCGAGGCCATGATAGTTTCTTTGTTGCTTTTTTTAACAAAAAGCACGGCAAGCAACGGATGGAAACTGGAGGAGGGAAATGATTTTAGGTCTATTATCATGGGAGTTTGTTTGGGAAAGACTCAAAATCGTTCCATTTTGGTCTGAAGTTCCTGGGGAGAGGGGTTGAGTTGTACCACTAATAGATGCCTGTTGTAATCCCAAATCCACTTTGTTAAAAGACAATGAAATGCTTTTTGACCCGAAGACTCTTTCCTCTCGTCGAATGCGATGCAGTTCTGAACACAATGAATATTTCTTCGAGCAAAGCCTCAATTTGTGTGCGTTTTAAGTAAAGGCATGCGAATGCATGATAGATTCTTAGTTGGTTTTTTAACTAATTGCACTGCAAGCAATGGACAGAAGCCGAAGGATAGAAATGATTTGAGGTGTCTTATCATGGGAATTTGTTTGGGAAAGACTCAAAATCGTTCCATTTTGCAGTGAATAGCGTGGGGAGAGAGGTTGAGTTCTACCACTAATAGATGGCTAATTTTATCTTAAATCCACTCTGTTGGTGGGCACTGAACAGGTTGGCAACCCGAGGACTCGTTTTTCTCTTTGAAAACCATACACTACTCAACGCGACGAATATTAATTCTCTAGAAGCCTCTGTTTTTGTGTTCGTTTTTAGGAAATGCATGCGAGGCCATGATAGTTTCTTCTTTGCTTTTTTTGATAAAACGCATTACAAGCAACGGATGAAAACCGGAGTAGGAAAATGATTTGAGGTCTCTTATCATGGGAATTTGTTTGGGAAAGACTCAAAATCGTTCCATTTTGCAGTGAATAGCGTGGGGAGGGAGGTTGAATTCTACCACAAATAGATGCCTAATTTTATCTTAAATCCACTCTGTTGGTGGGCACTGAAAAGCTTGGTGTCTCGAGGACTCCTTCCTCTCTCTAAAAACCGTCCTCTACTCAACGCAATGAAAATTTCTTCGTTAGAAGCCTCTGTTTGTGTTTTCGTTATTTGGAAATGCATGCGAGGCCATGATAGTTTCTTCGTTTCTTTTTTTAACAAAACGCACGGCAAGCAACCGATGGAAACTGGAGGAGGGAAATGTTTTGAGCTCATTATCATGGGAGTTTGTTTGGGAAAGACTCAAAATCGTTCCATTTTGCAGTGAATAGCGTGGGGAGAGAGTTTGAGTTCTACCACTAATAGATGCCTAATTTTATCTTAAATCCACTCTGTTGATGGGCATTAAAAAGCTTGGTGACCAGAGGACTTATTCCTCTCTTCGAAAACCATCCACTACTCAACGCAATGAATATTTCTTCGCTAGAAGCCTCTGTTTTTGTGTTCGTTTTTCGGAAATGCATGCGAGACCATGATAGTTTCTTCGTTGCTTTTTTCTTTTTAACAAAACACGCTGCAAGCAACGGATGAAAACCGGTGGAGGGAAATGATTTGAGGACTCTTATCATGGGAATTTGTTTGGGAAAGACTCAAAATCGTTCCATTTTGCAGTGAATAACGTGGGGAGAAAGGTTGAGTTCTACCACTAATAGATACCTAATTTTATCTTAATTCCACTCTGTTGATGGGCACTGAAAAGGGTGGGGACCCGAGGACTCGTTCCTCTTTTTGGAAATCGTACACTACTCAACGCAATGAATATTTCTTCGCTAGAAGCCTCCGTTTTTGTGTTCGGTTTTAGGAATAGCATGCGAGGCCATGATAGTTTCTTCGTCGCTTTTGTTAACACAACGCGCTGCAAGCAACGGATGAAAACCGGAAGGAAATGATTTGAGGTCTCTTATCATGGGAATTTGTTTGGGAAAGACTCAAAATCGTTCAATTTTGCAGTGAATAGCGTGGGGAGAGTGGTTGAGTTCTACCTTTAATAGACTGCTTAATTTTATCTTAAATCCACTTTGTTTATGGGCACTGAAAAGCTTGGTGACTCGAGGAGTTATTCCTCTCTCCAAAAACCAACCACTACTCAACGCAATGAATATTTCCTCGCTAGAAGACTCTGTTTTTGTGTTCGTTTTTAGGAATTGCATGCGAGGCCATGATAGTTTATTCGTTGCTTTTTTTAACACAACACACTGCAAGCAACGGACGAAAACCGGAAGGAAATGATTTGAGGTCTCTTATCAAGGGAGTTTGTTTGGGAAAGACTCAAAATCGTTCCATTTTGCGGTGAATAGCGTGGGGAGAGTGGTTGAGTTCTACCACTAATAGATGCTAATTTTATCTTAAATCCACTCTGTTGGTGGGCACTGAAAAGCTTGGTGACTCGAGGACTCCTTCCTCTCTCCAAATTCCATCCACTGCTCAACGCAATGAAAATTTCTTCGCTAGAAGCCTCTGTTTGTGTGTTCGTTTTATGGAATTGCATGCTAGGCCATGATTGTTTCTTCGTTGCTTTTTTTAACAAAACGCACGGCGATCAACGGATGGAAACTGGAGGAAGGAAATGATTTGAGGTCCATTATCATGGGAGTTTGTTTGGGAAAGACTCAAAATAGTTCCATTTTCGTCTGAAGTTCATGGGGAGAGTGGTTGAGTTGTACTACTCATAGATGCCTATTGTAATCCGAATCCACTTTGTTAAACAGCAATGAAATGCCTTTTGACACGAAGACTGTTTCCTCTCATCGAATGCGTTGCATTTCTTAACACAATGAATATTTCTTCTAGCGAAGCCTCTATTTGTGTGCGTTTTAAGGAAAGGCATGCGAGTGCATGATAGATTCTAAGTTGGTTTTTTAACTAATTGTGCTGTAAGCAACGGATAGAAACCGAAGGAGGGATATGATTTGAGGTCTCTTATCATGGGAATTTGTTTGGGAAAGACTCAAAATCGTTCCATTTTGTAGTGAATAGCGTGGGGTGAGAGGTTGAGTTCTGGCACTAATAGATGCCTAATTTTGTTTTAAATCCACTCTGTTGGTGGGCACTTAAAAGGTTGGTGACCCGAGGACTCGTTCTTCTCTTTGAAAACCATACACTACTCAACGCAATGAATATTTCTTCTCTAGAAGCCTCTGTTTTTGAGTTCGTTTTTTTGAAATGCATGCGAGGCCATGATAGTTTCTTCGTTGCTTTTTGTAAACAAAACGCGCTGCAAGCAACGGATCAAAACAGGTGGTGGGAAATTATTTGAGGTCTCTTATCATGTGAATTTGTTGGGGAAAAACTCAAAGTCGTTCCATTTTGCAGTGAATAGCGTGGCGAGAGAGCTTGAGTTCTACCACTAATTGATGCCTAATTTTATCTTAAATCTACTCTATTGATTGGCACTGAAATGGTTGGTGACCCGAGGACTCGTTCCTCTCTTTGAAAAACAAACACTACTCAACGCAATGAATATTTCTTCGCTAGAAGCCTCTGTTTTTGTGTTCGTTTTTAGGAAATGCATGCAAGGCCACGATAGTTTCTTCGCTGCTTTTTTTCACAAAACACACTGCAAGCAACGGATGAAAAGCGGTGGGGGGAAATGATTTGAGGTCTCTTACCATGGGTATTTGTTTGGGAAAGACTCAAAATCGTTCCATTTTGCAGTGAATAGCGTGGGGAGAGAGGTTGAGTTCTACCGTTAATAGGTGTCTAATTTTGTCTTAAATCAACTCTGTTGGTGGGCACTGAAAAGCTTAGTGACTCCAGGACTACTTCCTCTATTCGAAAAGCATCGACTACTCAACGCCATGAAAATTTCTTCGCTAGAAGCCTCTGTTTGTGAGTTTGTTTCATGGAAATGCATGCGTGGCCATGTTAGTTTCTTCGTTGCTTTTTTTAACAAAACGCACGGCAAGCAACGGATGGAAACTGGAGGAGGAAAATGATTTCAGGTCTATTATCATGGGAGTTTGCTTGGGAAAGACTCATAATCGTTCCATTTTCGTCTGAAGTTCATGGGGAAAGGGGTTGAGTTGTACCACTAACAAATGCCTATTGTAATCCCAAATCCACTTTGTTAAACGACAATGAAATGCTTTTTGACCCGAAGAGACTTTCCTCTCTTCGAATGCGATGCACTTCTGAACACAATGAATAATTTTATCTTAAATCCACTCTGTTGGTGGGCACTGAAAAGGTTGGCAACCCGAGGACTCGTTTTTCTCTTTGAAAACCATACACTACTCAACACAATAAATATTTCTTCGCTCGAAGCCTCTATTTTTGTGTTCGTTTTTAGGAAATGCATGCGAGGCCATTATAGTTTCTTCTTTGCTTTTTTTGGCAAAATGCAGTGCAAGAAACGGATGAAAACCGGAGGAGGAAAATGATTTGAGGTCTCTTATCATGGGAATTTGTTTGGGAAAGACTCAAAATCATTCCATTTTGCAGTGAATAGCGTGGGGAGAGAGGTTGAGTTCTACCACTAATAGATGCCAAATTTTATCTTAAATCCACTCTGTTGGTGGGCACCGAAAAGCTTGGTGACTCGAGGACTCCTTCCTCTCTCTAAAAACCATCCTCTACTCAACGCAATGAAAATTTCTTCGCTAGAAGCCTCTGTTTGTGTTTTCGTTATTTGGAAATGCATGCGAGGCCATGATAGTTTCTTTGTTGCTTTTTTTAACAAAACGCACGGCAAGCAACCGAATGAAACTGGAGGAGGGGAATGATTTGAGGTCTATTATCATGGGAGTTTGTTTGGGAAAGACTCAAAATCGTTCCATTTTGCAGTGAATAGCGTGGGGAGAGAGGTTGAGTTCTACCACTAATAGATGCCTAATTTTATCTTAAATCTACTCTGTTGATGGGCATTAAAAAGCTTGGTGACTCGAGGACTCATTCCTCTCTCCGAAAACCATCCACTACTCAACGCAATGAATATTTCTTCACTAGAAGCGTCTGTTTTTGTGTTCGTTTTTCGGAAATGCATGCGAGGCCATGATAGTTTCTTCATTGGTTTTTTTTTTTTTTTTTAACAAAACACGCTGCAAGCAACGGATGAAAACCGGTGGAGGGAAATGATTTGAGGACTCTTATCATGGGAATTTGTTTGGGAAAGACTCAAAATCGTTCCATTTTGCAGTGAATAACGTGGGGAGAAAGGTTGAGTTCTAACACTAATTGATGCCTAATTTTATCTTAAATCCACTCTGTTGATGGGCAGTGAAAAGGGTGGGGACCCGAGGACGCGTTCCTCTTTTTGGAAACCATACACTACTCAACGCAATGAATATTTCTTCGCTAGAAGCCTTTGCTTTTGTGTTCGGTTTTAGGAATTGCATGCGAGGCCGTGATAGTTTTTTCGTCGCTTTTTTTAACACAACGCATTGCAAGCAATGGATGAAAACCGGAAGGAAATGATTTGAGGTCTCTTATCATGGGAATTTGTTTGGGAAAGACTCAAAATCGTTCCATTTTGCAGTGAGTAGCATGGGGAGAGTGGTTGAGTTCTACCTTTAATAGACTGCCTAATTTTATCTTAAATACACTTTGTTTATGGGCACTGAAAAGGTTGGTGACTCAAGGAGTTTTTCCTCTCTCGGAAAACTAACCACTACTCAACGCAATGAATATTTCTTCGCTAGAAGCCTCTGTTTTTGTGTTCGTTTTTAGGAATTGCATGCGAGGCCATGATAGTTTCTTCGTTGCTTTTTTTAACACAACACACTGCAAGCAACGTACGAAAACCGGAAGGAAATGATTTGAAGTCTCTTATCACGGGAGTTTTTTTGGGAAAGACTCAAAATCGTTCCATTTTGCCGTGAATAGCGTGGGGAGAGTGGTTGAGTTCTACCCCTAATAGATTGCCTAATTTTATCTTAAATCCACTTTGTTTATGGGCACTGAAAATCTTGGTGACTCAAGGAGTTATTCCTCTCTTTGAAAACCAACCACTACTCAACGCAATGAATATTTCTTTGCTAGAAGCCTCTGCTTTTGTGTTCGTTTTTAGGAAATTCATGCGAGGGCATGATAATTTCTTCGTTGCTTTTTTTAAACAAAACGTGTGGCATGCAACGGCTGAAAACTGGTGTAGGGAAATGATTTGAGGTCTCTTATCGTGGAATTTGTTTGGGAAAGACTCAAAATCGTTCCGTTTTGCAGTGAATAGCATGGGGAGAGTGGTTGAGTTCTACCACTAATAGATGCCTAATTTTATCTTAAATCGACTTTGTTGGTGGGCACTGAGAAGGTTGGTGACCCGAGTACTCGTTCCTCTCTTTGAAAACCATACACTGCTCAACGCAATGAATATTTCTTCGCTAGAAGCCTCTGTTTTTGTATTGGTTTTTAGGAAATGCATGCGAGGCCATGATAGTTTCTTCGTTGCTTTTTTTAACAAAATGCACTGCAAGCAACGGATTTGAGGTCTCTTATCTTGGGAATTTGTTTGGAAAAGACTCAAAATCGTTCCATTTTGCAATGAATAACGAGGGGAGGGAGGTTGAGTTCTACCACTAATAGATGCCTAATTTTATCTTAAATCCACTCTGTTGGTGGCCATTGTAATGCTTGGTGACTGTAGGACTCATTCCGCTCTCCGAAAAGCATCCACTACTCAACGCAGTGAAGATTTCTTCGCTAGAAGCCTTCGTTTGTGTGTTCGTTTTGTTGAAATGAATGCGAGGTCTTGATAATTTCTTCGTTGCTTTTTTTAACGAAACGCACGGCAAGCAACGGATGGAAACTAGAGGAGCGAAATACTTTGAGGTCTATTATCATGGTAGTTTGTTTGGGAAGTACTCAAAATCGTTCCATTTTCGTCTGAGTTCATGGTGAGAGTGGTTGAGTTGTGCCACTAATAGATGCTTATTATAATCCCATATACACTTTGTGAAAGGGGAAAGAAATCCTTATTGACCCGAAGACTCATTCCTCTCTTCGAAAGCGATGCACTTTTGAACACAATGAATATTTCTTCTAGCGAGGCCTCAATTTGTGTGCGGTTTAAGGAAAGACATGCGGGGGCATGATAGATTCTAAGTTGGTTTTTTAACTAATTGCACTGCAAGCAACGGATGGAAACCGAAGAAGGGAAATGATTTGAGGTCTCTTCTCGTTGAAATTTGTTTGGGAAAGACTCAAAATCGTTCCATTTTGCAGTGAATAGCGTGGGGAGAGAGGTTGAGTTCTACCACTAATAGATGACTAATTTTATCTGAACTCCACTCTGTTGGTGGGCACTGAAAAGGTTGGCGACCCGAGGACTCGTACATCTCATTGAAAACCGTACACTAGACGCAATGAATATTTCTTCGCTGGAAGCCTCTGTTTTTGTGTTCGGTTTTTGGAAATGGATGCGAGGCCATGATAATTTCTTTTTTTCTTTTTTTGTCTAAACGCATTACAAGCAACGGATGAAAACCGGAGGAGGAAAATGATTTGAGGTCTCATGTCGTGGAAATTTGTTTGGGAAAGACTCAAAATCGTTCCATTTTGCAGTGAATAGCGTGGGGAGAGAGGTTGAGTTCTACCACTAATAGATGCCTAAGTTTATCTTAAATCCACTCTGTTGGTGGGCATTGAAAAGCTTGGTGACTCGAGGACTCCTTCCTCTCTCCAAATACCATCCACTACTCAACGCAATGAAAATTTCCTCGCTAGAAGCCTCTGTTTGTGTGTTCGTTTTATGGAAATGCATGCGAGGCCATAATTTCTTCGTTGCTTTTTTTATAAAAACGCATGGCAATCAACGGATAGAAACTGGAGGAGGGAAATGATTTGAGGTCTATTATCATGGGGTTTTTTTTTGGGAAAGACTCAAAATCGTTGCATTTTCATCTGAAGTTCATGGGGAGAGGGGTTGAGTTGTACCACTAACAGATGCCTATTGTAATCCCAAATCCACTTTGTTAAACGGCAATGAAATGCTTTTTGACCCGAAGACTCTTTCCTCTGTTCGAATGCGATGCATTTCTGAACACAATGAATATTTCTTCTAGCGAAGCCTCAATTTCTGTGTGTTTAAGGAAAGGCATGCAAGGGCATGATAGATTCTAACTTGGTTTTTTAACTAATTGCACTGCCAGTTAACGATGGGAAACCGAAGGAGGGAAATGATTTGAGGTCTCTTATCATGGGAATTTGTTTGGGAAAGACTCAAAATCGTTCCATTTTGCGGTGAAGAGCGTGGGGAGAGAGATTGAGTTCAACCGTTAATAGATGCCTAATTTTATCTTAAATCCACTCTGTTGGTGGGCAATGAAATGCTTAGTGACTCGAGGACTCCTTCCTCTATTGGAAAAGCATCCACTACTCAACGCCATGAATATTTCTTCGCTAGAAGCCTCTGTTTATGAGTTTGTTTTATGGAAATGCTTGTGAGGCCATGTTAGTTTCTTCGTTGCTTTTTTTAACAAAACGCACGGCAAGCAATGGATGGAAGCTGGAGGAGGGAAATGATTTCAGGTCTATTATCATGGGAGTTTGTTTGCAAAAGACTCATAATCGTTCCATTTTCGTCTGAAGTTCATGGGGAAAAGGGTTGAGTTGTACCACTAACAGATGCCTATTGTAATCCCAAATCCACTTTGTTAAACGTCAATGAAATGCATTTTGACCCGAAGAGACTTTCCTCTCTTCGAATGCGATGCACTTCTGAACACAATGAATATTTCTTCTAGCGAAGCCTCAATTTCTGTGTGTTTTAAGGAAAGGCATGCCAGCGTATGATAGATTCTAAGTTGGTTTTTTAACTACTTGCACTGCCAGTTAACGGTGGGAAACCGAAGGAGGGAAATGATTTGAGGTCTCTTATCCTAGGAATTTGTTTGGGAAAGACTCAAAATCGTTCCATTTTGCAGTGAATAGTGTGGGGAGAGAGGTTGAGTTCTACCACTAATAGTTGCCTAATTTTATCTTAAATCTACTCTGTTGGTGGGCACTGAAAAGGTTGGTGACCCGAGGACTCGTTCTTCTCTTTGAAAACCATACACTACTCAACATAATGAATATTTCTTCGCTAGAAGCCTCTATTTTTGTGTTTGTTTTTAGGAAATGCATGCGAGGCCATGATAGTTTGTTCATTGCTTTTTTTGACAAAACGCACTGCAAGCAACGGATGGAAACCGGAGGAGGAAAATGATTTGAGGTCTCTTATCATGGGAATTTGTTTGGGAAAGACTCAAAATCGTTCCATTGTGCAGTGAATTGCGTGGGGAGAGAGGTTGAGTTCTACCACCGATAGATGCCTAATTTTATCTTAAATCCACTCTGTTGGTGGGCACCGAAAAGCTTGGTGACTCGAGGACTCCTTTCTCTCTCCAAAAACCGTCCACTACTCAACGCAATGAAAATTTCTTCACTAGAAGCCTCTGTTTGTGTGTTCGTTTTATGGAACTGCATGCGAGGCCATTACAGTTTCTTGGTCGCTTTTTTTTACAAAACGCACAGCAAGCAACAGATGGAAACTGGAGGAGGGAAATGATTTGAGGTCTATTATCATGGGAGTTTTTTTGGGAAAGACTCGAAATCGTTCCATTTTGCAGTGAATAGCGTGGGGAGAGAGGTTGAGTTCTACCACTATTAGATCCCTAATTTTATCTTAAATCCACTATGTTGATGGACATTGAAAAGCTTGGTGACTCGAGGACTCATTCCTCTCTCCGAAAACCATCCACTACTCAACGCAATGAATATTTCTACGCTAGAAGCCTCTGTTTTTGTGTTCGTTTTCAGGAAATGCTTGCGAGGCCATGATAGTTTCTTCGTTGCTTT
Organism: Umbellularia californica; assembly: GCA_028538565.1. Taxonomy (NCBI): domain Eukaryota; kingdom Viridiplantae; phylum Streptophyta; class Magnoliopsida; order Laurales; family Lauraceae; genus Umbellularia; species Umbellularia californica. The sequence continues at coordinate 6,261,953 of JAPQWN010000006.1, read as the reverse complement.
TTCTTTTACCAAAAGGCGCTGCAAGCAACGGATGAAAACCGGTGGAGGGAAATGATTTGAGGTCTCTTATCATGCGGGTTTGTTTGGGAAAGACTCAAGATCGTTGCATTTTCGTCTGAAGTTCATGGGGAGAGGGGTTGAGTTCTACCACTAATAGATGCCATGCCTATTGTAATCCCAAATCCACTTTGTTAAACGGCAATGAATTGCTTTTTGACCCGGAGACTATTTCCTCTCTTTGAATGCGATGCATTTCTGAACACAATGAATATTTCTTCTAGCGAAGCCTCTATTTGTGTGCTTTTTTAAAAAGGCATGCGAGTGCATGATAGATTCTTAGTTGTTTTTTGAACTAATTGCACTGCAATCAACAGATAGAAACCGAAGGAGGGAAATGATTCGAGGTCTCTTATCATGGGAATTTGTTTGGGAAAGACTGAAAATCGTTCCATTTTGCAGTGAATAGCGTGGGGAGAGAGGTTGAGTTCTACCACCGATAGATGCCTAATTTTAGTTTAAATCCACTCTGTTGGTGGGCACTGAAAAGGTTGGTGACCCGAGGACTCGTTCCTCTCTTTGAAAACCGTACAATACTCAAAACAATGGATATTTCTTTGCTAGAAGCCTCTGTTTTTGTGTTCGTTTTTAGGAAATGCATGCGAGGCCATGATAGTTTCTTCGTTCCTTTTTTTGACAAAACGCACTACAAGCAACGGATGAAAACCGGAGGAGGGAAATGATTTGAGGTCTCTTTTGATGGGAATTTGTTTGGGAAAGACTCAAAATCGTTCCATTTTCGTCTGAAGTTCATGGGGAGAGTGGTTGAGTTGTACCACTAATCGCAAATCCACTTTGTTAAGGGGCAATGAAATGTTTATTGACCTGAAGACTCATTCCTCTCTTCGAATGTGATGCACTTCTGAACACAATGAATATTTCTTCTAGCGAAGCCTCTATTTTTGTGCGTTTTAAGGAAAGGCATGCGAGTGCAAGATAGATTTTAAGATGGTTTTTTTACGAATTGCACTGTAAGCTAAGGATAGAAACCGAAGGAGGGAAATGATTTGAGGTCTCTTATAATGGGAATTTGTGTGGGAAAGACTCAAAATCGTTCCATTTTGCAGTGAATAGCGTGGGGAGAGAGGTTGAGTTCTACCACTAATAAATGCCTAATTTTATCTTAAATCCACTCTGTTGGTGGGCACTGAAAAGGTTGGTGACCCGAGGACTCGTTCCTCTCTTTGAAAACCGTACAATACTCAAAACAATGGATATTTCTTTGCTAGAAGCCTCTGTTTTTGTGTTCGTTTTTAGGAAATGCATGCTTGGCCATGATAATTTCTTCGTTGCTTTTTTTTGACAAGACGCACTGCACGCAACGGATGAAAACAGGAGGAGGGAAATGATTTGAGGTCTCTTATCATCGGAATTTGTTTGGGAAAGACTCAAAATCATTCCATTTTGCAGTGAATAGCGTGGGTAGAGGGTTTGAGTGCTACCACTAATAGATGCCTAATTTTATATTAAATCCACTCTGTTGGTGGGCACTAAAAAGCTTGGTGACTTGAGGACTCCTTCCTCTTTCCAAATACCATCCACTACTCAACGCAATGAAAGTTTTTTTGCTAGAAGCCTCTGTTTAGATGTTCGTTTTATGGAAATGCATGCGAGGCCATGATAGTTTCTTCGTTGCTTTTTTTAACGAAACGCACAGCAAGCAACGGATTTAAACTGGAGGAGGGAAATGATTTGAGGTCTATTATCATGAGAGGTTGTTTGGAAAAGACTCAAAATCGTTCCATTTTCGTCTGAAGTTCATGGGGAGAGTGGTTGAGTTGTACCACTAATAGATGCCTATTGTAATCCCAAATCCACTTTGTTAAACAGCAATGAAATGCTTTTTGACCCGAAGACTCTTTCCACTCATCGAATGCGATGCATTTCTGAACACAATGAATATTTCTTCTAGCGAAGCCTTTATTTGTGTGCGTTTTAAGGAAAGCTATGCGAGTGCATGATAGATTCTAAGTTTGTTTTTTAACTAATTGCGCTGGAAGCAACGGACAAAATCCGAAGGAGGGAAATGATTTGAGGTCTCTTATCATGGGAATTTGTTTGGGAAAGACTCAAAATCGTTCCATTTTGCAGTGAATAGCGTGGGGAGAGAGGTTGAGTTCTACCACTAATAGATGCCTAAATTTATCTTAAAACCACTTTGTCGATGGGCACTGAGAAGCTTGATGACTCGAGGACTCATTCCTCTCTCCGAAAACCATCCACTACTCAACGCAATGAATATTTCTTCGCTAGTAGCCTCTGTTTTTCTGTTCATTTTTAGGAAATGCATGCGAGGCCGTGATAGTTTCTTCGTTGCTTTTTTTAAAGAAAATGCGCTGCATGCAACGGATGAAAACTGGTGGAGGGGAATGATTTGCTCTCTCTTATCATGGGAGTTTGTTTGGGAAAGACTCAAAATCGTTCCATTTTGCAGTGAATAGCGTGGCGAGAGAGGTTGAGTTCTACCACTAATAGATGCCTAATTTTATCTTAAATCCACTCTGTTGATGGGCATTGAAATGGTTAGTGACCCGAGGATTCGTTCCTCTCTTTGAAAAACATACAGTACTCAACGCAATGAATATTTCTTCACTCGAAGCCTCTATTTTTGGGTTCGTTTTTAGGAAATGCATGCGAGGCCATGATAGTGTCTTCGTTGCTTTTTTTCACAAATCGCAGTGCAAGCAATGGAAGAAAACCGGAGGAGGGAAATGATTTGAGGTCTCTTATCATGGGAATTTGTTTGGGAAAGACTCAAAATCGTTCCATTGTGCCGTGAATAGCGTGGGGAGAGAGGTTGAGTTCTACCACTAGTAGGTGCCTAAGTTTATTTTAAATCCACTTTGTTGGTAGGCATTGAAAAGCTTGGTGACTCGAGGACTCCTTCCTCTCTTCGAAAAGCATCCACTACTCAACGCCATGAAAATTTCTTCGCTAGAAGCCTCTGTTTGTGTGTTCGTTTTATGGAAATGCATGCGAGGCCATGATAGTTTCTTTGTTGCTTTTTTTAACAAAAAGAACGGCAAGCAACGGATGGAAACTGGAGGAGGGAAATGATTTCAGGTCTATTATGATGGGAGTTTGTTTGGGAAAGACTCAAAATCGTTCCATTTTGGTCTGAAGTTCATGGGGAGAGGGGTTGAGTTGTACCACTAATAGATGCCTATTGTAATCGCAAATCCACTTTGTTAAACGACAATGAAATGCTTTTCGACCCGAAGACTCTTTCCTTTCATCGAATGCGATGCAGTTCTGAACACAATGAATATTTCTTCTAGCAAAGCCTCAATTTGTGTGCGTTTTAAGTGAAGGCATGTGAATGCATGATAGATTCTTAGTTGGTTTTTTAACTAATTGCACTGCAACCAACGTACAGAAACCGAAGGAGGGAAATGATTTGAGGTCTCTTATAGTGGGATTTTTTTTGGGAAAGACTCGAAATCGTTCCATTTTGCAGTGAATAGCGTGGGGAGAGAGGTTGAGTTCTACCACTAATAGATGGCTAATTTTATCTTAAATCCACTCTGTTGGTGGGCACTGAAAAGGTTGGCGACCTGAGGACTTGTTTTTCTCTTTGAAAACCATACACTACTCCAGGCATTGAATATTTCTTTGCTAGAAGCCTCTGTTTTTGTGTTCGTTTTTAGGAAATGCATGCGAGGCCATGATAGTTTCTTCTTTGCTTTTTTTAACAAAACGCATTGCAAGCAACAGATGAAAACCGGAGGAGGAAAATGATTTGAGGTCTCTTATCATGGGAATTTGTTTGGGAAAGACTCAAAATCGTTCCATTTTGCAGTGAATAGCGTGGGGAGAGATGTTGTGTTCTACCACTAATAGATGCCTAATTTTATCTTAAATCCACTCTGTTGATGGGCACTGAAATGGGTGGGGACCCGAGGACTCGTTCCTCTTTTTGGAAACCATTCACTACTCAACGCAATGAATATTTCTTCGCTAGAAGCCTCTGTTTTTGTGTTCGGTTTTAGGAATTGCATGCGAGGCCGTGATAGTTTCTTCGTCGCTTTTTTTAACACAACGCACTGCAAGCAACGGATGAAAACCGGAAGGAAATGATTTGAGGTCTCTTATCATGGGAATTTGTTTGGGAAAGACTCAAAATCGTTCCATTTTGCAGTGAATAGCGTGAGGAGAGTGGTTGAGTTCTACCTTTAATAGACTGCCTAATTTTATCTTAAATCCACTTTGTTTATGGGCACTGAAAAGCTTGGTGACTCGAGGAGTTTTTCCTCTCTCCAAAAACCGACCATTACTCAACGCAATGAATATTTCTTCGCTAGAAGCCTCTGTTTTTGTGTTCGTTTTTAGGAATTGCATGCGAGTCCATGATAGTTTCTTCGTTGCTTTTTTTAACACAACACACTACAAGCAACTGACGAAAACCTGAAAGAACTGATTTGAGGTCTCTTATCATGGGAGTTTGTTTGGGAAAGACTCAAAATCGTTCCATTTTGCAGTGAATAGCTTGGGGAGAGTGGCTGAGTTCTACCACTAATAGATGCCTAATTTTATCTTAAGTCCACTCTGTTGGTGGGCACTGAAAAGCTTGGTGACTCGAGGACTCCTTCCTCTCTCCAAATTCCATCCACTACTCAACGCAATGAAAATTTCTTCGCTAGAAGCCTCTTTTTGTGTGTTCGTTTTATGGAAATGCATGTTAGGCCATTATTTTTTCTTCGTTGCTTTTTTTAACAAAACGCACTGCAATCAACGGATGGAAACTGTAGGAGGGAAATGATTTGAGGTCCATTATCATGGGAGTTTGTTTGGGAAAGACTCAAAATAGGTCCATTTTCGTCTGAAGTTCATGGGGAGAGTGGTTGAGTTGTACCACTATTAGATGCCTATTGTTATCCCAAATCCACTTTGTTAAACAGCAATGAAATGCTTTTTGACCTGAAGACTCGTTCCTTTCATCGAATGCGATGCATTTCTTAACACAATGAATATTTCTTCTAGCGAAGTCTCTATTTATGTGCGTTTTAAGGAAAGGCATGCAAGTGCATGATAGATTCTAAGTTGGTTTTTTAACTAATTGTGCTGGAAGCAACGGACAGAAACCTAAGGAGTGATATGATTTGAGGTCTCTTATCATGGGAATTTGTTTGGGAAAGACTAAAAATCGTTCCATTTTGCAGTGAATAGCGTGGGGTGAGAGGTTGAGTTCTACCACTAATAGATGCCTAATTTTGTTTTAAATTTACTTCGTTGGTGGGCACTGAAAAGGTTGGTGACCCGAGGACTCGTTCTTCTCTTTGAAAACCATACAGTATTCAACGCAATGAATATTTCTAAACTAGAAGCATCTTTTTTTGAGTTCGTTTTTAGGAAATGCATGCAAGGCCATGAGAGTTTCTTCGTTGCTTTTTTAAACAAAACGCGCTGCATGCAACGGATGAAAACAGGTGGTGGGAAATTATTTGAGGTCTCTTATCATGGGAATTTGTTGGGGAAAGACTCAAAGTCGTTCCATTTTGCAGTGAATAGCGTGGCGAGAGAGCTTGAGTTCTACCACTAATAGATGCCTAATTTTATCTTAAATCCGCTTTGTTGATTGGCACTGAAATGGTTGGTGACCCGAGGACTCGTTCCTCTCTTTGAAAAAACATACACTACTCAACGCAATGAATATTTCTTCGCTAGAAGCCTCTATTTTTGTGTTCGTTTTTCGGAAATGCATGCAAGGCCATGATAGTTTCTTCGTTGCTTTTTTTCACAAAACGCACTGCAAGCAACGGATGAAAACCGGTGGGGGGAAAGGATTTGAGGTCTCTTACCATGGGAATTTGTTTGGGAAAGACTCAATCGTTCGATTTTGCAATGAATAGCTTGGGGAGAGAGGTTGAGTTTTACCGTTAATAGATGCCCAATTTTATCTTAAATCCACTCTGTTGGTGGGCACTGAAAAGCTTAGTGACTCGAGGACTCCTTCCTCTATTCGAAAAGCATCCACTACTCAACGCCATGAAAATTTCTTCGCTAGAAGCCTCTGTTTGTGAGTTTGTTTTATGGAAATGCATGCGAGGCGATGTTTGTTTCTTCATTGCTTTTTTGAACAAAACGCACGGCAAGCAACGGATGGAAACTAGAGGAGGGAAATGATTTCAGGTCTATTATCATGGGAGTTTGTTTGGGAAAGACTCATAATCGTTCCATTTTCGTCTGAAGTTCATGGGGAAAGGGGTTGAGTTGTACCACTAACAGATGCCTATTGTAATCCCAAATCCACCTTGTTAAACGATAACGAAATGCTTTTTGACCCGAAGAGACTTTCCTCTCTTCGAATGCGTTGCACTTCTGAACACAATGAATATTTCTTCTAGCGAAGCCTCAATTTCTGTGTGTTTTAAGGAAAGGCATGCAAGGGCATGATAGATTCTAAGTTGGTTTTTTAACTAATTGCACTGCCAGTTAAAGGTGGGAAACCGAATGAGGGAAATGATTTGAGGTCTCTTGTCGTGGGAATTTGTTTGGGAAAGAGTCAAAATCGTTCCATTTTGCAGTGAACAGCGTGGGGAGAGAGGTTGAGTTCTACCACTAATAGATGACGAATTTTATCTTAAATCCACTCTGTTGGTGGGCACTGAAAAGGTTGGCGACCCGAGGACTCGTTCATCTCATTGAAAACCGTACACTAAACGCAATGAATATTTCTTCGCTGGAAGCCTCTGTTTTTGTGTTCGTTTTTAGGAATTGCATGCGAGGCCATGATAGTTTCTTCGTTGCTTTTTTTGACAAAACGCAGTGCAAGCAACGGATGAAAACCGGAGGAGGGAAATGATTTGAGGTCTCTTATCGTGGGAATTTGTTTGGGAAATACTCAAAATCGTTCCATTTTGCAGTGAATAGCGTGGGGAGAGAGGTTGAGTTCTACCACTAATAGATGCCTAATTTTATCTTAAATCCACTCTGTTGGTGGGTATTGAAAAGCTTGGTGACTCGAGGACTCCTTCCTCTCTCTAAAAACCGTCCTCTACTCAACGCAATGAAAATTTCTTCGCTAGAAGCCTCTGTTTGTGTTTTCGTTATTTGGAAATGCATGCGAGGCCATGATAGTTTCTTCGTTGCTTTTTTTTATCAAAACGCACGGCAATCAACGGATAGAAACTGGAGGAGGGAAATGATTTGAGGTCTATTATCATGCGGGTTGGTTTGGGAAAGACTCAAGATCGTTGCATTTTCGTCTGAAGTTCATGGGGAGAGGGGTTGAGTTCTACCACTAATAGATGCCTATTGTAATCCCAAATCCACTTTGTTAAACGGCAATGATTTGCTTTTTGACCCGGAGACTATTTCCTCTCTTCGAATGCGATGCATTTCTGAACACAATGAATATTTCTTCTAGCGAAGCCTCTATTTGTGTGCTTTTTAAGCAAAGGCATGCGAGTGCATGATAGATTCTTAGTTGGTTTTTTAAGTAATTGCACTGCAAGCAACAGACAGAAACCGAAGGAGGGAAATGTTTTGAGGTCTCTTATCAAGGGAATTTGTTTGGGAAAGACTCAAAATCGTTCCATTTTGCAGTCAATAGCGTGGGGAGAGAGGTTGAGTTCTACCACTAATAGATGCCTAATTTTGTTTTAAATCCACTCAGTTGGTGGGCACTGAAAAGGTTGGTGACCCGAGGACTTGTTCCTCTCATTGAAAAGCATAGACTACTCAACGGAATGAATATTTCTTCGCTGGAAGCCTCTGTTTTTGTGTTCGTTTTTAGGAAATGCATGTGAGGCCATGATAGTTTCTTCGTTGCTTTTTTTGACAAAACGCACTGCAAGCAACAGATGAAAACCGGAGGTGGGAAAAGATTTGAGGTCTCTTTTGATGGGAATTTGTTTGGGAAAGACTCAAAATCGTTCCATTTTCGTATGAAGTTCATGGGGAGGGTGGTTGAGTTGTACCACTAATCGCAAATCCACTTTGTTAAAGGGAAATGAAATGCTTATTGACCTGAAGACTCATTCCTCTCTTCGAATGCGATGCACTTCTGAACACAATGAATATTTCTTCTAGCAAAGCCTCTATTTTTGTGCGTTTTGAGGAAAGGCATGCGAGTGCATGATAGATTCTAAGATGGTTTTTTAACTAATTGCACTGTAAGCAACGGATAGAAACCGAAGGAGGGAAATGATTTGAGGTCTCTTATAATGGGTATTTGTTTGGGAAAGTCTCAAAATCGTTCCATTTTGCATTGAATAGCGTGGGGAGAGAGGTTGAGTTCTACCACTAATAGATGCCTAATTTTATCTTAAATCCACTCTGTTTGTGGGCACTGAAAAGGTTGGTGACCCAAGGACTCGTTCCTCTCTTTGAAAACCGTACACTACTCAACACAACGGATATTTCTTCGCTAGAAGCCTCTGTTTTTATTTTCGTTTTTGGGAAATGCATGCCTGGCCATGATAATTTCTTCGTTGCTTTTTTCTGACAAGACGCACTGCACGCAACAGATGAGAACAGGAGGAGGGAAATGATATGAGGTCTCTTATCATCGGAATTTGTTTGGGAAAGACTCAAAATCTTTCCATTTTGCAGTGAATAGCGTGGGGATAGAGGTTGAGTTCTACCACTAATAGATGCCTATACCACTAATAGATGCCTAATTTTATGTTAAATCCACTCTGTTGGTGGGCACTGAAGAGCTTGGTGACTTGAGGACTCCTTCCTCTCTTTAAATACCAGCCACTACTCAACGCAATGAAAGTTTCTTTGCTAGAAGCCTCTGTTTGGATGTTCGTTTTATGGAAATGCATGCGAGGCCATGATAGTTTCTTCGTTGTTTTTTTGACAAAACGCATAGCAAGCAATGGATGGAAACTGGAGGAGGGAAATGATTTGAGGTCTATTAAAATGGGAGTTTGTTTGGGAAGGACTCAATCGTTCCATTTTCGTCTGAAGTTCATGGGGAGAGTGGTTGAGTTGTACCACTAATAGATGCCTATTGTAATCCCAAATCCACTTTGTTAAACAGCAATGAAATGCTTTTTGACCCGAAGACTCTTTCCTCTCATCGAATGCGATGCATTTCTGAACACAATGAATATTTCTTCTAGCGAAGCCTTTATTTGTGTGCGTTTTAAGGAAAGCTATGCGAGTGCATGATAGATTCTAAGTTGGGTTTTTAACTAATTGCGCTGGAAGCAACGGACAGAGGCCGAATGAGGGAAATGATTTGAGGTCTCTTATGATGGGAATTTATTTGGGAAAGACTCAAAATCGTTCCATTTTGCAGTGAATAGCGTGGGGTGAGAGGTTGAGTTCTACCACTAATAGATGCCTAAATTTATCTTAAATCCACTTTGTCGATGGGCACTGAGAAGCTTGATGACTCGAGGACTCATTCCTCTCTCCGAAAACCATCCACTAATCAATGCAATGAATATTTCTTCGCTAGAAGCCTCTGTTTTTCTGTTCGTTTTTAGGAAATGCATGTGAGGCCATGATAGTTTCTTCGTTGCTTTTTTTAAAGAAAACGCGCTGCATGCAACGGATGAAAAATGGTGGAGGGGAATGATTTGCTCTTTCTTATCATGGGAGTTTGTTTGGGAAAGACTCAAAATCGTTCCATTTTGCAGTGAATAGCGTGGCGAGAGAGGTTGAGTTCTACCACTAGTAGATGCCTAATTTTATCTTAAATCCACTCTGTTGATGGGCACTGAAATGGTTGGTGACCCGAGGATTCGTTCCTCTCTTTGAAAAACATACAGTACTCAACGCAATGAATGTTTCTTCACTCGAAGCCTCTATTTTTGGGTTCGTTTTTAGGAAATGCATGCAAGGCCATGATAGTGTCTTCGTTGCTTTTTTTCACAAATCGCATTGCAAGCAACGGAAGAAAACCGGAGGAGGGAAATGATTTGAGGTCTCTTATTATGGGAATTTGTTTGGGAAAGACTCAAAATCGTTCCATTTTGCAGTGAATAGCGTGGGGAGAGAGGTTGAGTTCTACCACTAGTAGGTGCCTAAGTTTATTTTAAATCCTTTCTCTTGGTGGGCACTGAAAAGCTTCTTGACTCGAGGACTCCTTCCTCTCTTCGAAAAGCATCCACTACTCAACGCCATGAAAATTTCTTCGCTAGAAGCCTCTTTTTGTGTGTTTGTTTTATGGAAATGCATGCGAGGCCATGATAGTTTCTTTGTTGCTTTTTTTAACAAAAAGCACGGCAAGCAACGGATGAAAACTGGAGGAGGGAAATGATTTCAGGTCTATTATCATGGGAGTTTGTTTGGGAAAGACTCAAAATCGTTCCATTTTGGTCTGAAGTTCATGGGGAGAGGGGTTGAGTTGTACCACTAATAGATGCCTATTGTAATCCCAAATCCACTTTGTTAAACGACAATGAAATGCTTTTCGACCCGAAGACTCTTTCCTCTCATCGAATGCGATGCAGTTCTAAACACAATGAATATTTTTTCTAGCAAAGCCTCAATTTGTGTGCGTTTTAAGTAAAGGCATGCGAATGCATGATAGATTCTTAGTTGGTTTTTTAACTAATTGCACTGCAAGCAACGGACAGAAACAGAAGGATAGAAATGATTTGAGGTCTCTTATCATGGGAATTTGTTTGGGAAAGACTCAAAATCGTTCCATTTTGCAGTGAATAGCGTGGGGAGAGAGGTTGAGTTCTACCACTAATAGATGGCTAATTTTATCTTAAATCCACTCTGTTGGTGGGCACTGAAAAGGTTGGCGACCCGAGGACTCGTTTTTCTCTTTGAAAACCATACACTACTCAAGGCAATGAATATTTCTTCGCTAGAAGCCTATGTTTTTTTGTTTGTTTTTAGGAAATGCATGCGAGGCCGTGATAGTTTCTTCGTTGCTTTTTTTGACAAAACGCATTGCAAGCAATGGATGAAAACCGGAGGAGGAAAATGATTTGAGGTCTCTTATCGTGGGAATTTATTTGGGAAAGACTCAAAATCGTTCCATTTTGCAGTGAATAGCGTGGGGAGAGAGGTTGAGTTCTACCACTAATAGTTGCCTAATTTTATCTTAAATCCACTCTGTTGGTGGGCACTGAAAAGCTTGGTGACTCGAGGACTCCTTCCTCTCTCTAAAAACCGTCCTTTACTCAACGCAATGAAAATTTCTTCGCTAGAAGCCTCTGTTTGTGTTTTGTTTGTTTGGAAATGCATGCGAGGCCATGATAGTTTCTTCGTTGCTTTTTTTAACAATACACACGGCAAGCAATCGATGGAAACTGGAGGAGGGAAATTATTTGAGGTCTATTATCATGGGAGTTTTTTTGGGAAAGACTCAAAATCGTACCATTTTGCAGTGAATAGCGTGGGGTGAGAGGTTGAGTTCTACCACAAATAGATGCCTAATTTTATCTTAAATCCACTCTGTTGATAGGCATTAAAAAGCTTGGTGACTCGAGGACTCATTCCTCGCTCCGAAAACCATCCACTACTCAACGCAATGAATATTTCTTCGCTTGAAGCGTCTGTTTTTGTGTTAGCTTTTCGGAAATGCATGCGAGACCATGATAGTTTCTTCGTTGCTGTTTTTTTTTTTTAACAAAACACGCTGCAAGCAACAGAAGAAAACCGGTGGAGGGAAATGATTTGCGGACTCTTATCATGGGAATTTGTTTGGGAAAGTCTCAAAATCGTTCCATTTTGCAGTGAATAATGTGGGAAGAAAGGTTGAGTTCTACCACTAATAGATGCCTAATTTTATCTTAAATCCACTGTGTTGATGGGCACTGAAAAGGGTGGGGACCCGAGGACTCGTTCCTCGTTTTGGAAACCTTACACTACTCAACGCAATGAATATTTCTTCGCTAGAAGCCTCTGTCTTTGTGTTCGGTTTTAGGAATTTGATGCGAGGCCATGATAGTTTCTTCGTCGCTTTTTTAACACAACGCACTGCAAGCAACGGATGAAAACCGGAAGGAAATGATTTGAGGTCTCTTATCATGGGAATTTGTTTGGGAAAGACTCAAAATCGTTCCATTTTGCAGTGAATAGCGTGGGGAGAGTGGTTGAGTTCTACCTTTAATAGACTACCTAATTTTATCTTAAATCCACTTTGTTTATGGGCACTGAAAAGCTTGGTGACTCGAGGAGTGATTCCTCTGTCTGAAAACCAACCACTAAACGCAATGAATATTTCTTCCCTAGAAGCCTCTTTTTTTGTTTTCGTTTTTAGGAATTGCATGCGAGGCCATGATAGTTTCTTTGTTGCTTTTTTTAACACAACACACTGTAAGAAACGGACGAAAACCGGAAGGAAATGATTTGAGGTCTCTTATCATGGGAGTTTGTTTGGGAAAGACTCAAAATCGTTGCTTTTTGCAGTGAATAGCGTGGGGAGAGAGGTTGAGTTCTACCACTAATAGATGCCTAATTTTATCTTAAATCCACTCTGTTGGCGGGCATTGTAATGCTTGGTGACTCAAGGAGTCATTCCGCTCTTCGAAAAGCATCCATTACTCAACGCAGTGAGAATTTCTTTTGCTAGATGCCTTTGTATGTGTGTTCGTTTTGTGGAGATGAATGTGAGGTCTTGATAGTTTCTTCGTTGCTTTTTTTAACGAAACGCACGGCAAGCTACGGATGGAAACTGGAGGAGGGAAATACTTTGAGGTCTATTATCATGGGAGTTTGTTTGGGAAGGACTCAAAATCGTTCCACTTTCGTCTGAGTTCATGGTGAGAGTGGTTGAGTTGAACCACTAATAGATGCTTATTGTAATCCCATTTCAACTTTGTGAAAGGGCAAAGAAATGCTTATTGACCCGAAGACGCATTCCTCTGTTCGAAAGCGATGCACTTCTGAACACAATGAATATTTCTTCTAGCGAGGCCTCAATTTGTGTGCGGTTTAAGCGAAGACATGCGAGGGCATGATAGATTCTAAGTTGGTTTTTTAACTAATTGCACTGCAAGCAACGGATGGAAACCGAATGAGGGAAATGATTTGAGGTCTCTTGTCGTGGGAATTTGTTTGGGAAGGACTCAAAATCGTTCCATTTTGCAGTGAATAGCGTGGGGAGAGAGGTTGAGTTCTACCACTAATAGATGACTAATTTTATCTTAAATCCACTCTGTTGGTGGGCACTGAAAAGGTTGGCGACCCGAGTATCAAAGACAGAGATATATGACATAAAGAAGTAATTGAATGGTGAATTCTGTCTCCCTCCTTTGAGGGTCTCGATGCTTTAAATAGATGATACATTACCCATCAGGGCTACAATTTCTCTCAATTTACCATAATTACATTTATTGCTTTCCTAAGGAAGTCTCCTAATGTAGTAAGATAATATTCTACATAGCTGTACACGGTTGGGAGATTTTGACCAAGTTTATATGTGTAAATGGGCCAGATTACAGTTGGGTTGTGACCCAATTTGTGACCCACTTAACACCCCCCCTCAAATTGATGCCGTAGAGTCCACAAGCATCAATTTGCCAACTAAGAACTGATGTCGCGGTCGTGGAAGCCCCTTGGTGAATATATCAGCAACCTGAAGTCCTGAAGAAATATGAGGGAGACTAATAGTGTTATGCACATATTCATCTCTGATTTAATGACAAGCAACTTCAATATGCTTGGTGCGTTCATGAAAGACAGGATTAGCTGTAATTCGGATTGCACTAGTATTGTCAGCATATAGAGGTGTCGGATCAGATTGTGGAAACCCAAGCTCAGAAAGGAGACCACGAAGCCAGACAATTTCAGATGATGCTGCAGACATAGCGCGATATTCTGCCTCTGTGGATGATTTAGAAACTTTGTCCTGTTTTTTACACTTCCATGAGATTAAGGAGTCTCCTAAAAACATGCACCAGCCAGTGGTAGATCGACGGGTATCGGGACAGCCAGCCCAATCAGCATCTGAGTATGCCGTTAGAGAAGTTGGATTTCCCACTGGAAAGAACAAGCCACGAGATGATGTGCCAAGAATATATTGAATAATACGCCGAACAGCAACAAGATGAAGATGACGAGGTTGAGTCATAAATTGGCTGACTAGGTTAACTGCATATGAAATATCAGGCCTAGTGATGGTGAGGTAGATTAAACTTCCGACTAAACGTCGATATAACGTGGCATCAGAAAGGAGATCCCCGGTATCGTGATCAAGTTTGATATTCACCTCAAGTGGTGTCTCAACAGGAGTAGAGTGCTGAAGTCCTGCCATCTCAACAAGATCCATAGCATATTTGTGCTGATCGAGAACTAAACCTTTCTGGGACTGATGTACCTCAAGACCCAGAAAATATGTGAGAGGCCCTAAATCCTTCATATGAAAAGACTCATGAAGAGAAGTTTGAAGGCGTGTTATCATAGCAGAGTCTGTTCCTGAGATGATGATGTCATCAACATAAACTAGAAGAACTGTAATCCCATGTGAGGAATGATGGAGAAACATGGAAGGATCTGAGTCACTCTGATGGAATTGCAATTGAAGTAGGGCGTTCCGGAATTTCTCAAACCAAGCGCGTGGTGCCTGCTTAAGACCATATAGAGATCTCTGTAAGTGAGCAACATCACCTGCAGACGCTCCGGTGAGTCCTTGTGGAAGACGCATATAGACTACTTCTTTGAGATCACCATGAAGAAAAACGTTCTTTACATCAAACTGGTAAAGAGGCCACGAGTAAGAAGCAGCAATAGCAAGAACAGTACGAACTGTTGTCATTTTTGCAACCGGGGCAAAAGTCTCATCATAGTCGATGCCGTATTCTTGACGGTTGCCAAGAGCAACAATACGGGCCTTGTAGCGTTCCAATGAACCATCGGCTTTAAGTTTGATAGAGTAGACCCATTTGCATCCGATGGGTTTTGCAGAGGAGGGACAAGGAACTATATCCCATGTATGATTTTCCTGAAGAGCATCTAATTCATCTTGCATAGCCTTCCGCCAACAGTCATACTTCACGGCCTGTGAATAAGAGTTAGGGATGGAAACAGAGGATAAAGTGGCAAGCAATGAAGTGTGAGTGAAACCATATCTGTCTGGAGGCCGAGGGAGACGGTTGGACCGCCGAAGTGGAACATAAGAAGAACCAGTAGCAGGAGTAGGGTTAGGAGCAGGATCAGGAGCAAGATCAGGCGCCGGTGATGGATCTGGAGGGGGAGTAAGCAATGGAACATCCTTTTTGTAAAGATACAGGTCAGCTTGGCCTAACGGGTCAGCCCACGACCCATGATTTGGGCCAGCCCACAAATCAAGATATTGTATGAGTTGTCAAATAGATATCAGTTACCTTAATTTGGTCTGTAATCATGTAATTAGATCCTTCAGTTTAGGCAATTAGATCTGTAATTAGCCTCTAATTTAGGTAACATTGTATTATATAAGAATATACATCGTCAATACAAATCAAGCAATTCTCTTGCAACTGTCTTTGTTTTCTATATGGTTTTGTGATCTCTGGTATGATCAAACATGGTATCAGAGCCTAATCATCTGTCCATTCAAGCTTAAGAGACGTCCTGCAACAATCCTGGTTCGTCTGAATGCTGTGAAAAGCACTGTATCTGCTGTGATCAAAGGTGGCCCACCTATTGATCAACCTCTGCCCAGAAGAAAATCATCCCATCCTGGTCGCCCGTCACTCCTGGGATTTTTACACATTTTTTCCACAATTTCTGATCATCAGAGTAGGGCCCACAGTATTCTTCTGTGCCAAGATTCAAGGACTTTGTCATCTGATCATTCCATCGGGACCACCTTTATTGGAATTTTTCAGATCTGGTTAGTAACTGTGACTGGATTATTGGAATTTTTCAGATCTGGTTAGTTATTCTCCTCTATTCAGTCTGTCACCACATTGTTTTTTTTCAATGTCTTCTGATCGCTCTGTCTCGGGCATTACTGTCATGCTTGATGGAACAAACTATTCCTACTGGTCTCATCTTATGCAAAATTTTCTCAAAGGACAAAAACTTTGGAAGTATATTGCTACACTGCTCCCTACACAAGACAGTAAGGATGCTAAGTTTGAGGAATGGGAAGCTTCCGTCGGGAAGATCAATTCTTGGATTGCCAATTCGGTCACACCATCTATTGGGAACCAATTGGCTAAATTCAATTATCCTAAGGATGCTTGGGATTATTTAGCTAGATTGTATACTCAATCTAATGCTGCTCGCCGGTATCAATTAGAATGGGAAATCAAAAATGCAGATCACGGAAACGACTCCATTCATGATTTCTTTATCAAAATGACTGCTTTTTGGGATCAACTGGCTCTAATGGAACCCAATTTTGCCACAACTGAAGATGCCCATACATTTGAAGTATATAGGCAGCAGACTCGCCTGGTTCAGTTTCTTATGGCTCTACGCCCTGACTTTGAACATGTTCGTGGCTTATTATTACATCGGTCCCCACTACCTTTTGTTGATACGGCACTCTCCGAACTATTGGCAGAAGAACAAACTCAGTTTTCTCTTACAAAGAAAAAACATGTGGAACCTACACATGTCCTGTCAGCAAATGTGAGTACCCCTCAGCATGATCGCTCTTATCCACCTGGTACCAATGACTTTTGCAATTATTGTAAGAAGAAAGGACACTGGAAAAGGGACTGCCCAACCAGACCTCAAAGGCCAACCAACAAGAACAAACAATTTGGTCATCAGCCCAACCGCGGTCCCATGCAATCTTATCCTCAGCGATCCTATGCTGCCAATGTCACTGAAGATGATAATTCTGTGTCTCCGCAAATGGATCTTACCTCACAGATCCAGGCTATGGTTGATGAGCGTATGCAACAGTTGTTTCTGGCTTCCTCCACTGGTTCTGCTTCTCAGATGGTCACGACCCCCTCAGCCTCTGGTTCTGCTATGACCATTTCTGGTCCTTCAGGTACACATGATGCTACATGGATTTTTGATTCTGGTGCTTCCTATCATATGACCAATGATGTTTCCAAACTTCATAATTGTCATACTCCTGCTAGCTCTCTCACCATCCATACAGCAGATGCCACTCCTCTACCAGTCTCACTTATTGGCTCCGTTTCACATAAGTTGCTCTCTCTCACTAATGTTTTGTGTGTTCCCCACCTTTCCATCAATTTAATCTCTGTTAGTCAACTGGCATCTTCTGGATTTCTTGTCTCATTTTCTTCCACTGGTTGTTCTGTGCAGGATCCGCGCACCGGGAGACAGATTGGGACCGGCCTTAGGTCAGGAGGACTTTACTATCTTCAATCGCTGCACTTTCCATCTTCCAGCTTCTCCCCTGTCGCCCATGTTTCCTCTACATCTCCTTTTGCTCTTTGGCACTCCCGTTTAGGACATTTATCTTTAAATAAAATGAAACTTTTATCTAATAGTGGTGTTCTTGGAAACATTTCTGTATCAGACATTTCTTCTTGTTTTGGTTGCCACTTTGGTAAACAACATGCATTTCCTTATAATAAAAGCACTTCTTTTACTACTGCTCCCTTTGCTTTGGTACATTCTGATGTTTGGGGACCCGCCTCTCAGCCAACGAAAGGCGGTTCCATTTATTATGTGTTGTTTATTGATGATTTCACAAGATATACATGGTTGTATTTGATGAAAAATCGTTCTGAGTTATATGCCATCTACACTGCTTTCTCTAACATGGTTTCCACTCAATTTGACACAAGAATTAAAATATTCAGGTCTGATTCTGGGGGAGAATACATGTCCCACAAATTTCGTTCTTACCTGACTAGTCAAGGAACTCTAGCTCAATTATCCTGTCCTGCCACACCACAACAGAATGGAGTGGCAGAACGGAAACACAGACATATCCTCGAGACTGCTCGATCCTTGATTCATTCCTCCCATGTCCCTCTGCAATTCTGGGGGGAAGCAGTCCTCACTGCCACTTATCTGATTAACAGAACACCATCCACTGTCTTATCTGGCATTTCTCCATATGAAAAATTGTTCTCATGTAAACCTGATTTGTCCCATCTCAAAGTATTTGGCTGCACCTGTTTTGTTCTTTTGCATGATAATGAGAGAACCAAACTTGCACCCAAATCCACTGTCTGTGTTTTTTTAGGGTATGGCATTGAACAAAAAGGATATCGGTGCTATGATCCTAAAACCAATAAGTTACGAGTCTCTCGTAATGTCACCTTCTTGGAACATATACCTTTCTATACATTACCCATTGCATCCTCTTCTCCTGAGCAACCTCCGATCTATCCCCTTGACCCCTTTCCAGATCTATTTCCCTCCGACATTCCTTCTCCTCCACCCCTGCAGGTATATCATCGTCGGCACAAACCTCCGGCTGCTCACTCGGAATCTGCAGCTCCTCCTCCTACTTCTGACCCTGGGCCTATCTCCTCTGCTCCAGATATGCAGGATCCTCCTCAACCTCGAAGGTATCCCTTGCGCACCAGAATTCCTCCCTCCCGATTTGGCTTTGTTTGTACTGATCAATTTTCTCCCTCGTATAAGTCCTTCCTTGCAGCAATTCATACTTTAGCAGAACCACAATCCTATAAGGAGGCCATTACTCACCCGCACTGGAGATCTGCCATCGCAGAAGAACTTGCGGCTCTGCAGAACACTCAAACATGGGATCTTGTTCCTCTTCCCTCTGGGAAACGGGCTATTGGCTGCAAATGGATATTCAAGATCAAGACCAAATCTGATGGAACTGTTGATCGTTATAAGGCCCGCTTGGTTGCCAAAGGCTACACACAAGAATATGGGGTAGATTATGAGGAGACTTTTGCTCCAGTTGCTAAGATGACAACTGTCCGGACCTTTATCTCCGTTGCCGCTGTTCGACGTTGGCCACTCTACCAGCTTGATGTCAAGAATGCATTTTTGAATGGATTTCTTCAGGAAGAAATCTATATGCATCCTCCCCCAGGGTTCACGAGACCTCCTCATTATGTCTGTCGTCTCAAACGTGCCTTGTATGGACTTAAACAAGCCCCTCGTGCTTGGTTTGAACGGTTTAGCACCAGCATTATCAGCATTGGTTTTTCTCAAAGTACTCATGACTCCGCTCTCTTCACTCACTATTCACGATCTGGATGTGTTTTCTTGTTACTATATGTCGATGATATGATTATCACTGGCAGTGATGCTACTGGTATTCTATCCTTGAAGCGTTTTCTTCATCGACAGTTTGAGATGAAAGATTTGGGCCATCTTCGGTATTTTCTAGGCATTGAGGTTGCCTACTCTCCTCACGGATATCTTTTATCGCAAACCAAATACTGCAATGAAGTTCTCCAACGAGCTGGACTCACAGATCATAAACCTGTCTCTACTCCAATTGAACATAATCTAAAGCTTCGGACTACAGATGGAGAACTGCTTTCTGATCCAACTCGTTATCGTGAAGTGGTCGGCAGCTTGGTATATCTTACTATTACCCGACCAGATATTGCCTATGCAGTACATGTGGTAAGTCAATTTGTTGCCCAACCCACTCATCTTCACTGGGGTGCTGTTCTGCGCATATTGAGATACTTACAAGGGAGTTCAAACCGCACCCTCCTTCTTTCCTCCAGTCAGAATCTTACTCTCCATGGTTACTCTGATTCCGACTGGGCAGGAGATGTCAATGATCGGAGATCTACAACCGGCTTTTCCATTTTTCTTGGCTCTTCTCTCATCTCTTGGAAAAGCAAGAAACAAGAAGTTGTATCCCGATCATCCACTGAAGCTGAATATCGTGCTGTGTCTCACACTACTACTGAAATTATTTGGCTTCGCTGGTTACTTCAGGATTTAGGAGTTCTAGTTCCTAAATCTACCTCTCTCTTTACAGACAGTGAAAGTGCACGGAAACTAGCCACAAATGATGTCTTTCATGAACGATCCAAGCATCTTGAAGTTGACTGTCATTTTATTCGTCAACATGTTCGGAGTGGTACTATTAAGCTCCTCCAGATTTCATCAGCAGCTCAAATTGCAGATTTTTTCACCAAAAGCCACTCCACTTCTCGGTTTTCGGAGCTAGTTTCCAAGCTTTCGATGGTCACTTTTTCCCATCCAAAGCTTGAGAGGGGGTGTAAAGATACAGGTCAGCTTGGCCTAACGGGTCAGCCCACGACCCATGATTTGGGCCAGCCCACAAATCAAGATATTGTATGAGTTGTCAAATAGATATCAGTTACCTTAATTTGGTCTGTAATCATGTAATTAGATCCTTCAGTTTAGGCAATTAGATCTGTAATTAGCCTCTAATTTAGGTAACATTGTATTATATAAGAATATACATCGTCAATACAAATCAAGCAATTCTCTTGCAACTGTCTTTGTTTTTTATATGGTTTTGTGATCTCTGGTATGATCAAACACTTTTGACGACTCCTTTCATAAACAATGAGTGGTGCAGAAGAACCATCATCAGTGAAACCGGGCAAGTGAGTAAATGAAGGTAATGGCTCATTATGATGAGGAAAAAAACATTGATTTTCGAAAAAAGTGACATTTCTAGAAACACGAATGCGATGACCAGCGGGATCATAACAAAGAAACCCTTTTTGGTGCGAAGCGTAGCCAAGGAAAGCACATTTGACAGATTGAGCAGTTAGTTTTGTACGTTCAGATGAAGGGAGATGGACAAAACACACGCATCCAAAAGTACGTACGTGAGTGTAAGTAGGTCGTGTGTGGAAGAGCCTATAATATGGAGATTGATTTGAAAGTCGGGTGGATGGAATGCAGTTGATTAAGTGAACCGCAGTGGCTAAAGCTTCTGGCCAAAATCTAGCGGGAACAGAGGATGCTAAAAGAAGAGAGCGAACAATATCTAGAAGATGCCTGTATTGAGGTCATGTGATTTGAGGCGCCGGAATCAAGATACCAGACTGAGGATGAATGATTACCTGAAATACCAAGGGCAGAGAAAGCATTTATGATCATTTGTTGAATTAGCTCGGGAGTGATAGAAGGAGTAGAGCTGGAGGCAGGCGCTGGTGAAGTAATGACTGTGGATGAAGTAGTATTGCAAGAAGAAGAATCAGCTGCAGTGTTGGCATGATATGCCCGAGGGCTGTGATTTTGTGGCCGCTTTCTGCAATCGGCAATGACATGTCCATTTGCTTTGCAATAATTGCAAAATTTCTGTTTGCACTGGGAAGCATAATGCTCGTAATTCTTGCAACCATAGCATTGGATTTTACTGAAATCCCTGCCTTGAGAATTTCCTCTTGCAACAGAAATTGTTTGGTTCTTACCAGATCCCTGCGAGGTAACAAACTGATGTTTTCCAGTTGCGAGATAGGCAACGTCAGTAGCATCTCCGGAAGACTGATGTTTCAAAGTGTGCTGAGTTATCTGACTTTGTTCCTCACACAAGAGTTCATTTAGACATTCATTTAAGGATGGAGATGGAACTCTGCTCATAAAATTGGAACGAATAGTCTCATATTCAGGTCTCAATTTCATGAGAAATTGTTCCCTATGACTGGTATCTTGTAATAGTTGTATCTCAGAAAGAGCAGCTTCAGATACATTTGCAAATTTTATCTCATCATATTCAGCCCATATGTTGAGAAATCCTGAATAATAGTCCTGGATAGATGAGGGTCCTTGAGAATATTGAGCAATCTCAAGCTCCAGTTGATATTGTCGTGCAGAGTTTCCGCTATGATAAACCCTTTTCAAATATTCCCACATATCCTTAGATGTTTTGTAGGGTTTAAGATTAAGGATATATTGTGGTTCAACAGATCCAAGAATCCATGTTTTGATCTTGGCATCTTTTGTGTTCCAAGGTAATATCTTTTTCTCATCTTCTGAGGGTCTTGGGTCAGATCCAGAGATAAATCCCCACATTTCCTTCCCTTCAAGATACACTTGAAATTGGTATGACCAAGAGGAGTAATTTTTTCCATTAAATTTTACCAAAGCAATTTCTGTCTTTTCCATCGCAGCATAACAAAGAGATGCAACACACTCAGAGAGAAGAGAGGCACTTAAAAGATGCACTAAAAAAAAATCCAGCAGAGAGAAGAACATCAACAGAGTAGTTCGAAACAGACAAAACTGTCAAAATACTGCAAACGGCAAGGAAACTTGGAACAGTTACAGGTTTCAGTTGAAAAACAGCAAAAAAAAAACAGGTCTGACGATCTTATATGGAGGTGTCGACCTTGTGTGGGGGCTCCCGGAGATGATCAAATGCAAGATCAGTCCCACTTAATGTGTAGAAATCCTTTTTTCTATCCAGAGGATCTAAGTTTCATCCAAATCGAATCGAAATCCAAATCATACTGATGGATTGATGAAAACTATGTCAGAAAACTGGGAAAGCACAAGATTAATCAGATGGCCTACCTCTGATGGATGAAAAAATCTGAAAAAATCGCCAAAACACCTAGCATAAATAGTCGACCAAGATGGTATGTGCCTTTGATGAACTCGATGATCAGTGGTGGGCCACAGATCCCAGCGATGATCAACTGATGCATGAAGCTCGAGAAACGAAACAGATCTGATCTGATGCCAAAGAAAAAACCAAAATATCACCAAAAATTATGGAATATTCAGGCGACCAGGGAGATTGTGATATCCTGAAGTGATGATGATGATCTAGGGTGGGCCATGTGTGATCCCAGGTTGATCAGACTTCCGTTTGGCATCAATTTTTGGAGCAGTTGTGAAGAATTGAAAATCTGATGGCTTCCAATGCTTTGGAAGATGAAAAAATAATCCTATAATCTCTGTATAGAATGTCGTTCACAAAGAGGAGCCTAGCTCTGATACCATATCAAAGACAGAGATATATGACATAAAGAAGTAATTGAATGGTGAATTCTGTCTCCCTCCTTTGAGGGTCTCGATGCTTTAAATAGATGATACATTACCCATCAGGGCTACAATTTCTCTCAATTTACCATAATTACATTTATTGCTTTCCTAAGGAAGTCTCCTAATGTAGTAAGATAATATTCTACATAGCTGTACACGGTTTGGAGATTTTGACCAAGTTTATATGTGTAAATGGGCCAGATTACAGTTGGGTTGTGACCCAATTTGTGACCCACTTAACACCGAGGACTCGTTCATCTCATTGAAAACCGTATACTAAACGCACTGAATATTTCTTCGCTGGAAGCCTCTGTTTTTGTGTTCGTTTTTAGGAAATGCATGCGAGGCCATGATAGTTTCTTCGTTGCTGTTTTTGACAAAACGCATTGAAAGCAACGGATGAAAACCGGAGGAGGAAAATGATTTGAGGTCTCTTGTCGTGGGAATTTGTTTGGGAAAGACTCAAAATCGTTCCATTTTGCTGTGAATAGCGTGGGGAGAGAGGTTGAGTTCTACCACTAATAGATGCCTAATTTTATCTTAAATCCACTCTGTTGGTGGGCACTGAAAAGCTTGGTGACTCGAGGACTCCTTCCTCTCTCTAAAAACCGTCCTCTACTTAACGCAATGAAAATTTCTTCGCTAGAAGCCTCTGTTTGTGTTTTCGTTATTTGGAAATGCATGCGAGGCCATGATAGTTTCTTCGTTGCTTTTTTTTTATCAAAACGCACAGCAATCAACGGATAGAAACTGGAGGAGGGAAATGATTTGAGGTCTATTATCATGGGGGTTTGTTTGGGAAAGACTCAAGATCGTTGCATTTTCGTCTGAAGTTCATGGGGAGAGGGGTTGAGTTCTACCACTAATAGATGCCTATTGTAATCCCAAATCCACCTTGTTAAACGGCAATGATTTGCTTTTTGACCCGGAGCCTATTTCCTCTCTTCGAATGCGATGCATTTTTGAACACAATGAATATTTCTTCTAGCGAAGCCTCTATTTGTGTGCTTTTTAAGCAAAGGCATGCGAGTGCATGATAGATTCTTAGTTGGTTTTTTAACTAATTGCACTGCAAGCAACAGGTAGAAACCGAAGGAGGGAAATGTTTTGAGGTCTCTTATCAAGGGAATTTGTTTGGGAAAGACTCAAAATCGTTCCATTTTGCAGTCAATAGCGTGGGGAGAGAGGTTGAGTTCTACCACTAATAGATGCCTAATTTTGTTTTAAATCCACTCTGTTGGTGGGCACTGAAAAGGTTGGCGACCCGAGGACTCGTTCCTCTCATTGAAAACCATAGAGTACTCAACGCAATGAATATTTCTTCGCTGGAAGCCTCTTTTTTTGTGTTCGTTTTTTGGAAATGCATGCGAGGCCATGATAGTTTCTTCGTTGCCTTTTTTGACAAAACGCACTGCAAGCAACAGATGAAAACCGGAGGAGGGAAATGATTTGAGGTCTCTTTTGATGGGAATTTGTTTGGGAAAGACTCAAAATCGTTCCATTTTCGTTTGAAGTTCATGGGGAGAGTGGTTGAGTTGTACCACTAATCGCAAATGCACTTTGTTAAAGGGCATTGAAATGCTTATTGACATGAAGACTCATTCCTCTCTTCGAATGCGATGCACTTCTGAACACAATGAATATTTCTTCTAGCAAAGCCTCTATTTTTGTGCGTTTTAAGGAAAGGCATGCGAGTGCATGATAGATTCTAAGATGGTTTTTTAACTAATTGCACTGTAAGCAACGGATAGAAACCGAAGGAGGGAAATGATTTGAGGTCTCTTATAATGGGAATTTGTTTGGGAAAGACTCAAAATCGTTCCATTTTGCAGTGAATAGCGTGGGGAGAGAGGTTGAGTTCTACCACTAGTACGTGCCTAAGTTTATTTTAAATCCTTTCTGTTGGTAGGAACTGAAAAGCTTGGTGACTCGAGGACTCCTTCCTCTCTTTGAAAAGCATCCACTACTCAACGCCATGAAAATTTCTTCGCTAGAAGCCTCTGTTTGTGTGTTCGTTTTATGGAAATGCATGCGAGGCCATGATAGTTTCTTTTTTGTTTTTTTAACGAAAAGCACGGCAAGGAACGGATGGAACTGGAGGAGGGAAATGATTTCAGGTCTATTATCATGGGAGTTTGTTTGGGAAAGACTCAAAATCGTTCCATTTTGGTCTGAAGTTCATGGGCAGAGGGGTTGAGTTGTACCACTAATAGATGCCTATTGTAATCGCAAATCCACTTTGTTAAACGACAATGAAATGCTTTTCGACCCGAAGACACTTTCCTCTCATCGAATGCGTTGCAGTTTTGAACACAATGAATATTTGTTCTAGCAAACCCTCAATTTGTGTGCGTTTTAAGTAAAGGCATGCGAATGCATGATAGATTCCTAGTTGGTTTTTTAACTAATTGCACTGCAAGCAACGGACATAAACCGAAGGATAGAAATGATTTGAGGTCTCTTATCATGGGAATTTGTTTGGGAAAGACTCAAAATCGTTCCATTTTGCAGTGAATAGCGTGGGGAGAGAGGTTGAGTTCTACCACTAATAGATGCCTAATTTTATCTTAAATCCACTTTGTCGATGGGCACTGAGAAGCTTGATGACTCGAGGACTCATTCCTCTCTCCGAAAACCATCCACTACTCAACGCAATGAATATTTCTTCGCTAGAAGCCTCTGTTTTTATGTTCGTTTTTAGGAAATGCATGCGAGGCCATGATAGTTTCTTCGTTGCTTTTTTTGACAAAACGCATTGCAAGCAACGGATGAAAACCGGAGGAGGAAAATGATTTGAGGTCTCTTGTCGTGGGAATTTGTTTGGGAAAGACTCAAAATCGTTCCATTTTGCAGTGAATAGCGTGGGGAGAGTGGTTGAGTTCTACCAGTAATAGATGCCTATTTTTATCTTAAATCCACTCTGTTGGTGGGCACTGAAAAGCTTGGTGACTCGAGGACTCCTTCCTCTCTCTAAAAACCGTCCTTTACTCAGCGCAATGAAAATTTCTTCGCTAGAAGCCTCTGTTTGTGTTTTCGTTATTTGGAAATGCATGTGAGGCCATGATAGTTTCTTCGTTGCTTTTTTTAACAAAATGCACGGCAAGCAACCGATGGAAATTGGAGGAGGGAAATTATTTAAGGTCTATTATCATGGGAGTTTTTTTGGGAAAGACTCAAAATCGTTCCATTTTGCAGTGAACAGCGTAGGGAGAGAGGTTGAGTTCTAACACTAATAGATGCCTAATTTTATCTTAAATCCACTCTGTTGATGGGCATTAAAAAGCTTGGTGACTTGAGGACTCATTCCTCACTCCGAAGACCATCCACTACTCAACGCAATGAATATTTCTTCGCTTGAAGCCTCTGTTTTTGTGTTAGCTTTTCGGAAATGGATGCGAGGCCATGATAGTTTCTTCGTTGCTGTTTTTTTTTTTAACAAAACACGCTGCAAGCAACGGATGAAAACCGTAGGAGGGAAATGATTTGAGGACTCTTATCATGGGAATTTGTTTGGGAAAGACTCAAAATCGTTCCATTTTGCAGTGAATAACGTGGGGAGAAAGGTTGAGTTCTACCACTAATAGATGCCTAATTTTATCTTAAATCCACTCTGTTGATGGGCACTGAAAAGGGTGGGGACCCGAGGACTAGTTCCTCGTTTTGGAAACCATACACTACTCAACGCAATGAATATTTCTTTGCTAGAAGCCTCTGTTTTTGTGTTCGGTTTTAGGAATTGCATGCGAGGCCATGATAGTTTCTTCGTCGCTTTTTTAACACAACGCACTGCAAGCAACTGATGAAAACCAGAAGGAAATGATTTGAGGTCTCTTATCATGGGAATTTGTTTGGGAAAGACTCAAAATCGTTCCATTTTGCAGTGAATAACGTGGGGAGAAAGGTTGAGTTCTACCACTAATAGATGCCTAATTTTATCTTAAATCCACTCTGTTGATGGGCACTGAAAAGGGTGGGGACTCGAGGACTCGTTCCTCGTTTTGGAAACCATACACTACTCAACGCAATGAATATTTCTTCGCTAGAAGCCTTTGTTTTTGTGTTCGAATTTGGGAATTGCATGCGAGGCCATGATAGTTTCTTCGTTGCTTTTTTTAACACAACACACTGCAAGCAAAGGACGAAAACCGGAAAGAAATGATTTGAGGTCTCTTATCATGGGAGTTTGTTTGGGAAAGACTCAAAATCGTTCCATTTTGCAGTGAATAGCGTGGGGAGAGTGGTTCAGTTCTACCACTAATAGATTGCCTAATTTTATCTTAAATCCACTTTGTTTATGGGCACTGAAAAGCTTGGCGACTCGAGGAGTGATTCCTCTCTCCGAAATCCAACCACTACTCAGCGCAATGAATATTTCTTCCCTAGAAGCCTCTTTTTTTGTGTTCGTTTTTAGGAATTGCATGCGAGGCCATGATAGTTTCTTCGTTGCTTTTTTTAACACAACACACTGCAAGCAACGGACGAAAACCGGAAGGAAATGATTTGAGGTATCTTATCATGGGAGTTTGTTTGCGGAAGACTCAAAATCGTTGCATTTTGCAGTGAATAGCGTGGGGAGAGAGGTTGAGTTCTACCATTAATAGATGCCTAATTTTATCTTAAATCCACTCTGTTGGCGGGCATTGTAATGCTTGGTAACTCGAGGACTCATTCCGCTCTCCGAAAAGCATCCACTACTCAACGCAGTGAGAATTTCTTCGCTAGAAGCCTCTGTTTGTGTGTTCGTTTTGTGGAAATGAATGCGAGGTCTTGATAGTTTCTTCGTTGCTTTTTTTAACGAAACGCACGGCAAGCTACGGATGGAAACTGGAGGAGGGAAATACTTTGAGGTCTATTATGATGGGAGTTTATTTGGGAAGGACTCAAAATCGTTCCACTCTCATCTGAGTTCATGGTGAGAGTGGTTGAGTTGAACCACTAATAGATGCTTATTGTAATCCCATTTCAACTTTGTGAAAGGGCAAAGAAATGCTTATTGACCCGAAGACTCATTCCTCTCTTCGAAAGCGATGCACTTCTGAACACAATTATTATTTCTTCTGGCGAGGCCTCAGTTTGTGTGCGGTTTAAGGAAAGACATGCGAGGGCATGATTGATTCTAAGTTGGTTTTTTTAACTAATTGCACTGCAAGCAAGGGATGGAAACCGAAGGAGGGAAATGATTTGAGGTCTCTTCTCGTGGGAATTTGTTTGGGAAAGACTCAAAATCGTTCCATTTTGCAGTGAATAGCGTGGGGAGAGAGGTTGAGTTCTACCACTAATAGATGACTAATTTTATGTTAAATCCACTCTGTTGGTGGGCACTGAAAAGGTTGGCGACCTGAGGACTCATTCATCTCATTGAAAACCGTATACTAAACGAAATGAATATTTCTTCGCTGGACGCCTCTGTTTTTGTGTTCGTTTTTAGGAAAGGCATGCGAGGCCATGATAGTTTCTTCGTTGCTTTTTTTCTGACAAAACGCACTGCAAGCAACGGTTGAAAACCGGCGGAGGGAAATGATTTGAGGTCTCTTATCATGGGAATTTGTTTGGGAAAGACTCAAAATCGTTCCATTTTACAGTGAATAGCGTGGGGAGAGTGGTTGAGTTCTACCACTAATAGATGCCTAATTTTATCTTAAATCCACTTTGTTGGTGGGCACTGAAAAGCTTGGTGACTCGAGCACTCCTTCCTCTCTCCAAATACCATCCACTACTCAACGCAATGAAAATTTCCTTGCTGGAAGCCTCTGTTTGTGTGTTCGTTTTTAGGAAATGCATGCGAGGCCATGATAGTTTCTTCGTTGCTTTTTTTTATCAAGACGCACGGCAATCAACGGATAGAAACTAGAGGAGGGAAATGATTTGCGGTCTATTATCGTGGGGGTTTGTTTGGGAAAGACTCAAAATCGTTGCATTTTCGTCTGGAGTTCATGGGGAGAGGGGTTGAGTTGTACCACTAATAGATGCCTATTGTTATCCCAAATCCACTTTGTTAAACGGCAATGAAATGCTTTTTGACCCGAAGACTCTTTCCACTCTTCGAATGCGATGCATTTCTGAACACAATGAATATTTCTTCTAGCGAAGCCTCTATTTGTTTGCTTTTTAGGGAAAGCTATGCGAGTGCTTGATAGATTCTAAGTTGGTTTTTTAACTAATTGCGCTGGAAGCAACAGACAGAAACCGAAGGAGGGAAATGATTTAAGGTCTCTTATCATGGGAATTTGTTTGGGAAAGACTCAAAATCGTTCCATTTTGCAGTGAATAGCGTGGGGAGAGAGGTTGAGTTCTACCACTAATAGATGCCTAATTTTATTTTAAATGCACTCTGTTGGTGGGCACTAAAAAGGTTGGCGACCCGAGGACTCATTCCTCTCATTGAAAACCATACACTACTCAACGCAATGATTATTTCTTCGCTGGAAGCCTCTGTTTTTGTGTTCGTTTTTAGGAAATGCATGCGAGGCCATGATAGTTTCTTCGTTGCTTTTTTTGACAAAACGCACTGCAAGCAACAGATTTAAACCGGAGGAGGGAAATGATTTGAGGTCTCTTTTCATGGGAGTTTGTTTGGGAAAGACTCAAAATCGTTCCATTTTCTTCTGAAGTTCATGGGGAGAGTGGTTGAGTTGTACCACTAATAGATGCCTATTATAATCGCAAATCCACTTTGTTAAAGGGCAATGAAATGCTTATTGACCTGAAGACTCATTCCTCTCTTCGAATGCGATGCACTTCTGAACACAATGAATATTTCTTCTAGCGAAGCCTCTATTTTTGTGCATTTTAAGGAAAGGCATGCGAGTGCATGATAGATTCTAAGATGGTTTTTAAACTAATTGCACTGCAAGCAACGGATAGAAACCGAAGGAGGGAAATGATTTGAGGTCTCTTATAATGGGAATTTGTTTGGGAAAGACTCAAAGTCGTTCCATTTTGCAGTGAATAGCATGGGGAGAGAGGTTGAGTTCTACCACTAATAGATGCCTAATTTTATTTTAAATCCACTTTGTTGGTGGGCACTGAAAAGGTTGGTGACCCGAGGACTCGTTCCTCTCTTTGAAAACCATACACTACTCAACGCAATGGATATTTCTTCGCTAGAAGCCTCTGTTTTTGTGTTCGTTTTTAGGGAATGCATGCGTGGCCATGATAGTTTCTTCGTTCCTTTTTTTTGACAAGACGCACTGCAAGCAACGGATGAAAACAGGAGGAGGGAAATGATTTGAGGTCTCTTATCATGGGAATTTGTTTGGGAAATACTCAAAATCGTTCCATTTTGCAGTGAATAGCGTGGGGAGAGAGGTTGAGTTCTACCACTAGTAGATGCCTAATTTTATTTTAAATGCACTCTGTTGGTGGGCACTAAAAAGGTTGGCGACCCGAGGACTCATTCCTCTCATTGAAAACCATACACTACTCAACGCAATGAATATTTCTTCGCTGGAAGCCTCTTTTTTTGTGTTCGTTTTTAGGAAATGCATGCGAGGCCATGATAGTTTCTTCGTTGCTTTTTTTGACAAAACGCACTGCAAGCAACAGATTTAAACCGGAGGAGGGAAATGATTTGAGGTCTCTTTTGATGGGAATTTGTTTGGGAAAGACTCAAAATCGTTCCATTTTCTTCTGAAGTTCATGGGGAGAGTGGTTGAGTTGTACCACTAATAGATGCCTATTATAATCGCAAATCCACTTTGTTAAAGGGCAATGAAATGCTTATTGACCTGAAGACTCATTCCTCTCTTCGAATGCGATGCACTTCTGAACACAGTGAATATTTCTTCTAGCGAAGCCTCTATTTTTGTGCATTTTAAGGAAAGGCATGCGAGTGCATGATAGATTCTAAGATGGTTTTTAAACTAATTGCACTGCAAGCAACGGATAGAAACCGAAGGAGGGAAATGATTTGAGGTCTCTTATAATGGGAATTTGTTTGGGAAAGACTCAAAGTCGTTCCATTTTGCAGTGAATAGCGTGGGGAGAGAGGTTGAGTTCTACCACTAATAGATGCCTAATTTTATTTTAAATCCACTTTGTTGGTGGGCACTGAAAAGGTTGGTGACCCGAGGACTCGTTGCTCTCTTTGAAAACCATACACTACTCAACGCAATGGATATTTCTTCGCTAGAAGCCTCTGTTTTTGTGTTCGTTTTTAGGGAATGCATGCGTGGCCATGATAGTTTCTTCGTTCCTTTTTTTTGACAAGACGCACTGCAAGCAACGGATGAAAACAGGAGGAGGGAAATGATTTGAGGTCTCTTATCATGGGAATTTGTTTGGGAAATACTCAAAATCGTTCCATTTTGCAGTGAATAGCGTGGGGAGAGAGGTTGAGTTCTACCACTAGTAGATGCCTAATTTTATTTTAAATGCACTCTGTTGGTGGGCACTAAAAAGGTTGGCGACCCGAGGACTCATTCCTCTCATTGAAAACCATACACTACTCAACGCAATGAATATTTCTTCGCTGGAAGCCTCTTTTTTTGTGTTCGTTTTTAGGAAATGCATGCGAGGCCATGATAGTTTCTTCGTTGCTTTTTTTGACAAAACGCACTGCAAGCAACAGATTTAAACCGGAGGAGGGAAATGATTTGAGGTCTCTTTTGATGGGAATTTGTTTGGGAAAGACTCAAAATCGTTCCATTTTCTTCTGAAGTTCATGGGGAGAGTGGTTGAGTTGTACCACTAATAGATGCCTATTATAATCGCAAATCCACTTTGTTAAAGGGCAATGAAATGCTTATTGACCTGAAGACTCATTCCTCTCTTCGAATGCGATGCACTTCTGAACACAATGAATATTTCTTCTAGCGAAGCCTCTATTTTTGTGCATTTTAAGGAAAGGCATACGAGTGCATGATAGATTCTAAGATGGTTTTTAAACTAATTGCACTGCAAGCAACGGATAGAAACCGAAGGAGGGAAATGATTTGAGGTCTCTTATAATGGGAATTTGTTTGGGAAAGACTCGAAGTCGTTCCATTTTGCAGTGAATAGCGTGGGGAGAGAGGTTGAGTTCTACCACTAATAGATGCCTAATTTTATTTTAAATCCACTTTGTTGGTGGGCACTGAAAAGGTTGGTGACCCGAGGACTCGTTGCTCTCTTTGAAAACCATACACTACTCAACGCAATGGATATTTCTTCGCTAGAAGCCTCTGTTTTTGTGTTCGTTTTTAGGGAATGCATGCGTGGCCATGATAGTTTCTTCGTTCCTTTTTTTTGACAAGACGCATTGCAAGCAACGGTTGAAAAAGGAGGAGGGAAATGATTTGAGGTCTCTTATCATCGGAATTTGTTTGGGAAAGACTCAAAATCATTTCATTTTGCAGTGAATAGCGTTGGGAGAGAGGTTGAGTTCTACCACTAATAGATGCCTAATTTTATCTTAAATCCATTATGTTGGTGGCCACTGAAAAGCTTGGTGACTCGAGGACTTCTTCCTCTCTCCAAATACCTTCCACTACTCAACGCAATGAAAGTTTCTTTGCTAGAAGCCTCTGTTTGGGTGTTCGTTTTTTGGAAATGCATGCGAGGCCATGATCATTTCTTCATTGCTTTTTTTAACAAAACACACAGCAAGCAACGGATGGAAACTGGAGGATGGAAATGATTGGAGGTTTATTTGTAAAGGATCAATGGATCCTTGTATTTGTATTGAGGCAGAAGAAGAATAAGAGGAAGAAGAAAAGAGAAAGAGAGGGAGATTGTGGAATTTGTCGTATCCCAAAGAGAGGATCGACTGTTGCTCTTTATACACAAAGTATTGCTGATTACAGCCTATGATTGATCGTAATTACATGTGTATATAAGTAAGAAAGGAAAGAATATAAAAGTGATTGATATCATACAACTATACAATGTTTGACCAAATCTAAGTGATCCCACACGTGGGTTTTAAACTTTGGGCCTCTTGGTCATGGGCTTTGAGAGGTGGGCCTGCTTCTTTGTTTGGGTTTCTACACTCCCCCTCAAATTGATGCGGTGGTTGGTCAAGAAGCATCAATTTGGAAAGAATGTAATCATGACGATCGCAGGGCAAACCCTTGGTGAACACATCTGCCAGTTGTTCAGACGAAGAGATAAAGGGTAGACTGATATCTTCATAGACAAAGTGCTGACGAATAAAGTGGCAGTCAATTTCAATGTGCTTAGTGCGCTCATGGAAAACAGTATTCTTTGCAATTCGAATGGCACTTGTGTTATCTGCATACAGCGGAGTAGGGGCTGTGGTGAAGATGCTGAATTCACGAAGAAGACGACGCAACCATATGACTTCACTGTAGGCAGAAGACATGGAGCGATATTCGGCCTCGGCCGTCGATTTGGAAATTGTGACTTGTTTCTTGCTTTTCCATGAGATGAGAGAAGGACCCAAGAACATGCACCATCCAGCCGTCGAGCGACGAGTGTCAGGACATCCAGCCCAATCGGCATCAGTATATGCTGTCAATTGCAATGAAGAGGTGGAAGGGTAAAATAAACCATGATCCCGAGTACCCTTTACATATTGGAGAATTCGATAAACAGCTTGAAGATGTGGTTTATGAGGATGGCCTATAAATTGGCTTACAATCTGCACAGCATGTGATATATCGGGCCGCATCATGGTTAAGTAGAGCAATCTACCAACCAAACAACGAAATATGGTAGGATCTGGGAGAGGATGCCCATCTTCTTTGCTGAGCTTGACATTAAGCTCTATGGGAGTTGGAAATGTTTTGGCATCGCCAAGTCGCGCAGAATGAATCAAGTCATCAGCATATTTTGATTGAGTGATTTGAATGCCATCTTTGTTCCGTTGAACCACCAGTCCCAGAAAGTAGGTTAAGGAACCAAGGTCCTTCATTTTAAAAATACTCATGAGGTGAGTTTTAAGTTCAGTGATCCCATCATGATCATTCCCACTAATTATCATATCATCAACATATATCAATAGAATTGTATAGCCATGAGAGGATCTCCGAATGAAGGAAGAGCTATCATTGGAGCTTTGATAGAGGTGGGCCTGAAGGATGGCAGAGCGAAATTTTTCAAACCAAGCTCGAGGGGCTTGTTTGAGCCCATATAAGGACTTTGTCAACTTGCAAACATGATGTGGAGGACAAGAATACCCTGGTGGCGGACGCATATACACAACTTCCTTGAGATCCCCATGTAAAAATGCGTTTTTCACATCCATCTGCCAGAGGGGCCAGTGGCGAGACGCGGCAACTGCGAGTAAGCACCGAACTGTAGTCATTTTGGCAACTGGGGCAAAGGTTTCCTCATAGTCAATGCCGTACTCCTGCTTATAACCTTGGGCAACTAGGCGGGCCTTGTATCTATCAATGCTGCCATCAGAGCGATGTTTAATGGAATAGACCCATTTGCTTCCGATGATGGTTGTATTTGCTGGAAGTGGCACTAAGTCCCAGGTTTTGTTGACTTCGAGGGCAAGTAATTCATCTGTCATTGCATCTTGCCAACATGGTATATTAGCGACCTGTTTATAAGAGGTAGGGATAGGAATGGGATCCAAAGAGGTAAGAAGTGCTGAAAATCCATATCTATCAGGTGGAATCGAAATACGACTAGAGTGCCGTAGATTAGGTTCGGAAGTGTTACCTTTAGTAGTATCATTGCCGGCAGGAACCAGCAGGGTAGGTGGATCTGTAGGAGGAGCAGTAGGAGGTAGTTGCCTTGGACGACGAGAATAAACATGTGTAACTGTAGGAGGGGAAGTAGGAGATAAAAAATGAGGAAGGTAAGATACTTGAATATTAGAGGAACGTGGTGATTGTGAATAAAACGGAATGTGCTCCAAGAAAACAACATTTCGAGAAATCCGTATTCGGCGTTCTTTGGAATCATAGCACTGAAAACCTTTGTGTTCATCACTGTAGCCAAGAAACATGCATCGAGCGGCTTGTGGTGAAAGTCTTGTACGTTCTAGAGAGGGGAGATGAAGAAAACAGAGACATCCAAAAATCCGCAAGTGGGAGTAGGAAGGTGGATGACCAAATAAGCACTCAAAAGGGGAAATGGTACCTAGGACAGAGCTAGGTAATATGTTGATAATGTGAATAGCTGTATGGGCTGCTTCACACCAAAATCGAGGTGGAGCAAGGGATTCCACAAGTAGAGTGCGGACAGTTTCTAGGAGATGACGATTCTTTCGTTCTGCCACTCCATTTTGTTGTGGTGTGTGGGGACAAGATTTTTGATGAATAATTCCTTTTTCTGCGAGAAAGTTTTTGAACTCAGTGGATGTATACTCTCCCCCGGAATCTGAATGTAGAACCTTGATGGATTTTTGAAATTGAGTACGGACCATGTTATAGAATTTTTGAAACATGGAAAAAACTTCATATTTATATTTCAAAAAATAGATCCATGTATAACGGCAATGGTCATCTATAAAGGTAACATAATATTTATATCCAAGTCTACTCAAGTTAGGGGCAATCCCCCAGACATCCGTGTGAACGACATCAAATGTGTCAGTAGTACTACTCAAGTTAGGGGCAATCCCCCAGACATCCGTGTGAACTACATCAAATGTGTCAGCAGTACGTGAATAATGAATAGGGAATGGTAACACATGACTTTTGCTTAAACAACAAGATTCACATTTCGATTTTGAAAAATGAGAAACCATGGAACTAGGCATAGATTTATTCAAATATCCAAGTTTAAACAAAGACAACAAATTTGCATTATTCAAATGACCAAGACGTTTATGCCAAGTGGTCCACATATTATTTAAAAGACTACTAGATGAGGTAAGAAATGATTGTTGTCCCATGTCCAAGAGAAACAGCCTGCCATACTTACTCCCCATCCCGATCACCTTCCCAGTTTGCCGGTCCTGTATGACACAACCAGAAGGAGAAAAATTAACTAGATAACCAGATTCAACAAGTTGGCCAATGGAAATAAGATTTGCAGCTAAATTGGGGACAAAATAAACATTAGGCAAGGTAAGAGTACCAATGATTATATTGCCCATACCAGAAATTGGTAATTGATCACCATTTGCGGCAGTGATGGAGTCATGGCCATGGTAAGGTTTATGGTTGTGCAAATTTTGGACCACAGATGTCATGTGGCTTGAGGCTCCTGAGTCTAGGAACCATGAGGTGGGTGTGACAGAAATAAGTGGGGAGGTAGATGAGTGAAATGCAGGCAAAGCAATGGGAGAAGAGGACAGACCGTTAATGCCCATAGAGGTAGATGCAGAAGCAACATATGAATTAATCAAGTCTCGAATTTGAGCTGTTGTCAATGTCATGGAACCAGTGT
This sequence comes from Umbellularia californica, assembly GCA_028538565.1. Taxonomy (NCBI): domain Eukaryota; kingdom Viridiplantae; phylum Streptophyta; class Magnoliopsida; order Laurales; family Lauraceae; genus Umbellularia; species Umbellularia californica. The sequence goes on along the minus strand of JAPQWN010000006.1, from coordinate 6,225,863 downwards.
CAGAAGTATCAGATGATGCTGAGGCATGTGAAGTTGTATTCTTAGCCTGAAGTGCAGTAGAGCCGCGCATTTGAGTCTGATCAGGTTTCTTGTTAGGCCTTCTTGTGCAATTGGAGATAACATGTCCATTACGCTTGCAATAATTGCAAAATAATTTCTGCCGACAGTCCCGTGCAACATGTCCATACTTTTTACATTCAAAACACTGCGGTTTCTAACCACGGGCAGTTAGAAAGGTTGTTTCATTAGTCTGAGAGGGTCCTGATTGTGCAAGAAGGACTTTTGATTCCTCAGGAAGGGAACAATGTGAAGAAAGACTAGTTTCTTTGCGAAGGACCTCTTGAACACATTTATCCAGATCAGGAGAGGTTTCCCGATTCATGAGAGCTGCTCGCACTGGTTCAAATTCTGAACGGAGATTCATTAAGAATTGACTGACATGGAGTTCTTCTTGAAGTTGAGAGCCTGAGGAAGAAATGTCGCGGAGACAGACTGTAAAAGCATCTGGTCCCTTTCAGTCCATAAGGTGAGAAACCCATTGTAGTATTCCTGTACATTCTTGTCATTCTGGCAATATTTTGCCAATTCTGTGTCAAGATTGAATATTCGGGCTTTATTTTGCTGATGATATATTTTCTTCATGTGTGTCCACATATCAAAAGCTTTCGTAAAAGCTTGTAGTGCCATTGTGAAGGAGGGATCAACAGAGTTGAGAATCCAGGTCACAACCTTAGCATTCCGTTGATTCCAAGTGGCAATTGTTTTTAGGAAATGCATGCGGCGCCATGATAATTTCTTCTTTGCTTTTTTTAAACAAAACGCGGTGCAAGCAACGGATCGAAACTGGAGGAGGGAAATGGTTTTAGGTCTATTATCATGGGAGTTTGTTTGGGAAAGACTCAAAATCGTTCCATTTTCGTCTAAAGTTCATGTAGAGAGTGGTTGAGTTGTACCAGTAATAGATGCCTATTGTAATCCCAAATCCACTTTGTTAAAGGGCAATGAAATGCTTATTGACCCGAAGACTCATTCCTCTCTTCGAAAGCGATGCACTTCTAAACACAATGAATATTCCTTCTAGCGAAGCCTCTATTTGTGTGCGTTTTAAGGAAAGGCATGCGAGGGCATGATAGATTCTAAGTTAGTTTTTTAACTAATTGCATTTTGAGCAACGGATGGAAACTGAAGGAGGGAAATGATATGAGGTCTCTTATCATGGGAATTTGTTTGGGAAAGACTCAAAATCGTTTCATTTTGCAGTGAATAGCGTGGGGAGAGAGGTTGAGTTCTACCACTAATAGATGCCTAATTTTATCTTAAATCGACTCTGTTGGTGGGCACTGAAAAGGTTGGTGACCCGAGGACTCGTTCCTCTCTTTGAAAACCATACACTGCTCAACGCAATGAATATTTCTTTGCTAGAAGCCTATGTTTTTGTGTTCGTTTTTAAGAAATGCATGCGACGCCATGATAGTTTCTTCGTTGCTTTTTTTAAGAAAACACACTGCTAGCAACGGATGAAAACCGGAGGAGGGAAATGATTTGAAGTCTCTTATCATGGGAATTTGTTTGGGAAAGACTGAAAATCGTTTCATTTTGCTGTGAATAGCGTGGGGAGTTAGGTTGAGTTCTACCACAAATAGATGCCTAATTTTATCTTAAATCCACTCTGTTGGTGGGCACTGAAAAGCTTGGTGACTCGAGGACTCCTTCCTCTCTCCGAAAACCATCCATTTCTCAACGCAATGAAAATTTCTTCGCTAGAAGCCTCTGTTTTTGTGTTCGTTTTTAGGAAATGCATCCGAGGCCATGATAGTTTCTTCGTTGCTTTTTTTAACAAAACGCACTGCAAGCGACAGATGAAAACCGGAGGAGGGAAATGGTTTGAGGTCTCTTATCATGGGATTTTGTTTAGGAAACACTCAAAATCGTTTCATTTTGCGGTGAATAGCGTGGGGACGGAGGTTGAGTTCTTCCACTAATAGATGCCTTATTTTATCTTAAATCCACTTTGTTGATGGGCACTGAAAAGCTTATTGACCCGAGGACTCTTTCGATTCTTCGAAAACCATTCTCTACGAGGCACATTTAATATTTCGTCGCAAGAAGGCTCCGTTTGTGGGCGTTTTTCCGAAATGCATCCGAGGGCGTGATAGATTCTTCGCTACGTTTTTAACTAAATGCACTTCAAGCAACGGATGGACACCGGAGGGAAATGATTTGAGTTATGTTATCATTGGAATTTGTTTGGGAAAGACTCAAAATCGTTCCATTTTAGTGAAATGCTTGGGGAGAGACGTTCATTTCTACCACTAATAGATTCCTAATGGAATCCTAAATCCATTTTGTTGAACGGCAAGGAAAGGTTTGGCAATCCGTGGACTCTTTACTCCGCAAACCATGCTCTAATCATCGCATTGAATATTTCTTTCCTGCAAGACTCAATTTGTGGGTGTTTTTCTGAAACGCATCCGAGGCCATGATAGATTCTTCGTTGCTTTTTTAACTAAATGTGGTGCAGGAATCGGATGGAAACTGGAGGGGGGAAATGCTTGGAAGGACTCTTATCACGTGAATTTGTTTGGGAAAGACTCAAAATCATTCCATTTTGGGCAGAAAATGCATGGGGAGAGAGGGTGAGTTCTAGCACTAATAGCTGCCTAATGTAATCCTAAATCCATTTTGTTGAACGGCAAAGAAAAGATTGGCAATCCGTGGACTCATTCCTATCTCTGAAAAACATGCTCTAGTGATCGCATTGTATATTTTGGGCGTTACAAGGAAATGCATCCGAGGCCATGATGGATTCTTCGTTGTTTTTTTGATTAAATGTGCTACAAGCAACGGATGGAAACCATAGGTGGGAAACTGTTTGAGGTCTCTTATCATGGGAATTTGTTTGGGAAAGACTCAAAATCGTTCCATTTTAGATTGAAATGCGTGGGGAGAGAGGTGAGTTCTACCACTAATAGTTGCTTAATGTAATCCTAAATCCACTTTGTTAATGGGCACTGAAAAGCTTGATGACTCGAAGAGTCATTCCCCTCTTTGAAAACAATGCACTACGGAACACAATGAATATTTCTTCTAGCGAAGCCTTTGTTTGTGTGTGCGTTTTAAGGAAACGCATGCAAGGCCATGATAGATTCTTTGTTGATTTTTTAACTAAACGCACTACAGGCAATGGATGGAAACCGGAGGAGGGGAAATATTTGAGGTCTCTTTTCATTGGAATTTGTTTGAGAAAGACTCAAAATCGTTCCATTTTAGTATGAGGTGCATGGGGAGAGAGGTTGAGTTGTACCACTAATAAATGCCTAATGTAATCCCAAATCCACTTTGTTAAAGGGCAAAGAAAAGATTGGCGATCTGTGGACTCATTCCTCTCTTCAAAAATGATGCACTTCTGAACACAATGAATATTTCTTCTAGCGAAGCCTCTATTTGTGCGCGTTTTAAGGAAATGCATGCGAGGGCATGATAGATTCTTAGTTGGTTTTTTAACTAAACGCACTGCAAGCAACGGATGGAATTCGGAGGAAGGAAATGATTTGAGGTCTCTTATCATAGGAATTTGTTTGGGAAAGACTCAAAATCGTTCCATTTTGCAGTAATAGCGTGGGGAGAGAGGTTGAGTTCTACCACTAATAGATGCCTAATTTTATCTTAAATCCACTTTGTTGATGGGCACTAAAAAGCTTGGTGACCCGAGGACTCGGTCCTCTCTTCAAAAACCATTCACTACTCAACGCAATGAATATTTCTTCGCTAGAAGCTTCTGTTTTTTATGTTCGTTATAAGGAAATACATGCAAGGCCATGATAGATTCTTTGTTGCTTTTTTTAATTACACCCACTTCAGGCAACGGATGGAAACTGGAGGTGAGAAATGATTTGAGGTCTCTAATGATGGGAAATTGTTTGGGAAAGACTGAAAATCGTTCCATTTGGCACTGAATAGCGTGGGGAGAGAGGTTGTGTTCTATCACTAATAGATGCCTAATTTTATCTTAGATCCACTTTGTTGATGGGCATTGAAAAGCTTGGTGACCCGAGGACTCATTCCTCTCTCCGAAAACCATCCACTACTCAACGCAGTTAATATTTCTTCGTTGGAAGCCTTTGTTTGTGTGCATTTTGCTGAAATGCATGCGAGGCCATGATAGATTCTTCGTTGCGTTTTTAACTAAACACACTACAAGCAATGGATGGAAACCAGAAAAAGGCAATGATTTAAGGTCTCATATCCTCTGAATTTGTTTGGGAAAGACTCAAAATCGTTTGGATTTTAGACTAAAATGCATTTGGAGTGAGATTGAGTCCTTCCACTTGTGAATGCCTAATTTTATCCTAAATCCATTTTGTTGAAGGGCAAAGAAAAGATTGGCGATCCGTGGACTCATTCCTCTTTCGCCAATCCATGCTCTAGTCATCACAATGAAAATTTTGTTCGCTACAAGACTCTGTTTGTGGGCATTTTTCGAAAATGCATCCGAGGCCATGATAGTTTCTTCGTTGCTTTTTTTAACTAAACCCATGGCAAGCAATGGATGGAAACTGGAGGGAGGAAATGATTTGAGGTCTCTTATCACTGGAGTTTGTTTGGGAAAGACTCAAAATCGTTCCATTTCAGTCTGAATTGCATGGGTAGAATGGTTGAGTTGTACCACTAATAGATGCCTAATGTAATCCCAAATCCACTTTGTTAAAGGGCACTTAAAAGCTTATAGACCCGAAAACTCATTCTTCTCTTCGAAAACGATGCACTTCGGAACACAATGAATATTTCATTTAACGAAGCCTCTATTTGTGTGTTTAAGGAAATGCATTCGTGGGAATGGTAGATTCTAAGTTGCTTTTTTAACCAAACGCACTGCAAGCAACGGATGGAAACCGGACGGAAAGGATTTGAGTTATTTGATCTTGGGAATTTGTTTGGGAAAGACTCAAAATCATTCAATTTTGCAGTGAATAGCGTGTGGAGAGAGGTTGAGTTTTACCGTTAATAAATGCTTAATTTTATCTTAAATTCACTTTGTTGATAGGCACTGAAAAGCTTAGTGACCCGAGGACTTGTTCCTCTCTCCGAAAACCATTCACTACTCAACACAATGAATGTTTCTTCGCTAGAAGCTTCTGTTTTTGTGTTCGTTATAAGGAAATGCATGCAAGGCCATGATAGATTCTAAGTTGCTTTTTTTAACTACATGCACTCCAAGCATTTGGATGGAAACCAGAGGAGGGAAATGATTTGAGGTCTCTAATCATGAATTTGTTTGGGAAAGACTCAAAATCGTTTGGATTTTACACTAAAATGCATTTGGAGTGAGATTGAGTCCTTCCACTTGTGAATGCCTAATTTTATCCTAAATCCATTTTGTTAAAGGGCAAAGAAAAGATTGGCGATCCGTGGACTCATTCCTCTCTCGCCAATCCATGCTCTAGTCATCACAATAAAATTTTTGTTCGCTACAAGACTCTGCTTGTGGGCGTTTTTCGGAAATGCATCCAAGGCCATGATAGTTTCTTAGTTGCTTTTTTTTTTTTTTTTTTTTAACTAAACGCACGGCAAGCAACGGATGGAAACTAGAGGAGGGAAATGATTTGAGGTCTCTTATCAAGGTAGTCTGTTTCGTAAAGACTCAAAATTGTTCCATTTTAGTCTGAAGTGCATGGGTAGAGAGGTTGAGTTGTACCACTAATAGATGCCTAATGTAATCCCAATTCCACTTTGTTAAAGGGCACTGAAAAGCTTATTGACCCGAAGACTCATTCCTCTCTTCGAAAACGATGCACTTCTGGACACAATGAATATTTCTTCTATGGATGCCTCTATTGGCGCGCGTTTTAAGGAAATGCATGCGAGGGCATGATAGATTCTAAGTTGCTTTTTTAACTAAACGCACTGCAGGCAACGGGTCATGCAACGTCTGTTCTCTGCCAATTTCTTTTATTGCTTGAATCTGTCTTCCATCTTTGAATGTTGGAAATTATATTTTCCCTTCCATGTTTCAAACCCTTGAAGAGATTTATGTACAAGGAGTTTTGTGACTTTTGTGACTATATTATGTCTCTTAAGGAAAAAGAAAAAATTGTGTTACATTAAACTAACAAACTAACCCATTTGAGTTTACTTTATATTGAGATTTATCTTTTAAAATGGTTTATTGGTGTTATATCTGAATTATAGGTTGTGAACAGCCATTACAAGTTGATAATGTTTACATTCTTACAGCCTGCTAACAGACATTTCATGTTTCTTATCTTTAGATGAAAATGGTTGGATGCTTCTCTGTCTTTAACCTCTTAAATTGATATCACCACTTCATAGGTATGGCTCTCCCAGCATCACCGACATCGAAGATTTCTCCTCTGCTTATCGTGCACGCTTGGATGAAGCTGGGGTTGCTGGAGCTATACCAGAAAATTATTCCTTAGAGGTAGGCCTCACTCCTTTCTCACAAGAAGGTAGGCCTTCTAAGGTTTATGTGAAAATTATATTCCATTTTTAGTGGATGCTTCACTTCAGATTTGATAATCATGTTGTGCCAAACACATGGACAGAACTTGACATTTCTATTAGAAGAAACATTGATTGAATTTGTAATGCTAAGTATTTATAAATGTATTTCATTTAAAGGCAAGTTTATTTAATTGATTTTGAATTGCTTGGATTTTAACCTTTGCTTCCAATGTTTTTCTATGAAAGGTCCTAAAAGTGAAAAATTAATTGCCTGTTTACTTCGATGAAATTGAATTTGTAGGGACTTTAAAGAAATGATTCGTATCGGAACGGCTAAAATTGAAGAAACAAAGATGAAGATTCACAAATGGCCATTAAGTGGGCTTTCCTTTAGTGGAAAATGAATCCCTAGCCATCACCCCAGTAAATCAGATCCTAGGAAAGTCAAATAATCCCATATGTATCTCCACCTTATATCTTTCACCGCTCACCCCTTCAATATTCCTTCATTGCAACCCATTTTACCATGAATTCCTAGGAATTCAATTCCATGCAAACAAATGGGCCCCAAAGGTGAAGGTCCACAAGGAGCCATCAAATAATTTTTACTTTCATTGGAAATAATTTCACACCCATCACTCTAGCAAACTTAATCCTGGGAAAGTGGAGTCCCATTTAGACCTCCACTTTAGACCCTCCACTCTTTGCTAGCTCTTTAATACTCCTTCCAAAAAATCCCATTTATTATGAATTTCTAGGATTTAATAAGAAGTAGGCAACTGGGCTCTAAATAATTGCTGAGTTCAGAAGTATGTGAGTCACATGCCGTCATATAAATGATTAAATGATAATCTAGAGTAAAGGCTAGACTTTGGAATTTGATATGGAGTAGGCAAATAGGCTCTAAAATGCAGAGTTGAGAAGTATGTAACTTGGATGCTGAAATATAATTAAACGATAATCTAGAGAAAAAGCTCGAATTTGTGTTTGTGTTTGCTCTTATTTCCTCGTCCATCAAAAGATGAAATTGTATTGCCCCACTTCGCATGCTAGAGTGTCTTGGGCACAGGTTTTGTTGGAAGTGTACGATCTGGCACTTTGGTCATGTAACATTCCTTTTCAAGTACAATTACAGTGAAATACAGCTGTGTGACTTCTAGATGCAGTTCCTGGTGTAAACGGTTTTGTAGCTTGAAATAACCCTTTCAAAAATAGCAGTTGTTTGCTTTAGGTGTGCCTGTAATTGTATATTAAGCGTGAACCAAGCACAAATAGCTGGGGATGTTAAGAAACCGGGCACACGTTCTGAGTAGTGCACTTTGATCATGTCTGTAATTGTATGTGAATTACTGGTAATTGTGAACTCAGCACAAATGTGCTCTATATTGATTACCTTTCATTCTCCTTACTTTGTCAGGTATCATCTCCTGGAGTTGAAAGGATTGTCCAAATTCCACAGGAGCAACTGAGTCACCAAAAGAGGGTGATGGCGTTTTCAAGGTCGTTTCGTTTGATTTGGAGTCAAGCTATTGTACTTGGAGCATAGCGGATGTGAGAAAAAACAGAGAACAAGGGAGTGTGGGTGTTTGTTAGAGAGTAGAGTAAGTTACTATTACCAGTAGGCAGTAATAAATCATTCATAAGATTATTAATTCTTGTTCTGAAGGGAATTCAGCTGAATCTAATTGGCAGTTGGAGTGCTTGATGGACCTGTTTGAGATTGAAAAACGGTACCAGCGATCCGATGGCTGCATCAGAGTTCCTGTCTACCCATGTGGGGCTCTCTATTTTTTTATCCAAACTATTCCCGTCATAATGCCCCCTAATGAATGGGTACTGCCTCAATGTCACTTACTAGATCATCATCGGAGTGATAGATTTCATCAGATGCTTGAAAAATGAGATTGAGTTGGAACTTTTGTTTCTAGACATTGATCAATACATTGGTGCATATCACCTCCACCCAGGGAAATTTGAGAGAGGATGTCAATGGTATTCCATGTGATATTATTATATGAATGACTGCCCACATGAAAACTCCTACGCTGTCGTTAATCCAGGTCTATTCCTTGGTATCCATTAAATGAGAATTCATGCTAAAGCCATAAATTATGAGATTTTAAAACCTCATGCTAGTGTTATTTGATCCCAGTAATAATTGGCCCACCTTGGATCGATGTATATATATCTCTTAATTATGAGTCCATGTGGGCCCACAGAAATATAATTTATGGTGGGCCAAACCTAGGATTATATATCCAAATAATCATATCAGAAAAGGATGCCCATAAGATTCAACCAAAAAAACTCCAACCTCAAAACATTTTTTATCACAAGTCTATCCATGAGGTAGTCTACCAGAAGGTCGGGTATGATTTTCGCTCACGTGTGACAATCTTTGAATAGAGTAGAGTTCTATTTGGAAAGTAAAAGAAAATGATATTTTTAATGACAAATCTATTAGTGTGAATTATTGAAAGGTGGGCCCCAAATATTAAAATAAAAAAATGACAATCTTGACAAGATTGAAGATAGATGGTGTTGAGAAAGATAGCAAAATAGAGAGATTTTACGGGATATTGATTGAGAGACTTTAGGAGATAGAGGATATGGATAAATAGATATTTTTGGAGAAAAAAATTTGCGGCATGTGATGACATGGCACCTTAAAGTACTCTATGATTTTTCTCAGGAAAATTATTGGGTTGCTGAGGTGGCACCTCTCACAGTCCACCTCCCCGTTTGCTTTAATATATATGATATATATAATACTCCATAGAGGTGTGCTATATTTGTTGTCGGTAGGAAAAATGACTGGAATACCCCTCATTGTATGATGTTTGCAATATGTTGGATCAGCCTTTTGTCTTTCCTTTTCTACATATAGTGCCCATTTCATATTTCTCTACTCCTCTTGGACAACTATGTTCTCCCTTTTTTGCAGGGGTGAAAAGTTATTACCAATGAAACATGACCTAATGTATTTTTTTTTTTCTCATGCTATTTTTGGAATAAGAAAACTTAAATGGTAGAGTCTTTTGATGTAGGATTTTCTAAAATGTATACTTTGTCGTTTGGATTTCTTTTCTTTTTTCCTTATCTTTTGTTTTGAAGTTCGGGTTTGAGGGCTCTATTTTCCACACACTTTAACGTGTTAATGATGGAAGGTGAATGTGGCGGACCATGTAGGGTGATGTTGGTCGTTAATATGATGATGGAAGGTGATTATGGCATTGGATAGTTGGTTGAATTGACTTTGTAGAATTACAAATCTACAGGTTTTTTTTTTTTTGAACATATTTTTTTAAAATTAAGAATTCTAGCTTGATCGAACAAAAGTCCGATAAAAAGGGAGCTCAACATAGAGAGATTCTATCCACTATATTGGAGGCTCAAATCGATGACTACTAAAGTATTATAACTAAAAATAATATTGGAAAGGAAAAATGACTCTACTAAAGAATTTGGTATAGTAGAGCTGGTTCCATTTTAAACATCATCATCCACCGAATGAACACAAAAGAAACATGCTTAACAATCAACTGAAAATACAAAAATTTACTCCAAGAGTTAATTAATTGATTTATGGTCCTGGCCCAGGTCCTCAATTGGACATGGGTCAAAATATAGCACGTTTATTACCTTTAACACGTACATGCCCAGTAAGATCCGATCACGCCATTGATTGATGTTCAAACCAAATCTATTTTAGTCCTTTGATGGGACCAAACTATTTCCTTTTGCACATTTTCTTTGGAATCCTCTTTGATTGGTGATCCACACGATCACTTAGGACAGCTCCTTGATATATACCTACCAATGTACCATTTACTTTGTAAGTCCTATAAACACCAAGAATCAAATCCTAATCGGAAAGGAAATCTAGGCACGCCCCATCTATTATAACCTGATCCTCATGCCCGACCAAATGCGGTCCAACCCTGTCCACGATCACCCTTACAATAAAATAAAAAAAACTTTTCTTAAAATAAAAATTCAAAGAGCTACTCTCTCGCCTTTTGATTTTGCCAAACCATTACTTTTGTTCTCTCTTTTCATTTAACCATTCACTTTACTTCATGGTAAAGTAAATTGGCCAAACAAATGATTTACCATGTGATTTCATAGTAATATGTTTAAACCTTAATTATATAAGCCCATCCATCATTGGGTGGATCAATCCCTGACCCGTGACCCTACCAAGATGTAAGAAAGGGTAAAATATAAGAAGAATTCGTTTGCAGGTTTTCCTCCTCTTAGAGGGGAGGAAATCCTGCAAATGCGTCATTACCGCCGTAAGGAACGGCGGTATAATTATTCCAGAATTCCTCCTCTCCGAGAGGAGGAAAACTGGCAAGTGGACTTTACCGCCTATATAAGCAGCGGTAAAGCTGCGTTGCTTGCCCAAATCCATTTGAAGCTGGCCTTGTCATTTCCTTTAACATAAAACTAGCAACACATTTAAATTTAATATTTTCTTAAATTTTCATTATTAGATAAATAAACTACTACTTTGGAAAACGGTTTTGGTCGTCGCAAAAGTTCATGGTTACGGAAAAAAAAGCGGTGGAGAAATACGTAAAGAAAATCTTTTCTTAATAGGGCAAAGTAATGTGTAACATGAACCAAAAAGAAAGAATATATATGTATATATATATTAATAATGGAGGGTGTCCACATTACTTTGAACCCCACCCTAATTGCCCAAAGGACTCGAATCCAAAAAATCCAAGTATAGACCATTTTTGGACTCTATAAACACGGGCATTTCGGTGCAATTGCTCAATGAATCTAGGTAGGAGCCCATTCGATTCTACACTCAAATACTTATATCTCAAGTTTATAATAATATAATATCGCATAAATATAATTGATATGAAAATGCTCATGTGCGTCTGTCTCCGACTGAGCTTTATAAGAGAAATTGCATGTGGGGCCGACCGATTCTTTTTAATCCATTGATTTGCTTGCATTCAGTGGGTGCCCACATCCATGGTTCCCAACTTTCAAAGTTTGTTTTACATGGTAAGATAAGGATTTGGATAGAGTTGTACTTTGTTGAATTTGAATGTGATGTGATGAGGTAAATCTAGTGAGGTGCAATTGCCCACATAAAATCCAAAGCCCATGTATATTTTTCTGAAAGGAGAGCTCCATGGGTGGTGACGTGGCAAAATGAATTCCATTACTTTAATATAAACTAGCAACAACGCCCCGTGCTTAGCTCGGGGCAAAAAATAAGATATTACATTTTGAATTTTTAAGATATCAAAATTAATTATAAACATATAAGAATATATTGATGCATATTTATATAAAAACAGTCAACACATCTTCAACCATAAATACAAGTGGTTAACATCAACAATAAACTATTACAGAGATAACGCTAAAAAATCCATTCAACAACAACATAAAAATAATAGTCATTATTTTCTTCTATACGAGGAAAATACATCACACCAAACAACATAATATTGTTAACAAAGAAAATAAAAAAAATGTGCAATCTTCTCGTTGCACAAATGCACCATTTTTTTAATTTTTACATAGGCCAATGGTCATTTCAATCCCTCAGCACAAATTTCTTCTCTACCACTTTGAAGTAGCGCTAATACCATTTTAGAACTGATCAAACCGTTCTTTTAGATCTAGGTATTTAAAAATAAACATATATAAACATCTTAACTTTAAAAGCCAGAAATTATGAGATTTTGAAACCACATCCTAGTGTTATTTGATCCCAGTAATAATTGGCCCACCTTGAATCAATGTATATATCCCTTAATTATGAGTCCATGTGGGCCCACAGAAATATAATTTATGGTGGGCCAAACCTAGGGTTATATATCCAAATAATCAGATCATAAAAGGATGCCCATAAGATTCAACCAAAAATACTCCAACCTCAAAACATTTTTTTATCACAAGCCTTCCATGAGGTAGTCTACCAGAAGGTCGGGTATGATTTTCGCTCACGTGTGACAATCTTTGAATAGCATAGAGTTCTATTTGGAAAGTAAAAGAAAAAGATATTTTTAATGACAAATCTATTAGTGTGAATTGTTGAAAGGTGGGCCCAAATATCAAAATAAAAAAATGACAATCTTGACAAGATTGAAGATAGATGGTGTTGAGAGAGATAGCAAAATAGAGAGATTTTAGGGGATATTGATTGAGAGACTTTAGGAGAAAGAGGATATGGATAAATAGATATTTTTGGAGGAAAAAAATTGCGGCATGTGATGACATGGCACCTTAAAGTACTCTATGTTTTTTCTCCATATTTATATGAAAGGAAAATTATTGGGTTGCTGAGGTGGCACCCCTCACAGTCCACCTCCCCGTTTGTTTTAATATATATGATATATATAATACTCCATAGAGGTGTGTTGTATTTGTTGTCGGTAGGAAAAATGACTGGAATGCCCCTCATTGTATGATGTTTGCAATATGTTGGATCAGCCTTTTGTCTTTCCTTTTCTACATATAGTGCCCATTTCATATTTCTCTACTCCTCTTGGACAACTATATTCTTCCTTTTTTGCTAGGGGTGAAAAGTTAATACCAATGAAACATGACTTAATGTATTTTTTTTTTCTCGTGCTATTTTTGGAGTAAGAAAACTTAAATGGTAGTGTCTTTTGATGTAGGATTTTCTAAAATGTATACTTTTGTCGTTTGGATTTCTTTTCTTTTTTCCTTATCTTTTGTTTTGAAGTTCAGGTTTGAGGGCTCAATTTTTTCACACAATTCAGGTTTGAGGGCTCTATTTTCCACACTTTAACGTGTTAATGATGGAAGGTGGATGTGGTGGACCATGTAGGGTGATCTTGGTCGTTAATATGATGATTGAAGGTGATTGTGGCATTGGATAGTTGGTTGAATTGACTTTATAGAATTACAAATCTATGGGTTTTTTTTTTTTTTTTTGAAGATATTTTTTTTAAAATTAAGAATTCTAGCTTGATCGAACAAAAGTCCGATAAAATGGGAACTCAACATAGAGAGATTCTATCCACTATATTGGAGGCTCAAATCGATGACTACTAAAGTATTATAACTAAAAATAATATTGGAAAGGAAAAATGACTCTACTAAAGAATTGGGTATAATAGAGCTGGTTCCATTTTAAACATCGTCATCCACTGAATGAACACAAATAAAACATGCTTAACATTCAACTGAAAATGCAAAAAATTACTCCATGAGTTAATTGATTTATGGTCCTGGCCCAGGTCCTCAATTGGACAAGGGTCAAAATATAGAACGTTTATTACCTTTAACACGTACATGCCCAGTAAGATCCGATCACGCCATTGACTGATGTTCAAACCAAATCTATTTTAGTCCTTTGATGGGACCAAACTATTTCTTTTTGCACGTTTTCTTTGGAATCCTCTTTGATTGGTGATCCACACGATCACTTAGGACATCTCCTTGATATATACCTACCAATGTACCATTTCCTTTGTAAGTCTTATAAACACCATGAATCAAATCCCAATCGGAAAGGAAATCTAGGCACGCCCCATCCATTATAACCTGAACCCCATGCCCGACCAAATGCGGTCCAATCCTGTCCACGATCACCCTTACAAAAAAAAAAAAAACTTTTCTTAAAATAAAAATTCAAAGGGCTACTCTCTCGCCTTTTGATTTTGCCAAACCTTTACTTTTGTTCTCTCTTTCCATTTAACCATTCACTTTACTTTACTGGTAAAGTAAACTGACGAAACAGATGATTTACTGTGTGATTTCATAGTATTACGTTTAAAGATTAATTATATATGCCCATCCATCATTGGGTGGACCAAGCCCCGACCCGTGACCCTACCAAGAAGTAAGAAAAGGTAAAATATAAGAAGAATTCGTTTGCAGGTTTTCCTCCTCTTAGAGGGGAGGAAATCCTGCAAATGCAACATTACCGCCGTATGAAACGGCGGTATAATGATTCCAGAATTCCTCCTCTCGAAAACTGGCAAGTGGACTTTACCACCTATATAAGCAGCGGTAAAGATGCGTTGCTTACCCAAATCCATTTGAAGCTGGCCTTTTGATTTCCTTTAACGTAAAACTAGCAACACACTCAAATTTAAAATTTTCTTAAATTTTCATTATTAGATAAATAAACTACTACTTTGGAAAATGGTTTTGGTCGTCCCAAAAGTTCATGCTTACGGAAAAAAAAGCAGTGGAGAAATAAGTAAAGAAAATCTTTTCTTAATAGGGCAAAGTAATGTGTAACATGAACCAAAAAGAAAGAATATATATGTATATATATATTAATAATGGAGGGTGTCCACATTACTTTGAACCCCACCCTAATTGCCCAAAGGACTCGAATCCAAAAAATCCAAGTATAGACCATTTTTGGACTCTATAAACACGGACATTTCGGTGCAATTGCTCAATGAATCTAGGTAGGAGCCCATTCGATTCTACACTCAAATACCTATATCTCAAGTTTATAATAATATAATATCGCATAAAAATAATTGATATGAAAATGCTCCTGTGCGTCTGTCACCGACTGAGCTTAATATGAGAGATTGCATGTGAGGCTGACCGATTCTTTTTAATCCACTGATTTGCTTGCATTCATTGGGTGCCCACATCCATGGTTCCCAACTTTCGAAGTTTGTTTTACATGGTAAGATAAGGATTTGGATAGAGTTGTACTTGGTTGAATTTGAATGTGATGTGATGAGGTAAATCTAGTGAGTTGCAATTGCCCACATAAAATCCAAAGCCCATGTATATTTTTCTGAAAGGAGAGCTCCATGAGTGGTGACGTGGCAAAATGAATTACGTTACTTTAATATAAACTAGCAACAACGCCCCATGCTTAGCCCGGGGCAAAAAATAAGATATTACATTTTGAATTTTTAAGATATCAAAATTAATTATAAACATATAAGAATATATTGATGCATATTTATATAAAAACAGTCAACACATCTTCAACCATAAATACAAGTGTTCAACATCAACAATAAACTATTACAAAGATAACGCTAAAAAATCCATTCAACAACAACATAAAAATAATAGATCATTATTTTCTTCTATACGAGGAAAATACATCACACCAAACAACATAATATTGTTAACAAAGAAAATAAAAAAAATGTGCAATCCTCTCATTGCACAAATGCACCATTTTTTTAATTTTTACATAGGCCAATGGTCATTTCAATCCCTCAGCACAAATTTCTTCTCTACCACTTTGAAGTAGCGCTAATACCATTTTAGAACTGATCAAACCGTTTTTTTAGCTCTAGGTATTTAAAAATAAATATATATAAACATCTTAACTTTAAAAGCCATAAATTATGAGATTTTAAAACCACTTGCTAGTGTTATTTGATCCCTATAATAATTGGCCCACCTTTGATCAATGTATATATCCCTTAATTATGAATCCATGTGGGCCCACGGAAATATAATTTATGGTGGGTCAAACCTAGGGTTATATATCCAAATAATCAGATCATAAAAGGATGCCCGTAAGATTCAACCGAAAAAACTCCTACCTCAAAACATTTTTTATCACAAGCCTTCCATGAGGTAGTCTACCAGAAGGTCGGGTATGATTTTCGCTCACATGTGACAATCTTTGAATAGCGTAGAGTTCTATTTGGAAAGTAAAAGAAAAAGATATTTTTAATGACAAATCTAATAGTGTGAATTATTGAAAGGTGGGCCCCAAATATCAAAATAAAAAAATGACAATCTTGACAAGATTGAAGATAGATGGTGTTGAGAGAGATAGCAAAATTGAGAGATTTTAGGGGATATTGATTGAGAGACTTTAGGAGATAGAGGATATGGATAAATAGATATTTTTGGAGAAAAAAATTTGCGGCATGTGATGACATGGCACCTTAAAGTACTATATGTTTTTTCTACATATTTATATGAAAGGAGAATTATTGGGTTGCTGAGGTGGCACCCCTCACAGTCCACCTCCCCGTTTGCTTTAATATATATGATATATATAATACTCCATAGAGGTGTACTTTATTTGTTGTCGGTAGAAAAAATGACTGGAATGCCCCTCATTGTATGATGTTTGCAATATATTGGATCAGCCTTTTTTCTTTCCTTTTCTACATATAGTGCCCATTTCATATTTCTCTACTCCTCTTGGACAACTATATTCTCCCTTTTTTGCTAGGGGTGAAAAGTTAATACCAATGAAACATGACTTAATGTATTTTTTTTTTCTCGTGCTATTTTTGGAATAAGAAATGCAAAAATTTACTCCCATGAGTTAATAGATTTATGGTCCTGGCCCAGGTCCTCAATTGGACATGGGTCAAAATATAGAACATTTATTACCTTTAACACGTACATGGCCAATAAGATCCAATCAAGCCATTGACTGATGTTCAAACCAAATCTATTTTAGTCCTTTGATGGGACCAAACTATTTCCTTTTGCACATTTTCTTTGGAATCCTCTTTGATTGGTGATCTACACGATCACTTAGGACAGCTCCTTGATATATACCTACCAATGTACCATTTCCTTTGTAAGTCTTATAAACACCATGAATTAAATCCCAATCGGAAAGGAAACCTAGGCACGCCCCATCCATTATAACCTGAACCCCATGCCCGACCAAATGCAGTCCAACCCTGTCCACGATCACCCTTACAATAAAAAAAAGCTTTTCTTAAAATAAAAATTCAAAAAGCTACTCTCGCCTTTAGATTTTGCCAAACCTTTACTTTTGTTCTCTCTTTCCATTTAACCATTCACTTTACTTTGCTGGTAAAGTAAACTGACCAAACAAATGATTTACTATGTGATTTCATAGTATTACGTTTAAATATTAATTATGTATGCCCATCCATCATTGGGTGGACCAAGCCCCGACCCATGATCCTACGAAGATGTAAAAAAAGGTAAAATATATGAAGAGTTCGTTTGGAGGTTTTCCTCCTCTTGGAGGGGGGGAAATCCTGCATATGCGACATTACCGCCGTATGAAACGGTGGTATAATGAGAAATTCCAGAATTCCTCCTCTAGAGAGGAGGAAAACTGGCAAGTGGACTTTGCCACCTATATAAGCAGCTGTAAAGCTGCGTTGCTTGCCCAAATCCATTTGAAGCTGGCCTTTTCATTTCCTTTAACATAAAACTAGCAACACACTTAAATTTAATTTTTTCTTAAATTTTCATTATTAGATAAATAAACTACTACTTTGGAAAATGGTTCTGGTCGTCCCAAAAGTTCATGCTTACGGAAAAAAAAAGCAGTGGAGGAATAAGTAAAGAAAATCTTTTATTAATAGGGCAAAGTAATGTGTAACATGAACAAAAAAAAAGAATATATATGTATATATATATTAATAATGGAGGGTGTCCACATTACTTTGAACCCCATCCTAATTGCCCAAAGGACTCGAATCCAAAAAATCCAAGTATAGACCATTTTTGGACTCTATAAACACGGACATTTCAGTGCAATTGCTCAATGAATCTAGGTAGGAGCCCATTCGATTCTACACTCAAATACCTATATCTCAA
The DNA here is from genome assembly GCA_028538565.1 of Umbellularia californica. Lineage (NCBI taxonomy): Eukaryota > Viridiplantae > Streptophyta > Magnoliopsida > Laurales > Lauraceae > Umbellularia > Umbellularia californica. Next base: position 6,207,863 of record JAPQWN010000006.1, on the reverse strand, counting down.
GTTTATAATAATATAATATCGCATAAAAATAATTGATATGAAAATGCTCTTGTGCGTCTGTCTCCGACTGAGCCTAATAATAGAGATTATTGCATGTGGGGCCGACTGATTCTTTTTAATCCATTGATTTGCTTGCATTCAGTGGGTGCCCACATCCATGGTTCCCAACTTTCGAAGTTTGTTTTACATGGTAAGATAAGGATTTGGATAGAGTTGTACTCGGTTGAATTTGAATGTGATGTGATGAGGTAAGTCTAGTGAGGTGCAATTGCCCACATAAAATCCAAAGCCCATGTATATTTTTCTGAAAGGAGAGCTCCATGGGTGGTGACGTGGCAAAATGAATTCCATTACTTTAATATAAACTAGCAACAACGCCCCGTGCTTAGCCCGGGGCAAAAAATAAGATATTACATTTTGAATTTTTAAGATATCAAATTTAATTATAAACATATAAGAATATATTGATGCATAGTTATATAAAAACAGTCAACACATCTTCAACCACAAATATAAGTGGTCAACATCAACAATAAACTATTACAGAGTTAACGCTAAAAAATCCATTCAACAACAACATAAAAATAATAGATCATTGTTTTCTTCTATACAAGGAAAATACATCACACCAAACAACATAATATTGTTAACAATGAAAATCATAAAAATGTGCAATCCTCCCGTTGCACAAATGCACCATTTTTTAATTTTTACATTGGCCAATGGTCATTTCAATCCCTCAGCACAAATTTCTTCTCTACCCCTTTGAAGTAGCACTAATACCATTTTAAAACAGATTAAACCGTTTTTTTAGCTTTAGATATTTAAATATATATATAAATATCTTAACTTTAAAAGCCATAAATTATGAAATTTTAAAACCACATGCTAGTGTTATTTGATCCCAGTAATAATTGGCCCACCTTGGATCAATGTATATATCTCTTAATTATGAGTCCATGTGGGCCCACGAAAATATAATTTATGGTGTGCCAAACCTAGGGTCATATATCCAAATAATGAGATCAGAAAAGGATGCCTATAAGATTCAACCAAAAAAACTTCAACTTCAAAACATTTTTTATCACAAGCCTATCCATGAGGTAGTCTACCAGAAGGTCGGGTATGATTTCGCTCACGTGTGACAATCTTTGAATAGAGTACAGTTCTATTTGGAAACTAAAAGAAAATGATATTTTTAATGAAAAATCTATTAGTGTGAATTGTTGAATGGTGGGCCCCAAATATTTAAATAAAAAATGACAATCTTGAGAAGATGGAAGATAGATGGTATTGAGAGAGAAAGCAAAATAGAGAGATTTTAAGGGATATTGATTGAGAGACTTTAAGAGATAGAGGATATGGATAAAGACATTTTTTTGGAGAAAGAATTTGCGACATGTGATGACATGGCACCTTAAAACACTCTATGTTTCTTCTCTATATTTATATGAAAGGAGAATTATTGGGTTGCTGAGGTGGCACTCCTCACAGCCCACCTCCCCATTTGCTTTAATATATATGATATATGTAATACTCCTTAGAGGTGTACTGTATTTGTTGTAGGTGGGAAAAATGACTGGAATACCCCTCATTGTATGATGTTTGCAATATGTTGGATCAACCTTTAATTTGTCTTTCCTTTTCTAGATATAGTGCCCATTTCATATTTCTCTACTCCTCTTGGACAACTATATTCTCCCTTTTTGGCTATGGATGAAAAGTTAAAACCTATGAAACATGACTTAACGTATTTTTTTTCTTGTGCTATTTTTGGAATAAGAAAACTTAAATGGCAGTGTCTTTTGATATAGGATTTTCTAAAAGTATACATTGTCGTTTGGATTTCTTTTCTTTTTTTTAAAGTTCGGGTTTGAGGGCTCTATTTTCTGTTAAACAAGGCCCAAGGCCCATGGAAGACTTACCTAGTTATTTCTCACGTTGAGATTGTGGAGATGGTTGACAGATGTACATGTTACTTTTATTTAGTAGCTTTCCTATCTTAGATAGCTGAGTAATTGCTTTCCTATCTCTAGAGGAATTGTGGTTTTATCAGAACTAAGATAGATATTGCTGTAATACATATATATAGTGATGCCTTCTCTTCAATAAACAGGACAATACATTCTGTATTGATTCAACAAGGTTCTGTGTTCATAAAATCTGTCATGGTATCAGAGCGAAGTTCAAGGAAATCTTGTTTTTGATTCTACATAGTATCCAGGCAATAAGAGATCATCGCTGATCATCCTTGATCATCACAGATCCTCTCAGATCAAGACGTGGCCCACTTCAGATCGTCATCAGCACCTCTGCAAATCCCTTCCATCTTGGTCGACTGGAATTATCCCATTTTTTGGTGATTTTTTCAAGATTTTATGAACATCAGAGGTAGGCCATCTACTCAATTCTAGGGTTTTTCTATTTTCTCCACAAGTTTCAATCTCAGCCGTCTAGATTCTCAGATCTTGATCCTTTTTGAGGATTTCTTTTTCCATCAGTTGCGGAATTTACATCTCATCTCATCCCTTGCCTTTGATCTGTCGTAAGATCATCTAGTGGGGCCCACGATCAAAACCCATCCTCTCGGCAGGTTCGTCTGGCCCTGTTCTGGGCTTGTTCTGCTTGCTGCCTCACACAACTGTTCTGGGAATAGTTCCTGGTTCTATTTCTGCCTTGCTTTTTGCTTCCTGGCTGGATTTCTGCTGCTTACTACATTACTACTTGCTGCTGTGTTACGTACGTGCCACTCCTGCTGTTTGTTTCTCTTGACAGGACCTACTGTGCACAATTTTTGTGCTGTTTTTTGGTTTTACATAGTTTCTCTTCACTGATTGCTCAGTCTTATCAGTATTAAATCATCTCTTTTGGTCAACATCTTTTGTAATGGAAAAATCTGAGGTTACCTGGATTCGATTCACGGGAAAAAACTACCCTGCTTGGTCTTTTCAGTTTCAAATATACCTCGAAGCTAAAGAATTATGGGGATATATTTCTGGTTCGGACCCTATACCCACCGAGGATGAGAAGAAGATCTCCTCTTGGCATACTAAAGATGCCAAAATCAAAACCTGGATTCTGGGATCCGTTGAGCCTCATCTGATCATGAACCTCAAACCCTACCCTACTTCTAAAGACATGTGGGGGTATCTGCAGCAAGTGTACCATCAAGATAATTCCGCACGTCAATTTCACCTTGAAGGTGCGATTGCTGAATATGCACAAGGGACCTTATCGATCCAAGACTACTATTCAGGATTCCAGACACTATGGTCGGAATACGATAGTATTAAGTATGCAGGCGTGGCTGCAAATGTTTTGATCGTCATTCGCGATCTTCAGGCTTCTAGTCAGCGGGATCAATTTTTGATAAAATTATGGACTGAATATGAAAGTATCTGATCTGCCCTGATGAATCGGACGCCTCTACCTTCCTTGGCTGTCTGCTTGAATGAACTCTTACGCGAAGAACAGCGCCTTACGACCTCGGCTCATATTGCTCAACAAAAGACTGAAACCTATTCAGTCGCGTTCTCGGCCAATAAAACTTCTCAGCCTCAGCCTCGAGACTTGACCAAAACCCAATACTACAGTTGTCAGAAATTTGGGCATCTTGCATCTCAATGTAAACAGAAAGTCTGCAGTTACTGTAAAAAGTCGGGACATATCATCTCTGAATGTCGCCGTCGTCCACCACGTCCGTCGACGCAGTATCAGACTCCACAATATCCGGCTCCGCAATATCAGAATCCACAGTCTCAGACTCCGCATGCGTATGTGGCTTCCTCGATTATGCCTGTTCCTACCGCTGCACCCCCACAGCCTGGGCCCTTATCATCTCTCACTCCTGAATTGGTTCAACAAATGATTATCAATGCCATATCTGCCTTTGGTCTCTCAGGTAAGTCCCCTTCATCTTCCACTTGGTTCCTTGATTCAGGGGCGTCTAATCATATGACGTATTCCCACACCCCTCTCTCCAATATGACAAGATACAATGGTCATTTTCAAATACAAACCGCTGACGACGAACATGTTCCCATTACTGCTATCGGAGATATCCCTGGTCCCATCCCATTGAAAACTGTTTATTTATGTCCTAATTTAACTTCCAACCTATTGTCAGTTGGGCAACTTGTTGAAAATAATTATAACATCTTCTTTTCTTCTTCTGGTTGTGTTGTGCATGACCAGATGTCCGGCAAGGAGATCGTGAGGGTGCCTAAGTGTGGACGCTTGTTTCCGCTGGATTTTTCTAAAATTTCTAGGAATTAATTTGATAATAATGTGTTTTGTTTTTCTCTTAGAGATAATTGCCGGTTGTGGCACAATAGACTCGGACATCCTAATTCCAAGGCTTTGTCCCTTATGTTAAATTCTGGTTTCTTAAATAAATCTCTTGGTTTATCTTCTTGTATGCCTTTTGATTGTGCTACTTGTAAAATGGGAAAGAGCAAAACTCTTCCGTTTCCTCATTCCACTTCACAAACCTCTCAGTGTTTTGATTTAGTTCACAGTGATGTATGGGGAATTGCTCCAGCTCTTTCCCACGCTCACTATAAATATTTTGTGACTTTTATTGATGATTTTAGTTGGTTCACATGGGTTTACTTCCTGTATTCAAAATCTGATGTTTTCACTGTTTTTAAAATCTTTTTAGCTTATGTTGAGAATCAATTTTCTACCTGCATTAAAATCTTGAGATCTGATTCTGGTGGGGAATATGTGTCCTCCGATTTTCAACGGTTTTTGCAAAACAAAGGCATTATCTCTCAACGCACTTGTCCTTATACTCCCCAGCAGAATGGAATCGCTGAACGGAAAAATAGACATCTCCTTGATGTCACTCGTTCCCTTCTTCTGGAATCCTCGGTTCCTACTCATTTTTGGGTTGAGGCACTGGCTACGGCAGCTCCTCTTATCAATCGTCTATCCTCAACCTCCATTGAGAATCAAAGCCCATATTACCGATTGTACAAGACCTCTCCATCCTATGATGATCTGCATGTTTTTGGCTCCGTTTGTTTCGTGCACTTACCTCCCTCTGCAAGGACAAAACTAACGGCACAATCAGCTCAATATGTGTTTTTAGGTTATGCACCCTTCCAGAAAGGGTTCCTTTGTTATGATCCTCACATTCGTCGTTTACGTACCTCTAGGAATGCCGTTTTCTTTGAACATCAGTATTTTTTTCAAAAACACATTGATCCTCCTAACGTCTCCTCTTTTGTGTCCTTACTTCGCTTTTCTGATGACTCGTCAGTTGTTCGATTTAACCCTAAATTTGTGTATCACAGACGGAACAGCCTACCAGGGATCCCCCTCCTGATCTTCCTCCGGCACCTGATCCTTCTGGACATCCTTCATTGCGTCGCTCCACTAGCATTTCGGTCCCACCCGCCCGTTATGGGTTCTCCCATACTTCCTTAATGGCCACATTGTCTTCCTCTTCCATTCCCCAATCCTATTCTCAGGCTGTGCAGGATCCATGTTGGAACAAGGCTATGCAAGATGAGTTGGATGCTTTAGCACAAAATCATACGTGGGATATTGTCCCATCTCCTGTGGGTGTCAAACCTATTGACTGTAAGTGGGTTTTTTCTCTCAAGTTAAAATCTGATGGCACGTTGGATCGATATAAGGCGCGTCTTGTTGCTCTTGGAAATCGGCAAGAATATGGCATTGATTATGATGAAACTTTTGCTCCGGTTGCCAAGATGACCACCGTCCGCACCATTCTTGCTGTTGCTGCCTCTCAGTCTTGGCCTCTCTATCAAATGGATGTCAAAAATGCGTTTCTCCATGGTGATCTCAAAGAAAATGTTTATATGCGTTTGCCTCAGGGCTGCTCATCCAGAAACGGTATGGTTGCCAAACTTCGTCGCTCCCTCTATGGTCTGAAACAAGCTCCTCGTGCCTGGTTTGAGAAATTTCAAGCTGCTCTTCTCCACTTGGATTTTCATCCAAGCCCGTATGATCCTTCTACGTTTTTACATCATGCTCCATCTGGGATCACTGTACTTCTTATCTATGTTGATGGCATTGTCATTACTGGTCCTAATGCCAATATGATTCAGAAGCTCCAAGCGTCTATTCGGGAGACATTTCACATGAAGGATCTCGGCCCCCTACACTATTTCCTCGGTCTTGAAGTTCATCAATCGCCTCAAGGTATCGTTCTCAATCAGCACAAATACACTGTTGATCTCATTGTCTTGGTTGGTCTTACTGCTTCCGCTCCAGTAGATACACCAGTCGAATTGAATGTCAAACTCAGTAAAGCGGAGGGTGACCTTCTTCCAGATCCTACCATATATCGCTAGTTAGTTGGTAGCTTGATCTACCTCACGATCACTCGCCCGGATATTTCCTATGCGGTCAACCTCATGAGTCAGTTCATGACTACTCCTCGTCATCTACATATGGCTGCTGTTTGCCGCATCATTCGGTACCTTATTCGGACACCAACTCGCGGGTTGTTTTTTTCATCAAACAATCTTTTATCTCTCAGAGCTTATTCCGATGCTGATTGGGCTGGGTGTCCGAATACTCGCAGATCGACAACATGATGGTGCATGTTTTTGGGAGATAGTCTGATTTCTTGGATATGCAAGAAACATGAAAAAGTTTTCAAATCTTCTACCGAGGCTGAGTACCGAGCCATGTCTGCTGCATGTTCCGAAATTCTTTGGCTACGCGGACTCCTTTCCGACATTGGTTTTCCTGCGGAAGGTGCTACCCCCCTCTCTGCGGATAATACAAGTGTTATTCGGATTACTGAAAATCCGATTTTTCATGAACGCACTAAGCACATCGAGGTTGATTGTAACTTCATCCGTGATGAACTCAAGCGCGATGTCATTAGTCTTCCACATGTCTCCATTGAGCTTCAACTTGCTGATATTCTTACTAAAGGCCTTCCCCGACCACGTCACTAGTTCTTGGTTAGCAAATTGATGCTTATTGATTCTCCCGCATCAATTTGAGGGGGGGTGTTAAACAAGGCCCAAGGCCCATGGAAGACTTACCTAGTTATTTCTCACGTTGAGATTGTGGAGATGGTTGACAGATGTACATGTTACTTTTATTTAGTAGCTTTCCTATCTTAGATAGTTGAGTAATTGCTTTCCTATCTCTAGAGGAATTGTGGTTTTATTAGAATTAGAATAGATATTGCTGTAATACATATATATAGTGATGCCTTCTCTTCAATAAACAGGACAATACATTCTGTATTGATTCAACAAGGTTCTGTGTTCATAAAATCTGTCATTTTCTACATGTTTTAATGTGTTAATGATGGAAGGTGGATGTGGCGGACCATGTAGCGTGATCTTGGTCGTTAATATGATGATGGAAGGTGATTGTGGCATTGGATAGTTGGTTGAATTGACTTTATAGAATTACAAATCTATGTTTTTTTTTTATTGAATATGTTTTTTTAAATTAAGATTTCTAGCTTGATCGAACAATAGTTCGATAAAAAGGGAACTCAACATAGATAGATTCTATCCACTAGATTGGAGGCTCAAATCGATGACTACAAAAGTATTATAACTAAAAATAATATTGGAAAGGAAAAATGACTCTACTGAAGAATTGAGTATAATAAAGCTGGATCAATTTTAAACATCATCATCCACTGACATGAACACAAATAAAACATGCTTAGCAGTCAAATAAAAATGCAAAGATTTACACCATGAGTTAATTGATTTATGGTCCTAGCCCAGGTCCTCAATTGGACATGGCTTAAAATATAGCACATTTATTACCTTTAACATGTACATTCGCATCGAGATCCAATCACGCCATTGACTGATGTTCAAATTAACCAAATCTATTTTAGTCCTTTGATGGGACCAAACTATTTCCTTTTGCACATTTGCTTAGGAATCATCTTTGATTGCTGATCCACATGATCACTTCGGAAAGGTCCTTGATATATACCTACCAATGTACCATTTCCTTTGCAAGTCTTATAGACACCATGAATCGAATCCCAATCGGGCCCACTTAAAACCATCATAGGTCTCCATATAAGAGGTGTTTTTCATTTTAGAGAAAGTATATACTGTGCAACATCCCATATTGAGGTACATTTCAATCATTTTTCATGTAGACAACAAGTATAGCACACCTATGGGGAATTATTTAAAATTTGACAATCTAGAAGGTATATATAAATCTAAAGGCAAGCATACAGTAAAAAACCCTATATTATTTTTCTATTACTACTCTGTGTTTGTGTTTGCTCTTATTTCCTCATCCATCAAAAGATGAAATTGTATTCCCCAACTTCATATTCCAAAGTTTCTTGGGCACCGGTTTTGTTGACTTCTAATGTCAAATACAGTTCCATATTACTTATGACACAACGTTGAAAACTTGCAACTCGGATTGGACTCAAAAATTGACTATAGGCGAAGACTTGAAAGAGCCGTTTTTGAAAAAAAAAAAATGATTTTTAAAATATTAAAAAAAATGCATTACTTATAAAATATAAAAATACAGTTAGTTACGTGCATTCAAGATAATCAATTCAAATTAATAAATTTATATATGCAAGAAAATTACTATAATAAGGAAAGTAAAAGAAAAATATTGCATATTTTATAATTTGTCAGTTCAAATTTCGTACGTAAAAGAGTAAATATAGGTTTCAAATTATATTTAGGTCATCATTTTTAAAATACTAACTCCAAACCTCACGCATAATTTTTTAGAAATCAACTTAATTGTTTAAAGTTAGATCAGCCTATTAAATGGTTTGAAATGTAAACAACTTATTAAAATGGGATAACTCGGCCAAGCCTCTCCTATTTTTGACTCGGTCCTTCGTAAAAAAGTGATTGACTCAGGAGAGTCAAGAGTCAATTATTTTCCAATCATATTCATACATCAATTCTTAGATAACAAAACAATCATTTGAAGCTCGTGCTAGAGCCTAATATAATTGGGACAAGGCTTTGATGATGATGATGAAGGTGAATAATCATCACCCCCTGAGGTATTGATCATGGCCATCCAATTGCGCCATTCACATGTGGGACTCACGTAATGATAATCCGCACCGTCCATTGAAGAAAATCTTTCTACATTGTTAGTCCATTTTCCTTCTTTTTTGAATTTGGAGGAACTTAATTTGAATTAACACTGTATGATCAGATCAGAAATTTGAAATGACGTTCTGATTTGGTGGGCCACGATCTAAATGATTTAAAACCCGCCAGCTGCCACTTCCGGCGTAAACCGCCACTTGGCGCGCAATTTTAAAAACCGCGTACAACGGCAGCGAGCTTCCGCGTCCTCCCAAGACTATCAATACTTATAAAGCTTCTTCTCCACGCTTTATGCTTCTCAGTTCTCAGTTCTCTCTCTCTCTAGCGATTTCTTCTCCTACAAGATCAAGAAAAAAAAACCCAATCTTTTCTTCTGTTGATCTTATTCTCATCTATGGTGTTTGCAGATCTTACGACGATGTTAAGGCAGATGCATCCACCGCTCTACCGCTCGTCAGGTATTTTGATCAATCTCTCCCTCTGTCTCTCTCTTGAATTCTGTTCACTGATTTGTTTTTTGGTGCGTTACAAGATGCATTTTGAAGATTGTTGTTTGCGTTGATTGCGTTTTAGGGTTAGTTTTTGTGTGTCCGATTTCCTTTCTCGGATTGGGGTTTTGATAGGTTTAGATGTTGATGTAATGTAACGAGCTCTGTATTTATCGATTTGTCTGGTTTTGATGAAATGGATGTTTCTCTGATGTTATATAAGTTGGCTTCTTCTCAAATTAACCTATTCTTGTGCAGATTTTCCTTATCAATGTATATATCTCTCTCTAGTTTGTTTAGCTGTGAATACCTCGTTTCCGTGAATTCCTCAATTTCTAGATTGGGTGTAAATCAAGACCCTATTTCTTTTTCTTTTTGAAATGGCTCTTTCTTTGTCTTTTTCATTTTTTTCCCTTCTTGATAGCCATAAGTGCTGATATTTAGTATTCTTGTGCATGGTAAGGAGAATCTCTCTATAGTTTCTGTGAATTCCCCAATTCCTAGATTGGGTGTAAATCAATACCCTATTTTCTTTTTCTTTTTGAAATGGGCCTTTGTTTGTTTTCTTCGTAAGTGCTGATTTTTAGTATGTCTTTTTTTGGGATTTTTCTTCAATGAGATCATGTACTAATGTTGGGTTCTTCTTCGCTTCAGTCTTTACATTGGTGGCATCATGATCAGGTCAGATGGGTTCTTCTTCGCTTCAGTCTTTACATTGGTGGCATCATGATCAGGTCAGAGAATTGCTTTCCTCATTCAATTTTAGGTGTTCCTCCTTCTTTATGTATTTATTTGTTTTTTCTGTTTTGGGACCATTTCAATCTCTTCTGACTGTTCATTTGATGGGTAGTTGGCATTGGAAATTCTAAGGAACTGAATTTTCTCTGGTGGGAGCCCCCCCATGCATGAAACCTCATCTCTGCTCTTAATTCAGAAGGGGCCCCTCTGCATTGAAGGCGGCCTTGAGGTTTCATGCATGGCTCGGGTTGCGACACCCATGGATCAGAATTTTGTATTTATAGATGAGAATTTTGTATGATTCTTTCCAAGTGATGGTTGATATCGATGGAAGGCGGGATGGATCACTTCTCTCCTTAATTTCTACTTATTCAACATTTATCATATTGTACTATATTATTTGTTTTATATATTTTTAGTTTGCTTGACATCGTTGGTGCCTTGAATGAACTAGTTGCATAATTTTTGGCTTGATTGGTTTTTCCCAGTAGGGCCTGTTTGTTTCATGTAGTTAAGTATTCTACTATTGTATTCCTGTAAGTGGTTAATTGTGAAGAACCAAAAGGCGAATATCGAGAAATGACCATCAAATAACCTCCCCTTTAATGGCAACTGAATCAAGGGAAGGTAGGAAATGAATACCCAGTCACCATCATTGTAATTCAACACGTATGAACTACATCTCGCTTCTTCATTCCTATGTATTTTATGCAAACAAACAGCCCGTGATCTAAATCCTTTTCCTATTTTGAACTTATCCAATGAAATTATAGAGACACTCTTTTAACATGATTGAGTGTCTTCACTAAATGAAAGGATTCCTTATATTAACTTGTAACTAGTTAAAGTAGTAGGATTGTCAACATTAGAGATTTGGGATGGTGATCATAGTTATGATATTGGTTTATTTGGGCTGAACTCGCTGAAATTATTAATCCAAACAAATGACCCCAACAAAATCTCGGTCCATATTTTTGACCGGTTTGGCCAAAATTGCATATTTTAGTTGAACAAGTCGGAATTTTCTATTTTTGGTCAAAATTTTGAAAAGAAAATAAATCATAATTCCTTTATTCCTTACATTCGTTTGACCGAAAGTAGTTGTAGTGATAGTAGTAGAAGAAGAAGTTCGTAGCGGGCACCACTGTCATATGATAGTACAATTACACTAAGAATGAGAATGATTGCATATAAAAAAAATGGCACTGCAGACAAACAAACAGGAAGATGAAGAGTGTGCAATTACACTAAGAATGAGAATGACTGGATGTTTAACGGTGCTTTTTTTTACCTTTTTCGCAACACTTTCTATCATGTACCGTAACAAATCTTCAATAGTTATCTCCTTACCTCTGTAATTATCTCCCCATCACCAATTTCCTTTTCTACAATCAGCCCTTTTGCCATTTCCAAAGCCTTGAAGTGATACAAGTCATACACCAGAACCAAATCCTTAATATTTAAGGATGGGAGAGAAGCTTTGAAAGGCGCATTCTTTTCTGATGTCCTATATTATACTTTATTCCATATTTCTTTGTTGGATCTATTAAGTTGTTGTATTCCTGAAGTCATTTACAATAACTTATTATCACTTACATCCAAAATAAAATATCTACAATTTCTACATTGGTCAAGAAACAACCTCAACAATTATCTGTAACAAACTCTGAATCTTTTAACCAACTAAGGATGGATGTCACATATTTTCTATCCACAACAACCTTTGTGAAACAATACTCTTAAGAAGCAAAGTTTACATGCCATCAATTACCAACGGCAATCAATGCTGACGTCTTTCAACAACAGCAAATTCAAATTCACGAAATGACAATCCTTGATGGCTATGAATTCCTGAATCAACCACAACAACTTGTGATCACTTACATCCAAAATAAGTGCGTCAATGGTCGCTACTCCTAAAATGTACAATCTTAACAATAATTTGTAATTACCTTCGAGATCAGCAAATGCAAAAACCATTGATCACTTCTTACGAAATCATAAACTTCTTCCACAAGCTCCAATCAATTATTCACTTGTGCCCCAATAATTATTAATTAAAAGAGTACGTCTTTTTACCAAATCAAAAGCAGAAAACGAACAAAGGATGACTTCTTTTTAGCAACTCACCAATCCAATGACTTCCAAACGACATACATTTTTTTAATCCATAACAACATTAGTTATAATCAATACTCTAACCCAACGACCTTCTTATATAGACAATTAATGCTCAGGACAATCAATAATAACAACAATGATTTATTGCAATATATCTTACACTTCTCCAGCCCTTATGACTATGAATTCCCAGGGACAATTGAAATAACTCATGAATACTTACATAAAAATGATAAATAACAACAGTGATCACCTATTCCTAAATCTACAATCTCAACTAACAGACATTGATCAAATACTTCCATAATTAAGCAAATACAACAACCAATGATCACTTCTCACAAATCATAAAAAAACCTTTACTGACTATGAACAAATTATTCATATACCTGTCACAGCAATATCTGTGAAAAAAATATACATCTTTGCCACTCTAGGGGCATTAATCTAACTAAGGCTGGCCTATACATATTTCAATCCATAACAGCCTTAGGTTCAATCTATAATGACTTAACTTGATTCGTACTGGCTTTGTGATATTCTAGTACTATAAAGTACTGGTCTAGTAGAATCAGAGTTCATGTTTGGTTGATAGATGACCTTTATAGACGAAAAAAAATCAAAATAAGCCTTGGTTTCAACCAATACTCAAACAATCCAATTCCAAACATCAACAATAACAACATGCTCGTGACTTTGGACATCAACGATATATTAAAACATTTGCCAATTATAAACATCTCATGATAACTATGAATTCTGGAGTCAACCAAAATAACTCTCGATCATTTACATTGTCAATACAAAACAGTACATCCTTATGGATCCAAGGGAATTCTAACTTACAAAGGATGGCGTTCATAGTTTTCAATCTGTAGCAATCTTACTCTCAACCAATATCCCAACAACTGAATTCTGCGCTCAACAATACGTGCAACAATTGCTGCTCATGACTTTCAACAACAGCAACTTTCTCCCACACTTGTTATTCTTATAATTCCTTAAATAACAACTCTCGATAACCATGAATTCTCAAGTAGACGACAATAACTAATGATTACATACATTGAACTTACGAAAAAAAGGGCAATAGTCTAACCCATGACAACAAACATATTTTTCAATTCTAAACAACCTTAGCTATGATCAATATTATGAAGTCTGACCAACCACATGACTATCAACAATAACAACATTGATTTTTTGCAATGTTTCTTCGACTTCTCCAATTAAGAACCCTTGATAACCATGAATTCCTTGAGATAGTCGAAATAACTAGTGACAACTTACACCCATAATTTGAAACAGCAGTGGTAACTTATTCCTAGAATCTACAATCTCAGCCAACAACCATTGGTTAAATCCTTTCATGATTAAGCAAATAAAACCACCATTGATCTCTTCTTGCAAATCATAGACAACATTTCCTGAATATGATCAATTATTTAAGACTTGCCACCACAATTATCGGTGACAAAACTATTTATCTTTCTTTCTTTTTTTATTTGTCTTTTTTATTTTCTTTGTCTTTCTTTCTTTTTTCATGTCTTTCCTTTTTTCTTCTCTGTCTTTCTTTTTTCTTCTGTCTTTCTTTTTCATCTGTCTTTCTTTCTTTTCTTTTCCTTCATTTTTATATTTGTCTTTCTTTTTTCTCCCTGTCTTTGTTTTCTTTCTTTAATCAATTATTCAAATTTGTCACCACAAATATTGGCAACATTACTTTTTTCTTATAATATCAACGACAAAACAATACATCTTTGCCAATCAAGGGGCATCAAACCAACTAAGGATGACACACGTTTTTCACTTCATAACGACCTTATTTCAACCCATGAGGATTTAATTTGACTTGTATTGCCTTTGTCATATTCCAGTGCTATAAAAATAGACAACCTTGGTAGACTATGATCAATTATTCATAGTTGTCGGCATAATTATTAGCGACAAACCTATACATCTTCGTCAATCAAGGGGCATCAAACCAACTAAGGATGACGTGTATTTTTCGATCCATAACAGCCTTAGTTCAATTAATGACGGCTTCACCCGACTCATATTGGCTTTGTGATATTCCAGTTCTATGAAGATAAAAAACCTTTGCATGCTACAACCATTTCCGACTATGATCAATTATTCAGACTTGTTACCAGAATTATCAGTGACAAAACTATACATCTTTTTTGATCAAGGGGCAACAAACCCACTAAGGACGACATACATATTTTTCAATTCGTAACCTTAGTTCAATCCATGACGACTTAGATTGACTCTTATTGGCTTTGTGATATTCCAATGCTTTAAAGAGAAACAACCTTTTCCTTTGATCAAATTATTTAGACTTGTCATCGCAATTATCGCAATTATCAGTGATAAGACTATACATCTTCGCCAATCATGGGCATCATACCAACAAAGGATGACATACGTATTTTTCAATCCATAACATCCTATTTCAAGCAATGGTGACTTACCCAGACTTGTCTTGGCTCTATGATATTCCAATGCTATAGTTCTGGGTATGCGAAACTAGTTTGTTTTTAGATGATAGATTACAACAAACTTCACGTGTCGACAATACGAAACAACATTTTATGCTAGTGACTTTGAACATTCGCCTTTTATTAACATCCCACGATCACTATGAATTCCGGAATCAACCACAATAACTCGCGATCATTTACATTATCAATACAAAACAATATGTCCTTACAAATCCAAAGGAATTTTAACCTACAAAGGATGGTGTTCATTGTTTTCAATCCGCAACAAACTTACTCTTGATCCATACCTCAACAAGTGAATTCTGTGCTTGACATTACGTCCGCCAATTAGTGCTCATGACTTTCAACAACAACTTTCTCCTACCCTTCTTTATTCTTATAATTCCTTAAATAACTACTCATAATAACCATGAATTCCTGAGTCAATATTCTGAAGTCTGACCAACAACCTTCTAATATCAACATTTAACGCACATGACTATCAATAACAACTGCAACAATATATTGCAATTTTTTTAGACTTCTGTAATAAACAACATGAATTCCTAGAGACAACGGAAATAACTCGTGACCACTTACATCCAAAATGCGAAACAACAACAATGATCACTTTCTCCTTGCAACCATTGGTCAAATCCTTTAATGACCTAGCAAATACTATCACCATTGATTGCTTCTCGCAGATCATAAACAACCTTCACGGACTATGAACAATTATTCAGACTTTTTACCACAATTATCATCAACAAAACTATACATCTTTTCCAACCAAGGGGCATCAAACCAACTAAGGATGCCATACATATTTTTCAATCCATAACAACCTTAGTTCAATCGGTGGTGACTTAACTTGACTCGTATTGGCTTTGCGATATTCCATTGCTATAATGATAAACAACCTTTTCAGACTATAATCAATTATTCACAATCAATCGTTCAAACTTATCACCACAATTTTCAGGTACAACTTTTTTTTTGGATAACATGTACTACAAAATTACGCGTCTTGCCAATCAAGTGGCTTCAACCCAACTAAGGATGACATACATATTTTTCAATCCATAACAACCTTAGTTCAATCCTTGGTGACTTAACCTGATTTGTATTGGCTTTATGATATTCCAATGCTAAAGAGAAAAAACCTCATCAAACTTTGATCATTTTTTCATCCTTGTCACCACAATTATTAGTAACAACTGTACATCTTTGCCAATCAAGGGGCATTAAACCAACTAAGGATAACATACGTATTTTTCAATCTATAACAACCTTAGTTCAATCCATGATGACCTAACCTAACTCCTCTTTGCTTTGTGATATTCAGTGCGATAAAGATAAACAACTTTTTCAGACTATGATTAGTTATTCCGACTTGTCACCACAATTATTAGCGACAAAGCTATTCGTCTTTGCCAATCAAGAGGCATTAAACCAACTAAGGTTGATGTACGTATTTTTCAATTCGTAACAACCTTAGTTCTATCCATCGTGACTCCACCTGACTCGTATTGGATTTGTGATTTTCCAATCTATAAAGATAAAGAATCTTTCCAGACTATGATCAATTATTCAGACTTGTCATAACAATTATTGGCTTTGCAGACCATGACAACTTAATCCAACTCGTATTGGCTACATGATATTCCAGTTCTTTAAAGTTCTGGCTGTGAGTATGACCTCCAAAGATTAAAAAAAAAAGAAGCAAACTTCGCGTGTTAACACAGAACCAGCCAACATTTTGTTCTCGTAACTTCAGACGTTATTGCATTATGTAGTTCGGGCGTTTCACGAAAATGCATCTGAGGCCTTGATGGATTCTTCGTTGCTTTTTTACTAAATGTGCTGCAAGCAACGGATGGAAAGAGGAGGTGGGAAGCTGTTTGAGGTCTCTTATCATAGGAATTTGTTTGGGAAAGACTCAAAATCGTTCCATTTTAGATTGAAATGCGTGGGGAAGAGAGGTGAGTTCTACCACTAATAGTTGCTTAATGTAATCCTAAATTTACTTTGTTAATGGGCACTGAAAAGCTTGATGACCCGAATACTCATTCCTCTCTCTGAAAACCATGCACTACCGAACACAATGAATATTTCTTCTAGTGGAGCCTCTGTTTTTGTGTGCGTTTTAAGGAAATGCATGCGAGGCCATGATAGATTCTTCGTTGCTTTTTTAACTAAACGCACTACAAGCAACGGATGGAAATCGGAGGGAAAATATTTGAGGTCTCTCTTCATTGGAATTTGTTTGAGAAAGACTCAAAATCCTTCCATTTTCCATTGAATAGCGTGGGGGATAGAGGTTGAGTTCTGCCACTAATAGATACCTAATTTTATTTTAAATCCACTTTGTTGAAGGGCACTGAAAAGCTTGTTGACCCGAGGACTCATTTCTCTCCCCAAAATCATCCGTTACTCAACAGAATGAATATCTCTTCGTTAGAAGCCTCTGTTTGTATGTGTTTTAAGGCAATGCATGCGGCGCCATGATAGATTCTTCGTTGCTTTTTTTAACTAAACGCACGGCAACAACCGGATGGAAATCGGAGGAGGGAAATGATTTGAGGTCTCTTAGCACAGGAGTTTGTTTGGGAAAGACTCAAAATCTTTCCATTTTAGTATGAAGTGCATGTGGAGAGAGGTTTAGTTGTACCACTAATAGATGGTTAATGTAATCCCAAATCCACCTTGTTAAAGGGCACTTCAAAGCTTATTGACCCGAAGACTCATTCCTCTCTTCGAAAACGATGCACTACTGAACACAATGAATATTTCTTCTAGCGAAGCCTCTATTTGTGTGCATTTTAAGGAAATGCATGTGAGGTCATGATAGATTCTAAGTTGGTTTTTTAACTAAACGCACTGCAAACAACGGATGGAATTCGGAGGAGGGAAATGATTTGAGGTCTCTTATCATGGGAATTTGTTTGGGAAAGACTTAAAATCGTTCCATTTTGTAGTGAATAGCGTGGGGGAGAGAGGTTGAGTTCTACCACTAATAGATGCCTAATTTTATCTTAAATCCACTTTTGTTGATGGGCACGGAAAAGTTTGGTGACCCGAGGACTCGTTCCTCTCTCCGAAAACCATGCACTACTCATCGCAATGAATATTTCTTAGCTAGAAGCCTCTGTTTCTGTGTTCGTTTTTTCGAAATGCATGTGAGGCCATGATAGTTTCTTCGTTGCTTTTTTTAACAAAACGCACAGCAAGCAACGAATGGAAACCGGAGGAGGGAAATGATTTGAGGTCTCTTATCATGGGAATTTGTTTGGGAAAGACTCAAAATCGTTCCATTTTGCAGTGAATAGCGTGGGGAGAGAGGTTGAGTTCTACCACTAATAGATGCCTAATTTTATCTTAAATCCACTTTGTTGATGGGCACTGAGAAGCTTCGTGACTCGAGGACTCATTCCTCTCTCTGAAAACCATCCAATACTCAACGCAATGAATATTTCTTCGCTAGAAGCCTCTGTTTTTGTATTCGTTTTTCAGAAATGCATGCGAGGCCCTGATAGTTTATTCGTTGCTTTTTTTTAACAAATCGCGTTGCAAGCAATGGATGAAAACCGGTGGAGGGAAATGATTTTAGGTCTCTTATCATGGGAATTTGTTTGGGAAAGACTCAAAATCGTTCGATTTTGCAGTGAATAGCATGGGGAGAGAGCTTGAGTTTTACCACTAATAGATGCCTAATTTTATCTTAAATCCACTTTGTTGATGGGCACTGAAAAGCTTGGTGACTCGAGGACTCATTCCTCTGTCCGAAAACGCAATGAATATGTCTTCGCTAGAAGCCTCTATTTTTGCGCTCGTTTTTAGGAAATGTATGCGAGGCCATGATACTTTCTTCGTTGCTTTTTTTTAACAAAACGCGCTGCAAGCAACGGATAAGAACCGGTGGAGGGAAATGATTTGAGGTCTCTTATCATGGGAATTTGTTTGGAAAAGACTCAAAATCGTTCCATTTTGCAATGCATACCGTGGGGAGAGAGGTTGAGTTCTACCACTAATAGATGCCTAATTTTATCTTAAATCTACTCTGTTGATGGGCACTGAAAAGGTTGGTGATCCAAGGACTCGTTCCTCTCTTTGAAAACGATACACTACTCATCGCAATGAATATTTCTTCGCTAGAAGCCTCTGTTTTTGTGTTCGTTTTTAGGAAATGCATGTGAGGCCATGATAGTTTCTTCTTTGCTTTTTTCAACAAAACGCACAGCAAGCAACGAATGGAAACCGGAGGAGGGAAATGATTTGAGGTCTCTTATCATGGGAATTTGTTTGGGAAAGTCTCAAAATCGTTCCATTTTGCAGTGAATAGCGTCGGGAGAGAGGTTGAGTTCTACCACTAATAGATGCCTAATTTTATCTTAAATCGACTCTGTTGGTGGGCACTGAAAAGGTTGGTGACCCGAGGACTCGTTCCTCTCTTTGAAAACCATACACTGCTCAACGCAATGAATATTTCTTCGCTAGAAGCCTCTGTTTTTGTGTTCGTTTTTAGGAAATGCATCCGAGGCCATGATAGTTTGTTCGTTGCTTTTTTTAACAAAACGCACTGCAAGCAATAGATGAAAACCGGAGGAGGGAAATGATTTGAGGTCTCTTATCATGGGATTTTGTTTGGGAAACACTCAAAATCGTTTGATTTTGCTGTGAATAGCGTGGGGAGGGAGGTTGAGGTCTTCCACTAATAGATGCCTTATTTTATCTTAAATCCACTTTGTTGATGGGCACTGAAAAGCTTATTGACCCGAGAACTCTTTCCATTCTTCGAAAACCATTCACTACGCGGCACATTTAATATTTCGTCGCAAGAAGGCTCCGTTTGTGGGCATTTTTCCAAAATGCATCCGAGGGCGTGATAGATTCTTCGCTGCGTTTTTAACTAAATGCGCTTCAAGCAAGAGATGGACACCGAAGGGAAATGATTTGAGGTATGTTATCATTGGAATATGTTTGGGACAGACTCAAAATCATTCCATTTTAGTGAAATGCTTAGGGAGAGACGTTCATTTCTACCACTAATAGATTCCTAATGTAATCCTAAATCCATTTTGTTGAACGGCAAGGAAAGGTTTGGCAATCCGTGGACTCTTTACTCCGCAAACCATGCTTTAATCATTGCATTGAATATTTCTTTCCTGCAAGTCTCAATTTGTGGGTGTTTTTCTAAAACGCATCCGAGGCCATGATAGATTCTTTGTTGCTTTTTTACCTAAATGTGGTGCAGGAAACGGATGGAAACTGGAGGGGGGAAATGCATGGAGGACTCTTATCACGTGAATTTGTTTTGGAAAGACTCAAAATCGTTCCATTTTAGGCAGAAAATGCATGGGGAGAGAGGTTGAGTTCTAGCACTAATAGCTGCCTAATGTAATCCTAAATCCATTTTGTTGAACGGCAAAGAAAAGATTGGCAATCCGTGGACTCATTCCTATCTCTGATAACCATGCTTTAGTGATCGCATTGTATATTTTGGGCGTTACACGGAAATGCATCCGAGGCCATGTTGGATTCTTCGTTGTTTTTTTAATTAAATGTGCTACGAGCAACGGATGGAAACCATAGGTGGGAAACTGTTTGAGGTCTGTTATCATGGGAATTTGTTTGGGAAAGACTCAAAATCGTTCCATTTTAGATTGAAATGCATGGGGAGAGAGGTGAGTTCTACCACTAATAGTTGCTTAATGTAATCCTAAATCCACTTTGTTAATGGGCACTGAAAAGCTTGATGACTCGAAGAATCATTCCCCTCTTTGAAAACCATGCACTACGGAACACAATTAATATTTCTTCTAGCGAAGCCTCTGTTTGTGTGTGCGTTTTAAGGAAACGCATGCGAGGCCATGGTAGATTCTTTATTGATTTTTTACTAAACGCACTACAAGCAACGGATGGAAACCGGAGGAGGGAAAATATTTGAGGTCTCTTTTCATTGGAATTTGTTTGAAAAAGACTCAAAATCGTTCCATTTTAGTATGAGGTGCATGGGGAGAGAGGTTGAGTTGTACCACTAATAAATGCCTAATGTAATCCCAAATCCACTTTGTTAAAGGGCAAAGAAAAGATTGACGATCTGTGGACTCATTCCTCTCTTCAAAAATGATGCACTTTTGAACACAATGAATATTTCTTCTAGCGAAGCCGCTATTTGTGCACGTTTTAAGGAAATGCATGCGAGGGCATGATAGATTCTTAGTTGGTTTTTTAACTAAACGCACTGCAAGCAACGGATGGAATTCGGAGGAAGGAAATGATTTGAGGTCTCTTATCGTAGGAATTTGTTTGGGAAAGACTCAAAATCGTTCCATTTTGCAGTGAATAACGTGGGGAGAGAGGTTGAGTTCTACTCTTCGAAAACCATTCACTACTCAACGCAATGAAGATTTCTTCGCTAGAAGCTTCTGTTTTTTGTGTTCGTTATAAGGAAATGCATGCGAGGCCATGATAGATTCTTTGTTTCTTTTTTTAATTACACCCACTTTAGGCAACGGATGGAAACTGGAGGTGAGAAATGATTTGAGGTCTCTAATGATGGGAACTTGTTTGGGAAAGACTGAAAATCGTTCCATTTGGCACTGAATAGCGTGGGGAGAGAGGTTGTGTTCTACCACTAATAGATGCCTAATGCCTAATTTTATCTTAGATCCACTTTATTGATGGGCATTGAAAAGCTTGGTGACCTGAGGACTCATTCCTCTCTCCGAAAACCATCTACTACTCAACGCAATTAATATTTCTTCGTTGGAAGCCTTTGTTTGTGTGCGTTTTGCTGAAATGCATGCGAGGCCATGATAGATTTTTCGTTGCGTTTTTAACTAAACGCACTACAAGCAATGGATGGAAACTGGAAAAGGGCAATGATTTAAGGTCTCATATCCTCTGAATTTGTTTGGGAAAGACTCAAAATCGTTTGGATTTTAGACTAAAATGCATTTGGAGTGAGATTGAGTCCTTTCACTTGTGAATTCCTAATTTTATCCTAAATCCATTTTGTTGAAGGGCAAAGAAAAGATTGGTGATCCGTGGACTCATTCCTCTCTCGCCAATCCATGCTCTAGTCATCACAATGAAAATTTTGTTCGCTACAAGACTGTTTGTGGGCATTTTTCGGAAATGCATCCGAGGCCATGATTGTTTCTTCGTTGCTTTTTTTAACTAAACACACGGCAAGCAACAGATGGAAACTGGTGGGAGGAAATGATTTGAGGTCTCTTATCACTGGAGTTTGTTTGGGAAAGACTCAAAATCGTTCCATTTTAGTCTGAATTGCATGGGTAGAGTGGTCAAGTTGTACCACTAATAGATGCCTAATGTAATCCCAAATCCACTTTGTTAAAGGGCACTGAAAAGATTATAGACCCGAAAACTCATTCCTCTCTTCGAAAACGATGCACTTCGGAACACAATGAATATTTCTTTTAGCGAAGCCTCTATTTGTGTGCGTTTTAAGGAAATGCATTCGTGGGAATGGTAGATTCTAAGTTGCTTTTTTAACCAAACGCACTGCAAGCAACGGATGGAAACCGGAGGGAAATGATTTGAGTTATTTTATCTTGGGAATTTGTTTGGGAAAGACTCAAAATCATTCAATTTTGCAGTGAATAGCATGTGGAGAGAGGTTGAGTTTTACCATTAATAGATGTCTAATTTTATCTTAAATTCACTTTGTTGATGGGCACTGAAAAGCTTAGTGACCTGAGGACTTGTTCCTCTCTCCGAAAACCATTCACTACTCAACACAATGAATGTTTCTTCGCTAGAAGCTTCTGTTTTTGTGTTCGTTATAAGGAAATGCATGCAAGGCCATGATAAATTCTAAGTTGTTTTTTTTAACTACATGAACTCCAAGCATCGGATGGTAACCAGAGGAGGGAAATGATTTGAGGTCTCTAATCATGAGAACATGTTTGGGAAAGACTGAAAATCATTCCATTTTGCACTGAATAGCGTGGGGAGTGAGGTTGAGTTCTACCACTAATATATGCCTAATTTTATCTTAAATCCACTTTGTTGATGGGCACTGAAAAGCTTGGTGACCTGAGGACTCATTCCTCTCTCCGAAAACCATTCACTACTCAACGCAATTAATATTTCTTCGTTGGAAGCCTTTGTTTGTGTGCGTTTTACTAAAATGCATGCGAGGCCATGATAGATTCTTCGTTGCGTTTTTAACTAAACGCACTACAAGCAATGGATGGAAACTGGAAAAGGGCAATGATTTAAGGTCTCATATCCTCTGAATTTGTTTGGGAAAGACTCAAAATCGTTTGGATTTTACACTAAAATGCATTTGGAGTGAGATTGAGTCCTTCCACTTGTGAATGCCTAATTTTATCCTAAATCCATTTTGTTGAAGGGCAAAGAAAAGATTGCCGATCCGTGGACTCATTCGTCTCTCGCCAATCCATGCTCTAGTCATCACAATAAAAATTTTGTTCGCTACAAGACTCTGTTTGTGGGCGTTTTTCAGAAATGCATCCGAGGCCATGATAGTTTCTTAGTTGCTTTTTTTTTTTTTTAACTAAGCGCACGGCAAGCAACGGATGGAAACTAGAGGAGGGAAATGATTTGAGGTCTCTTATCAAGGGAGTTTGTTTAGTAAAGACTCAAAATCGTTCCATTTTAGTCTGAAGTGCATGGGTAGAGAGGTTGAGGTGTACTACTAATAGATGCCTAATGTAATCCCAATTCCACTTTGTTAAAGGGCACTGAAAAGCTTATTGACCAGAAGACTCATTCCTCTCTTCGAAAACGATGCACTTCTGAACGCAATGAATATTTCTTCTATGGAAGCCTCTATTGGTGCGCGTTTTAAGGAAATGTATGAGAGGGCATGATAGATTCTTAGTTGCGTTTTGAACTAAATGCACTGCAGGCAACGGGCCATGCAACGTGTGTTCTCTGCCAATTTCTTTTATTGCTTGAATCAGTCTTCCATCTTTGAATGTTGGAAATTATATTTTCCCTTCCATGTTTCAAACCCTAGAAGAGATTTATGTACAAGTAGTTTTGTGACTTTTGTGACTATATTATGTCTCTTAAGGAAAAAGAAAAAATTGTGTTACAGTAAACTTACAAACTAACCCATTTGAGTTTACTTTATATTGAGATTTATCTTTTAAAATGGTTTATTGGTGTTATATCTGAATTATAGGTTGTGAACAGCCATTACAAGTTGATAATGTTTACATTCTTACAGCCTGCTAACAGACATTTCATGTTTCTTATCTTTTGATGAAAATGGTTGGATGCTTCTCTGTCTTTAACCTTTTAAATTGATAACACCACTTCATAGGTATGGCTCTCCCAGCATCACCGATATCGAAGATTTCTCCTCTGCTTATCGTGCACGCTTGGATGAAGCTGAGGTTGCTGGAGCTATACCAAACAATTATTCCTTAGAGGTAGGCCTCACTCCTTTCTCACAAGAAGGTAGGCCTTCTAAGTTTTGTGTAAAAATTATATTCCATTTTTAGGGGATACTTCACATCAGATTTGATAATCGTGTTGTGCCAGACACATGGACAGAACTTGACAATTCTATTAGAAGAAACATTGATTGAACTTGTAATACTAAGTATTTACAAATGTATTTCATTTAAAGGCAAGTTTATTTTATTGATTTTGAATTGCTAGGATTTTAACCATTGCTTCCAATGTCTTTCTATGAAAGGTGCTAAAAGTGAAAAAATAATTGCCTGTTTACTTGGGTGAAATTGAATTTGTAGGGACTTTAAAGAAATGTATTCCTATATGAACAACTAAAATTGAAGAAATAAAGATGAAGTTTCACAAATGGCCATTGAGTGGGCTTTCCTTTGGTGGAAAATGAATCCCTAGCCATCACCCTAGTAAATCAAATCCTAGGAAAGTCAAATAATCCCATCTGTATCTCCACCTTATATCTTTCACCGCTCACCCCTTCAATATTCCTTCATTGCAACCCATTTTACCATGAATTCCTAGGAATTCAATTCCATGCAAACAAATGGGCCCCAGAGGTGAAGGTCCACAAGGATCCATCAAATAATTTTTACCTTGATAGGAAATAATTTCACACCCATCACTCTAGCAAACTTAATCCCGGGAAAGTGGAGTCCCATTTAGACCTCCACTTTAGACCCATCACTCTTTGCTAGCTCTTTAATACTCCTTCCAAAAATTCCCATTTATTATGAATTTCTAGGATTTAATATGAAGTAGGCAAATGGGCTCTAAATAATTGCTAAGTTCAGAAGTATGTGAGTCTCATTCCGTCATATAAATGATTAAATGATAATCTAGAGTAAAGGGTAGACTTTGGAATTTGATATGGAGTAGGCAAATAGGCTCTAAAATGCAGAGTTGAGAAGTATGTAACTTGGATGCTGAAATATAATTAAACGATAATCTAGAGAAAAAGCTCGAATTTGTGTTTGTGTTTGCTCTTATTTCCTCATCCATTAAAGGATGAAATTGTATTCCCCAACTTCACATGCAAGAGTGTCTTGGGCACAAGTTTTGTTGGAAGTGTACGATCTGGCACTTTGGTCATGTAACATCCCTTTTCAAGTACAATTACAGTGAAATACAGCTGTGTGACTTCTCGATGCAGTTCCTGGTGTAAACGGTTTTGTAGCTTGAAATAACCCTTTCAAAAATAGCAGTTGTTTGCTTTAGTTGTGCCTGTAATTGTATATTAAGCGTGAACCAAGCACAAATAGTCTGGGGATGTTAAGAAACCGGGCACACGTTCTGAGTAGTGCACTTTGATCATGTCTGTAGTTGTATGTGAGTTACTGGTAATTGTGAACTCCGCACAAATGTGCTCTATATTGATTACCTTGCATTCTCCTTACTTTGTCAGGTATCATCTCCTGGAGTTGAAAGGATTGTCCAAATTCCACAAGAGCAACTGAGTCACCAAAAGAGGGTGATGGCGTTTTCAAGGTCGTTTCATTTGATTTGGAGTCAAGCTATTGTACTTGGAGCATAGCGGATGTGAGAAAAAACAGAGAACAAGCAGGAAAAGGAAGACCACTCAGCAAGAAACAAAGAGAATGGCGATTGCAAACTCCTTTTGATTCCTTGCATCTTGTTCGATTGTATTCTGATTGTTGATATATTCCATGGCATGTCTTAAACATGCTAGACTTTCTGAGGTAACTCATCATTGGCAAAAGGTATTCAAAAGCGGTACTTATACCCATAAGTATAGTAACAATTAGATGTAAAACTAACATATTTTTGGACTTGTATTTGCAATCTGGAATGAACTGATTTTCAACAGCTTTTGCAAGTGTTATTTAGCTTAAAATGGATTGTGAGTCTTGACAGAAGAAATGAATCTCTACTGGTGATGGAATGGCCAGTTGCCAATTATACTGGGCTGAATATCACTCTGAGATGAGTGCATTCAATAAGGAAGCTGAATTACAGCAGTGTGACTCACTCACACTGGTGAGATGATTCATTTTGGACATGAGCTAATCAATGGTGAATATCAATCAAATTGCAATTTGCAACTAATAACAAGGGAGTGTGGGTGTTTTTTACAGAGTAGGGTTACTTACTGTTACCAGTAGGCAGTAATAAATCATTCATAAGATTATTAATTCTTGTTCTGAAGGGAATTCAGCTGAATCAAATTGGCAGTTGGAGTGCTTGATGGACCTGTTTGAGATTGAAAACCGGTACCAGCGATCCGATGGCTGCATCAGAGTTCCTGTCTACCTATTTTTTTATACAAACTATTCCCGTCATAATGCACTTACTAGATCATCATCGGAGTGATAGATTTCATCAGATGCTTGAAAAATGAGATTAACTATTGAGTTGGAACTTTTGTTTCTAGACATTGATCAATACTTTGGTGCATATCACCTCCACCCAGGGAAATTTGAGAGAGGATGTCAATGGTATTCCATGTGATATTAATATATGAATGACTGCCCACATGAAAACTCTTACGCTGTCGTTAATCCAGGTCTATTCCTTGGTATCCATTAAATGAGAATTCATGCTAAAGCCATAAATTATGAGATTTTAAAACCTCATGCTAGTGTTATTTGATCCCAGTAATAATTGGCCCACCTTGGATCAATGTATATATATATATCTCTTAATTATGAGTCCATGTGGGCCCACATAAATATAATTTATGGTTGGCCAAACCTAGGATTATATATCCAAATAATCATATCAGAAAAGGATGCCCATAAGATTCAACAAAAAAAACTCCAACCTCAAAACATTTTTTATCACAAGCCTATCCATGAGGTAGTCGACCAGAAGGTCGGGTATGATTTTCGCTCACGTGTGACAATCTTTGAATAGAGTAGAGTTCTATTTGGAAAGTAAAAGAAAATGATATTTTTAATGACAAATCTATTAGTGTGAATTGTTGAAAGGTGGGCCCCAAATATTAAAATAAAAAAATGACAATCTTGACAAGATTGAAGATAGATGGTGTTGAGAAAGATAGCAAAATAGAGAGATTTTAGGGGATATTGATTGAGAGACTTTAGGAGATAGAGGATATGGATAAATAGATATTTTTGGAGAAAAAAATTTGCGGCATGTGATGACATGGCACCTTAAAGTACTCTATGTTTTTTCTCAGGAAAATTATTGGGTTGCTGAGGTGGCACCCCTCACAGTCCACCTCCCCGTTTGCTTTAATATATATGATATATATAATACTGCATAGAGGTGTGCTGTATTTGTTGTCGGTAGGAAAAATGACTGGAATACCCCTCTTTGTATGATGTTTGCAATATGTTGGATCAGCCTTTTGTCTTTCCTTTTCTACATATAGTGCCCATTTCATATTTCTCTACTCCTCTTGGACAACTATGTTCTCCCTTTTTTGCAGGGGTGAAAAGTTATTACCAATGAAACATGACCTAATGTATTTTTTTTTTCTCATGCTATTTTTGGAATAAGAAAACTTAAATGGTAGTGTCTTTTGGTGTAGGATTTTCTAAAATGTATACTTTGTCGTTTGGATTTCTTTTCTTTTTTCCTTATCTTTTGTTTTGAAGTTCGGGTTTGAGGGCTCATTTTTTTCACACAATTCAAGTTTGAGGGCTCTATTTTGCACACATTTTAACGTGTTAATTATGGAAGGTGGATGTGGCGGACCATGGAGGGTGATCTTGGTCGTTAATATGATGATGGAAGGTGATTGTGGCATTGGATAGTTGGTTGAATTGACTTTATAGAATTTCAAATCTATGGGGTTTTTTTTTTTTTTTTTTTGAACATATTTTTTTAAAATTAAGAATTCTAGCTTGATCGAACAAAAGTCCGATAAAGAGGGAACTCAACATAGAGAGATTCTATCCACTATATTGGAGGCTCAAATCGATGACTACTAAAGTATTATAACTAAAAATAATATTGGAAAGGAAAAATGACTGCTAAAAAATTGGGTATAATAGAGCTGGTTACATTTTAAACATCATCATCCACTGAATGAACACAAATAAAACGTGCTTAAC
This sequence comes from Umbellularia californica, assembly GCA_028538565.1. Classification (NCBI taxonomy): domain Eukaryota; kingdom Viridiplantae; phylum Streptophyta; class Magnoliopsida; order Laurales; family Lauraceae; genus Umbellularia; species Umbellularia californica. The sequence goes on along the minus strand of JAPQWN010000006.1, from coordinate 6,179,466 downwards.
AATCAACTGAAAATGCAAAAATTTACTCCATGAGTTAATTGATTTATGGTCCTGGCCCAGGTCCTCAATTGGAGATGGGTCAAAATATTGCACGTTTATTACCTTTAACACGTACATGCCCAGTAAGATCCGATCACGCCATTAACTGATGTTCAAACCAAAACTATTTTAGTCCTTTGATGGGACCAAACTATTTCCTTTTGCACATTTTCTTTGGAATCCTCTTTGATTGGTGATCCACACGATCACTTAGGACAACTCCTTGATATATACCTACCAACATACCATTTCCTTTGTAAGTCTTATAAACACCAAGAATCAAATCCCAATCGGAAAGGAAATCTAGGCACGCCCCATCTATTATAACCTAAACCCCATGCCCGACCAAATACGGTCCAACCCTGTCCACAATCACCATTACAATAAAAAAAAAACTTTTCTTAAAATAAAAATTCAAAGAGCAACTCTCTCGCCTTTTGATTTTGCCAAACCTTTACTTTTGTTGTTTATTTCCATTGAACCAATCACTTTACTTCACTGGTAAAGTAAACTGACCAAACAAATGATTTACCGTGTGATTTCATAGTATTACGTTTAAACATTAATTATATATGCCCATCTATCTTTGGGTGGACCAAGCCCCGACCCGTGACCCTACCAAGATGTAAAAAAAGGTAAAATAGGTTTTCCTCCTCTTAGAGGGGAGGAAATCCTGCAAATTCGACATTACCGCCGTATGAAACAGCTTAATAATGCCAGATTCCAGAATTCCTCCTCTCCGAAAGGAGGAAAACTGGCAGGTGGACTTTGAAACCTATATAAGCAGCAGTAAAGCTTTGTTGCTTGCCCAAATCCATTTGAAGCTGGCCTTTCATTTCCTTTAACATAAAATTAGCAACACGCTTAAATTTAATATTTTCTTAAATTTTAATTATTAGATAAATAAATTACTACTTTGGAAAATGGTTTTGCTCGTCCCAAAAGTTCAGGCTTACGGAAAAAAAAGCAGTGGAGAAATAAGTAAAGAAAATATTTTCTTAATAGGGCAAAGTAATGTGTAACATGAACAAAAAAAAAAAAGAATATATATGTATATATATATATTAATAATGGAGGGTCTCCACATTACTTTAAACCCCACCCTAATTGCCCAAAGGACTCAAATCCTAAATTTAAGGGGATATTGATTGAGAGACTTTAGGGGATATTGATTGAGAGACTTTAGGAGATAGAGGATATGGATAAAGAAATTTTTTTGGAGAAAAAATTTGCGACATGTGATGACATGGCACCTTAAAACACTCTATGTTTCTTCTCTATATTTATATGAAAGGAGAATTATTGGGTTGCTGAGGTGGCACTCCTCAGAGCCCACCTCCCCATTTGCTTTAATATATATGATATATATAATACTCCCTAGAGGTGTACTGTATTTGTTGTAGGTGGGAAAAATGACTGGAATACCCCTCATTGTATGATGTTTTCAATATGTTGGATCAACCTTTAATTTGTCTTTCCTTTTCTAGATATAGTGCCCATTTCATATTTCTCTACTCCTCTTGGACAACTATATTCTCCCTTTTTGGCTAGGGATGAAAGGTTAAAACCTATGAAACATGACTTAATGTATTTTTTTTCTTGTGCTATTTTTGGAATAAGAAAACTTAAATGGCAGTGTCTTTTGATGTAGGATTTTCTAAAAAGTATACATTGTCGTTTGGATTTCTTTTCTTTTTTTTGAAGTTCGGGTTCAAGGGCTCCTTTTTTTCACACAATTCAGGTTTGAGGGCTCTATTTTCTACGCATTTTAATGTATTCATGATGGAAGCTGGATGTGGCGGACCATGTAGCGTGATCTTGGTCGTTAATATGATGATGGAAGGTGATTGTGGCATTGGATAGTTGGTTGAATTGACTTTATAGAATTACAAATCTATGTTTTTTTTTATTGAATATGTTTTTTTAAATTAAGATTTCTAGCTTGATCGAACAATAGTTCGATAAAAAGGGAACTCAACATAGATAGATTCTATCCACTAGATTGGAGGCTAAAATCGATGACTACAAAAGTATTATAACTAAAAATAATATTGGAAAGGAAAAGTGACTCTACTGAAGAATTGAGTATAATAGAGCTGGATCATTTTAAACATCATCATCCACTGACATGAACACAAATAAAACATGCTTAGCAGTCAAATAAAAATGCAAAGATTTACACCATGAGTTAATTGATTTATGGTCCTAGCCCAAGTCCTCAATTGGACATGGCTTAAAATATAGCGCATTTATTACCTTTAACACGTACATTCGCATCGAGATCCAATCACGCCATTGACTGATGTTCAAATTAACCAAATCTACTTTAGTCCTTTGATGGGACCAAACTATTTCCTTTTGCACATGTGCTTAGGAATCATCTTTGATTGGTGATCCACATGATCTACTAATGTTGGGTTCTTCTTCGCTTCAGTCTTTACATTGGTGGCATCATGATCAGGTCAGATGGGTTCTTCTTCGCTTCAGTCTTTACATCGGTGGCATCATGATCAGGTCAGAGAATTGCTTTCCTCATTCAATTTTAGGTGTTTCTCCTTCTTTTTGTATTTATTTGTTTTTTCTGTTTTGGGACCATTTCAATCTCTTCTGACTGTTCATTTGATGGGTAGTTGGCTTTGGAAATTCTAAGGAACTGAATTTTCTCTGGTGGGAGCCCCCCCATGCATGAAACCTCGTCTCTGCTCTTAATTCAGAAGGGGCCCCTCTGCATTGAAGGCGGCCTTGAGGTTTCATGCATGGCTCGGGTTGCGACACCCATGGATCAGAATTTTGTATTTATAGATGAGAATTTTGTATGATTCTTTCCAAGTGATGGTTGATATCGATGGAAGGCGGGATGGATCACTTCTCTCCTTAATTTCTACTTATTCAACATTTATTATATTGTACTATATTATTTGTTTTATATTTTTTTAGTTTGCTTGACATCGTTGGTGCCTTGAATGAACTAGTTGCATAATTTTTGGATTGATTGGTTTTTCCCAGTAGGGCCTGTTTGTTTCATGTAGTTTTCTACTATTGTATTCCTGTAAGTGGTTAATTGTGAAGAACCAAAAGGCGAATATCGAGAAATGACCATCAAATAACCTCCCCTTTAATGGAAACTGAATCAAGGGAAGGTAGGAAATGAATACCCAGTCACCATCATTGTAATTCAACACGTATGAACTACATCTCGCTTCTTCATTCCTATGTATTTTATGCAAACAAACAGCCCGTGATCTAAATCCTTTTCCTATTTTGAACTTATCCAATGAAATTATAGAGACACTCTTTTAACATGATTGAGTGTCTTCACTAAATGAAAGGATTCCTTATATTAACTTGTAACTAGTTAAAGTAGTAGGATTGTCAACATTAGAGATTTGGGATGGTGATCATAGTTATGATATTGGTTTATTTGGGCTGAACTCGCTGAAATTATTAATCCAAACAAATGACCCCAACAAAATCTCGGTCCATATTTTTGACCGGTTTGGCCAAAATTGCATATTTTAGTTGAACAAGTCGGAATTTTCTATTTTTGATCAAAATTTTGAAAAGAAAATAAATCATAATTCCTTTATTCCTTACATTCGTCTGACTGAAAGTAGTTGTAGTGATAGTAGTAGAAGAAGAAGTTCGTAGCGGGCACCACTGTCGTATGATAGTACAATTACACTAAGAATGAGAATGATTGCATATAAAAAAAATGGCAAGGCGGACAAACAAACAGGAAGATGAAGAGTGTGCAATTACACTAGGAATGAGAATGACTGGATGTTTAACGGTGCTTTTTCTCCCTTTTTCACAACACTTTCTATCATGTACTGTAACAAATCTTCAATAGTTATCTCCTTACCTCTGTAATTATCTCCCCATCACCAATTTCCTTTTCTACAATCAGCCCTTTTGCCATTTCCAAAGCCTTGAAGTGATACAAGTCATACACCAGAACCAAATCCTTAATATTTAAGGATGGGAGAGAAGCTTTGAAAGGCGCATTCTTTTCTGATGTCCTATATCATACTTTATTCCATATTTCTTTGTTGGATCTATTATGTTGTTGTATTCCTGAAGTCATTTACAATAACTTATTATCACTTACATCCAAAATAAAATATCTACAATTTCTACATTGGTCAAGAAACAACCTCAACAATTATCTGTAACAAAAGTCTGAATCTTTTAACCAACTAAGGATGGATGTCACATATTTTCTATCCACAACAACCTTTGTGAAACAATACTCTTAAGAAGCAAAGTTTACATGCCATCAATTACCAACGGCAATCAATGCTGACGTCTTTCAACAACAGCAAATTCAAATTCACGAAATGACAATCCTTGATGGCTATGAATTCCTGAATCAACCACAACAACTTGTGATCACTTACATCCAAAATAAGAGCGTTAATGGTCGCTACTCCTAAAATGTACAATCTTAACAATAATTTGTAATTACCTTCGAGATCAGCAAATGCAAAAACCATTGATCACTTCTTACGAAATCATAAACTTCTTCCACAAGCTCCAATCAATTATTCACTTGTGCCCCAATAATTATTAATTAAAAGAGTACGTCTTTTTACCAAATCAAAAGCAGAAAACGAACAAAGGATGACTTCTTTTTAGCAACTCACCAATCCAATGACTTCCAAACGACATACATTTTTTTAATCCATAACAACATTAGTTATAATCAATACTCTAACCCAACGACCTTCTTATATAGACAATTAATGCTCAGGACAATCAACAATAACAACAATGATTTATTGCAATATATCTTACACTTCTCCAGCCCTTATGACTATGAATTCCCAGGGACAATTGAAATAACTCATGACTACTTACATAAAAATGGTAAATAACAACAGTGATCACCTATTCCTAAATCTACAATCTCAACTAACAGACATTGATCAAATACTTCCATAATTAAGCAAATACAACAACCAATGATCACTTCTCACAAATCATAAAAAACCTTTACTGACTATGAACAAATTATTCATATACCTGTCACAGCAATATCTGTGAAAAAAATATACATCTTTGCCACTCTAGGGGCATTAATCTAACTAAGGCTGGCCTATACATATTTCAATCCATAACAGCCTTAGGTTCAATCTATAATGACTTAACTTGATTCGTACTGGCTTTGTGATATTCTAGTACTATAAAGTACTGGTCTAGTAGAATCAGAGTTCAGGTTTGGTTGATAGATGACCTTTATAGACGAAAAAAAATCAAAATAAGCCTTGGTTTCAACCAATACTCAAACAATCGAATTCCAAACATCAACAATAATAACATGCTCGTGACTTTGGACATCAACGATATATTAAAACATTTGCCAATTATAAACATCTCATGATAACTATGAATTCTGGAGTCAACCAAAATAACTCTCGATCATTTACGTTGTCAATACAAAACAGTACATCCTTATGAATCCAAGGGAATTCTAACTTACAAAGGATGGCGTTCATAGTTTTCAATCTGTAGCAATCTTACTCTCAACCAATATCCCAACAACTGAATTCTGCGCTCAACAATACGTGCAACAATTGCTGCTCATGACTTTCAACAACAGCAACTTTCTCCCACACTTGTTATTCTTATAATTCCTTAAATAACAACTCTCGATAACCATGAATTCTCAAGTAGACGACAATAACTAATGATTACATACATTGAACTTACGAAAAAAAGGGCAATAGTCTAACCCATGACAACAAACATATTTTTCAATTCTAAACAACCTTAGCTATGATCAATATTATGAAGTCTGACCAACCTCATGACTATCAACAAATCCACTTTGCTATGGCAATGAAATGCTTTTTGACCCGAAGACTCTTTCCTCTCTTCGAATGCGATGCATTTCTGAACACAATGAATATTTCTTCTATCGAAGCCTCTTTTTGTGTGCTTTTTTAGCAAAGGCATGCGAGTGCATGATAGATTCTTAGTTGGTTTTTTGACTAATTGCACTGCAAGCAACAGACAGAAACCGAAGGAGAGAAATGATTTGAGGTCTCTTATCATGGGAATCTGTTTGGGAAAGACTCAAAATCGTTCCATTTTGCAGTGAATAGCGTGGGGAGAGCGGTTGAGTTCTACCATTAATAGATGCCTAATTTTATTTTAAATCCACTCTGTTGGTGGGCACTGAAAAGGTTGGCTACCCGAGGACTCGTTCCTCTCATTGAAAACCATACACTACTCAACGCAATGAATATTTCTTCGCTGGAAGCCTCTGTTTTTGTGTTCGTTTTTAGGAAATGCATGCGAGGCCATGATAGTTTCTTCGTTTCTTTTTTTGACAAAACGCACTGCAAGCAACAGATGAAAACCGGAGGAGGGAAATGATTTGTGGTCTCTTTTAATGGGAATTTGTTTGGGAAAGTCTCAAAATCGATCCATTTTCGTCTAAAGTTCATGGGGAGAGTGGTTGAGTTGTACCACTAATAGATGCCTATTATAATCGCAAATTCAGTTTGTTAAAGTGCAATGAAATGCTTATTGACCTGAAGACTGATTCCTCTGTTCGAAAGCGATGCACTTCTGAACACAATGAATATTTCTTCTAGCAAAGCCTCTATTTGTGTGCGTTTTAAGGAAAGGCATGCGAGTGCATGATAGATTCTAAGATGGTTTTTTTACTAATTGCACTGCAAGCAACGGATAAAAACCGAAGGAGGGAAATGATTTGAGGTCTCTTATAATGGGAATTTGTTTGGGAAAGACTCAAAATCGTTCCATTTTGCAGTGAATAGCGTGGGGAGAGAGGTTGAGTTCTACCACTAATAGATGCCTAATTTTATCTTAAATCGACCCAGTTGGTGGGCACTGAAAAGGTTGGTGACCAGAGGACTCGTTCCTCTCTTTGAAAACCATACACTACTCAACGCAATGGATATTTCTTCGCTAGAAGCCTCTGTTTTTGTGTTCGTTTTTTGGGAATGCATGCGTGGCCATTATAGTTTCTTCGTTGCTTTTTTTTTTTACAAGATGCACTACAAGCAACGGATGAAAACAGGAGGTGGGAAATGATTTGAGGTCTCTTATCATCGGAATTTGTTTGGGAAAGACTCAAAATCATTTCATTTTGCAGTGAATAGCGTGGGGAGAGAGGTTGAGTTCTACCACTAATAGATGCCTAATTTTATCTTAAATCGACTTTGTTGGTGGGCACTGAAAAGCTTGGTGATTCGAGGACTCCTTCCTCTCTCCAAATACCATCCACTACTCAACGCAATGAAAGTTTCTTTGCTTGAAGCCTCTGTTTGGGTTTTCGTTTTATGGAAATGCTTGCGAGGCCATGATAGTTTCTTCGTTGCTTTTTTTAACAAAACGCATGGCAAGCAACGGATGGAAACTGGAGGAGGGAAACGATTTGAGGTCTATTATCATGGGAGTTTGTTTGGGAAAGACTCAAAATCGTTCCATTTTCGTCTGAAGTTCATGGGGAGAGTGGTTGAGTTGTACCACTAATAGATGCCTATTGTAATCCCAAATCCACTTTGTTAAACAGCAATGAAATGCTTTTTTACCCGAAGACTCTTTCCACTCTTCAAATGCGATGCATTTCTGAACACAATGAATATTTCTTCTAGCGAAGCCTCTATTTGTGTGCGTTTTAAGTAAAGGTATGCGAGTGCATGATAGATTCTAAGTTGGTTTTTTAACTAATTGTGCTGGAAGCAACGGACAGAAACCAAAGGAGGGAAATGATTTGAGGTCTCTTATCATGGGAATTTGTTTGGGAAAGACTCAAAATCGTTCCATTTTGCAGTGAATAGCGTGGGGTGAGAGGTTGAGTTCTACCACTAATAGATGCCTAATTTTATCTTAAATCCACTTTGTCGATGGGCACTGAGAAGCTTGATGACTCGAGGACTCATTCCTCTCTCCGAAAACCATCCACTACTCAAAGCAATGAATATTTCTCCGCTAGAAGCCTCTGTTTTTGTGTTCGTTTCTAGGAAAAGCATGCGAGGCCATGATAGTTTCTTTGTTGCTTTTTTTAAACGAAACGCGCTGCATACAACGGATGAAAACCGGTGGTGGGAAATGATTTGAGGTCTCTTATCATGGGAATTTGTTTGGGAAAGACTAAAAATCGTTCCATTTTGCAGTGAATAGCGTGGCGAGAGAGGTTGAGTTCTACCACTAATAGATGCCTAATTTATCTTAAATCCACTCTGTTGATGGGCACTGAAATGATTGGTGACTCGAGGACTCCTTCCTCTCTCTAAAAACCGTCCTCTACTCAATGGAATGAAAATTTCTTCGCTAGAAGCCTCTGTTTGTGTTTTCATTATTTGGAAATGCATGTGAGGCCATGATACTTTCTTCGTTGCTTTTTTTAACAAAACGCACGGCAAGCAACAGATGGAAACTGGAGGAGGGAAATGATTTGAGGTCTATTATCATGGGAGTTTGTTTGGGAAAGACTCAAAATCGTTCCATTTTGCAGTGAATAGCGTGGGGAGAGAGGTTGAGTTCTACCACTAATAGATGCCTAATTTTATCTTAAATCCACTCTGTTGATGGGTATTAAAAAGCTTGGTGACTCGAGGACTCATTCCTCTCTCTGAAAACCATCCACTACTCATCGCAATGAATATTTCTTCGCTAGAAGCCTCTGTTTTTGTGTTCGTTTTTCGGAAATGCATGCGAGGCCATGATAGTTTCTTTGTTGCTTTTTTTTTTTTTAAAAACACGCTGCAAGCAACGGATGAAAACCGGTGGAGGGAAATGATTTGAGGTCTCTTATCATGTGAATTTGTTTGGGAAAGACTCAAAATCGTTCCATTTTGCAGTGAATAACGTGGGGAGAGAGGTTGAGTTCTACCACTAATAGGTGCCTAATTTAATCTTAAATCCACTCTGTTGGTGGGCACTGAAAAGGTTGAGGATCCGAGGACTCGTTCCTCTCTTTGAAAACGATACACGACTCAACGCAATGAATATTTCTTCGCTAGAAGCCTCTGTTTTTGTGTTCGTTTTTGGGAATTGCATGCGAGGCCATGATATTTTCTTCGTTGCTTTTTTTAACTCAACGCACTGCAAGCAACGGATGAAAACCGGAAGGAAATGATTTGAGGTCTCTTATCATTGGAATTTGTTTGGGAAAGACTCAAAATCGTTCCATTTTGCAGTGAATAGCATGGGGAGAGTGGTTGAGTTCTACCACTAATAGACTGCGTAATTTTATCTTAAATCCACTTTGTTTATGGGCACTGAAAAGCTGGGTGACTCGAGGACTTATTCCTCTCTCCGAAAACCAACCACTACTCAACGCAATGACTATTTCTTCGCTAGAAGCCTCTGTTTTTGTGTTCGTTTTTAGGAAATGCATGCGAGGCCATGATAATTGGTCGTTGCTTGTTTTAAACAAAACGCTTAGCAAGCAACGGATGAAAACCGGTGGAGGGAAATTATTTGAGGTCTCGTATTTTGGGAATTTGTTTGGGAAAGACTCAAAATCGTTCCATTTTGCAGTGAATAGCGTAGGGAGAGAGGTTGAGTTTTACCACTAATAGATTGCCTAATTTTATCTTAAATCCACTTTGTTTATCGGCCCGGAGAAGCTTGGTGACTCAAGGACTTATTCCTTTCTCCGAAAACCAACCATTACTCAACGCAATGAATATTTCTTCGCTAGAAGCCTCTGTTTTTGTTTTCGTTTTTAGGAAATGTATGCGAGGCCATGATTATTTCTTCGTTGCTTTTTTTGAAACAAAACGTGTAGCAAGCAACGGATGAGAACCGGTGGAGGGAAATGATTTGAGGTCTCTTATCATGGGAATTTGTTTGGGAAAGACTCAAAATCGTTCCATTTTTCAGTGAATAGCGTGCGGAGAGTGGTTGAGTTCTACCACTAATAGATGCCTAATTTTATCTTAAGTCCACTCTGTTGATAGGCACTGAAAAGGTTGGTGACCCGGGGACTCGTTCCTCTATTTGAAAACCATACACTACTCAATGCAATGAATATTTCTTCGCTAGAAGCCTCTGTTTTTGTGTTCGTTTTTAGGAAATGCATGCGAGGCCATGATAGTTTCTTCGTTGGTTTTTTTAACAAAATGCACTGCAAGCAATGGATGAAACCGGATTTGACGTCTCTTATCATGGGAATTTGTTTGGAAGACTCAAAATCGTTCCATTTTGCAATGAGTTGCGTGGGGAGAGGTTGAGTTCTACCACTAGTAGATGCCCAATTTTATCTTAAATCCACTCTGTTGGTCGGCATTGTAAAGGTTGGTGACTCGAGGACTCATTCCGCTCTCCGAAAAGCATCCACTACTCAACGCAGTGAAAATTTATTCGCTATAAGCCTTTGTTTGTGTGTTCGTTTTGTGGAAATGAATGCGAGCCTTGATAGTTTCTTCGTTGCTTCTTTTAACGAAACGCACGGCAAGCAACGGATGGAAACTGGCAGAGGGAAATACTTTGAGGTCTATTGTCATGGGAGTTTGTTTGGAAAAGACTCAAAATCGTTCCATTTTCGTCTGAGTTCATGGGGAGAGTGGTTGAGTTGTACCACTTATAGATGCTTATTGTAATCCCATATCCACTTTCTTAAAGGGCAATGAAATGCTTATTGACCCGAAGACTCGTTCCTCTCTTCGAAAGCGATGCACTTCTGAACACAATGATTATTTCTTCTATCGAAGCCTCAATTTGTGTGCGTTTTAAGGAAAGGCATGCGAGGGCACGATAGATTATAAGTTGGTTTTTTAACTAATTGCACTGCAATTAACGGATGGTAACCGATGGAGGCAAACGATTTGAGGTCTCTTGTTGTGGGAATTTGTTTGGGAAAGATTCAAAATCGTTCCATTTTGCAGTGAATAGCGTGGGGAGAGAGATTGAGTTCTACAACTAATAGATGCCTAATTTTATTTTAAATCCACTGTGTTGGTGGGCACTGAAAAGGTTGGTGACCCGGGGACTCGTTCCTCTCTTTGAAAACGATACACTACTCATCGCAATGAATATTTCTTCGCTAGAAGCCTTTCTTTTTTGTGTTCGTTTTTAGGAAATGCATGTGAGGCCATGATAGTTTCTTCGTTGCTTTTTTTTGACAAAACGCACTGCAAGCAACGGATGAAAAACGAAGGAGGGAAATGATTTGAGGTCTCTTATCATGGAAATTTGTTTGGGAAAGGCTCAAAATCGTTCCATTTTGCAGAGAATAGCGTGGGGAGAGAGATTGAGTTCTACCACTAATTGTTGCCTAATTTTATCTTAAATCCACTCAGTTGGTGGGCACTGAAAAGCTTGGTGACTCGAGGACTCCTTCCTCTCTCCGAAAACCGTCCCCTATTCAACGCAATGAGAATTTCTTTGCTAGATGCCTCTGTTTGTGTGTTCGTTTTATGGAAATGCATGCGAGGCCATGATAGTTTCTTCGTGGCTTTTTTTAACAAAACGCACAGCAATCAGCGGATAGAAACTGAAGGATGGAAATGATTTGAGGTCTATTATCATGGGGGTTTGGTTGGGAAAGACTGAAAATCGTTCCATTTTCGTCTGAAGTTCATGGGGAGAGGGGTTGAGTTGTACCCCTAATAGATGCCTATTGTAATCCCAAATCCACTTTGTTAAACGGCAATGAAATGCTTTTTGACCCGAAGACTGTTTCCTCTCTTCGAATGCGATGCATTTCTGAACACAATGAATATTTCTTGTAGAGAAGCCTCTATTTGTGTGCTTTTTAAGGAAAGGCATGCGAGTGCATGATAGATTCTTAGTTGGTTTTTTAACTAATTGCCCTGCAAGCAACGGACAGAAATCAAAGGAGGGAAATGATTTGAGGTCTCTTATCATGGAAATTTGTTTGGGAAGGACTCAAAATCGTTCCATTTTGCAGTGAATAGCGTGGGGAGAGAGGTTGAGTTCTACCACTAATAGATGCCAAATTTTATTTTAAATCCACTCTGTTGGTGGGCACTGAAAAGGTTGGTGACCCGAGGACTCGTTCCTTTCTTTGAAAACGATACACTACTCATCGCAATGAATATTTCTTCGCTAGAAGCCTCTGTTTTTCTGTTCGTTTTTAGGAAATGCATGCGAGGTAGTTTCTTCGTTGCTTTTTTTTTTACAAAACGCACTGCAAGCAACGAATGAAAACCGGCGGAGGGAAATGATTTGAGGTCTCTTTTCATGGGAATTTATTTGGGAAAGACTCAAAATCGTTCCATTTTCGTGTGAAGTTCATGGGGAGAGTGGTTGAGTTGTACCACTAATAGATGCCTATTGCAATCTCAAATCCACTTTGTTAAAGGGCAATGAAATGCTTATTGACCGGAAGACTCATTCCTCTCTTCGAATGCGATGCACTTCTGAACACAATGAATATTTCTTCTAGCGAAGCCTCTATTTGTGTGCGTTTTAAGGAAAGGCATGCGAGTGCATGATAGATTCTAAGATGGTTTTTTAACTAATTGCATTGCAAGCAACGGATAGAAACCGAAGGAGGGAAACGATTTGAGGTCTCTTATAATGGGAATTTGTTTGGGAAAGACTCAAAATCGTTCCATTTTGCAGTGAATAGCGTGGGGAGAGAGGTTGAGTTCTACCACTAATAGATGCCTAATTTTATCTTAAATCCACTCTGTTGGTGGGCACTGAATAGATTGGAGACCCGAGGACTCGTTCCTCTGTTTAAAAACCATACACTCCTTAATGCAATGAATATTTCTTCGCTAGAAGCCTCTGTTTTTGTTTTCGTTTTTAGGAAATGCATGCGAGGCCATGATAGTTTCTTCGTTGCTTTTTTTGACAAATCGCACTGCAAGCAACGGATAGAAACCGAAGGAGGGAAATGATTTGAGGTCTCTTATAATGGGAATTTGTTTGGGAAAGACTCAAAATCGTTCCATTTTGCAGTGAATAACGTGGGGAGAGAGGTTGAGTTCTACCACTAATAGATGCCTAATTTTATCATAAATCCACTCTGTTGGTGGGCACTGAAAAGGTTGGTGACCCGAGGACTCGTTCTTCTGTTTGAAAACCATACACTACTTAACGCAATGAATATTTCTTCGCTAGATGCCTTTGTTTTTGAGTTCGTTTTTAGGAAATGCATGCGAGGCCATGATAGTTTCTTTGTTGCTTTTTTTAAACAAAACGCGCTGCAAGCAACGGCTGAAAACGGGTGGTGGGAAATTATTTGAGGTCTCTTATCATGGGAATTTGTTGGGGAAAGACTCAAAATCGTTCCATTTTGCAGTGAATAGCGTGGCGAGAGAGCTTGAGTTCTACCACTAATAGATGCCTAATTTTATCTTAAATCCACTCTGTTGATTGGCACTGAAATGGTTGGTGACCCGAGGACTCGTTCCTCTCTTTGAAAAACATACACTACTCAACGCAATGAATATTTCTTCGCTAGAAGCCTCTGTTTTTGTGTTCGTTTTTAGGAAATGCATGCGTGGCCATGATAATTTCTTCGTTGCTTTTTTTTTACCAGACGCACTGCAAGCAACAGATGAAAACAGGAGGAGGGAAATGATTTGAGGTCTCTTATCATCGGAATTTGTTTGGGAAAGACTAAAAATCATTCCATTTTGTAGTGAATAGCTTGGGGGGAGAGGTTGAGTTCTACCACTAATAGATGCCTAATTTTATCTTAAATCCACTCAGTTGGTGGGAACTGAAAAGCTTGGTGACTCGAGGACTCCTTCCTCTCTCCGAAAATTGTCCCATACTCAACGCAATGAAAATTTCTTTGCTAGATGCCTCTGTTTTTGTGTTCGTTTTATGGAAATGCATGCGAGGCCATGATAGTTTCTTCGTTGCTTTTTTTAACAAAACGCATGGCAAGCAACAGAGGGAAACTAGAGGAGGGAAATGATTTGAGGTTTATGATCATGGGAGTTTGTTTGGGAAAGACTCAAAATCGTTCCATTTTGCTGTGAATTGCGTGGGGAGAGATGTTGAGTTCTACCACTAATAGATGCCTAATTTTATCTTAAATCTACCACTAATAGATGCCTAATTTTATCTTAAATCCACTCTGTTGATGGGCACTGAAAAGCTTGGTGACTCGAGGACTCATTCCTCTCTCCGAAAACGCAATGAATATGTCTTCGCTAGAAGCCTCTATTTTTGCGTTCGTTTTTAGGAAATGCATGCAAGGCCATGATACTTTCTTCGTTGCTTTTTTTTAACAAAACGCGCTGCAAGCAACGGATGAGAACCGGTGGAGGGAAATGATTTGAGGTCTCTTATCATGGGAATTTGTTTGGAAAAGACTCAAAATCGTTCCATTTTGCAATGAATAGCGTGGGGAGAGAGGTTGAGTTCTACCACTAATAGATGCCTAATTTTATCTTTAATCTACTCTGTTGATGGGCACTGAAAAGGTTGGGGACCCGAGGACTCGGTCCTCTCTTTGAAAACCATGCACTACTCAACGCAATGAATATTTCTTCGCTAGAAGCCTCTGTTTTTGTGTTCGTTTTTAAGTAATGCATGCGAGGCCATGATAGTTTCTTCGTTGCTTTTTTTAACAAAACGCACAGCAAGCAACGGATGGAAACCGGAGGAGGGAAATGATTTGAGGTCTCTTATCATGGGAATTTGTTTGGGAAAGACTCAAAATCGTTCCATTTTGCAGTGAATAGCGTAGGGAGAGAGGTTGAGTTCTACCACTAATAGATTGGCTAATTTTATCTTAAATCCACTTTGTTTATGGGCACGAAAAAGCTTGGTGACTCAAGGACTTATTCCTCTCTCCGAAAACCATCCACTACTCAACGCAATGAATATTTCTTCACTGGAAGCTTCCATTTTTGGGTTCGTTTTTAGGAGATGCTTGCGGCGCCATGATAATTTCTTCTTTGCTTTTTTTAAACAAAACGCGGTGCAAGCAATGGATGGAAACTGGAGGAGGGAAATGGTTTTAGGTCTATTATCATGGGAGTTTGTTTGGGAAAGACTCAAAATCGTTCCATTTTCGTCTAAAGTTCTTGTGGAGAGTGGTTGAGTTGTACCAGTAATAGATGCCTATTGTAATCCCAAATCCACTTTGTTAAAGGGCAATGAAATGCTTATTGACCCGAAGACCCATTCGTCTCTTCGAAAGCGATGCACTTCTAAACACAATGAATATTTCTTCTAGCGAAGCCTCTATTTGTGTGCGTTTTAAGGAAAGGCATGCGAGGGCATGATAGATTCTAAGTTGGTTTTTTTTACTAATTGCATTGTGAGCAACGGATGGAAACCGAAGGAGGGAAATGATATGAGGTCTCTTATCATGGGAATTTGTTTGGGAAAGACTCAAAATCGTTCCATTTTGCAGTGAATAGCGTGGGGAGAGAGGTTGAGTTCTACCACTAATAGATGCCTAATTTTATCTTAAATCGACTCTGTTGGTGGGCACTGAAAAGGTTGGTGACCCGAGGACTCGTTCCTCTCTTTGAAAACCATACACTGCTCAACGCAATGAATATTTCTTCGCTAGAAGCCTCTGTTTTTGTGTTCGTTTTTAGGAAATGCATCCGAGGCCATGATAGTTTCTTCGTTGCTTTTTTTAACAAAACGCACTGCAAGCAAAAGATGAAAACTGGAGGAGGGAAATGATTTGAGCTCTCTTATCATGGGATTTTGTTTGGGAAACACTCAAAATCGTTTTGATTTTGCTGTGAATAGCGTGGGGAGGGAGGTTGAGTTTTTCCACTAATAGATTCCTTATTTTATCTTAAATCCACTTTGTTGATGGGCACTGAAAAGCTTATTGACCCGAGAACTCTTTCCATTCTTCGAAAACCATTCACTACGCGGCACATTTAATATTTCGTCGCAAGAAGGCTCCGTTTGTGGGCGTTTTTCCGAAATGCGTCCAAGGGCGTGATAGATTCTTCGCTGCGTTTTTAACTAAATGCGCTTCAAGCAACGGATGGACACCAGAGGGAAATGATTTAAGGTATGTTATCATTGGAATTTGTTTGGGAAAGACTCAAAATCGTTCCATTTTAGTGAAATGCTTAGGGAGAGACGTTCATTTCTACCACTAATAGATTCCTAATGTAATCCTAAATCCATTTTGTTGAACGGCAAGGAAAGGTTTGGCAATCCGTGGACTTTTTAATCCGCAAACCATGCTCTAATCATCGCATTGAATATTTCTTTCCTGCAAGTCTCAATTTGTGGGTGTTTTTCTGAAACGCATCCGAGGCCATGATAGATTCTTTGTTGCTTTTTTACCTAAATGTGGTGCAGGAAACGGATGGAAACTGGAGGGAGGAAATGCTTGGAGGACTCTTATCACGTGAATTTGTTTTGGAAAGACTCAAAATCGTTCCATTTTAGGCAGAAAATGCATGGGGAGAGAGGTTGAGTTCTAGCACTACTAGCTGCCTAATGTAATCCTAAATCCATTTTGTTGAACGGCAAAGAAAAGATTGGCAATCCGTGGACTCATTCCTATCTCTGAAAACCATGCTCTTGTGATCGCATTGTAAATTTTGGGCATTACACGGAAATGCATCCGAGGCCATGTTGGATTCTTCGTTGTCTTTTTAATTAAATGTGCTACAAGCAACGGATGGAAACCATAGGTGGGAAACTGTTTGAGGTCTCTTATCATGGGAATTTGTTTGGGAAAGACTCAAAATCGTTCCATTTTAGATTGAAATGCGTGGGGAGAGAGGTGAGTTCTACCACTAATAGTTGCTTAATGTAATCCTAAATCCACTTTGTTAATGGGCACTGAAAAGCTTGATGACTCGAAGAATCATTCCCCTCTTTGAAAACCATGCACTACGGAACACAATTAATATTTCTTCTAGCGAAGCCTTTGTTTGTGTGTGCCTTTTAAGGAAACGCATGCGAGGTCATGATAGATTCTTTGTTGATTTTTTAACTAAACGCACTACAAGCAACGGATGGAAACCGGAGGAGGGAAAATATTTGAGGTCTCTTTTCATTGGAGTTTTTTTTAGAAAGACTCAAAATCGTTCCATTTTAGTATGAGGTGCATGGGGAGAGAGGTTGAGTTGTACCACTAATAAATGCCTAATGTAATCCCAAATCCACTTTGTTAAAGGGCAAAGAAAAGATTGGCGATCTGTGGACTCATTCCTCTCTTCAAAAATGATGCACTTCTGAACACAATGAATATTTCTTCTAACGAAGCCTCTATTTGTGCGCGTTTTAAGGAAATGCATGCGAGGAGATTCTTAGTTGGTTTTTTAACTAAACGCACTGCAAGCAACGGATGGAATTCGGAGGAAGGAAATGATTTGAGGTCTCTTATCATAGGAATTTGTTTGGGAAAGACTCAAAATTGTTCCATTTTGCAGTGAATAGCGTGGGGAGAGAGGTTGAGTTCTACCACTAATAGATGCCTAATTTTATCTTAAATCCACTTTGTTGATGGGCACTGAAAAGCTTGGTGACCCGAGGACTCGTTCCTCTCTTCGAAAACCATTCACTACTCAACGCAATGAATATTTCTTCGCTATAAGCTTCTGTTTTTTGTGTTCGTTATAAGGAAATGCATGCGAGGCCATGATAGATTCTTTGTTGCTTTTTTTAATTACACCCACTTCAGGCAACGGATGGAAACTGGAGGTGAGAAATGATTTGAGGTCTCTAATGATGGGAACTTGTTTGGGAAAGACTGAAAATCGTTCCATTTGGCACTGAATAGCGTGGGGAGAGAGGTTGTGTTCTACCACTAATAGATGCCTAATTTTATCTTAGATCCACTTTGTTGATGAGCATTGAAAAGCTTGGTGACCCGAGGAATCATTCCTCTCTCCGAAAACCATCCACTACTCAACGCAATTAATATTTCTTCGTTGGAAGCCTTTGTTTGTGTGCGTTTTGCTGAAATGCATGCGAGGCCATGATAGATTCTTCGTTGCGTTTTTAACTAAACGCACTACAAGCAATGGATGGAAACTGGAAAAGGGCAATGATTTAAGTTCTCATATCCTCTGAATTTGTTTGGGAAAGACTCAAAATCGTTTAGATTTTAGACTAAAATGCATTTGGAGTGAGATTGAGTCCTTCCACTTGTGAATTCCTAATTTTATCCTAAATCCATTTTGTTGAAGGGCAAAAAAAAGATTGGCGATCCGTGGACTCATTCCTCTCTCGCCAATCCATGCTCTAGTCATCACAATGAAAATTTTGTTCGCTACAAGACTCTGTTTGTGGGCATTTTTCGGAAATGCATCCGAGGCCATGATAGTTTCTTCGTTGCTTTTTTTAACTAAACGCATGGCAAGCAACGGATGGAAACTGGAGGGAGGAAATGATTTGAGGTCTCTTATCACTGGAGTTTGTTTGGGAAAGACTCAAAATCGTTCCATTTTAGTCTGAATTGCATGGGTAGAGTGGTTGAGTTGTACCACTAATAGATGCCTAATGTAATCCCAAATCCACTTTGTTAAAGGGCACTGAAAAGCTTATAGACCCGAAAACTCATTCCTCTCTTTGAAAACGATGCACTTCGGAACACAATGAATATTTCTTTTAGCGAACCCTCTATTTGTGCGCGTTTTAAGGAAATGCATTTGTGGGAATGGTAGATTCTAAGTTGCTTTTTTAACCAAACGCACTGCAAGCAACGGATGGAAACCGGAGGGAAATGATTTGAGTTATTTTATCTTGGGAATTTGTTTGGGAAAGACTCAAAATCATTCAATTTTGCACTGAATAGCGTGTGGAGAGAGGTTGAGTTTTACCATTAATAGATGCCTAATTTTATCTTAAATTCACTTTGTTGATGGGCACTGAAAAGCTTAGTGACCCGAGGACTTGTTCCTCTCTCCGAAGACCATTCACTACTCAACACAATGAATGTTTCTTCGCTAGAAGCTTCTGTTTTTGTGTTCGTTATAAGGAAATGCATGCAAGGCCATGATAGATTCTAAGTTGCTTTTTTTAACTACATGCACTCCAAGCATCGGATGGAAACCAGAGGGAAATGATTTGAGGTCTCTAATCATGAGAACTTGTTTGGGAAAGACTGAAAATCGTTCCATTTTGCACTGAATAGCGTGGGGAGTGAGGTTGAGTTCTACCACTAATATATGCCTAATTTTATCTTAAATCCACTTTGTTGATGGGCACTGAAAAGCTTGGTGACCTGAGGACTCATTCCTCTCTCCGAAAACCATCCACTACTCAACGCAATTAATATTTCTTCGTTGGAATTCTTTTTTGTGTGCGTTTTGCTAAAATGCATGCGAGGCCATGATAGATTCTTCGTTGCGTTTTTAACTAAATGCACTACAAGCAATGGATGGAAACTGGAAAAGGGCAATGATTTAAGGTCTCATATCCTCTGAATTTGTTTGGGAAAGACTCAAAATCGTTTGGATTTTACACTAAAATGCATTTGGAGTGAGATTGAGTCCTTCCATTTGTGAATGCCTAATTTTATCCTAAATCCATTTTGTTGAAGGGCAAAGAAAAGATTGGCGATCCGTGGACTCATTCCTCTCTCGCCAATCCATGCTCTAGTCATCACAATGAAAATTTTGTTCGCTACAAGACTCTGTTTGTGGGCGTTTTTCGGAAATGCATCCGAGGCCATGATAGTTTCTTAGTTGCTTTTTTTTTTTTTAACTAAGCGTACGGCAAGCAACGGATGGAAACTAGAGGAGGGAAATGATTTGAGGTCTCTTATCAAGGGAGTTTGTTTAGTAAAGACTCAAAATCGTTCCATTTTAGTCTGAAGTGCATAGGTAGAGAGGTTGAGTTGTACCACTACTAGATGCCTAATGTAATCCCAATTCCACTTTGTTAAAGGGCATTGAAAAGCTTATTGACCCGAAGACTCTTTCCTCTCTTAAAAAACAATGCACTTCTTAACACAATGAATATTTCTTCTATGGAAGCCTCTATTTGTGTGCGTTTTAAGGAAATGCATGCGAGGGCATGATAGATTCTAAGTTGCTTTTATAACTAAACGCACTGCAGGCAACGGGTCATGCAACGTTTGTTCTCTGCCAATTTCTTTTATTGCTTGAATCTGTCTTCCATCTTTGAATGTTGGAAATTATATTTTCCCTTCCATGTTTCAAACCCTAGAAGAGATTTATGTACAAGTAGTTTTGTGACTTTTGTGACTATTATGTCTTTTAAGGAAAAAGAAAAAATTTTGGTACATTAAACTTACAAACTTACCCATTTGAATTTACTTTATATTGAGGTTTATCTTGTAAAATGGTTTATTGGTGTTATATCTGAATTATAGGTTGTGAACAGCCATTACAAGTTGATAATGTTTACATTCTTACAGCCTGCTAACAGACGTTTCATGTTTCTTATCTTTAGATGAAAATGGTTGGATGCTTCTCTGTCTTTAACCTTTTAAATTGATATCACCACTTCATAGGTATGGCTCTCCCAGCATCACTGACATCGAAGATTTCTCCTCTACTTACCATGCACGCTTGGATGAAGCTGGGGTTGCTGGAGCTATACCAGACAATTATTCCTTAGAGGTAGGCCTCACTCCTTTCTCACAAGAAGGTAGGCCTTCTAAGGTTTATGTGAAAATTATATTCCATTTTTAGTGGATACTTCACTTCAGATTTGATAATCATGTTGTGCCAAACACATGGACAGAACTTGACATTTCTATTAGAAGAAACATTGATTGAATTTGTAATGCTAAGTATTTATAAATGTATTTCATTTAAAGGCAAGTTTATTTAATTGATTTTGAATTGCTTGGATTTTAACCATTGCTTCCAATGTTTTTCTATGAAAGGTCCTAAAAGTGAAAAATTAATTGCCTGTTTACTTGGATGAAATTGAATTTGTAGGGACTTTAAAGAAATGTATTCGTATCGGAATGGCTAAAATTGAAGAAATAAAGATGAAGATTCACAAATGGCCATTAAGTGGGCTTTCCTTTAGTGGAAAATGAATCCCTAGCCATCACCCCAGTAAATCAGATCCTAGGAAAGTCAAATAATCCCATATGTATCTCCACCTTATATCTTTCACCGCTCACCCCTTCAATATTCCTTCATTGCAACCCATTTTACCATGAATTCCTAGGAATTCAATTCCATGCAAACAAATGGGCCCCAAAGGTGAAGGTCCACAAGGAGCCATCAAATAATTTTTACTTTCAGAGGAAATAATTTCACACCCATCACTCTAGCAAACTTAATCCTGGGAAAGTGGAGTCCCATTTAGACCTTCACTTTAGACCCTTCACTCTTTGCTAGCTCTTTAATACTCCTTCCAAAAAATCCCATTTATTATGAATTTCTAGGATTTAATATGAAGTAGGCAACTGGGCTCTAAATAATTGCTGAGTTCAGAAGTATGTGAGTCACATGCCGTCATATAAATGATTAAATGATAATCTAGAGTAATGGCTAGACTTTGGAATTTGATATGGAGTAGGCAAATAGGCTCTAAAATGCAGAGTTGAGAAGTATGTAACTTGGATGCTGAAATATAATTAAACAATAATCTAGAGAAAAAGCTAGAATTTGTGTTTGTGTTTGCTCTTATTTCCTCGTCCATCAAAAGATGAAATTGTATTGCCCCACTTCGCATGCTAGAGTGTCTTGGGCACAGGTTTTGTTGGAAGTGTACGATCTGGCACTTTGGTCATGTAACATTCCTTTTCAAGTACAATTACAGTGAAATACAGCTGTGTGACTTCTAGATGCAGTTCCTGGTGTAAACGCTTTCGTAGCTTGAAATAACCCTTTCAAAAATAGCGGTTGTTTGCTTCAGTTGTGCCTGTAATTGTATATTAAGCATGAACCAGGCTCAAATAGTCTGGGGATGTTAAGAAACTGGGCACACGTTCTGAGTAGTGCACTTTGATCATGTCTGTAATTGTATGTGAATTACTGGTAATTGTGAACTCCACACAAATGTGCTCTATATTGATTACCTTTCATTCTCTTTACTTTGTCAGGTATCATCTCCTGGAGTTGAAAGGATTGTCCAAATTCCACAAGAGCTTGATCGGTTCAAGGACAAGCCGATGTATGTGAAGTATGTCACCGAAGAGGCTGCAACTGAGTCACCAAAAGAGAGTGATGGTGTTTTCAAGCTCGTTTCATTTGATTTGGAGTCAAGTTATTGTACTTGGAGCATAGCGGATGTGAGAAAAAACAGAGAACAAGCAGGAAAAGGAAGACCACTCAGCAAGAAACAAAGAGAATGGCGATTGCAAACTCCTTTTGATTCCTTGCGTCTTGTTTGATTGTATTCTGATTGTTGATATATGCCATGGCATGTCTTAAACATGCTAGACTTTCTGAGGTAACTCATCATTGGCAAAAGGTATTCAAAAGCAGTACTTAAACCCATGAGTATAGTAGCAATTAGATGTAAAACTAACACAGTTTTGGACTTGTATTTGCAATCCGGAATGAACTGATTTTCAACAGATTTTGCAAGTGTTATTTAGCTTAAAATGGATTGTGAGTCTTGACAGAAGAAATGAATCTCTACTGGTGATGGAATGGCCAGTTGCCAATTATACTGGGCTGAATATCACTCTGAGATGAGTGCATTCAATAAGGAAGCTGAATTACAGCAGTGTGACTCACTCGCACTGGTGAGATGATTCATTTTGGACATGAACTAATCAATGGTGAATATCAATCAAATTGCAATTTGCAACTAATCACAAGGGAGTGTGGGTGTTTGTTACAGAGTAGGGTAACTTACTATTACCAGTAGGCAGTAATAAATCATTCATAAGATTATTTATTCTTGTTCTGAAGGGAATTCAGCTGAATCAAATTGGCAGTTGGAGTGCTTGAAAAACGGTACCAGCGATCCGATGGCTGCATCAGAGTTCCTGTCTACCCATGTGGGGCTCTCTATTTTTTTGTACAAACTAGTCCCGTCATAATGCCCCCTAATGAATGGGTACTGCCTCAATGTCACTTTCTAGATCATCATCGCAGTGATAGATTTCATCAGATGCTTGAAAAATGAGATTAACTATTGAGTTGGAACTTTGTTTCTAGACATTGATCAATACATTGGTGCATATCACCTCCACCCAGGGAAATTTGAGAGAGGATGTCAATGGTATTCCATGTGATATTATTATATGAATGACTTCAAGAAGAGGTGCTGCCCACATGAAAACTCCTACGCTGTCGTTAATCCAGGTCTATTCCTTGGTATCCATTAAATGAGAATTCATGCTAAAGTTTTGGCAGAAGTTTTGCGGTGGCTGGCATAAGGTGTGGATTTGCTTCCCAGGTTGTGTGCTTGAATCTTACCTCAAATTTACCCAGTGCTATATCAGACCATGAGAAGCCTTTTCGCTAAATGAGATATGCATATCCTACCGATGAAAAGTGGTCAACTAGTCTTATCATATCACCCTATATGAGAGATCATTTGTTTGATTCCCCATGCCCTTGCCCCCTCCTCCCTTATAATTATTTGTGTTTTTAGGCTAGGCTTGGCTTCGGACTCTCTCCAATTGAGTTCTAGAGTGACGCATCTATCAAAGGGGCCAAATAAATAATCGAAGCCAAGCCCAAGTGGCCTAGCCTAGGTTAGGTAAAGTAAATTTTGACGCACAGGCAATTTATCGTGATTTGATATTACGGCATTTAAATATTAACCATACGTGCTCATCCATCATTGTTTGGAGCCGAGTGACCTGACCCAGATTCCGAATCTCAACCACCGAGTCCAAATAAAAAAAATTTAGGAAAAATGATATATATAATACTCCTTAGAGGTGTGCTGCATTTGTTGTAGGTAGGAAAAATGACTAGAATACCCCTCATTGTATGATGTTTCCAATATGTTGGTTCAACGTTTTGTCTTTTCTTTTCTACACGTTGTGCCCATTTCATATTTCTCTACTCCTCTTGGACAACTATATTCTACCTTTTTTGCTAGGGATGAAAAGTTAAAACCTATGAAACATGACTTATTGTATTTTTTTTTCTCGTGATATTTTTGGAATAAGAAAACTTAAATGGTAGTGTCTTTTGATGTAGGATTTTCTAAAAAGTATACATTGTCGTTTGGATTTCTTTTCTTTTTTAACTTTTCTTTTGTTTTGAAGTTCAGGTTTGAGGGCTCATTTTTTTCACACAATTCAGGTTTGAGGGCTCTATTTTCCACACATTTTAATGTGTTAATGATGGAAGGTGGATGTGGCGAACCATGTAGGGTGATCTTGGTCGTTAATATGATGATGGAAGGAGACTGTGGCATTGGCTAGTTGGTTGAATTGACTTTATAGAATTACAAATCTTTGGGTTTTTTTTTTTTTTTTGAACATATTTTTTTTAAATTAAGAATTCTAGCTTGATCGAACAAAAGTCCGATAAAAAGGGAACTCAACATAGAGAGATTCTATCCACTATATTGGAGGCTCAAATCGATGACTACTAAAGTATTGTAACTAAAAATAATATTGGAAAGGAAAAATGACTCCACTAAAGAATTGGGTATAATGGAGCTGGTTCCATTTTAAACATCATCATCCACTGAATGAACACAAATAAAACATGCTTAACAATCAAATAAAAATGCAAAAATTTACTCCATTAGTTAATTGATTTATGGTCCTGGCCCAGGTCATCAATTGGACATGGGTCAGAATATAGCACGTTTATTACCTTTAACACGTAAATGCCCAGTAAGATCCGATCACGCCATCGACTGATGTTCAAATCAAATCGATTTTAGTCCTTTGATGGGACCAAACTATTTCCCTCTGCACATTTTCTTTGGAATCCTCTTTGATTGGTGATCCACACGATCACTTAGGACAGCTCTTTGATATATACCTACCAATGTACCATTTCCTTTGTAAGTCTTATAAATACCATGAATCAAATCCCAATCGGAAAGGAAATCTAGGCACGCCCCATCTGTTATAACCTGAACCCCATGCCTGACCAAATGCGGTCCAACCCTGTCCAAGATCACCCTTTCAATAAAAAAAAAATAACTTTCCTTAAAATAAAAATTCAAAGAGCTACTCTCTCGCCTTTTGATTTTGCCAAACCTTTACTTTTGTTCTCTCTTTCCATTTAACCATTCACTTTACTTCACTGGTAAAGTAAACTGACCGAACAAATGATTTACCGTGTGATTTCATAGTAATACGTTTAAACATTAATTATATAAGCCCCATCCATCATTGGGTGGACCAATCCCTGACCCGTGACCCTACCAAGATGTAAAAAAAGGTAAAATATAAGAAGAATTCGTTTGCAGGTCTTCCTCCTCTTAGAGGGGAGGAAATCCTGCAAATGCGACATTACCGCCGTACGAAACAGTGGTATCAAATTCCATAATTCATCCTCTCCGAGAGGAGGAAAACTGGCAAGTGGACTTTGCGGCCTATATAAGCAGCGGTAAAGCTGCATTGCTTGCCCAAATCCATTTGAAGCTGGCCTTTTCATTTCCTTTAACATAAAACTAGCAACACACTTAAATTTAATATTTTCTTAAATTTTCATTATTAGATAAATAAACTACTACTTTGGAAAATGGTTTTGGTCGTCCCAAAAGTTCATGCTTATGGAAAAGAAAGCAGTGGAGAAATAAGTAAAGAAAATCTTTTCTTAATAGGGCAAAGTAATGTGTAAGATGAACAAAAAAAAAAAAGAGAATATATATGTATATATATATTAATAATGGAGGGTGTCCACATTACTTTGAAACCCACCATAATCGCCCAAAGGACTCGAATCCGAAAAATCCAAGTATAGACCATTTGTGGACTCTATAAACACGGACATTTCGGTGCAATTTCTCAATGAATCTAGGTAGGAGCCAATTCGATTCTACACTCAAATACCTATATCTCAAGTTTATAATAATATAATATCGCATAAAAATAATTGATATGAAAATGCCCTTGTGCGTCTGTCTCCGACTGAGCTTAATAAGAGAGATTGCATGTGGGGCCGACCGATTCTTTTTAATCCATTGATTTGCTTGCATTCAGTGGGTGCCGACATCCATGGTTCCCAACTTTCAAAGTTTGTTTTACATGGTAAGATAAGGATTTGGATAGAGTTGTACTTGGTTGAATTTGAATGTGATGTGATGAGGTAAATCTAGTGAGGTGCAATTGCCCACATGAAATCCAAAGCCCATGTATATTTTTCTGAAAGGAGAGCTCCATGGGTGGTGACGTGGCAAAATGAATTCCATTACTTTAATATAAACTAGCAACAACGCCCCGTGCTTAGCCCGGGGCAAAAAATAAGATATTATATTTTGAATTTTTAAGATATCAAAATTAATTATAAACATATAAGAAAATACTCAAGCACATTTATATAAAAACAGTCAACAAATCTTCAATCACAAATGCAACCGGTCAACATCAACAATAAACTATTACAGAGACAACGCAAAAAAATCATTCGACAACAACATAAAAATAATACATTATTTTGTTCTTCTATACATGGAAAATAAATCAAACCAAACAACATAATATTGTTAACAAAGACAATAAAAAAAAATGTGCAATCCTCTTGTTTTACAAACGCACCATTTTTTAAATTTTACATAGGCCAATGGTCATTTAATCCCTCGGCACAAATTTCTTCTCTACCACTTTGAAGTAGCACTAATACCATTTTAGAATTGATCAAACCGGTTTTTTAGCTCTAGGTATTTAAAATAAATAAATATATATATGAACATCTTAACTTTAAAAGCCATAAATTATGAGATTTTAAAACCTTATGCTAGTGTTATTTGATCCCAGTAATAATTGGCCCACCTTGGATCAATGTATATATCTCTTAATTATGAGTCCATGTGGGCCCACAGAAATATAATTTATGGTGGGCCAAACCTAGGATTATATATCCAAATAATCAGATCAGAAAAGGATGCCCATAAGATTCGACCAAAAACACTCCAACCTCAAAACATTTTTTATCACAAGCCTATCCATGAGGTAGCTTACCAGAAGGTCGGGTATGATTTTCGCTCACGTGTGACAATCTTTGAATAGAGTAGAGTTCTATTAGGAAAGTAAAAGAAAATGATATTTTTAATGACAAATCTATTAGTGTGAATTGTTGAAGGGTTGGCCCCAAATATTAAAATAAAAAAATGAAAATCTTGACAAGATTGAAGATAGATGGTGTTGAGAGAGATAGCAAAATAGAGAGATTTTAGGGAATATTGATTGCGAGACTTTTGGAGATAGAGGATATGGATAAATAGATATTTTTGGAGAAAAAAAATTGCGGCATGTGATGACATGGAACCTTAAAGTACTCTATGTTTTTTCTCCATACTTACATGAAAGGATAATTATTGGGTTGCTGAGGTGGCACCCCTCACAGTCCACCTCCACGTTTGCTTTAATATATATGATATATATAATACTCAATAGAGGTGTGCTGTATTTGTGGTCGGTAGGAAAAATGACTGGAATACCCCTCATTGTATGATGTTTGCAATACGTTGGATCAGCCTTTTGTCTTTCCTTTTCTACATATAGTGTCCATTTCATATTTCTCTACTCCTCTTGGACAACTATATTCTCCCTTTTTTGCTAGGGGTGAAAAGTTAATACTAATGAAACATGACTTAATGTATTTTTTTTTTCTCATGCTATTTTTGGAATAAGAAAACTTAAATGGCAGTGTCTTTTGATGTAGGATTTTCTAAAAAGTATACTTTGTCGTTTGGAGTTCTTTTCTTTTAAAGTTCGGGTTTGAGGGCTCATTTTTTTCACACAATTCAGGTTTGAGGGCTCTATTTTCCACACATT
This sequence comes from Umbellularia californica, assembly GCA_028538565.1. NCBI lineage: Eukaryota > Viridiplantae > Streptophyta > Magnoliopsida > Laurales > Lauraceae > Umbellularia > Umbellularia californica. The sequence continues at coordinate 6,151,676 of JAPQWN010000006.1, read as the reverse complement.
TTAATGTGTTAATGATAGAAGGTGGATGTGGCGGACCATGTAGCGTGATCTTGGTCGTTAATATGATGATGGAAGGTGATCGTGGCATTGGATAGTTGGTTGAATTGACTTTATAGAATTACAAATTTATGTTTTTTTTTTATTTAATATGTTTTTTTAAATTAAGATTTATAGCTTGATCGAACAAAAGTTCGATAAAAAGGGAACTCAACGTAGATAGATTCTATCCACTAGATTGGAGGTTCAAATTGATGACTACAAAAGTATTATAACTAAAAATAATAGAGCTGGATCAATTTTAAACATGATTATCCAAAGACATAAACACAAATAAAACATGCTTAATAGTCAAATAAAAATGCAAAAATTTACACCATGAGTTAATTGATTCATGGTCCTGGCCAAGGTCCTCAGTTGGACATGGGTCAAAATATAGCACGCTTATTACCTTTAGCACGTTTCCCGCTTCCCGCGTAAACCACCACTTGGCGCGCAATTTTAAAAACCGCGTACAACGGCAGCGAGCTTCCGCGTCCTCCCAAGACTATCAATACTTATAAAGCTTCTTCTGCACGCTTTATGCTTCTCAGTTCTCAGTTCTCAGTTCTCAGTTCTCTCTCTCTAGCGATTGCTTCTCCTACAAGATCAAGAAAAAAAAACCCAATCTTTTCTTCTGTTGATCTTATTCTCATCTATGGTGTTTGCAGATCTTACGACGATGTTAAGGCAAATGCATCCACCGCTCTACCGCTCGTCAGGTATTTTGATCAATCTCTCCCTCTGTCTCTCTCTTGAATTCTGTTCACTGATTTGTTTTTTGGTGCGTTACAAGATGCATTTTGAAGATTGTTGTTTGCGTTGATTGCGTTTTAGGGTTAGTTTTTGTGTGTCCGATTTCCTTTCTCGGATTGGGGTTTTGATAGGTTTAGATGTTGATGTAATGTAACGAGCTCTGTATTTATCGATTTGTCTGGTTTTGATGAAATGGATGTTTCTCTGATGTTATATAAGTTGGCTTCTTCTCAAATTAACCTATTCTTGTGCAGATTTTCCTTATCAATGTATATATCTCTCTCTAGTTTGTTTAGCTGTGAATACCTCGTTTCCGTGAATTCCCCAATTTCTAGATTGGGTGTAAATCAAGACCCTATTTCTTTTTCTTTTTGAAATGGCTCTTTCTTTGTCTTTTTCATTTTTTTCCCTTCTTGATAGCCATAAGTGCTGATATTTAGTATTCTTGTGCATGGTAAGGAGAATCTCTCTATAGTTTCTGTGAATTCCCCAATTCCTAGATTGGGTGTAAATCAATACCCTATTTTCTTTTTCTTTTTGAAATGGGCCTTTGTTTGTTTTCTTCGTAAGTGCTGATTTTTAGTATGTCTTTTTTTGGGATTTTTCTTCAATGAGATCATGTACTAATGTTGGGTTCTTCTTCGCTTCAGTCTTTACATTGGTGGCATCATGATCAGGTCAGATGGGTTCTTCTTCGCTTCAGTCTTTACATCGGTGGCATCATGATCAGGTCAGAGAATTGCTTTCCTCATTCAATTTTAGGTGTTCCTCCTTCTTTATGTATTTATTTGTTTTTTCTGTTTTGGGACCATTTCAATCTCTTCTGACTGTTCATTTGATGGGTAGTTGGCATTGGAAATTCTAAGGAACTGAATTTTCTCTGGTGGGAGCCCCCCCATGCATGAAACCTCGTCTCTGCTCTTAATTCAGAAGGGGCCCCTCTGCATTGAAGGCGGCCTTGAGGTTTCATGCATGGCTCGGGTTGCAACACCCATGGATCAGAATTTTGTATTTATAGATGAGAATTTTGTATGATTCTTTTCAAGTGATGGTTGATATCGATGGAAGGCGGGATGGATCACTTCTCTCCTTAATTTCTACTTATTCAACATTTATTATATTGTACTATATTATTTGTTTTATATGTTTTTAGTTTGCTTGACATCGTTGGTGCCTTGAATGAACTAGTTGCATAATTTTTGGATTGATTGGTTTTTCCCAGTAGGGCCTGTTTGTTTCATGTAGTTTTCTACTATTGTATTCCTGTAAGTGGTTAATTGTGAAGAACCAAAAGGCGAATATCGAGAAATGACCATCAAATAACCTCCCCTTTAATGGAAACTGAATCAAGGGAAGGTAGGAAATGAATACCCAGTCACCATCATTGTAATTCAACACGTATGAACTACATCTCGCTTCTTCATTCCTATGTATTTTATGCAAACAAACAGCCCGTGATCTAAATCCTTTTCCTATTTTGAACTTATCCAATGAAATTATAGAGACACTCTTTTAACATGATTGAGTGTCTTCACTAAATGAAAGGATTCCTTATATTAACTTGTAACTAGTTAAAGTAGTAGGATTGTCAACATTAGAGATTTGGGATGGTGATCATAGTTATGATATTGGTTTATTTGGGCTGAACTCGCTGAAATTATTAATCCAAACAAATGACCCCAACAAAATCTCGGTCCATATTTTTGACCGGTTTGGCCAAAATTGCATATTTTAGTTGAACAAGTCGGAATTTTCTATTTTTGATCAAAATTTTGAAAAGAAAATAAATCATAATTCCTTTATTCCTTACATTCGTCTGACTGAAAGTAGTTGTAGTGATAGTAGTAGAAGAAGAAGTTCGTAGCGGGCACCACTGTCGTATGATAGTACAATTACACTAAGAATGAGAATGATTGCATATAAAAAAAATGGCAAGGCGGACAAACAAACAGGAAGATGAAGAGTGTGCAATTACACTAGGAATGAGAATGACTGGATGTTTAACGGTGCTTTTTTTCCCTTTTTCACAACACTTTCTATCATGTACTGTAACAAATCTTCAATAGTTATCTCCTTACCTCTGTAATTATCTCCCCATCACCAATTTCCTTTTCTACAATCAGCCCTTTTGCCATTTCCAAAGCCTTGAAGTGATACAAGTCATACACCAGAACCAAATCCTTAATATTTAAGGATGGGAGAGAAGCTTTGAAAGGCGCATTCTTTTCTGATGTCCTATATCATACTTTATTCCATATTTCTTTGTTGGATCTATTATGTTGTTGTATTCCTGAAGTCATTTACAATAACTTATTATCACTTACATCCAAAATAAAATATCTACAATTTCTACATTGGTCAAGAAACAACCTCAACAATTATCTGTAACAAACTCTGAATCTTTTAACCAACTAAGGATGGATGTCACATATTTTCTATCCACAACAACCTTTGTGAAACAATACTCTTAAGAAGCAAAGTTTACATGCCATCAATTACCAACGGCAATCAATGCTGACGTCTTTCAACAACAGCAAATTCAAATTCACGAAATGACAATCCTTGATGGCTATGAATTCCTGAATCAACCACAACAACTTGTGATCACTTACATCCAAAATAAGAGCGTCAATGGTCGCTACTCCTAAAATGTACAATCTTAACAATAATTTGTAATTACCTTCGAGATCAGCAAATGCAAAAACCATTGATCACTTCTTACGAAATCATAAACTTCTTCCACAAGCTCCAATCAATTATTCACTTGTGCCCCAATAATTATTAATTAAAAGAGTACGTCTTTTTACCAAATCAAAAGCAGAAAACGAACAAAGGATGACTTCTTTTTAGCAACTCACCAATCCAATGACTTCCAAACGACATATATTTTTTTTAATCCATAACGACATTAGTTATAATCAATACTCTAACCCAACGACCTTCTTATATAGACAATTAATGCTCAGGACAATCAACACTAACAACAATGATTTATTGCAATATATCTTAAACTTCTCCAGCCCTTATGACTATGAATTCCCAGGGACGATTGAAATAACTCATGAATACTTACATAAAAATGATAAATAACAACAGTGATCACCTATTCCTAAATCTACAATCTCAACTAACAGACATTGATCAAATACTTCCATAATTAAGCAAATACAACAACCAATGATCACTTCTCACAAATCATAAAAAACCTTTACTGACTATGAACAAATTATTCATATACCTGTCACAGCAATATTTGTGAAAAAAATATACATCTTTGCCACTCTAGGGGCATTAATCTAACTAAGGCTGGCCTATACATATTTCAATCCATAACAGCCTTAGGTTCAATCTATAATGACTTAACTTGATTCGTACTGGCTTTGTGATATTCTAGTACTATAAAGTACTGGTCTAGTAGAATCAGAGTTCATGTTTGGTTGATAGATGACCTTTATAGACGAAAAAAATCAAAATAAGCCTTGGTTTCAACCAATACTCAAACAATCCAATTCCAAACATCACCAATAACAACATGCTCGTGACTTTGGACATCAACGATATATTAAAACATTTGCCAATTATAAACATCTCATGATAACTATGAAATCTGGAGTCAACCAAAATAACTCACAATCATTTACGTTATCAATACAAAACAGTACATCCTTATGAATCCAAGGGAATTCTAACTTACAAAGGATGGCGTTCATAGTTTTCAATCTGTAGCAATCTTACTCTCAACCAATATCCCAACAACTGAAGTCTGCGCTCAGCAATATGTGCAACAATTGCTGCTCATGACTTTTAACAACAGCAACTTTCTCCCACACTTGTTATTCTTATAATTCCTTAAATAACAACTCTCGATAACCATGAATTCTCAAGTAGACGACAATAACTAATGATTACATGCATTGAACTTACAAAAAAAAAGGGCAATAGTCTAACCCATGACAACAGACATATTTTTCAATTCTAAACAACCTTAGCTACGATCAATATTATGAAGTCTGACCAACAATCTTCTAATATCAACAATTAGCCCTCATGACTATCAACAATAACAACATTGATTTATTGCAATGTTTCTTCGACTTCTCCAATTAACAACCCTTGATAACCATGAATTCCTTGAGATAGCCGAAATAACTAGTGACAACTTACACCCATAATTTGAAACAGCAGTGGTAACTTATTCCTAGAATCTACAATCTCAGCCAACAACCATTGGTTAAATCCTTTCATGATTAAGCAAATAAAACCACCATTGATCTCTTCTTGCAAATCATAGACAACATTTCCTGAATATGATCAATTATTTAAGACTTGTCACCACAATTATCGGCGACAAAACTATTTATCTTTCTTTCTTTTTTTATTTGTCTTTTTTAGTTTTCTTTGTCTTTCTTTCTTTTTTCTTTCTTTTTTTCATGTCTTTTCTTTTTTCATCTCTGTCTTTCTTTTTTCTTCTGTCTTTCTTTTTCATTTCATTTCATTTTTGTCTGAAATGCATGGGGAGAGAGGTTGATTTCTACCACTAATAGCTGCCTAATTTAATCCTAAATCCACTTTGTTAGAGGGCACGGAGAAGCTTGTTAACCCGAGAACTTATTCCTCTCTTGGAAAACCATGAACTACTCAACACATTGAATATTTCTTTGCAACTAGACTCTGTTTGTGGACGTTTTTCCAAAATGCATCCGAGGGCATGATAGATTCTTCGTTGCGTTTTTAACTAAATGTGCTGCAAGCAACGGATGGAACCCAGAGGGAAATCATTTGAGGTCTCTTATCATTGGAATTTGTTTGGGAAAGACTCACAATCGTTCCATTTTAGTCTGAAAGGCAAGGGGAGAGTCGTTGTGTTCTACCACTAATAGATTCCTAATGTAATCCTAAATCCATTTTGTTGAACGGCAAGGAAAGGATTGGCGATCCGTGGACTCTTTACTCTCTCCGCAAACCATGCTCTAATCATCGCATTGTATATTTCTTTGCTACAAGACTGTTTGTAGGCTTTTTTCGGAAACGCATCCGAGGCCATGATAGATTCTTCGTTGCTTTTTTAACAAAATGTGGTGCAGGCAACGGATGGAAACCGGAGGAGGGAAATGATTGGAGGACTCTTATCATGTGAATTTATTTGGGAAAGACTTAAAATCATTCCATTTTAGGCAGAAAATGCATGGGGAGAGAGGTTGAGTTCTAGCACTAGTAGCTGCCTAATGAAATGCATGCGAGGTCATGGTAAATTTTTCGTTTCTTTTTTCAACTAAATGCATTGAAAGCAACGGATGGAAACCGGATGAGAGAAATGATTCGAGGTCTCTTATCATGGGAATTTCTTTGGGAAAGACTCATAATCATTCCATTTTGCAGGGAATAGCGTGGGGAGAGAGGTTGAGTTCTACCACTAATAGATGCCTAATTTTATCTTAAATCCACTTTGTTGATGGGCATTGAAGAGCTTGGTGACTCGAGGACTCATTCTTCTCTCCGAAAACCATCCACTACTCAACGCAATGAAAATTTCTTTGCTAGAAGCCTTTGTTATTGTGTTCGTTTTTAGGAAATGCATGCGAGGCCATGATATTTTCTTCGTTGCTTTTTTTAACAAAACACGCTGCAAGCAACGGATGAAAACCGGTGGAGGGAAATGATTTGAGGTCTCTTATCATGGGAATTTTTTTGGGAAAGACTCAAAATCGTTCCATTTTGCAGTGAATAGCGTGGGGAGAGAGGTTGAGTTCTACCACTAATAGATGCCTAATTTTATCTTAAATCCACTCTGTTGATGGGCACTGAAAAGGTTGGTGACCCGAGGACTCGTTCCTCTCTTTGAAAACCATACACTACTCAACGCAATGAAGTTTTCTTCGCTAGAAGCCTCTGTTTTTGTGTTCATTTTTAGGAAATGCATGTGAGGCCATGATAGTTTTTTCGTTGCTTTTTTTAACAAAACGCACTGCAAGCAACAGATGAAAACCGGAGGAGGGAAATGATTTGAGGTTTCTAATCGTTGGAACTTGTTTAGGAAAGTTGGAAAATCGTTCCATTTTGCAGCGATTAGGGTGGGGACAGAGGTTGAGTTCTACCACTAATAGATGTCTAATTTTATTTTAAATAGACTTTGTTGATGGCCACTAAAAAGCTTGGTGACCGGAGGACTCATTCCTGTCTCCGAAAACCATTCACTACTCAACGCAATAAATATTTCTTCACTGGAAGCTTCTGTTTTTGCGTTCGTTATAAGGAAATGCATGCGAGGTCACGGTAAATTTTTCGTTTCTTTTTTCAACTAAATGCATTGTAAGCAACGGATGGAAACTGGATCAGAGAAATGATTCGAGGTCTCTTATCATGGGAATTTGTTTGGGAAAGACTCAAAATCGTTCCATTTTGTAATGAATAGCGTGGGGAGAGAGGCTGAGTTCTACCACTAATAGGTGCCTAATTTTATCTTACATCCACTCTGTTGATGGGCACTTAAAAGCTTGGTGACTTGAGGACTCATTCCTCTCTCCGAAAACCATCCACTACTCACCGCAATGAATATTTCTTCGCTAGAAGCCTTTGTTTTTGTGTTCGTTTCAAGGAAATGCATACGAGGCCATGATAGTTTCTTCGTTGCTTTTTTTAACAAAATGCACTGCAAGCAACAGATGAAAACCGGAGGAGGGAAATGATTTGAGGTCTCTTGTCATGGGAGTTTGTTTGGGAAACACTCAAAATCGTTCCATTTTGCAGTGAATAGCGTGGGGAGAGAGGCTGAGTTCTACCACTAATAGGTGCCTAATTTTATCTTAAATCCCTCTGTTGATGGGCACTGAAAAGCTTCGTGACTCGAGGACTCATTCCTCTCTTCGAAAACCATCCACTACTCAACGCAATGAATATTTCTTCGCTAGGAGCCTCTATTTTTGTGTTCGTTTTTAGGAAATGCATGCGACGCCATGATAGTTTCTTCCTTGCTTTTTTTTAACAAAACGGGCTGCAAGCAATGGATGAAAACCGGTGGAGGGAAATGATTTGAGGTCTCTTCTCTTGGGAATTTGATTGGGAAAGACTCAAAATCGTTCCATTTTGCAGTGAATAGCGTGGGGAGAGAGATTGAGTTCTACCACTAATAGATGCCTAATTTTATCTTAAATCCACTCTGTTGCTGGGCCCTGAAAAGGTTGGTGACCTGAGGACTCGTTCCTCTCTTTGAAAACGATACACTACTCAACGCAATGAATTTTTCTTCGCTAGAAGCCTATGTTTTTTTGTTCGTTTTTAGGAAATGCATGCGAGGCCATGATAGTTTCTTCGTTGCTTTTTTAAACAAAACGTAATGCAAGCAACGGATGAAAACCGGAGGAGGGAAATGATTTGAGGTGTCTTATCATGGGAATTTGTTTGGGAAAGACTCAAAATCATTCCATTTTGCAGTGAATAGCGTCGGGAGAGAGGTTGAATCCTACCACTAATAGATGCCTAATTTTATCTTAAATCCACTCTATTGATGGGCACTAAAAAGCTTGGTGACTCGAGGACTTTGTCCTCTCTCCGACAACCATCCACTACTCAACGCAATGAAAATTTCTTCGCAAAAAGCCTCTGTTTGTGTGTTCGTTTTATGGAAATGCATGCGAGGCCATGATAGCTTCTTCGTTGCTTTTTTTAACAAATCGCACGGCAAGCAACGGATGGAAACTGGAGGAGGGGTATGATTTGAGGTCTATTATCATGGGAGTTTATTTGGGAAAGACTCCAAATCGTTCCATTTTCGTCTGAAGTTCGTGGGGAGAGTGGTTGAGTTGTACCACTAATAGATGCCTATTGTAATCCCAAATCCACTTTGTTAAAAGGCAATGAAATGCCTATTGGCCCGAAGACTCATTCCTCTCTTCGAAAGCGATGCACTTCTGAACACAATGAATATTTCTTCTAGCGAAGCCTCTATTTGTGTGCGTTTTAAGGAAAGGCATGTGAGGGCATGATAGATTCTAAGTTGGTTTTTTAACTAATTGCACTGCATGCAACGGATGGAAACTGAAGGAGGGATATGATTTGAGGTTTCTTTTCATGGGAATTTGTTTGGGAAAGACTGAAAATCGTTCCATTTTGCTGTGAATAGCGTGGGCAGAGAGGTTGAGTTCTGCCACTAATTGATGCCTAATTTTATCTTAAATCCACTCTGTTGGTGGGCACTGAAAAGGTTGGTGACCTGTGGACTCGTTCCTCTCTTTGAAAACCATACACTAGTCAACACAATGAATATTTCTTTGCTAGAAGCCTTTGTTTTTGTGTTCATTTTTAGGAAATGCATGTGAGGCCATGATAGTTTCTTCGTTGCTTTTTTTTAACAAAACGCGCTGCAAGCAACGGATGAAAACCGGTGGAGGGAAATGATTTGAGGTCTCTTATCATGGGAATTTGTTTGGAAAAGACTGAAAATCCTTCCATTTTGCAGTGAGTTGCGTGGGGAGAGAGGTTGAGTTCTACCACTAATAGATGCCTAATTTTATCTTAAATCCACTCTGTTGGTGGGCACTTATAAGGTTGGTGACCCGAGGATTCGTTCCTTTCTTTGAAACCGTACACTACTTAACACAATGGATTTTTCTTCGTTAGAAGCCTCTGTTTTTGTGATCGTTTTTAGGAAATGCATGTGAGGCCATGATAGTTTCTTCGTTGCTTTTTTTTAACAAAACGCGCTGCAAGCAACGGATGAAAATCGGACGAGGGAAATGATTTGAGGTCTCTTATCATGGGAATTTGTTTGGGAAAGACTGAAAATCGTTCCATTTTGGTGTGAATAGCGTGGGGAGAGAAGTTGAGTTCTACCACTAATACATGCCTAATTTTATCTTAAATCCACTCTGTTGGTGGGCACTGAAAAGCTTGGTGACTCGAGGACTCATTCCACTCTCCGAAAACCATCCACTACTCAACGCGATGAAAATTTCTTCGCTAGAGGCCTCTGTTTGTCTGTTCGTTTTTTGGAAATGCATGCGAGGCCATGATAGTTTCTTCGTTGCTTTTTTTAACCAAACGCACGGCAAGCGACGGATGGAAACTGGAGGAAGGAAATGATTTGTGGTCTATTATCATGGGAGTTTGTTTGGGAAAGACTCAAAATAGTTCCATTTTCGTCTAAAGTTCATGTGGAGTGTGGTTGAGTTGTACCACTAATATATGCCTATAGTAATCCTAAATCCATTTTGTTAAAGGGCAATGAAATGCTTATTGACCCGAAGACTCATTCCTCTCTTCGAAAGCGATGCACTTCTGAACACAATGAATATTTCTTCCAGCGAAGCCTCTATTTGTGTGCGTTTTAAGGAAAGGCATTCGAGGGCATGATAGATTCTAAGTTGGTTTTTTAAATAATTGCACTGCAAGCAACGGATGGAAACCTGGGAGGGAAATGATTTGAGGTCTCTTATCATGGGAATTTGTTTGGGAAAGACTCAAAATCGTTCCATTTTGCAGTGTATATTGCGGGGGAGAGAGGTTGAGTTCTCCCACTAATAGATGCCTAATTTTATCTTAAATCCACTCTGTTGATGGGCACTGAAAAGGTTGGTGACCGGAGGACTCGTTCCTCTCTTTGAAAACCATACACTACTCAACGCAATGAATATTTCTTCGCTAGAAGCCTCTTTTTTTGTGTTCGTTTTTAAGAAATGCATGCGAGGCCATGATAGTTTCTTCGTTGCTTTTTTTTTTAACAAAACGCGCTGCAAGCAACGGATGAAAACCGGTGGAGGGAAATGATTTGAGGTCTCTTATCATGGGAATTTGTTTGGAAAAGACTCAAAATCATTCCATTTTGCAGTGAATAGCGTGGGGAGAGAGGTTGAGTTCTACCACTAATAGATGCCTAATTTTATCTTAAATCCACTCTGTTGGTGGGCATTGAAAAGCTTGGTGACTCGAGAACTCCTTCCTCTCTCCGAAAAGCATCCACTACTCAACGCAATGAAAATTTTTCTTCGCTAGAAGCCTCTGTTTGTGTGTTCGTTTTATGGAAATGCATGCGAGGCCATGATAGTTTCTTCATTGCTTTTTTTAATTAAACGCACGGCAAGCAACTGATGGAAACTGGAAGATGGAAATGATTTGAGGTCTATTATCATGGGAGTTTGTTTGGGAAAGACTCATAATCGTTCCATTTTCGTCTGAAGTTCATGGGGATTGTGGTTGAGTTGTACCACTGATAGATGCCTATTGTAATCCGAAATACACTTTGTTAAAGGGCAATGAAATTCTTATTGACCCGAAGACTCATTCCTCTCTTCGAAAGCGATGCACTTCTGAACACAATGAATATTTCTTCCAGCGAAGCCTCTATTTGTGTGCGTTTTAAGGAAAGGCATTCGAGGGCATTATAGATTCTAAGTTGGTTTTTTAACTAATTGCATTGCAGGCAACGGATGGAAACCGAAGGAGGGAAATGATTTGAGGTCTCGTATCATGGGAATTTGTTTAGGAAAGACTCAAAATCGTCCATTTTGCAGTGAATAGCGTGGGGAGAGAGGTTTAGTTCTCCCACTAATAGATGCCTAATTTTGTCTTAAATCCACTCTATTGGTGGGCACTGAAAAGGTTGGTGACCGGAGGACTCGTTCCTCTCTTTGAAAACCATACACTACTCAACGCAATGAATATTTCTTCGCTGGAAGCCTCTTTTTTTGTGTTCGTTTTTTAGAAATGCATGCGAGGCCATGATAGTTTCTTCGTTGCTTTTTTTTTTTAAGAAAACGCGCTGCCAGCAACGGATGAAAACCGGTGGAGGGAAATGATTTGAGGTCTCTTATCATGGGAATTTGTTTGGAAAAGACTCAAAATCGTTCCATTTTGCAGTGAATAGCGTGGGGAGAGAGGTTGAGTTCTACCACTAATAGATGCCTAATTTTATCTTAAATCCACTCTATTGGTGGGCGTTGAAAAGCTTGGTGACTATCGGACTCATTCCTCTCTTCGAAAAGCATCCACTACTTAACGCAATGAAAATTTCTTCGCTAAAAGCCTTTGTTTGTTTGTTCATTTTATTAAAATGCATGCGAAGCCATGATAGTTTCTTCGTTGCCCTTTTTTTAACAAAACGCGCTGCAAGAAACGGATGAAAACCGCTGGAGGGAAATGATTTGAGGTCTCTTATCATGGGAATTTGTTTGGGAAAGACTGAAATTCGTTCCATTTTGCAGTGAATAGCGTGGGGAGTGAGGTTGGGTTATACCACTAATAGATGCCTAATTTTTTCTTAAATCCACTCTGTTGGTGGGCACTGAAAAGGTTGGTGACCCGATGACTCATTCCTCTCTTTGTAAGCCATACACTACTCAGCGCAATGAATATTTCTTCGCTAGAGGCCTATGTTTTTGTGTTCTTTTTAGGAAATGCGTTCGAGGCCATGGCAGTTTCTTCGTCGCTTTTTTTAACAAAATACACTGCAAGAAACCGATGAAAATCGGATTTGAGGTCTCTTTATCATGGCAATTTGTTTGGAAAAGACTCAAAATCGTCCCATTTTGCAGTGAATAGCTTGGGGAGAGTGGTTGAGTTCTACCACTAATAGATGCCTAATTTTATCTTAAATCCTTTCTGTCGGTGGGCACTGAAAAGCTTGGTGATTCGAGGACTCCATCCTCTCTCCGAAAAGCATCCACTACTCAACGCTATGAAAATTTCTTCGCTAGAAGCCTCTGTTTGTGTGTTCGTTTTATGGAAATACATGCGAGGCCATGATAGTTTCTTCGTTGCTTTTTTTAACCAAATGCACGGCAAGCAACGGATGGAAACTGGAGGAGGGAAATGATTTGAGGTCTATTATCATGGGAGTTTGTTTGGGAAAGACTCAGAATCGTTCCATTTTCGTCTGAAGTTCGTGGGGAGAGTGGTTGAGTTTTACCACTGGTAGATGCCTATTGTAATCCCAAATCCACTTTGGTAAAGGGCAATGAAATGCTTAGTGAACCGAAGACTCATTCCTCTTTTCGAAAGCGATGCACTTCTAAACACAATGAATATTTCTTCTAGCGAAGCCTTTATTTGTGTGCGTTTTAAGGAAAGGCATTCGAGGCCATGATAGATTCTAAGTTGGTTTTTTAACTACTTGCACTGCAAGCAACGGATGGAAACCGAAGGAGGGCAATGATTTGAGGTCTCTTATCATGGGAATTTGTTTGGGAAAGACTAAAATACGTTCCATTTTGCAGTGTATATTGTGGGGAGAGAGGTTTAGTTCTCCCACTAATAGATGCCTAATTTTATCTTAAATCCACTCTGTTCATGGGCACTGAAAAGGTTGGTGGCCTGAGGACTCGTTCCTCTCTTTGAAAACCAAACACTACTCAACGCAATGAATATTTCTTCGCTAGAATCCTCTGTTTTTGTGTTCGTTTTTAAGAAATGCATGCGGGGCCATGATAGTTTCATCGTTGTTTTTTTTTTTTAACAAAACGCGCTGCAAGCAACGGATGAAAACCGGTAAAGGGAAATGATTTGAGGTCTCTTATCATGGGAATTTGTTTGGGAAAAATTGAAAATCGTTCCATTTTGCTGTGAATAGCGTGGGGGAGAGAGGTTGGGTTTTACCACTAATAGATGCCTAATTTTATCTTAAATCCACTCTATTGATAGGCACTGAAAAGGTTGGTGAACCGAGGACTCGTTCCTCTCTTCGAAAACCATATACTACTCAACGCAATGAATATTTCTTCGCTAGAAGCCTTTGTTTTTGAGTTCTTTTTAGGAAATGCATTCGAGGCCATGATAGTTTCTTTGTTGCTTTTTTTAACAAAATACACTGCAAGCAACCGATGAAAACCGGATTTGAGGTTTCTTATCCGGGTAATTTTTTTGGAAAAGACTCAAAATCGTTCCATTTTGCAATGAATAGCGTGGGGAGAGAGTTTGAGTTCTATCACTAACAGATGCCTAATTTTATCTTAAATCCACTCTGTTGGTGGGCATTGAAAAGCTTGGTGACTCGAGAACTCCTTCCTCTCTCCGAAAAGCATCCACTACTCAACGCAATGAAAATTTCTTCGCTAGAAGCCTCTGTTTGTGTTTTCGTTTTATGGATATGCATGCGAGGCCATGATAGTTTCTTCGTTGCTTTTTTAACGAAACGCACGACAAGTAACGGATGGAAACTGGAGGAGGGAAATGATTTGAGGTCGACTATCATGGGAGTTTGTTTGGGAAAGACTCAAAATCGTTCCATTTTCGTCTGAAGTTCGTGGGGAGAGTGGTTGAGTTGTACCACTAATAAATGCCTATTGTAATCCCAAATCCACTTTGTTAAAGGGCAATGAAATGCTTATTGACCCGAAGACTCATTCCTCTCTTCGAAAGCGATGCACTTCTGAACACAATGAATATTTCTTCCAGCGAAGCCTCTATTTGTGTGCGTTTTAAGGAAAGGCATTGGAGGGCATGATCGATTCTAAGTTGGTTTTTTAACAAATTGCACTGAAGGCAACGGATGGAAACCGAAGGAGGGAAATGATTTGAGGTCTCGTATCATGGGAATTTGTTTGGGAAAGACTCAAAATCGTCCATTTTGCCGTGAATAGCGTGGGGAGAGAGGTTGAGTTCTCCCACTATTAGATGCCTAATTTTATCTTAAATCCACTCTGTTGGTGGGCACTGAAAAGGTTGGTGACCGGAGGACTCGTTCCTCTCTTTGAAAACCATACACTACTCAACGCAATGAATATTTCTTCTCTAAAAGCCTCCATTTTTGTGTTCGTTTTTAGGAAAAGCATTCGAGGCCATGATAGTTTCTTCGTTGCTTTTTTTTTTTTAACAAAACGTAGTGCATGCATCGGATGAAAACCGGAGGGAAATGATTTGAGGTCTCTTATCATTGGAATTTGTTTGGGAAAGACTCAAAATCGTTCCATTTTATAGTGTATAGTGTGGGGAGAGATATTTAGTTCTACCACTAATAGATGCCTAATTTTATCTTAAATCCACTCTGTTGGTGGGCAGTGAAAAGCTTGGTGACTCAAGGACTCATTCCTCTCTCCGAAAAGAATCCACTACTCAACGCAATGAAAATTTCTTCACTAGAAGCCTCTTTTTTTGTGTTCTTTTTTAGGAAATGCATGCGAGGCCATGATAGTTTCTTCGTTGCTTTTTTTAACCAAACGCACGGAAAACGACGGATGGAAACTGGAGGAAGGAAATGATTTGTGGTCTGTTATCATGGGAGTTTGTTTGGGAAAGACTCAAAATCGTTCCATTTTCGTCTGAAGTTCGTGGGGAGAGTGGTTGTGCTGTACGACTAATAGATGCCTACTGTAATCCCAAATCCACTTTGTTAAAGGCCAATGAAATGCTTATTGACCCGAAGACTCTATCCTCTCTTCGAAAGCGATGCACTTCTGAACACGATGAATATTTCTTCGAGCGAAGCCTCTATTTGTGTGCGTTTTAAGGAAAGGCATTCGAGGGCATGATAGATTCTAAGTTGGTTTTTTTTAACTAATTGTACTGCAAGCAACGGATGGAAACCGAAGGAGGGAAATGATTTGAGGTCTCTTATCATGGGAATTTATTTGGGAAAGACTCAAAATCGTTCCATTTTGTAGTGAATAGCGTGGGGAGAGAGGTTGAGTTCTCCCACTAATAGATGCCTAATTTTATCATAAATCCACTCTGTTGGTGGGGACTGAAAAGGTTGTGACCCGTGGACTCGGTCCTTTCTTTGAAAACCATACACTACTCAACGCAATGAGTATTTCTTCGCTAGAAGCCTCTGTTTTTGTGTTAGTTTTTAGGAAATGCATGCGAAGCCATGATAGTTTCTTCGTTGCCCTTTTTTTAACAAAACGCGCAGCAAGCAACGGATGAAAACCGCTGGAGGGAAATGATTTGAGGTCTCTTATCATGGGAATTTGTTTGGGAAAGACTGAAAATCGTTCCATTTTGCAGTGAATAGCGTGGGGAGAGCGGTTGGGTTATACCACTAATAGATGCCTAATTTTTTCTTAAATCCACTCTGTTGCTCGGCACTGAAAAGGTTGGTGACCCGAGGACTCGTTCCTCTCTATGTAAGCCATACACTTCTTGGCGCAATGAATATTTCTTTGCTATAACCCTATGTTTTTGTGTTCTTTTTAGGAAATGCGTTCGTGGCCATCGCAGTTTCTTCGTTGCTTTTTTTAACAAAAAACACTGCAAGCAACCGATGAAAACCGGATTTGAGGTCTCTTATCATGGTAATTTGTTTGGAAAGGACTCAAAATCGTTCCATTTTGCAATGAATAGCGTGGGGAGAGTGGTTGAGTTCTACCACTAATAGATGCCTAATTTTATCTTAAATCCTTTCTGTCGGTGGGCACTGAAAAGCTTGGTGATTCGAGGACTCCATCCTCTCTCCGAAAAGCATCCACTACTCAACGCAATGAAAATTTCTTTGCTAGAAGCCTCTGTTTGTGTGTTCGTTTTATGGAAATACATGCGAGGCCATGATAGTTTCTTCGTTGCTTTTTTTAACCAAACGCACGGCAAGCAACGGATGGAAACTGGAGGAGGGAAATGATTTGGGGTCTATTATCATGGGAGTTTGTTTGGGAAAGACTCAAAATCGTTCCATTTTCGTCTGAAGTTTGTGGGAAGAGTGGTTGAGTTGTACCAGTAATAGATGCCTATTGTAATCCCAAATCCACTTTGTTAAAGGCCAATGAAATGCTTACTGACCCGAAGACTCATTCCTCTCTTCGAAAGCGATGCACTTCTGAACACAATGAATATTTCTTCAAACGAAGCCTCTATTTGTGTGCGTTTTAAGGAAAGGCATTCGAGGGCATTATAGATTCTAAGTTGGTTTTTTAACTAATTGCATTGAAAGCAACGGATGGAGACCGAAGGAGGGAAATGATTTGAGGTCTCTTATCATGGAAATTTGTTTGGGAAAGACTCAAAATCGTTCCATTTTGCAGTGTATACTGTGGGAAGAGAGGTTGAGTTCTCCCACTAATAGATGCCTAAGTTTATCTTAAATCCACTCTGTTGGTGGGCACTGAAAAGGTTGGTGACCAGAGGACTCGTTTCTCTCTTTGAAAACCATACACTACTAAACCCAATGATTATTTCTTCGCTAGAAGTCTCTGTTTTTGTGTTCGTTTTTGGGAAATGCATGCGAGGCCATGATAGTTTCTGCGTTACTTTTTTTTTTTTAACATAACGCGCTGCAAGCATAGGATGAAAACCGGTGGAGGGAAATGATTTGAGGTCTCTTATCATGGGAATTTGTTTGGGAAAGACTGAAAATCGTTCCATTTTGGTGTGAATAGCGTGGGGAGAGAAGTTGAGTTCTACCACTAATACATGCCTAATTTTATCTTATATCCACTCTATTGCTGGGCACTGAAAAGCTTGGTGACTCGAGGACTTATTCCACTCTCCGAAACCCATCCACTACTCAACGCAATGAAAATTTCTTCGCTAGAGGCCTCTGTTTGTCTGTTCGTTTTTTGGAAATGCATGCGAGGCCATGATAGTTTCTTCGTTGCTTTTTTTAACCAAACGCATGGCAAGCGACGGATGGAAACTGGAGGAAGGAAATGATTTGTGGTCTATTATCATGGGAGTTTGTTTGGGAAAGACTCAAAATCGTTCCATTTTCGTCTGAAGTTCGTGGGAAGAGTGGTTGAGTTGTAGCACTAATAGATGCCTATTGTAATCCCAAATCCACTTTGTTAAAGGCCAATGAAATGCTTACTGACCCGAAGACTCATTCCTCTCTTCGAAAGCGATGCACTTCTGAACACAATGAATATTTCTTCAAACGAAGCCTCTATTTGTCTGCGTTTTAAGGAAAGGCATTCGATGGCATTATAGATTCTAAGTTGGTTTTTTAACTAGTTGCACTGCAAGCAACGGATGGAAACCGAAGGAGGGAAATGATTTGAGGTCTCTTATCATGGGAATTTGTTTGGGAAAGACTCAAAATCGTTCCATTTTGCAGTGTATATTGTGGGGAGAGAGGTTGAGTTCTCCCACTAATAGATGCCTAATTTTATCTTAAATCCACTCTGTTGGTGGGCACTGAAAAGGTTGGTGACCCGAGGACTCGTTTCTCTCTTTGAAAACCATACACTACTAACGCAATGAATATTTCTTCGCTAGAAGCCTCTTTTTTTGTGTTCGTTTTTAGGAAATGCATGCGAGGCCATGATAGTTTCTTCGTTGCTTTTTTTAACCAAACGCACGGCAAACGACGGATGGAAACTGGAGGAAGGAAATGATTTGTGGTTTGTTATCATGGGAGTTTGTTTGGGAAAGACTCAAAATCGTTCCATTTTCGTCTGAAGTTCGTGGGGAGAGTGGTTGTGCTGTACGACTAATAGATGCCTACTGTAATACCGAATCCACTTTGTTAAAGTCCAATGAAATGCTTATTGACCCGAAGACTCATTCCTCTCTTCGAAAGCGATGCACTTCTGAACCCAATGAATATTTCTTGAAGCGAAGCCTCTATTTATGTGCGTTCTAAGGAAAGGCATTCGAGCGCATTATAGATTCTAAGTTGGTTTTTTAACTAATTGCACTGCATGCAACGGATGGAAACCGAAGGAGGGAAATGATTTCAGTTCTCTTATCATGGGAATTTGTTTGGGAAAGACTCAAAATCGTTCCATTTTGCAGTGTATATTCTGGCGAGAGAGGTTGAGTTCTCCCACTAATAGATGCCTAATTTTATCTTAAATCCACTCTGTTGGTGGGCACTGAAAAGGTTGGTGACCCGAGGACTCATTTCTCTCTTTGAAAACCATACACTACTAACTCAATGAATATTTCTTCGCTAAAAGCCTCTTTTTGTGTGTTCGTTTTTAGGAAATGCATGCGAGGCTATGATAGTTTCTTCGTTGCTGTTTTCTTTAAAAAAACGTGCTGCAAGCAACGGATGAAAACCGATGGAGGGAAATGATTTGAGGTCTCTTATTATGGCAATTCGTTTGGGAAAGACTCAAAATCATTCGATTTTGCAGTGAATTGCGTGGGGAGAGAAATTGAGTTCTACCACTAATAAATGCCTAATTTTATCTTAAATCCACTTTGTTGGTGGGCACTGAAAAGCTTGGTGACTCGAGGACTCATTCCTCTCTCCTAAAACCATCCACTACTCAACGCAATGAAAATTTCTTCGCTAGAAGCCTCTGTTTGTGTGTTCGTTTTATGGAAATGCATGCGAGGCCATGATAGTTTCTTCATTGCTTTTTTTAACCAAACTCACGGCAAGCGACGGATGGAAACTGGAGGAAGGAAATGATTAGTGGTCTATTATCATGGGAGTTTGTTTGGGAAAGACTCAAAATCATTCCATTTTCGTCTGAAGTTCGTGGGGAGAGTGGTTGTGTTGTACCACTAATAGATGCCTATTGTAATCCCAAATCCACTTTGTTAAAGGCCAATGAAATGCTTATTGACCCGAAGACTCATTCCTCTCTTCGAAAGCGATGCACTTCTAAATCCAATGAATATTTCTTGAAGCGAAGCCTCTATTTATGTGCGTTCTAAGGAAAGGCATTCGAGGGCATTATAGATTCTAAGTTGGTTTTTTAACTAATTGCACTGCATGCAACGGATGGAAACCGAAGGAGGGAAATGATTTGAGGTCTCTTATCATGGGAATTTGTTTGGGAAAGACTCAAAATCGTTCCATTTTGCAGTGTATATTGTGGGGAGAGAGGTTGAGTTCTCCCACTAATAGATGTCTAATTTTATCTTAAATCTACTCTGTTGGTGGGCACTGAAAAGGTTGGTGACCCAAGGACTCGTTTCTCTCTTTGAAAACCATACACTACTCAACGCAATGAATATTTCTTCGCTCGAAGCCTCTTTTTTTGTGTTTGTTTTTAAGAAATGCATACGAGGCCATGATGGTTTCTTCGTTGCTTTTTTTTTTTTTTTTAACAAAACGCGCTGCAAGCAGAGGATGAAAACCGGTGGAGGGAAATGATTTGAGGTTTCTTATTATGGCAATTCGTTTGGGAAAGACTGAAAATCGTTCCATTTTGCAGTGAATTGCGTGGGGAGAGAAATTGAGTTCTACCACTAATAGATGCCTAATTTTATCTTAAATCCACTCTGTTGGTGGGCACTGAAAAGCTTTGTGACTCGAGGACTCATTCCTCTATCCTAAAACCATCCACTACTCAACGCAATGTAAATTTCTTCGTTAGAAGCCTCTGTTTGTGTGTTCGTTTTATGGAAATGCATGCGAGGCCATTATAGTTTCTTCGTTGCTTTTTTTAACGAAACGCACGGCAAGCGACGGATCGAAACTGGAGGAAGGAAATGATTAGTGGTCTATTATCATGGTAGTTTGTTTGGGAAAGACTCAAAATCGTTCCATTTTCGTCTGAAGTTCGTGGGGAGAGTGGTTGTGTTGTACCACTAATAGATGCCTATTGTAATCCCCAATCCACTTTGTTAAAGGCCAATGAAATGCTTATTGACCCGAACACTCATTCCTCTCTTCGAAAGCGATGCACTTCTGAACACAATGAATATTTCTTCGAGCGAAGCCTCTATTTGTGTGCGTTTTAAGGAAAGGCATTGGAGGGCATGATAGATTCTAAGTTGGTTTTTTAACTAATTGCACTGAAGGCAACGGATGGAAACCGAAGGAGGGAAATGATTTGAGGTCTCGT
This sequence comes from Umbellularia californica, assembly GCA_028538565.1. NCBI lineage: Eukaryota > Viridiplantae > Streptophyta > Magnoliopsida > Laurales > Lauraceae > Umbellularia > Umbellularia californica. The sequence goes on along the minus strand of JAPQWN010000006.1, from coordinate 6,131,226 downwards.
ATCATGGGAATTTGTTTGGGCAAGACTCAAAATCGTTCCATTTTGCAGTATATATTGTAGGGAGAGAGGTTGAGTTCTCCCGCTAAAAGATGCCTAATTTTATCTTAATTTCACTCTGTTGGTTGGCACTGAAAAGGTTCGTGACCCGAGGACTCGTTTCTCTCTTTGAAAACCATACACCACTCAACGCAACAAATATTTCTTCGCTAGAAGCCTCTTTTTTGTGTTCGTTTTTGGGAAATGCATGCGAGGCAATGATAGTTCAGCGTTGCTTTTTTTTTTTTTTAACAAAACGCGCTGCAACCAAATGATGAAAACCGGTGGAGGGAAATGATTTGAGGTCTCTTATCATGGGAATTTGTTTGGGAAAGACTGAAAATCGTTCCATTTTGCAGTGAATAGCGTGGGGAGAGAAGTGTAGTTCTACCACTAATAGATGCCTAATTTTATCTTAAATCCACTCTGTTGGTGGGCACTGAAAAGCTTGGTGACTCGAGGACTCATTCCTCTCTCCGAAAACCATCCACTACTCAACGCAATGAAAATTTCTTCGCTAGAAGCCTCTGTTTGTGTTTTCGTTTTATGGAAATGCATGCGAGGCCATGATAGTTTCTTCGTTGCTTCTTTTAACCAAACGCACGGCAAGCGACGGATGGAAACTGGAGGAGGGAAATGATTTGTGGTCTATTATCATGGGAGTTTGTTTGGGAAAGACTCAAAACCGTTCCATTTTCTTCTGAAGTTCGTGGGAAGAGTGGTTGAGTTGTACCACTAATAGATGCCTATTGTAATCCCAAATCCACTTTGTTAAAGGCTAATGAAATGCTTACTGACCCGAAGACTCATTCCTCTCTTCGAAAGCGATGCACTTCTGAACACAACGAATATTTCTTCAAACGAAGCCTCTATTTGTGTGCGTTTTAAGGAAAGGCATTCGAGGGCATTATAGATTCTAAGTTGGTTTTTTAACTAATTGCACTACAGGCAACGGATGGAAACCGAAGGAGGGAAATGATTTGAGGTCTCTTATCATGGGAATTTGTTTGGGAAAGACTCAAAATCGTTCCATTTTGCAGTGTATACTGTGGGGAGAGAGGTTGAGTTCTCCCACTAATAGATGCCTAATTTTATCTTAAATCCACTCTGTTGGTGGGCACTAAAAAGGTTGGTGACCCGAGGACTCGTTTCTCTCTTTGAAAACCATACACTACTAACGCAATGAATATTTCTTCGCTAGAAGCCTCTTTTTTTGTGTTCGTTTTTAGGAAATGCATGCGAGGCCATGATAGTTTCTTCGTTGCTTTTTTTTTTTTAAAAATGCGCTTCAAGCAACGGATGAAAACCGATGGTGGGAAATGATTTGAGGTTTCTTATTATGGCAATTCGTTTGGGAAAGACTCAAAATCGTACCATTTTGCAGTGAATTGCGTGGGGAGAGAAATTGAGTTCTACCACTCATAGATGCCTAATTTTATCTTAAATCCACTCTATTGGTGGGCACTGAAAAGCTTGGTGACTCGAGGACTCATTCCTCTCTCCTAAAACCATCCACTACTCAACGCAATGAAAATTTCTTCGCTAGAAGCCTTTGTTTGTGTGTTCGTTTTATGGAAATGCATGCGAGGCCATTATAGTTTCTTCGTTGCTTTTTTTAACCAAACGCACGGCAAGCGACGGATGGAAACTGGAGGAAGGAAATGATTAGTGGTCTATTATCATGGTAGTTTGTTTGGGAAAGACTCAAAATCGTTCCATTTTCGTCTGAAGTTCGTGGGGAGAGTGGTTGTGTTGTACCAGTAATAGATGCCTATTGTAATCCCCAATCCACTTTGTTAAAGGCCAATGAAATGCTTATTGACCCGAAGACTCATTCCTCTCTTCGAAAGCGATGCACTTCTGAAGACAATGAATATTTCTTCAAGCGAAGCCTCTATTTGTGTGCGTTTTAGGGAAAGGCATTCAAGGGCATTATAGATTGTAAGTTGGTTTTTTAACTAATTGCACTGAAAGCAACGGATGGAAAGCGAAGGAGGGAAATTATTTGAGGTCTCTTATCATGGGAATTTGTTTGGGAAAGACTCAAAATCGTTCCATTTTGCAGTGTATATTGTAGGGAGAGAGGTTGAGTTCTCCCACTAAAAGATGCCTAATTTTATCGTAATTTCACTCTGTTGGTTGGCACTGAAAAGGTTGGTGACCAGAGGACTCGTTTCTCTCTTTGAAAACCATACACTACTCAACTGAATGAATATTTATTCGCTAGAAGTCTCTTTTTTTGTGTTCGTTTTTGGGAAATGCTTGCGAGGCCTTGATCGTTTCTGCGCTGCTTTTTTTTTTTAACAAAACGCGCTTCAAGCAAAGGTTGAAAACCGGTGGAGGGAAATGATTTAAGGTCTCTTATCATGGGAATTTGTTTGGGAAAGACTGAAAATCGTTCCATTTTGGTGTGAATAGCATGGGGAGTGAAGTTGAGTTCTACCACTAATAGATGCCTAATTTTATCTTAAATCCACTCTGTTGGTGGGCACTGAAAAGCTTGGTGACTCGAGGACTCATTCCACTCTCCGAAAACCATCTACTACTCAACGCTATGAAAATTTCTTCGCTAGAGGCCTCGGTTTGTCTGTTCGTTTTTTGGAAATGCATGCGAGGCCATGATAGTTTCTTCGTTGCTTTTTTTAACCAAACGCATGGCAAACGACGGATGGAAACTGGAGGAAGGAAATGATTTGTGGTCTATTATCATGAGAGTTTGTTTGGGAAAGACTCAAAATCGTTCCATTTTCGTCTGAAGTTCGTGGGAAGAGTGGTTGAGTTGTAGCACTAATAGATGCCTATTGTAATCCCAAATCCACTTTGTTAAAGGCCAATGAAATGCTTACTGACCCGAAGACTCATTCCTCTCTTCGAAAGCGATTCACTTCTGAACACAATGAATATTTCTTCAAACGAAGCCTCTATTTGTGTGCGTTTTAAGGAAAGGCATTCAAGGGCATTATAGATTCTAAGTTGGTTTTTTAACTAATTGCACTGCAAGCAACGGATGGAAACCGAAGGAGGGAAATGATTTGGGGTCTCTTATCATGGGAATTTGCTTAGGAAAGACTCAAAATCGTTCCATTTTGCAGTGTATATTGTGGGGAGAGAGGTTGAGTTCCCCACTAATAGATGCCTAATTTTATCTTAAATCCACTCTGTTGGTGGGCACTGAAAAGGTTGGTGACCCGAGGACTCGTTTCTCTCTTTGAAAACCATACACTACTAACGCAATGAATATTTCTTCGCTAAAAGCCTCTTCTTGTGTGTTCGTTTTTAGGAAATGCATGCGAGGCCATGATAGTGTCTTCGTTGCTGTTTTCTTTAGAAAAACGTGCTGCAAGCAACGGATGAAAACTGATGGAGGGAAATGATTTAAGGTCTCTTATTATGGCAATTCGTTTGGGAAAGACTCAAAATCATTCGATTTTGCAGTGAATTGTGTGGGGAGAGAAATTGAGTTCTACCACTAATAAATGCCGAATTTTATCTTAAATCCACTCTATTGGTGGGCACTGAAAAGCTTGGTGACTCGAGGACTCATTCCTCTCTCCTAAAACCATCCACTACTCAACGCAATGAAAATTTCTTCGCTAGAAGCCTCTGTTTGTGTGTTCGTTTTATGGAAATGCATGCGAGGCCATGATAGTTTCTTCGTTGCTTTTTTTAACCAATCTCACGGCAAGCGACGGATGGAAACTGGAGGAAGGAAATGATTAGTGGTCTATTATCATGGGAGTTTGTTTGGGAAAGACTCAAAATCGTTCCATTTTCGTCTGAAGTTCGTGGGGAGAGTGGTTGTGTTGTACCACTAATAGATGCCTATTGTAATCCCATATCCACTTTGTTAAAGGCCAATGAAATGCTTATTGACCCGAAGACTCATTCCTCTCTTCGAAAGCGATGCACTTCTGAATCCAATGAATATTTCTTGAAGCGAAGCCTCTATTTATGTGCGTTCTAAGGAAAGGCATTCGAGGGCATTATAGATTCTAAGTTGGTTTTTTAACTAATTGCACTGCATGTAACGGATGGAAACCGAAGGAGGGAAACGATTTGAGGTCTCTTATCATGGGAATTTGTTTGGGAAAGACTCAAAATCGTTCCATTTTGCAGTGTATATTGTGGGGAGAGAGGTTGAGTTCTCCCACTAATAAATGCCTAATTTTATCTTAAATTCACTCTGTTGGTGGGCACTGAAAAAGTTGGTGACCCGAGGACTCGTTCCTCTCTTTGAGAACAATACACTACTCAACGCAATGAATATTTCTTCACTAGAAGCGTCTTTTTTTGTGTTCGTTTTTAGGAAATGCATGCGAGGCCATGATAGTTTCTTCGTTGCTTTTTTTTTTAACAAAACGCGCTGCAAGCAACGGAAGAAAATCGGTGGACGGAAATGATTTGAGGTCTCTTATCATGGCAATTTGTTTGGGAAAGGCTGAAAATCGTTTCATTTTGCAGTGAATAGCGTGGGGAGAGAAATTTAGTTCTACCACTAATAGATGCCTAATTTTATCTTAAATCCACTTTGTTGGTGGGCACTGAAAAGCTTGGTGACTCGAGGACTCATTCCTCTCTCCGAAAACCATCCACTACTCAACGCAATGAAAATTTCTTCGTTAGAAGCCTCTGTTTGTGTGTTCGTTTTGTTGAAATGCATGCGAGACCATGATAGTTTCTTCGTTGCTTTTTTTAACCAAACGCACGGCAAGCGACGGATGGAAAGTGGAGGAGGGAAATGATTTGTGTTCTATTATCATGGGAGTTTGTTTGGGAAAGACTCAAAATCGTTCCGTTTTTGTCTGAAGTTCGTGGGGAGAGTGGTTGAGTTGTACCACTAATAGATGCCTATTCTAATCCCAAATCCACTTTGTTAAAGGCCAATGAAATGCTTATTGACCCGAAGACTCATTCCTCTATTCGAAACGGATGCACTTTTGAAGACAATGAAAATTTCTTCAAGCGAAGCCTCTATTTTTGTGCATTCTAAGGAAAGGCATTCGAGGGCATTATAGATTCTAAGTTGGTTTTTTAACTAATTGCACTGCAAGCAACGGATGGAAACCGAAGGAGGGAAATGATTTGAGGTCTCTTATCATGGGAATTTGTTTGGGAAAGACTCATAATCGTTCCATTTTGCTGTGAATAGCGTGGGGAGGGAAGTTGAGTTGTACCACTAATAGATGCCTAATTTTATCTTAAATCCACTCTGTTGGTGGGCACCGAAAAGCTTGGTGACTCGAGGATTCATTCCTCGCTCCGAAAACCATCCACTATTCAACGCAATGAAAATTTCTTCGCTAGAAGCCTCTATTTTTGTTTTCGTTTTATAGAAATGCATGCGAGACCGTGATAGTTTCTTCGTTGCTTTCTTTTAACAAAACGCGCTCCAAGCAACGGATGAAAACCGGTGGAGGGAAATGATTTGAGGTGTCTTATCATGGGAATTTGTTCGGGAAAGTCTGAAAATCGTTCCATTTTGCAGTGAATTGGTTGGGGAGAGAGGTTGGGTTATACCACTAATAGATGCCTAATTTTATCTTAAATCCACTCTGTTGGTGGGCACTGAAAAGGTTGGTGACCTGAGGAGTCGTTCCTCTCTTTGAAAACCTTACACTACTCAACACAATCAATATTTCTTCGCTAGAAGCCTCTATTTTTGTGTTCGTTTTTAGGAAATGCATGCGAGGCCATGATAGTTTCTTCGTTGCTTTTTTTTAACAAAACGCGCTCCAAGCAACGGATGAAAACCGGTGGAGGGAAATGATTTGAGGTCTCTTATCATGGGAAATTGATTTGGGAAAGACTGAAAATCGTTCCATTTTGCAGTGAATTGGTTTGGGAGAGAGGTTGGGTTATACCACTTATAGATGCCTAATTTTATCTTAAATCCACTCTGTTGGTGGGCACTGAAAAGGTTGGTGAGCCGAGGACTCGTTCCTCTCTTTGAAAACGGTACACTACTCAACGCAATGAATATTTTTTCGCTAGAAGCCTCTTTTTTTGTCTTCGTTTCTTGGAAATGCATGCAAGGCCCTGATAGTTTCTTCGTTGCTTTTTTTTTAACAAAACACGCTGCAAGCAACGGATGAAAACTGGTGGAGGGAAATGATTTGAGGTCTCTTATCATGGGAATTTGTTTATGTAAGACTCAAAATCGTTCTATTTTGCGGTGAATAGCGTGGGGAGGGAAGTTGAGTTCTACCACTAATAGATGTCTAATTTTATCTTAAATCCACTCTGTTGGTGGGCACTGAAAAGCTTGGTGACTCGAGGACTCATTCCTCTCTCCGAAATCCATCCACTACTCAACGCAATGAAATTTCATCGCTAGAAGCCTCTGTTTGTGTGTCCGTTTTGTGGAAATGCATGCGAGGCCATGATAGTTTCTTCGTTGCTTTTTTTAACCAAACGCACGGCAAGCGACGGATTGAAACTGGAGGAGGGAAATGATTTGAGGTCTCTTATCATGGGAATTTGTTTGGGAAAGACTGAAAATCGTTCCATTTTGCAATGTATATTATGGGGAGAGAGGTTGAGTTCTCCCACTAATAGCTGCCTAATTTTATCTTAAATCCACTCTGTTGGTGGGCACTGAAAAGGTTGGTGACCCGAGGACTCGTTTCTCTCTTTGAAAACGATACACTACTCAACGCAATGAATATTTCTTCGCTAGAAGCCTCTTTTTTTGTCTTCGTTTTTTGGAAATGCATGCGAGGCCGTGATAGTTTCTTCGTTGCTTTTTTTTTAACAAAACACGCTGCAAGCAGCGGATGAAAACCGGTGGAGGGAAATGATTTGAGGTCTCTTATCATGGGAATTTGTTTATGTAAGACTCAAAATCGTTCTATTTTGCAGTGAATAGCGTGGGGAGGGAAGTTGAGTTCTAGCACTAATAGATGCCTAATTTTATCTTAAATCCACTCTGTTGGGGGCACTGAAAAGCTTGGTGACACGAGGACTCATTCCTCTCTCCAAAAACCATCCACTACTCAACGCAATGAAATTTCATCGCTAGAAGCCTCTGTTTGTGTGTTCGTTTTGTGGAAATGCATGCGAGGCCATGATAGTCTCTTTGTTGCTTTTTTTAACCAAACGCAGGGCAAGCGACGGATTGAAACTGGAGGAGGGAAATGATTTGAGGTCTCTTATCATGGGAATTTGTTTGGGAAAGACTGAAAATCGTTCCATTTTGCAGTGTATATTGTGGGGAGAGAGGTTGAGTTCTCCCACTAATAGATGCCTAATTTTATCTTAAATCCACTCTGTTGGTGGGCGCTGAAAATGTTGGTGACCCGAGGACTCGTTTCTCTCTTTGAAAACGATACACTACCCAACGCAATGAATATTTCTTCGCTGGAAGCCTCTTTTTTTGTCTTCGTTTTTTGGAAATGCATGTGAGGCCATGATAGTTTCTTCGTTGCTTTTTTTTTTAACAAAACGCGCTGCAAGCAACGGATGAAAACCGGTGGAGGGAAATGATTTGAGGTCTCTTATCATGGGAAATTGGTTTAGGAAAGACTCAAAATCGTTCCATTTTGCTGTGAATAGCGTGGGGAGGGAAGTTGAGTTGTACCACTAATAGATGCCTAATTTTATCTTAAATCCACTCTGTTGGTGTGCACCGAAAAGCTTGGTGACTCGAGGATTCATTCCTCGCTCCGAAAACCATCCACTATTCAACGCAATGAAAATTTCTTCAATAGAAGCCTCTATTTGTGTTTTCGTTTTATAGAAATGCATGCGAGGCCATGATAGTTTCTTCGTTGCTTTCTTTTAACAAAACGCGCTCCAAGCAACGGATGAAAACCGGTGGAGGGTAATGATTTGAGGTGTCTTATCATGGGAATTTGTTTGGGAAAGACTGAAAATCGTTCCATTTTGCAGTGAATTGGTTGGGGAGAGAGGTTGGGTTATACCACTAATAGATGCCTAATTTTATCTTAAATCCACTCTGTTGGTGGGCACTGAAAAGGTTGGTGACCTGAGGACTCGTTCCTCTCTTTGAAAACCTTACACTGCTCAACGCAATGAATATTTCTTCGCTAGAAGCCTCTGTTTTTGTGTTCGTTTTTAGGAAATGCATGCGAGGCCATGATAGTTTCTTCGTTGCTTTTTTTTAACAAAACGCGCTCCAAGCAACGGATGAAAACCGGTGGAGGGAAATGATTTGAGGTCTCTTATCATGGGAAATTGATTTGGGAAAGACTGAAAATCGTTCCATTTTGCAGTGAATTGGTTTGGGAGAGAGGTATGGTTATACCACTAATAGATGCCTAATTTTATCTTAAATCCACTATGTTGGTGGGCACTGAAAAGGTTGGTGAGCCGAGGACTCGTTCCTCTCTTTGAAAACGGTACACTACTCAACGCAATGAATATTTTTTCGCTAGAAGCCTCTTTTTTTGTCTTCGTTTTTTGGAAATGCATGCGAGGCCCTGATTGTTTCTTCGTTGCTTTTTTTTTAACAAAACACGCTGCAAGCAACGGATGAAAACCGGTGGAGGGAAATGATTTGAGGTCTCTTATCATGGGAATTTGTTTATGTAAGACTCAAAATCGTTCTATTTTGCCGTGAATATCGTGGGGAGGGAAGTTGAGTTCTACCACTAATAGATGCCTAATTTTATCTTAAATCCACTCTGTTGGTGGGCACTGAAAAGGTTGGTGACCCGAGGACTCGTTTCTCTCTTTGAAAACGATACACTACTCAACGCAATGAATATTTCTTCGCTAGAAGCCTCTTTTTTTGTCTTCGTTTTTTGGAAATGCATGCGAGGCCCTGACAGTTTCTTCGTTGCTTTTTTTTTAACAAAACACGCTGCAAGCAACGGATGAAAACCGGTGGAGGGAAATGATTTGAGGTCTCTTATCAATGGAATTTGTTTATGTAAGACTCAAAATCGTTCTATTTTGCAGTGAATAGCGTGGGGAGGGAAGTTGAGTTCTAGCACTAATAGATGCCTAATTTTATCTTAAATCCACTCTGTTGGTGGGCACTGAAAAGCTTGGTGACACGAGCACTCATTCCTCTCTCCAAAAACCATCCACTACTCAACGCAATGAAATTTCATCGCTAGAAGCCTCTGTTTGTGTGTTCGTTTTGTGGAAATGCATGCGAGGCCATGATAGTCTCTTCGTTGCTTTTTTTAACCAAACGCAGGGCAAGTGACGGATTGAAACTGGAGGAGGGAAATGATTTGAGGTCTCTTATCATGGGAATTTGTTTGGGAAAGACTGAAAATCGTTCCATTTTGCAGTGTATATTGTGGGGAGAGAGGTTGAGTTCTCCCACTAATAGATGCCTAATTTTATCTTAAATCCACTCTGTTGGTGGGCGCTGAAAATGTTGGTGACCCGAGGACTCGTTTCTCTCTTTGAAAACGATACACTACTCAACGCAATGAATATTTCTTCGCTAGAAGCCTCTTTTTTTGTCTTCGTTTTTTGGAAATGCATGCGAGGCCATGATAGTTTCTTCGTTGCTTTTTTTTTAACAAAACGCGTTGCAAGCAACGGATGAAAACCGGTGGAGGGAAATGATTTGAGGTCTCTTATCATGGGAATTTGTTTAGGAAAGACTCAAAATCGTTCCATTTTGCTGTGAATAGCATGGGGAGGGAAGTTGAGTTGTACCACTAATAGATTCCTAATTTTATCTTAAATCCGCTCTGTTGGTGGGCACCGAAAAGCTTGGTGACTCGAGGATTCATTCCTCACTCCGAAAACCGTCCACTATTCAACGAAATGAAAATTTCTTCGCTAGAAGCCTCTATTTGTGTTTTCGTTTTGTAGAAATGCATGCGAGGCCATGATAGTTTCTTCGTTGCTTTCTTTTTACAAAACGCGCTCCAAGCAACGGATGAAAACCGGTGGAGGGAAATGATTTGAGGTGTCTTATCATGGGAATTTGTTTGGGAAAGACTGAAAATCGTTCCATTTTGCAGTGAATTGGTTGGGAAGAGGGGTTGGGTTGTACCACTAATAGATGCCTAATTTTATCTTAAATCCACTCTGTTGGTGGGCACTGAAAAGGTTGGTGACCTGAGGACTCGTTCCTCTCTTTGAAAACCTTACACTACTCAACGCAATGAATATTTCTTCGCTAGAAGCCTCTGTTTTTGTGTTCGTTTTTAGGAAATGCATGCGAGGCCATGATAGTTTCTTCGTTGCTTTTTTTTAACAAAACGCGCTCCAAGCAACGGATGAAAACCGGTGGAGGGAAATGATTTGAGGTCTCTTATCATGGGAAATTGATTTGGGAAAGACTGAAAATCGTTCCATTTTGCAGTGAATTGGTTTGGGAGAGAGGTTGGGTTATACCACTAATAGATGCCTAATTTTATCTTAAATCCACTCTGTTGGTGGGCACTGAAAAGGTTGGTGAGCCGAGGACTCGTTCCTCTCTTTGAAAAAAGTACACTACTCAACGCAATGAATATTTTTTCGCTAGAAGCCTCTTTTTTTGTCTTCGTTTTTTGGAAATGCATGCGAGGCCCTGATAGTTTCTTCGTTGCTTTTTTTTTAACAAAACACGCTGCAAGCAACGGATGAAAACCGGTGGAGGGAAATGATTTGAGGTCTCTTATCATGGGAATTTGTTTATGTAAGACTCAAAATCGTTCTATTTTGCAGTGAATAGCGTGGGGAGGGAAGTTGAGTTCTACCACTAATAGATGCCTAATTTTATCTTAAATCCACTCTGTTGGTGGGCACTGAAAAGCTTGGTGACTCGAGGACTCATTCCTCTCTCCGAAAACCATCCACTACTCAACGCAATGAAATTTCATCGCTAAAAGCCTCTGTTTGTGTGTTCGTTTTGTGGAAATGCATGCAAGGCCATGATAGTTTCTTCGTTGCTTTTTTTAACCAAACGCACGGCAAGCGACGGATTGAAACTGGAGGAGGGAAATGATTTGAGGTCTCTTATCATGGGAATTTGTTTGGGAAAGACTGAAAATCGTTCCCTTTTGCAATGTATATTGTGGGGAGAGAGGTTGAGTTCTCCCACTAATAGATGCCTAATTTTATCTTAAATCCACTCTGTTGGTGGGCACTGAAAAGGTTGGTGACCCGAGGACTCGTTTCTCTGTTTGAAAACGATACACTACTCAACGCAATGAATATTTCTTCGCTAGAAGCCTCTTTTTTTGTCTTCGTTTTTTAGAAATGCATGCGAGGCCCTGATAGTTTCTTCGTTGCTTTTTTTTTAACAAATCACGCTGCAAGCAACGGATGAAAATCGGTGGAGGGAAATGATTTGAGGTCTCTTATCATGGGAATTTGTTTATGTAAGACTCAAAATCGTTCTATTTTGCAGTGAATAGCGTGGGGAGGGAAGTTGAGTTCTAGCACTAATAGATGCCTAATTTTATCTTAAATCCACTCTGTTGGTGGGCATTGAAAAGCTTGGTGACACGAGGACTCATTCCTCTCTCCAAAAACCATCCACTACTCAACGCAATGAAATTTCATTGCTAGAAGCCTCTGTTTGTGTGTTCGTTTTGTGGAAATGCATGCGAGGCCATGATAGTCTCTTCGTTGCTTTTTTTAACCAAACGCAGGGCAAGCGACGGATTGAAACTGGAGGAGGGAAATGATTTGAGGTCTCTTATCATGGGAATTTGTTTGGGAAAGACTGAAAATCGTTCCATTTTGCAGTGTATATTGTGGGGAGAGAGGTTGAGTTCTCCCACTAATAGATGCCTAATTTTATCTTAAATCCACTCTGTTGGTGGGCGCTGAAAATGTTGGTGACCCGAGGACTCGTTTCTCTCTTTGAAAACGATACACTACTCAACGCAATGAATATTTCTTCGCTAGAAGCCTCTTTTTTTGTCTTCGTTTTTTGGAAATGCATGCGAGGCCCTGATAGTTTCTTCGTTGCTTTTTTTTTAACAAAACACGCTGCAAGCAACGGATGAAAACCGGTGGAGGGAAATGATTTGAGGTCTCTTATCATGGGAATTTGTTTATGTAAGACTCAAAATCGTTCTATTTTGCAGTGAATAGCGTGGGGAGGGAAGTTGAGTTCTAGCACTAATAGATGCCTAATTTTATCTTAAATCCACTCTGTTGGTGGGCACTGAAAAGCTTGGTGACACGTGGACTCATTCCTCTCTCCAAAAACCATCCACTACTCAACGCAATGAAATTTCATTGCTAGAAGCCTCTGTTTGTGTGTTCGTTTTGTGGAAATGCATGCGAGGCCATGATAGTCTCTTCGTTGCTTTTTTTAACCAAACGCAGGGCAAGCGACGGATTGAAACTGGAGGAGGGAAATGATTTGAGGTCTCTTATCATGGGAATTTGTTTGGGAAAGACTGAAAATCGTTCCATTTTGCAGTGTATATTGTGGGGAGAGAGGTTGAGTTCTCCCACTAATAGATGCCTAATTTTATCTTAAATCCACTCTGTTGGTGGGCGCTGAAAATGTTGGTGACCCGAGGACTCGTTTCTCTCTTTGAAAACGATACACTACTCAACGCAATGAATATTTCTTCGCTAGAAGCCTCTTTTTTTATCTTCGTTTTTTGGAAATGCATGCGAGGCCGTGATAGTTTCTTCCTTGCTTTTTTTTTAACAAAACACGCTGCAAGCAACGGATGAAAACCGGTGGAGGGAAATGATTTGAGGTCTCTTATCATGGGAATTTGTTTATGTAAGACTCAAAATCGTTCTATTTTGCAGTGAATAGCGTGGGGAGGGAAGTTGAGTTCTAGCACTAATAGATGCCTAATTTTATCTTAAATCCACTCTGTTGGTGGGCACTGAAAAGCTTGGTGACACGAGGACTCATTCCTCTCTCCAAAAACCATCCACTACTCAACGCAATGAAATTTCATCGCTAGAAGCCTCTGTTTGTGTGTTCGTTTTGTGGAAATGCATGCGAGGCCATGATAGTCTCTTCGTTGCTTTTTTTAACCAAACGCAGGGCAAGCGACGGATTGAAACTGGAGGAGGGAAATGATTTGAGGTCTCTTATCATGGGAATTTGTTTGGGAAAGACTGAAAATCGTTCCATTTTGCAGTGTATATTGTGGGGAGAGAGGTTGAGTTCTCCCACTAATAGATGCCTAATTTTATCTTAAATCCACTCTGTTGGAGGGCGCTGAAAAGGTTGGTGACCCGAGGACTCGTTTCTTTCTTTGAAAACGATACACTACTCAACGCAATGAATATTTCTTCGCTAGAATCCTCTTTTTTTGTCTTCGTTTTTTGGAAATGCATGCGAGGCCCTGATAGTTTCTTCGTTGCTTTTTTTTTAACAAAACACGCTGCAAGCAACGGATGAAAACCGGTGGAGGGAAATGATTTGAGGTCTCTTATCATGGGAATTTGTTTACGTAAGACTCAAAATCGTTCTATTTTGCAGTGAATAGCGTGGGGAGGGAAGTTGAGTTCTAGCACTAATAGATGCCTAATTTTATCTTAAATCCACTCTGTTGGTGGGCACTGAAAAGCTTGGTGACACGAGGACTCATTCCTCTGTCCAAAAACCATCCACTACTCAACGCAATGGAATTTCATCGCTAGAAGCCTCTGTTTGTGTGTTCGTTTTGTGGAAATGCATGCGAGGCCATGATAGTTTCTTCGTTGCTTTTTTTAACCAAACGCACGGCAAGCGACGGATTGAAACTGGAGGAGGGAAATGATTTGAGGTCTCTTATCATGGGAATTTGTTTGGGAAAGACTGAAAATCGTTCCATTTTGCAATGTATATTGTGGGGAGAGAGGTTGAGTTCTCCCACTAATAGATGCTTAATTTTATCTTAAATCCACTCTGTTGGTGGGCACTGAAAAGGTTGGTGACCCGAGGACTCGTTTCTCTCTTTGAAAACGATACACTACTCAACGCAATGAATATTTCTTCGCTAGAAGCCTCTTTTTTTGTCTTCGTTTTTTGGAAATGCATGCGAGGCCATGATAGTTTCTTCGTTGCTTTTTTTTTAACAAAACGCGCTGCAAGCAACGGTTGAAAACCGGTGGAGGGAAATGATTTGAGGTCTCTTATCATGGGAATTTGTTTAGGAAAGACTCAAAATCGTTCCATTTTGCTGTGAATAGCGTGGGGATGGAAGTTGAGTTGTACCACTAATAGATGCCTAATTTTATCTTAAATCCACTCTGTTGGTGGGCACCGAAAAGCTTGGTGACTCGAGGATTCATTCCTCGCTCCGAAAACCATCCACTATTCAATGCAATGAAAATTTCTTCGCTAGAAGCCTCTATTTGTGTTTTCGTTTTATAGAAATGCATGCGAGGCCATGATAGTTTCTTCGTTGCTTTTTTTTAACAAAACGCTCTCCAAGCAACGGATGAAAACCGGTGGAGGGAAATGATTTGAGGTCTCTTATCATGGGAATTTATTTGGGAAAGACTGAAAATCGTTCCATTTTGCAGTGAATTGGTTGGGGAGAGTGGTTGGGTTACACCACTAATGGATGCCTAATTTTATCTTAAATCCACTCTGTTGGTGGGCACTGAAAAGGTTGGTGACCTGAGGACTCGTTCCTCTCTTTGAAAACCTTACACTACCCAACGCAATGAATATTTCTTCGCTAGAAGCCTCTGTTTTTGTGTTCGTTTTTAGGAAATGCGTGCGAGGCCATGATAGTTTCTTCGTTGCTTTTTTTTAACAAAATGCGCTCCAAGCAACGGATGAAAACCGGTGGAGGGAAATGATTTGAGGTCTCTTATCATGGGAATTTTTTTATATAAGACTGAAAATCGTTCCATTTTGCAGTGAATGGTTTGGGAGAGAGGTTGGGTTATACCACTAATAGATGCCTAATTTTATCTTAAGTCCACTCTGTTGGTGGGCACTGAAAAGGTTGGTGAGCCGAGGACTCGTTCCTCTCTTTGAAAACGGTACAATACTCAATGTAATGAATATTTTTTCGCTAGAAGCCACTTTTTTTGTCTTCGTTTTTTGGAAATGCATGCGAGGCCCTGGTAGTTTCTTCGTTGCTTGTTTTTTAACAAAACACGCTGCAAGCAACGGATGAAAACCGGTGGAGGGAAATGATTTAAGGTCTCTTATCATGGGAATTTGTTTATGTAAGACTCAAAATTGTTCTATTTTGCAGTGAATAGCGTGGGGAGGGAAGTTGAGTTCTACCACTAATAGATGCCTAATTTTATCTTAAATCCACTCTATTGGTGGGCACTGAAAAGCTTGGTGACACGAGGAGTCATTCCTCTCTCCAAAAACCATCCACTACTCAACGCCATGAAATTTCATCGCTAGAAGCCTCTGTTTGTGTGTTCGTTTTGTGGAAATGCATGCGAGGCCATGATAGTCTCTTCGTTGCTTTTTTTAACCAAACGCACGGCAAGCGACGGATTGAAACTGGAGGAGGGAAATGATTCGAGGTCTCTTATCATGGGAATTTGTTTGGGAAAGACTCAAAATCGTTCCATTTTGCAGTGTATATTGTGGGGAGAGAGGTTGAGTTCTCCCACTAATAGATGCCTAATTTTATCTTAAATCCACTCTGTTGGTGTGCACTGAAAAGGTTGGTGACCCGAGGACTCGTTTCTCTTTTTGAAAACGATACACTACTCAACGCAATGAATATTTCTTCGCTAGAAGCCTCTTTTTTTGTCTTCGTTTTTTGGAAATGCATGCGAGGCCATGATAGTTTCTTCGTTGCTTTTTTTTTAACAAAACGCGCTGCATGCAACGGATCAAAACCGGTGGAGGGAAATGATTTGAGGTCTCTTATCATGGGAATTTGTTTAGGAAAGACTCAAAATCATTCCATTTTGCAATGAATAGAGTGGGGAGGGAAGCTGAGTTCTACCACTAATAGATGCCTAATTTTATCTTAAATCCACTCTGTTGGTGGGCAGTGAAAAGATTGGTGACTCGAGGACTCGTTCCTCTCTCCGAAAACCATCCACTACTCAACGCAATGAAAATTTCTTCACTACAAGCCTCTGTTTGTGTTTTCATTTTATGGAAATGCATGCGAGGCCATGATAGTTTCTTCCTTGCTTTTTTTAACCAAACGCACGGCAAGCGACGGATGGAAACTGGAGGAGGGAAATGATTTGTGGTGTATTATCATGGGAGTTTAGTTGGGAAAGACTCAAAATCGTTCCATTTTCGTCTGAGGTTCTTGGGGTGAGGTTGAGTCACACCACTAATAGATGCCTATTGTAATCCCAAATCCACTTTGTTAAAGGCCAATGAAATGCTTATTGACGCGAAGAGTCATTCCTCTGTTCGAAAGCGATGCACTTTGAACACAATGAATATTTCTTCAAGCGAAGCCTCTATTTGTGTGCGTTCTAAGGAAAGGCAGGCGAGGCCATTATAGATTCTAAGTTGGTTTTTTAACTAATTGCACTGCAAGCAACGGATGGAAACCGAAGGAGGGAAATGATTTTAGGTCTCTTATCATGGGAATTTGTTTGGGAAAGACTCAAAATCGTTCCATTTTGCAGTGTATAGCGTGGGGAGAGAGGTTGAGTTCTCCCACTAATAGATGCCTAATTTTATCTTAAATCCACTGTGTTGGTGGGCACTGAAAAGGTTGGTGACCTGTGAACTCGTTCCTCTCTTTGAAAACCATACACTACTAAACGCAAGGAATATTTCTTCGCTAGAAGCCTCTGTTTTTGTGTTCGTTTTTAGGAAATGCATGCGAGGCCATGATAGTTTCTTCGTTGCTTTTTTTTAACAAAACGCGCTGCAAGCAACGGATGAAAACCGGAAATGATTTGAGATCTCTTATCATGGGAATTTGTTTGGGAAAGACTGAAAATCGTTCCATTTTGCAGTGAATTGGGTGGGGAGAGAGGTTGGGTTATACCACTAATAGATGCCTAATTTTTTCTTAAATCCACTCTGTTGGTGGGCACTGAAAAGGTTGGTGACCCGAGGACTCGTTCCTCTCTTCGAAAACGATACACTACTCAACGCAATGAATATTTCTTCGCTAGAAGCCTCTTTTTTTGTGTTCGTTTTTTGGAAATGCATGCGAGGCCATGATAGTTTCTTCGTTGCTTTTTTTTTTTTGACAAAACGCGCTGCAAGCAACGGATGGAAACCGGTTGAGGGAAATGATTTGAGGTCTCTTATCATGGGAATTTGTTTAGGAAAGACTCAAAATCGTTCCATTTTGCAGTGAATAGCGTGGGGAGGGAAGCTGAGTTCTACCACTAATAGATGCCTAATTTTATCTTAAATCCACTCTGTTGGTGGGCACTGAAAAGCTTTGTGACTCGAGGACTCATTCCTCTCTGCGAAAACCATCCACTACTAAACGCAATGAGAATTTCTTCGCTAGAAGCCTCTGTGTTTTCGTTTTATGGAAATGCATGCGAGGCCATCATAGTTTCTTAGTTGCCTTTTTTAACCAAACGCACGGCAAGCGACGGAGGGAAACTGGAGGAGGGAAATGATTTGTGGTCTATTATCATGGGAGTTTGTTTGGGAAAGACTCAAAATCGTTCCATTTTCGTCTGAAGTTCGTGGGGAGAGTGGTTGAGTTGTACCAATAGTAGATGCCTATTGTAATCCCAAATCCACTTTGTTAAAGGCCAATGAAATGCTTATTAACCCGAAGACTCATTCCTCTCTTCGAAAGCGATGCACTTCTTAACATAATGAATATGTCTTCTAGCGAAGCCTCTATTTGTGTGCGTTTTAAGGAAAGGCATTCGAGGGCATGATAGATTCTAAGTTGGTTTTTTAACAAATTGCACTACAAGCAACGGATGGAAACCGAAGGAGTGAAACGATTTGAGGTCTCTTATCTTGGGAATTTGTTTGGGAAAGACTCAAAATCGTTCCATTTTGCAGTGTATTGCGTGGGGAGAGAGGTTGAGTTCTTCCACTAATAGATGCCTAATTTTATCTTAAATCCACTCTGTTGGTGGGCACTGGAAAGGTTGGTGACCCGAGGACTCGTTTCTCTCTTTGAAAACCATACGCTACTCAACGCAATGAATATTTCTTCGCTAGAAGCCTCTTTTTTTGTGTTCGTTTTTGGGAAATGCATGCGAGGCCATGATGGTTTCTGCGTTGCTTTTTTTTTTTTTAACAAAACTCGCAGCAAGCAATGGATGAAAACCGTTGGAGGGAAATGATTTGAGGTCTCTTATCATGGGAATTTGTTTGGGAAAGACTGAAAATCGTTCCATTTTGCAGTGAATAGCGGGGAGAGAAGTTGAGTTCTACCACTAATAGATGCCTAATTTTATCTTAAATCCACTCTGTTGGTGGGCACTGAAAAGGTTGGTGACCTGAGGACTCGTTCCTCTCTTTGAAAACCATACACTACTCAACGCAATGAATATTTCTTCGCTAGAAGCCTCTGTTTTTGTATTCGTTTTTAGGAAATGCATGCGTGGCCATTATAGTTTCTTCTTTGCTTTTTTTTAACAATACGCGCTGCAAGCTACGTATGAAAACCGGTGGAGGGAAATGATTTGAGGTCTCTTATCTTGGGAATTTGTTTGGGAACGACTGAAAATAGTTCCATTTTGCAGTGAATTGGGTGGGGAGAGAGGTTGGGTTATACCACTAATAGATGCCTAATTTTATCTTAAATCCACTCTGTTGGTGGGCACTGAAAATGTTGGTGACCCGAGGACTCGTTCTTCTCTTTGAAAACGATACACTACTCAACGCAATGAATATTTCTTCGGTAGAAGCCTCTTTTTTTGTGTTCGTTTTTTGGAAATGCATGCGAGGCCATGATAGTTTCTTCGTTGCTTTTTTTTTAACAAAACGCGCTGCAAGCTACTGATGAAAACCGGTTGAGGGAAATGATTTGAGGTCTCTTATCATGGGAATTTGTTTTGGAAAGACTCAAAATCGTTCCATTTTGCAGTGAATAGCGTGGGGAGGGAAGTTGAGTTCTACCACTAATAGATGCCTAATTTTATCTTAAATCCACTCAGTTGGTGGGCACTGAAAAGCTTGGTGACTCGAGGACTCATTCCTCTCTCCGAAAATCATCCACTACTCAACGCAATGAAAATTTCTTCGATAGAAGCCTCTGTTTGTGTGTTCGTTTTATGGAAATGCATGCGAGTCCATGATAGTTTCTTCGTTGCTTTTTTTAACCAAACGCATGGCAAGCAACGGATGGAATCTGGAGGAGGGAAATGATTTAAGGTCTATTGTCATGGGAGTTTGTTTGGGAAAGACTCAGAATCGTTCCATTTTCGTCTGAAGTTTGTGGGAAGAGTGGTTGAGTTGTACCACTAATAAATGCCTATTGTAATCCCAAATCCACTTTGTTAAAGGCCAATGAAATGCTTATTGACCCGAAGACTCATTCCTCTCTTCGAAAGCGATGCACTTCTGAACACAATGAATATTTCTTCTAGCATAGCCTCTATTTGTGTCCGTTTTAAGGAAAGGCATTCGAGGGCATTATAGATTCTAAGTTGGTTTTTTAACTAATTGCACTGCAAGCATCGGATGGAAACCGAAGGAGGGAAATGATTTGAGGTCTCTTATCATGGGAATTTGTTTGGGAAAGACTCAAAATCGTTCCATTTTGCAGTGCATAGCGTGGGGAGAGAGGTTGAGTTCTCCCAGTAATAGATGCCTAATTTTATCTTAAATCCACTCTGTTGGTGGGCACTGAAAAGGTTGGTGACCTGAAGACTCGTTCCTCTCTTTGAAAACCATACACTACTCAACGCAATGAATATTTCTTCGCTAGAAGCCTCTGTTTTTGTGTTCGTTTTTAGGAAATGCATGCGAGGCTATGATAGTTTCTTCGTTGGTTTTTTTTCTTTAACAAAACGCGCTGCAAGCAAAGGATGAAAACTGGTGGAGGGAAATGATTTGAGGTCTCTTATCATGGGAATTTGTTTGGGAAAGACTGAAAATCGTTCCATTTTGCGGTGAATAGTGTGGGGAGAGAAGTTGAGTTCTACAACTAATAGATGCCTAATTTTGCCTTAAATCCACTCTGTTGGTGGGCACTGAAAAGGTTGGTGACCCGAGGACTCGTTTCTCTCTTTGAAAACCATACGCTACTCAACGCAATGAATATTTCTTCGCTAGAAGCCTCTTTTTTTGTGTTAGTTTTTGGGAAATGCATGCGAGGCCATGACGGTTTTTGAGTTGCTTTTTTTTTTTTTTAACAACACTCGCTGCAAGCAAAGGATGAAAACCGGTGGAGGGAAATGATTTGAGGTCTCTTATCATTGGAATTTGTTTGGGAAAGACTGAAAATCGTTCCATTTTGCAGTGAATAGCGGGGAGAGAAGTTGAGTTCTACCACTAATAGATGCCTAATTTTATCTTAAATCCACTCTGTTGGTG
This sequence comes from Umbellularia californica, assembly GCA_028538565.1. Classification (NCBI taxonomy): domain Eukaryota; kingdom Viridiplantae; phylum Streptophyta; class Magnoliopsida; order Laurales; family Lauraceae; genus Umbellularia; species Umbellularia californica. Next base: position 6,110,894 of record JAPQWN010000006.1, on the reverse strand, counting down.
GCACTGAAAAGGTTGGTGACCTGAGGACTCGTTCCTCTATTTGAAAACCATACACTACTCAACGCAATGAATATTTCTTCCCTAGAAGCCTCTGTTTTTGTGTTCGTTTTTAGGAAATGCATGCGAGGCCATGATAGTTTCTTCGTTGCTTTTTTTTAACAAAACGCGCTGTAAGCTACGGATGAAAACCGGTGGAGGGAAATGATTTGAGGTCTCTTATCTTGGGAATTTGTTTGGGAAAGACTGAAAATAGTTCCATTTTTCTGTGAATTGGGTGGGGAGAGAGGTTGGGTTATACCACTAATAGATGCCTAATTTTATCTTAAATCCACTCTGTTGGTGGGCACTGAAAATGTTGGTGACCCGAGGACTCGTTCTTCTCTTTGAAAACGATACACTACTCAACGCAATGAATATTTCTTCGTTAGAAGCCTCTTTTTTTGTGTTCGTTTTTTGGAAATACATGCGAGGCCATGATAGTTTCTTCGTTGCTTTTTTTTAACAAAACGCGCTGCAAGCTACTGATGAAAACCGGTTGAGGGAAATGGTTTGAGGTCTCTTATCATGGGAATTTGTTTTGGAAAGACTCAAAATCGTTCCTTTTTGCAGTGAATAGCGTGGGGAGGGAAGTTGAGTTCTACCACTAGTAGATGCCTAATTTTATCTTAAATCCACTCTGTTGGTGGGCACTGAAAAGCTTGGTGACTCGAGGACTCATTCCTCTCTCCGAAAACCATCCACTACTCAACGCGATGAAAATTTCTTCGGTAGAAGCCTCTGTTTGTGTGTTCGTTTTATGGAAATGCATGCGAGGCCATGATAGTTTCTTCGTTGCTTTTTTTAACCAAACGCATGGCAAGCAACGGTTGGAATCTGGAGGGGGGAAATGATTTGAGGTCTATTGTCATGGGAGTTTGTTTGGGAAAGACTCAGAATCGTTCCATTTTCGTCTGAAGTTTGTGGGAAGAGTGGTTGAGTTGTACCACTAATAGATGCCTATTGTAATCCCAAATCCACATTGTTAAAGGCCAATGAAATGCTTATTGACCCGAAGACTCATTCCTCTCTTCGAAAGCGATGCACTTCTGAACACAATGAATATTTCTTCTAGCGTAGCCTCTATTTGTGTGCGTTTTAAGGAAAGGCATTCGAGGGCATGATAGATTCTAAGTTGGTTTTTTAACTAATTGCACTGCAAGCAACGGATGGAAACCGAAGGAGGGAAATGATTTGAGGTCTCTTATCATGGGAATTTGTTTGGGAAAGACTCAAAATCGTTCCATTTTGCAGTGTATAGCGTGGGGAGAGAGGTTGAGTTCTCCCACTAATATATGCTTAATTTTATCTTAAATCCACTCTGTTGGTGGGCAATGAAAAGGTTGGTGACCTGAAGACTCGTTCCTCTCTTTGAAAACCATACACTACTCAACGCAATGAATATTTCTTCGCTAGAAGCCTCTGTTTTAGTGTTCGTTTTTAGGAAATGCATGCGAGGCCATGATAGTTTCTTCGTTGCTTTTTTTTTTTAACAAAACGCGCTGCAAGCAAAGGATGAAAACCGGTGGAGGGAAATGATTTGAGGTCTCTTATCATGGGAATTTGTTTGGGAAAGACTGAAAATCGTTCTATTTTGCGGTGAATAGCTTGGGGAGAGAAGTTGAGTTCTACAACTAATAGATGCCTAATTTTATATTAAATCCACTCTGTTGGTGGGCACTGAAAAGCTTGGTGACTCGAGGACTCATTCCTCTCTCAGAAAACCATCCACTACTCAACGCAATGAAAATTTCTTCACTAGAAGCCTCTGTTTGTTTGTTCGTTTTATGGAAATGCATGCGAGGCCATGATAGTTTCTTCGTTGCTTTTTTTAACCAAACGAATGGCAAGCAACGGATGGAATCTGGAGGAGGGAAATGATTTGAGGTCTATTATCATGGGAGTTTGTTTGGGAAACACTCAAAATCGTTCCATTTTCGTCTGAAGTTCGTGGGAAGAGTGGTTGAGTTGTACCACTAATAGATGCCTATTGTAATCCCAAGACCACTTTGTTAAAGGCCAATGAAATGCATACTGACCCGAAGACTCATTCCTCTCTTCGAAAGCGATGCACTTCTGAACACAATGAATATTTCTTCTAGCGAAGCCTCTATTTGTGTGTGTTTTAAGGAAAGGCATTCGAGGGCATGATAGATTCTAAGTTGGTTTTTTAACTAATTGCACTGCAAGCAACGGATGGAAACCTGTAACAGCCCGAATGCCGGAGCTCATCAGGACCCGGGGCCTTACTATAAGGAAATTATAATCGCCACATAAATCAAGTAATGCCAAGGAACTGAGCAATGCATTTAATTTCAATTTATGTAAAAGATCAATTAAACGGAAGTGAAGTAATAACAAGCTCAACGTCATTAAAGAAGTAAACAGTCCCTAAAATTCTAAGTAATATTCTTCCATCACAATTATACTCTCTCTCATCAGCCACGCATATTGAAGTTTAATGGCTGATTCCCATCGTTGCTAAGCTCCCCCAAACATTGCGCACCTGAAGTGGGGCAAACCACTCATTAGATAACCTGTGAATAATATTCCAAATACACATGTCATTACTAATATATTTCATTAACAGATGCGCAGAAGAATTTACGAGGTGACAGATTCATATAGAGTTTTCTTATTATTTAATGATGTTCCATATTCAGTCCTTAGTTTTGGTTAGTTTGGTGATCCCAGTTACGGGTTCTTATCATACAGTGGAATCTACCATAAGAGTTTTCTGAGTTTCAATCCCTTCCAAAAGGAAGTCGTTTCTATAATTCTTTCAAAACTCCCCGTAAGGAGATTAATTTCAAAAACAGAATTTCAGTCCCCGTCCAGCCTTATTCCTCCTGGCCCACAAGGGGTTCACTAACCAATCCAATATTTAAAAGTAGGGATCCTTACTGTCATTTCATATGAAGTTCATATCAAGAACTCTCGTTACAAAGTTGTTTAGTCCTTTATATCCATTATGCATTTAGTAGCACTATTATAGAATTGTACACACTAATTATATTGTTATAAGACTAGTTCCACATAATCGGGTTTACGTACGCCCCACTTGTATTCAACATTTGGTTCCCATCTCTGTGATACTACTCTTACAACATTGGGTCCCACGATCTCACCATAAGTCCCATCATATAAATATATATATATATATACAGGTCTCACTCTAAGATGCAAATCCATAATAAAATCAGTAAAGACACTAATTAGTTATATCTTCTAATGTAATATATGATTCAGGTAAACATTTCTATACATAATCCATTCAAAAGAAGCCTCTGGAAGGTCCAAGGAGAAACTGTTTCATATCAACAGTGGTTGTCAGTGTAATTTATAATCAAAAGAACAGTCCGTCACCGTCATCCCATAAAATGGGTCTCACACCCAATACTTTGGATGACAGGAGATTGTGGGTCTCTAGTGGTTTAAACGACGTGGGTCTAGAGCATCTTGGTTGCCCAACAGGGACCAAAATGATGGCTGGTTCTGATCCTTGATCAGATCCATAGGTGGGCCCTGCATGTTTCTCAAACAATTTGAAGTGTATCCTGTCGTCTGCAACTATTCTTCTCTGTTATATCATCCTTCCACATTCTGTTATAGGAGATGGAGTCTACAGCTACATGGATCTCTTCATTTCCTCGTATTATATCACACATTGTAGTATTCTAATAAATTTAAACCACAACAGTTCTGTATCCAGCAACAATACTGTGCATTCACAATCAGAACAGTGAAGATCCCGATGGTGGGCCCCCATGGTCCAAATTTTCTGGGACCAGGCCCAACCTGATCGCCCATCAGGGCTGACCAAATGGCTGGTCCCGATCATCCATCAGATCAACAGGTTCCATCTATACTTTATGCAGTACATGTATTGTTATGCCTAAACATAAGGATATAAAATCCAGTGGGTCCCACTAATCTGATCTAAGATCAGCCCTAACATACAAGGTCGCCTAGGGCCAAGCTGTCATACTAGTGGTTTGGATTCACCGTCAAACATCCTTATTGGGTCCCACAGTCTCAACAAATTTCATGTATAACCATTACGGTTAACAAAATTGAAGCTTCTGGATATCTAGGCAAATGTGGCCCAGGTCTCATGGGAGCACCACCATCCAGATCGTCACTGGGCCCTCTTCGAAATGTGGGGTCTCAATCTATGATTGGCTTAGTTAGTAGGCCCCACTGTACATGTCGACCAAACTGCCATTTGACGTGTCTGGACAGTGTCTGTTACGAATAAGTAAACAGATGGGGCCAGATGGGACCCATTTTCTCATGGGTCCACCTACACCATGGTCGCCCAGGGGTCTGCTTCCAGATCCCTGGGGGTGATCCCTGGTCAGGTGGGTCCCATGGCCATGCTATCCCTATCTGTCGATTTGGCTTAAAACCAAGCTACTGTCTTGGTTTCATATGTTATATACTACCATGATTGAAATAAAAAAAATAAATTCCAATTATCATGTCTAAAATACTCATTAGCAATTATTGTTCTGATATGGAGATCACAGATCTTGGTCAAACCAAGATCCTCATATAGGGGAGAAAATTTTAAGATCCGTCAGTAACTAGATCTTTATCCCTTGGTTTCCCTTTTAGGTTACCTCCATGATTAATAAAAACACAATAATGCAGATTACTCATATTTCTCTGTCTATTTGAAAATATTACTCACCTCCTTGTATAGCAAATTGTGGCACGGTTGATATGGGATCTCGAGTATTGCATCCACTGGCTTCTTCCTCCCTGAAATCCTTCTCTGTTGCTTCCAAGGAAAGTGCTTCGGTACTTTTTCTTCTCCTCTCCTCTTTAACCCAAAATGGAACGGAAACCATGAAGAAGGCAACGAGAGATCTTAAATTATTTTTGGGGATAAGATTCAATCTCTACTGCTCCCTGGGTATCAGAACAGAAACCTCCTCTTAAGGAGATATCGTTCTAACAATGTAACCATAATGGCCTTTAATGGGTTGGGAGCAGGTTAAGGAAACCAATTAATACAACCCAACCCAACCTAGTACCTTATGGGTGTTTGTCAATTCCCGCAAGTATATGGTTGTCTCAAGTAATATAGACTATGGAAGTCCGATTATCGTTCCCACGAGGATCGTTACAGAGAAAATAACAATGATCAATGAAAAGGATTATCAATTCAAATATAGCTAACAAATGCAAATGAGATAACAAAAACAATGGAAATACAAATCAAAATAAAAACAATGGAAATAAAAGAATGCAAACTAAAAGAAAACAAGAAACTAAATAACAAAGAGATGTTAATAGAAAAACTCAATTAAGAACAAACCAAGAACAAGATTAGTAACAAGAATAACAAAGTTAATAACAAAAACAAAATGACAAGGTTAATACAAGAACAATGAAGAAATGCTAGATAGATCAAGTGAATAAGTGTGTGAAAATAAGTGCAAGATCAAGATAAAAAGAAACTAAAAGCATCCATGAAAACTAACTAATAAGGAGAACAAGATAGAAAATGAGTGGATAGACATAAAAAGAAATGTGCTAATAGTGTAAAATCAAAGGTGAAATTGATGGTGTGAATAGATAAATGGAGTGTGAGAATTAACATAAGTGAATAAATGTGTGAGAATGTGAATAGAATCTAACTAAAGTGAGTAAAATAAGCAATAAACAATACTAATTGATAGATTGAATCATCTAGAATCCACTAAGTAACACTAATCCAATACTAATGCTCTTATCTTTTCCCAAACAAAGACTCAAATCTAATGACAAATCAATGTTTAGATTTGGAAAATATAACTTTAAAACTCAAAGATAGAAATTAACAATCTAATAACTAAGATTTTCTTCCCTTCATAAAAGAAAAGATTCCTAATGACTATCTATCAAAAGTAAGCATAAACCATCAAAAGATATTAACTCCTAAGCATGATTTATCAAACCTAAGCATAGATAGTAAAAAGAATGCTAAGAAATAAAATAAGCATGGAAGGTAGCACATTGCAATAAAGAAAAATCTATTCTAGCATGTTAAGCACATAAACAAAGGAAATTAAGAGCATAAGCAAAAGGAATAGTATTAACTTAGCTTCATCCAGAAGATCCAATCAAGTGATTAGCCACCCATTGAAGAAGATAAAGCTTTCATTACAAATCTTCAAATTTTACAAGGCTTTCCTCACTTTCTCTCTACAATTTGCTCTCAATTACATGAAAAGCTTAAGTAAAGAGGAGGAGGCTCTCCTTGCTTGTGTCTCTAATGCTTAGAGCTCCCCTCCTTATATAGGTACATTTGCCTTGCTCTATTTTGGTTTCTTTCCAATGTGGGACTTCACAAGTATGGAAATATGAACATATGAATGTGATCCCATGTTAGAAAATAGGTCCCAGATTGATGTGTGATTTTGACCCCCGGAACGTCCGAATTGGGAAACATTTTGTGAAATATGATTTGTAGATCTTGGAACAAGCTTTCCAATGCTTCTGAAATCACCTCAATTGGACACCCGAGTAAAAAGATATGGTCAAAATACCAACCCAGGTCTTTCATTTTTCTTCTTATTATTGGCCTAACTTTGTCATTTCTTCATCCAATTGTCTTCCAAACTTATCCTTACTCTCTTTAACTCTTGAATCTCAACTTTAATCTTCAAATTAATCTTCAATTAACACCTACAAAAAGAAGTTAACATAATTGAGAGATTTTTGAACATATTTTGTATGGAAGCCATTAGAAGTTATATAAATGCATACAAATGGCCATCTATAATGGAAAGATATGAGCAAAGCATGATGGGGAAGAAATTTATTGTTTTTCTACTAAAAATAGTGTTTTGAGTTCTTTTATCTTTAAAAACTCATAAAATAATGCTATGAAAATGTATTTTTTTGTGAACTCATCAATGGGCCAGGCTAATCTGGACCTAATCTGGCCCGGGTGTTACAAAACCGAAGGAGGGAAATGATTTGAGGTCTCTTATCATGGGAATTTGTTTGGGAAAGACTCAAAATCGTTCCATTTTGCAGTGTATATTATGGGGAGAGAGGTTGAGTTCTCCCACTAATAGATGCCTAATTTTATCTTAAATCCACTCTGTTGGTGGGCATTGAAAAGGTTGGTGACCCGAGGACTCGTTTCTCTCTTTGAAAACCATACACTACTCAACGCAATGAATATTTCTTCACTAGAAGCCTCTTTTTTTGTGTTCGTTTTTTGGAAATGCATGCGAGGCCATGATAGTTTCTTCGTTGCTTTTTTTTTTTAACAAAACGCGCTGCAAGCAACGGATGAAAACCGGTGGAGGGAAATGATTTGAGGTCTCTTATCATGGCAATTTATTTGGGAAAGACTGAAAATCGTTCCATTTTGCAGTGAATAGCGTGGGGAGAGAAGTTGAGTTCTACCACTAATAGATGCCTAATTTTATCTTAAATCCACTCTGTTGGTGGGCAATGAAAAGCTTGGTGACTCGAGGACTCATTCCTCTCTCCGAAAACCATCCACTACTCAACGCAATGAAAAATTCTTCGCTAGAAGCCTCTGTTTGTGTGTTCGTTTTATGGAAATGCATGCGAGGCCATGATAGTTTCTTCGTTGCTTTTTTTAACCAAATGCACGGCAAGCAACGGATGGAAACTGGAGGAAGGAAATGATTTGAGGTCTATTATCATGGGAGTTGATTTGGGAAAGACTCAAAATTGATCCATTTTCGTCTGAAGTTCGTGGGGAGAGTGGTTGAGTTGTACCACTAATAGATGCCTATTGTAATCCCAAAACCACTTTGTTAAAGGCCAATGAAATGCTTATTGACCCGAAGACTCATTCCTCTCTTCGAAAGCGATGCACTTCTGAACACAATGAATATTTCTTCAAGCGAAGCCTCTATTTGTGTGCGTTTTAAGGAAAGGCATTCGAGGGCATGATAGATTCTAAGTTGGTTTTTTAACTAATTGCACTGCAAGCAACGGATGGAAACCGAAGGAGGGAAATGATTTGAGGTCTTTTATCATGGGAATTTGTTTCGGAAAAACTCAAAATCGTTCCATTTTGCAGTGAATAGCGTGGGGAGGGAGGTTGAGTTCTTCCATTATTAGATGCCTTATTTTATCTTAAATCCACTTTGTTGATGGGCACTGAAAAGCTTATTGACCCGAGAACTCTTTCCTCTCTCTGAAAACCATTCACTACGCAGCTGATTTAATATTTCGTCGCAAGAAGGCTCCGTTTGTGGGCGTTTTTCCGAAATGCATCCGAGGGCGTGATAGATTCTTCATTGCGTTTTTAACTAAATGCGCTGCGAGCAACGGATGGAAACCGGAGGGAAATGATTTGAGGTATGTTATGATTGGAATTTGTTTGGGAAAGACTCAAAGTCGTTCCATTTTTGTGAAATGCTTGGGGAGAGACGTTCAGTTCTACCACTAATAGATTCCTAATGTAATCCTAAATCCATTTTGTTGAACGGCAAGGAAAGGTTTGGCGATCCGTGGACTCTTTACTCTCTCCGCAAACCATGCTCTAATCATCGCATTGAATATTTCTTTCCTGCAAGACTCAATTTGTGGGCGTTTTTCTGAAACTTATCCGAGGCCATGATAGATTTTTCGTTGCTTTTTTAACTAAATGTGGTGCAGGAAACGGATGGAAACCGGTGGGGGGAAATGATTGGAGGACTCTTATCACATGAATTTGTTTGGGAAAGACTCAAAATCGCTCCATTTTAGGCAGAAAATGCATGGTGAGAGAGGTTGAGTTCTCCCACTAATAGCTGCCTAATGTAATCCTTAATCCATTTTGTTGAAGGGCAAAGAAAAGATTGGCAATCTGTGGACTCATTCCTACTGAAAACCATGCTCTAGTGATCGCATTGTATATTTTGGGCGTTTCACGGAAATGCATCCGAGGCCATGATGGATTCTTCGTTGCTTTTTTAATTAAATGTGCTGCAAGCAATGGATGGAAATCGGAAGTGGGAAACTGTTTGAGGTCTCTTATCATGGGAATTTGTTTGGGAAAGACTCAAAATCGTTCCATTTTGGATTGGAATGCGTGTGGGAGAGAGGTGAGTTCTACCACTAATAATTGCTTAATGTAATCCTAAATCCACTTTGTTAATGGGCACTAAAAAGCTTGATTACTCGAAGACTCATTCCTCTCTTTGAAAACTATGCACTACTGAACACAATGAATATTTCTTCTAGCTAAGACTCTGTTTGTGTGTGAGTTTTAAGGAAATGCATGCGAGGCCATGATAGATTCTTCGTTGATTTTTTAACTAAACGCACTACAAGCAACGGATGGAAACCGGAGGAGGGAAAATATTTGAGGTCTCTTTTCATAGGAATTTGTTTGAGAAAGACTCAAAATCGTTCCATTTTAGTATGAAGTGCATGGGGAGAGAGGTTGAGTTGTACCACTAATAGATGCCTAATGTAATCCCAAATCCACTTTGTTAAAGGGCAAAGAAAAAATTGGCGACCTGTGGACTCATTCCTCTCTTAAAAAACGATGCACTTCTGAATACAATGGATATTTCTTCTAGCGAAGCCTCTATTTGTGCGCATTTTAAGGAAATGCATGCGAGGGCATGATAGATTCTTAGTTGGTTTTTTAACTAAAGGCACTGCAAGCAACGGATGGAATTCGGAGGAAGGAAATGATTTGAGGTCTCTTATCATAGGAATTTGTTTGGGAAAGTCTCAAAATCGTTCCATTTTGCAGTGAATAGCGTGGGGAGAGAGGTTGAGTTCTACCACTAATAGATGCCTAATTTTATCTTAAATCCACTTTGTTGATGGGCACTGAAAAGCTTGGTGACCCGAGGACTCGTTCCTCTCTTCGAAAACCATTCACTACTCAACGCAATGAGTATTTCTTCGCTAGAAGCTTCTGTTTTTTTGTTCGTTATAAGGAAATGCATGCGAGGCCATGATAGATTCTTTGTTGCTTTTTTTTAATTACACCCACTTCAAGCAACGGATGGAAACTGGAGGTGGGAAATGATTTGAGGTTTCTAATGATGGGAACTTGTTTGGGAAAGACTGAAAATCGTTCCATTTGGCACTGAATAGCGTGGGGAGAGAGGTTGTGTTCTACCACTAATAGATGCCTAATGTTATCTTAGATCCACTTTGTTGATGGGCATTGAAAAGCTTGGTGACCCGAGGACTCATTCCTCTCTCCGAAAACCATCCACTACTTAATGCAGTTAATATTTCTTCGCAACAAGCCTCTGTATCTATGCCTTTTACGGAAATGCATGCCAGGCCATGATAGATTCTTCGTTGCGTTTTTAACTAAATGCACTACAAGCAATGGATGGAAATCGGAAGAGGGCAATGATTTAAGGTCTCTTTTCCTCTGAATTTGTTTGGGAAAGACTCAAAATCGTTTGGATTTTACACTGAAAAGCGTTTGGAGATAGGCTGAGTCCTTCCACTTGTGAATGCCTAATTTAATCCTAAATCCATTTTGTTGAAGGGCAAAGAAAAGATCGGCGATCCGTGGACTCATTTCTCGCTCGCCAGTCCATGCTCTAGTCATCACAATGAAAATTTTGTTCGCTACAAGACTCTGTTTGTGGGCGTTTTTTGGAAATGCATCCGAGGCCATGATAGTTTCTTCGTTGCTTGTTTTAACTAAACGCATGGCAAGCAACAAATGGAAACTGGTGGGGGGAAATAATTTGAGGTCTCTTATCACTGGAGTTTGTTTGGGAAAGACTCAAAATCGTTCCATTTTAGTCTGAATTGCATGGGTAGAGTGGTTGAGTTGTACCACTAATAGATGCCTAATGTAATCCCAAATCCACTTTGTTAAAGGGCACTGAAAAGCTTATAGACCCGAAAACTCATTCCTCTCTTCGAAAACGATGCACTCCTGAACACAATAAATATTTCTTTTAGCGAAGCCTCTATTTGTGCGCATTTTAAGGAAATGCATTCGTGGGAATGATAGATTCTAAGTTGCTTTTTTAACCAAACGCACTACAAGCAACGGATGGAAACCGGAGGGAAATGATTTGAGTTCTTTTATCTTGGGAATTTGTTTGGGAAAGACTCAAAATCATTCAATTTTGCAATGAATAGCGTGGGAAGAGAGGTTGAGTTTTACTATTAATAGATGCCTAATCTTATCTTAAATTCACTTTGTTGATGGGCACTGAAAAGCTTAGTGACCCGAGGACTTGTTCCTCTCTCCGAAAACCATTCACTACTCAACGCAATGAATGTTTTTTCGCTAGAAGCTTCTGTTTTTGTGTTCCTTATAAGGAAATGCATGCGAGGCCATGATAGGTTCTAAGTTGCTTTTTTTAACTACATGCATTCCAAGCAACGGATGGAAACCAAAGGAGGGAAATGATTTGAGGTCTCTAATCATGAGAACTTGTTTGGGAAAGACTGAAAATCGTTCCATTTTGCACTGAATAGCATGGGGAGTGAGGTTGAGTTCTACCACTAATATATGCCTAATTTTATCTTAAATCCACTTTGTTGATGGGCACTGAAAAGCTTGGTGACCGGAGGACTCATTCCTCTCTCCGAAAACCATCCGCTACTCAACGCAATTAATATTTCTTCGTTGGAAGCCTCGTTTGTGTGCGTTTTGCTGAAATGCATGCGAGGCCATGATAGATTCTTCGTTGCGTTTTTAACTAAACGCACTACAAGCAATGGATGGAAACCGGAAAAGGGCAATGATTTAAGGTCTCATATCCTCTGAATTTGTTTGGGAAAGACTCAAAATCGTTTGGATTTTACACTGAAATGCATTTGGAGTGAGATTGAGTCCTTCCACTTGTGAATGCCTAATTTTATCCTAAATCCATTTTGTTGAAGGGCAAAGAAAAGATTGGCGATCCGTGGACTCATTCCTCTCTCGCCAATCTATGCTCTAGTCATCACAATGAAAATTTTGTTCGCTACAAGACTCCGTTTGTGGGCTTTTTTCGGAAATGCATCTGAGGCCATGATAGTTTCTTGGTTGCTTTTTTTTTTTTTAGCTAAACGCACGGCAAGCAACGGATGGAAACTAGAGGAGGGAAATGATTTGAGGTCTCTTATCAAGGGAGTTTGTTTGGAAAAGACTCAAAATCGCTCCATTTTAGTCTAAAGTGCATGGGTAGAGAGGTTGAGTTGTACCACTAATAGATGCCTAATGTAATCCCAATTCCACTTTGTTAAAGGGCATTGAAAAGCTTATTGACCTGAAGACTCATTCCTCTCTTCAAAAACGATGCACTTCTGAACACAATGAATATTTCTTCTATGGAAGCCTCTATTTGTGCGCGTTTTAAGGAAATGCATGCGAGGGCATGATAGATTCTAAGTTGCTTTTCTAACTAAACGCACTGCAGGCAACGGGCCATGCAACGTGTGTTCTCTGCCAATTTCTTTTATTGCTTGAATCTGTCTTCCATCTTTGAATGTTGGAAATTATATTTTCCCTTCCATGTTTCAAACCCTAGAAGAGATTTATGTACAAGTAGTTTTGTGACTTTTGTGACTATATTATGTCTCTTGAGGAAAAAGAAAAAATCGTGTTACATTAAACTTACCCATTTGAGTTTACTTTATATTGAGATTTATTTTTTAAAATGGTTTATTGGTGTTATATCTGAATTATAGGTTGTGAACAGCCATTACAAGTTGATAATGTTTACATTCTTACAGCCTGCTAACAGACGTTTCATGTTTCTTATCTTTTGATGAAAATGGTTGGATGCTTCTCTGTCTTTAACCTTTTAAATTGATAACACCACTTCATAGGTATGGCTCTCCCGGCATCACCGATATCGAATATTTCTCCTCTGCTTATCGTGCACGCTTGGATGCAGCTGAGGTTGCTGGAGCTATACCAGACAATTATTCCTTAGAGGTAGGCCTCACTCCTTTCTCACAAGAAGGTAGGCCTTCTAAGTTTTGTGTAAAAATTATATTCCATTTTTAGGGGATACTTCACATCAGATTTGATAATCGTGTTGTGCCAGACACATGGACAGAACTTGACAATTCTATTAGAAGAAACATTGATTGAACTTGTAATACTAAGTATTTATAAATGTATTTCATTTAAAGGCAAGTTTATTTAATTGATTTTGAATTGCTAGGATTTTAACCATTGCTTCCAATGTCTTTCTATGAAAGGTGCTAAAAGTGAAAAATTAATTGCCTGTTTACTTGGATGAAATTGAATTTTTAGGGACTTTAAAGAAATGTATTCCTATCTGAACGGCTAAAATTGAAGAAATAAAGATGAAGATTCACAAATGGCCATTGAGTGGGCTTTCCTTTGGTGGAAAATGAATCCCTAGCCATCACCCTAGTAAATCAAATCCTAGGAAAGTCAAATAATCCCATCTGTATCTCCACCTTATATCTTTCACCGCTCACCCCTTCAATATTCCTTCATTGCAACCCATTTTACCATGAATTCCTAGGAATTCAATTCCATTCAAACAAATGGGCCTCAAAGGTGAAGGTCCACAAGGAGCCATCAAATAATTTTTACTTTGATAGGAAATAATTTCACACCCATCACTCTAGCAAACTTAATCCTGGGAAAGTGGAGTCCCATTTAGACCTCCACTTTAGACCCTTCACTTTTTGGTAGCTCTTTAATACTCCTTCCAACAAATCCCATTTATTATGAATTTCTAGGATTTAATATGAAGTAGGCAAATGGGCTCTAAATAATTGCTGAGTTCAGAAGTATGTGAGTCACATTCCGTCATATAAATGATTAAATGATAATCTAGAGTAAAGGCTAGACTTTGGAATTTGATATGGAGTAGGCAAATAGGCTCTAAAATGCAGAGTTGAGAAGTATGTAACTTGGATGCTGAAATATAATTAAACGATAATCTAGAGAAAAAGCTAGAATTTGTGTTTGTGTTTGCTCTTATTTCCTCGTCCATCGAAAGATGAAATTGTATTCCCCAACTTCACATGCAAGAGTGTCTTGGGCACAGGTTTTGTTGGAAGTGTACGATCTGTCACTTTGGTCATGTAACATCCCTTTTCAAGTACAATTACAGTGAAATACAGCTGTGTGACTTCTAGATGCAGTTCCTGGTGTAAACGGTTTTGTAGCTTGAAATAACCCTTTCAAAAATAGCAGTTGTTTGCTTTAGCTGTGCCTGTAATTGTATATTAAGCGTGAACCAAGCACAAATAGTCTGGGGATGTTAAGAAACCGGGCACACGTTCTGAGTAGTGCACTTTGATCATGTTTGTAATTGTATGTGAATTACTGGTAATTGTGAACTCCGCACAAATGTGCTCTATATTGATTACCTTTCATTCTCCTTACTTTGTCAGGTATCATCTCCTGGAGTTGAAAGGATTGTCCAAATTCCACAAGAGCTTGATCTGTTCAAGGACAAGCTGATGTATGTGAAGTATGTCACCGAAGAGGCTGCAACTGAGTCACCAAAAGAGGGTGATGGCGTTTTCAAGCTCGTTTCGTTTGATTTGGAGTCAAGCTATTGTACTTGGAGCATAGCGGATGTGAGAAAAAACAGACAACAAGCAGGAAAAGGAAGACCACTCAGCAAGAAACAAAGAGAATGGCGATTGCAAACGCCTTTTGATTCCTTGCGTCTTGTTCGATTGTATTCTGATTGTTGATATATGCCATGGCATGTCTTAAACATGCTAGACTTTCTGAGGTAACTCATCATTGGCAAAAGGTATTCAAAAGCGGTACTTATACCCATAAGTATAGTAACAATTAGAGGTAAAACTAACATATTTTTGGACTTGTATTTGCAATCCGGAATGAACTGATTTTCAACAGCTTTTGCAAGTGTTATTTAGCTTAAAATGGATTGTGAGTCTTGACAGAAGAAATGAATCTCTACTGGTGATGGAATGGCCAGTTGCCAATTAGACTGGGCTGAATATCACTCTGAGATGAGTGCATTCAATAATGAAGCTGAATTACAGCAGTGTGACTCACTCTCACTGGTGAGATGATTCATTTTGGACATGAATTAATCATTGGTGAATATCAATCAAATTGCAGTTTGCAACTAATAACAAGGGAGTGTGGGTGTTTTTTACAGAGTAGGGTAACTTACTATTACCAGTAGGCAGTAATGAATCATTCATAAGATTATTAATTCTTGTTCTGAAGGGAATTCAGCTGAATCTAATTGGCAGTTGGAGTGCTTGATGGACCTGTTTGAGATTGAAAAACGGTACCAGCGATCCGATGGCTGCATCAGAGTTCCTGTCTACCCATGTGGGGCTCTCTATTTTTTTATCCAAACCATTCCCGTCATAATGCCCCCTAATGAATGGGTACTGCCTCAATGTCACTTACTAGATCATCATCGGAGTGATAGATTTCATCAGATGCTTGAAAAATGAGATTGAGTTGGAACTTTTGTTTCTAGACATTGATCAATACATTGGTGCATATCACCTCCACCCAGAGAAATTTGAGAGAGGATGTCAATGGTATTCCATGTGATATTATTATATGAATGACTTCAAGAAGAGGTGCTGCCCACATGAAAACTCCTATGCTGTCGTTAATCCAGGTCTATTCCTTGGTATCCATTAAATGAGAATTCATGCTAAAGTTTTGGTAGAAGTTTTGCGGTGGCTGGCATAAGGTGTGGATTTGCTTCCCACGTTGTGTGCTTGAATCTTACCTCAAATTTACCCAGTGCTATATCAGACCATGAGAAGCCTTTTCGCTAAATGAGATATGCATATCCTATTGATGAAAAGTGGTCAGGTCTGGACTGGATGAATGAGGTTAGCTCATACTCAACTTAAATTGAGGTACGCAGGCATGTACCTTATCAATTCTTCATATTGAGTTCATCTTCTGCTTGATTTTAGAGAGCCCGTTCGCCCTACGTATTCAATAATGAAAATCACTTTTCATGTGTAGGGATCCAATCCCAAAAGTCTGAGATGATATTGATTTTTCCCAGTTTGATTTAATCAAGTGTGGACCCCACCCTATGTGTTCACTTCTCACTCACTAACAATTTCTTATTTGTTAACTTACTATACCGGTGATGTGAAGTAAAGGTTTAATTCAAGAGACAATAAAAAGAAATGGATCACATCAAACAATACTAAGTTTTAAAAATCACCTCTTCCTTCTAACCCAAAAAAAAAAAATTAAGAAGATACCCTTTCATGCCACTAAATGATATATATAAAAAAAAAAAAAAGGGTTGTATATGGGACGGGCTGGGCTGGGCTGAGGAATGTATAGGACCGGCCTGAGTTCTAAATTTGAAACCTGACCCCGGCCCAAGCCCGAGAGGGGCCAGAAGTTGCTTGCCCAAGACCGGCCCGCCTGGAATTGATGAAGCCCAAGCATAGCCAAAGTTTAACTTATATAATAACAAAAAAAAGGAAAAAATAATTTCTTATAACGTCCTAGGTTGTAGCTCAACTAGTCTTGTCATATCACCCTATATGAGAGATCATTTGTTTGATTCCCCATGCCCTTGCCCCCTCCTCCCTTATAATTATTTGTGTTTTTAGGCTAGGCTTGGCTTCGGACTCTCTCCAATTGAGTTCTAGAGTGACGCATCTATCAAAGGGGCCAAATAAATAATCGAAGCCAAGCCCAAGTGGCCTAGCCTAGGTTAGGTAAAGTAAATTTTGATGCACAGGCAATTTATGGTGGTTTGATATTACGGCATTTAAATATTAACCATACGTGCTCATCCATCATTGTTTGGAGCCGAGTGACCTGGCCCAGATTCCGAATCTCAACCACCGAGTCCAAATAAAAAAAATTTAGGAAAAATGATATATATAATACTCCTTAGAGGTGTGCTGCATTTGTTGTAGGTAGGAAAAATGACTAGAATACCCCTCATTGTATGATGTTTCCAATATGTTGGTTCAATGTTTTGTCTTTTCTTTTCTACACGTTGTGCCCATTTCATATTTCTCTACTCCTCTTGGACAACTATATTCTACCTTTTTTGCTAGGGATGAAAAGTTAAAACCTATGAAACATGACTTAATGTGTTTTTTTTTTCTCGTGATATTTTTGGAATAAGAAAAATTAAATGGTAGAGTCTTTTGATGTAGGATTTTCTAAAAAGTATACATTGTCGTTTGGATTTCTTTTCTTTTTTTACTTTTCTTTTGTTTTGAAGTTCGGGTTTGAGGGCTCATTTTTTTCACACAATTCAGGTTTGAGGGCTCTATTTTCCACACATTTTAATGTGTTAATGATGGAAGGTGGATGTGGCAGACCATGTAGGGTGATCTTGGTCGTCAATATGATGATGGAAGGAGACTGTGGCATTGGCTAGTTGGTTGAATTGACTTTATAGAATTACAAATCTATGGGTTTTTTTTTTTTTGAACATATTTTTTTAAAATTAAGAATTCTAGCTTGATCGAACAAAAGTCCGATAAAAAGGGAACTCAACATAGAGAGATTCTATCCACTATATTGGAGGCTCAAATCGATGACTACTAAAGTATTGTAACTAAAAATAATATTGGAAAGGAAAAATGACTCCACTAAAGAATTGGGTATAATGGAGCTGGTTCCATTTTAAACATCATCATCCACTGAATGAACACAAATAAAACATGCTTAACAATCAAATAAAAATGCAAAGATTTACTCCATTAGTTAATTGATTTATGGTCCTGGCCCAGGTCCTCAATTGGACATGGGTCAAAATATAGCATGTTTATTACCTTTAACACGTACATGCCCAGTAAGATCCGATCACGCCATCGACTGATGTTCAAACCAAATCTATTTTAGTCCTTTGATGGGACCAAACTATTTCCTTCTGCACATTTTCTTTGGAATCCTCTTTGATTGGTGATCCACACGATCACTTAGGACAGCTCCTTGATATATACCTACCCATGTACCATTTCCTTTGTAAGTCTTATAAACACCATGAATCAAATCCCAATCGGAAAGGAAATCTAGGCACGCCCCATCTGTTATAACCTGAACCCCATGCCCGACCAAATGCGGTCCAACCCTGTCCACGATCACCCTTTCAATAAAAAAAATGCTTTCCTTAAAATAAAACTTCAAAGAGCTACTCTCTCGCCTTTTGATTTTGCCAAACCTTTACTTTTGTTCTCTCTTTCCATTTAACCATTCACTTTACTTCACTGGTAAAATAAACTGACCAAACAAATGATTTACCGTGTGATTTCATAGTATTACGTTTAAACATTAATTATATATGCCCATCCATCATTGGGTGGACCAATCCCCGACCCGTGACCCTACCAAGATGTAAAAAAAGGTAAAATATAAGAAGAATTCGTTTGCAGGTTTTCCTCCTCTTAGAGGGGAGGAAATCCTGCAAATGCGACATTACCTCCGTCTGAAACAGCGGTATAATGACATATTCCAGAATTCCTCCTCTCCGAGAGGAGGAAATCTGGCAAGCGGACTTTGCCGCCTATACAAGCAGCGGTAAAGCTGCGTTCTTTGCCAAATCCATTTGAATCTGGCATTTTCATTTCCTTTAACATAAAACTAGCAACACACTTAAATTTAATATTTTTCTTAAATTTTCATTATTAGATAAATAAATTACTACTTTGGATAATGGCTTTGGTCGTCCCAAAAGTTCATGCTTACGGAAAAAAAGGCGATGGAGAAATAAGTAAAGAAAATATTTTCTTAATAGGGCCAAGTAATGTGTAAAATGAACAAAAAAAAAAAAAAGAATATGTATGTGTGTATATATATATATATTGATAATTGATGGTGTCCACATTACTTTGAACCCCACCCTAATTGCCCAAAGGACTCGAATCCAAAAAATCCAAGTATAGACCATTTTTGGACTCTATAAACACGGACATTTCGGTGCAATTGCTCAATGAATCTAGGTAGGAGCCCATTCGATTCTACACTCAAATACCTATATCTCAAGTTTATAATAATATAATATCGCATAAAAATAATTGATATGAAAATGCTCTTGTGCGTCTGTCTCCGACTGAGCTTAATAAGAGAGATTGCATGTGGGGCCGACCGATTCTTTTTAATCCATGGATTTGCTTGCATTCGGTGGGTGCCCACATCCATGGTTCCCGACTTTCAAAGTTTGTTTTACATGGTAAGATAAGGATTTTGATGGAGTTGTACTTAATTGAATTTGAATTTGATGTGATGAGGTATATCTAGTGAGGTGCAATTGCCCACATAAAATCCAAAGCCCATGTATATTTTTCTGAAAAGAGAGCTCCATGGGTGGGGACGTGGCAAAATGAATCCCATTACTTTAATATAAACTAGCAACAACGCCCCGTGCTTAGCCCGAGGCAAAAAATAAGATATTAAAATTTGAATTTTTAAGATATCAAAATTAATTATAAACATATAAGAATATATTCATGCGTATTTATATAAAAACCGTCAACACATCTTCAATCACAAATGCAAGTGGTCACCATCAACAATAAACTATTACAGAGATAATGCTAAAAAATCCATTCAACAACAACATAAAAATAATAAATTATTTTTTTCTTCTATATAAGGAAAATACTTCACACCAAACAACATAATATTGTTAACAAAGAAAATAAAAAAAAAAGTGCAATCCTCTCGTTGTACAAATGCACCATTTTTTAATTTTTACATAGGCCAATGGTCATTTCAATCCCTCGGCACAAATTTCTTCTCTACCACTTTGAAGTAGCACTAATACCATTTTAGAACTGATCAAACCGTTTTTTTAGCTCTAGGTATTTAAATATATATATATATATAAACATCTTAACTTTAAAAGCCATAAATTATGAGATTTAAAAACCACATGCTAGTGTTATTTGATCCCAGTAATAATTGGCCCACCTTGGATCAATGTATATATCTCTTAATTATGAGTCCATGTGGGCCCACAGAAATATAATTTATGGTTGGCCGAACCTAGGATTATATATCCAAATAATCATATCAGAAAAGGATGCCCATAAGATTCAACCAAAAAAACTCCAACCTCAAAACATTTTTTATCACAAGCCTATCCATGAGGTAGTCTACCAGAAGGTCGGGTATGATTTTCGCTCACGTGTGACAATCTTTGAATAGAGTAGAGTTCTATTTGGAAAGTAAAAGAAAATGATATTTTTAATGACAAATCTATTAGTGTGAATTGTTGAAAGGTGGGCCCCAAATATTAAAATAAAAAAATGACAATCTTGATAACATTGAAGATAGATGGTGTTGAGAGAGATAGAAAAATAGAGAGATTTTAGGGGATGTTGTTTGAGAGACTTTAGGAGATAGAGGATATGGATAAAAAGATTTTTCTGGAGAAAAAAATTTGCGGCATGTGATGACAGGGCACCTTAAAGTACTCTATGTCTTTTCTCCATATTTATATGAAAGGAGAATTATTGGGTTGCTGAGGTGGCACCCCTCACAGTCCACCCCCTCGTTAATTTGCTTTAATATATATGATATATATAATACTCCATGGAGGTGTGCTGTATTTGTTGTCGGTAGGAAAAATGACTGGAATACCCCTCATTGTATGATGTTTGCAATATGTTGGATCAGCCTTTTGTCTTTCCTTTTCTACCTATAGTGTCCATTTCATATTTCTCTACTCCTCTTGGACAACTATATTCTCCCTTTTTTGCTGGGGATGAAAAGTTAATACCAATGAAACATGACTTAATGTATTTTTTTTTCTCGAGCTGTTTTTGGAATAAGAAAACTTAAATGGTAGTGTCTTTTGATGTAGGATTTTCTAAAATGTATACTTTGTCGTTTGGATTTCTTTTCTTTTTTCCTTATCTTTTGTTTTGAAGTTCGGGTTTGGGGGCTCATTTTTTTCACACAATTCAGGTTTGAAGGCTCTATTTTCCACACATTTTAATGTGTTAATGATGGAAGGTGGATGTGGCGGACCATGTAGGGTGATCTTGTTGTTAATATGATGATGGAAGGTGATTGTGGCATTGGATAGTTGGTTGAATTGACTTTATTGAATTACAAATCTATGGGTTTCTTTTTTTTTTTTTTTTTTGAACATATTTTTTAAAAATTAAGAATTCTAGCTTGATCGAACAAAAGTCCAATAAAAAGGGAACTCAACATAGAGAGATTCTATCCATTATATTGGAGGCTCAAATCGATGACTACTAAAGTATTATAACTAAAAATAATATTGGAAAGGAAAAATGACTATACTAAAGAATTGGGTATAATAGAGCTGGTTCCATTTTAAACATCATCATCCACTGAATGAACACAAATAAAACATGCTTAACAACCACATAAAAATGCAAAAATTTACTCCATGAGTTAATTGATTTATGGTCCTGGCCCAGGTCCTCAATTGGACATGGGTCAAAATATAGCACGTTTATTACCTTTAACACGTACATGCCCGGTAAGATCCGATCACGCCATTGACTGATGTTCAAACCAAATCTATTATAGTCCTTTGATGGGACCAAACTATTTCCTTCTGCACATTTTCTTTGGAATCCTCTTTGATTGGTGATCCACACGATCACTTAGGACAGCTCCTTGATATATTCCTACCAATGTACCATTTCCTTTGTAAGTCGTATAAACACCATGAATCAAATCCCAATCTGAAAGGAAATCTAGGCACGCCCCATCTATTATAACCTGAACCCCATGCCCGACCAAATTAAATGCGGTCCAACCCTGTCCACAATCACCCTTTCAATAAAAAAAAATGCTTTCCTTAAAATAAAACTTCAAAGAGCTACTCTCTCGCCTTTTGATTTTGCCAAACCTTTACTTTTGTTCTCTCTTTCCATTTAACCATTCACTTTACTTCACTGGTAAAGTAAACTGACCGAACAAATGATTTACCGTGTGATTTCATAGTATTACGTTTAAACATTAATTATATATGCCCATCAACCATTGGGTGGACCAATCCCCGACCCATGACCCTACCAAGTTGCAAAAAAAGGTAAAATATAAGAAGAATTCATTTGCAGGTTTTCCTCCTCTTAGAGGGGAGGAAATCCTGCAAATGCAACATTACCGCCGTATGAAACAGCGGTATAATGACATATTCCAGAATTCCTCCTCTCCGAGAGGAGGAAATCTGGCAAGCGGACTTTGCCACCTATACAAGCAGCGGTAAAGCTGCGTTCTTTGCCCAAATCCATTTGAATCTGGCCTTTTCATTTCCTTTAACATAAAACTAGCAACACACTTAAATTTAATATTTTTCTTAAATTTTCATTATTAGATAAATAAATTACTACTTTGGATAATGGTTTTGGTTGTCCCAAAAGTTCATGCTTATGGAAAAAAAAAGCGATGTAGAAATAAGTAAAGAAAATCTTTTCTTAATAGGGCCAAGTAATGTGTAACATGAACCAAAAAAAAGAATATGTATGTATATATATATATATATATATTAATAATGGATGGTGTCCACATTACTTTGAACCCCACCCTAATTGCCCAAAGGACTCGAATCCAAAAAATCCAAGTATAGACCATTTTTGGACTCTATAAACACGGACATTTCGGTGCAATTGCTCAATGAATCTAGGTAGGAGCCCATTCGATTCTACACTCAAATACCTATATCTCAAGTTTATAATAATATAATATCGCATAAAAATAATTGATATGAAAATGCTCTTGTGCGTCTGTCTCCGACTGAGCTTAATAAGAGAGATTGCATGTGGGGCCGACCAATTCTTTTTAATCCATTGATTTGCTTGCATTCAGTGGGTGCCCACATCCAAGGTTCCCAACTTTCAAAGTTTGTTTTACATGGTAAGATAAGGATTTGGATGGAGTTGTACTTGGTTGAATTTGAACGTGATGTGATGAGGTAAATCTAGTGAGGTGCAATTGCCCACATAAAATCCAAAGCCCATGTATATTTTTCTGAAAGGAGAGCTCCATGGGTGGTGACGTGGCAAAATTAATTCCATTACTTTAATGTAAACTAGCAACAACGCCCCGTGCTTAGCCCGGGGCAAAAAATAAGATATTAAAATTTGAATTTTTAAGATATCAAAATTAATTATAAACATATAAGAATATATTCATGCGTATTTATATAAAAACAGCCAACACATCTTCAATTACAAATGCAAGTGGTCAACATCAACAATAAACTATTACAGAGATAATGCTAAAAAATCCATTCAACAACAACATAAAAATAATAAAAAAAATTTTCTTCTATATAAGGAAAATACTTCACACCAAACAACACAATATTGTTAACAAAGAAAATCAAAAAAATGTGCAATCCTCTCGTTGCACAAATGCACCATTTTTTAATTTTTACATAGGCCAATGGTCATTTCAATCCCTCGGCACAAATTTCTTCTCTACCACTTTGAAGTAGCACTAATACCATTTTAGAACTGATCAAACCGTTTTTTTTTTTAGCTCTAGGTATATAAATATATATGTAAACATCTTAACTTTAAAAGCCATAAATTTCGAGATTTTAAAACCACATGCTAGTGTTATTTGATCCCAGTAATAATTGGCCCACCTTGGATCAATGTATATATCTCTTAATTATGAGTCCATGTAGGCCCACAGAAATATAATTTATGGTGGGCCAAACCTAAGATTATATATCCAAATAATCATATTAGAAAAGGATGCCCATAAGATTCAACCAAAAAAACTCCAACCTCAAAACATTTTTTATCACAAGCCTATCCATGAGGTAGTCTACCAAAAGGTCAAGTATGATTTTCGCTCACGTGTGACAATCCTTGAATAGAGTAGAGTTCTATTTGAAAGTAAAAGAAAATGATATTTTTAATGACAAATCTATTAGTGTGAATTGTTGAAAGGTGGGCCCCAAATATTAAAATAAAAAAATGACAATCTTGACAAGATTGAAGATAGATGGTGTTGAGAGAGATAACAAAATAGAGAGATCTTAGGGGATATTGATTGAGAGACTTTAGGAGATAGAGGATATGGATAAAAAGATTTTTTTGGAGAAAAAAATTTGCGGCATGTGATGACATGACACCTTAAAGTACTCTATGTTTTTTATCCATATTTATATGAAAGGAGAATTATTTGGTTGCTGAGGTGGCACCCCTCACAGTCCATGATAGGCTTTTTTTAACAAAACTCTTTGCAAGCAACGGATGAAAACCGAAGGAGGGAAATGATTTGTGGTCTCCAATTGTTGGAACTTGTTAGGAAAGACAGAAAATCGTTCCATTTTGCAGTGATTAGGGTGGGGAGAGGTGTTGAGTTCTACCACTAATTGATGCTTAATCTTATTTTAAATCCACTTTGTTGATGGGCACTGAAAAGCTTGGTGACCGAAGGACTCATTCCTTTCTCCGAAAACCATTCACTACTCAAAGCAATGAATATTTCTTCGCTAGAAGCTTCTGTTTTTGTGTTCGTTATAAGGAAATGCATGCGAGGCCAAGGTAGATTCTTCGTTGCTTTTTTTAACTAAACGCATTGCAAGCAACGGATGGAAACCAGAGGAGGGAAATGATTTGAGGTCTCTTACCATGGGAATTTGTTTAGGAAAGACTCAAAATCGTTCCATTTTGCAGTGAGTAGCATGGGGAGGGAGGTTGAGTTCTTCCACAAATAGATGCCTTATTTTATCTTAAATCCACTTTGTTGATGGGCACTGAAAAGCTTATTGACCCGAGAACTCTTTCTTCTCTCCGAAAACCATGCACTACCCAACCCATTTAATATTTCATCGCAAGAAGTCTCCGTTTGTGGGCGTTTTTCCGAAATGCATCCGAGGGCGTGATAGATTCTTCGCTACGTTTTTAACTAAATGCGCTGCAAGCAACGGATAGAACCCAGAGGGAAATCATTTGAGGTTTCTTATCATGGGAATTTGTTTGGGAAAGACTCACGTCGTTCCATTTTAGTCTGAAATGCAAGGGGAGAGTCGTTGTGTTCTACCACTAATAGATTCCTAATGTAATCCTAAATCCATTTTGTTGAACGGCAAGGAAAGGATTGGCGATCCGTGGACTCTTTACTCTCTCCGCAAACCATGCTCTAATCATCGCATTGTATATTTCTTCGCTACAAGACTCTGTTTGTGGATGTTTTTCGAAAACGCATCCGAGGTCATGATAGATTCTTCGTTGCTTTTTTAACTAAATATGGTGCAGGCAACGGATTGAAACCGGAGGAGGGAAATGATTGGAGGACTCTTATCATGCGAATTTGTTTGGGAAAGGCTCAAAATCGTTCCATTTTAGGCAGAAAATGCATGGGGAGAGAGGTTGAGTTCCAACACTAATAGCTGCCTAATGTAATCCTAAATCCATTTTGTTGAAGGGCAAAGAAAAGATTGGCGATCGGTTGATTCATTCCTATCTCCGTAAACCATGCTCTAGTGATCACATTATGTATTTCGGGCATTTCAAGAAAATGCATCCGAGGCCATGATGGATTCTTCATTGCTTTTTTAACTAAATGTGCTGCAAGCAACGGATGGAAACCGGAGGTGGGAAACTGTTTAAAGTCTCTTATCATGGGAATTTGTTTGGGAAAGACTCAAAATCGTTCCATTTTAGATTGAAATGCGTGGGGAGAGGGGTGAGTTCTACCACTAATAGTTTCTTAATGTAATCCTAAATCCACTTTGTTAATGGGCACTGAAAAGCTTGATGACCCGAAGACTCATTCCTCTCTCTGAAAACCATACACTACCGAACACAATGAATATTTCTTCTAGCGAAGCCTCTGTTTGTTTCTGCGTTTTAAGGAAATGCATGCGAGGCCATGATAGATTCTTCGTTGATTTTTTAACTAAACGCACTACAAGCAACGGATGGAAACCGGAGGAGGGGAAATATTTGAGGTCTCTCTTCATTGGAATTTGTTTGAGAAAGACTCAAAATCCTTCCATTTTGCACTGAATAGCGTAGGGGGATAGAGGTTGAGTTCTGCCACTAATAGATGCCTATTTTTATTTTAAATCCACTTTGTTGAAGGGCATTGAAAAGCTTGTTGACCCGATGACTCATTTCTCTCCCCGAAAACCATCCGTTACTCAACAGAATGAATATTTCTTCGCTAGAAGCCTCTGTTTGTATGTGTTTTAGGGCAATGCATGCGGCGCCATGATAGATTCTTCGTTGCTTTTTTTAACTAAACGCACGACAACAACTGGATGGAAACCGGAGGAGGGAAATGATTTGAGGTCTCTCATCACAGGAGTTTGTTTGGGAAAGACTCAAGATCGATCCATTTTAGTATGAAGTGCATGGGGAGAGAGGTTGAGTTGTACCACTAATAGATGCCTAATGTAATCCCAAATCCACCTTGTTAAAGGGCACTGAAAAGCTTATTGACCCGAAGACTCATTCCTCTCTTTGAAAACGATGCACTGTTGAACACAATGAATATTTTTTCTAGCAAAGCCTCGATTTGTGTGCATTTTCAGGAAATGCATGCGAGGGCATGATAGATTCTAAGTTGATTTTTTAACTAAATGCACTGCAAGCAACGGATGGAATTTGGGAATTTGTTTGGGAAAGACTCAAAATCGTTCCATTTTGTACTGAATAGCATGGGGAGAGAGGTTGAGTTCTACCACTAATAGATGCCTAATTTTATCTTAAATCCACTCTGTTGATAGGCACTGAAAAGGTTGGTGACCCAAGGACTCGTTCCTTTGTCCGAAAACCATACACTACTCAGCGCAATGAATATTTCTTCGCTAGAAGCCTCTGTTTTTGTGTTTGTTTCTAGGAAATGCATGCAAGGCCATGATAGTTTTTTCGTTGCTTTTTTTTAACAAAACACACTGCAAGCAACAGATGAAAACCGGTGGAGGGGAATGATTTGAGGTCTCTTATCATAGGAATTATTTTGGGAAAAACTCAAAATCGTTCCATTTTGCAGTGAATAGCGTGGGGGAGAGAGGTTGAGTTCTACCACTAATAGATGCCTAATTTTATCTTAAATCCACTCTGTTGATGGGCACTGAAAAGCTTGGTGACCCGAGGACTCGTTCCTCTGTCCGAAAACCATACACTACTCAACGCAATGAATATTTCTTTGCTAGAAGCCTTTGTTTTTGTGTTCATTTTTAGGAAATGCATGCGAGGCCATGATAGTTTCTTCGTTGCTTTTTTTAACAAAACGCATTGCAAGCAACGGATGAAAACCAGAGGAGGGAAATGATTTGAGGTCTCTAATCGTTGGAACTTGTTTAGGAAAGACAGAAAATCGTTCCATTTTGCAGTGATTAGGGTGGGGAGAGAGGTTGACTAATCATTTTAAATTCATGTCTCCGAAAACCATTCACTACTCAACGCAATGAATATTTCTTCACTGGAAGCTTCTGTTTTTGTGTTCGTGATAAGGAAATGCATGCGAGGGCATGATAGATTCTTCGTTGCTTTTTTAACTAAATGCATTGCAAGCAACGGATGGAAACAGGAGGAGAGAAATTATTCGAGGTCTCTTATCATGGGAATTTTTTTAGGAAAGACTCAACATCGTTCCATTTTGCAGTGAATAGCGTGGGGAGAGAGGTTGAGTTCTACCACTAATTGATGCCAAATTTTATCTTAATTCCACTTTGTTGATGGGCACTGAAAAGCTTGGTGACTCGAGAACTCATTCCTCTCTCCGAAAACCATCCACTACTCAATGCAATGAAAATCTCTTCGCTAGAAGCCTCTGTTTGTGTGTTCGTTTTATGGAAATGCATGCGAGGCCATGACAGATTCTTAGTTTCTTTTTTGAACTAAATGCGTTGCAAGCAACGGATGGAAACCAGAGGAGGGAAATGATTTGAGGTCTCTAATCATGGGAATTTGTTTGGGAAAGACTCAAAATCATTCTGTTTTTGTCTGAAATGCATGGGGAGAGAGGTTGATTTCTACCACTAATAGCCGCCTAATTTAATCCTAAATCCACTTTGTTAGAGGGCACGGAGAAGCTTGTTAACCCGAGAACTTATTCCTCTCTTGGAAAACCATGAACTACTCAACACATTGAAGATTTTTTTGCAACTAGACTCTGTTTGTGGGCGTTTTTCCGAAATGCATCCGAGGGCGTGATAGATTCTTCGTTGCGTTTTTAACTAAATGTGCTGCAAGCAATGGATGGAACCCCGAGGGAAATCATTTGAGGTCTCTTATCATGGGAATTTGTTTGGGAAAGACTCATAATCGTTCCATTTTAGTCTGAAATGTAAGGGGAGAGTCGTTGTGTTCTACCACTAATAGATTCCTAATGTAATCCTAAATCCATTTTGTTGAACGGCAAGGAAAGGATTGGCGATCCGTGGACTCTTTACTCTCTCCGTAAACCATGCTCTAATCATCGCATTGTATATTTCTTCGCTACAAGACTCTATTTGTGAGCATTTTTTGGAAATGCATCCGGGGCCATGATAGATTCTTCGTTGCTTTTTTAACTAAATGTGGTGCAGGCAACGGATTGAAACCGGAGGAGGGAAATGATTGGAGGACTCTTTTATGTGAATTTGTTTGGAAAAGGCTCAAAATCGTTCCATTTTAGGCAGAAAATGCATGGGGAGAGAGGTTGAGTTCTAGCACTAATAGCTGCCTAACGTAATCCTAAATCCATTTTGTTGAGGGCAAAGAAAAGATTGGCGATCCGTGGACTCATTCCTATCTCCACAAACCATGCTCTAGTGATCGCATTATGTATTTCGGGCATTTCACGGAAATGCATCCGAGGCCATGATGGATTCTTTGTTGCTTTTTTAACTACATGTGTTGCAAGCAACAGATGGAAACCGGAGGTGGGAAACTGTTGGAGGTCTCTTATCATGGGAATTTGTTTGGGAAAGACTCAAAATCGTTCCATTTTAGATTGAAATGCGTGGGAAAAGGGGTGAGTTCTACCACTAATAGTTGCTTAATGTAATCTTAAATCCACTTTATTAATGGGCACTGAAAAGCTTGATGACCCGAAGACTCATTCCTCTCTCTGAAAACCATGCACTACCGAACACAATAAATATTTCTTCTAGCAAAGCCTCTGTTTCTGTGTGCGTTTTAAGGAAATGCATGCAAGGCCATGATAGATTCTTCTTTGATTTTTTAACTAAACGCACTACAAGCAACGGATGGAAACCGGAGGAGGGAAAATATTTGAGGTCTCTCTTCATTGGAATTTGTTTGTGAAAGACTCAAAATCCTTCCATTTTGCACTGAATAGCATGGGGGATAGAGATTGAGTTCTGCCACTAATAGATGCCTATTTTTATTTTAAATCCACTTTGTTAAAGGGCATTGAAAAGCTTGTTGACCCGATGACTCATTTCTCTCCCCGAAAACCATCCGTTACTCAACAGAATGAATATCTCTTCGCTAGAAGCCTCTGTTTGTATGTGTGTTAGGGCAAGGCATCTGAGGCCATGATAGTATCTTCTTTGCTTTTTTTAATTAAACGCATGGCAAGCAACGGATGAAAACTGAAGGAGGGAAATGATTTGAGGTCTATTATCATGGGAGTTTGTTTGGGAAAGACTCAAAATCGTTCCATTTTCGTCTGAAGTTGATGGGGAGAGAGGTTGAGTTGTTCCACTAATAGATGCCTATTGTAATCCCAAATCAACTTTGTTAAAGGGCAATGAAATGCTTATTGACCCGAAGACTCATTCCTCTCTTCGAAAGCGATGCACTTCTGAACACAATGAATATTTCTTCTAGCGAAGCCTCTATTTGTGTGCATTTTAAGGAAATGCACGCGAGAGCATGATAGATTCTAAGTTGGTTTTTTAACTAAACGCACTGCAAGCAATGGATGGAATTCGGAGGAGGGAAATGATTTGAGGTCTCTTATCATGGGAATTTGTTTGAGAAAGACTCAAAATCATTCCATTTTGTAGTGAATAGCGTGGGGAGAGAGGTTGAGTTCTACCATTAATAGATGCCTTATTTTAAGCCCATTTTGTTGATGGGCACTGAAAAGCTTAGTGACCCGAGGACTCATTCGTCTCTCCGAAAACCATTCACTACTCAACGCAATGAATATTTCTTTGCAAGAAGCCTCCATTTTTGTGTTCATTTTTAGGAAATGCATGCGAGGCCATGATAGTTTCTTCATTGCTTTTTTTTTTTTTTAACAAAACGCACTGCGAGCAACGGATGAAAACCGGATGAGGGAAATGATTTAGGTCTCTAATCATGGGAACTTGTTTGGGAAAGACGAAAAATCGTTCCATTTTGCAGTAAATAGCGTAGGGAGAGTGGTTGAGTTCTACCACTAATAGATGCCTAATTTTATCTTAAATCCTCTTTGTTGATGGGCACTGAAAAGCTTGGTGACCCGAGGACTCATTCATTTCTCCGAAAACCATCCACTACTCATCGCAACTAATAGTTCTTTGCTGGAAGCCTCTGTTTGTTTGCGTTTTACTGAAATGCATTCGACGCCATGATGGATTCTTCGTTGCGTTTTTAACTAAACGCACTACAAGCAATGGATGGAAACCGGAAGAGGGCTATGATTTAAGATCTTTTATCCTCTGAATTTGTTTGGTAAAGAATCAAAATCGTTTGGAGGTAGGTTTAAGTCCTTCCAATTGTGAATGCCTAATTTAATCCTAAATCCATTTTGTTGAAGGGCAAAGAAAAGATTGGCGATCCGTGGACTCATTCCTCTCTTGCCAAACCATGCTCCAGTCATCACAGTGATAATTTTGTTCGCTACATGACTCTGTTTGTGGGCGTTTTTCGAAAATGGGTCTGACGCCATGATAGTTTCTTCGTTGCTTTTTTAACTAAACGCACGGCAAGCAACGGATGGAAACTGCTTTATCTGGATTCAACGGCTCAATGTTTTGTCCTTACCTTCTCCCTCAGGTGTCTCATCTGCTTCTTTTTTGCTTCATACTTTGTTGTTGTTCTTCTCCTCAATGTTTCTTAGAATCTCTTATCAATTAGGTATCATTGGGCAATCTAATTGAGAAGTATATGACACTGTTTAAAGAAGCTAGTCCCTTGCAAGCTAGCCTGGACTTGAAGAAAGCTGTGATGCATTTCTATAGGGATGCTATAGTTCCTGTTATGGATGACTGGGGCAGTTGTTTTGGAATTGTGCATCGTGAGGACTGCAATCAGGTGATTATTTCTAAAATTAGCTTAAAGTACAGCCTCACATGTAATAGAACTACTAAGAGCAAGAACGAATTTTCTTGTTGCCTCTCTAAAATTGAAAATCAAGTGAGCCTGACAAGTGACGATATAGCAAATTGTGTATATTTCTCCAGCTCCCCCACTAGCAAATTGTGCATTAGGAGATGCGCTGACGAGCGATGCTAGCGTCGCCCTCATTA
Source organism: Umbellularia californica (assembly GCA_028538565.1). Taxonomy (NCBI): domain Eukaryota; kingdom Viridiplantae; phylum Streptophyta; class Magnoliopsida; order Laurales; family Lauraceae; genus Umbellularia; species Umbellularia californica. Next base: position 6,079,578 of record JAPQWN010000006.1, on the reverse strand, counting down.
GACACGAGCAACGCTAGCATCGCTCCTATCAAAGTTGGAAAAAAAAAAAAGGAAATAAGGCATGAGGGACCTCATTGGTGCTACACAATTTGCGATGACCTTTCGGGATATATGGCTATATTTCGGGACTTTTCCCGTAAAATCCTTTTGAAACAATGTGTTGAAAATTCAGATGACTTCGGACAATAAAAAATCTATGGCCAAGTTTTCCTCACTCGAAATTGATTCATGAGAAATTTATGAGGATTGACCCTGTTTGAAGATCCAAGAACAAATCTTCTTTGGCTAAGAATTTAGCCAAATTTTACTACAATAAAAGTTGAAGTCACTGTATATATGGTCAAAGATCTAGCCAATTGGTTTCCCTTGTAATAGAAAATGAATTAGAGAGGCAGCGTCCTAATAAATCAAATGCTTGCAAAATTAGATCCATCTACCTCTCCAGCTCTAATCCTTTTCTCCTTGCCTCTTTAAATCCTCGGTTGCACCGTCTTCTACCTTGAATTCGTAGGAATTCAAACAAACGTAAAAATCAACTAGCTGTAAACCTTTTTAAGACTCCCAAATTAAGGTAGGATGACATAATAGGGTGATATCACCCAGCCCACCAATAGGCTACTTTTTATATTCAAATCAATCAAAATCACTCTTTATTTTCGCTAGAGCTGAGATAAATCTCACTCAAATTAGGGATTGATCTGCCTGCAAGATAGTCAATGATAAGTGGATTATCAAATTGAGTGCATCTAAGGTACACACAAAGCGAAAATGAAATCCGTAAGCATTTGAAAACTTCAACTTGAAAATTCACAAAGTTCGTGTTTGTTCTTATTAAAATACATAGGACTTAAATATACTTATTTGATCCTCATTTTTGAAAATTCTCCTTTGATTTTCATTTTTAACCACCCTAAATTAAGTTAGCCGACTGAACTTGTTTTAAAGTGGGCTAATTACCTTATTCAAACTTTTTTTTTTACTTATTTTGAAAATAACATTCATCAAATTCATTTTCTGCAATTTAGTTAAAAACTAGGGACTGTTTTGAAAATTTCCCTCACATTAGAAAACCTCCCCTTCCGGACCGAGCAAGCAACGAGAGAGAGAGAGAGAGCAGATGGGGAGTACGAGGGTGTTGGGCTTGGGCAAGGCATTCCATTCCCACTCGTCGCTCTGCAACCGTACACGTGTTTTCCCGCGCAATCCGACGGTCGTCCTTCGCGCATTCGCATCGACCCTATCTCCGCCGTCCAAAGCCCTGGTCTACGAGCAGCATGGCCCACCCGATCAAGTCACCAGGTCCGTTCATTCACTTCCTTCATCACTCCTCAACAAATCCCAGCTCTCATAAGCATTTCTCACTCAATCTCCATTAACCCTATCGATTTCTTGCAATCTGTAATGCCAAATGCTGCAATTCCATGGAATCTACTTCTAGGAATGTTAAATTATAAATCTGAAGTGGATGAGTCATTTCTGTGAGAATCTCTGTTACAATTGCTTGTTTCTGATCATATCTATTGCAATTTGGTGTACCAGGAAGTTATGCAACTGGCTCTTGCACAACAAAGAGAACCCTTAAGTTTTTTAGTTATTCTAGCATTGATTTTGGATCATTTGACGGCAGCCCTAAGCTACAAATCCATCAGTGGTGCCCATATTTGAAATCTGGGGCGCTCGAAATCATTGTCTTGCTTTGTATTAGCTATGGCTCAAATTTCATTCCAATCGGAGTTATGCTCGCAGTGGATCGCATCAGAAATGTGTGTTTAAATAAAAACAATAAAGATAAAAGAAGTGGTGTGATCATTGGCAAGTAAGGTATGCGTTTTAACTGGCAGCGTGATTCCAATTGGAGTGAAATTTGTCATAGAAGGCATTACAATGTCGTGATATTTGGGATTGGGTAGGGGCCCTCACATTTAAATTGTAGATATGGATGTGAGGGCCCCTATCCAATCTCTCATTTAAGGTGAGAGATATCTCTCATAGGAGCATTTCCCTATATATACATACATATGTACATCTGTGTATGATACATATCTTGTCTGTCTGTCTATCGAAAACACACATGGCGAAGATGATATTTTTTACAGGTTCTCTTCATAAATTGGAAGTTTTATGTATCTGGGTTGACTCTTCTATGCTTCATTCCAGTTATAAAATGGAAAAGTCACATTGTAGATGGAAGATATCACCCTGATAAAATGACCTTACTTTTGGATAAAACATCATTGAAATTGGTGAAATCCTATGGTCAAACCATCTTCTTTTGCCAGCTCTTGTCAATGGCTATGAACATTTCCTATGGAATCCTGTGAATGCCTTAGCATTTTGGGAGAAGTACTCTTTGTAGCTATCTCCAAACATAACTTGCCAGATGCATGTAAAGAAGACGACCTTATTTTCTTGCTGTGAAGGAACTGCCTGCGGGTGATAAGTATTTACAGAGTTGAGAGTAGGAAATAATGAGAAAGTTGTTTGATGAAAAAGCTTAAAATAAAAACAAGGCACCCATGTGACCAACATGCCTGGGTGTCAACAAAAGCCATGCATCGGAAGACATTTTTTTTCTGTTCTATGATGGAGATTTGACAATTGAGCAGTTATGCCTCTCTATCACCCTGCTCAGTATAAATAGTAGGATATCTATCTAGTACATTTACATATGTTTCATTACAGTGCAATCCGCGTTGTGGGAGCCACTTGGGTCCACATTGGGCCTTGCAATGTTGCAACACCAAAGGAAGAAAAAGGGTATGAGCAACTGGATTTTCAAATACAACTGCTACGGTGCATTTGAATAAGACTGGTGGTAGAGTTTTTGGGCCTAATAGCCTACCAAGTACCAAATACAAGTGGAAAAAAAAAAAAAAAAAAAAAAAAAAGGTCAAGTGAATATAGTTAATTGTTCCACTTAAATCCTTGAAATGGACAATCAAAATAGGACCTGCACTTTTTAGAGAGCAAATCATAAAGTTGTTGCCCACCATCCATTTAATGGCCTTAGATCTTAGATTGAACAATTCGAAACATCCAACAGACTTGGTTCTTTTTAGACTACTAGATCACACGGTCTTTTTTGTATCTAGTAGGCCAATGAGCCCCACAAACTCTTGTAGAAAAGAAAAATAAAATGTTGGAGTGCAGATGTGTTACAATATACCCTAAAAAACGGCCATTAAACATATTTAGTGTTTTTTATTTAAGTTGATACCCAAGATGGTATCAACATTATCAGTCCACCATCACTTACCACTATATCAAGACACGTGGGGAACTTGACAACTCCATGGTCGGCCTCCTATCCCACAACCCATAAGATTGTAAAGTGGTCACCATCCTTACCTCTCTGTCTCTATATATGTGTGTGTGTGCGCGCACTCGCGCATGCGCGTGCACATACACAACATTTTTTCACCTTCAGCTTCTTTAGTAGAGCAAGATTTGTGCTAGTTTCTTGTATTTGGCAGATTACAGTAGCCATGTGATAGATTTATGGTTTTTTTGGTAGTCATGATGTGTCATTTAAGCGTTTTCATTTACAAAATTTCAAGTTATTGAGCCTTATCCTCAGATTAATGGAAGGCTTTGATGATGATGATGGTACTTGTTTAGAAAAAAAGAAACCTTGAAAGAGGAAGTAAATTTTGGATTTTTTTTCTGACCTGCAGGATCATTGACCTTCCTCCAGTTGAACTTAAAGAGAAGGATGTATGTGTCAAAATGCTAGCAGCTCCAATCAACCCTTCAGATATTAATAGGATAGAAGGTTGTGCGTTCTGACTGCTTATATTTTATTTTCTCAACCATAATTGACTTGACAGGTTTTTTCTTCTAATTATATGGTTGGATTCAAATTATGAGAGGACTCTCTTTCTCTCTCTCCACACACACACACATAATGGTTTTTTTCTGAAGTCAGCCCCTCTTTATTTGAGCTCCTTTTCTATCCCTTTCTATTATCCTTACTAGGGCCCTATCTTTGACAAATCCAAGCCAAATTACACTCACCTGCCCCCTATACTGAGTTGACATTTGTCCAACCTTTAGTCGTAATTTGTTTTCAATCATAAAAAATAACTTCATTGAGAAAACCGTTAAAAATTGAGCTTTAAGATTTTTTGTTAGAATGATCTGATCAATGTGATATTCAATCCACCCATTATTGCATGCATCTTAGGTGGGCCTCGCAGGGGGGCACAATTTGAAAAGTGAACCTAGGCTGATAGGAGAAGGTCCCTTTATGTACATACACAAACACATTTGTATTTATATACAAACAAGTAGTATTGATACAAGTTGATATGAGTCTCTTACTCTTTGTGGCGCCCACTTGTGAATTCATGCCAATCAATGGAGGTAAGAAATGGAAAGGTCTAACTGTGAATTGGGGTTGAGCAAAAAAAAAACCCCATCAAATTATCCTAACCCTTGCTTTAAGGTTCTCAAAATTTAGCAATTTTAATTATGATATATATATGTATGTATATATATATTATGTGTTCAATCCAACAGAGTAGAAGGTCAGATGAGTGTCGGATTCAAGATTGTGCAGGATTTGGGTGGGGTTCAGTGATGGAAGGGGTTGGGTTGATCATAGGTGCATCTCATTGCATAGAAGAAAAATGAGAACTAAAATTACGTCAACAGGTATCTATGTATCACAATATATATATGGAGATGCTCCTATGAGAGCATCTCTCACCTTACTATGAGAGATAAGGTGGGGGCCCTCACATCCATATCCAATGCCAACAACTTAAATGTGAGGGCCCCTACCTTTATCTCTCCTACTAAGGTGAGAGATGCTCTCATAGGAGCACCTCCCTTTATATATATATATATATATATATATATATATATATAAAACACTAAAATAGCCATTGGTTACTAGGTAACGGAACGCACCTAAAAATGTTTTTTTGAAAAAAAAAAAAAAAAAAAGATCTTGCGGAGACAGGATTTGAACCCGTGACCTCAAGGTTATGAGCCTTGCGAGCTACCAAACTGCTCTACCCCGAGCTAAAAACTAACGGACGAATAAGGATTGGATGTGCCCCCATACCATATTCTATATAAATAGAATAGCTCATTTATACAGAATGGTAAAGGGGGCCCCTCTATGATCATAGCTTATAGAGATAAATAGAAATAGGAAGAAGGGGTATTTTTATCCTTACCAACTTGATCTTGTGGCCCCCAGCATCTCTCACCTTACTATGAGAGATAAAAGTGGGGCCCCTCACATTTAAGTTGTCGGCATTGGATATGGAAGTGAGGGCACCCACCTTATCTCTCATAAATATGGGAGATGCTCTCACCTTACTATGAGAGATAAGGTGGGGGCCCTCACATCTATATCCAATGCCAAGAACTTAAATGTGAGGGCCCCCACCCCTATCTCTCATAGCAAGGTGAGAGATACTCTCACAGGAGCACCTCCCTATATATATATATATATAGACACACACACACATGCACACACATATATAGGGGTTTCTCAGGTACTGCCGGGTTGTTCCAAAGTAAATCATGGCCTAACCTGTGGAGCCCACATGAATGCATGCCGCTCATGAGGGGTAGGGGGATTGAAGGTCTTTCTATGACTAAGGTGTGTACAAAACAAAGGAACAGTCTAATCATGGGAACTCTAGGTTTAAGAGCTTCAAAGGTTGACAATTTTTAACCCTTAAAAAAAATTCCATTTTTTATTATTCAATGCAGCGGTAACATCTAGATAAGTGCCAATTTACAGAGAGTAGTGAGCATGAGAGGTTAGAGATAGTCTAATGGGCAACATAGGCCCCTGTGTGTTTGTGTTGTGCATTTAATAAGTTACTGCAAAAATGTTGATTGGTTTGTTTTCGCCAACTTATCAGTCATTCACTCATCAAGCTCAATGGGAAATTTATTATATTAGCTTATGGGAACATTATATCCTGATAAGTGGAATGTGATACTGTTTGCTTGATTTCTTCTTGTTTGTAAATTTTTGTTGTTGTAGGTGTATACCCTGTAAGGCCTCCAGTGCCTGCAATTGGAGGATATGAGGGGGTTGGGGAAATACAAGCTGTGGGTTCTGCAGTGAAAGAGTTTTCTCTTGGCGATTGGGTCATACCATCTCCTCCCTCATTTGGTATTATTTTTATTTTATTTTGGAAATTTAATACTATGATTTTTTTCATGATTTTTCTCTCACCAGTATAATGCTGTTGTGACTAGTGAGAATTTCTATCATCTTGTCATGGTTATTATCCAGGATATTTGCTGTTTAAAAGTCATTAATGAATAATGTGCTCTTTAGGAACATGGCAAACCTACATTGTAAAAGAGGAGAGTGTTTGGCACAAAATTAATAAGAATGTTCCAATGGAGTTTGCTGCAACAGTGACCGTGAATCCTTTGTCAGCTTTGCGCATGCTGGAAGACTTTGTTCAGTTGAACCCTGGTACTGCCTGATTTTCTACATTGTTGTATCAGAATTTCAGATGTCCTGCCACTTTTTTTTTTTAATTGTCTATCCCTTTACGATTTTTTTTCTAATCATTTGTTTGGAAATGGCTAGGAGATGCAATTGTGCAAAATGGGGCTACAAGCATTGTTGGGCAGTGCATTATTCAGTTGGCACGAATCCGGGGCATCCATAGCATTAGTATTATCAGAGACAGGTGCTAATTTGCAGTTTCTCAAATCCATACCATCATTTTGTTTCCAGCTATTTCATTTAGATAGCAAACATTGGTGAGCATAATTATCATTCATTTTAATTTTTTTTGTGGTAATAATTCCTTATTACCAACAAACTGAATGCATAACAATGAAGCATCAGACAATAGAGCATTACATTATCTTTGGCTGATCAATCCCTGACTGGCTTATTGAAAGCACATGGGTAAACGTAATATGGCTCTTGATCTCTACATGGAAGAAGACTTGTAGTAGGCGCCAATTGAGTTGCACAAAAAGAATTTCCCTCAACAATTGGCTCTTCGGCATCTAGCTAATATAACCACAACCCCCGACGTGGCCATGATCTCATTGGAATTGACTCATGCCAAGGGCCAGAATTATAGGTTTGGAGTTTGGTACCCATATAATCTATAATTGCCCCTTCAAAACCCACTCTTATGTCTCTCTTAAATCCCTATCATAAAAATTAAGTTTGCACTCATCAATCCAATGAGATAAGAAATATTTATCGGACAACAAAACAAACCTTTAGAAAAACAATCAGACCAAGCTCACTATGATCTGAAGCTTGCACCCCGGAATCTTTCTGGTTAAGGCATATGAAATTGTCTTCCACTTAGTCCAAGCAACAACATTGTTCACGGACATAGACTCATTCCTGAAAATCCAGTTATTCTGTTTAAACTGCAAAGACCATGCAATGGCACCAAAACAGATTTCGCATAATATACTTCCACGAGACAAATGATAGCCAAATCAGCAAGCCTCCCAACGGCTACCTCAGCAGTCTAGGCATCACCCTTTTAATCCTAAAAAAATGAAAAGCTGCACTTAGTAGTATATAGCAAAGGACAACTGCTAGTCACTTTACATGTGTTACTTTCTGTTGTTTGTTACGTTCTTAGCCCAGCACTGTGATCTGATTCTAAACTGACATCGAAGTTTTCAATTGTATTTGAAGCACTGTTTTATACCATGTTTTAGATCTTTGTGCTTAGTATTGTCAGCAAACACTCAAATTGTTCCAGTTTCTGCTTATGAGTAAAAGATTCCATCATGATAAGCTCCCAGTTCCTTTTGATCCTCATTATCCGGTTTCATCTTCCATCTAGCCAACCTCTTTGTTTGGCTTGGTAAAATACAATTCCATTTCATTGTCTTGGGAACAAAGGAAGCAGTGATCTTATCTCGCTAATGGCTTTGACTTGTGCCAAGCAAGCTAAGGCAATTGTCTTTTCTTTTCTTTTTTTTTTTTTGAATGGTTTAAGGCAATAGTCACTCTGCTTGTTTAGGCAAAAGTAACAAGAGAGTTATTAGAAACATAAGTAAAAATTAAATATAGAATGCAAACTATGATGCTTAAGTAATTCAGTTATGTAGATGAAATTTATACTAAAATACTGAATCGCATGAAAAGCAGTTAATTCCTTTGATTTCTTTGTTGATTTTCTACCAAGAATGCTGTCTGTGTTCAACAATTTACAATTCACCTTATGAAAAAAATATGGTGTCTATTTTTCATGAAGAACTCACATTCTTTTGGTATCACTTTCTGATTGCTGTAGGGTCGGGTCAGAAGAAGTTAAAGAAAAACTCAAGAAACTAGGTGCGGATGCAGTGTATACAGAAAGCCAATTAGAAGTGAAGAATGTCAAGGGTCTACTGGTATTATCTTTAAACACATCATACACAAAACACTATTTGATTAACTAGTTCTTTCAGTTACTCTTATGTTCTGAATAAATTTTTGTAGTTTCTTATTCTTTCGCCGTTTATCTTCATGCTTGTTAGGGTGACCTACCTGAACCTGCACTGGGATTCAATTGTGTAGGGGGCAATCCTGCTTCATTCGTGCTCAAATTTTTAAGGTGAAGAACGATCAAGTTTGTTCTAAAGTTTCTTGGTGCTCAAATTTCTGAGGTGAAGAATGATCTAATTAGTTCTAAAGTTTCTTCTGCTTCATCTATCCTCTACAGGCAAGGAGGAACCATGGTAACTTATGGTGGTATGGCAAAGAAACCTGTCACCGTATCTACTTCATCTTTCATATTTAAGGTAAAATTTTAGAATATGTTCCAACTTCCAAGTGACATTCATGGAAAGGTGTTTCTTCAGATAGTTAATACGCACCTCAGAAAATGACACTTTATGAATGAAATTTCGTTATCTTCTATTAAAAGCTTGAAATTTATAAAATATTTGAGGAGGAAAAAAAGGAGATTTAGAAGAGAGAAGTAATGGGAGAGAGGAAGAAAGGGGAGCTTTAGGAAAAGATTAGAAATGGGCAATGAGCAACTTGACCCTTTATATATATATATATATATATTAAAAGCTCCTTATTTACAAAACAGCCACTTCAGTTTTATAAAAACAATTACAATTACAAATCAGGAACAGTAAGAAATAAAAATAAATTACCCAGTAGTGCCAGCATATACTAAGTGTTCCATTGTTTATTCTTCAGTTTGCTAGGAAGGACATTGAAAAGTTTCATAAATTCTAAGGTTTCCTTTTCTTTCTTAATGCACATGTTACCATACTTCTTTAAGCTATTTGAATAGTCTATTCTGGCTTTAATTGGCTTGTAACATCATTTTCCCACTCTTACAATCTAGCATCAGATGTATTAAAATTAGCTATGGTGTACATGACTTCCCTATAGACTTCCTCATTTTTATATTAGATGTATTCTTTTCATAGATAACTTTTTTGAAGAATTGGTAATGGAAAACTTTTAACAAAAGCAAAGACTAAACAATATAAAGAACTCTGAATACCAGTTTGTAGGGCAATGGATTGGTCAGGCATACTCCCATTATGGTAGAGGTCCATGGATCGAAGAACATGAGTCCAAGTTTAGTCTCTTTTTTTTTTTTGCTAGAAAATGGGTTATATTAGAACAAGCAAACAGCAACAACAAAACGAAAGAGACACCTGTTATTCTCCAATAAAGCAAAAGTAAATAAATGAAGATGTTTCTCAGTAGATGAGAGAATCTACCACAAAGTTACTGATGATGAGGAACAAGCAACAAGAAATGCTAACAAATGGAAAAAGAGAAGCAAGAGAAAATCACACTGGAGGCCCTACTCGCAAATCCTTTCTATCAAGTTGTTTAGCTAATGCATCTGCCACCTCTATGGTGGCCCTCAAAATTCATTGACGTGCACTTCCCCTTTATCTCAATTAAAATGAAATTCATTCTCCAAGCCATTTTCCACTCTTTGATGTCAACACTGGTGAAATTATTCTACAACTTCATATAAAACTTACACATGTGTGTGCGAGAATCTCATAGATGCAGTTTTAGTGCCTTTTACTGATGTACTTCACATGCAGGATCTTGCCCTGCGGGGGTTCTGGTTGCAGAAGTGGCTGAGTTCAGAGAGAGCACAAGAATGCAGAGTAATGATAGATTATCTCTTGGGCCTAGTCTGTGATGGGAAGTTCAAATATGAGTATGTTTACTCTAACATTGCTCTTTTCCGGAAGTTTGTTCTGTGGCTTTGGCTTGCCCCCATATTCTTGTTTATCTACTGATTCCCCATCTACACAAGTTCCTTTGATAATGACAATCTCTGGCTCTCTAGAACCTATAACCTTACCATTGATTGTTGGATCATATTTTGACACACATTAATGCAGGTTGGAGCTGGTTCCTTTCCACGACTTTAGTGTAGCGCTGGATAAGGCACTTGGGAAGCTTGGAAGCCAGCCCAAACAGGTTCTTAAATTTTGATGTGCTGAGTGATTGCAAAAGCATGTGTATAATTAGTGTTGAATTAGGAATCAGATAAAATAAAAGCTGGTTATATGATGTGTTCCCTTTTCTCCTTGGAAGCCAAATTGTGCTTTGTTTCCCGCATTTATATGGTTTAGATCTGTATCTGCAAAGTGTTATGGGAGCCCATACTGCTTATTAACTTCTACCCGAAGGACCATGTGGACATTGGCCAGTGGCAGAACCAGGAAATTTGCCTTGGCAAGCCATTGTGTAAAAATACAAAATTCTTGGGGGCCAGTGTAAAAAGGACCAAAAAAAATTCCCCTAACATAAACAGGATTTCCAAATTTTCATGGGGGGGCATGCTCCCCCCCACCCCAAATTTCCGTCTATATTTCATGAAATCTCAAAAAATCTCGTCTTTTGTGCTTTTACCGAAACATCCTTGATGACTGGTCATGTAACTGATTAAACTCAATGGAAGTTTTAATTCATTTTGGTTATCATGCATCCAAGTGGGCCCTATTTGATCAAATCCAAACCATCCTACAATCAACCATTATAGGACCTGCAACTCATCCCAAATAATGTCTCATCAGATCAGTAATTGCAATAGAATCTAGGTGGGCCCGGACAAAACAGGGGCAGTTTTAAAAGCAATGATGACCTTCTATTTTTAGCATTCCCTTCCCACTTTATTAGTTGTCTTTTGTTATTATGATGCATGATATTCATGGACGTTGATTTGAAACCGACATCCCAAATCCCATGTAAACTATAAAATTCACAATGCAGCCATCATTATAGGCTTATGAGAGTGAGTCCAACAAATCAACTGTGGTGGTTTATGAGTTAGCTTAGTTGTGATTAGCAGTGGCCCAAATATCATTCATAACATATCTTTTTCAATCCTTCATATCTTGGGAGTTTCCACATATCACTCCTACTTAAAACCATACATAGCTAGATTGATCATGTCTGAAAAACCTACTCATATATTTGAGAAATCATCAATCCAATGCTGAGTGTCACTTCGATGGAGTAAAATTTTGGGTAGTGCCTATTTGTTGAGAGGCGAGTGATCAATGTTTGTCAAGTGCCGACAGCCTCACATTGTCATCTTTCAATCGGATTTGTCACATGTGATGGAACAAATCCAGAAGTAAATATCACTTTCATAAGGGCGATATTTGACTGAACGGTTTTGATAGAGAGAAGGTGGGCCCCATCAAGAATGCATCCAAATGAGCAGCCAACAACATTGTCAGTTAGAATAGACAGCAGATTTGGACTTGGTCTGAGAACGTGGGCCCCATGAACAATGCACTAAGATGGGCAACCATCCTCCACATATTATTCTGCTTCTGACTCTAGAGTGTGGATTGAGATTTTTGCTTTTCAGAGATCCGAGTGATGGTTCCAAGTGACATCTTTTTTTGGGGCCCATTTGGGTAATTCACTTGGAAGGTGAGTTTAATTAAAGGGGCACTTTAACTGCCAAAAAAAGAAGACGGGTCTTATCAAGTCAATGTTTATGTGCAGACACGCAAGAGGAATCAGTTTTCAGCTGAGAAACTGAGAGGCACCAAACAGTGCAATGGAGGGCATGTAGGAAAAGTCGGTCTTTTTCCATGGCATTCCAGTTGCACAAACACATCTTAAAAAAACTATTTGACACTTTACTGGTAAAATAAAGTGAAGTAAAGCCTCCATTATCCAGCTAAGAAAAGATAAGATGTCGTATTAAAAGTACACAAATTTACAATTCCTCGTTCTTTTATATAAAAAAAAAGTCAAAAAGAAACTTCCTTTCTCTACTGAATGAAAAAAGAATATCCTTGTTTTTACACAAGAAGCAAAAAAGATACCCTATCAAACAGTTAAAAAACATAAGGTCATCTTAACCCCTTATATTTTATTCTCTTTTGGTTTGATAATTCACCTCACTTTACTTCAAGTCACCGTACATCCAAACACGCCCTAAAATGTAGGAGCATTTTGTTATAAAAAAAACCCTACCTTAGACAATTAGTAGAAAGAATCACTCATTATATCTCGTCGCAGTTGGCTGTAAAATAGTATAAACCCATCCTCTCTTTCCAAGGAAAAGAATGGGAAAAAACAAGGAGCCCTCCTTGATTTTTATTTATTAATAGATAAGATAAAACAACCAAACATCTCAAATAGTATAAACTAAAATACAATTTACTATCTCTCGAAATGTGTAGCTTATTATCTAACAAAACTATGATCGTGTTTTTAAAAAAAAAAAATCCAGATGGACCTTAGAGCTTGTGGACAACAAGCTTATTATACAGAAATGACCCTCAGGGCACAATGTGGACATGATTTGATGGATATGTGCATGGACATGAAATCCTAGGAGTTCATGGTAAAAGATTCCATAAAGAATTATTAAAGAGGTAAATGGTAAAAGATATAACGTGAAGATGCAGATGAGACCCGCATAATTTCATGGGATAGGATTTCCATATCTCCCCATTGATTCATATTCCATTAAAGAGTAGAACATACGATTACCACGCATGTATCTTCAAAAGAAATAACGTGAAGATGTAGATGAGACCCACACAATTTCATGGGATAGGATTTCCATATCTCCCCATTGCTTCATATTCCATTAAAGAGTAGATCATACGATTACCACGCATGTATCTTCACCTTTATTTCTTCAATCTTGGCTCCTTTTAAAATGACCCTGGGTGGGAAAACAAGAATTCCTAACCCTAAAAAAATGTAAGCAACACAATTGTTGTTAAAGTCTCGTACCACGTGTGGGTCAGCAGTATAACATACATATATTAGAATCATTATAATTCAAAGTGTTTCTCTAAATTGATTAAGATGGTTATCACAAAACCACGTTTGAATAACGGACTACAAAGCAAAGCAGTTCACCGGGGGTAAAAAAGAATTTCTGACAGTTCTGGAATGCATAAGCCAGTTTAGAATTTGGATCCTCCGAACTCAGCTGGCCTGCAACTAGTTTACCTTAACTCAGGTTATCCAAATGGAGCTCTCATTTACACAAATTGGTTTGTCTCTGCTTGGTTCACAAAGATGAAAAACAGGCCCATCATTTGACATCCAATATGACCCAAATAGTATTTTGGTAGGCCTCACTTGGCCTGGAAAAGGAGACCAGTCAAGTCACAACTGGAGGCGGCAATGTCTATGAGAAAAAGATGATTATAAGAGTCTTGTCAACGTTATATTTGGTCACCCAATGAGAGCTCGGGCGCAGAGGGCCCCACCTGATAAGTGATAACCAGCATGTTTGTTACAAATGTGCAGAAAGGATGGGCAGGAAGGCTTAGCAAAACTTGAAATCCTGATAAAGATGATGGTTACTAAGGTCTTTATGTAATTTTTGTAAAGTAACATTACAAGAGTTTTGATGGATAAGAGCGCCTTTTCTACATACAGATCTATGATAAGAGTTAATGTTTACAAAAGAGGTTCCAAACAAGGATCAATGATTTCCAAGAGATTTCTTCTATTCGTTCTTTTTTCCCATTCATTGTGATAAACAAATGAGCTTTCCATTACATAAGAAGCAGAGTAATGAACCCAGAAGCATATCATAGAACTTACACTTGCTCCTTTTTCAAAATGAAATCTACAGCCTCCTCAACAGTGTCTACAACCTGTTAAAAACAACAAATTTCATTTAATGGCAGCTGTAAACAGCTTTGCTTCCGGAAGTAAATGAAGCAAATACAAAGGAATCACTAAGATTCAACAAGAACTCAACATTGATGACTATGTAAGGTTTTCGAGATAAAATACGGAATGGATCAGCGTGAATGTCTGCTACTTGAATGATGAATTGATAACTATGTAAGGTTTTTGAGATAAAATACCGAATGGATCAACATAAGTGTCTGCTACTTGAATGAGGAACACCCCAAAGTAATCCCCCATCTTTGGGATATCGTGGATGATAAGTTATGGCAAAACGGTAGTTTTTCTTGGAAAATGATGAATGAACATGTGTAATGGTTATCCATTTCACCAGAAAAACAAGAATGCAGTAGTGACCGGGACTAAGCAATAAGAATTACTTCAACATTTCCAAATAGAGACAATTGAAGGAATTTTTTTTTTCCAGGGATAGGAGAGAATTGAAGGTATTATGGTGAAAGAAGTTAAGAGGACTGTCTTGATCAGCATATGCATCTCAAGAAAGCAAGAAATGCATTTATTAGCAAATGACGTGCGAGTTTAATAATCTACAGCTTTTCAAGAATGCTTATTTGTTTGAAATGTAATTCTGCAACCCACTGAGGTACTTCAGCATAGGATAACCTCCGCCTCATGCTCATGAGTCATGAATGCATGATGTGGGTGCAGCCACAAATGGTATTTCCGTCTACTAAATTCATTAATGACATACCAGATCTGCTGGATAATTAAAATCATTTTCTTTTCCCTTGAAAACACCTGTCCTCGTTAAAATGGAAAACCAAGGAGGTCCTGCCTGAAAGAAAAACTCAAGTATGTTATTCATCCACATGATTTACTTGGAAGAACTGGATACTTTAATTGGTAACTATTCAAAAAGTCAAAATGCACTACAAAATAAGTTGACAAATAAAACTCTGCAAGACGACAAACCTGTCGTGCACCGTTGATGTCGACTGTAGGATTATCGCCAATCATGTAAATTGTTTTCAGTTGGTTACATTCGGTGTCGGGATAATACATAGACTGAATTTGTTTCAATATGGCTTCAGCATTCTTGAACACAACTGGATTTGGTTTCCCAAAAGAAGTATACTTTAGAGAATCATGGTGAATTCTGCATGTTTACACCGAGTGTATGAGGCCAGCAAATATTCCAATTATCATTTCTCCCAGTACATTCATGAAGATTCAGTGTTCGCTCCACAAATACAAAATTCTGATTGCATCTAAAAACTCACTTGTTAAAAACACTTTCTAGTGCAATTCTGAAAGCACCCATACCAAGACGTTCAGTAGGAAATACACCCTGGCTCAAGATAGACACATAGTGGAAGTTTGGTTAGCAAATGTTAACTCGTCAACTTTCTATGAGAGAGAACTAGCAACAAAAGATTTTTTTTTATTAAATGACATTGAAATCCTACTTGATGTTCAAAGTTTTGCATAGACATCAAGAAGTCCAGTGGGAGAAAATTCATCTAAACATAGGAATACCAGAAACTACCACCAAACCAACCTGGTATTCAAGATCATCGTTTGCGAAAAATAAGGGAGGTTGATGTCCATTCTTCGTTCCAGGAAGACCACCGGATCTTAAAATGTCACAAAGGATCTGGAACCCCAATCAAATCAAATCCATTTGCACCAAAAGAAACAACAGAAACGTTTCCTATGACAAGAGATGATTCACAAATATAAAGCTCAATTCACTTGGCATACAAGAACATCATACTGGGCTTAGAAATATAACCCAACAGCATTAAGCATATGATAATAAGCTAGCAAATAACTCATTTCTTGATAAAGACACATGGTGAGTTGTGGAAAAACAAGATAATTATATTGAAGAATGATTAGGTGTGTTGACAGTACCACAAATTGTGGTACCGTTGGACAAACCAGAGGGCCCACTTCTCATCAAGAGAGATTGTTGGATCAAAACCTTCCCCATAAAATATGGCTAGCCAGAATCACACAGAATGAATGATATTCATCAGTGAATAAAACTAGCCTGCCCCCCATAGTAATTACACATCCTCTCTCAAGTCAACAAACTGTATTTCAGTCGAACAATATATATTACTCCAATTTGAATGGTGCTAAGGTTTCTATTAGCACCATAGATGAAAATAGCGGCCGCTACGAAGCCGCCACGCATTTTTGAAAAAAGCGGGGTTCACACCGCTACGCGAATGTAGCGGCCGCTACGGGGTGAAAAAAATTCTTACTTTCCAATTTTTTTTAAAATGCATAATAAGACTTATTTCTTTTCTTCTTCTCTCCAAATAACATTTCTACACAACTCTTTTACCCTTTTATGTTTAAAAGAACACCAAAAAGCACATAATCTCGCTGAATTGTAGTCGATACAAAGAGTTCTTCTCAATGATTCTTCTCTAAGTACATCCTATTAGACACCCCCTTTGGTAGATGCATTTTTTTCTCTAGGTACTCTTAAGTCTTGACTTCATGACATAATTTTTTCTCTTATAAGTCTTTCATTAGTTTCTAAATTAGCATAACTAAGTAACATTAACACATGTAAAAAAAATGATCATTACTATTATTTTCTATTTATACAGCGATACAGGACCTCATATAGTGAGGGGACCGCTACGACCCCTTACCTTAGTTACTTTTGCAAAAAAAAATACATTTTCTCTCATTTTCCAATATTCTAGATTTTCTAGAATTTTTTCATATTTTTTTGACGATTTTTTCAAATCGCACCGCTACACCGCTACGTAGCGCCCGCTACGTAGCGTTTTGGCGGCAGGCCGCTATGCACGCCGCTACCGCTATTTTCATCCTTGATTAGCACTAAGTGGTATTTAGACGAAGCAGCATTCAGCAGAGGAATTGATTCATTGCTCTACCACAATGGGAAGTGGACCCCCCAAATGCAGGTTTGGTTGACTTACATGAGATGCGGCACTGTCAACAGTGGTTTCAAAAAACACAGTGGGTGCCAACTGCCAATTCAAGTAACACTCACACCCCATGTCACCTACTTGGCCAATTCCTATGATATTTAAGTCATAAATACACTTATTTCCTATTTTCTATTAGAAGAAGTTGTAGGACACTCCTATGGACATTTCACACTTATTAAGAAGACCAAAACCACTTTTTTTTTTAAGATTCAAGCATTTGAAGATCAGCAATAATTTCATCTGACTGAATGAAGTACATACATTGGTAAGTATAACAACTTAAATTCATTATTAACAAATGAAACCCCACAAGTTTAACAATTTTATATTCAGTGAACTATATTTTATATTTCTATTTTTTCAAATGTTAGTAGGCCTAGAGTGCAAATTGATCCGACCCAGCCGATCATCAACAGTATTTAGATTTCAAACAGAATTAAATCCAGGGTCATATTATTTGACCTCTTTCTTCTTACATTTTTGGTTATCTTCTAAAGACTAGCCTTAGTTAGAAAACAGGAAACAAATCCAGATATCATCTCACTTTGGTTCCCAGAAAGTAATTACAACTCAAATAACCCAGAGCAAACCATTTTGTAAAGTATCCAATTTCTGCAGGAATTTAGATAAGGTTATAGACTCATGATCAAATTAATGTCATGTAGCCTTTATGTGAGAAACCTCCAAAAAGGAAGAGGATGACAACTTTTGAAAGTACGATGATGGACCTCTTCCTTTGTACCTCTTTATGCAGAAGCAGATACCCTTTGAAGGGAGCAACTTGCCCACATCTTATGATGTCCTGTCCATTATAGTCTTTTGTCTTCCACTTTTTTCTGGGTTTGCAAGTTCTCTTTTAATTTATACTCATAGATCCCAAAAAGAGTTTCATTCTATGTCCTAGTACTATAGCATGTTTATTGCTTATAGAACAGTCAATGTCGTTGCTTCAAATTGTGCATCTTATGTCTAGTTCCATCTCCAGTTCTTTCTCTGGATTTTTTGGTATTTTATAGTTTTTCTTATATATAATTAAAACAAGCCAAAACCAAATAGATTGGATAAGGCTTGATGATGATGATGATGATGATGATGCTTTACAATTACAACAGATATACATTTTTTTATGGTAATTTACAGATGTCATTTTCATACCAACTACTTAATAAACTACACATGTTTTTGCTGTTTGTCAAGTTCCGAAAGGCAGTTGACAAGGGAGTTTGATTCTAGACTACAATTCTTCAATGCAGCAACAGAAAGAATGATTGTCCAAACCATTTCTTGCGCTTCTAGACTCCATAGTTTCATGTGCTTGTCACCATCTTCTCCTTCCACTTAAACTGCAGCAACATGAGATTTTACAAGGAAAATCTACCACATCCCTAAATATCTTCTTACACAGCACCTTGGTGGTCTTAGGTTGAGGTACTTTAACATGTTATATTTTTCTTTTTTAAAAGAAAATCATTTAGCCCATGCTACATTGATTTGTTCACATTATTGCAGGTCTTTCTTCACCCTTCATCAATAGTATTCTTGCAATTTTATTTTTCTTTTTTATTGGTATATTCTTGCAATTCTCTGATCATTATTATATAGAAGATATTCTGAAAAATATATATGATATTTAAGAATATTCAACCTTTGTCAAACTTATTAGGATAACTCGCAGTCTACCTTATTTCATATTTAACTAAAATAAAGGATTCCCGCATGGCATACTTGTTTTTGGTAATCTTCACTATCCAACATAATCAATAGCCAAACAAAACTAAAATAAACAGGGCAGTCATGCTAATCTGGAATATCATCATTGTTCTCCCAAGCAAGTATTGGTTTCCCCACATGTAATCATGTTACTCGCCATAAACAAAATTATTTTGTTGAAACGCATGATGGAAAATAGATCCAAAAATAAAAATGAGCCACAAGTCATTTTTTTTCTTTTTCCTGTCAATGATTACAATTTAACAAATGATATAAGTTTGGAGGAGAAAACCTGAATGTCTCGGCCCCAATCAATAGGATCACTAACAATGAATACAGCTTGAACTTTGTCAGTTCGAGCGTAAAATTTATTGCTAAATATTTGCTTGCTTCGCCAGGTCTTATATTGAGAAAGGGGATCTATGTCATTGAAGTAAGATTCATACTCATCCATTGAAACAACTTCTCTGCAAAATGGAAACATGAAATCCAGCTTAAGCAATAGTTTAACTAGAATATATTTTCTTAGAATTAAGAAATGACGAAACCAAAATTACCAGATTTAGACCTTACTTAAATCCATACTCAGTCATCACCGCATCAGGTTCCCCTTTTCCAACAGCAACAATGAATTTATCCCCAAACCTGCAAAAGTGCATAGCTATTGACAAAGAGCTAAGATGGCAAAAACAATAATCTGCAACAAGTACCCTTTAATGAAGAGCTAAAATGTTGAATACAAAATCTTCATCCATGATAAGATACACCAGATGCTGTTCAGAGATAGTGCCACATAGAAAATTATATATAAGACAGAACAGTGCCATGTAGTTTCCTTCATGCGATCAAATTGTTTAACAGCTACAATCTTGATTCCAGGTATTTAAAAATATAATTTGGCTAGAAATTCAATGAATAATACCTATGCACCAGCTCCTTGAAAGGTGAGTGGCCCTGCACTATCTGCACCAAAGTCAAGAGACCATGAAAAATCCCTTGCAACTTGCAAGTGTTGAGTACTCAACTCAGTTGAAGGAAAGAAGAAAAGAACACCAAATGAAAAGTTCGTAAATAAATGTAAACTGTATGCATGTTCCTCACTGTATACATGATGTGATTATGTATTGAGTTATGCATGTATCTATACTAAAACTAATTCATCTATGCCAGTCTAACTTCCCCATATAGACATAAGCATGTGAGTTTATGAAGTACCTGCAAAGGTAAAAGCTTAACTCTTAAGAGTTCTCCTAACTCATAGGCGCGCTTGGATTCTCGGATGCCCCCTCCTGTTCAAAAGAAAATTCCAATTGAATCTATTAAAATGAATAATAATTCATCATGACAAGAGCCTATGTCTACAATTCTTTATCTAACACAAAATGCATTGAAAAAAATATATATTTTAAGGAATCAAACAGTTAGTCAAATTAATATTGTTGTGAGGTTACCAATAAAAAAAAACCATCATGATGTCTGATTTAATTTACAGACATAATTCAATGTAGTTATTGCTTATGAACTTGCAAACCGAAATTCTAAGCACAACTTGCAAAAAGAACTCGGTATCTGAGAAAGCATTCCACAATCAGCTTTAAAAAGATTCAATGCAGTTATTGCTTATGAACGTAAACCCACCGTTTGTTAAGAACAAAAATGGAATCTTCAGGTCACCTGAAAAGTAAAGAATCTTCCGTAAGCGTGTCATTAATCAAGAAAACATAGCAATACTAAAGAATGAGCAAACAACCAAACATTTAGACAGACAAGTATCACACAAAGCAAATTAAAGAGCACCAAATCAAGCTAATAACAACTCCAGAAAAGAAGAAGTCAGGGCCTATATACATCCACATTTCAGTTCCAAATGGCTGAAATCAAGATCCACCTGTCAAACTCAGGCATCCATTTTCGCGACTAATCAAACTCAGCAATTCAATTCTTTGAGGCCAATGATAATTGATGTTAGGTTCTTTGAGGAGTGTTCATACACGAGACCCAACCAAAGCTTTTGCATATTTGGACAGGTAACAAAACCCTAAATAAGCATAAGAAATCTGAAATCCCCTCAAATAGTGGATAATGTAAGGGAAACCAATCATCATCAACACATAATGAAAGAAAGATTTGGAGAGAGAAATCAAAAGGAAAAGATTTCATACCACGATCGTCATACAATCTTTTCAATGCGAGCTGAGACCCTCCCACGGGCTCGTGGCCTCGAAGAATTACACCATCGATATCGAATGCAATGCCGAAAGAAGGACTGAGAAGATCCAAAGAGAGAGATGAAGAAGATCGAGGGTTTATCTTTTAGGGTTTTGGGAGGAGAAGAAAGAAGAGATGCTGAATGAAGAAAAAGGGAGAAAGAAACAGACCTCTCGTTCTTTGGTTGCAGATTTGAAAACGCGCGGGAGATTTTGGAGATGAACGGGTGAGATGGAGAAGGAGATCTGCTGCTTCTGCTCTGTAAAGCTTTGAAAACTGAAAGAAACCTCATTTTTTCTCTGTTCTTCTTCACATTCATGAAGAAGATAATGGCGCGAAGGAGGTTTATTGCTGTAACACGTGCGAACTTGAACACTATAACAATCCTCCATTCATTTTGCCTTTTTTTGACTCTCCAGAGTCTATAGAGTGGATTTATAGATACTCACACTGTCACAAACCCACACATGCTCAGTGCTCACCCCCAAGTTAGCCACCTAGCTAGGGTTGTAAACGGGTCGGTTCTGGTCCGGATCCAGAGTGGAACCGAAACCAGAAACGTTTTCTCAGAGGGGGAATTGGAACCGGAACCGTTAATATTAATGGGAACCGGAACCGGAACCATTTGTGAGGCGGGTCTGATTCCGGTTCTAGGTATGAGATGTAGAAAAGTAAAAAAAGGTTTTGTTTTCACATACAAAAATTATCTTATGTTAGTGTATATTGGGTCGGGTCCTGAGTCCACGAGTCTGAGCTGCTGTGGAACCGGAATCGTTTAAGTATCGGTTCCAAAAAAAAAAAAAAAAAAGGATTCGGAACCGGAACCATAACCATTTACTTATCGGGACCAAAATAAGAACCCAAACCCAGAACCTAATTGGTCGGAACCTTCAGGTAATCGGAGAATTGGGGACCCATTTACAACCCCTCCACCTAGGAGAGGAGCTGGTGGAGTGGCATATGGCTTGGGTTTGCTCGCATTATTTGGTGTTTAAAATCACCCCAAATTTGTTCCATATGCTTTTGTGTGAGTTTAGCCGGGTCAAAGACCTCACGGATACCCACTTAGTATAAAAAAAAAAAAAGAAAGAAAAAACTCACCCAAGTTTCTCTGGCAAACCCTTTCACATTTCATGATTCCAACCATTCATCTTCTTTATATTGCTAAAACAGATTAGGAGGTGAAATATCTTGTCTTATTCTTCATGGGCTTTGAGAAAGTTGAGAAAAAAACTGTGGACCATTTATGCATGTGAATCTGTTTCACATACAAATTAACAATTCCTTTCGAATTTCTTTCATTTCATTTTGCCATAGATAATTGGAGTGATGTACGGCACCAAAACTTACAGGATGTTTCAAGAGACTATTCTGGCTATTTTGGGTCTTTGATCTTGTGTGCCAGTGTGCATCAAAGGGTGCACAGTGTGCCCAGGTTCTCTCTGCATGGTGCACAAAGATGATAGTAGGCCCATCATTTGACATGCAATGTGACCCAAAGAGTCTTTTGATGGGCCTCTCTTGGCCTGGAAAAAGAGACCAGTCAAGTCTCTGGAGGGGCCAATGTAGATGAGTAAAGGATGGTTACAACTGAGCTCGTCAAAGGTTATATTTGGTCCACCCAATAAGATCAACAGACTGGGCACAGAGGGACCCACCTGATAATCAGGATGGTTGTCATAAGTGTACAGACAGAATGGGCAGGAAATCTTAGCAAAACTTAGAATCCTGATATAGCTAATTGCATTTTTTTTTCTAAGAATCCTGATAGGGAACAACTATAAATATAAATTATTACTAAGGTCTGCATTGAATTTTTGTAAAGTAACATTATAAGGGTTCTGATGAATAAGACTTTGTCTTTTCTACATACAAAAATGTGCAACCATGCAAGTATATGTTTACAAAGAGAGGCTCCAAATAAGGAATCTCTGATTTCCAAGAGATTCCTTCTTTTTGTTTTTCCCCCATCCACTGTGATAAACAAATGAGCTTTCCATAACGCAGGAACCTGAGTAGCGAATTGAGAAGTGTATCATACAATCAACACTTGCTCCTTTTTCAAAATGAAATCTACAGCCTCCTCAACAGTGTCTACAACCTGTAAAAACTATGTAAGTTTCTCGAGATAAAATACAGAGCAGATCAACATAAGCAAGCATCTGCTACTTGAATGATGAATGTACAGAAGGAATACCATCGTTGGAATATCGTGGATGGTAAAGGCACAGCAAAAAGGTAGAATTACTTTGAAAATTATGAATGAACACATGTAATGGTTATGCAAAGGTGACTGGGACTAGGCAATCAGAATTACTTCAATACTTCCAAATAGAGACAATTGAAGGATATTTTTCGGGGCTATGAAAAATTGAAGGTATTATGGTGAAAGAAGTCAAAGGACTGTCTTGATCAGCATATGCATCTCTCGAGAAAGCAAGAAATGCATTTATTAGCATATAAGAGACAAGTTTAATAAACTACAGCTTTTCAAGAGTGCTTATTTATTTGAAATGTAATTCTGAAACCCACTGGGGTACTTCAGTCACAGGATAACTTCCGCCTCATGCTCACGAATGCATGACATGGGCGCAAATGGTATTTTCACCTATAAAATTAATTAAGGAACATACCAGATCAGCTGGATAATTAAAATCATTCTCTCGTCCCTTGAAAACACCCGTCCTTGTTAAAATGGAAAACCAAGGATGCCCTGCCTGAAAGCAATATTTGATTCGTTATTCCTCCACAATATTTTTTTGGGAAGAGTAAGATATTTTAAGGGTAACCATTCAAAAAGTCGAAATATGCTACAAAATAAGTTGACAAGTAGAACACAGCTAGAAGACGAACCTGTCGTGCACCTTTGATGTCAACTGCAGGATTATCGCCTATCATATAAATAGTTTGCAATTGGTTACTTTCGGTGTCAGGATAACAGATAGACTGAATTTGTTTCAATATGGCTTCTGCATTCTTGAAGGCAGCCGGATTTGGTTTCCCAAAAGAAGTATACTTTAGAGAATCATGGTGAATTCTGCATATTTTACAGAGTGTAAGAGGCCAGCGAATATTCCAATTATCATTACTTCCAGCATATTCATGAAAATTCATTTTTTGCTCCAACATAGAAAATTTTGATTGCATCTCAAAACTCACTATTTTTTTTTTTTTGGTAAAAAAAAAAACTCACTTGTTAAAAACACTTTCTAGTGCAATTCTGAAAGCACCCATACCGAGACGTTCAGAAGGAAATGCAGCCTGGCTCAAGATAGATACTTAGTGGAAGTTTGGTTAGCAAATTTTGTCAACTTCCGATGGGAATTAGCAACAAAAGTTTAAAAAAATCATCAAAATCCTACTTCTCATGTTCAATGTTTCGCAAGATTACAAAGTCCAGTAGGAGAAAACTCATTTGAAATAGGCATACCAGGAACTAGCACCAAACCAACCTGGTATTCAAGATCATCGGCTGCAAAAAATAAGGGAGGTTGATGTCCATTCTTCCTTCCAGGAAGACCACCAGATCTTAAAATGTCGCAGACGACCTGAAGCCAAACCCCAATCAAATTGAATCCATTTGTACCAAAAGAAACAATAGAATGTCTCCTATGACAATAAATAATTAACAAATATAAAGCTCAATCTACTTAGCATACGAGAACATTATACTGGGCTAGTAAGTATAACCCAACAGCATTAAGCATATGGTAATAAATTAGAAATAACTCAGTTTTTTATAAAGACACGTGTTCAGAGTTGTGGAAACACAAGATAATCATGTTGAGGAATGATGCTGTACCACAAATTGAAGTATATATGTACAAACCAGGGCCCCTAGTTCTCATCAAGGTAGATCATTGGATCAAAACCTTCCCCCATAAAATATGACTTTCCAGAATCATGTAGACCAAATGACACTCATCATTGGATAAAACCAGCCCTCCCTACACAGTAATTACACATTGTCCCTTGAGTCACCAAACAGTATTTCAGTCAAACAATAAATATTACTACAATCTGAATGATGGTAAGGTTTCTATTATCACTCTAATGTGACTGCGAGTGGTATTTAGACCATGCACCATTCACACAGAGGAATTGATTCGATGCTCTACCACAATGAGAAGCAGACCCCAAAATGCAGGTTTGCTCGACTAACATGAGATTTGGCACCGTCAACCATGGTTCCCACTTCTATGAATCAGTTGTGTGAATTGACTCAGACTCAGTGGGTGCTGATTCAGGTCACCCCCAAGTCACCTACTCGGACAATTCCTACTATTTTTGGGTCATGAATGCACTTGTTTCCTATTTTTCTTTTAGAAAATGTTGTAGAAGGCTCTTATGAACATTTCACACTTATTTTAGAAGGTCAATACCACCTTTTTTCCTCAAAGATTCAAGCATTTAAAGATTGTTGGTACTGTCTATCTGACTGAATGAAATATATAGATTTGGGTACGTATAACAATTTAAATTGATTATTAATAAATGAAACACAACAGATCTTAAAACTTCATATTCATCAAACTATATATATGTTTTATTTTTTGGATTATTTTTTGTTATTTTCATAGTTTCAAATGTTATTTGGCTAGATTGCAAATCGATGTGTCTCAGCTGAGGAGACTCAAATCAAAAGGACGGAGGCGCCCTTTGACTCTGATTTTTAAAACCTTGTTGTCAACATCATTTAGTCTTCTTCTCAAGTCTCGATAGTATGACCGGAAAACAGAGCCGTCCTTGGCTCTAATACCATCTGTAACGACCCGGGCCCGCTCTCCACATGATATTTTCCGCTTTGGCCCACATACCTCATGGTTTTATTTTTGGTAGGCCTCAGCCCACCAAAAGGCCTCATGTGGAGTTAAGGATTAGGTCACTCATATAGATCCATATATATCCAAGATCTAGACTAGCGTGTTTCCGATGTGGGACTCGTGCACCACTGCATACCCAGTCCTTAAGAGTTTCCTCCGCCCTTTCTATCTAGGCGGATGCTCGCCGGACTCAACGCCCTTCTACAGGGGGGCCATAGGCGTGACACAGTATTTAGATTTCAAACAGAATTAAATCCATGGTCATATTAATTGACCTCTTACTTCTCATACATGTCTTGTTAATTCTAAAGCGTAGCCTTAGTTAGAAAACAGAAAACGAATCCAGATATCAGCTCACTGTAGTTCCCAGAAAGAAATTACAGCTCAAATAACCTACAGCAAAACATTTTGTATAATGGATCCAATTACTGCAGGAATTTACGTAAGGAATTAGTACGATGACTGAATTAATTTCATCCTGCTTTGATGTGAGAGACCTCCCAAGGAGAGGATGACAACTCGTGAAAGTACGATGATGGACCTCTTCCTCATCATGGTTATACACCATTGTTCTAATAAACTTAGGGCATGTTCTTTTGCTAGAATTCTTGAAGGGGATTCAAGATATTGGGAATTATCCCCTTGGCATTTAAAATGCCATGTTTCGCTGCTAGATTTCCAAATTCTATCCACCTGAAAGGTCTCAAATGACCTTTGGAATTCCCCAACTCCAGCCTCAAGCATTTCTGGATGCTCCACCCAAGAGGAGGATTAAAGAATTCCACACCAGGGGACAGCTTCTGGAGAGTTAGAAATTCTCCAAACGTGATTTCTTCGAACCGTGACACAAAAAAAAAAAAAAAAAAAAAAAAAGAAGAGAGAGAAAAGAAAAGAAAAGAAAAGCCCTCAGGCACAAGTCTTGAAGAGGCCACTGTCAAGGTACTCTCACATATAATGGGTGAAATCCTTTGTACCTCTCCCATTCTGTTTTCCTTTTTCCCTTTCAAGCTACCGCAGAAGCAGGCACCCTTTGCAGGAGCAACTTGCCCACATCTTAATAGTGTCTTCTGCATTGTAGTCTGTCTGCCACTTTTTCTGTGTTTGGAAATCCTACCTTTGATCCCAAAAGAGTTCCATTTAATGTGCTAGAGTTGCATACTGCACTTATCGCTAATAAAATAGTCAATGCTGTCCCTTCAAATAGTGCATCTGATGTCTGGTTCCATCTCCAGTTCCTTCTCTGGTTTTTGGAATAGATGGGATAAGGCCTGATGAATATGATGATTTATAATTACAAAAGGTTTACATTGTTATACCAACTACTTAACAAACTAGACATGCTTTCACTGTTTGTCAAGTTCCAAAAAGCAGTTGACAAGTGAGTTTAATTCTAGACTAAAAGTCTTCAATGCAACAGCAGAAAGAATGATTGTCCAAACCATTTCTTGTGCTTCTAGACTTCATAGTTTCATATGCTCTGAACCATCTTCGCCTTCCACATATACTGCAGCAAGATGACATTTTGCAAGGAAAATCTACCACATCACTAAATATCTTCTTACACTGCACCTTGGTGGTCTAAGGTTGAGGCACTTGACATGTTCTATTTTTCTTTTTTATAAGAAAGTGATTAAAGTGGAAAAAGGATTGCACCCATGCAACATTGATTTGTTCATAAGAGCATTATTGTAGGTCTTTCTTCACCCTTCACCAACAGTATTCTTGAAATTTTCTTTTTCTTTTTTTATTGGTATACTCTTGCAATTCTCTGAACATTATTGTATAGCAGATATTCAGAAAATATATAGAATATTTAAGAATATTAAACCTTTGTCAAACTTATTCAGATAGCTCGCTAGTCTGTACCTTGTTTCTTATTTAACTTGAATAAATGATTCCCGCATTGAAGACTTGTTTTTGGTAATATTCCCTACCCAACATGGTCAATAGCCAAATAAAGCTCAAATAAAAAGGTTAGTCATGCTATTGAGGAATATCATCATTGTTCTCCTGAGTAAGTAATTGATTTCCCCACACTACATGTGTGTGTGTCACTTATTGCAAACAAAATGATCTTGCAGTTACAGCAACATATGAAAGAAATTAGACCTAAAAATAAAAATAAGCCATGAGCTTTTTCTTCTTTTTCTTTTTCCTGTCAAGGATAACAAATGATGTAAGTTTGGAAGAGAAAACCTGAATGTCTCTGCCCCAATCAACAGGATCACTAACAACGAATACAGCTTGAACTTTGTCAGTTCGAACATAATATTTATCACTAAATATTTGCCTGCTTCCCCATGTCTTATACTGAGATAGGGGATCTATGCCATTGAAGTGAGATTCATACTCATCCGTTGAAACAACTCTCCTACGAAACGGAAACATCAAATCCGGTTTAAACAATAAGTATAATATATTTTCTTAAAATTAGGGAATGATGGAAACAGAATAACAGATTTAGACCTTACTTAAATCCATACTCAGTCATCACCGCAGCAGGTTCCCCTTTTCCAACAGCAACAATGAATTTATCCCTAAACCTGCAAAAAACGTATACATGTTAACAAAGAACTGAGATGGTGAAAACAATAATCTGCAACAAGTACCAAATGAGGAGTTAAAATGGTGAATGCAATTTCTTCATCCATGATAAGATACAGCAGATGCTGTTCAGAGATAATGGCCACGTAGAAGATGATATATAACAGTGCCACATAATTTTCTTCACAGGATCAAATTATACGACAGCTACAATCTTGGTTTTAAGTATTTAAAAATAATTTGGCTAAAAATTCAATAAATAATACCTATTCACTAGCTCCTTGAAAGGTGAATGGCCCTGCACTATCTGCACCAAGTCAAGAGTCCATGAAAAATCACTTGCCACTTGCAAGTGTTAAGTAAACTCGGTTGAAGGAAGGATACAAAGAGGAAGGAAGAAAAGGACACCCATGAAAAGTATGTAAATAAATGCAAATGTATGCATGTTCATCACAGTATACATGGCGTGATTATGTATGGAATTATAAATGTCTCTGTGCGCATAACCATTAAAAATAATACATCTATGCACAGAAGCATGTATAATCATAATCCACATAGAGACATAAGCATGTGAGTTTACAATATACCTGCAGAGGTAAAAGGTTAACTCCCAAGAGTTCTCCTAACTCATAGGCGCGCTTGGATTCTGGGATGCCCCCTCCTGTTCCAAAGATAGTCCCAATTAAATCTATTGAAATAACCTGTCATGACAAGAGCCCATTGCACAGTGGAAAGTGTTCGCTATTTGCAACCTTGAGGATGTGGGTTCAAGACAGTCACCAAAAAAGAGAAAAATAAATAAATCAATAACATCCCTCTAGGAATAACTAACCAAGATCCTAGCACTACATAAATGGAAATCATATGAAGACATGTTCAACCACACACTGCAGCTCAGAAAATTATACAAGATGGACAAGCCACACAATAAATCAATTTGAAATAAATTACATCATCATATTTACACATTTGATCCTTTCCCTAAAATTCCTTTATTCTTCTTTTTCTATTTTTAATGTAAATCGTCAAGATTTCCATTTGGGATTTATAACCTTGAATACTCTCTTTGCATTTGGTGACTATAACTTGGAATCATTTTTTCTGCACAGTGAAATGGATGCAATAAACAACAATGGAAAATTTTCATTCTGCAAATTTGTTATGGAATCAACAACAGTCGGTTAAAATGAATTCAAGAAACAGGCAATGACAAAAATAAAAATAAAAATTTAGTCAGAATTTTCTTTTTCTTCCTAAGTAACTTTATGCATTTGTGTATACAATTCTTTATCTATGGCAAGATACATTGGAAAAAATATATTGTATGTTAATGTTGGCCCAAGCTTGCAGGCCCATTAGGCCCATTCTTTGTATCATAGGCCCAGTCTTTGTAATTTAGTCAAAGATATGTACATATTTATTTGCTAATCTTTAGGATCTTGATTTGATTAGTTATTGCTAATTGCTGTAATTAGGGATTTGATTAGATACTGCTAATTGCTGTAATTAGGGCATTCAGCCCCTATATATATGAAATACAATCGTCCCTCAAAGTAGAGGTCATTCAGCATATTTGTATGTTCGTCTCTCACACTGTCATGGTATCAGAGCTGAGTAAAATTTTCTCTCTTCAGTCAATCAAACATCTGTGATTGTCTCAGTCATCTTCCAAGCATTGGAAGCCTATCAGTGATCATCTGTGATCATTTTCTTCAGTCGGATCCTCCTTGATCTTCCCTGATCATCTCAGATCAGGTGTGGCCCACCTGTGATCAGACGTGACCCATCTCAGCGGACTCCTCCATATTGGTCGTCTGCATATTCTCTGATTTATGAAGATTTTTGCAACAATTATTGGTCATCCGAGGTGGGCCTTCTACCCACTCTTGTGGAAATTCATTTTTTTGGTCTGTTTTCATCTCGGCCGTACAAAATCCTGGATCTGGATTTGATTTGTTAGCATCCACTTCCATGTTTCTTCTGTTACCAAAAGTTTTGATTTAATACATAGTGATGTTTGGGGTGTTGCACCAATTATTTCTCATTCACAGTATAAGTATTTCGTAACTTTCATTGATGACTATAGCCTTTTTACATGGATTTATTTTCTACATGCCAAATCTGAAGTCTTTGATGTGTTTCAAAAAATTTTGAATTATGTTCAAAATCAATTTTCCACATGTATTAAGGTTCTTCGAACCGACTCAGGGGGGGAATATGTGTCCAACCAATTTCAGGAATTTTTACAAAACAAAGGGATTATATCCCAACGGACTTGTCCCTATACTCCCTAACAGAATGGTGTTGCAGAACGGAAAAATCGTCATCTTCTAGACATGGTCAGGTGTCTCTTATTAGAATCCTCCGTTCCACCTAGATTTTGGCCAGAAGCTTTAACCACTGCTACTCATATCATCAACCGCCTTCCTTCTCCAAAACTTCAAAACACATCTCCACATTTTCGTCTTTTCAAAACTGACCCACAATACACAAATTTCCACACTTTTGGTTGTGTTTGTTTTGTTCATCTTCCCACACATGAACGTTCCAAGTTATCCGCACAATCTGTAAAATGTGCCTTCCTTGGTTATGCTTCCCACCAAAAAGGTTTTGTTTGTTATGATCCCACCTCCAAGCGTATTCGTATTTCTCGGAATGTTGTTTTTTTTTAACATCAGTACCTTTTTCAGTCTTATTCTGATTCTTCTCCAGAAATCTCCTTTTTTAAAGTACCATCCTTTGATGATGAATGTCTTCCTTCACCTTTGCGATTTCATCCGGACAAGGTGTATATTCGTTGACAAGGAACAAATGCCACTACTTTGCCTCTTTTGCAAGAACCGGTCCCGAATCCTGCTCCAGCATCAACTTCCCCTCAACTTGCTATTCGCCGTTCTGCTCGTATATCTCGTCCACCGGATAGATACGGTTTCTCTCATTCTTCATATTTTGCTACTTTATCATCTGTATCCATTCCTACTTCTTATTCACAAGCAGCAAAACATGAGTGCTGGAGACAGGCTATGGAAGAAGAACTTAGTGCTCTACAGCAGAACCAAACCTGGGTTACTGTTCCTTGCCCAGCTTCGGTTAAACCTATTGGGAGTAAATGGGTTTACTCTATCAAATTAAAGGCCGATGGTACTTTGGATCGATACAAGGCTAGGCTTGTGGCCCTTGGCAACCGCCAGGAATATGGCATTGACTACGCAGAAACTTTTGCGCCTGTTGCAAAGATGACCACTGTTCGCACTATCCTTGCCATAGCTGCATCTCAATCCTGGCCTCTTTTTCAATTTGATGTGAAAAACGCCTTTCTTCATGGTGATCTTAAAGAGGAAGTTTACATGCGATTGCCTCAAGGTTTCCCGAAACCATCGGCAGATCAAGTTGCTCTTCTGAAACGATCATTATATGGGCTAAAACAAGCACCACGTGCATGGTTCGACAAATTCAAAGATGCTTTACTCAAGCTACAGTTTCAGCAGAGTCCTTATGATCCATCTTTGTTTTTGCATCACACATCAAAAGGAATCACCATTCTTCTCGTCTATGTAGACGATATCATCATCACTGGCACAGATACAGCCACGATTCAAGATCACCAATTTTCTCTACATCAATCTTTTCATCTGAAGGATCTGGGCCCTCTGCAATATTTTTTGGGATTGGAAGTTCATCACTCTGAGAAGGGGTTGATTTTACATCAACATAAGTATACTATGGATTTAATTGAATCGGCGGGTTTGTCTAAATCCACACCAGTGGATACTCCTCTTGAACTGAATCTTAAACTCCATAGTGACAGTGGTGATCTTCTTTCTGATCCAACATATTATCGTCAACTTGTTGGTAGTCTTATATATTTGACTACTACTCGGCCTGACATCAGTTATGCAGTCAACTTGATGAGTCAGTATATGACCAAGCCTCATCATCTTCATTTAGCCGCTGTTCGACGTATTATTCGTTATCTTCTTGGCACTTCTCACAGAGGCTTGTTTTTCCCTGTTGGCTCGCAGATGCATTTGTCTGCCTATTCTGATGCTGATTGGGCAGGTTGTCCAGATACTCGCCGGTCCACTACGGGCTGGTGCATGTTCCTAGGTGATGCTCTTATTTCATGGAAAGTGAAGAAACAGGACAAAGTTTCAAAATCATCCACTGAGGCAGAATACCGGGCTATGTCTGCCGCCTGCTCCGAAATTATATGGCTTCGTGGTCTTCTTGAGGACCTTGGCTTCTCCCAGAAATCTCCCACACCATTACATGCGGATAACACCAGTGCCATTCGGATTACTGAGAATCCAGTATTTCATGAGAGAACTAAACACATTGAAGTGGCTTGTCATTTTATCAAGGATGAATATCTACGCGATGTTATTTCCCTTCCGTTCATCTCCTCAAGCCTCCAGACTGCTGATATTTTTACCAAAGCACTTCCTCGACCGCGTCATCAATTCTTGACTGACAAATTGATGCTCGTTGATTCCTCGGCATCAATTTGAGGGGGGGTGTTAATGTTGGCCCAAGCTTGCAGGCCCATTAGGCCCATTCTTTGTATCATAGGCCCAGTCTTTGTAATTTAGTCAAAGATCTGTACATATTTATTTGCTAATCTTTAGGATCTTGATTTGATTAGTTATTGCTAATTGCTGTAATTAGGGATTTGATTAGATACTGCTAATTGCTGTAATTAGGGCATTCAGCCCCTATATATATGAAATACAATCGTCCCTCAAAGTAGAGGTCATTCAGCATATTTGTATGTTCGTCTCTCACACTGTCATTGTACAGTATCAAATAGTTAGCCAAAGTAATATTGGTGTGAGGTTACCAATATTGAAAAAAAAAAAATGGTCAGCTAACAGAAATTATAAAAGTACATCTTGCGAAAAGGACTTGGTATCCGAGAGAATGCTCCTCAATCAGCTTTTAAAAAATCAATGCAATTTTTGCTTACGAACGTAAACCCACCGTTTGTTAAGAACAGAAACGCAATCTTCAGATCACCTGAAAGAAAGGAATCTTGTGTAAGTGTATCATTAATCAAGAAGACATGGCAATACTAGAGAACAAGTAAACAACCACACATATAGATAGACAAATATTATGCAAACCAAATAAATAAATAAATAAAAGCACCAAATCAAGTTCATAACTCCAGATAAGAGGAAGTTGGGGCCCATGTACATCCACGTTTCAGTGTTCCAAATGTTTGAAATGATAGATCCACCTGTTGGGTGGCTGATCCCTAAATGGTTTTGGAAGAGGGGATGATCACAGGCATCCTTTTAGCTGGAATCATCAAATTCAGTAATTCAATTATATGAGGTCAATGATAATTGACGATAGGTTCTGCGGACACTATAAATGGACCGCTTCTATACAGTGTGTGCATTTCCTGAATTTGTATAATATTCTCCAGGAATGTTCACAGGTCAAGTGGTAGACTCAATGTTTAGTTAAGCAAATCTATTACTGTTGATCATTTTGAAGACAGTCCTCCATTTTCAGGCTTGGGGCAGGCACATGCTACGGTAGGAGGATATATGGCTGAGAAATTATTTAAGGGTGTGTCCATGGAAAACATGAAATTGGTATACAATAGTCATGTGCATGTCAGTGTTCCATATATAGACTTTTCTTGGAGGGGGAAATACATTAAACTAACCGATATTTTCCCGATACAACACCATATTTTTCAAAATACCATGAAAATTGAAATTGATCATGAAATAATTGCAAGAAAATAGTGGGAAATTATCTAAAACTCAATTGTTAGTAGCGACTTATATTTACTTACCGGAGAATGTTCTCTCACCGGAGGATGGCATATAGCTCGTATGTAGTCCTACTCGTGGGGCCCACTTGGATGCATGTCTATCAATGAGAGGACGTCAGCTATAAAGGACTCCTTGTAAACAAGGAAGAGCCAAAAAATAGCCCCACCAGATTATCGTAGCTCCTGATTTAACAGCCTTAGTTTAATACTGTCTTAACCATAGATTTTATTTTTTTTTTAGATTCAATCCAATAGTGAGTGAAGGTTTGATGAGTGTAAAATTGGGTCCGATTCCAAATTGTGGGATGACAAGGGTATCAATGGCACTGTACTGGTTAAATGTGAGCCCGAGTGGGCCCCATAGAGCTGGACTACACATGCAAGATAACATCTTTCTTACTAACAACTTTTAGGTAATCTTATTATTAAAAAAATCTTTATTTCCCGCTAAATTCTCTCAATTCCCTGGATTTTAAAATATTCTGAAATATCCCCCATGCAATATTTTCAAGAATTGTATTTTTTTTAGCAATAAAGCCAAATGGATCCCAACCGTCCATTCAGTGAGGATTGATTCCAAAATGAGATCCAAGCGTGCATATTTCAACAGGAACAAACCCTAATTATGCATATGAAACCCCCCCCTCAATAAATGGATAATGACACAAACCAATCATCAGCACACAATCAAAGCAGGACTTACAGAGATGAATCAAAGAAACAGATTGCAATGAAATGGATAAGATTTCCTACCACAATCATCATACAGTCTTTTCAATGCGAATTGAGACCCTCCAACCGGCTCTCGGCCTCGAAGAATCACGCCATCGATGTCAAATGCAATGCCGAAAGAAGGCCTGAGAAGATGAAAAGGAGGATCTATCTTTAGGGTTTGGGATGAGAAGAGAGATTGAATTGACTGGAGAAGATACAACAGACCTCCCGTTCTGTAGTTGTAAATTTGAAAAAGCGCGGGAGATTCTGGAGATGAACGGCTGAGATGGAGGCCTGGTTTTGCTGTGTAAGGCTCTGAAAACGGAGAGAACTCTCATATTGGCTTCTTCTCTCTTCTTTGATGAAGATGATAAAAAGGAAGATAATGGCGCGAAGGAGGTTTATTCTAACACGTGCGAACTTGAAACTCTCTAACGATATTTTTCCCTCGTCTTGTCCCTCCTGGGCAAAACACCTGTGATTTGAGGGCCCACCTGGGATGGGACTGGGGATCAAAAGATCTCTTGATCTTCCTCTACTTAATTAATTAATTACGTGGATCAAGACTCGAATGATCATCCTAACTACTTTAGCAACAACCCATAAAATTTTTTCGACTAAAACGAATACACAATTGATCCATTGGTTCAATTTATTCGTATGAGTGCCAAACCCACCAGAAAAGATAACTATAAAGGGAGGCCCCTATTTTATCGTCCACTTGGATGGATCCTCGAGCAAGTCCTACTAGTTGAGCTCTAAAAAGATAAAAAATTGTAGTGGTCCTCCTGAAAAACTTTTTAATTTTGCGAGCACAAGCAGCACTAAAAGTTGAATTTACAAGTAAAAAAATGTGATGTGACATTTTTTTTTAGCTCACCATGTATCGGTGAAAAGTGGAGCGAAGGAGTAAACTTGCCATGTAGTGCTAAGCTTGTGATGTGGTCACTTGCTCTCAATTTTTTATTCCTAAAAAAATGTGATAAATTGTAGCAAAACGTTATGATAAGGAGTGAATTTTAATCTACACTCCCTCTTTTGCTTGTACTTTACCTCTTACTATTCAAAAAAATCATTTTACCACACATTTAATTTTACCCTGACATACCTGGCTTTTACGTTTTTCACAAATTGACATTTATTATGACCTTACTCCTCTGCACGTGTTAACAAAACGGGCAACTAAAAATGGGCCCACCTTGAAAACCCCTAGATGCTCATAATAAATGGCCTCACCATACATATGTCCACAAATTTTGCTTTAATAGGGATTAGAAATGCGTAAGATGAATAGCATGTGCGT
The DNA here is from genome assembly GCA_028538565.1 of Umbellularia californica. Taxonomy (NCBI): domain Eukaryota; kingdom Viridiplantae; phylum Streptophyta; class Magnoliopsida; order Laurales; family Lauraceae; genus Umbellularia; species Umbellularia californica. The sequence continues at coordinate 6,043,430 of JAPQWN010000006.1, read as the reverse complement.
CTTATTTTTAATTTTATGGTGGTGACAATTCCTATGTAAAAATAAAAAGGCTTTTATTCTATGCAGCTGATTTTTAATAGGTGAATCCCATTTTAAAGTTCAACTTATTAAAGTTTATGCCATGTAGAATCCTAACTCGGTAGAGTGACCATATGTTAAATCCAAGTAGACCCTTGGCTCTTATTATAAGTTTTATATGAGTACATTTTTCACAGTAATATTTTCATATACGTGTGATCAAGGTGTGGTTATCCCGTATTAACATGTGAGTCTTGTGGTCTTGTGATTAAGATCAATGAACCAGGGATTAAAAATGATCTCCAGACAGTGAAGTTTGAAAGGCTTTCTCTATCACCATTACTCTCTCTCTCTCTCTCTCTCTCTCTCTCTCTCTATATCAATTGAAAGATTGTAAGATATTCTCTCTCTCTCTCAATTGAAAGATTGTAAGATGTATGACTCAAAAGTAGGGGTGCTCACAAGATGGTTCACCCTGAGCTTAGCTTGCTTTGATTTGAGTAATCTCAAGGGTAAAACCAAAAAAAAAAAAAAAAGGAGAGATTTTTCTAAATTCATGAATTGCATCCTGTTAAAAAAATCCCTTTTTTTTATAGTTAACACCCAAAGACATTTTAGGGCTCTTTTTGAATCACTTGAACCTTAATACGTATATTTTTAAAAGTTGTTTAGATAAAAGAAACAAAGGTGAATATAAAAATGAAAAACCATTACATAATCTCCCCTTAATGGAAAAATAGAACGGAGTAATGAAAATGAATGCTTAATCATCATCCCCTTTATTAAAATCCCTAGAAAACATCTACACCCTAACCGTTTCACCCCTCGTCCAAGCTTGTTTCATTAATTCACTTTGCTAGTAAAGTAAGGTAAATGATCATTTAAAGGGAGAATAAAAGAAAACGGGTCAAATAAAAAGTATGAAAATTTAAAAAAATAAAAATAAAAGCCCCTTGCAAAAACCAACAAAGATAGGTGCCCTTTTGAGATTGTACAATAACTCAGTAGAGCATTTCCGAAAATGAAAACCGTCTTTGAAACTTCCAAAAAGATGCCAGTTCTAAAAAGTTTGAACATCTCAATGGATTGCGATACGAAACCGAAAAGGTACGATATTACCCTTTTCACTCATTCATTCCCCGCTACGATACGTGCGCGTCTAATCCCATAAAGAAGGATCGATTTTTATCAGACAGCTGGGCCCCACAACACATCATCCAATTCCAGCATCCCATTCCCGACACGCGTCACGCAGCAACTGCTCCCAGTCCAGTGCGAAGATCTTCTGCGTTTCTGCTCCAGTTCGTCCCTCCCTCATCGCCACGAGATCCGATAAGAAGAAAAGAAAATCTTCAAACAAAGACCTAATTTCTTTATCTTATTTTTAAAAAAATACATGAGTTTTAAAACATTCAAGTTAATCTCTATTTTTTTTACAAAAAATTTTCAATAAAGGACATTTGTCCATTTAAAATCATTTTTCGTCGTCTTTTTTCCCTCGATTTTTTTAAACTACCCAAATTATCCTTTATTTCCCTTTCTGTTCTATTTCTTCTTCTTCTTCTGCTTCTTCTTTTTTTTTTTTTTTTTTTCATAAGGAGAGATCGGCTTAATATAATGGCAATCGGAACTAAGTTGTTCAAAAATACCATTAAACGTAGAGATGTACAAAAAATTCAGTATCATCGTAAAACCAAACCAAACCTGACAGTTCGGATCGGTTTGTAGTATAGTGGTTCGGTTAATGATTTGAAAATCATAAAAACCTCTTATATTGGTCGGTTATCGATTTGAGCCCACGGTTAGCCGCTTAAATCAAACCAACCGTATGCAGTAACTTAAGTATTGTTTTTTTTACTATTTCAGCCTTAGGGTTTCGTTTTTTACTACTTTCATAGTTACATTTCACAAGTCCATTCTCACGTGAAATCAACAGTCAACACTATCTCAACTGCATCTCCTCTAATCTCTCAAATATTTTTTTATACTTCACTGCAGACGGAGGGATTACTGTACATGTTATTTTCCTTCCATCATAATTCTTATCTCATTTCAATGAAGTTTTTATCAGAAGACTGCACTATTGAGAATGCTTGGAAAAACCATTAGAGCCTAGCCATTTGATGGTTGGTTTTGGACTCGCCAGACCAATGTGTTCAGAATCTTTCATTTCTGAAAAATACAGTGGGTTTTGATACAAATTCCGTTTGTTTGTGATTTTTTTTTACATGAACTATTATTCTATTGTAATTACAAATGATATCACGTGGAATTAATGCTTCATTGCAAATTAGTTATTATTATTATTTTTTTTTTTTGCGCTTGTGTTTGATCCAAACTCTCATTTTGGAGTACAATTATATTTTTATATGCATTCAGTCTAGTCTGTAATGTTGAATTTTTATATTTGCACTAAACATTGGAATAAATGCAAAGGAATGAGTATCATAATTTTGAAATTTCAATGTTTGATTTAAAAAAAAAAAAAAAAAAACAACAATTTAACCGACCGAACCGAACCGAACCGTTCAGTTTGGTGTAAGCCATCTCCATAGGTCGGATTTGATCGGTTAATTAAAAAACCGATAGGTTCAGTTTGGTTGTTGGTTTTAGTGTTAAACCGATTCAAACTGCTCATGTGTAGCCCTAATTAAATGGGCGGATGTCCGTGCATGGACTAGGCCAGCTTGAGCTTGAGTATGGTCCAACTCGCTTTGGCTGGGCTTGGATCTCAGGTTTTACTACTTAGGCCACAATTGGATTATATTATTTGGGCCACTGTAATAAATGGGCCAGGCTTGGATTGATTGGTAGAGAGCCCAAGCCTGGCTCAGCCCGATCATAAAAGTAATTGTAGAAAAGAGTGGGAGGCATGATTTAAATACATGACACCTCTTTGAGGCAAAACTAATCAAATCAATTGAGATAAGGTTTTTAGTAGTTACAAGTAGCCTAATTTTTTTATTATAATGTAATCTCAGATTAGACTCGAGGTTGCTGTGCTTCAGGCGGATTGGGCTTGGGCCAAGTTTTTAGAAGTAGGGTCGGGCCTGGCCTGGATATTCCTTAGCTTGGCCCATGAACACCCCTAGCCGGATGTCTTTAATTGAAAATTTACTAAAAAACTTAGGGACTAATTTGAAATTTTTTAAAATTTATGTCATTTTTTGAAATAATTCAAAAAACTAAGTCCTTCAATAAAACTTCCCCGAAAAAGTGTACGTCGGTAGGCCTCGTAATAAGTGGTCGACAGTTTTTCCACTAAATCGCATTGCCCGCATTTAATTCTCTCGGATCTTCTCTTCTTCTCCCAATTCCCCGTTCCTGTTTCCGTTCCTTTTCGTTTCGTCTTCTTCTCTCGACTGTCACGAGCAGCAGCAGCAGCAGCAGCAGCGAGAGAGAGAGAGAGAGAGGCAACGATGGGTTTGATATCGGGTATGATTTTTGGGACGATCGTTGGGGTCGCTCTGATGGCGGGATGGCGCGAAATGATGAAGTATCGATCAAGGAAACGCATTTCCAAGGTATTTCTGCAGTTACACTGCGATTTCTTGTTGTTTTCTTCGCAATTGGCGTTGAATTCGTTGAATTTATAGGAAATGTGTTTCCGTCAAGAGCGAAAGATTGATGGGAGATGAATTGAAGAATCTCCCATTTGATAGGAAATGCTAAACAGTGGAGAATCCTAGTAAAGTAGAATTCTTAGGCTTTTCTTTGATAAAATCCCTTTTTTAGTATGAATTCTGTGGTTTTTGATGCCAAGTAGAAGAAGGGGTGGTTGAATTTTCATCTACTGATCGGCTTGATTGCTGGTTTTACTTTGGGAGCGTCCAGTGGGAGAAGAATTCATGTACAATGGGTCTCACCTGTGATGGAATGGGGTCATGTTACCTGCTTTGAATGGTGCAAATATCTCACATTGGGTGTTGATCTAATGATATAAAAGAATCCTTAGGGCTGTCTGTACCTTTGGTGCTCCAACCATCCTTTTTGTTGGGACCGGATTTAACAGTAAAGATGATCATCCGACCATGTATGTGTTAGCAATCACCTAATGTGACCAGAAAGTGACTGAAAAAATGTTTAGAATGCAATTTAACTGTCTAATTGTATCATCATCATTATTTTTAAGTGTTTGTTTGTCATGAACTTGCATACGATCATTTCACCGGTTCGAGAGGGCTGTTTCTTTGTAGGCTTCTCTTACTATATGGATTGAGGCTGCTTTATTTGCTGGGTGAATAACATGGAAGATGTCATTGCTTATGTTTCTTATCTCTTACAGGCAGTCGATGTCAAACTTCTAGGTTCACTTAACCGGGATGATTTGAAGAAAATATGTGGTGACAGCTACCCGGAATGGATTTCTTTTCCCATTTATGAACAGGTTTAGTATTCCTTAAACTTGTAGCTTTATGTTATTTGCTCCATTCGTTGTGAGTAATTTTTGCAGAATTCTTTCAGCAGTAATGTGCAGATGACTAAATTGTAAATAAAATAAAAGAATTGGTAAAGATGTTTTCCCTTGCTTGTCTCGCTGCTCGTAGGCTACTAATTGAAAAATGTTGACACTGATACGTCGAATGCTAGTTTTCTTGGAATATAGATTTATCTAAGGAGAATATTCAACATGTAGTATGCAACTCAATTGGTTATTTTCATTTCCTTGCTCATTTAAGAAGTGGTCATTTTGAACTGAAACAAGCATCACTTCTTACGAGAAATGACGAATTTAAAAAAGGTATCAGCCACCCTATAATGCTCTCTCTTTTTTGAAGGGTAAATTGGTTTGAACCTGCAACCTTGTGATGTAACAATGAGCAACTACCAGTTGTGCTACAGCATAGCGCTAGATATTGCTGGGAAGCCGCAAGTAAATGCACGCTTAATGCAACTAAATCAGTTATATGTACACAAATTTGGGTGACCCAACAACATATATACATTCATCAACCACTAACTTGGGTCCCAGTGTGAATCATGAAAGATCCCAAACTTTGATCCATTTTGTTTGGACTTTATATGCAACAATCTAATGAATATCTTTGCTTTGTTCCTAACTTCATCCCTTTTGTTACACTGTCTATGTTTAATCATAGCTGAAAATTGTGGGATCCGCGGGTCAAGTGTCCCTCCACACCCACATGCAACCAAACCCCACTTCCCCCTCCCCCACACACACCAAAAGAAAGAAAAAGGCAGAAAGTCCCTAAGCTTTGTTTGTCCAAAACTGATAAATGGTGTACACTGGGCATATATCATAATTTGGAATTCTGGACAAATAATCTTTAACTTTGAATACAAGTGATGTAGAAGATTTTACATTCTGATAAAAAAAAAAAAAAAACCATATTCAAATTGTGTGAGTTAATTTTGTGGATTTCTTTTCATGGGTCTTCTTGGATACTATTAGGACATTGTGGTGGACCATATCAGATTGAAACTATTGATAATGGAGTGTTAATTTTTCTCTTTTCTTTCTTGAAAAGATAAGGGGAAAGCAAAGATTCATATTGATGGTTCTTAGTTTGTATGCTCAATTATGGAAACTTTTGTGGTGTGGAGAAAGAGTGTTACTGTTTGCTCCACCTCTTTATGTTATTGCTAATGCTCTTTTCAAGAGAAAAAAGGAAAAGGCTTTATTGCTAATACTCGGTGACTAAAGTACCAGATAATTTGGATTGATTGGGAGTTCATTGTGTGGGTTTGGTCACTCCTGAAATTTTTATGATTGCATGATTTCTTCTTTAGCTAATTTTATTTAGAGTGGTTTGTTATTATTGTTGTTGTTATTTCTGACCGGAAGAGATGATTATCATTTTTGAGGGCCGGATTTTGACGGTAAGCTTTCTGTGAAGCCTTTTTATGACCAATATATATTATAGTCAAAGGTTTTGAAATTTCAATTTTGACTTTTTTTTATTGAGCCGCCATGGTAAAAAAACTAAAAATGTATATATGTGAGGAAATTTGATCTCATGACCACTTACCTTTCTAAGTAACTAACCTAACCACTACACCACATAATACTTATTTGTAATTATTTTTCAAAACAACGTCAAAAGTAATTAAATTGAGTGGGGACCCTAGCCGAGTGGTCATGCTTGTTGCTTAGCACAGGTTACTGTGCTAGTTGAGAGGGTTCTCATCCTTTTTTTTTATTTTTTTTATTTTTTTGGCAAAAATTCCTCTCTACAAGATCAACTTGGAATTAGTTTCTCTCTTTGGAGGGAATTTTTTTTTAATTGGTAACTAGTAAAAGTTTCATTGATCAAAGAGTAGAAGAAACACAACCAAACAGCAAACCAGAAGAAGAAAACCAAAGGCATACAAGTGTTTTACTTTACACAACAACCAAACAAAAACTTAAAAGCTACATTGATGAGAAGCTGCTACTAGCCACATGCTACTAGTTTTGACACAATGGCCCAGTTGAATGGGCCTCCTGGTGACATTTTTTGATGGAGTGCACATAATTGGGGTCATTTTCATAATTCTAGTAAATGTCAAATCTGACAATTTTTTTTTTTTTTTTTTTTTTTAAGATCTTTATGGTTTAGGTTTCTTGCATTCCTCTACACACTGGTAAGCTCTGATTTTCCTTCCATTGCAGTTTGGAGGTTGTTATTTGTCTAGGGTTCCAATTTTTTGGTGGATATTTGGTGGTCTATCCTATTTATTTTGAAGTTTTGCATTCCAGTGGGAAAAATCCTGTCTCAGAGTCTACTAGGTTGGATGCATGACAATACTTCAATTTTAGACTATCATTTATTTATATTCTGCAAAAAGAAGATTTAATTTTCCTTGGTATCTTTGAAAAAAATGCAATTTTTTTAGGGAAATATGGATGATTGTGCATATTCGAACACTTGTGGATGTGTTTAAATAGTTAGATCTTTTAGTGGAAATGTAACATTTGAGTGATGTAATTTGAGTTTAACCTAAAGCCCTTATTGTCTTGAAGAAATATAGGGAATCCAAGAAAATTATTTTTTAGGTCTGCATTTCGCTAAGAATCATAAAACCTTCATTGAGTCATAACAACTTGAATAAGAAGAGAGATTTTTAATGCGGATTTTAACTAAGAAATTAAACTTTACCTGTTTTCTAATATATTGAAGTAATAGAAGATTTAATACAATCGATCAATCATCTTTTCCATTGGGTCATTTTAATTAAAACTCAGTTGTATTCCTAAACGTAAGAGAAAATGATTAGTCTATAAACCAAACCAAACCAAACCAAGCCAAGCCTTTTCCCACTAGGTGGGTTCGGCTATATGGATTTGACGACACCAATCAAATCTGTTTAGGGCCATGTCCTCCGTTAGATCCATGTAGGCAAGGTCATGTTTAATAGTTTCTTTCCAACTTCTCTTGGGTCTTCCTCTCCCTTTCCTACTCCTAGCAATCTCCATGCTTTCACACCTTTTAACAGGTGCCTCCGTTGGACGCCTTCTAACATGGCCGAACCATCTTAGTCGATTTTCTCTCATTTTATCTTCAATCAGTGCTATTCCTACTTTGCCTCTAATCTCCTCATTCATAATCCCATCTCTCCTTGTGATCCCGCACATCCATCTTAACATTCTCATCTCCGCAACTTCTATCTTCTTAACATGATTATGCTTTACTGCCCAACACTTTGATCCGTATAATAACGTTGGTCTTACCGCCACCTTATAATACTTTCCTTTAACCTTGAGGGGGATTTTCCGATCACACAAGACCCCCGAAGCACTCCTCCATTTGGTCCACCCAGCCTGAATCCTGTGACTTACATTAGTATCAATCTCTCCATCCTGTTGCACCATCGATCCAAGGTACCTAAAGTTTTCTTTCTCAACAATCTTTTGTGTGCCCAAACTTACTTCTATGTTACCAAGTGTCCTACTATGACTAAACTATATTGTTCTGTAATGCTGCTTTATGGACGTGAATAGTCACCAAGTTGGCATTTGCTTATCTCATTGATTGTTTGAAAGTGTTACTTATTTTCTCTATGAATCTCATATTGCTTGTGCTGGTCATTGCAGGTGAAGTGGCTAAACAAGCAATTGAGCAAATTGTGGCCTTTTGTTTCAGAGGTAAGGTATTGTTGATTGATGTCTCTTTTATAAAATGCATAAAACTGACCTTAAGTTGATGTGTAGATTTTGCTCAACAACCGTTAATTTGAAATCTTTCTGCCTTTGTATTGTAAAGTTTGGTGGTCACGTCTATGTAGTTTGTTTGGATGTCCTTGAATTTGGTCAGAGTACTTTCAACATAAATTATATCTTTTCGACAAACAATAATATATGATAAGGTATTGTTGATTGATATCTCTTTTATAAAATGCATAAAACTTTCCTAAAGTTGATGTGTAGATTTTGATCAACAACCGTTAATATGAAATCTTTCTGCCTCTATATTGTATAGTTTGGTGGTCACTTCTATGTAGTTTGTTTGGATGTCCTTGAATTTGGTCAGAGTACTTTAAACATAAATTATATCTTTTCAACAAACAATAATACATGATCTCATATATAACTTGGATTGGCATTTTCTAATTCTAATCAAAGTGGCGATTTACAAGACTTTCGACTATTAACATAACAGCTGGAGCATTTTTCCTAATTTCATTGCTATGGGCATACACCTGAAATGAAAGAGAGAATGGGATTTTTTTTCTTCTTTTGAATGATAACAATTACATTTATTTAAAAAAAGCTTTATAGTAGAGAGCTATGCTGTGGAAGGGAGTTGGCAGACGGTCCTGGACAAAAATGCAGATGCAAGATGTATAATCATGAGGAAGTTGGCTAATTACCAGAGCCACTCAAATCAAAAGAGGAACAACATTTCCAAAAACTAAGGTTTCACACTGAACTCCATGTTTACCCAATATATGAGCTTCCTTATAGCATCCCTAGTTGAATGGATGAAGGAGGCATTGAGCATGCGGCAAGATCCATCACCTCCTTAGTCACATCCACTAGTCTCCATGCCCACATAATAGCACACATCGAGTCTTCCTCCACAATGATATTATTAAGACCAAGGCTCCTGGCCTCTATCAAACCAACCTTAATAGTTTCACCACATTGACTGATTGCATGTAGACTAACCTTGTTGTAGACCTAGCTATCTCTGGGTTCCCCAATTTGCTACCATCCAAGTTTAGTACAATAAAGCCAGATGGAGGGGCTTTCCAACTAGGATGCGAGCAAAAACTGGTGGGGAAGGAGCAGAGTTGTCAGTTTTGGTTTGGACCTCGTTTTGGTTTGGCTCCAAACTTAAATGCATCTGCAAGACATAGGGCACACGCGCCAAAATATACTTCTGTTGTCACATGTTCGTCGTTAAGATTCCATCTAAGAGATCTAACTACTCAAAGGCTACCACCGACAATGGGTCTCTGATCTTCCATATATTTGCACCAGGAAGAAGTGACATTGCCACCAAAGATTTAATGCAAAAGATCTTAGAGAACTTAGAGTCCATAAATTTTGAATATCATTTGCTATTTTGAATTTGATTGAGTGGTTACAAACTGAAGATAATGCAGCGGTATGACTATTACAGTCATCATCATCAATGCCTTGTTCCAACTATGTTGGAGTGGATTACACAAATCCTGTTTCTCCATTCCGATCTATCTTGAGCCAAATCCTCAGATTAGTTACACTTCTTCATATCTATTTTTACTACCTCCATCCACGTCCTCTTGGGCATACTCATTCCCCTTGGTGGGCCATTAACCTTCATAACCAAACTTTTTCTTACTGGCACCGTTGCCGGCCTACATTGGACATGCCCAAACCATCTCAAATGGGCCTCTCTAATTTTATTCTCTATTGTTGCTACCCCTAAATGCTCTTGAAACACATCCACCTCAACATTCTCTTCTCTGCTACATCCATTTTGTGCATATTGCTTCTTGATTGGCCAATATTTTGCTCCATAGATCATAGCTGGTCTAATTGTTATCCTATAAAATTTTTGTTTCGATCTTGTTGGCATTCGTCGGTCACAAAGCACTTCAGAAGCAAGTCTCCACTTCAACCATTCCGCTTTAATCCTATGTTTGACATCTTCATCAATCTCCATCCTTACTAATTATAGAGCCAAGATAGCGGAAAGAATCACTTTGTGGTATTTCATGGTCTTCAGTTCTCACAATAGTTTCAACTCTTTCTATATGCCCACTAAGGTTACAATTCATATATTATGTCTTTGTATGGCTTATTTTAAAGCCTTTGGATTCTAAAGCCTCCTGCCATCTCTCGAGTTTTGCATTCACACAATCTCTTGATTCATCTATCACCATAACATCATCTGTAAATAACATGCACCAAGGTACCTCTTTTTGAATATGAGCAGTTAACTCATCTATAATTATTGCAAAGAGATAAGGGCTCAGGGCTGACCACTGATGCAAACCTATAATCACTGAGAACTTCCCTGTCTCTCCACAAGTAGTTCTCACACTCGTTACTGCTTCTTCATACATGTCTTTAATAATTTCAATATAACCTCTTGGAACATTCATTTGATTTAAAACCCACCAAAATCTCTAGGTACCCTGTCATAGGCTTTTTCTAGATTGATGAAGACCATATGTAGATTTTTCATCTTTGCTCGATATTTTTCCATTAATTGCCTAAGTGAGAAGATAGCTTCCATCTTTGACTATTATAGTATTACCTCAAAATATTTAATGTAAAGGACCTTAGAAAATTTGGAGTCCATAGTTCTTAATATCTTTTGCTATTTTGACTTTGATGGAATGGTTGCAAGCTATAGACAAAGCAGGAATTTGTGTAGGAAGGTGTTAGCGACTCCATTCTACCTATGTTTGAGTCACGGGTATTAAGTGGTTGCTTGCTGTTACAAAGGATGTTCCTAAGATTATGAGATTCAACAAGCTTACCCAAAGGAGAGATTAATGTATATATGATAACAAAATAAGCAGAAACATACATGAAATTGGGAATATTGTTTGAATAACACTTTTTAGCTCTTCCTTCATTGGCTTGAATTCTTGGACTCCCTTTTGCCTACTCTTTCTAAAATTATATGCCTGGATGCCATTACACTAGTTAGGATTTGCTAACGTGAGAGTTGAGGGAGTTGTTTTCTAAAAGTCTCTTTTTCGTTGGAATGCCAGCTACGTTATAGTGTGCTCAACCCATTGTCTCATTCTAACGTCAAGCTGTTACTGTAATAATGGCTAATGGTAACCCAAAAGTGATAGGTGGGGTATGAACGATAAGATTTGATCAGTTTCATATACATGCACAGTAACGTTCTTGAATTGCATTCATCAAGGGAGAGCATTCACAAGATTGATTTTTGCATCCAAGACTCAAGAGCCATAGTGCTTAAGTGTTAAAAATTCTTAAAAACTCAAAGTCATATAAATTAAAAGTGAATGCATATTATCATTGTTGTTGTTTTACAAATGGGCTATTATAGTTTATAAATCTCCAGTTCTTGTAGTTTGATTTATCATGTTGAGATGATGGCATGCCACTGGCTCATGATTTTTAGGTTTCTGTTAAGTTTATAAGCATGTCATTGCTTTCAGGCAGCAACCATGGTCATTAAGGAATCTGTTGAACCTCTATTGGAAGATTATCGACCCCCAGGGATTAAATCACTGAAGTTCAGCAAACTTACTCTTGGAAATGTGGCGCCCAAGATCGAAGGTTTGACTTGGTTCTCTTTATTATTATTATTATTATTATTATGGTAGAGATTGAAGGTTTGATTTAGTTCTGTTTGATTTGGTGCCTTTCATCTATGGCTATTATGATGATATAGAGTGAACCATTTTATTTTATAATTAGATTCTATCACTCATTCAACGAAATTAGGAGTGAAAATTGGAAAATCATGCTTGCTTAGTACCTACATTTCTGGATTCTTTTTTCCCCATGATATGTAGCTTTTTTTAGGTTTTGAATTTGTTTGACTCTATGCTTGTATTTGGTCTAAGGTAGTTGGATTTTATATTTTTATATTTTTTGAATAAAATTGACTGTTGTTGCCAACATATTCATGGTTGAGTGGTGTTGGCACTTTGATATCACGCACATGCCTAGGGACCGATTCTTGGGTCTTCAAGTTGATGGTATTGTTGGGAAGTCCCACATCCCATATCGCCTAAGTAATAGGCTTGACATGTCTTAATATATCTGTATGGGCCTTCCACCTGCCGGCTTAACCTTTTGGGTTGGTATATGGTTTATTACATGGTATCAGAGCGGGTTTCGATCCCGTTGTTCTTGTGTAGCCCATGTGATAGGCCTTTCCATGAAATCTATTGGGCTTGCACGCGAAGGGGAGTGTTGGGAAGTCCCACATCCCACATTGCCTAAGTAATAGGCTTGACATGTCGTAATATATTTGTATGGGCATTCCACCTATCATCTTAAGCTTTTGGGTTGGTATATGGTTTATTACAAGTATCATTCATGGCCAGTAGGTGAACCTAGCCAAAATAAATAAATAAATTTCATTGTTGTTATATCGAACAATAGGGGTTTGGCTTTGTTTCAACATTGTCTCATGAAGTCATACATGGTGCATAACATTGTGTTGGTTTGTAAAATATTCTTTCTTAAGTTGTTCTATTAAATGGCAATTAATCATTGCAATTTTGCACTCATCATTTGGACTGGCCACTTCATTTTTCATACAGGGTGTTGATTTTCTACTGTGCTTAGATGTTAACTTTGTGATGTGTTGGATAAAGAGCATTTAGTTGGTCCATTACTTATTTTTTGCAGGCATTCGTGTTCAGAGCCTCAAGAAAGGTCAAATAACAATGGACATTGACTTCCGATGGGGAGGTGATCCAAGCATCATCCTTGCTGTTGATGCACTTGTTGCCTCACTACCAATTCAGGTTTGCGCATTAAGTACTAACATTAATGTAGCTATTTATATAGGTGTATTGCGTTTTTTTATTTCTAGTCAATGTCTTTGTTGAACATCTTATACTTTCCAAGTGAATGATTGTGGATTAAATCCTTTTTTCCCTTATAATTATGTGGAAGGGTTATATTACTAAATACGACCTTTTCTTAAACAGATGTGCACAAACTTATAATTTAACATTCCAAAATAATAAATAAATAAATCAGACTTGTCTGCATGGTATGTGGCAGTGTGGCACATCAGCCCACTGCAAAAATAACCTTACTCCAAAATTGGTCTGGATGACTAATATTTGGGCATCACATGCATGTTATTGTGGATCAGTGAAATTATTTTCTTCCATTTTTCATTATTTCATACATGTATGACATACCTGATGAGTGCAGCTTCTTGTGTCTAAGGTAGGTCCTTGGGGTCTGCCTTTGACATGGCCTGTCACTGTGTCCTATGCTGGCTTGTGTGCTCCTATATGGATTTATGACTCTTGCCAAATAATTTAGTTTATATTTTGGTAACTAAAAGATGCTTAATCTTGGTTCTTGTACTTGCTTTCTGGTTTCAGTTGAAGGATCTTCAGGTTTTCACTGTTGTACGTGTTATCTTCCAACTTACTGAAGAGATACCTTGCATTTCTGCTGTTGTTGTTGCTCTCCTGTCTGAGGTATGTCTATGGGGGATCTCCCACTTTTTTTTTTGTGTAGCAGAAGTACATGATTTCTGACCAGAAGGGTGGGGGAATTCAAACTAGAACACAATTTTTATTTTTTGTATATATTCATGACTACTGATTTGAGGTTCTTTCTCATGCGTATTAAACACGCCCACATTTATAAAAAGTAACTCTTTAACTTATACATTTCTTGGTATGCTGGACTTATTTTTGAATGGTAAATGGACTTTTTGTCTTATGTCATTTCTTGGATGTCATTTTCTTTTGATTAAGGCATTTTAAACTTCTATATTTCACCACCAGGTTTTCTTACGTCTATATTCCACCACCAAGCCTCTTCTTTCTCATACCACATTTCGTTACAGTTCATAGTCTAATTCCAATTGCCTTGTTTCAAAACAAATTCTTTGAATGTTAAAAAATTCTCTTTTACAATTAGGCAATCCATCACTTCATTATCAACTATTATTAACAGTAACATCCAACATCAATAAATATATGTAGACTAAATATGTGTATACACACACATAAAAAGGTGATCTCCTGAACTGCTAAGTGCAGGCAACATACACAACAGCCCTAGCCTTGGTGATCATTTAGGAGTTTTCTCCTCCTTTTCTTCTTCTTTTTTCCCTAGAAAAGATGGGGTTGGTTTTTGGGTGGATTTTGGTTGTTTAGGCCTTAGGGAGGGAACAGTTTGTACATGGATAAAAGTTGGTCGAAAAATCAGGCTACTTGATGGGATATTGTATGGAGTAGATATCAAGGCCTCAAGATCAAGGGTTGGAAATTGCTCAAAACTTTGAATGTAAAACCCCACGGTGGATAATTCTGGAAGTGTTAAGTTGGGTCAGGTGCCAATGCACTGGTGGGGGAGTGGGGGAGGGATTGGGTACTAGGTAACGGGGTAAATGTGCTATAGTTGTATACAAGTGATTTAAGGAAAAACCCAGCCACTTTGTGGGGTGGGGGAAAGTGTTTCTGAAAGGTCTCACTATGATATATTTGTGTGCAAAACTAGGGAACCATTTAATCGTGGGAAGTACTGTTTTGATGGTCTCAAAGCTGTCTGAATCTGAGGTGCCAAATTCATATGATGAGTCCAGGGGTCTGTAGGATTTGGACTAGTGTCAAATTTTGGGGTTTGCTAATCCACAGGGTCGTAGTGAGTGTGAAGGCTTTAGATTGATCATGATTATCTTATTGTTTGTACATGTTAGGAGCCTTGCAACACACTCGTGGTCGAGTGGTGTTGGCACCTTCATTTCACACACATGCACGGGGATATATCCCTGGGTGTTCATGTCAAAGTATCACTTGCGAACCAGTTATCCAACCTAGCGAAGAAAAAAATGTCGGAATCCTCATTTATGTGGACTAATAATGAAGAGAAGCCATGTGTGTTGAAGAATGATTGACGTGAAGTTTTTCCTGCTAGATCATAAGATGTCCTCCGACCAACGTCGGGTCAGAGCCTTGTTTTCCTTGATGCTTCTATAGAGTTTTGGGGTCCTCCTTTCCGGTTTGAATTAATGTGGATGGCGGAAATTGATTGTGCAAAATTAGTTAAGAAATCTGTTCTTTTTTTGAAAGGTTCTTTTTTTGGAAAGGTTTCTAAATTAGTTAAGAATTGGTGGGAGTGATTTCATGTAAAAGGGTTGAGGGCTGTTTTGAGTTAGAAATTAAAGTTGTTTAAGGCCAAATTGAAACAATGGAAGAATTCCACATTTGGGCATATTGAGGATGGGGATTGTGAAGGTTATTTTGTTACTACAAATTCAATTGTTGGATACTGTTGAGGAAAATATTGTTTTATTTCAGATGAAAAATATTCATAGACAGTCTAAAGGAGGAATTCATGTGAAAGTGTGGCAAAATTAAATGGAGGCAAATATCCCGAAATAGATGGATTAAAGACGGCTAGTGCCAGATGAAGATCAATCATGATTCATTGCATTCAATATAGTGATATTTTATGTGAAGTGAGGGATCAGAGATGACACTAAAGGGAGATGACTTTCTTTAGAATATATCATTATATATGCCAGTGAGAATCGGTCTCTCCATTGTTGGATTGTTTAATTTTTTTTTTTATGCTATTTTCCACAGATATGATCCAGGTATTGGAAGCTCCTTTCTTTGAGAAAGAGCTGAAAGATTCCCTTCAGTATATATTGCACCTGACCCAGCACATAGCAGGTTCTCGACTCCCGAACATGTTGGGTTCGGCTGCTACATATATATAATATATATATATATATAATTTTTTTTGGAGAATATTTATATAGTAAACTTCCCTGACAATGAATTGTGAGCAAATTGTTTATTTTCTTCAAAACTTGAAGATATGGGAAAAGTTAGTACATCAGAAGAGTGGGCTTGGCCTGTTATTTTTTGGCGTTTCATATCCTGAGTCTGATAGTTAACTTCATTTATGTTCAAATTCCAGCCGAAGCCTAAAATAGATTACACATTGAAGGCCATTGGTGGTAGCCTAACAGCAATTCCTGGACTTTCGGATATGATTGATGTGAGTATAATGTCAAATCTTTTGTTTGAGATATCTATTGGCTTTAATTTTGATTTACTTCATTTTATGTGACATTTCCCCTTGGTAGGATACCGTGAATTCAATCGTCACAGATATGCTCGAATGGCCTCATAGGATTGTTGTTCCAATTGGTGGCGTACCTGTGGATACAAGGTAAGCATCGGAGTTTTGAGTTATTTATTTTTATTGTTCAAAAAGACAAGAAAAAGTAACCTGGATTTGATGTGAGTTTTACATGACTCTTTTATGCAATTTTATGTTGTTTTAATTTGTAATTCATCCAAATTGCTTGGTGACCCATTTTGGTCGTGGTATCATTAAGGTAAACTTAATAGACTTGCTCCTGCGTAATGAATTCTTTTTATATTCAAATTAGATCATAAGCCAGGACCAGCGTGTAGTTAATTAAATTGAGTCTAAGTTGCCTGGGGACTAAGCCAATTCTTTATTGTGGACTATATTTATTTTATTTTAGTTATAGAATTAGATAATTAAGATCACAATATAGTTGCAAATAATAGAGAGCTTTCCCGATAAAAAAAAATAGAGGTTTCTTTTAGGGCCTTTTTTTTGCAAGAATTTCTGGAATTCATGTCCGCTGGAGTTTTTAGAATTTGAGATGCTAGAACTCTGAAATGCTGTTGAATTCTGGCAGTCCTGAATTTCCTGTTTCTTTAATTCCGAAATTCCTGCCTGAGAATTTCTCGTAACCTGGATTCTACAAATTCCCTGTTTCATAGATACTTGAATTTATGAGCGAAATTTTACATGTTTATGCATTATTTGTATACATATTCAAGGCTAAAATGGGCATGAATATATTATTTTGCACACTCAATGACAGATTGCATCACTCAAATTTGTGGTGAACCTTAGAAATGAAGAAAATGGAACTTTTACATGAAAAAAATGTGAGAAATCAAAAGAAAAAATCAGCTAGGGTCGGCTGTTTCACACCACTTGCAAACACCTGCCCACTATCTTCATGTTCAACCCAGCACCACTTTCTTCATTTCAATGATCCACAATATTCTTACTTTCAATGGAATTCTAGGAGATCACACTGATCAAACGATCAAGGTCATTCATGACCCAACAAGGATTTGCACTTGCACCAAAAGGAAAAGAAAAAAAAGAACAAAATAAATACACAATAAAATCTTGATGCATAAATCATGAAAAATAATCTCATGTACACACCATGATCCATGGCAAAAGATGTACACTAGTCCCTGCATAATCAATGTAACAACAATCTATCATTAGTTCCATACCGATTTCACAATCCATAGCAACTACAATCGTCCAATCCATACCCATTTTAGAATCCATATAGCACCCCTTATTAGATCAAATCCATATCCATTTCACAATCCATAGCACCGTTATCAGATCAACATTAGCAACTAAAATCATCAAATCCATACCCATTTTTCTCTTTGGTTTTCGTCTTAACAGTGTCTAGATATGTTTTCCACTACTCTATTTACAATAGTTCTCTTCACCACTGAGGGCTCATATCTTATCATTTCTCTTCACCACTCTGTGCCCAAATCTCATCGTTACTATTTTTGTAGAATAGTGCCCATTCCGCCATCCAATGTGGAACTAATGATAAGGAGACAATGATCGGGTTTTTACTTGCAACTCTTAGTACCCATCCAAGAAGACACAGCAAACACCTGAACCCCAATCTAGGTTTTTCTTTGAGTTGTGGGCAGAACCCTTCCTTCCCATTCCAACCACCCCCCAACCAACGCCCGTGCGCCGCCAACCCCTCCCCCCCCCCCCCCCCCCAACACACACACAAAAAAAAAAAAAAGATGGAAAACATTAGGAAATAAGAAGAAGGTATATAGATGAAAGGATTGCTGAGGAATAAGATGACTGGCCTGATTTTCTTGCCATGGCCTGGAGGAGACGATAGCCTTCTATCGTTGAGAGAGCCGGAGTTTACCCAAATCCTCCCGGAATGCCTGGATTTTGAAATGCTAGAGCAAGGGCTAGCATTTGGGAATTCCACATTTTTGGAATTTCAAAATGTTGCTTGCCTCAAATGCTGGAAATTCCGGTAAATGAACATGGAATTTTTGACTGGAATTCTAGAATTCATAGACAGCCTGAATTCCTATCAGAAATGCTTGCAAAGAAACATGACCTTAAATACAGAGGTTTTCTTAATTCTAGATGTTTAGTCATGCTCTTTTTTTATGCATTAAAGTGACTTGTGTCACTCCAATTGATAGTTCTATCATTTAGTCATTGTGGCAGCATGTATCACCAAACACTGCAAGGCAATCAGTAACTTGTTTCTTCAGCCAACTTAGTGTCGATTGAACTCTTTTTTTGATTGGTTATTGTCAAAATGAATTTACTCTGTGTTTCTTGATTCATATCATATCATGGACAATGTGACTAACCCAGCTAATGGTGCATAGCCGCTTACTCCATTTTTGTTAATTGCTTAGTGCCTAATGGTGAGAACTCGGTCCGGGCGGCACCCTTAACCATGGGGCATAGCATTTTAACCATGGGCTTCCAATGGAGTCTCTGCAAGTCCTACATCGAAAATATCCAAGTCCTAACCTTGGGCTTATAAGTCAAACCCCATGTTAACTCAACATGATGCGTTTTAAAGCCATGCGACCCCGGATCCCATAAGAACTCCGGAGTTAAGAGTGCTCGGATGAGAGCAGTATCGAGATGGGTGACCATTTAGGAAGTCCTCGCATGCGCACGTGGGCCAAAGCGGACAATATCATGTTGAGTTGGGCAAGGCTGTCACAATTGGTATCAGAGTTGAGGACGACTCTATTTCCGGTGGGGGAGAGTGTGAGAACTCAGTCCGGATGGCACCTTTAACCATGGGGCGTGACGTGTCAACTGCGGGCTTCCAATGGATAGTTTCCACAAGTCGCACTTCGGAAATATCCAAGTTGTGACCTTGGGCTTATAAGTCAAACTTCATGTTAACTCAACCATGGATGAAAATATCGCCCGCTATGTAGCGTAGCGGCCTAAACATGAAATAGCGCCGTTCAAAACCGTATTGGTGTGTATCGGCTATTTACCCATAGCGGCCAATACGCATTGATACGTTGCTTATTGGATGCAAAGAGCTCTAAAACATAAAAAAAAAAAAAAACAAACATCAAGCTTTTCCCTTTTCATTTGTATGACCGGGATGAAGAAGAAGATTAAAAAAAAAATGAAGCAGAGAAAAAAAAATACAGAGAACAGATGCAGGAAACATACCTATGCTGAAGGAACCTGCGGTGGAAGCAGCAGCAGTGCCTTTTCTTCTTCTTCTCATTTCTTTTCTTTTCTTTTTTATTATTTTCCTTTCACCTTCTCGTTTTTTGTCAACCCTTGTGTTGGGAAAGGCAATAGGGCACCAAAACCTAATTAATTTCGGCCCTCATTTTAATTCATCAAGGGGAATTTAATGGGCCCCATTTAAATTCTAAACAAAAATTAAATGGAGCTCCTTTTTTATTTCTCGATTCGTGTTTGTCATCCCCCTAAACCTATTTAATTTTGCCCCTGGTTTTAATTCATTAGGGGTCATTTAATGGGCCATATTTAAGTTCTGAACAAAAATTAAATGGAACCCCTTTTTTATTTCTTGATTTGTGTGTGTCAAGCCCCTAAACCTATTTAATTGGTTTTAATTCATTAGGGGGCACTTAATGGGCCCTATTTAAGTTCTAAACAAAAATTAGATGGAGCCCCTCTTTTATTTCTTGATTTGTGTTTGTCAACCCCCTCTTTTATTGAATCATTAGAGGACTGACTTATGGACAGTTTGAAAGGCATAAATAAAAATTAAATGGACCCACTCTTTTATTTCATTAGAGGCCACTTATGGGCACTTTGAAAGGTATAAATAAAATTTAAATGAACCCTCTAAGAAAAAATAAAACCTAAAGCATCTAATGCCTTTAACCATTGGTGGGCTCCACAATGGGGCCTAAATATAAAAATAAAAAAGTCATGGCTTAGCTAAATATTACATAATTGAAATGAAGGCCTTAGCCAAATTTCTCTACTTGAAAATAGAGCTCGATCAAATTTCACTCTAATTAGAAAAGATCATAGCCGATTTTTGCACTAATTGAAAATAAAGCCCAGTCATATTTCACGCTAATTGAAGATGGGCTCTAGTAAGATTTTGTTCTAATTGGAAATAGTGCTTAACCAATGTGAACTCTAATAGGAAATAGGGCCTTAACCCATGGGCCCTTTTCACTCTAATAGGAAATAGAGTCCTAATCAAATTTCACTTTAATAGAAAAATTTCCCCCATATAAATACAACCGTGAAATGTGATATTTTAAGCAACGGTACTGGTAATATATTGATGACACTGTTGATTATAAGCATTTTATTAGTTTCTAAGTTAACATAACTAAGCAACATAAAATACATGTGAAAAAATTGATCATTACTATTATTTTCTATTCATACAACGATACAGGGCCTCATAAAATGAGGGGACCGCTACGCTCCCTTTTCTAAGTTACTTTTGGAAAAAAAAGAACATTTTAAATCATTTTCCAATATTATGGATTTTCTAGAATCTTTTCAAATTTTTTTGACGAATTTTTCAAAACGCACCGCTACACTGCTACATAACGCCCGTTTCGTAGCGTTTTGGCGCCGGGCCGCTACGCCCGCCGCTACCGCCATTTTCATCCTTGAACTCAACATGAAGTGTTTTAAAGTTGTGTGGCCTTGGATCCCACAAGAACTCCAGAGATAAGTGTGCTCGGGCGGGAGGCGGCCGGGATTGGTGACCGTCTAGGAAGTCCTCATGCGCGCACGTGGGCCAAAGCGAACAATATCATGCTAAGTTGGGCTGGGCTAGGACACAAACCCCCCTTGGTGTCTTCTCTGATTCAAGTTGAATTCAAATGCTTGGGGTTGGCTAATGCTCTTGTAGATTCCTTGGCCAAACAGGTAGTGGAGTGGAGAACTCTTCACCTACGGTTGTTGTATCCTTGTAAACTTTACTTCTTTTTTCTTTCTTTTTTTTTTTTTTTGGTATGAGGCTTTTACACCTTTATAGTCTCAATTCTTCTTGTTTGGTTGTTTCCTATGTATCTTCTTGTTTGAATGGTGAGTTTAATTAGAAAAGGCTTAACAGTAAAACAAAATTATAATGAGAAGCTCAGGGCGGAAAAAAGGAGCCTGCAAAATAGAAATCACTAAACCAAATGGGAGAGTGTGGTATTAAAACCAGAAGCCCCCACGCTGAAGCTAATGCCAATAAAAAGACAGGCCAATCAAAAAAGCTAAACAAGGCAAAAAGAAAACCTCAACAAAAACCAAGAAGCAAGCACTCTAGGAGGCTAGGCTACAGTTAAAAATAATGAAGTTGGATGGCACGCCCTAAAACTCTTGGAGAAATAGATACCTAATGAGCAACATTGATTTTTATCGTGACGAAGATGTCTTCTAAAGAGGTGGCTTTGCCTTCAAAGCATCTCTGGTTTCCTTCCTTACAAATAGTTCAAATGATTGCCAGGAAAGATAAATGCCACAGAGCCTTTCCTTTGAGGAGCCAGTAGGGAGCATCCAAGCTGCAAACAGATCACTTGCAAACAGGTCAGTGATGGTCCGAGGGAGGACCAATTGCATTCAACATTGCAGAGGAGCATATTCCAGAGCTTATGTGCCACAGTGCAGTTAAGCAATAAATGATCAACCGATTCCTCGTCTGAAAGATTCATAAGGCATGCGTTAACAATGAGCAATTTTCACCGGCAAAGTTTGTCCATAGTGAGGATTTCCCGTGAAGAGCAAGCCATCCTAGAGCTAGCACTCTCAGAGGGGCTTCTTCCAAAGATGATCCCAACAAGTACCCAAAGTTGCATGGGTCGTTAAGGTGGAGAAAAAAGATGATACCAAAAAGCTGCCATCCCTAGAAGGAGTCCAAATTCTTCTATCGTTCCCCTCTTCAGGGATGAAAGCTAATACAAAACATGAAGAAGAGGCTAAAAAGATCTGCCTCTTCAGACTCTCGAAGGTTCCTCCTGAAAATCGGGCACCAGAGGGTCTGAAGAGGGGTCCTTTTCATGTACTCATGGACCTTGGCTTGACGATTTCTGGCACAACTGTATAAGTGAGGGAATTTTTTGGCTAAAGGCCTATCTCCGATCCACGTATCATGCCATACAGATATGTTGTCTCTGTTGCCCATCTGAAACTCGATTGAGGCCGCAAAAGGTTCCTTTTTAATGGTCAGGGATGTCCCAGCCATTCCTTCTCACATTTTATTTAGCCATTAGCACATTGTTCCACAAACAGTCTGATTCTTCAGCAATTCTCCACAACCATTTTCCCAGCTGTGCTGTATTCATTTCCTTGAGAGGCCTTGGCCCTAGACCTCCAGCCTGCTTTCAGGTGCAAACAGAATGCCAGTCAACTAAGTGGAGTTTGCTTTTGGTCTCCCTACCCTGCCAAAGAAAGTCCCACTGCAACTTTTTTGTGTCTGACCCCTGACTCCGGACATCTGAGAAGAGACGAAGTATATAGGAGGTTTGCCGTCGCGGATAGAATAAGGGTAATTCTTCCCCCCCAGGAGAGATATCTACCTTTCCAGGAAGCCAACTTCTTTTCAATTTTCTCCACCGCTAGATCCCACAGGGATTTAGGCACTATGGATGTGCACATAGGCAGGCCTAGATAATGGGTTGGAAATGATCCCACTTTGCAGCCCATAATATCGGCGAGACAGCTTCGTAGCATCTAGGGATGGCAATCATGTTCTTGATTTGATCTTCTTTCGCATCACAAAATAGGATTGTTTCATCCATGAATTGTGAGTGAGTAACTGTAGGAGCGCTCGCTGCTAGTTTGAAACCACTAACGAAGTTCGCTTCACTAGCAACTGAAATCATCTGACTAAGGGCTTCCCCGACAATTGCAAAGAAGAAGGGTGAGAGAGGATCTCATTGGCAACAACCCCTTTGACCTGGGAAGAATCCTTTTGAGGAGATGCATTCTTGAATCCACCGTAGTCCATTTGACACCAAGTCCCATTCTTCTCAACAGACAAAGAAGAAAATCTCAATCTACTCTGTCAAAAGCTTTTTCTAAGTAAAGCTTACAAATAAGACCTGGCTCCTTGTCTCTGAATCTTGAGTGGTTGCACTCGTTAGCTAGAAGAACCCCGTCAAGGATTTGCCTCCCATACACAAAGGCTGCTTGTGAGGGAGAAATCACCGAGTGCAAGATCTTTTGTATCCTTCCCGCCAACACCTTAGCTAAGATCTTATAGATGCTTCCAAGCAGGCTAATTGGTCTAAAATCCTTGATACAGTTGGCACCAGTCTTCTTAGGAACAAGGGCAATGAATGAGGCACCCTGAATTTTGGAAAGCTTACCTTTGGTGTGGAAGTCTCGCATATAGTCCATGATATCATCTTTCAAAACAGCCCAGAAACACTGGACAAAAAAAAAAAAAAAAAACTATAGGAAACCAGGGCCCGGCGCCTTTTCACCTCAAAGGTTGGAAATTACTTGCCTTACTTTTTTTTTTTTTTTTTCAAAAATTACTTGCCTTACTTTTCACCTCAAGGTTCAAAAAAAAAAAAAAAACCAACGACCTTGCCTTACTTCCCCAATCTGGAAATCTCTCTCCAACCACCTTGCTTTTGTTGATATACATTGTTGTCGTTTACTAGCAGCTCATGCTTTTGGTGTTCCCAGTCATTAACATGGTATCAGAGTTAGAGGTCACAAGTTCAAAACGCCTGGGAGGCATGTTACCTTCATTCGTCCGTCTGGTTTGTTCTGTTCCGTCTGTCTACTGGGTTTCGACTTCGAATGGCCTCCCATTCGAGGGGGGTGTTGATATACATTGTTGTGCCGTTCACTAACAGCTCGAGCTTTTGGTGTTTCTGGTCATTAACAGCTTTATCCTCCCTTATATTGGCAAAGTGAAGATTATCAAGAGTGAGTTTGTCACAGTCTTCTTTAGAATACAAGGATTGGAAGTACTCCAAGATATGTCTCGTAATACTTTCTCGGTCATCCAATCTCAAATCTCCCTTATATAAGAAGCTAATCATGTTCCCCCTCAATCTTGCTGACGCCACCAGCATCTTGACCCCTATTTTCATTTAATTTCTTCCTCTTTCACTTTCCTTTCAAACATCTCTTTCAACTGGATTCTAGAGTTGATCTCTTCAACTATCAGTTGGCAAGATTCTTCCTTTTTTGTCTAGAGTTTGAAGCTTTTCAAGGATGCTAGCTTTGACTGCCTCTATTTCTCCAAAATGGTTCTTGGTCCATTCTTTAACATTAACCTTCAAAATTTTGAATTAAGAAGAAAGTCTGAAGCCTGCTTGACCTTCAACCCTGAAACTGCTCCACCAATTCCCAATAAAGCTGCTGAAGTTGATTTCTTCAAGCCACATTAGCTCAAATCGAAAGGGGGAGGAACCCCATCTTTCACAATTGGAGTCTAATAAAATTGGGCAGTGGTCTGAGGTGATCTTCTGGTTTTTTTTTGAAAAGATGACCGTATTCTTTCACTGAATTTACAGTAAAGGAGAAGTATACTGAAAAAAAAAAGTATGGTTAGACCTTTCATCCCAAAAAGAAAGGGTTGACAACCCCCAAAAATTCGGGCATCAACCTGAAGAGACAGGAAAATATTAACAGTTGGTAACAATCAGCAAATTAGTTTTGGATATTCCCTCTTTTGCTAGACAATCTGCTTCGAGTTTGCACAAAGATTGATTAGATGGAAAGAGATGTTTACTTTCTTCGAGTTTTCTACCACCTCTTCCATGATGTCTGCTAGGTACCAGGATTGGATCTTCCTTTTATCTTAATAAAATCCTTTTGTTGAAAAAAAAATAAAACTCAGTGCCAAACCCATGTTATAGCTGAAACAGGACCTCTTTGTCCCCAAACATTCTAATATTTTCCAATGAAAAAAACTGCAGTTAATGAATACTTCCAAACGGAGTTCTGGGTCTACATTATTGATTATACGTGAGCGTTCATGGCTCAACCAACTGTTATTTGTTGATGGATGTCATTATCATAGAGGCTATGAGCTGTTGTTTTTGCATTAATGGAAGCTAGTGTTTCTGGCTGGTCTTACTTTTACCCCTATTTGACATGATTTTTTTCAGTGGTGGCAACTCTGGCAAGGATCAGCACTTAATGAATAGTTTCCCATCAGATCTTTTGTTCTTTTCTTTCACATTCATGTTCCTGCTGTTGAATAAGAGAAATTTCTAATTGGCCCTGAGTTCTCTGCACCCTTTATTCCTTCCCTATTTTTTTCTTTAGACTTTGTTTTTGACATATTTTCTGTAGTTTTTCTTTGAGGTGAATTTGTAAAAAGATGATATGTTTTGTTTACCCTGTAATGTATAATTTATATAGCACAGCTAATAATTCTTTCATATCGTAATTTTAAAAACATAGTGAAAAAAAGTTTATTTCTTCTTATCCATGAATTATTTCAATATGTCTTATCAATATTCTTAGATTGCTATAGTTAGCGGCTGTCCTTTATTATTATTATTATTATTATTTTGTTGTGTGTGCCGGGTGTTGTCATTTTTTTGGGGGAATTATGACAAAACGCAATTGCCCATTTTCCTTGTAGAAGAGTTAAGAAATCTCAAGCCCCTTCTAGAATCAAGTTGTTCTTTTGGACAGCCTTGTCCAATAAAATCTTGTAAACCTACCATCTCAAAATCCTGCATCTTTGCTGTGGCCAACCCAGGCTTCTATGATGGGCAGAAGAGTCCATTTCATTTATCGGTTCATTGCCCCTTCGCATCTCATGTACGATTTTGGTTTGCCTTTTCGAAGCTCCTCTGTAAATGTGTTACACCAGCTTCCTTTTAATCTCTATTGGTTGGATGGGATTCATGCCCATTTAGAAAGAGGGCACAGATCATGTGGAAAATGGCACTCCCTGAAATTGCATGGGATGTGTGAAAGAATGAAACAAAATAATTTTTGAAGGCAAAGGATCCTTATAAGGGATGGTTCTATCAAGGATTAAATCAACAGTCATTGATTGGGGGTTCTATCAAGGATTAAATCAACAGTCACTGATTGGGGCATTCAAGCGAAGGAGTTTCTGGGTATTTATTCTTCATATATACTGAGAAATTGGAAGGTTGCATTGGACAGTCCATGAAAGCCACTGGTGTTTTTAGAGATAGGCGCCCTTTGCTGTGTAGATACAAACTTAATGAATGTAGACGTAGCTCCTAATGCAACCTGGGAGTATCTGGTTTGGTAAGAGTTAATATTGGATGAAAATGGCACCATGGAACTATCCTTTTTCTGGCCAGTTGGCATTAGGGACTCAAGTACAGCAGAAATTTTGGCAATAAAAGAGGGTTACAAATAATATGGTTAATCTAAAATGCGCCGGTTGTAGTGTTAGTAGAGGGAGTTTCATGGAATGTCATTGCTTGGGCCAGCAGAGAAGCATTAGTACCAAGGCACCTTTTCTCCATACACAAGGAGATCAAATTCACCCTGAAGGCCCACTATGCAGCATATTCCTAGAGAAGCAAAATAAGTTATTGACTCATTATCAAAGCTGTTACTGATGAGGAGAGTGTTTTGATTGTTCTTGGTTTTACTTCATAGTACATTTGTGTTATTTCTCACTTCATTTCCAGATTTCCCCCTCCCCTAGCTGGAATCCTTTCTTCTTACGTTTTCTTTTAATGAAATTTGATTTGGTTACTTGAAAAGAAGTTCAGTTTCACCTTCTACAAACAGGCGGGGGGAAGGTGGGGTGGGTGTGGGGTTGGCGATTCTACAGTGAGTGAATGAGCTATTTGCTTGCTTTTTTTATTTAAAAAAAAAAAAAGATTATAGAGTTTGTTGATAATTGTCATTATGGAGATTCTATAGAGCTGTGTAAGTTATTTGCTCAAGTTTGAAATTGTATAGTGGTTGTCCTGGCTTCTAGCTGAGCTGGTAAGGGACATGAAAGTCCTTCAGGGGGAGGCAGGGTAGCTAGGTTCAGGCCCCAGTCAGAATGGAGAGGTATTGTCTAGTAGCACCTTAAGAAAAAATATATATAAATTTGAATACCTAAAAAATGAAATTGTATACTGGCTTTGCAATTGTATCCAGTTTTCATCAGAGTGACATCTTTTCATGGCAATCTCTCTCTCTCTCTCTCTCTCTCTCTCTAAATTCCGTTCCTTGGTCATTACTTTCAGAAAGTTTCTAATGCCATCAGATTACACTTCAATGTGGCTATTAGACTCAATTAGTTTTGAAACTTACCTTCTGTCTGTTTATCATGCAGTGAATTAGAGCTGAAACCGCAGGGAAAACTTTCAGTGACTGTAGTGAAAGCAAATGCATTGAAGAACATGGAGATGATCGGTAAATCTGATCCTTACGTGGTTCTATATGTTCGACCGCTGTTCAAGGTCAAAACGAAAGTGATCGAGAACAACCTCAACCCTGTATGGGATCAAAAATTTGATATGATTGCTGAAGACAAGGAAACACAATCACTTATCTTTGAGGTCTTAATCTACCTTAGTCTTATTCAAGTTTTTTGGCCTCAACTAACTCTTTTTTTAATCCAGTCTTGATTGTTTTTAACAGCAATTTTGTAGTAGAGATTCATAACCAGTGTCACCTTCTGCAGTCTTTATATTTACTTCTGTGAGTCAAAGTTCAGATTCTGATGAAATAAATTGAGTCAAATTTTGAGAATTACTGAGAAGAACAAGGAATTGATAGAAAGAAAAAGCTTTGCAATTAAACTGCAGCACTTGTAATGTTTCTATTACATCTTGGTATTCACAAGGATGCTTCGATTTTCTAAATGATCATGTTTGGGCATAACTTCATGGATATGCCAGTTTTTAAATTCAAATGGAATACAGGAAGAACCCTATTAATCCATTTTCATGTTTGTACCACTTAGATGTCCTACACATTATTTTTCACATTTAATATCAACAAAATATTGTTTACTTATTGGTTTTCCATGTTGATACATCTGACACTGTATGTGGGTTCCATTTATAAAACCACCAAAGATCTTATGCTGTTAAGACCCCAACAAATGTAATCTTTTCAGATAACTGGTGGACTAGGTTGTACAGATTTGGGATAGAAATTATTGATAGTGTCAAATATCTAAGTTGAATTTGTCTTGTTAACTAAGGCAGAAGATTAATCGGCTGATAATTTTACCAACACCTGGCTTAGAGTATGGCACTGCATAGAAGCTTGTTTTGCGAATATGGCATGGGTTCACCAAATCATGTGGGGTTGGGTTGAGAATCTAATATTTAAGTGCATACTCATTTAGGTTAGCTTACCAGATTGTTACATTTGCATCTAAGGGGCACATTATTCTTTTTATTCAACGGGGCAACTTTAGAGATAACATATTTAACTATGAATAAATCTCATCCCATAAACCAACCACTTCCCTTTCTTTCTCATTTGGCAGTAGACTTTCTAAACTCTTTTTAGTTTTACCCTATCCCATTTTCTTTAAAATCATAATCATCACTGAGTCTGTTTCCCTATTATCTGGGGTCAGCCTTTTGAGTTCTAGTTTTCTACTCATCCCTAGTTAGGATTTGGTTCTGTATCATCTATTATCTGTCCTCTTCTGACTGCTTCATTACAATTCTTTATCAGTCTCTTAGTAGTTCTTTTTACTTGCAACCTACCATATGGTGTCTAGTTCTCATCTTCTATGTCCATGCTCTAAAACATCTCGGTGACATCCATTGATTCTCTATTCTCTTGAAGCCGCCCAACAGAAAGTCTATCCTTGACTTACAAGATAAGAAGTATGGGTTGAAAACCCAAGGCCTTGGATCAGAACGTAATGAACTACAGATATTTTAACTCTTACTCCTCTTGTTGACTATTACCTTTTTTTTTTCATTTTATATTTTGATATTCTTGAATTACTTTTAGTTACCAATTGCCTAGAGGAAGCAATAGACGCAACACAATTTCCCCAATGAAAGCGGCATTGTTGTCACTTTCAATCTATAGAGATGGACTGCATTTGCGTCATCTCAAATTTCCCTTTTATTTTGGAAAGACAATTTGTTTACAAGAATTGAATGTTTTGCCTTTTTTTCATTTCATGTATTTGGATCTGTGAATATCTTCTTTTAGTAGTTATTCCATATAATGACTAAAAATGTTTCTGTCGAACTACCAAACTATTTGGTTTAAATGAACATCTTTTTTCGGGATGGAAGAAAAGGAAAACTTGAAACCTTGGATGGTGCCATATTTTACAAAATTACGGGCAATGCATCAAGATTATATGTCACCTATGTGGGGCTGGAACTAAAAGCGAAACAAATTGTAGGCTTGATACAGGAGAGGCTACTGTATGTACCATTTCACTCAATTCACAATAGTTGGATGAGGTTGACCCCAGATAAGTGGGTCACATATATAAATGATGGTAGTTAGAGAGCAGTATTAATTCTTTGTGCCAGAAGCCTCTTCCATTACTTTGGTGTTTGATTCCAATAATCAACTTTGTACACAGTATTTCATTATATTTGTTAAATATTGACATTTGGTTTTGAAATGACATTAGTCCTACTATCGATACAATATTGCTGAGTCAATGAGGTGGTACTGATCGGTATCCATGCCCAGAACTGATTCTTTAGTTCTTTATTGGTAGTCTTAAAACATTCCGTGGATATGTTGGATGGAATAAGCTCTCTATTTTTATCAATGGATATTGTTGGACGGTGTGGAGTGGGATATGTATATACGTGCTAGTATACCTCTATTTTATTGGGGGTATTTTCTTTTCATGTACTACTGAAAATAATTTAGAGGGTCCTCTCTCTCTCTCTCTCTCTCTCTCTCCAAAAACCTAATCCAATGCCTATTTTGTTTGTGAATTCCATTTAAGTTATATAATAATATCAATCAGTTTCCGTCGACTGCAGATGGATGCATAGCTAAACCTGTCAGATCTTATACGCACATACAAACATACATATATACTTTCTACATGTTTAATTCTATTGTATGTTAACTGTTTCAAGGTGCATGAACATTCTATTTCATACCTGAGGATAAAATCAACTTTCTTGTTATAGTTTTATTACCAATTTGGTTAAGTTTCTTGATCCTGCTCGCAGGTTTTTGATAAGGACATTGCACAAGATAAGAGGTTGGGTACAGTAAAATTGCCTTTGATTGATTTGGAACTAGAGACTGAAAAAGAGTATGAACTAAGGCTGCTTCCATCCCTGGACATGCTAAAAATTAAAGACAAGAAGGACAGAGGAACTCTTACTATTAAGGTAAGCCATTTGTTGGCTAGAGGAACTCTTTTTGTTATGGTTAGCAATTTCTTTGTTGAAATGTTAACAATAGAAAAAGGAAAGGTCAAAATCGTTAAAGTCGCTCCTTTTTAGCAAAAAAAAAAATAAATCCAAAATAGCAGAAGTCATGTTTTTTCGGTAAAAAAACAGTGAAAAATCATCAAAATGGCATTTTTCAACCAATTTGTGGGATTCTGGGGAGGTTGTAGAGATAAAGCAGGAATAGGCATGTGATTGAAGCGTTTCATTGTGCATATGTATCATCTTACATTCATTTTATTTTTATTACTTTTTATTTTTTTCAGTTCTTCATGAGCACCTCTTTAACTTAACGAGACACATCCTAACCATGTAACATTAATGATTTGGATTTTATTCTCTTTTTTATTTAAAGATATAACAAAAAAAAATGCAACTCGTTTATTTTCCCAGTATTCAAGCACAATTTGTGCTATGATATAGAGGAAGAGCCATTTAGAAAACCAAGCCGTTTAAGGAATTATGTACTTGCAAACTAAAGTGCTTCTGTGTGAGAATGTTCATCCTCTTCAAGAACTCCTTTCCATCCCCAAATACATTCAGAAAAAGAATGAAAAAAAATAGAGAAAGAAAGTCATTCAAATACTCTCTCTACCCTCAAGTAATCCAATCCAACCATGAAAGAAACTCTCCTTTCCTCTTCAACCCTTCCTTCAATATAACCATGATCCTCCTCCTACCAGTCATCTTATTCATTGTAACCCACGTGAACATCGAACCGGAGAAACTTTCAGAAGACCTATTTCCAAACAAAACCACTCTGATTGAATGCTCCGAAGACATTCTCATTAACATCTCGGCACGATGACCCACCTGATCAGCCACCAGCCTCCAAATCAGCCGAGGGGACTCTAGAATCCCAAACAGCTTAACCCTAGATCCAAGCCAGTGTGGGTCAACCCTAACCTGATCCATTTTAAATACGGGTCAGGTTTTCTTGACCTGTAACTGGCCCACATAGATTGTGGGTCTGATTTTGTGAGTCAAATCCAGTCGGGTTAGCGGGTCAGGTCAGGTATTGCCATCCGTTACTGTACCGATGCAAAATGAATGGATTATAAATAACTATGATTTTTTTATTGTTTCATTTTTTACCAAAAGAAATAAAAGTTGTCATATGCAATACGAGTGTATTTAAACCGTTGAATGATCTACGATACGATTCTCGATTTAGAAACAATGTCTGAACTCTGGTCAGCTTTCTCTACTTGCATTTTCTCCTCATTCATATATACACAGGGTCATTGCTTTGGTGCAATGGTAAAAGTCTTGGATGCCATGTGTGATCATGCAGGTTCGAGGCTTGCGAGTAGCCACTTTTTGCAAAATTGCCAAAGGTTAGGTCTGTCTCTAGTCCGGATCCTCCCAAGCAGTGGTGGAGCCAGGATTTTCTTTCAGAGGAGGCAAGAGACTGATATCAATGACAAAAGAAAAGAAAAATCTAACAATAGGATCATTCGTATTGGAGTCAAATCTCTTAATACGGTCATTTCTTATGTGGCCCAATGTTGATTTCAAAGCACGCTATGCCATAGATACAAAAAAAAAGGTCTCACAAGAATTTAACGAGGCCACTCAATTGGCCCACTTAAGAAAAATATAAACCAATAAAAATAGTCCTCATCAAGTTATCAAAAAAAAAGTCTTCATCAGATTTAATTTAAATGGCCCACTATCATAAATAACTTTTAAAACACTCAAATAAAAAAAATTACATATTGTATTTATACTTGATAGTGGGCTCATTGGAGTTAAATTTTCATAGAAAAGAGGGTATTTTTGGTGAGATTTGGATTTTTTAAGTGCAGAGTTTTTATTCTTTTTTATTTTATTTTATATGTTTATTATGTTATTAATTATATGCTCAACCTAAGTTGGGATCATCTCCTATTAAAGAGGAATTTGGAGAAGTCCCACTAGAAAGGGGCGTACTATGGATTTCCATTCCTTCATTCATGTTCCTATGGGATAGATATCCATAGAA
This sequence comes from Umbellularia californica, assembly GCA_028538565.1. Classification (NCBI taxonomy): domain Eukaryota; kingdom Viridiplantae; phylum Streptophyta; class Magnoliopsida; order Laurales; family Lauraceae; genus Umbellularia; species Umbellularia californica. The sequence continues at coordinate 6,010,900 of JAPQWN010000006.1, read as the reverse complement.
TTCGGACTTACTAAGGAGATAAATTAGTACTCTATTTTTATCTTTTTGGTTAAAAGAAAAATACAAAAATACCCTCATTACTTGGAGAATCTCTTATCTCTTGTGAAAGAAGAAAGAAAACATGAGGAGGGGCAAAAGCGTAAGGTAAATGCACTCTTAATCCTTATCCTCTTACACAAAAGAGGAAGAGAAAGGGTCGAGAAGGGACCCCATCCCTCCACCAACTGCTCCCAAGACCTTGCTTCGGCAGGACCTGCATTGGAGAATGATCTTTTTTTAAGAGCTTTTTGTATATACCCCCCTAAGGTTTGTAGGATTTGTAAATAGGCCCTTGAGATTTTAGTATTTGCAAATAGGCCTCTGCACTTTCATTTTAATACCTTTTGTGTCCCCAAAATCAATAGTTTTCTAACAACCATATGTTTTTATAGCGAAATGACATTTTTGTCCATCTTTTTTATCCTTATATGCATAATCTCAAAAGCTTGGACTCAATCTTTTTTATAAAGCATATAACATTAACTATTTACTTGGTGGGAGAGAAAAACCCAATATAGATTTATTCTTTTTATAAATACGGGGATCATTTCATTAAACCCACATTGATCGTGACGACAATAACACCTATACTTATAACTAGTTATGATTTTTCAATCCATACATGACCCACCATTGGATTGATTAATACATGATTAAGCTTCATGTGTAGGGGGTGTAAAAAAGTATTGGGGAAATGGGCAAATGTAAAAAAAATATATATATTAAATTTTAGAATTTGTGAGGAGGTGGTGTTTGGCTCTATGTAAAAGAAATATTGGGAGGGAGGGGCAAATGTTAAAAAAAATATTAATTTTTAGAATGTGCGGGGTTCTTAAACTTTTCTCAAATATGGGTAGGGCTTAATTCCCCAGGCCCTTATAACTTCCACCACCGGTCATGTGCATGAGAGGGTTATTATTGAGAGAAACCATTGGGACTTGGGATAGAATAATGGTGTTTTTGCAAATAAAAGTATACTCATTTTTGTTTCATTTTTGTTTAATGGATATATGGGCAAAGCTGTCATTTATATAAAAATACAATACAAATCTCATGGTGGATGCTCATTCTTGTTAGGAATATTGATTTTGGGGACATGAAAGGTATTAAAAGGAAAAAGTAGGGGCATATTTACAAATACTAAAACCTCAGGGACCTATTTATAAACTCTACAAACCTTAGGGGGGTCTATACAAAAAGCTCTTTTTTTAATGACCTTTCGTACACACACACACACACACACACACACACTGTTTACCTTGGAGTCATGGACTGTACTTAAGTTTCAATATTTTCTTCCTAGTGTGTTGTCAGTTTCTATTTTGTGTGCTGCTTTCTATTTTCTGTTGACAACCACTAAAGGCAGATTAGTATGTCTTCAGTGAATTTCCTTGAAGGAGAGGACCAAGTGTCATAAAAGTATGAACAATTATTGAGTGTATCACTCATATTACTTCCTATTTTAGTACAAAAGTTCAAGAAATAAACTGAAGGATATTAATGCCTAATGGCTTCTTGTTATGAGATCTGCATTCATGTTATACCTGCCATTACTTTTGTGAGTAAACTTACTGGATCAACTAGGCCTCTTTATGTATTTGTGAATGCACCAAAAAAAAAAAAAATTCCACAGCCCCTAAATTCATAGTTCTCTTTACATTGAATGGATAGGTACATGATGCCCACTCCCACTTGTACATCCATTTTTGCGGATGTTACACAAATGTGCCCTTAGTTGGCCCATTAGTTGCCATTCCTTGAATTACACTAATATTTTTGGCCCTTGAAAGCTTTCATTTACAATTGTCAGTCTGCCCTGAATAGCTAGGATCTCTCCCCTCAACTATTTGACAACCGGTGACCTGAGAATCTTAAGATGACCTAACTAGCACTACTTTTCAAGATTTCACCACTGACAGAACTGGACGGCCTCAAGCTACAATCAAGATTTCAAGTTTTTACTTCTTTCCGGCAGGAAGAGGGAGCTTTCTTGCTTTGTCACATGCATGTATTGTGCTGGTTGCAGGTGTTATACCATCAATTCAGCAAGGAGGAATCACTAGAAGCCTTGGAAGAAGAAAAGAGGATTACTGAGCAGAGGAAGAAACTCAAAGAAGCCGGGGTGATAGGGAGCACCATGGATGCACTTGATGGTGCTGCCTCGCTGGTCGGTTCAGGAGTTGGGATAGTAGGGACTGGCATTGGAGCTGGAGCTGGGTTAGTGGGAAGTGGCATTGGTGCTGTCGGAAGTGGCCTGAGCAAAGCCGGGAAGTTCATGGGCAGGAGCGTGACCAATCAGTTCAGTAGCTCTTCCAAGAAGAATGGCGGCAGCACTCCTTCAGCACAAGAGAATGGTGCAGGAAGCTAGTTTTTCAAGACTTTACATGCATACGAAACCCCTATCTGTGTTTGATTTGATGATTAGATAGTTATTTGTGATGCCACTTCTTGTATCTATAACAATCCTTGCTCACACAGTTTGACACCTAACTTCCATGTTTGTAATTCTCTAATGTTCTAGATCTTTATTATGCACATTTTGTGGCTGTGGAATATGGCATGGAGTTGTGAGATTTAGCAATGCCAATCCAGATTGTCCGATGCTGGGGCCCAAGTGCTCGACACTGGACAAGGCAATGAGGATCTGATCATTGTGAATTTTAAGCACGAGGCCTAGATTTGTGATTTGACTTGGTACATGTATATCTCTTGCACAGCACGTGTCTAGCTAGTTCTTCCCTAGGAAACTCTCAAAATTGTAACAGGTTGCACAAATAGCTTCAGAGGTTCCTTGAGTCAGTCTGTGATCTCCCAAATCATTTGTGGTTTGCATGTCTAGGATCTTATTCTGTTATAGGGCTTATGTTCATGTGCAGCAACAGAGCCCATTAGTTCTGAGATTGCATGGATATCAGCGTGATTAGAAACTTCTTTATTCATGCAAAGAAAGAATGAAATCTAATCTATGATGGCCAGCTTGATAAATATCCAAGTCTGTCACTCAACCAGTACTGTTAACATGGTGTATCAAGACTATACTCCAGCCCTTCAAAGTTCAAATCCCCAACTTCACCAAACCCGTCTCTCTGTTCAAGACTACTCCAGCTCTGCATCAAAATGGGTCTGGTTCCGGGTCCTCAGGTCTGAACATGAGTGGCGGAATTGGGCCCGGTTGCTTATCAAATTTAGAACTAAAATTGCTTTTGGATTTTTTTTTTTTTTTTTTTTTTTTTATATCAATTTGAAATCCTTCTGTTTTCGTGGCTAGTGAGTATTGAAAATCCCGCACTCTCCTTGCGTGAGAGTTTAGTAGTTGCTTTGGTATTATATTCCAGTAACAAATGGGAAAATAGTTCATAAATGGGCAAGACAGGTTGGGGTCCAAACCTGCTTTGAACCAAACTTAGGTTAAAATCTATAAAATAAATTATATTATATGCGAGTGTGCTCCTGTGCAAGTGCAAGGCAGTATAATGCGCGACACTCTATGAGACAACTGTTTGGGGAGATTTTGGGAGAGGTAGGGGATCAAAAGATTTAAGGTGGGACCGCCCAAATATGAACTTTCAAGTTAATTCAATGATCATAACCCATTAATCTGCAGTCCACAAGTTCCACAGTTTTAAAGAAGAACAAATATTCATGCTTGATCTAATGATCCAGTCCATTCGGGTTTTGATCATACCGGCGGGGGGGGGGGGGGGGGGGGGGCGGCTGTTAGGTGTCACCAGCAGGGGGGGGGGGGGGGGGGGCTGTTAGGTGTCACCAGCAAATGCCATAGTCTTTTCTCGCCCTTTTCTAAACAGGATCCATATGTGAATTGATAATTTTGAAAAGGTTAAGATGCCGCAAAATAGGATCCCCTATGAATTGATAATTAAAATTTTTTTAAGTCTTTTAACTTTTTTTTTTCTTTTGTTTTAATCGGGTCTTCACATCAAATTAGAGGTCATGGTGTGAAACAACTTATTTTTAAGACTATCAGAGTTCCAGGGACGAGAATGGGTCATGTTTAAATGAAGATTAGGAGCAGGTTTAAGAGTAGATTTGTCAGATCGGGGGCGGTATAAGATTAAGTTTTGACCCGATTTAAAGATGTTTCAAATCAAAATAAAATAAAAATAACAAGTTCTAAAGTCTACCTGAACTTTTTGGGAGCAGATTTGGTATCACAGACCATAAAACCATTATGGGTCGGGCTGGGTTCAGATTTTGACCGACCCATCCCAAACCTGACTCATCACCATCCCCTATCAATACATAGGAAACCTCTTTCAAAATGAGCAAAATGTGAGGGCCCTTTTTATTTTTTAATAATTCACCCATCTTAACTTGCAGCTAACAAAAACACTAACAAACCTGCCCCCTAATAGACGCGGCTCCGTCTAGGCACCTGTCTAATCTCAGCCATTATCCCAAATCTACTTTGATGGTTGCATTGAGACCAAAGATGGCCTGGATCAAAATATTTGTATCGATAGATACTAATCAGGTTGAGCCTAGGTTATGTTTTGCTGAAGACCTGAACCAATGTGTCTACGACAGAATGTAGCCTTTCCAATTACTAAGGCTAGTTTCAGGCCAAATATAAGTAATGACAAAGTAGCTCAATGGGCCACAATTCATCCTGGCACTGTAGGATCCGAACTATTTGCAAGATTTTACAATCGGTTTAGATGAGAAAAGTAAAGGTGACTAAAATGGCAATGGTAGCCGCTCATCGTTCAAATTTGCACAAGTCGACAGCAGCAGTAACCCATATTGCCCGTGGGCTCAGCATCAGTTATTTTAGACATCTGCAGTGAGGCCCCGCCGATAACCCATCACCCTTCAGATAATTTTAGAGCACTAATCCAATACACAAGTGTAAATGCTCCAAGAGCAGCAGCATCGAATTTTCCAATGAACAGATAAATATAGTACAAGTAATCATTCTACAAATGCTGCTCCTTTCTGTAAAGGTGATGGCATGCATAGGATACACGACGAATCTTGAATGAATAATACTAAGCTAAAATGAATAGAGAAAGCTATTCACAAAAGGAAAAAAAAAAACGTAAAAAAACAATGAAGTCCCGCACCTTCCCCGGCAGTTGCAGTGCCCTTTCTCTCATCATTAAGCTCCTCTGGCAGCCTATCGCATTCATTCGGTGATGTTGCATTTCTGACTGTAGGAATTATCATACTTGACATACTTGGTCCAGTAGGATCTATACTTGGTAATTGCCAGGCCCAACCATGGCTTCATGTTCCCATTGTAGTGTATGACCGCAGCATTCTCTATATCCTCCTCACTTAAGCTTGAATTATAGCCCAATCCTAACACGTGCCATGACTTGTCCAGTGGATGTGTCAACTGATAGAACGTTAAGAGCCCTGGTGGCAATGTCCCAAGATTCCACAGCACTCTATTTTCATTCTGAACCAAGAAAAAATCAAGTGTAAGAGAAAAAAAGTAGTCAGTTTAAGATGAATGATCCAGTGCAAACATTCAGTTTAAGCCGAGCCACATATGATAAATAAGAAAAAAAAAAAAAGCGTACCATGTTTTGCCACTTGTGATATATCCCAGTAAGATCCCTTTTCTTCCACTCTTTCAGATCAAAAATGTTCATTCCATATGCCCACCCACAAGCATTTGGATCGAAATTTTTGGAGATGTGTGGGTTGGAGAAATTAAGGTACTTGTCAAACCGGTGAAAGCTTGGCCCGCAGGTCTCCACTGCACCATTCACCTTCCCATGGAGATCAATGGACCACAGCCCCGTCAAATCCTTCTGGACCACAACATCATCATCAAGAAACAGTATCTTATCCAATTTGGGATAAATCTGTGGGAGATAAAACCTAAGATGGTTCAACATCGACAAATACTTGGGGTTTCTGTACTTTAGATTGGAAGAACCTGCCGAAATACGATCTGCATTGAAATAGTACTCCTTCATTGCAGCAGATTCAAGCTGTCGCAGGACAGGGCAGTAGGATGAATTCAGCCACTTTAAGTCATCAATATTTTCAACATCTATGGTTGCTTTTCCAGGTGGGTTCAGAAGAAACCACATACTCATAGCTCCAAAGTTCAATTTATCAGTTACCAGATGGAAAACGTGTTTCGCAGGCTCCTACACATTTAAAAAATTATAAATATATATTTTGTCAGAGGACTAGCATCAATGAAACAATATGATTCTGAATGACACTTAAGGTGTTTTATGAGAGTGAGCTGTAAAAATATAATATCACTGGAGAATTAGGGTAGATTTGTACAGTTAAGACATGGTGTCCTATACACTCCAAAAATTTGATAGTACAATAATTATATTACACTCCCTAAGATTATATGCAGTGCACTATGCGTTTAAGGTGTGTATAAATTGGATTTCTCAAACAAGTGCACCCAAAAAAAAAACCCAAAAAAATACCTATTGGAGAAAATCTCCTGTTTCATATATCACTAAAACAATAATTTTCTCAGAAGAGTCCTATATAGAAATGAATAATATTAGAAGATAGTTTTTTTAATGATATATTAGGAGACAAATTGGGAATATGAAAATAGGAATAAGAAGATAGCCGTGTATAAATCGAGTTTTTCAAAACAGTCCCCCACCCCCACAACACACACACCAAAAAAAGAAAAAACCAAAAAAAAGACCTAATGGAGAAAATCTCCTGTTTCATAATACTAAAAAAATAATTTTATTAGAAGAGTCCTATATAGAAATGAATTATATTAGAAGATATTTTTTAATGGCATATTAGGAGACAAATTAGGGAATATGAAAATAGGAATAAGAAAATATTCATGAAGCAATTGAATTGGATTTGACAGAAATAAGAATAGGAAAGAAATTTATCTAAAAAGTTGGCAATAAATTAGGACGGACTAGCATTCAAATTCCAGAATCCATTTCCAAAATAAAAAACTCTTCCATTAAAAAAATAATAATATTTGAGAACACGAATATTAAATTTCTCTTAACATCATTGCAAGAAAATTCCGTCCATGTCCACAATGAAGGATGGGAGGAAGAAAAAGAATGAGAAGAAAAGCTGCGAACCAATTGTAAATGTTGTACCATGTCCAGGGTTCAAAAATCACAATCGTGGTCACAACAATAGCGGTTTGAGATTGTAGCAACTCGACGCAACGTGAATTTATTGTCGGCCCCAAACAAATATGAAAGCCTATCCATAAAATCCATAATATTGGAAAGTGCTAGAAAGCATTTATTATTATTATTATTATTATTATTATTATTATCATGCACTCTATAAACAAAAATATAGGCCTCCTAAGTTATGACATCCTGTACTGTTGTGTAATCTTTAACTAATAAAAATATGCAAAGTTTTAGTTTTTAATCTCTAGGCCCATCCTTATAATTTATAGATCCATCAATGTAGCCCATATCTAAAATTGGGCCCAATTCTTTTTCTAAAGTTGGGCCCCACTCTTATTGGAGCAAATTTGTTGAGGGCACATTCAAGAGGGGACATTTATTTTGAGTAGTTACAATTTTTATGAGTGGGGCTATTAGTAAAAGGACAAAAAGTATGAAAAAAAAAAGATTGTAGGCCCCACATTGGGGTCAGCTATTAAAAATCTGAACAAAGTAACTTGAACAATCTGACAATGGGCTCATCTCCTACTAGAATGAAATTTGGCCCAGGGCCCAAACATAGAAGGGAGCATTTTATTTTGAGTGGTTTGGATATTTAATAAGTGGGCCCCACTATGGAGCATGCAAATTTGCATTGATCCGGTCAGTCCGGATTCCGGAATCAAGATTCATGAAAACAATAAGGCGCTCACCCCTTTCATTTTGGAAGAGAGAGGAAAGAAGGAAAAAATCAGAGGGAGAGCAATGAGAGGAGAGGACAGAAAAGAAACAAGAGGAACAGCAGCAATTAAGCACTTAGGCTGCCAATGATGGGGAAGAAGAGGGACAGGTATGGAACAAAGGAGTGGGCCAAAAGGTCCCATCAAATCGTGCTAACCTTTGACTTTTGAACCGTAAAGTTGAACAATTTTCAACCTCAGATAATATGAATTATTTGTACTAAAAATAATGGTGATTAATAGTGAGGTAAGTGTCAATTTGAATCGGCCCCAATTTATAGAGGTAGGTGAGTGTGAAGGGTCAGGATCCCATGTCCTACACACACACACCAAAAAAAAAAAAAAAAAAGTTAGTGTGTGTTACGGCTTTTACCTTGGCATGCATAGTAGTTGAGTTGACAACGACTGCTGCAGCGAAGACATTGTCGGAGAAGAGAGCATAGTGGTAAAGATTTGGATTTTCCAAATTCTCTTTCTTTGCAAACATCCTTTTCTCAGGTGGTTGGAGGTAGTAGGCTGTGGTCAATCGCATAGATAAGCAGTTAATCCCACTAGGAACCGTCTTTGCTGCCATTTGACTTAGGAAAGTGCTCTCCTTCCTCAACCTTCTCACCTGTTCATCTGCCGACAGAATCATTACTCTCAACTCATGAGTAACTAATTTGCAGTCATAAAGCTGTTCTCTTGATTTTGACAGAAGTTGAGCCATAGCTTTGATTTTCTTAGGAGCACTGAAATATATAATGGATCAAAGAACATAAATTAGAGATGTTGCCACCACCGCTGATGATGATGATAAAGGATCCAAAGAGGCATTCCTGGTCACTCACCTGTGATGTAGATCTTCATCAAAATCGGCATCTCCAAATGCATCTTGGCTATCCTTAAGCTGAGCCAATAGTTCCTCGTATAGATCAATCTTTTTCTTTCTCATGGCAAGGACTGAATACACCCTGGCCATAATCATTTGGTCTCTCATCAAGCGTACATTTGAATCCAATTTCGTCTCATTTTCTTTGCCACGCTTCCACATGGTGTACTTCCCCAGCACAGCAGATTCAATTGGTGTCGAGCGTTTGATGGCTGCATTTTCAAGTTGAACTATGGCTTCATTTTGATGGACTGGTACAGTTGCTTCCCTCTCATGTCTTGTCTTATTCAGTAGCTACATGCAGCATAACCCGATAATAAGAAACAACTTTTAAACATCTAAATGAATGGAATCCTGCAGCAAGACAATAAAGGAGAACTAGAAAAACACAAGGCATACATTTTCTTTTCTCCTCCTTTCCATTTCGCTCTACTTGTTTTTGTGGTTCATAATAGGAGGTTCACCAGCAATCACAAGCATGTGGACACATTTGGTTTCCACCGGGATACATATGCCAAAGTTGGTCTTTGTTTGTGAAAACTGAGACATCTTTAACTAAGATTGGCTCCATGTTGAAACAAGTCAAGGCATATGACTCATCCATGTGCCACTCCTATGAAATGAATGGATGGTTCAATAGAACATGGCTGAGGTCCAAATGCGAAGCCACCAGTGTGTTGAGTAGACCAGCCTGGTTATTGGGTCAGATAATTGCTTGGTGTTTCCCATCTGATGCATCACTTTGACATGGCACACATACCACATCTGAATACGAGGTCACTTGAAAATGGAAGTGGAAAAAACCCCATAGATAATCCATCATAATTAACTCAGAAAGTAGTGATTGGAATTTAAACGCTAAAGAAATAAATTAAAGACAAAGCATCGGATGAGAGATGAAAAGAAAAAAAAATTCTAACCTCACAGATTTAATAACAGAGTTAAAACAAAATACGTCAAGAGATCTTTTTTTTTTCCTTACCATTCGAGGAAGTCCTGCAGCAATCTTAAAAAATTGAGAAGGTTCAGCTGCATTACAAAGATACATTAGAATGCTAGACAGTGGAATTTGAAAGTATCAGTAACAAAGAACCAACAAATGCTACCAGAAATGGCGTTTTTATGCTCTTGAACCCTTGCCAGCCGATCTAAAGCTATGCCAACACGTTCCCCTTTGGCTTTAGAAGGCTCTCTTTCCAAATTTGGAACCCTTTCACTTGTCTTAAAAGACAGTGGAAAAACAAAACGAAGAGGAATATGAGTTGGATTACATAAGATTTTTTTAATATATAATATCTTAAGAGTGTACTCACCTCTACAAACTTCTTGTTTTCCCCGTTAGAATCATTCGAACCATGAGTTTCCCACGAATGCGAAGGATTCATACCGAGAAAATCAGCATTCCGTGTTTCTAATTCATGGGTGTCAACTGTGATGGCATCAAAGACCTGGTGAAGCATTTAATTATTTATGTAAGCCTAAGTAGATCCTGTTAATTCAAAGTCAGGAACAGTAGAAGCATTTAATTTTTTGAATAAGGCTCATTACATCCCATTAATTCAAAGCTTCCTCATCATTCTACTCATACAGAAGTAGGGATAATGAAGAAAAATGCATCTCAAAGATAACTACACCACACTTTCGCCTACTTGCCTCCTTTGAGGGGGATTTCATAGGTTGCACAGGCATTTCTTCCTTCCAATCCATAATCTGAAATAACTTGAACCAAATTTCAAGACACAATCATTTCTAGAACCTGGACGCACTACAGTAAAAAAGGGGGAAAACCTAAAAATGTTAAAAGGACAGACTACCTGCTTGCTCAAGCCTTTGGGAAAATACCATTGATCTGCACAATGAAGTGAATGACTATCAGATGAACTTACACAATTGCAATAGTAAAATAGCGGTGAAGACAGTTCATCTACAGAAGCATTGCAAATTGAATTGACTGTCCACTAAATCACTAATAACACATCATCAAATCTTAACAGTTCTCACTCATTGAAACTGTAGATAACGACCAATGAAAGTTAAACCCACGCTTCCTTTCCCCTAATGCAGTACTGTTGTTAACATGCATGTGGCAGATGAGAGTGATCTGGACAGATTTAAAATAAATAAAAAAAAAAAAAAAAAGAATTCTTGTAGAAAACAACATAAAGAAACACATGCAAAATCTCTGAATGATAAAGGAATTTATAGCTTCCAAACAGATACAGTAAACAGAACTTCTGGAAGGAAGAACTTTAAGTACTTAAGATAAGAATCACCAATTAAAAAGCCAATTAGCTTTTGCTTCAAGTATCTAGTCCAGCAGTAAGCAAAACCACAATTTGAATTTTCAACACGATGAACAGTATTCTCGAATGATGAAGAAGTAATGAGGATAAAATTCATCTTTACTTCCTTCACTTAAACAAGGAGACAAGGGAATAAAAAGGAGGGTAAACAAAGGAAGTTAAAAGGAAAACAGAGCCGAAAAGTGGGAAGAAAACAAGCACTGAATGATTTGAATTGGCGCCCACTCACATTGTCAATGAAGATTTGACATTTGGTTTCCTATGTTCTTTTCAAATGGAAAACCCTGATTTCATTTGTCAAATGGCACCAAAACAACCTAAAATTGAATCAGTTAAGCAAATTAACACTTCAAAACTTTGCAACCTTGACAAGCACTAAGGAATCTATGGCCCATTTTCAAATAGTCTATGGCAGATTCACAAGTTCTTTCAAGAATCTTTAAAGTAATTTAAAATCTTCCTGGAGGATGCTTCAAAAACAAACCAAAAGCCTCTGAAACCATGCATTATGTATAACAAGCAGATGCCACTTTCGCAACTCTCCTGCATGCAGAGTATTTCAGACTAAAACCCCAAATCCTCCCCTCAAAACCTCAAAAATCTTCACAAAGATTGCAAACAGGAGAAAGACATCCGTTACAGAATAGAACCGGATTGCAGTAAGTTCAAACACAAAGATGGAAGTAAACATGCAACAAACTACGCGCGTGTTTGGATGCACCGCAATTGCAGCCATTCTACTCTACATTTCCCGCTTCCTGGCATCCAAACGCACAACAGAATTCTGCCATAGTAGCAAAACCGATTGCAATCTAGGCACATCCAAACGCAACAAAAGACCGAGAAACACATCTCTTAGAAAAAGACGAGGGTTTTAAGTGAAACTGACCGGGTGAGCGGGAGAGATGACCTTGAAATGCAAGATAAAGAAGAAAAGGAGAGAGAATCGAAAGGGAGACCATCAAGACAGCGATTCGAGCCCTATTTACTTTGAATATATGCTTCAACACCATCTCTTTCTCTCTCCACTCAGATCCGGTTTCCAAACACAAAACTACGATCGTCCTTTGCAGAGAAACAGCAGAAGAAGAAGAAGAATCAGATTTCAAGAAAGTCGAAGAACTGAATCGAGAGAGCGCTAGGGTTTTAGCTAAAACCGTTGTCGGTGTTGCTAGGGCTTGGAGTGCGAATCGTCATTTGTCTTAAAACCTCTCGGGCTGGAGATCGAAGGAGGGAGGAAAAGCGAAGGCGCTGCTACCTTTTTAGCATGTAGTTTGCAGTGGGAGTTGGGACTTTGGGACTCTCTCGCTCTCTGAGGTTGTGTTGATGGAGGTGAAAAGACGTTCTTGTCCCCGTGGACGGCATGTCACATGTGGTTACATTTTGGACGAAGTTTTGATGCGTACGGCGCTTGGCCTTGATTTGCTGACGGTTTGGTCGCCAGTTGCCACACTTAATTAACGGCGTCTCGCCGACCATCGCCATCGGCGTTATTTTCTCCTATGAGTCTATTGAAACCACTTTTAATACTCTTCTGTCAAAAAGTGCCGACTCTCGCAATTCAAGTCAATCGGTCAACCAGAGACTTATCTCCAGAAATTCGAGTCAACCGGTCAATAGGATACTTATGTTCTGCAAATTGAATGAGTATTTTTTGGCCTTTATCAACGTGTATCTACTTCTAATAATATTAGAATTTTTTCCTTTTAATATGGGAAGAATACCGTATTTAAATGTTCAGTTAGGATAAATGAAGATTTACCGGCAAAATGTCTAAAAAATAAAACTTTCTTTAAAAATTTGAAAATTGGGCCCATTAGTTTTTTTTTCTTTTTTATTTTGGTAGACAAATGACTCATTTACTTAGACATTGAGTGAGGTCAAAAGCTTCATATAACTTTAATTCATTAAAGAGTTTTTTTTTTTAATATTTTTCCAGATCCCATACCCCACTGGGATCCATGTAGCGCCGCCCATGCTCTTGTCATCCTATGATCTGGTATTGAGTCTAATTTTTTAATTATCTAATCTTTGAATTTTGAAGAGATCTATAGTTAAAATGTTATTAGGTTTTAACGTTGTTATATCAAGGGTTAGGATAATTGGTGGGGCTGAACTTGTGCTACTTAGGCATTTACCCGATTCCTGAGGACGAAGAGAGTGATGGCCTTATAAAATACTTTTAATATTTTGTCACTCACATATGCCAAATTTCACATTTCTCTGATCTTGAATTCAAAATCCAAAATACCAATATTCATAAAAAAAAATAAAACAAATACTAGTCATAATCTATGATGATTGATGACTAAATTCAAAATCTTAAATCCTAAAGTGAACTCGGAAGACCCAATGGTCACTCATGTCAAATCTCTCAATTCTCTAGTCTCCAACATGAGATCCCTAAATCCTAAAGCGAGCTCGGAAGGCTTGGGTTTTTGGAGGACCTACAGAAATTGGGCGTTTGTGGGTCAGGTTAGGTACCCTCATAAGAGAGCCTGATTGACTGCCCTACGATGTTGATGGAGGGGAAGTGAGATCATTCGGTTATGGGAGATGCACATTGGATCAATAAGCAAGAGACCAACTTGTTTCTTTAATGGAATTTAGAGAATTCTTATCTGAAAAGTTTCTAAACTCTTTAGGCATGATGGAATTCTTGAATTCTCTGATGTACTCGAGCATCTAGAAATTCCATAAAGGGGGCGCGGGGGGCGAATTACAAAGGTTATTCGAGACATTCATGCAAATGTCATGAATTTCCCAACACATGAAATTCTTATTAGAAATTATTGGAAAGAAACAAGCCGTAAAGGATACAATCCGAATCATCTAGACCGGTAAACCTTGGCATGGCCCAAACGATACGCACCATCTAAAATATGTGAACAGTCTTGTGAGGCCGTGGTGCTCATAGGTGCGACCAGGCCAGCTGACCCAAGCCAGGCCTGCATGTAGCATGATTTAATCTCTATTTTCAAACCCAAGAGCAATACCAAGCCTAATTTCTCTCTATGATTAAAAGGACGGGGCCTGGGCTTACATATTTCCAAAAGCATGCTAGGCAAGACATACTAAAAACAAAAGGGTGAATATATTTTGTAAATGGGCTGGGCCTGTTGCTGCATTACTAGCCCATTGGGCCATTCATGTACAAGGTTTGGCCGACCCATCTCCCCATGAACACCTCTATTGTCAATTGATGGGGTCAAGCTACACCTCAGATAATTCTGAGGCCAAGAGTATGAATTCATCAGTTGCTCTGGGATTCATCACAGTCTCCACTGTATTGGCGTATAGAATCTTGACCCACGAATGCATTAACATCAGGCCATTGATGGATTTAGAGAACTGTCCACACAAAATATTCTTAGGCTGGCTTTGGAGGATCTAGATTTGGCTAGGATAACAAGGTCTCATAAATTATGGTCCAGGAAACTCAGCCCTTCAAACAATCCTAAGTTTTAACCTTTGATTTAAGGGCCCCAGAATCTAATTTCATATGCATGCATTTCACCTTTGTTTGCATATAATAGACAGTATTCAACGTCGAATGAACTCTATCTAAGGATCATTATAAGGGTGAGGGGCAAAGGATATGAGGTGGGGCCACAAGGGATGCAGAAACAATGTAGCGATTGATGTTAAGCAAACCTTAGGTTCCTATGATTTGAATTATTATGGTGGCGGCCACCTAACTCACTTTCCATTAAAGGGGAGACAATTTGATAGTCATTTTAGAAAATTCTCCTTTATTTCTTCAATTTTAACAATTATACTATATTAAAGCAAAGGGTTTTTGAACTGATTTTGACTGTCGGTTGTAATTTTAAATAACAGTTACCCCTATTTGTTAAAATGTTTCACATTTTCTCCTTTTAACTACTTCACCAAACCACCCACTCTCCACTTTAGTTCTATTTCTTCCTCCGTAAAATCTCTCCTTCCACCCCATCACTTCTGCTACCCTTTTGCCCCAATTCTCGTTTTTCCATTTTATACAACTTGATCTATGGAAGGAGGTACTCCACGTAACCTTTTTAATTTTTTAATATATGGACATACCGTGCTGAGCACGAGTTGCTGTACTAGATCCTTGACTTAAATTTAGAAACACTCCTATGTAGTATGGTTTTGCCCTAAAAGTTTAGATCCATGAGTTAAATTGATGGAGTATGGTTTTAACTAACTTTAATCTTTTAACACACCCTTGTTCTTTTACTTCCCTCGGTAATTGCTATACAAAATTATCCTGGCCTCAAAAGACCATATGCATAATCGAATTTTGCAAACATCTTGTGCTGAGAAATCTCTTCACATTGCAAAGGGAAAAATAAAGTAAAAGCGATTTGGAGATTATGGATCGAGCCATGAACTGAGCAGTGCCAGCATGGAGAATATTCTCGTTCAGAAATAGAAATGTACAATCGTCACGCAAGCCAATCATGTTATAAAATATTCTTCCACGGAGCCCGTGCCACTAGGCCTGTCAAAGGGCCGGGCCGGGGGCCGGGCCTGGGGTTGTCCTAGCCCTACCCTCAATATATGTAGGGCCGGGCCCGAGCGGGCCGAAGCCCTCGAAGGGCTTTCACCATCTAGACCCTTACCCAACCCTCGAGGGCTAGGGCCGGGCCAGGGCAGGGCTCAGGGCTTCAAAATAAAAAACTATTTTTTTTTAATATTGTTACCAAAATCTGAGTGTGATCGAGCGTTATCTTGTCTAACCTCAATTGCAAATAAACCATAAAAAAAACATCCGTTATCTTGTCTAATTTCAATTGCAAATGAACTGTACGTTAAGAAAATATCGGGAGAATATAAGTAATCTCTAAAAACTTTCTTTTATCGGATAAAGTCATATATGCTTTGGTGACTTAGGTTGGGTTTTAAACATATGATTTTATTTATTTTGACAAAGAAGGAAAATTGTTAAAGAGTATCATCTATTTAACACTTTTAATATGACTTTCATATGAAGTTCTAGAAATAAAATCATTTCAGCAGTGTCTTATCTTTGAGAGTTTTAAAACATTTACACCCACATACCTTTTTTTCAATTGACATTATTTTTAATTAAACACAAATTTAACTCTCACGCATTCTTGGATTTCAGTCACAAAAATAAATGTACTTAAAACATACTATTAGTTTAAACTTTTAAGAATTGAGAGTTATAATTATCTAATTAAAAGGATGTTTGGATCACTCCCTATTCTTAAAGTTCCATGTACATACAAACTAACTCTATGAATTGGTTGACATCCCAAGCAACTCTATAGAGGAAAAAGTGTATCATTATTAATAGAAATAAGTATACTCCCTTTTGCACTAACAATATGTAATACCTGGGCCAGATTAGGCCCAGATTCTTCTAGCCATATGACAATAGGTTGGGTTGGGTTGTAATAGTTATTTTTAACCTGCCCCAACCCATTAGAGCCTTTTTTTTTTTTTTTTTTTGTGAGGTTGTTAGAACGATATTCCCCTGAAGAGGGGGATTTCCTTAGTAGAACCTGGGGATTGGCTCCAACAACTGGAATCTGGGGTTATCCCCAGATTTCTATTACCTTCTCTTTATTAGTTCTTCTCATTTTTTCCGATGCTTTGATTGATTAAAGAAGAGGAGAGAACCGGAGTGGAGAGGATTTCCCTGGAGGATCAACAGAGACCTGTGAGATTAGTGGAAGGATAGAAGAAGCTGGAAAGCCTAGTGGATGCAGTACTCGAGATCCCACATCAACCGCGCCACGATTTGCTACACCAGGAGGTGAGTGCTATTTCAATTATACAGAGAATTTTGATTATGAATGTTTGGGTTCTGTGTTTACGTTGATCGTCACCCAAAAAGGGGATCAAAGAAGATCTAATTACCGATAGATGTTGGAAATAGTATGATAACATTATCAACAGATCTGGTCATCGACGGATCAGGTTATCTGTGATCCCCTCATCAAATTAGTATTAGATTATAATCATTTTTATCTGTTGGGTATCATAATTAGATCTCTTTTCTTCATACATATATCTTAAATGTGGAAGAAGAATCAAATGAAGTCAGTTTCAAACCAAATCAACAGACACAGATCTGTCGTTTCGAGTTGTATGATCACATGGGCCATCTGATCAGGGATCACTCCCAGGGATCAGAGAGTCTACCCTTGGGCGACCAAGGTGTAGTTGGCTTTTTTTTTAGAATTGGGCCCCATCAGGCCCAATCTAAGTCCCAATTGTCACTGTAGCGTCATTTTGGCGTGATTGGGTTCCATCGATGGATGGGACAGTGAGATCAAGTGGGCCACTTGATCAGGGATCTAACCCAGGGATCTGATAGCAGACCCCTGGGCGATCCCAGTGTACGAGGACCCATTTGTAAGTGGGACCCATCTGGCCCCCATCTATTTAATTATTGTAACAGACACGTTACTGGCTAGTGTTGGTCGACATCTACCGTGGGACCCACTAACTAAGCCAATCATAAATTGAGACCCCACATTTCGAAGAGGGCCCAGTGACGATCTGGATGGTGCTGGTCCCATGAGACCTGGGCCACATTTGCCTAGTTATTCAGAAGCTTCAATTTTGTTAACCATAAGGGTTATATATATGAATTTTATTGAGACTGTGGGACCCAATAAGGATGTTTTACAGTGAATTCAAACCACTAGTATGACAGCTTAGCCCTAGACGACCTTGTATGTTAGGTCTGATCTTAAATCAGATTAGTGGGACCCACTGGATTTTATACCAATATGTTTAAATTACATATACTGCATAAGTATACTGTAACCTGATGATATGATCAAAGATCAGAACCAGCCATCATCTTGGTCCCTGTTTGGAGACCAAGATGGTTGGGATCCATGTCGTTTAAACCCCTAAGGACCCACAATCTCCTGTCATCCAAAGTATTGGGCGTGAGACCCATGTTTTAGAGATGATGATGGACTGTTAATTGTATTATAAACTACAAGGGTGATCACTGTTGATATTGAACAGTTTTTTTTGGATGTTTTGGATCTTCCAGAGACTTCATTTGAATTGATTAGGTACAGAAATGTTACCTGAACCATATAGTATGCTAGAAGATATAAACTAGTTAGTGTCTTTACTGATTTATTATGGACTTAAATCTTAGTGTAAGGCCTGGTTGTATTACATAACACACACACACACACACATATATATATGATGGAACCTATAGGGAGACCATGGGACCCAATATTGTAAGAGTAGTATAACATAGATAGGTACCAAATGTTGAATTTAAGTGGGGCGTATGTAAACCCGAATATGTGGAACTAGTCTTATAACAATGTAATTAGTGTGTATACTTCTATTATAGTGCTACTACATTCATAATGGATATAAAGGACAAAATAACTTTGTAATGAGAGTATTTGATATGAACATCATATGGAATGTCAGTAAGGATCCCTACTTTTGGGATATTGGATTTATTAGTGAACCCCTTGAGGGCCAGGAGGAATTTGGTTGGACAGGGACTGAAAGACTTTTTTTGAAATTAATCTCCTTTGGAGAGTTTGAATGAATTATATAGAAATGACTTCCTTTTGGGAAGGGTTTGAAACTCTGAAAACTCTTGTGGTAGAGTTCCATTGTATGATAAGAACCCGTAAATTGGGATTACCGAATTTACCAAAATTAAGGGCTGAATATGAAACCTTCTTAAATAATAAGAAAACTCTATATGAAATCTGTCACCTAGTGAATTCTTCAGCACTTCTGTTAATGCATTATATTAGTAATGACCTGTGTATTTGGAATATTATTCACCAGTTATCTGATGAGTGGTTTGCCCCACTTCAGGTGTGCAATGTTTGGGGGAGCTTGGCAACGATGGGAATCAGCCATTGGACTTCAATATGCGTGACTGATGGGAGAGCGTATAATTGTGATAGAAGAATAATACTTAGAATTTAGTGACTGGTTACTCTTTAATGATGTTGAACTTGTTATTACTTCACTTCTGTTTAATTGATTTTTAAATAAATTGAAATTAAATGCATTGCTCAGTTCCTTGGCATTACTTGATTTATGTGGTGATTATAATTTCCTTATAGTAAGGCCCCGGGTCCTGATGAGCTCCAGGATTCGGGGTGTTACACAATAATTTATAAAAATAATATAAAACGCCTAAATAAGAAGCAATAAACTAAAAGAAAGGGATTAGAAGCAACCGTGCAACACTTATTGATTATGTATTAAGTACAATACATAACTTAAATAATTAAATATAGATGAAATGAACCAAGTATGTATGTATGGGTTTTTAGGACATTTTTTAATGGGTAAGTGAGTATGAAATTGCCTTCATATCTCACATATTGCTACAAAGTGACTATGGTAAGGGCATTTTAGTATATATTTATATATATATATGTATAAATGTATATATAAAATAAATAAAAGTAAGAGGGCCAGGGACAGGGCCGGTCCGGACTAGTACTGTCCAAGCCCGGCCCTCAAATCTCAGGGCCTAGAAAAAATTGTCCAAGCCCAACCCTAGGGCTTTTCATTAGAAACAAAAGCCCTCATTTTAAGGGCTTTTTGAGGGCCGGGCCGGGCCGGGCCCCCTTTCTCAGGGCCAAATTGACAGGCGTACGTGCCACTATGTAAAAAAGAATTCTTGGGTGGGCCACGTCTTTTTCAAAGTATACAAGGGCTTTTTTGAAGTATTTCGGACGAGCATATGTAAAAAATTATAAAATTTTATAAACTTTGGCTATTGCTAGTTTAACATTTTACTAACATAGTGAAAGTCAAGTAAAACCTCTATTTCTCAGACGATATGTCACATCAAAAACATTTTAATTCAAAACTCCCCTTCATCTTTTAAAAAATAGTAAAAAAACAACCACTTTTATCCACTAAAATACAAAAAAAAACTTCACTTTCCAATACAAAATGTCCAAAAGTTTCTATAACAAATAAAATATCATCATAACCCACTTATATTTTATTCTTCATTCAATATCAACTTTACTTCACTTGACTCTATTAGTAGAGTTACCAAACTGGCCCTTAAAAAGCAGCTTTCATAAATTTTGGAGGGCCAAGGGTCCTGTTATTGAAGGGACCTATTGGGTTGAGAAGCATATTCGCCCCCACCTTGGGACTTCAACTATCATTATCAATGAACATGGTCGATAAACTTCACTTTTTGACTGTCCAATGGATCTAGATCTAGCCCTAAGCCGTCTGAGCCAAGTCTGTCCATCAGGTCTTCTTCCCTGGAATGCCCTTGTTTAGAGTAGAGTATTAATTTGATTCAGACCTTAATCGGTGGGCTCGGAATTTATGGTCGAACTTTTGGACTGGAGCCCCCAACTGTAATCAGGCCTGAGCTGGGGCTAAGTAGATCCAGCCCAAATCAAGCACATTGATAACCCTAGACCCTAGACAGCATATATCATATCTTGCTGACTCCCCAAGTTGACCCACTGATTCGGATGAGTTGGCTCCATTGCACAGGTCAATGAGTGAGTCGAGTATACGCATGCACTTCGATATCCATTACTCGGTCGTGCACGAGTAGAGTAATTGGTTTGTTGGCAATCCTGCATGTCACCCATCTGTCCACAACGGATCCATCATTTGGTATGACACTCTTTTTACTTGAGTGAGTTTCTCTTCCCGCTTGTGTGGGCTCACACTCTTGGGTTCCAGCTCCCTAGTCTGAGGTCGCATTGCTAAAAGTCATAGTCCCATTTTTAATCTATCACTAATAAAAGCTCTTTTTCAATTTGTTAAATCACTTTGAGGGTTTGAAACTGCGCTGCCACACTGGGCTAAGGGAGATTTATTACTGCTCTCCCAGAGTTCATAGGGATTAGTCCGGCCCAAAGGACTGGGACACCCTCAATTATAAATAAAACAAAAACGAAATACTAGATTGAAACAAAAGGAATGCCAAATCACATTTTTGCACATCGGCAATCTGATGGTGGGCATAATTTTAATTTTGACTTTTTCTAAATAACAAATAAGGTGAAAACTAATTTTAACTATTGCTTTCAAAGATTGACTCAGTGGTGATTTTATAATTTCAGCAGTCAAAATCTGGACCCTGACCTCCACCAACTTAGTGGTGGTATCCCACCATCCACATGAGCTAGAGAGAGAAGGAGAGGAGAAAAGGCAACAAAGCAAAAGCAGCAAGGATTCCTATTTATATTTTCGTTTGTTTTCGTGATTTTGACATGGCGATTGGACAGAGCCAAAGGTCCAATTAGCCCATGACAAACCGTCCACTCGATCAAGAGTTTGCCCTCTAGCTCTCTTGTGCAAAAGCACACACTTATTGGGCCCAGCTGCGTGAAAGAAGTTGTTAATAAAGTGTGTGAAGGCAAATGAAAGCTGAAAGCCTGAAAATGTGGAAACTTTATCCCAGAGGACCTAACGATCAACCAAATGTCTCAGAAAAGCTGGTCATGGTCCATCCAATTGTGGTCTTACCAGCCATTCTTCTGGATCTGGGGATTCATGATTGTGCTCATCCAACCATCCAAAATGAAAGGAACCTAGTAAAATATCTGTTGAAGACCTTTAATCCCGAGTTCGAATCCCCTATTTCAATGAAATAGGGAGATACTGTTTTATCCAATTAATCCATTGAATTGGGCCTGGATATGGCAAGAAAAGGAGAGCAAAGATCCAATACTCCCTTTATACCTGAGCTGGGACTTCGATCTAGATCGAAACCCTGAATGCGGCCTTATTGGCTAAGGGGCCATTTATTTGCAGTATTTTACATATTTAAACGGTTCATGTGCGTAAGGATTATTATCATCATATTTGTTTTCACTAACTTAAATATCACGCCTTCATGGATGCATGTGAAAATTGTGTGTAAATAAGGTCATGTACACATGAAAATTCTCAAAATTAAATCGGTGTAAAACTCACATTCACATCTCCCACTTGTAAAAAGGTGGCAATATAGTCTCAATAACAGTGATTTGATTAGGAATTCCCATCAACCATACTTTCTTTTCCAACCATATGTATGGGCCTAATCTGTAATCCAAACATTCAATTTGTTTATTGCATTAATAACCTTATAAATCTTTAAGTTTATTATCTTAAATCTTCATAGTTTTTGAGTTTTTTTTAAATGTCCGAAAAGTTCCAACATACGGATTTGATTGTTTGTATTATATTTTGTAGGCCTCTAATTCATGATTTGAACTATTCAATATTCCCATATTAATGATAAGCATCATGATGTTGAGTTTCATATCTTAATTTTTTTATAGATCTTGACAAATTTGTAAAATATGTTCAGAAGAAAAATAAAATACATACACACTCATTTACACATGAAAAAGGTGATTTTAGAAAAGGGGTCAGCTCTCCTAAGCTGAAACATGGTTGATCCTACAAAATCAAAGTCGAATATGCTGTTTTTTGGATGATGATCGTCTCCAAAATCAAGATAAATCCAATCAGAACTGGATTTTTCAGTTCCATTATGCAAAAAACAGATATAATCAAGTTTGATTTGTAGGACCAGCCATATTCCAACCTAGGATAAGCTAAGTTGCAGCTTAGGAGAGCCATGCTCTTTAGAAAAACATGATAATGTGTTTTACATATGTAATATACATATACAAAACTCATTTTCCGCTCCATGCATAAAAAGCAAACAACCCCTAAATTCATTTACTAATATCATTTAATAACTAGGTAATACTCTAATAGTGGGGTCCTTATATGGATCTAGACCCAAATCCAAAATCATCCAAAACCAACATTTTGGAATCCGGATCAGACATTAATATCAATGACATCCTAGGTGTGAGTTTGATTATATTATACACACGTGAGTTGGGCACTTGAGCTCCTTAGCATGCAAGTAAAGGACCTTGAGAAAGATAAAGTTTGTTATGGCTAGGATCCCTCCTCCACGAGTCTTGGATTCCTGGGGAAAAGTTTGGGGCTCAAAGAAAATAAAGCATTCTCTTTATTCTCTTTACAAAAGGTTTGTTACAAAGCTAAACATGCATACACACACTTTGATAAAAGTAAGCATTGTAGTAAGAGAAACGGCCCTCAAGTGAAAAGATTAGATACAATATGTGGAGAGAAATCTTACTTGAAGTCACCTGGTGCAGCTTTACTCAATCCGGTCCTTTGGAGGGAGAGGGACCATTAGTCTCAAATTGTATGGATTGGTTGGTAAGATCAAGAGATTGTTGGATGTTCTATATTAAAATTTGACCTGATATCTAAACTATAGTGATTGAAACTTTAGAGTTTTAAAATATTTCGTCCAGACTCCATGGGTTATTGAATCGAATGAGTCTAACCAAGTTCTTAATGTGACTCACTCAAATTATTTGACTGATAATGACCTCTCAAGCCGAACAACAGTAACTTAAATTATGGTGCAACCAAATGCATTTAAGCATGTGTGTCCTCCATGTTTATGATCCAGGCCGTCCAATCAGAGGCACAAACTCCTGTCCAGCAGGTCGTATCAATATATCATGTGCTGAGTTGAGCCAAAGTACACATTATTTTATAATTTTTTAGTTACCAGAATTGATACTAGTTCTAATTTAACCAATTAATGTAGCAGAAATAATAAATTAGACAACATAGAACTAGCTATCTACCAATCACACACCATAAGAATGCAGACGGTATTTAGCGCGGAAACCCTATCCAGGGAGAAAAATCACAAAGCAGAAATCAAGAGTTCACAAACCAGAAATCAAGAGTTCATGAATAGTTACAAGATATACTCACAAGCTCATTTTATCTCGGTCTGTACCTCTATCTAAAGATTGTAGTTGTTTTTTGCACTGAATCCACTGCCATGACATCCACCGTGCATTGTTCTCTTTACTTGATCTCCTCGCACCTTGTCAGTCAAAATAAATATCTTCTACAAGAAATGTAGAAGCAACAATGACCTTCTAAAGCAACCCTTCAGAACTATCTCTCAATCGCTATAGAGAATAATTTCTTTAAGATATCTCTGACTCAGGTTAATGATAGTGGTTTTTAGGGTTGAGAGCAATATCCTATATATAGCCTTAAATTCGTGCCTTGTAGTTAGAATACAAATATAACTCAAAGTGGGAAACAAGTCTCAATAGAAAACCAATTCGTAGTAAATTAGGAGACTTTCCTGAAATTCCGCGCCTGTCCGATCGATCGGACCACCCGAATAACTGGGGTGCTTCTACTGTCTGATTGATCAGACAGAGGCTTCGATCGACCGGCGCTGGGAGTTTCGCCCGGTCTTCTCTTTTCTTCTATTCTCCGTTTCAGCTCTTCCAACGACAAAATCATAGTCCATTCTAAAATAAAATAGAAAATACAACTCAGACCCAGAGTTTTGTCCAACCAATGAATTAGCCAATAAAAAATACTAATAATAAAGAACGTTTACATTGAGTAGCTCTCTAGAGTAATTTTAAGTAACCTGAAAAAAAGAGAGTTATTTTAAGTAATCATAGATTACACGTGAGAAAAATAGCTAATGTGCTTTGAATGTAACTATGGTCCAATGGGACCATGCCACATGGTTAGATGGTTCGGGATAATATTACTTGATGGATGAAACTTGTTTTATGTGCATGGTTAGTGCGAATGTATTGTCATTGTCACGGTGATATAAAAACATTAAATTACGAGTTGCATTATTCTTAAAAACTTAAAATTATTGCGAGATAACTATCAGAAGATTGGGAGTGATAATTAGAATCCACTTCCCTACATTATTTATTATCACATTATTTCTTCTTCATATAGTTACATATGTGATCCAAAGGGCAATTACTTAAAAGTACATTTTGTGCGGCAACCCTTTTCATATGATAAAAAGGGATCCCATGATCCTGAACCGATCTTGCCTCATATGGCAAATCCCAAATTAGCCTATGAAGAGCTGATCTAATGAAATGTAAAAATAGACTGACATTTATTTATTTAATAACAAATTCTGTTTATTTGTATATATGCTTTTTTTTTTTTTGTGACATCTTCAAATGACATCTATACCAAATTTGAAAATATGCTGAAATTGGGTCCCAAATAATTGAGTGCCTAAATGGCCCAAGTTAAAGACTCTGAATAGAAGCTAAAGATTTGGACCCTGAATAAATTAAAGTCTGAGTTTGGTACTTTGGTTCCACGGTTTTCAGAACCGGATAGCCAATGCTATCACCATCTGTTGACCGTTGAGGGCAGCTGTCACCATCTGTTGACTGTTGAGGGCAGCTGGGACCAGGACAGTCCACACACTAGGAAGAGTGGACTACCGACTACGCAACCTCATATTTTCAGCATGTAACCTCATGAGTAAATTAGCGAAAGGTCGTTGAAATGGTACATTTAAAGGATCTCGTCTACACGACTTTGATGTATATATTTGTGTGGGTGAGCCATTTTCATAGAAGAAATCTGGAGTAGAGGTCCGGACTTGTAAGGCGATCGTAGCTGGACCAGAAGGTCGGAGTCCACGTTGCCACTGCCACACTCATCGTCGTTGGAGACTAGCCAACGCCAGCACACTGTCTGACCGTTCACCGCCATCGAAGAGGAAGAAGGATTAGCAGAAATAGAGCAACAATGTTTTGTACTAGAACCAATCAAAGAAGAAAACCCAATTTTGGGTTAGTTATAGGTTTAGGCCAGTTTACAGGTCAAGTTCAACCTGACCCACTTTGCAAAAGCCCAATTCAATAGAACTCAAGTTATCTGAGTTTTTGTGAGATTTTTCTGATTTCTTTATTAAATTTATTTTAGTTTTTGTCTAATTTATCTGTGTTTTTATTAAATTTATCTGTATTTTTGGCAAATTTATCTGAGTTTTTTTTTTAATAAAAGTTTATCTAAGTTTTTGGAAAATCTATCTGAGTTTTTTGGCAAATTTATTTGTGTTTTTTTAAATAAATTTAATTGAGTTTTGGCAATTTTTTCTAAAATTTGAAAAATTGATTTATCTTAGTTTCAAAAAATGTATTTATATTTTTTAAAATTTATTTACATTTTAAAATTTTATTTACGTCTTTTGAAATTTATTTGCGTCTTATGAATTTTATTTATATTTTTTGAATTTTATTTGGATCTTTTGAAATTTATTTGCATATTTTGAAATTTATTTACATTTTTTGAATTTTATTTGGATCTTTTGAAAAAAATTTGTGCCCTTTTAAATCTCTCTGCGTTCTTTTGAAATTTATTGCGTTTATTGAAATTTATTTGTGTTTTTTTAGAATTTATTTAAAAGTCTCATTAATGGGAATTCATTAACCGTTGTCAATTAAATAGTAGTTGACCATTATTAATGACATATCCTACTAATCATGGGATTTGATTTAAAGAAGGGATAACTTGGACGTTTTAGGTCTTCAAATTTGGAAAAAGAACCTACCATACTATTAAAAAAAAAAAAAAAAAAGATTGTAAATCTATAATCAAAAAATAAAATATTTAGGACCTGTCGCCGAATATGCCCCTACCTTAAACTTCATGGTCATCTCTTTCCACTTTGGAGAACTCTTTAATTTGTTCCCACCCTTTTCAAAAATTGCCTGTTTGGAACCTTGGAAGGAGAAATTCTCCAGATGAGTTTATAAATGTTATTTTGACGGTAAGTTTTTGCTCGAAGATAAGTTTGTATTTATTAGAGAGGGGATACAGGCACCAAAGGTGGGACCGTCCCATGCCACAAAGTCACCGATGCGCAGTATATCGTAGTGGTAGCCGTTAGTGCTTTAATAGCATTGGCCGTCCATGTACATCTGTGTTCATCGTTTTGCATCTGTATCTCTCTCTGTTTACTGACTGTACGTAGTCCTTATAAGAGCTGCCACATTTGTATCTCCTCTCTAACAAATACAAACTTATCTTCGAGCAAAAACATACTGTCAAAATAACATTCATAAATTCACGTGCAGGGGAATCACCGTCTGACTGTGGGATAGTACACTGGCCTTCTAAAATTAGAATCCTAAAGTGGTAGCTATGGCCTGTATGCCCCAATTTAAAATCAAAACCGTTAGAGTTCAATGTCCCCTGTTTACTGGGAAAAAATCAAATTGGTCATGGTTAAAGCATGTGATTTGTATTTTATGGTTGGTCAAGTTTGAATTAGACTAAAAAAATTGTGATTTATATGAAATTAACTTGATAATTGACTCTATCCTGAAATAAGACTGAACCCAACGCCCTTGTCTGTGGAATTAATTTAATAGATGTGATTGATGACAAGTTTTAGATAAGTATGAAGAGCAAAATTAATCATATGTAACATCAAATCGGCCCCATAGTCCAAGTATCTAATTGCATGAATTTCATAAAACGTATTGATTGAAGGGTGGAAAATTTTGGACGTTTATAAGAGGCATGTGGCATGGACATGTGTCAGCAGGCATTGAGCGCAGCAGCATCTCTAAAGAGTGAAATTCGTGGGACCCTCTTGCGAGTATGACCGCTTTTACAGCCCTTCGGGGTCTCTGGCATGTGGTGGGCCACACCTACACTAATTGTGAAGACTGAAGAGTAATGAGGACTGAAACAGGAAAGTTCCAGAATTCAAAACGGTGGTACAGGATTAACTTCACATGGCCAGCTCCTTATCTAAACCGTTGAAATCTACCCTTCCGTAATGCTTTCACGTTGGAGCAAGTCTCATTCGAATCTGGATCCTCGGAGTTGAACGGGTTTGACCTTATCAGTTCTACCCAAAAGAAATCCTGAACGGGTGATTTCAGTTCGATGTTTTAGATAACAGGTGTGGGTCCCACCACCGATTGATTATTGGGGATGGGCCCCAACATGACCGCCGAGGGGAATCTCACCGTGACATCGCTCGACGAACGAGTCAATTTGCAGTCAGATGTGGGACCCACATGATGTCCGAAAAGAGCAGATGCTAATCTCCTCCACCCACGCCCTCTATTTTCCCAATCTCACTCGCTCGAACTTTCCCACTTTCCTTCTTTTCTTAAAGACTAGTGTTTGGAGAAGCCTTCGTTTCTCTCTCGTTTCTCTGCTCTCTCTCTCTCTCACACACTTTCATGGAGACGCTTATCATCCTCTTTTTCCTGCCTTTCCTTTTCCTCGTCGCCGACTCTCAGAGGCCTGGTAAGCTTCGGTTCCTGGAATCTCATGCTGAAATCAATCTTCTCCTGCTTCTTTCATTTGGTTTACTTATTAACAGTCTGTTTGGATGAGAAGAAAGGATGGAGAAAACTTCTAGATTCCATGTTTGTTTTCCCTGCACATCCAAACAGGCAAGAGTTTTAGTTTGGGAGATTTTCCGCGTTCTTTTTCCCAACCTCTCTCTGCTCACGTCCCGATGGTCCATCCAAACAGTCCAATTCGGTTTCTTTCCTTTTTGGTGGTGAAAAACAGTAGTGGACTACTCTGCTAGTCTTCCACATGGTAAAACTTTGTGGCAACTCATTCGCCGTACAACTGATAAACATGTGACATACATACGCCGATCCAGACCGTCAGATTGTGAGGTCAGGATGGGTTGTGATGGGAGGATTTTTCACCTGCGAGAAGACCACATGTGTGTATATGTGGTCCAGCTCGTGGGCCCGCACTTTGATGATTTCCTGTGATTTGGGGGTAGGATGGATGGAAAGGTATCTTTTCATGGGTAAGGGTGCTGGAAAAAAAAATAAAAATTCAACTCCATCCGATTATCTTAGCCGTTGATTTGACAGGCTTGAAGTTTAATAGACTTTTATGCAATAGATTTGTTTTTTTTTTTTTTTTTCATTCAATCCAACGCTGAGTAGAGGATTGATTTGGATGAAATCCCAAAGAGGGGGGGGGGGGGTTTTTGGGGGGGGGGGGGGGTGGTGGGGTTGTGTTTGGGATGATGAAGCTGCACTTATCAAAGGTGGGCCGGGGGGGGGGGGGGGGGGGGGGGGGGGTTGTGTTTGGGATGATGAAGCTGCACTTATCAAAGGTGGCCCCAAAAGCCAGTAGAAGAAAATTCTCTGGCTTAAGATAGACTAGCCCAATGACCCGTGCAGAGCATGGTATCTCCCGAAGAAAATTCTCTGGGTTAAGATAGACTAGCCCAATGATCCATGCTCAACTCGGCATCTCCCTGAGTGCAAAATAAATAATCACATGTAAAAAAATATTAAAAAAATAGAAATAGAAAAATTGGAGCAAAAATGGTATAGCTACATAGGACTAGAGGTGAAAATCTGGGCCATGCTGGAACTGAATAAGGGCCCCGCTTAGGCCGGCACGGCCCATGTAATTATGTGGGCCGTGCCGTGCCTGGCCCAAGGGCTCCGGGGTCAGCCCAGCACGGCCCAGGGCACGACTCTGGTCATGCCGTGCTGGGCCGGGCCTGAGCGGTGCAGCCTGTGGGCGGCCCACATATCCCCCTCCCCTTTTTTTTTAATTTTCTTTTTTTTAGGTTCTTTATGTCTTAGAGACTTAGACAGTTAGACTCTTCACTCTTGATCTTGGACCAATTACATTAAAATAAAGAAATTAAGAGAAATAACAAGTAGAATAACATTAATGATGTTTTGAAAAAATACATCAAATAAATTGTATTTCCTTGAAATTTAAGTTACAAAAGTTCAAAAAAAATTACAAGTTTGAACTTGGATCAATATATATAATGAAATTCAAACCTTCTAATAAATGAAAAAAGAATTACAACTTTAAAAACCTATGATACATTCCAAAAAATAAATTACAACTTTAGAAACCTATGATACATTCTAAAAAATAAATTACAACTTTAGAAACCTATGATACCTTCTAAAAAATAAATTACAACTTTAAAAACCTATGATACATTCTAAAAAATAAATTACAAGTTGAAAGCCTATTATACATTCTAAAAAAAATTATACTATGATATATGTAACGCTGCTAGCTCGTCATCTATCTCGATCTCATCACTATCAAGGTGTTGTTCCCTATCTTGTGCTTGATACCAATCCCGTAAGCACATGTAGGTCTCAACGGTTTCTTCTGAAAGCATTGTCCTCCTGGGGTCAATAAGGCGCCCACTTGCACTAAATGCCTGCTCTGATGCAACTGTAGACGCTGGTATTGTTAGTATATTACGGGCTATGGCGGAAAGTACGAGAAACTTAGTTTCGAATGATTTCCACCATGCCAAAAGATCAAAATCTTCTTCTTCTTCATCCTCGACTGCAACAGGATCGCTCCCCAAGTACATTGTTAATTCATTAAGGTTGTAAGATCCTCCGGAAGAAGATGAGTTACTTCCATGAGATTTCTTCATAATACTCCAAATAGCCTTCTTTTTTCCTTTATGTACTTGGGGAGGGCCTGTTGGGACCGTGGGTGCTATGGATCTACCTAATCGGGTAGCATAATCCAAATAAAGTGTTTCTAATTGTGTCTTAATTGTTGTCATGTCATTTATATTAGTTGTATTCATATTAGAGTTTATTTCATCAAGAAGGGTTTCTACACCTTGTAATTTCAATCTAGGGTCTAATGCAGCAGCTATACAAAATGTTAAAGGAGCTATTCTCCAATATGATGAAAACTTTGCCTCCATTTGTACACATATGAGTTGAAAAATTGGAAAATCTCTATACTTTTTAAAAGTAAGACTTATTTCATAAAAATGGGCTAAAGCTTGATTTGATGTGGGATAATATACCCCAGAAAAAAACAATGTTGCATCATGAAAAACTTATAAAAAAATCTCTTATTATCTCAAGAAGGGTCCATTTATAATCACTTATAAAAATATTTTCATGCTCCAAATAAAGTTGACAATATTGATTTAGTTCCATTTTATAGGCACATGATTCTTTTAACATTTTATAGGTAAAATTCCATCTATGCTTTACATCATATGATATTTTCTTTGGTCTTAGATTCAAATTTACACATATATCCCTCCACCATTGTTTTCGCGAGTGAGAACAAAAAAATGCATCCTACAATCCATTTAATAGTCTCTAAATCATCTCTAATTAATTTCACCCCTACTTGTACAATAAGATTTATGATGTGGCATGCACATCTATTGTGAAATAGATCTCTATTTAAATCAAGTTGAATCGATTGTTTTAGTAACTCTACTGCGACATTGTTAGTGCTTGCATTATCTAAAGTTATAAAAATTATTTTATTTTCAATTCTATATTCTCTAAGTTTTTCAAGGATGGTGGACCCTATCCTAGCACTAGTGTGTGGAAATTCTAGCATAGAAAACGAAATTATTCTTTTCTGCATCACCCAATCACTATCAATATAATGTGATGTTATTGCAATGTACCCCAGATTTTGTTTAGAGGTCCATAAATATGAAGTTAAAGCTATTTTTCCAGGTAAATTTTCAAAAACATTTATTAAATTCTCTTTTTCTTTCAAAAAAGTTTTTATTGCATCATTTCTAGCAGTAACTCTAGATATTTTTTGCCATGAAGGAACAAAGGCATACCTCAAAAATCTTTCAAAAAATCGGTCTTCGGAAAGTATAAATGGATATTGGCCACAAATTATATACTTAATAAATTGATATCTAGCATTAGTAGGGTCATAATTGAAAACTCCTAAACCGCCAGATGAATCTGTTTGAGAAAGTTGTGTTTGAACCATCCCACGGTTCCCACCTCTTCCCCCATCATTAGCGGTATTCATGTGTTTGAGCATACACGATTTCATATGTCTATTAAGGTGGCCAGTGCCACTTGATGATTTGCTACTGAGGAGATCTTTGCAAAATTTACATTGTGCCTTTTCCCTGTTCCTCCCGTGGGACTTGGGACAGTAACTTTAGCAAAATAAGTCCATGCAGGAGAAGTCAATCTTGATTTTCTCTTCTTTTTAGTTGTAGAAACCGAAAATGCAGGATTTTGGGGATTATTGCTATCTACTTCTATGTCTTGATTTTGATCTAAATGAATAAATCCAGGATCTTCCTCATTTAGAGAGAAGTCAAGGTTGAAAGGTTGTGATGGTCCAGCCATTTTTCTAAATAAAAGATAATTTTTTTTTTAATAAATAATTATGTATAATGTATTTTTTGTGATAATTTATATAAGAAAGGGGAGAAGATGAGACTTAATATATAATATTACTATGTATATTATTACTAAGTAAAACTCAAAATTAAAGATAATAAATACCTTTATGAGAGAGGGAGAGCTAATGGAGAAGTTCTTCTTAGTTGAATCCTCCACTTTAGAGAAGTCACCCTCATTCTTCACTTCTTAGAAAACTTTGTATAGAGAGCTTAGACTTTAGAATGAGACTTAAGAGAGCTTAGAGCCTTAGAACTTTAGAGGGAGTCTGAGAAATGAGAGAGTAGATGAGTGTAGAGAAATGAGAGGAATGATGGGTATTTATAGAATTCCTAAGTGATAAAATGACATAAAATACCCCCTCATATGACCGTTTTATAGCAGTTGGAGGGGTATAATGGTAAAAAATGATCAAAAGACATTAATACCCCCCCCCATATGACCGTTTATAGCTGTTGGAGGGGGTTAAAAATGTAAAAAGACCCTTTTTGAGAAGTGGGGGGGATTTTTTTAAAAAAAGAGCCGTTGGGGGATCGTTGCGGGCCGGGCCGGGCCGCCTGCGGGCTCTGGCAACCCTGGCCTAGCACGGCCCAGTGAGGCTGCTGGGCCGGCCCGTTGACTTGGCACGGTTTTTTCGTGCTGGGCCTGTGCTGGGCTTGGGCCGCCTGCCTAGATTTTCACCCCTACATAGGACCGACTGAAACATGAGTGGTTTGATGAAAACATGAGTGGGTAGTTACTTGAGTAGTTATGTGACTGTCGGTCAAAATTATAACCGAATGTCAAAATTGAAGCCAAAACCTCCTAGCTTAATATATTATAATTTGAAAGAAGATGATTCTTGTGATCCGATGATCATCACAATCCAATTGGTGGTCAACTGGTCATCATGTCCATGAAAGAAACAGTCATTGGTGTGAGCCCAAGGAGTTAGATCAAAATCAAATCGTGGTGGAAAGGTTGATTGCTTGTGATGATGGAGATTGTCAGGTTGATTGATTGATGATGGACATTATGATGATGATGATGATAAATTGCCCGGTTAGAACATGGGTGTGATCTTCCAACTAGGGCTAGCAGCTAGCTTTGAATATTCTCTTCTCTCTCCATGGCGGGGTCCACCAGATATAGCTTCAAGAACTATTACTTGGACCCACATGGGCCCCACATTATTTGAGCAGACAATTAAGAAACAGGATCCTTTGGGGCTTTAACTTTGAGAAATCATGAGTCGAGTGGAACTCCAACAAGGGGCCCACCTAATAAAATCCAACCATTCAAATTAAATGCCCTCACAGTGTATGGCGTGTTTCTAAATTTTATCCAATAGGATTTGGTCCAATTATAACGACCAATTCATTAAAAATGTGATTGACACAATCTTATGTATATGTTGATCAAGATAAAAGGAAAAAAAAAACCAATATTTGCATATTTATTAATCAATTTTTTATATTAAGTGATCAATCTTACGGTGGGATCAACTGCTAATTGGGGTAAGATTTTGAGTATATGTTATACACGGAGGGATCTTAATTTAGCAGTTCTTATTTTCATTAGATGGGCCCCGCAGTAGGGTTCCATTCCTTTGAAGTTAGGATTTCTCTAGGGCCAAACATTTGGCCATCTTACATACCATTGGTGTACCTTCTCAATTTGCCTTTTATGGGTACTGACTGTTGGTTAAGATATTTTCGTTTCATCTGATTTATATGCAAGGATTAACACATTGGAGGTGCAATCCCCTGTGCACCCATTGTGCACATCTGGATGGGCCCTACCTCTTTGTAAAATTTCAGGTCCATCACATCATGCTAATCCCTTTATCTGTGCCCCACAAGTTTCATGGTTTTATATCAAAAAGACTTTTTGACAGTCATCCAATGGCCAGTCCCATTCAAATTGGTGTAAAAAAAAAAAGGGATTGGGGTAGGGTGTTTGGTTGTGCGCGCTCCATTTGGATTGGTGATCAGATGGGCCCACTAGGTGGTGTGCATTGTAAGATCTGTGCACACTGTGTGCACTGAATCATTTGTCAAGACAGTCTATTGTAATTACCAATAAACACCTCTACCCTGACGAGTGCCTTTGTTCTTGGATCACCATTTTCTACATTCATTTCACACTTCTACATACATACCAAAAAAAATGCTGCAATTCCATCACATCAATGGTTAGATAACTGTAGGCTCCACTTAATAACCTGAATAAAGCAAACTGCATGACTGAGCATTTAATTTTGAGAAAGCAAAGTATTTTACACTCTTCTTTTCTTGCTACATCGGAGAATCGAGCTCACACTTTCACACACTCACGTCCCTTACCAGCTGAGCTAAGGCCTAGAGACAGTATTTTAGACATTGAGTTTAGTGAATCACTAATTTCATCTTGATACATATGGTACATGTGCATTATGATGATTCAAGATGTTCATCCTGTGAGACTTGATATGGATGGACCACAGCACAAAACTTATTCTGGTGAGCAATCTTAACCCTTTGTCTGGAGGGTTTTTTCCCGGTAAAGGAACAAAAACAGAATTACTGTTGACATTTCTGTAACCATTCATTTACGTATTTTAAAGCTCCACCAGACAATTGGTTAGGATCTTCCAATGGACCTATTTTTTGCTCTTGCGCATCTCAGGCAAGGACTTCTTGATGGGATAGGCCCCAGAGTGTGCATTGTGTACAAAATCCATTGCTTGATAAAGTTCTCAAGACACTTGCTTATAAGACTTGTCTTTCCATGTATATATTTCCTCTGTTGTTGCTTTGAGTCACTCACTAATACTAACTCTCCCGGCATTGCTTTTTTCTTATGACACCAATTGAGTTTGTCCAATGTAATTTACTGCACTATTGCTGTGAGTTCTCTTTCATGGTGTTTTACCCGCTCCATATGCATATATATACAATGCAAACAGATCATGTTTGCTATAACAATGTACTTGACACATAATTTTATTTTTACAGGTTTTGTAAGTATTGACTGCGGAGGTGCAAATAATTTTACAGATGATTTAGGTCTTGACTGGGTTTCAGATAATCAGTTCATCTATGGTACTGGTTTTAATTTTTCTGCTCCAAGCGAGAAGCAAAAGCAATATACAACATTGAGATACTTCCCTGCTGATAACAGGAAGTATTGTTATAGATTCAGTGTCAAACCAAGGACTCGGTACCTTGTGAGAGCAAGCTTCTTATATGGGAACTTTGACAACAGTAATGTTTATCCAAAGTTTGATATCTACCTTGGAGCTACTCATTGGTCAACAATTGTCATCTCTGATGCTGATACAATTGAAGTTAAAGAGCTAATCTTGTTGGCTTATTCTCCCACAATCAGTGTGTGTCTATCTAATGCCACCACCGGACAGCCATTTATTTCTACTCTGGAGCTTAGACAGTTTAATGGTTCAGTTTACTATACAGATTATGAAACTCAATTTTTTCTCAGCTTGTCTGCAAGGATAAACTTTGGTTCAGTCAGTGATAATCCTGTCAGGTACTTGACTGTTCTCTTTGTTAGAGCTAATTTCATCAGTATGGTATGTGTCAACGACTCCATGACAGAGTGCCTGATCTGATATGTGCCTAAAATTAAGACATGCACTCAGAAAAACCCATTGATCAAATTAAATAGTAATATTTACTTTTTTGTAAATATTTATGTTATAATAATTTAAAGCGATTTTATGTTAAAAAAAAGTTACAAGTTCTGTATAAGGCATTTCTACTTAAAAGGGGACAAAACTTATTAGGAATGTAAATAATATCTATGAAAACTGTACAGGATAAATTAATGGACGCCTAATTGCTGTGTTGGAAAGTGTGAGAATCTAAAAGATAACTACTTCGATTAGGGGAGAAAATCTTAAATTTCTTTAGCTAACCATTCCTACCAAAACCTTGAGGTGTTAGTAGAGGCTGCATAAAATTTTTTCAATACTTCCCCGCACTTTAGGTGACACGCATATTTCTTCAGCTGACCATTACTACCAAAACTTTGAGGTGTTAGTAGAGGCTGCATAAATACTTGTCAATACTCCCCCTACGTGGAGCCCACTCCTCAACAGAAAATAGAAGGAAGAAACCATAAAAGGAACCTTATGTTTTGTCAGGATTGATAAATTGCCCTGTGGTTGTCTGATTATAAAGAACATCCTTGCACATCTAGCTTGGGTCCCAAAGGCTCCAAGGAAGTATCATAAGTACACTGAAGATGGGAGATGGAAAAACCTTCTGAGTTCCTAGTTGCACATTCCTGTGAGAGAGACAGGGCCTCTATCATAATAATGAGAAAGAGCAGAGAGATAGGATCTCTGATGTAGCCTTGGACACCACATGGGGCCCAACAAATGGGTTGATCCACCCATTGTTTTATTGGAAGTTTTACATTTGTCAAGTTACGAAGAGTTCATCTATGTTTATAGGAGATTTTAGTTAGATCCATTTAGGACTTTCATTTAAAAAGCATGTTTTGAGTGGAGATTTTCTGTGCTTTCTTTTAGATTTTATGGACTCTTGTATTAGGCTCTAAAACCGGAAATTTTGAAAAGGAAAAGAGAGATTCTAGCAGTTCTTCCTATTGAGAAATTTAAATATGAATTTCTCATGGAATGCTTCGAGAGGCTAATTCCTTTGTAAAGTGCTAGAAAATAGGCTAGAGGCTTGCCACTTCTAGTTTGATCGTGGAATTGGGTCATCTTCCTTGTGTTTTTCTCTTCATAAGCTGTAGCAAGTCATCTGAGGTCTTAGCTGGATACATCTCTTCCTTCATAGATGAATCCAACTGAATGCCAGTTGTCTGTCATGTGGTGTAAGAATCTCACACACACAGAGTATGGAAGTAGATGGTTGATTCAACAGACATTTAGACTACTTCAATCTCCTCAAACTTTGTGGTCCTGCTCCATGAGTGGGCAGGTCCACAATATCAAAGAAAAAAGGGAAGTGTGGGTGTCTTCAATGGCTGAGAGGGAGAGAGGGTGAGAGGGAGAGAGAGGAGGAGGAGAAGGGGAGTGGGGAGAAAAAGAAAAAATGTATTTTTATTTATTTTTTAGCTGGGGGCGGTGTTGCGGTTGCTTCTTTGTTCTCTTTCTCTATTGGTTTTTGGCATCCTCTAGGAGATTAAGGAAGATTCAGTCGAGGTAATTTGACATTTTGTAAGCTACAGATCTATGGATTTGGTTCGTCTATTGGCCTTTTGGTGTCTTATTTTGTGCTGAAACCACCTCATATCTTTTATTTGTCATCTACCATCAGTGAGGACATTCTGTGTTCCAAGAGATCTATTTTCTCTTGATGATTGTGCTTCTCAATCTCATTGTTTTCACAGTTTAAGTCCTGATTTTCCCCCTTAGATTGAAGGGTGTTCTATGAAAATTAATTCGTACTGTTGCCTTCTCTTTGGTGTCATTGTGGTATCTGTTCTTAATTTGTTGCGTACATTTTTCTATTTTTTGTGTTTCTATCTGATCTGCACATGGATTTAAAAGGTATTTTCAGAAGATCAGAACCCTAGAAGATTGTACTTATCCCCACGTACTTCCTCCTATTAGAATATCTATGCTACTTTTGAAGTGCTATCGGTGCTTCTTTGCTTAAACTCCTACCTAAACAGTATGTTGGCCAATCCCAGATTGCCAGGAAAGACATTCACAGTTCTGGCCACATCTATTTACTCTTCTACATTTTGTTAGTTTTATGAAGGGTCTGTTACATAGAAAATGATACTACAAAATGGGTAAGGGCTTTGTTTGGAATCGATCGAGGAACAGAAAATTAAATAGTCTGTAATTATGTAAATTCTTCGTTTATTTTGTGTATTCTGGTCTGTCCAGATTGGTCAATGATCCTTGAATGTATTATGGCATACTCTTTAGAAATTTCTGTAAAAGATGCAATGTTTTGGTTTGATTGAGTTGAAAGTATTATTTTATATATACTTCTTAGCTCACTAATTTGCTAAACGACATATAAACCTTTTGCTCTAATGGTGTTTTAAGTTTTGGCTCAAATGCTGCATTGATGAACATAATCCAAACTACTTGGTAACCTGATGGTAGGACAAATTGATGCAGTATTGCAGCCACCTATGATCAAAGGAAGAGCCCAGAATGCTTTCGGATCCCTGGATTCAACCAAATCTAGGAAACAGCCTGAATATTCACAACCGGATACACAAATAGAGAAGGATCAAAACTCACATTTGAGCTAACTAATACTAGCTTTCAAGTTGCACATCCAATAGTGTACACCTTCCATGTCACATATCCAAGGAGAGGAAAATCATGACAACTTACTGATTTGTCTCATGTGAAAAGGCAGACCCTACTAATAATTAAAGCAAATTATCAAAGTTTTTAAATGGATCTATTGCTATAATGGATCCCATT
Source organism: Umbellularia californica (assembly GCA_028538565.1). Lineage (NCBI taxonomy): Eukaryota > Viridiplantae > Streptophyta > Magnoliopsida > Laurales > Lauraceae > Umbellularia > Umbellularia californica. The sequence goes on along the minus strand of JAPQWN010000006.1, from coordinate 5,972,415 downwards.
CAACAATTAGTAGTAGAGGATTATCTGTATTTCCCTTATGGCTATTGCTTTCATTAAATAGATGAAATAAATGTGCCAAGACCAATAGGATAGCATGACAGCACTATGGTTTACATGTTGAGACAATAGTAAACATACATGGGCCATTTAAACCATGGACCATATCCATACTTCTTGTGTGGTCTCCTCCTTGGTGCTTTTTATGGTACATGTTGTCCACATAATCTTTGACCATCATCCGGGCAGAGTCATCGACGGATGGGTTGCAAACTTTGGTAGATCAATGAATAAGATAGGTAAGAAAACAGGGAAAATTCCGGTGATCCTTTCATCTCCAGTTATCATTAGGGAAATATATCTTGAAGGCAACTTCTATTTTGATTTTACATTAACGGAAATCGGCCAGTAAACATTTCAGATTAAGAGAAGTATAGGTAATTGAAGTTTTATTTACAGCTTAGATTTGTTGCAAGCAATCCTTCTGTAATAATTCCATTGAAACAAACAAATTTTTTTTTTTCAAAGTATGACATTGCAGTTTGGATTATAGATTCATGGACATGATGGAATAATTCAGAATGGGCAGAAGTATCACATAGGTCAGAAGAACTGTTCTTTTCTTCTGTACTTAACTTCTATACAGCTTCAGATTTTCAGATAGATAATAGTGGTTAATGGTTTGTGGATTTCGTTTCATTAGGCACTTCTCTGACTTTCTAAACATTGTTGTTTTATATAAGTTGCTAGAGAATAACAATTCTTCCTTAGTTATCGATACATGAGCTATTGTATTGTTATCTTGCTTAGCAAACTTTAACATCAATATTTCAGGTACCCGGATGATCCATATGACAGGATATGGGAATCTGATTCTTTGAAAAAAGCAAATTACCTTGTTGATGTTGCAGCCGGAACAGAGAAAGTGTCAACCAATATGTCAATTGATGTAAACAGAGATGAAAGACCGCCAGAGAAAGTGATGCAAACAGCTGTAGTTGGTAGAAATGGAACTCTAACTTACCGGTTGAACTTGGATGGTTTCCCAGGTTTTGGTTGGGCATTTTCATACTTTGCCGAAATTGAAGATTTGGGTCCAACTGAGACCAGGAAATTCAGGCTCCACATTCCAGGCATGCCTGAATACAGCAAGGCATCTGTAAATATTCAAGAAAATGCTCAAGGAAGATATCGGTTGTATGAACCAGGGTTCACAAACATATCACTCCCTTTTGTGTTATCTTTTGCATTCATGAAAACATCCGACTCTACTATGGGGCCCATGCTAAATGCTATGGAGATAAATAAATACCTGCAGATAAACTTTGGTTCTCAAGATGGTACGCCTTGATCTGACTCCATGAACCTCCTTGCTTGAATTGCATTATGAAGTTTCTGATGTAAAGTTTTCAATTTTCATGGGTGGCAGCAACTCTTATTTCCAACTTAACTTCACGCTATCCACAAGCAGATTGGGCACAAGAAGGTGGAGATCCATGCCTACCAGTTCCATCATCATGGGTGCAATGTAACTCAGATCCACAACCAAAGATAGTTTCAATGTACTTCAACAGAAATAGCCGAGTCTCTTTTGTTCTCTTTGAACTGACTTTATGTGCCTTCCTGAAGTGCTATATTCAATTTGTTATTGGAAAGATTTTTATATTCCTTAATTCACAGAAAAACACAAGTATTTATGGGCTCTGAATTTGTGCATGTGGGCCATGGTTCTGTTAGCCAGACCAGTCGTTTGATAGGCTAATTATGGATTTGTTATACCTTAAAAGTCACGCAGATTAACCACTAAATGTGTCCATCTCTATATTACTTTCTTAACCATCTAATTTCCGGGCAAAGATTAAAAGGTTATGATGTCTATTTTTGCTACTTGGAGCATGGTCTTCTATCCATGCTGTGTCAGTTTGGATCATATATAAACCACAGTTGCAAATTAAAGACTCAGAGACACTCAGCACATCTTTAGGTCTAGGTTAATGTAGTTCTTACTTGTTTCAATTTTTTTTTTGATTGGTGCTTGTTTTAAATATTAAATCAGTGCAATTGGTTGTTAATAAATTCCATTGTACCAATAGAAGTATTTACTGTGTCCTTTTACTTTGACAGTGTTTTGTCTGGTAAGAATTTGACGGGGAACATTCCTTCAGAGTTGACAGAGTTGACGGGCTTAGTTGAATTGTAAGATTCATGCAGTATTCTTCGTTGGTTACCTGAAACATCTTTCTTTGTTTATTTTTTTGTTATCTGTGTCATCAAAAAAGCTACATTTATGGTTGTAGATGGCTCGATGGTAACTCACTTACAGGCCCAATACCAGATTTTTCTCGCTGCCCAAATTTAAAGAAAATGTAAAAATCTGCATTTTTTAATTTTTTGGCTGCTGTATCTTTTAAATTTTTATAATTTGGGTTAAAAGTTACCTTTCTTTGCTGTAGTCATCTTGAAAACAATCACCTGACTGGTGTAGTACCTTCATCTCTGGTGGACCTACAAAATTTAAGTGAACTGTAAGTTCCTACACCTTGAATATCAGATTATATAGTCTGCAATAGCTAGTTTGTAGTTCAAGGAATTTACTCTGTTAGAGATCTTGTTTCTTGGAAATGTGTTTTTTTTTTTTTTTGTTAATACTGATTATTGGCTTTTCTTTTTTCATTTTTTCCTTGCTTAGCCCAGTGGCCTGGGGGACAACCTAACATACAAGCCCGGGGATTGATCACTGGGCAGTATGTGGGGAGCAGGAGTCCTATCCACAGAGACATTCCTATGCTTTTGATTACTGGCTTTTTCTTTATGTTGATACTTTTATCTAATTTGTATTTGGTGCACTGCAAAGCATGTTTCTGCTATTTCATCAAGACTTGATTCACTTCTTGGATTTTGATGGTTGCAGGTTCTTGCAGAATAATTTGTTGTCTGGAGCGCTGCCTCGAGGACTTCTTAATAAGAACCTAAATTTGAAGTGGGTATTGTTTTTACTTGATTTTTGTTGTGATATAATATACTGCATATTCCAATATGTCCAATCATCTTACCTGTGATGTGCACACTAATACTTTTTGTGCTTCAAAATATAAATGGTGCAAGGTTGTAAATAAAAATTAATATCAAATTTCAATTATATTTGAGGCTTTAAACCTTTTGCCTGGGAAACATAAAGACAGAAATCGGTTGTCAACTCCTTGAGACAAAATAAACTCCTGTTGAAAGATTAACTTCCTATTTTCAAGATTTCAGCCAATTTTCAAGACCCGCTACACCTCCGGGACTTGGCTGAATTCTACCTCTCATCAGGATCTCGGCTTATTTTACTCAACCTGACTGCCTTCATGTGTGCAATCGAGGAGTTCATATCTCCTGCAAGCCAACGGTCCCATAAGGGTGTTTACATTTGCTTGGATTTTTGTGTTATTTGTTTTATTATACCTATGAGTTGTTCTGATGATCCAGACCATTGATCATGTGCACAACATGATGGACATGCCATTCCTTGAAATTTTCACTAATCAGAAATTTTCTACAGTTGATACTATAACCTCTGAATTGACAATTGAAAAGGGAACACAACTGTGGTCTGGCTACATCCCTCTAAAGAGTCATAAATCTCAGGAAGGTTTAAAGAAAAAATGACCTGGCCAGTGGCCTCTTTTCACAAAAATGAGAACAGTTTCAATCGGAGCCAACTTCAGCAATTCATGGGAGTCATGGGAGTTTTAAGCCCCTTTTTTCTTTTTGGTGGGATGATGGTAAATTAAATTTACTTTATAACTGGATAGAGATTATGTTTAAAACTGAGAAAATCTTCTCCAATGAAATTATCCGAGTTTTCAGTTCCATTTGTACAGATAGATGGAAGCACAGATTGTTTGAATCCAGATGTTTTAGTATAGATACAGAGATTTCCATTCTGAATTAATGGGATATGGCTTTGATGATAATGAGATTGATGACAGAGATGGCTGCCTACTGCCCAGTGGGAGTTTTGATCAAAGATCTGGGTCCTATCTCTGTTCCTAGAAAAATCTAAACCACTAGAGAAGACTCTGGCTCGTGTTCCTTTGAGAGTTCTATGAATTTGAGGATTAACTTATGCATTCTGAATCCTCACTTTCTGGTAAACAGATCTGTTACTGGAAAAATAGTCACCCATGATGAAATTTGAGACTGCTATTGGTTCACCCCACATCCTATGCTTATGTTCATTAATCTCAATAATTTCTGCTTTAACAATGTCTTGGAATACTGATCAGGAAAAAAAAAAAGTGTATGTATGGGATTCTGAAACTCACCTAAAGGCTAGCAGCTTTATACCATTAATAGGAGTGTTTTTCCGTTGAGCTTTGGTGTTAAGAGTAGAAATGGTATAAAGCCTGATTCTTCCATGCAACTAAACCCATTTGCCTATCTCATTGTCACAATGGATACTTCAGAGCTTTGTCCCATTGTGGGTAGCACACGGTAAACATGAATGTCAATCCAGACTTCTACTTTAGCTGGCAAAGAAGTGTTGATCTTTCTCACATAGGCTATCTGCATCTCTTGTCTATAATCTATATATATTCTGTGCTTTCATATTTAAGCATATTGTAAATACCCATTTTGAAGTGTTAGGATGTACTTCTGATTCTGCATTCCCTATTATTCCATGATTTTTTTTTATCATCATGTCCTTGTGCTAAGCTTCAATTTCAATCATACCTGTAAAGCAATAATAAATTTATCTGACTTTTCCCACTGTTGTCTTTAACAGCTACTCAGGAAACATAAACCTTCACTTTGAAAAGAGTGGTAGGAAACGCATTGAAATCCTTATTGCTTCAGTTGTTGGAGCTTCGGTTTTGGTTATGGTTGCCATTGCATGTTTCTTCATTATGTATAACAGAAAGAAGAGAGATTCTAATGAAGGTAATTATGCATGCAGGACATTTCAGAATTTTGTTTTTTAGGATTATATTAATAGATCCAAGGTTTTGAATTTGTTCCTGAATTTGTCAGGTGATGTTACTAGACCACTGCCTCCTCAGAAGTTAGTTTCTTACTTAAGCAATGCTGCCGCAGAATCTGCCCACTACTTTACCTTGTTAGAAATTGAGCAATGGACTGTCAAATTTGAAAAGCAAATTGGTTCTGGAGGCTATGGAGTGGTATATTATGGGAAGATGAAAGATGGAAAGGAGATTGCAGTTAAAGTTCTAACCAATGATTCCTATCAGGGAAAGCGTGAATTTTCAAATGAGGTAAATTACATAATAGATATTATTGATTAAATATCTATTTTTATACTTAATGATTATAGATCAAATACTCCTAATGAATTAAGTTATAAAATACTCAATTAGTTAAGGCTTTAGGCACATAAGGTCAACAGGCTTTCATATACCCAAATTCTACACATTATTGTTTATTAATGTCATAGGATGATAATACGTTGATTTATTGTAGTTTTAGCTATATCTCTTTTGAAGACATCTTGATGTGCTTAAGTTGCTTCCAGACACATGTACCTAGAAATGACATTCATTATTTCTTTCCTTCTTTACCCCTCTTTTGTTGGGAATTCCCTCGAACAACATTCACTCACACTAAATGTCATCAATGAAATAAATTATGTAAAAGCAGCAGCAACAAAAACATGTCAGTCAGTGGGGCTGGCTGAGGGATGAAAATGGGTTTGCAAATACCCTCATACCCAAAGGACATGAATTGGACCATTTTTTAAATTTAGGTTTGGGTTTGGATCCATGCATTTGTACCTGAGGACCCAAATTTCTGATGTCATAGCAATGTATTATATATATTACGGTTTCCTTTTGCTAAGAGGTACCTCTCGCCCCTGTTTGGGCTTGTTCAGTTGCATTGGCCAGATTTCATCCGAAAAAGAAATTAATTCTTTTTTATTTTACAAGAGCTACTCATTTTGGTTTAGGTACCATGTGCACTACTGTGATGTAGTGACTAGTGATTCTGTGAATGTGTTTATTTTACATTATTTTAAGCCATGATATTGATAATTGGAGATGAAAGCTTACAACGAGTGTCATGATTCCACATTGTCATATATGAACATGGCTTATAAATTATTTTTTCCATGTAAAAATAACATCTTACCACATTGATTTAATAGGATGAATTATATATATAATGCAAAGTAATATATATCTGATGGTATAGTATTTTGCTTTTGGAGTGCTTTGTGATTGGAGCATGCCAACAAGATTGAAGGGGAAATTTTATAGGACAATGATTAGACCATCTATGACCTATGAGGCAGAATGTTGGTCAATAAAGAAGCAACATAGGCACAAACTGGATGTAGCAGAGATGAGAGTTTTGAGGTGGATGTGTGATTAAACTAGGAAGGATAAAATTAGAAATGAGCGCTTTTGAAAGCATTTAGGCGTAGCATCAATAAGTGATAAAATTAGAGAAACCCGTTTGAGATGGTTTCGGCATATCCAACATAGCCCGACAATGGCACCGGTAAGAAAACGTTTAGCTATGGAGTTTGATGGTCTACCAAGGAAAAGGGTAGTCCGAACAGGATGTGAATGGACGTAGTGAAAATAGATCTTAAAACGTCCAACTATCTGAGAATCTGGATCACGATATCGATCGGAAGGAGAAACAGAATTCATGTAGCCAACATCAAAATAGTTGGGACAACGCTTTGATGATGATGATTATTATTATTTTTAATATTTCTAATTATGGGATTGAAAACAGAACTCCAAAATTGGTCTCCGAAATGCTAAACTGGCCAAAATGTTTCAGTTTAGTGTTGAACTGAAGTGAAGTCTGAAACAAAATGAACTATGGGTCTACAACTCAGGGCGTAGTATTTGTTTCTGCAACCCCTTCCACGTGAGGCCACTCAATCAACATCTGTTTAAGTAGTCATGTCTTGTGAGCCTGTGCCTTCTTATAGATGCCGGCAAGTTGTTGCCGACATATAGGAGGCAATGTGAAAAATTGCAATCTTCTAGCGAGATAACAATCATGAGAGAAATTAGAATACACCACTATCTGTTTCGTACACTTGTGAAATTCATGATTAGAAACAAGGTGAATAGCACTTTCATTATCGGTGTTACAGGGAGTAGGAGAATGAAGAGATAACATCAAGTCGTGTAAAAACCTCTAAACCAATGGCCTCCTGGTCTTGATGTGGATGTGGCTCTATATTCTTCTTTGGCCTTTTCTTGCATTTTCATCAGGGAAGTCAATCACTAGAAACACACCAACTACTTGGTCAATTGATATGTATCTAGAGTCCTAGACATTCTGTTCAATCTGCACTTGAATAGGTCTTAACTGGTGTGGTGAATTGGAGGAGAAGCCTCTAGAACTGGCACTTGGCATGTAACAAATGATTCAATGAACTCTTGAGAGATGAAAGGGGCTTGGGATAGGATACAAAGTGGATAACTATATGCGTTGTGTAAGATATGTTTGATCATATCTAAGACTTCCAACTATTTTTCCACATATTCTTGGAAGTTGGAAGAAAACTTTTCCTATAGCTTTTACTTGACATATTGAGGTGTCCTCTTCTTGTGTCAATTATAGTTAGGAGAAAGTTAAGTTTTCTATAGCTGGCCATGAGAACTAGTATTAATAAATCAACCAATATTTCGGTTTGATGCAGGTGTCTTTGCTTTCGAGAATACATCACAGAAACCTTGTTGCTTTTATTGGCTACTGTCAAGAAGAAGGGAAAAACATCCTCGTTTATGAGTTTATGCATAATGGCACTCTAAAACAACATCTCTATGGTACGTTGTAACAGTTTGTTTTGCTGTGAGGCTGTTGCATCAACTTATTTCAGGCTCCAAGTCATCCTTTTATGAATTTTCACAGGACCTTTAGTTCAGGACAGAACCATCAGTTGGATCAAGCGCCTTGAGATTGCTGAAGATGCAGCAAAAGGTTTATGCAACAGTTAATCCATTCTAGTGCTTTGAAAAGGCTTGCTCCTATTTATTTATTTATTTATTTTTAATGGTCCCTTTCATTTTGTCATTGCAATCTGATTTTCTTGATTTTCAAAACATTTCAGGGATTGAATACCTTCATACAGGTTGTGTTCCGGCAGTCATTCATAGAGATCTAAAAACCAGCAATATCCTTCTTGATAAGAACATGAATGCTAAGGTCTCGGATTTTGGTCTCTCAAAGCTTGCAGTGGAGGGATCATCTCATGTGTCGAGCATAGTCAGAGGGACTGTTGGGTATTTAGACCCTGAGTAAGGCTTACTTGCTTCACTAGAGCATTCCACTTCCAAGAATAAATTAGTCATGATGCATGAGAACATAAAAACAAAAATGCTACAGATTACGATTGGCAATCTAAATGTGAGGCTTAATATTCTTTCAAGCTCTAAGAAAGGTTTGGTTTCCAGGCAGCTGCAATACCAAGGTGGCAAATGTGCAAGATCCAACATCCCCAAGTTGGTTCCCTGTGTACATGCACATCAAGTGGGACAGTATATGCAACATATACACAATTGAAACAAAGGGAAAATACTTGACCAATGGTCATAATCAATGTCAATGAGGCGGAGGTGGACCATATATCTATGCACTTTGCCTTACTTGGTACAAAGAGAATATACTTGACCAATGGTTCATAATCAATGTACATGAGGCGGAGGTGGACCATATATCTATGCACTTTGCCTCACCTGGTCTATCAGAAGGCTGGCCTTATTTCTGAGCCTGGTGATCTACACACTTTATCCCATCCAGTGGTTCATGAGAGTGACGTTATTATTGAGCCAGGTGATCTACAAGACAACTTGGTTTGTTGCTTGATTTGTCATACATGTTCACATTGCTGCACAGAAAGAACCACATGTAATATCAGCAAAGCCCCTAGAAAGCCAAAGATGACTTTGCCAAGGGACTTGATTGACAGGATGGAGATGCTTAAAAGAACTTGCGTGGAATCAGAACTAATATTCACAGCTTAATTTTTCATTTATCACTTTAGATGAGACTGATTAATCTTACTGGGTGGATTATTCTGCCAGCTTGCTGCACATAAACACCAGCACCCCTATAAGAGAGCCTGATGCATGATCTTGACATGTACAGGTATTATACCTCTCAGCAATTGACGGACAAGAGTGATGTCTACAGCTTTGGTGTCATTCTTCTTGAGCTGATTTCAGGTCGGGAAGCGATATCCAATGAAAGTTTTGGCATTAACTGCCGCAACATAGTCCACTGGGTCAGCCAACTTACTTCTCTTTAAGGGGGAACTGCAATGTCCACAATTCTCGCTATCACACACGGCACACCTGTAGAAAAGATCCAAACCATTAATTGGTGGATCTACCATGGATGGGCTACGTGCTAAAGCCCACAATGATTGGACAACCCTTGCCTTCTGTAACTCAACGTGCAATATGTTATGGTGCATATGAATTGTATTTTGTTTGTGGAAGGTCCAATCAACCATCTGGAGTTCTGAACTTTCGAAATCTCAACTATTCTTCATTGGTGACCGAAATGAAACCACATTGATCAGACAGCCCAAAGCGGGGCAGCTCAGCACCATCCCCTACCTTGGTTGGGACTCTCCCTCAAGAATACCTTTCATTTGACAAGCCCATCTATCATTTGGAGTACCAAAAGGATAATGGTTACTACCAAAAAGTCCAATTAATGTGATCATTAAAACTTTCACATGATGGGCCATGAAAACAGTTGGCCGGATTTAATTACATTCCTTGCTTATGATCTTCTCCAGGCAAAGTCACACATTGAGAGTGGAAACATTCAAGGAATTATCGATCCCTCGCTGCGTAGTGATTTTGACATTCAATCAGTGTGGAAGGTTGCTGAGAAGGCGATGATGTGCATCCAACCATATGGGAGGCTAAGACCATCAATGTCAGAAGTGCTCAAAGAGATCCAGGAAGCAATCTCAATTGAGAGAGGAACAGAATTGGCTATTGAAGGCAACTCTGTTACCTTATCAAAAAGCTCCATACATTCTACCCTCCATGCAGGTTCTCCAGACCTGGGTACGTGCGAGCCATTTGTCTCACTGGATGACCCAATTGCATTGCCAACCGCCCGATGAATCAACCATCCAGTGATCCAAATGCAGCGTGTCCGAAAATTTTGATTTACACAAATGCTCAGGGCTGGATAAGATGGAGATCATGAATTTATTGTAATTTTTGAGGTTGCAGGAACATTTTCAAGTACATAGCCATGTTTAAACACAGTGCTTGCAGTTGCAGGAAAAGACAAACTGTTAAGAGTCCCTTCAAGCCCTTCTTACTAAGGTTCCAAAGCGAAGTGGATGATGATATAATACTTTTATGAGTGACTTTTTTGGCCTTTTCAGTATAGGATTTGACCAATGGCAAAATAAATTCATGTAATTGACCCCAATATGGTTGGGACAATGATTTGATGATGATGATGAAGGGACATGGGTATAGGATTTGACTGAACAGTTCCTTGTTTGAAAACTCTTGATATTACATTATAATTTTTTTAGAGGTTTTTACAAAAAGGCCCATCTTTTATGTTTTTACAAAAGAAGGCCCCTGATTTGACTGTGTAACATGTGACTGTTAGTATTTTTGGGATAAATGACAAAAATGCTCTTTACTTAAGCTTAACAAATCTCTCTAACTCAAATTACTATTAGTGGGGCCCACTTGAATACATGATGACCAAAAAGAGCATGGCAATGGAAATGCTTGATTTAGATTAAAAAAATAGATAGCATTGAGCCATTAAAATGATCCTAACCTTTGGTTTTGGGTCTTGAATGTTTTAAGAGGCAAAATTATCTATTTTCCATTTAATTCAAGAGATGAGACCTGGGTTTTTTTTATTAAGGGTAAATGGAAAAAAAACTCTTTTTGCCTCTTAAAAAAGACCCAGGTCTCATCTCTTGAATAAATAAAAAATAAAAAAAACAAAAAAAAAAAACTGTAAGTTACTTTTTGTATAGTTGGACTGTTAGTCAAGGTAGATTTTAGTAAAAAACATAAAATATAAGGGCATTTTTGAGGTTTTGCAAAAATACTAGGGCCATTTTATTTTGTATAAAAAAAATTATTTTCCTTAATGGCATTGATATTACGTCTAGGACATAGTTAAGGAAACCAATTAAAATCAAATAAAACTTTATTTAAGATAATTTTATCTCAACTCCCAATATATTCTAACTGTTTTTTTTTTTACCTATTGTTATTGTATGCAATGATGATTGTGGTTCAGAAAAAAAAAATGATGATTGTAGTTAGTAAGCAGAGATTAGACTTGACAATCAAATAGGTCCGTCATCCATGGCCCCGAGTCCAAATGCATTTGCTTTCATAACCCCAAGTGTGTGTGTGTATGTGGTATTGGCTCAATTTTTACCATGGACTTTCAGATATTCTCCTTGCTTTAGTGTTTATGAACTGCAAGTAGGTGTTTATGCCCTTTATCATCAACATTGGATCATTGACATCTGGGTTCCGGCGAGGCCCACAGAGGAGTCCACCGTTGAATTCCAATCTTTTCATTTCCACTTGGAAATATAGTGCCATAGTGCTTCCCAAAATTCAGTGAAAAATATAGGATTCCTACCAAGCTGGGTCCGCTGAGGCCTAACAGAATTCCGGCCCAATGAATATCTCAATCTGTCCTGGCCCACCTTTGATTTTCAAACGGCACAAAATCAATCCCCTGATAGGGGACCCACATTCATTTTGTCAATGACACATGGCATACAGGTGGGGCCCACTAGCCCACCATATTAAATTAAGAATGCCACACATGACCTCAAGGTGTGGTAGAATAGGTGTCTATAAGAAATCAGACTAGACGTAGCCTGCCCCTGCCATATTTTTTCTTTTTTTTTTATCCTACCGGAGGGTTCCCAACCCTTTGGGTTGGACTAATCCCTCTGAGCCCAGAGGGAAGTCAGGTAAAGTCCCCTGTAGCCCCAATGTGGTAGCGTAATTTCGAACCCACACTTCCAGGTGCAAATGGTAGTCCTAGGCCAACCGAGCTACCTTTTGGGGTTTATAGCCTGCCATCTATAAACTATAATAAACAAATAAATTGAATGTGAGCTTGGATCATATGTTTTGAAGCATTGAACGCAGACCTTTGTAACAGTATCCCTTGAACACAACATTGGTAAGCTTGGATCATATGTTTTGAAGTATTGACTAATAAGTTATAGAATGGTGGATCCAAACAGATGGACCATGACATGAGGTCCGTTCTTCAGAAGATTCATTCACAAGGTACAAGTTAATCAGGGTAGAGCCTATTTATAATGAGAGTCTTGGATAGGATCTCAAAAGCAGAATTTTAGCTGATAGGTCCCAGCCTGGATTCCTGATGCTTAATTTCAGACAATATCTCCAGTTTAGATTGTCAAATTATTGGAATTTGGATGAACCGAAGATCCAATGTAAGGGGGGAAAAAACCTGAGAAGAAGACATGGAGTCTATTTGTGGATATTTTATAAATTCTGATATCAATCTGATAGTCCAGACAAAAAATAAACAAATAAATAAATAAATAAATAAATATATATATATATATATATATATATTGGTTCAGAGTATTTTTTGAATAGGATCCAAAACCCTAATCGAATTCATATCCGGATCTAACTAAACTCTATTAAGTATAATAAATCTAGGACTCGAGTTCAGCAATTACGGCCTCTTTTCAGGCCAGCATCCAGTGTCTTTTCTTATCTGAATTTAAATCTCAACCAGACCCTACTAACATCACTATGAGCCCTGTTCATATCAATATTTGTAACTAAGTGGGAGACCCATTTTTACCATCCATGCAGACCATTGCCTGGGAGTGGAGCCATCTCATATTTCTCTGAACCCATTTTCTTTAGTCAGCTGTAGTGTTGCATCCCACAAAATTTTCTCAACTTCTTAAGAAAAAATGATTAGAAACAGCGTCCGTCTTATTATGATCCAAAATCCCAAAAAACAAAAGAGAAGAAAATCAACATACGATGGATCTGCATACAGAAGACACAGATAACTGCTGAAAGTACATGTAACATTCGACGCATATAAGCAACATGATCACTTAATCTCATTGTGTATTCTTTATATTTCAACAAGTATTCTACAACATGGCAAATGTATTAAAACTGAGCAAAAGATGCTGGGAAAAGATTCCCATGGGCTTCTTCATTAATAAATAATAAAAAAAGGTACATTAGAACAGACTGATCTAGCATAAATCCAGTTCTCCTCCAAAGAATTGCAGGCGTTCCTCCATATTACTCGTAGAAATGATTGAGATGGAAATGTTCCGAAAAAGCAAAAAAACAATGCTAATGAGCTTTTATTCAAATATCCTATTCGTGAAATGGTTGGACGTTGGTACAGGTGGAACTTGGAAACCCTTTCCGGTTTCCAGCAAAAGAATATGGAATGAGTGAAAAAGGTGCATACCTTAGCTCCATGAAGCTGTTGGGACCCATGTAATAACCAAAATAAGAAAAAGAAAAAAAAAAAAAAAAAAAAAAACTGGACTATCCAATGTTACTAGGGCTCTGATTTGCTTCTCTTCTTAGCTTCACTGTAAAGAATTACCCCGATGACGGTGAGTGTGTAACCGAACATCCCTGTCACTGAGACAGGATTTTTGAAAATCAAAATGGAGACAACCACAGCCACAGCGCCTTTTGCATTACCCAAGACCTGAAATTTTAATGAGTCTAGTGAGTTCTAAAAATCTCCAAATATCTCAAAGAAAAAGGAAAAAAAAAAGCCCATAAATTGGAACTCGTTAATTAGGACTTCCTTTCAGTAACTGTTATGCCAGGTCTCCTAGGTATCAGAGTGCTTCAGAATGACATTATTATTTATGCTGTCCAAGCAGGTGGAGATAAAGATTTCAATGAACCAAAAGCTTTTGGTATTTGGGAAGCCCTTAAATTTTATTTTGGATTATCTCTGGAAAGGTAGTTGCCAGAAAGCGACTCAGCTAATGAAATTTCATAGATTATTCACTCTTGAGTCCAGGCCATAGAAGCTTCAATTCTTCTTCAATGAGATTAAACCGCCATCCTCTCATCTTCGGGTTGCCATTCTTCATGAGGTTAGATCCATCAATAGCTTGGCAGATGCCCTAACTATACAAGGGGTGGATGGGCTAGTTCCTTTGGTTGCTTCTACTCCTATAATAGTTGGTTATCGGGTATAATGCTGTTATACCCAGGTGTATGTTATGGTGTCCTTTCTTTCCGTATATGACATGACTTGTTCATTTTTAATGAAACTGATCACTACCAAGCCAAAATAAAAATAAAAAGAAAGCTTTGATATGCAATGAAAACAAACAGAAATCAATACCAGTCTGTTATCATGATTCATGCATAATATGCAACTTTCCCAAGAACTATAGGAAGAGGCATTCAAGTTTTTATGTCCACCTAAGACTAGTCATTTGTTTAGTCTTTATGGTTATCTCCTTAAAGGCACACATTGAGATCAAACATTCTAGATAGGTGCCATAATCAAGTCTAATTCACTCAAGTTCATGTCTATTGTTCTCAAGATTAAGTTCCTTGATAAGTGTTAACTGAAATCAAGTGAAAATCTCAAACATGAATTCAAGTAATATATGTAAGGCAATGTAGGAAGGCACGAGAAGCAAGCTACGCAAGGCCCTTCTAGAGCTTAAAGTGCAATCCTAAGGGTTCTAGGTGCACCATCAATGAAAAACAAGAAAATAAGATTATTTATATGGTGCCATTAAAAAAAAAAAAAAGATTATATCTATGGTTTTTTTTAGCTTCAATCATTATGTTACACCATTATCACTTAAATAAAAGCCATTCGGGCCATTTTGTGATCTATATCTCCCATGTCTAGGCCTATTCAACCATTTTAAAAAAGGTATAGGCCTATTCAAAATACAAATACTAGAAGATAAAAAATGGGAAGAGGAAATGAATCGTTCTGCTAATTATTACCATATAGATAGTTCATAAATTAAAGCAATGTATTAAATAAACCAACAAAAGTAAATTTTAAAGAGTTCTAACAATTAATAAAATGTTCCAATTGCTGAGATAAAACATCGAAAGCAAAATTCAAAAGAGTTCTAATAAAAGTAAGTTGCTCCCTAATAAGAAAAAAAATGGATATATTTAGCCTAGAAGAAGATATTGATGATGGATGGAGTACTTATTAAGACGGAAAAAATTCAGTAAACTATTTATTTCCATACCATTTAAGAATAACAATAATTTCATTTTCATTCCATGTCCCCCCACATTCTATTAGGCCTATCCATAACACAATGCCAAAGAGCTGGTTGCCAAGGAACAAAAATAGACCAAAACCCATCTCGATGTCGGATAAAAAGAGCTTGTCATAAAATCCAACCAATGTATGGTTTTTAAAATTCATTAAGGCCCAGACCCCACCCATTACTATAATCCAATGAATCATTGCATCTCCCACCCCTTTACACGTTGGGGGACATTTTGCATAATCAGACAGTCTGTATGCTATGTGGAAAGAGCTTGAAAATAGGGTTAGTGCATAAAGCATCCCTCCGCTGGGGTGGTTCAAATTTTAATGTCAATGGAGCAACAAGAGGCAGGCCAGCCAGATATAGGGGGTCATTACACGATGAAGTGGAGGTGGTGTTCAAACGTCAAAGTGTTCTCGCCTTCACAGTGACGATTGGAGTGAGGGATTCTAATCATGTGAAAATTATAGCCATCAAAGAAACATTATAATCCTTAAGAATTTCCTTCTCAAGGAAATGTGGAAATGAATCCACCAAGCGGTCAGTTGGGTCACAAGACTCACAACTCACAACAAGGGAGGGAGGTCCTTGGAAGTATAATTTGTCCTAAAAGAAATCGAGTTTATCAGTTTAAATCTAGAGGCAGTTCCTGTAGTGCCTAAGGGAAGCTAATGAGCTAGCTGACTCTTTGGAAAAGCAAGGAATCGATAGCAAATCTCTTTATGTGGGCTCCTGATTGTAATTTGTGGGGGTTTGGGTGCGGTACAGTGTGTGTTTGGCATTTTTCAGGTAGGGATGGGTTGCTTTCTTGCTTGTACTGCCCAGGCTTGTTTTTTGTGGGGTTTGGTTTTTGTTGGTGGTTTTGTTGTTTCCTAAGTTCCCCGCATGGTCACCCTATACTGGTTGTTCTATATTCTATTGTTTGTTTTCTTATCTTTTCTCAAAGAAAATGATTGGTTATCTAGAAAGAGAAGGTAGTGTTCCCACATCCACAATGGTTGAAGCCCGACCTTCCATTATAGAGCACTTTACATAGTTATGATCATTCTGACAGAAAAAAAGGGTAACAATTACACAGTTTGAGAGGGGACTACACCCAAGAACAGGTTGATAATGATCCTTCTCTTCTACATATAGCTTCCTTCAAAACATAACAGCTTTGAATGAATTTATGGGTCTCTTTCACATATGGTTTACGAATATAGCCAGGTGGGAAATGCTATAGAAAAAGGCAGTTGAACTCCAAGTTCAAGGCTTAACCACTAATTTAAAGGGAAAAGGCTAGCTTATCTGTCACTTGCGGCCAAAAACTTAAGCGTCAGAGAGAGAGAGAGAGAGTGAGCAACGATTCATAAACTAACATGGACATAGAAAAAGGATTGTGGTAGACACCCCTCTTAACGAGGGGGGGGGGGGGGGGGGGGGGGGGGGGAGGGGGAGAGAGAGAGTACCTGAAGTGTCAATGCGCTGGTGTGTTTTGTGACCAAGAAATTTGTCAAATTGACAAAATATGCCAGGGAAGAATTGAAGAGTAAGTAATAGATGATTTTAATATCTTTTCTTGCAAGTGCCAATGTAATGCCCACCACATTTTCCTCCATCAAAAGAGTTGCAGGAAGTAGGAACACAACAGCTATTGGTGCCATGTAGAGAAGGAGATTCATAGAATTCAGCTTCTCCCTTAAATAGAAATAAAAAAAAATCATGAAAAATTAGTATAGGCATCCAGATTCAGAATCAACTAAAATGTATAATGAAAACATTAGATACTAATGCCTTCATCATAGAAAGAAAATTAAAAAAAAAAAATTTAACACTTCTGACAGGAGTGACGTGCTAATGAAATGCAGCTTTGATCCAGTAAGAAATAATTCATTCTAAAATATAATTGAAGGAAAATCCATTTGTTACCCCTCAGCAGACAGCAAAATCCCTTGAAGCACCGACTTAAGCGCTCTCGCAGCGGTAGCAGCAACACAAATTATAAACCCAAACAGATGAAAACTTGGTTCCCCCTACAGGTAAAAGCGACAGAGATATCCAGATTAATGAATGACGATCCATCAAACTACAAAATTAAGATTCTCATTGTGTGAAATCCATAGATCAAAAGATACAGCAATAGTGCAATTATTGCAAACAGTCTTTTTCCTCCGTCCTTTCTATTATATCCATCAGTAGCCAATGCCATTAGCTAAACAAAATGGAGAAGGGACCTAAGCTCAATACCATATCCACAAATCCCAATGGAAGTTCAAGAAGAGGAGTGCAAAAGCAATGAGCGAAATTTAGAAGTCGAAATTAGACAACAAAATTTATGCAGCTTCATACACTAATGGGCTATTGCCAGTTAACCTGATCCCAAGAAGCTCATGATAAATTTGTTTCTTGTTAGGTATGCAAAAACAGGTCCTTTCTTTTTGTAAAAAGAATACTATAGTTGTAATGGAAAACTGACCAAAGACTCCATATTTTTTTGTTCTGACCCTAAGCAATTTAGATTGACACTATTTGGGTACGCACCCAAGTGGGAACTAGACTTGTTCAAGACAACTCTAGTATGGGTTGAGAGTTCTACTCTACTAATCAAAACCAACAACTTAAATAGCACCACCCACAAATGTTAATCAATTAATCAATACTTAGATGCATTATTAGAGTTCCTATCAATCTAGTAATACTGTATGAGAAATTTACAATGCAATTGAGGGGAAAAACAAAACACAGCACTATTGAGCTAAAACAGGCGAATCAAACCACACCCAATTCAAAAAAAATTTAAAAGAAGAGGGGAACAAGCTCTCACCCCACTGGCAATGACAACACCAGCGACAACCGGTACAAGCGCAGCATAAGTCAGCCAAGTCTCCCTCTTCACGGTCATAATATAGGCAAAAACAGCAGTGAAGAAGGGCGTCGTCGCCCCAATCGCCTGGTTAAACGAAACCGGCAGGAATCGCAGCGAGACATTCCCACTGACCACAGAGCCACAAAAAACCAACCCCAGAGCGGCAATCTTCATAAACTGAACCTTCGATCGCACCGCCTGCATCGGAACAATCTTCATCCACGCAATTGCTACATAGCTGAACAGAGAACATGCCGTCATGTGGCACATCGTGAGAAAGATCGGATATTTAAACCCATAATTGCTGAGCAGATACTTGTTCAGGAGCAAAACCCCAATGTTGGAGAAATACCACGACGCCACAAGCCCAATGGTGAAGAGCCGATTCGAGCCCTTCATCGGAAGAAGAATTGAGAGAGAAAGAGGAATCTAGGGTTTTTCTCCCCCTTCGATTCTCTCTCGAAGAACCGGGAATCTTGTTCTTGTTTGCGTGTTCTAGAGCATGGATCTGGAGTGATTAGGGTTAGGGTTTTAGGGGTGAAATGGGACGAGGAGGAGGGAAGAGAAAGAGGGAATTGAAATGCAATGAGGGATTTGAGAAAGGAGGATTCATGGATCTGAGAGGGATTTCATTGAGGATTTTGTTTTCCTTGGAATTGGGAATTTGCAGGAGCTGCGAATCTGTTGGAGAGAGAGAGAAGGGAATGAAGAAGGAGAAGAGACCGAAGGGGCGAACTGCGTGGACTTTGTCTGAAGAAAATGGGAAATTCCGTTGTTTGGCAAACGACGGAGATTCCTACTTCTAAATGGAGGCTTATAATTATATAAAGAGAGGCGCCAATATAAATATGATATGACAGTGATTTCTTTCTTTAGGTGAAAAGGAAAGAATATATATTTATGATTTCTTGGAATTTGAAGATGGGTCTTTATTTAAATTAAAGTTTTTGGAAAATTTTAATTTATATAAAGATTATGAAAATCACAAGAGAGATTTTTATAAAAAGTATATGAAGATTTGGATATTTTAAAAAAAAAAGTATAAAAGTTTTCTATAATTATTTCGATCAAATTCTCTCCATAAAAAAATAAAAAATTGAAAATGAGAAGGTTATCGTTATCTTTTCTTTTTTAACTTCTATATTCCTCAAAATGAACTATTTTGATTTTGATTATCACAGCTATTTAATGAAGATAGTTTTTATTTCATTTGGAGTCCGTTTTTTAAAATCATCCATGCATAAAGATATAAGCCCGTTAGGTCATTTGGGTTGGACATGATTATTTATCTCAGATGATTCATTAGAAAAATAAAACTTTTGGAAAATGATACAAGGGTCTCTTTGGCATTTCTTAGAATTTTCTTATAGTCTATGAAGAGAGTTTGGTTGAAAGAAGTGTAGAAAAGTTATATAATATTTCAATATTTTAAAGTTTTTTATGTATTTTTTTTAAAATGAGCCAAAAGTTTATACTTTTTCAAAAAATTTCTAAATGAAAATAAAAAACCTCACTTAACATTAATATATTTGAAAATCTATTTAATTGAGTCTTTTCCGGCTAATTTTATACCTTCGCTTCTTTACATCTTCCCCTTTGCATTGGGCTGGGGGGGGGGGGTGGCCCGCGATTGAAATAATGATTTTTCAATTAACATCATCCCTAACAAGGTATTTTCGTTAGATGGAAAATAATTAAATAAGAATAAAATAAGAAAAAGAAAGGTAAAAAACAAAAAAGGAGAGAGATAGAGGGGAAGGATTATTGAGTGAGAAATAAGATTCTTCTTCAATGTTTATTTTTTATCAGCGACATATTTAAATTATTAGCCGTAAGCTGAGATGAGTTGAAGATGATTTGAGGCTGCTATTAATATCAAAACATGTTGTATGCTTTTAATGTAGAAATCACCACGTAAGATGAAACTACATGCAAAGTACGCTACACGAAAGCGCAAATTTGAAAGTGAAAACTACAATTCTTTTTCTACAATCATTATATTACTTGTGTAGTTAACAACTCACTTCAGTATATCATATCAAATGGTTGTCTTCCAATCCTTGTTCCTTCTATGTGGGAAGTGGTGACAGTTCTCCAGCAATGCAACTAGTATCATATTTTTGTTCTTCTCTGTACTTTCTACTTATTTATTTATATCACACCACTTGATGGGAGGGGTGCTCATAGGCCGGGTTTTGATATGTAATTAGGGTCCATTTAATAATCAAGCCGGGTTTGGATAAAGTGATAGAAAGCCCAAAGCCCGACCTGGCTCGTCCCATATAAAGAATGCATATAATTTTATTTAATTAGTCTAAACAATTGTACAAATGCCTAGCTACAAAAGTGATAAAAAGCCCGGTTCCACCCGGCCTGATTGATTAAATGGGCGGGGCTCTAGACCAACTTGTACAGCCCGTGCCATGCCTGAATATGCCTTAGCCAGGCCTCCCCCATGAACAACCCTACTCGATGGGCATTCCTTGATTTTCAAAAGTAGAGTGATGTGGAATTCTCCTTTGATGAAAGTACATTTTTCATAAAACTTGAAAGTGAAACTATCGAATGCTTCTAAAATGTCATGAATCTATGTTGAAAAGAATATTTGAACAAGAAGAATATTTCATTGAAATCAGGTCAACACTGATTTTCATTCCCATATATATCCAACCAACACCATTCTTATTATCTTAATGTTTTTTTTTTTTTTTTTTTTCATAGTTTGGTCTAAAACACTTGGTCAAGCCCAATTACATTTTAAAAGAAAAAAAAAGTTTAAATGTATGTGGGTATTTAGATAATAGGGTATGAAACCAACTGGGCCTTAAACCATACCCAATATTGCATGTGGTACATAATTGAGGATCAAAAGGGTCCAATCATAATCTGGCCCAAAATAAAGTGGTTTGTCGAATTTATGGTTGGCCAGGTTGAGGATGAAAATGGATTGGGTTGAGGTTGGACCACACTTTACCTTGGCTCAAGCCAAACTACTTAAAAGGGGACCCTGACTCGAACCTGAGACCAACATGGGACCAGGGTATAGGACCTGCACTTAGTACAAATAGAGCTAGCTGTATTAAGAGCCAAATATTTATAGGGTATTGATATATCATTAACATGCATGCAAGCCTTTATTTGGACCCGTGATTAAAACCGAAAAATAAATTAGAAAGGGGCTAAATCTTGAATGATCAACAAAATTTTCATCCCAGGTCCTTATAATTGGAGATCCATTTTCATCCCTGCATCAGGTTCTTCATTTTCATCCATTGTTAACATTTTGAGTACACTTCCTGATCAAAGCCAAATTTTGTGGCAACTCCACCATACACGGAACCTATTTATACAGATGATTTTTTAACATGTCATTGATCTAAGAACAGCCTCTTACTGTAGTGATAAGAGGCTTCAATTCTTACCTGACTGCCTAGGTTAGTCCCACCATGGATTGATCCCTTGGTGGGTAGGTTTCCTGATTCTCCCCGGTCCACTAGGCCAACTTGGCCATAATAATAATATTTTTTAGGCAGGTCGTTTATCACACACTCCCATTTTGTGAAGTCTCTGATGAGTGAGGGAGTACAATCTATTTTTGCATTCACTAGAAATTTCAAGGGAACCAAGTGGATATAGGGATCTAAAACTGACTTTAGTGTTAAAATTGATTTGTTTGGTCACTGTTGTTGCTGTAGCTCAGCTAGCTGTAGACATTTGTTGTATGTGGAGTCCCCAACCAGCCAAAAAAGAAAAATAAAAATAAACGAAGTGTTTTAAGATATAGTGAGTTTGAATTACTATTTTTAAGTGTCAAAGCTAGATAACGAAAATTTTACTTCACTGGTAAGTGGCGGCAGTTTTCACTTGACTGCCAAGGGTTTGAACCTTGGGTATACCACCTTTTCCCGCTTGTGCAGGCTTCTTTCCTACTTGTGTGGGCCTTTTTATCGTGTGTACAGACTGTCTTCCTGTGTGTATGCGGGTTCTCTCTTGGATCTCAACCCCCTTGCCTAGATTACCAAAACAAAGTGTCAAAGCTAAACTCAATTGGCATTTCGAGAGTCCCACTATAATACTCAACCTATAAATTTTTTAGGACCATTCATTTTAGTACTCAATACTCATATGAACCCCACTCCTCGTCTTGAGTCACGTGGATTCAAATCTTCATCCTTTTAGTTAAATATTATATCCAGATCCATTACGTACAGAGCCAATGGCAGACCCAGGATTTTCTATAGAGGAGTGCTGACCCAAACAAACATTTAGGTTTAGGAAATAAACTCAGAATTTTCATATAGTTTTTGGAGGCAGACGAAGGATTTTTATGTGAATTTTTGAAGTAGAACTAGAATTCTTTTTGTGGTTTTAGAAGTGGACTGAGGTCTAATGGGTGTGACCGTCCCCACATGAATGTACTCGGGTCTGCCCTTCCCTCAGCTGGTGCAAAACGTGGAAATTACAATGAAGTGCATCTCCTTTACTACACATTCCTAGCAACAACTTAAGAGAATCTTTTCCCTCAATTTGATGGTGAAGGAACTCTATTGTATAAATTTCATATTTGCTTGGGATGTAGGCTGATTGATCACCAACCTCACTGCATCTCCTCTCCATCTAGCTGTTCTACAATCTAGATAAGTCAAACAAAGGAAAACCCCTATTAGTAGTTGGGAAATCTGTGGCTATATATTAACAGGTCACTGGGCACAAATAACCCCTAATATATGAGGGGTCAGACACAACGTTGGCAAGATGGAAAAAAAAAAAAAAAAGTTCGAGCCTAGCATTAAGGGGGCACACCTTGTGAATGACTTGAATCTTTTCAAGAGTAGTTAGGCTTTGTTTGATATATCAACTCTTTTTTGGATAGATCTCTCAAAATAGAGCCACTAAAAAAAGAGCAATAAGAAAAAAGAAGCTAGAATCAAAAGAAGTGTTTAGTGATCTTTGTTAAATAGACTTTTTTATATCAATGGATGAAAGTTTTTCATAAATTTTTCGAGATCCACAAGGTATCAAGCCTTGGAAATTGACCAAACGGCCTTTTTCAACCTTCCAAAGAGATCTAACGGTTTAGATTTTGTGTTTGGGGCTCACATAATCAGAAAATTGCATCCAATAAATGGCTCACGTTTTTTGCATATATTTCGAGCTTGGTGATGATCCAATGACTGAAATTTGGTGCCATGGTTGTGTTTGATCTTTTTAAGATTTCCAATGGAACAAATTCAATATTGAGCATATTACATTAATGGCTGATTTTGTTTTGCGAATATCTCGAGATCCACAAGATATCAAGCCTTGCAAATTGACTGAATAGCCATTTTTAGCCTTTCAAAGAGATTTAACGGTGTGGATTTTGTATTTGGGCCCCACAGATTTAAGAAAATTGCATCTAATGGATCACTTTTTTTCACATATCTCAAAATTGATGATAATCCAACGGCTGAGTTTTTGTGTCATGGCCGTATTTGATCTTGTGAATATTTCCAACGTTTGCAACTTGATTTATACTCTTAGATTTTGAGGAAAAAAAAAAGGAACGAAACTGGACTGGACGTGAATGGGCAAGAACATTGTACACTGCCTCTCTTTTTTTTGCAGGAAATAGAAGCATTGCTTCTACTTCTCTAAAAAAAAGGCCATCAAACGCTCGTCAAATGCTGCTAAACGCCTCTATTCTCAAAATTTATATCCAATTTAGAGATTTTGAGAAATAAAGACAAAAATCAGTGATACAAAATAGAGGCTTAGTTGCACATTACAAAGCTCTACTCAATTAAACTTGTTTGCCAATATCTCCTTGTTTTTATGAAACAGGGGATCCGGACTAAAAATCTTATGCAAGCTAATTTACCCTTCCTAAAATGAAAAAAAAATCAAGGCAAGGATTTTACACAGTTGGTGAACTACGAAACAAGGGATCTAGACTCCCCAAAAAGAGGCGCGTTCACTAGGATGGTGGTATAAATCGATTCTTAATAATGACATAATTGACTCAAACTTGGGGATGGACTAAACCTCTACAAGAAAATTGCAAAGGGACTCTCTCCCTCCCTCCCTTCTTTTTGAAGAATAGCAAGATATTTATAATATTATAACCATAAAGATAGATTCTATAGTAATAGAAAGGATATCAATCCCTGAACCAAGGGTATCAATCCCCCAATCAAAGATATGATTTCCTAATCTCATTATCTCATACTGGGAAATTTGCATAATTAAAGCTTTGCATTTACAACCGAAAGCTGTTATTTTTTTACTCAAAGCAAGATATTAATAAAATCTAATGGAACCGTGTGGTCCCCTTTAATTGATCATGTGGGTCCCAAAGCTTGTGCTGGATGCATCACCTTTGTTTGGCCCTTAGTCCTTAGATCATATCAGATAGGATCAAGATTCATGGCTGGGGTTCGATTTTGGATCTGCTTCTGTTTGAGGAACTTAATTAGAATGTTTGATTTAGAAAGAAATGACATCAGAAGTTGTGCTTGAGCTGTTTGCATTATACAATGCCCGGCTTTCAATATCTTCTTTCGTTTTTCAATCTTTTGTCTTTGGCTTGGTAATTCTGCTGGGTTGTTTTTCTGATGGTCATGAATGCATGCTAAAGTTGGTAACCATCAACATTGCACTTGAAAAAGATCAATTTTCAGTACAACTAAGAGCTGTTCATACGATTCCTTCTCTTCCAACCAGCTCCTTGGGCTTCTCAAGGGCCTCAATCTACTTTTTTTTTTTTTTTTCTTTCCTTCTTTCTTATAAGAATCTATCACACCCCCAATCAACACACTCACTCAAATCTCCCACCATCACAACCCCGTGGGGTAGCTTAGTTTGCCTAAGACCACTGTTTGCACTACTACAGTGGGACTAAAAGAAAATTTTATCCAACTTTCTATCCTAGGTCCGTAGAAAATTTTCGAGGCCAAAAGGCCGAGACACCTGCCGTTATAAAAAAAAAAAAAATCTTTCACCATCCGCACCAAGGTCATGAATTTATCCTTGATTGTTTTCGTGATTCAAGCGTGTCTCCCCCAGCTGAGCTATCAGCTAATGTGAAATTTATCCGAGATTTGATGGTATGCATGTGCCAAATGCTTGGCGGACATTTAATGCTCATACATTTAAGATCGATTTATCCACTTTATGCGGCAGTCAAATATGTTGGGGATCGTTTGGTTGATATGGTACTAAATTACTTAATTGCTTACATGCGCCGAATGTTGAGGAGACATTTAAGCAATTGCTCCCTAAGATGCATGGTGGTATGGTATTGCATTATTTAGAAAATGAAAATGGTAATGTTTGTTGCACCTTTATAATTTTTTGGATTTTTTTGGTGCCAGGGCCTAGCCCTTAAGTGAGAGAAGGAAATCTTGAGTGAGGTAAGATAGCCCTCGGGTGAGGGAAGGTGGCATGGGATTCGAATCCTATGTAGCCAGATCAGAACCGACAGAGGCCATTCTTATGTGTTTTTTTTTTTTTTTTAAATTGTAAAAGAACTCAAGACTAAGTTTGTATTCATCAGAATGTATGCTTATATGTTCAGAGAAATGTATGATTTAAGGCAAAAAAGACACTTAAAAATATTATAAGACATTTTTGGAAACGATTATTTTACTAGTATAAGATGTCTTATATCAATTAGACATTTAACATTACCAATTATAATCGATTGTTTAGTAATGATAAATTATGTTTTTACTAGAAATGAAAAATTGCAGGCCTACATGAGTGCAAAAAAAGAATAGATTGTATTTTCCTTTTCACATATTTCTCAAAACTCATGAGAATATATAGAAACAAAACTTTACACCTTGGGATTTATTAAGCTATAAAAAAGATTAAACTACACAGAAATGGATAAACTATGCGGGTTTTTTTTTATGTATAATAATGAGGCTGGTGGTTTCGAAACACCAACCTATTTTTTTTATTTTTTATTTTTTTGGGACCTCACAATAAATAGCACTATGAGAGCTCAGTTTCAAATATAGAACTCTCTTGTAAAAAATTTCTTGTCATTATACATGTAGAACTAGCAAAGGAAGCTTGTGCTAAGTTTGGGTCCTTCTTTTGTTTTGTTTTGTTTTTTTTTACTAAAGGAAAGCCAGGTAAACTCCCCTGTAACCCCAGTGTAGTAGTGTAGTTTCCAACCTTTAATTTTCAGGTGTAAACTGTGGTCTTAAGCTAGCTGAGTTACACCTTGGAGAATGATGTGACCAACCCAATGCATGTGACTATTATTGCCTAAGATTGTGTTGGTCACGTTATAAAACAAGTGCTTAATTATGTAAGGAGGCCAATTTCTATTTAAGTAAAATTTAAAAACATAAAGAGTATATGTTGATGGGCATCATGGTGGAGTTCCACACATCCCAATGAGGGAAGGGAATAAGTGGAAGATACACCACCGAAAAGAAACAAAACTGCTTTAAATAAAATATAATAAAAACCGTAGCACAGAAGGATAAGAGATGATTTTGGTGGTGATGTTTCTACATTTTGGCTAACCAAAAAATCACTCAGCTTTGAAGAAAGATGTATAGACAAGAGAATTACATCATAGTCTCATATCACTAATACTATGGTGTAAGTTAAGAATAACTACTACAAAATAGATTTTATTATCAGTCAATGCACTCTTATTAGTCATTAAAACTAATTGAGATTGAGTTACTATGCATGTTAATTTCATCTCTATCAATAAAAAAAAGAAGAAGACGACCATGTGTCAGTTTCCTATTAGTTTTTCTTGTGATTTATAATATTACATAAAATATAAATATATTTACCTGCACATTGCGCACCGCACATCCTAACCACATGTGTATGAAATTCACACGGGGATCCTACCTTTGGGACGCTCTAGATAGCTCCATTGGCGAGGCACTTCTCATCCATAGAAACAATGGAACACCAATTTCCTTATTATAGTGCTCAAGTTTTTTTTTTTTTGCTATTGGAGGATATCTAACCCTTTGAGCTGGGCTAATCTCTCTAGGCTTAAACGGAAGCCGGGTAAACTCTCCTATAGCTCCAGTGTACTAGTACAGTTTCGGACCTACAACTTCCAGATGCAAACCATGGTCGTAGACCAACTGAACTACCCTTGAAATTTAGTGCTCGTGGTAGAGTCTTTGTTAGGCCAGGCCCAAAACTACATGGACCCAAATTTAGACTCTAAAATTAAAGAGTTTCTTATAGAAAAGAAAAATAAAGTAAAGTAGCTACATATCTAATGAGTCCAGATTTGGTCCATTTGGATGGATTCCATTTCTACCTTGTCACGTGCGTGTGGGGGAATCCTCCCGGACATTTCCATCCTCTCAGTCTCCTTCGAAGTTCCACCCACACCTGTCTTTCCATGCCTTTTCCGGATAGAGAATCGAAAGAGCATTTGCCAAATCACAACTCAACTGCACCCTCGAATTCCATTTCCACCCTCTAACGTGTGTTTGGGGGATTCTCCAATTTCCCAACTTCAGTCGTTCTCCACCACCATCTTTTCTTCTTCCTTGTAGAACTCAAAAAGGCATTTCTTCACCAAATCCTCTTCATGGAGATCCGTCCAAAGCTTTATCGACGTGGGTTTTCTGAGATTTTCCAAAGAGAGCTTGGATTCTCAAACCCTCGAAGCTCCTACCATCGAATCGGCGGCTCTGAGGTGATTGTGACTTCTCTTCATCTCTTCTCATCTTCCATTCATCAAAAAGACTGCAACTTTATCGTCTTTTTGTTATTGTTGTTGTTTTTAGCTGTTTCCCTCTTTGATTGAGGTCTGATTTGATGTTTGGTCATTAGGGTTTTTTTTTTTCTGGAGAAGGGAGAGATCTAAGCTGAGCATGGATTTCTGATTAAGGTGTACAGTGCACTTCACTTGAAGTGGAGTGGAGATGTGGTTTTGGTTAGTTATTTGGGGTTATAGTCTTAATTGTGAAAATCGGATGCTGTTAATGTAGTGGGAGAGAGCGTATGAATGAGATTCGAAAGCACTAAAAAATGGGGCTGATAGATTTCTCTCATTTGGGTTGAATTTAGATTTCTTTTGCAAGGAAGCTTTTGTTAGTTGGGGTAGTACTGATGAAGTGCATATGTGTTTCTATCTCTAAAAGCCTAATTAGTTGATTAGCATTTCTTAGGGAGTTTTGATATGGTTTGATCGCTATATTTTTAAGACTGACTTGTCTGCTGGCGCATTTTGTCCAACAAATTTAGACAACTCTGGCATCAATCAATTCTCCATCTCACATGAATATAGTGAATTCAGTTGGTGAATTGATGACCTCTGGAACTTAGCCAAATGCAGTTTTTTTTTTTTTTTTTTTTTTGTTGCATTATTTCTGTGTATAGTCGATGAATTTCTGTGAAAAGTTCATAATTTGTGTAAAATACAGTGCCTTCCATATGTGGCAAGAAGTGACCTCAAATATTGAAAGGATTGAGATTTGTTTGCCTCAATAATCAATCATGAACTAATTATATGGATTTAACAAATTTATGTGTTCAATTGGATAAAAGAATGGTACTTAGTGTGTGTGTGTGTGTGTGTGTGTTTTGGAATGGTGTAACCCAAGCTTTTACTGCATATTTATTTTATTGGGAATTTATGAAGTTTGAACTACAAGTATTTTCAGAACTGTGCCGAACTAGATTGTGAATTATGTGGTGGAAACTTGGAAAACACAAGCTTTTACTGCATATTTGTTTTATTGGGAATTTATGAAGTTTGAACTACAAGTATTTTCAGAACTGTGCCAAACTAGATTGTGAATTATGTGGTGGAAACTTGGAAAACACAATTTCAGAAGTGAAAACCACTAAAAGAAATGTATCTTTGAGGTGATGTTTCAATCTCTGTAATTTATGACTTGATCACAGATCAAATTTTCTAGTATTTATACTGGACTTTTTATCCGTATTTTTTTTTTTTTTTGAAAGCTGGTATCTAGGCTTTTACATTAAGTCATTAAGTGTCGTATTTAACAATGTAGCATTTTGATATGAGCTTGCCAACTTCCTTCAGTGGTGAAAAATTATGAGCTACCCCTTTGTTTTACATTTTTTTTTGGACAAACTGAGAACCCTATCATATAATTTTAAAATAATTTATTTTATGTTGTTCTTGGTTGAAGATTCATGAATCCAAAATATAGTCATGTAACTGAAATAGAAGTGGCTGTGAGATGTTTAAGATCTTGCTTGATAGGGATGGAAATGAATCAGTTACATAGTGGACCTGTCCTTGGACCAAATCAAAGCATTCCTTCACCTCGTCTTTAACAGTTTTATGCTATGAGACCAGCACCTGTTCCTGTTCCTGTACCTGATTTTAATTTTAATATCCAAGCCCTTATTGGTACCTGAATCAACCCTTAGACCTTATATTGTAATTTTCTGTAATTTTTATGGACAAGAATAAATCCATGTAGTGGGACTAGTGCATCGAAAATGAAAAAAAAAGAAAATTCCAAATTGACTACCCTTATGAAAAATGAACCTAAAATCACAAATGAAGTTACACAACTCTGTGTGTGTGTGAGATATATATATATATATATATAGAGAGAGAGAGAGAGAGCGCGCTCTGGACGGAAGTCAAGAGTAGTAGAGGGATATGTTTGGATGTGGTTTAGTGGTGGGTCCAATAATAGTGTAATCAAATAATCGTAGCTTTTATTTTTAGGAACTCGTACTGTACTGTAACTGCTTTTCATGGTGATTTTCTGGGGTTTTAGGGCGTAACATCTCATTCCCATGTCCTGCAGCGCCAAATTAGCTCAACTGAACTTTAAATGGGAGTACATGTATTTATATGGTCTATACAGAAAAATACCTGCATGTTAAAAAAAATGGTTGATAGAACAAAATAAAAATTAACAGTAACAATTGATTTGCTTATTTCTTCTTCTCCTCTGGTTCAGGCCCTCTTGAAACGGGTGAAATTGTATGGGAGGCTAGATGGTCATGATGGCTGTGTGAATACTGTCCACTTCAACCCCACTGGCGACATTCTTGTTTCAGGTTCTGATGACACGCAAATCATATTTTGGAACTGGGCAGCTAAAAGCAAAATACTCTCGTATCCTTCAGGACATGAAAACAATGTCTTTCAGGCCAGAATCATGCCATTCACTGACGACCGAAGCATAATCACCTCTGCTGCTGATGGCCAGGTTTTTACAAGTCCAACCTTTTAATTTGTCAATGTGGTTACTCTATTAAAGACATTTTATTTTTCTGTTTACTGATTGTGCTATAGTACTATGGTCACTGTAACACAATCCTCCTCCTTCTTCTTTTCTATTTAAGGGGCACCTGTTGGAAGGTTAAATGAGCAAACAGATGATTACCAGCACTTTTTTTAAGCATTACTAAGTAATATTATGAACTTTCAAAAGATCCGAACCATTCAAGTTGTCCTCCCACCCTGATTAACAATAGCAGGCTTAAGATCTTCTTGGTGGAAAGTGATATCAACCATGAAATTGGAGAAAAATGTGATTAAAAGACTAAATAATAGTAATATAGCGATAAATTTATTTTTTGTATGCTATGAGGACCACCCTTTGGTAATTTGGACTGTGCATTGGGTGTGTAGTTTTCTTCCCTTACCAATAAATTTAGTCCAACTGGAGTTGCATTCATTGTTGGATTGGACAAAAGACTATTTAGGCACATTCTTCTGTCCAACCTAATGATCAATATTACTTTAAAGAGTTGAGACATGTACTGATGTGTGGAGGGAGGATTGTATAAACAATTTTGATCGTTGTTTTGTGAGCACATTATACGGAACGTTTGATTTTACTAAGAAAATGTGATTGACCTACATAGGTGAACATGAGTGGGAAACATCTTTTGAGATGTCCACCCTCCTATGGGACATAGCTGGATGCATGCTATATAGTGCTCAAGCTATTTCCTTAAGAAAACACCCACCCTCTTGTGGGGCTCACCTAGATGCATGACAATCCGTGAGGCAGGGGATGGATGGATTTGGACATGGATTAGAAGTGTCTACAAAATCAATTGGATCAGATGATTTAATCCTTGACTTTAGCTCCTTACATCTTAATTGCTACATTTTGAGCAAATTTATTGTGATATAAGTTTGACAGTGTGGTACCTAATGCTAGTGTCCAACTAGGAGTAGTGCCAATATGAAGGGTGCAATTGTTGCTTTGGCTTAAAGAGCATGACACGAATGCCAAATTCTTTTAGAGATTGCTTGTTTGCAGTCATTTACATAATGATTCCCATGTGTAATGGTTACGCACCATCATGTTTGTTTGCCCTCATTTATGCATCATCCAATCATTTGCATATGTAAATGATTCCCATGCATAATGGTTACATATCATCATGTTTGTTCGCGCTCATTTATGCATGTGATGCGGACATAAGGTGTGAAAATGGTGTAAATAGTACCATTTACACCAAAAATTTCACACCTCCAAAAAGGCATGGTACACTTCTTGCATGGCAATTGCATTCTTGTGGGGCCCATCAACCACCTTCATTTTTTCTCATTCATGTGGGCTCCATATTTGTAATATAAACCATTCACTTTGTTTATTGAACTAATAAACCCCAAGATCTTAAAGTTGATTATCCAAAATCTTAATAGATTTTGAGTAATTTGTGAAAAAATCCTAAACTATAGATTTAATTTTCTAAACTTCTATGGGCTCCTAATTCATTATCTGAATTGTTCAATAGTCTTGTATTAATATTAATGGTAAATATCAGGACATTTAGTTTTATATCTTAATTCTTCATAGTTTTTATGAAACTTGTGAAAAATGTCCAAAAAATTCAAATACATCTAATACCATTGGATGTATTCATTTACTTATGTGAAAATGGTGATTTTGATAATTGTGGTAATGGGTTTTACATTTGTAACATTATCATATGTATCATTTACATATGTAAAACCCATTTTCCTTTCACTTGTAAAAGGCAAATGACCCCTTACGGTGTTGCTTTGGCTCATTGAAGATTCAATATTATTTCATTCTTGATAAAATTACTTAAGGTTGGAGTCTAAGAGATCACGATCAGCTATGATGGAGTACTTCAGAAGCTCTATAATGAAGTTAACTAAGTGAATGCTAGGCTGGATAGCTTGGAGTTATGTGATGGAAGAGCTATAGATTGGTTAGAAAATTTTGAGAAAAATGAGGTGAAGAGGACAGTGGACGATCTGGGAGTGATAGGTTTGGAGTCTAAATGGGTTTCTAAAAGCTTTCTGTTAGATTTGTTGGGACGTGGTTCAACAAAATGTCATGGGATTTTTTGACGTGTTCCATGAAAGGGTAGGTTACTAGAGAACCTAAGTGCTTCATTCCTAGCTCTCACCCCAAAGAAAGGAGGCAATAAAACCTCTGCGATTTTTGGCTGATCACCCTTATTTAGAGATCCTTTAGAAGTTGTTGGCCTCTCAGTTGAAAGAAATCTTGTTGCCTGTTGTCTCCATAGCCTGAGGGGCCTTTGTTAATAGTAGGCAAATTCTCGTGGGAGCTTTGGTAGCAAACAAGTGTATGGACTCGAGATATAGAATGAAGATGGTAGGTATCATATCTAAGCTAGATTTGGAGAAGGCCTACAATGAGGTTGGTTGAGCCTTCATGACTCAAGTTATATTTTCTGCAACTGATGGCTTTGGGTTCAAGTGGAGAAGCCGGACAAATGCATGTGTTGCAATGTCAACCTTCTTGGTCTTGGTGAATGGATTTTGAAAGGGGTTCTTCTTGATTCAAGGGGTGGTGTGCAAGGGACGGAGAAAAAGAAAAAGAAAAAATAATTTGGTTTGGTGGGAGGTGATGTGCAGCCCATGTGAGCAGGGCAGCTTTTAATCAGGTCAATGGAGAAAGCTAACGATGCCCTCTTAGGCAAATGGCTGTGGCAAGGAGGAGGATTGTTTTCTCTAAATAAAGTGGAGGATGGAGAACATTGGACCCATCTCTGTTAGATTCCAAAACATGGTGAGGCATAATGAAGGTCAGAGAAACGTATCTTCAAAGTGTTAGGCTAAAGATGGGAATGGGTGATAAAATTCTATTCTGGAAGAGCCAATTGTGACTAGCTTCATCTCTGGATGCTAGAGTGATGTAGTATTGTGCTACTATGCTAGATTGGTATAGTATGAGGAAGGCTCTCGGTTTGGAGCGATCTGGGACTCCCTGATTTCAACAAATTTTATTAGAAGAGGAGATAATTCAGCTTATCCAATTGAAACATCTTTGGGAGGAACATGCGGGCCAAGATCTTTGGAAGATGGCAGAGTATGGACTGTGGACTGTGTCGCTTTCATGAGTTGAGTTAAAAGTCCTTTTATATTAGTTTAACCTCCCATAATGGTGATCTCAGAGATGTGGCTCATGTTCGAAAAATAGAGGTGCCTCCAAAGTAGTTTCTTTCACTTGGTTAGTGTTGCAGGACAATAAAACACTTTTTCTTTGCTATGGCTCATGTGCGAAGTAGTGAGAGCATCATTTGAACAGTTGCCAATGTGTCTCAGAGATGAGAATGTCAATCATCTTCCCCCAAATTGTAGAGTGCCTCAGGAGGTGTGGAACACCATCATCCTGTGATTCAATATCTCTTGGGTTCTTGCCCCAGACTCGAGCCCATTTTTCTTTGTGGCAGTTTTGGTGCAGCAAAGATAGGTGGAATGCTCTTTGGAGGTTGTCTTTTGTGGTGGCCATTTGGTCCTTACGAAAATAGAGAAACAAACAATGCTTTGACAATAAGCCTAAGTCAACAAAGGAGGTGATAAATCAGTTAGACTGAGTGATTGCTTCGGCTTTCGTTTTGAAATCCTTCAAGGGTGTTTTAGCAGGGGTGCTGAACCCACCTCTCGTCGTCGTCCTCCTTTTTTTTTTTTTTCCTGGGATAGGGGAGAGTACATTCCTGCTTTTAGAGTGCATCATGAGCTTCTATTGGTTGTGTAATTCTTTTTTACTTTTCTTGGGTGCAAAGTTTAAAACACAGTCTGAGCCAACTCGTTGGTGCTGGCTCAAGTCACCTGCTTGGTTGGTTCCTATGATTTTGGGCCCTGAATGCACTTAGTTCCTATTTTTCCTTTTGAAAAAGTTGTAAGAGGCTCTTGTGGACATTCTTGATTCTACACTGATTCTAGAAGATCTAAACCACTTGTTCTTAATGATTCAGGCATTTGAAGATCTCATCCAATTGAATGAAATTTAAATTTAGGTATCTATAAGAACTTAAATTCTTTTTTTTTTTTTTAGATTGTTCTTTGCTATTTTTTGTACTTTTCAAGTGTTATTAGGCTTGGGGCTGTGAATCGGTCCAACTCGGCCCAGCCGAATCAGATCGAGGGGGTGGATGGGGGGCAGCAAGTCACGCCCTGATGCCAATTTTTAAAACATTGCTTTGGTGTTGTAATGGTTGCTGGCTTGCTGCCAAGTTACGTTTGATGTAAGCCAAACACATGTCAAGATTCACTCCTTTCCCTCGTCTCCCCTTTCATTTCTTAAAGAAATCATAGTTCTAGAAAAGGGGTTCTTTTGGAGAATTTTCCATATACATTCATATATGACTTGAAATTAATCCCATGAGAAGTCGCTCATGGGACTAAAATGAACCAACCCTTGTTGGGCCCACCTAAGGTCACTTTTCTCCTTGACACCCACTATTCCTGTGAAACGACACTAGACCATGGCTTTAAAAATCATTTGGGACCCAGTTGACTCAAACAAGTGAACTAGGACTTGTCACCTACCGAGTTGAGTCACCCCCGAGTCTCCTTCAGCCGAGTCTTATAGGGAAAAGGCCAAAATTAATACATTTCCCATGTTTTCTTCTTGTAAAAAGATATTGGAGGCCCTTTTACACTGATTTTGGAAGATCCAAACTGCATTCTGTGGAAGATCAAATCATTCATAGATCGGTGGTAATACTTGTCCAATTGAATGGAAATAAAATGCAATGACTTATTATTAATTAAATTTCACTCTAAAATAGTTGAAACTTGTGGCCAAGGGTGGAATCAGGAATTTTGTTTAGTTGGGCCAAAGAAAAAAAACCTTAAAATAAAATTACAAAATATAGTAATAAAATACGTAGTAATCAGAATATTGAAGTTGTGCTTCATGTTTTTTCATTGAGTTGAAGTCGTCAATTATTATTTCAGTCGTAAATTTCTTTGCGATTTCTTTTTCAATATATACAATTAAATAATTCATAAAAAAAATCATATTCCATTCTGTCGCGAAGTGCACTTTTAACATTCTTCGTGGTTGAGTCCGTAAAAAGTTATCATCCATTATGCTGCGAAGTGCAGTTTTAACAATCTTCGTGGTTAAGAATGCATTAGTATATCTACCATATGTAAATATATAGACTGCGGTACAAAAAAATATCAATATGGGTACCAATCCTTTCCAATGCATGTAACCTGTAAATCACAATTTAAAATATTATTATTTAAAACCTCAAAGAAAAGTAATAACAATAACTCATATTTAAAATCTAAACCATTCAACTCTAGTTTTTATCTCCTTAAAATAAATTTTTTTAACCAAATTTCTCTGACATGGATAATAATAGTCAAAACAAAAAAATACAACTATATTTATATATCCACGATGGATAAACTCCGATTGAGATAAAAATTACTGTAATAGCAAATAGACATTGATTTTAAGCAGATTAGATTTCAATATAAGCCACAAAGATTGAAAATTCATAATGACATGCAGTGAAATTGGTACATCTATGCAAGGCAAAAAAAAATTGTAAAAGAGAAAGTGGGTTGGTCATTTTTCTTCTTTATTCATACCTCAAAGCCTCTGCAACTCTGTAACCTACAACTCCTTTCAAGATATCCAACAAGAATGCGTGATTTTTCCTCTCATCTCTTGGATCATAAGATTTGGGGCAATTGTAGATAATTTAGAATGAAGATTGAGAAACCTCTTCTCCAATCTCCATCAAACCTTACTTATTTGTTCTCCTTTCCTTCATTTTTTTTTCCTTTCTTTCCTTTACTCTTTTTCATTCTAAGTTTCTCCCAAAATCAGCAATAATTTTTTTTTTTTTTTTTTGAGAGTCAAAACCATGTTAAATAAAGTCCTAAACAATGGAGGGGCTTCAATTAATGGATGGTCACATGATGGAGGGGCCAAAGCCATTCTTTGAGGGGAATTTCACAATGTAAGGGGGGGCTGGGTCCGCCCTGCTTGTGGCTTAATTTGTAGAACATCATTTTCTACTTTTAAGCTGTTTTTAAATTTCCCGATTATTCCTAGTTGGAACAATCAAAGAAAAAAGGTTAAACACTATCCATCAATTAAAATCTTGATAGCTTTTCTTTGCATTTCTCTTGTTGGTCAAATATATATTGTTTGGTAATAATTATCCATTATGCTGTTCTTCTCTCTAATGAAAATCGCTGTCAACATATTTATCTCTTTCCAGGTCAGGTTTGGCCAGATCTTAGAGAATGGGCAGGTTGACACCAAAAGCCTTGCGAAGCACCAAGGTCGTGTACACAAGCTTGCCATAGAACCAGGAAGTCCTCACATATTTTACAGCTGTGGTGAGGATGGCGTCGTACAACATGTAGGTGACTAAACTGTGTTGGCGTTCTCAATTCTAGAGGTTTCCCATTCACATGTGGCTTTTTCCATGCCATTTTCATGCAGTCACACAAACGTGTAATGTCTGCCACACCAGACCTATGCATGAGGGAACCACAGTATAGATCACTTGACCCTATAATAGATCTGTCTGCTCATGTATTGAAAGTGAAATTCTGACCATGTATTTTCAGTAGGCCATTTGTTTTGTATATGGGGTCTTACCTGATGAATATTGTGACTATGCCCTGGTTTGTGGACCACAATATCTTCGCAGCAGGGCCCAATTTTAGCACTGATTTGATCTTGCACCAATAATGCAGCTTGGCATTTGTTTCCAGTGTGTATGATATTAGTAAACCTCATTTCTATATTCTACTTTTATTGCTTTAAAGATGGACAGTATCTTTCTTATTGTTGTTTTGGAAACACAACCTGGTTTTTGCAGTTTGATTTGCGAAGTCATTCTGCAACCAAGCTTTTCTCTTGCTCTTCATTGACAGAGACCAAACATGCTGGAATACGGTTGAATGCAATTGTAATCGACCCGCGCAATCCTAATTACTTCGCAGTAGGTGGCTTTGATGAATATGCACGCATTTATGACATAAGGAACTACAGGTGGGATGCATCAAATGATTCAGATAAACCTGTGAATACTCTCTCTCCTGATCACCTCAGAAGCAAAGGCAATGTTCACATCACTGGACTGGCATATTCCCACAAGAGCGAGTTGCTTGTTACCTACAACGATGAGCTTGTTTACCTGTTCCAGAAGAACATGGGAAATGATCCAAACCCTGGGGCTGTCTCCCGGGATACTTTGCCGGAAAAGGATCAACCGCAGGCATATTCAGGACATAGGAATTCACAAACAGTTAAAGGGGTGAGCTTCTTTGGTCCCAATGATGAGTATGTGGTGAGTGGATCTGATTGTGGTCATATTTTCATATGGAAGAAAAAAGGGGGTGAACTTTTGCGTATTATGGTTGGTGACAGACGCATTGTTAACTGTCTCGAACCTCATCCTTATGTTCCTGTTCTTGCGACCAGTGGAATTGAAAAGAATGTAAAGCTCTGGGCTCCTATTGCAAGCGATCCAATTCCACTGCCTGATAATGTAAATGAGGTATGCCGTTGAGTTCAAATTACAGATTCAGAACATACATTTTCTAAGTCTACACACAGATTTGGAGATGGTGCTCCACCACTTGTGGCCACTTGTATGCTGCCTTGGCCCAAAAATAGGCGGATCCTGTACACATGAAAAGATTGACAAGAACTGTTTTCCTTCAATGTACTAGTGGCTATCCTGATGAGTTGGGCTAGGTCATTCATATATGATACAGTGGGACTCACCTGTTGCATGGTTTGTTTGCAACTCGAGTTTACTGTATTTCATTTGTGTCCCGCCCACCTAATGACTTGGACAACCTGATAGGTTAATCTTTACATTTGTCTGTATGTGAAAGCATGCATGTGCTTTTGAATGTTCTCCCCAATCAATTTTGCCTTATTCTAGTCGTTGGCTTGACAGGTAATGGAAGCGAACAAGCAGGGTCGAGAGGACCGTTCACGGATAACGCTTAATCCAGATGTTATCATGCATGTGCTTAGGCTGCAGAGAAGGCAGACCTTGGCTTACATTGAAAGGCGATACTCAAGGGCTGATCTTGAGAGTGATGACGATGAAGATGAAGGAGAGGCTTTCGTTTTGGGATTCACAGAGGATGGTGATGCCTCTTCTGAAGATGGCTTTACTGGGAATTCCAGAGAGTGCAACATTAGCTGAAGTGTTTTCCAGGGTCCCCAAGTAAGCCAAGTTACATTTCTTAGCTTACTTGTGGTAAGAGTTGGTGGCTAAAAGTTATCTTGTGTTGGTTTATGGAATTTAATAGTTGGATGTTGGTACAAGGTTAAGTGGAAGTCGCAGGCTTTGGTGATTGTTGGGGAAATATACAGCTCAAATTTTCCCCATGGAAGTGGGCTGCAACTGCCACACCCCAGTGGTAGGGTGGGCATCTCATTCTCTCACTTGAAAACAATAATTCCGCCTGGTATAAATGTGAATAGCTATAAATATTGTATTTCCAGCTTTGTGATTTTAGGATATATATACTTATGGTTCTTGTCATTTCAATCCGGTAGATGGGTTAAGGCTGAGATGATGAAGATTATATGTACACACTGACTTTGAATCAACCAATGGCCCACACGGATAGAACGCCTAAACTCCCTCATTTGATATTTATTTCAAAATTGATGGGATTAAGGCTTTTGTCTAATTCTTGGTCCATCTTTGCGGTTCTGCATTCTAAATTAATAGAATTTACTGTTACATATAACACATTAAAAAAAGTTTTTTTTTTCCAGTACATACAAAAACTTAAATCACTTATAAAAAAAAATGACTTGAATAGCAATAGTAACTAGAGAAGGTTGTTATTCTCCTTGCTTGATGAGGGGCCTGATCTATTAGAGTTCTGGTTTATATTCATACAGAGGGATTTTCAGGTGATCTCATGCATACATAGCTTAGATGCGTACGGCCCACCTGTAAAGACCTATGATCAATCTAAATAGGACATGCACTATCTATGAATGTCATTGATCCCGTGTTTTTTACACTGATCCAAATGGAATTGGATGATCTGTTGGACATGAAATTTTGCATATAGGTGAGTCACATTCAAATCTTTCGGCTCCGCGTTACCGCGAAGGAGAATCGGTACAGTGAAATGAGAAGCATTCCTTACATCAGTCACACTAGTAAAGGAGAATCTACAAAGAAGATACCCATATCATTCACTTGAAAGAAAAAATTCATGGCCCAAAAAGGCCAAACATACTAAGGATTCAAAATCTAGAAGAAAATAGAATCAGGACTACGGTCACTTCAGAGATCAATTGCAGAAATCCCCACAAATCACTGTCAAACTCTAAGTTGTGTGAGGCCTTCATCTCTTTTTAAATCTTTCTGCTCTCTTGCTAGAGTCTCAATAATATTGCTAGGGCATGCAGAGCTGTTGTGCCATATCTCCATTGGCATATAACAAGGCAACAGATTTAATGTGCATAGC
Source organism: Umbellularia californica (assembly GCA_028538565.1). Taxonomy (NCBI): domain Eukaryota; kingdom Viridiplantae; phylum Streptophyta; class Magnoliopsida; order Laurales; family Lauraceae; genus Umbellularia; species Umbellularia californica. The sequence goes on along the minus strand of JAPQWN010000006.1, from coordinate 5,932,593 downwards.
TATTCATACCCACATGCTAGAGTCTCAATAATATTGCTAGGGCATGCAGAGCTGTTGTGCCATATCTCCATTGGCATATAACAAGGCAACAGATTTAATGTGCATAGCTATTCATACCCACATGCAAATTAACACCATGTATGCTGTCTCTCTTTGAGCAGATGATCTAATACTCAGTGATCAGATGGACTCTTTACATCCAACAGAATATCACAAAGCGTATACTATTTGGTCAAGTAGCGCAAATTGGCTATTGCCTTCCATGAGAAGAAAACTCAGCAGTGGATATAAGCTGCTGCTTACAGTTGCTGAGTTTGAATTGCTAATGGACCATTTTGTGCCCAAACAGCTAGTGCTATTAGTTGTTTGACCACCATCATCCTGTTTACTAGTGAGTTTGTGTTAATTACTGAATTTTGCAGTCAATCTACTTTGTTCATAGGTTTTTTTTTTTTTTTTTTTTTTTTTTTTTTTTTTTTTTTTGTTGTGAATCAGAATAGTAGTTTAGAAGGAATTATAGTGTTTATTGCAGGTTTCACTCATATTGCAAATTACTGTACATAATATGTTATCAGGTACCAGCCAAAAAAAAGTGAAAAATAGCATCTAATTGAAAAAGAAAGTGAGACGAAGACTACACTTACAAACGAAGACTACACTTACAAAGATCCAACTCCAACAGCCACCTGGAAAATGATCAAACCAAAACAAGGTCCATATAATAATTGTGACCATTTTAGCTAGAGGATGGGCAAAACCATTTGACTTTGTAGAGACATGTGATTTCCACATAGATTAGTTTTTTTTTTTTTTTTTATTTAATATCGGAGGGTTCTCAACTCTTTGGGTTGGACTAATCTCTCTGGGCCCAGAGAGAAGTCGGGTAAACTCCCCTATAGTCCCAGTGTGGTAGTGTAGTTTTAAACTCACAACTTCTAAGTACAAACTGTAATCCTAGGCCAATTGAGCTACCCCTTAGGATTTCAATAGACAAAAGGTATTCACAAGATCACAAACATCCAAAATTATCAATATCCCACGTTCCATAATAACATCCAAAGCATCTGACAAAACATAATTTTTTGGGATTTTTTTAATAGTACTTTCTATTAATAAAAAGCACACAACAGTGGCGAACGAGCAACAACAATGAAGGGTCTCTTTAGCATGGTCTCTCAACTGCATACTGAGTTTTACTCAACAGTGAATATAAGCTGCTGCTTACGGTTGCTGAGTTCGAATTGCTAATGGGCTTATTTCTTATTTTGTACTTCCTATCTTTATTATTTTATGCATATGTTGGTTTTTGATTGGCCAATATTCTACACTACAGATTTTAAGGAAAAACTTTTTCTTCCGATTACGAAGCGTTACAGAAGCAAGTCTCCAATTCAACTGTCTCGCATTTATACAATGTTTGATATTTTCATCAATCTTCCCATCCTTACTAATTACAGAGTCAAGGTAGCGAAATGAGTCTCTTTGTGATACCTCCTCGTCTTTAATTTTGAGAATTATTTAATCCAAAATGTTGGATTTTTTAAACTTACAATTCAAATGGGAAAAGTTCCAAATTCCAGGGGGCCAAGGAGTCGTTTGACTTTATGCATGGGATAGGGAAATAAGATTTACATATATATATATATATATATATATATATATATATATATATATATGGGGGATATTCAAGTGCATTCATCCCTCACTATTGTGGTGAGGGACACCCCATTTTTAGGAAGTTTCAAGTACAAAAGAGAAGTGTTGTACTTTTCTTTTGTACTTGAAACTTCCCAAAAAGGAGGGTGTCCATCACATGGTGAGGGATGGATACACTTGAATATTCTCCTATATGTGTGTGTGTAACATGCACATGGTTCATATTTGAAACACAATAATATGTTTGTCAAAATCATAATTTTCACAAAAGTAAATGAGTACTTCCACCAGTTTTATATGTGTGTGAAATACTTTGACATTTTCCACAAAATTTTCAAAACTCATGAAAAATTTATTATATGAACCAAAACATTTTAATGCCTATAATTAAACTAAACAATTCGGAACATAAATTAGGGCCCACAGAAGTGCAAAAATCAAATCTATAATTAGAGTCTTATTATAGTTATTCACAAATTATTCAAAATCTATGAAGACTTAAAGATAATAAACTTAAAAGGTTTCAAGGTTTATTAGTTGATCAGTTTAGATTACAAATATTTCGCTCATACGAATTTGAAAAAAGAAAAAAAAGTAGTTGATGAGATTTGATGGCGTGACACGTATTCATTGGGTAACCAAATGTAATAATTTCTTAAAGCCTATCTGATAAAAAAAAAAAAAAAAAAAAAAACACCATAATCCTTTTCATATGATATATGGGCCTCTCATAATAAAACTTCTAAAATAGAGATATAAACTATGATCAACTAGAAGTCTAGAATCACTAAATCACACTATCAAATTAAGAAATACATGAGAATCTCTTCTAGAGATCTTACTCACACAGAATTTTTACGGAACCACCCTGCCATGGGGGATTCATATAAAATACAAAGGACACAGAACCCTCAAAATCAATCCCCATTGAGAGAGGACGACTACTACTGCTAAGCTGATGCCTTCTCATCCCCTTGAAAGGCCACCCACGCCTGCTCCTGCCGCAGCAACAAGTGAGAACTCAATGATCATAAATGCATTTCCACCAGCATACCCTCTCTTGTTCATCAATGCCTACTTCCATTTATGCACATGTACATGTAACCAACCATAAACAATGAATGATCCATGGCCATGGGACATTTCCACTCTTGTGGGCCCCACATAGATTAATGGCATCAAGTGAGGGAAGGGTTGAATAGGTCTAGTATAATTGCTCTTTATCAAATCAAACCATGCAAGCCCTTGATTTGAGAGGTCAAATTAATCAAGAGAGAAGTCAATGGTGATTAATGGTCAGATCAACGTTAAATTACGTGTGATTTTGATTTAATTAAAATAGGTGTGCGTGAAAAGATTGAATTATAGATTGATTATAGGACGCTAAGAGACCACGTTGCTACCGAGGAATTTTTAATATTAGATATCAAACACTTGCCCTTATCTTGATCACCATCCACCAAGCAAACAAAATAAATGAACAAAGTCCCAGCCAATGGTCAGAAATATCAACTAAATGTCGCCCACCACGTGCTCTTCTACAATGGATGTCAACGTACGAACAGTACAAGTATTAAAAAATTGAGTGGATATGGTTTGTTAGGAATGGGGCCCACTTTACTAAATGCATAATGTATTTTGTACGTATAATGCTCCCGAGTTTGAAAAATCTTCTCAAAGACCCCACAGCGAAATCCTTTCTCTGGTGTTTTAGGGCCCGCTTGTTTGCATGAATTGAATTCCTAAGAACACTAAAAAGAAAGTACGTATTTTTTAAAGTGGCTGAAATTAAAGAAATAAAGATGAAGATCTATAAATGGTCATTAAATAATTTTTTTTTATTGGAAATGAATTAAAGGGAGATGCAAAATTACATCAAATCCTAGGAAGTGCGAGTTTCGTCATCTATATCTCAAACTCACTTCTTTCACCCTCATCTCTTTAGTTTACCTTTGTTGGAATCTATTTTAATATGAATTAGCAGGAATTCAATTACATACAAACCAACAGGACCTTCAGAGTGGTTTCAGATTTAGGAGACTGGTGTGCGTCATAGGGTCCATATATTTAAGTTTATACCCATAGCAATGGTCCCTCTATTTTTATTCTTTCTTCAAAATCAACTTTACTTGACTTGACTGTATTAGTAGAGTTACCAAACTGGCCCTAAAGGAACTGCCCCACATTTCATTTCAAATAGAGTGCCTAGAATAGTTGCATATACTCCATGTAGAAAACAGAACAATACTTCGTACCTATGATCAATCAAACAGATCATACAACCTCTACTGAAGTGAAACTAGGTCCGATTCACGTACAAAGGTGTCCATTATACTATATTAAGCTAAAGGATTTTGACTTTAATTTTGACCATAACTTTTTAGTTTAATTAGAAATTATCTCTCACTTCCAATATAAAACCAACCCTTCATCTAAATTATGCTGTCATCAATCAAACTTGGCTCACATTAATGTCTCCTTTTTCTTTCTATCCCATTCATTTTTACTCGACAGACTCTTAGATTGAGAAAATAAGTACCATCTTAAACTTCTCTTCTTTTATTCTTTTTTTTTTTTTAATTTTATACACTATCAACACCAAATTACCGCCGTGAGCATTTGAGGATGATTTTATATAATCTGAACATGCTCGTGCTTACCACATGTTGCAGTGCTAGTGTAATATTACGAGGGGGTGTGATGTAGGGCTACACAGGATAAATCCTCCTAGTGTAATTTTTTATGTGCAATCAACAAAAAGGTAAACATCAATGGCACCAGTGTCAAAGTGAGCATCAGTCATGGGTGTCAATTCAAGAGTGGGTGGATAAGACAGCGGATAGATAATGTGCGCCTGATAAAAGTTTCAGCCACATACAAGTAGTAATTATAGTCAGTACAGTAGGAATGAGAAATGAGAACAAACTCAAAATCCTGACAGTAACAACTAAACAATTGATTTACAATCTGTAAGGCTAAAAGACCAATTCAAAATAAACTTTCATCTATCTAACAGCTTGATAATCTCTCACATGATCTTTAAACCAAATTTCTAGGCATATCCTCTATAGCTGTATAAACACTTGCATCGATAAGTATCCTGAGAAATGTATACCAAACCATAAACTACAATTTTGTGACTACAATTCTTCTTTCAGCTCTGGAAATAGTAGGGAGGGTAATGGCAAGTAGTGTGTGGAGGAAGGGCAGCTGTTGTTGCAGTTGTGGTGGAGAATCCTGATGATGCTGCAGAAGATAACAGTGGCACTGCAGTAGAGCCTTGTAGTTGCCATGCCCAGTTGGAGAAAGATGGGGACCCAGATTCAACCTTTCCCACCAATGATTCCTAGAGTTGGAAGACAGTAATACATTAATTGATGAGATTAGCCGTCATAAATGGAAAACAGCCATCATTTAGCAGCCACCTAAATAGTTCCAAAACAAAGTATATTGGGAACTATTTATATGGAGTTGATCTAAAAGTAGTCTTTCTATACAGCATGTAAGTGGCTATAAGTCTGGTCCAGGTAGTGGATGGGAGAGATGTACGAGAATTGCTTCATGCCCTGCCCTGCACTCTTTCACCCTTCAAATTTCAGGTGAACTATGTGACTATTTTGCAAATCTCATGCGAAATCTATAATATGTTATATTACAGTAAAGATATGGGCAGTCACATCAAATGGCTAATCCAGAGACTAATGTGCTGATTATGAATAGACGGCTGGCAAATCTGGATGGACCCCTGTACCAGACAAGGGTACATGAATCCCACATACAAGAGAAGTGGCTCATTCCATGGTGGAGCAGGAAACCCCCGCTGCAACCAGAGAAGAAGATCCACATTACAGGTCAACATCCAAAGCAATGCAGAAGGTGTCAAATTTTCATTACTCAAGTTGGTCTTCAGACCTTAAACTAGGTACCAGAAACTACAAAACCATTTTAGTCCAATTAAGTTTCCAACACATGATCTAAAATAATGAAGCCCACTATGAAGTTAGCATAAGGTTTAAAAACCACTTCAGGTAACAACAGGGCCCTGCATCCTAGACTTAAATTTGAAGAGATGCAAGATTCCCTGTAATTAGATAAAGTCTGATAAGATGTGTTCCTGAAATTGCCGGTGAATTGACGAGTAGGGTGAAACAGGCAGAAAGATTCCTTTTCATTGCCTTTCCTGGAATCTAAGTACTTCTAGTATGCAGTCACCCATCACCGCTAGTATGCTGTGGGCCCCTTCAAAGCATCCAGAACCAATTCCAGAGTGACCTGTTTGACTAATTTTAACAAATTTCAACTTGGAGGAAAAGGTGAAGTTTGGCCATTTGCTGAGATCTGGAAGGGATATTTTCTTTATAACATCACATAGTAATATTACAGGGATGTACGTGGAAAATGAAAGATTGATAAGTTTAAAGAACTTATTTCCTAACAGAGATATATAGCAATGTTGGACAAACAATAAGCAGAAAGTTACCTTGAAATTGGGGAAGAAACCAGGGTACCCACCAGCCCACAAAGGTGAGTGCTCAGCTGGAACTCTCAAGCAGTGGGGCTGATCCATTGTAACTGAAGCAGAACTCTCCATCTGTATGCACAACAAAGAGAAGGAACTGTCAGCCCTTTCAAGATTTTAGGTAGTTTCATGCATTTTATAGATGAGCAATGTAACATGACTTCAGTTTAAGACTCTAACATTCCAACTTCTCCAAATCTTTTTGAAGGAAGCATACCGTGTTCAGATTCAATCTATTGAATCTACCATATACATGCATATTGGCAGAATATCTACCACATTCTCACTGACAAGAAGTAGGAGATGAGCTTCTCAACTTTTTTTCATTTTTTGGAATTGGTGTATAAAGGTACCCAAGTAAGCTGGTTTTCAACAAAAGCTCCCAACGCAAAGGAACATTTGAAAGTTAAAGCAAGCGTCTAAATGGTGTAGTTGATCAGAGCTACATGAAGGAAAGGTTCAACACATTATCATGGTAATTTGACTTCATAAAAAAAAACCCAAGCAGCAAGGAAATCATTTTTTCACAGTATGACAAATTAACAATACAATAATAGCAATTCAGACCTTAATTTTGCTTACCTTAGCTTTCTGAACTTCAAAAGGATTGCTATTGAAATGGAAATCCATCGATCCATCACGCACCTTCTCATTACAGGCAACAGAAGAGAGAGAAATCCCCAAGTTCAAATCGAGATTGTTGGCAATGCCTGAAAAAAGCATTACATATAAGTGAGATTGGGTTACAGGTAGAAGTTATATATTGGTTCTCTATCGGCTTAAAGAGTTTTATTGATTATTCTGAGACCACGCTATGGGGAGATAGTTCAATCTTGAAAAAAGCACCGCAATAAGTTAACAATGCCCTCACAAGTTGGGCATACGGCACAATGTGTAACCAGACCGCTCACTACACAAGTCCAGAATAAATGAACCAACGGCTACAATCATATAAATTGACAGATGAAGAGTAGGTCTGGGGGAACGTCTGTTTATTCATTCCCCATCATAACCAACATCTTTGTGCCAATGATTTGTATGTCACCAATCAGATAGCCGAGATCATGGAACAGTGACAGATTCCACCAATGGCTAATCACCAAAAGATGCATCTGATGAACGGTTCGGGCAATGGAACATCATGCCTTTCAATCTGTAATCAACACAATATTATTGACCTGAGAATTGAGCGCGCAGAGACATGATTTCTCATGTAAAAGACGGCACATCAGAGTAGAGGCTAACAAATTTTGAATAATACCTGCACTATCAGCCTCAGAAACTAACTCTCCTTCATATGTGCTTGGATCAAAGTTAGTAACTGCTTCCCTCCCATTGCACTGGATAGCTGCCTTGTCGTAAGCCCTGATTTCCACAAAATGAAAAGGAAGATTTGTGTTGGATTCAACCCTATTGAGGTTGATATTTTGGGTAACAAATTTATTAGCAGCAGAGCGAAATTCATTATCAGTAGGACCTTGCAGCTTCTACTTCATTGTCGAATAGCCCAAGATATATGTACCTGCAAGCAAGCATCATATTCTCATCTACAAAGATAGTTCCCAAGCTTTTTGAGAACATTTAGGTTCCTTTAAATCTAATCTAATCTAATCGAAGTTTCATGTAATTACATACATATATATATATATGAGAAATTCTCAATCGCGCATCATATACTACGATATATCAGTGTTTGCAAATGGTGGAAACAAAGGAAAGGTTATAAGATTAAATTTCTAAAATTCCCCAACCAATCAACATCTACAATAAGATCAACGAACTCAAACCGGATTAATTCTCTTACTTCTTTCCAAGGAACTGACCCATTCGAGCTTCCCATCGACCGCATTTGTGCAGCGTCACACCTCTATATTTTGAACTTCCCCTAGAGAATCCAGTGCTTTGCCTCCGCAGTATGTGCACGAATTCTTCCTTGCTCAAATTCCTCATCTAAAAAATCCACCACATCAAGATCCAACCAGTCATTTCCACGACTCCCATTCGAATTCCACATAATCAAACCAAGACAGTCCAGTTATTTCACAAACATTAAATCAACATTACCTGTTTGAGATCATCCTCATAATCACTCAGATTAAAATTAATATCTGCTTCAACTCCTCTGAACTTGATCGCAGCTCGATCATAAGCCCTAAAAAATTTCCAAAAAAAATAGAAACAAGTGAGAATTCTCTTATAACAACCAACAAAACAACACCACCAACTGATTCTATTATTAGAACATAACACTAACCGAGCAGCTGCATGAGCAGTGTCGAATCCGCCTAACAAACCCACCACAAAATCATCAACAAACACAATCAAAATCAAGTTAGAAAGATGAATCCAATCCACAAATTAATACAACTCAATCAAAACATAATCTCCTTACCCAAATACACCTGCTTCCCACAATCCCTGCACAAACACACAAACAAAGCATCTGTTAAAGAAATCAGCGGAAAAGGCAAAAAGAGATCGAATTCGATTCGAAAACCAACACCAAATCACTAACCAGATATGTGATTCCCATCTCCCCGTCCTCCTATAGAACGTGACTCCTCTGTATTGAGAGCTTCTCGATCGCGGCCCTCGCCTACTCTTCTTAGCCGCCGGTGGCGGCTGAGCCACCACCTTCCCCGGCATCTGCTCTCCAGCATCAGCTCTGCAGAAACCATGACCCGCCCAATGCGGCCGCGGCGAGGACTCCATCCGACGGAAACCATCTCCAGCTCCTCCTCCCACCGGAAACAGCTCCCTCGTCACAACTTCTCTCGAAACCCGGTTATCTTCTTCTTCCTCCTCAACATCAAATCTTCCTCTCTTCAAGATATCGAAACTGAACATCGAGACCTCGCCGGGGTTCGTCGAGCTAGAATCATCATCTCCTCCACCGTTGATCGAGGCATCCGCATTCACTATCGAGGAATTCGACGTTCCAGATTCGTCCATCTGGCCTCCGAAAGCTTCCGGAAGCTTCTCTGCAGTGAGATTCAGATCTAACAACATCACTAAAGAAAGAGAACACAGATTTCTCCAATTTCTTTCTTCTAATCAAAGATGTTTCTGCAGCGATCTATATCAAGAGAGAAAGATATTACAAAAGATGATGCTAATACAATTATAGAAAACAACATTCCTTCTATGAAATCTTCTTACTCTGCTAGAGAAAAAAAAAAGATGTAGATCACGCCAATCTGAAATACCTAACAAGAATCAAAGCAAAGAAAGAAAGAGATAAAAGATTCAAAAGATTCTAGATCGAAACATAGATGTAAGTGATTGCAGAGAGAGAATTGACGAAGTGAGGAAAAGAGTTTCGGGGAAAGATATTTTCATGGAAAGATCTTCACTTGGAGAAGACAAGAGAAAACAAAGGAAGAAGATGAAGGAAAAAGGAAGCGAGGAAGGGAGAGAGGAGAAGATGAGGGAAGATATGATATGAAAGGAGGAGATGGGACGTATGAGGGAAAAATAAGGAAATGCATTCGCATTTAACGGAGAAGTTTAGCGGATAGAGAAAGCTTTCTCTCTCCTCTTTTTCTCTCTCTACTTTCTCCGCTTTTTTTTAATCTGTTTCTGTTTCTGTTTCTTTCCCTATTGGGAGGGGTAGAGGAGTAGCTCGGGTACTGCTAGTCAACACGTACATGGTTTTATCCTTAGAATTTTTTGGTGGGTCTGAACAGTGGAACAGTGGAATATCTGTTTCCTTTTCTATAAGTAGGAGGGAGAAATATTAGGTGGCTTTTTCCAGTACGTTTTTTCATTGTCCATTCCTACACCGTCCAATGGTGGGACACATGGGTGAGTCCTAGACGCTTTGGGGCGAGTTTCATGTGAAGCCACCATGGGTACAGTAGCATTGTGCATGATAATTGGTCACATGTTTATAATGAGTAGTTGGGACTTTATTATTTGCTAAGCAATTTAATGATACAATTCATTAAGTGGGGGTGGAGGGCCATTTGTTTTAGAGGCATGCTACTTGAGTCCCGGGACTGGCCCGACTCCATACGGGAGGGGCAGTTTAGTCATTTGCCAGTCTCGGGACTTTGTGCCGGGACAAATAGACTTTTTGTTTTTTTTATGACATGTTTGTATAACATATTGAATGAACTTTCTTTGCTGACTTCATTTTTCATCACATAGTGTGGGCAAGTTTTTGTAAATCAAGGAAAACAATTTGTATACTTGATTTTTTTTTATGAAATAAGCCTTTTATTAGAGTATATAAGAAAGACATCAGTTGACGAAAAGCAAAAGTTTGCGGACTTTGATTTCGAGATTTATATACAAAGGTGTCGTTGCGAGTGGATTTGTTTGTATGGTATTAAATTATTAGTAGTTTTAAGATGTTTATTCCTATCAGAGTGGTTATAATTAAGAAAAAAATATAGAAGAAGCAAATATCTACAAATAGCAAATAATCTCTATTCTAATGAAAAAAAAAAAAAGCCAACTGTGATAGAAAATTTATGTTTTCTATACATTGGCAATCTTAAAAAAGAAAAATTATTTTACATAGTGAGCACCACACTAGAGCAACAAACTTTTTGGTTATACAAGTGCCCACCCATCACCTTTGTAAATTAAATCATTTGAACAATAGGGCTGCCCGAGCTAGACCAAGAAAACCTAAGAACTTGATTGAACACTAATTTAAAATAGGTTTAAATAGTTAAAAAAAAAATAGTTCCAAGTATTGGACTTAATCCCAAGGGGTAGGTCAGTTGGCGTAGGACCATGATTTGCACTTGGAGATTGTAGGTTCGAAACTGCACTTCCACGCTAGGGCTACAGGGGAATTCACATGGTCGGAGAATCCTCCTAGAAAAAAAAAATATTGGACTGAGGACTCATAATCCTTTCTTTTCCTTCAATCTAGAGTCACCCAATGAGAGACTTACTCTCATAATCATTTATTCTTTCCTAAGCTTGATAGGTGGCACGAGGTGAATGGCAAGAATATGCATTAATAAGTAAGCATGAATTACTGTATAGTGCTTTAAGAAAAAGTAAGCATGCGGTAGAAATTTGGTTGAAAAATCACTGCAGCAAAGAAAGAAGGATCCGTCAAAAATATGATCCCTTCAAACGTTGAACTCGTGAATTAATTTTCAGCAGTGGCCTACTTAGTTTATTATAGTGGGACTCAAAGTGGTAAAATGTTGTTCCACACTGCCACGCATCGTAAGAAGATAATGTGAAGAATGCACCAAAGAGAAATGATCTTGTCGACCACCTCAACCAGATACGATAATGCGAATTCACCTAGGTCAATCATTTGGCCAATAAAAAAAACTTGCCCAAAATAGAAAAAGATGAGGCAATCCTGCCCATTGAAGCCAAGGGCATCAATAGATTAAAAAAACTCACCATATCAACACATCATAATCAAAGTCTCAACCGATAATAAAAAAACAGAAGAAGGAGAAGATGGTGAATAGTTGCAGATAAATAATTCGTAGATCCGATGATTCATCACTTTACTTTGAATAAAGAATTCCTTTTTGAAGATATATATTTATAAATTTTACATTGATATTGGTGTGTATTTATGCACATGGGTAAAAAATAATATTGGTGACTAAATTATCTTTCTAAATCTTACATCGATTGGATTTAAAAGTACTCCAAACCGTGGATTTCCTAGTATCCAAATTTCCCCGAACTTACGACCACCTAACATTTGAAAATGGAAAACCATTTGTTTGAAAGAATTTGGTGGTCAAATGTGACAGTAATGTCATTCATGAGAAGTGATCCATGGCCCACCATTGTAGTAGGGATTATCCATGTGATTTTAATGGCAGGCCGAAGGGTTAGATCAATGTGCCTTATTATGTGAATACATCTGAGTGCGAAAATGACTTTTTCCCTCAACCTATGATCCTCACAGTACACGTGGTGGCTTCCTAAGGTTGCCAGTTGTCAACACCCAAGAGCCCCGCCCTGTCGAACGACACTACGACTCGCTTTTAGCGATTTTCATTGGTTTCTTTTCTATCTTTTCAGACGAAAACCGACAATGACAAGAAAACGAAAACGGCCCAAGCAAACGTACTCCTCTCATTCTCCTTTCACTTCTTTAAAATACCCAACATGTCCCTGGCAGTTCCGTCGAACGTACAACATGTGCGATTTACTCCGTGAGAGCGGCTGCTACCCGCTGCAAGCAGCTATTCACATATTGTATTTAAAATGAAATAAAATAAATTTCTAAGCTACCCCTATTCTTCTCCTTCTTTCTCCCTCCCCGTTCTTTGCTCCGAAAACCTTTACCAAACCCCGCCACCCCCGATTCCACTCCCTCTTTCTTATCTCTCTTGCCGGGCTATTGAGATAGAGGGAGAGAGAGTGGGTCGGCGGAGGTGGCTGGAGCAAGGAAAGGGAGAGGGATAGGGTAGTTTAGGAGCTTTTTTATTTTATTTTTTTAAAATTACAGTGAATGAAGAGCTATTTGCAGTGTGTAGATAGCAGCACTCTTACTCCGTATCTGATAATGATTGAAATACCCCGTGCCATCTTCTATATTGGAATTCGACATAGGATTTCGTTGAAATTAAAGATAAAGAGAGTACTTTTAATCATGCAACCAGTGAGACGGCTTGACAAGGTTTCGACAGTGTGTGGAGAGCTATTTGCAGTGTACAGGCAGCAAAACTCTTACTCCGTAGTGGATAATGACCAAAATACCCCTTGTCATCTTCTGTTTTGGAATTCGACTCTGGTTTTCGTTGAAATTACTCGATTGCCATTGAGTTCCAAATCCGTCTCACACCAAGATTCTCGAGTGCTAAAAATCGCCGGCCGCTTTCGAGCGGGGCGTGGGTGATAGCGTGTCTACTCATGTCGGGTTGGGACTCCGGATCGGGATCCGGATTGGAGCTTTCCTTGTAGAGGTGGAGGATCTGGTACTCAATGCTCATTGCCCTAGAGATATGTTAAATTTTTAGGATCTAGCCATTGAGGGGATGCTTTCAATATTCTGGTTGACGGCTATGGTCCTTTTCACTTTATCTAATGCTTTCTTAGCTCCATGCGGCCCACAATTTTTGACCCATCAATAAAGCAACCCCTTTCACAGACTTTTCAACTCATGACCTGGTATAAGCCCTGTCTTAGAGTCATCAAACCATCATTCACTGTTTGATTGAATCAAAGAGAAATCTAATAATTAAGATGATATTAATCACCATTGGATCTAACCTTGAGCATGTTTGCAAAGAGGCGAGGAATCCATGGATTCGTTGATTCTTCACTGCCACCGGAACAAGGACTCTTCATTGGAGATTTGTATAATTGATGATTTCATATTAGTATTGGTGTGTATCGATGGATATAGTTGAGAAAAATAAGATTCAATATGCACATCCACTTAAATGAGGATTTTTAAATCTTTCGAGGGGTGGTCGGATCTGAAAATCATAATAAATGAAGATTTTCATCCGTCTAAATCCTTAGGAATTTACAATTGCTAAATATGGATTTACCGCTAATTTAGTAAAAACGAAAAATCTTTTCCTCATAGATTTGGTTCCCAAATGTGACCTTAGCTAAAACAATCTAATTAGGCTGATTTTTTTATGACCCTTATCTTAAGGTGATGTTTCCATTTGCTTCTTTTTTTCTTATAAGCATGTAATAAGTGGGTCCATGGGCTAGACTGTAACAAACCACATGCAATCGCCTTGTGGGAGAAACTTTTCCATATTCGACATTTTTAACGGGTCGTTTGCCTTTTATGTACAGGATAGGAAAGTGAGTTTCACATATGCAAATGCTACATATGAAAAACACATTATTTACATATCAAAATCACCGTTTTTTACATGAGGAAATAAGTATATCTTATGCTAGATGTGTTTGAATTTCTTACTCGTTTTTCACATATTCTCAAAATCCATGAAAATTTTATAATTAAAACTATATGCCTTCGTATCTATCATTAGATTAAGACATTGAACGGTACGGATCATAAATTGGTGGTCCAACAAATTAGATCAATAATTTTGGGTTTTTGGATATTTTTCACAAATTCTCAAAACCTAAGAAGATTTGAAATGTGAGAAATAGACATCTTAGAATTTATTAATCTCATATAGAAGATGAACTCTCACATTGCCAGTTTAGAGTCCAAAAAATTAATTAAGAAATTTTCAATTAAAGGCGTTCAAACCTGCAATCTATTCAAGTGGAGTTCCATATTGCGATCTCTATGACCACTTTTGACCATTTAGCTACATTTTCCATACGTGAATAAGCATAGCCAAACAAAATCATATGCAACTATCACTTACATGCATTGCTTATGTATGTAAATAAATTCCTCGGTGGCCACAGGGGTTTTACCCAGCTTTTCTTTGAGGCCGGAGGAATTAGTCCAATTCAAAGGGTTGGAAACCTTTCGTTGTCCATTAAAAAAAAATAAAAATAAAAATAAACTTATGTATGTAAATGAGTACAAATAAACAATCCCAAATAACATGAAACAACAATTCTCACTTGTCTAAAAATACATCACTACCAAATGGCTCCTTAAAACCCTTATTTACCCTCTTTTATATCCGATCCATAGGCCCATCTACAATCAACAAAATCCCTTTACACCCACTGACTGACCCTCCTTGTTACTAGCTCTCATTGTATTTCGCACCTTCTTGCCCACCTCTAATCTGATCCATGTGACCAGAAAAAATAGAGAAGAGGGCATGCTCCACTCGATCCACTGGACACTGTATACATATTTTAATGGTGGTCCCAACATAAATGGGTCACAATCCATGGTTTTACAACTCACCAGGCACCAGTTTTGGCAGGGAATCTGCAATTAAACTCCAAAATTGCATCCAATATATTTTGGTACTTCTCTCTTTCTCTCTCTCTCTCATTTTTGGGTAAAACCAAGATCCAATCAGATAGATCCTGATAAATGGAAATGGACATTAAAAGGCAGCCTTTCAATGATGTACTAAAAGGCTGTAACCCCTCATATAACATTGTATTCTATTCCCATCAATCTTCCCCTAGACAGCTGTATTGATGTGGAGGTCCTTTCTTCATTCCCCCAAAATGATCCATCCATGGATTGCAAAATGCCAAAGGATCTGCCATTCAGATACCTTTTAGGACACTTGACTTGTGGGGCATTTCCTTACAACCCCACATTTCATTAGAAAAAACTAGATTCCCTCTTCTTTGCAAGAAATGGTTTGAAAGGAGATTGATGTGAAAGACAAATGGTATTGTAACTTTCAAAGAATTTCCTTCTCATTATCAACATCAGATTTGGATCCTCTGAATGAGAGGCTGGATACTCTTGGGCCTGCGATCATTAGAGCCCGCATCTAAATCCTAAAAAATGACTCCAAATTTCATATCAATTAAAGCAGGGTTAATTATCAAATTGATCACTAATGATGATTTCAAATTCTTTTCACCTATAATCATGTGCCAATCAAACGGCAGGCAGATCTCAAGAAGTGAAATTTGCCATACTGCCAAGTGCCAAGACAAGCAGGATATGGAAACCCCGCAAGTGGGCCCCACTAAGAGATTTATAGGAGTTGCATCGGAGGATTTGTATCATCATTATCATCATCGTCGTTTGATAAAGAAAAGGTAGCACCAAGTTTATACTTACGGGTTTTTCTTCTTCTCAAATCCCTATTGAAATTAATTATTTTATATAATTTATAATGATATCCATTGTTAGAATGAAATATATGTAGATGCCTTGAACTATAATTTACTAGCATTTATGAAGCTGCAAGGAGATTGGTGATCTAGATTGATGAGACTATTTACTAAAAGGAGACATGTATGGATGATTTTCTTTAATGATGGCACTTATATATATATATATATAAAAAAAAATTCTAACTCTTTTAGGATTAAAAAAACCCAAGACCAAGAGTGGTTTTAGCAATTGGATGGATAAAATCTTCCTGCATGTATGCATTGGGAGGAAATATCACGCAAAAGTCACATTATTTTTTTTAAATGACAACGTTGATTCCCGAAGGGGCACAACCCCAATACACACATGCACAAGTCCATTTGAAGGTGTCCAACACATGGCATGGGAAGCAAACACATGCCTTGCTCCAAAAAACCAACACCGAGGTGGGCAATGAATTTTAAGAATCCAATTCTACATTTAGATCAATGGTCCAAATCATAGCTAATAGGCGTCACACTCAGATATATTAGGTTGCCTATGTTATAAAGTTTGTAGGTGCATAAGATCATATTTATACGTCTCACCTTTTACAATCCCAAATGTTCTTTCTTAGTCCAAATGAAAAGGCATTTATTTATAATGATTTTATTTTTTAGTAAATGAGCCCAAGTAAGAAGCCACTCCTTAACTTTCACCTCAGTTGAGTAAAAATTTTTTTTTTTTTTACTAGTACACCCTAGTTAAGTCATCGCACCATCTAATTGGATAAGAGTGAGAAAAACTTAATTTAACTTGTGTCTTGTTATTTTAATTATAAGTTCTAAATACAAAGACCTTAACTACATGCCTATATTTAATGAATAGTAAGTTCTAAGTATGGTCGATACCCTTGTGCGTTGGCTCTCTGGCTTAAGCCACATGTTTGGTCTTCAGGGCATAATTACTAATATTGTTCGACCAAAGAGATTGAAATCTTTTGGTTTGATCGAATGCCAAGATAAGATTTCAATTAAAACTTCTCGTTTTAAATTTTGGCAAGTTTCAACCGAAATGGTATTTTACATCATTAATCTTTTTTTACTTTTTATATATATATATTGTATTTCTTATATATTTCCAAAATGTAATTTGCAAAAGCTTTACTAGGAATAATGAAAATCTATATTTATTATTTTATTTTTATCTTTTTTCGAAATATAATTTCAATAAATTTCACCGAAAGTCTAAATGGGCTAAGACATTTTATGTTGGAGGCAATGAAATTCGAGAAAATGTTAACAACTATATTCCTTGATCTTGTGTTCAAACGCCCCCAAAATTTATTCAATACATATGTAGGGCGAGTGCATCATGGCACAATGAGGCTCAGTTCCATGGCAATACCTTCATTAGGTGTGACCTTGAAATATGTTGGACTTAAATGAACTACTTGGACAGTTCACAAGCATTCTTTTCCTTTGTTCTTACGTCCTCTTGAATCTTGATCCGTTCACACGATACAAGGAATGTCTTCCCTTTCTATTTACGGCAACATCTTTGCTACCTTAAAAGCTTTTTTAAAAAACTTTTTCCAGTTTAGGAAACTCCGTGGAAGCCTCATATATAAACAGACTTCTCCCACCACTACAAGGCAAAATAAAAATTCTCCGTTCCCAATTCTTCAACTAATATATGGGTCCCACTGGAACCCCAAATCCGCTTCTTCCACCACTCTCGAAGGCAAAATATAAATTCTCAGTTCCTATGTCTTCCACTCATATGGGTCCCACTGTAACCCCAAATCCACTTGTACCACGTGTCCTCATCCTGGGACCGTTAGTTTCTCTTCTTTTGTTTTCCTTCTTTTGCCCCTTGTCTTTGTCTTGTAACGAGGACATAAAAGTTGTCGCTTTGTAGCATTTTCAACATGAGTAAAATAGACAATCAATTCTTTTGCTTTGATGATATGAAGGGTCGTGATTTTGGCCGCATGCTTTTTTTGACAAGAATCGGCGTGTGGAATGCCGTTATTGCCCTTTAATATAATGCTGCGTCATTTGTCCTCATCTATCCGAGAAGGAGAGAAGGACTAAAATGCCCTCGTCTTTTTTACACCAGACGCACACGTTTTTTGTTGGGTTGGGTAGAGGACAGTTTAGATGGGCCCATCTATCGCATTAGAAAAGCCCTAATTTGATTTTAGGGGATTTTTTTTTCCTTCTTTTTGCAGGTGCAGCTATGGTTGTCACTTCAGTTACGCTCTGGCTGAGTCGTTCTATACATATTGGTCCGTTCCGGCCAAAACTTCGTACTTTCGGTCATTGATAATGGAAATTAGAAAATGGTCAATTGTTGAGTGTCCTTTAATTAGAATGATGTAATTATGAACTTTTAGTATTATTTTAACATTTAACTATATATATATATATTTTTAAATTTTAGGTATTCTTTAACATATTAAATTTATTTTTCAATCGCATCTTTTCAGAAATGGAACAATGGAATTAGCCGGATTGCCAAAACGTTCTACTACGGAATCAAATCGGAACGACAACCAGAACGGAATTGATGACTAAGGCTGCCGCAACTCTTTTATTCTTGTGAGAATTGCTCCCACTAAATCACTATATGAACTTTTCTATGGGGCACACTCTGATTCCATAGATCCATGTGAAACCACCTTAAGTATCAAATTTGATTCCAATCTCATGGCCCTATCACATTCATCAATGGCCCATAAGTTCAGTCCGTTCGCATATTTCAACGGTCCAATCCATTTGTGGATTGGGTGATAGCGCTGTCCCTAGTTTTTATTGCACGAATATTTCTCTTTATTTTATTGCTAAAAACCAACTTCATTATCATTTACTTTTGTGAGATTTTCTATCAAGGTCAATAAGTTTTGAGAGCTGTTATTACCAAAAAAATATATATTTTGAGAGCAAGTTCATTAATTAATTATTATCTAATTCTTTTTTTTTTTTTTACTAGATGGCTAATGTGTACAATGAAACTTATCTTTCATAACTAGTTAATCTAATATAAATGTATGCTCTCTAAGCACTTGTGGTGAATGACCACAAAATCACATGGCAGCGGCAACTCTTGTTGCTGGTTGTTCTTCTTGTTTTTCACATGGAGGACTCCGATCATTTGATTGATACATCAAACTAATTTATGTCCAAGCATGTCTATTTCTTTACCTTCCTTAATTTAGGTTCATGTGGGCTCCAAATGAAGTTGATGTTTTAATTGAAAAGATTCTTAGCTCTGTCTACCATGACCCTCTAAAAGATAAATAGGTTCCAAGTAGGCCTGTTGGGTCAAAGACCTCAGAAATACTCACGTCATTAAAAAGAGTAGACACTATCTAATATGTGCGGGTTCCAGTAGATGATTAATCTACAAAGCAATCTATTTCAGATAAAATTAAAATAGCTCGTTAGTACTAGCTCTTTGAACAAAGAAAATTAAGTTGGATGATGGACATTGATGGAGCGGATGATTCAAAATCATTGTCTTTGGTCGAAAAGCCAATGATGTTTAGTAAGATTAATCTATTATTCCCGGCCATTAAACCAAACAATCCCTTGATCAATGAACCCCACCCACAATCCAGTTTCATATCCACACAATTGTTTAGATGATGATAATTTATTTTTATTTTATTTGTTGAGATTATGGTAGTACATCCATTAGGACAACATTTTGTTGGAGACTTATTGTAGAAGGATCTACCAGTAAAATAATGAAATGCACGAAATTGTCATAAGGCTCATTGTCTTACCAAAGAAAGAAGAGAACTTTAGGATCTAGCTGCATAAAAAGTACGAAGAAATTGTAGTTCTATTGACATTTCTACAAATCACATGAAAGATGATTAAATGCACAGTAGAAACTAAAATACTATTTACCATCTATTTCAAACAGTTAGGTGGGAGGCAGTATCGAACTCGCTTAATTTTTTTTTAATTGCCATATTCTAAAGCCTTCTTATCAAGTAGGTGAATAAGCTTTACAAACCTAGTCATGAGTCATGCTTTAATGGAAAATAATTTTTCAATGAAGGTCCCAGAGCGCTCTAATGTGCATTTTTTCAAAGAACGAAAGTCTGGCCAATTCAAGAGTCCAAATAAATGTACTCAACTTGTTTAAATTCAATGTCGATGGAGCTGCAAGAGGTAAGCTGGGTCTGGCAGGTATCGGAAGTGTTATTCGCAATGATAAATGTGAGTTTCTCTTTATGTTTTTCAAGCATGTGGGTGTTCGCGACTCTAACGAAGTAAAGGTGTTTGCTATTTTGGAAGCTCTTTGGTTTTTCTCGATATTTTTTTCAAGGTATACTCATCTTGGAAAGTGACTCTTCTAATGTGATTTCATGAGATCCTTGGGAAATTTCAATACCTCTTCAGTGAGATTCGTGCCTTATTTTCTCACTTTAATGTTGTCTTTTGACATCCAATTATATGGCTGATACTCTTGCCAAACATGGGGTTGAAAGGAGTACTCTATGGAAGGCTTTTGTTGTGTAATTAAGGTGTAGGTGTGGGGTACGATCTCTTTTGTACCTTTCTACTCTTCTTTGCCTTTCGTATAGATTTTCCCTGTTAATGAAATTCTTATTACCCTTTCAAAAAAAAATATACTCAACTCATATGCAGCCATCTGAATTGGACACATGGTAAGACAATCATTGATTGAGACAGTTGGTCAGCCTTAAACAACCAACTCCAGCCAACAACACCTGGTTTTAGTTGTGTGGAACCATTTTTGTTCATCAAACTTGGTTGCATCACAGGCCATTTTACGGATAGAAAATGACTTCAAACAACCGACTCCAGCCAACAACACCTGGTTTTAGTTGTGTGGAACCATTTTTGGTCATCAAACTTGGTTGCATAACAGGCCATTTTAGGAAAGGTTTAAACCCATAACATATTGTACAATGTCACTCCTTACTTCCAATCTCTGACAACTAAGATTTAAACAACTTTAAACCCATTCTAGAGGAATGTGATAAAAGGACTTTGCCTAATAAGCTCAGTTGTTGCATAAATAGGAGCAATTTATTATTCATAACAAAGAAAGAGTTTTGAGAAAAGGGGTTGCTCAATCGGTTGGAAACCTACATCTCACCTTAATGACCAAGGGTTGATCCTTGGGTCTCTCTCTCCTCACGTCTGCAGATATCCTTTCCTTCTCTCTACGCGTGTCTTTGCAATCAGGGTTCCGGCCTCGGAAAAAATACCTAATTTTAAAGAAGATGCTAGATCAAACATAAGACTTCACTCAAAATTAAACTTATTGTAATGAGGACAAGTGCTCTTATTTTAAAGATAAGACTTCATGTTACTCAAATCCTCAACTCCTATTTTTGTCTTTAATGACTTTTTAATATTTTTCTGGGTGGATGAGAGTGAGTTCATCACAGCAATCAGACGCCACATGCTTCTCGTGTTACTGTACGATCCAAGCACAGGGCTGCTTAAAGTTTATTTATACAAGAAACAGGGAGACAATGGGCCCCACCACCCTCCAAAAGATAGAAGCAAATCTTGATCGAATATTTTTTCTCTTTATCTTATCAATGTAGAAGTGGACGTTTCCCTTGCCCTTCGGTTTTTATTATTCACTTGTCCTCATTAAAAAACTAAAACCTAGGAAAGCAACTTCTCCTTTCCACAATTGGCATTCTCTTAGAACAAAGGCAAGGGTCCTGATTCCCTCTCTTAAACAAATGAGAGTATATTTTGAGAAGGATAAATAACAAAATCAAGGTGTGTTAGATGAGTTGATCCATTGCAGTTGTTATATCTTTACCGTAAGTAGACCAATAACGGTCCGCAATGTCATCCAAAAGTTATTGGTCTACTCACGATAAAGATATAACAACTGCGATAGGTGATCCGGACTCGGTACTGTTAGATATATATATATATATATATATATATGATACAAAATTTGAATTTGAACCAAGGTTGTTATTAGATATATGGGTTGAGTTTGAATTTGATAGGTTTGTTATTAGTTTGTTTAAATTGAGATCAGAAGCTCTGAAAGCATAAAATGTTTCAACAACATAACATTAGGATATAAAACTACCTTAGCATTATTAAAGAAAGGTCCCAAGTTATAGAAACAGAAGCATAAATTTTATATTCAATATTTGGCTATCCTTACTTTTTTTTTTTTTTTCCTCCTACCACCTGTCTTTAACAAACTTTATATCTCTGACCAAATGCCCTCAAGTTCCATTTTAAGGTGATTAAGACAGTGTATATTGCAATGATTAAATGCGAATTTTTTTTTTTATTCTGCGAGTCAAATGACTAAGGAGGAGCATTTTGATTGGGAAGTTCAACTTTTTGGTATTAATTGTAATCTTGCATTTGGATAACAAGAGATCTATATAAGTTTACATTTCTTTCATTCTTGCAACAACTAATCACGAGGTGAATAGAGTATCTTCCAAACCTAGATTGCATTCTTATTAATAATCCAAGTCTCTTGAGTAATTCTTCCATTGAGCTCATTTGACTATGAATTTTTATTTATTCAATTTCTATATATTCAATGCAAAGGAAAAACCATCAATTTCTCTCCAAGTCAACTAAAGAATTTCACTTACAACGGCTCACCTTCTTAAATTCGTAAAAACTCAGAGAGAAAAAAAAAAACTCCCTTCTAGTTTAGTAAGAATATAAATTCCAATCCCATTGACGTAGACTTCACAATAGGATATTGTAGCATTCGCATTTTTACATATGATCAATCTAATCATATTATGATTGAGATAAAATCCGACATAATGCCTAATGCCATGTTTTTTTAATAAGAATCTCAAAATCTAGGCCACCTAAAATGTATCAAATGCCCTGACAGAATTTTGAAATTTCAGTCTCTTCGGTTTTTTTTTCTTTTTTTTTATATAAATTTTCTGAATACTCAAGTACAAAGGAGAATTCATGAATCCTACTGTATAAGAAAACTCAGAAATTTTCCAAAATGAAATTCTCTTAATTCCAATAAAGAAGCAGCCCTAAACAACAAAGACAATCTCAAACATTTTAAAAAGTTAATAAGGTGGCCCAAACCAGGTGAGTTTTTTTTTGTGGCACCCAAAGCAGATCCTGATAGGGTCACCAAAAAGACTAAAATGAGGCTTTGGACAGGCCATGAATCTTGGCCAAGTTGAAACAGCAGAAAAAATATTCCAGTGACTAAACAATTCTATCGTTTGGCAGGATGTCTCCAAGTGGAAAGTAAAATGATTAAGATATTTGAATGTTTTAAAGGGAGTTTGGCTTCTCCCACTCACTGTAGAAATGTCGGCAGGGGTACGAGGTTTGGGCATCTGTGGAGACGTGGACTCTTCCTATCCATTCAAGGAAAGTATAAATAAAGTAAAATGCACATCCTGTCGGTCAAACCTCCTTTCCCATTACTTTACTTCATTAGATAATTACCAACGTCAATTTACATACAAGATACATGCATCTAAACTTTTTATTCGATCAACAATCAAATCCTCTCTCTTTTGTTTTCAGTGAGAGTCCAAATGACCTGAACCTTCCCAACCTTGTCAATAATGACTCAACCATAGTTCTAACTAAGGATAGAAGGGGGTCAGGTTTAGATTTGAAAATCTGCATAGGCTCAACTCAAAGTCCACTTATTTAATATTCAGGTTAAACTGAACCCTCAATTAACAGGTCAAGTGAGGGTTGAGTGTCTAGATAAAAATACAACTAGTAAGGTTGAATCGAATTGACGGATCAAACGGCAACACAACTAATTTATTAATCAGATCAGAAATGTCAAATTGTCGACCCAAACCCATATGAAGAAAGATCAACCTGAACCCTAAATTAGCATGTTGGGTTTGGTTGGGTTGGCTAATTTTAGTCCAGAATTACCACCCCGGGTTCCCAATAAATACAAGGGTTTTATTATTGTTGTTGTTTATCCATATAGAAGAAAGATCTTCAGTTGAATTAAAAATAGGAGTTTTAGTAGGGGTATAACGTTTGGTTAACCGGTTAGTTTGGGAAAACCGTTAACCGAACCGTAACCGCGGTTTTCTGTCTTTGAAAACCGTAACCGTAACCATATTCACAAAAACAGTGGAAAACCGTAACCGCGGTTAACCGTATTAAACGGTTCGGTTACGGTTAATAACCGTGGAATGCCTTCCTTACATAAGGGGATAAATGTGAATGATTGAAGGTAAAATGACACATAAGGAGCAATTAAATAAAAATCTCATTGATCGGTAATCTTTATTAAACTGTTGATGACATTAAACCATATAAGATGGTCATTCTTTATATGAATGTGCAGTTGGTGCTGGAAATTCAAAAAAATGATGCTTTAAAGAAATACAAATTTCAACATCTGTGTGCTCAACATTTAGATAAAGAAAACCAATAGGTGCCCGAACTTTTTCTTCTTTTTTTTCCAAAAAGATAAAGATGTTCCCACAACTTCCCAAATTTTGAAAAAAATTATTTACTTTGGTTTTGATTTTTTTTTTTTTTTTTTAACCTTGATCATTTTAGGGGTTGAATTGAAATTAAGGATCCGAAACCAAAAGACCCAACACAAACGTTTGAAAAATTTGCCACTCTAGTACTCCTTTGCAATAAGATCCAAGTTCAGGTCCATGGTTATGGCAAACCAAGTTTTAAGTGCAATTGGGCTTGGGCCCACTAAATGTGAGAAATATGATGGGCCACTAAATAATTCTCCTGATTTCATAAAGTGAAAATTGAAAGTAAAATTTATGATTGGTTTTAAACAATTTACCACTGATCCGGTTTGCTAGTTCAAGTTGTGCCAGATTATTGAAATGTATTATTGAGAAATTAATGTTAGCTAAGCACCAGGGGACCTTAAAAGGCCAGGAATTGTCCCTGATCCCCCCCAAGATGAATAGTAAAGACGCCAATTAAAGATGGCTATCAAAGCTCCTAGCCAAAAAGTTAAAAAGAAAAGCCAATCAAAGCTGCTATTGTTGATGACAGCATTTGCCTAATATTGTTTGCATTCAGTCACCAGCCAAAAAAGGGCCAACATAATCTGGCCAATATTCCGCTACATACACCCCATACCAAGGAATCCAGCAATCCATACGAAGTAGTAAGATAGAATCCCTTATCCCACCTATAACCAATCCAAACTGACCGCCAAACAAGAAACAACCCCACAACCCTCAAATAGTCATCTTTTCTGGGGTTATGACACCCATCAAAAGGGACTAGCACCAGATTGTTGAATCAATAGTCAAATTCTTCTCTTTTATACTAATCCGTTGAACTAGTGGGCCATGAATATAGAAAGGGGCTAGTGCCATTGGACTGCCCCCAAATTTGATACATAGGTCCATCAGTGGGGCCCTATGTAGGCCCCATCTTGGGCCCATTAAATATAGCCAATCACAGTGTAACTTGTACGTTTTGTTCCCTGCCATTTATAGTCACTATATCAAATAAAAAAAAAAAAAGAACCAACTAGCAAATATAAGATTCGGGCCTAATTCTGAAAACCAAGCCCAAGCCCGACCAAAAGGGGCTTTAAAATTAAACAGTTTGTATATATGGACAAACTCATTGACAGAATTTGGGACAAACTGTCCACGTGGCGCAACGTGATTGGGACAATGCATTTCAACTTTTGAGAGAGCCCAATCACGTTGCGCCACGTGGACAGTTTGTCCCAAATTCTGTCTATAGATTTTGTCCAAATAGACTTTTTGTTAAAATCTAGGACCAAACATATGCTCATCCCATGGGAATGCACTCTTGGGGATGGCCCAAGACCAAGCTTATGGGCTCACCATGTCCAATCTGACTTGAGAATATGAGCCACTATTTTGTGGATGTAGTCAGGATTAGTAGCAACATTATTTAATTGGATCTCAGAAATCCCTGGTTAAAAGACCGCTAAACTTTTAAGTTATATTAAATCTGACACAGCTCATTCTCTACTGACCCAAATCCTATGGCGACGAAATATCAAGGCATCTAAAAGGGCCAGATCAGGACTGCATAAGAGCAGCAGTCTGGAGTCCACTCTTAGGGTTCAAAAATGCAACTTAAGCACCGGACAAAAATTCAAGGATATGCAACTTGAGCACCGGACAATGAATTAGAAAAGACACTTGTGCAAACTTGAATTGATGCAATTTGTTACTTTGTCAAAAACCTGTGTCCAAACAAATTCAAGGGATATGCAACTTGAGCACCGGACAACGAATTAGAAAAAGACACTTGTGCAAACTCCAATCGATGCAATTTGTTACTTTGTCAAAAACCTGTGTCCAAACAAATTCAAGCGATATGCAACTTGAGCACCGGACCATGAATTAGAAAAGACACTTGTGCAAACTTGAATCGATGCAATTTGTTACTTTGTCAAAAAACATGTGTCCAAACAAATTCAAGGGATATGCAACTTGAGCACGGGACCATGAATTAGAAAAGAAACTTGTGCAAACTTTTGTTACTTGTCAAAAACCTGTGTCCAAACAAATTCAAGGGATATGCAACTTGAGCACAACTTGAATCGATGCAATTTGTGACTTTGTCAAAAACCTAAGGTTTTTTTTTTTTTTTTTTTCATGGTACCTTTTTCCTTGGAATAGGTAGCGTACAACTGCAACAGGCCTTACATAGGTCACACACCATGAATACACAGTAATAAGATGAGATGAATTGATCAAGTTGCAAAAATAAAGAGGAATTGAATGATCATTGAAAGAGTAAAGAGTCATGCCAAAACATCAGCCTCATCTAATTTTGATTCATAGGTCAACTGGATATCTGTATCTCGCACTACATATGAAAGGAATAAAAAATTTGTTGCAGTCGACCCAAACATTAAAATGTATCAGTTTTCCAAGCCCCCCTTCATGATGACACTCATCCAGGTGAAGGCCCCTTCAAGATCGACACCCTTCAGGTGAGAAGCCCAAAAAGCTTTTTTCATCTCACCACCAGTGTCACGGACCATTTCCACACATGCATACACACTGAACTACCAAACCCTCCCATCTCATAACAAGTAGAAAAAAGACAACGAAGTATATGTAGCAACAAACAACCAAACTCAAACCACCTGTATCTACTAGCAGAAAAAGACGCTGAAAGGCTTGAACCTTTCATGTAGTTCTTGTCTAAGAGATTCGAAAAACCAAAGTTGACTAATGGAACAGATAGATAACTAGCAAAATTCATCGCCAAAAGCGAAGGGAAGGTTCTCATTGGGTCACAGCTAACCACTTGGAGAAATTTTCGAACTCTGTGTAGTCACTGTCTGAGATCATCGTCTGGTACCATGCTTTCCCAGCAGCTTTGATAGCAGCTGCCTCTTCCTGCACAGCATATATTTCATTAGCCAGTGGCATATACCCACAACGAAAGAAAATATCTAAAAATAAAAACTACATTACAAAGACGGTTCAAATAATAGCTGCCAGACACTGCATTGGGTGATTGATATAGTGACGGCTGGATACCCATACAAAGAATTGGTAAGAGGAACTTAGACGGAAGAAGGGAATGGTTTACATTCAATGAATAATTAACAGAACAAAGCTGGACCAAACAGTCCAAGTTAGAGGATGCCTCTCCATCGTCGATGCATCAGTCTGCAAAAGAAAGAATACCATACAACAAATGTGCCACACATGCCCATCATCATCACTGATCTACAGTGGGCATTTGATTTCTGAGTCAAATCTTCCACTCATCCCAAATTATGACTGTATTTCATCACTTCCACAATCTACATATCATTGTAACCTAGCTCCTTGTCTCACAAGGTTCCAACTAATCTTTGTAACCAAGCTCCTTGTACCATTCATTTCTGAGCGAGTGGGTTGTAAAAATTACAGAAGTGCTCCCATCATCAGAAAAATTTCTGTGCCGACAAATGGAGCACCGAAATGGCCTCTTTCCCTGCCTTCCATACATTTAAGCACGGGGAGATCCTAAATTGCCATTTCAGAGACCAAAGATAGATCACAATGAAGATGATGATTGCACCATCACAATTACCATCACAAGAAAAATAAAGGTCTACAATGCACCCCATGAGAGGAAAAATCACCATGCCCGCATGAATGAGAAAAATAAATATCTTCAATGGGCCCCATGCAAGAAAAAATCACCATGCATCATCTGTACAAGTGCCTTGGACAAAAGGGGATGTGAATCATTTACACATCTATGGAGGTGAGGAAATAATAGTGTGTAAATGGCTTCATTTACACAACTCATTTATGCACCACATGCACAACTCTATGCAACCAAAAGTGATACATGTGTGATGGTTACACAAGTGAATCATTTACATATGTAAATAAGCACAAGCAAGCAAAAACAAACGATGCCTTAAAGAAAAAAAAAAAATAGTGCATTGCTCACAAATGATGGTGGATTTTGTGAGAGGGACAATCAAAGGAAGACTATCATCCTTAAATATATGGAAGGGGCAGGATATTATGAGTTGATACCTTGAGTCTTATAGAGGGTCATATCTTTAGAAAGAGAGCCCAATTTGGAGGATCTCATCAACATAGGCAATAATGATAAAACTTATCAACCAGATATGGCTGTGACTGCAAATGCAGCCCAAATGTTACATTAGTTAAAGTTTGTGTAACGAGAGGTTCCCTGCTTCGCGGGATTTTGTTTCTATGGGAGAGAGAAATCCTCTATTCCTTACCTTCTCGTATGAAATCACTATCCTCCCAATTAAGGAAATCAGTTCATTTTCCCCCCTTATCAGAAAGGAAAAAGTGTTACACCAAATGATGGAAGAGTTGTCTGCACAAGAAATCAAAACAATTTCCCTCCCTACAAGGGAATCACTTATTGCACAGATGCACCCTAGGGTGGGTATTTTAACAGGGAATAAGACTAAATGCTGATACAATAGGGAAGTATATAAATATATATGGCTGATTTACAAGACACAAGCACGTCGGTGAAGACTGAGTATCAAGTTTTCCAACTTAGGAATAATTGAATCAAATAAAAAAGTTAAATGGCTTTAAAAGAGAAATAGCATGATCAAGAAAGAGGGTAGTGATGGTTAAATTGTAGCAGACATAGTTTATAATGATTAACATCAAATTAGATACTATCTTAAGCGTCATAGCTGCTCGTATTCTAATAATACACACAACTTATCAGAGTGATAATTGTATTCTAATTTGTACAGGTGGGAGTTGGAATCCAAACTATAGGGCAAGGTGACGAAAAAATCTTTAAAACGTAGGATTCAAGGATTTCGTCATAATCTTCCCATAAATTGAATAATTTTTATTACTCAATAAAAAATGCAAAAATATGAATTTATTTTAAGAGCTTTGCTCTAGTATAATAATAATAATAATAATAATAATAACAAAAAATGATGACCAAATAATAAACAGAAATTGTTCTAAAGAATCAAGTGACAATCATACCAGTATCTCACTCAGACTACAAAATGAAAAAAAAAAAAAGCACAATTATATTTTAACAATTACAGAAAGAATATTTAAAATAGAAAAATAGAAAAATCAGACAAGGTTGTGTCCAATGTGCATGCGCCACTAAGGGGTGTTCATGGGCCAGGTCAGGCCGGGTTGAAGAATATCCATGCCCAGCCGAACTTCTATACTATAGGCCGAAGCCCTAGACTGGCCCACCTAGAAGAGAACAAGTATGAGGCTGGCACGAGTTAGCTTTTATAGGAATACAAAAAGGGTTTTTTTTTATCCTTTTTTTTTTATATATATATATAATGTCCCAAGTTGTAGCTCAACTGGTTCAGTACTGTGGGTGTGTGTGAGATTAGAAGTGTTCAAGTCCCACCTATATTTTACCCTACCACTATTTTAACATTCAAGCCGAGTCTGGATGGAAAGCCCAAGCCATATTCATAGCATCCCAATGGACCTAGTATCTGAAAATTCCCAAAGAATCTATAGTGAAAATAACAAGTGCCCATGTGTATGCCTATGTGCCTCATGGAGATCAAATGAAATTGATTTAGGAAAAAAAAAAAAAAACGAATTGGCGAATGAGATAGTACAAGAAATATCCATAGCACCTATTAGATTACTGTTGGGAGAATTCCGAATTCTCCAAAGAATCTATAGTGAAAATAACAAGTGCCCATGTGTATGCCTATGTGCCTCATGGAGATCAAATGAAATTGATTTAGGAAAAAAAAAAATGCATTGGCGAATGAGATAGTACAAGAAATATCCATAGCACCTATTAGATTAGTGTTGGGAGAATTCCGAATTCTCCAAATAGCTGTCGGCCTAGCAGGTTTCCCAAATCCTAGCATTTAACATGCAGGAATTTGAAGAACTTGAAAGGCCAAAAGTAACATTTCAAAAGGCTGGGAAACAAGTCCAAATGTTCCATAGACAGCTGACGTTGTCGGAAATTCCCAACAAATGTAATTCCCATAGGAATATGGAATTCCTCCAAACAAACTAGGGGTTCTCATAAAATCCAGCCTAAGCCTGACCTGGGCCCAGCCAGCTGTGGGCTGGGATTGGGCCTTGAGTTTTTGTACACGGGCCAGGCTCAAAATTTTAATTAGGGTTTGGATTCAGTGGAAGAGAGCCTGAAGCCTGGCCCGGCCAGACAGTAAAATTAGTGGCAAGGATAAATAAACAGGGGGCTCACATTCCACCTTACATGCACATGTGACCAAATCAGTTGAGCTACAGCTTGGAACAACATGATGAAACTTTTTCCTACTGCTATAAAGCTAACTCAGACTGGGCTTAAATCTTTTACAAGCAGGCTGAGCATGGGCTAGCCACTTATTGCCCGAGCAGGGCTTCGTCCTAATTTTTTAAGTTAGGCTAGGCCTGGATATTTCTCAATGTAGCCCAACCTGGCCAATGAACACCACCCCTAAAACAAACACCCCAAAGCATGAAGCATAATGATTGAACGAAAGAACAGTTAGGGCCTGTTTGAATGAAAGCATTTCTCACCTTGTCAGAAATTCCTGACAGAAATGCAGATGCTGCCATGGGGATTCAGAATTCCTTGTTAATTTACTTTTAAGGATGAGAATTAAATAAGCTGGCCATGTGAACTGTCACTTTTGGCAAGAAGAATTCTCACAATTCCAAATTTCTGAATGCTACTATGAACTATGGGCCTGAGCATTTTGGAATTCTGCAAATGTTCCAGAAATGATATTGCCAAATGCTAGCAACCAAACAGGGCCCTTAAGTGGAGATGTAATGATAAAAATGAGAAAGATAAAGAAACGTTATTGATTTTATATTTTCATATTAAAATATAATTAACAAATAAAGAAAAGACAGATTGTCTGGAACTTAAGAGTGAGGACTTGGAGAAAGCTCATTATAAAATGGAGAATGGAACTAGGATGTCAATCCCTATGGATCATGGTTTCAAATGGCAGGCTGTGGCATAAACCAGGTGGTTGAGTGTGGAAGTTCAAAGGGAAGATGGTGTTTGGAGGGATGATTCTTTCAGGGAATAGCATAGAGCAAGAAGTACAGAAGCCCTGATAAGTTTTAAATTTATGAAAAAGATGCACAAAAGAGAGCCTACAGAGGCTTTCGTCAGAGTTTACAATAATTAGTTTGACCAGAAAGTAAGGAGTCGCGATATTTTTAGTTTTTCAAGATCAAAATATCGAGATAAGAAAATACTTTGATGTAGGGATAAATAAAGATGAAAATTGGAGGGTATTGCTTAAAGATAAATATACAAAAGAACTGGAAAAATGCAAGGTATTCTTAAGCAACTTAAAAGAGTATGAGGGTGATGTAGATCATGAAATGGATCCTAATTGAACGTTTTGCCAAATAATTGAAACAAAAGGAAAGGCAGACTTGGAAAAACGAAAGAAAAAAAACAGAGAATAGGGCTCAAAGCATAACTAGAGAACCCTAAAATTTGAAGGTGGTAGCGGTACTAGGCTGCATAATTAAACTAATTATTCAACAAGTCTTGGAGTACAATAAGTATTATTTAGAACAGAGAAAGTTAAAACTGCTCACAATATAAATATAATCCATATAATAGAACTTTGGAGAGAGCAATGGATGAATACCTAATACAAATATGATATAACAGAAACAGCAATTGGATTTTATATTAGGAAATCCAGTGGAAGCAGACTTCCTAACTAGACAACACATTTAAAGGTTGAAGGCACATTTGTGTCACACCGTGGAAGAGGAAACGCGCGTTTCCTCGCAGTGTTCCTATGGGGAAGGGTGGGTGGGTTTTGGACACCATTTCCACGATTATGAGAAAAAGTAAGAATACAGAAGCCATTCCTTTCCGCTTCCGTGAAAAACAGCAGAGTATAGCCACATTAACATAAAAGAGGAAAAGGAATGTGGTCAAGTTTCTGCATCCCTACCTCTTCCTTTACTAATTTTCCTTCGAGGAAGCAGGAGTCCGATCCCCCATGGAAAACTGTTTTCATAGAAGAGGAAATGCACGTTTTTCTTCCGCGGCATTACACAAACATGCCCAAATGGGTCATTTACTATTCACACATGGGATATGTAAATGGGATTTACATATGTACCATTTTTGTATGCACATGTTACATATGTGAAACACAATACCTTTGCAAGTGTACAAGCACCTTTTTCTCATTTACATATGTAATCATGTACCATGGCACCTCATCATGCATGTAAATGATTCACTGAAAATGACATCATTTACACACAGTGAACAAACATGATCACGCATAACACATGTACATTATTTACATGTGCAAATGGGTGCAAGCAAACAACCCCAAAGAGAACAAAAGGGAAATTCAATATGATTTTTTACTAAGTTGGATGAGATTAATGATGGGATGTTAAAATTGTTAAACTGGAAGATGTTGCAAAAATGCGTCTTACAAGAGACATTGGGTTGAAAAAAGATGTTCGAACACTGAAAGAGAGTTGTAATAAGTGCAAGAAGAACAAAAGAGATAGAGAGGATCTCTTTCTTTTCTTCTTTTTTTCTCTTTTCTGAATGGTAACACATAGCACCACCATGCATGACTTAGAAGTGGCAGTCATCATTGGGGATGACCCAAAAAAAATTTTGATTGTGCGGCATGAATTTTTAGACCAAAAAAATTAATTTTACAAAATATTTAAAAAGATCAAAGATGCTGAAAATTGATTAAAACCCCTAAAATCACACCCAAAGCAATGAGGACAAGGGATGGGCACATTATACAAATTCTATCGGTGATCCGTAGAAAAGAGAATCAAGATAATCAAACCATAAAAGCATCATGAATCCAGACCTACAAATGACAGATTTTCACAAAAAAGAAGCCCTTAAGTTTAAGTTTAGTAAGAAAAAATAACAGAACAAATATCCTGACAATCCTGACAAAGAAGCAAATAGATAAATAACAAATGAGCAGAGAAAAATAAAGACAACACATTAAAAGCTGATAACAATGAACCAGACCAGTCTTTTACTGTATACACATGTACCACGTTTTACTCTAGAATGTATCATATAACTATAGCATCAAGCTTCAATTTGACGAGAACAATACATCTTGCTCATCTAAACTACTTAACAAACTCAGACCTTGCATCAATAAATCTATCAAATAAAGAATATCTAGTAAATAGCATTCCCATATTTGAAAAAAAGAAAGAAAAAAAAAGAAAAGGTAGCTAGTAAACAATATAACACAAGTCTACAATATATATCACAACTTAGTAGCCAAGTTAGACAAGTAAAGAAATAGACATGACAATCATATATCCAAGTAACAGCAACAAATGTACAAATTTCTATCAAATGAGTAACAAAACAGGTACAATGTAATAATGATAAATATAGAAGTTTTTGAGCTGTTCTCACATTAGATGCATGGGAGGAGAGACAAGTTCAAGACTACCTCCATCAATAGTAGTTCATATGATGAGGAAACACGTTTTAAAACCCAATATGCAGTTGGCAGTGGAGTTGGGTTGCTGGGTAGGATGATGGGTCATACAATTATCTAAGCTGTGAACTCAAATACCATACTGATTTAAAAAATAACAAAGCAGTTCATATCATCAAAAACAAGTATATACAGGGCACAAAAAAAGCAATCCATTATTATATGACGATAGATATACCTTGGGAATCTGCTTCCTCTTCTTGTCGAGCTTCTCGTTCTTAGCCTTCGCGCGCTGCGCCTCAGCCAAAAGCGCCATTCTCCTCGCAGTTTTGGCATATGGGTTCAGCTTCAACATCGCGTTCAAGTTCTTCAGTGGGTTCTTCTTGAGTGACTTCCTCTTGATTTCCTTCTTGATGGGCTTCACAACAGACTGTACCTCATCCGAGTTGATAATCCTCGACAGATCTGCATTCACCATCTTCGCCCTAGGCAGCACATACCCTTTCTTCTTCTCTGCCGGCTTCTCGAACGTGCCATAAACTGAATCAAGCTTCTCAAATGCTGACTTGGTCCAGATGATGAACCGCCCAAGATGCCCGCCAGGAGCGAGTTTCAGGAGGTTGAGGCGCTCCACGGAGGCTACATCAACACCGGGAATGTTGCGGAACGCCTTCACAAGCTTCGATCCCTCGGTGCCATAGACAATT
Source organism: Umbellularia californica (assembly GCA_028538565.1). NCBI lineage: Eukaryota > Viridiplantae > Streptophyta > Magnoliopsida > Laurales > Lauraceae > Umbellularia > Umbellularia californica. Next base: position 5,898,134 of record JAPQWN010000006.1, on the reverse strand, counting down.
AGAGGGCCTTTGCGGTTAACATAGCGGCGATTGCGCATCTTGCCCTTTCCAGCTCGGATCGCCTGGCTGTCCTTAGCCTTCTCGGCATCGGGGAAGCCACCGACCTGCGTGAGGACCTTGAGAGCAGCGGAGGTTTTCTCCACGGATTCCGCAGAATCTGAGATGACGAGGGGGAGCTCGGGGACGGACTCGATGCGGTGGCCGCGGGCGAGGACGAGGGAAGGGACGGCCGACGCGGCGAGAGCGGATGCAACCGCGAATCGCTTCTGATTAACATTGATCCTTCGGTGCCAGCGGCGCCAGATCTTGGTGGGAGCGAACATGCGGCCGCCACGACACATGTTTCCGAAGGCTGCCTGGCCGGCACGGTGGGTTCCGCCACCAGGGACACGGGGGATACGGGAAACGGCTCGGCCAGTGCCCCATGACTCGGCGGAGGTCTGGTGGCCGGCGCGGCGGCTGACGGCGTAGGGCTGGCGGTGGTTCTTGGAGATGTTGGAGTGGACGAAGTTGACGATGTCGGGACGAATAGCGGCCTTCATGACATCTGGAAGGGGAACGGTGTTGGATCCATCCGTAGCCATGTCGCCTTCAAGGGATTGGACGCTGACGAGAGGACGAACAGCAGCAACGGAAGAAGCCATGGATGGAAGATTAGGGTTTTGGGACAGAGAAGAAATGAAAGGAACGAGAGAGCAGAAGAGGATGAAATGAAAGGGACGAAGGCAAACTGACAGATTAGGGTTTTAGGTTTATATATAGTGTGCGATGGCACGTGCAAGTCGTGCGGGTTAAGCATGTGTTAGGGTTTCGGAAGGGTTCAATGAGCTTGGCACCCAGATATTTGATGAGCCGGACCCGATTAAAGGTTCCAAATAGGGTAAGCAAATGGGACGGTTCCGGATCGAAACTATAGTAGACCCGGATCTAGACCCGGACCCGTTTTGATATATCGGTTCCAATTTTGACTCGGAACCTGTTTTGTTAGTTCCAAACTCAGTTTCGATAAATAAAAAAAAAAAAAACAAGGAACCGGGTCCACTTAAATAATTAGAATCTAGTTCCAAAATCAATTCTAATTTCTCTTTATTCTTTATTATTCTTAGAATAAGTATATCATTTAACTTATAATAGTGCATCAAGTCTACTATCTCCAATATTATACATAAAAATGTCAAGAAAAAAGTTGAATTTAAGATACAATTTGCAACATCAAAGGCTCATATGTCAGGTCTTGAATTCACGGGTCGGAACCTATATAGACCCAGAACTGGACCCGTTTATCAATCGGAACTTAAATTGGATTCCAAACCCGTTTATGAATTAAAACCTAAAATAGATTCCAGACCCGATTTTTTGTAAGTCGGAATTTCCGCGTAATCGAAGAATCGGATACCTATTTGCAATCCTAGTTCCAGGTTCCTAATAATAAATAGTAGTAATTGGCCATCTTGTTGGGTCTGAACGGGTCAGGTTGAGGTTGGTGGATTGACGGTAAGGGCCTAATCCATGTCTGTTATACCCAATGCACATTTAATGTGGGTCAAACTAACCCAACCAGTAGAAGCCATTTAGATTAGTTGGTTTTATTTTTGGGTTTTATTGAACAGTTTGTCTACATGGACAAACTCATCGACATAATTTGGGACAAACTGTCCACGTGGCGCAACGTGATTGGGACAATGCATTTTAACTTTTTAGAGAGCCCAATCACGTTGCGCCACGTGAACAGTTTGTCCCAAATTTTGTCCATAGAGTTTGTCCAAATAGACTTTTTGTTTATTGAATGTAGATCCGCCTTCACACATTGATTATAATGGACCCGGATAAAGAAGATGACCCAAATACTCCTGATATTGGCCTGTAAAAGTGGTGCCCAAAAGCAGCTTCAATGAAAATGTGTGGGCTCCTGTTAATTAGGTTTATTGGGGATGTTGTTGTTGCCGTAGATGGGTTAGGCAGATCTACCCATGTGTGACCAGTTTAACTATGGGTCAACAAATCTTGGCCCATAACCAGCCCTTATATGATACCCAGACCAAAATGCATGTATTAGACTAGAAATGTTAGATGTTAGTAAGGTTGGGAGGTCGGGTCAAGTTTTACAAACATGAGCAAGGCTCTTCTAAGCTCGAGTTGTCCCATATATATAACAGGGGCTGCTGGGGTAGTCATCCATTTTGCATTACCTATTGATAGGGGTCATCGAAGTGTCAAGTTTCTATCAGGGTCAAGTTTCTATGCGCGGTTCGTGTTCCGGTCCGGATCCATAGTGGATCGTGGAGGGAGGTGATGAGCGAAGAGGGTAGACTGTAGAGGGAGAGGGGGGAGAGCAAGGTAGTCTAAGAAGAAAAAAAATTCTTGCAATGTGGAGAGATAAAATTATCCTGCCAACAGAACCCCCATACTTTTATGCTCTTTTAAATATTCAAATTTTCATGTATTTTTTCCGAAAACAAGGCAAAATTTTTGTAGTTTTTTTGAAAATTTCCCGCCCTGAATAGAAGTGGGTCGGGTCGAGTTGGCCGTTTAATCCGACCCGTTTCCATCACTTGCAGAAACGCTGCCACTCCTTCGCGCGCTCTCCGTGCGAGATGGAGAATCTGAAGAACATCTCACCTTTCCGTCTCTCATCTCTCCTTCGTCTCCAAAAAAACCCAAATCTCGCTCTTCAACTTTTCCAAAACCCTAACCCTAATTCCTCCCCAAAACCCTTCCGCTACAGCTTCCTCTCCTACAATCTCATCATCTCCAAGCTCGCCCGCGCCAAGATGTTCGACGAAATGGAGCAGATCCTCCTCCAGATGAAACACGAGACTCGATTCTCCCCCAAAGAATCCCTCTTCTGCAACATCATCTCCTCCTACGGCCGCTCTCGATCTCCCGATCGAGCCCTCGCCACCTTCGATCGCATCCCCACATTCAACTGCTACCGAACGGTACGATCTCTGAATTCTCTCCTCAACGCGCTCTTAAAATGCAGAAACCTGGAAAAGATTCATGATATTCGATCAGATCTCGATCGATATGCGTCTCCTGATGCGTGCACTTACAACATCTTGATTAATGCTTGCTGTTTGAGTAATTCGTTAGATGATGCTTGGAACCTGTTTGATGAAATGCGTAGGAAGGGGATTCGACCGAATGTAGTCACTTTCGGGACATTGATCTCGGCGCTATGTAGGAATTCAATGTTAGATGAGGCTTTTAGGCTAAAAGGGAAGATGATGAGAGTGTTTCATGTGAAGCCTAATGTTTTTGTCTACACGTCTTTGATCAAAGGACTTTGTGAGATGGGTGAGTTGGATTCGGCTTTTAAGCTGAAGGATGAGATGTTGTTGGATGAGAAAGTGGGTGTAGATGCAGCTGTTTATTCTACTTTGATTATCGCGCTGTTTAGGACTGGGCGGAAGGGAGAGGTTGTCTCCATTTTGGAGGAGATGAAGGGAAATGGCTGTAAGCCTGATACAGTTACCTACAATGCGATAATTGCGGGATTTTGTAATGAGAAGGACTTTGTTTCTGCTTTTGGGGTTTTGGATGAGATGCTAGAGAAGGGATGTAAGCCCGATGTTTTTAGTTATAATACAATTATTGCAGGATTTTGTAAGGAAGGGAGGTTGAGAGAGGCAATTGATCTTTTTGAAGACATGCCAAGAAGAGAGTGTCCCCCAGATGTTGTATCTTACAGGATGATTTTTGATGGGTTATGTGATGGGAGGGAATTTAAAGAGGCTGCGCTTATTTTGGATGAGATGTTGTTCAAAGTATATGCGCCTCGGCTCCTGAGTGTAGATAAGTTTGTGGAAGGATTGTGTCGTGGAGGGGATTTAGAGTTGTTGGGAATGGTAATAAATAGTTTGTTGAAAGGAAATGCCATTCATGTAGATATATGGAAGATGGTGGTTAACTCCATTTGTGTGAAGTCTACAAAGTTGAATGCATTTGAGCTTGTTGATAGACTGAGAATACAGTGAACAGATTTTCTAGTTCTTCAAATTACCTTATGTAATCATAACAGCAATACCGAATGGGTAATCTCTTATGATAGGACATTGTGTGTATCATCATCATTATGATCACTGTGGACGCCTTGTTACGTCTATATTGTGTCATCTTCATAAGTTTTAATATTCTATTCATCCTTTCTTTAGGGCTAAGTTCTTTGTAACTAGTCACCACAAAACCTCAGACGTAGCTTCTAACCATTTTTTTCCTGTTTTTTTAGTAGTCTTCCCCTCCGCTTATCACCTTATATTTGTAACACTTCCGTTCTTTATACCAGGGCAATTTCCGTTCTTTTGAGCACATGTCTATACCATAGTTTCTCCTCTATTGGAGCAAATTGTAGATTTCCTCATGTCTACGCTCCTAATTCTAGTCTTGCACCATTGCATAAGTACCTCGGCAATTGACCTTCGTCCCCAACAGTCAACTCTGCATAGGGATTAGAGTTCATAGCACAACGTGAAGGTGTCCGTTGTCGCAACCTCTTGATTGTTAGCTTTCCGTTTCCCCCAACCGAAAAAAGAAAAGACATTTAACAATCCAGATCTACCATCATCTTATGAAAATGTCCCTTCATTCAATGTGGCACCTGAAGATGACATAATAATCCATTGGCTGATCAGCCTGGTCTCCACTTTGTCCACCCATGCACAATCCTATTTACATGCATTGAGAGCATCTTATTTTCTATATATACAGACTCTAGATCACTGTCCTGATGCACAAATATTTGCTGTGCTTCATGAATGAAAGAATTACCATTGCAGATGAAGGAGCTTGAACAGTTATTTCCTGAAAGTTTATCTGATGGGAGTTACAAAAACTTTTGATTATCTGCATGTTACCATCAAACAGAGGAATTCTGAGATTTCTTGCTGGACACTTTTTAATATATCTGTTTCCTGTATTGAGGCATAAGTGTGGCTCCATGCTTCATTTGGGTGATTTTGAAAAATAATGGCTGACTAGCGTTGTTCTTCTTCTATTGCCTTTGTCTTTCTTTATACAAACTATCACAAAGGAATTGTATTATGCTTAGATGGAGTATTAGAGAGAGGGTGGGGGTGGTCATCTCAATTCTCAATCACCTACTTAAGCAAATTAATCTCGACTGTCCAAATTGTGGGCACTTTTGTAGGTGGTTAATGGGCTATATAGCCTATGATGCCTGGATATGGCATGGATACGGCAACTGTGCAAAGTAAAATTTGCAAATATCCAATGGGCCATTTATTACACAAGAAAATCCACCCAGTAGACCATATCTAAAGTCATTGCATGCAGTGGAACTAAAAATGCCAATACATTTAGTACTTTTTTCTTTGTTTTTTTAATATACATTTTAGTTGGTGGGCTAAATAGATTCAAAATATCAGAGGATTAGTTAGAATCTGATTTTTGATTGGGAAAGGAAAAGGAAGGCTTTGGATGGTGGGTGGAAGAGGCTAAATAAGCCCAAGTTACAACAACCAAATGGGCTGCGCTGAAATCATTTCCCCAGTATGGACTGGCCCATGCAGGCATGTAGTAATCTGGCAATGCTACATTGACAGCCTTTGGGGCTTGGACTGATGGTGAAAACTTAAATGGGTCAGTGGTCCACATTCAAAAGGAAAGAGAGAACCCTTTGATTGGACGCCTGGGAACCTTGTTGCATGCTGTGTTTGTAATGTTGTCAAGCCACGGATTCTAATGGCCAGTTGCACAGTCCAGAGTCAATCTATATAGAGATGAGTGGTGATCTGGTAGGAAGTTTGTTTAATATTAGAATGCTGGTATTGGTTCTCCTATGAAAACTGTCATTCAAAATTGCAGACACTAATATTTTTGTTTGTACATTTAAAGGTCTCAATGGACATTGACCAAGTATATAATTTGCAAGGCTCAGAGGGGCAGCAGGTCTTTCAAGAGTCAGTCCTAGAGTAAGTTGAAAGTGTGGCAAAAAAATAATAATTACTTGCAAAGCTCATGAAATGAGTGAAATGGATAAATCATATTTCTTGATCGAGTATAAGCAATAATTTAAAGCAAAACACATGAAAGCTAGCCTCGAATGGCATCCAAAAGCAGGGACCCTCCTGATTTTCCAACCATGCATTGTCAAATCAAACCAAGTTCTCTCTCCATATTTTCTTTGAAAAATCCAATTTCAGCTTGCTATTTCTCCAACTAATCAACTAATGAAGAGATTGTATTGGAATTGCCACATGCTCTGGTAGAATGAATAGCGGCTTAGGCCGGATTCCTGAGTGGTCTCTATAATGCTTCCTTTTGAGTGGGATGTACGCGTTCAAACCCTATCCAAGGAAAATCTGAAAATGTGCAATTGGAGGAGATTGAATTCAACTTTTAACGGTTCGGATCATCCGAAGGTAGGCCCTATGTGATTTCTATACAATCCACTCACAAGAAGTGTGTAAGAGACCACTCAAAAAATCTGTACTCTTTTCAGAAAAGACCTTTCAAAACAAATTAATCTTTCTTTGCCAAGGTTCAAACATATATATGAACCTTTTTTATCTTTAAAAGTTGATGTTACTGAACTAAATTTACAAATTTCTTATGGGCCATTTATTACACAAGAAAATTCACCTGCTATACCATATCTAAAGTCATCGCAAGTAGTGGAACTAAAAATGCTAGTACATTTGTTACTTTTTAATACATTTTTTAGTTGGTGCCTTGGTGGGCTAAATGGATTCAAAATATTAGGAATAGTTGGTCACTTTACACACGCTTATTTTGCTATGTTGGGCTTGGTTTAGGAGTGATACTTTCACTTGAGGCTAAGATACTAATACCACAAAACTATGAGTGTATTGGTGGTTAGAATAACCTTTTATCGTCCAAGTGAAGAATTGGCAAGTATCGCGATATTGGTCATATGGACTAGGGTATGAACCACATTTATTTTGAGAAGAAATGATAAATTGAAAATAAAAATAGCACCTAGCAACGTGCATAAGCATACAGCCATGGTATCGACCATATCAATTATATGTATTAATGAATCATAGTGGAAGTAGAACATTTTTAGGCAAGCATGTGATTACTGGCAAATTCCGCTAAGTAATTACCGTTTTTTGCAAAGTACCATTGTTAGCAAAGTAGAAAATACCATCAAACAAATTATAACTAATTTAACGAGCCATTTGTAATTTCACAACCTCAATAATTATGCAAGTGATTTGCTAGCCAAGAGGGTGGATAGGAATGGTCCTTTTATCGGTATTTGATTATTTTAGCGTCGCTTCTTTGTATGTTTTTTTTCCCTTTAATAAGATTTAGTATAAGGCTTTTGTATCTTTCCTTACTATTTTACTTTCTTTTATATTATACTAGCAACACCCCATGCTATGCACGGACTACAGAACCACTAAATGCACAAACTAACATGTATTATTTTTATTAAATAATAAAAATTAAATGAAAGGCATATTAACAATAAAACAATATAGTAAAGCAAGTTAATATAATTTAATAACACGGGGTTCACAATATACACATTCGTACGAATTATATAAATGAGAATACACCGAATTCAAATTTTGAAACGTTTACATTAACCTCTAGAAATCTAAAATATTTACAAATTATAACACAGACAATATCAAACAAACTATACATGCCGAGTAATTATAACTCCATCTTTCAAGTACGTCGTGGTGGACCTATGGGCATATAAAAACCTGTTTAATAATTTTACAATTAATTAAATATTATGTTAATGGAATATATTCAACTGAAACTATCTCAATAGTCATCATAAGAAGACATTTTTACCTGAAATATGGAGATCTCCTTTCATACGGTGTTGTTGTTGTTCAGTCCATCTTCTAAATCTTCTAAAGCCTTCACCGATGTAAGGTCTAACTCGATTTCTTCCAACATTTCTCCTAATTCCCTCATGTCTACGAAATTAGTCTTCAGCTTAGCGTGGATGTCTTCTACTAGCCAAAGAGGTGGTAAAATGCTTACTATGTAATGTACCAGATCTATAATATTCGGTTCAAATCCTTTTTTTTTTTTGAGATCGTAGAACAATTGTTCCTTCTTCATCAAATGTTCCCTAACACATGTTCTTTCAACCATTTTCTCTTTCCTGAATTGTATCCATGAGGGCTGAATATATTTTTCAAATGACTGCAATATGTCGACAAACTCCATCGCATGCCATGGCCGCAAAATTTTAAATATCCTCCTTTTTGCAGCATCCCAAGCTAGTGGCAATGTCTCGGCAATTTTTATCATTATATATCTTTCGGGGAAGTAGTTTCCACACTCTCTCAACCATTGAGCTAGTTGCATTTTGCGTGAGCCATGCTTTGATATTGGGGTGTCATGTTCAAATGATTTATGTTTGAATTCATCTGTCCACTCCCTAACACGTAGACAGTCATTGCCACGACAATATTTGAGAGGTGTACTCATCTTATCTGGTTTAGTTTTAAAAAATTATTCTATTAATTGTCATTTAAACGAAAGCAACAATAGTTCATTCAAATTAGCAACAACATAGTACGTAAGTTATAAACTTGACACACATTATAAAATACCTGTAAAATGAACATAACGACAATTAAGCAACTGCACAATAAAATATAATTATCGACAATTTAAGAACAATTCAATCAATCTTTGTCCCTTTGTATCTATACATTAAATTCACCAAATATCAAATCTCATAACATGTTTTAATGGGGGATATCGTTGAAGACTTCCCTGTACACAATATTTTTGGTGATATTATTTGGCATCTCTTGTTTATTGATCAGCAGCATCTTCAAATCTGACGGAGATGTAACACACGACAAAGTTACATATAGCTGGCCATGTGAAAACATAGGATTCGAGAGGTAGACACCCACATTCTTTAGAGTCTGTCCCTGACTCTTATTTATGGTCATTGCAAAAGCCAGCTTGATAGGAAATTGTCTTTTTTTTCAGTTCGAATGTCGAATCACTAGACGTCGATGTTGGGTCATTACGACTTATCAATACAATTTCTCCAACGCGAGAACCTGTCCTGACTTTAGCTTGTATGACTTTGTCCCCCATCTTGTGAACAACTAATCGAATATCGTTGCACAATCCCAAACACTGATTCAAGCTTCGCGACAACATTATCAGAGCTCCATCTTTTAACTCCAGAGCATGACTTGGTAATCCTGGCAAGTCCAGAGAATTCAGAAACTTTGGAGGGTGCAAAACATTATACATAGATTCTCCTGATGGACGACATAGCTTATCTACACTATAAAATACCCTCTTTTCTCCTAGTATCATTGATAACATCATCGAGTTCAGCTGGTTGACATCGATGTTTTTAGGAGCAAGTATTCCACGCTCACTTAAGTAGGACAAATTACTATACCTATCTATTATTTCTGGATAAGTTGATTCAATAAACCGCTGTACTCCCATTTCTTCATTCCATATGAGAAACTCATCTGGGATCCTTTGGATCATGATCATTTCCAAAAGATGTACTGGATACCTTTCCCTCGCCAACCATCTTAATCCATTAGCAATATTTCCAAATACTCAACCTCGACAACGAAGCTCCAACCATTTGTTCACGTCCCCCCTTTGTTATAACTGTCAGTATCTATCTAAAATCTCCACCAAGTACAAATAATTTTCCTCCAAACACCTTCTCCGAGGAACAGTGACTCGTATTTTGCAGAATGTCTCTGAATGTTCGATTAACAGCGTCAAAGGCGTAGCGACTCAACATTGGAGCTTCATCCCATATGATTAAATCTGCTTCGTAAATTAACATTGTCAAATCGGTCTGATGGGTGATGTAACAACATGACGATTGGTGGAGGTTTAGCGGTATTTTGAAACGGGAGTGCGCTGTTTTTCCATTTGGCAAAAGCAAAGTAGCAATTCCCAATGATGCCATCGAGAGAATAATTTTTTTCTATGACCTGACCTTTGCTATTAAAGGCCTCCATAGATACGTCTTGCCCATTCCTCCACTACCATAAACAAAGAAGAGACCCCCCGTTCGTCTCGTGTACACATCCATTATCGTGTTGAACACTCTTTTTTTATTGTCATTTAAGTCGACATGTAACGATTTGAACAGATGGCTTTCAGCTGTGCTATCTGATGAGTACACAAAAGAGACATTTTCATAACATTATTTTATGAGTTTTAAAGATAAAATAACTCAAAACACTAATTTTAGTAGAAAAATAACAAATTTCCATTCCATCATGCTCTACTCATATCTTTCCATTATAGATGGTCATTTGTATGTATTTATATGAGTTCCAATGTCCTCCATACAAAATATGTTCGAAAATACTCTCAATTATGTTAATTTCTCTTTGTAGGTGTTAATTGAAGATTAAAGTTGAGATTCAAAGTTAAAGAGAGTAAGGATAAGTCTGTAAGACAATTGGATGAAGAAATGACAAAGTTAGGCCAATACATGGGATCACATTCATATGTTTATATTTTCATTCGTGTGAAGTTTCACATCAGAAATAAATCAAAATAGAGTAAGGCAAATGTTAATATATAAGGAAGGGAGCTTTAAGCATTACACACACAAGCAAGGGGAGCCTCCTCCTCTTTACTTAAGCTATTTATGTAATTAAGAGCAATTGTAGAGAGAAAGTGAAGAAAACTTTGTAAAATTTGAAGATTTGTAATGAAAGCTTTGTCTTCTCCAATGGGTGGCTAATCACTTGGTTGGATCTTCTAGATGAAGGTAAGTTAATATTATTCCTTTTACTTATGCTCTTAATTTCCTTTGTTTATGTGCTTAATATGCTAGAATAGATTTTTCTTCAATGCAATGTGCTACCTTCCATGCTTATTTTCTTTCTTAGCATTCTTTTTACTATCTATACTTAGGTTTGATAAATCATGCTTAGGAGTTAATATCTTTTGATGGTTTATGCTTACTTTTGATAGATAGTCATTAGGAATCTTTTCTTTTATGAAGGGAAAAAAGTCTTAGCTATTAGATTGTTAATTTCTATCATAGAGCTTTAAAGTTATATTTTCCAAATCTAAGCATTGATTTGTCATTAGATTTGAGTATTTGTTTGGAAAAACAGAAGAGCATTAGTGTTGGATTATTGTTACGTAGTGGATTCTAGATGATTCAATCTATCCATTAGTATTGCTTGTTGCTTATTTTACTTACTTTAGTTAGATTCTATTCACATTCTCACACATTTATTCACTTATTTTAATTCTTACACTCCATTTCTCTGTTCACAACAACAATTCCACCTTTGATTTTACACTTTTAGCACACTTCTTTTTATTTCCATCCACTCATTTTCTATCTTGTTTTCCTTATTAGTTAGTTTTCATGGATGCTTTTAGTTTCTTTTTATATTGATCTTTCACTTATTTTCACAAACTTATTCACTTGATCTATCTAACATTGCTCCATTGTTCTTGTATTAACTTTGTCATTTTGTTTTTGTTATTAACTTGTTACTAATTTTGTTCTTGGTTTGTTCTTACTTGAGTTTTTTCTCTATTTTTACCAACATCTCTTTGTTATCTAGTTTCTTGTTTTCTTTTAGTTTGCATTCTTTTATTTCCATTATTATTATCTTGATTTGTTTTTCCATTATTTTTGTTATCTTCATTTACATTTGTTAGCTATATTTGAGTTGATACTCTTTTTCATTGATCATTGTTATTTTCCTTGTAACAATCTTCGTGGGAACGATATTCAGACTTCCATAGTTTATATTACTTGAGACAACCGTATACTTGCGGGAATCGGCATCACAATCATAATCAAGTTCTTCCATCATAAGCCTGTTCGTCACGATCTGGCCCAACCGGTAAGATGGCAGCGGCATGGGGGGAATTCTGTCAATAATCTACCATTCCTATTCAGTATACACTCGATATCCAGTAGCCCTAAATTTCTCAATTCACTTTCATCAAGATATCTATCTCTGTCTCCAAGTTGTTTTATTCAATTCATATATAGAAATTAAAGATCATTAATTTTGAGCAATTTATGATATTTTAGCATTCATAACTTAACCCTATTACTACATTGTATTCATCAAATTTTTTTACTAAACTCATAATTAAATGAGGGGGCCTAATATCATGCCTGGGTCTCTAATTAATCACAGGCTTGCATTTATATCCAGTACCGAATTCCTTAAGTTGTTTTATATGGAAATGCACTAAATCCAAGAATCTCAAAATATAAATTAGGGGGCCTAATATCATGCCTGGGTGTCTAATTAATCACAGGCTTGTGGCTAGACCCAGTACCCAATCCCTTAATATAATAGATTTGGAAAGGCACTAAATCCTATGTCATTTTTGGTCTATCAACAGTAAACATTTAGCAACCTAAACTTAGAATTGGGATGAGATTGTGAGCTAATTTTTTCGAGTCTATAAAATTAAAATTTATATTTCATAAACATAAGCATGAAATGAAGTTTTAAATAATGCACACTAAGAAAGATACAATGAAACAAAGATGAAGTTGAGAGAGAGAGAAAGTACTAACATGATAGAATTCATTCAAAACAAAAAAAGAGAAAGATACTAACATGTTATTCTTTTTCCACTGGCAATAATAGTTTTGTTTGAAATTGGAGTTTTCAAAATAAAATTTATCATTTCTTAAACATAAGCACGGACTGAAATTTTAAAGAAATTTCAATAAGAAAATAAAGACAAAGCAAGTTGTCAAAATTACCCCCAAGATTTTGAAAATAACGATCGTGCCCTTTTGTCGTTCGATGGATGTTTGGAGCTTGTTGATAGTTGCAGTACATGCGGCGGGGCCGAACTTCAATGGTCTGTAAGAGCATGTGCATGAGTATTTAGCAGAGCAATGAAATGAGGAAACAAAAAACCGTAAAAAGAGACTGGGCTTTTTTGTTCTTCTTTGAAAGATGTGGGCCCTTAAAAGAAGAAAAACAGAGAATGAGATGCCATGAATAGAGTTGTAGTTGAGAAACTCTCTACATAATTTGGGTGATAGGGATTAACCAAAGATGTTTTGATTTCATCTCTAACGACATCGATCTTCATGCAATGTGGAGGACTTCTTAATCAAATGAAGAAACCTTAAGTTTGCACTAACTGCAAGTGGAATCCAGCATGTCGTTTAAAAAAAAGGTGGGATCCACCTTTCATAGTATAGCTCCATTGACAGTCTTTTTAACACATGATCTAGAGTTTGGCCCGAATTAACTCACTGTATCGTCACTCGTTGCTGGATTAAGTCTAAAGAAAATCCACAATTAAGATGTCATTGAACTTTATGGGTGTTAAATCAATATCTAGGATAATATGGTGGTGTAATTTTTAGATCCCTCTTTCTATGAAAAGATCTTTTAATTTGCTCTTCTCCCATTGAGAAACTTGTGTTTAAGTGGGATGACACTGCAGACGACGGCACCGATTATAGGATTAGGCCACATAAAGATAATCCATCCTAGGTCCCACATAAAGATAATACACTTCAATAGGATTAGGCCTCACGGTGAGATTGATCATGTGGTCAATTGGAATTGAAATTTAAGGATATATCTTGAACGGTCCCGATTATAACTATGTGGGCCCAACGATGGAGTCTCCCTGTGACACGACACGATTTGGTATGTTTCGGGTTGGGATCCGAGCCAAGCCCAAGGCCCTTTAAAACTTAGTTTGGTCCAATTCAATCACAGCATGGACCCACTTGCGATACCGGGAGATCTGACCAAGTCCGATTGACTCCGAAATATCTCCTGTTCCAATGCAAGTTAGGTTTCGATTTAAGGTGAAATTGTGAAATTCACCTATTTGATCCATGTCGTGAGTGAATAATAATCGATTGATTCTGATTTCATTTCAATAGTTTGATGATTGAAGAAATAAGAAATAGTGATTGATCGCAGCATCTGCAAGAAATTTAATTGGAAATCATCTATGACTTGTAGGTAACTCTGGCAGTTCAATCCAAACTTATGAACCTTTTATTTACATAATAAGAAGATCCAAACAAACCCTTAAGAGCTTTCATGGTTGTGAGTTCATCATTATTCATAAGGTGGAGAAACCTCAATTTACATAGTTGATTTTGTTTTACAATAAAATATGCTTGATGCATTTTATGTGTTTGGTGATCATGGAGATGTAAACTAAAAATTATTTTCAGTTTTCTTTAGTTTTTGTTTATTTTTATCTAATGTTATCTCACTCAATAACGGCTCTTGCTTGCTGTGGGCCCCCCTCCCTTCTGACCGGACTTGACAGGTCATTCGTACCTTTACCTGATATCCCATAGAATCAGTTACGATTGCTTTTTTTAATCTCATAGAGAAGTTGATCACAATTCTACAACAACCAATCAAAGGTATACAATTTCCAATACTCCCTCAAACCACCGGCAAAACCCTTATCTCTTCTTCCTCATTTGCAACTTGGGTGATTCTAAACACACCCACAGCTATTGCTGTGCACACCCACCTCCCATTATGTGAACAGTGAAAAATCACTGTTCAGATAATGGGAGGTGGGTGTGTACAGCAGATATGGGGGGTGTGTTTAGAATCACTCTTGCAACTTTCTGTAACAGAAAGTCCCTAAACAGGAATCCTTGCCTGGGTGCTAAAAATTGCCAAAAAAAAAAAACGTGGGCTCCACTCATTATAACCCAGATCAGACCCAACCAATAAAGTCGCCCAATCCCCCTTCTCAAGATCTATGGTCCAGATCTGAAATCAATGGCCCACAATATGGCCTCACAGTCCCAAAAAAAAAGAAAGTTGTAAAAAACCCCTTTTTATTCTCAAGGCCGTCAGTCCCTTTGGGTTGCTGGATAGTGGACCAAACGGGGCCCAGCTCTCAAGGGTCTACATATCTAAGGTCGCCCCATCATGTCCGGCTCGATGAACAGACCAGATGATGAGATTGGATCATCCATATCGGACCTATATCCCTCGGAGATTGATTTCATGGAAGAAGTTACCTGCAGATTAATGTAGTATTTGTGATTAATGTAGTATTTTATATTAATCAGCCAACGTTGATTAATACGTTGACAAATACATTAATTAATTATGCAAACTGGCTGTGATTTATGTTGATTTACGTAAATGTAATTAATGAATGATTAATTACCTGCATTAATTACATACATTATCCAGGTCAAATTCAGTCTAATCACCTACATTAATCACGGCTAATTAATGTATCATTCCTTTAATAAATCACGTTGGTTGATTGATGTCAGCCCGAAATCACGTCATCTAACTGAATCTGGATATGTAGGGCCCAGCTATGAAATCCAGACTTATCAAAATCAATGCATACATTTTGGAGTATTGTGATGGCCTGATGGGTCAAAAATTGAATTCAATCAGGCTGGCTTCATTGTTGTCAGTACTGTTTCGCTTAAATCGAAATGGCCAAGATTTTTCGTTTTAATCGTTTGGCCAAAATGAAACAGGTTTCAAAACTTTTCTTTTTAGATCTTAGTCAGTATCTAAGTGCGCCCAAAGTGCGAAGTGGAAGCGCCTAAACACTAAATTTTAAAATAATTATATGTCTGGAGCTCATATACAACATAATGTTCGTGGGTTTATAAACAATTAAGTAATGAACACAAATATATGTTATCCATATATTCAAGTATTAAAAATGGAGAAAAAAATTTAACGTTACAATTTGATCACATAAAATAGACAATAATTAATAAGTCAAAAGAATTTTATTCATTCAAAAGATAAATATCAAACTTATAGAAAAAAAATGCACAAAAAACTAAAGATTCTGCATTGTTCGCTCCATATTCGGTCGAACCGCAGTTTGAGGATGGTCGAACCACGCTCCAAAAATGGTCGAACCACGCTTCAAAGACGGATCCGCTCCGAAAACGCCAATCTGCATTTTCGGAGCGGGATCAAGAGGACTGTGTTGAAGTCAACGTCCACCCTCGCTCCTAAGCGGTCATAATTGTGGTCGAGCCCTCGCCCTCACCATAAAACCATTGTGCTGCCGTTTCCTATCACCAATTGGTTTTGGGATAAGTGGTAGCTCAATGGGGTGTAAGATCCTACAAGTGGTATCAAAGCCTGGTAGGTAGGGTGTTCGAGTCACGGGATACGCGTTTTGCAAGTTGCGCAGCAGGAGTCGCGGCGGGTGTGCCGTTGAGGGAGGGATTGTTGAGGTCAACGTCCACCCTCACTCCTGAGCGGTCATAATTATGGTCGAGCCCTCGCCCTCATCATAAAACCATTGTGCTGCCGTTTCCTATCACCAATTGATTTTGGGATAAGTGGTAGCTCAATGGGGTGTAAGATCCTACAGATTGATAGGAGGTTCCGGGCACTAAGGTCAGTATCGGCCAAAATACAATATTTTGTTTGAAATATAAGATTTCGACCGGTATGTCCGAAAAGTCCAAAATGATTTCTTTTCTTCCTCTTGGCCTTTTTAGCTTTTCTTAAAAAAAAAAAGGGGAAGGGGGAGGGAGTAAGAAATATAGATTTTGATATAAGCCTTAGATTTCAAAGAAAAGAAGAAATAATAAGAAGAAGAGAAGAAAATCAGCCAAGAAACGAAGAAGAAGAATAAGAGGAGGGAGAGAGAACAGTACTAGGCACCATCAGTCCAGCTCCATCTCTAGCAGCTCTGGCGATAGCTCCGACGACATCATGGCAGTCGATTGGGAGAAAAGGGCAGCAGAATTGATAGGGTTAGCTTTGCAATTCCAAGCTGATTTGGAAAAGGGATGGGAGGGCAGAATGCATATAACTGTTGTCTGTTTTTTACTCATTTTGTGTGTTCTATAAATAAGCTTTAAGTAGCAATTTAGACTGGGAGTTGAGATCTCTACACATCTCAACACGTTTCACTAATGGATGGCTCACTCAATATATTTCAATGATGGATGGCCCAGGTCAACATGTTTCAATGTAGTTTTTATTAAAAGTGTTGGGTGGGTTCAAATGTCTTGACAATGCTCCACCAAGCAATATTAGAATTTTAATTATCTTTAAAAAAATTACATATATTTAAATATATTTTTTTATGTTTTACATATATATATTATTTATCCAAAAAGTTTCTCTGAAATTTCGAAATACCGAAATATCTCATTTTGGAGGCTAGTCCAAAATGGAATTGACAAACTATGGTTGGCTTGCTTTCATTTTCCTTCTCTTCTTGCCTGGTGATGACTTCTTTCTCTTTTTTAATGAAATATACTTTCTTTAAAAAAACATAAAGATGCCGGTATAGTCTTTCACACAGTGATTGCATTCTTATGGCCCCATATTGCATGGCTTGTTTTGTATAACCTAGTTTATACCCAAAGAATTTTTTTTTAGCAACGAGAAAAAAAAAAACTCCAATCTCTCCTGCCCTTTATCACATAGGAAACGAATTTCTCTTTTAGATAATGAAAGTTATTTCAAAATTTTCTGCTTTTTATCACGAAAGTAAGACAACAAATGGGACAAAATTAAGCTATGTGGAAAATCAAACTATTTTTCACTTAGATTATATTTTTTGGCATTCCATGGGATTTACAATAGAGTGCAGTGATCAAGAGGAAAAAAATATTCATTTTTTTTCAAAGAGAGAGAGAGAAAGAAAAACACCCACTCTCCTTTATACCTACGGTGGAATTTTTTAATCCTCCTCTTGGATGGAGCATCTAGAAATTCTAGCAAAATACTAAGGTATGTTTTTTTTATCAAAATCTCCAATAAGCATTTGCTATGTTGGGATTTTTAGGACTTGTTACGACACTTTGTCCTGTAGTATTTGAAATGCCATGTTTCTTTCACCACAATTTCAAATTCTAGTCGCCTAAAATGTCTCAAATGTCCTTTTGGTATTCTTGGAATTTCATTCCCTATGCACTTGGTTAAAACTTCAAATGCTTCACTAAGAGTTGGGATTTGGAATTCTACCTCAAGGGGACAACTTTTGGAGAATTTGGATTTCCTTCAAGAATGAATTCTTAGAAATCCAATAAAGAAACATGTCCTATTTTTACTAAATTTTCTAACAAGAATTTAACATGTATTATTATTATTATTTTAGGCATGGTGTGATGGCTTGTCCTCGTAGCATTTGAATGTTAATTTCTCTCATAAGAATTCCAAATTATAGCCACCTAAAAGGTCTTAAATGACTTTAGAATTCATGAAATTCCAATCTCTTTGTTATTTGTTGGAATTTCAAATGCTCCACCAAGAGGGAGATTTTGGTATTTCACCTCAGCAAACAACTACACGAATTTTTGAAATTCTCCAAACACGAATTCGAATTTTAGAATTTTCAAAAGTCATTGGAGAATTTTTAGGTTTTAAGAATTTAGAATTCTAACAAAGAAACAAAGCAACTTACAAATATAAGGGGACAAACTATCACATCATATCCATGAATTTCCAACTTACCAAATTCCAGTTAGAAATTCCGGTAAACGAATATGATTCTATGCAGCTCATTTTTCTTGAAGTTTCACACATCTTTTATGTGAAAAACTAGCAGCTCATTTTTATTGAAGTTTGACACATCTTTTATGTGAAAAACTAGTTGAAAGATGCTTTTTATCGCCTATATTGGGCTACTGGTCCTAAAGTGATACTTTGACTTTCCAAGGGATTTATCTCTGGGCGTATGTTTGAACTAGGCTAGGGTGCCATCACCAATCAACTGTAAGAGTGTTGGTATTAAAACCTGCTTAAATTCTGCACACACAAAAAAAAAAAAAATACCAAACAAAAAGGAGAGCTACTAAATGCACACGGAAAATTGATCTTTGCACATTGAAATTCCTTTTTTTTAAAACCAAAATACATATGTAGGAAATTACCTAAAATGACATCTATCAAACTCTCTATATCCCCAGCCTCATTCTACACACACACTGTCAGGTCTCGTCCCGAGTTAATCAAGATTAACTCTAGTTAATTGAAATTAGTGCTAGTTAACCATGTTTAACTAGTTTAATGGTAATTAATGACTAAGCTCGATGAGTTAGTCCCAAATGAATGGAATGAACGGGTAATGAAAAGATTAAGTGGATTGGTTATGCTTAAGGCTAATTAACTGCGGTTAATTGAGCTAATGATGGTCAATGACCAAATAATATGGAATAAGCCTCAAATGAATGAATTGGGCTTAATGGAATGGTAAAGAATGGATTTGCATGGTTTAAATGGAGTTTTAGACTCCAACGTAGAAATGAAGGACTTTTATGTAAATACGAAATTTCGCGTATTTCGTCGAATACGGAAACTCTTGATACCAACGCGTGTATCTCGACGAGTACGTCAACTTTCATCATAGGTTCGAAGTCGTTTGACGACAATCCGGTCAAATGACCCTTCATTTGACTTAAATTGTAAATTAGTGGAATGGATGGACTTAAGTGCACTTTCATAGCTTATATAAGCTAAAACAACCTAAATGAGATCATTCATCTCATTTCCATCTTCTTCCAAACCCTAGGCAACTATTTTCTCTTGCTTTTCTCTTCTTTCCTTCCAATCTTACTCAATCAAGAGGCAAACAAGGGATTTGTAAGTGTTTTCAAGGAGTTTTCATCCTTCACTTCATCTTCCCCAACTTTGTTTTCAAATTGTGAAAGTGTCAAGCTTGGAGTCAAGGTTTTCTCTTGGAATCAA
This sequence comes from Umbellularia californica, assembly GCA_028538565.1. NCBI lineage: Eukaryota > Viridiplantae > Streptophyta > Magnoliopsida > Laurales > Lauraceae > Umbellularia > Umbellularia californica. Next base: position 5,878,485 of record JAPQWN010000006.1, on the reverse strand, counting down.
GCTCTAGAAGGAGGTTTTTATCCATTCAACCTTCGCAAAAGGCAAGTACTTATGCATTCTTATGATTTATAGTGTTTTAGAGATGTTGGAGTCTATTTGACTCAATTTCGGGAAGTTTTGCTTCAGAAAATCCGAAGTTCAGAACTGAACTTCTGAGCATGTGTCGGTTAGCCGACACCTGACCGACAAGCTAACCGACAGCTCTGGGAGTTGTCTCGGAGAGTTTCAGCTCTCTGGAATTCTGACCGACATTGTGTCGGTCAGCCTACATGGTAGTGTCGGTCGACCGACAGGTCAACCGACGGACTAACCGACAGATCTGAAATCTGTCTCAGTGAATTCCAGCTCTCTGGAATTCGAACCGACAATAGGTCGGTCAACCGACATGGTATCTTCGGTCAGCCGACACATGACCGAAGCCTGACCGACGAATGTATCAGGAAGTGGACTGAAGAATCCAGCTTCTGGAACTTGAACCGACAAAGTGTCGGTTAACCGATAGGTCAACCGACGTTGTATGGTCGGTCAGCCGACAGGCCAACCGACAGCTGAGATGAACTCAGAAAAGATTATGGAAATGAAGCCTAATTTGTACAGGCTATTCCATGCTGATGTCTAAGCCTACATAGGTGTTAGCGAAGGTCGTCTCAATGTACAAATCAAATACATAAAGTGATATTCATCAAAAATAACATGTACATTGGATAACTAACGCTTCACTCGTTTGTCTGGCTTAGAAGTATGAATAGAATTGATAAGAAATGAATAGAATCCATGAAGTGACACAGAGGTGAACTTCATTGACATAGTGAACGTCATTGACATAATGCACGAAATGACAGAATACATGAATTGAATTAATGAAATGAAATGAAATGAATAGTCACTAAAGGTGACAGTAACTTGAATGAATGAATAATTCCTGCTGCAGTAGATGTGAGGGGCGTTCCGGAGCCTCGTGGAATGCCAGTGCTCTCTGATCAAGACACTGGAAAATTTCCACCATTTGTGAAAAGTCATGTAATGAAAAGTGAAACAATCTTGAAGCCTCGGCCATGAATGGTTTGCCCTTCCGCCTTGTGCTTAATTAATGTGACTAAATGAAAATTGAATAATCTTGAAGCCTAGGCCATGAATGGTTTGCCCTTCCGCCTTGTGCTTACACTGCTTCCGTTGGAAGACACGAAATGAACGAAATGAACGAAATGAACGAAATTAACGAAATAAATGAAATGAAAGGATATGATTGACATAGTTATTTATTGTAGAACTGTTTAAGTTCTTACCTTATTGAATTCTTGTATAGAATTGTTAAAGAATTGTTAAATAACATGAAGAATCATGAAAATGCATGTATCTTGTTGAACCTTCGTGTTCACGTGTTATTGATGATATCACAGGCCCAGATGCCCGTGCCGGTCCTGCCGAGGCCGCGCCGCCTGCGGAGGAGGCCCGTCCGTTACCTCCAGGAGGTTTAGCGGAGTGGGCGTAGTCGGAGGGCGATTGTAAATGAATGTTTTTGTAATAGAGAATTTTGGATTGTGATTAAATACCAACTGTATTGTATTTTAAGCGTGCAGTGTTGGTTTTAGTGGGCTGTAAATTTGTATAATAGAACTTAACTTTTGCGAAAAGTTAATTGTAGTCAATGTATATATACATGTTTTCCGTACATTGTACATTGACAGGTATTGTGATTTGATATCCCTTGTGAGTCTTGTCTTAACTTCGGTTAATTCAGGATTTACGGGAGTAAGTATGGTTCCGCGACTCGGGGGTCCGTCCTAAGTAATCAGATCTCGGGCCCGGGTCGTGACATACTTATTGTATGGTATCAGAGACTAGGTTGAGAACTAGGTTAAGGAGCTTTTAAAAGCCTTAGTACAACTAAGAACGAAGTGAGGAACGATATCGATAGGACGAATCCAATCTTGGATTTGTATTTATTGCTTTCACTATATGTGATATAAAGGTCATGGAAGTGTATAGATGTTTATCTTACCTTCCATATTGTTTACAGTATGGCTTCTGGATCAGGGAGTGATAACTTCGTAGAAGTTACTGTCAATGACGGTACTACACCACCTCCCCCAGCATCGGATAATGATGCTCGGTTTACTGCTATTCTGGAACAGTTAGCCAGAACTAACGAGCAGATTGCGAAAAGTCATGAAGCTCAGTTAGGTTTGCAAACCCAAATGACTTCGATGTTGCAAGTCATACAAGCCCCGTCTGTTCCACTACAGCCTCATGTTGAGACTCAGCTAGTATTACAGCACAAGGAGACGGACCCTCATGCTGTTTATGAGCGGTTTCGTAAAAGAGGAGCTACAGAGTTCCATGGTACTGAGAATGTCATACAAGCTGATGAGTGGATGGAACACATTGAAGATGTGTTAGAAACGGTCGTCTGCACTCGCAGGCAGAGAGTGTTGCTCACCTCTACGATGTTTAGAGGGGGAGCAAATACTTGGTGGAAGAGTGTCAAGGACACATTTAAAGTCATGACCGCACCGGACGTTTGGGAGACTTTCAAGAAACAGTTCCAAAGAAAGTTTATTCCCGAGCATGTGCAGCAGCAAAAGGAATCGGAATTCCTACACTTGAAGCAAGGTCAAATGACCGTAGCTGCCTATGTTCATACCTTCTTACAGTTGTCCAAGTATGCTATAGACTTGGTGGATACTGAGGAGAAGAAGGTTAAGAGATTCCTCATTGGGTTGAACCCCGATTACAAAGCGATCGTAATGGCTGGACAGAAGCCTACGACGTTTGATGATGCCGTAGACAGGGCATATACCGCTGAGGAAATTCAGAGAGAAAGAGATAGAGAGACTGTGAACATCAAGAGAAGTGGTGACTCCTGGTTTAAGAAAGGAGGACAGTCTAGAAATAAGAAACAAAAGCAGAGATTCATTCCTAGGAATGAGAGAAGAGAGAATCTGCCAGTCTGTGAGACTTGTGGCAAGAGTCACCGGACTGAGCTATGTTGGAGGAATACTGGAGGGTTCTTTGGAACACAGAATGGCACAGTGTCCAAGAGCTAGGAGAGATGATAGAGCTCCGTACCAGTATCCTGCGCAGGGTCAAGCAGCACTTCCTGCTCCCCCGCAGGGATTAGCTTTACCAGCTCCTCCTCCTAGACCACAGCAACAACAGCAACCACAGCCACAACGTCAGGGCCAGCAGCGTCAGTGGCAGAGATAACAACCGAGACAGCAGCAGCAGCCAAACAGGCCACATATGGCTGGGATGGCTTATGCTGTCAACAGAGAACAAGCTGATGTTGCCACGAATGTGGTTGAAGGTACAATTTTTGTAGATAATAGACTTGCAATTGCATTGTTTGATCCCGGTTCCACACACTCATTTGTAGCACCCGCATTTGCTGGTGGCATGCAAGACCGGATCATGCAATTGTCTTATGATTTTACTGTATCTACTCCTTTAGGGAGTAAAGTAGTGTGTGAATTATATATTCCACAATGCACTATTAGAATTGGAGGTGTATCAATGCCAGCTGATCTGGTGATACTACCTATGAATGATTTCGATGTGATCTTCGGCATGGATTGGCTTGCGAAGTACAGGGCTTGTCTAGACTGTTTTCGCAAAGTCATTACCTTCAGGGTTAATGAAGCCAATGCCAGTGTATTGTTTGAAGGAGTGCAGAAGAAGTATGACACCAGGCTCGTTTCAGCACTTAAGGCTGAACGTATGATGCGTAGTGGTAGTGAAGGCTACATCGCATTCGTTTCAGAGAAGAAGCCTGTACAGAAATTGCGAAACATTCCTGTAGTCTGTGAATTTCCAGATGTGTTTCCGGATGAAGTGCCAGGTCTACCTCCAGCTGTAAGGTCTGCGACCTTACTGGGTCGGTTGGGCCCAATAGTAGGCCCATTGACCCATTTATTTAGCTATTATTATAATTAATTGTATTTTAGATATTTAAGTGGGTTTAGAGCATGAGCGAGTTTCTTTTAGCATTAGAATAGTATCTGCGAAGTTTCGTGCGATTCCGAGTTCGTTTGTTGATAGCAGGGGGGTAGTTTGCTAATTAGGGAAAATTGTGTGTTTTTCCGAAATATTCCAAACGCCGTGATTTATGGGTTCGTTGGAAAGGTTTCGTCGCGCTGATCATTTTTGTCTCTTGACTCATCATGATCCGACAACTGGAAACCCTTCAAGTGGTCCATTCTTTCACCGGACCCACTTAAAGGGCAACTTAGGTCTTTTTCCTCCCTATCTTCTTCTTAACCTAATCTCTCTCTTTATTCTCTGCAATTGAACGAAAGAAACTGCAGCCCCATTCTTCTTCTTCTTCTTCCTTTCTCAAGCCAGATCTCTAGCCTAGAGAGATCAACTCGAAGATCCGATCCGCTAGTTCTCATTCTCTCGATCTCCTCTTGCTTCCGGTATCAGTTTGGTAAGCATTCTCATACTTTCATCTTTTCATTCGTATTCTCTTTGGTTAGATTTAGGTTTGATCTTAATTCTTTTTCTTCCTATCTTCTTCTTGGCTTCCTAGATTTCGTTTTATCGGGTTAGATCGTGGATTTTGGGGTAGAAAGGCTTCTCCTCGAGTTTTGTCCAAATTCTATCCTCTTCTTGGTTGAGGCAAGTAGATTTGCATTGTATTTTTAAGCATGTGTGTTCGTTTCTATTTGATTGGCTATGATTCCTTGTTAGAATTCCTTAATTCCAAGCCTGTTATGATTTAGGGATTATTATTGTTAATTATTGGTTTAGGTTGATTAAATGTAAATTGGAAATGGTAGTTATTTGATTCAATTAATGGAGTGGAATGGAATGTGGATGGATTGGATTGTGGAGAGAGCAGGTGGCTCATTTTATGCAGGTTAGCCATGGATTGGCCGGAGGAAAAAGGGCCAGAAAAACCAGTTTTCGGCCATTTTCGGGGTTCAGGTTGCAGTTCCGATCGATCGGACCTGCAGTCCGATCGATCGGCACTGTTACTTAACTGTGGCTGATTTCAGACCGATCGATCGGACCTTTTGTCCGATCGATCGGACTGCCTTTTTTTGACAGCACAGGTGAACTTCGGAAATGTATAACTTTTAATCCGACCGTTGGAATTATACATATAATATACCGTTGGAAAGCTCTCGAGATGTAGAATCCAATGGTTCTAGTTTCATCACGATCGGAGGTCGGGAAGTTATGTAAATGTCCAAATTATTGCTTCAGCCCATGTTTTATTGTAAATGAGACTAATAACTTAGGTTTGGGCCTTAGATGTTGGAAACCATGCACCCACACTCATTTGACCATTAATGGGGTTAAAATCGTAGCACGTGGCTTGGTGTGTTTCGATTGGTTGTCTAGGTATTCGTGTATTGCACATGAATTAACCGATTGCGTATGAAATTATTTCATTAGATGCTTAACATGATTGTACACCAAGGGATTTCCCTAGAAGCATCATTGATCCATTTCCACACGTACTCCGCTAGAACATGTGGAATACAAGGATGACACCACTTGCCTAGGTTGGATTGTAATTCCCCCTTGACTTGTGAATTCTATCCGTTGATATTATTCCTTGTATACTCTTTTGGCATAAAACACTTAACTAATTATGAAACATAAATTCTTATAGAATTTAGGCTTGGACCTGACTTAGAATGTATCGTAGGAACCTCGTCTTGTATTGATGAACATGACTGGCTAGCAATGAAAGGGATTATTACGTGGTTTGCTTGTATGGTATTGTTTTGAATGAGATAATCCCTATGATCGTGTCTGGCACATTGAACTAGCCAGACTTGCTTGTCTTGTTTGTCCTTGTGTCAAAACCACTTTATTATTGTTTGCATATCATGGCCATCTGCAGTTTGGGGTTTATTGACGAACCGGTTACTCGGTTGTCGGGATGGGCAGTCGGCTTTGGACGGCGTCCATGGCGTTGAATAGCTGGGAGCGGGCATCGGACCGTGCTGCTATTCCCAGGACCGGGAGCTGGGATCCTACTGGAGCCGGACTTTGGTATCAGTAGTCCAGATTGGGATTGTTACTGGTACCCCGGGAGGTGGCATTGGACATCCTCGGAGTCTCCCTCTTGTTCTTGTTTTGCATTGCATGATAGTGGTTATTGTTAGATGGTTGTTAGGATTCTTATTATGATTTCTATCGATCATTATTCTTGCTTTATGCCTAGACTCGCTTTCCTTGTGTTCATATGATGTGTACTTGTCATTACTCTATATTTGATGCATGTCATGTTTATTATGCTATGCTTATCTATTGCTCAACATGTCGTTGACTCTATTCCTTGGTGTGCAGACACCTCAGGTGGTTACTACTACTATGAGGAGCAGACCGGTGAGGAGATCCCAGAGGATCTCCAACCAGTCGAGGAGGAACGCGAGTGGCGTGCCGATGACGTAGAGTAGCGTCATCACTCCCGGCACGAGAGAGATTCACATGGACTCATTAGATATATTCATTTATTTATTTTCTCTCGTTGGACCTTTTCTTTCATTGACTTGATTTAATTTTATTGGCCTTGTTTATTGGGATTGGCCAATGTAATAAATTACTTTAACTCCTTTAATAGTTTTTAATTATTCTTTCTTGCAACTTTTAATTTAATGAGAAGTATTATTCATTGACTGATATTCCATATGCCTAGACTTATATGAGGTTTGAAATGTAATATCCTCACAGCGGACTTACGATCCGTGGGCCCAAAGGACAAAAATTTTAATTAGTCCTAAAATTCACTCTCCGGATCCGGTTTATTCTTAATCGGGTTCGGGGGACGTAAAGGAATGGTATCAGAGCAGTGGATGGTTTCTTCGGGGTAAAATTTTTAGAAACCATAGGACGCGTGTGAGGATTCCGTTAGTCAGTAAGTTGATCTTTTAGTTTTATTTCTAGCATTGTGATGTTAGCTTGGGGCATATTGGAATTTACTTTGAATGTTTCACAGGATTATGGCTGGTAGATCCACTCGATCAAGTAGTGTGCCACCACCAGAGGGTAGTTCCTCTCAGAATGGCCCAGATAATCAATTTCATCAGTTCATGGCAGCCTTCATCCAGTCCCAGAAGGATATGGCTGAGCAAAGCCATAAGCAGAATGAGGACCAGGTGGTGTTCCAAGCTCAGATGCTTGAGGTAGTGCAGAAGGTGGGCCAGCCACAGACCAGAGAATATGACTTGAATGAACTGGTTGAGAAGTTTAGGAAGAGATTCCCACCCGAGTTCCATGGCATTGAGGATCCTGCTGTTGCAGATGAGTGGGTTGTTCAAATAGAAAAGATCTATGAGGTGTTCAAGTGCACGGACATCCAGCAGGTGCAGCTTGCAGCCCACATGTTTCGTGGGGTAGCAGAGAGATGGTGGAAGACCGTCAAGCACCCGTATGAGACGATTGAGGAAGGTGTAGCCTGGAAGACTTTCACTGAGCAGTTCCAGAAGAAATTCATCCCAGAGCATTACAGGGATCAGAAGATGGAAGAATTTGAGAGACTGGTGCAGGGTGACTTACCAGTACAGGATTATGAGATTGCCTTCACCCATCTGTCAAGATTTGCTGAAAGCCTGATTCAACCAGAGTCAGAGAGAGTCCGGAGGTTCATCAAGGGACTGCGGGCAGACATCAAGATGCAAGTTCAGCGCAGCAGGTTGACCAACTATGATGATGTGGTCAAGGAAGCGTACTGGGCAGAGGAGTCCTTGAAGGATGTGATTATGTTGGAGCAGCAGAGGATCTTGGCATTGATCCCTCAGCCCAAGTCACAAGGTTCATCGTCCCAGTACTATCAGCAGCCAGCACCCAAGAGGCTACGGTTTGAGCCTGCACCCCGACAGCAGTCACAGCGAGTCACTTGCATTCATTGTGGAGGAAATCATTATGGCCGTGATTGCAGGAGACAGTCAGGGGCATGTTATCATTGTGGAGACCCAGGGCATAAGGTTCGCAGTTGCCCAGGAAAGACAGGAGTGGCACCACCCACAATCCAGGCTCCGGCGCTCAGGCCACCATATCCTGCGCAGCCATTGAGACAGATGCCTCCTGCACAGGCTAGGCCTCAGCAGCAGCAACAGGTGATTGTCCGACCACCTCAGCCACCACATCAGCGCCCTCCAGTGCCTCAGCAGCGATATCAGCAGAGACCCCCAGCACCCAGATTCCAGGGACGTGGTCAGAGACCACCGCATCAGCAATATCATCAGCAGCGTCCCCAGCAGGCAGGGAAAGCTTATGCTTTGACGCATGAAGAAGCAGAGGCTGCAGGGAATGTCATTGAAGGTACACTTTTAGTTTGTGGATTTGATGCTAAAGTTCTATTTGATCCTGGATCCACACACTCGTTTGTTGCACCAGCTTTTGCACTTCATTTGGGGGAGGATAAGGAGATACTACCCTATGATTTGATAGTAGCCACCCCGGTAGGTAGGACAGTTTCTTGTAATGTCATCTACCCTAGTTGTAGTGTTCAGATTGGAGAAGTTCAGCTGACCGCCAGTTTGATCATCTTACCAATGTCGGAGTTTGATGTGATACTTGGTATGAATTGGTTAGCAGCGAACCGAGCGGTGTTAGATTGTTTTAACAAGACCGTGAAGTTGCAGAGTGAGGACCGTAGTGTTGAGTTCGTTGGCGCAGAGAAGCCCATCTCCACTCGGTTAATTTCTGCATTGAAGGCAGAACGGTTGATGAGGAGCGGTTGCGAAGGCTTTATTGCATTTATCGTGGAAGACAAAGAGTCCAAGACTGTTGATGAGATTCCCGTGGTGCGAGAATTCCCGGATTTATTTCCGGAGGAGATCCCCGGTTTGCCACCTGTTCGTGAGTTGGATTTCACGATAGAATTGCAACCAGGTACAGCACCTATCTCGAAGGCCCCGTATAGGATGGCACCAGCAGAATTGAAGGAGTTGAAGACTCAGATTGGAGATCTGTTGGATAAAGGTTTCATTAGACCCAGCGTTTCACCATGGGGAGCTCCGGTGATATTTGTGAAGAAGAAGGACGGGACAATGAGAATGTGTATAGATTATAGACAGTTGAATCAAGTGACTGTTAAGAACAAGTACCCATTACCGAGGATCGATGAGCTATTCGATCAGTTGCAGGGAGCTCAATTCTTTTCGAAGATAGATCTGCGTTCCGGTTATCATCAGTTGCGAGTCAGGAAGGAGGATGTTTCTAAGACTGCATTCCGGACGAGATATGGCCATTTTGAGTTTCTTGTGATGCCTTTCGGGTTGACGAACGCCCCAGCAGTTTTTATGGCATTGATGAATAAGGTGTTTGCCCCTTTCCTAGATCAGTTTGTGGTTGTCTTCATAGATGATGTGTTGGTGTATTCAAAGACTAAGGAGGAGCATGAGCATCAGTTGAGGACATCTTTGCAGCTTTTGAGGGATAACCAACTGTATCCTAAGTTGAGCAAATGTGAGTTTTGGTTGGAGCAAGTGGCATTTTTAGGCCACATTATCTCTAAGGAGGGACTGACAGTGGATCCTAAGAAGATTGCAGCAGTTGTGAATTGGAGTAGCCCGCGGAATGTAGCGGAGGTTCGCAGTTTTCTCGGACTTGCAGGTTACTACAGGAGGTTTGTGAAAGGGTTTTCTACCATAGCATCTCCACTCACTAAGTTGACGAGAAAGGACGTTCCGTTTGTATGGACAGAAGAATGCGAGAAAAGTTTCCAAGAGTTAAAGACTCGGTTGACTACAGCACCCATACTTGCTTTACCCTCAGGAAGTGGAGGATTTGTGGTTTACACAGATGCTTCAGGGATTGGTTTGGGTTGTGTTCTCATGCAGAATGACAAGGTGATAGCCTATGGATCGAGACAATTGAAGGATCACGAGAAGAAGTATGCCACACATGACTTGGAGTTAGCAGCAGTGGTGTTTGCATTGAAGTTGTGGAGGCATTATTTATATGGAGAAAGATTTGAGGTGCATACAGATCATAAGAGCCTGCAATACCTGTTTACACAGGGTGATTTAAATAACAGACAGCGGAGATGGATGGAGTACATAAAGGATTATGATTTCCCGATCAAGTACCATCCTGGGAAGGTGAATGTTGTAGCAGATGCTCTTAGTAGGAAGGCAGCATTCAGTGGATGTATAATGCCTGAATGGAGATGGATGGAGCAGTTCAGAGACATGGATGTCGAAGTCTGGCCTGTTAATGAGAAAGTCCTAGTTGCTACTTTGGGAGTTTGGGAGCCAGAGATTGTTAACAGGATCAAGGAAGCTCAGAAGGATGATCCTGGGTTGCAGAGAATTATTGACCACATTGAGGACCATTCAGAGTTCAGATTGATTGAAGGAATTTTGTACTGTAAGGATAGGTTGTGTGTGCCCGATGTTCAAGACATCAAGTCAGAGTTGATGACAGATGCGCACCACACCAGATATTCTATTCACCCGGGGAGCACCAAAATGTATCAGAATTTGAAGAATCACTATTGGTGGGTGAAAATGAAGAAAGAGATTGCAGAGTTTGTCGCTAAGTGTATGACTTGTCAGCAGATTAAGGCAGAACACAAGAAGCCCCCTGGTTTGCTTCACCCGTTGGAGATTCCTAAGTGGAAATGGGAGCACATCACCATGGATTTTGTATCGGGATTGCCAAACACCAGGAAGGGCAATGATGCTATTTGGGTGATTGTGGATAGATTGACTAAATCAGCACATTTTCTGCCATTCAAGACTGGTCAGTTTATGAACAAGATGACTGTGTTGTATAGGGACAATATAGTCAAGCTACATGGAGTGCCTAAGTCCATAGTATCCGATCGAGACCCTAAGTTTGTCTCTCGGTTTTGGTCTACTTTTCAGTCATCTATGGGTACTCAGTTGAAATTCAGTACAGCTTACCACCCTCAGACAGATGGACAGTCAGAGCGTACTATTCAAACTTTGGAAGATCTTCTCAGAGCGTGTGTATTAGATTTCAAGGAGAGTTGGGATGAGAGTTTGCCTCTATGTGAGTTTGCCTACAATAACAGTTATCATTCAAGTATTGGTATGGCACCATTTGAGGCATTGTATGGACGAAGATGCAGAACTCCCGCATGTTGGGAGGAAGTAGGAGTTCGGAGTTTTCATGGCCCCTCAGAGATTGCTGATTCTAGTGAGAAAGTCAGGATTGTTCAGATGAGAATGAAGGAATCACGGGATCGTCAAAAGAGCTATGCAGATAAGAGGCGGAGACCTTTGGAATTCCAAGTTGGGGATATGGTATTCCTGAAAGTGTCTCCGATGAGAGGTGTTGTTCGATTCGGTCAGAAAGGGAAGCTTGCCAAGAGGTTTGTGGGACCGTTTGAGATCAAGAGTAGGATTGGAGACGTGGCATATCGTTTGGTGCTACCGCCAGAGTTAGCCGGTGTGCACGACGTTTTCCATGTTTCGATGCTTCGGAAGTATATTCCAGATCCCACTCACGTGTTGCAGCATGAGCCACTACAGCTTCAGGCAGACGCAACCTATGTGGAGCGTCCGGCACAGATCGTCGACACTAAGGAGGTAGTGTTGCGTACCAAGACAATCCAATGGGTCAAGGTACAATGGGAAAACCACAGTCCGGAAGAAGCTACGTGGGAACTGAAAGAGCAGATTCAGAGGACGTACCCTTATCTTTTTCCTGATGAGGTATGTTTAGGCATTTGGGGGACCAAATGTTCTTTTTAGATGTAAGAGTTGTAAGGTCTGCGACCTTACTGGGTCGGTTGGGCCCAATAGTAGGCCCATTGACCCATTTATTTAGCTATTATTATAATTAATTGTATTTTAGATATTTAAGTGGGTTTAGAGCATGAGCGAGTTTCTTTTAGCATTAGAATAGTATCTGCGAAGTTTCGTGCGATTCCGAGTTCGTTTGTTGATAGCAGGGGGGTAGTTTGCTAATTAGGGAAAATTGTGTGTTTTTCCGAAATATTCCAAACGCCGTGATTTATGGGTTCGTTGGAAAGGTTTCGTCGCGCTGATCATTTTTGTCTCTTGACTCATCATGATCCGACAACTGGAAACCCTTCAAGTGGTCCATTCTTTCACCGGACCCACTTAAAGGGCAACTTAGGTCTTTTTCCTCCCTATCTTCTTCTTAACCTAATCTCTCTCTTTATTCTCTGCAATTGAACGAAAGAAACTGCAGCCCCATTCTTCTTCTTCTTCTTCCTTTCTCAAGCCAGATCTCTAGCCTAGAGAGATCAACTCGAAGATCCGATCCGCTAGTTCTCATTCTCTCGATCTCCTCTTGCTTCCGGTATCAGTTTGGTAAGCATTCTCATACTTTCATCTTTTCATTCGTATTCTCTTTGGTTAGATTTAGGTTTGATCTTAATTCTTTTTCTTCCTATCTTCTTCTTGGCTTCCTAGATTTCGTTTTATCGGGTTAGATCGTGGATTTTGGGGTAGAAAGGCTTCTCCTCGAGTTTTGTCCAAATTCTATCCTCTTCTTGGTTGAGGCAAGTAGATTTGCATTGTATTTTTAAGCATGTGTGTTCGTTTCTATTTGATTGGCTATGATTCCTTGTTAGAATTCCTTAATTCCAAGCCTGTTATGATTTAGGGATTATTATTGTTAATTATTGGTTTAGGTTGATTAAATGTAAATTGGAAATGGTAGTTATTTGATTCAATTAATGGAGTGGAATGGAATGTGGATGGATTGGATTGTGGAGAGAGCAGGTGGCTCATTTTATGCAGGTTAGCCATGGATTGGCCGGAGGAAAAAGGGCCAGAAAAACCAGTTTTCGGCCATTTTCGGGGTTCAGGTTGCAGTTCCGATCGATCGGACCTGCAGTCCGATCGATCGGCACTGTTACTTAACTGTGGCTGATTTCAGACCGATCGATCGGACCTTTTGTCCGATCGATCGGACTGCCTTTTTTTGACAGCACAGGTGAACTTCGGAAATGTATAACTTTTAATCCGACCGTTGGAATTATACATATAATATACCGTTGGAAAGCTCTCGAGATGTAGAATCCAATGGTTCTAGTTTCATCACGATCGGAGGTCGGGAAGTTATGTAAATGTCCAAATTATTGCTTCAGCCCATGTTTTATTGTAAATGAGACTAATAACTTAGGTTTGGGCCTTAGATGTTGGAAACCATGCACCCACACTCATTTGACCATTAATGGGGTTAAAATCGTAGCACGTGGCTTGGTGTGTTTCGATTGGTTGTCTAGGTATTCGTGTATTGCACATGAATTAACCGATTGCGTATGAAATTATTTCATTAGATGCTTAACATGATTGTACACCAAGGGATTTCCCTAGAAGCATCATTGATCCATTTCCACACGTACTCCGCTAGAACATGTGGAATACAAGGATGACACCACTTGCCTAGGTTGGATTGTAATTCCCCCTTGACTTGTGAATTCTATCCGTTGATATTATTCCTTGTATACTCTTTTGGCATAAAACACTTAACTAATTATGAAACATAAATTCTTATAGAATTTAGGCTTGGACCTGACTTAGAATGTATCGTAGGAACCTCGTCTTGTATTGATGAACATGACTGGCTAGCAATGAAAGGGATTATTACGTGGTTTGCTTGTATGGTATTGTTTTGAATGAGATAATCCCTATGATCGTGTCTGGCACATTGAACTAGCCAGACTTGCTTGTCTTGTTTGTCCTTGTGTCAAAACCACTTTATTATTGTTTGCATATCATGGCCATCTGCAGTTTGGGGTTTATTGACGAACCGGTTACTCGGTTGTCGGGATGGGCAGTCGGCTTTGGACGGCGTCCATGGCGTTGAATAGCTGGGAGCGGGCATCGGACCGTGCTGCTATTCCCAGGACCGGGAGCTGGGATCCTACTGGAGCCGGACTTTGGTATCAGTAGTCCAGATTGGGATTGTTACTGGTACCCCGGGAGGTGGCATTGGACATCCTCGGAGTCTCCCTCTTGTTCTTGTTTTGCATTGCATGATAGTGGTTATTGTTAGATGGTTGTTAGGATTCTTATTATGATTTCTATCGATCATTATTCTTGCTTTATGCCTAGACTCGCTTTCCTTGTGTTCATATGATGTGTACTTGTCATTACTCTATATTTGATGCATGTCATGTTTATTATGCTATGCTTATCTATTGCTCAACATGTCGTTGACTCTATTCCTTGGTGTGCAGACACCTCAGGTGGTTACTACTACTATGAGGAGCAGACCGGTGAGGAGATCCCAGAGGATCTCCAACCAGTCGAGGAGGAACGCGAGTGGCGTGCCGATGACGTAGAGTAGCGTCATCACTCCCGGCACGAGAGAGATTCACATGGACTCATTAGATATATTCATTTATTTATTTTCTCTCGTTGGACCTTTTCTTTCATTGACTTGATTTAATTTTATTGGCCTTGTTTATTGGGATTGGCCAATGTAATAAATTACTTTAACTCCTTTAATAGTTTTTAATTATTCTTTCTTGCAACTTTTAATTTAATGAGAAGTATTATTCATTGACTGATATTCCATATGCCTAGACTTATATGAGGTTTGAAATGTAATATCCTCACAGCGGACTTACGATCCGTGGGCCCAAAGGACAAAAATTTTAATTAGTCCTAAAATTCACTCTCCGGATCCGGTTTATTCTTAATCGGGTTCGGGGGACGTGACACCAGCTAGGGAAGTGGACTTTACAATTGAACTTGTGCCCGGTACTGCACCAATATCGAAGGCACCGTATCGAATGGCACCATCAGAGTTGTGTGAGTTGAAGAAGCAGATACAGGATTTGCTGGACAAAGGTTTTATCAGACCTAGTGTCTCACCATGGGGAGCACCTGTATTGTTTGTGAAGAAGAAAGATGGTACCCTGCGAATGTGTATCGATTATAGGCAGATAAATCAGATGACAATCAAGAACAAGTATCCTCTGGCTAGAATTGACGAGTTGTTTGATCAACTCGTGGGTGCATCATATTTCTCTAAGATTGATCTCCGATCTGGTTATCATCAGATTCGGGTTAAGGATCAAGATGTGCAGAAGACTGCATTCAGGACTCGTTACGGTCACTACGAATTTTTAGTTATGCCTTTTGGTCTAACCAATGCACCTGCAGTGTTTATGGCTTTAATGAATAGGGTGTTTGCTCCCTTCCTAGACCAGTTTGTGGTAATCTTCATTGATGACATCCTGGTCTATTCAGAGTCAGAGGTCGAGCATTCACGTCATTTGAGGACAGCCTTGCAGATACTGAGAGAGAATCAGTTGTATGCAAAACTCGAAAAGTGCGACTTTTGGTTGCAGCAGGTTGCATTTCTGGGTCATATCATTTCCGGAGATGGATTAGCAGTTGACCCAGCTAAGATTGAAGCAGTTACCAATTGGCAGAGCCCGAAGAATGTGCCAGAAGTAAGAAGTTTCTTGGGATTGGCAGGCTATTATAGGAGGTTCGTCAAGGACTTCGCAAGGATAGCATCGCCATTAACGAAACTGACTCGCAAGAGCTCTTCCTTTGAATGGAATGATGCATGTGAGTTTAGTTTTCGAACCTTGAAGCAAAAGTTGATTTCAGCCCCAATCTTGTCTTTACCCGACGGAAGAGGAGGATTTGAGATATACTCAGATGCCTCGGGTATTGGCTTGGGATGTGTATTGATGCAGAATGGTAGGGTGATTGCCTACGGTTCGCGTCAGTTAAAGGAACATGAAAAGAATTATGCCACACATGATTTAGAGCTCGCGGCGGTTGTGTTTGCATTGAAGCAATGGAGACATTATCTGTATGGAGAGACTTTTGAAGTTCATTGCGATCACAGGAGCCTTCAGTATCTATTCACTCAGAAAGATATTAATTCGAGGCAACGTCGTTGGTTAGAGCTAATCAAGGACTACGACTTTCCATTCAAATATGTACCAGGAAAGGGTAATGTGGTGGCTGATGCTTTGAGTCGGAAATCAGCTGACTTGGCATCGTTAGTTGGTGAGTGGGACATGATCGAAGAATTCAGAGATCTGGATGTGGCTATTGAAATGATAGACAGTAAAGTAATGCTTGCAGCAATGTCTGTCTTTGAACCAATGCTTATCACGGAGATCAAGGCTAGACAATTTCAAGACCTTGATTTGGTAAGGATTAGAGATAACCTTGCCACGAAGCCAGATTTCGTGTTAGTAGAAGGAGTTCTGTATTTTAGAGACAGATTATGTGTCCCAGCTCAAGAAGATCTTAAACAAGCTATCATGTTTGAAGCTCATCACACCAGGTATTCTATGCATCCTGGAAGTACGAAGATGTACAGAAATCTGAAGGATAGATTCTGGTGGAATAACATGAAGCGAGAGATAGCAGGTTATGTATCATCCTGCTTAACTTGCCAGCGTGTAAAAGTTGAGCACCGGAAACCACCGGGATTGCTTCATCCACTGAAAATTCCTAAATGGAAGTGGGAGAACATTACGATGGACTTTGTATCGGGTTTACCGAGGACGAGGAAGCAGCACGATGCCGTATGGGTGATCGTTGATCGTCTTACAAAGTCTGCACACTTCATTCCCATCAGAAAGGATATAGGATTCAGTGAGATGTCTAAACTGTTTGTCAAAGAAGTGACTCGATTGCATGGAACACCGGTCTCGATTGTCTCCGATCGGGATAGCAGGTTTGTGTCCACATTCTGGAAGTCATTTCAGAATTCGTTTGGCACTAGACTTCAGTTTAGTACTGCTTACCATCCACAGACAGATGGGCAGTCAGAAAGGACTATACAGACTCTGGAAGATTTGCTCCGTGCCAGTGTGATTGATTTCGGGAGTGATTGGGATGACCATTTAGCTTTGTGCGAATTTGCGTACAACAATAGCTATCACTCCAGCATTGAGATGGCACCATTTGAGGCATTGTATGGTCGAAAGTGTAGGACCCCAGTTAGCTGGGAAGAAGTTGGAACTCGGAGTTTCCATGGTCCTACGATTATTGCAGAAACAGCAGAGAAAGTCCAGAGGATACAGGAAAGGCTAAAAGTTGCTAGGTCACGGCAAAAGAGCTATGCTGACAATCGTCGGCGTGATCTAGAGTTTGCAGTTAATGATTTAGTCTTTTTGAAGACTTCTCCAATGAAAGGTACTGTTCGATTCGGACAGAAAGGGAAGCTTTCCCCGAGATTTATTGGACCTTTCAAGGTCACGAGTCGAATTGGAAATGTGGCTTATCGCCTAGACCTCCCATCAGAACTCTCCGGTATTCATAATGTATTTCATGTTTCTATGCTTCGGAAGTATGTGCATGATCCTTCACATGTCATTCGTCATGAAGAGATCGAAGTGTTACCAAACACCACATATGTTGAGAAGCCAGTTCAGATCATAGATACAAAGGAGGCAGTTCTGCGTACTAGAACGATCAAGTGGGTCAAGGTCCTTTGGGATCATCATGAACCTAATGAAGCTACATGGGAACTTGAGGAGCAAATGGCTCAGAAGTATCCCGAGCTATTTGTTCAGGTAATTTTGAATTGAATTGTTTATTTTCCTTGTAATTGGATTGCATTGATTTGAATTGCATTCGGAGGACCGAATGGTTCAAAAAGTTGTGATAGTTGTCAGGTCTCGTCCCGAGTTAATCAAGATTAACTCTAGTTAATTGAAATTAGTGCTAGTTAACCATGTTTAACTAGTTTAATGGTAATTAATGACTAAGCTCGATGAGTTAGTCCCAAATGAATGGAATGAACGGGTAATGAAAAGATTAAGTGGATTGGTTATGCTTAAGGCTAATTAACTGCGGTTAATTGAGCTAATGATGGTCAATGACCAAATAATATGGAATAAGCCTCAAATGAATGAATTGGGCTTAATGGAATGGTAAAGAATGGATTTGCATGGTTTAAATGGAGTTGTAGACTCCAACGTAGAAATGAAGGACTTTTATGTAAATACGAAATTTCGCGTATTTCGTCGAATACGGAAACTCTTGATACCAACGCGTGTATCTCGACGAGTACGTCAACTTTCATCATAGGTTCGAAGTCGTTTGACGACAATCCGGTCAAATGACCCTTCATTTGACTTAAATTGTAAATTAGTGGAATGGATGGACTTAAGTGCACTTTCATAGCTTATATAAGCTAAAACAACCTAAATGAGATCATTCATCTCATTTCCATCTTCTTCCAAACCCTAGGCAACTATTTTCTCTTGCTTTTCTCTTCTTTCCTTCCAATCTTACTCAATCAAGAGGCAAACAAGGGATTTGTAAGTGTTTTCAAGGAGTTTTCATCCTTCACTTCATCTTCCCCAACTTTGTTTTCAAATTGTGAAAGTGTCAAGCTTGGAGTTAAGGTTTTCTCTTGGAATCAAGCTCTAGAAGGGGTTTTTATCCATTCAACCTTCGCAAAAGGCAAGTACTTATGCATTCTTATGATTTATAGTGTTTTAGAGATGTTGGAGTCTATTTGACTCAATTTCGGGAAGTTTTGCTTCAGAAAATCCGAAGTTCAGAACTGAACTTCTGAGCATGTGTCGGTTAGCCGACACCTGACCGACAAGCTAACCGACAGCTCTGGGAGTTGTCTCGGAGAGTTTCAGCTCTCTGGAATTCTGACCGACATTGTGTCGGTCAGCCTACATGGTAGTGTCGGTCGACCGACAGGTCAACCGACGGACTAACCGACAGATCTGAAATCTGTCTCAGTGAATTCCAGCTCTCTGGAATTCGAACCGACAATAGGTCGGTCAACCGACATGGTATCTTCGGTCAGCCGACACATGACCGAAGCCTGACCGACGAATGTATCAGGAAGTGGACTGAAGAATCCAGCTTCTGGAACTTGAACCGACAAAGTGTCGGTTAACCGATAGGTCAACCGACGTTGTATGGTCGGTCAGCCGACAGGCCAACCGACAGCTGAGATGAACTCAGAAAAGATTATGGAAATGAAGCCTAATTTGTACAGGCTATTCCATGCTGATGTCTAAGCCTACATAGGTGTTAGCGAAGGTCGTCTCAATGTACAAATCAAATACATAAAGTGATATTCATCAAAAATAACATGTACATTGGATAACTAACGCTTCACTCGTTTGTCTGGCTTAGAAGTATGAATAGAATTGATAAGAAATGAATAGAATCCATGAAGTGACACAGAGGTGAACTTCATTGACATAGTGAACGTCATTGACATAATGCACGAAATGACAGAATACATGAATTGAATTAATGAAATGAAATGAAATGAATAGTCACTAAAGGTGACAGTAACTTGAATGAATGAATAATTCCTGCTGCAGTAGATGTGAGGGGCGTTCCGGAGCCTCGTGGAATGCCAGTGCTCTCTGATCAAGACACTGGAAAATTTCCACCATTTGTGAAAAGTCATGTAATGAAAAGTGAAACAATCTTGAAGCCTCGGCCATGAATGGTTTGCCCTTCCGCCTTGTGCTTAATTAATGTGACTAAATGAAAATTGAATAATCTTGAAGCCTAGGCCATGAATGGTTTGCCCTTCCGCCTTGTGCTTACACTGCTTCCGTTGGAAGACACGAAATGAACGAAATGAACGAAATGAACGAAATTAACGAAATAAATGAAATGAAAGGATATGATTGACATAGTTATTTATTGTAGAACTGTTTAAGTTCTTACCTTATTGAATTCTTGTATAGAATTGTTAAAGAATTGTTAAATAACATGAAGAATCATGAAAATGCATGTATCTTGTTGAACCTTCGTGTTCACGTGTTATTGATGATATCACAGGCCCAGATGCCCGTGCCGGTCCTGCCGAGGCCGCGCCGCCTGCGGAGGAGGCCCGTCCGTTACCTCCAGGAGGTTTAGCGGAGTGGGCGTAGTCGGAGGGCGATTGTAAATGAATGTTTTTGTAATAGAGAATTTTGGATTGTGATTAAATACCAACTGTATTGTATTTTAAGCGTGCAGTGTTGGTTTTAGTGGGCTGTAAATTTGTATAATAGAACTTAACTTTTGCGAAAAGTTAATTGTAGTCAATGTATATATACATGTTTTCCGCACATTGTACATTGACAGGTATTGTGATTTGATATCCCTTGTGAGTCTTGTCTTAACTTCGGTTAATTCAGGATTTACGGGAGTAAGTATGGTTCCGCGACTCGGGGGTCCGTCCGAAGTAATCAGATCTCGGGCCCGGGTCGTGACACACACACACACACACCCACCACCATCACCCCCTTTGATAGCACCGCTGGAGGGGGAGATGGAGAGGGAGGGAGGGAGAGCGAAAGAGGGAGGGGTACATAGGGCGGCAACAGGTAGGGGGAGAGGGAGAAGGGGTGGCGGTTGCGAGGAGAGGGAGGGAGGTGGGCAAGGAGAGAGAGAGAGAGAGAGAGAGAGCATGCTGGTACGGGCGACGGGCGGAGGTGGGCAGAGAGAGGAGAGATACAGGGAGAAGGAGAGGGAGAGCATGCTGGTACGGGCGACGGGCGAAGGTGGGCAGAGAGATGGTGAGAGGGAGTGTAGAGAGAAGTTGAGAGAGTAGAGATTAGGGTATTTTTGGCAAAATAAGGTGTGCTTAAAGTAAGTGTGGAGAGTGTACGTACTACTGTGGAGAGAGCAAATACCAGTGTGTATTTAGCCTCTTTCAACAAAAAAATTGGTTTCAATATTTACCCTGATGAATTCATCTCGTTTACATAAACAACTCTTTCAAAAAGGCAGAATTCAATCCACCAAAAAGAGCTGCTAATGCCACAACCCAAACTTCTCTAAGCACATCCCTAATCTCTACACACCCTAAATAAGTAACAAAAAATCTCCAAAGTTTCTCTCTAGACACTCATTTTTCCCAAATACCCAAACCCCTCAACCCTCAATTTCTTAGTTCACTCCCCTTCTTCCCATTCACTTTCACCCGACCTCTGTCCCTCCCTGCTCGCCGCCCTCCCTCTCCCTCCTTCTCTATCTCCATCCCTCTCCCTCTCCCTATCCGTGCCACCTCCACTCACCCCCGCTCTCCTTCTTTCTCTATCTCTTTCCCTCTCCCCCTTCGACGGCAGTGGCTGGGCTGGGGTAAGGGTGGGGTTGGGTGAGTGTGGAGAGAAATTGAGTCAGGTATAAAACTATGAATGATGTCTATTTTGATAATTGAGGAATTTACCTAAAAAAGGACCATAGAGGCCCACTAACCATAGAAGGTATCAATAGTTTTTATGGCACGAAAGTGGTCCCCTGGGACCACTTCCGTTTTTTTTATTAGTGACTGGAAGTTGCAATGACGTCGTCGTGCAGCGAACCCCATAAATTCCCACGAAACCCAACTTCCCCATTTTCCCTTCCTTCCTCGATCGCTTTCCACTGCTCTGGCCTGGCAGTTTCTTCCCTTCCCTCGTCCAAAGACAGTTTTTGGTGGTCCCAACTGTAGTTATCCAACCTATTGGATGCTTGCGTCAAGGTTTCTAGCGGTTTAACCCCACTACCCCATTTCCCCTTCTTCCTGCGTCGCTTTCTCCTTTTTCGCTGGTGGATTCGTCTGCACCTACCTCAAAAGGTAGTGAAGGTGGTCCCAAAGGACCTTTTCCAACATTTTTTATTGTCACTTCAAGCTTCCACAACAATATATCAGGCGGAGGTTTTTTTCTTGTCGCCTAGCTTTTTCTGTGTTGCAAAATGACGATTTACTAGGGTTTTGTTCATTTTCTTTCCATTTGCTTCACATTCTAAAATGGTTTATTTTCATGCACTATACATGATTTTTGCATGAATCAACTGGATACATCTCAGTCCTTCCGTTTTCCCCCCTCTCGACTGTGTAGTCAGTCCTAGTGGAAATCTCCATCCCGTGTAGTCATAATGCCAAATTTGAAGAGTAGTGATAAGGAAGAAGAACCATAGGGCACTTGAAAACCTTGTGTTGCAGATGGACCAAACAGAAGGTTGTATTACAACCCTGTGTTGCGGTGGATCAAACCTTGTATTGCGAAGTTGTATTACAACGACGTCGTTGCTTCTGTTAAGCAACGACGTCGTTGTACAGTTATCCCTTTCGAATCTGAGTTGTTCCTTTGTGAGTATCACCTTGAGCAGTGGATGTCTGTTTGACTGCATTTTGTTTTTGTCTTACCTTATAGTTTAATAAAGTTTATCATTGTGGGGAGGACAAACATGCTTATGGAGGAAAGTTAGAGTGAGTGGTTGGGAGCGAAAGACAAGTAGAAGGTCTAGTTGGTAATTTTTATATGAAGAGTAGTGATAAGGAAGAAGAACTACAAATTAATGGAAAACCTTGTGTTTCATTATGGACCAAACAGTTTGTATTGCAGAGTTGAATTACAACGACGTCGTTGCTTCTGTTAAGTAACGACGTCGTCGTACAGTTATCCTTTTCGAAGCTGAGGAAATTACTTGATAGGCTGGAGGTTAACATTCAAAAGAAACTAAGCTGAGCTAATGGAGCTGTATATTATCCTGCCAAGGATGGGTTGGATAAGGATTCCATTTTAATGCCCAAAAACCCATACTCTCTCTCTCTCTCTCTACACACACATGCATACAGTTTTTCCTTTGTTTTTTAAACCTTTGTTTGTTACACCTTCGTCGGTTACACCTTCGAGCAGTACTCTACACAGATTTCCCAGAGTTGAATGACAACGACGTCGTTGCTTCTGTTAAGTAACGACGTCGTCGTACAGTTATCGTTTTCGAAGCAGAGGAAATTACTTATTTGGCTGGAGGTTAATATTCGATAGAAACTAAGATGAGTTAATGGAGCTGCAGATTATCCTGCCAAGGATGGGTTGGACAAGGATTCCATTTTAATGTCCAAATACCTATACTCTCTCTGTCTCTCTACACACACATGCATATAGTTTTTCCTGTGTTTGTTACACCTTTGTTTGTTATACCTTTGTCTGAACCTTTGAGCATAACTCTACACACATATTACATAGTTGAATTACAACGACGTCGTTGCTTCTGTTAAGCGACGACGTCGCTGTACTAGTACACAGTATTTTTATGGGATGAATTCTGTGAAGCAACAACGTCGTCACTGACCATCGCAAAAAAAAAAAGTTAATTCTGGGCCAATGAGGGGGTGACACATGGGATTAGGATGTCAAATCCTCTGACACTCATCTCCTCCAATGATATTAAAATAAAAAATAAGGCATCAAAGTGGCACGTAAAAACTACCTCATTGGCCCTGGATGTCAAATTTCCATATGGTTTATATTTACATCTCAAGCTTATTATGTTTAAATCTAACTGTATTTGTTTTTTTTCAGATGGATGCAAGTAAGGATATAGCAGATAGGCTTCTTTACGATCAGTCGAATCACATTTCAGAAGCAATAAACCATGGAAAAGTATATTCATAGCCACCCTTGACATCTATATTTATATTATTGATTTAAAGCTTATATTAACTGTATTCACTTGTTAATGTTTGTCAGGAATTCGGCACCTTCAGATGCATACCAATGAACCCGGACAAAGATGTCTGGTTGTTAAATGAAAACCAAAAGGAATACGTGAGGCAATCGGGACTGCATCATTTGGCTGAAATGGAACATATTAGGATCGATCATGCCCCCATTACGGCATTAGTAGAAAGATAGCGTCCCGAAACAAACACCTTCCACTTCCCATCAGGTGAAGCAACTGTCACTCTCGAAGACGTTGCCTATATATATGGGCTACCAATCGATGGCCCAATTGTCATCGGGAGAACTTTCCCGTTTTCAGTGGTTAGTGAAGTATGTCTTGAACTACATGGGAAGGCCCCCATTCAAGGTGTTGATGTGAACGGGATAAATATTAAATTCACATGGTTGGAATCCAATTTCGCAACAAATCCAACAAAGGATGTGAAGAAGAAGAAGAAGAAAAAGAAGAAGAATAAACTTTCTAAAGCTGAAGAAATCTACAACACTAGGGCATACCTTGTCTTCTTAGTATCCAGTCAAATTATGTCGAACACATCAGGTGGAAGGGGGCCGGCATATCTTCTCGAGTTGTTCAGGGAATTTAAGCAATTTGCATGGGCTCCCACCTGTCTTGCAAATTTTTATTGGATATTAGCAAAGGCGGTGAAAGTTGTTAAGGACAAGGGGGAAGATGTTGATGAAGAGGGAGATGAAATCAAATCTTCAAACACTGAAGGTTCGAGGAAGTTTAGAACCTTGAGTGGACCTCTACAACTTCTCCAGGTAACATAGTTAATTTGATGATATTTATACTTTTTATACAACTCTTTGAATAGCAAATTATGTATTGATTGCTGTTTATCGCAGATATGGGCGTACACACGAATGCAAATTGGACGTTGTCCACCGCCAAATGCTACATGGAAAACAGACATTCAGTTTCCACTGATGAAGACCTGGACAGCTAGGTTGAATTCATTCAAAGCTGTAACCACTTTAACAAAAACCAGGCAACAATTGAACAAATTATCACATGACGGCGTAAGTTCATCATGTATGGATTGTATCTAGTTGAATGGATGCTAGAGTAATTTCGTGTTGCTAATATTTTTTTAAACTCAAATTATGTAGTTCAAATGGCAACCCTACAAGCAGTTTGGAAAGAAATTCCGTCATTCAGTTTCTAAAGTCGACCGTGAACTATTCTCTTCCTCAACAGTCCTAGCTTTTTATTGGGTTGTGGAGCGACATAATACTGGTCGTGTTATGAAACAGTTTGGTCTTCTACAAGATGTTCCTCCACCTTTTAGTATGCCCTTTGCAAGGGTCGAGCGGGTAGAAAAGATTGTGTATGACTACAGTGCAGATGGACGGGTCCCTAATTACAAACTTTGGGACAGTAGATGCAAGGGCGTTCTGAAAGGAAAGAAATCATCATCGTCCGCGCATACTGACGAGTATATGCAATGGTATCAGGCCAACACGATCATGTGTATCGGTCGGGGCAAGTCCCATGAGGAAATTGATAGAACAAAGACCAAACGTGATGAACATGAGGGTTGCTGTGATGAGAACCGAGTAAGAGATGAACTGTCACTCTTTCTTGTCTTTTAATATTTTTCCCATCCAAATGCCTCTTGCCTATTTGACAAAATCCATGCCCGCAGGTAAAGGAGCTTTTACTACATATGGAGAGGTCAGTTGACCGGGCTGTGAGGAAGAAAACCTCAATTGACCATTTTCGGGATTCCTGGATTAGGAAGATTTTTATATTCAGATCTGGTTTGAATTCAAATTTCGCCAAATTTGCAGACTATCACTTATACAGCTCAGCTTCAGAAGATGTAAGCCATAGCATCATCCATCTTTAATTATTCAATTTTGATTTATCTTTAACAGTTATCGGTAATTAAAAATTGACAGGATAAAGAGTCTGTAGAGAGGAGGAGGGTTAAAAGGGCTGCGGTGAAAAGTCCTGTAAAACATAAAGGAAAGAAGCAAAAGAGTGTGAAGATAACATCAAATGTGAAGGAGATCTTACCTCGGGAGCACAGCCCCGCTTTGGAGGCCCCTGAGGTGGCCACAAGTGATTTTTGTATGGAAGTAGAGCATGTAGAGAGACACTTCTACACCTGTCGAGAAGTCCAGTGAGCCACCAGTGGTTGATATATTCTCCACCCCTCGAGGGGCAACAACCTCACAAGCAATTATAATATCACCAATCAGGGCGTCCATTGATTCACTAGTTTGGAGGTTAAAACGATTGCCCCGAAAAAGAAAGATTCCAGAAAAGTATGATGACTATTTACACTCAATGGGTGGGTCGGAGTATGTTCTCTCCAAAACAGACAGGTTTCTACTGAAGGGGTTCAAACAATATTTCAATCAGAGGTTCGTCTTTTCTGATACACTTTCCAGCAGGTTTCATTACATAAATTGTCTAATGGTTGGTGTATTTTGCAGGAAGGAAGAGCTGGACATTGTATGCACATTGGTATCCAGTGAAGTCCTGAACGCTGCTCTGGAAGAGGGTATTTGGTTAGACACCAATATCTTGTATTATTGGTTTGATGTGTTGAGAGAGAAGTGTCTTACGGCCTTTTTGGCAGACCCGAGCATTTCTGTAAGTATGTACTTAATATCAGCAATTTCAGATATGATCCAAAAATGTTGACATCTGCCACTAAACATTATTGCAGAGCTGGTGGCAGTCTGGGCTGCCAACTGCAGAAGAAGCAGCATTTGGTCCTGGGGGTTCTTGTGTGATGGATGCTAGAGAATGTAAAACACTCGTTTTCGTTCTCCACTCAGTTAATCATTTCACATTACTTGTTGGATATACGAATGAGAGGAAGTGGGAATTATACAACAGTTCGAGCAGTGATCGTCACGCTTTAACGGCTTGTAAACAATTCGTGAGTATATACTGTCTATTTCCAAGTTGAAGAAACTGTTTTTTTTTTTTTTTTTTGACGACGTGTGATGTTCCTGTAGGTTGAATGACTGATTTTGAAGTACAGCGATTATGGGTGGCCAGATCCATACGTATGGACCATCAATGTAAAAACAAACATCCCACTACAGGAGAACGGCTACGACTGTGGTGTCTTCGTCGCTACATTCGCAGAGCACTGTATATTTCGGCGTCCGATTAATTTTACACAAGCTGAGATGCTGTACTATCGGCAACGAATAGTCCTTGAAATCTTTAAGCGCAGCTGGGAGTTGAATGCGCATCGGTTGAGTCTTGATGAGATTCCGATTGATTCAATTAAACCTGATGATTGATGCAAATTTAGTGACATACTTGACAGTTCTGTCTATTGTAAATATTTTGTTGTAAATATTCAAACGTGAAGCTGGTCACTAGCTGAATGGTCCATACAACTTGGCGGGTTGAACGTTAAAATTTTATTTTTTGGCTATTTTTGGCAACAATATTTTTGAATGGAAATTGAAGATGTGTGCCCTTATTGGGTTCTCAGCTGTTTATATCCATGTAATGGTTTACATTTCCTATGGCAATATTGTGATTGATACGGATCTTGTAGTGCGTTCGCACATCAAATTAGTATGGACACTATATTCAATATTGTGTCTGTTAAGCGACGACGTCGTCGCATTACAGAACCTACTCTTTTCGAAATTTGTTATATTTACAACGACGGCGTCGCTTCACAGAACCTAAAGTAAGTGATTTGATAACTTTGCATGTGATTTCACAACGACGTCGTCACTTCACAGAACCTGATATTTAGATGGAAGTTATATTTACAACGACGTCGTCGCAACACAGAACCGGATGATTTAGATGGAAGTTAAATTTACAACGACGTCGTCGCTTCACAGAACCTAGAGTAATCGATTTGGTAAGAAATGCATGTGATTTCACAACGACGTCGTAGCTACACAGAACCTATTCTTTTCAATGCAAGGTATACTTACAACGACGTCGTCGCTTCACATAACATATTCTTTTCAATGGAGGTTATATTTACAACGACGTCGTCGCTTCACAGAACATATTCTTTTCAATGGAGGTTATATTTACAACGACGTCGTCGCTTCACAGAAGCTATTTTTACAAAATCTGTGCCAATGTACAAAAACTTCATTTCTGAACAAGAACACAGAACCTGAAATTGAAATCCACATCAAATAAAAATGGTGACAAAATTGACAAATCTTGATGACAAATAAGTTGTAAGTGTAATATATATGAGGTTGTATTACAAAAGTATGATCCACATCCTAAAAATGTGCTGTGACTTAAAGTACAAACTTATTGTCACTGTAGTAGACGCCTATCTTACAAAAGTATGACCCACATCCAAAAAATGTCAATTTTGAAAGTACAAAATGATTGTCACTACAGTAGGAGGCTACCTATACAAAAGTATGATCCACATCCACAAAATGTGAAAGTTGAAAGTACAAACTGGTTGTCCCTGTAGTAGAAGACTACCTATACAAAAGTATGATCAACATAAAAAAATGCTATGCAAGTTGGAGCTATACAAAAGTATGATCCACATCGAGTTTGATCTATGCAACATGATCAGTCGGTGGGTTGCGACAACTCTTTCAGTTGTGTCCCCTATTTTTGCAAATAGAGCAGGTAACAACCCTGCGCTGTCGATTTCTGTCTTCAACCAGAATTCTGTTTTTCTTTGGACGCCCTAGTTGTTTTGTCGCACGTGGAGGCAATACAATTTCATTTGATGTATGTTCCCATTGTTTGCTATCACGAGTGGCATGTATGACCTCACTGTACGACGCACGATAAGTACTTGTTAGGTAACAATCTTCAACATAGTCATATGGATTCAAGTGCCTAACCTTCATTGCCGCTAGTGCATGGCAACATGGAATCCCCTTTATTTCCCATTTACGGCAACTACACTTCTTTTGTTCAAGATCAACAATATCAATAAATTCTGCTGATTGGACCTGGAACTCAACGAGACCAGCAACACGTACATGCACGCGGCGTGAGTCTTCAGCCTCTTGACTCATTACTTTCTCTGCATAGGGCGTTAACCGCGACAAAATATTGAGTGAGTCAAGATGTCTTCTCTGGAAGAACTCCATCAACTTGGCACGGATTTCTTCAACTTGCTTTGTAATGGGAAGCACTCTAATGTCCTTTAAAAGCGCATCCGTACACTCAGCTGCGTTGCTGGTTATGATGTCATAGCGCCGACCATCAACATATGCATTTGACCAACGTTGTTTTCCAATGGCATTGATATAGCTGTGCACCCCTTGGTCTACAGCAAGGATGTCTTTCATATAGGCCTCATACTCACATGGTCTAAAAGCCTTGGCAGCCCACCAAAATTTCAATACAATGGCACGATCACAGAAGGCTGATTTAATATTTTCTGCAATGTGATGACAACAATAGCAGTGCCTCGCACTTGGAATGATGTTGGACAATGCCGGAACAAGGCCCTTTTGTCGATCAGATACAATAGTTAGGTTCGTTGGACTTCCCAATGCAAGAGTGAGATTGGCAAGGAACCACTCCCAACTGTCACGACGTTCGGCCTCAGCGAAGGCGAAAGCTATGGGAAATAGCTTATGATTACCATCGTAGGTGACAGCCACTAGCAGCACACCAGGATACTTGCCCCGAAGATGTGACCCATCAATAGCGATCATGGGCCTCATTGATGAACGGAATGATCGGATGCAAGGATCGAAAGCCCAGAAGAATCTTCTAAACCTGTCTTCAACTGTCGTGTCGATATTAGTCACAGTGCCTGGATTGGTCTTGTGTAATTCTCTACAATAAAGAGGTAGAATCTTAAAGGATTCTTCATATGATCCCCGAATTACACGCAACGCCATCTCTTTTGCAATGTGTGCTTTTCTGTAAGTGATACGGGTACCAAACTCCTTTTGGTATTCATTCATAATCTCTTTCGGCTTCAAATGGTTATTGCATCGGACTCTGTCCTCAATGAACTCTTCAATCAATTTCGATGATGCTTGGGGATGTGTCATTCCCATCATTGGTTTTGAACAACAATGCCGTGGGTTATAAGTCCACACCTTAAACTCCGGACCAGAATCAACAATGGAAGCATGTATACGCCAAGGACAACCATCTTCTTTGCAACGTGCTGTGACTTTTTTCATCTTGGTCGACACATGTCGTAGAGTAAAATTGTTATAAATTGCAAATTTCGCAAGAGATCTTCTGAAGCATTCACTATCAGGAAACTGACGGCCTATCCACATTTCTTGTGCTGAGTCCGTACCAGTTTCGACTATAACATCTTCAGGGGCCATTGTGTCAACGAAGTTGACATCTTCCATAGCAAGTGAATGATTCACAGCATCATTGGTTGCAGCTCCTTGTTCATTGCCCACAAAATTGAGATCTTCCATAGCAAGTGAATGATTCACAGAATCAATGGTTTCAGCTCCTTGTTCATTATCAACAAAATTAACATCTTCCATAGCAAGTGAGTCATTCACAGCAACAATGGTTTCAGCTCCTTGTTCATTACTAACGAAATTTACATCTTCCATAGCAAATGAATGATTCACGGCATGAATGGTTTCAACACCTTCTTCATTACCAGTCATCATCCAAAAGGGAGTTTCACGAACCATTGATATATCAACAGTACCACAGAGAGCATCATTTGCATCAACAGCCTCATGATATACATGAAAACTCACTCTTGTAGAACAATCGTTTGTATAAGAATCCCGTGCGGAAGAGAAATGCATATCAACATCTTCATGAATATCCACGGTGGGATACACTGTGCCAGGCGTGGGATTCATAATCTCGCAAATCCCTTTGCGCATTTTCTTCTGGGCACAAGAACCGCCAAACATAACCCTTTCAATAAAAGACATGGGCCAGATTTTAAGTTAAGCGCGACAAATGCAACAATAGAAATATTAAATAGTATAAACATAAATACGTACTGAGAGCCTTCGCGTTTCTTATTTACAGCGTGAAGTTTCCTGTTGACATACACATGTACCACATCTTGCTCACTTCCAGGCGCCATCAACTTTCCCATAATATCATTCTCATCTTCCAAGCTAATCAACGAAAAACGAGTCCATTGTGATGAAGGTATTTCATGCTTACGTCCTCGATATTTGCATCCCAATTAGACAAAGCAATGGCTTCATTCAGCAACGTGCCATATGTTATGGTGTTAGGTAGAGACCTCATCTTCTATTTTCCACCTTTGTAGACCGGACGTATAATGTCAAAGACAAACTCTCCATCATAGTGAAATATGATGGAGATCCCATCCTCAGTCATGCTGCCGACACAAATAAACCATATATCAATTTGTTGGTATTAGCAAATGTAGTGAATAAGTCACGTGTTGAATAATGCTAACAGAAAGATGATTTTATGCGTTCTGTTGTCCATTTCTATTTCTATTTAAAGGAAAATTTTCACAAGAGAAGTTAACTCCACTGACACTGTTTTCCCTCTAGGGTTACAGACAAAGGAGTAAAAATGAAATCATTTCTTGCATGTTTGCTCCAACCATTATATAACAACACTACCATGTAAAACTGGTATTCACCATTCTTCTGTGCACGTATTTGAGTTCCCGTCTTCATATTACCGAAAAGGGGTAAACCCTAATATGTAAATACGTGTATTCACCATATTTATAAGCTCTCAATTAGGAGTTTTGTGACAAAAAACAACCTTAGAACAGCCAAAGTTGTTACTTTGATGATTTAGCCACCCAACAATAACGTGTAATCAAGAAAATGTCATGAGAAAACTGTGTATCAAAACCCCTAATGAACTTTTCTTGAAAGGGTAAACATGAAACTCAAAATCTTTGGTAACTAACGCATGAAACAACTCTGAAAATGTGCTGTGCCTACCTCTTAATGGAGATCAACAACCGCCGGTTGGGGGAGAGTTCTGGTTTTCTCAGCATTCAATTGCAGATGAAAAGGGAAAGAGAAAACGTAACTTTGTCGGGCGTACAGAAATGGGTATATATAGAAGACTAGCGACGACGTCGTCACTTACTCTCGATATTAAGTGACGACGTCGTCGCTTGTTGAAAAAATACAAAAAAAATAAAAAAACGGGCGGGAATACCCGTTTTGTGCCATAAAAACTATTGGCACCTCCTATGGTTAGTGAGCCTCTATGGTCCTTTTTTGGGTAAATTTCTCTTGATAATTTCATAAAGGAGTGTATTTGTCTTTAAAATAAAGGGTTGTGCTCATAGAGGTTTTGGGACGTGGTTTGAGCGACTCTCCACTAAATTCGTTATTTATAGGAGTCCCCACTTCCCACCAGGCGCAAACAATCCCATCTCTCTATTATCTCCTGCTTCTTCTTCACGCGCTTTCTCTCTCTCCTCCCTCTATTTTTTCCCTCTCTCTCTCTCCCTCTGGCCTCTATTTTTTCCCTCTCTTATCTCCTGCTTTTTCTTCACTCTCTCTCTCCAGTCTCCCTCCCTCTCTCTCTCCACCCTCTCTCTCCCTCTCTCGCGCTTTTGCTTCCCGCACTCTCTCCAGTCTCCCTTCCTCTCTCCCTCTACCCTCTCTCTCTCTCTCTTGCTTTTCTCTCCCTCTCGCTTCCCGCACTCTCTCTCTCTCTCTCTACCCTCTAGTTTTCCTCCCTCTATTTTTCCTCCCAGTTCTTCTCTTTCCACTTCCTCTTCTCTCAAAAAAAAAAAAAAAATGGCGGAAATGCCTCCAAAGATTGGGAAGGGAAATCCTCTGCAAAAACGAGGCCAGATCAAAGCCAAGATCTTTGTAGACATCTTCAAAGGAGATGGAGGGGTAACAGCCACGGAGAATCGGCCTTCATTTCGCCTCCTCGAAGCGCCTATGCTTCCAACTCCAGCCCTTGATCTTCTCTGGAAATTTCGTAGTTTACTGAAATGGGTCTTTGAACTTCTCCACTTCTACTTCACGTTCTTCTCCTCTTTCAAGGCGCTCTACGGTTGCTGGTTCTTCTTCTTTTCTCAGGTAGAATTGGAATTCCAAAGCACCAATCCTCCAAAGAAGGTGAAGGGAGATTCTCAGCGGAAACGAAGCCAGATCAAAGCTAAGATTTTTGAAGACATCTTCAAATCAATCGCCTATCTCGCCTCTAAAGCTGGAATAAAAAAGCAGGAGGAGATGGAAGGGTAGCAGCGACAGAGAACTGGCCTTCATCTCACCTCCGCCTCCTTCAAGCACCCATGCATCCGATTCCTGCCCTTGATCTTCTTTAGCAACTTCGTAGTTTACTGAACTGGGTCATACTAGATTTGGGTCTTTTCATATACTTCTGTATATATAGTTGATATCCTCAACGGCACTGAGTTGCTGATCTAGTAGTAGGTTGTTCTATCTTGTTGTTTTGAGATTTTTTTTCTTTTGATTGATAAAGACACTACATACCATTAAGAAAAAGCCTTAATTTCCGTTGTTGCTGAATTGTTTAGTTGTGAAATTGGATTTGGCAGATGGGTTTGTATCTTGGAATTGAAAAGGACACTCTTACCATTGAAATACTTTTAGTTTCTGTTGTTTCTGAATTGTTTGGTTATGGAATTGGACTTGGGAGATGGGTTTGGATTTTGGGATGGATAGAAGAATGCTTCTTTGAAGATTTCTCGTTTTGGGATGGATTGAATGCTTCTTTGGTTTCATGTTGGGAAGGCGAAAGAGCTGTTGGATTACATAGTCCCCTTGTCTGGAATTAGTGTATGTGTAGTGGGTTTAGAAGGAAGAATGCAACATGATCCTGGAAATTGCAGCTGTCGTACGTCCTCCTCCTCCTCCTCCTCCTCCTGAATTTGTGACACTGTAATAACATCTGTTACTTGGGAAAAGGGGGAAACATATACTTCTTTTGTTTGTCTTTTTTATGATTTTGCTGAATTGGGATTTTGCGATTTTGTGATTGCTTTAGATTTCATTCCTCTGGTTGTGATGATTTAGTATTAATTTTTCTTGAAGAGAGATCCCATGATTATTGAAGAGTATTGATGTGGCCTCCATTAACTTCTCGAGATTTTGGTAAAAATGGTTGGCGAAGAAAATTTAATATAAAATTAGTCACCAATTCAAATCTCAACAGTAATGCTTTCCAATGTTGAAGAAAAAAAAAAAAAACCGTGGGTGTTGCGCGACATGTGCACATAATCTTTCATTTGTGTTTGAAGGTTTTTTTTCAAACGTTTCGGCCCCCATTATAGTATTTTACCCTTATTCTTACAAAGCTCTAAAGTTCGCTAGAGAAGAAAGAAAGAAAAGATAGAATTTAGCTTTTACTAAGCCATGTTTGACCCCTTGAGCCACATCGGTGCGAGGGCACCATTAAATTAAAGAGCAATAACAATCAATTTCATTAGCATGGTTGTTTGCATTACAATAAATAAAAATTGAATACATATGATTTATTCATTAAATATTCTTTTCATTCCATTTCCATAAAAAGAAAGCTTATTTGATGGTTGATTTAAAAAAGTGACATATTGCCTTATTTTTTACTACTGATGACATAAATTTTATGCATTCAGTTTTTATGTATATTAATTAATGCAAACAAACATATTCTTCTCTAATAACTTTCCAAAACAAACGTGCCCAAGTCAAAGTCATCTACAATTGGTGTTATCATGCCATCATAATCCAGAAATAATGCTATCTGCCTGCCTTTCTGTATAGTTTGGGTTCTGCTCAAATGCAGTTATTGCCTATGGTTACTTCATCTACACGAATAGAGTAACAAACATCAGCAGCATATCTATGATCCATTTTAGACCCACAAGAAATTTATTTAATAACAGATTGAAATCTGAAAGTTACCAGCCAGGAAGTATAAGCAGCATCATTTTCACCATAAGCAACTTCAATGGTGAATCCTTATTTTCAATATACTGAGAGGATTTCATCTTCACTAGCACGAAGCCCTTGTGCATCGCACAGATTAAGTCCTGAATAATATATTAAAACTAATATTCCATTCTTATAAATCTATTTATAATAAATTAATTAAAAAAATTCAAATTAACCAAAAAATTATAAAAACCAAACCTTTCATCGCTTAATCCAGTCAGCATACACAAAATAAATGAATCATATACATTTATACTCATTTTGAATACTAAATGAGAACTTTAATAATAACCTTAATTTATAGAGTTGGAAGGCATCCCTTTGAATTGGGTTACATCCACACAATTGGGCCCAAGAGACATTTTATTGAAAATGCACATATTTAGCCCAAAAGCTACTTTTTATTGAAAGTGCACATCATATGTGTTTTTGAAATGACAAATCCACAAATGGGCCCAATAAGCTGATGTGGCTTCCACTAAGGCTAGAATTGAGGGTTTTTTTAGGTTTTTTTTAACAAATATTCAGCTTCAAAGAGAAAGAATGGCATCCATCTTGAGTTTCTTTAGCTAGCCATTCCTACCAAAACCTCGAGGCGTTAATAAAGACAGCGGAAATACTTTTCAATATTCACCATCGGGTGGAGCCCACTCCTCAATAATCCAAACAATCACTTGTGCTGCATGACATCATCTAGCTTGCCTGGTATTGGCCTTTTCCTTATCAATTTGTCAATTACAATCTAGAAGAAAATGGCACCCAAACCACCACTTGCACTTGACTGCAAGGCCAAACGTGCCCCAACTTGATACATATTGAAAACTCCTCTTTATTTATGATTTTAGAAGTCTATTGGAACTAATAGTTGCTTCATGTTCAAGTTACCGATTAGAGGAAGGACAATACTGTGGAAGCACTAAAAATTCTTATTATACCTTAAAGAAGCATTACATCACTTTTATAGACTTCCGAAGCCCAAATTACCCCAAATAACAAACTTACTAAAAATAGTAAAAAATTAAAAAATTACATCAAAGACCCTTGACCATCCCTGCTGAATAACATTTTACGACCCTCTCTGTTAAAGACTCAAACTCAAATGGACTAAAAAAACCCCTAAAATATGCAAATGGCAACTTACTAGAAATAGTAAATTGTGTACAAAAATTGCGTTTTGGCCTTCGAAATGCAATTCCTTAATCCCGGTAGGGCGGGCACAGATCAAGGTTCTGGGGTTCATTTTGAACCCAGACTCAGTTTTAGGTGCTGCAATTCTATCGGCCCCGACTTGAACCTATGTGCTTCTTCCTATAAACCGGCCCATTTAGAGGCCCAGTTTGGTGGTCAGTGTTAGCTCTCCAAATTGTACATCTAATATCAGAAACAGTAGCCCATGACCAAATTGTGTTTGTTTTCTACTTGTACTCCTTGGAGTTGTAGGCATCTGACTAGACTGTAATCTTAGTTTACCATTTTTGGGAACCTTCTGAGCAATCCCCGCTTAATGTAAAAGATCACATATGAGGGGACATGTCCCCATGATTGTGGTACTGGTAGTTATCATCTGTAGAAGAAACCAGAGCATGAACCCCATTTCATACCTGGGATTTTGGAAGGAATTTTCCATGGTCATCTCGCCTTGTAATGGAAGACGAGAGAATTCTCTAAACATTCTCAATAGCAATAATTTCTCGTGATATCGCTTTTTTTTTTTTTTTTTGTGATATCAAAAAATCTTAATTGGACTATGCGATATTATATAAAGTTGCATTGTTAAAAAAAAAAACCCAATAGACACTTTTTCTCCATATTTCAAGATAATTTTATGTTATATCGCAAAATAAAATTTAAAAAAAATCCCCATTGTGCTTCGTAAGAAAATAAGAAATTACCTAGAGATGCCAGCCAAGTAAGAAGTGACACTCTTTACCACTCGGATTAGGAGCCGTTCTTCTCGCCTTGCCTGATAAGTGATATGAGTTTGTAAGTTTAAGCCTCTAATGTAGAAAAAAATATACCCAACCCTTGCTTATCATAAAACAATAGATGTGATAGCTATTGGGTAGGCAAGTAAGGATTTCTCGGTTGTTTGCTTTGTTTACACCTCGATATGCTTTAGTTGCGACAGTTGAGTAGCTTCTTACTAGAGTTTAGTTTTCTAACCTTATTATTGACACGAGCCACAACAAAGTCATTCGTTTTATAACGAATTCAGATTCCCTGTGTTTTAATAAAACAGGGAGATAATGTTTTACTCAATCCGCATTTCCCACCTGAATAAAATGCATTCACATGTCGCTCACATTTGCCTGTTGCGACGTGATGGTATTGGCATTACAATTGAAAATGAGGAATCCGCCAAACAGGATTTTCAAGTTCCAAACCCATCGTTGGCCCTGAACCAGAAAGTCAATTCCATTAATTAAATCTCTAACAAGCCTGAATTAAAAATTGGTCAAAATCTTCACGTGCCGACGGCCCAAGAGAGTTATTTCCTTTTTCCGCGCTGCTTACATTGCACTTTCTGTAATGATGGAATGGTGAGCCACTTGCTGCCTTGAGTGGGTCCCACTGTAATCCAGTGCACGTGTGATAGATTTCCTTGTAGTTGTGTAAAAGTATTCCCTGATCGAAACAGATGTTGAAGTGTGAAGTGTGAAGTGTGAACAGGCGACTCTATTGTCCTTCTGCAGGGACTTGGAAAAGCCATTGAATCTGTCTTTCAAATGCTCGTGAGTTCCTGCCTGCTCCGTTGGTCATGGGTGTGTCAGTGAGGCTGACATGATTTCGGTTAATACAAGAGACAAATGGGCTTTTGTTTTTTTGGCTCATAGACAAATGGGCTTTTGCTTCTTTCCTTTTGAAACAATGAAAAAAAATCTTTTAGGTCGCCTTTCCCAATTAATTTCTTGGAGATTTTTTAGATTATTCATATTTGACAATTGTGAATAACTCTCATTTTTCTTCGAATTTCCAGGTTTAGCCTTTTCTGTGGGATTTAGAAATACTCAATACAACAGAGTTACGCATCGATACCAATTTTTCATGACTACATATATTAATCTAGATGTGAATTCGATAGCTATACAAATCCTTAGGAGGAATCCTCAAATCCATGGACTCCTTACCAATTGTCAAATGTGCCCTTAAAGACGCCTTTAGCGATCCAATATATATGCATTTGCTGGTTATCTATAATAATAATAATACTAATAATAATAAGAGGTTCATTAGACATTGTTAATCGTGAGATCAGATTTATTGTTTACAAACAGTTAACTCTTTTTTCCTCTTTCTATAGTCCCACTCCCATCACCTTGCACTTAGCACCATGACTGTTTAGTGACAAAGAACTTTGGTTGAAAGCTAATGAACCACCAATTCAGAACTTTGGTTGAAAGCTAATGAACCACCAATTCCGCAATAAAGTTATGAGACTTCTAAGTGGATTTAAAGTGCTTAAACTAAATGTTCTTCTCTTTTATTAATCTTGACCAAATCAGTTCAATGAAAGTTTAATTTGATCCTCCACTAAATTGTTTACTTATAAACATGTGAAAGGAAATTATAAGAAATTCAAACCATTAGTGTTGGTGAATAGGGATATTATGAAAAATGCAAACCGAAAGTTTAGGAACGTTGGGCAATTCAAGTGAGATTTGGATGATCAAAGGTATTTTTATATGGCCATTGTTGTGGTCAATTTCAATTTCCAACACCCTATTTGAGAGCCAAACCAGATATATATATATATATATATATTATATACTCTTATAATCTGGAAGACCTTTTAAACAACGTCCTTCCACTATTGGCTTGTCATATCCAAATGGCTTAGACCTTATCGGGTGTTGGCTTGGTGGTTAGGATACTGGGTTTGCTCTCTAGTCTCCAGAGGTCGTGGCATCAATTTCCCCGAGCGTTAATCGTCATCCATCTGTGTGCATGCATGCGTGGAGCCTAGGGATCAATCCTGCCAAAGGTGGGGATACATAAGATATCAAAAAAAAAAAGTCAAATGGCATCACTTAGTAAAGCATCTGCAAGAATATACAAAAGGATTCCTTCATCTCCTTTTATGATTGGCGAATTCTCCTAAACTCAATTCGAGGAAAATGCATGTCTACCTTTGCTTGTGGTTTTTGTCCTCTCTCTCTCTCTCTCTCTCTCTCTTTCATTTTTTCTGTGTTCTTTCCCTCGTGCCATTGGTCGGCAGACTTTTTTTTCATCAGGTGGCCATTGACTCTTTTTCTTCTGGAGAAACTTACTGAAGTGAATGATATGGCTGTAGGTTCATCCCCCCTTGAGTTTTTATTTGTGTCGAGCAGGCCAGACGACAGTCCTTGGCATGTGTATGTGTAAAGCAAACAAGTCTTTTCCTAAACCTAAAACCTCCAACCCATTTATACTAGTCTTCCTCCAAACAGGAGATTTCTGAGAAGATACCTCAACTCGAACCTGAAAACGGATTTTCAAGTTTCAAGTTTCGAGTTTCAACCCCATCATTGACCTGAACTAGAAAGTCAGATGAAATAATCAAATCCATTAATCTGAATTAAGAATTAGTCAAAATTTTCATGTGCAATGACCCAGTTTACACTTGTGTAGAAATTTGGTTTCAAGCAACTGCAAGAAGCAAATTCCCGTCTCGCCTAATGCGCATATAGTTGAGGGAAAATTAGGCTCATACCTGCTGTGGGATGCAGGAGCTCCCGTCCCGGCCGTGCAAAAGGCCACATGAGAGACGAGCCTAAGAACAAATTAATTGCCTTTTGCCAAGATTCTTAATGATTCTATGTGTTTCTATTCAAGTTAACGATGATGATCTTTAAAATGAAAAATAGCACCTATCGGAGACAAGCATATAAGACTACCAAAGATACCATCCAACAAGTTTCAACTGATATAGGCAACGTAGGATCTCGTACTCTTCGATCTAATTGAGCTACCACTTATCCTAAAGTCAATTGATGATGAAAACGGCACAACAATGGTTTTATGGTCTTTTGGATGTGTTAAAAAGACATTCGGGCATCACTCCACCACGGGTGCACACAATGGTAGTACGATGAACCTAACAATCCTCCCTCACTGACACGACCCACTGTCTTACCTAGCTTAAATACTACTTGTAGAATCTTCTACACCTGCTAAACTATAACTCGATTGGTGGTTGCATAATATCCTACAGTTATTAATTTATGCTTGCACATAGATGCTCAAGTCACTCCAATGCTCAGTCAATTATTTCTAAAACTCAGCGATTCTCATAACCATTTATTAGTCACCACAATGGACTTCATGAACCCTAATTAATTTAAGACATGCTAGGTCAATGACACCTTAAGTTGGGACGGCCTTCTGATTGAGTTTTGACATTTGGGTGACAGTCTACCACATTACTTAGAACCTTCTTCTCCATTGTCAAATGTCAACCCATGCAATTCATAGCTATTTCCTTCCCTTGGCAGTGCACTTCTTCTCAATAGTCCCAGACACCTGTTGCCTTAAGTGGGTCCCACCGTAACCCAGTCTGATAGTGATGCTTTTGGGTGTTGTTTCTGCATCCAAACAAAATTCTGAGTATGAACGTGGTGACTCTAGCCAGCGCCTATCTCCCTCCGATGAAGATGTGCCACGTCGAACTGTCGAAGACTGCCGTGAAACAACTTCCCAACAATCTCTTTCCAGGAACATGACATGGGTCCACAAACTTATTTGATTTCCAATAACGCCCTCCTGTAAAACTTATTTAATATGACCAGACGATCTAATTGCACTATAACCGTCCAACTCAAATTCAAATAAGTATATCTATCAATTAATATCTTGATTTTTAAAAATATTAAAAGAATGCAAATGTCCCTAGAGAATCACAATAAAATGGTAAAAAAGTAAATGTTATATGAATGACCAGATTGTAAGAATAACTTAATCTTCTGATTGATTTCCAAATAATATCCATTGAACAGTTTAAACATTTAAACAGACAAAGGGAAAAGAAAAATTTATTTCAGTGAAGGCTACTACACAAAGGGAAAGGGGAGAGGGACAGATGTAGCCCTAGTAGAAACCATCTACACAGAGTTTTACTGTTCTATTGATTTATGGGGATATTATGAAAAAATTAAGCTTAAATTTTAATTAAACGATTTTATGAAGAAAAATCATAAAATGACAAGTTAATTGTTCGCACATTTTTTTGGGACGAAATCACACCAATTGACGATATTATCAACTCAATTGTCGATATCGTCAATTGGTTGATGATATCGTCAACTTTCATTGCAAGAAAATGATATTTTGCGCTATCTTCTTCTACCTAGTGATGGAAAGGTTATGAAAATCATTTCATTTTGTATCTTAATAATTTTTCTTAAGTGGGCTCAACAATCTTCCTTAAGTGTACGAGTACCATGCGTATTTTCTATACATTTGTTGCCCTATTTTTCATTAGTTTTGAGAGTCCGAGTTTGGAGTGTAAGGTGTTTGGTGAAATATCTAAATAAAGATTTTCTTTCAATTTGGTGTTGGCTTGAGTGAGGTTGGAGGAGATGAATTTGGGTATGCTTTTGTGAACATTTGTTTGGTGGTTGCAAGAGTTTGAAGTCATTTATTTGGGAAAATTTTGTAGGCCTTGATGTTTTTGAGCAACAAGTAGGGAGTCATGTTGGGTAATCTTTGAGACGTAAATGTGAGATTTTCTTCTAGGTATTGTATTGTTTGTGTAGAGTTTAAGATCCCAAGAGTGTTTTTTGCTTCATTAATCCAAAATCTTTAAACAACTTTGAGAATGGATATATGAAAACCATTTAAGGAAAAAAAAAAAAAGAAGAAAAGTTGCAAAAAGTCGATGATATCGTCAACTAAATTGATGATATCATCAACTAGGGTAACCTCGTCCAAAAAAATATACGAACAATTATCTTGTCATTTTATGATTTTTCTTCATAAAACCATTTAATTATTATTTAGACTTAATTTTTTCATAAAGACCCCTTGAATTATTTGACTATTATGAGGAAAATTGCTAGTGAATTATATGAGATATGAATAGCCAAGGAGGTAACAATTAATCTCTTTCTAGGAGATATATCATAGTTCTTATGGAACAACATGAGTTCACACAACGAGTCACAGGCAGTTGTTGTGGATAGCAACCCTCGCTCCCATAACCCCTGTCAATGAACGATCTCTAGCAGGGTGGTTTCTACTTTCCTCTCCCACCCACTGGACCAACTCAGCAAAATTTAAATAAATATGAAAAGAAATTGAGTTCACACGTCGGTTAGATCAGTCTTACTGAGCACTTGTTCAGATTCGGTTTGATCAGTTCCACTTGCACAACTCGGTGATCTACAATTTCATTTTCAAATGCAATTAGAATCTCTTTCCTGCCACATGGGTCAACAAACCCTATAGCGAACCTGCTCTTTGAAAAATGGCTTGTGGCGCAAGATTCTTCGCGGTTGGACTCTTCAAACCTCTTCTAATCGAACCAAAAGTCTCCATAATTCATCTAATGTGTCCAGGAGTCTTCATCCATTGTCTTAAGATTTCATCACGGTATTCTTTCTAAATGAATACAACTTAATTACGTCTTGAATTTTGTGCTAATCTAAAAGAATTAGCCAACTAGAATTCATATATATATATATATATATATATAGAGAGAGAGAGAGAGAGCAGGGCTCTCCTCAGCTGCAGCTTAACTTATACTAAGCTGAAATATGACTGGTCTCACAGATTAAATTTGATTATATCTGTTTTTTGCATAATGGAACTGAAAAATCCAATTCTGATTGGATTTATCTTGATTTTGGAGATGATCATCATCCAAAAAACAGCATAATCAACTTTGATTTTGCGGAACCAGTCCTATTTCAGCTTAGAACAAGCTAAGCTGCAGCTTAAGAGAGCTGGCCCCATATATATATATATATATTATACATTTATACTACTACATTCTCGAAGATCTTTTAAAGGATGTCCTTCCATTTCTGGCTTGTCATATTCATATGGCATACGTAGATCACTTCTATACTAAAGGATCTGCATCGAAGAATATACAAAAGGATTCCTTTTCTGGTGGGCGAATCCTCGTAAACTCAATTCGAGGAAAACGCATGCTTTACCTTAGCTTGTGGTTATTGTCTTCTCTCTGTCGTCCTTTTAATCTGATCTATCTCTCAAGCCTTGGGGCGGCAGACTTTTTTTTCATCAGGTGGCCATTGACTCTTTTTCTTCTGGAGAAAGTTTCTGAAGTAAACGATATGGCAGTATTTTAGAAAAAAATAAAATGATATGGCTCTAGGTTCATCCCCTCTGAGTTTTTATTTGTGTCAAGCTGGCCAGACGACCGTCCTTGGCATGTATAAGCAAAGAAGTCTTCTTCCTAAATTGAAAATCTTAACTGCAGCACAACTAAACTCTAGACAGGTAAAGTGGATTGGTATGGCTCTGAGTCCAGGTTTTCTTTTTTTTTTTTTTTTTCTTTTTCTTCTTCTTCTAGGCCCACGTTTGGCCCCCGCACGGGCTCCAACAAAGATTTAGTATGAGTTAGGGTCCATGGATTTCATGCCCAAGGACCCAAAACAACAATGTCATCGGTGTCTAATGCATGTGTGTTTGTGTGTTTTTTATAAAAGTCGACCCATTGGTATAAGAGTGGTGGAGGTGCCTTGCAAGAAAATAAAAAAAAATTCTTCAGAGAGTCCAATGTGGAAAGCTATTAAGATTTCTAATAACATTAAGGGTCTTTCTGAAATTTCAAGGAGGTGGGGGTGTTGCGCACTTGCGCTATAAAAAAAATGAAAATTTCTTAAGGGAGGCCAATGTAAAAAACTGCTAAATTTTCCAACAATATGAATTGGTTTTGTGAAATTCTAGAGGAGGGAAGGTGCTAAAAAGAAAGGAAGAAAAATATTGGGGGACCAAATGGGCAATGTGAAAAACTGCTAAAATTTTCAATAACGTCAACGAGGGGTGGGGGCATGGCCCAAGTACTGGCCCTTTATACTAGTTTGAGTTTGGGTGCCTTTTTAATTTAGATTGGGTATTTGCATCGGCCCTTTAATAGGTCCTTGTATGTTCTGATCAAAAGGATTCAGATCCAAATCCAACCATAATTGTATTTCTGAAAAGTGAAAAGATACATTACACAAGTTCGCAAAACCATTTAATTATGATCTTTTAAAACTCATATTTCAGTCTTAGCTGCTTCTTGTTTCAAATCCACATTCAAAACCAGATCTATATGGCTTCTACTTAAATTGGATTTGAAGTAGTTAAACCCAGTTTCTTATCCAAATTAAACCAACCTATTTCTTAAGAGACCTCACTTCTAATTTCTATACTTGCCCTCGCCTGATCAGCTGATTAGTAACATGAGTTTGTAAGTTTGAATCTCTAATATAGGAAGAAAAATATCTTACCCCTGCATAAGAATTTTGGTTATGGGTTGTTTAAAGTTTGAATATAGCTCTAAGCTGATTACAACTTACATGCAACATAGCTTCAGATGAGAAGCATGTCGTTCTGTTCAGTAGAATGTGAACTACTGCTCACATGTGACTGTTGGTAAAATAATACAACAGTTATGCATGTGGAATGAATTGGAAATGTGTAGCAGTTTCAGACACGCATGACCACATGATGATTTTGGCATCACAATTCACAAGTGAAGGTGAGGAACCGCTGCTTAACTGGAACATCAACCAGATGTTTTTTTTCAAAAAAAAAAAAAGTTTATCAAGTTTCAACCCCGTCATTGACCACCTAGAAAGTCAATTCCATTAATTAAATCCCTAAGCTTGAATTAAAAATTCAGCCATGCTACTTGTCCCGGATTTCACGTCCCGGGACAAGAAATGACCAAAATGCCCCTGCCTGTGGAGTCGTGCTTGTCCCGGGACGTGAAATCCGGGACAAGTAGACTTTTTCTTAAAAATTAGTCTGTGCCGACTCGGGGTAAATTTCCTAAGCAATATCTTGGGGCTTGTTTTGTATAGCCCAATTTATACCTTTGCAGAGATTTGTTTTCAAGCAACAGTACAAAAGCAAATCTTAGTCTCTCCTAGGAAAGTAATGGCCATATAATTTTAGGTAAAATATATTCTCCAACCTATAGTGGGATGCCGGAGCTCCCATCCCGGCGGTGCAAAGGGCGAGGGCCTCCCCCGATTTGTTTTTTTTATGTTCTCCCACATTTCAGTGGGGAAACATCTTCTTATAATTGGGTTATGTGAAAAATCAAGATGAAGAATTGAGTGTGTATAAGTAAAGAAAGTAATTTGTGATGTATTTTCTGGTGGCTTTTTTTTTAATTTTTTTTAAAATGCCTAGATTACCCTTCATTTAAAGTTATGACATGGTTCCGATAGCCACTACATGTAGCCAATAACTGTAGGAAC
Organism: Umbellularia californica; assembly: GCA_028538565.1. NCBI lineage: Eukaryota > Viridiplantae > Streptophyta > Magnoliopsida > Laurales > Lauraceae > Umbellularia > Umbellularia californica. The sequence continues at coordinate 5,833,872 of JAPQWN010000006.1, read as the reverse complement.
ACTGGCCATCCTTGATCACTGTAAGGACGTCGGTGGACGAATTGAGGAGAATATAGAGAAAGTGAATAACGGTTTTATTTCAATGAAGGATAATTTGACTGTTTTACCAAAATTGAGAGCAAAAGTTGCCGAAAAATAGCCTTATAATGGACGAATGTCGTTAATTGGAAACTTCATAAAAAAAAACTTGGGAACTAATTTGAAAGATTTTGAAATTTGTGTTTTTTTTTTTTTTAATTAAGTCCAGAGCTTAAGGCCTTATTTGAAATTTTTTCTAAAAATAATGACTTTGCGAAAAAAATAAAAGAAGAGAATCTCAATTCTTTAATATGGTTTTAGAAAAGTCAAATTCCTCTTTCATGGAAGCACTCCCCGCCTCCCTAGTTGGATTTTGTTCTTTTGTGAATGAGGAAGGTGACAAAAATGACAGTTAAAAGATAAACCACAACAATGCCCAAAATTGGTATTCTAGAAAAGTGAAGAAATTTAGCCACACTAAAGTCAATGGGGCATTTTCATTTTCTACACAACCAAACAGCTAATTGAAACTGCAAAATCCAATCCACCAAACTCGGTTGGGTGGACCCTATTTGCATCCTTTGGGCCCAATCTTTGCTCTATAAATAGATCCTATCCCTCCTTACATTCCCCTCCATCTCTGGTTCTCTTTTCTTCTCTTTCATCAAATTACAACAACTCTGTTGTTTTGTTCCTCTCTCAGTTCAATTCTGCTTTTGCAAACACTCTGTTCTTCTCTTCCTACCCTCTTATCTTGCTTCTTCTTCTTCTTCTTCATCTTATCTGCAAAAACTGCTAGAAATGGCCTTGCAATTCCAACCCACCAGTCCTCCAAAGAGGATAGGGAAGGGAAATCCTCTGCCAAAACGAAACCAGATCAAAGCCAAGATCTTTAAAGATATCTTTAAATCAATCGCCTATTTGGCCTCAAGAACTGTAAAAAAAGCAAGAGGAGATGGAAGCAGTAGCAGCGACGGAGGATCGGCGTTTCTCTCGCCTCCTCCAAGCGCCTACGCTTCCGATTCTGGCCCTTGATCTTCTTCGGAAGTTTCATTCTTTACTGAAATGGGTGTTTGTAGATTTGGGTCTTTGAATCTCTCTGCGTCTTTATATAGATGGGAGTGGAAGGGGGGGAATAGATGGAAAGCAGAGAGCTTTGGGATTCCGTCGCTTCTGTGTTTGTAGCTTTAATTTCTGTTGTTATGAAATTGGGTTTCGAAGATGGGTTCAGTGCTTCTTCGGAGATATTTGTTTTGGGTTGGATTGAATGCTTCTTCGAAGATTTCTGTGGTGGGAAGGCGGAAGAGATGTAAATCTAATACACTGTTTGAGTTAATGTGGATAGCATAAACCCCTTTGTCTGGAGTTAGTGTTTGTGTGTAGCTGTTTCAGAAGAAGACCATGTAAATAGGGTCCTGTAAATTGTAATTGACAGACTTCCTCGTTCTCTTGGTTTCGCGACACTGTAATGACATCTGTTACTATGGAATGAGGGGAGAAAATATAGACGTTTTTTTACTTCTGTTTTGTGTTTATAGCTTTAATTTCTCTTGTTTACTCAATTATCTAGATATGAAAGTGGATTTGGGTGATGGGTTTGGGTTGGATTGAATGTTTCTTCTACTGTGGTTACTGGTTACTCGGTTGTTATCTAGTTATGAAACTGGATTTGGGTGATGGGTTTGAGATGGATTGAATGTTTCTGCTGTTGTTTATTATGCTAGAAGTTAGACATCACCAAGGCCTTTGATAAACTGTATTGGGACTCTCTCTTAACATCATTTGATGACTCCTTCATCTCTTTTGATAAGGAATGCATATTTACTGGTCGTAGTTTGGTGCTTGTCAACATAGTCCCCCTAGTTTTCTTCTATTTCTTTCTGTGTGGTCTAAGACAAGAAGACCCCTGTCTCCTTACCTCTTTATCATGGCAGAGGAACTCCTGAATTTGCACTTACGGTAATTGATGGTACCATCTAGTCTCTCTCTACAGCCACCAACATTCCTTCTTCTTTTCTCTCAAGTTCTTTCTCTGGTTGCTTCTATGACTGCTACTTCCCATTCTTTTTCTCCTCTTTCAAACCCCTCTGTGGCTGCTGCTTCTTCTTCTTATATCTATAGAAAATGGTGGAAATGCCATTCCAACCCACCAAACCTCCAGAGACAGGGAAGGGGAATCCCACTCCGAAAAGAGGCCAGATCATGTTGGGAAGTCCTGCATCGCCTAAGTAATATGTTTGACTTCCACCGATCTTAATATAGTTGTATACTTACACCAATCAGCTTAAGCTTTTGAATTGACACATGGTTTATTATATGGTATCAGAGCGAGTTTGAGGGGGAGTGTTGGAAAGTTTGACATCGCCTTTTAATCTCCTATTCGTGTGAAAAGCTGTCCGGGCGTTCATCTTATTTGGCAATTTTTGTAGTATACTGAACTGGGTATTGTTGATTTGGGTTTTGTAGTTTAACTTGTTTAGCCTAATTATAAACTTATGAAGACCTCGCCGGCCTAATGGTGTAATTTCCCGTGCACGAATAATGGCATATCAAAAGACACTCACCCAAGAATATCACAGTGGATTAATTCAAATCTTTCTTATGGTGGAGGTCATGGATGTTAAAACTAGGTCGTGCCGTGCACTCCCTTAAATGATAAAATTACTGTGAGCCCAAATTTGATTTATCATATGGGTGTGTCAGACATCGGTCCGCCACTGTTCGCACATGTGAGGTTGGAGGCCAGTAGAGAACCGATGTCTCTCACTCTCACCGCTAGGGTAAGACATCGTTTTCTTTATATATATATAGGAGAATATTGATGTGTATCCATCCCTCACCATAGGGTGAGGGACACTTCCATAAATAGGAATTTTCAATTACAAAAGTGAATTTTTAAGTATATACGGTGAGGTACACTTCCATAATTCATGTGCAAAAAGGGAAAGTGCCCTTATCCTATTGTGAGGGATAAATGCACATAAATGTCCCCCATATATATATATATATATATTTAAGTTTTAGGTATGGTAGGATGGGATTGGATCCCATCAGTTCCCCATGCACCCCACAACTGTGTGAAGACCAAGAAAGGAAGTGTACCTTTGTGTCAAACCTGGAAGTGGCTTTGGTAGACCTGATTGGAGCCAGATTGAAACCTATATACATATATATAGAGGGGAACATTCATGTGCATCTATCCCTCACCAAAAATGGTGAGGGACACCCCTTTTGGGGGTGTTTCAAGTACAAGAGTGGTACAAGAGGGGTACTTTGTACCTCCCTCTTGTACTTGAAACAACCTCAAAATGGGTGTCCCTCACCATTTTTTGTGAGGGATAGATGCATATGAAGATCCCCCATATATATATATACATATATATATGTATATATATATATATATGGAAAATTCTCAAAAACTCCCCTTGTCAAAAAGGGGCATAAACGCCCCTTTTACATCTCCAATTAAATGATGCCACCTCAGAAGCAAGTTACATGATTGGATACATATTGATGCCTTAAAATTTACTAAAAATATGGAAGAATCAAGTTAACTATTATAAGAGTACCGAATTTCTCTCATTCCCTCAAAACCGAGAAACAAACAATTCTTGATTGGAAACTTGTAAAAAAAAATCTCCCATGTGGGGCCTAGGAATTTATTGTAGGAAACCCATCAAAGAAAATCTAGTGCTTCATGCATATCAATGGGTTATGATTTTTTGTGGATGTCATGTGGTGGGCCATGTCAATTAGAACTCAAGCTTATGTGAAATATTAGTGTTCATTGGGTTATATTTTTTATAGATTAATGCCATGTGGTGGGCCATATCAATTAGAACTCAAGCCTTCGTGAAATAGCAATGTTCCATGTGGGGCCTAGGATTTATTAAAAGATTCCCATGAAAGAAAACCGTTGAGCTTCCATGCATGTCGTATGAATGCAATTGGTTTCAAGGTTGGATTATCTAATTTCAAGGAGATAAGATCAATTATCAAAAAAATTGAATAGGATTATTAGCAAGTTTCAAGGAGGAGATAATGGAAGTTGGAAACGAGCCTTTAATAAGAAACTTATTATATGCTTATGTCAGTATATAATTATCTTGGTTCTTCATTCTTATTGGATGTTGGGAAGGGGCGTTTTCTTCGTAAAAACGCCGGGGGAGTTTTATATGTAACCGTATGTTGTGTATAATGGAAAATGTCCGTACGAGAGTAACTCTCACACTACTATGAGAGTAAGAGAGGAACCCATTGCATTTAGGCAATTGGCATTGGATATGGATCCAATGGGTTTGTCCCTTACTTTAATATTACTACAAGAGTTACTCTCATAAGAGTATTTTTTATATATAATTATGTCAAAACGATATATTTATTTACAACATAGGGTGTAGAGGTTTTGTAGATAGATCACGTATTTTATATACAATATATTAGTATGCATTAGTTATATTGTACACTCGGGTACATGGGTCCAGCCCAACTAGACCTAGACCATGAACTGGTTATCAATTGGACCCAGGACTCGATGCTTAAACCAGGTAATCGAAGTCCATTGACGTCAGCAAGCCGGACCCTTTCACTTTGCCTGGATCGAGCTCAAATCCTTCTCTGGCTAGCCCCTTTAGAAGATGTGCCTCACAACCAGTGGACTCAATTTAGTTTGAATACTAGTTCCCTCTTTTCGATTGCTTCTCGTTGGGTCCCTCTCCCCTCCTGTTGGGTCATGACACACCCACGTCACTGTCTCAATTAAATTAATAGATTACAAGTCTATACACCCTTATAAATGAGAACAAATGGCCTGCTTCTCTGTTTTTCTCTGCACGTGCAGAGGAACAAAGAGAAGGAGGCCATTTGTTCTCATTTGTTCTCATTTATAAGGAAGTACATAAATTCCTTCTTTACGAATGCTCCTCGTTGGGTCATGACACGCCCACGTCACTGTCTCCATTAAATTAATAGATTACAAGTGGGCCCCACATTGGTTGTGTAGAGGAGGGGAAAAAAAAAAAGCAGGTCATTTGTTCTCATTTGTAAAGGTGTATAGATATACATACTAATCTCACTTAACATTCTACCTGACATCAAATGGATGTTTTTTTACCCATTAATCTTAGAATCTCTCGTCTCAATCATTGTGGATCTGTTAGGGTCTAAAAGTCCTCCCCCGTTAAAGCAACCATATGAAAAGATTAATATCATGGAGTCATTGATAAAAAAGCACAGACCTTCAGATTGATTTTCTACATGCAGCCAATGTGCTACAGCTCTGAATCTTATTAATGAGTAATGACAAGGCGTGGTAGATAACAAAAGGATCAAGTGATTAACTCATCATAAAATGATAAAGAAAGCCCCCCCAAGTAATCAACATATATTAAACATGCCAAACCAGCTGGACCTTTAGGGCCCCTTTGGGTAATTTATTTATAAAGTGACTGATTGCTTGAACTTACTTTTAAAGTGATTCTTTACTTGAATTTACTTTATAGGTGAATTACCCCATACAAGAATGATATTGGTTCAAGATCCGACTTATGGGCACAAAAATTAGGCCCAGTAACTAAAACAGAGCCCCAATGGAATCCTGAAGAAAAAAAGTGCCCCACCAAACAAAGATTTATAAAAGTTATTCTGTCTATTTAAGTCAATCCAGACTCTTTTCTTTTATGTTTCAAACACTGTTCAACCCTAAGGGGTTGGCCGAGTTGTCAAGACCACGGTTCTTTCATCTTCCAGAGATAAAGGTCTTGATATTGACCCCCGGTTCCCCCTTCTTCAGGAACCAAAGGTTGAGTCCACTTGTGCTACCACGTAGAGGCCACAGGGGTTTTACCCAGCTTCTCTTTGGGTCCGGAGGGAATAGTCTAGCACAAAAGGTTGGGAACCTTCCGTAGGGAAAAAAAGAAAAAAAAAGAAAGTGTTGGCCTTTTGGTCAAATATGGAAGCTATTCTCGTCCGTCACTGTAATCTTTGGCTTTCTCGATTTTTAGCTGCAACAGGAGGAGCGGTAAGTTCCTGAGCCTTGTTGCACAAGCCACAATAAATTCCCACATGCAATGGGATGTGGCCCATTGCTACGTGATCTACACCGTTGAATAATGTAAGCCCACTATCCTCCCAAAATGATACTTTCCAATTTGAGAACAAAACATTTTGACTCTTCTTACTTTTGACAGTTAGTTAAAAACACTACACTACACTACAAGATTGAATTAGTTACAACCAAAATCAACTTTCATGTATCCTACAAGCAATCTGGAAATTTCCTAGGCAAAGACCTCAACTTGAATTTGAGGACTGCCGATTCTCAACCCCATCCATCCACCTCAACTCGGAAGTCAGTTCCAATAATTAAAACCCTTGACATTAAAAATTGGTCAATTTTTTCATGGGCTACCCCAAGAAGGGTATGTCTCACACTTTGGAGAAAGTCATCGACTTGTCTCCACCAGCAATGGCAAAAGCCAAATTCCAAATTATCGTTACTTTTATTTATCTAACTGGATATGGATTTCCTGTTGGTTTCTTTTTTTTCGTCTTCTCTTTTTAGCTATCAAAAGTTTCCAAACCCTTTGAGCAATTGAGCTGGACTAATCCCTCCGGGCTCAGAGGGAAGTCGGATAAATAGCCCCAGTGTGGTAGTACAATTTTAAACTTACAACTTCCAAGTATAAACTGTGTTCCTATGCCAACTGAACTACTCCTTGAATTTTTTTTTTTCTCGCAGATGAGAAAATTGCGGCATGACACTCGTGTTACTGTCGGGTTTGTTTATCAAGTGAAGAAAGTAATTTGTGATGAGAAAATAATCATTCCGAAACTCATCTTTTCATGCAAGCATGTGCGAAATTTTTAGTTTTACTCCTCACCTCCCCCACATTTGATTTTATTCTTCTTTATTGTGAAAAGTAAGTTTAAAAAGTGGCATGAAAGTGAAAATCTTAGCCACACCTAAAAAATGATTTCGTTTTCTACCATGGCAATTTCACTTTGAAAATGTGTGCCCATTTTTGTCCACACCCCATCATATTCACATTACCCACAAATCTATTCTTCTCTTCATCTCTTTCCTATATATGGACCCACACCCCATCACTCACATTACCCATCAAATCTTTCCTTCTCTTGTTAAAAAAAAAACCGGTTCTCCTCTTCTTCCTCTTCCTAATCTCTGCAAAAACTGGTAGAAATGGCATTCCAACTCCAACCCACCAGTCCTCCAAAGAAGACAGGGAAGGGAAACCCTCTGCCCAAAAGAGGCCAGATCAAAGCCAAGATCTTCGCAGACATCTTCAAATCAATCGCCTATTTCACCTCAAAAACTGGTAAAAAAGCTGGAACAGATGGAGGCAGTAGCAGCGACGGAGTATCGGCCTTCACCTCACCTCCTCCAAGCGCCTACGCTTCCGATTCCGGCCCTTGATCTTCTTCGGCAATTTCGCAATCTACTGAACTGGGTCTTTTTAGATTTCTATGTTTATAGCTTTAGTTACTGTTGGAGTACTGTAAATCTAATACACTGTTTGGGTTAGTGTGGATCGCATAAATTAGTTACTTTTTGCTTGTAGCACATGAGGCAGGGATACTTCAAAATGGACAACGTATCATGTCGTATCATATCTGATACTTCACCTTTTAATTGTAAAATTCGTGTTCCAGTCATATCTATTGCGTGTCCTTACTATATCAATGCCAAATCTGTGCATCATAGCTTGTAGCTATTTCAGATGGAAGAAGGCAATGTAAACAAGGCCTGAGTGAAAAAAAAAAAAAAAAAAATTAACTTCTGTGAATCTGTTGGTGTTTGTGTTTTAAGTTTCCAGAGAGCAGCAGTAATTGCTGCATTTCGTTTTCTTTCATTAACTTCTCCTATTGATGTATGAGGAATTTGGGTTGTGACAGACTCATGATAGAGATTGGGTTATGGATTTCCAATCACCATCATGGGTGTTCCATCTAGTTTGGTAGGTGATCTGTCATTTTCTGCGCTTCAGACCTTTGCATTAACATTTTTTTTTATCGGCACCTTTCATCCATTTGAGCCACAGGACTAAAAACCATCAAAATACATGGTGGTGTTCCATCTCACTTCTTCGCAGGGGATCTTGCCACTTTATTGTAAATTTTGGTGTCTTGTTCCCGATTTGTGTTTCTGCTCAGCTGATGTACAGGGTGGGCTGATTTTGCTAGTGTTTGGGCTGTGGGTTTACTAATCTTTTTGTTTGTGCTCGGGCTGCAGGCCTGCATCCAAGGGCGGACTCAGGAAATTTAAACCAAGGGCATAATTAATGTAAAGGAAATATTGTCGGAAGGGCAAAGGTATATTAATTGTCATAATTTGCAGGGGAATATTTGAAAATTTTCAAGTAGGGTGGGGGTTTCCACCCGAGACCCTTGTTCCTGGGTCTGCCATTGCCTGCATCATGCTCTAATGTGTGGAGCGGTCTCTTTACCGGTATTAGGAATTGGCACCTAGGCTGATCATTGTTCTATCTTATGAAGTTTTCTCTTGAAATTAATATAGATTCTAAGTTATCATTATCATCATCAAAACCTTATCCCAACTTGATTTATTGGGGTTGGCTATATGAATTCTATTTTTCCATTCCGATCTATCTTGAGCCAAATTCTGAGATAATTTACACTTCTTCGTATTTATTTTTACTATTTCTATTCATGTCCTCTTTGACCTACCATTTCCCCTTGGTATGCCATCAATGTTCATTGCCAAACTTTTTCTTACCGGCTCGGTTACCGGCCTACATTAGACATGCCCAAACTATCTCAAACGGGATTCAATAATTTTATCTTATATTATTGTTACCTCTAAATACTTTCGAAGGCGCTCATTTCTAGTTTTATCCTTCGTGATTTTACCACACATCCACATTAACATTCTCTTCTCTTTTACATTCATTTTGTGCATATGTTGCATTCTGATTAGCCAGTATTTTGCTCCATAAGTCATAATCGGTCTAATCGTTGTTTGTGGAATTTTTCCTTCAATTTTGTTGACATTTGTTAATCACATAGTATTCAAAAAGCAAGTCTCCACTTCAACCATTCCGCTTTAATCTTATGTTCGACATCTTCATCAATCTCCTCATCCTTACTAGTTATAGAGCCAAGGTAGCGGAAATAATCACTTTGTGGTATCTCATGGTTTTCAATTCTCATAGTTGTTTCAGTTAAAGATTTTAAAGTTACAATCCATATATTCCGTCTTTGTATGGCTTATTTTAAGGTCTTTAAATTCTAAAGAGTCTCGACATCTCTCAAATTTTGCAATCATGCATACTGTAACTTTTTATTTAGGAAAAAAAAAAAAAAAAAACGAGTTGGCTTTGCTGGAGCTGATTGGACTGGACTCAGGCCTATCTAGTAGTATGTATGGAACTATACATTATGTATTTTATTGTATTATCTATGATAACGTTAAACTGATATGTTAAAGTTATATTATTATACACTGTAAGTAACTTTTACCATTAATATTAAAATCGACTGTCTCAATCATTTTACATCTGTTGGTCTGAAAGTCCTCTCCAACTAAAGTACCGACAAAAAGCTATTTGTCTTCCAGCGGTATTGTCATCAAGTCCGTGCACGGCGGACTGAGCGTCCGTGTGCACTGGCACTGCCTGTGGACCCAGGGGTGGGACTTGGGAGGTTTTGAAAATCTGGGTGGGCCCCCCTCTAAAATAAACCAGCCCTATCGTCCAAAGTCGATAACTATAAGTTGAGTTTGTTCGGATGGATATACAATCAATCCAACATTATTCGGATGGATGTAAATCAGTGAGTAGGAATGTAAATGGGTACCCGATTGTCTGATTATTCGGAGGTTCCGACCCGTTAAAAATTGGGTTTAGATCCTTATTTAAGCCCCGATAAATAAATGGGTCCGAATCTGGTTCCACGTTGGGTCGGACCCTTAGACCCGATATATTACCTTAATTCTTAAAAATATATTCTAAAAATTATATTTTTTAAATATTATTTTCTACGTAAATCCGGACCCGGATCCAGACCAATCCCATATGTGGTTCTGATAGCAGTTTTAGAGCCAAGAAACCGGTTCCGGATCCAGATCCGATTCCACCTTCTCCTTAACAGTTCCGATGACAGACCCAGACTGGAACCGAACCGTTTAGAGCCCTACCCATGAGTTGTATGAAACTTGAGAGAGGGATATTTGTGCTTCAGTCGGATGAACCATCAGATGGTCCCCCACTATGGGTGCTTATTCTGTGTGAATAGGACCATTTCCGTCTTCAAGCAACCCACTTCCAGGTGCTGCCAATATTATATGCTTAAATGTAATTAATGGCAAGAGTTTCGATTTGACTCTAGAGTCTAGACGCCCATGTTAGCTCGGCAGGGACACGGTATCATCTTCTAATGCTGATTAGAGTTGAGACTTTGAGATGCTTTAGCCCCACACCGCGTAGAGGACCACTTGATTAACACATCATATCACGTATAGTGCTTGGGACATGCCAGCCATGTAGTCACCATGTGGGGCCGGCTGGACATCGGCTTAGGAGCCGGCTTGTGAGCTTAAATTTAGGCCCACGTACAGCCCACAGACGTAGAATAGAGCTCAATTGCAGCCCATTGTAGTTCAAACTTGGGTTGGGATCAGACTTGATCAGCTCACGAGCATCCGTACATGTTATGGCTTCAGATTCAATTTTTCTGCTAAATAAATAGCGCTGGAGAGTTTGTCCCGGACAAGTTACTGGGGTACCTCACGTGGAGATTACTCTAGCGCATCACAAATCACATAACATTAGGGCCTGTTTGATTGAGAGCATTTCTAACAAGAATTCAGAAATGCATAAATTGTTCTTGGGAATTTGAAGGTAGAATTTGGTGCGCTGGCAAAGCGAAAAATCACTTTTGATAAGCTTCAGAATGATGTTTTGAGAAGGCATTAGTAGTTTGGAATTTTACTTCACGGGGGACAACATTTGGAATTCTCCAGATTTTTCAAACATGACATCTAAAAATGATTGCAACCGAATATATCCTTTTTTTTTAACTTTGGTATGTTTCTTCCCGGAAGAGGGTATCCCAACGCCTTATGCCAATGAGCCTTATGTCAAGACAAACACACCACATGGATAGCAAGTCTACGCCTAATGAGAATGGGGCAACACTTTGGGTGTTCGCAAAAATATACACTCGATCAAATGATTCTAGTCATTGTTCTTATGTGTCCGTTTAATAGATCACCAACGTAAAATCATTGTGTTGAAATCTGCTGGTGGCTTATTTACAGCGAACATTCCCGATTCACTAATTGCAGGCCCCTAGAGAACATTCCCCTTGATACTTGACCCGGGTATATTTTTTTCTGGAAATTTGGCCACTAATACTGTTGAGTTCGAGTGAAATGAGACATGTGAAACTGTACAGCGAAACTTCCCGCTTTGTGGCCAGACGTTTTAGTTGCCCGGGTGACAAGGTTTGCAAATGATTCAAATTAAGGGTGTGACGGTTCAGTTAACCGTTCATTTTGCGAAAATCGTTAACTAAACTACATTTTACGGTTTTTGGTTTTTAAAAACCGTAACCATGATCGAACCGTGAAAAACCGTTAAGAATCAAATGAATACAACAAGGAATAATTCAAATGAATACAACAGGATTGGTGGAAAATAAGGCTAAAACTTCTCTCACCCGTCCCTCTCTCCAACTTATCACTTACCAGGCACAAATACTCTGCAATTTAGATCTTCAAATGGTACTAACTATGATATCTTCAATATATTGTTAATATTCATTTCCTTTTCAACATTTTTTGTTGTCTATAGATATTCATGATTTAAAAACCTTAAATACTGATATTCAAATAAAATAAAATAAAATAACTATACCATCAATGCATCCAATAGTGCAAGCAAACCCAACAAAAACACATAAATAAATAAGGCACCCGAGTAGAAAAATCTTATCTAACCATGTCCATGTGCGCAACAAAACTGTATCCACAAGGATTTAAAGGAAATGAAGAAGTTATTCTGAACACTACATCGACAAATTTCTTGGGGTTGATATTGGTAATTTATCAGTTTTTTATCTTCTTTTTTAACCAAGCTCATAAATTATGTTATAAAAAATTGAGAAATGTCTTTGATCATAGCAGGTATAATCATCATTGCTTTTCTTTAGAAGATCATCTTGTTAAAAAGGGATTTTTTTTATTGAGTTTATCACTTTATTTATAGAATTATCTATCAAGAAATGAAGATTTTATTTTATTAGCTTCAAGGTAAATGACAATAAAAATAGCTAGGTACACTGTTGCTTGAACGTCTTGGATTCTCAAGCATTTTTTTGGAATTTTAGATATGGATCATCGATGGGTCACATCTATACTAGGGTTCATCACACCACTACTTGGTTGGTGTGGCTCATAGTGAATTTAGTTGAGTTAAATTCTGTTTGGATTAGGCTAATGGATTGAAAATCAATAGCATATACATTGTTAACTTAAGTGGCAAAGTAAATATAGTATCCATAGCCCATGGTTCTAAAACAGATTTTACTATAATAGGAATTGGGCCCATCATAAAATTGATCACATAAAACATATGAATAACGATGGCCATTTTCCTAGTTTAAATAATAATTTTGTTACTTGATTAAGACAATGCGTTATAGGGTTGATGAGAGGTTTGGATTTTCCAAAGGTGGGCCCCACCCATGTATTTAACATGGGCAATATTGCACCATTCGCTGCATGATAGTTCTGCCTATCATCCAATGTGATTCGATTGCTTATTTTATTTTTTATCTTTAATCAAATTTATAAATAACCAATTTGAAGGTGGGCCCCACTCCAATTCAAGATGCAATGGTTGAGAAAGACGACTAATACACCAGTTGGAAAAATGTTGACATTAACAACTAGACAGCCGTTTGAAAGCCGACAACACGTGGCAAACTTTCATTGGAAAATAACTATGAGGTCTGGCAATTGCGACACACTTCACTTGGAAAGGGATCCCCTGTGGTGCAAACAGGAAACCCTGTTTGGACCACTCAGGGGTGCCCCACGAGGGAGAGATGTTAAATCAATGACATCTTATCTCCTTCTAGATAAGAATTTTTTTTTTTTATGTTTATCAGGGGATCAATGTCACAGCCTTACAGAGCTCTTTTTTTATTGTGATTTTCCACTGTTTGTTGTTGAATTTGTTGCTTTGCACCACTAAAAAGAAAATTTGAGCCTCACTACTACCACTATGAAAATATGAAAAATATTTCAATTCTTTTATTTTTGGAAGTCATACACCAAATAACATAAAAGTGAGCCATGTGGAAATCAGATTATTTTTTATGCTGATAAGAAATTCTCATCATTACATGGGCATCAATGGATATTGTTGCAGGGCATTTTCCTGTAAAAAAAAAAAAAAAAAGTTTAACACTCTTTCTTTTGATAAAAAAGAATTGAATTATAGTCGGAAGATTTTTAAAATGGAACCTTAAGCTTTTGGTTCATTTCAAATCTAAGACAAAAATAAAAGCCATATAAGTTTTTGCAAATTTTTTTAAAAAATAGGAAAATCACCTATCGGTCCCATATCCCGTTGGTTGTCCTGTTTGAAAGAAAAAATAAAAACCTTAAGGCCCATTTTGAAATGTAATTTTGATTTTATCCTGATTTGAAATGTATTAAAAAAACTTAAACCCTATTTTAAAATTTTCTCCTTATAATTTTACAAGGAAGAAAATTTCAGTTTTTTTTATTTATTAGAGGGTCAGAAAAAGCAAAATTCCCCTTTTCACATAATCTCAGAATTTTTCTACTCATCTTCAGCCAGGGCGGATCCACCCACAATCACGTGGGTGCAGTCGCACCTGTTAAACTGCGGTGCACTTAAAAAAAATTTAAAAAAATAATATTTTTATCTTTAAAATCTACATGAAAATTCTCGGTTTACCCCCAAACCAAAACCATACGAATATCTGCACCCCAAAATTGAATTTGTTTTCGTTCATTGTGAAAGGCCAAAACTCAAAAGTTTAAGCCACCCAAAGTCCCAACTCCCAAAAGATCACTCCTTTTCTTTTCTGCTTTTGATTGAACCGGTAACACAAGCTGCTAGTTGCCTCCTCGAAAGTGCAGACTCCAGCCATCCAACCGACCAATGCGCGTTTAGTCGCGCGACCTAGAGTGGCTATATAAAGCAGGTTTCGGTTGCCCAACCACCATTCAAATCATTCTTATTCTTCATTTGCTTTCTGCTTCTTCTTCTGCTGCTGCTTCTCCTCCTCCTCCTCCTCCTCCTTGCAGCTGCAAAAACTACTAGAAATGGCAATCCAACCCATCATCAATCTTCCAAAGAAAGGGAAGGGAGAACCTCTGCCGCCGAAACGAGGCCGAATCAAAGCCAAGATTTTTGAAGACCTGTTGGAATCAATCGCCTATTTGGCTTCAAAAGCTGGGAAAAAGGCAGGTGGAGATGGAGGCAGTAGCAGTGACGAAGGACCGGCCTTCAGCTCACCTCCTCCAAGCGCCTATGCTCCGGATTCCGGCCCTTGATTTCTTTGTCTACATCTTTAATAATTGATGCTGCTTATACAAAATTGAGTTTTGGGGCATGGGTTTAGGTCCTTTGGGAGGATGGGTTCGATCCTTCCCTTAGGGGTCGTTTGTTTCCTGTGAAAGTGATTCACATGTGTAAATGACCCACATGTGAGTCATGTGCATCAGATTCCACTATTTGTTACTAGCATAACATTTCACATGTGAATCTATGAATATGTTGTATATTGTTTGATGATATCTCAACATCCAAGTAACATCAATGGTTGAAAATTGGACAAATGACCGTGTTTGAGCTTCTGAAGAATATGAACGGTCCTGATTTTACAGGTGGGGCGCAGAACATTAAAAAAATCATAAAAAGCGGATTGAGTATGTTAATAACAATAGGTTGTATATTGTTTGATGATATCTCAACCTCCATGCATCAACAACGGTTGAAAATTGGACACATGGCCGTGTTTGAGCTTATGAAGAATATGAACGGTCCTGATTTTACAGTTGGGGCCCAGAACAATAAAAAAAATCATAAAAGGCGGACTGCTTATGTTAGTAACAATAGATTAATCTAACGACTATAATTATGTTGATGATATCTCAACCTCCATGCATCATCAACGGTTGAAAATTGGATACATGGCCGTGTTTGAGCTTCTTAAGAAAAGGAACGGTCCGGATGTTACAAGTGGGGCCCAGAAAAAAAAAAAGCCGGACTGCTCATAATGACGCTGTAGCAGTCCCGCCTTGTAACAGTGACATGTGAAAGTCTTTCACACCTCTTGAGGTGTGAAAATCCAAGGCACCTTTTGAGTTGGTTTCTATACCATTTACACATGAGTTTTACACATGTGAATCAAATTCACACAAACACAAACGTGATATATGCGTAACGGAAACGGATGTGATTTAATTACATATGTAAATGGGCACAAACAAACGACCCCTTACTCTCCGAGATTTTCATCGCGGAAAGGAGGAGTTTGTGTTTTGTGTATTTTTGTTTCTGCATATTGTTTGTCTTTTACCATAGGCCAATTTAAATAAGGTCCGTCGCTGATATTGACAGTTACTACTTAGGGCATGCCTGTGTACACACTTTTTTTACATAAAGGAAAGATTATCACGGCAGCAAATTTTATAAAACTGAAAATCTCGAAAAAAAATTTCGTTGAATTTAGAAATACATATTTAGTGAAAAAAAAATTTTCCTCTTTGAATTGGTGTTAATGTTGTTTGGTGTAACTATGGATTCCTCAGAGAAAATCAAATTTTCTTATTTAGTGAAATAATTCTTTGAAGAAAAATAACATAACATGTATATTAATTATTCAACATTAAATAATGATTTATTTAAAGAAATAAAAAATAAAAGAGTTGTAGGGATTTTAGGTTGAAATGGACAAGAGTAAAGAAGAGAAGGAGAAGTTTTCTGAGGAAATTCATTTCTCATACTCCCTATAGGAAATCCATTTTTACCATTATCAAGGCAAATGCTGACGAGGCAAGAAATCGTTTCTGTAAAATTGTTCTCCACCAAACGTCTGAAATATAGATTTTTTGTAGAAAAATATTACACAAACATACCCTTATAGCTTATTGCTTTGCTTCTTTTTTTTTCTCATGTTATTTTTGGCTTGGATTCGTTATTCCGTTTTTCCTTAACTTCTCCCCTGAGAAAATTCCATGTATTCAGTATTAAAAATTGGGGTATGTGATGATGGTAATGGGTAGGACTGATCTTGTGTTTAATTTGTGTATGGACTGATCTTATCACTTCATCAGAGATGAGAGAACAAAGGACTTTTCTTACCATTTTATATTAAAATCTCCAGTCTCGATCATTAACTGTTGGGTAAAAAAAATTAGTATATCCCCGACTGAGTAAATGATATAGAAGCACACTACTTCTAAGTTGGAAAAATAAATGACCTAAAATAATCCCAAGATAACACAAGCAGCCCTAATTATCACAATTTGTAAAGGTGGGTGGCCCTAATTACCTTATGAAATAAGAGCCAAATAACACCATAATGTTATCTAGGTCCTTGGAAAAATAAATTGAAGCACTAATAACATAGGGGCGTGTTTGGCACTTAACTAGTTAAAGTGAAGTAAAGTGAATCCAGATAAGAAATGAAAATGGGTCATATCAAAAGTACACAATTTCAAAATTCCCTTCAAATTTAAAAAAAAAAGTTAAAATAGCAACATCCTTTTTCCACTAAAAGACAAAAAAACTCCACTTTTTTATATAAAAAATAAAAAAAATACCATACCAAACAACTAAAAACAAAACATCATTATAACACCTTATATTTTATGCTCTCTTGATTTGATGCTTCACCTCACCATACTTCAATTCACCATACATCTAAACAGGCCCTAAATGAATAAATTCACATAAAAATTGTAGCGATGAAATCAAAAGATGGCTCATGTCCAACTCAGGACAAGTTAACATCAACGCGGATATCAAGGGGCAAGGTCATGTTAAAAGAAAAAATGGGTTTTTTTACTATATGACTGCCCACTGATCTAACATTTGTCAAGAATGGTAAAATTTAAATATTTCTCACATAATTGTTTCTATAATGGTGAAATATTGCACCACGGATTTTGCGTAGGGCAATATAGAAAATAACATAAATAGCTTTGTGAAAAATATTTAAATTTAGTGGTAGGGATGTAAATGGGTCCCCAATTCTCCGGAGGTTCTGACCCGTTAAAAATCGAATCCGGGTCCATATTTAAGCCCCAGTAAGTAAATGGGTCCAGTTCCGATTCCACCTTGATTCGGACCTGTGACTTGGCATATTACCTCAATTTTCGAAAACTTATGTTATTTTTTTTTTAAATGTCATTCTCTCCTTAGATCTGGACCCAGATTCGTACCCATCCTATATACGTTAAAAATCGGTTCTAAGTCCATATTTAGGCCCTAATAAGTAAATGGGTTCGGTTCTGATTCCACCTTGGTTTGGACCCGTAACTAGGCATTTACCTCAATTTTCGAAAACTTATGTTATTTTTTTTTAATGTCATTCTCTACTTAGATTTGTATCCGGATTCAGACCTGTCCTATATATGTTAAAAATCGGATCTGGGTCCATATTTAGGCCCCAATAAGTAAATGGGTTCGGTTCCGATTCCACCTTGGTTCGGACCCGTGACTTGGCATATTATTTCAATTTTCAAAAACTTATGTCATTCTCTATTTAGATCTGGACCCGGATTCAGACATGTCCTATATATATTTCCGGCTCCGGCACTGGAGCCAAGAAAATGGTTCTGAAATGATTTTGGGTCCGGATCCAATTCCACCTTCTCCTTAATGGTGTGGGCCCGGACAGGAGCCAACCCATTTACAACCCTACTCAGGGGTGGCCCAAATTTCCAAATATTGGTAAAATCATCCACATCATTTCAACATCGAAATCCCACAAAATCTCCTCCGTCCATTTCAATCCTTACCTGCCGCTACCGCCTACAAAAATCTCTCACACTCCACTCCACCTCTTTTGAAAAACACTTCCCCAAACGGTTGGACAAGAATGAGAGAGCAGCTGCTCATCACTGCTTCCTCCATTCTCCTCCCTCCAAACCCCTCTCCAAACCCCTTAAACCCTAAATCCTACGCTCTCAAACGCTTCACTCTCCTCCCCAAGAAGCCATGCCCGCCGCCTCCATCTCCAGGCCCTCCTCTCCTCTCCGACGTCAGCCGCCACCCGCCGCCCTGCCTCCGCCTCCGATACTACGCCGATCTCGCCTCGAAGCTTGCATCCGCCGGCCGGATCGACGATTTTCTGATGATCGCGGAGTCTGTTCTTGCCACGGACACCGACCCTTCCCGATTTCTCGATTTCGTGAATGTGAAGCTCGTATCGGCCGGAATATCGCGATTTCTCCGGGACGGGAAGTTGCGGACTGTTGTAGAGGCGTTGGGAAAGATTGAGGAGATGGGGATTCGTCCTTCGTCTCTGCTGGATGGATCGGCCAAGGAGTCGCTCGCTCGCTCGTGTCGGAAGCTGGTGGATGGAGGGAGGATAGAGGAGTTTGTTGAGCTGATGGAGAGTCTTGCAGGTAATGGATCTGATCTTCTTTTGTTTCTTAGCTCATTTGATCATCTTTGGATGAGTTGGTAGCAAGTAGAATCCGCGTATCGGATTACACATAGCATTCCTAATGTAACGTCTCTAACATTCTAACACAATGCCTTTCCAACATTTACACAAGCAATTTCCATTGTGGAGATAGCCAATCACTGAATTACATCATTGATTAGCCTCACAATTACATTTCTTTACATTCTAAATATCATTTTAGAGTCTGTATCCTATTCCACACACTTTCCTAGATGTTGGGGGTTTTAGGGCCTTACATTTTTGTGAACATTGTTATAAGATTTGGTTGTAAATCTACTGCTAAACATGAGAAAACTTCTTGTGTGATTAATTGGATCTTGCATACCTAACATCATCAGCTACATGTAAATGTACTGTCAATTGGCATAGAAGAATAGCTTTATTGTTGTTGTCATAGAGGAACAATGTCTTGGGTTTCAGTCTATTGGTGGAACTTGCTGTTGGGAATTGGCAATATCCCAGAGTTTGGGAATTGGCATATCCCAGAGTACATCTTGCTTACTAATAAAACCCTTTTACTTTTATGCTTCTCAATGAATGGATTGACTATTTGGAGGGTACCTTTACCAAAAAAAAAAAAAAGAGGGTGGAAATGTACTGATTTAAAATCCTGTTCTTCATTATACCATCTTACTGGGGCTTGTAAGAATTCTGTTATCATTTTCTTTTATTGGTAAGCTTTGTGAATAGGTTCTATGGTATTTGAATCATAGAATGAAGTTTCATTTGCTGGTTATTGAGTACTCTGAAACTTGGCCAACTTTAATTTATTTCTTTGTTTTAGTTCAAAACACATTATTTCTTACTTCTTAGTATATGGACATGTCTTTCAAGTTTTACAAGGAGTTAAAAATTCTTTTGCTTTGGATAATGAATTATTTCCATTTTCCTCTAGGTTATGGGTTTTCTGTTAAAGAATTTGTGGAGCCATTCGCCATTTTAAAAATCTGTGTAAAGAAACGTGATCCACATATGGCTGTAAGGTACAAACAGTATTAGTTTTTCTATAGTCTCTCTTTGTAGGATGTTTTATGCATGTAGTTTGTTTCCCAGAGATTTGTTTTGTAGCGAGTGTTTCTGAGTTTTGTTCCCTTTTTGTTGGACTCTTACGCTCTGCATTTAATAAACAATGGCTTCTTACATTTTGTATCCTTACTCAAGTATAGTATGTTTTCTGGTTTTAATCAGGACTACAAAGGTATCAAAGCCTTGTACCAGAAAAGTAACAAAAGGAAAGAAATAAATCAGGGTCCCAAATGTTGTGATTGTTTCTAGCACTTTGTGCATAGTACTTGGGCAGTTGGATTCTGTCAGATAAATCTGAGCAGTTATTTTTCTTGGTTCGGTTTTCTTTAACAATAAATTTGAATCAACTTTGAACTTTGCAACGTCTTCTGAGCACCAAATTGTTTTGCAGGTATGCAAGTATTTTTCCACATGCACCTATTCTGTTCTGTTCCATCATACAAGAATTTGGAAAAAAGCAAGACCTGGTTTCTGCTTTGATTGTGTTTGAAGCATCCAAATGGAAATCAGATGGTCCTAACATGTATGTTTGCCGAAGTATAATTGATACTTGTGGTCTCTGTGGTGATTTCTTAAGATCTAGATGCATTTTTGAGGTAATTACGAAAGGCATATTTTGTAAAGATTAACTCTTATGGTTGTTGTACATTAGTTGCACATTGCTATTTGTCATTTCCATGTATTAACTTAACCCACTTTTTGCATGTTAAGTCATGCATGATGCATCTGAACGTAGCATTCATGCATGTGTATTTTTTTTTTTTTTTGCTTTAACTTTTTCGCCTGTCATTCACATGTAAATTGAATTCTTTCATCCAATGCTTTTATCATGATACTTCACACGCACTGGTGCATATAATATACACTTGTGTTTGTGGGTCACAAATGTATTGGTAAAAATTGTGGATTATGTTGTCGCTAAAGTTTGTTATCTCACACGAATTTATGGATTGTCCTATCATGCAAACAGCTTTGCCCACATACATGTTCCTTACTGTGTATAAATGGGTATTTTTTCCATTTGTGTTTTTTTTTTTTTGTTTTTGTTTTTGTTTTTGGGTTGATTTGTTCTCATATAGATACTTAATAGACATTGCCATTTTTTTTAGGTTTGTCCAACTCATTGTCATCATTGAGCGTCATGGTCCACATAGTTCTGTATTTTCTTTGGTCCATATAATTCTCTAGTTTGTGCATCATTTTCTTATTGCATCCTCCAAAATTTATTCTCCTATTATGCATTTTGAATCCTTTGAGACTCATCAGTGAGCTTTTGAGGAAAGCCTTGGAACCTCCTGAAGATCAGAGTATTCCTGTGCTTGTATGGAACACCATATCATTGAAGAGGAGATTATATTTGTACCTTGAGTCACCATAACGTTTTGTAGATCTGTAGATTTGCAATTTCTTTTAATTAGATTTCTCCGTCATTACTGACATGGATTAGATTGTAACGTAGCAAGTAGGGGATACAAGTCACCCCAATTAAAGGATTCTAATTGTTGTAAATTTGTAATCAGATTCAATATATAAAGGGTTGACCTCTCACAAAAAAGGCACTAATCCATTCCACCAACTTCTCTCTTGATACACTCTTTTGTTATTTCACTATCCTTTATTCTCTCTCAAGATAACACCTCCCTCTTGTAATGTCAACAATAGTCGCATAACTTGTTCTCAGTATATTATTGAGTTCTGATAAAATAGGGATATCTCCAAAGTTTTGGATTTTGTTGCGATCTTATGGAGGAAATCCCAACAGAAATATGTTTTAAAATAGAAAATGTGAATGCAAATTTTAAAAGAAGTTGTTAAATATGTATTTTTTGTTTTTTGAATGGTGTTGTTAAATACCATCATCATCAACAACAGAGCCTCCCATCAATCTGGGGTTGGCTAAAAGAATTATACTATAAAACTTCAACAATCCATGATCAAAATATCTATTGCATAATAAGGCGCAACACCCGCTTCCACCACCAACGCACACACCCCTCCTCTTCTTTACACATACAGACACCCTTCTTCTTTGCATGCTTGAAGGAGCACCAAAACTCATCTAATAGAACAGGACACTAAAAAACAACATCTAGTAAAATAAGCACAAAAACACATCTAACAGAATAGGTCACTAAAAAACATCTACTAAATGGGATATACTTCAAGGATCCACTAATCATCTTGTTGTTAAAATATGTAAACCCTTGTGAAAAATACTGCACGATTGTCATATTTAGAAAAAAAAAAATTTACGACATTTTGGAAAGGACGGCTACAGTTTAGATTAATTTGTTTCATTAATTTCTTGTAAAATTATTGCAATGTTCTATAAATACAGGCAATATTAGTGACAATGATCTTGACAAATAATCCAAGGTGTCTCAATTATAATCTACAGAGTTCTCTTGGCTTTGACCATAACAAGCTTGTATCAGTGATTCAGTATGTTTTTGTTTGATCACTACCTTTTCTGGTTCCAACTCTTCCTCCTTTTTAACCTTAGCTTCTTTGTCCAAACACACTTTGGCCTTCTTTTTCTTGGGTTTCCACAAATAATAAGTCATATTATATATTTTTAAGCAAAAAAAAAAAAAAAAGAAAAAAGAAAAAACCCAACAAGACAAAAAATCCATATTCTTTTGTGTTCCTAACCAAAACCTCCATCAACATAGTGATATGATTCTTTAAATAGTTTTATGTTTGGAGTTAATAGTTGCAAAGTTGGTACTTGGAGGTGATGGAGTTGATCATATTCCTTTACTCGGGAATCAACATCTTGAGCAAAGGATATACAGGATTACGTTGATAGAAAAAATGCATGAAATATGTACATCTAATGGAGTATGGAAAATTTTAATATATTCTCTGTTTCTTTAACTGTATTTTGTGTGCATCTATGCTGTTCCTCAACATTTTTTAAGTCACTGTGGTGCTGTAAAATCCTTCTATTTTTGACGTTTAGATTTCTTTCTGCAGGAGTTGCTTGCACAGAATATCACTCCAAACATATACGTTTTCAACAGTCTCATGAATGTTAATGGCCATGATTTGAGCTACACCTTGCATGTCTACAACCATATGCAAGTAATGCTATATCCTTTTTATCTTGGCCCTTTTATAGGTGGGTCTTGTTAATGGTTTCTTATTTTTACATATAATAGTGTGAGCTTCAAAGATTACATCATGCACAATTCAATTCTTCCATCATTACTTTTGGCAAATGCTGGGTATTTTTTTCTATGATACCCAGATACGGCAGCTCACCCATGGTACCCGTGCAGACACGGTACGATACGGATACGGGTACGGGATACCGCAAGATACGGTAGGGATACGGTGCAAAAAAGGGGGGATACGGCTGTGTTGTATTTTATAAAAAAAAAAATCGAAAATAACGAAAATCCGTCTTCCCGACCACCCACAACCCCACCCCCTCTCTGCCGAACCCCTTCCCCTTCACCTCCATCACCTAGACATAGAGAAGAAGACAGAAAAAAAAAAAAAAAAAAAAAAAAAAAAACCAGAGAGAAGAGAAGAGGAACAGGGAAAAAAAAAGGGGCATACCGGCACCGACGTCGCCTCCGCATCATCGTCGCCTCCACCATCATCATCGCCGCCTCCACCATCGTCGTCCTGCTGCTGCTGTCTTCTCTCTCCCCTCATCTCTCTTATGGTTAGGGTAGAAAAGAGAAAAGAGAAACAAGAAAGAGACGAGCTTTGTTTTTCGTTTTACCTGATTACCTCCCATCTCATATCATATCAGTCACGTGGGTCTCCTACGTGTGTCCTTCATTACCATTTAAAACTGTGTCTCCCACTCTTATTTAAAAGTGAGCCCAGGCCCATGTATTCCCCACTGCAATTTCAAGTGAGGGCACATCTTGTGGGCTTCAAATTGAGTAAAGCTCAGCCCAGCTATAATAATAATAATAAAAAAAAAACAGCAGCAAAATAAAAATTTCTTTCCTCTAGATTGACAGCTCCAGCAATATATATATATATATATTTCATTTAAAATAAACTCCTAATTAAATATTTATATTTTGATATTTCTAAAAATGCCGTACCCGTATCCGTATCCTAAAATTTTGAAGTTGACGTATCGGACGCTCGTTCCCGTGTCCCATATCCGTACCCGTGTCCGTATCCGGGCATCATAGATTTTTTTTATATGACTTTTGTGGGTGTTATCTGCTTATCTTTATATCATTTGTTTAACGGAAAATAATGGAATAGGATGGAGCATTCCCTAAACTGAGAACCCTATTTCTAAGCCAAGAGTTTTCCCTTTCTAGATTAGTAGTGTTAAGTGCTTTAAGGGATCTAATCAATCTTATAGCTTCACTATGTGTTTTTCCATGGATTGTTGGTTAAAATAATAAGATTCCTATCCTTATGTGTGTAAGGGTGCGGTTGATTGTGGTTTTATTTATAAGATTTATAGGAGGATAGAGTTGACTACGAGGACAAGTCTTGTGTGGCATTATTCTTGTCAATACCACTATTTTGCTGACTTGCAACCCATTTATCCAGACTTTAGGTGTTGCTGCTGATGTGGCATCTTATAATATACTCTTAAAAGCATGCTGTTTGGCTGAAAGGGTTGATTTGGCACAAGACATTTATAAGGAGGTTCAGCATGTGGCGTCAACAGGGGCACTGAAAATGGATATTATTACTTACAGCACAACTATCAAGGTATTTCTCAAAGACTTGTGAGACTGCAGTGTTCTTGATCAATGCCTATAACCTTATTGTTTTACTGCACTTGCTTAGCTTATCTATTGGAAATGAGTTTGTTACCTGCTTGCATTGATGGATTTATTGAGTACTCAGCATCAAAGCTGCTTTCATCCAAAACGCCTGACCTTTTGTTACAAAATTTTAGGTGTTTGCAGATGCCAAAATGTGGCAAATGGCATTGAAAGTAAAAGATGATATGCTTTGTGCTGGTGTCAATCCCAACATAGTCACATGGTCATCACTGATCAGTGCCTTTGCCAATGCGGGTCTAGTAGAGCAGGCCGTTAATGTCTTTGAACAAATGCTTCTAGCTGGTTGCGAACCTAATACCCAGTGTTGCAACATTCTTCTATATGCTTGTGTTGTGGCATGTCAATATGACAGGGCATTTCGATTTTTTCGTTCCTGGGTTAAGAGTGGATTCCAGAATACCAGAGGGTGTGGTGGAAATATTTATGCACTATTGAGCACCAAAAATACAGGCAATAGTGGTGCAACTTGTGTGTCACATCACATTATTGATCCACATCAAGTGAGCTTTTCTAAGGTTGTTCCCTTTAGAGCCACAGTTGCGACATACAACATTTTGATGAAGGCCTGTGGTACTGATTTCTGGCGTGCAAAAGCTTTGATGGATGAAATGAGGATGCTGGGTCTTTATCCTAATCACAGAAGCTGGTCAATATTGATTGATATCTGTGGAAAGGCACACAATGTACAGGGGGCGATGCAGGTAAAGTCTTACACAGCTTGTGGTGATGGAATCTAATAGGATATTTTGAATATTTGGATTTGTTGTTTTTTTTTTATGTATGTTTTAGAATAGTACTAAATGGATTTAGTTTGTAATAGTTTGCCTTTGTTGTTGTGTTTGAGCACATTTTTTAATTGGGGTTTCGCTAGCCAGTATATAATCCCTCTTGTAATGCTTAGCTTATCAGTTAATACAAGTTACTATTCAAAAAATAATAATAGTAGTACTAGCAATAAACCTGTTTGTTGGATGGGATGAAGAATAAATACAAACCCACAGGATTGTGCACAGAAATAGAACATTTAATATTTGTGATGAGATATTTGTGATGAGATTTTTTCTTTTTTGTGAGAAGGATAATGCCCAATATTTGTAATAAAACTCATTTCTCAGTGAAGTGTGTGAATTGGTTTATTATTTGCAATTCTAATATTGTAATTTACACACTAAAAGATAAAAAAAAAAAGAAAATAATGGTGTGTGGTTATGATGAATACAGTCATTGAAAACACTCAATTCACACATTGCATTCTTGATTTCTCCTGTTTCTCCTTGTCAGTACTCATCTCTTGTACTGCTTGCTTTCATTAATCAAAGTAACCATTCAAAAAAAAAAAAAAAAACTACACTGAATTTACAAAATAAAGCACCTAATTGTAAATAAATAAAATTTACAGCTGACTGTGCTTAAAAAACAAGAAAATAACTCTGTAGCGTTAAAATTACAAATAACTATGTTTGGTTGATAGAAGCATTTTATAGTAGTGTAAGGCCTGGTACCCACACAAAATCGAGCAGTTAAATCGATCGTGCAATTCTCTTAGAGGAGAATAACGAACACAAGCCACATTGCATATTCACTGACTCTGGTACCAAACCGAATCCTCCATTAATCTCTTCGTCTACTTTCTATGTCAGAAAAATGTTTTCTGATTTGACAGGCATTCTGAAAAAAAACCCTGGTTGTGCATCTTTCTCATAGGTCTATGTATGAGGTGTACATAAAACTAACAGTGCTTGGAAATCTGAAATTTTGGGGACCATGAACCTAGGATTCCTCTGTCTAGGATTGTCAACTAACATAGTGCTTAAGTAAGGCATAGGAACTTGTTTTGAACTTTTTCAAATCTGTCATTTTAATACCTCCCATGCTGATGCCAGTTCCATCTCTTGTCTTGTTCACTTTTCTACTTCATTGTTGTTAATATACATTCTTTTTAAGAAGAATCAGTGCAGGAAGGCTATATAGATGTTAATATTCTTTATTTGCTATTATCTCAGCAATGTTTCATGGACAAGGTTGGAGTTGATTCATATTGGAAACAGAATCTGTCACTTAAATGATAATGCGAATTCATATCATTTGATATTCTGCACTAGCTGCAATTAGAAATGGACATTAAAAAGACCCACATTATGTTAAATCAAAATTATATGTGGTATTCCTTTCTCATGTTATCTGAAGCTTTTAAGAAAAAGTTAAAGATTTAACTTTCTCAGTTTCTCCCTTGTAGGCCTTCCAAAACATGCGCAATGCTGGAATCACCCCTGATGTCATTGCATACACAACAGCCATCAAGGTTTGCAGCTTTCTATTATTCTAAGCTTGGTGTTTCCCACTTGTCTTGTGTTAAAAATGCATATTTTATATGCAACTGTGTTCATGGATGCTTTCTTATTTTTTTTTGGAAAAAATGGATGCTTTCTTATTGGGGGCTGTGCCTTAGATGGTGTGAACCATTTTTAAAATATATGGGCTTGGTGAATTATGAGATTTAATATACCTTCCTTCCTCAGATTTTTAATTTTCTAAAATGTTGAAGAACTACTGAGGAAGCTCATTGTCAAAAAACTATTGGACAAATTATGAGCTGATATGCCAAGTTTGTTTATTTGCAGGCTTGTGTAGAAAATAAAAGTTTGAAGATGGCATTTTTATTATTCGAAGAGATGAAAAGATACTTGATCCAGCCCAATTTAGTGAGTTCTTTGATAGTGTGCCTTTTGAATGTTCTACTTGCCTCTTGGATTTGTTACTGGTATGACTTAGTAATGGATGTTGACAACAACTTGCTCTAAAAGCTTAAGCTGATAGAGAACGACGTAACTATGTATATCAAAGAGCACAACACCCCTTGAATGTCTGGAAGCCGCCCGGGAACATACACACAACACTCTCCATGGGAGATTACAGGGCACCAAGGCACAACACAACGCCTGGGATTCAAACACTTGACTTCCTGCTTTGATACCAAGCTGTAAATCTTCGTGGAAATGATTTAGGTTTTATTAAAGTAGAAGAAGAAAGATGAGAGAGGCATCACGACCCGGAATATGGGGCGCACAAATCCTGTGTTGTGTGCAAATAGCATCGTATTCACATATAGGTCAAACTGTAGTTGCATAATAAATTGAGCATTTATCTAAACAAAGCCACTTTAATCAATAAAGATGTCCAAATAATAACAAGCCAAACTAATGAAACTTTACAATTCGATAGAGAATCTTATTGTTGACATAAAAGAAAATTAAATGTTCTAATGAATCTGGCAAGTCTCGTTGACGTTCATTTGCAAATCTCGAATCTTATAATTTCGTTATCAGGATCCTCTTGCATCTCTAAGTTTTGATTACTTAGATTGGGGTGGAAAACAACAATCAATAATACCGAGTGAATCAAAATCTAGTTCAATGTGTGTGCACAACATTCAT
Organism: Umbellularia californica; assembly: GCA_028538565.1. NCBI lineage: Eukaryota > Viridiplantae > Streptophyta > Magnoliopsida > Laurales > Lauraceae > Umbellularia > Umbellularia californica. The sequence goes on along the minus strand of JAPQWN010000006.1, from coordinate 5,805,905 downwards.
CATCATCAAAGCCTTGTCCCAACTATGTTGGGGTTGGCTATATGAATTCTGTTTCTCCATTCTGATCTATATCATGAGCCAAATCCTTAGATAAGTTGCACTTCTTCGGATTTATTTTTACTACCTCCATTGTGTGTTTGCCACAACATTGTGATAATAAAATAATAGAGTGTCAATAAATATCAATAATGTGACAACTAGGGTTTTAAAAAAAGAGGTTTCTACAGCTATCCTTAGGCCAGTCACCTAACCACCCGAATGCACTGGCTTTTCTCTTGTATTTCATGGATGCCCCATAATACACATAAAGAGGTGATCTAGTCAGTTGAATGGCTGATCTATGGTTAGTGAACCTCTGACTCACTAGTCGGGTAAAATCATTGATCCTAGTAGCCATGTAATCACATATAAAGAGGGTTGACCTATAGTTAGTGAAAAAGTGTCTGGCCTAATAGCCAGTGTAACATCTTTGGCCTAGGATCCGGTTTTAATCATCTCTAGCCTCAAAGCCAATTTAATCATAGAATCTCGGCTCTGGCGCAAGGACGTTAATGTTGCACCACGCCGGTGATTTAGGGGTGTCCAACGGGTTGGTCTCATCAATCTAGTTATTATTTTAATTTTTATCATTCTCAATTCTTAGGATGAGGTGAGCTTGAAATCAGCCTCTTACACAAATTTTGGGTTTTACATGCCCCATTCCTTGGTACCCGATCGTGTAGCAGTAAAAGTAATTAGTAATTGCATAACTAACCCTGCTAAGCTTCAAATGCTTCCAAAAACAGCCAAAAGTCAATTTATAGCAATAATGTGTGATAGGTAACATGTGAAACAATCACGATTCATTAACTATCTTAGAATCATGTAATATCACATTCACAAATAGCACAACAGAATCACCATTTAGGATTTAGGAATGTCATAGAAATTACATCGTATGTGATAAAAAACATGTAGAACCAAATGCGAACATGTAATTCAATTTTAAAATTGTATTATAGTGTGCACTTTAGCAAATTACTGTAGCGTGAATAGTGATTGCTGACTACTATTGCTTAAATAACACTCAAAACACACTAAACCCCAGAATACCTACAATAACAAGTACACTAATTTAGTAGAAAAATAAGTAGATTAGGGTTTCTAAAGACATCGAATAGAAGGAAAAGCCATTACACATGTAGATTTAGAAGTCTACTCACCTTGTATAGAAAATGGTGGCTTTAGAAATGTGAGGGAGGCTAAAGTTTATTAACTAATGCTCTAATTGTTGCTTCTTTTCTTCTCCTTCTAGTTCTCTATAGGGTTCTAGCTGATATGAAGGCTAGAGAACAGGGAGAGGTTGTGTGAAGTTTTCTACAAGGGGTGACATGTATAAATAGCTTAGGATCTTCTCTCCACTTTTTATTATTCTCTCCACTCTCTATTTGAACTCCTATTACAAGTGCAGCTCCTAAAACCTACTCAAAATCCACCACCACTTACTAAATTGTGGTCTCCTCAAAATAGAAAGTCTAATTCTACACCACTTACTAATTCTCTTTCTCATGGGCACTATCACTTTCTAATTCTAAGTCTCACTGAAATTAGGACCCACAAGTGCCAACCCAGTAATTAGGAATTCCCACAAACACCTATTGGTCCCACATATATGTGAAGTAGTTGGTTTGCCGCACCTTTAATGCCTAGGCATTTTGGGTGCATTGGTTAGCAACTTGAGATGGTATCAGAGCCAACACTTCTCGAGTTCGAATCTGCGCAGGGCAAAAAAGGCCCCATGCCGCATTTCGCATGCTGGCGCATGTGCATAGGGCAAAAAGGTCCCATGCCACGTCTTGTGCGGGCGTGTGCTTCAAGTTCGGGTGGTGTCCCACCTGAGGTAGTTAGTTTGTTTGCACCTTTAACGCCTAGGCATTTTGGGTGCATTCGTTAGCAACTTGAGAATATGATTTAAGTATCAATTACTCAGAATTCAAGGAACACGTATAAAATGGATAAATATCCATGACAACTTTAACAGTCCTATAAATCCTAGAAAATCAAGGGATTCAAATATATATAAAATAATTAAATACTCTAGCCCCTATAACAGGGTCTAGGGTATTACAAGAGGTGAAGAGGGAAGAACGTGAGAGGCCAAAAGAGAGAAGAAAGTATATAGGCAATACATCCTCTCTTATTTCATTAAACACTTTAATATTACACTTTTTATGTAACTACAAATATGCAATAAAACACTGCTATTTCTCTACAATGGACACATTGAATTAGATATAAAAGATGTCAAATCTGGAGCAGAATTTTCTGCAAAATTCACACATCGAGCAATCAATTGATCTGTGAAGTTGCCGAGTTTAATGAATTCCAATACTGTTTTCCACAAAATTTTGCATTTCTTTCTGTCTTAAAATTTGAGAACCTTTGACTAACTGCTCCTGCAGCTGAATCGACTCTCTCACTTCTTCTCAAACTAAACGGCCATGCACTTTCCATGTACTCTCTATACAGAGACCATCACAAAATTTCTTTCTTCTTTTTTTATTTTTAACAATTTTTAGTTTATGTGTTACCATTCAGAAACATTTATAGTTTATTATATATAATTTTCATATATAGTTTATCATTTATAATTTGTATATTATCTAAAAATAAATTTTGCTAATTTTGCATCAAGATAATTCTGTTTTCCAAGCAGACTTGACCACAAAATGGTCTGGAATGTTCTCTGACTCAAGGGGCCAATTGAGTCATTAATGATTGATATGACCAGTATATACCATTTTTTTGTAGGCTGTCACACTGGCTGGCACATACCAGTATATACATTTGAGTTCTGTGAATCATGATCACGAGTCTGCAACTTGATGTGCTGCAATTTTTGTGAAAAGAGTTGGGATGACTCGTATGGTTCCACCAGGTCTAATGAAGACATAGTTGGTCCACCTTGGTGATAGATTCTTCATGCCAATTTAAAGTCTTTTAGAAATCTGAGCATGCTGCTTCAGAAAGATGCTGCAGAACTGGGTATGGCAAATGACGCAGAAGATGCATTGTTTGCCATAGCGGCATGTTTTCCTTCATATACCATTCATCTTTTACTCCCAATGGCTAGAAATAGTAACAGGCTAAAGGTTTTCTTCAATATACTCTTCATTTTTTTAATGGTCCATATACCCTTCATTTTTTACCATCACTAACTGTGTATCACACAACTCATTAATAAGCTTCTTTATCCTTAACATGCTGGTTAAAAGAACATATAGTCATTATTAAATTGTCTTTTAGTTGCTAGTAATAGAAACCTCTTCAACCAAAGAAAATAGCTAAACAGTGGAAGTTTGCATTCAGGTGACATATAATACTTTGCTAAGAGCTCGTAGCAGATATGGTTCCTTACAGGAAGTACGGCAGTGTTTGGCCATATATCAAGATATGCGAAAAGCAGGGTATGTAGAACCTGTGTGTTTTGTTTGTGCTTACTGAATTTGGGCGTTAAACTTTCCTATCCCGTGAAACCTTTATTTGTCTGCTCTACTCTTTCCATATCCATTTTTTTTACTGCTGCATTCAACACTTACATCACAGGTATAGTTCAAATGATTATTTTCTAAAAGAGTTGCTCGAGGAGTGGTGTGAAGGAGTAATAAAAAACAGTGAGCTTGGTCCAGTGCAAATGACATACCCTAGTTGCTCAAGTGGCAAACCCAAGACAGACAAACCTCAAAGCCTGCTTCTTGAGAAAATTGCAGTCCTCCTGCAAAAGGATTTTGTGAAGGGTTCATCAGTTGATCTCCGAGGTCTTTCTAAGGTAAGATCAGTTTCCTTATTTTATTTCCTTCATGCTCCCCTTAAGCTGATGCTTTGATGCCATTGTGTCATGGATATGGTATAGACATTTTAATATAGAGTACATAATGAGGTGCTGGCAGAAATACCATCGCATTTTGTTTATTCCATTCATTTGACATAGCATGGGATTGTTTTTTATTTTCATTATCAATATGCTATACTCAACCGGTTGCTTCTATATTAAATGCCCGTTCTGCTCAGGAATACCCTTGTGACACAGTGTTATGTGTGGTATCTCTCTCCATCATTTGACAGGTTGAGGCTCGGATTGTCGTTCTTGCTGTTCTGCGGATGATCAAAGAGACATACAATCAAGGTCAGCATAATTTTGACATGAGATTATTACACATTATTATATTTGCGTGGCTCGATTTTAGAATCACTTGCCAGGAAATGATAGAGAAATGAGGATCATCCTTTGTTTGATTTTCTTTCTCTGATATCCATGTCCTTTCAGTTTTTGGTGATTATTGAAATCATCCCTGTGGCGTTCATTGAAACGTAATCTTCTGATTGGCTTGCTGGTTTATATTTTTCTATATCATATGTCCAAATAGTGTGCCTGATGATAAGATTTTACTGGACTCTCTCCATGAGCAGTTAGAATGTCTGCACTTGTATGCTTCGTCAGAATAAACATGAGAAGAAAAGGCATAATAAAGACAGTTCAAAAGGGCTGATTTATCACCATTGTCAGCGGATAATATATGATTAAACATTACGAAAGTACATTTCAGAAGTAGATATTTTCTCTTTTCATGTTAGAATTCGTCTGCAGGGATCCAATACATACAAAAAGATGTATCTGCCTGAATAGAAATTCATTACAGATACATGAATAGTTTGTAATGCAACTAAAATCTAAGCTGTCAAGGGTTTCTTGCTATTGAAGTGTTCCATTGTGTCCACGTTTCTGAAACAAATATGATACTGGAGAAGGCATCTTTATAGGAGTTTCATTTGTGGAAAAGAATAGCTTCTAGGCATCACTTGATAAGAGCACTTGTCACCATCTAGAAGATCAGGGCTAGGCCTTCATCCCTCTTCATCTCATTGACTATTCTAGGAATGGATACTGGTGATATGACGGGGTCCTTTGCAGCATCTTCATATAAAGATGGTTTGATCATCCTTATTTGATGTTCCCATCAATTGGCCATCACCTTCTATCTAATCTAGTCCAATTTGTCATCCAGGATTTTTCAGTATCCACATATCCATATCCAGCATCACAAACATGCCACTCAGCCATCTCATTGCAGATTATTATTGTTGATTGAAATTGATGTCACACTTCCCAGCATGACACTATTGAGTCTTTCAAACAAAAGGTATCATGTCAGTGCCATTTGATTTGATCCTCCTTGTTTCAAGCAGACTAGAAAGTCTCATGTGTAGCCGGTAGATTAAGAAATTGTGCTGCTTGGCCAAGTGACTGAGCCCAGCACTTTGTGGCGTTCATTATTCATTTTCTTTTGTTTGTTTACTGGCCTGTTAGTTTCGGTAAACTGACATCCTTTCCCAGCTGTATGTCGACTCCCAGAATGAAGCTGCTAAATCACCAAGATATGGAGAATTCAGCTATACTTTCTATCCAGTGGAACTTACTATGTAAGTTTTCTGATGATGTATTTTTGGATGTTTCATTGCTTCATAGGCAAGCCGATCGAGGACGATTTGATTATCATCACAGGAGTTGGCACAGGGTCTGGTTGCTCCGAGTCTGAGGTACAGGGTGCATTAATAAAAGTTCTCCGCGATGAATTGAACCTCAATGTTTCAGCTCAACCTGGAATTACACTTTGCACAAATGATCTGTTGAGCTCCGCTAATGCCCATCAATCCCATGAGAAGAAGAGTAACCTCCAAAGCCATTTCGAATCCTTGCCCAGAAAACCGCAAGTTTTAGGTAGACTAGTCGTCAGTAGGGAGTCATTACATTCTTGGCTACAGAAAAGAGTAGGAATCAGATGGCAAGCATCAGGAGGTGATCATAGGCAGATTGCGGACTCTAAATCATTCTAGTTAGGCTTGCACAGTTGCACCCCATCCAAATGCTCTGGTCATGGCTGGTTTGACAAAAGGTAATCTGTTTTTTTTTTTTTTTTTTCCCTTTCTTTTTACTATTATGAAAAGATTTGTAATTATCAATTGATAACATGAAATGTACCATGTATCATATTTTTTTTCTTGTATAGAACAACATTTTACTGTAATATATGGGTGATCATGAGACAGTGTGACCCACTGGGAATGTGTTAAAAAAAAGTATGAGACTAAAGGATGGATGTACAAGCTGAGATATGTTGCCATTTGATTCGAGCTTCTTGATCGCAGTTAGAGTGAGGAGAAAACAAATGTGAAAGATCCCTCATCCAGACACAAACGGGCCGCACAATTGAAGAACGCATGAAAATAATTGTCAGTGTTAAATGTTCATGACACCCTACCTAATGACTGGGCCCACACAGTTCACGTGAGATGTGGACCACATGTCGTCCTGCTACTTTGCTGTTCTTGGAGTTTGCATAACTAATTGCATGTATATGGGCGCATGATGACATGAAGGTGGATTCTATTAGCCCTACCAAATAGTAGTGTCCCCATGTAGAATCGTTTGAACTCGGGGGTTGTTTGGTAAGCTTGATCTGATTGCTGATTGAAATATAGCTGATTCAATTAGTTGATTTTGAAATTGAGATGGTTGCGACTTGGGAGTCATACTTTGAACTTGAAGACCCAGGATTGATCCCTAGTGGTGTGAGCAATCCGAAGCTGGCAACACCACTCAATCATGAGTGTGTATGCGTTTTCTAATAGACCATTTGACGCGTGAGAAAAACTTACTTGGGCGAAGTTATATTTGTAAAAGTATTCAAATACATTTATTATAAAGTAGAAGTAATATAGGCAAGCGTACTGTGTTGTGAAAGTTACATGTACGGGATTGTGAAAAAGATTAGAGTAAAAGGTGTTTGATTGCTTTAAACATTCATATTTACCTTAAAAAGTTTTATTTTTATTATTATTATTTAAATAAAAAAGACCCAAAAATCAGTTGAGTGAATTCACAACTTTCCCAAGTAGTCTATGCACTTTATTATTGAAGTTAGTTTGTAAGTCAAATACACCAAAAAAGAAAACTAACCAAAGGGTTCAGTCCAAATCAATCATTCCCATTGTGCAAATATTGTCATCAGGATAATTTTAAATCTTGCGCTTTTATTGTAATATTATGAGAAAATATTGTTAAGAAAAACAAAATTATAGCGACATCTTGTGTAAGTGACTTGATTACTACGGGGGAAATGATAGAATAGAATATGATGAGAAAGAAGTTAAAAAGTACTGCGTTGCTAAGGTTTAAATAATTAGGCGATTTTGGTGCAGCTTGCTTAATCGTAGCTAGAACTTGACTTTGTAAGGTGGAGTCAGCGCCAATTTTTTCTTATTATACAAATATATGATTTATGGAAGGCTTAAAATAAAAATGTAACACACCTGTGAATAAACTTTTCAAAGTAAACCCCAGGGGTAGCGTAGCTGGTTAGGGCCATAACTCAAAAATCAAAAGTTGTTGTTTTGAACTTGCACACTCTCTCTCTCTTTGATCACTTGCCTTGGCAGGTTAAATTAGAATGCTTCTACTATATTTTATAAATTAGTTTCGAAAGGATTAATCTATTCAAAGATTTGGTCCTCTAAAATAACTTGAAATAGAAAAACAAAATTCATGTAGCAAACCCACATATCTGGCCAAAGGCTACGATGATGATGAATTTATGTAAGATTATAACAGCAGCAGCTGTTCCCTGTATAGTTCTCTTTCATCCCTCTTGAAGCAACAAGTTTTCAGCCAGCAGCATCATAAATTCTTAACTATCTCATTAATTATAGTTATGCAAATGGCTTACATCAAGTACACCAGGTAAAAATTCTATTGACCTGTCACTTAATTCCTTTCAGATTGGATGTTTAAAATGACTAAAAAGAATGAGTTTCTACTTATTGTCTCGTCTACAGTGTGTCCTACACAGCCGAATAAATAGGCCCTATCATCGTCATGTCACATGGAAACTTCTTAAACTTTAATTATCACTAGAGAGGATCCTGATATCTCCATTCCATGGCATGGGTGAAGCCACATAGCCCATCTCCTTGATTCAAAGCTTCGAACTGTAGCCACGTCATCATGAAAGGTCTGCTTTCAATGCCTCCTGCTCCAAACAGGTGTCCCAGTATCCCAACCAACTGACATATATGGCCTTTCTCCCGTGCCCCTGTCCCTTAATCCCTCACAAAACTCCCAGCAATGAAGTCCCATCTCCAATACTTTTAAAAGCCTTCATCTTCTCTCTCTATCTGTCTTTCAAAGCAAAAAAGATCAGTGTCAATGGAATCATTTCTGGAAGAGTTGTGTCTCTCTTATGTAGTCTTGATCGTCCTCCTCCTTTACCTTGTTCTAGCAATGTTGGAGATTTTATGGAGTAAAGTTGCCTCTTCCTTACCCCCAGATGTTAGCTTTCCACTTCCACTTCATCATGGGATTATTTCCAACAATACCAGCTTGGGCTCTCTCAAAACAAGAAGATGATATCTCTTGACTCCAGATTTCTTCTTTCTCAAACCATATAATTATTGCCCTTGGGAGGAGAAGGGTGACCCTTGGTTATTTCAATACGCATTCATGCTCTTGTATAATGAGAACTTGAGTTTCTTTCCATGTTTTCTGTTTTCTCTATGGCTGTAATTTTTCTTTTGTCCTCATTGGATTTTATATGTAACTGTTGGTGTAATAGAGTAGAGTTTTTAAGTCTTTGAGATGATGTGTTTAAAGAGCTTATTGCAATTGTAGTAGTGCGTGTTTGGATGTAACTTTTCGGCCAAATAAGTATCGGATGGGATCAGGAATCCAACCGTTCATGTCTCCAACGTCAGTGCTTTTGAGCCCGGGACTCGTGTGAATTCTCTGAGGCAAAAGCAAGACCTATGAATCCATGTGATCTTTGCTTTGTTTCTTCGATTTTTTTTTTTTTTTTTTTACTTTTAAAAATTCATTGCTTAGAATTTCTAGAAATTCAATTATGCACAGCAAACATGTTAGTGGGATTTTATTTCCAGTGAGAGGGATTAGAAGGAAGAATCCAACTTCCATCAAAAGAGCCAGCTTTCTGCAGGATGAACTCAAATAGTTCATTTGCAACAATTTACATATGTAAATTAATTACTAACTACGCTTGTTTCATGGAGTTTTAAAATGACAAGCAAATGAAGTTAAAAAATGGTTTACAGGGCTTGTTTGTGTGAAGAAGCTGTGGAGGAGGAAACCGCATAGAAAGGAGTTCAAGGAAGGAACCAATTGGATTTTGATTTTTTCTTCAGATTTTTCCTAAGGACTTATTTGTGAGAATAATAGGATGCTGCTCTCTGCGAATTTCTACCTCATGAAAGAGAAGAATTTTATATACCTACCCCTGTCATAGAAAATTAAAATTCTTGTTCTCGAGACAATTTTCTCTTTTCCATGAGAAAAGATGTATCACACCAAATAATACAAGAGTGGTTTGCATAAAAATTTAGAGCTGTTTTTCTCTCTATCGCAAAAAAATTAGAGCTATTTTTCTCTCTATCATATGATCCTCTTGTGGCATGATTCCTCCTTAGAGGCCTTATCCCTTCCCATAACCGTCCTTAGTACAGGTTTTTTTTGGTAGTCTAAGAAATGCAGCCCCAGGCTTTTGTGTGATGCAATCTACTTTGTACTTTCAGAGAATCTTCTTCCTGTTTGTAACTTGTTCTAGGTTTCGATCCAGTAGCTGCTGATCCTGTTTTTCTTGTTCATCAATTCTTGATTCTCTCTCTCTAATTGGAGACATTTTCCGATCTTAGAGTTGAACCATTTGTCTGTTCTAGTGTCAATGACGCTAAATTTGGATGATTCAAGGATCAATGTCATAAAACTGAGAAATGAGAATGGAAATTGTTCAGTTTCTTTTTACTGGGAATCAGTTAGATTTCAGTATTTAAAGCATGTTTGGATGAGTGGTGAATTGTATTGTGGTGACTTTTCTGCATATTATCATCATCGCTGTGAAGTTCTGTTTGGGTGGACCTGTTTTGAAGAAAAACAGGATCATATATGAATAGTAAGGGGCATGGCCGGCTTTATAAAAACAGGCCCAGGCGGGCCCAAGATAAAAATGGGCCATAAAAGCCAGGCATGAGCCCACCCATTTAGTCAACTGGGCTGGGCTGAACCGGGTTTTGATCAATTTCGTTGGCTTTCTAGCAACTCTTTGGCCTAATTAAATTAAATTACATGCACTCCTTATATGAGCCAGGCCGGGCTTTGGCCTTTATTTCACTTTATCCAATCCGGGCCTAAAGCGGGCTGGCCCAGAATTGGGCCCATGCTGGCCCATGAATCTGTATATATATATATATATATATATTTTTCCTTTTGGTGTATATATTATGAGGTCTTATATTCTGTTGTGCTTGTTAATAAAGATTCCTTTACTAAGTTTCTCAAGAATACATTTTGATCCTTCATCCGGAAGAACTTTCATGAAGCATGCAAAATGCAGCTTAAGTGCAGAGAATTCATAGTCTCAATTCTTGGAGTTATGCCACATCCCTTAATTAAGCGTGGCTTTCATTAACTCTTTTGAGTACTCTTCAGCCATGATAGGAGAAAGGACACTTGTTTTAAGCTGGCACACTTCAGAAGGCACAATATATATATATATATATATATATATATATATATATATTTTTTTTTTTTCTAATGAAGGGTTTCAATCTTTTAGGCTGGACTAATCCCTCCGGGCCTAGAGAAAAACCGAGTAAAACCCCTATAACCCCCAAGTGTAGGGGTGTACAAAAAATCCGTCAATCCGTCAATCCGATCCGATCCGATCCGATCCGCGGATTTTAATCCGATCCGAAGGTAAACGGATTGGTGACGGATTGAAAATCCTGTAATCCGTTAGCAACGGATCGGTGGCGGATTTCATCCTCAATCCGTGGATTTAATCTGATCCGATCCGTTGACATTAAATATATATAAAAAATAAAAATAAGGGGTCTAAATATAAATTAAGATGTCTAAATAGAAAAAAAAGAAAAATTATAGGGGCTCAAATGTAATTATTCCCTATCACTATTTATCCCCAAAAGGCCAAAACCGGAAAACCCTACCCATTTTTCCATATAATACTTTCCCTACTCACTTTTTTTCCATATAATGTACAGTGACGGATTGAACGGATTAATCCAATCCGATCCGTTCATCCACTGATCGGATCGGATCGGATTTTAATACCTACGGATCGGTGACGGATTTCAAATCCGTCAATCCGTAGGTAACGGATTGGTGACGGATTTGGCCCAATCCGATCCAATCCGATCCATGTACACCCCTACCTAAGTGGTAGCACAAGTGGACTCAACCTTCATTCCTGAAGAGGGGGGAATCGGGGATCAATACCAAGACTTCTAGCTCTGAATGAGAGATGAACCGTGGTCCTGACCATTCGGTCAAATCCTTTGGGTTGGCACAAGAGGAAATTATTGAAGGAAACTCCTAGGAAAAGTTTAACACACCCATTTCATGTGCCCGAGGAAAACCCAGCTCCACAGAAGGATTCAACTAAAAGAATTCCACAACTGATAGGAAGAGCTGCAATTAATGCTGGATCTGCAAAATCCAAAAGGGTACAATTGAGGTCCTCAATCCCCATCTATAGATATTCATTGTTACTTCACTGATTGTTCTCAGCTCCCACATGGAGACTAATCTTCAAGCATAGTATCAGCTGTTGGCAAATTAAGATATTAACAAAAATCCAACCATATAATAGTCATTTCAGTGCAGATATCTGGTTCACCTTTAAAATTTTATCATGCTCTCAGATGCCATGTTTCATGAATTTATTTTTTAATCTGTTACCCTGTCTTGCATATTTCTTGACATATTTACCTTTAAAATTTCATCATGCTCTCAGATCCCAAGCGCAGTTAGACGATTTTAGCATGTTCATGTTCATACTAAGGGCCTGATTTTTTACTGTAATCCCAAAAATTTCTAATTGGAGAAGTTACAAGTGGAATTCTTGAATCCTCTCCACTCGAGCATCCAGAAATGCTAAGCTAAGAAGGTTAAAATTCTGAAAATTCTAAATTTACTTTTGACTTTTCAGTTAGCTGGAATTTATAATTCTAATAGAAGAATACAACATCCAGAAATTCCAGAGGGCAACCATCACATCACAGTCTTTAAATTCCTAACATCAGAAATTCGGATAAAAATATAGGCTAAAGATGATTTGGGTTTGTAAGTTGTCTATTTCAAATGTGAATCTGACAATGGCTACTCGGGTGCTCATCTAAGTAGCAGTTGATATTTTATTTCAAGCCTAATTGATTGAGGGTACATCCAAACGCCTCAACATGATAAGAGAAACTAGATTGACCATCCCATGGACATGATATTACATTATGAAAGTACCAAGGGTTGGATGGGACACAGATTTCCTTCAAATCAATATCCTGCCAGAAGGCTGATTGTGCTTCGCCATAAATGACTTCATGGAAGGGCTGTCTGAATATTTTAGGCTATCAGAAGCTAATTTTGTTTTAAGTTTTTTTTTTTTTTTTTTTTTTTTCTTTTTGACAACGGAGGGTGTTCCAATTTTTTGGGCCGGACTAACCCCTTCTGGTCCAAGGGGAACCAGGTAAATTCCTAGTGGCCCCAGTGTTTTAGACTATCATAAGCTAATTTTGTTTCAACTTTTTTTTTTTTTATGAAAACGGAGGGTGTCCCAATTCTTTGGGCCGGACTAACCCCTTCGGATTCAGGGGGAACCAGGTAAATCCCTTGTGGCCCCAGTGTGGTAGTACAATTTTAAACCATGAACCTTCGGGAGCAAACCGCGGTCCTAGGTCAACTGAGCTACTCCTCGAGATTAATTTTATTTTAAGTTATGGCATAGAGATACATACCAGTAATCTTCATTAATTTGCCTTAAACGACAATCAAGATTAATGCGGATTTCCTTTTTCGATGCTTTATGTGTCATGTCTCTTTAGATCTTTCAGATGTTTCTTTAAAAACAAAAATAAAATTATCACATGGCAAAAGAAATACATCACATTAGATTCCATTTGTAAGATTTACTCGCATTGGTTAATGAAGCTCAATCCTAATTAAATGATAAAAGATTTTGAAGAGTGCTGCAGTATATTCCTATTGTGATTAGGGCCGGACAGTGAGGATTCTTGGTCTAGAATGGTTCAGCCATCAGTGAGGCCTGTCTTTGAATTATGAACTGATTGAACCACCCTTATCCCTATAATTTTCAGTTTGTGACGTTAGATTTTTTATCCCTATTATTAATCAAGCGGGACCTTTGCATTAAAGGGATTCACCAAAAAATTGATCAATTCAACTAGAGGAAGGCCCACAGTGTGCATACCGTCAAATCAAATGATGTTGTTCTGTAAAACTTTGTTTTTTGTGTGGTAAAAGTTCTGTAAAACTTGGGAGATGACTCTCTCTCTTATTTTGATTGCTCGTAGATAATGTGTTGCTGTCATTACCAGTCAAAACCCTGAAAGTTGTACTTGAAGAATTATTCAAATAGCTAATGTGATTTCAGTCACCTGGATATGAAGATTTTGACTCGGTAAGTCAAATGTACGAGGACACATTTTTCCTGGAATTGATGATCGTATTCTAGGACTTTATATTGTATATTGCATCTTGCTGATTTTCCTCGAACTCCTCTTTCCAGACTAGCTTTTAATTGCTTTGAACTGCTCTCATCCTTCTTTGGGGAAGAGGAAAGTGATTGATTTTTTCCCTTTGCTGTGCCGGTCCTCCAGGCAAGTGGAGAATGCAATTATATCATGATTAAACTTAGACCTTAGAACTGTCACACCTGTGCAGTGGGGAAACAGGGGAATGGGTAAATAATATTAGGGATGACTTCACAACCACTGTGTAAATGTAGTTTTCACAGTTGATGAAAGCCTGTTTTAATCCAAAACCAAAACTATCATAGGGTAAATATTCATGTGCACCCATCCCTTGTAATAGGGTGAGGGACACATAGTAGGGCAATATAGTGGGGCTGACTTTATGATTCATCTGAACTACCCACATATACGGGATCCCTTGAATCACATTGGATCCATCGAGTTTTCACCGATCCAAATAGATTATATCATTGGATTGAGTGTCAAATTTTTTTTTTTTTTTTAATATAAAGTCATTAAACTTGTGGGTTACTAATGAAGGGATTAGATGCATGTAATTGATCTCAAACTCGATATTTGGGTCCATCCAAAATACCTCTTTCCATCCCCAATCCCGTGATCAGTAGGGCCCTAAGTGAGCCCCATTAAATCGTCCCTCACCATAAATATGGTGAGAAATGGATGCACATCAACATTGAGCTTGTAACTTGATCTAAGAGCAATTCAAGAAATATATTACCATGGCCCAAATGAATAGCAAGTCATAAGGATAGTTGCCAAACCTACCAGTGTTATAAATGATCGGGACCCAGACTACAGATGTACGTGTAGCATTGGCTATCGATCTAGTGGTTATATGGAGATATATATGATCTGTTCCACTTGTCGTTGTAATGCATTTGTCATAGAATCCTGTTTGTATTCATGTTGATAAAATTGATAAGCAAATCAAGCCGATTGATAGGTATTTTCACTTTAAACCAACCACTTCCTGCCACGTAAGCCGATGGCAGAGCATGAGTGGTCCACTCGCAGTCACCGTAAAACAAAGCCGATAGATGATCCGGACTCCCACGTCACAAGATTTGATGACTTAGACCGTTTTCAAGGGCATGTAGCATAGGGTTGTGTTGGATAGTCCAATAGATCTATGAGTACAACTCAGGGTTTGCCAAATTTGAGGCTGACCTGGGACCATTTACAGGCCTAATGCAGCACATTGAGTAGTGCTGGTAAGAAGTGAAATGCGTAGCACATGGTTGGATATTGTTTTTATTGAAGACATGCTTGCATATTGCTATTTTATTACATGTATTGTGCAAAAGATGAATGCAACAGGATTTGGTTGCCCATGCGCTGGCACAGACACACACATACAATCATCACCTCAATTGCGACGCCCTTCAGACGCTTCTCCCACTTGCCGCCTCTGCTGGCGAGTCCTGGATCCCTAATCGGCTCTAATAAACCTCTCCCCCATGCTTTCCTCAGTGGAAGGAGTGGAACCAGATATTTAAAAATCCTGGCTGTTCAAAATAAATATCTTTATTTTTTTTCCTTTGTGTGTGTAATGGATATTCTCAAATTTCATCAACTGCAAAAGCTCGCAAAACGTGGGCTTTAATTTTGTCCAAAAGCTCATGAGGGTAGGGTAGGGCAAGGCTTGACCAAGCCAAGCTCAGCTCGCTGTCCCTTTATATATATAAAATATTATACACCTGAGGTGTTCTTGTGAGAA
The DNA here is from genome assembly GCA_028538565.1 of Umbellularia californica. NCBI lineage: Eukaryota > Viridiplantae > Streptophyta > Magnoliopsida > Laurales > Lauraceae > Umbellularia > Umbellularia californica. The sequence continues at coordinate 5,790,559 of JAPQWN010000006.1, read as the reverse complement.
ACACTCTCACCTTACTATAAGAGATAAAGGTGGGGGCCCTCACATTTAAATTGTTGATATTGGATATGGATGCGAGGGCCCCCACCTTATCTCTCTTAGTAAGGTGAGAGATGCTCTCACAAGAGTATCTCCTATTATATACCTACATGTTATAAATAATATACAAACAGCAGTGATTTTTTACTATTTTAAAAGTTAAGTAGCTGTGTTTTTCTTGTTAGACGTGAGTGGTCTTCATGACCAAATGTGCAACACTGTTGGGACCCACGGTTTGAGCCCACTAATTTAAGTTATTTTCTCCTTTTGGTTTTTTATTTTACTAAGTTTATTTGGATTCAATTTTAGTAAGCCCAAAATCAAATAGGACTCTTGTTGGCTAATTTGAGGGAATTAAAGAAACTTACTTTTATTAGATTTCTTTGATAGTGAGAAATCTCTCTATGGCTTATATATATATATATATATATATATATGGTTTTCTGGTCCTCTCTTAACCCATGAGATCTGAAAAGAAACCATCAACTTCACGCATATTGGAGTGGGTGATAAGGGAGATAGGAGAAAATCCTATTTGATAACAGAGTTCCGCTCATCATCAAGATCATGGCGCAAGGTACACTTTTACATTATTTGAGATTATATATTATTTAGAGCATAAATCTAGATCCATAGGTTTGATTTATGTTGCAAACCATATCAGATCTTACATTTCTTTGTCAATCTTCCATTCTCACTTGATAATGATAATTACTTTTGTCGTTTTGAGAAAATTATTAAACAAAAGCGGCCATTCAGTACTTATTTACAGAACCAACTTCTTACTTCCATCTTATTCTCCCTAAAACTATACCTATACTATCTAATACATTAGTAGTTGAGGTTAATATTTTACCCTCGTAAATAACTATATTTACAGGGATAAATTGCAGCAGTAGAACCAGAAGTATGTTTTGGGTGAAGTTGATTTTTTTATTATGTTATGACTTTTTCAAGTGTGATGAAATGGAATAGAAGAAATGAGGGTAGAAAATTGTTGGCAATATATAATCGTTCCGTAGTGAGGTTTTTTTTTTTTTTTTTTTTTTTTTCATCTTCATTTTATCCACCTGTTCTCTATATTTAAAAAGACCTTCAGATTTCTATCGTGTACATTTCACATTCTTGAGTGAAATCATTATGAATAACATAGGTTATGGTTTTAGTTGAGTCTAAAAGAGTTATTGTTATTTCTTTTATATTTTACCACGCCACTAGCCCATCAGTCAAAAACAAGAACTTTTATTTAAACTCTAACATGACACCTTTTGCATGCATTGCCAATTCCCAAAGAGACAAAGGAGGAGGGTTACCATCATGTTGATAGTCAACAGTGGTATAGGGAAAATTTTATATACGTATAAATATTTTTAAAAAATGCTTTTCTTTTGGCTCTACTCTTGAGGGTAAGATAAGGGCGAAGGTGTTGTTGGCCCGCCTAGTTAAGACTATGAGGCAGTAATCCTAAAATCAGAACTCCTAATGAGATCAGACAACCACTATGAGGTTTGTATTGAATTCTTTTTATAAAATGACAACTTTGTCTTTACATCTATTAACAAAAAATGAGCATGTCATTATTTATAAAAATACTATTATTGTATCCCAAACCCCAATGGTCTCTCTCGTGCATATTAAGCCTAACAATGTATTTTGAAACTTTCACCAATCCAACAGTGGCTCATACATGGATTGGATCGATTATAACCAATTGTGAGTACTAGGCTACTAGCATTGATTGTCATTATGATTGATTTGGTTCAATGGGCTTTGTAATAATATAAAAAAATTATGTAAGGTTATTCTCTCCCATTAAATGTACTACGGTAACTATTAATGTTACAAGCTTCAGAGGAAGATAAGTTCAAACTTTTGAAACTATATTTAGAGAAGGATAAAAGTGTCATTTCACTCTAAAAACTTTTGGTGGTTAGTGTTAGAGATTATGTTGTTATGATATTAGTGTTGTTAGGATTATCCCTATCCTTTGGATAAGGTTAGTTCATATTTGCTTATAAATGTAATCAATCTTTTCCCTCAATGAAACTTAGAGTGAAATCATGAGAGTACAAAGATTTTTGAAATTCTATAGTTAGAAGGCTACTAATTTTGGAGATACGTATGGTATCACAATGAAAAAAACAAGCGCATATTTATAAATATACTTTAGTCATGAAGAACTATTTATAAATCTTAGAAACCTTAAGGAGTGTGCGTATATATATAAACTTTAATAACAATTAAGCATTAACCTAATTATATTGGGATTAGTTACATGAATTTTATTTCTTCATTCCGGTGAAACCGGTAAGAATAGTTTTACGCCGTCAGTCACCTAAATAATGCAACTCTTCTCCTTCACGCGGGCTTTGGGACTGACATTAAAATCTAGTGTGAAGGGAATTTAAAGTGGCAGAGTTAATATTATGATAATAAAAATGAAAAAAAGTGGGAAAAGATGGGATCTTTTTAATGCCCAAAGAAAGAGTCCATGCTTGTATTTGCAGCGTTGCAGAGGATGGGAGAAGACAGTCAAGTTGGAGACGTGGAGTCACAGAAAAGCTTTCCAGCGCTCCGGATCCGACGAAGCCTATGTGCATATGATGCGGAGGGTAGGATAAGATGATGCTATCCCCCACGTTGTCGACCTGTCCAACTGCCAACAACCCCATTGTTTCTCATCTCAAACTAATACAATACAAAACAAAACAAGATAAAGATGCTTTAATGGTTCCTTTCCTGTTTTTTGATGTCTTTTGTGTTTCGGTGTTCAAGTCACTAGTCTGGTCCATTCAATAATCAAGTACACTCTCACTGTAGAGTAGAAAATGTGCAGTGAGAATGTTATCTGGTGAGAACCGTCATCATTTGATTAGAAGATCATCATTGTCTTTATGAAAGTCTTATTGCAGATTTACATTAGGTATCCATGCAATTTCTTCTTTATCTTCTTCCATCTGTTACTGTTATGGGTCTTTTCCTCACAGGCTAAAAAGGATGAAGTTAAATAAGAGACTTAGGATGTCAACTCAGGGGAGTCATGTCATTATTATATAAATTTTAAAAAGATTTAAGACAGAAAGTATGAATAATTCAAATAGCTCTTAATCTTTCAGATACTTTGAAATTATGAATCAACACTCAACAGTCATCTTAAAATGTCAGTTTCAAAAACTACCTTGCATATTTGGAAATTAGACCCCACTTGTATGAATTGATATTTGTCAAAGGTCTTTTCATGGAATTGCATGATTAAAATTTTAAAGATTTAATTGCATTATGCTAAGCAGTATGAAAGATGAAAATAGAGCTTAGTGCTCATCATAAAATTAGTTTTGTAAAAATATTTGAAAATTTTATATACATTACTAGATTTAAGTTTTTTCTCTCTTTTTACACTTCTACATCTAATCATCAAAGAAGAGATATATTTAAACAAAGGAAAATGAAAAAGGCTATACTAGAAATAATATTGTTGATAATGCAAAAGGATGATTTTAACCCATAATAATACATTATCAGGGTTGCTTGCATTTGAGAGTTAGGGGAAAACGACATGTTCTGTTTATTAAGTGTTGACTTTCTAGGATTTTTTGGTGTTTGCTTTCCATTAAATGGCCTGAAAGCAAAGAATCAATGGGCTGATAAATAAGCTTTCCTAGTTTTTCCTCATTTCTCCATTTAGTAAGGATTCTTCACTCTTCATATCCCAACAGGCCCTTAGCGAAAGATATATATATATATATATATATATATATATATATATATATATATGTATCTTGAGTTCTTGATTCATACTATAGAGAATTAGAGATGTATAATGTACGTGCCTAAAAATTACGAACTTGGTTTAAGTGGTGAAGAGAGTTTACAGAGAGGCTGTTTAAGCTGAACAGGAACATCTCTGATGATCCGAAATCTGAAAGGGAAGAGAAAACAGAGGTCAGGGCCCGAGGCTGCTGTCAGCCAAAGGCACTCCGACGCCTGAGTTAGTGCAGTCACTGAACTAGGGTGAAGTGAGGAAGAAGATGTGAGCAGAATCAACAGGATATAGACTGCATTCTTGCGTTCCTTTTATGGGATTACCATGCAGGTATATGTAGGAGAGAGTAGAAGGTTTCATAGTGGAGGTAGGTGGGGATACTTGTCCCATCAGCCCACCCCTAGGATCAAAGTAGATGAGGATACTTGTCCCGTCGGACATCCCCTCAATCCTTCACATAAATGTGGACATGATAGGGAAGGTCCCTTATCACAATTTGGCGGCCACCCTATCTGTAGGGTGCTGTGTACTGCAGTTGTCCCATCTCATAATGGAGATTTAGACGCCCGGTATTCACCTCGGCGCGTGGCCAAACTGGAGAGGATCCGGGGTTGAGGGTTTGACTGCTGGAATATGAGATACCGACCTCCAAGGGAGTGTGTTCGGTTCTATTTACCGATGTAGATCGGGTCTCGGTACTTGCTGGCCGAACTGAACAGGACCGAACTCAGAGCAAGCACCCCAATTGGTACTGCTACCGAACTGGGAGACAATTTCTGGATTATGGAAATACCCTACACAATAGCCCCCCTGCCCCCAACTTCGGTAGCTCTCAAGTTTCCGAGGTCGAGGGCGGAATGACGGGGGATCTCTTGGTGCCGAGCTCATAGCTCTAGAGATTGCTGCTGTCTAATCTTTATTATATTGCTCCGCTGGCCGAAAGCGTCAATGTCGCTTCGTCTGCCCGAAGTAATTAATTGCAAGGGCTGCATAGGAGTGGTAGGTGTACCGTTGCGCCACGCGTCATAATTTGGCAGGTGGTGTGGCTGAACTGAAGCGACGCGTACGTCTCCCTAAGTGACATTTATGATGGCGTGACCTAGGGACTCGAACGGACGCCTGCCTCGCTTTATAAAAACAGGGTGTCTTCTTCGTCCCTTCATTTTGGCATTCTGAAGAAAAAACTCCTGCTGTTAGAGCTCTTCCTGTCTGGATTCCTCTTTCCGCCTCCGCCTCCGCCACGCCAACTAACCCTTGTGAGTCTCTCCCCCCTTTTCTGTTTTTTGCTCTTCTTCTGGCCCCGTTAGGGTTTAGAGTTCCTGCAGTCATGCCTCGTGACTCGAAGCCAAAGGTGGGAGCCTATAGACATTGGGCAGATACCCCTCAGGCCCTGGCGAAGTTCAGGAGGCTGTACAACATACCCGAGGAAGTCCTTGTTAGGTTAGATGACCCAGATGATCCCTTCGACAGTCTGGCTGGGCGGACTGGCTGGATGGCGTTCCCGCTGGTCTCCATTATAGAAGGCGGGGTAGGTTCCCAGTCCACCCGCTTTTAAGGGAGTGTCTTTGGACGTGGAAGCTCTGCCCTTGCCAGCTAATGCCCAATAGCTTCAAAATAATAATGGGGGCGGCCGAGCTGAACAGGATCCTAGGGATCAACCTCGGTGTGCATGACATCGAGGATTTATACGATTTGTGTAAAGCCGCGAAGTCCGAAGTCCATTACTACCTTCGTGTGAAGCCGAGAACAGAGCCCCTTGTGCATGACTTGGAGGATTCGAGTCGGTATGCCGGGGAAGACCGCCTATTTGTCTCTGGGGATTAGGAGTTCGAGGCGTCCGCCCCTACTTCGGTCAAATTCTACAAGATCCCCCGTCGTCTCGGAACACCTCCAAGTAAATGCCGAGCTCATATGTCTTGCTCTGCACTCATTTGTTTTACCGAACTCATACCTTGTTTTCTTTTTTGGCAGATCTCAGTGAAAGGAAGAGATAGGCTCGCAGGGTCGGGTGGAAAAGGAACGTTGAATGGCTGAAGGCAGTGAAGAAATACACGGGCCACCATACTCGCGCGGCCTGGGATCTTCTTGGTTACAAGCTGATCTACAATTCTTTTATTCCTCGAAGGTCGGGGGGCCTTCCCGCTGTTGAAGAGCCCGAAGGGAGCCCCGGACATCCTCCCGGTGAGGATTTTTGGGAGGAGAAGCCGGACACCAAGCCCGAACTTGATCCAGGAGTTGGTGCTTCCACCTCGGCACCCTTTCATCCGACCGTGCAAGTGAAAACAGAGCCTGACCTTGGAGCCGGAACCTCCACCTCGGCGCCATCACAGCAATCCTCGGATCCTCGACAGGCGAACGCTTCTCCTTCGAATTTGGAGGAAGAGGAAGAGATGCCACTGCAGAGACGTCGTCCCCCCGTCCAGTTCATAGATCTAGAATTTGAGGCCTTCGGAGAGCCGACCCCACTGGTTACTATTCCCCCGGCCTCTGACGGGAAGGGGCCTTCTCCTGCGCCGATCGTACCTCCGAGGATGCCGGTAAAGCGCTCAGCAAAGGGCCCCCAAAAACGCCCTGCCAAGAAGAAGGGAGGCCCGGTCGAGAAGAAGTCTCGGTAAGAAGGGCCAGTGGAGGAGCCCGGGAAAGGGGGCGCCCCCGCGGAGAAGAGCGCCGTTGTGGAAGAGGGAATTATCCCTCCGAAGGAGGGGGACGCCCCATCATGGAGGGATGCCGTTCCCCCATTTCCAGGGAATATGGAGCGGCGGGATGAGACTGTCGCAAAGAAGGCTGCCGAGGAGGACCCGACTAAGCGGACTGTCTGCATCCCTTTCCAGCCGAACATGATGGTGCGGCCGGGGAGGCCGTTGTCGATCAACGACCGGCTTTGTAGCGACTCCCTTGTGGCCGCTGCGATCACCAGAGCCTGTTGCCTTCCGAAGGACATGGAGAGATTCGAGAAGCAAGAGGATGCGGCTCTGGTGATGTCAGTGATGCAAGCATCAATTGCTGTAAGTTGTTTTGTTTCCTGTGGCTTCATAGTTTTCATCATCTCGGTAATCTTCCTGGCTTGAATTTTTCTGACGCAGAATGTCCAGAAGCTCGAAGTGGTACTGGAGAGGGCTCTGGCCAGGTCTTCCAAGGCTTCTCAGCTAGAGGGCGAGAAGAAGAAGATTGCAGCCACCCTCGAAGTAAGTACGGGGCGGATAAAGGAGCTGGAAGAGAAGAACTAGAAGCTTGCTTCGGAGATGGACTCAGCTGGCGTCGAGATTATCAGGCTGAGGACAGAGACGAGTCACTTAAAAGGGGCAGTTGATGTAAAGGCCAAGAGGGCCGCCGAGCTGGAGGCTGAAGTACGTAAACTCCAGGCCGAGAAGGCAACCTTGGCAAAAGCAAAGACTGAAGCTGAGACCAGTCTGCAGAGAGAGATGGCCGAAAAGGAGAATGCTAACAAAGAGATGGCCGAACTCAGAAAGTCTCTGCAGGATGAGGTCGATGAAGCATATAGAGATGGAGTGAGGTTCGCGATAAAGACCTATGAGGGCAAGCTCGACGACATTTGTCGGAAGGCATACGAACTTGGGGGCAAGGCTGCCTTGAAAGAGGCGGGGATCTCGGAAGACCACCCCGTCTATCGTGACCCGCCCAAATTTGTTCGTCGTACCTTGGCTCCGGTCCCTCCTCCCGAAGGTCCCGGCTCTGGTGCTCCGCCTTCTTCAGATCCCTCTCCAGCTTCGACATCCGCGGATCTTGACGCCAAGGCTGGTGAAGGGGGAAATAAGGAACACTGATGTTGTACCTTTTATTTTTTTGTAATTGGGGAGAATACTTGTATTTTCTTTTCATGTGCAAACATATTCATGATAAATGAAAAAGACTTTCTTCAATCCCTTCGTTATCTCTTGCAATCAAGAATAACTAAATAGGTTAGTGACCAAGCTCGGTTTCTATGACCGAACTTGAAGTATCAAGTTTGTTACCCGAGGTATGTTCGTTAGGTTCCATAACCATAACAAAGCACCGATCTCGGTAGAACTGGCCGTGTGGCGTAAGCTGGTCCCGTGACCGAGCCTTTCTACCAATGCCGAGCTCTATCACTTGGCCAGATTTTGAAAAATAAAATATTCTGAAAAAAGAATCGATTTTATTGACTTTCGATATCTGAATACACATCAAAAGTAATATTTCTTGAGGTGCGTGGCATTCCATGGACGTGGTAGTTTTCTATCCTTCATGTCCTCAAGCTTGTATGTAGACTGCCCTGCTACCGAAGTCACTTTGAACGGCCCATGCCAGTTCGGTGCGAACTTTCCTTCGCTGGGATTTTTATCTACTGGAAGTGTCTTTTTTAAGACTAGCTCTCCAGGTGAGAACTTTCTTTCTTTGACCTTCAGATTGTAACCCCTGGCCAACTGTTGCTGATAAGAGGTGAGGCGAATGGCTGCTGATTCCCTCCGCTCTTTAGCCAAGTCGAGCTCCGTTGCGAGGTTCATATCGTTCCGGCCCTGATCAAATAACTCCAACCTGAGGGTCGGTAGGCCGACCTCAAGTGGAATCACAACTTCCATCCCGTAGGCTAGGGAGAAGGGCGTAGCCGAGGTCGAGCGTCTCGGGGTGGTTCTGTATGCCCAGAGGACACTTGGAAGTTCCTCGACCCATCTCCCTTTGGCTCGATCTAGTCTCTTTTTTAGTCCGTCAAGCACTACCTTGTTAGAGATTTCGGCCTGTCCGTTGCTCTGGGGGTATGCTGGGGTAGAAAAGTAGTTTCTGATACCAAATTCTTGACAGAAGTTTTTGAAGAAGTTGGAGTCGAACTGGGTCCCGTTATCCGTGACCAAGGCTCGAGGCACTCCAAAGCTTGTTACGATGTTCCTCCATATGAAGTTTTTGGTATCCTTCTCGGTGATGGAAGACAACGCTTCAGCTTCTATCCATTTGGTAAAATAGTCAGTAGCTACTATTAACTATCTTTTATTCCCAGGAGCTCGGTGGAGGGGTCCCACCAGGTCCAGTCCCCACTGGGCGAAGGGCCAAGGGCTGGAAAGAGGACTTAGGTCATGTGCGGGTTGATGGAGAGAGTGAGAACTTCTGGCACTTCTCACATTTCCTGGCATAGACCTCTGCGTCCTTCTGCATATAGGGCCACCAGTAACCCTGGCTGATAGCTCGGTAAGCCAGTGACTGACCTCCGATGTGGCTGCCGCAGATCCTTCATGGATTTCATAAAGGAAGTCCTCGACTTTGCTTGGATGGACGCACTGGAGGTAAGGGCCATTGTAGGACTTTTTGTAGAGCTTGCCATCCGGAGAGAGGCAGAATCGGGCTGCTTTTAGCCTGACTTTGTAGGCCTGGTTCTTATCTTCGGGAAGCTGATCATTTTTGAGATAGGAGATGAGTTCATCCATCCAGCTCGGGCCGAGATCAATACACGTTATCTGCCGAGGTGGGTGGAATTCTATACTTGGTCTGTCTAGTGCTTCTATTTCGACAGTTCTTTTTCTTCCTACCTCGACAACAGAGGCCAGGTTTGCCAGTGCGTTGGCGTGAGAGTTGGAATCTCGGCCGATCTGCCTGACTTCAACCTTTTGGAACTGAGATAGAAGCTGCTTGGTGTGGGCTAGGTAGGCTGCCATCCTGTCGTCACGGGCCTGGTAATCTCCATTGAGTTGGCTTGTGACCAGCTGTGAATCGCTGAAGATCACCAGTTGTTGTGCCCCTAGGATTTTTGCGCTGCTCAGCCCTGCAATTAGTGTTTCATACTCGGCTTCATTGTTAGATGCTTTGAAGTCAAGAGTAAGGGCTTGCTCAATGACGAGGCCCTCTGGAGACTGGAGGACGATGCCAGCGCCAGCCCCTCTGGAGGTTGAGGATCCATCCACGAAGACTTTCCAAGATGAGTCGAGGAACCGTTTCCAGGACCGCTCCTGTTCGGTCTCGGTAGTAGTGGTTGCCTCCACCTCCTGGTCCCCCAGTTCGGTGTCGAGGTGGCTCGGTGCCGAACTAGGAGAAGTGAACTCCACGATAAAGTCTGCCAGTACTTGAGCTTTGATGGCCGTCCTGGGTTGATATTGGATATCATATTGCCCCAGCTCAACAGCCCATTTAGACACTCTTCCAGAAAAGTCTGCCTTTCTGAGGAGGGACTTGAGTGAGTGTTCGGTTACAACCACTATGGAATATGTCAGGAAGTAGTGGGAGAGCTTGCGGGACGCACTGACGAGTGCAAATACGAGCTTCTCTAATGGTAGATATCTCGTCTCGGCATCCAGCAGGATTTTGCTTGTGTAATAGATGGGCTTTTGCTGCCTGTCATTCTCTCGTACGAGTACAGAGTTTACTGCATGGTCCGAAACTGCCAGATATAGATATAAGACCTCACCCCGTTCCGGGGTGGAAAGCAGGGGAGGGGAGGAGAGGTATACTTTGAGTGCCTGGAGGGCACTCTCGCACTCCGGGGTCCATTTGAACCTTGAGCTCTTTTTCAAGAGCTGGAAGAAGGGACGACATTTATCTGAAGCTCGACTGATGAAGCGGTTTAGTGTTGCTGCCTTTCCGGTAAGCCTCTGAACCTGATTTGCTGAGGTCGGACTCTGTAGGGCCCTGATCGCCGAAATTTGATCGGGATTGGCCTCTATTCCTCGTCTAGTAACCAGGCTGCCCAGGAATTTGCCCGAGCCAACGCCAAATGCACATTTGGAGGCGTTCAGCTTGAGCTTGTATTGCTTGAGGACGGAGAAGGTTTGATGTAAGTCGGTTAAGTGGTCCTGTGACCTCTTAGACTTAATGACCATGTCATCGATATAGACCTCGACCGTCCTGCCGAGCTGGTCCTGAAACATCGTGGTCACCAGCCTCTGGTAAGTCGCGCCGGCGTTTTTTAACCCGAAAGGCATTACTTTGTAACAGTAGGTGCCTCTGGATGTTATGAACGCAGTTTTCTCTTGATCAGGCTCATACATGGGAATTTGATGGTAATCTCGGTAGGCATCGAGGAAACTCATCCTATCGTGCCCGGCAGTGGCGTCGATCAACTGGTGTATCTTCGGAAAGGGAAAGTTGTCTTTGGGACAGGCTTTGTTAAGATCAGTGAAGTCTACGCAGACTCTCCAGCTCCCATTCTTCTTTCTCACCACAACCGTGTTGGCTAACCACACGGGGTAGTGGACTTCTCTGATAGCTTTGGCTTCTAGCAATTTTTTGACTTCCTCGGTCACAGCCTCTGTTTGTTCGGCGCCCGTCATGCGAGTCTTTTGGACAACGGGTTTATGCTTGGGATCCACATTCAGCTTGTGGCTTATGACCTCGGCGGCGATGCCAGGCATTTCGTATGGGGTCCAGGCGAAGACCTCTCTATTCTTTAACAGGAAGTCGAGCATTTCGGCCCTTTCCTCATCAGTAAGCTGGCTACCGAGCATGAAGAATCTTTCTGGATCGTTGGGATCGATTCTGACTTCGGTGAGGTCTTCAATGCTCTTCTGCTCGGGAGTTCGGCCCACAGCGTCGAGCTCGGCCTCGAGCTCGGTCATGTGGACTCGCTGCGGCTCTGCATCTCCGGGGACTACGGCCATGAGACATTCCTTGGCCATTTCTTGGTCACCACGGACTATGATAACTTCGAAACCCCCGTTCTCGTTCTGTAACGGGAATTTGAGCTTCTGGTGATGGGTGGAGGGGACAACCTCTATGTTATGGAGCCAGGTTCTTCCCATGATGGCATTGTATGGAGATTGAGCATCTACCACCAGGAAGTCTGCTGTCATGGGGGCCCCTCCAACCTCGACCTTGAGGGAGATCTTCCCTTTGGGGTACACTGTCTTGGAGCTGAAACCCACCAATGGGGTGCGAGCTTCCTGCAGATCCTCCTCCTTCAGACCCATCCTTTTGAAGCAACCTAAATAGAGGATTTCTGAGGAGCTCCCGGGGTCCACTAGGATCCTCTTGACATTGAAGTTCTGTAACCTCATAGTTAGAAGAAGAGGATCATTGTGGGGTAGCTGGACCCCGGCCAAGTCTTTGTCAGAGAACCAAATTTTTGGCCTCTCTATACGTGCCTTTTTTGCAGAGGGACCAAGCTCGACCATCATCACTTGTTTGCCGTGCTGGGCCCTCCTGGCCTCGGCACGGGCCCGGTCACTCCCTCTAGGGGCGGGGGCCAGGTGAATGACGTCGATGGTTCCTACAGGCCCATCACTATCTCGATCGTCGGAGTGGTGTTGCTGAGCATGGTTCACTCTACTTTCTTCTTTGACGTGGTCTCTGAGATGCCCGTCTTTCACGAGTTTTTCGAGGTGCGCCTTGAAGGCATGGCAATCCTCGGTTCTGTGTCCTCTATCTTTGTGGTAGGCACAGAACTTGCTCTGATCTCGGGAGGCGGCGTCACTTTTTATAGGCTGGGGCCATTTGAAGAAGGGCTGGGCTTGGATCTTGCCGAGGAGCTTGTAGATAGGCTCCTTGAAAACGGTATTGACTGCTCTGTAAGAAGTGACACTTGATTTCAGCCTCGTGCTGCCTCCCGGGGTGGGGACAGAACGTGCCATCACTATCTCGATCGTCGGAGTGGTGTTGCTGAGCATGGTTCACTCTACTTTCTTCTTTGACGTGGTCTCTGAGATGCCCGTCTTTCACGAGTTTTTCGAGGTGCGCCTTGAAGGCATGGCAATCCTCGGTTCTGTGTCCTCTATCTTTGTGGTAGGCACAGAACTTGCTCTGATCTCGGGAGGCGGCGTCACTTTTTATAGGCTGGGGCCATTTGAAGAAGGGCTGGGCTTGGATCTTGCCGAGGAGCTTGTAGATAGGCTCCTTGAAAACGGTATTGACTGCTCTGTAAGAAGTGACACTTGATTTCAGCCTCGTGCTGCCTCCCGGGGTGGGGACAGAACGTGCTGCCGAGCTAGATGGCTCTTTATTTCGATCTGCCTCTTTCTTAGAAAGCCTCCTTTCTTTCCTCGAAGGACGGCCCTCCGGACAGCCCTCCTGCCAAACATTATGGCTTTCCCGGGCTCGGATTTCGTCCTCCTCTTGCTCGATGTACTGGTTTACCCGGGCCATGAGTGCCTTTACCGAAACCGCGGGGTGACGCACCAATTTCTTCCGAAGCTCATTGCCTGGGAGCAAAGCTTGTTGGAAGGCCGTGACGGCTACCTCGTCGTTGGAATTTTCGATTACGCTGTAGATGGTCCAGCACCTTTTGGCGAATCGAGTGATATTCTCTGTAGGCCTCATCTTGATTGAGATAAGGTCCGCATCAGTCTTCGGGATGACCCGGTGTGCTTGAAACTTCTCGACGAAGGAGTTTCGGAGCTATTGCCAGCTCGAAATCGATCCCTCAGAGAGTGCACAGAACCACCGAAACGGGAGGTCACCCAGGCTGGAGGAGAAAACCTTGCAATCAAGGTTGCCGTCGCCGCTGAATACCGACATCTTCTGGGTGAAGTGTCGGAGATGAGCTTCGGGGTCTGACGTTCCGTCATAAAGATTGAAGCATGGGACGCTGAATTTATCAGGGAGAGGATGATCTCTGATTTCTCGAGTAAATGGAGATGTGCCGTGGATGTCACTATATCTGGTAGCCAACCGACCTCGAGCGAGGCCGACATGCTCCAGGTTCTGCTGCACGGCCAGCTTAATTTGCTGATCAATATAAGCAGCCATGTCGGGGTAGGCCCCGGTCTCCCGCCTTTGCCTCCGGCACTGCTGCTGGTCGGCGCTGGCGTGAGTGTTACTCGAGCCCTCTTCCCGAGCTCGGGCACGTCTCTCGTTTAGTTGCTCCCTTAGGTCTGGCTGACCCTCGGGGCCCCGCCGAGCTTTCCGCCGAGGTGGAGGCGTGTGAGAGGCTTCGGGCAGGGTTCCGTCCTTTACCTCCAGTTGTCGCTGGAGCTGGAGGATCTGCTCCTTTTGTTCTTCAATGACGAGGTTCTGAGCCTTGATTGCTTCAGGTTGGGCTTCAACATCTTCCTCTAGGGCCATGTCGTCGTCACTTTCATCACCGAGGTGGACATGGTCCTCTTCCATGTGGTCTTCGTGATGAGACCGACGAGGATGAGACTGCACAGGAGTCCTACCTCTTTGGGACTGTTCCTGAGGAGGAACGTCCTTGCGGGGTGGCTCGGTGAAAACAACCTCCAGACGTGGACGCTCTGCCTGGGAGGACGTTGGCCGGGCCCGTACTGCTACAGGACCGCTCCGAGGAGACGCTGGTGCACCTCTTGACGATGAGTGTGTCACCATGACGGGTGACCCTACACTTCGAATACCAGGTTCCCCCTCCGTTCTTCTCGACTGAGGGTTGGGTGGTGTTTGCCTGGTATCTCTTTGCTGGCTTGTTACTAATGCCCCTGCCTGGTTCATCACCAGTGGAGGCGGCATGAGAGGCAAGAATGTCTCTGGCTGCCTGGACCTGGACGGTCCAACAACGCTCTTTCCCTTCTTAGCGTTAGGAGGCATGGCTGTTAGGATGAAAATATGGATTTTTCAGATCGATTCCCACAGACGGCGCCAAATTGTACGTGCCTAAAAATTATGGACTTGGTTTAAGTGGTGAAGAGGGTTTACAGAGAGGCTGTTTAAGCTGAACAGGAATGTCTCTGATGATCCGAAATCTGAAAGGGAAGAGAAAACAGAGGTCAGGGCCCGAGGCTGCTGTCAGCCAAAGGCATTCCGACGCCTGAGTTAGTGCAGTCACTGAACTAGGGTGAAGTGAGGAAGAAGATGTGAGCAGAATCAACAGGATATAGACTGTTTTCTTGCATACCTTTTATGGGATTACCATGCAAGTATATGTAGGAGAGAGTAGAAGGTTCCATAGTGGAGGTAGGTGGGGATACTTGTCCCATCAGCCCACCCCTAGGATCAAAGTAGATGAGGATACTTGTCCCGTCGGACATCCCCTCAAATCCTTCACATAAATATGGACATGATAGGGAAAGTCCCTTATCACAATTTGGCGGCCACCCTATCTGTAGGGTGCTGTGTACTGCAGCTGTCCCATCTCATAATGGAGATTTAGACGCCCGGTATTCACCTCGGCGCATGGCCGAACTGGAGAGGATCTGGGGTTGAGGGTTTGACTGCTGGAATATGAGATACCGACCTCCAAGGGAGTGTGTTCGGTTCTATTTACCGATGTAGATCGGGTCTCGGTACTTGCTGGCCGAACTGAACGGGACCGAACTCAGAGCAAGCACCCCAATTGGTACTGCTACCGAGCTGGGAGACAATTTCTGGATTATGAAAATACCCTACACATATAAGTTGGCCACCATATGTCTATTTCAGATCGTAACATACCATACTATTTTTTTTTTTGGTAAAGATGGATAGGGACAATGGCGGATCCAAGTTTTTTATTTGGGTGGTGTTGCATATAAGTCAAGTGAAGAGATTTAATAAAAAAAATCAAAATTTTAATATACTATCAAAGGCATTTTTTGGAACGGTCGCACCCGCGTGCCAACACTTGGATACGGCTCTTGCACAGGGATAATATGAAAAGTATGAATGACCGAACGTGGATTATTCCTTCCATGCATATCTGATCTGACCACGAGGAATAAAACGCAAAGAAATGGTAGGCCATCTCTCTACCCTCGGTTGCCGCTAAAATATCTCAATAGAATCTCCTCTTCCCATGCCGATTATTTTTAAAAGTACCACACTAGTTCAATTTTACAGCTTTGAAACTTATAAAATGGGTACGTAGTCCGCGGACTACTGAGTTGAATTATTTAATAGAATATGGTTGTGAGCTATTCAATAGAATATGGTTGGGAGCCCAATTATGCTACACTTGTATTTGTATACCTCTATGTAGCTTATAATATACCTTTTTTTAGTCTATACCTTTAACAAGCCATATTAAAGTTTCTTTGCATCTTCTGCAGCCTTCCTAGCATGGGTGATGAGTTGGACCCTCTACCAAGGGCCTTCTTCTTCTTCTTGCCTTCTTCTTCTTCTTGGGTGAGAAGGGTCCCTCTCTTTCAATACAATAGGTAGGAGTTGAATATTTTGAATTTAGGGATATAGGATGTATATCATAGACGGCTTAGAATCTGAATTTTACCTTATATAAGTATTGGGATTTAAAAAATTCATACAGAATGATTTATACAATAAATGGCGATACAAACAATGGTAATTTTGTCTTTATATTATTATCATTTTTGCATCGTCCTTGCTGTACAAACAAAATGATATACATGAATTTTATAAATGTCAAAACCTACTAGGTACAAGTCAAGTCTTAGGGTGCCAATATAGTCAAAGACCTTTAAACGATATTAGGTAGCAATGTAGATAATATCTTATTTTTTTAGAAGTTGAATTTCTAAGGGACAATTACCGTACGGACGGTCATAAAGCTGACAATAGCCCCAAAACAACCCAAAAATGTATATTTACTGCAGAGCTGTTCAATCTGTAGGATATCACAGCTTGCGGTATCCTAGGGATGAAGGATATCCCACAATCAATTGAACAGTATATGTATTTATTTATTTTCCTTTGCTGTGAGACCACCAAACCACCATCCAAACCATTGGATAGCTGTATGAGTGTAAAAACTAATATCACACTAAATTTGAACATTTGATCTATCACGATTATCGAGAAACTTGCAAAAAAAAAGTGGCTTATGTTTGTTCTTATAATTTGCAAAACAACGTGACTTTCTTACAAATCTCTCGATAGCCGTGATAGATCAACGGTTCAAATTTGGTTCAATATTAGTTCTTACACTCATACAGCTATCCAACGGTTTGATTGGTGGTTTTGTAGTCCCACAGTTAAGGAAAAAAAGAAAAAAAAAAAAAACGAACTATTGAAGTCTTCCCGCTTTTGATTGTGGGATATCCTACATCCCTAGGATATCGCAGCCTACGATATCCTACAGATCGAACAGCTCTGTTGTAAATATACATTTTTGGGCTGTTCTGGGGCTATTGTCAACTTTATGACCGACCGTACAGTAATTGTCCCAATTTCTAATAAATGGCGATACAAAAATGATGATTTTGTCTTTATATTATTATCATTTTTGCACCATCCTTTGTTGCACAAATTGATACACATGAGTTTTATAAATGTCAAAACCTACTAGGTAAAAGTCAAGTCTTAGGGTGCCAATATAGTAAAAAACCCCTAAACGATATGAGGTAGTGATATAGACAAGACCTTATTTTTCTAGAATTTGAATTACTAAAGTGATGGTTGTGTATTCATTGACTATCTTCGGTTGATTCAATTTTCATTAAAAAATGTGAGATTATTTGGTATCCATTTTTGGATATTTATCTTGGATTCTTAATTTTTAATTACTTTTAGAAATACAACCCTAGGACTTCAAAATTACATGAAATAAACATCCCCTATTAAATCCCCGTTGGCACATAGACAAGGGCGGACCTAGGAAATTTAACTTTTGGGGGGTGGGTGGGTGGGTTTGGTTGGGGGTCCTTGATGTAAAAGAAATATTGTGGGAAGGGGAAATTGTAAATATATATAATTATCAGAATTTGTAGGGGGTTCTTTGAAATTTTTCGGGTAGGATGGAGCTTCAGCCCTTGGATCCTTGTACCTGGGTTCGCCATTGCACATAGACTTGATTGATGGATAGTTATGCTATTTGGATATATAAAAATTTTTAGATTTGAGAAGCCTTTTTTTTTTAACCCAACAAAGAGGGTTGGGACCTAAGAGAGAGCCTGCATACACACAAGAAGGTGGCCCACTCAAGTGGGAAGGAGGCCCGCACAAATGGGAAAAAATTCCACCCAAGTGGGAAAGAAGCCCGCACAAGAAGGGAGAGGTGACGTATCCGGTGTTTAATCCCCAGGCGGCCAGATAAGAACCGACGCTCCTGACCACTCGAGAATTGATTCACAATTTCAAATTTGTATTGATCATTTATTAAGCTATAACCTTGTTTTGTAAATTGTAACCTCCTATACCAAAAGAAAATAAAAAAACTAAAACCATTGACACTGTCGATTTAAAGGTAAAACCACTTTCAATACATCTTCCAAAAGATAAAATTAAAAAAAGAGCCCAATGAACCAACAAATTGGGGAGATTACTTACAAAGAATGTGCAATATTTAGAATCACATCTAAACAGTTAGATAAATAACTAGTGAATAAAAGTGAGTGTGAGAAATTGGATAAGAAAGCAATAAAGAAATGGACATGGCACACCAACAAAAATACGCTTTCTTATAGAGAGCAATTTTCCACGTGTAGGTGATTTTGATGAAATTCTGTCCCCATGATATAATGCTCAACTCTGATTCGAAGCCCACACATCAGAATAAAAAATATGAAATTACCCTTAAAAATCAGAAAATAATATGAGAACAAAACTCTATAATATCAATACTTTGAATGTTATAATAAAAGCTTTAAAAATGACTTTAATTTATAGAGTTGGAAATAACTCTCGGAAATGGGTCACATCCACTGATCATTAGACACATTTCATTCAAAGGGCACAAACACTTTTTGAAATACACGAATTTTAAAATATTTAAAAAAACACATTCAAGTCTCAGGTGCCTTGATATTTTATTTATTAAATTATCGATTTTTAAAAAATGTCCAACAATACTGACATATCAAATCCATACACGATCATTCCTGGTCTGTGAGCACATTTCAAAACCACACAGAAAGATAGTTATTTGGCGCATGGTTTGTCAGCTTGTGAATTGCGATTGACCGACCACAGAGTACAACGACATTCGTGGTCCATCAAACTACAGAAGAGCCATCCTTATTATTATATATCAGCCAGTAAGTGCAGAACATCGTCACCTCCACGTTCTCTCTCTCTCTCTCTCTCTCTCAAAACATGCCCTGCTCGTTTGTAACCTGACCCCTCTCCTTCTTCTAGGGAAGATTACTCTCTCTCTCTCTCTCTCTCTCTCTCTCTCTCTCTCTCAACATGCCCTGCTCGTTTGTAAGCTGACCCCTCTCCTTCTTCTAGGGAAGATGAAGATCCAATGCGATGTCTGTCACAGAGAGGAAGCATCAGTTTTCTGCAGCGCAGATGAGGCTGCTCTCTGCCATGGCTGCGACAGTAGAGTCCACCATGCGAACAAGCTCTCCAGCAAGCATCACCGCTTCTCTCTCCTCCACCCTTCCTTGAGAGAATCTCCTCGCTGCGATATCTGCCAGGTATCAACTAACCCAACAAAATCATATGCCAGCATTCCATGAAATACATATCCATGAAAGTGGTTTGTATGGTTTTGTAGGAGAGACGCGCTTTTCTCTTCTGTCAAGAAGACCGTGCAATTCTCTGCAGAGAATGCGATCTTCCCATCCACACAGCCAACCATCTGACCCAGAAGCACAACAGATTTTTACTCACTGGAATCAAGCTTTCTTCTTCTTTTTCTCCCATTTCCAGCCCTTCTGATGAAACCTCCCATCGGACCATCGAAGATGATGACAATACTAATGATAAGAAGGAAGAAGCTTCTACTGAAATGGGTTCTTCTCTTCCTGTAGAGAAGATGGTAAATGCCTCTACAGATTCTAGCCAAGGGTCTAAAACGGAAGATCTTTGCACCAGCAGCATTTCAGAGTACCTGATGGAAACGCTTCCGGGCTGGCATGTGGAGGATCTGCTCGCCTCCTCTGCACCAGTTGAGGGTCTGTGTGAGGTTTGAAGCCCATCTTTTCTTGACCACTCTCCCATCTCTTCTTCTTTTACTTTCTTTTTTAATTTTTCTATTAAATTTCTCCGCTACCCAATCCTATCAAAACCGCGAGGCTTTAGTAGAGATCGCGAAACCCATATTTTATCGCAAAGTTATTCCTTGTGAGATTTGAGCTCATCACCAATCGACTTTGATACCATATTAAATTTAGTCTCTAACCAATCTACCAAAACTTTGAGGCTTTAGTACTGGAGTTGGAATTACTTATAAACACTTATTGTCTTCTTACTTTTTGTTGCAGACTGATAGTTTTATCGATCTGGGGCTTGTCTCGAACGATTTCTCGATTTGGGTTCCACAAGTGCCACCAATCAGTGGGCTTATTTATCCATCTGGGGCCTTGAACCCAAGAAACGAAGTGGGATCAAAGGATTTCAAAGAAAGACGTTGGAACGAGGATGGTTTAAGTGTTCCTGAGATGAGCCCAACATATAACAGAGCGCGGCCTTTTTGGTAGGTCTGATCGATGAGCTCTCTCTCGTTTCACTTTAGAAGTACATGCATGTCTATTTGGATATTACTACTCTGTTTGGAACTTGGGATGCTTTTTCTTGGTTTTGTGTTCTTTTTGTAGAGGACGCTGCTTGTTCTTTTTTATTCTTGTCTTTGAACTTAAAGTATGTTGCAGAACAGTACACTCTTCTTTTTTGTTGGACGCTCGTTACCATAGTAGGAAAATAGAGAGAAAGTACACAAGAATGCATGTGTTTTAATGATTGAGACGAAAGATTTCTATATACATATCAAGAGATAGAAGATTTCTATCAAAGCCGTTCATTAGGTAGACCCTACACTAGATGTGATATGCCAGAGTCCAAAGTTGGTGCTTGAATTGAATCCTGAGAGGCTTTCCTTTTTCTGGAGGTCCTTTGAGTGAGTCTGTAAATTGAAAGCTATTGGTCAGGGGAACAGTCGACTCTATTTTGTCGATTCTTGCACCAGTTAATCTATTGAAGTGATGAATAGCTTTTACGTGGATCATGGTTGCTCGTGTGCATTGTGGGCTCTATGATTGTGGCAAGGTGAATTTGAACTGAGATTTACATGCTCATATAAGATACTTGATATATTAAGACAATAGCCAAAGTGACCCAGATGATATTATCTAAATTTCGGTCATGAAATTAGAAAAAAATTAGATTTAAAAAAGACTATAATATGTAAAGCTCAAAACCCTTTTTTTTAGATAGATAATCCTCATATCACATTTTATCAAAGAAATGAACTCTATAAACTTTAACAGAATATGTAATTTTGAAAAGAATGGCGAAAATCCTATGTGGATCCTTTGATCTAAGAAATAAGGAAGTAGGCATAACTAAACAGGGTACAAAGAAAATAGCAAAGCCATATAAGGCACCATATAATGGCCATATAAGGCACCATATAAGGACCATATAAGGCACAGGGGTTAAAAGCGAATGGGATTAGTGGAATTATAACCTACCCTTTCCATGAAAGCACTCATTTCTGGCCCCTTTTGAACGTAAAGATACACTAAACAGGTTTAGTCAAGTGGATGTACATTACTCAAACTGGTTAGACAAATACATATAGCTTATACATTACTCAAACAGGTTTAGTCAAGTGTATGTACATTACAAAATCCATGGAAGATGGACCATGTACCAATATATTTGCTGCACTGGGTTCCTCTAATCTTCTGAGATCTAATCAGAATTGTTTTCTGTACATGCATGTTCCATCTGTTTGGAATGGGATACTTCATTCCAATCTGTCCTTTATGTTGATTATCAGAACGGGCACCAGCATACACAGCTGGCAACGCAGTTTGTCCATACCTAGGTGCGGGCCCATCCCAGCCATTCAGTAAGTAGAGCAGGGGCCAACAGCCGTTGTCAGGCCTATGTGCCCAAAGACATTCACCTTTTTTACAATAACCCTTCTACTTGGACAAACTTTTTGGCCAGAATTTGGGACAAACTCCCATGTGGCACAGTACTAGAGGTGCTTTTTCCCCCTCTCTCAAAAGTTGCACCTCTAGGATTGTGCCATATGGGAGTTTGTCCCAAATTCTGGCAAAAAAGTTTGTCCATTTAGACTTTTTGTTTTGTTTTTACAATAAAATCTTGGCTTATAATAGAGCTTCTACCTGTTGTGGTCTGTACATTGTCTTAATTCAACATTAATTGGGATGATTATGGCATTTTATAAGAGATATTTCCAAAGATGATAGCATGTTCCAGAAACAATTTCTCATAATTGGAGAATTTGGGCCAGAATATACTAAAATAGAAACACTATGTTGGAACAAGGCTTTGAAGATGATAATGATTTCTAAATGAAGAGCCCACAACACACTTCTCACGAACAAGGAGGATCCAAAAAATCAGCTCCACCATATTATCCTAGTCCTTGATTTAACGGTCTTAAATTTCTTTAATTTCTTTGGCATCTTAACTTGGATTTGAGATTCAATCCAAGGTCAATGAAGGTTCATTGAGTGTAAAATTCGGCCTGACGCCGGATCATTGGATGAAAAGGCTATAAAAGGAGTTGCACTGGTGAAAGGTGGGTAGAAGTGGACCCACAATGCTGGCTGCGCCTGCAGTTGCTTGTAGAACATTTTCCCCCCACATTGTGGACTAGCATGCTTCAATCCAATGGTAAACGCCACTAGAATACAAGAAAATTTTGGGCATTCAATGAAGTGGTCCCCTTCAGTTGCACACACCTGCATGCTAATAATATTCTCCTCATAAAAGCATTATGGGTCTGTTTGGCACTTTCGACTGCCCATACCTTTTCCCTGGAAGTGTACGTCCTTTGGAAAATGAAGAAAATACAGACGTTTGGATTTCATAAGATGCGTTTCCCTGTCTTCCCTTTTACCCCACTTCTGTTCAGTTGTAGGTGCGTGCACGAATGCAACCTTTCTGGATTCTATACTAAAAAAAACACATTTCCAGATAGTGCTCTGCACCAAATAGCCCCAAAGAAACAAAGCGTTCCTGTACAAGAGTACTTAATACAACATACACCCTATCCACAAATCAGTTCCAATCAAAATACAACCCTCTAATAGCAGGCATGGCTCATGTAAGTTTATTAACAACATATAAACCTACAAGTACAGCTGAGAACTACGCTTATAAAAAAAATTCCATAAAAAATACAAAAATCAATACTTACTTAAAACAGTGAAACCGAATCCTTTTTAAGGACGGACCGAATAAAATTTCAGAAATTGGTAATGCATAGAAAAAAAAAAAAAAAGCAGTCAAAATGGTGACCCACTACCTTTGGTCTTTCCAAGCATCACATCTTTGGCCTCATTGATTTTGGAAGCAAGGTAGTGGCTACCACCTGCATCTGGATGGTTTGCAACCATAACCTTTCGGTGTGCTTCCTTTACCTTGTCTGCAGCAGCGTTTTCCCTGTGCAAGTAAATAAATAAAAAGTAAATCAATAAAAGAAAATCCTTATAAGATACTAAGAATTGATTCAAATTAGAAACCATGTAGCAAGTGAAAATCATGGTTGTAATTCTTGGTACCGAGATCAATGGAGAAGAGAGCTCACTGTGAAACATTCACACTACCACATCTCAAGCTTAAAGGTTAGAACCATTATCTTATCAGCTTACACAGTAGACTTTCAAGCCAATTTTCTTTCTATTATGTGATCGCATCAAAAGGCATCTTTGTATCGTACAAGGTAGGTAGCTCCAGAGGTAACCTGAGGTCATCGGGTTCAGGAGTAGTAATCAAGGATGAACAAAGGTGGCATGGATGTCTTCCAATGGAGTAACCAGATCTGAACCCTGGTGCTCCCTGGGGAAGTCAATGTCCTTATCACAGTGCTATGCATGCATGGACAGACGGATGGGCCAACAGGTTCTGCCGTTCTGGAAATTATAATAATAGAGCAGAAGTCTTGGCAATAAGAGTGCTAACATATTATACACTCCAACCTTCATAGTCCAATGCTTGTCAAGGGAGATTCTAATAATGCTATATAGCCTCGGCTAGTGGAGAAGCAATGGTGCCTTGGTAATGCTTCAACATTGTGAAATAAAAACAATAGTTTCTGGAGGGGTTGAGGGCCACATTCCATCATGTTCCCAGAGAAGTTAATGGCACTACAGATCACGAGCCAGAGTATAGGAAGATATTTTCATTATTCATGTAATGTCTTAGAAAAATCAAATTGGTTTCCTTATTTTTCTTATTTATAAGCTCCTCCATCTTCTCAACAGAGTCTTATTGCTATATATATATAGGGGGGGTCTTCCTATGCATCTATCCCTCACCATTTTTGGTGAGGGACACCCCTTTTGGGGAAAAAACAAGTACAAAAGTGGGGAAAAAGCAAAGTACAAAAGTACACTTTGTACTTGAATATTACCCAAAAAGGGTGTCCCTCACCAAAAAGTGGTGAGGGAAGGATGCACTTGAAGATCCCCCATATATATATATATATATATATATATATAGTTCTACTCTCTAAACAAAGTTTGCCATTTCACAATAGAAAAAAAAGGGCGGGGGTTGGTTAAAAGTGTGAGAACACACTATTAAGTTTCAGTTCTATTAAACACACATAACGCTTTTCCTAAAATGATAATTGTTTACAAAATTATCCAGTACAATTTTTTACAATATAACTAAAATGTGCAAACTAAATTGTTAGGCTTTCAAAATAATAAACCTAAAGCAATAGAATTTGGTCAAGAGTTATCTACAATATTAGGAGTTGGCTAGAACTGTTGATTTTTGGGGAGCCCATATGATGTAGGCCAGACAATAGGACGGCCAACCCATTGGGCCCAGCCCATAGGCCCAACAGGACATCCAATCATCTCACATCCCCTCTATCTAGGATTAGGTGGGACCATAATACAAAGCCCTACCTGTTCCCCCAAACCCCACTCCTCTCAGGTGGGCCCCACAATGCTCTTTCCTATTAAACCCTTGGGTGGGCTAGCCAGCTCGCCCAAGAGATCACCTTTCATCCAGACTTTCATCCAAGTAATTGGATTTGGCTAGAAAATATTGTATCGTAGAAGTAGCCACTGCTACTATCAATATCGTGTTCAGTCCAATAAGAAACACTGGGCATCTACAAGTATTTCTTCTAGCTAGGTATCTTGAGGTTGGTTATGATCATGCATAAAGGTTTCACATAAATGTTTTTCACTAGCCCAAGGTATCTCCTTGCACTACAAAATAAATAATCACATATTAAAAAAAAAATTACCTCTTTCCATAGGATGAGTTGGATAGAATAGAAATAGAGAAATTTGAGCAAAAAGGGTATAGTTACGTAGGAACAACTGAAACATTAGTGGTTTGATGGAAAAATGATTAAGTAGTTGCATGAGTAGTTACATAACCGTCGGTCAAAATTATAACCGACGGTCAAAATTGAAGCCAAAGCCTCCTACCTTAATATATTATAATGGGCGCATTTACCATAATGAAGTCTTCTGCTCTCTACAGTGAATCATGTTTACACAACCTACACAAAACCAGCAATCTCGAACTACAAGGGCCCTTTGTGTTATGTAATTGAATTCCTATAAATTCTAAGACTTGTATTTCCAAAAGTGGTTAAATTGAAGAAAAAAAGGCGAACATCCAAAAGTGACCATCAAATAATCTCTCCTTTAATGGAGAAAGAATCAAGGGGAGATGGCAAATGAATACACAGTCCCCCCCCCCCCCCCCCCCCCCAGTAATTTAAATTTTAGGAAAGTCACCCCCCCCCCCCCCCCCCCCCCCCCCCCAGTAATTTAAATTTTAGGAAAGTCACCCCCCCCCCCCCCCCCCCACGCATCTTTAATAAATCCTTTATTCAAGCCCATTTGATGATGAACTCCTGTGTATTAAAAAAAAGGTGATAAAAAAAATTGGGGCCTAACCATGATGTCTCCCTCATGCCAAACAAAGGAACAATGGACTTTCAAGTAAACTTGTCTATGGCAATAGAAATTACCTGAAAACAAATGGTCTCATTAACAGTTTCTGAAAGGGTAAAATGGGAATACTCCCAAGTAGAGAGGAGAACCAGTAATGAGTTGGAGAAGGAAACATTTTCCAAGGCTTGGATCATCATCATCATAATTATCCTCTTAGTTATAATTGCAACTACAAAGATGGCATCAATTAACATAACACACAACAAACACATCAGCCTAGTGATGGAAAGGTCTCCATAACTTTCCCTTTCCCGTAAGTACGATTATTTTCTTCTGCTGAGTGTAAAACTCATGATTAGACTACACACTAAAAATTAGCTGAAGGATAGATATCCTGACGTTAATGCGTTATTTTATAGATGCATGTAAAATTGTTAAGGCCATTCTCATTCTGGTTGTAGATATCTAAAGTGTGAACCACTTTAGTGTGTAATTCAAAAGTCATTAACCTGACACCAAGTATAAGAGCAGCTTCTCTTTTGGTCATTGTAGGCTGGAATCCCCCTTCATAGAACTTGCGCATACGAGTTGCAACTGGGCGTGCCTTGTATGCATGCCAAGCTTGAACACTATATCTGCCAGCAAGAGCAACTGCTGCTACTGCAAGTCCTGCTAGAAACGGTGTTGCCTGCTTGCACATCCAACATTTAGCAACGAAACAAGATTACCACATTGGCAGGTAATGCTAGAAGTTAAAAATTCAGAGTAAAAAATATAAATTATGTCAATCAAATTTGTACAAAGCAAAAAATTTAAATAATATTTCCAAAAACTTATTAAACACAAATTTGAGTGGGGCCTAAGGTAACAAAAGCTAGGTGCTTTCAAGAACGGAGATAGAATACAAGGGGTTTTCTTAGGATTAATACGAACTAATAGCAGGCATTTTGAATGGAACTAGATGTGGTTATAGTTAAGAAGGACTTGGAAAGACTTTTCCACTTATTGTGGAGGTGCTGTGTGTGTTGGTTAAGGATCATTCGGGATTTCGGGTTTTGATAGGTCTCAAATTGGCTCCAAAGAATCCTTTTGGCTAATGTTCCTAACAATATAAGCTTGGATTGCTAAAGTAGGCTTTACTTTTGTTAAGTGTCAAGACCATACAAACTTTAGATTCCTACCCTTTTGCCACAAACATGATTCCAATTTCCAACCAATCAATCAGGAGAACATCATTGCGACCCAAAGCATAGTGACCGCCCTTGCAAAAATGGGGTGGTACTGATTATCTGCTACATAGATGATAATGATAGTGTCCATATTCAGAAGTAGGATGTCATCCTACTCAACACCCATGACAGTCTAGATAACAAACTTAAGATCTAATTTTTATTTTTACAAAGATTCTCGGTGACGTCCATTCATATAGGAGCACATTTTCTAATGGTTAGAATTCCTACTTCAATTTACTCTTATATGTTACAGGAAACATAAATAGTTAATGTTAATTTAAGAGTTTTAATGTTTTTGGATGTTTGGTTTCCGATGTATGGATGCTTGTATTTTGTAATTATGTATGGGTCTTTTCTGAAATCAGCCTCTCTATACAAGCCCATTTTCTGTCCCCTCTCTACTCTGTGCAGTGAATCCCCTTTGATACATCCAAGCCATTCACACTCACCTAGCTCAACATGAAATGGCACATCCCCAACTTCTTAACACTAAATCACCAAAACATCTGCACTTGGAAAAACATTAAATTTCAAGGCCCCATTCACTGATTGCACCCCCAGTCCTTGGCCCCACTTCCACACGTCCCACCTTACCCCAGTGCCCAGTTAGCAAAAGAGCAGTAATATAATTTTGTATGCATAATATGAAGCTCAAATCATGTTCCTTTTCAAAACTCAACAAGAAAAGGAAGTAAATAAACATTTTGGAATTGATAGGAACATAAGTTCAGCACAAGGAAAGACTCGAGGAAACAGTATACAGCATATAATGTCCAAGAAAACACTTTTAGACACTTATTTTGAAGTCCAAATTGACATTTCAATGCCAAATATGCCAACTCCAAAACTATGACACCCAGGTTCTAAGAATGGATATGGATGACATCCTACTCTCTAAAAATTTGGGTAATCATACAGCTGCCCGCGTCAATTGTGCAAAGCAAGGAAGTAGTTGGTATTGCCGTCAAAATGAACAACATAAAAGGTCATAAAACAGTCAGTTGCATCATAAACAGTTTGGAATTGATAGGAACATAAGTTCAACACAAGGAAAGACTCGAGGAAACAGTATACAGCATATAATGTCCAAGAAAACACTTTTAGACACTTATTTTGAAGTCCAAATTGACATTTCAATGCCAAATACGCCAACTCTAAAACTATGACACCCAGGTTCTAAGAATGGATATGGATGACATCCTACTCTCTAAAAATTTGGGTAATCATACAGCTGCCCGCGTCAATTGTGCAAAGCAAGGAAGTAGTTGGTATTGCCGTCAAAATGAACAACATAAAAGGTCATAAAACAGTCAGTTGCATCATAAACAGTTTGGAATTGATAGGAACATAAGTTCAACACAAGGAAAGACTCGAGGAAACAGTATACAGCATATAATGTCCAAGAAAACACTTTTAGACACTTATTTTGAAGTCCAAATTGACATTTCAATGCCAAATACGCCAACTCCAAAACTATGACACCCAGGTTCTAAGAATGGATATGGATGACATCCTACTCTCTAAAAATTTGGGTAATCATACAGCTGCCCGCGTCAATTGTGCAAAGCAAGGAATTAGTTGGTATTGCCGTCAAAATGAACAACATAAAAGGTCATAAAACAGTCAGTTGCATCCAACAAACAGATCCATGACTGTGGCATTTATGTCACTCCTTGCTAGGAATATAGTTACAGCCCTGATGGGTCAAAATGTGCCAAGCCACACTACATCAAGTTGGATCAAGGCCAACAATTCAAACTTAATTATCTGCATATTTTTTCCTCCTTCCCTGCTTGAAAAGCATGTGAATACATCAATTACATCAGCATGGATAATAATCTGCTATTGTAAAATTCACACCAGTCTGCAAGAGGGAGTAGAGCAGTAGAGGCTTCAACAGTAGCAAAATCACAGCACTGATGTAGTAGATTGTTAAACACCATCCTCACATAATAGTTAACCCAATTTGACACACATACTGATCATGTGATACAAATGATGTGCAGTGATAGTCATAAAATACAAACACTGAGGACCTTTTTGTTTGAATCAAAACCCATAGGAATTCATGGTGACATGAACTCTACCCAAGGGTTACTATAGAGTTGATGGGTGAATGGAATATTATTCGATCTGTTCTCCATCGGAAACAATGCAGCCAAACAAGATTGGGGCTTCCTAAAACAACTAACTAACTTTTCCACATCCAAATGGTTTCGAGACAACTGAGATCAAAACATGAAATTCCAAAATCATTCAAATCAGATGAAGATTCAAACCCAGATCAGAACAACAACAACAAAAAAAAAAAAAAAAAAAATCAAGAACGAGATTTGGTTAATCATCTATATGCAGTAACGGCACATCAAATGCTGGTGAGACGGAAAAGATTGGATTTTTGAAGTGTAAACTCACCATCTGCAGGAGAGACGACAAGAGGCATCAGTCCTTACTATACGGCAGGAAGATGAAAATGGGGTTTCCCGGATTTGAGACAGAGAGGATATGGGTCACTTAAACGGGTCATCCGTCCCAACCACTAACCCGTCCCCATGCAAGCCAGGTCAAACCTACAACTGATACCCGGGGGGGTTTGGGGTTTTGGGATAGGTGAATTGGGCTACAAAATTTTCTATATGAATGTGAACAATTGATTGCTATTGGATGGTTTTCAATTTTTTGGGTTGGACTAATTCCTTTGAATCCAGAAGGAAGCCAGCCAGCCAAGTAAACTCCTCTGTAGCTCCAGTGTGATAGTGTAGTTTCAAATCTATAGCATCCGAATGCTAACCGTGGTCCTAGGTCAACTAAGCTACCCCTTGAACATTTTTATATTGAAATGTGAACATTTAATCACTATAAAAAGCCAACCAATTTGCACAACAAGATATGACTCAAGGAAATGAGTCAATGTGGATGTGGCAGATTGAGCATGTGTATTTCAATCAACTTTGAACATTGATGAGGGCAATTAGGAATACTACAAATAAAACATTTGTAAGCACAAATATGGATTTTAGCACAACTTTCAATAGTGATTAGATGCCGCCACAAACCAAGTAAAGAGAGAAGCACCCACATACACCAATTTCATACACGATAAGATAAAAGGGGATCTGAGTTAGACAGGAATTTTTTGGATATCTCCCATTCACCATTCAATTTATATATGATTTATAGACACTTGAAAGTTGAAGTTCCAACCACTTTTCTCATGTAAGAAGAAACACACGGTGGAACCTAATCTTTTACATTATAAAGACCCAATCTCAAAAGCCCAGATGTATTTATTTGTGATCGTCGGACCTATTATGAGTGGACCCCTCCCTTATGATCACATTTCACTACTATTTGTTTAAATTGATGGTTAATTGGTTACTATTTTCATGTTATTGAATTTGTTTGTGAATCATGCAATGCACATGCATTATCATGTGAACCCGACCCTCAACCCATGGAACCAACCCACGACTCAACTAGACAAAAGGAAAGAAGAACAAAGGCCTCCCGTGTGTAGGTTTATGCCATACGCATTGGCCGATTTACAGCTTTCCGACTAGTTAATATTAATGGAAAACTTGTATTTACAACTTTTTTACTGTTCGCATCCGTGGAAATCCTGAATTTTCTGCTTTTCCAAACCTGCAACCTAGTCTTTCTCCCTCTCCATTTTTCCTTTTTTTCTTTTTTTTCCTATGGGTTGAGTCCATGGGCTGAGGATCGGGTCCACACTAATAAATGAGCATGCATGATTAATAAATAAATAAAAATAATTAGTGAGTGAAATGTGATCACTAGCATGGGGTATACTCATGATAGGTCTTACAATATCATCTGGGTTTCTTTTAGATTGGGTCCTTATAATGTGAGAGATTATGTTCCATTGTGTATTTCTTCTAGCATGAGAAGAGTGGTTTGAACTTCAACCTCCAAGTGTCTACAAATCTTAAAAAGTTGAATGGTTAATGGGGTCCTTATGTAATTCAAATCCCCTTACACTGAAAATTGTCCCCATCTAAAGAATGAGGTCGTTTTCTAAAAAGTGATCACAAGGGTAGGGTCCACTCATGATAGGTGCTACGATCACAAATCAATCGTATGACTTTTCGAGATCGACTCCTTACAACAACAGTTGAATAAATGTCAAGTTTTGAGATGAAAATGAAGAGATTAGATTGATCATATGATCCATGTGCTAAAAAAAGTGGGCGCTCACTTGATGATGTCTCTAACAAATACATTGAAAAGAGAGAGAGAAACTTATGAAAGGGTCTAATATTTGTTTCAACCACACATGCTAAATAATTTATTTAGAAATGATCTATTATCTAAGCATTGGATTGGATTGGATTTTGCTTTGTTACAGTCCTTAGCTCGGATAAAGGTGGGTTAGCTTAAGGTTTAAAGTCGGTGATGGTATAATTAAATATTATATATAATACAATTTGAAAGCGCTTGAGTGTAAGGTAAGGGCTTACGTATTATCAGTCTGCCGTAGGCTTCAAGGGCTTTGGCTCAACCTAGCTCCAGCCCACATATATGAATGTAGGGTAATGGCTTAACTCAACCTGGCTCTTTGAGAAACAAAAAAAGTCTAATGCCTATCAGATGGGCCAGGCCTAATTATTACGGCCGACAGCATAGGCGAAGTGGGCTAGTTTAGTCCAATTTGATGTGGCCCATGAACACCCAAAACTTAAGCTAATCTAGCATCTTGGGCTTGTAAGGTAAAATTAAATTAAATCTTTATCTAATGGTCAACTTCCACTAGGAACGCAAGTTAGGCAAAGAACCGCCAATGAGGTATGGATATTTTGAGGTTTTCAAATTGCAATGAGGCTGAAAAGTATATGATTTAACAGTAAATATAATAATCCATTTCATGATTTTCTCTTAAGAGAATCTTTTAAAAACTTAAAATCAAAATATTTATAATAATGGTTTTTGAAAGGACTTTTGTTTATAAAAAAAAAAAAGGAAAGACCAATATCAATTATAATATATTAAAGTCGAAGGTTTAGGATCCGATTTTGGCCAAATTCCTTTCAATCTTGACTTATATATTGAGCCTTGGTAAAAAGCTAAAAATGTATTGGTTGTGAGACTCGAACTCATAATCTCTTTTATTTTTAAATAACTAACTTAACCTCTACACAATATAATACTAATATATAATGGGAGATGCTCCTATAAGAGCATCTCTCACCTTAAATAAGAGATTAGATAAGGGCTCTCACATTCATATCCAATGCCAACAATTTAAATGTGAAGGCCCTCATAGGAGCATCTCCCATATATAATTATTTATCTAAAAAATTCCAAAAGTAGTTAATTCACTGCAAAAAAATCGTTTTTCAAAGTACATAGAATTTGCGAATCCTATTAATGGATAGAAAAACATGTCCAGCATAAACTCCCTATGCTAATTATCTTCTTCATAGTAATAAAAATGGGATGCATCTTAAATTGCTTGAGTGGGGAAAGATACATTTCAATCCAACCAGTACAAACATATTTGGTGATCACGGGAGGATACAAACTTGTTTTCACTCTCTCCCTCCAAAAGCCTCAATCTCCTTTCTTCTGACCACGATGTGCTCATGAGAAAGGGGCTTGGAGAAGGTTGGACTCATCTCATGATCATGATCATCCTTGGAGAAGGTTGGACTCATCTCTTGATCATGATCATCCTGTTACCGAGAGGGACCATAATCTTGCGACAGAGATGGACTCATATTCCAGGGACTGCCTCGCCTCTTCCTGCTCCATCTCATTTAGCTGACACCCCAATTCTGAAAAAGGCGAACTTGGTTCGCTAAAGTCACATTTGGTAACAAAATCTTTAGGGAAAAGATTTCGGTTTTCCTAAAATTGTGGTGAATCCATGTTTGGAAATTGTAAATTTACGAGGATTTGGACAAATGAAAATTTTCATTTGTTAGGATTTTCAGGTCCAACCACCCCACATAAGATTTGAAAATCTTCACTTAAATGGATTTGCACACCGAATCCTATTTTTCTCAGCTATATACATCGATACACACCAATATCAATGTAAAATCTTCAACTATACAAATCCCCGGCAAGGAATCCCTGTTCCCGTCGTAGTGAAGAATCATCAGATCTATGCATTCCTCGCCTAAATGAAAAAGGATATCCATAAGTTAGTGACTTATTTTATTCAGCTTTGCCCACAACAACTCAGAAGAGTGTACATCTTTATAGTTTTCAGAAAATCTGTATTTAGCATAATATTGAAATAGAAGTAATATACAAAAAAAAACTTCACCAATAAAAAAAACTTATGTACAATCTTGCTCTAAGTAATGAATTGACATATATTTCAAACATTTTAGTTAGATTTCAAAAGAAAACATGTAATGATATTTATCAACTATAAAACAAAATTAAAATTAGTAATAGAAGAAATTAAGAGGATCCAATAGGTGTCATGTTCAAGCCAACATTCCAAAGAATCAATCAACTTAGTTCATGACTTCAAAAAATGGAAACACTTAATATTCATGGTTCGCAGACTTAAATACCAAGCTTTTCACTTGATTATGACTTTTACTTGGTTTTATTCATGCCATTAAACTGATTCGGACTGTTAATATGGTAGGCACACCAGGACCCTTTGAAATTCATTACTTCTTTAGTATGAGAATCAGTTCTTGAAAGAAAGATGAAAACTTAGTCACTAAGGGGCAAGACAAAAGTGCCCAAAAAAAGACATTTTCTAAATAGAGGAACTGCAGTTTGCAATATGGAGAACCCCCTGCTTGCCATATATAAAATCCAAAAAATAAAATATGGAAACAAAAAACAAGCGTTTTCAATCATATGCTCAATCTTAAGATGTATAAACTCTGATTGGAGTAAAGTTTTTGTCATTAGATTTTTAATAGGTAGACTCAACCATGAAGTTCCACTTGAATCCCTCACGCAACTAGTGAGCGCTGGCTTTGGGATTCACACTCTTTTCCAAGAGCTATCAGAAGAGTTAATTTCCAAGACCGTTTGAATTGTTTCTTGGGCTTAGTCACTACTTATGTCTTCCAAACTCTCAGTGGCATGATGGCCCACACGATTTCTAAGACAGGAATGACTTGAAATTAATAAAAATCACATTCTTATACTGATATTGTTAAAACAGCGCAACTGCATTTTGATGTAACTGCGGTTGTGATTAAGAGAGTTTAAACTTGTTTGACAACACTCAGCCAATGTGGAAGACAAGTGTCAAAACAGGGGATTGTAATTAGGAGTAAGGACCTTTGAATATGGATGACTAAAGGTTATGGTAGGAATTATGGTCCATGGGATGTGGCTCATTGGATCAACCGTCAGGAGTCTCGGACAGTACAAACTCAAAGCCTGATAAATACAGAAAAATAAAAATAAAAATAAAAATAAAAAAAAAAAGAAACTCAACAAAGGAGGCCAAAATTTTATCTGAAAAATGGTATATACAAACATTTGATTGAGCATCTCAAGCCATTGCAGGTGTTAGTGTGACTGTGAAGGTCACACTTTCTCTGCAGTTGGGCAGTGGTAACTCTTGTTCAATAGTTAAAATGGGGAGCTTTCTTGTGGAAACAGATATGATACAGCCACTGAAATCAGTAAGATGAGAACTGCCATGAAAACATACTTTGAATTAAGCCGCCTTGCCACTAGTTTTCTCATCAGCCCAAGGGTGGATTCTGTGCCAGAAGCAGTAGGCACCACCTCAGTTTCGCATGTGAGGCTTGCTTCAGCCTCTTTCGCCGATTTGTCCACCTGTTTAGAAAGGGAAAAAAAAAACCATGAGAGTGAAGTTTGATAGGTTTCAAGATGAAGTCTAACCCACAAATAAGAAGGGAAGGGCGTCCTCTTGCTTCATTCCCAACTATACATAAAGGAATTCATTACATCTAAGATAACTGTTCCCTCCACAACTCCTAGTATCCATCCCCATGACTGATTATCACTAGAGAAGAATAGCTGAAAGCTACACTAAATGCATAACAAGAAAACTAAAAATAACTAAAAGTAACATGGAAGTCCGGAGATGAAGAGAGTGGCTGTGAACTGCCCAGTTAGGTAGATGGATTAACACATGTAAAGTGAAATGAGCCTTGCCCAGTGGCTCCAGGACAAGTTCTTTAAATCTTATTTAGCCGCCCTCATCAACTATGTGCACCCTCTTGATAACCAGTAACACCAAAAGGTTAACCAGGTTAGTGAACAACACAAGAATTTATATAAACACCCTGCCACCAATTGTTCATCTATTTTGTTTAATGTGGATACAAGTATTTGCTTCCAAGAGGGCACCAATTTGGACTTCATTGCAGACAAATTTACTGAAGCATGATCCATGCATTTAAATCCCACTGCATGAACACTCTAGAATTTGGTTCATTACAAAAATAAACCAAACTGATGAGCTAAGGGTCAAGCAGTCTCCAGCGGAAAACTGTATCTTTGATTGAGCAGCATGCAATGCTGGTAATTTATGAAGAAAGTAGATCAACAAGAGAACAAACCTGTAGAGTTGTAGTGGAAGGGTCTGGTACTAATTCGTCAAATGACTTCAGAGATTGAGCAGTAGCAGAATTGTTATTGAGAAAGGCAGATTCATTTTTGCTTGAATTTCCATTATGGCTCATAGTAACATTTCTTGTTTTCCCCAACTTTTCGACCAAGATGTTATTTTCTTTCGTAAGAGAAGATATCTGCACGTATAATACAGTATATAGCTATAGATATTTTAGTTTAAAGTCAATAAGTGGACTATATCAGCTGCAACTTTAGAAAGATCTAAGGGGAGCCTGACTTTGGTTTTTTGTTACTACATTATCTCCGATGGATGTACCACAATTACAAGGCTAATGCATTGGATATAAACTTCATTGCCAAAATACACTTCAAGAAAATTATAGTGACATTATGAATTCCATTTCATAGATTCAGGGGAGACTAGCAGAGGCAATTATTTCCCATTAAGAAAGCATGGATAAAATTAGAGTTGAGTAGAAAAGTATAACTCACGAGCCAACCCCATATAGATGGTCAAGGCTTTGACAATTATGATGAAAAATTAGTCTCAATCCAAGAGATAAAAGTTAAAAAAAACAGTATTTCTTATAGGATAATGAATCAGGGGGAAATGTGTTTTTTAAGTACTGTCTTCTTTCAATTTCTAAAATTTCATATAACATTTTTAACAGACAATGCAGGATTTATTATTTCATAAAAAAATTCCTTCCGTCGAAAAATCTCAAAATATTTGAAACTTGGCAAAAAATTCTAACTGCATTAGTGCGACTTTGCTGGAAAATTCACAAAAGAAAAGAAAATAAACAATGAGTTCAGTTCAGAGGGCTATGAGATAGCATGACTTAGATCTCCAGTTCATTGATTCACAGCAGATACTGAAGAACTAAAAAATAACCAACACTCATCATATGAAGCGCATCAATATTAAATATTGATATATTAAAAAATATGTTATCCAATGTTGAACAGTTTTTCAATCAATTATCTCATCTCTTCCTACTATGAATAACTTAATCAAAAGATACAGGCATGTTTGACTTTTTCATTAATAAAAGGAAAGGATTTTCTAGCAAGGGTGCTTCTATAAAGGGTGACAGATGGAGTTATGCTACCAACCATCAAATTTGCTCATTTGCTTGGATTCATTTTCATAGGAGAAGGGCTTCATATGAGGATTTTTTTCTATTTTTCCTTTTCTAATCAAAGGTGTTAATGGTGAAGGGTGGAGAACTATTTTCTTAAATCAGCTACTTGTATGCTCTAACTAAGCATGGATATGTTTCTCTCACCAAGGATGTCCACTCTTTCAATAAGGAGTCACAACACAAAATGCAGTATTTTTTTTTTCCGTTTTTCACAACATATCATATACTTTGCACTGCTTCCGACTTGTGTGATATTTTTTGGATCAAACTATGAATAATTTTTATATGCTCAGATATCTAGGAGGCCTGAATATCACAAAACTAGTACTTAAATAATGATTGTTTCTTTTTTAGCCTAGTACATCGAGGATGTCTGAATGATTCCCTTAGAACTATGATGATCATCGTACTTCTTATTTCTTTTTAGACAGTTCCCATTATTCTATATTCCTCCAAAAATATTTGCAAAGAAGGGAAGTATGAACAGCAGAAAGACTGGAAAATAAAATAAAAATACAAGTTTTACTTGTCATGAGATATATGTAGTGTCATTCTCTCAAGATAGCAGAGAATACAAAGGAATGATGATAGCAGAGAATACAAAGGAATGATGAATATTTGGTATCCCCTTTGAGGATCGACCATCTCATTATATAGATACAAAATGCCCAATCTTGGGCTACAATCTTGTAAAATATAGTAAAGGAATCTCCTAAATTAGTAACTAACATCTGTACATGGTTTTGACTTACTCTTATGTACATAATTGGGTTGGGTTTACAAGTGGGTCATGAACTTGGGCCTTGATTGTTTATTAACACCCCCCCTCAAATTGATGCTGGAGAGTCAATAAGCATCAATTTGCTAACCAAGAATTGATGCCGTGGTCTTGGTAGGCCTTTGGTAAAGATATCTGCAGTTTGGAGACTGGTAGAGATGTGAGGAAGACTTATCGTGTCTCGCACATATTCATCACGAATAAAATGGCAGTCCACCTCAATATGCTTTGTGCGCTCATGGAAGACTGGATTTTCAGTAATTCGGATCGCACTTGTATTATCAGCATAGAGTGGTGTTGGTTGACTTTGAGGAAACCCAAGATCTGAGAGCAAGCCGCGGAGCCAAACTATTTCGGAACAGGCATTGGACATAGCTCGATATTCGGCTTCAGTGGATGACTTGGAAACTTTATCTTGTTTTTTTACATTTCCAAGAAATTAAGGAATCCCCAAGATACATGCACCATCCTGTAGTAGACCGTCGGGTATCTGAGCAACCAGCCCAATCAGCATCAGAGTATGCAGTGAGAGAAAGTGAGGTGCCGGCAGGAAAAAATAAGCCACGAGTAGAAGTGCCGAGAATGTATCGTATAATGCGTCGAACAACAGATAGATGAAGATGCCGGGGATGTGTCATGAACTGACTGACTAAATTGACTGCATAGGAAATGTCAGGGCGAGTAATGGTTAAGTAAACCAAACTTCCAACCAACCGACGATACAGCGTTGGATCAGGGAGAGGATCCCCTGTATCTTGACTCAATTTGACATTCACTTCTAGAGGGGTGTCAACGGGGGTGGAGTGCTGAAGGCCAGCCATTTCAATGAGGTCACTGGCATACTTGTGTTGATCAAGGATTAGTCCTTTTTCTGATTGGTGAACTTCAAGACCCAAAAAATATGTCAGTGGCCCTAAATCTTTCATATGAAAAGACTCATGAAGGGAAGCTTGAAGATGTTGAATCATAGCAGCATCAGTACCCGAAATGATGATATCATCTACATAGATGAGTAACACGGTTATCCCACCGGATGTATTATGAAGAAATAGGGAAGGATCATATGGACTTTGACGAAAATTAAGATGGATGATTGCTTCCCGAAATTTCTCAAACCAAGCCCGAGGGGCTTGTTTGAGACCATAAAGAGATCGCCGTAAATGAGCAACGTCACCAGGGTTGGAACCAGAGAATCCTTGTGGAAGGCGCATGTAGACCTCTTCTTTAAGATCACCATGCAGAAAAGCATTCTTAACATCAAACTGATAAAGAGGCCAAGACTGAGAAGCTGCTATTGCAAGAATAGTACGAACAGTAGTCATTTTTGCTACCGGAGCAAATGTCTCATCATAGTCAACACCATATTCTTGTCTATTCCCAAGAGCTACAAGTCTTGCCTTATATCGATCCAGTGATCCATCAGATTTCAGCTTCACGGAGTAAACCCATTTGCACCCAATAGGTTTAGCGGATGGAGGACAAGGTACGACATCCCAAGTATGATTCTCATGAAGTGCATCCATTTCTGCTTGCATAGCCGTTTGCCAACATCCCTGCTTCACTGCCTGAGAATAAGAATTAGGTATGGTGATAGATGACAATGTAGCAAGTAAAGAGGTATGGGAAAAACGATAACGAGCTGGTGCCTGGCGGTGACGAGTGGATCTCCGAAGTGGAGGGACATAATCTTGAGGAGGATCTGGATCAGGTGCTGGTGGTTGATCGTGAGGGGGTGGCTGTGTGGGAACATCAATTTTATGCCGTCGCTCGTAAACAACATTCGGTTTAAACCTAACAGGAGATGATGGAGAGGTATCGGGAGAAAAATCAGGTAAAAAAGAAAAAGAAGATGCAGAATCACTGTAATGTTGAAAAAAATATTGCGTTTCAAAGAAAACCACATTCCTAGAGATTCGAATACGTTTGATATCCTGATCATAACAAAGAAACCCCTTTTGATTTGAAGCATAACCAAGAAAAGCACATTTTGCAGACTGAGCGGTTAATTTAGTGCATTCAGAAAGAGGAAGATGAACAAAACACACACAACCAAAAGTATGAAGATTTGTATAGGTAGGCTGAGTGTTGTATAAACGAAAATATGGCGACTCATTATTTAATTTGGGAGAGGGAAGACGATTAATTAAATGAACAGCAGTGGACAAAGCTTCAGACCAAAAACGGGCTGGAACTGAGGATTCAAGAAGAAGAGAACGAACAGTATCAAGAAGATGTCTGTTCTTTCTTTCTGCAATTCCATTCTGTTGAGGGGTATATGGACAAGATCGCTGAGATATTATCCCTTTTTGTTGCAACAAATTTTGAAATTGATGGGACACATATTCCCCCCCCCGAATCCGATCGTAAGATTTTGATGCAAGTAGAAAATTGATTTTCGACATAAGCCAAATATTTTTTAAATGCATCAAAAACTTCCGATTTGGAGTGTAACAAATAAACCCATGTGAACCGACTATGGTCATCAATAAAGGTGACAAAGTATTTATAGTGCGTATGAGAAATTACTGGAGTAATACCCCAAACATCACTATGAACAATATCAAAGCATTTAGAAGCCAAAGTGTCATGCATAGGAAATGGAAGAATCTTACTTTTACCTAGTTTACACGTAGAACAATCCATCACAACATTATGAGAAGAAACAATATTTTTATTAATCAAACCAGTCCTAAACAAAGATAACAAAGTTTTGGGATTTGGATGGCCTAATCTATTGTGCCAAAGCGTCCAATTATTTTGAGAATGAACACAAATAAATGCAAACTCAGGTTTATTCCGAAGATTTGACAGATGCAGCGGAAAAAGACGTCCACACTTAGGCCCCTTCGCGATCACTTTCCCCAACACCTGATCCTGCACAACACAACCAGATTTAGAGAATGAGACATGACAATCATCTTCTACAAGCTGACCAACAGAGACAAGATTTGCAGATAAAGAAGGAGATAAGAAGACATTTTTCATAGGGAATGGGTAGGAGATATCACCAACAGCTGTTATGGGAAGCTTTTCACCATCTGCAGTATGAACTTGCAGGTTTCCATTGTACTTACGAGTGTTAGATAGGGAACCAGATGAGAAAGTCATATGATTAGAGGCACCAGAATCAAGATACCAAGGAGAAGACAAATGATGATGAGTACCTGAAACACCTAATGCAGAAAAAGCATTCATAATCATTTGTTGGATCAGGTCGGCAGTGATCGGAGGATTAGGACTTGGTGTTGCCATATGTGAGGGTGGAGAACAGAACGAGGAAGCAGGAAGAGCATCAGAAGAAGCAGCATCAGTTGTGGCATGGTAGGCACGGGGATTACGGTTCTGAGGCCTTTTTCTGCATTCACTGATAATATGGCCAGCTGCTTTGCAGTAATTGCAGAATTTTTGCTTACATTGAGATGCATAATGTCCAAGCCCCTTACAACTGTAGCATTGAATATTAGTCATGTCTTGTCCTTGGATTTTACCTCTATCAACAGAAGGAACTGGCCTAGGATGAGGTGGTGCCGGAAAGTGACTTTTGGCCACATATGCAACTTCAAGAGGACCACTGATAGCTTGTTGTGTCAAAGCAGCTTGAGTGAGTTGTCTTTGCTCCTCACGTAATAGTTCGTTTAGACACTCATCTAATGATGGTGAAGGAACTCTCCCCATTAGACCAGATCTCACAGTTTCATACTCTGGTGTTAGTTTCATTAGAAACTGATCCCGATGACTAGTTTCCTGAAGTGTTTGTATTTCAGAGAGGGCTGCTTCAGAAACATGTGCATACTTAATCTCATCAAATTCAGTCCATAAATTGAGAAATCCAGAGTAGTAATCTTGGATAGAAGAGGTTCCTTGTGTATATTGGGCAATCTCAAACTCCAGTTGATATTGACGTGCAGAGTTGCTTTTATGATAGACTTTCTTCAAGTAACCCCACATATCCTTTGATGTTGTGTAGGGTTTTAGATTCAAAATGAGATGGGGCTCAACAGATCCAAGGATCCATGATTTTATTTTGGCATCCTTGGTTTTCCAAGAGAATATTTTTTTTTCATCCAAAGATGGTTTGGGATCAGACCCTGTAATATGCCCCCACATTTCTTTCCCTTCCAGATAAACTTGAAACTGAAAAGCCCAGGATGGGTAATTTTTTCCAGTAAAACGAATGACAGGAAGTTCTGATTTTTCCATTACAGCAGATGTGCAAAATAAACACTACCCAAAACAAGACAGTGTAGAGAAAAATCCAAAAAACCACCAAAACAGACTAGATATGTGTAGAATAAGTTCAGTACTACACAATCACAGCAGCAAGCATAAACAACCTTGAAGTAGTAGTCTTCCTGGACAGATGTTCAAAAAAACTGTGCACAAAACACAGTTTATATCAGAAAAAACAGGTCAAACGACCTTGTTTTTGTGACCTGAATAGGCAAGTGGGCCCCAAAGAATGATCTGATCACTGATCAATGCTGTCAACAAACTAGGATTCCTGTTTTCTTATCAAAAACTTCAAGTTTCATTCAATTTGGTTGCAGATCCATGACACAATGCCCATTTGATGAAAACTAGTACACAAAACTGAGAAATCACAAAATCGATCAGACGGCCTACCTCTGATGAGCCAAAAATCCTGAAAAAATCTTCTAAATTCCCAGAACAATTAGTCGACCACAACAGGTGTGATTCCTGCAATTGCCGTGATGATCGTAGGTGGGCCTCACCAGATCTGAAGATGTGACTGTCGACTGCTGATATGGACCAAGATGTCGAACACAAGATGGCTGGAACAAATATCCTCTGTACTGGAATGGATGATCGATCAGAGAATGATCAGAGAACAACCTCTTTGTGGCTCTGATACCATGTCATTCTCTCAAGATAGCAGAGAATACAAAGGAATGATGATAGCAGAGAATACAAAGGAATGATGAATATTTGGTATCCCCTTTGAGGATCGACCATCTCATTATATAGATACAAAATGCCCAATCTTGGGCTACAATCTTGTAAAATATAGTAAAGGAATCTCCTAAATTAGTAACTAACATCTGTACATGGTTTTGACTTACTCTTATGTACATAATTGGGTTGGGTTTACAAGTGGGTCATGAACTTGGGCCTTGATTGTTTATTAACATCTACACAAGTAGGTGACAGTAAGGTTAAAGGATAATCCCAACCTTCCTGGTGTACAATTAAGAGATACTGGGACAGTAATTCCATATTTAAGGGGGAAAAAGAGTGAAAACCATGGACTAAGAAATAAATGGCTTTGATTCCAAATGGATGGTTCCAACATATCCATGAGTCACAGATCATATAATTCACCATGAACTGCTACAGAGAAAACAGCCATCTAATCTCAAAGCACAAAAAAGGAATTGCAATATAGAATGAAAAAGGATGTGCCCCCCGTTAAGGAAAAGTCTTCTTTGTATTATATTGCATTGTTTTATAGGCAACAAGATCAAATCTTCTTTCCCGATTTTGCAATTCATGCCTGGGGGCATCTAATTAAATCCTATAGCTTTTAGAATGAGTCGCCAATATGCAAATAGACCGCATGTCTATGACGAATAGAATAAAAACACTTGCTTTTCTTTTCCTGTTCTATCTTTACCTTAGTATCAAAAGAATTATAACCCTCCATCCCATGTGAGGGCCATTGTTTCAACAGTCTGAATCAACTGTGGTTTCCATTAATGTAAACGGTGGCCATGGACACTACAAATATACTCAGATCAAATATCAAATTGCATGTCTAGAAATTTCTATCACAAAGACAGAAAATAGTTAGGCTTAAAATAATCACATGCATCATATTGCTGCTTCAAATTAGAACATGGAAAGATAGAAAAAAAATTAATTGTACCTTTGTGTGAAGGCGCTCTCTTTCCAAGGCCAGTTTCACTACTAAATCAGAAATCACTTTAGTCCTCAAGCTAATGTCCTCAGAAACTGCCATCTTCATGTCATCAGCTTGACGCAGAGATGTCTCCAAGCATTCAACCCTCCCTTGAAGAAAACCCAACTCTTCCTGAAGCTCCAAGTTTGTTTCAGTTAGCAGAATGTACTTAGCTACTGCACTCTGAGCACTATCTTCAGCTTTCAGGGACTTTGCCTTTAGATCCTCAATCAAACTCTCCATATCATTGAGTGTAGAATACAGCATATTCTGATTCTCCTGACTTGCTTCAACCGATGCCTTGGCTTGCTGTAACTGGCTTTCAGATTGTCCCAGCTGTTTTTCAAGTAAGCTTACCTTTTCCGTTTCTCTGCTACTAATAGCATGAAGCTTTTCTTCAAGTTTTGAATTGGCTTCGGCTAGTGAATTGCAAAGGGTCTCTGCATTCTCAGCTCTATTTTTCATTTTCAAAACATTCTCCCTTAAATCTTCTATCATTTTTTCCAATTCAATGATTTTGGGATCTAACATATTATGCAGCAGTTGACTTGATTCATGAGAGGCCTTAGCCTCCTGTAACTGAGTATCTTGTAGTTTCTCCTCAAGAGAAAGTACCTTCTCTCTCAAAGTTGTGGCTTCTGAATTTGCAAGGTTATATTCATCTTCAGCTTTCTTGAGATTGGCTTTCACACGGTCATGCTCCGTGTTTTCTGTAGAGTGCTTATCTATTCTGTCTTGCAACTTAGCTTTCATCTCATCTTCCCTTTTTATCGAACTATCTAAATTGGCTTGGACAGTCTGGAGTTTTCCTGTCATTTCCTTTGATATACTTGTCAGTACTTCAGCAAAGCTTTCTGCTTGAAACACCCTTTCCAGAATGAGATC
The DNA here is from genome assembly GCA_028538565.1 of Umbellularia californica. Taxonomy (NCBI): domain Eukaryota; kingdom Viridiplantae; phylum Streptophyta; class Magnoliopsida; order Laurales; family Lauraceae; genus Umbellularia; species Umbellularia californica. The sequence goes on along the minus strand of JAPQWN010000006.1, from coordinate 5,746,672 downwards.
CATGCTTTCTTCCATCTCTTGCTCCCAATAGTGCAGTTTCAGTTTGAGCTCTTCTTCATTGTGTCTTGATTCTGATAGCCACTTTTCAAGATCCAGCTCTCTAAGCAAAGATTTCTCCAACATTTTCAGGATATGTCTTTGTTGTTCAGTGGTCTGCATTTTCATCTTGGCAGGCATGGGGGACAAATGACTTATTTCTGAGATCCCACTATTCCCTGCCAACATGCACACATCAGAGATAAATCAGAACTGCAAACAAATCATACTCTTAAGCTTATCTGCTAAGAGTTATTGACTATGTATAGCACAAGTTTTCCATAGTCACCACAAATCTTTGTTCCATTATACTACCAAGGCTAAGTATGAGGGGAAATACAGAATACTGAAAAATTTTGTTCTTCAAACAAATAATGAAAATTTGATGGTGCATATATAACAAATGGTGCCACTTTGGCTATTGTGAAATGAATTTGGGAGAGAGTGCAAATATAAAAAGGCTCTGGGTGGGTTCTGTTTGGTTTCTCTTCCATAATTCCACTTTAAAGTATGATCACTGCCAATCACATGTTTTGACTTCAAAGTAGGCAAGATAGAATCCACCAAATGCAGTTCCTTGTTTTGGTGTTGCCTCAAAAAAATAAAATATGGATAACCATACATTGTGCCAAATATTCAATTTTCAAGTACATTGTGGTCATGCATCCAGTATCACACTAAAATATTCAGCTCAGCTCCAAGCTGAATCATCTAATACTGAAATAATTAACAGAAGTTGATGCCAAAATTCAACAATGATTTTTCTCAGGCATTTGGATGGCCACCAATTTCTCAACATTAAAAATTTTGCTATATGAAAGATTGATATGTTAGGCTTGTTCAGGCGCATTTTCAATTAATGAATAGCACTAAACCAACAAGAAGAAGTAAAAAGGTCAAAACTTACAAGATTCCAGACCACCAAAAACAACAGTGTTATGGAACTTGGATGACTGCATTCTCATCTCAGCAACCTGGCTTTGCAACTGCTTCAAAGATTCTTCAGAGTCATGCAAGTTTTCTTCCATTTCAGAAAAGGCCTCTTTCAAGTGTTCACATGAAGATATTTTCTCACGAGCATCCATGATTTCCTCTTGAAGAGAAATCATGAAATTGTCCAGTTCTTTCACCTCTGAATGTAGGATTCCAGATAATATATCAAACTCTAGTACCTTCTCAGCAGAGTCACCTGAGACAAATTCATCATCGTCTATAACCAAGGATTCCAAGTCACCTGCCCTGTCTGCCACATGCATCAAAAGTATGTCCAAGTTTAAAAACTTCTCAGAAGAATATGCTAAATTGAGATCCACCCTCGTCAGAACTTCTCCCGCGCTACCAAGTATCCTCAGTCCCTCATCATCACTAGCAAAGTATTCGAAATCCACCTGTGTATCAGTGGCATAACTATCTTTGACATTGGTAATTGAAATGTCATCAAGACCGATGAATGCCATGGTATGATTGATTTCTCCACCTGAAAACCAGAAATGAAGGTAAATTTTCTGAAATTCTTAATTTTTAATATAACATTAACAGTAAAGCCCATAGGGCAGTTCTAATTTCATGGATTAGATTATTATAAAAAAAATTGTTTGAGAATTGGGGGTGGATGGTGTGTTTGGCCATCCAAGAGCTCAGAAGCACTTCATACCTGTTTTCATCTCATCCAATAATTGAGGAATGGAAGTTTAGCATTTGTGAATTGTGTGGGAGTTTAAACATTACCTTAACCAACTGATACTAGTAAAAAATTTAAAAATTAGAAGTAGAGGGAACTCAGAAGCCGCAATTGAGATAAACATATTAGTTCACCATCTGGATTTTTTACTTTGTACTCCTTGTTTCACATATGGATAAGTATGTCCTAAGTAAGGCCTTTAATCCCCAATTGTCTAAGGCATCCTTTTCCAGGTATCAACCTATATCATGCAATTATATTTCGAGTCATAGGCGCAGTACAAACAGCAGCAAACCTATGTATCTCATTTCAGGACAAAATTATCCTTTAAGTTAAACATGCCTAAGAGTAGAGGTGCAAATGTTGAACCAGGCCGAGTCAATGTTCGTCCTAGTCCAAGATCAAGCCTGTGGACCTGAGTCTCATTCATAGTCTAGCTATTAGTAAAATACAAGGACTATTTCTGTTACAAATGTTAGTCTGACCGGATTTCCAGTCAGGCATAAAGGGAGACATGTCCAGGCCCAGCTCATTTCATTGTTGGGCCAGAAAAACAGGACCAGGCCTGCCCAACAGGACCTAATTACTCCTTGCAAACCCAGCTCAAAGTGAATTCGCGGTTGACTAAATTCAAACCAACTGCAACCTACAAGGGTCCTTGCTTTAAAGCATAATGAAACGGCCCTGAATAGAGAAATATAGAGCTTCAAGCCTTAATGCAGTTTGCATTCTCAAGAAACTCAAGTTTTATAATTACATCTCACCAAACAGAAGAAAATGCACAAAATTAGAATTTCACCATTCAATGGTAATGAGCCCTTCAAGGATGCCAACTAATTATGAATAATTCAGAAATGAGGAGCAAGTCATTAAGAAACCTGTAATCTCTTTGATGAGAGGCAGAGTCTTTCTTAAATGTAAGGGCAAGGAATGTTGTCATGGTTGCTTGGCAATAATTAAATAATTAAATTATGGACTTGCATTCATCACAGGTCATTTTTCTTGCTTAGTTTCCTGAAGACATTATTTCTTGCCATTGTATTCTATATTGGCAGCATGCAAAGTAACGGTGACTGAAAAACACTTTAAATCTTCTCATTTTTGTTGTGGATAAAACCTTTATTAGTTACCTATATTTTTGGTTCTTGCCCTTGTGCTTATATCTTTAGAAGCACATTAATCTTTAAAATTACATCATAGTCATGCTTTATCCCATCAATGTAGGACTGACTAAATGTTTTATACTCAAGAGACAAGTTATGGAAACAAAAACCTATTAATCCTGTATGTTTTATGCAGATACAATGGATGCAGCTGGCTCTGTTAGGAATGAGTGGTTTTACAACTGTGGCAATAGCTCCTACAGTGTTTTTTTTTTTTTTTTTTGGTAGAAAAAGCTCCTATGGTGTTGACGACCCGACAGAGCACATGGGAGGCATGCATAGAATGATGAATGCTACCTTAACTCCAACATCAATCACTGGGATGTTTAGGACAATACCAAAATGCTTGATGATAATCAGGAGGAATTCCCTTCTTGTGGCCAAGAGTACTAGTAGGGGACATGAATCGAATACAACAAGAGTAGAGAAAACAACTCTTGGTCCATCACCCATCATTGTGTGGCCCACCTGATGAATGATCTGGAATTCTAAATCATTGAAATGGTCCGGCTGGTAAAAAAATACTAGACCAGGTGATGTAAAAAACAACAGCAGAAGTCCCAATGTCTACAAAGATGTGTGTTCTTGGTGAAGATCATTGAAGCATGAATCACTATATAATATATATATATATATATATATATATATGGGGAGTCTTCATATGCATCCATCCCTCACCATTTTTGGTGAGGGACACCCCAAAAGGGGAAGATTCAAGTACAAAAGTGAGGAAGTACAAAGGTGTACTTCCTCACTTTTGTACTTGAAACACCCCCAAAAGGGGTGTCCCTCACCAAAAATGGTGAGGGATAGATGCATATGAACATTTCCCTATATATATATATATATCCATCTGTAAACATATGGCATTTTGTATGGCAATAATAGCTGTTGATCTGGGTGGTCATCATGTAGAATTGAATTTAGGCATCAGATCAGCAGCACAAAAATAATAAAAAGGATCATCAAGTTGCAAAAAACATGAACTCTGGTATCTTTTAAATGATGATAAAAAATAAAAATAAAAAAACCCACAAGAACTAGTTTTTTATGATTGTTCAATCACTGCAATATTGAGTCCATGGGCCACATTACAAAGCATCCTACAGACCAACGGTTGTAATCACCATTCACTGATTCACATGAGCCACATTTGTAGCTGGGATGAATTTCATGGAACTTTAAATGAATTGCACATTCAAAATCGGATGATATCTCAATTTCAGAAAGGATATTGATTCATTTCTAACCTATTAATTTAAACAAAGAAACAAGATACACATTCTTTTACAAGAGTTCGATGAAAACCGTAACCCATTTCATACATCCATATACCAATCCCAAATGGAAGAGAATTACATGATATTTAGTTCTTCAATATAAGATGCAATGTTAATGTGAATTCCTCTTAACATTTCTAGTAAAATCCACCATCTCTAGAAAAAAAAATGATAAAAAACTGAAAGACCCACAAATGGATTGAATCGATCCCAAAAAACAAGAAAACTTTCAAAATCTTCAGGACCCAGTTCAAGAAATCTCGGAATGTTAAAGAAAACTTTGGCATTTCAATCAAACACAGAAGAACTAAAGATAATCATAGAACATGATAGACTGCGCGGTCTGCATTGAATTGAGAGAATATCTGAATGGAATAAAACAAGGAGGGTGTAAGATTCCACACGAAATTAGTAGAAGATGATATGTTTGGAAAGATTTTATGTTCATACCTCTGAAATCTGAGACGATGAGAGGGACGTGTGTTGCAATAGAATACCATGAATCCATGCAAATGAAGAGAACACTAGAATGCATGGATGGGCTGTGCTGTTGCTTTTCTTAATTTACAAAATTACCCTTGTTCATTTAAAGGTTAGTAGTGTGCGTCCACCACCATGTTAAGTGGAGCAACTCATTTTAACTAGAGAATCCCTGGCTTTTAATTAGTCAATACCTTACACACTGATATGCATGTGTAATCCACAGTTATATAAATTCTTAGCGAGGAATTTCGGTGGTTAAAATCCCTCACATGTATGGATTCCTCATGGATTCTTCGATTACTAAACGTGTCCTAAAAGAAATTATAAAATACAAGAGTATTTATTATGAAGGGCAAAACAACTTGTTTTATTAGTGCAGAAGTATCTAAGCATTTGAAGTAGGTTTCACTATTGATAGTTGAACAAATTCCTAAATAAAGAGAGCTTTAATTTTAATGAATTGTAATGCACAACTTCTTGAAATACAATGATTAAAAAAATTAATAATGCATGTCATGATAAAGAATTATATTTAGTCAACAAAATACATTGGTTAAGAAAAAATAATCTTGCCTATCAAAATACATCACAAAGTATAATGTGACTTGAGACATACCGGTAATATTATTTCCTTAGAACTCATTAAAGCTTTGAAACATATTGACAAGAACAAGAAGCCAAGATTCTGAATACGCATAATGCAATTTAGCCTACCTCCATGTGTCTCAACTGGCTAAGACATTCTGAGCCTCATATTCACACTAAGGATAAATTTATAAAGAAAGCAATTGGCAGGTCATCCCTTTTATACTTGAAGCCTTTAAAGATGAATGGCTTAGTTTAAGTACACTGTTGCGCATCCCGCAAAAGACTCTAACTTCATTTCTAAGTGTCAAGAGTGCGGAGCGGAAGCGCCGAAAAGATAAATTTTAAAATAATTATATATAGTCCCTATATAACATAGTGCTTGTGGGTTTATAAACAATTAAGTAATGGGCATAAATATATCTTATTCATATATTCAAGTATTAAAAATGGAGAAAAATTTTAACTTTGCAATTTGATCACTTAAAATAGACAATAAGAAGTTTCTTCATTCAAAAGATAAATATCAAGCTTATTAAAAAAGAAAATGCACAAAAAACTAAAGATTTTGCATGGTTAGCTCAATATTCAGTCAAAGCGCGCTCCGAAAATGGTTGAACCATGCTCCGAAGACGGATCTGCTCCGAAAATGCCAATCAGCGTTTTCGGAGCGGAATCGAGAGGGCTAAGAGGAGGTTCCGGCCGGCACTAAGCTTCATCTATACAAATCTACAAGCGTATGAACCCTTGGGTTCTCATGGAAGACTCTTATGGGCTAGGCAAGTGAACGATGGGCTTTGGCCCTGGTTTGGCCTTTTTTGTGGTTTGCATTAAAAATCCAGAGAGAGAGAGAGAGAGAGAGAGGTACTGGGATTTGCATCTTCTCCTATTTTGTTATCATCTTCATCATGTAAGTGGATCAAACAAAATTTTTTATGTTCCTTTGTTGAGTATTGATCCCAGATTCATGCATTCATCTATCATCTAACATGTATTAGATTTAAGAAAGTTTTTGTATTTTGCAATTCTAGATCTACATGTTTCTATAGATCAATGATATTGTGATTGCATAAAGGGCTGGACAACCTACCTTAGATGGGGTCCTAACATGATGCATCATCTAGTTGCATTAGCCACTTGATTAATGATGTTTATGGCTTGATTTAATGGTTATGGTTAGATCTGATGATCCAGCGGTTTCATTGATGTCCCAACATGTGGCATGGACATTTTCATTTTTTAATTATAATATAGATGTATGAATATTTATTGAAACTATTCAAATTCAAAAATGTTACCGAATATCATTTTGCTAATCCTAGTAATTGGAGATAATCCTAGAAAAATGTTATTAAACAAGTTCATCATGACTCATTTTTAGAAGAGAGAATTCTCCTCACTCATCATTTTTAGTTAGGCAAAATTGTCAACACAAGGAACGGTGATAAATAGTTCTTAAGTTTATTTATAATTAAAAACACTAATTGATATCTTTCTATAGGTCTCACTTGATGATATGACCTGTTCAATATTCTCATATTAATGATAGCCATCAGTACATTCATTTTCACATTTAAGTATTCAAGTATTTTGAGAAATTTGTGAAAAAGCATGCCAGAAAAAAAAAATCGAACGCGTATAGAACCATGGGATGAACTCTCAGTTACTCATGGGAAAATAATAATTTTGACAAACATGGTAATCTATTTCGTGGAAGATGTTTTCTGCAGAATGCAGAAGAAAGGAAAAACAGATTGGTGCCCTTCATCACAGGCCCATTTGTGCAATATAAAGGGAGGTTCCAACTTTTTTTTTTTTTTTTTTGCTATCGGAGGGTTCCCAACCTTTTGAGCTGGACTATTCCCTCCGGCACAGAGTGAAGCCAGGTAAATTCCCCCGTAACTCCAGCGTAGTAGTGCAGTTTCGAATCCACAACCTCCGAATGCAAACCGTGGTCCTAGGCCAACTGAGCTACCCCTTGGGAGGTTCCACCTTTTGGGCAGTCGGGATGGGAGCTCCCTCATCACCCTGCTGCTCATAGGAGAATATTTCCCCTAATTCACATATGTAACATGTGCATATATAATATTTATATATGTAAAACTCATTTTAATATCTCATGAAACAACCCCTAAACAGGTCTGCCAAGTGGATCTACATTACTTACAAATTGGTTAGACAATTATAGCCAATTGATTAGAAGGATGCATGGTGGAAGATGGACCACTTGCCAATTTACTCAAACTGGGCTCGAATGATCTTCTAAGTTCTGATCAAATTCGTTTGCGGGTCACGCATTTGTTCCTAAGCTGTTTGGATGGGCATGTCATTCCATGTGAAATAGCACCAACAGAAATTAAAACGATTGCCAAAATTTGTCTCTTGTATTGGTTATTAAGAAAGACCACAATAGCATAGACACCTGACTAAATTCCTTCACTACCAACACTACAACCAGGGATACCGTCTGCACAAGAAATTAAAGAGGGTCCTGCATTTGGTGACCGTCGGGATGCATGCCCCTGTACAGGAGAAAATTTTTCATATCTTTCACCTCTCACCTCTTAATAAGCCAAAGTAACCCAAAGACCTTAAAAAGTCTGTGTCATCTCCAGCAAATTATAAAATAGGATATTATGATGATGATATAGATTTGGCCCGACCAGGTATAAAGAATGTATGGATTAGCTCTCTCTCTCTCTCTCTCTCTCTCTCTCTCTCTCTCAAAAACCAGATCAAATGGTTATTGGTAGCTGATGATAATCTCCCCCTTATAAGACCTTCACTGTTGGCCTTTTCTTTGGCTGATGGCAGAAATTCTTGTCTCTGTTTTTCCAAACTCTCAAGCGAGATGCATCTTATCTCCCTAAGATACCATTGCAACCAATCGAAACATTAGACGAAAATACAAAAGCATAAAGAAAACCACAATCAATTGGACAAATTAAGCAGACATCATTTGGGTTCTTTAATTTGTTTAGAAACATCAAAGAAATCAAGATCCCCAGCAAATGAAGAAAATAAAGCACAATCCTAACAGTGATTCACCCCCTCACAAGGAGAAAATAACATTTAATAGAGTAAAAGATTCATCCCCAAATCAATCCAATTACAAATAAATAGATATCCCTGAAGGAGAAAATTGCAGCCAATCTTCCTCTCTCCATCCCACTAGTCTGCTACTATTTGCTCCCTCCATTGATCACAGTGTTGTGTCCTGCATTTACATCAATTTCCTTTATAGAGGTGATGTCCACCTTGGGAGGGCCTGAATGTCGCCTAGGCCCTGCGGGTGATGCCTGGAAAGAGAGCCGTTTCTTCGCCGAGCCTGCTGAGACTCTCTCTGGAGTTTCATGCTTTTCCCCTAATGGGCTCTGCGGGCGGGCTTTCGCCCTAGCAGACTCTGTGGGTACCATGTAACTAGGAACAGCTGGTGAGCTTGCCAAGCTCTCATCATCCCTCACTGATGACCCTGCAATGCTATGCCGCCTGGGTCGCTCTGACTGCAAGCTCATCATGCTCCTGGAATCATCCTCCATCCCCCAGCCCCCTCGTGGACTTGCCATCTTTGACTTCCCCACAACAGATGATGCCTTGGATGGAGGCGTTGATGGGGACTGGCGGCTGCTAGGGCGGCTCAGTTTCTGGGACAGAGGTGAAGGCCTCTCTATGTTGAGATCCCGTCGTGCATAAGCTCTGGTGATTTCACCTCCAATGCTGTGACTTGCACTCTTCATCGAGCTTGTGTCATTGAGCTGTTTCTCAGTTGCAGTTCGGCTCTCCCATGGCCGTGCTGCCATCCAGCGTTCTAGCCAACTCCACCCCCAGTGTGGGTTGTTTGGATCCATAAACATGGGGTTCACTGACCTCGAAGAGTTCTTACATGTCTGCTTACAGTAAAACCCAGTTAATCTAAGAACCAGTCCCCATTCATGAAAACAATAAAGCAATTCACAAGCATTCGGTTTGAAATCCAGGATCCAATAAAAAGAAGCATAACTATGGGGGTGGCATGAGGAAACTGCTGCATCATTTTAATATTTTATCATCATGGTTGACCCATTGGGTGTGATTTTAGAAACGAAGTTGATATTGTATCTCACGGTGTGGCTAGCATTGTATTCAAATGCAGTCAGCTTCCACTGGATAATCAGATATTCCAAGTACAAGAAATGGTTAAAAAATAACCAGTTGTATCATACAGGCATGTGCTTCATATGTGCAAGCTACTCTTGGAAAATGAAGGAGTTGAGCCAACAACTACAGCTGCAAATGACAGTTGACAAGAACCACTGCATTTAGAGCTGAGTTGTATGGGCAACAAGCTGTATATGCATATCTACCAAATAAGAGAAGTTAATTGGCAGTACCCAACATACAGGAAAGGAATTCAGAGTATGAAGCTTGCACTAACCGCCATGCAAGAAGGTGAGAAGATGATGAGAAAAGAATTTTAGAATCTGGCTACCTGATGAGAATATGCATATGCCAGTGCCCTTTCTCTTCTTATAGCAGCCTCGTGCTTGCTCAATAGATTTGCTTCGACTTGCTCTTTGGATTGAATACTATCATCCCAATCATCTCCCATCTGTTAAGAAGCAAATAATAATAAGAATAATAAGAATCCTGCCAATGACTACTGGGGGTCGGTGCAAACAATGGGTTGGGAGAAAAAATAATGGCCGTCCATAGAGAGTGAACAGGAATATGCTGGTTCCCAAAAATAGCACCTGTTCTTGTGGATGAGTAGGATACCCAACCACGCAAGTGGAGATACCAAATTAAATGTATGAAATAAAAATTTTACAAAACTCAAAGGATTTTGATATTAGTTCAAATTATGAAACACAAGGAGCAAGGTAGCCAACTTCTTTCATTTCAAACTTGAGATTGGACCAAAATAGGGCTTGTTTCTTTCGGGGACCTGCTTAGGTCCACTTGGCCATTTCAGCTAACAACAACCCAAAACACAAAATTCAGTCTATACTTGTCTAGGCACTCTCTAAGGCCATTTCAGCTAAAAACCTATATTGCTAAGGGCGAGCTTTAAAACCCTAGAAGCTATTCTTTCTTTCCATTTATTAGTTGTCCTTTTCAAAAGAATCCCCTAAAGCCCTTAAAATGAATGTTCTATCTAATTATATGCATTTCTTACTAATGTAGAAACTTTACAGACATGATATAACACTTGAAATTGATGATTCCGTATCCTCGTTTTCACCAGTGCTGAAAGTTACAAGCCCACTTATTTATTTAAATTTTCTTTATATTTTTTTTCTATTATGATGAAAATAGTTAAGAATGGTAAGTGGATCCACCACTGAGTCAATGATTGAAACTGAAACTATGAGATCAAATACCGATTCCCAAGTCGACTAGTGGATGATGGTAAAGGTAAACTGCAACTCATTTCACTTGTCAGTTTTTTCTCTTTCTGCTGTATACATAAATTGGGAGAGCAAGAGTGAGCAATTGTAGTATATATGCACCTTTAACCTTTTGATGGTTTCCATCAAAATTTTAAGGTTTTAGGCTATATAATATTGTGAGGTGGTGGTCTACTGGTCTGTATGCTACTATAAGTTTCTCATTCTTTGGTGTGATTTCTTATAGATATTATTTGGTTTTTTTTGCATTTTTTTAAAATGGATATGCCATATCATCATCATCTTAGCCTTATCCCAGCAAAACGGATCAACATTACAGAATGATACGATCAAGCAAAATCCACCAAAATATGCCCAAGACTGAAGGCAGCAAATAGTTGAATCTTACCTATTTCAAGGGTGGGCGATGACCAGAATATGACCCGTCTATAGGTGATATTAATGGTAGGCTGAAGTCTGAACCAAAGTTACCTAAATCGCCAAGTTTGTAACTCACAGTATTATACCTGTCATAGTTTGCCAATTCATTGTGAAAGGTTTATCAAATTCGTTTTTCAGTTTGCCCAATTCACAGTTCCATTTCACTAACTTACATGTGTCTTTGAGTTTCTAGTTCAATCATGATTTTAATCAATTAGCTTGGTTCATAGATCCAATTTAATCAATTGACAAGAACAATATTATTATTAATTTTTATCCACAGGGTAGAATATTAGTAAGTCATTAATATATAATAAAACCTAAATGACTTTATCCAAGCTTATAAAATGGTTATGACAGTATTCATGACCTCGTTTGAAAAAAATATATTGTAGAAAGCATTTTTTTTTAATTAAAAGCACTTGATATATTGGATCCAAAAATGTTAAAATAGACATTTAATACATTTAGTATGCATAATAAATAGAATTATGAGAGTTCCACAAGAAAAAAAAAAAAGTCTGATCTACTTAACGAATTAGTTCATTCAAAACAACTAGTTCACAGTTCAGCACTAGTTGCCACTAACTAGGTAACTATGGTTTAAACCTTCATGAAGATAATCACACATTGAAGCTCAATGCTAATGGTGAAGATACCGTCATGTGGGAGGCCCTCCAATCATCAGGGTAAAGCATGGAATTCCACATGTAAAGGAGCTTAAGTAAGCCTGCAACTAGTGTGAAACTATTTCTACTTTTTAAAATAAATATTCAGTAAGTTGCAAGAATCATAAAGACATTGATAATTTCCAGAGAATCATAAAGGCACTCATCCTTTCCTAATAAATCATCTCTAAAAGGAAAACGATCTTCAAAAGAGGATTGACAAACAGACACTTGGCAGTGGAATCATACGCAGATAGTCAAGTTACAAAAGCACGAGTAAGGGATAAGAGGGACTCACAGAAGCTCTCAAATTTTCAAGCTCCTTTTCACTTTTCTGCAGCAGCTGTCGCTGAAGAGCTTGGTTCTCCTCTGACATCTTGATCCTCCTTGAACGAATCTGAGATTGAACTTTAGCCAGTGTCTGCATGCAACGTAGTGTGGTTGTGGCTTGACGCTTGACTGCATTGCCGTCTATAAGAGATTTCAACCTAACCAACCCTCTCAGAGCCCGCAGCGCTCTCCTTGCCTGATCACCAATGCAACCAAAGATCCAGTTCATATGCCGCTCCATACGTTAGAAAAGCAACTAATAACAGTGGTGGTGGTGGTGGTGGTCTAGAATCAGTCCACCCATCAGGTGAACCCCACACACACATATATAAACTGTAGCCTTGGTCTTTTTTGCATTTTTCTTCTATAATAACCATTTTACCAACGTATAAATGTACAGCCATGGTGATGAGTGGACCTAGCCAGGATCAAAAAGTAGGTGCAGACTAAATCATGGTGAAACAACAGTTCTTAAATATGTGTGTGTGGGTGGGTGGGGAGTAGTCTTTTTACCATTTTTTTTTTATTCTATACCAACCATTTTACATGCACATGTCCAGACATGGTGGTGAATGGACCTAACTAGTAGCAAACAACATTTGCAAACAAAAGTGCAATAGTGGTGAAGCAACAGTTATTAAATATGTGTGTGGGTGTGGGTGGGTGGGAAGTAGTGTCACTGTCAAGAACTTACACGCATAGCATGGAAAAAATGTTACATCTTCCTAACAAAAACTATTTCATACTTCTAGAGAGGAACATCCATGGTAATAGGTTCGCAAGAAAACAATATTCTTTTATAATGAAAAAAAAAAAAATCAAAGCTCAAAATAGAAGCCCAAAATTGCCCTTTTAGGATTTTCTTCAAAGATAATCAACCAAGCATCACAACTTTACTAAAATTATTGTTCCCTCATATTTCAAAAAACCTTGCAATAGAAGCATGAATTTTTCAACTACCAAAAAAAAAAGGTTTGCAAATAATTTAAGATCTTTGCAAAGTTTTCAGAAGAGAGAAGTTTAGCTATTGCATGAATCAGAATCTGAAAAAAAAAAAATCTAGTAACAACTAAAGGCACCAATAGTCATGTATATAGCACAAATAGCCTTAAAAGATGAAAGACACTCATAATTGTCTACATCACATTTGGATAAATCAATTCCAGTGGATAGGATGAGAAAATCAAGGCAAAACAACAAAGACACACTTTTCCTTATGTTTGAAAAAGAAACCATATGTAAAACAGAGATATGATATATTGGGATTTTAGTGAAAGCAATGTTTTACCAGGTATCCTCGAAATGCCGTTTGGATCTTGATTGCAGCCACTTCCTCTCTTGATTTGCCAGAATATTGTGTCACAGTGGTCAGCCGAACAACCTCCGCAGCTGCCTGTGCAGCAGCCACAGCTGCTTCAGCGGCAACAGCAGTGGCAATCGCAACAGAGTAAACATGTTTGTTCTGTTCATTCTCTGCCTCAGTCAATTTCATCTCCTCCGTAGGGACAGGAGGTGGGGCAAGTGCAACATTTTCCGGCAAAGTGGTAGTAGGATCTGAGCCCGCTGATTTTCCAGCATCCCATTTCTTCTTTGATTTTTTTGCTTTCTAATCACAAGGAATATGTTTTCAATCAAAAAAAAAAAAAAGTATCCAACACCTCAGCTTCAATTAACAAACAAAAAATTCATGTAAGAATCACAGCTTCAATTAACAAACAAAGAATTCATGTAAGAATCAAAACCTTGTCTCTTCTCACCTTAGATTCAGGGCTGAAAGCTTTCTTCACTGCATTAAACCAACCTCCTTTCTTCCCCATCTTCTTATCATTCCTCAATTCAAGCTTCACAGACATAAAAAGTACAAAGTAAACAAAACCCAAATCAGATCAAACAAGCCTTTCACACATGAAACGCCCCAAAATCCAAAAATTCAAAATTTTGAGAACTCTAACAGAAAAAACTAACAGACAAACAACCCAAATCAGGTCAAAGAAGCCTTCTTAGTTGCACATAAGAAACACCCAACAATATAAGCTGTCAAATTCTCAACTTTTGAGAATAAACAAATGACAAGTAGCTAAGTAACTCACAGTAGATCTGAGAGGGAAACAAACAACAAACAAGAAGAAAAAAAATACTCTTTGCAAGATCTTTAGAGAGAGAGAAAAACAGATAAATTTACCAACTCTATTTTCTAAAACAGGAGAACTTTGGCAAGATCCAGGAAACAAAAACAAAAATTTCATCCAACCCACAAATGACCCAACACCCAAGTGCCGAAATCACAAGATCTTTCAACAGAAAAACAAAAACCCATCTTCAGTTCCCAATACACAACAACTTTCCATAGATCTACACACCAAGAAAAAAAAAGGAAAAATCCAGCAAAAACAAAAACACAGACCCAGTAGAAAGAAAACAAAGGTGCAAAACAAATAGAAAAGAAAAGGCCCATACTTCTATTTCTGTATCAGATTCAAGAAGAATGTGAGAACATACCTGGAGAAGATTGATGGAAATGCCAGCTCTTTTTCCCTTCCTCTGTCGCCACGGACAAAAGATCAGACCTTGCAATCAGATGAAAGGAAGTGAGGGAGATGAGAAGGTATAAGTCTCGAGTGCATTTTTTTATTACAGGGGGAATTTCAAAAAAGTTCTTACGTTTATGCCTTATTTCAAAAAATAACATAAGTTTTAAAAATTTTCAAAATAATCCCCAAGTTTTTCATGAAGTTTTCAATTAAGGATATCTTCCCATTTAAAGCTATTTTTTGACAACTTTTTTTTTTAATTTTTCTAAATACCCAAATTACCTTTCATTGAAATAAAAAGCCCCAGCACTTTCTTTATGTTCTTGTTATTTCCTTCACCGGTGCCTTCACTGTGATCAAAAATAATCAGTATTTTCATAACGATCGGCTGCATGTAGTGGCTGCCGAAACTATATCATGGCTTTGAGTGAAGGGTAATTTGAAAAATTTTAAAATATTGAGGAAAAAAGTCGTCATAAAATATCTTTAATGGCTGAATGTCCTTAATTGAAAACTTATTGAAAAATTTATGGATTAATTTGAAAAGTTTTGAAACTTGTGTATTTTTTTGAAATAAGGTAAAAGTTTAAGTCCTTATTTGAATTTTTTCCTTTATTATATCAGTTAGGAAGGTGGGACCCGTTCAAGGAAAAATAAAATACAAGTGACAACAAAACGTCGCTGTCTTTGCTGTAGTTATAACGTCTGCCTTTCAAAAAAAAAAAAATATATTCCCACCTAATGATAACAGTCCTTTAATCGTAACGCTGTGCCTGTGATACCTTGAGTCATATGTGCATCTTTCACCGCTCCATCATCTTGAACTTTTGTGGCCACTCATCTAATCCACCGTTCATGTGTCCTGCCTCCATGATAATCAGATTTTGGACAGCTCAGATTGTAGAAGGCACGGTTCATAGTTCACCTGATGTATCTGGTTTGCATGTGGGAAATATAAACTGCTAAGGTTTTTTTTTTAAGGCTTCAGGGGATTTCACTTTGATTGGAGTTTGGTTGTTCCTCAAATTGATCACTGTGATATATTTAGGGGATTTTTTTTTTTTTTTGCTAGAATTTAATGAATTTCAGTATAGGGAGTATCCATGAGTCCCACCAAAATACAAAGGGGTTGATATTTCTAAATTTCCAAATGACATATGAGACAAGAGATAATAATCGATAAGAAACAAAGTATTTGCAAATGACAATAAATAAGATGTCACGTCATATCGCAAAAATCATGACATCCTAAGTTCCTATCAGAAATTCTATCAAAGAAATGGACCCTTAGATTTTCAATATCTTTTCACCTTTGTGTACATGATTAATTGTTGGGCCGAACATTTATTAAAGTAAAATTTGCTTAGAGCATGCATTACGTGACTGTTTTTGGTGAAAAAAAAAAGTGAGAATAACATAAATGTTTTTCCACACTGTAGTGAAATATATATATGTTTGGTGTGTAAAAGCTTAGAAGCGAGCTAAAGTTTTTATGATTAGTATCTAACAATTAAGAAAAATAACTTTTGAATTGAGCCATTGACAAAAAAGGAAAAAAAGTAAGAGAGCGAGAGAGAGAATAGAAGAAAAGAAAAGAAACAAAGCCATGTTTCTTTAGTGGAATTTCTACCAGATTTTCTGGGGATGATGTGACATGTTGAACAATAATAAGATTTTATTACAATAATAAGATGTTGTACAACATTTCAGAAATCCCTGAAATTACAGCAAATAAACAGGCCCAAACGTGGTCTATTGATTATTGCACCTGAATAGAAAAAACATTAAATGGTCACTTAAGATTTATTAATGCTATTAACTTTGTAGATATTACTTAAGAAAGTCACTGTTGTTTGAGTATTGGGAATACACCTTGCCTGAATCACATGAAGCATTATTTTCTATTTATTGGTACAAGAGCAGTACGTACAGCGGAATTTTTAATGTATAGCGGGGCTAGACTTTGACAAGAGAATCTAAATGTTTGATATGAAGGGCTAAATATGCAGCCCAATGAGAATCTACCCATGGTGTGGATCAATGTGACTTTGAGACGAGGGGTCGTATACATAGTTATTAATATCGTTTCGTTTTGGCTGAAAATGCCGAAATTTTTCGTTTCGGTCAAGTGGCCGAAAAACTTTTCGATTTGAATTTCGGTTAATATCGGCCAAAATTCAAGATTTCGGCCAATTTCAGCCGAAATTCGGGATTTCGGCCTGAATTTCGGCCGAATGTAACTTTTTGGTCAAAATAAAATTTTACAAAATTAATTTTTTTTAAACTTTTTTTACACATATATTTTGTATTTCTAATATTTTCACAAAATATAATTCCAAAAAAATTACTATAATGGATTAAATCTATATTTATTACTTTTTCTATTTTTTTTACTTATATATGTATATATATTTTGTTATATTTTTCCAGAAATGTAAATCCGAAAAGTTTCGCTGAAATCCCGAATCGGCCGAAACTTTTCATTTTGCAGGCCAAAGCGAAATGAGGTCCGAAACGATATTAACAACTATGGTCGTATAGCAATCTAGATTCTGGACAACACTGATTGTAGACAAAAATCCTTGAGAACTCCATTGGCCATAGAGTATTGACCGATAATTTAGCTGCTTGGACTAAGCGGCCCGTCTAACTATTCATTTTATTGAAACTCTTGGATGGTTAGATTGTCTGATCTAACCCCATGGGCTTGGCCCGATGGTTGGACCACGATTCCACTCTCTATCTGAACTAGAGGTCCCAATATCAATATCCGGTTCTCACCTCTTTAGGAATCGAAGATTGAGTCTACTAGTGTTGCCGCCTGAGGGCCAATGGTTTTACTCGGCTTCTCTCTAGGCCAGGAGGGATTAGTCCAGTCGAAAGGGTTAAGAACCCTCTGTTAGCACAAATAAAATAAAATAAAAAAGAAGGATTGTCTGATCTCAAATTTATTTTATATTCTTTTTAGGTGCAATTGCAAAATGCTACGAGGAGGA
Source organism: Umbellularia californica (assembly GCA_028538565.1). Lineage (NCBI taxonomy): Eukaryota > Viridiplantae > Streptophyta > Magnoliopsida > Laurales > Lauraceae > Umbellularia > Umbellularia californica. Next base: position 5,729,112 of record JAPQWN010000006.1, on the reverse strand, counting down.
AACCGTGGCGTTTTCTTTTCTGCGGCACCGGTCTTCTATCGCCTCCAGATAGAAAGTCTGAATCCTCTCCATCACAAAAATGTTGTACAATAATAAGATTTTATTTCTTAATTTCTCACCACACAATATTTGGTAAACAGAAATAAATCCTCTATCTTCATTCCCTAGAAACAATAATATCCTCCATGAGGATTTTTAAATAGAGGAATCACTACATTCAAGGTTTGGGAAACACATAGGAGGAGTTACTCTTGTAATTAGGTGCTTCTTTGCTTATGTGGATCGCAAAATTCAACAGGGGAGATGGAGACGGAAGAATCAATGGAAGAGAGGATTGTTGATGGGTTTGGAGGATTTGGGAAATCCTCTCTTTACCCAAACGTAGAGTTTCCTCATAATCATGAAAAATGAAAGAGGATTACTCTTCAAGGACATTATCCAAATATGCCATAAACATTAATGAGGAAGGCACACTGATGTGATAAATATCAATCATAAAATACCGCAAGTGCACGGGTGTCTAGATGAGACAGTGGCAAGAACGGGTCAAACCCACAGGGAGCTATTAAATAAACTTTTAAATTAAGAAAACTAATTAACTAACAATTTAAGAAAAGTTTTGAGTTTATATTTAAAAATTAAGCAACTAATATAGATATTCGGAATCTACCAATTAATGAAGATGATTAGAGTATAGGAATCCAATAAGCATCCACCAATTATTTATCAAGTAACCCTAACTTGTTCCAATTTTTACTTCAAATCAAAGACAAATCAATGTTTTTAATTTGGAAAATATAACTTTCAAAATCCCTTTTTAATTATAAAAATTCAAAACTCAAGACTTCCTTCATCTCATAAAAGAATAAAAATAATTTAAGCACCACCCATCAAAAGTAAGCATAAACCATCAAAAGATCTAAATCCAAAGCATGACTTATCAAACCTAAGCATGAGTAGTAAAAAACTAATTTTTATTTTAGAAATAAAAATAGAGATTTGCCTGGGGCACGAAGACAAGCCTATTAATCATCATTAAGCACATAATCATGGAACACAAATTAGAATTACTAAACAAATAAAAAGACAATTACTTACCTTCATCCATAACTCTAATCAAGAAAATTAGCCCGCCATTGCAAAGAATGCTTCTTGATTTATCATTAAAAATTGCATCTTTACAACTTCTCCTTCACAAATCTTCTCCTTCAAAATAAACCCTTGGACATGGCCCAAAGTTACCAAAAATAAAAATAAACTAATGGAAAAGAAGAGAAAAAGAAAGGAATAGGAGAGAGAGAGAGAGCCTTGGACGTATGAAATGTGTTATGGGTCTCCATCATGCCTCCTTTTATGCTTTTTGCAAACCCCTTTTAGTAAAGAAGTATCCTCCTTTTAGGTCTCCTTTTTCCTTATTGGGCAAGGATTTTTTCTTGTTCTCCAAGCTAACTTCTTTCTTTGGAAAGACTTTTAAATTTGAGAGATCTCCTTGCCTTATTAGGTTTCTTGATGCATACACTTTCCTTGTACAATTCCAAGAATATCTCTAAAAATTATATGATGATGTAAAGGGAATAAACTTCCCAAATATTGAGATTTCTTGCAATTCCCGCCTAAAACTGTAGCAGATAACTTCCCGAGGTCATATCTCCCTCAATATAGCTCTGATTTAGGCAATCTTGGGCTCTACAGATATCTACTCGAAAAGAGCTTTCCAACGGTGGCTGGATTGCGTCGATCCGACACTCGGTTTGAGAGTTATGGCCATTTTAAGTTGCTGCCCCTGAAAAATCCGGGAATAATTGTGCAAAAATGGAAGCTTCTATGTTGGCATGCAATGGGGTGGGTGGGGCCCATTGTGGACTTCCAAGCATGCTTGGACTCTCTCTTTGCTTGCTTATTTGACTTCTCTCTTCTCAAATTTCATCAATGTAGGTCCCATGTTGATTTCTCCTACAAATTAAAATAGGCAATTTTAACATTAATCATATGTAAGAAAATAATTATGAACCATGTATGGGACCCTACATTCCTAGTGATGCACCAAAATGACCAACTTTTAAAAAATAGCACATGGTGCCAAAAATAACAAGATATGCATTGATGAAACCAAAAGCCTAATTTTGGGGTGATAAATGAGATAAGAAAAACTTAATTTCAAAAAGCCATGTAATTCAATGAATTTTGACCAATTTTGACAATTTCTCCAAAAATATCCTCAAATGCATGTAATCATGGAATTAAATGCAATTCTATACAATTAAACCTAATTAAGTCTACAAATGCTAATGAAATGATGACTTAATGACCTAGTTTTGTGGACTTATCACACTCCTCAACCATCCTTTTGCTAGTCCCTTAGCAAAATAAGCGACAAAGAAGAAAATACATAAACTAATCCTACAGAAAACAAGCTAATGTAGAAAACAGAAATGAAAAACACCACTTTCGCTGGTACTCTCGACTGCATTTAGCGTATGCAGTAAGCCCTTAAACCCCTAGGTTCCCCCTAGTGGACGAGTTGTGCCTCGTGAGGGTTTGCAGTGAATACACCCACAAAATTCTCTTTTTTTTTTGTTTTGTTTGCAAAGAATGTTTAAAACTTATCAAAATCTAGGGAAACTTCTTCCAAGAGAAAATCTATAGACACTGACTATTCTTGATTCTCGGAATTTTCAAGGACAAATCTTAAATTCGGTTCACAAATCCCATCTTTTGGTCAGAAATTCTCGAAATCATGCTAATTGATTGTGCACAGTGAAGAGCATGTATACGAAACAAGCATCAAATGATCCACCAATAATTTTCGTGAAAATAATTTATTTATTTATTATTATTATTTTTTTTTTTTTTTTTTTTTTTTTTGAGTTCAGGGCCGCCTAAACGTAGCAAAAAAAACAGTCTTCCTCTCAAGGCGATAATGACGGCTTTCGCACTACTGTTTTTTCAAAGGGCACAATTTTTTTTTTTTTAACACACACATGTGACTGTGCAATGCCAAGGTCCATTAAGCTTTCTAATTAACCCATGTAACGAGCATTAGGCCAATGACTCCCAAACCAAATGGCTTTAGGGCACTAGGTATGAAAATACCCCTAAGGGCTTACTAACTCGGGTTAAAAAGGTTACGAACCCAAACTAGTCACAAAATTTTTTTTTTCCTTTTTTTTTTTCAAGACTTTAACTAAACACTTTTTTTTCTTCTTCTTTACTTTTTTTTTTTTTTTTTTGCAATCCCCAACAATAGGCAGCCCTTTTCATGTATCCACCCGTCGAACCATGAAGCTTTGTATACTAAGGGTCGATTTTTCATTTTTTTTTTCAAAGAAAAACGAAAATCATAGCTTCACATTCAAAACCTTGAAAACGTATACAATCTGTGTAAAAGTGAGGGATCGAAATTCAGCACTTTTCCAAAAACTATTTCCGTAAATAAAATAGTGAACCATTGTTTTCTTTTGCCCAAAATAAATATCTTCAGCCAATAAAAATTTTCTCGGATGTTTCCCTCTAACAAAATTTTTCTTTTTTTTTTGTTTTTTTTTACTAAGAAAAACAAAAAAGAAAATGTAGAATGAAAATTGAACAAATGATCATATGTCAAGTTCTAACTCACACCCTCAAACCTAAATCTAACATTGTCCTCAATGTTATGAATGCATGTGCAATGTGAAATTGAACAATAAGGAAAATTAGAACATCTTACCATGTGGGGGGATTGCAAAAGAATGTGATCAACCAGCTCAATTACCTTCCAAAATTGGGTTGCCTCCCAAACAGCGCTAAGTTTAATGTCGTCAGCCCGACATGACAAAAATGATTAGTCCTGGTAAATTGGGTCTTCCAGAAGGATATCCTCAATGTTTTTATCCTTCAGTTCCAGAAACGGTTTCAACCGTTGACCATTCACTTTGAAAATATCCCCATTCTTGGGATTTTCAATTTCCACTGCACCATGAAAGTAAACAGTCCTGACAATGAATGGACCAGTCCATCGGGTTCGTAACTTCCCGGGAAACAGGTGTAACCGGGAATTATACAAAAGGACTTTCATACCCGGTTCAAATGATTTCCTTAAAATTGACTTATCATGGTTCAACTTCATTCGTTCCTTATAGATCTTTGCATTCTCATAGGCATCATTTCGAAGTTCTTCCAACTCATTGAGTTGCAATTTACGCAGAGTACCCGCAGTGGGTAAGTCAAAATTAAACTTCTTAATGGCCTAATAAGCTCTATGCTCCAATTCAACAGGCAAATGGCATGCCTTACCATAGACCAACCTATATGGGGACATCCCAATAGGTGTCTTGTAAGCGGTTCGATAGGCCCACAGTGCGTCGATCAATCGCAAAGACCAGTCTTTCCGAGTGGGATTGACCGTCTTTTCCAGAATTTGTTTAATTTGCCTATTTGAAATTTCCGCTTGGCCACTTGTTTGTGGGTGATAAGGTGTAGCAACCTTATGGGTGACAGAATATTTTTTTAACAAATGCTCAAAGGGACGGTTGCAAAAGTGAGTGCCTCCGTCACTAATGATCGCTCTAGGTGTACCAAAGCGAGAAAATATATGATCTCTCACGAACTTAATCACCACATAGTGGTCATTCTTCTTTGTTGGTATGGCTTCTACCAACTTGGAAACATAGTCTACTGCTAGTAAAATGTAAAGATTTCCAAAGGAATTTGGAAATGGCCCCATGAAGTCAATTCCCCATACATCAAAAATTTCCACTATAAGTATAGGATTCAAGGGCATCATGTTCCTTCGATTGAGCTTGCCAAGCTTTTGACACTTTTCACAGTTCAAACAGAATGTGTGGCAATCTTTAAAGATAGTGGGCCAGTAAAATCCACACTGTAAAACTTTTGCAGCTGTCTTTTTTGAACTAAAGTGGCCCCCACAAGCATGATCATGGCAGAACGAAATGACTGAGTAATGGTCATGATCATTCCCTAGAAACAATAATATCCTCTATGAGGATTTTTAAATAGAGGAATCACTACATTCAAGGTTTGGGAAACACCTAGGAGAAGTTACTCTTGTAATTAGGTGCTTCTTTGTTTATGTGGATTGCAAAATTCAACAGGGGAGATAGAGACGGAAGAATCAATGGAAGAGATGATTGTTGATGGGTTTGGAGGATTTGGGAAATCCTCTCTTTCCCAAACGTAGAGTTTCCTCATAATCATGAAAAATCAGAGAGGATTCCTCTTCAAGGACATTATCCAAATATGCCCATAAACATTAATGAGGAAGGCACACTCCTTGCCTGAAAATCTCCTACACAAACACACCCTAACTCTCTAATTTCCTTCTTCATTGGTCTCAACCTCTTTTCTCTTTCCTGCATCTAACAGTTTTTTTTTTTCGCTTTACCACAAAACCATGAATGCTAAGCCACATCTCTTACCTGCTGAGGATGATTCCAGCTATTTTCTCACAGCCAGAGTTTTTCTTTTCATCTTAAAATATCATTTCCATATAAATTATAAATAGAAAGTGTTTTTTTCTCGTTTTCTGTTATACAACTATTAAGTCAGGTATAGTGAGTTTAGGGGCTTTTTTATTGCATGTACTTGAATTTTCAGGAATCTAAAAATTTGGGTTTTAAAAATGTTTAACACGAAGAATTAGGTGAACGTTCAAAATTAACAATTAAATAACCTCCACTGAAATGGAAATATAATGGAGCGACTTTGGAAATTGAATACCTACTCCTCCAACTAATTAGTCAAATGATCATAAGAAAGTCAAGGTCCCCATCTATATCTCTGGAAAATGTTCTCCTATGTTGCAAGTGTAGTCAAGCACTACGAGTCCACTTGGGCCCACCTTTCATCAATGTAGCTCCCTTGGTGCTCGCTCACAAAACCTCAACTCATCATTGGATTGAATCTCAAGAAGATTTATGGTTAAGATAAATTGGACTTTAAAACTATTAAATTAGGGCCTAACCGGTGGGGCTAATTTCTTGGACCCCCCTTATCAACGAGGAGATCTTTCCATTTGCCCTCCTCTCATTTATAAACTTTCATCTAAGTGAGCCCCATGAGTTGGACTATATGCACAGCATGCTGTGAGGAGAAACATCTCTCCTAGATCTCTACTTAATATATTAACCCCTTTACTTCCACAACAACCAGTGGAGCACATCTAACCATTAATTCTTATGTGTTTAATTCCAATATATTCTACGCAAACATATAATCCCTTAACATCCTACCAAAAATACAGGCACTTTAACAATTGTCTATTGCTTTGCTATATCAACATTCTTTCATTTTATTAGTGTTAATCTCTAAAAGGGATATGATATGAAAGCTATTGAAAAAAAAAAAAAAAACATTTGTCATTTTCAAGAAATTGTACTACAAAAAAAAATCAGTGGGTTAGGATAAACTATATAGAGTACACATGATGGGGACGAAGTAATACTACCTGATTTTTTTAATCATTCTTTTGTACTTTCTGTGAAGAAAAAAATATTAAATGGATGTTCGAGCCGGGGCCGAAAAAAGTGAATCCGGATCCTCTATTTGGTCCAAATAGGAAAACCTTATTTGAGCCAGTCAGGATTTTCCTATTTAATCCAAACAGGGGATCCGGATCTGAGAAAAGTGGATATGATTTTTAGCCTCCATTTATTTCTGAAGCTCTTGCCAAGTCATATGTACAGCAATATCAGGAATTAAGACCACAGGCAGGGATATTTAAGAGAGGAGGTGGTCGCATTAATACACGGCGTCAACGTGTGGTGGCAGTACGTTTCTCACCCGGGACGTGTTTGAATTTCGTATCTATTGGACTCGAGAGTTTTGAAATCGTGGACTTTGAAAGAGCTTGGTCAAACAATAGAGACAGTTTATTCTCATTTTTATTAATTATAATATATTAAGTTAGGAGGATTTTGATCTAATTTTGACCGACAGTTATGATTTTGACCGGAAGTTACATCAACTACATTCTTTATCTCTTTATTATATCCACTCAATAACCACTCATAACTACTGCTCTCCACTTTTCTTTTCTTTTATTTCTTATGGACTTTGTTTCAATCCAAACTTTATCATTCTCCTTCTACTCTAATTCTTATTTTTTTATTCTATGATACCAATTCTTCAATTATATAAATACATATTTATAATTCTTTTTTTTGCTTTATTTCTAAAAAATTTATGAATTTTTTATACATGAATATTCAAATTGCAACGTTTGCCATATCCATGCTAAGCACGGGAAATTTTGCTAGTTAGATACTTTATATAACAGTTCCTGAGTTTTACATGATTTCAGGAACAAAGTTTAGCAGTTAGATAATGGTAAAAATATCTCTAATTTTCTTTAGATTGTAACCAGTTACAATAACCTTTAACAATGAGGACCTATTTAAATCAGCTGCGGAAAAAGATAGGGATATTTTTGGATTGATCCATCGGTTGTTTTGGATGATGAAATTCGTGGGCTGCTGGTCAAGTGATTAGGATGAATGGGTGCGCACCAAATTCTACACAGGTATGGCCCGCCTAGATGTTTCCATCCCCACCAGTCTTAATCTCGCGTGGTGCACCAGGTGGGCCCCATGAGGACGTGAAGTCACTGTTAGGTTAGCTCTTGTGCTCACTGGAGGGGGCCATCTTTGTCATGTAACCGATTTATTGGACCAATTTATTGAAAATTTATATCAGTCTGGCCCCTTTTGACATGACCCAACTCATTTGCCACCTCTACTTTTCTCTATTTAAATAAGGATCAAGAGTGTAATTATTTTTGAACTAAAGAGAATGAGATGTTCTACCCTCAATGTGATCTTTAAATGGACAGAAGGGCCACCTCATCCCTGTATAAAATAACCATAAATTTGCAATGCAACCACATCCCTGTATAAAATAACCATAAATTTGCAATGCAACCAATCGGGCTTTGGCTTTTTGGGATAAAAAACTGAACATACACCTATATTTAAACAGAAATATTCAAGTGATAACTAAAATATGAGAACTTTTTTTGTGGGGCCTACATAGCAACCCATCCAAACCATTATTGCCCGACATATATGCATAGTTATGCATGCTTGTAAATATACTATAGCAGCGTCTTTAGCAGAAATTTACATAGGTTGTAAATAGTAAATTAATGAATAAAGGTGGAAACACAGGTAAGAAAAAGTGAGGACATTGTGATCCTTTTAACTCATGGTTTAAGTGAGGACATTGTGATCCTTTTAACTCTTGGTTTTGTGCAATACAACTGTTAATATTCTTTTTCCTTTCCAAATGAGGGTATCCCCGTGGTATTTGATCCCGCATGATTAATCCTCACGTGCACAAATGACCATACAACACACGTGTACCTTGCGACGTGGGAAACAAACCCATGCCTCGAAAAACAAACCCATGCCTCGTGCCGACGAACCATTAACATCTAGGCAGTCAATACAACTGCTAATCCTCGACTCTGGATGACATAATGGTTGGAGGCAAATTACGACCATATATATGTTTTTGGAAAATATTGTGATATTCTCATATATTAGACCCATATTCAACATGGGTCAGTCCATTTAACATGAACTAACTCTGCCTACGTGTATTTATAATTTTAATGTATGACCGCAAAAAATGCAGAAATATTTAACAACCATACCATAACATTTAAGTTGCTTCATACATGCAAGTTGATCTTAATTCGACCATTTAAATAAGTTATGTGGGTTATGCAAGTCAATCTTAACCTGATCTATTTAAGTGTGTTATGCCAGTCAAATCCTAGCCAAGACCGTTTCATAGCGCGCCAAATTTAGCTAACCAATGATCAGCTTATATGGGATACGGGTCGAGCTATGCAGGTTTGTCACCCCTAAATTAGCAACAATATTATTTTCACTAATTATCACAATGTTCTTAATAAATTGTCAAAGAAGGTTGCTAGATTATACTCATGTGAGACCCACTCTTGCTTGATTGGACCACAATCTACATTAACCTACCTACTATCTTTATGCATCCTACGAGCTTTACTTTATTCCATTCGATGTTTATTTTGTGTTAAATATGTTTTCGTCCAACTTTTTAATTCTCCCTCAAATGATTGTAAAAATCTCTATCATGATAGTCCTGTCGCATCTATTTTGCAAATGAATTTTTACTTCTGTTTTTCTCACTATCCTGATCGTATTTTAATCTGTAACATTGAGGTTGTTTATAGTCATTGCCTCATTGGTATACTTGTCCAAAAAACCGTTTTAAATGACCTCCATTGTTTTTTTTTTCCCCTTATAAGTAGCTTTCACCTCATTGATCCAAATTGTATGATTTATTACAACCCATGTATTTGTCATAGCATAAGGATTATACTGCGTATGTTCTGGCTTATTCTTGTTCTCTCATTACCCATGTATTTGTCATAGCATGTGGATTATACTGCGTATGTTCTGGCTTATTCTTGTTCTCTCATTATCCAACATTCAACTCTTTGCAACAAAACCGCTATAACTATGGTCTTCATATAAAGGGGTTTTAACGGGAAAAACCCTCGTAAATGGGCATTTTATAAATTTAGACCCAATAAAACCCGGCAGACAGAAGAGGTCCGAAAGTTCCGTTTCTCTTTTTTTTTTGTCTTTTAACGCTATAGTCGATATCGACGCTCATTCATAAGTTAAATACCCAGTTTTGCGTCTTCTTTTCCCCTCTTCATCGTTCGTCTCACGTCTGCAACACAGCCTGGCGACGAACAAGAGCTGCTGCTTTTTGTTCACTCCTTTAAGGGTTGTGGTTGCACTCCTTTAAGAGGTACGTACACACTTGAATCTTTATTATTAGTTCTATAGTTTCCCAAAAACTTGGCATCCACCCAACTTGTTGATTCATATTCTTCTTTTTATATGTTACCAGCCCTAGACAAGTAATGAATGGCCTTGCTCTGTCCAAGAAAATGGCACCCAAGTGCTTCTAGAGTTGTGAACGATGGATATTTGCTCCTAAAAAAACACTATCATCTTTGATTTTCCATATGTTTTTGGGTTTAGGGTTTTAAATGTGCACTTTTTTACTGTCCCAGAAAATGGCACACTTTCAACCTTATTTTTCCTGTGCCTACTCTCCTCCTCACACATGGCTAACACTTCATCTATGGTCCACTCATTCTTTCTTGTGATGTAGCTAACCTTCAAAGATTTCAAACTGGTCGGGCATGGAGTTTATCGCATAATGGACCAAGGAGTCACTAATGTTTAGCTTCAAATCATTTAGCTTAGTGATTATACGCCTCATCTTAGTGATGTATTCTCGTACACCACTAGCCTCACCATATCGAAGTGAAGTGAACTCAAATAGTAGTAAGCTAATAAGAACCTTTAAAAACCTCTTAAATGTTCCTCTATTGCCTGTAAGTACTCCTTAGCTTAATCTTTAGATGGGATGGTCCCATGTAATTCTAGAGGAATCAAATCCTTGATGATCATGAAGGCTAGCCAATTAGCTTTATCCACTTTTTTTTAGCGCTCAACGTCCTTATCTATAGTATATGTGGTTTTAGGAGGTTCATCTTTCTGAACATCTATTGCTATGTCCATGCACCATAAAGTGATAATCATCTTATCCTTTCACTAGGCAATTCTACCAGCAGTTAATGGAGGAATTGGAGACATTTCTGTGGCAATTGAGGCAGGGTTCCAAACTGTGGATGGAAAATTATGCTCACATTAAGCTATGACTTTACTTTTTGTCTGTAACCTGAAGTGATAACTTTATGAATTAAATTCTGGTGAGCAATCACACCACATCTAGAGTTTTGAACGGTGGATATTTGCTCCTAAAGTGACACTACCATCTTTAATTTTGGCATACATTTTTGGGTTTAGGGTATTAAATGTGCATGTATTTGACAAAAAAGACATCACTTCTCTTCTTCACTGTATTATTTACCCTAACCTAAACTAAAACACAATATTCATGCCCCATGTTAATTCCTTTTCATCTATTTCCTTGACAAGATCTAGAAATTTTAACAGCATAGTTGCCTTGTCCAATGAAATTGTTATAAAAGGTGGAAATGTTCCTACAGCTATACTATCTTATTTAGTATTCATAATCCTTTTTTTGGTTGAGGGCCTAAAATGTGCACGGTCTCTGTATAGTATTTTTTAACAATACAATTAGTACAACCCTTGGAATATGACAATGCATTTGCCTTAAACATACATTTGGCCTTTCACCATGGGCATTGTTTTTGCTACATATTTACCTTTGTTCCTATCACTATTAAAAACTATTTTTTTTTTTTTATAAACAGAATGTTAGAGTGCGAGGTTCTAATCATATTCCACTACGATGGAAACTTTGAATTTGATATTATGCGTCCTGTCTATAACGGAGGAAAGCAGAAGATGAGGTATTTATCAATCGACATAACATATGAGTCATTGGTTGCCGAAGCAATTGAAGCATCTAATTGGGATTCATCTACTGAAAGTTTAAGCATACAATATCTTCATCACAATGGACGTGCATTTTCACTGGCTAGCATTGAAGATGATAACGATGTGAACAGAATGATCAAAGCAGCGGGTCGGGATACAAACGGGATCTACTTATATGTTTCTAAAAGTTGGAACAATGGACAATGTAAAGGAGGAGAACAATATGGGTATGTCAATTTGTTGTATTCTAAATTATACTTTGTCAATTTGTTGTATTCTAAATTATGCTTTATCAAATATTAATCCCAATCCCTTGCATTTTGTTATATGTTGATGCACTGTAGATTTCAGAGGAATGACAAGCATCGATGTTTACTTAAAAAATCGAGGAGTGTATTGATAAATTGCAAGGGAAAAGAAGTGAAAGGTAGGACAGTAATTCAAGAGCTTCCTACAGTCGATCTCCAAAAAGATAATGACATACATTTTTCAACTGTTCGAAACATTACAAGTCCGCATGCCACCTTAGGTCAAGAAATTGATATTGATAATATAAAGGATGGGGCAGAGTATGGTGATGAAAATCATTTTGATGAAAATAATTTCACCGGAAAAATTCCAATGATTGTGATGGGCTCGAACAGAAGCAACGTTGCCGATGCAAATCCAGTCAAGAATGCACGTCCTTCAAGTGAACATTCAGGTGTTAATTTCATCGACAACATGGTACCTGAAGAATCTAATGCAGACATTGGAAACAATTCAGCACGTGAAATGTGGGTAGGCCGTGAATTCCCTGATCGAGACACATTTCGGAAGACTGTGGCTAAGTTTGCAATTTATGGAAACTTTACTCTTAAGCACTTGAAGACAAACATGTACAAAGTGACAGCATGCTGTAAAGATCAGAATTGCCCTTGGCGTATTCATGCCTCTATCGTGGAATCAGGACCACAATTCAAAGTGCGTACTTATAATCCTGTCCATAGATGCTCGAAGCCAATGATGGGGATGGCACATAAACAGGCGTTAGCATTGCTAATTGCGGAGTTCATCATGGACAGAGTCCGACAAAATGTCAATCTGAAACCAAAAGAGATCATGAACGACTATCAAATGGAATTTGGGACAACTATTAGTTACAGGAAGGCACATATAGCAAAGGAGATAGCCCTGCGTGCAGTGCGAGGATCTTACGAGGAGTCCTTTCAAATGCTGCCTAGCTACTGTATTGAACTGCAGAGGACCAATCCAGGTACAATAACAAACATAAACACCACAGGCGAGGACCGTTTCAGAAGATTTTTTTGGGCATTTGGAGTTTGTCTAAGGTCTTTCATTAGTACGTGCAGACCAATGATTGCTATAGATGGGACACATCTTCGAGGGAAGTATCCCGGTGTCTTGCTCGTTGCTGTTACACACGATGCCAATCATAAGCTCCTCCCCATCGCTTTTGCCTTTGCGGAAGCAGAACGACGTGATAGTTGGGAGTGGTTCCTTGCAAACCTACATATAGCGCTGGGTGAGCCTAACAATTTGACTATTGTGTCGGACCGTCAAAAGGTCTTATTCCGGCACTCTTGAACACCATACCCTCTGCAAGACATTGTTATTGTTGCCGTCACATTGCCGAGAATATTAGGGTAGCTTTCAGTGATGCGGCAATTGTTATGAAATTTTGGCGTGCCGCCAAAGCAAACAGGCCGTGTGAGTATGATGCATATATGACTGATATACGGGCAGTCAACCAAGAGGCATTCACCTACATTGATTCAATTGGAAGGCAACGTTGGGCTGATGCATATGTAGAAGGACGACGGTATGACATGCTCACTAGTAACGCTGCAGAATGCACAAATGGCCTCTTAAAGGACACGAGGGTCCTTCCTATTACAAAACAGGTCGAGGAAATACGGGCCAAGCTAATGGAATTTTACCAGAAGCGCCATCTTGAATCGGAAGCAGTTACAAGCCGTCTAACACCTTATGCGGAGAAAGTTTTGGAAAAAGAAAGTGAAGAAGCTCGACGATTGCATGTTCGTGTGGCTGGTCTAGTTGAGTTTCAGGTACAATCTGCGGAGTACGTCGATGTCGTCGATCTTGAACGCAGGACGTGCACATGTCGAAAATGGGAGAATTTGGGGATCCCGTGTTCTCATGCATTGGCTTCAATGAGAGTTAGAAACTATGATCCATATGAATTCTGCGAACATTGGTATCTATCAAGTGTATATCGTACGACGTATAGTGAAGTGTTGCATGCTATCCGTGACAATAAACAATGGGAGCACACATCTGATGAACGAGTTTTGCCACCACTTGCTACTAAACAGCCAGGGCGGCTGAAGAAGAATAGGATTCGGACTGAGGAACGTGGCCGCCAACGGAGGATAGTCACCTGTGGTAATTGTCATGAGAGGGGGCACAATCGACAAAGTTGCCGCAATCCACCGGCGCAAACTTGAAGATGGATGGGGGATGCACGAGTTAATGTGAACTCCTTTTTGGTTCTTGTTTATATTTTTTGGAAAGGGGGATGCAAGACTATATGTGAACTCCTTTTTGGTTGGTGTTAGTATTTAGTGCAAATGTGATAGAAGATGCATACATCTGGACAGTGTACAGTCTACTGATGCATTTTTTGGAAGGGGGATGCAAGAGTCAATGTGAACTCCTTTTTATTTCAGTTAGTAGCTGGTGTACATGTGATAGAAGATGCAGCCGTCTGGACAGTGTACAGTGTACTGTAGCATTTTTTGGAAGCGGGATGCAAGAGTCAATGTGAACTCCTTTTTGTTTCAGTTAGTAGCTGGTGTACATGTGATAGAAGATGCAGCCGTCTGGACAGTGTACAGTGTACTGAAACATTTTTTGGAAGCGGGATGCAAGAGTCAATGTGAACTCCTTTTTGTTGGTGTACATGTGATAGAAGATGTGAACTCCTTTTTGTTGGTGTACATGTGATAGAAGATGTGAACTCCTTTTTGTTTCAGTTAGTAGCTGGTGTACATGTGATAGAAGATGCAGCCGTCTGGACAGTGTACAGTCTACTGAAGCATTTTTTGGAAGCGGGATGCAAGAGTCCATGTGACTCTTTTTTGTTGGTATACATGTGATAGAAGATGTGAACTCCTTTTTTTGTTGGCGTACATGTGATAGAAGATGTTGCTGTGATGGGCTTGTACATTTTGTTGAAGCATTTTTTGGAATACTGTATATGTGTTATATTGGTACCTTTTTTTGTAAAGACGAACTCCCTTTTGGGGTTATATAACTATTAATTTCTTGGGGATGTCCGACTGTTATTGGCGTTTTTATTTTTCCAGCCTTACTACTTGCATGACCCATCGATACACAACTAGTCGAGCTTTACAAAAAAAAAAAAAAAAAAAAAAACAGTTGTGTTTTTTATGATTCATCTAATGGTTTTTAGTCTATGACTGTGTATTTAATGTCTCAGTTAAATAGTCGATATCGACTATGACTATGGTCGATATCGACTATGACTGTGTTTTTAATGTCTCAGTTAAATAGTCGATATCGACTATGACTATAGTCGATATCGACTATGACTATGTTTTTAATGTCTCAGTTAAATAGTCGATATCGACTATGACTATAGTCGATATCGACTATGACTGTGTTTTTAATGTCTCAGTTAAATAGTCGATATCGACTATGACTATAGTCGATATCGACTATGACTGTGTTTTTTTATGTCTCAGTTAAATAGTCGATATCGACTATAGTGAATCTGTTTTTTACCCAAGTTTAGTTTGTGTACATGATCCAAATTATATACATTGGTGATTCTCCATTCAAGCACACATTCAGCAAAAAGTATACACTGACAACCACATTCAAATAAAGTTTCATATCTAAGAAATTTCAATAATATGAAATGAAGGTCAACACTATATCAAAATTATAAAAGAACAGTTCCACAACCACTACTTCTTACAAAAGTTCCATCCATACTGCCAACTATGAATCCAAAAAAGTAAGTATTTATGTTTGGCCTCTCCGTCTACTGCCCAAAACCTTCCCAAAACTTCTATTAACAAGCTAATAAAATGACATCAACTCGGTAGGCTTAACAACTCAGGAAGATTCAACCGATTAGCATTCACTTGCCAACTTTTCTTGAATAACTCAATGACAATTCTCGAGCGGAAGTAAGGGATATCCTTTTGGGTAAATGTGATAGGACGGCGGTGAACACAATGCTCTGCGAATGCCACTGCGAAGACTCCACAGTCATTACCATTGTCTTGATGAGGAATGTCTTCCTTGAACACGATAGTCCATAAAAATGGATCCGTCCATCCAAAATGCATATACATCTTGTTCAACCAGCCGATCTGCAAAACATGGAAAATAGATGGGGGGCAACTGTTATCATAAGTTACATCTCAAACTATGTACTAATATTGCAATTTAGGCTCCCAAACCATACTTACAAACTTCTCCGCTTTATTCTGTGTCAGACGATCACCAGCCAAACTATTATAGAACTCCCACCTTTTTTCATCAACGTATCCCACAACCAGCGTGAAATGGTTCCTGTAGTGGACGACAAACACTAGTGTATGTGCCTCCCTTGCTTCCCAGACTCTGTGGCCGTGCTTACCAAAGGCAGCTTCAACACTGGCATCAGAACCATCTTGCCACCAACTCTACAAATAGTAATGTCACCACATTATAAGTGGTTAGTTAACAAATAAAGATGACTCATCGGCATTATTATAAGCTAAGATGTCACAGCTCAGCGCAGACTTACACAAATGCTAGGGTCGGCAATGAAAGCGGTTGGACATCCTTCTCTCATGATCTCAAAGTAATAATACATTAGATTGGTGTCCAGCCAATTTCCCTCATCTAGTGCTTTCCTTAAATCATGGCTGGATATCATGGTACAAATATTGGCTAGTTCATCCTCTCTACATGAAATAGATGTTTGTTAATAAAAAACACAATGCACAAGATATTAATGAAGGCGGGTACAAATTAAAAGTAATGGGAGAAAACATTAGTATGCTTACTTTGACTCGTAGTATTCCTTGAAACCCCTGAGAAAGAATTGCTCCTGATCATTTAATACATATCCCGAATGCACCATAGAATGAGAATAATCAGAGAACTTTACGGGCACTTTACGCATACGAGGTAAGCGCTTGATTCTCCAAATCAAAGAGACAATGGTAGCCATAGGTGCTGCAGCAACAATCGCAGAACTACTAGTAACTGTCACAGGAGTGTCAAACAATGTCCTGGCAATTGGTGGGGTTGAGAGCACTTCTTCGGTTGAGTCAATAGTATGCTCTTTGCTTGGTGATTCTTGTTTCAGTATTGGAGCTGCCTTTTTTAACCTTTTCGCCCTTGGACTTTTAATAGCAGCTTTCTTTACTCTCGTGTAAGAGGGTCCAATGAGGCTCAAAGCATTATGAGTATCAGGAATTGTGTGAGATGGACCAGTTTGAGAGGGAACACTACTTGTCTGATGTAAAACATAAAGGACACAGTCAGATTGCACAAAAAAAAATTTAACGTAAGACATAGTCAGATCGCACAAGATAAAAATTAACGGAGGGTGGGACGGTTTACCTTTTCTACATCCTCATCGGATTGTGAGCTATTGCAGTCTTCCATAGAGAATTTTTCAAATGTCATCCCAATAGCTGCCTTAAAGGTCTTTAGTTTTTTCCGAATCGACTCCGCAAGTTTGGACACGTTTTTTTTCCTCCTATCTGCCCGATCACACGACTGCTCTAAGCGAGCAATAAGTTCATCAACCTGAAAACAACAGACAAGCAATTAACCCAAAATAAGTAACGTTACTACGACAGAAATATAAATGAAAATTTGGACTAATTAGCATTCAATGCTTACATATTTTTGTGGGACAGATGGCTCGGCTTGCTGAGCGGGGCCTTCTGCCTCAGGCCTCTCCGCATGGTCAACCCTGCCGATGTGTCTGAATGTATTGGCACCATACCATAGCAGGTACTCTTCTGAATGACTCGATCTTGTGCACTTCTCCCCGCGTAATCCCAGCTGCTTTCTTGCAGCCCACAGCGATGTTACCTCTTCATCCATACGCAAGCTGTAATCAATCACCAACCTCTCTATACGATCTCTACGGACGTATGGCATACTGAAAGGTGGGGGGACCAATTGCTTTAGGCCAAATTGCTTCATGACTCTCCATGTATTATGCTGCTCAACAATCCAGTACCACACTAAGACGGTTGATGACGAAAACAGATCGCGATCCCGTTTGGGTACGCTCGTCTTGAATTTTTTGCTATAGCCAGAATACGGCTGCCAAGTGAACTGCATACAGGCACATATAAGAAGACATTAAAACAAAAGCAATGGGTAACCTAAGTTTAAACATCATAAAATTTACTTGGATAACACATGTATAAATTACCCCATCAGTCGGCAAGCTGTTTAGTTGGTGTCTGACTTCCTTGACTGTTGCGAGGGCTTGGGGGTGATCCTGCAACCTCTTATGCCATGTCTTGAAAAGTGGAAATTTTATGTCCTTTTTCCAACTAGGATCTGGCCGAGGAATCCGTCCGATAGACATTCTTGAGTAAGCCCATATCTGCGATGGAAAACATCAAAATGCAAGTGTTAGTTGGATATTAAATAATACACCCAAAAATGTTAAGTTTGAGAATTATCCACCTGTAGTAGCTGCAAAGGCCCTGTGGGTGTCCTGCAGAACTCTACCTCCTCATCTTGTTGATCTTTCCCTTTTCCTTCAGCCGTTTTCGTCTGGTGGCCCCACCAAGTTGCCTTTGCCAACATTCTATAAATATTTGCAAGGCATGCGGGGGCCCATGCATAAGGCTTGAATTCTTTAAACAATTCAAGCAGATAAGCAGGTCCCCTCGCACCAGAAGTTTGTGTGAAGATCTGCCCGGCCACCAAAAAGAACAAATATGCTCGGGTGGCTCTTATCTCATAATCTTTGGTATTCTTCTCTTCATCATCCTGCCAGGCTTCAGGTTTGAAGTTGTCTTCAAGCCATTTAAATTTTATTGTTATTCCAACACAGTCTAACTTCTGCCGTGGCGTGATCCCAAGCAACTCATGACAAACCGGTTGTACAAATTTACCGGGGAAAGTTCGTCCAGTTACCACTGGGCCATCGACTGGCAAGCCATAAATATAAGCAACATCTTCAAGTGTTATAGTTGCTTCCCCAGATGGCAAATGGAATGAATTTGTTTCTGGGCGCCACCTCTCAATCAAAGCTGTTATTAAGGCATGGTCTATGACCATACGATCTATGCCAGCCAAGTGGTGTAGACCCGTCTGCCGTACATATTGCTTTTGGACATCTGTAAGCACCCATATATGTTTATCGGGGTTTGTCGGGATGCATCTCATTCGTCCGAAATCCTTGTAAAAACAACAACTATTAAGGTGACCCCATGAACAATAGAACAAAACTAAGAAATTGCAATTTTGAATACAAAATTGAATTTAGTTTTCGGTATACCTCTCCGTGACTGATACCCTCCGAGATATGATTGTTTTGGTTAAAGAGGAGTATGTTTGGAGCTTCAACGGGTTTCTCTTCATTGACCTGCAAAATATCAACAAGTTTTTTAGACAATTAATCTGGACTTGGCAGCATTGAAGATCATTGATTTCACTAGGTGAGGAAAAACTTGATTTTCATGGCAGTGTGTGTGCACAATAAGGAATTACAGGTGTTGGTGAGATTATCTGGAATCATAATAACTATACATCCTGTTGTCGATTCCATAATTCACCCCTTATAAGGGCCATTCTAATAAGACAAAGGCTTTCTAATTCAAGTTATAGTCCACTACATCAGGTTTTCTCTTTTCCTACATTCCATGATCAATACCATAATGTAGATCAGTTAGCTAACAAGAGACATCCATGATAACAAGGTATTTATAGCATTTGCCAATTACATACATGACCTCCTTTACCCTCCCTACCTAACTATAGCCATGTTCCATAATTTTGTGCCTCTCCCTCTATTTTTGTGCATCTCCCTTCCTCCCTACCTCCCTATTCGCCTAATATACATGCATGCACATAATTGGTTACACACATACAAAAGAAAGATGAAATCATATTGCTTTGCAGTTCTACAAGAATGTGGGTTGCATTGAACGCAATACATAAGAGGTTCAGGTCATAAGGATTCCAAAGGTTCAATTATGAAAAAAAATAAATTAACAATGGATAATCCCACTCTTGAACTCTAGAACCTACAGCTTTAATATTGGCGATGATAAAAAGTTGCGGCAGACCAATAGATAGGTTAACAGATTTGCCAATGGAGCCCATTTTGTTGTAGCACCTGAATTTGGACTCTCACAAAAAAGTGTAGGGAATGTATGGACCTATCTGCATAGTTATTACTGGAGGCATCCAATAGTTTTGCATTCCTTTTAGTTTGAAAATGAATTGACAATTTATTTTCTTTTAACAGCATCTTATCAAGTTGTCGGTCAAAGGTTTAAAACCACCTAATCACTAGTAGTTTTGAATGATAAGATATCCATGTGGGGCCACATTGCATCAACTGTTTGTATCACCAAATAGTGGACTGCACGTATATATCTTCCAGCCAATGCAAGTTTGTTTGCCCTTGGGTGAAGGGTCATATACTTCCTCTTTGTATTTGAAAGATTATCAACCCTTGAGGTGTGCATGGGAAGACGAAAGTGTACAGGTGTTTACTATTTACGTTGGATTGCAATTATTCAAAAGGATTCAGGATCTAATTTGAAGCCTTCTGAAGATGTCTACCTCTTTTTTAATTTAGGGACAACTGTTGGAAAGATGCTCTCCTTTCCCTTTTCATACCACAATATAATACTCTCTCTAGAATGCCCACATATTACTTTCTCTGGAGTGCCCACATATTATAATACCACATTACATCTGTCTCTATGGAGTGATCATTAACAAACCACCACATCTAACTGGAGTGCTCACATACACAAAAGCAAATAAAGACAACAATTGAACAACTGTATGTAACTTGCTTGTTTGGGCACAGAACATTAGTGGCAAAGAGTAAACCACCAAAACATATATCCAATGCATGTTTAGAGAAGTGATGTGTAGTTTAGATGATCGTGATTGTGTCCAATTAGCAGTTTCTTTAGATGAGTAAACTGCACTTGCTACATTTGCTTCTTAAAGGAGGATAAATCACTAAAAATAAAAAGCATTAATCCTATGAATCAAACAAGCAAAATTTCATCCTCAGACCAAAGAGAGGGGATCCACTTCTAGTTTGTTGTTGGGGATCTTGTCGGTAATTTCATGAAATTGTTACCGTACTTCAAGACCAATTTACTGTGATTTCAGAAAACCCATAACATTTGCACGAACATGTAACTTGGTTAATGTCATAAACAGGATGATACAATAACTTCCACAAACGGCAGTGCTCATAGTCGAATAATCCCTTCTAAATGGGCAAACTTCTGTAGATTTATAGCATCTGTCTCTTTTTCTTGTAATTACAAAGTTCATGCCATTTCTAAACTTAGAAAGTTTCAAAAAGAATCAGTAAATAGAATGATGGGTTTTAAGCCTTCTGAACTAGATTACTTTGAGTTTGTAGAAGTCGATCCTTTGTCACCATACACAGGGCCGTGAGTGGGAGAAAACCCCCCCCACCCCCCCCCCCCCCCCAGGTGGGCCCCACAAGGACCGGTTCTCAGCAAAGGGGGACCCTTTTTAATGAATATATGGATGTGTGGGTATTTCACAAAATTATGCAAATTCAAGAATGCTAACAAATATCATTCTGGTAATTCTGCTATTTAATAATATTTCTGCGGAACATTATTAGAAAGGTTCTTCTTTGACTCATCTTAGAAAAGAATATTTCCAGTATGATTCATTGTTGGTTTGGAATAATTTTCATACCAGGAATAGTGCCAATTGGGGCCTTAGCCTCCTCAAAGTGTACCAGATTTAGTGTCTTTCCCTTTGTTTCTTCTGTTCTTTGCTTTCTATTTATCCTTTGCAATCTCTACATCGTCATCGCTAAAGCTTTAAGATCCAAATTTGTAGCTTTCAAAGCCATCAAACTTGCAAGGTAGTATTGGATTGAGAGAATTTTATAGCTTGTTCTTGCAAGGCATGAGGTCCTAAAATTTTACAAAGCTTGCAGTTATGATCTTTTGTAATTTATGTTGTGTTCACAAATCTTGAACCAGCTGTGAACAATAAGCCTTCAAAGAGGCAGCGTCGATGAAATTTAGAAACCATAAAAGTTTCTGAATCACAAACAAGCAATCTAACACCTTCGAGTACACCTAAGGATGCATTTCGGTCTACCCCAAGACATGCAGTCACTATATCTGACTCAACAGTCAGCGGAGATGCTCCAAAAGAGCGTGTTGGTAAGTGCTTATGGTTTTGGGTTTTTGATTCCTGAATGTTGATAAAGATATTGAAACCGAAAGGGTATTAACAAAAAAAAATCATTTTTTTTCCTTTTTTTTAATGGGTTTTGCTTTGCTTGAGTTTTGATAGTTGGGTTGATTTTTTTTTCTTTCCTTCATGCAGTACAATGAAAATCCTTGGCAAAGGTTCTTCAAAGACGGTGTATGGGATTTTTCTCCAAATTGCCCACCTGCCCCTTTTCATCTCTTAAATGGGTCGATTAAAATGGTGGATTGTGATGCAAGTACAGAGCCTTTGATGAGTTTGAAGGGATTGAGTTTGCTTGGAACTGGGTCAAGCTATATGATTTTCTTCAGAGCCCTGAAGATCTTGATTGCAAGTCTTTCCCTTCCAAACGATCAAAACCATCAAAAAAAGCTAACTCCCTTCTAAATTTAGGGCACAAAAACGAGAAGAAAAATAAAATACCTCCATGTGCGTCAAATGTGGCGAATGTTTGAAGAGTTGGCGCGAATCTTTCTCTGGGACCACCGCCTGGGACCACCGTCAAGAGGATGAAAGGGAAAAGGTGAAAGGGAAAGGTGATGAAGACAGTGAGAAAGTGAAAAGGTGAAGAAGATGGTGAAAAAAAGGGGCGTTTTGCCCTTTTGTATGAAGACTGGATAGTCGATATCGACTATTGCAAACAAAAGCTTAAAAAAAAACGAAAGTGGCCCATGGGACCACTTCTGTCTGTCCGGTTTTATTGGGTCTAGATTTAAGAAATGCCCATTTACAAGGGTTTTTCCCGTTAAAACCCCTCATATAAATATGCAATTGAACAAAAGAAACACAATTGTTTTTTACTTTTACGAAGTGGGATAGTGGTACTTTAAACATGAAGACCCAGTGATCCATTTCTAGGCATGTAGGTATATGATACTAAGGAGGCAACACTATCCGCAATGATTGTTGGCCACTCATTGTTGATTGACACTTTGCCGGCTTTTCTCCACTCTACTGCTTAGTGCGCTCACTTAAATCAACTCAAATCCTCTATTTTGTTATATGATTGTTCTGAAATATCTAAACTTGGTGTAATATGCAGAGGGTGAAAATAGGAGAAGTGGGGAAAGGGCTTTCAAGAATTTTGGTAAATTCCGAAGTTGTGGGAAATTTTATTTTTTTCCTACATTCGTCTCTGTAAGAATTTGTTCTTTAGATGGTGGCCCCAAGGCAAATTTCTTGGTTTCAACTTTTAGCATTTGTAACGCAGTTATAAACAAGAAACCCCTTATTTATCCAAGCAAACACAAAAGGATTAAAGTGATAAAAAAGATGGTCACTCTGCACTTGGTTCTTCCACTTCATCCATTTATTAGTGGATAATCACCACTTCTTGATCTCTCATTGTTCTACTAATAAAACATAAACCCAAGTATAGAAACATATCATACGCATTAATTCAGGACTACACCCGAACATCTTGTGTTTTGAACATATTCCACATGGGTATGAAAATCTAATCCGGAGCCTGACTTTTGACTTGGACAAGCTCAGCCAAAATTTTGTTCTCGGTCAATTTGGGGCCATGCAGGTTTGAATGTAGCCCAACTCAACTACTCAAGCTGTACTTCTAGGTGAATTCAAATCCATTGATGCCTTTTAATGAAACCCAAATGTGCCAAATCCAAGTTCAACCCAAATTGTAAAATCTTAGACAAGTAAAATTTGATTGGAGTCGAGTAGGCCGAATCTCACTTCACTACTAATTGAGACTCTTGTCATTTAAGGTTCAAATTGGGCAACGACATCAGTTAGTCCTTGTGCTGTGTGATTTAGCATACTATAAGCCTTCTCCACGCCGGTATCTTGGCTAAGGACATGCAGTGTGTACGGTCGCATGAGTTTGTCTTATAAAATAAGGGCCTGTTTCATTTTTAGAATTCAAGGAATTCTTGTCTGGGGTATTCATGAATTTCTAAACGTATCCTGGAATTCCACAAAAATGTAAAGATGGTGGAATTTCTGAATTTTCAAAAGTCATTTGGGACCTTTTATGTGACTGAAATTCCTGTATGCTAGACAAAAAAAAAATAGAATTTGCAAATGCTCAAAAACCCCAACATATAAAATTCATGTTAGGAATTCTGGTAAATAAATATGAGAAGAGAGAAAGATGAAAAAAGAATAGGCTGGTGGGGGTACAGTTCGTCCACAGCTCTATTGAGGTATCGGAAATTCAGAATTGAAAATGTGTTAAAATCAAGACAAGCAATTGACATTTCACTTCACTTAGTGGTTAATACAACTAGGCTCTAAATATCATATTGCAATATCTCGAGTGGCCCAAAAATTCTGTAAAATTATATGCGGCCCTGTTTCTTTCCTGGAATTTCTGCCGGGAATTCACCATGTCCAGGAATTTATGGACATGATGTGACATGTTATCCCATAAATTTCTGAATCCTATGTTTCTTCGGTAGCATTTCTGGATTCAAGCCACTTGAAAAGTTCTCTTTTGACTTTTGGGAATCCAGGAATTCCACTCCCTTTGCATTTGTGTGGAATTCCTGGATGCTCAAGCCCAAAGGGAATTCAGAAATTCCACTATATCTGGGAATTTAGGAATTCCCCTGACAGAAATTCTAGGAATTCCACTAAAGAATAAGAGTCAATGTGGATGTGACAGGTAAAACCAAAAAGTTATAGGAGCATGATGAAATTAGATAGGAAGAGATAAGTACATCCTATGATAAATTGTTTCTCATGAAAATATATCTTATTTTTCAAACAGATAAAGGTTAGTGGTGTTTAAATCCTCGTCTCCATTTTAAACACAATTTTCTATCATATGTCAAAAAGTAAGTAATGTTTATGGGATTCCATCATTTATTTTGGTGATCTGTCCAACATAAGTTGATGACCAAATTGAAACTTGGATCCACAGAGGAAATGAGTGGATGCAACTTTGAATGATTTTGACATTGAGGTGTTAAAGTTGTTACTAACTCAACACGCGCCGGAGGGGTTAGGCCTACATTGGATATGATATTATTACGATTATTCTTTTATTAGTGTGGTTATCTTTATTATTGTGTTCCGTATTTGCTTAAGACTCTATTTCTAGCAGGTGTGCTTATGGTTTTGTGTGCACCTATATCACTGTGCGCACATCTATGGGTTTGCTTTTCTACTGGAATTCATGTAATTTTTGTTTAAGGAATTTAAAGATTATATGGCTTGGTGTAATTCCTAAATACTCCATTGTACTTGAGCATCTAAAAACTCTACAAAAAAGCAAAGGGGGTAGAATTGTCTTAAGAAATATGGCATTTGCAAATGCTAAGAACAAGATGGCACATATAGTATCCAAAAAAATTGAACACGGCAAATTCTTGTCAAATATTTTAGCAAATTAACATGACTCACTTTCCCATAACTTATGAGTGCCCCAACATAATGAACATTTTGAATCCCCTATTCTACTTGAGCATGCAAGAATTATACCGAAATACAAAGGGGCTAGAATTTCAAAATTATGCTGGCGCATTTGAGACCTTTTAGGCAGGTGGGAATTTGAAATTCTCGTAAAGAAATATGGTATTTGCAAATACCAAGAACAAGCCATCACATCATGTCCATAAAACTCTAACACCACAAATTCATGTTAGAAATTCTCGTAAAAGAGCAGACCTTATATACAATGGAACTTCAAGAAACAAGGGAAATTCTATATGCACCCTCTATTTTACTGAGCATACCCACCTTTAAAAAAAAAATCATGTTAGAACAAGAAATGTGAGTGTGCTAAAAAAAAATAGGTGGGTGCATATAGAATTTTCCAAGCAACAATCCAGCCATCCAAAACATAGAATGCCCTGGCCTATATGGTCACTTGGCTCCCCTTGTCATCAATATAAACCCCTAGCCATCAACCACTTCAGGTGAATTAGCACTCAACCAAGTGGACGCTCATTTTAGTTTTGTAAGCTTTTGAATTTTCCACACAAATTTGTCACCCATCCAATGATGTAAACAATTAGGATTTCAATAATTTTGAACTGTCCTTTTGAAGAAAGTTTAAAAACCATTCAATCCCTACTAGTGGGTTACAACTATTAGGGGCCTTTATCTCAAGCTTGGTCATATTCACATAACCAAACAATTGATGGTACGGCCTCTCCCTTTTTATTATGTTGTATGATAGATTCCACTGGCACAGTTGAACTGGTCATTAGATTGATCAAACGCAGGCCACCGAATTCACAGCTTTTGATGAATTTAATTGATTTTACAAAAGTGGGTCTCACTGAAGTACATAAACTCCTGCTGCTGCTGCGGCTAGAATTCATGTGATTAATCATTCCTTGTTGTGTGGCCCACGTAAGGTTAATTGCCCTCGTAGCTGTTAGTACAGTTTATATGTCAAAGGGTTGTTTGTTCGTATAAAATATACGAGGGGTTAAAAATGAAGAAATAAAGACAATATATAAAAAATAATTATAAAATAACCCTTCATTTAGTGGAAGTGAATTAAGGCGAGATGAAAAATGAATACTTAATCATCACCCTATATGTAAATAATGGAAAAGCTATTGTCCCGTTTACATTGTTACCTTATACTCTTCACTTCTCATTTCATATCATTCACACTTTGCTTTAAAAATCCTTAGATAGCTCGTTTGACAATGAATTTTTATGTAATTAGTTCCTATTTATTCTAATGCAAACAAAAAGGATACCAAGGGTGCATTTTGTGCATGTTCAGAGAAAACCAATTTTGCAAAGTTTTCCTCCTTTTATGATAATAAAAAAAAATTCCGATGCCCCTCATAAGAAAAGCTTTGTTACGGAATCGTAACAATTTTATCTCATTTTTGTGATTTTCATATAGCTTTTACTATAGCGTTGAAAAGTATTTATGCCATCCTCACTTTCTTCTTGTGGAAAATAGTTGCACAAACGTGCCTTAATAGTCTAATTAGAGATATCACTTTAATCACAGTTCAAATCGTAATGGGCACGCATGTACAATCATGATTTCTTGGAAAATGGGAGAACATGTTGACTGCCTTTTTTGCGTCGAAATTTCTTCATGCATGTTTGATACACTTATCTTAAAAAAGGACACTAAAAAATGAGCAAAATTTTTCGTGATTTTGCTGTAAAGCATTTTGAAATATATGATTTGTCCAAGAATATACTTGGCAAATAAGGATGTAAATGGGTCATTCCCAAGCCAGAACCTTATTGGGCCCAATTCTGATTTCGACTCAGGCTTTGCTTTGTTTGTTCTAAACCGAGTTTCGATAAAAGGACCCATATCTAGTTTTGGAACTGGTTTCAAATAGAGGACTAGGAATTAATTCCAAAACCGATTATGACTTATTTTTCATTTTTTTACTTTTTATTTAAATTAAAAATATCATTTAACTTTTAACCAAGGGACAGACCCAAAAAATGGAATTTGAGGGGGGAGGGCGGCAAATGAAAATTAGGGGGGGGGGGGGCACAAATGAAAATTATTAAAAGAAAAATTACAATTTTTTTTTGTAAAGAATAAAATTTTGAAAACTTAAGGAGGGCCATTGCCCTCCTAGGCCTACATGTAGGTCCGCCCCTATAACCATGCATCAAGTATATTACCTTCAAAATTAAACATAAACATAACCAACTAAAATTGATTTTTGAGTTACAATTTACAGCATTAAAAACTCATGTTAGGTTTCAAATCCATCTGTCATAACTTGCAGGGATTCGGACTCGAATTCATTTATTAATCCGAACATAAATTGTGATCCAAGGCCAAATCCATTTGTTAGAATTTGTTCGGATCCGGACTCCGGTTCATTTATAAATCCAAACATAAATTGGTATCCAAGTCCAAATCCATTTATGAATCCAAATCTAAATCAAGTTTCAAATACCACTTCTTTTTTTATTGGGTGGAACATCATACAATTGAAGAACAGTAAAATAGAATAACCATTTACATCCCTACTGCAACCCTTCAACACCAGCAGATGCAACACGAAATGCCCGGGCCACATCATAAAACGGACGTGGATTAACTGACACAAGCGCAAGCGGGACCCCTGCACGAAGGTGGAGCGCTAGGACACTATCCCTCTCCCCCTCACGGCTCGGGACGTCCAAATTTAAAACCCCGGAAAAGCCGGCCTTTTAATTATTACTGGAGCGTGCGACGAACATCTCCCCTTCCACCCTCCTTTGTGGAGTCTTCGCTTTTCTTTCGCCGTCTCCCATCTCCTTCTTCCTCTCGGTTTCAATCATCCAAACAACGAAAAGTAAACGAAATTGAAAGAGAAAGTGGAAGTTCTTCTTCCCCTTTCATCCCTCCCACACAAACAAAAAAAAAAAATCCCAAATTTCCTCCCCAAATTCCTCGATCTCTCTCTACCCACCGACATCTATCTCATCTGGATCCTCGTACCGGATTTCTTCTTCCAGATCTCGTCTTCTCGATCTCTTTCCGTGGAAAATCCGAGATCTTCTCCTGCAAGATTAGGTTTTGAAGAATCCGGATCGATCTCATCTGTACAAACTTGCTTGGGATCTTCACGAGTTGTGTACCAGATTTGCGTTTTGTGGACCACCATGGAGGCGATGGAGGAGTTGATCCAGCTATCGGAGTCGATGATGCAGGCAGCTGCTTTGCTTGCGGATGAGGATGTCGATGAGCCGTCCTCGAAGAGGAATTCCACTTTTCTCAACGTTGTCGGGCTCGGCAATGTCGTAAGTTGATCGATCGCACCCGAATCCTGCCCTAATCTTTGTTTGGAACGATTCTTCCTCATTTGAATTCGATCTGACTTTCGCAGCTCGACAATTAGGGATCGAGATTTGTGTTTTGTTGTTTTCCTATTTGGGATCTGTTCTCCTATTGATAGCATCTCGTTGAAAATCTATGCTTTTTTTCAGATCTCTGAATCGCATCAGTTATACAAAAGAATCTGCAACTTGATACATCTTTTTTTTTTTTTTTGCTGTTTCTAAGTTTGAACTCTTAATTTGTTGTGGTGTTTGTTAGGGTGCTGGTAAATCGGCAGTGTTAAACAGTTTGATCGGCCATCCTGTTCTTGTAAGTTGCAGAGGCATTGGTTACGGATTGTTTTTTTTATCAAGTTTGTATTCAGACGATGAGATGCTGCTGTGGTTTTGGTCTTTGTTTGTGATTCATGTTATTGTTTGCGTTTGATGTAGCCAACCGGGGAAAATGGTGCCACACGGGCACCTATCAGTATTGATTTACAGAGGGATAGTTCCCTAAGCAGCAAATCAATTGTTTTGCAAATCGACAACAAATCCCAGCAGGTTTCTGCAAGTGAGTCCTCAATGAACTTGTGTTTTTCTGCATGTTGACATGCTTTCTTTTGGTCCATGACATGCTTATGGGTTTTTCTTTAGGTGCTCTCCGGCACTCTCTCCAGGAGAGGCTAAGTAAGGGTGCTGGGGTTCATAGCGCAGGAAAGATCCGTGCTGATGAGATATACTTGAAGCTACGCACTAGTACTGGTAAGATATCGAGCTTAACTCTTTTAGTTTAAAATAGTGATTGAATTGATTGAGGCTAACAAATGATACCTTGCGTTTGTACATGAAATTCTGATCAGAATTCTCATATTATAGTGGTTAGTATCTGGTTAACTGCTTTTCAATAGAAAGCACAGCCAGTCAGTGACAACAATCAATAACTTGGGGGCTCCACTGTAATTATTTGTACTGAGACTTTGCAAAAAGATGGCATGGGACTTCCATATTGATCAGTGCTTCTTGTACTGAGACTTTGCAAAAAGATGGCATGGGACTTCCATATTGATCAGTGCTTCCACACCATTCGGTCCTTTCCACCTGGGGATGGGTCACTCTTTGAACATACTCAATGACAGCGGCTTAAGGATATGAATATGACTAAGATAACATCCCATAGCCTCCCAAACTTTGGAAACTTCTAATTCATTGTAATCATTTGCCAGCGCCCAGCGTCCTTGGAAGAGAAGTAATGATTATGAAGGAGAATGTATGAACAAGAACAGTTATTATAGAACCTCCCTGGATTAACAATGCTTGGTTTTTACTCGACTCTTAGGGCCTATTTGTTTATTTGAATTTAGAGAGTTCCTGTTCGAGAGAACTACAAATTCTTCCAATGCAGTTCCCCCAGCGGGATTCCCAAATAGTTAAGTACCACCCATCATTGAAGATGCTGGAAATTGGAGAATTCCAACAGCCACAAATGACATTTTCTGGAGGCTAGATTTTTGGACCCCACTAATTAAACGGGGAATTTCAAATACTTCATAAAGATAAACTGACGTTGTTGTAAAAAGTCCCCGAAACATGGAATACCTGTCAAAAATTCCTCCAAACAAATGCCCTCTTAGTTTGAAGTGCTCCTCCTTATTAACTGTTTTCTTACCCAGTTCCATTCTTATATATCAACACAACCTCCCACTGTCCTTATTGAACCCAATGTATTGCCTTGATAGAAGTATGTACTGTTTATCTACTGTTTTGCTTGCATTACTGCTGCCAGATGCTTCTATTTAGATGGTGCTATTTGATTTTAACTTGTTTCACTGTTTATTACTTTCACCTAAATTGTTTTCTTTTTTCCAGCTCCTCCACTGAAATTGATTGATTTACCTGGATTGGATCAACGGGCTATGGATACTTCAATGGTGAGTAGCTATTACGTGTCTGACAAACTTTATTGCTTGTCATTCATATGGTGGTTACCTCTCGGTGTGTTCTTTGCCTTGTGTTTATTTTTAGTGCTTATATAGGCATGATAAGTTGCCAACAGTGACAATATTGTTGTCTTTATTTATGGTCCTTATTGCAGATTAGTGACTATGTTGAGCACAATGATGCGATTTTGCTTGTCATAATACCTGCTGCTCAAGCACCTGAAATTTCTTCATCTCGTGCCCTTAGACTGGCTAAGGAATTTGATGCAGAAGGTGAGTTACAATTGATCTTGTAGACTGGTGGTCATCATTGATCTTGTAGACTGGTGTGTACTTGTTAAAGACTTGTTTCTTGAATTGTGTCAATTGGAATGAGCACTGTTGGCCAGATCGTCATCGTCATCATCATTATTATTTAAGTCAGCCAGTGATCTAGCTTTTTCTTTGTTGATTAAGGTACCAGAACAATTGGTGTTATCAGTAAAATAGACCAATCGGCAACAGACCAGAAAACACTTGCTGCTGTTCAGGCTCTTCTTTTAAATCAGGGACCACGCAACACATCTGATATACCATGGGTTGCTTTAATTGGTCAATCTGTTTCCATTGCATCTGCACAGTCTGGGTCTGTGGGCTCTGAGAACTCCTTGGAAACTGCTTGGAGAGCGGAGAGTGAAAGTCTAAAATCCATACTTACTGGAGCCCCTCAAAGCAAGCTTGGCAGATTAGCTTTAGTGGAAACCCTTGCTCACCAGATCCGTAAGAGGATGAAAGTCAGGCTTCCAAGCTTGTTGTCCGGGTAAAATTTTTTGTTGTCATGTCTGGCATTTTATTTATGATTTCAGAGTGGTGTGTAACATCTGCTTTATTTTTTTTTATTAAATGTATAATTATCGGTTCTAAGAGGTATGGACCCATCTAGATTGACTAACTTTTTTTTTTTTTATTGAAATTGCGATGTTAGTAATGTTACTGTATTTCATGAGAAAAATGAACATGGAACATGCTGGGAAAAAACACCTTGCGCAAACTCCCAAGCCACCATGCAATAAGAATTTTAATTACATTTGATAACTAATAGTGCTCCCTTCTCCCTAGACCACTGAACGGTCATAGTTAATTGAGGATTGAAGAAAAAATCTTGTTTCCCTTTCCCCTTTTCCATTTAATTTGATTCTTGATTTTCTCAATCCTTTTCTTAAAACCCTTTAACATATGTATATCATTATTCATTAACATTGTTGCTGAAGGCCGCCCCCTACCTACTGCTGTTCTTCCAACATCCGCTTGGTCTCACCATTGGATAAAGACAGGAGTCCCATTGGTGATTATGGTGAAAAAGATCATCTTTATATCTCTCAGCCCAACTTAATATGCCATTCCTTTTCTCCTGAAAAAGGTAAATGAAATTCATCTGTACTCAAATTAGAATCATCTACTTTCATATTTGCTAGGAGCCCAGGACTGCTCTTGGTCTTAATGAATAGGACAATTGTCTCTACCTGATTATGATCTCGATTCTAGCCTTTGTTTTGATAATAACTTGATGTGAAAGAGTATGGATATTTAGTTGGTTCGCATCAGCATGTTCCCTGCGAGAAGGAATTGGCCTTTTGGATTGTGTGTTTTATTTCACCAGAACTAGAAGGAGACTTGAAAAGTCCTTTCTTTTACTTGCAATAAAAGCCTCTTTGCATTGATCTTTTGTCCGAGGGATGAACAACCAAACTTCTCTACTTCTCTGACAAGGTAACCAGTGGATTTGGTCCTGGGAACTCTCGTCATCATTGGAAAGTATTGCTGCATCTTGGTGAAGGCGAGACTCTTGCATAACCTCCTTTAAGTGCCTTCCAGATGGGCCCTGAATTTAGCGGTTCAAAACTCTTCAAAAGAGCAGATCCTTCCAACTGGGCAAGACCTGGGCCTTGATATGCTTGGCCTGGGGCCCACACCATTAGAAATAGGATGCCACTTTCAACTAGAATTCCTCTCATGCATATCTCATTTCTTAGAGTATGGGCATTGACCATTGGACTTTCCTTAATAGAAGGATCTCTAATCCTATCTTTATACCTTTCAATGATTGGTATCTCCACATTTGAATCTATGCTGCACCATACTTTTACCATTTCTATAATAGCTTCTACGTGAAGAGGCCCGGACACTCACCATTTTCCCCATTGATAGTTGCTGATAGCCTTTAAAAAACTAACAGGGAATTTCTAAATTTCGTCCTTCTATGGCTAGGGTTGTTGGATCCATATCAGCATCATTTTACCTCTAAACCTGGAGGATCATGCCTGTTAATTGCCTAGGCCTTCAAGGGACAATTATATTTACAGATTCTTTATTCAACCGCTGCTATAATTTTGAATCAAACTCCTTCAACTACCAGAAGAAGCGATCTCTGCGACTTAAAGGGCTATGTGTATAGAACAAAGACTCTAGCCACCTCCACCGCCTCTTGAGATGTTGATTTTTCATCCAAGGTCTTCAACATTTCCATTGTCTTCATAGAATCAAATCTGAGCGAACAGGCTTAAGAACAGTTCCTAATACCTCTATCCAATGAACGATTCTCCTAACTGGACCTGCTGTGGAGGAGGCCCCATTTACGAACTCTTGAAAATCCCCTTTGAAAGAAGGGATAATCCATCATTGTAACACATTCATTTTTTTTCACCTGAAATCCAATATCACATCTCACCTTATCCTACACCTAATCCAGTCAGTAACATCTTTCAAGTCAACCTCTATGGATCCCACAACTGCCAGCAAGCTATTATGTAGATCAGCTTTTAATGTATCATTGCCACTTTAACTACCCATGACACACCTTCCAGATTCACCTAGACCCTCTGAGACTCCTTATTTCTCTGTGATTCATTTAGTTTACTCCTGGTTACAGTGGTGATCCCTTTTACGCTTTCCAGTTACAATTTACATCTGTATTCCATGGTCTTCCAAGTACCAACCCCATTGCTGCCATTGACATTACCTCCAACACGCTTTTGAACATTGCACTGCGCAGATGATATCAAGCAAAGTGTACTCACATGGGAGGTCTGCTGAGAACCTTCCATTGAATCAGATTAACTACATGGATCATCTCACCTTGAGTCTTGTACCGAACAAAGAAAAAGACTCTTTGGCTTCTTGGGCGTCCACTCTACTGGCCAAAGCACATTAATCACCATCCCAACTTCAGTGAAAAAAGAGGAAATCTCCAATCAAGAAACATGTATTGAATGTTAAAAATGAACAAGGAGGAAAAATTCAACCACCATTGTGTTCTATTATTCATAATCAATAGTCTTCACATGGTTGGAAGCATTCTTCATTAAAAGAACATTACTCCAACACAAGTTGGCATGTAGGCTTCCAAAACTTGAAACAGACGCACACATTCATACACATATCATAAGTCATACTCCAAGGCTGATTCACTAATTGTCAAATAATTGATGGTAATAGCTTAATTATAACTTCTGACCACTTCTACCTTAAAAAATATTCAGGCTTCAAGGTAAGTCTCAAATAGTTGAGGATGAGCTGGTTAGACTTGGGGAGCAAATGGTCGATAGTGCTGAAGGAACAAGGGCTATTGCTTTGGAGCTTTGCCGTGAGTTCGAGGATAAGTTTCTCCAGCATATTGCCTCTGGTGAGGTGAGCCAACTATTCTTTAATATGTTATTCCTTGTACATTTGTAAAGTTACTTTTTGGGATTGTAGTTTAAAACTTTGCATAATTTATTCTTCCTGAATGGGGGCTGTATAATCAATTGAGATATATGTTCACAGTATCTGTGCCTGGAAACATTGATATCCACCTAAGTCCAGCTTGAAATGTCTGAATTTTTTGTTCAGTTTTGTTAAAATTTTTGGATAACCGAAATTTAAAACTACTGGAAATTTCATCATCCATCTTTTTCAATCAAAATGTTTTATATGGAAGGTGTAACGTGTGAATCTTAATAGAATATCGATCTCATATAAGGCCCATTAGTCATTATAGCTTTCATCATGGCATTGAATGTGAAATTGTGACTTATGTGGCCTTTTTTTTTGTTGAAATTAACTGATATGACATTTTGTGGGGCTCATAACTCATTATAGAAGTCCATAATACCTAGTACTATACAAAAATGATATCTTTTCAATCAGATTAATTACCTCCCAGCAAGATTTTCTCCTATGAGATGCTGCATGTGGACGTCCTACTAATCCAGACAATAAAAGAGGCGGGGACCCCATCAATAAACTGGGACCCCCAGCCTGAATTTCCTAGCGCCACGCGTAAGACATCACCCATCTGTATGTGGGAATGCTGGAGCCACTAATTACAAGATTTTTATTAGTGTGTTCACTTGTCCAATTGCAATGTAGCTGGCAAATACTTTTTTCCTGTGCGGCATTTTTTATTTAATTGGTAATGTCAATTTCATCAATAAACTAAAACAATTAAATTAGTATAGGAATTATATACGGTATGTATGTGCAAAAAGTGTAAAACAGTTAAAGTACAGGAATTTATCCTTCGATGATGTATTGAAGCCCCTATAGCCTATAGGTGATCTAGAAGATACTAATTGAGCCCTATCTAATTTCTATGCGCTGTTTTGCTATATTGTCTGCCCTTTCATTTACCTCTCTATAAATGCATGAGAAGAACCATTATTGAGAATCTAAAATTCACCATTGTGTCATGGATGTCGGTTATTCCTCACTTTCATAGCTTACTCGATGGCTCAGATTATTCTTAATTGGAGGGAATGGCTTTTTCTGATATGGGGACCTCATGTTCTTGTACTTTTGCTTTTTGGGGAGGAGATGTCTCGTTTTTTCTGTAGCTTTCAGCTTTGTATGGTGGGTTGTTCTGTTGATTTTTGCTTCTATTTCTGCTTTTGGGGAGAGGGGATGTAGTTTCTAATTCCTGCTGCTTTTGTATGGTGTTGCTTAAGCATTGCAGTATAGCTCTTGTACTGCTTGCTTTGATTAATGAAAGTAACCATTTAAAAAAAAATCAGATCTGGAACCAGAACCCTGAATGTTCCAACCTGAGGATCAGGATTCGGGATGGTTACATTCCCATATTAGAAGAATATATAGGTTTTAAGGGCCTAGATAGCTTCAGTTTTATTCATATTTGAGAGTATACCTAGCTTTAATTGTATATACCATTTACTAGTCTCATTTGTATATTTAAAAAAATTATTATGAAGATCTTTTATCCAATTATATTAATGCATTCCACATCTTATTTTGGATCTGGATCCCAAATCAGATCTGGTTTTTTTTTTTTTAACAACACACAGGTTCTGTGTCGGATCCCGATCCAGATCTATAAAGACAGATCTGGGTCTGGATCGAGCACATTTCTGCCCTGGATCCGACCCATTTGCATCCCTACACGTAAGGCTTGACATGATGCTTCATTTTGAACTCCCAGAGTCCCTGTCTTTGCTGTGAGAGTTCTGGTCATAGTTTTGGCATTTGATGTTTCCTTTGAGGAATTCAGGAGTCTTTCAAATACTGATCAATGACAGTTTGTGTTGCTCAATATATTTTTAAATGGGTTTGCTTTCCCCATTTGTGATCATTTGGTGCTATTTTGTTTCTTGTTCACAGGGTGCTGGTTGGAAAGTTGTAGCGAGTTTTGAAGGAAACTTTCCAAACAGAATTAAACAGCTTCCTCTGGACAGACATTTCGATATTAACAATGTCAAAAGGGTACCTTTTCTTTATCCTTTGTGTTTCTTCTGTTTTGTCATTATCATTCTTATTGTTGCAATCTTGCTATGCTTGCATACTGCACTCTAGATTGTGCTGGAAGCTGATGGTTATCAACCATACCTTATATCTCCTGAGAAAGGTCTGAGATCTCTTATAAAAGGAGTTCTGGAGCTGGCAAAAGAGCCATCGCGTCTTTGTGTGGATGAGGTAATTTTGTATGATAACATCATATATTAAAACTATCCTGTTTTCATATTGATAGTCTATCTGCTTCTCCTACAATGAATCCTTCTCTGATTCTCTAAATTTGGTTTTAATTTTTGGAAATAGTGATCTTTCTTCTTGCTTATAAAATAAAAGTCTTGTCTTAAAATGAAAAGTGCAATGTAAAAAACCTTTTTCATTGATCAAGCAACAAGCGGTCCTAATGTTAAGGAGTTGTTCGCCTTGTTTTACACAGGATATGAATGTGGGCTTTACATATGTAAAATTTGCTTATGTGAATTTTACATGTGTAACATTTACACATTAGAAACACAATACCGTGCTTGTTTGGAAGCACCTTTCACATGAGTAAATGTTAAGGTGGTGTTTGTTTGCACTCCTTTGCATCTATAAATGATGCACATGCATAATGGTTGTGCATGGTCACATTTGTTTGTGCTCATTTATGCATGCATTTCGTAAATTAGGTCTGAAAATTGTGTGTGAATGACAGAATGAGGCCATTTTCTGTCTCTTATTTACAGCTCTCATTTACATACATGAGGAGGTGGTAAATGGTTGCATTTCTAAATAAGGAGATGAGGTGGTACCGGTTGCAATAGGGGCACCCACATGGTTAGGTTGTGGGTTCGAACTGATTCACCTTTTTTTCCTTTGCACTTTTATGGGCCCCAAGTTGTTTATCCGAGCTGTCCATCATCTATATGTTTAAGGCATGAAACTAAATGTTTAGGGGTTTAGTGTATCAATAATAGTTTTGAACAGTTCGGATTAAAATTTTGGGGGCATAGTAGTTGCAAAAAATAAAACGTGAAGGGATTTGAATTTATGACCCGTCCCAGGCGGATTTTGCCTTGGTGTCTTCTTTACCAAGGAATTGCGTAATCATATGGTGTGGAACTAGTGCTCAGAAGAAGTTTCACTTAGTAGATTGGGCTTCCATTTGTAAACCCAAGGAAGGAGGAGGCCTGGAATAAGGCCTCTCAAGCAGATGAACCAAGCCCTTTTGGGCAAGTGGTTGTGGAGGATAGGAGTGTTAGAAAAGAGCAGCCGCCAGGAACCCTAGATATTGCATACAGATCATTGCGGAAATAACTATAGATGAATATGATTAAAAACCATACCTACGAGATCTCTCTGATTTGATCTCGGTCTTACAACAACCCGAAAATCTTAAGATCTTCTATTATATATCTCTATGCTTGAACTGGCACCAGGGTGTGGGCCTCTTCTGCAAATTCTCTTTTGCTTTTCAAAACGAGATTTCTCTTCTTATCCTGTTTTTTAATCTAGAGAGCAATAGCGCATATATATATAGGTTACAATGGGGACCTTAAGAAGGAAATAAGGATAGGCTTCTTATGGAAATATAAAACCCTAATTTGATTCAAATTAGAATCCTAGTTCCATAAATTACAATTCAGTCCACTAAAGAATTATAATTGCACTCCTGTCCTTATTCTCAAAATAATATTTCGAGCTTCTTGTTATTAAGTGCTTATCAATCTCCCCACATTAAGATTTCATATATCCATCGATTAAATAATTACTGACATCTGTATTTAATTGATATCTATATAATTCCTTGAGACCTTACACCTATTTGATATGTCAGACACAAAGTCCACTTGCAGGGTTTGACATAATCAAAACTTAAAAGCTCCATTAAGGGGATATCATCAATCCCTATTATGGGACGTGTATTCCGTCAGTGAACTCATATGCACCATACACGTAGTGTAGTCATCCAATTTACTGAGATTGTTGACCCATAAAAGATCTCTCCTTCATAAATCAAAATGCCAAACACTAAATGTATGTGTCCATTATTTATGTCGGGATTAAGAGTACAAGCACTCATAATAACCATTTTGATCATAATTATTTTATATAATTAGTATAACAAAAAACGGTCCTATTCAATACACAGCGTACTAGCATAATGAGTCGAAACTCTACCGTTTCCCGCAGCCAAGACAAGCCTGCTAAAACATCATGCTACAATCGTATTGATGGTGTGTCCAAATCCATCTAGATTGTGAACAACAACTTATACTATATAAGAACCGACAAATAAGTCTTCCGTGTATAAGTAGAACTCTACATACCAACTTGTCTACATTATAGAATAAAAAGACACTCACATGGATAACAATGCAACCATTTGCCCATACAAAATCTCAGTTAGATGAGAAGATAAAATATACTAAAAAGTGAATTTGTGAAAGACAAATACATAAAAGTATGTTTTTAGTAAAAATTCCCAACAAGGAGATGGTTCGGAAGGGCTTTGGAGACAGGTTCTGGAGAGGAAATATTATCTTCCAAGACATGGTTGGGATGTCCAGGAAGCCTCAAAGAACTCGTCTGCAATATGGAAAGGAACCCTCTCGGTAAGGAGGCTTTTCATGGAGAACATAAGATATCAATCTGGATCGGAGGAGAGGATTCTATTTTGGAAAGACTGGTGGATTGGAGAAAGGACTCTGAGAGCTCAATTCCCAGATCTATTTAGGTGTGTGCAAGATAAGGAAGCCACAGTCAGCTCTTATATGAATACAAGTGGAGGTCAGGTGGTTTGGTGTCCTACTTTCAAAAGAAACCAGAAGGAAATTGAGGAATCTCAATTCATTTCACTCCTAAGCTTCCTAAACGGTGTAAATATTCAAGATAGAGGGGAAGATGTTAGGGTGTGGGAAGCCTCAAAGAATGGATCCTTTTCAATGTCCTCTTTCTTCAAGGTAATCCTTAGTAATTTGGGGGAGAGGAGCACTGTGAGCAGCATTTGGGAGTTGAAGGCTCCCCCAAGGGTGCTAGTCTTTGGGTGGTTGGCTCTCAAGAACAAGATTCCTACTATGGATCTCTTAAGGAGGAGAGGGATGACTATTGTTAATGGCTGCCTTATGTGCTTGAGACACGAGGAATCCGTGAACCATCTTGCGCTGAATTGCAAAACAACTCAGTTTGTTTGGATGTCAGTGGTAGATGGTTTGACTACTGTTGGGCCCTCCTAACTCTTTTATTGAGCTCTTTCAGACTTGGAAAAATCCTATTGGGGATTCTAGAGGAAAGGTGATGTGGAGGTTATCTTTTTTTGTGGTGATTTAGACGATCTAGAAGGAAAGGAATTCAAGATGTTTTGAAGTGATAGCTTCTGACGAAAGCAATTTGGTGGAGAAATCAAAGTTTCTTGTGGCTCTATGGGTGTCAGTCATCAGGTCTTTTAGAGGATATTCTTTACACAAATAGTGTATCATTGGAAAGAGTTGGCCTTCTCTAATGTAGGGCCTTAGTTTGTTGCTTTTTGGATGTTGGCTTTCTTGTGTTTTCGTGCTTTCAGTCTTTTGTTGTCAGTACTTATCTTTTGTACTGCTCGTTCTTTTTCAATGAAAGTAACTATTAAAAAAAAAGAAGAGTTGTGTAATCATTTCACATTTTTTGAGGTGTGAAAATTCTCATATGAAAATGGCCTCATTTACAACATTTTCACATCTCATTAATGTATGTGATGCATAAATGAGTGTAAACAAATGTGCATATGCGGAGTGTTACACGTGCGACATTTTTGTATGTAAATGGGTGCAAACAAACGATCCTTAGGGGTCGTTTGTTTGCACCATTTACGTATGTGAATGGGCCTTCATGCATAACCAATACGCATCTCATGTTTGTTTGGACCATTTTGCACATCACGTGCATAAATGGTGGTGTGAAAATCAGGTGCCTTTGGGTCCAAAGTTTTCAATTGTGAAGAGATGATAAATGGATACACATGTCACTGTTACTAGGTGGTTCCTACAGCAACCTAGGCAAAAAAATGGGCAGTCCAATTTCTTTATTTATTTTTATTTCTATGGGCCCCTAAATCAAGATTTGAATCGTTGTTGAATGCCTTTAAAAGGCCAAGAAGAGCTAAGGAGTCAAATTTTAGCCATTGATTCGTCATGGGTTTTGAGATATTTTCAAAAAAAGTCTAGACCCTAAAATCTGCCATTTCGGACTTTTGTGGCCCCATTTTCACGATCCAAACCGTTGATCATCTTTAGAAGGTCCACAACGGCCACGGGTCAAATTTCATGCCTTGATTCGTTATGGATCTCGATAAATTTGTTAAGAACCATGAACTGTTGGATTATTTACTGTATTACACATGATTTTCACGTCCCTTGGGCCGTCCCCCCATTTTTTTTTCCTTCTATTATTGGGGCCCCCCAAAATATCATCTGAACCGTACATCCTCTTTAGAATGCAAAAAATGATCTGCGTCGTTGGGGGTAGGGTGGGGTGTTTAAAATATCAGGTTTTAATCTATCATGGATTTTGAGATATTTGCAAAAAGGTCCAGGCCATTCAATCTGCCATTTTGGACTTCTGTGGCCCCAATTTTTATGATTCAAACTGTTCATCCTTTTTAGAAGGCTTGACGTAGGGCAGACCCATGGTCCCCCATGGGTCAACCCACGAATGGGCCCAACCCATCTATTTCGACGAAGCTCTTTTGGCCTAGCCCATATATTTTCTTGTTTTAGCCTATTTAGAGTTTTATTTAATGCTATTTTATGGTTTATGTTGGTTGTTTTAATTTTGGTCATCAATGTGTTTGGATGGTTCAGATTAGTTTTATGTTTTATTTCTTTTCCTATATAATGATGTAAAGCCTGTTTGGCGAAGGGATGGTTAATGAATAATGATGAAATTTCTTCCCCAAGTTCTCTCGAGATCTTCAACTGCCTCAACTTCCTCCTCAATTGGAGTTTGGTGAACGCCTAAGTTAGTAATGCTTCTAGATTAGAGTTTGGTGAGAGCCCAATTTTTTAGGTTTGCCTGATCTATACCTTACCTCTCCATCTTCTACCTTGCTCGCCCTGCATCTCCCCTCGGTTCTACATCAAGGCTAGACACAGCTAGGACCAGGAGTTAAAAGTATCATGCCTTGATTTATAAAGGATTTCGAGTGATCCGGGAAAAACCATGATCCATTGGATGTACTCATATTCACATGTGAAGAGATGTGAAAATGACAAACAATGGAATGCATGACATTGACATGTGTGACTCATTTTTATATGTAAATGAATTGCATGTGCATCATCTACACAAGTGATTCATTTTCCGTACATGTGTAAAAGACAAATGATCCTTAAGGTCAACTAATATTTTTCTGAACAGCTGCTACAAAATCTTGATGTATGCATGAAGTTGCATGTAGAAAGCTTTCTGTATTCCTTTTTCTGATTTTTCTGATGGATACTCTACCTTTTCACTTTAATTTATCGCATGTGGCTTCCAATACAGGTGCACCGTGTATTGATTGATATAGTTTCAGCTGCTGCAAATGCTACACCAGGTCTTGGAAGATACCCTCCTTTCAAGAGAGAGGTAATACTATCTGTCATTGGACATCATTTTAGGCATATGCTTCCAACAATATGCAATGGTTGATATTTCACCTTTATAAATGCGCTTGATTTATAATAATGGTAACTAATGCTTAATATTTCCATTTTCTCATTAAGGTCATTGCCATTGCGTCTGCTGCTTTGGATGGGTTTAGAAATGAGGCCAAAAAGATGGTGGTTGCATTAGTTGATATGGAGCGTGCTTTCGTTCCTCCTCAGCACTTCATTCGTTTGGTGCAGAGAAGGTATTATTGGCTTGGTGGTGGTCAATTCAACTATCTGATACTTCAACGATTGTATCCATGAGCATACATTTAAATGTTTGAATGGTTATATATGAGCATGTTGATTGGCACGAAACATAGATAAGCTATTATTATTATTTCTATCTGACTTTTTCGTAGTTATATTCACACCTTTTATTTTAATTTTGTATGGCCACATTAATTTAACTTCGAAGTTGGTTGCACGTGATAATTTGCTGATATTTAATTGTTTCTGTATTCTTTGGAAGTTTTTTGTTTTTTGTTTTTTTTTTTTTTTTTGAATGGTTGCTTAATTGAACTTCCTACCTTCACTAAAAGTTGTTTGCCATCTTTGAGAGACATGGTGAAATCAGCATTTGCCATCTTCCGCTATCTAGATCACTTTTTTTTTTTACTCGTAAATAATGCGCTCTCTCTCTCTCTCTCTCTCAATGTCTGTTGTAAAGTTAAATATCTGATGGAAAATCATTTTTACAATAGGAATGGGTTATATATGTTTGAAATATTGAATAGATTCTTTTGATCTTTAAAGTTAACTGCTTTTGATGATTTTCCTTGTGGAAAAGATTTTGCACCAAACGCCCCGCTTTTCTTTTCCTTTTATTCGGAAAAGCAATTACACAAACGTACCTGAATGTACAATGAATGACTCATTGATAACAAAACCAGTCCATGGATTGATCTAGATCGATCATTTTGTTACTGGAAATTGTTGGAAATAATTCATCGTTCTTTTTAAATAAATAAACATGCATAGAGTTTGAGAGATAAATAATATACTGGGGGTCAATTTTAAAAAACCAGACCAGAGTGCGAACCAGTTGAGGGAATGTTCAGTCCAACCCAGTTCAATCATCCGGTTGTACCTGGCTTGATTGTGATGTAATATTAAAGAACTATTTTAAAATAATAAATTGTGGGCCCGACCAGTTCACCTGCCAGTTTTTAACAAAGGCCCTGGTTTGAATCTAGATTAGACAGTTAAGGAACCACGCTGGTCTGGTTTGGTTTTTGAAACACTGCTGGTGGTGAAATGA
Source organism: Umbellularia californica (assembly GCA_028538565.1). NCBI lineage: Eukaryota > Viridiplantae > Streptophyta > Magnoliopsida > Laurales > Lauraceae > Umbellularia > Umbellularia californica. The sequence continues at coordinate 5,685,911 of JAPQWN010000006.1, read as the reverse complement.
TGGTCCTTATGAAAATGTGGCAGTTTTGTGTTGGTACAACTATGATGGCAATATGGTATAAAAGATATAATACTGTATATTTACTCATTAGAAAAATGAGTTGAAGATGTGATGGGGCTATATATAAACATGAGGGGCTTCAGAATTCTACAACCTTTCTAGGAATCATAGAAACAGGTGCAGGTAGCTATTATGAATAAAATCTATGCCCTGATAAAGAATTATACACATCTTTATTGAAAAATTGGTGGTCATAGTTTAGGAAAGGGGGGAAGGAGGGAGGGAGACTATTTATGGGTCTCTGATTATTTGTCAGCCAAGGCATCTATGTTCTGAGAAAATTTTAATTTATCAGGATGTGGGAGTGCTAATTAAAACATGAAGAGCTTCAGAATGCACACGTTCTTTTGGAATCACTAGAAACAGGCATGGAAAAGTGATGATAAACAAAACCAATGCCCTCATACAATACTATATGCATCCTTGATGACATATTGGTGGTTGAAATAAAAAAATGAAAAAAGAAAAGAAATCTTCTTTATGGGTCTCTTATTATTTGCTGGTCAAAGATTTATTTCTGAGCAATTAATGTTAATTCATCAGGATGGATAGACAACGCCGGGAGGAAGAGCTGAAGAATCGATCCTCAAAGAAGGGGCAGGAGGCAGAGCAAACCATTCTGAACAGAGTATGTTGTTTATTCCTCTCTTTGTCCAGGAAAAATGTGACTTAAGATGGATCTATCTAGGTTGCACTAGCTACTGACTGAAGTTGGCTAGATAAACCTTCATCAACAACAATCATAGTAGCCCAAACATGTATAGAAAGGGACTAATCAGCAAATGCAAATGTAAAGCCATATCTTAACTGAAAGTAAAACAGTCACAACCCGAAGATCTCACAAAAGCTTAGGGAAGAAACATCCAGCGAAAAACTTGTGGTTGATAGACATATCATTGCCCATAAATGTTATGAATCCAAGTTACTCCTCTAGAAGTGATCTAGACTATTTTTCTTACATAAAACATGAATAAGCTGTTCTAAATTCCATCTTACATTTTTAATCTAAAGTAGAATAATGAAATAACCGTACCCCACATAATTTCTTTATTCATAATACTTATAACTGAACCGAAACACATAATGGAGTTGGTGTACCAGCATAGCTAATGCATGTGTCTCGTGCCCATTGACATGGTCAAACCTGCTCATCTACTGCAATTCAAGTGCTGTCACACGGTCTTCTTACTTCTAACCATCTGTTTTGCATCAAAATGTCATTACAAACATGGATAAAAATAGTGGCCACTTATTGGTTGTAGCGGTTGAGGCCACTACACTATTTTTGAAAATAGTGGCACTATGGTCTAAGCCCTAATAGAACGAAATGGTTTAATTTAACACACTGTTTTTCCAATTTCTTCTTCTTAATGGCCTTTCCCAAAGTTGTCTCTACCCTTTTGTATGGTTCCAAGTCACTAAAAAAATACAAGATTGACTACCACACAAGATTCCAAATTTTTTTATCACTTAAATAATTAATACTTCTACAAATTGCCGCAACTGCTATGTATCGCCCGTTATATAGCGTTTTAGCCACTGGCCGCTATGTCCGCTGCAACCACTACTTTGATCCATGATTACAAATATATGGAGTTCAATGCAAAACAAAATGCTTTGATTAGTTCATTATTCATTTTGTCACATGAGATCAATAGCCTTCTATTGTCTGGTGCTCTGTGTCCACTGTCCACTGCATGCTGCACTTTATTGATAAACAAAAACCGCTTGCCTTTCTAGGCAACAAGCCCTCAAACAGGAGCCCAACAAAGTGGAGGAAGTTTGAAGTCGATGAAAGACAAATCAAACCAACCGGAGAAAGATGCAAAGGAAGGATCGACTTTGCAGATTGCTGGTGATTTAGTTGCAGGTTTATCTACTATCTAATGCTCCTTTGAATTATGAGAACATAACAATGTTGGTTTGTTTGGCCGTGATTCTATTGGATTCTTTTTGTGTCCATGTCTTGACATTGTTCATTGGAAGTGATGCCTATTATATGAATATTTTCATTAACATGAGTTCGCATTGTGTATATTTGTGGACGGTCATGCCAATGCCTTTCTTGTGCATACCTACATAATCTAATATACTCATTCATATCATTCTCAAAACGTCACTACTTGCATGAACATCTTACATAGTGGCTTTGATTGGTAGAAAAATAACTGAGACGGAATATGGTTTGTTGAAGTTGAAAGAATAAAGCAGGTGGAAGTCATTAGAATGAGGACAACTTTGTTCATTGCACATATTATTTGGTGTTTGGAACCGAATTGCCAAGCTTAAATAATAATGTTTAATAATGTTCATTTAATTAAAGCACTGCTTTAATAATAATTAAAGCATTGTAACCGAATTAGATAGACTGTGTTTTCCCAAATGCATATTGTTAGGCAAGGAGGATGGGAGTTGGAGGTTGGTTTGAGAAGCATTTACTGAAATGCCCTTTTGTGACAGGTTGGTGTGGTGGAATGAAACTCCTATTGAAGCACAGCTCACATTTTTCCATTGCAATTTTGCAAGGCTGATTCATTCCCACCATTCAATTTGCAAGGCCGATTCATTCCCACCATTCAAAAAAAAAAAAGGGGTGGGGGGGGGGGGGGGGTGGGGTGGCGTTCCCCTTGTTCAGTGAAACTTTGAGAAAGCATATATTAGCCCATAGGTTCGACTCCTGTTTGAGGTCTTAACCGTGGAAGATTAGAAGTAGAACTCCCAGTTTTTAAGCTTTTTGTCGGAAAGCATTTTTTTAATCTTAGAAAGCGGAAACACAAGGAGTTCCTGGTCAATGTTTGTAGTTTGTGCCTCCAAGACGTTGAGTATGTGCCACGTCCCAGATCTCTTAATCCGTTGCTCCTTTGCTAGACTAGTATGGAATTATTTGTCTGTTTTAACCTTTTCTTTCAGCTCGTAGCAGCAAGTGTGTTATTACAAAGTTAGTGATTTACCTATTCGAACATGATGATTTGGTTTCCTGAGTAGAAGAGGCTATATTTTTTGGGGTTTTATTCTGGTTAATATGGCTAGAGGAATAGGAGAGTTCTTAAAACAAGTAAACTTCCCTGGTGTTGCAGTAAAGGTTCAAGGTTGCATTAATATCCTGGCCCCTTGTTCTGAAGGAGTTTCAGAACAACTGATTTTTCACATTGTTGGATTGCATGTTGTGGCTTTACTGTTTGATGCCCTTGAGTTGCATCTTTCCTTTATCTTATGGTGTACCATTAGGTTGTCCTCTCTCTCTCATATATTGGTCACCATTTGAGGAAAAAAAAAAGAACCTACAGATTGAGGGTGCATCAAAAAGAAAATGTTGGCAGTTAAGTGTTCATAGGATGGCGAGAGATTACACTTAATGGACGAACTATCCTTTTGCAGTCTATTGGAATGGGCAAGGCCCAAGTTGCAGAGTCTTAGGCAGTAGGAGAGATGCTAATGTTACTCTTTTTGTCTTTTTTAATACTGATGGCTATTGTTACAACTTGCCTCTTTGAGATATATCTTAGTTGGAGATTGAAAAAGTTAGTTACACAACTTTAAACGGCTCAAAGGAAGCCATGGAGATTAACCTTCATTTTTATGAATTTAGTATTTATTGGCAATAATCAGTATTGGGGCTTAAAGCATGTGTGGCAGAAACTAGTCTGTGATGTCAGATTCATTGGTTGAGGAAAGGGGCACCAAGGACTGATATTGGCTATCATCATCATAGACTCATAGTTCCCATTCTTTTTTGTAGGTTTTATGGGGTCCTCCTGGGTCTCACAATTTTTACTTCATCAATAATACTTTACAGTTGGTCACAGATTAAGTATTTTGAAATTTTGTAAGTTTAGATTTTAGGCAGAGTTGCAACTGAACAAGTGACTCACTCCAAATAAATGAACTATATTTCATTGCTTTTGTTATATGAGCGAACTTTTAATGAAATATTGGCCTTATTTTAAGATTTATCTTCACAGTTCACATCCTTTTGGTACTATATCATTTAGAGAATTGGATAATCGATCAATTTTGCATTCTTGTTTATCCCATGAGAGTCTTGACATCTTGCACCTGAGCATTTTCTCAACATTTCCATTCTTTATTTGGTTGCATCAAATTTTTATGCATCACTGACCTTTAGCTATTTTTAGGATATCTATTGAAAAAAAGTGAAAAGACTAACGGGTGGAGCAGGAGGTGGTTTGTTCTGAATGAGAAAAATGGGAAGGTCAGTATACTGTTATTTCTTCCAATCAAACATTTTTTAAACTTAGTCCCGTGGTAGTATCTTGTAATACATCTTTATTTAATTCTGGTATATCTTATTTTTGAGATTTATGGTTTCTAATTTGGTTTCAAACATTGTTTTCCAGCTTGCATACACAAAAAAGCGAGAGGAAGTACATTTTCGTGGTGTTATCATTTTGGAGGTGTGTGCTATTGCAGCTATCATTTTTTGTCATTTTTTTTTTTAATTTAGAGAAAGCTTTATTTGGATAAAAAAGAATAATTAACTCCAAAGGATAATTGGAGGTGAGCAGGAACTGTTTTGTATGATATAGTAATCATTTTTTCATTATCTTATGCAATTTTCTAAATGAAGATCAAACTATGGCATTGCTGCTGAGGTTGCTCTAGGTTAATTGATTTTAGACATCAGGGCTAGCTTATAAAGTAAGCTAGCATCTAAGGGCCCATTTGGCATCATTCTAGGAATGTTTCATTGAGTTGTGTGGCAGGCATTTTGTGAAAATCTAGAGGGAGAGAGGAGGGAGATAGACAGATATTTTATAAATGTGGAGGAAGGGATAGAAAATGCTTGGCAAACATTTTTTTTTTTTTTTTCATTCGTTCTCAGAATGAAACATTCCCAGGATGATGCCAAACAGGCACTAAGGGTGTGTTTGGCATCGTTCCATTCGGATGTTCCCATGTTCCCACAGGATGAGGTTGTGGAAAACATGTTTGGTATGTCTAAATCACTGTCTTGAAGTTTGGTCTCGCTGGAAAGAATCTCATAATCTTAACCCGCTGGCCTAAGAAAGTTGGAACGAAAAAACTTTGTATATTTTTAAGAAACAACTTGCTGGCATTGTTGTTTCATACTTATCTCTTCCCTTTTAGAGAATGCCATCTAAAGATCTCAAACCCTCCCACTTATCATAAAGGTAGGCCCTATGTTCACTATCTCAAATAAAGTGGCCACACTTGGTAATTCCTCAAGGTGGGCCACATGGTCACAATCACAAAAGGTGGGGCCTATATTATAATTTAGATAATGGTGGGACCACATTATAAATCCTATGGATGTTGGCCCCATGTTCCAATTTCTAAAGGGGAGCATCACGTTGTAATTTCTAAAGGTGAATCACAAAAAAGGTGACTCCACTTGATAATTCTTAAAGGTGGGTCATATGGTTACAAATTACAATCACAGGGTGAAGCCATATTATGAATATTCTATAAATGTGGCCCCATGTTTTGATTTCTAAAGGTGGGTACCACATTGTAATTTTTAAAAGTGGGTCCCAGGTCCACAATCAACAAAAAGATGGCCCCACATTATAATTCCTACAAAGGTGGGCCTATGGTGCATCCAACCACGATCAACGGTGAAGATCAACACCTCCAGCGGTGTGATCGAGTCCTTAGACTCCGGCCCTAAGGCAACTCAATGAAAACACTAAAAATAACTCACGAGAACACTGAAGATTTTCTTATTATCAATATAGCATACCTTACAATCAAACATCCCTTTCTATTTATAATAGAGGAATGGTCTAATAAGGAAACTACAATTATTCAGTGATTCCTAGAATCACTCCCTAAAATCTCTAATTAAATCAGTTCTCTGATTAAGTCAAATCATTGATTATATCAAATTACTAAAATTACTAAACTATTTAAAGAAAGCAAATCATTGTAGGGTTCCTTGGCGGGGCCCATTAGTGGGGCCTCTTTTTCTTGGATCGCACTGTGTCAGCCTACATTATAAATCCCCCCATATTCTAATTTCTAAAGGTGGGCACCACATTGTAATTTTTGAAGGTGGGTCCTATATCCACAATCACAAAAACCGTGGTCCTACTTTGTAACTGCTAAATGTGGGTCACGTGGTCATGATCACAAAAGGTGGGACCGCATATTGTAAATCCTATAAATGTAGGCCCCAGATTCTAATTTCTAAAGGTGTGTACCACATTGTAATTTCTAAAGGTGGGTCCCATATTTATATTCACAAATAGGTGACCCCACATTATAACTCCTATAAAGGTGGGCTCACATTGCAATTCCTATGAATATGGGCCCATGTTCTAATTATGAAATGTGGACATCACGTAATTTTTACAGGTGGGTCCCATGTAGGATAATAATAGAGTGTTGAACCAATAGAAGGTGGGCCCCACATTGTAAGTCCTATGATTCTCTTGCTTCTGTTCTTTGGAACAAAACTTTTATAATGTCACCAAACAAGTTCCGTACAACACATTCTCAACAATGTAATTTAATATAATGTTGCCAAACAAGTTTTGCAAAGTATAGTCTCGGCACCACCCGATCTCAGCACAGCCTGATTTGAGCACAAAATTGGGAACAACATGAGAACGATTCCAAACGGGCCCTAAGATTCTGCATTTAGTTATCAGCTTTACTCACAGAGTTAATGGAGTCTTGTCAAATTTTGTGGTGAGGTTTCTGTATCACAAGCATGTTTTTGCTACTCCCGATTGTGCACATGGACTTGTTGTTGTGTTGGGTGTGGAGAGTCATTGGCCAATACTCCAATTACTATAAGTGCGCTTGATCCATTGTTACTTGGAAGTCAAATAACTTAAATATGGGGGGCATTGAGATTCTCTAATCACTAGGAATGCTGCTTGATCAATTAAATTCAAAGAACAAGAAGAGGAGAGAGCCATATACATATATACATATATATATATATATATATATATAGTTGGGTAATATTCATATGCATCTATCCCTCACCATTTTTGGTGAGGGACACCCCAAAAGGGGAAGTTTCAAGTACAGAAGTGTATTTTTGTACCTCACATCAAGTACACTTTTGTACTTGAAACTTCCCCTTTTGGGGTGTCCCTCACCAAAAATGGTGAGGGATGGATGCATATGAAGACTCCCCTATATAGTTAATGCCTTGAGTTTTTAAATGACAAAGTGGTTAAAATTTATTATCTTTTTTTTTTTATAATGTTCAAATGCTTGCCCTTTTTCATGCATTTAATATTTACAATATTCAGGAATGCAATTTGGAGGACGTTGAGGAGGAGGAGCCTCAAGCTAAAAGTTCCAAGGATAAAAAGGCAAACGGACCAGATTCAGGAAAAGGTCTTGTGTTCAAGATAACTAGCAAGGTTCCTTATAAAACTGTTTTGAAAGGTGTGTTTGCTTTTCTAATCTCTTAGGACTGAACATTTTATTGAAGCTGTAATGCTAGATACTTAGTTTGCCTCTTGATTTTCTATTGGTCTTGCAGCCCACAGTGCTGTTGTTTTGAAGGCTGAAAGTATGGCAGAGAAGGTTGAGTGGGTGAACAAGATAAGAAGTATTATGCAACCTTCAAAGGGAGCTCCAGCCAAAGGGACACCCCCCTCTGAATCTGGTCTGCCAATTAGACAAAGCCTTTCGGACGGTTCTTTGGTTAGTTCAAAATTATACTCATCTTTTATGATTCCAATTCTTCAGTGATTAATGAAATTGGAGTTAAATTTTGTAAGAGCCTCTGAGATCCACTTTGTGGGGCTGACATGCATGGAGACCCTTTTGTTCTCCTTTTTGAGTGAACAGGATTGTGCATGCATTTTCTCATGAACACAAAGCATGTGAACTTGCAAAGATGAATGGATGCCGAAAGCCTGAAACATCAAAAGATCGTACATTTTGCCCCTTGAAGTGTCTGACATCTAAAATGTGCACACTGTTGATCTGTTTGCTATGCATTTTCTGCGTGCCACACTCATCATGCAATGTTTTTATATGTACCGAATTTTATGTTTTATTTCCCTAGGATACTATGGCTAGAAGGCCTGCGGATCCTGAAGAAGAACTCAGGTGGATGTCTCAAGAAGTACGTGGTTATGTGGAGGCTGTTTTGAACAGTCTTGCTGCCAATGTTCCCAAAGTATGTCTTTACCTTTCTCAATTCATGCATTTTATACTTCCTGTTGTCACTTTTTGAGGCCTCAAAGATCATTTTTGGGTGTTCTGATTGAACAGGCCGTTGTTCTGTGCCAAGTCGAAAAGGCCAAGGAAGACATGCTCATTCAGCTATACAGTTCTATTAGGTGACTACTTTGCACTTAGACAGATGTGGTGTATATATGTGATGTTTCAGTGTGCTTATACTTAGTTTGTTTAATAAAATTCTGTCACCATTCAAAAAATAAATTAATAAAATAATATTTAGATAGGTTGTGTGCATACAAAGTTGGTGTGTGTGCTTATTATGATGAGTAATTTGTTTGCATAATTGTAAAAGTTTTCATGGCCCAGCCAAATCAGTCTTTCAACTATGAGTTTTAACATCATGATAACCAGTGTTGTGTGTTTGTGTCTGTGTACTGTGAATTGTCTGTGTACAGTGACATTGTACTCTACACATGGCTATTGCTCGGTGAAGTACGATGTCTGTTTAATCAACATTTCATTCTGACATGTTCACTTGTCGTCCATGGTTAGTGCCCAAAACAATGCAAGGATTGAAGAGCTACTCCAAGAGGATCAGAATGTAAAGCGTAGGCGCGAGCGTAGTCAAAAACAGTCATCTCTTCTGTCTAAACTTATGCGACAACTAAGCATTCATGACAACCGAGCTGCTGCTGCTAGTTGGTCCAATGGTGGTGGTGGATCAGGTACGTTTTTGTAGAAAGTTTGAAATACTAGTTACCATAATATGCTGGTGAAGACTAAAAGCAAACCTGTCTGACACTGAAAGCATGGAAGTCAGTGATGCCCCTCAAATTCAACTGAATATTGTTTGGGGCATGCTGATCATGTCAGGGAATGTTCTGAAGTTGCGTTGAGAAACTAGAAACTGGGACCCAATCGTTGATATTATCATTTTTCTAGTGTGAGTGGTCTACTTGCCTTCCTCAAGTGTCAAGATTGTTCACTTGACTTTGTGGATAACTCCTGTGAATTCCTTTTTACTAGATAGTGGACCTACCTATGATAGACTTGGAACAGGAGTCGAACTTTGTCAGAAGTCGAGTATGAATTTCACAGTCAATCAAGCCCTTCTTTTAGAGGTTGAGAGTGTTTCAGTTCAAGTCTTCCCAAGAAAGATTTTTTTTTTCAATGGAAATGGACAGACAGAAAAAAGCCACAACTTTCTTGACATGGACGCAGAAGTCTTTCGAACTGTAGAGATCTTAGTGAGGGTTTTTACTCTCTCGAGGAACTTTCCTTTTAAACACCAAACTACCCATCTTTCATTTCCAATAATAATTTTCTGCGCATGATGAATATACATATTGAAAATTTGCTGTTTTGCAGAAAGCAGTCCCAGTCCAAGAGCTGGTGGTCCGGGTGACGATTGGAGATCTGCATTCGATGCTGCAGCTAATGGGCCAGTTGACCACTCCAGTTCATTTGGTGATATGAGGTCCAGATCCAATGGTCACAGCCGACGCTACAGCGACCCAGCACAGAATGGTGAAGCAAGCACAGGCTCAAATTCCAGCAGCCACCGAACCCCGACCCGGCTGCCACCGGTTCCCCCCCAGTCTGGTTCATCGATGTATAAATACTAGAGAGCTAAATATTTCGATTGGTGGTTGTTGTTTTCCATATATTCTTATTTGGGTGCATATCTCCGCATGCCCGGGCTATTCGATGAGCAGATTCTGCTAATGATGTGGAAGCAGCAAAGAAAAGGATGTAGAGTAGATGTACCTATGATTGCAGTTGCAGTCTATATTTTTTTTTACCCACATTGGATTTCAAGGTATTGTGCTTGAAATCTTGAAGTGGTGCTCTTGTCAGGCTATAGCCATCATCATCCATCTTTAGCCTTTTTGGTGAGATTATTTTGTTGTTAGTTCAGTTTTGAAATTTGAGCTTTTTTTTTTTTTTTTTTTTCTTTTCTGTTTTTCTTCACAGTGGTCTCTTTGTTCGAATGTTTTATTTTATTTTATTTTTTTTGAGCTGTAGATGCTATCTTTATATCTTAAAATTATGAGACTGGATGAGGTCCCTTAACAGATGGTACGTTCATGCTGTAGTTTTAACTATTAGAAGATAGTGCCATTGTTGTTCTCTGCAATTAACTGCATTGGGGGCACTGCCCCAATAGCATGCGTTTCTTGCATGTAACAATTAGCAGAGTCACTGGCTTGATCCCAGTTGATGTTTTCTTCATGAGATGTGGAAAGGTCTGGCATGTAGATGATTGGAGACGAACTTCCAATGTATGTAAACTGTTCTTGCAGTCCTTTCAATTCTCAATTTGTTGGTAGTTTCATTTTGAATAGAGCTTTTGCCTTACAAACATTGATTAACATCAAGTACTTCTTATAGTTGATTGTTGTTGCTTCAATTCTCAATTTGTTGGCAGTCTTTTTTTTTAGTGATTTAGGTAGGGAAACCATAAATCTGCATTCCAGCAGGTTCACACTTCCATCAGACGTTATATGACAAATTACAGAAGCATCGGGTGAAAACCTGGTTTTCTTTTTGGTATATAGTTTGTAGCAAATGGTACTTAACAGTCGACTCGGACGTTTAATTGTCACAGTTGTAAGGGACATCGTGGCTTCCACTTTGCATTTGTTTCAGAACGCCCCAACTTCGATGGTAATGACTTGATATCACCCACCCAATAGAAGGTTTTGTGAATGAGCTACCAGAAAAGGGAACAACAATCAATCAAACGAATGGAGACCCATTTTGCTGTACAAAGAAAGGGTGAACTTTCTGATATGGCTTAAATGTCACGAAAGGTTCAATGATGAATTGTTAATATAAATGAATGTGTTCGACCTTTTGAAGAGATTCTCTGAGTTAGCTCGCTCCAACTTTGTCTCTTTTTCTTTGGCAAAAAACTCTCTTAAGAAAAAAACTCTTTGTCTGAAACCACCTGAGGCTGTCAGGTTTGTAGATTCTTTAGCAATAATCAGTGCTCTGTTTCTCTATCTCACCTTTTTTAAGGATTGGGCTTTAATCCGTCTTTCACACTTTCAAATTCTTCATTATTCTATGTCATCTGCAAGTTTCACCTTCATTTTTAGTGTCAGTGGGGTTAAAAGGTCGGTTTACAGGGGACCCATCAGTACTAAGTCCAACTCGAAAATTTTGGTCGAACACCAGTTACTTAAATTTGAGTGGTCTCAGCTTAGTGTTGGGCTCCAACTGGCCTCCTCTTTCAGGACACAGAGCAACACCTACATCTTACCGGATTCCTTTTCCAGTGTCGTTAATCCGTCAAAAACGACTTCTATTGAACGCGTCGAGCTCGGAAGGTAAGTCTCTGCCACGTCCTACCCTCAAGGCATCGTATTCCCTTCCATCTGTCCATGCCAGTAAGAAGGCTGCTTTCTTAATCCGAGGATAAAGAAAACTGTGTTCTTTTAAAAAACCAATCTTCAAACCTCAAGTCTCTCTCCCTTTCCCATTACTCATTCACTCTACCTGAGATGGGTTCTGAAACATTCCTTGAAGTGATATTGGCAATATTACTACCTCCAGTGGGAGTTTTCCTTCGTTATGGATGTGGAGTAAGCTTCTTCTCTCTCTCTCTCTCTCTCTCTCTCTCTCTCTCTCTCTCGTGTGCCCTTTGTAGTCACTAAGATCATATAGTTACTTGTTTCTTTTCTCTCTCTCTATTGTGTGCCCTTTGTAGTCACTAAGATCATATAGTTACTTGTTTCTTTTAGACCATTGATGTTGATGTTATTAATGTAATGTTATTGGCATATAGTTACTTGTTTCTTTTCTCTCTCTCTATTGTGTGCCCTTTGTAGTCACTAAGAACATATAGTCACTTGTTTCTTTTAGACCATTGATGTTGATGTTATTAATGTAATGTTATTGGCAGGTGGAGTTCTGGATAGATTTGTTGCTGACGATTTTGGGTTATATTCCAGGAATCATTTATGCAATTTACGTGATTGTAGCATGAAACACGTGAAATCATTAATGTTGTATGGAAATGGCGGGAAATGTCTTTTTTTTTTCTTTTTTCAACATGCTGGGTCGTTTGATATGGAATTGTTTCTATGTTTTTGTAGTTTTTGTGCAAGATCATCTACTCTAAGGATTGTTGTCGTAGGCTTGTAGCTATTTAACATGCTAGTACATGTGTGATGCGAACTGTTTTGCCTTGAGCTTTAGAAATAGAATTAAAGAAGGGAAGAACTCAAAATTGTGGTTGTGGTTGCACTTGTTCAAGACCAATAATTCACCTTCAATGCATGGGAGTTGGGTGGACAAGAAAATGGGGCCTGATCATGACAGGTTTTAATCATGGCTCAGTGGGTTCACTATCAAATTCTTTTGAGGATTTCATCGCATTGGATTCATTAATTATGGACTGGCTTTTGGAAAACAAGGCTTCTCCAATTTTCAAAATACCACCAACCTTCCTGTGGGGTGGGACCAACGAAAACGTAACTGGAAAGAGCTCATAATGACTAATGAGAGTTGAACCAACCAAACAAACAGGAAAGAGCTGGAGTTCAGTTGACAACTTATCTCATGGTGAGGGTTTACCCTTTTTTTATGAGAAGGTATAACTGGATGATATATAAAGTTTTGGTTTATACATGAGGAGTGTTGAAATTACAACGTTACTTCTGTTTTCTGAATCGGTAACGTTACTTAACCTGGCAGATGCAGTGTGAGCTTAATCCTTTCTATCACTTTCACGATAGTAAACCTTATCAAGCCCCTTTAAATTCAGACCCTCGGTTCTGAACAAGGGATTACACCAATTCCATGGAAGAGTACATTTTGATCAAATGATATCAGTATTTAATGCCTATATGTGGCACAGATTTATTGTAATAAAATCTGTTAATGGAGAACGTCTGCCATCAATTCAAATTCAGCAGGCTAAGTGTGCATGAAAACCACTACAATATGATTGTAAACGGGCCCTATCTAAAAAAACCTGAAAAAATAATAAACGGACAGAAGCGGAAATTGGAGGTGAGCTCCACATTGGGGCCATCTACTGAAAATATGAGCTGCTCAAAATAAATATCATGGGGTATCTGTATTTTATCCCATTGTATGGGTATTGGGGTATTCCAAATGCCCCGTCCCATTGTAAGATTCATTGTTTGATAAAAGTGTACGTTCCAAATTTAATCTTAATAGGAGCTAGTCCCACCGTAAGGTTGTTAACTAAGCATAAGATTGTACTAATCATATTTTTAATTAGGCAGTCAATCTTGTGGTAGGAGCATGTTTATTAGGAGGGACTAGAATTTTCAATAGGTGAACTCTATTAGGGAGTTATACTTCTTGCTTAGACGTTTTCTAAGCAGGAACCTCACTTCATAAGAGGCATATTACAGATAATATAGTTCCTACGACAGCATCTTTATCCTACAAATCTCTCTCAAAACAGTTGAACAGATGAAAAATCACTTCCTTAGAAATACTACAGCTATACGATAGATATACGGTATTTCCGTACATCCCAAGAACCCTTGTAAGCATCCAGAAGATCCTGCCCTGCGCTTGCACTCCTTATCTTTTTCCATCCCACTCTCTTCATTTTGCCATCTCCACGTTTCATCATATCCAAGGCAAAGGTGTATACCATTTTCTCCATTTCCTCTTCATATATCTCAATCGCTTAATCACCTCCTACTTTCCACCTCTGCCATTGAAATGTCTCGTCAACAAAGAATCCATAAAATCTTACATGCTTTCCGAGCGGTTCATCTGGTGGGCCTATCCATTAGGCACTGGACATAAAGTTTTCAGTGACCTGAAATGGACTGCTGGGATCAAGTCAGCCCCATCACCTGTGCTATAATAGATGTTCACAATAATCATCATCAGCCCTATCTGATGTTGAAAAAAAAAAAAATCATTGGTTATTGATGCACAAGGATTAATTGAGCTTTGCATAATTCTGTTTAATATCTTATAATGTATCTGTTTGTTTTGATGGTTTTCTTAGGAACATTTTATAGTTTGACTTCTTGTTTGCCCAATTAATTTGAACACACTTCCAAAATTTTATATATGCCCTTTGAGTGGTTTGATTGATTCTTTTTGTGGAAATTGAAATATAATATCCAATTGATGCAGTGTCTTAAGATCTTGTAGAAATTTGTCATGGGGAAATCATATCCTACTGTGAGTGATGGTATTTCTTATTGCTCTGCATGGATCACAGCAACACTGTAGTACTGGATGTGCTGTGACAAAGATGTTTAATGTATAACGTCCATCATCACCTATCCATGACAGAACAAACCCCCATATTTTGTGGACTTCTCCGAAGTCTTTCGTCTTAGCATTTGTGGGATGTATCTAGCACCCACATGGGCCTAAGTGATCAGGATATTGTCGTGCTTTCTGGTGGGCATACCTTGGTCAGTTAAGTTCTAAGACAATCCATATTTGTTTGCCATCTTATTTGTCTACAACATCTTCTTTGCATCTCAATATTGGTTTTTGTTGGGATATACAGGGAAGATACCATAAGGAGCGTTCTGGCTTTGAGGGAGCCTGGACCAGCAATCCTCTCATCTTTGATAATTCTTATTTCAAGCAAGACATCCCTCCAATGGTGGTGTGCACTTATTTGTTGTAAGTGTTTTCTTTAACTTCAATCACCATGTTTTAAGAAGCACTATACAATGCTTGGTCTTAGAGATGTCTAGTTCTTTCAGGTTTTAATATCATAGAAATTGGGTCCAATACAATACTTGGTCTTGTTGAGAGAGAGAGAGAGAGAGTATGAGTTGGCTGAAGGACCTAACAAGTTGAATATCTTTAACACTGGCGATTAGTTTTGGCAATTTTGTTAAAATGTAGAGGCTTTGGAGTGGTACTTTATATCACACACTAACATGTTCACATATGCAACAGTTCTGTTTTTTAAACTATATTTTATCAACATCATGAAGTCATTTGCCATAGAGAGTTTTTTTCCTCCTTTTTGAGCCAAATACTCATTAGTTCCCCGCCACTCTCTGATCTATGTTTTCAGCCATCAGTTATTACATGAAAAGCACCCTTTAATAGTGATAATTATATCATCTATTTTTACTCATTGAATACCTTTCTGTGATGTAGTTGTTGATTATATGTTGTGTAAATGCAGTTTCCCTCTGCTTCCTATATATTTATTGTGACATTGACTACTATGTTCATGGATGGCATTTGTTGGTGGTGGTTACTATGATAGAGATAAGGACTGGTTTTCTTACAGGGAGCTTTTGAATGGAGAGAAGGAAGGCCTTATCCAGCTTCCATCAGACAAGGCCCTCCTTAGTGATCCAGCTTTCCGCCCACTGTTGAAAAATATGCGGCGGTATGTTTTTCCTTTTGGATGTGTTTTCAACTAGCATCACTTTGAAGGGAAAACTCCACCATTGTCTCTTTTCCATCTGTCTTTGATTTACTAGTGCTTTGCTTCAATGTTGGGACTTCTATTTTGTGTGGCGGCATACAATTAAGCTTTTGAATTAAGTGCTTTGGCCGTTTTTTGTTGACTTTCTTCCTAATAATATAGGATGAAGATGCATTCTTTGCTGATTATGCTGAAGCTCATTTGAAGCTTTCTGAATTGGGGTAAGTTATAGTTTGCCCTTTTGTTAGAATTTTAGTGTTGGCTAAATTTATGGGTTGGACAAAACTCTGGGTCTTTTTAGTTGTATTTTTTATTTAGAAAAGGCCTCTGAAGATAGAAGATTGGAAGGTCTCGGAAGAAGAAAGTCTAAAAGAATTAGAAGAAGAAAGCTGGAGAAAAAGAGCTGAAATTCCGGATCAACCAGAATGGAGTCCGCTCGAGCAACCACATCATTCGCTCGAGCGGATAGAGTCAGAATAGCCCAGCGCTGAAACAAAACCTCATCCGCTCGAGCGGATGGTGGGTCTGCTTGAGCGGACAAGGCGGCAGAGTCCTGGTTTATTTAGAAACTGATTTCTAATTGTGCCCAAACTGCTTGTTTTAGTCTTAATCATCGTAGGCAACCTTAAGCACGTCGTAAGGGTTATTTAAAGGACTCAAGGGCTGTTTCAAAGATAAGACCCTCACCTCTCAAAATTCTGAGTTAGAGATTATTATTGAGAGAATTCTTTTATAGGGATTTTTATAAAGTTGTGCTTCCAAGTTCTCTAGAGTCAGTTCTTCTGCATCCTTTGTAGAAGATTATCTTTTTGCGAAAAGACTTGTGGAGTTAAGCGCTGGATTGAATCTGTTGCAATCAATGGTGTGAAGTCGTTGAAGCGTGAAGCAACGCAAAGTAACTTCAGTCCTTGGGTAGGGGATATTTGGAGAAGAGATTTGAGTTTCTTGTAATTGCGAGATTCATAATTTTTGATTTGATCCAGTTCGAATTGGTGGTTTTTCACCCAGTTAGGGTTTTCTACCTTAAATTTGGTGTCCTTGTGGTGTGTGCTTGTTGGTTTATTTTCCGCTGCATATTGTTTATTTCTGCACACTTTTGGGTTAATTGTTTGGATAAACCAATCTAGATATCGCGGACCCTAAAACTTTCACCTTTGAAAAGAGTTAGGTGTTTTATTCCCTTGTTAATTAGCATTAATCATTTAATTAATCACACACGTTCTTACACACGCACGCACAAACAGAGTACCTAGCTTTTATCAATTATTTCATGACAATGGAAAATGATTCCATTCCAGTAACTTCTAAATAACTACATCTATTTCTTTTCTTTTCTTTTCTTTTTTCCAGATTTGCTGATTCCTGAATCAGAAAAGGTGATTATTGGAAATGATGGTAATTTGTCAATTCATAGTTCTTATTCAAGGTGGTTACTTTCTTTATGGTGGACTATGGCATCTTCAATAAGTAAGAGTGACCAGTGTAGGACCCTGGCATTGCTGACTTTGTGTGGATTTGCTCATTTGGGCATTCAAGTACTTCTCATTTCTCTTTAGATGTCCTCTAATCTTAAGCCCTTCATTTCATAATGAATTCATTGTGATGATAACTGATGGGTGACAAGAACTTGGGTAAGTCAACATGATAATTCTATTGGCATACATTGGCTTAAAATCCTGTCCAGGTTCGTGTGTGGATCTGTCATTAGTGGGTGAGCCCATAAGAGCACTAATTGATCTGATTTCTAATATCTCCAGCCTTAGTTCCAAATATAGCTGTCTACATAGCAGATTGATATTTTTATACTATGTGGCTGAAATTTGAGCTGCTAAAACTAGCCTCCTGTCCTTCCCATCATAAGATATTTTCTCCCTACCAGTTATGGGCTGGTGCTGGACGTTAAAAGTTTGGCTAAGGAAGCCTCTTGGCAGGAATGATAGAGAAACAGTGCAAGCCAGTGGGGCCTGTTATATCCAGTTATGAAAAGCCTACACTTACAGCCTGTGATTCCTGCAAGTGACACAGGGCTTTAATTGGCAAGTTCTAACAGAATTGGTGGGACCCAGCACAGTGAGTGGTCTTAATTTGAATGGCAAACTGGATGATCTTATCCAAGTGTTGAGCTCCAAGGTGGGTTGTTAGTGCTCTGTCCCTGATTAGCATAATTGAACATTTGAATTGACTTGTTGGTTGGCTTAGGGGCCTCCTCCCATCTCCTTATTGATGGAGGTATGTGTGTGGGTGACGAATTTTGCACAAGAGCTTGGAAAATGGAAAGTGATTGAAACCAACCACATGATTTGAAGAGAAGTGTAGTGAAACTTTACTGCAACCAACCAAGAACTAGGGGCTGGAAATGGTAAACCAAAAGGCATGAGAAGCCAAATCCAGCAGATGGATGAGGGCCCATAGCCATGTCCTCATATAATGGGAGTGCGTGAAATCAGGTCAAGGAAAGGTTTACGTGGCCACATATTTAGCTGGACTTTCACTGATTTAATGATGCAATCAAACCAAAGAGCCTAGCGTTTCCATGGAGGTACAATCTCTGAGCTCATGTCTGTTTGGAATTCTCTTTGCTGGTAATTGGGTTTTCTATTAATTGGCTTTCCGGGGGGTACAAATTGGAGGCACTTTCCGTTGTTTGGATGAGTAGAAAATGTAATTTGGAGAATCCTTACTTTATCCACCTTTTCACCGAAATAATTTACTAAGAAAAAAAAAAGTAAATATCAAATCAATAAAATAGATAATAGTTGTGTAAGGGGCGAAGTATCTTCCGGCTTATGATTGCATTTGTTTTCATGGGACAATGTAAAATGAAGTGAGATGAGAAATTAAAAATTAGTGAAGCAAGAGGTTTTTGTGTTTTATAAAGTAAATTTTCTTTTGCAGTTGGTTTTTACTTTCCCACTTGTGATCAACCAAACATGGGATAAAAAAGAAAACAACCATTGGTAATATTCTTTCACAGTTTTCACTCTACCTTTTGAAAAGCAAACATGATGACAATTGACAAGTGACAATCTAAATGGGCAAGAAGAAAAGCTGGAGAAAATCTACAGTCCAAATTTGTGCCAAACTGAAAGGGGAAAGCAGTCTATAACACCAATTTAGGATAGTTACTGTTTTCTCCCCTATCATGCCAAGAGGCCCATTTATTGCAGTCTATGTGCTGTCTAGGCACTTGAAATTAATTCAAGCTCTCTTACCTTTCAAAAACAGCAGAGTGTTGTAAATTCAAAGGGGCATGTCTGTGTTACGTCCATGTGTTGTTGTTTCTGTTATGTCTTGCATTCCCCATTTTCTCTTTTATCACACTACCGTCTGCCAGTGTGTCAGGCTGCCAGCCAACCTAAAAAAATGTCTGTTTAGGTATGTGACCCTTTCAACTCAGTCACTGTGATGGCTGCAGAGAGGCCCACTACTATGAATTATACATGCCATTGGTAATTCTTTCACCCTTTGACAAAATACAGACCACTAGTCCCATGGAAGAAAAAGATGTCACACAAACATAAAACCTCTCACATGGAAAAAGAGTCAAGAGAATTCTAAATCCAAACCCTGCAAATCTGTCAACAGACTTTCCAAGAAATCCAAACTGCTCAAAGTTTGATTTTTTATATTCCCTCCAGAGTTAGGCCCACATCATTAATAATGCCTAAAAGTCATCATTAAACTACATAAAAGTGTGTAATTCAGTTCATCCATCTAACTGTAACACTCCAGGAAAGTCCCTATAGTTTGACAACCTCAAAAAAGGCCTTGTCTCCTGTATATTTACAGGAAGGCCACTGAAGTGATTGTGTAAGATATGAATGTTAGTTTTCATGGATGAATGATAAAGAAAATTCTTTATTTGTGTTTAAAAAACTCAATAACTCAAGTTGCTTTAGTGGGGCCCACTAGATGCATGATAACAAAGGGAGGAATGGATATAAAAAGACTTTGCTGTGAGTTAGGAAAATATGCAAAATCAAGTGATTCAAATGATATTAGCATTTAGTTTTTAAGTCTTCAAAACTCAAGGGGGCAAAGTTATCATTTTATAAGTCATTTGAGCTTTTCTTGGTCAAAACAAAAAATTGGAGGATTTGGTTACTTTTTGTATAGCTCGACTATGGTTAAAACTTAAAAAAGATTTTAGTAAAAACACAATATAAGAAATTTTTTAAATTCCCATGACATTATAAAATCTTTTTTTATACTTTTAGTAAAAAAATTCAATCATAGAGAAGGAAGTCTGCTCCTCCTCATGAAGCAAAATTCAAACCTCAACAATTAATAAGTCAGAAGTTGTAATTCTAATTGAAACTTGAATGAATGAAAACTTTTTTTTGAAGGTTGAATTAATTGTGTGAGCCCCACCCAGATATTTATTCTCAAGATCCCATCAAAGCCATAAAAACACACTCTACAACTAGATAAAACGCGGAAAGAAGCTGCAAAACAGAAGTGCATATATATATATATATATATATATATATATATATATATATATATATATATATATAAAAAGAGAGATTTGGATGCCAAACCAAGTCCTCTAAGATAGACATCATTTTTTTTAGACAGCCCAAAGGGGGCGGGACTATTCCCTCAGGATCCGTACAATCCTTGTGGCATGGCTCTTAAATGGTAGTACAAGTGGACTTAACGTTTGATTCCTGAAAAGAATAGAACCGAGTTGATACTAAGACCTAGCTCCAAAGGAGGGAGGAAGAGTGGTTCTGACCACTCGGCCAATAATAGGATTTCAAGACGTACACCATCACTTGCAATAATTTTATCAATTCCTGAGAACAAACAACTACGTCATGCCCCAAGAAGACATAATCTAATAATAATAATAACAACAATCTTATTACTTATTTAATATACAAATATAAAACTAACTGTCACACATCCAAAGAAGAAGAAGAAGATTGCATCTCCAACAAATTAAAAATAATAATTAATCATCACTTGCCAATAAAAAAAACATGTAGAGATTGGAGATGCCACTGCTTGCTAAAATTGGTCTATCTGGGTCAAACCCATGAGATCAACCCAACCCATATTTACCATCAGATATTGGGTCGACCCAACCCAATTAGAGAGATGATCAGTCGATGAAAACATGGGGTTGACAGCTATCAACCAGAGCGATCTTGCTTCCACTCCTCGACGCAGGCTCTGACTTGCACCTCGTTAAAATCAACGGTCGAGATGAAGCGCCCAACTGGGCCATCTTCTCTTCATCATCGTCTACTTCCTCTTCTTCTCGTTCTGCTTCCTTTGCACCACCAGCTGCCGGTGAAAGAGAAAGAGAGGCCGTACCCAGCCGGTTACCAGATCGATGTGGTGCAGATCTGCATCTCATGAGCAAAAGTGCGTTTTTTGGAGGAGATGAAGGTGGGGGAGCAGAAACACTAGATTCTTCTCTTTCTTCTTCTTCTTCTACTGCAGCAATAGAAGCTTGTTTTGCTTTTGCTGCTTCTGCTGCTGCTTCTCTTGTTGGGTTGAAGTTGAAGTTGAAATTGAAATTGAAATCTCTTCTACTAGAATGTTCTAAGACTTGGGGGGCTTTTCTGCGGTGGTAGCCTTTGAACCAGCGATGCCAGAAGGGGTTGTATGGTTTCTTGGGCTTTCTGGAGAAAGGGGTGCAGAAGAGGAACCTTTGGAGCCATTTGCAGGTGAGGGGGGTTTTGGTGGGGTTTGGGTTTTGGTTTGGGTTGGGTTTGGGTTTGGGTTTGGGTTTGGAGGAGCGTCTGACGCGGACCTGGCCGATGCAGGTGACTTTTGGGGAAGTGGGTTCTTGGGTTTCGATGTCGGATTTCTTCTTTCGAAGGATGACGGAGGAGAACATGGGGCTGGAGAGGGAACGGCCTCTGCTTCTGTTTGAGGCATTGGTTCGGAGGAATCTGGTCAGGGGGGGAGGTGGGGGTTGGAATTTCTCTGATCTGCTGGGGCTTGATGAAATGCTTGGTTTTGAAGATGTCTTGGTCATGTTCATCTTCTATTGTAGTAGAAACAACGAAGGAGATATGTCTAAAGATTGGGTTTTTCTTCCTCCTCCTCCTCGTCCTTCTTCTTCTTCTTCTTGCTGTGTGAGCCTGAAGAGGAGGAGGAGGAAGAAGAAGGAGGGTTGGGACAGTCAGGGATTGAGCACCGACATGGGTGGTTTTACTTACACGAATGGGTTGGTTGTCTCTCTCTGTGTCTTCTAGTCGTTTATTTATGATTACTCCGTCAACTTTCCTCTGTTTTGATATTTTGAGCTGCAGGAGTTTTAGTGGGGAGTGTTGGAAACGGAGTGTGACCCTGCGTCTTCCACTGTGAAGTTTGCTTCTTTTCTTTTCAAGAATTCGAGAATACTTGTTTGGCTCAAAATATTGTCCCCCCACAAAATTTCAAATTTCTCATGGACAGAGAGTCATTTGTAATTTGTAAAGGTGTAAGCCCCCGTCCCGAGTTAATCAAGATTAACTTTAGTTAATTGAAGTTAATGTTAGTTAATCATGTTAACTAAACTAATGATGGTTAATGATTAAATCCAATGAGATTAGTTTCAAATGAATTTAATGAAGTGATAATGAAAAGATTGAATAAATTGAATGAGAGTTAGGTTTGAACTAAGAGAATAAGACATTTTTTGTAAATACGGATTTATACGTATTTTGTCGAATACGGAAACTCGTGATACCAACACGTGTATCTCGACGAGTACGTCAACTTTCATGATAAACTCGAAGTCGTTTGACAAGAATCTGATCAAATGACCTTTCATTTGACTTGATTTGAGAATATGTGAGAAATAGTGGGCTTAAATGCAATTAAGTAGCTTATATAAGCTAAAATAGCCTTCAATGAGATCATTCATCTCATCTCCATCTCAAACGAAACCCTAGGCTCATCTCCTTCTTCCTTTTTCTCCTTCTTTCTTCCGTTTCAACTCCATCAAGCACAAAGGTGGGATTTGAAGTGATTCAAGTGAGGAGAGCTTCATCTTCTCCACCTTCTTTATCTTCTTCTTGGAGTTCTCTTGAAGAAAGACACTCAAGTTGAGAAGTTCCTTCTCAAGCCCAAGCTAAACAAGGAGTTTTGCCAATCAATCTTCATTGGAGGCAAGTATAAATGCTCATCTATGATAGGAATGCTAGTTTATAAACCTTCTTGAGTTATAGTAAATGGGTTATCAAACCCTTTTCTTGTTGAAGAATGGATATTATTAAGGATTGAATGTGAATGCTTAATGGTTGTTCCAAGAGTATGTTTCTTTGGATTTTTATAGATTATTGAAGAGACTGGAGTTGAGAAACTCAATTTCTAGGATTTGCTTCAGAAGTTCTGAAGCTCGAAAATGACATTCTGGGCAAATTTCGGCTAGCCGCGAGGCTAACCGTGGAGCCAACCGTCAAAATCTGTCAAATGGGCGAGCTTCTGGAAAGCTAACCGCCAATTTTCGGTTAGCCAAAATTTGAATTTCGGCTAGCCGCAAGGTAATCGTGAGGTAATAGAAATTGAGTCAGAATTTCTGTCAAAAATGGCAGCTTCTGAAAAGCTGACCGTAAGCTAACAGCGAAATGACGATTAACCGAAATTGAAATTTCGGCTAGCCGCCAGCCACATTCCGGCTAGCCGCCGACTGCATTTCGGCTAGCCGCCGGCCAAGTTCTGGCTAACCGCTAGTGAACCTGAGACTGGCCAAATATTAATTGTAAGTGAGAATTTGGCCAATCGATCGGACCGATCGGGGTGGATTTTGAAATTGGGGGTGAGAAATTTTGGAAACCAAAAGCACACATTAAGCATATAAATGTGATGTCCATCGAGAATAACACGTGCATTTGGTATCCAATATTCACACCTAATTAGTTGTCTAGATTTGAGATAGAGACAGGTAGAACTATAAATGACGCAATTGGAACAATGAATGTAATGAACTATTGAACAATGAATTAATGAACAGTTACTAAAGGAGTAAAGGTAACAATGCAATGATTAATCCTACTGCAGCAGATGATTGGGGTATTCTGGAGCTCCGTGGTGATGCCAGTGATCTTTGATCAAGACACTGGTAGATCTCACACATAGACTGAAAAGTCAATGAATTGATAAGCCATGTAATGAAGAGTGAAATACATTGGACTGAAGAGTTCCATAAGCCACTTAATGAATGGAATGAAAGATATGAATACTGAATGAAATAAAATGACTGACACTTCCTTTGGGAAGAAACTGAATTTAATGATAATACTACCATTGTAGTTAAAATTAGTCATTGATTATTAATTGACTATACGGTACAGAACTTAGTGTTGTTCTAGATTTAATTGTCTAGAGTTATTGCATTGATAAATGAACAGATTTTGCATGATTTATCATACATTGTTTATACATTGCTGAACCGTCGTGTTCATAGTGTTATTGATGGCATTATAGGCTCAGTTGCCCATGCCGGTCTTGCAGAGGCTGCGCCGCCTGCGGAGAAGGCCCATCCGATTCCTCTAGGAGGATTAGCGGAGTGGGCATAGTTCGGAGGGCGATTGAACTTGGATATTTTGATCAATATTTTTGTAGTAAATCATTTTGAGATGTAATTAGATACCACCTGCATTGTATTTTAAATGTACAGTGTTGGTCTTTGTTGACTGTAATTTTGTATATGTGAACTTTACTTTTAATGTAAAGTTACTTATTGTCAATGTATATATGTATTTCCACAAAAATGTACATTTGACAGGTATGCAGGTTAAATCCCTTATAAGTCTTGTCTTAACTTCGGTTAATTCAGAATTTACGGGAGTAAGTATGTGGGATTGCGATCCGGGATTAGCCCCGATTATCATAACCTCGGGCCCGGGTCGTGACAAAAGGCCATGGAGGTTATATTAAAAAAAAAGTAATTGTGATATAAATTCTCCAAAAGTTGTGTCCATGTGGAATTCCTAATCCTCCTCTCCACTTGAGTATCCAAAAATGCCAAGATACTGAAATTTTATGAATTTTAAAGTTTACGGTTGACTTTTCAAATGGTTGTAATTCAAAACTCCAACAAAAAATGCAAAGTATAAGATTTTTATGGGAAAGTCATTGTCTTTGAAGTACAAGATTTTTATGGGAAAGTCATCACAACACTGTCTTTGAATTCCCAAAATAAAAAAATTGAGTAAAAAAAACTTTAATGGCAGAATAAGTTCTTAACGAAACATAGCATTTCTAGGGCTTGTTTGTCTAAAACCCGGAAGAAAAACACACATTTGACGGAGAGGTCGGACTTGTATTTCTTATCTTGCACAAAAAAATTCCATAAAAATAGGAGTTTTTATACTGAGTATGTTTGCACCAAACGGAAAAACAGAAGTGCAAAGAATATCAAAAGGTCCTATCCTTTTTGCGTACGCAAAAATAAGACTTCATAAATATAAAGACAATTGCACTACCAATGTCAAAAATTCCCAATACAAAATAAATTATAGATAAAAATTTTGCAAGAGACATGAGCACCATTGAGCTCGATTTTAGAGTGTGGATATGCCCCCCTCCCAAACCGTTGATTTGTGAATGTAATCAAGTGATGTTGGGGACGTATCCACTGCTGCTTTTCCCCCCTTTTTATTGGTATAAAAGGTAATAAATAGCATAGAAGTTATATATTTACTCCATGAATGCATTATTCTAAAAGTGTTCAGATTTCATTATTATGATTTTATAATAGTAAGTAGGATGTGACATGAGCTTGTGCATCAGATGGGAGGGGGTCATTGTCACACTCACCATCACAATTATAAGGCTAATGATAAATCTAATTATATATAAAAATCATGTAGGATTCTTTTTTTTTTTTTTCTTGGTAAAAAGTAGGATTCAGCCGAGACTATTTGACTGAAATCAAATACCTGATTTAAAAAAACAAAAGCATCACATTTGGATTGAGATATAATGGGAGCAGCAAACATGAAACGGATTTTGACATTAATAGTTGTGAAGACCCTTGCTTTGTGAGCAATCATACCAATTAATTTTTATCAGATGATAAGTCTTTACATGGAATCAACTTCTATTAGAGTTAAATTCGGTAGTACCGCATATGATTGTAGGATTGGGATAATTTTATAGGGATAATATTTAGTATGCATTTAGGTTTACATAGGTCTCTTGCATCATAGTAGTGCTTAGTGTAAGAGCCCCCTTGTGGAGCTCACTTGGGGCCATGCCATTTGTGAGGGGGAATGTGATTGAAAGATCTAAATGGGACATAGAGATATACAAAATATCAACCTCTTAGATCATGTACCCTTTGAATGCAATACAAATATATATCTCATATAAAACATTTGATCTTGACCGATACCCTTTTTTATATGTGTTTTTTTTTTTTTGAAAACTTAAAAGATATTAAAAATCATTTTCACCGCCTTTATATTCCAATTTATTATTCTTTACTCTAAAAGCAATTAGAAATAAATGTTAGTGATTTTCATAGTCCTTTACTATAGAGTGAGAAATGGATCCTTACCTCAGTGATGAGAAACGATAATTCTCATTGGGAGGTCCAGGCTTTGAATTTGGCCCTACACCAATGGCCTCCCCCATCTTTTGCATATGTGAATTGTTATTACCTCACTTACGTGAACCGTCTCTCCTCATATGTTTAAATTTCAATCACCTCATATATGTGAGTTGTGTCCATTTATACGTGCAAGTTCCCATTGAAAAAACAAAGTCCTTTTTCTATTGAAAATTAGAGAAGCAAACTTACATTTTAGTCTTTTATGGGTTCTAAGAACAGTTCCAAAATCAAGGTCAGACTCAAACCTTTACAGATGGTTCAGCCAAATTAATGTTCGTCTTGTTGCATTAATTAATCGATTGAATGGGTCAAGGTGGAGTCCTTGGTTACTGTTTTCTACAGCAGTACAACAAAACCGCGTATTTTGAACCCCCTTAATTCGAAGACCATATCTTCTCCTTGTGGCCGACTGAATTCGAAGACCATATCTTCTCCTTGTGGTAGACGCACATAGGAATCTTAATGACCCATATAGACGATGTGTACAGTTTATCAACACCTTAGAACAACATGTGGACCTGATTCCCACTCTGCAGATCGTCCGGACCAAAATTATAAACATGAACAAGTCAACCTCAGATATAGCCTGATTTGCTAAGGACTTAGTTTGGATGCAGAGAAAACTGAGTATCCTAAGATGCATCTTCTCTCTTTCTTATTTGCATTTGCTTAAGAGAAAAAAAGAAATAATGGAATTTCCCATTAGCGGTTGAAATCCAAGTATTTTTTATAGAGTTGTTCGTACGATATACTAAAACTGTACAATATTGGATACATCATATTATATGATGGGAAATATTCAAGTGAGAATATGAGAACTTTGTCGCGATGCCCAATTAGCAACCCATCCAAACATAACAACTAATAGAGTACCCCCTGATAGTCACTAATCTCAATGATTGGGACACATCCGAATGAACTGAATCATTGTATCGAACGTTGATTTTTTTTTTTTTTTAATATGCAGTCATTAAACTTGTGGGCCACGGATGAAGGGGTTATGGGTCAAACTTGATACTTGGGGTGGTCTTATATAAATATTTTCATCGCCCCGGTCCCATCCCCAAATGGGGCCCATAATTAAGCCCCATAAAAAAGTTCTCATATAATAGGTGAGAACTAATTCTCACTTGAATATTACCCTTATATAATATCCTGGTGCCCTACTTAGGGCAAATATCCGGCCTAAGTACAATTGTACAGTAAAAGTACTAAGAAAAGATCTTAACTCAATTTGTTTTTAAGACTAGGAAAGAATGATTAATAATCCTATTCTCATGTTATGGATCACTCATTGTTGTGAGCGGTATCAACACATCACATGCCCAAGATTAATTGATCCCAGGTCTTCATGTTCAAAGTATCTCTCTTGACGAGTAGCCCAGCATAGTTAAAAGAAAAGAAAATCAGTTTTCTCTATTAAAATTATTTATTATTATTAAAAATAGCACTTCATTTTAATAGTTTTTTTCTTTAATATAAGTTTTAAAATAATTTTCATATGATTCTTCCCCTTAATGGTCAGGGTTTTTTAATAGAAGTTTTAAGATTACTTTCACATAATTTCCCCCCTTAATGTGGGTTTTAATCGAGGGTGAAGATGCTGATTTCTATTCGCCAATAAGAAACAACTTACCTTGAAAAATCTATGGAAAACAATTTATCTTGAAAAAACTATAAAAAATGTTAAAAGATAAATTTATTTTTTATATATATTTTTAATAATAAGTTAGATTCTATTCAAAGAGGGGGGCTTAAATCCAAATTACAAAAATCTTGTCCCTGATAAGGGAGAAGGTTAAAAAAAGTTGTCCCACAAGTGGATGAAAATAATTAGAAGCCTAAGTCCAGACATTGCTTAAAGCCCACGGCTTGGGCTCAAAAATTAATGATGAGTTAAATGATGAAGTTTTAAATAAAAAAAAACTTTTGGTTCAGAAATTTGCTTAATTCTACGGAGTAATCGTCATGATGGCTTTGAAATCTTGATAAGTTATTGTGGATGTTTTGCATGCAAAAGATCTTATAATCTCTGCATTTGAAATCAAGAATGCCAAATTTTTTTTAAAAAATGTGTTGGAAACTTAGCAATCTGTAATAAATCATCCTTCAATTCATATTTTTGTTCATTCAAATATGTTTTATTTTTTTCTGAGAAGGAGGGATCAAAAGAGTCCAAGTAATAAATCAAATTGATGTATTGGCATTTGGTGGCCACCTAATGGCTTTGGCCTGGAGATTTGAGTGTTTATTGGATGGCAAACCAGGCTTAGAATGGTAGGGCACTTGAATGAACTGGAACACAAAAAATAGAAAACAAAGTGTTCATAACTTATCATATCCTTTGAAACATGTCCAGTGATGGATGAGGAGGAATGTCGATCCAAGAGATAAAACAAAACTCCATATTTATATATAAAAGATAAGGGTGGTTTGCAGATGACATGTTAACTTTAAATCAAGAATCCCAAATCAAAGTCAATGTCATAAAAAATCGGTCGAGTCGAACTTGATTTGGACTTAGCCATGACTCAAGTTGAATAGAACGAGTCGTCTTCTACTTATTAGTTCCAAATCCCGTTCAAAATTTCAAATCCATGTACCATCAACATCTAAGAAAAAGAAAAATCCATTTTCCTCCTCTTTTTTCAATCCCCACTTTTCTTCCTCTTTGGATCTCTTTTCTCCTCCTCCAATCATGACTTCTTATTCTCTTATTCTTCTCTCTCTTCAATCTTTTTTTCCTTGCTCTCATGTCTCAACTTACGGCTTCACATGAGTCGTATATAGAATTGAATCATGACTAATTATAAATTTGGATTTCCAACAAATAAAAAAATAGTCTCAACTTAAAAAAAAGGGGTAAATTTAGCAACTCAGCCGAATTGACATTACCTTATCATGGATCAAAATATCTTACACCTAAACTCCAAGGTGTAGCTCAATTGGCCTAAGAACGGGTTGCAAGTTTGAAATGGCAAAACGACACTGGGGGCTATAAGGGAGTTTATCCGTCTTCCCTCTGGGCCCGGAAGGATTAGTCAAATCCAAAATATTAAAAACCCTCCGATAAAAAAAAAGGGAAAAAAATATCTTACATGGGCTATTATACAATAAATTATATCACCCCAATTATTTCCTCAGAATATACCATGAGGCATTCTTCTTTCCAAAATCTTCTCTCTCGTATAATGATAATATTCAAGTGCATCCATCCCTCACCAAATGGTGAGGGATGGATGTACTTGAATATCCTCCCTCATATAATATTAAGGAAACAACAATTGGGTGCAATTTCACCTTTTGCCCATTTATGAGGTTATCCTTTTAGGAGTGGCCATTGATCTGAACATTCATTTGTAGGCAGTATCAAAAGTCACATTGGATCCATTAGCCTCCCAAAAGCATTTTAAAGTACCCAACTAGGTACATATTAGCCAAACTTACTCCCAAGAGTCGTGACCTTACAAAAGGGTAACAAGAAGAAGAAGAAGAAGCAAAAACTGCATGGCTCGATCGAAAGGTGGGGTCCATGATTGCTGATAGGTGAGTCCCACCTGTGATGATGGTCCTGTAAGGAGGTGAATATCCGTACAATGCGCAAAATTCACAGTCGAATAGAATCGCCCCCAGCTCGAGTAACAAAGCATTCAGGCATTGGATTTGGTGAAACACGTGATATGATGCATCCTTGATAAGAAAACCGTCTGACATTTGTCCTTGTCACATGGAAACATGTACATCGGAGTTTTCATATCAAAGAGAGGAAATGATGCCATGCTGACGTCTTAAAGTGGGTCACCCCTGCTCTCTCACTACTTCCTGCCCGTTTTGCTAATTTTACTTTTTTTTAAAATAAAGTGGAGTGAAGTGATATGAAATAGAGAGAGGAAATAAAATATAAGTGTATTATGACTGTATTTTATTTTTAGTAGTTTGTGATGGAATATTTTTAACTTTTTGTACAGCAAAATAGAGGTTTTTTTATCTTTAGTGAATAAAGATAGTTGTTTTTTTATTATTTTGAAAAATGACGGAGGGAGTTTTGAAAAAAAGTGCTTTTGTTGATTTGATGCTTAACTTTAATTGACAAATAAAATTACTAGACGGATATGTTTCCAATTTTACTTGATGCAACAACTTGTGTTCGTTTGCCAGTGACATTTCTTTTATTTGTGTAGGGTGAAATCGTCGTAATGCTATCTCCAAATGAAATTTCAAGTACTCAAATACAATCCAATATCGGAAAATATTAAAATTTTGAAAATTTAAAATGGCTAAAAATAAACTTTTGATCATTAAAAGTAAAATTTCAAATGCTCATTGAACATGATTTGACATGAGCTAGTGAAATACAGCACATCCACAATTCTTATTAAAAATACCATCACAAAAATAAACTCTCAAATTAATGACAATGGTTCTATGTACATGTATTTCGGCAGAACTTCAAGTTCAACTTCAATGGTCTAAATAACACAAGACCAATCATGATTATTATCTTAAAGCTTAACTAATCATATTGGGTTTGGGTTTTGAGGTATGCTACAATAAGTTTTGTCTACATTTTAGGGTGCGAATGAGTCAGGCCAGTCTGAGCCTAGCCCACATTAGGTTGCATTTTGGATGCCTGATGCCCAAAGCCAAACCTGAGTGTGCGGGTTTCAAAATGGCTTGAGCCCAACCTGTTCTCTCGGAACAAGAGCAACCTGAGTTTCACTTGTAAGTGGGGTTGGTCATGCAGGTTTGGGTTCCGTATAGGTAGGGTTGTAAACGGATCGGCTCCTGTCTGAGTCCACCGGAACCGTTTCGGAATCGGTTTCTTGGCTCCGGAATCGGAACCAAAACCAAATATGGAATGAGTCTTGATCCGACTCCGGGTCTTGGTAGATAATGATATTAAAAAAAATATGATTTTTATGAAAGATTTTAGAAATTTGAGATTATATTGGGTCTCGAGTCACAGATCCAAACCAAGATTTTAGAAAATTGAGATTATATTGGATCCATTTACTTATCAGGGCCTAAATAAGGACCCAGACTTGGTTTTTAACGGGTCGAAACCTCCAGATAATCAGAGAATCGGAAACCCATTTACATCCCTACATGTAGGTTTGGGTTCGGACTGGCCCATGCTACAAACCTACTAGTGATGTGAGCGGAAACAGGTCGTTTGATCATTTTACAAGTTCAAAGATAACAGCAGCGATCGATCCACCATTATGAAAATACACAGATTCTAAAACAAAGGTAACTATTGTCCAACCATGTTTGCATCATGTGCCCAATCATGGCAGCCAAACCCCTTCAAGACCATAGAGTCCATATTCTGTCCCCTTGATCTATTCCTTGGCCGATTCGAGGTTGCAGACTTGCAGTAGAGCCCTGTTTAGAGACTAGTTCCAATAGTCACATTTTCCTCATTACTTGTGTAGTGTAACATGCAACTTACTTCCTATGACATGCTGCAGCTGAACTGATTGTTCCCAGTCATTAAGTTCTGGGGCTGCTAAAAAAATCTTAATTTGTGGAGTATAAGCTCAGCTGTCAAAATAAAAGGTCTATTTAAATCCAACAAAATTCCATCATCAGGCATCAAAGAAACCCTGAAATTTGGAAACTTGACATATCCTTAAAATCATTAATAATATCCTCATTTCAGGATTTCATGATATCGAGCATCATCTATGAGATAAAAAGGCCATTTGGGGTGACCGCTAGGCGCTAGTATTGGTCCAAATTCATATCTGTTGGCATTGTCCAAACAGTTTGGCTTTTAGTTTTATGCAACATCACTTGGACCTGCAATGTCGTGGAACCTTCTTTGCTCTTAAGTTTGAATCTTGCTTTCTATATATTTGAAAAGAAAATTTTTGTGCTGGAGCATGTGGTGGTGATAGGTGAAATAACTTACACTCATCTAAAGCCTTTGTGAGGCAGCATTATAGGTTTGGGGACTTAGGGTGGCCCAAACTTGATCTCAGACTGCCATTTTTATCATCACCATGCTTTTAACTGAACCCTCACTGGCTTCAGTATGCTACATAATTCAGGCTGTGAAAACTGAATTACCCCTGGAGCCATAGCTGTCCTGTTTATTCAAAAGGATGTTTTAATGAATATGATATACAAATGATCATCCACACATACAGTTACATCATTATTACCTGTGTCTGAACTCTGTACCCCCCAAACACATATAACTAGATTTGAAGCTTGCCTAGAGCATTCTAAATTAGTTTTTTCTGTCCAAGTTGTAATTGAATAAGATTGGTAAGGGCATGCGCTGATGTTGAGACCCAATGCAGTTTGAAGTCAGGTCCAGTTCCAAAGGCGTTCAGAGTTTCAGTGTACAATGGGCTGATCAATTTCTTCTTCAATTGCAAGCAACTGCAACTCTAGCCCTTCCCTTCTTTGATCATTGGAACTCAGTTGCCTGCTCAGATTACCTGTTACCGCTTGTGTAATTGGTGGTGGTGAAAGACTAGACTTAGTTACAAGTGACTTAAGTTACCAAATGCGCGCATGGATCATCATTTATGTGTTAGGCAAGCTGCCTCCGCCTTTTTTATCATCCAAACCGCGCCCGGCGTGTTTGGCAATTTACTATTAAAGTGAAAGTATTGTAAAGCATCAAATTAAGAGAATAAAATATAAGGATGTTATGTTGGTATTGTATCTTTAGTGGATTGGTGGAAAATCTTTTTTGACTTATTGCACTAAACATCACAAAGAAAAACTGAAAAAAAAAAATTATTCTTTTCCTTCTAACTAAGAAACTATTGATCTTTTCAAAAAGGCACAATATGCTTAGGACATCTATTTAGTGCCGACAGATGTAACATATATATAGAATTTCTTCTCCAGAGCATAGATGAAAACAATGCCTAAAACTCAATTTCCTCATCAATTAACATCCCACTTACAGGGAAAGGTAACACATTCTTGCCAATGAGATGATACATAAATCAAACCTTACAAGTATAGTATTGTCTTTCATACACTTTTTCTTTTCCTTCTACCATGAACAATATCTTTTTCAGTATTTGTGTATCGACAGGTTTTTAGAACTTTTCAATATTTTTACTCTTTCAAAAAAAAATTTTACTCTTCAAATTTTTTTTAAAACTGTTCAAAATTTTTTTAACTCTCCAAAAAAAATTTAATATCTTTAAAAAAAATTTTAACTCTTCAAAAAGAAAAAAAATTTAAACTCTTCAAAAAAATTTTTTTCTAGACTCTTAAAAAAAATTTTAGACTCTTCAAAATACATTTTAACTCTTCAAAAAAAAAAATTAACTCTTCAAAAAAATTCTTGACTTTCAAAAAAAAAATTACTCTTCAAAAAGATTTTTAAACTCTTCAAAAAAAAACTTTTAACTCTTTAAAAAAAATTAACTCTTAAAAAAAATTTACTCTTCAAAAAAAACAAATTTTAACTCTTCAAAAAAAGAAAAAGAAAAAAGACAGATATCCTAATAATCAGCTCGTAACACAAGGCACATCCAATCCAAGTTCAAAAGTCCAAATACACGCAACAAAATAAAGTTTGAAATTAGTCAAAGAAGCGCGAATAAGTATAAGATGATGAGATCAGATCACCTAATTGTCATTCTTCAATTCAATCCTCGGCCAACTTCTGCTCACGCGCAGCTCTGGCATTGTCATATTCAAATTTGAGCACATTCTCAATATGTGAAGAATCCTTAATATACAAATACCTCCCAATCGCGCTCTCTTCGATCACAGGAAAATACCGGTACAGATATGAATTAACAATCCGATACCAAACTGCGCCGAGAAACAGCCCGATGGCGGCGCCAGCGAAGACCTGGCCGACGGTGTGGTACCCCAAGTAAACTCTAGAGTACATGGTGAGGAAGGCGAGAGGCCAGGGGAAGGCGGCGACAACGAGCTTCTGCGAGAGGGTGGCGAGGCCGACGCCGGAGCGGAAGGTGAGGAGGGTGAAGTAGGAGGCGAAGAAGAAGACGTATTGGGTGTGGGAGGAGGGCCAGCCGTGGGAGTCGCAGGACTCGAGGGCGGCGCACGTGTGGAGGGGTCGGGGTTGCTGGACGGAGGATTTGATGAGTTCGCCGATGAGCTGGGAGAGGATGAGGCCGAGGGCGAAGCAGATCGCCTGGAGCTCCCGGCGGAAGATGAAGTGGGAGAGGAAGCCCCCGAGGCTGATGAATACGGGGACGAGGGATACCCAGGCGAGGAAGTGGCCGAGACGGTCGCCGCGGTGGTAGAGGACGTGAGTTAGGGTTACGGATTTGAGGCCGGGAATGGCCGTGCTCGCCATCGTGATGATGCAGATCAAGTTACTGATGAAATGTATCTCTTTTTAATTTCTAAGGAGATGTGAAGCGTGGATGAGAAATGGATGGAATGGAAGGTTTCGGAAAGAAATGGGTTTGCTTTGGGAGGGGGAAGAGAATCGGAATCTGGAACGGTTGCGGCCATGCGGGAGTGTGGCCGGGAAGATGTGTTTGATTAATTGTTTGTTTATTGCGTTTTGATTTGAACAGTGTGGTTTTTTGTTTTTATTTTGTTTGAAGGGTTTAACGGGCCCCAAAAATCCTTACTTAATCTTAATCCCTACTCCTGCAAAATATATTTTTATGGTCCATCGAAAAAACTTAAAACACGCAAAATCATTCTCAGAAACTTTATTTCTCAATACAAGAGTAAGACTATATATGAGTGGAGAGAAGTGGGACTTGAAAACCGGAAATAAGAGTTTAACCCCCGTTTGGGATCTCTACCTATTGCCTCTATTTCTCTAAATTTTTAAAGCGGATATAGATCATGCGAATAGAGGCGTTTGACAATGTGTTTCATTGAAATAACTTAAATTAGGAAACATCATTCTCATACGTACACTTTATTTCTCAATCCAAGAATCCTAGAGTAGATATGAGTGGAGAGAAGTGGGACTTGAAATCCGGAAATAAGACTTTAACCCCTGGTACGCATCACTATCTATTGCCTCTATTTCTCTAAAATTTTAAAGCAGATAGAGATTACGAGAATAGAGGAGTTCGACAACGTGTTTTACTGTTTGAATAATGTAAAGAAGTAAGGGGCAATGCCTTTTTTTCCCATAGCCCACCATTGGATGTATGTTGAAAGTTGTGGAAGAAAATAGAGGTAGGTGAGTAGTGAATTTGGTCAAACAATGCCAGTCCGGTTTTTTATTTTTTATTTTTTTAAATCTAAGAGTGTAAATCAAGATCCAAACGTTGGAAATGTTCACATGATCAAATATGGTCATGGTACTAAATTTCAGCCTTTGGATCATCACCAATCTCAAGATACGTTAAAAAAAAAAAAGTGAACAAGTGGATGTAGTTTTTTCAAATATGTGGGCCCTAAATACAAGATCCGAACTTTTATATCTATTTGGAAGGCTAAAAACAACTATATGGCCAAATTTTAAGGCTTGATACTTGTGGATTTCAAGATATTTGCAAAACAATATCAACTATTGATATATCATGCTCAATTTTGGATTTGTTCATGAGCATTAACATCTTTCTATTTTTTTTTTATTTATGGGATAGCAAATCACGATCAAAACCGTTAAAATTGTTCTTAAGATCAATTTCAGGTATGAGACCAAATTTCAGCCGTTGGATCATCACCAATCTCAAGTAAATGAGCAAAAAAGTGAGCCATTTGATAGTATTTTCTGGATTATGTGGGCTCTAAATGCAAGATCTCTTTGAGGGGTTGAATACGGCCATAGGTCAATTTTCAAGACTTGATATCTTGTGGATCTTAAAAAATTTGTGAAAAACCTTCAACTATTGATAAAAAAAAAATCTATTTAACATTTATTATTGTCTCTTTATTTTATGACATTTTTTTAATGACTCTATTTTGATGGGTCCATCCAAAAAGAGTAAAGATACCAAACCATTCCTAGTGGTTTTTGAAGGGAAGGAAAAAGTAAGATTGGTGTAGAACATCACCATAACTTTTGGTCAAAATCGAAAGTTATGGTAAAAAATAAAAAATCTCAGCTTTAATATAATATAATTGCTTTCGCTGCAGCCGGAAGGGACAACCAAACAACTCATATTATAATATAATATTATAGTTGCCTTTTTTTCTCTCTTTCTATTACATGGAAAGGAAGAGCAAGCTATCTTAATTTATTTGTGCTTCATGCATACCCTATCGTAGAATCTACGTGCCATGTACGCCTTTAGTAGTGCTGCGGCGGAAACACTCCTCGTCCAAGCTCAACTAGTGACAAGGGTCAATCCTTGCACTCTATTGTGAGAAGCAATGCCTTTTCTAGAGATGCCAAACGGGCTGTGCTGGTTGGGGGGGTCGGCCTACCTGGTTCATGTTGGGCCGTGTCGTGCCTCCGTAGCTATCGTGCTTTGCTGTGCTGACTTTGTTTGGCTATTTCAGCTTAAAAAACCATTGTCTTACACTAAAAAAATTAAAACATATACACTTAAAAGAGTATGATACATAGATTTAAGTGGTTTGGTCAAACTCGACCTACTCCACTGAGAAGAAAATCATTTAGGTTTTTTAAATTTTTGAAGGACCCTTAATCTTGCCTCTTTATTACTTGATCTTTGCCCCCAAAAAAACTTTTTATAAATATGATTAGTGACAGGGGCGGATCCAGAAAATTTGCCTTGGGGGGGCCACTATGTAAGAATTTTTTTTTGGAGGGCCACTGTTCAAAAAATACTTAAAATTCCTATAACATTTTTAATTTTTTTGGAGGGCCATTGTAAATAAGTGGAAATTTTCACTACCCCAGGGGGGTTTTTCAAATTTATGGGCCCCCCCAAGCTCATATATGGTTCCACCCCTTGTGACAGTTGAATGCTTTAAGAGAGTTAGAGAGTGTTTAAAAAGTGAGAGCGTTGGACGATGTTGGGGAGTAATGAGACTGGGAGCCCCCTATTTATAGATTTTGAAAACTCAAAAGGATCGAAAATGCCTCTAATATGACAGTTTTATGGTTGTTGGGTGGGGGTAAAACTGTCAAAATACCCCTCATAACCATTTTATGACTAGTGGGGGCTAAAACGATCATTTTACCCCTTATTGTACCGCATGTGTTGTACCGTGCTGCTGACGGGCCGTATCAAATTGTGCCTGGCACATCAGCCCAGCACGACCCTTGACCGGGTCAAGCCATGCCACGGCACGTTGACTGTCGTGCTAGGCCGTGTTGTGCTGTGCCAGCCCAGCCCATTTGACATCTTTATCCCTCTCAATATAGTTGTCTATATGCCCCTGTAGAGGGCATTTTTGTAAATAGAAAGAAAAGTTTATAGACAATTTAGCCACCGGCCAATTTTGTCTTTATTCAATTGACATCACTAAATAAGGATGATTTTATCCAAAAAAATCACTTTATGTCTCTATAGGACCGAAATAGACAAACTAGAGAACTGCGCACCAAATAGGGCATTTTGCCCAAAAACCCATTTTTTCCGATGGTCGATGTCGACTCTCATTTTATGCGGGCGCATTTCCTCATCTTCTTCCTTCTTCCTCTCTTCCCCAAATCCGATCCTATGAGATTTATAAATAGATTAATTTAATATTTTTTGGTAAATTAAGGTGAAGACAACTAAGATGTTAACACCACTCAACAATGATTGCATTGGCAATAAATTAATTTTCAGTTGTACTGTTGGTTATCCAATCACTTTTGGTACGACACCTATACTGTGACTGGTCGAGAGAAGAAGAAAAAAAGCTACAGTCCACCTTTGTAAATTGTGCATGATTTCGAAGTTGGCACCAAGCTAAATACAATGAATTGGGAATTAATTGTGTAACTTGAGGCCTATTATGAAAATCTAAACGCTCTTAGTTGGTGGGTCCACTTAAAGATAAGATATGCCACTCATATTTGAGCATACCTTCAAATTTCAAATTAAAAAGTCTAGTGAATTATTGGTTCTTGATTGATCTCTGTGATTGCCTAAACATTACAGACTTGGTTAAGCGAGTGTAAAACTTTTAATGTTGCTGTTGAGTTTCTTTTGGGGAAGATTGAATGCCTGAAAATCTAAAAGGGAAGGAAGAAAACGAATGTCAGAGGCCCTGGCTGCAGCAAGCCAAAGGCACTCTGATGCCTAAGTTAGTGCTATAGCCAAGTAAAGGGAGAGTAAATGGAGAAAAGAGGAAAGCAATGGATTTTGGTTTTCGCACGTACCTTGCCATGGGTATTACCCGTGCATATATATAAGAGGAAGTCCTATAAGACCGTACCATTAGTGGAGGTAGGTGAAGATGGAAGTCTTATCAGCCCACACCTTGTATTCTTAGTGGAGGTAGGCGAATGTACTATCCCATCATATCATTCAACGATCTCTTGTGTGGCCGCGGATGTGATTGTCAGATAAGGTCAACCTCTTATCAGGCGCATACCCTATCCGACAGCTCGTTCTACAACGCCGCTGCACTATCATAGTAGTATATTTATGACTGATTGACACCCCGTATTAATACCGAGGTTAGTCATAGGTGTGTCCTGGTACTGTTGCTGAGGCGCGCGGGCCGAGACGAGCTCAGCTGGTACTCTTACCGAGGCTAACTCGAGCTCGGTACAAGCTGGCATTGCTGCCAATGTAAGGTCCCGTCCCGAGTTAATCGAGATTAACTCTAGTTAATTGAACTTCATGCTAGTTAATCGTGTTTAACTAGTTTAATGGTAATTAATGACTAAGCTCAATGAGTTAGTCCCAAGTGAATGGAACGAACGGATAATGAAGAGATTAAATGAATTGATTATGTTTAAGGCTAATTAACTGAGGTTAATTGAGCTATTAATGGTTTATGACCAAATGATATGGAATAAGCCTTAAATGAATGACTTAGGCTTAATGGAATGGTAAGAAATGGAATTACATGGTTTAAATTGAGTTTTAGACTCAAGCATTGAAATAAAGGACTTTTATGTAAATACGAATTTTCACGTATTTCGTCGAATACGGAAACTCTTGATACCAACGCGTGTATCTTGACGAGTACGTCAACTTCCGTAATAGACTCGAAGTCGTTTGACGAGAATCCGGTCAAAGGACCCTTCATTTGACTTAAATTGTAATTTTGTGAGATTAGTGGACTTAGATGCAATTCTAGGGCTTATATAAGCTAAGGATGACTCAAATGAGTCATTCATCTCATTTTCAAAGCTTTTCAAACCCTAGGCACCTTTCTTTTTCCTTTTTCCTTTTCTTTCCTTCCAATCTCACTCAATCAAGTAGCAAACAAGGGGTTTGTAAGTGTTTTCAAGGAGTTTTCATCCTTCACTTCATCTTCCCCAGCTTGGTTTTCAAATTGTGAAAGTGTGAAGCTTGAAATCGAGGTTTTCTTCTTGGAATCAAGCTCAAGAAAGAGGTTTTCATCCATTCAACCTTCACAAGAGGCAAGTACTTATGCATCCTTATGATTTATAGTGTTTTAGAGAGATTGGAGTTCATTTGACTCAAATCCTGAAGTTTCACTTCAGAAAATCTGAAGCTTAGAACTGAGCTTCTGGGTCAGTGTCGGTTGACCGACGGTCAACCGACGAGTGAACCGACAGCTCTGGGAGTTGTCTCGGAGAGTTTAAGCTCTCTGGAATTCTGACCGACATTGTGTCGGTCAGCCTACATGGAAGTGTCGGTCGACCGACAGGTCAACCGACGGACTAACCGACAGATCTGAAATCTGTCTCAGTGAATTCCAGCTCTCTGGAATTCAAACCGACAATATGTCGGTTAACCGATGTGGTATCTTCGGTCAGCCGACACCTGACCGATACCTGACCGACAAATGTATCAGAGAATGGACTGGAAATCCAGCTTCTGGAACTTGAACCGACAAAGTGTCGGTTAACCGAGAGGTGAACCGACGTTGTATGGTCGGTCAGCCGACAGGCCAACCGACAGCTGAGATGAACTCAGAGAAGATTATGGAAATGAAGCCTAGTTTGTACAGGCTATTCCCTGCTGATGTCTAAGCCTACATAGGTGTTAGCGAAGGTCGTCTCAATGTACAAATCAAATACATAAAGTGATATTCATCGAAAATAACACGTACATTGGATAACTAACGCTTCACTCGTTTGTTTGGCTTAGAAGTGTGAATAGAATTGATAAGAAATGAATAGAATCCGTGAAGTGACACAGAGGTGAACTTCATTGACATAGTGAACGTCATTGACATAATGCACGAATTGAATTAATGAAATGAAATGAAAGTCACTAAAGGTGACAGTAAATTGAATGAATGAATGATTCCTACTGCAGTAGATGTGAGGGGCGTTCCGGAGCCTCGTGGAATGCCAGTGCTCTCTGATCAAGACACTGGAAAATTTCCACCATTATGATAAGTCATGTAATGAAAAGTGAAACAATCTTGAAGCCTCGGCCATGAATGGTTTGCCCTTCCGCTTTGTGCTTAATTAAA
Source organism: Umbellularia californica (assembly GCA_028538565.1). Taxonomy (NCBI): domain Eukaryota; kingdom Viridiplantae; phylum Streptophyta; class Magnoliopsida; order Laurales; family Lauraceae; genus Umbellularia; species Umbellularia californica. Next base: position 5,645,316 of record JAPQWN010000006.1, on the reverse strand, counting down.
TTGACTAAAGGAAAATTGAATAATCTTGAAGCCCAGGCCATGAAAGGTTTGCCCTTCCGCCTTGTGCTTACACTGCTTCCGTTGGAAGACACGAAATGAACGAAATGAATGAAATGAAAGGATATGACTAGATATAGATGACTTGGCATATGTAAGTATTGTAGAACTGTTTAAGTTCTTACCTTATTGAATTCTTGTATAGAATTGTTAAATAACATGAAGAGTCATGAAAATGCATGTATCTTGTTGAACCTTCGTGTTCACGTGTTATTGATGATGTCACAGGCCCAGATGCCCGTGCCGGTCCTGCCGAGGCCGCGCCGCCTGCGGAGGAGGCTCGTCCGTTACCTCCAGGAGGTTTAGCGGAGTGGGCGAAGTCGGAGGGCGATTGTAAATGAGTATTTTTGTAATAGACAATTTTGGATTGTAATTAAATACCAACTGCATTGTATTTTAAGTGTGCAGTGTTGGTTTTAGTGGGCTGTAAATTTGTATAAGGGAACTTTACTTTCGTGTAAAGTTAATTGTAGTCAATGTATATGTACATGTTTTCCGCACATTGTACATTGACAGGTATTATGTTTTGATATCCCTTGTGAGTCTTGTCTTAACTTCGGTTAATTCAGGATTTACGGGAGTAAGTATGGTACCGCGACTCGGGGTCCGTCCGAAGTAATCAGATCTCGGGACCGGGTCGTGACAGCCAAGCTGCATGAAACCGAGATTAGGGCAAGTCTGGCTGGTACTTTTACTTAAACCAGGGCTAATATCAGTGTTATGGAAAATCCCCCACACAGTCTCTAACAAATTACTAGGGGTTTGAAAATTTTCATCTCAGTCACGGGATAAAGGTAAGAGCACGAGAGCAATAAAAGGTATTAAAAGAGGTCAATAAAGGTGTGTGAAGTGGATAAAAAAAGACATTGCCTCAACAACAACTCATAACCCAACATTTGCTTCGAAGCCGTCCAAGTATGAGTATTTCCCACGGAACAGTTAAGGGCGCTTCGATAGGGTGGTGAGAGTTTCACCGTTAAGAGTATGTAGTTTTTGTTATTTTGTGCTTTTTCTTTTTTTAGTCTCTTTTTTTGTCTTTTAAAAGTATTTTAGTCATTTTGTGCAATGAATTTTTTTTTTTTTTGTCATTTTGTATTTTTACAACTAACTATTCCGTCTTCTATTTTTCATTGACTTGATAATCAATTCTATTTCACTTTACGCTATGCTATAAACAAAAAAAAAGCTTTTGACAAGACACATAAACTAACTGGTGGAAGACATTATAAAAAAGCTACAATCCACCTTTGTAAATCATGCATGCTTTTGAAGTTGGCACTATTATAAAGTAAATACAATGAATCAGGAATTTGTATAACTTGAGGGCTATTATGAAAATCTAAACGCTCTTAGTTGGTGGGCCCAATCAAAGATAAGATACACCACTCATATTTGATCATATCTTCAAATTTCGAATTAAAAAGTCTTGCAAATAATTGATTCCTGTTTTACCCGTGACAAATTACAAGGGGTTGGAAACTTCTCATCTCTATCACGAGATAAAGGTATGAAACTGAGAGCATGAGAGCAATAAAGTTGTTGAATGAGATCATAAAGGTGTGAAATGAAAATAAATATTGCCCGTACAACTACCCATAAAACTCGCATTTGCTTGGGAGCGGCCTAAGTATAAACATTTTCCCATTAATTATTAGTGTCATGTCGACAATTAAGAGTGTTTTTTTTTTTTTGTCATTTAATGCCTTTTAAGAGTTTGTTTGTAAATTGTACGTGCTTTTGAAGTAGGCACTATTATAGAGGTAAATACAATGAGTCAGGGAATTTGTACAATTCAAGCCTATTATGAAAAGATAAGATATACCACTCATGTTTGAGCATATCTTCAAATTCCATATTAGAAAGTATTGTAAATAGCTGGTTCCTATTTTATCTCTAACAAATTACAAGGGTTCAGAATTACTCATCTCAATGACAAGATAAAGGTATGAAACCAAATCACGAGAGCAATAAAGGTATTAAACGGCATTAATAAAGGTGTAAAACGAAAAAAAAAAGAAAGAAAGAAAAAAAGATAATACCCATACAACTTCCCATAGACCTGACATTCACTTCAGAGTAGGACGTGTTGATAGCGTATTACAATATCCCACCATTATTATAGGAACAAATACTTATGTGAGAAATATTTAAACTTTATATCACAAATGCCAAGCGTAAAAAAAAAAAAAAAAAAAACTTAAAAAATCTCAGCTTTAATATAATATAATTGCTTTCGCTGCAACCGGAAGGGACAACCAAGCAACTCATATTATAATATAATATTATAGTTGCCTGTTTTTTCTCTCTTTCTATTACATGGAAGGGAAGAGAAGCTATCTTAATTTATTTGTGCTTCATGCATACCCTATCGTAGAATCTACGTGCCATGTACGCCTTTAGTAGTACTGCGGCGGAAACACTCCCCGTCCAAGCTCAACTAGTGACAAGGGTCAATCCTTGCACTCTATTGTGAGAAGCAATGCCTTTTCTAGAGATGCCAAACGGGCTGTGCTGGGGGGGGGGGGGGGGGGTCGGCCTACCTGGTTCATGTTGGGCCGTGTCGTGCCTCTCCGTAGCTATCGTGCTTTGCTGTGCCCACTTTGTTTGGCTATTTCAGCTTAAAAAACCATTGTCTTACACTAAAAAAATTAAAACATATACACTTAAAAGAGTATGATACATAGATTTAAGTGGTTTGGTCAAACTCGACCTACTCCACTGAGAAGAAAATCATTTAGGTTTTTTAAATTGTTGAAGGACCCTTAATCTTGCCTCTTTATTACTTGATCTTTGCCCCCAAAAAAACTTTTTATAAATATGATTAGTGTCCAGGGGTGGAACCAGAAAATTTGCCTTGGGGGGGCCACTATGTAAGAATTTTTTTTTGGAGGGCCACTGTTCAAAAAATACTTAAAATTCCTATAACATTTTTAATTTTTTTGGAGGGCCATTGTAAATAAGTGGAAATTTTCAATACCCCAGGGGGGTTTTTCAAATTTATGGGGGGGCATGGCCCCCCCAAGCTCATATATGGTTCCACCCCTTGTGACAGTTGAATGCTTTAAGAGAGTTAGAGAGTGTTTAAAAAGTGAGAGCGTTGGACGATGTTGGCGAGAAATGAGACTGGGAGCCCCCTATTTATAGATTTTGAAAACTCAAAAGGATCGAAAATGCCTCTAATATGACAGTTTTATGGTTGTTGGGTGGGGGTAAAACTGTCAAAATACCCCTCATAACCATTTTATGACTAGTGGGGGCTAAAACGATCATTTTACCCCTTATTGTACCGCATGTGTTGTACCGTGCTGCTGACGGGCCGTATCAAATTGTGCCTGGCACATCAGCCCAGCACGACCCTTGACCGGGTTAGGCCATGCCACGGCACGTTGACTGTTGTGCTAGGCCGTGTTGTGCTGTGCCAGCCCGGCCCATTTGACATCTTTATCCCTCTCAATATAGTTGTCTATTTGCCCCTGTAGAGGGCATTTTTGTAAATAGAAAGAAAAGTTTATAGACAATTTAGCCACCGGCCAATTTTGTCTTTATTCAATTGACATCACTAAATAAGGAGGATTTTATCCGAAAAAATCACTTTATGTCTCTATAGGACCGAAATAGACAAACTAGAGAACTGCGCACCAAATAGGGCATTTTGCCCAAAAACCCATTTTTTCCGATGGTCGATGTCGACTCTCATTTTATGCGGGCGCATTTCCTCATCTTCTTCCTTCTTCCTCTCTTCCCCAAATCCGATCCTATGAGATTTATAAATAGATTAATTTAATATTTTTTGGTAAATTAAGGTGAAGACAACTAAGATGTTAACACCACTCAACAATGATTGCATTGGCAATAAATTAATTTTCAGTTGTACTGTTGGTTATCCAATCACTTTTGGTACGACACCTATACTGTGACTGGTCGAGAGAAGAAGAAAAAAAGCTACAGTCCACCTTTGTAAATTGTGCATGATTTCGAAGTTGGCACCAAGCTAAATACAATGAATTGGGAATTAATTGTGTAACTTGAGGCCTATTATGAAAATCTAAACGCTCTTAGTTGGTGGGTCCACTTAAAGATAAGATATGCCACTCATATTTGAGCATACCTTCAAATTTCAAATTAAAAAGTCTAGTGAATTATTGGTTCTTGATTGATCTCTGTGATTGCCTAAACATTACAGACTTGGTTAAGCGAGTGTAAAACTTTTAATGTTGCTGTTGAGTTTCTTTTGGGGAAGATTGAATGCCTGAAAATCTAAAAGGGAAGGAAGAAAACGAATGTCAGAGGCCCTGGCTGCAGCAAGCCAAAGGCACTCTGATGCCTAAGTTAGTGCTATAGCCAAGTAAAGGGAGAGTAAATGGAGAAAAGAGGAAAGCAATGGATTTTGGTTTTCGCACGTACCTTGCCATGGGTATTACCCGTGCATATATATAAGAGGAAGTCCTATAAGACCGTACCATTAGTGGAGGTAGGTGAAGATGGAAGTCTTATCAGCCCACACCTTGTATTCTTAGTGGAGGTAGGCGAATGTACTATCCCATCATATCATTCAACGATCTCTTGTGTGGCCGCGGATGTGATTGTCAGATAAGGTCAACCTCTTATCAGGCGCATACCCTATCCGACAGCTCGTTCTACAACGCCGCTGCACTATCATAGTAGTATATTTATGACTGATTGACACCCCGTATTAATACCGAGGTTAGTCATAGGTGTATCCTGGTACTGTTGCTGAGGCGCGCGGGCCGAGACGAGCTCAGCTGGTACTCTTACCGAGGCTAACTCGAGCTCGGTACAAGCTGGCATTGCTGCCAAGCTGCATGAAGCCGAGATTAGAGCAAGTCTGGCTGGTACTTTTACTTAAACCAGGGCTAATATCAGTGTTATGGAAAATCCCCCACACAGTCTCTAACAAATTACTAGGGGTTTGAAAATTTTCATCTCAGTCACGGGATAAAGGTAAGAGCACGAGAGCAATAAAAGGTATTAAACGAGGTCAATAAAGGTGTGTGAAATGGATAAAAAAAGACATTGCCTCAACAACAACTCATAACCTAACATTTGCTTCGAAGCAGTCCAAGTATGAGTATTTCCCACTGAACAGTTAAGGGCGCTTCGATAGGGTGGTGAGAGTTTCACCGTTAAGAGTATGTAGTTTTTGTTATTTTGTGCTTTTTCTTTTTTTAGTCTTTTTTTTTTGTCTTTTAAAAGTATTTTAGTCATTTTGTGCAATGAATTTTTTTTTTTGTCATTTTGTATTTTTACAACTAACTATTCCGTCTTCTATTTTTCATTGACTTGATAATCAATTTTATTTCACTTTACGCTACACTATAAACAAAAAAAAAGCTTTTGACAAGACACATAAACTAACTGGTGGAAGACATTATAAAAAAGCTACAATCCACTTTGTAAATCATGCATGCTTTTGAAGTTGGCACTATTATAGAAGTAAATACAATGAATCAGGAATTTGTATAACTTGAGGGCTATTATGAAAATCTAAACGCTCTTAGTTGGTGGGCCCAATCAAAGATAAGATACACCACTCATATTTGATCATATCTTCAAATTTTGAATTAAAAAGTCTTGCAAATAATTGATTCCTGTTTTACCCGTAACAAATTACAAGGGGTTGGAAACTTCTCATCTCAATCACGAGATAAACGTATGAAACTGAGAGCGTGAGAGCAATAAAGTTGTTGAATGAGATCATAAAGGTGTGAAATGAAAATAAATATTGCCCGTACAACTACCCATAAAACTCGCATTTGCTTGGGAGCGGCCTAAGTATAAACATTTTCCCATTAATTATTAGTGTCATGTCGACAATTAAGAGTGTTTTTTTTTTTTTTGTCATTTAATGCCTTTTAAGAGTTTGTTTGTAAATTGTACGTGCTTTTGAAGTAGGCACTATTATAGAGGTAAATACAATGAGTCAGGGAATTTGTACAATTCAAGCCTATTATGAAAAGATAAGATATACCACTCATGTTTGAGCATATCTTCAAATTCCATATTAGAAAGTATTGTAAATAGCTGGTTCCTATTTTATCTCTAACAAATTACAAGGGTTCAGAATTACTCATCTCAATGACAAGATAAAGGTATGAAACCAAATCACGAGAGCAATAAAGGTATTAAACGGCATTAATAAAGGTGTAAAACGAAAAAAAAAAGAAAGAAAGAAAAAAAGATAATACCCATACAACTTCCCATAGACCTGACATTCACTTCAGAGTAGGACGTGTTGATAGCGTATTACAATATCCCACCATTATTATAGGAACAAATACTTATGTGAAAAATATTTAAACTTTATATCACAAACGTGAAGCGTAAAAAAAAAAAAAAAGAAACCACCACTCTTGTAAAAAGCATAGGTTATTTTTTTAACATTTGTTTATAAACATCCAATCAAATTATACACAAGTGGTTGATCATCTTACTTCACACATGACACATGACATATGACATGTCCACCTCTGCCTTCCATCATCCAATCAATTTCAAAATTTTTCTTGTATTCCTTCATGTCCCATGGTTAAAACCCCATTAACACTCACACACGTCTCTTGTTTTAGAGCGGCAAATCCTCAAAAGCAGCAACTCAACCAACCCCCCTCAAGAAGACTGTCGTAGTCATGCAAACGGTTCGCGCCTCTCTCTTTTGAGCTCGACTGCCGCTCATACTCCTCCTGCTCCCGTTTTCTCTTCACTAGTCTCTGTTTCTTTTTCCATCGCCCTCTCTGCCACTGCAAAACCCTAAATCCAAACCCCCCAAGCTTTCTCTTTTGGCCCAGTTCCCATCAGAAACTCGATCTCGATTCGTTTTCTCCGCCTCCCTTTACTCTTCTTCCTAGGGTTTGGTTTCTGCCTTTTTTTCACGTATCGCCTTTGGTTTGTATATGAGAGGCCTGAAGAAGGAACTCCAACATCTCGATCGTCGTGCGAGGGGTTTGTGATTGGTTTCTCTCATGGGCGCCCTCGCACCTGTCACCCATTGGATTCCACAGGACGATCTCTTGCTCAAGAATGCTGTTGAGGTAATGCATATGAGGTTTAATTCAAACCCGCTTGAACCGCTTCACTACAATTGTTGTTGTTGTTGATGCTATTTCTTGTGGGTTTCATGTTACTCTGATTTCTTTCATCAAAGAGATCTCTTTTCTTGTTCGTGTGTTGAGAACTGGGAAGTGAATGTGTTTTGAGGAATTTGGTGTTGTTTTCTGTGTATATTTGTCCATCCATCTCTTGCATTGAAGCTGTTTGTTAAAATGAACCTTTGAATTGAAATGAAAGAATGGCTTCTAATGTGGCTAGAAGATCAAACATGTATGTTTTTATGGTATTATAACGTTACAATTGACTTGTTTACTGCAACTTGGCAACTGATAGCCAGCGCAGCAGCCTTACTTAGGAATCCCTTTGTTTTTTTTTTTTGCCCGGCGCGGGTTTTGATTTTACAGCAAGTTCCATTGTTTTGAAAGGAAAAAAAAAAAATACAGGGGAAGTATACTGTCAAGGGTAGAGGTTATACAGAACATTCCAAACCCCAACAAAAGGAAAATGAAAAACCATGATGGAAGAGAACTGTCCAAGAACTTCACTTGTCTATCCAGTATCCACGCCATGCCTGCCACTTTATTTGTCATAGCTGTTGAGTGAACTGAAGTAACTTCTGTCATGGAACTTAAATTGTCAATCTCATTTGCTATGAATGCTTGGCGCCATGTTTATGTTCTTCAATTCTTAACATCTCATTATGTTTCTATGGACTTTTGACTCTTAAATGGGTTTTTCCGATTTTGGAAACCATGGGCTCCCTGCATCCTCTCTCTATATGGAGATTCTTTTACGATTGACTGTTTAAAAAAATAAGCTTGCAATGTCTGATACATAGACAATTGCATACATGAAAAGTCTGAAGTGAATTAATGTTTGATGCTGTGAGAACTACAAAATGACATCTAGTTTGTATTGTCCATCTATTTTGACCCTCTTTACTTCTCAATCTATTTAATGTTCAACCATGTACCATGGGCCTTTCTTGCTCCATACTATTGCCTATTTATTGAGTCTTTATTCTTTACTCTTTTTTTTTTTTTTGCTGTCTGCTCTTCTCTCATGCATATTGTTCAGCTTTTTCCACTCAGCTCCTGCATTTTTGGTTTGTCTTGTTCGATAGGATGGTGCTTCCTTAGAATCACTTGCTAAAGGAGCAGTGTGCTTCTCTCGCCGATTTACCATTCGAGAATTGCAGGATCGGTGGCACTCTCTTCTCTATGATTCAAATGTTTCTGAAGAAGCTTCTGCCCAAATTGTGAAGATTGAATCTTCTGTTTCCAATCTTTTGAAATCTGACAAATCTTGCAATTCTAAAGTAAAAGAATGGATGCCTACAAAAAGAAAAGCAGACAGTGTTCGTGGCCATTACTATGCTATGAGAAAGAGAATTTGCAACGAACCACTTGACGCTATTGACTTAGATTTCTTTATTCCACCCGATGCTCATATCTGTGCTGAAAATGACAGTAGTTTCCAAGAGCAACTGAAACTTGCTACTGAGCATTCAATGGAAAACTGTGTGCTTGGAGGTCCTATATCAAATGGTTTTGCACATCAGGAAGCCAGCTTTGATATTGGTTTTCATGCCTCCCCACAAAGGGCGAGGGTGGATACTGCTGTTGCTACTAGTGTTGATGTTACTACCCAGACATTCCATAATGAGCATGCGAACTCGCTTGTACGTGATTTGCCTAATGACGGAGCAATGGCTTGTGAGCCCTTATATGGACTTGCAGAAAATGTTACCCCAATCATATTTGACAAATCAAAAGGAGAGAATGTTGATGGAAACTCTTTTAACCATGATAACTTTCGTGAGAACAATCCTGAGATCTTTAGAGAGAATCCTACCATCTTTCAAGGCTGCTCAGGTGTTAAGGAAATGGAACCACCACAAACATTGCCAGTGAATAACCTATATGAAACAGATGACTTTGAGGTAAAACCCTTGTCCACTTTTGATTCTATGCGTAACAACCAGTTAAATGTTTGCTCTAGTTCTGGAGGAAACCAGAACTTCAGTTCACCTATTTCAGATTGCAATGTATCATTTCATCAGTTGGGACTTTCACCTCCACATCCTAATATTCCTATTTGGAAAGCAATTGATGACTTTATAGCACCAGCGATGGAAATTGAAATGAACCTTGAGGACAAAGACCCGCGCATGAAATCTAATTCGAAGCTTTCTGCTGTGGATGCTAAGAAAGTGAATCCACTAGGATGTAATGTTGTCCACTCAGAGTCCAAGTTGAATGATGGAATCTCTGGGGATAGATTAAATGGTTCCTTTACTAACTCTGAAGGTGATTTTATGGACCTTTCTGGTTCTCTGTTTAACTTTGCTGATGCGGAGCAATTCCTTTTTATGGATGATGATGAAGACTTAATAGATAAGTGTTGCCTTGATAGTCTAAACTCTATTTTGTTGAGTTCTCCAAATTATGTTCATCAGAATGACATACCAAACTCATGTGACCTTAATACATCGACGGTATTGGACACATGCCTTGTAATTCCTGATGGAGCATGTCCTGGAGAACTAAATGACATTGGCAGTCCACTGGATGTCATCCATGGTGAGGAGCAGAATACTTGCAGTTTAGAGCTCAATATGACAACTGCTTCACAAAACTGTTCTTCAGGACCTGAGGAGTTTATGTGCTGCACATTGAACACAGAAGACCCTGAAATCCCATGCAATGACGACATTTTTCCATCAACTGAGGTTCTTTCATCATGTGTTTCCTCAGCATTACAGCACCGCACTGTTGAGGCTGCTAGTTCGTTCCCCCCCTCAAATAACGAATTTTGTGATAAGCAGAAGACTGGTAAACAAGAACTATCCCTTAAGGAAAAAGAGGAAGCAACTTCAGTGCACCCTGTAGCCTCCTCGATGGCAGGACCTTTGCCATTGCCAGAATTGGGTTTGAAACATCCAAATGATGATGACAGGGTGAAAAATGAGTTATTTGAGAATGCATCCTCTGCCGTGGCCTCTATGCATGCAGGAATTGCAGGTGAAGACCCATGTACAGTGGTGCCTGTGACTGCACATTGTGTTTCGACTGTTAAATTGAATGAACATATAATGGCGGTTGAATCGGTGAAACATGATAGCTTTGACAGCTGCATTGACTCTTTACTAGAGAAGTCTGTTCAAGGAGGTGATCATACTACAAGTCTTGCCCAGAACATTGTCAATGGTTGTGAGCTGGAAGTGGATGGACTGGTTACACTACAAAAACATGATCCATCACATGAGGAATTGAGTGTTGAAGAAATAGGATTCCCTGAACCAATAACAAATTTCTCAACTTCAGATCATGAAGAGTTTCTTTGTGAAAGCGATGATGATGTGCCTTATTTCTCGGATATTGAAGCAATGGTAATTGATGATTCTGTATTCATGTCATTTGTTACCTTTTGAGTAATGATCACATCCAAACAGATGATAGACACCCACTTTTGCATCACTGAGTTTTAGAAGGTTCTTTTAATTGAGCTAATATTTTATTATTATTATTATTATTGTTACTGTTGTTGTTGTTGTTGTTGTTGTTGTTGTTGTTATTATTATTATTGTTTTTGTTATTTTTAAATCCATGGTGGAAGTTGTGCTTTGACGCACAAACTCATTTTCACTTGTGAATATCTTCAATCTATTTTTATCAAAAAAAAAAAAAAAAATCTATATTTCATGCTTATGTACGATTGTTATAACAAAAGGTTACAAAATAAGGCGTTTCACCCGTCCATTTCTCTTTGTTTTCCACAAGAAGTTTTAAGTTGGCAAAATATACAACTCATTCGGATGTGATCATTTCTTTTTGTAGTTGGCTTAAGTGGCAGTGCATTTCCCTCTTTTGGGAATATTTTTTATGTGCACTTCGGTAAAGCCTAATACCATATAATTTTTTTTTTTTTTTTTAATGTTTGCTTGCAGATACTTGACATGAACTTGGGTCCATATGACCAGGAATCATATTTTACTAGAGAAGGTAAATTAAACATGTTGACATGAATTTGTTAATGACTTATCCGCTTGTATCTCAACTCAATTTTATTATGTTTATAAACAGGTTCTATGTATTTAAAGAGATACTTCTCTGATAGAATAACTTAGTTGTCAATTCTGTTTTGTTTCAGCTAGAAATATCGGCATGAAACTACCCAAGCCCCACTCTTCCTTGTCCTGTTTTGGCTGGAAGGCAAATTTTTGCAGATTCTTGTTTTCCTGTTAATATTTCTACACTTTGATGACGGCTGAAATAATAAAGTTTATTGATCTCCATTATCTAAAATAAATTGAAGGGTTTAAAATAGATAATATATCATATATGTACATGCTTTAATCATTCATATGCCCTTACTTTTTGTTATCAATTGGTCTTTCTAGTAAATCTTTGACTTTGATGCATTACATTGATATATTTGACACTCAGAGGTAGCCATTTGCAGTATAGCTTATATAACAGGATATTTATATTCTTTTTTATAGAACATGATTTTAGTATACTTTTTAAGTGTTGTTTTACTTTTTTGCTAGTTTTGCCACTTTTCCTAGTTTCTTTGATTTTTTTCTATTTCTATCACGTCTTTGCCGGAACAACTAGATTTTTCTATTTAAGGGCTAAAGTGGAACATAACTGACAACTATGCTACATAGTCCATAATGATGGAATGCTCCTGCATGCATATTTGTCTATATATTTCATTTTTTTGTGGCAATGTTTCTGTACTGTATTTATAATTTTTGTTATTTCTCGACACTTAAGTTTTATATTGTCTTTTGTATGATTAATTTGTTCATTTTGTCTCACATGCTTCACAATTTGAAGCTCTTGGAAAGAGTACATGTAGAGCATTATAGGACCAGCCAGTGCTGGATAGCTTTTTCTCATAGAATCATGGTGTTCATTGGTAGGCTTGTTAACAGAGAGAGCTGAGTTGCTTGTTCAAAATGGCTACCTATCCCTCTCCCCAGTTACATCCACAAACTTCTTGTCTTGAGCTAAATATTTAGTTCAACCTGATCAGACAGGTGTATATTGCAGGATTTAACCACTTTTACTTTCATCCCATGCAGACGCACATATACAAATTTTTGCAGGAGAGCTCAATCATTTTCACTCTTCATAGAATTAACCTTTTGATCTGAAACCACTGCCACCTTCAGACCAATTTTAAGTTTTAACCTTTTTCCTGCTAGGCACCAAAATAGAAGTGTATCTTTTGCAAACTGGAGGTGTGACACTTGGAAGCCAGCCTGACCGATGGCTATCAAAGTTTTTTTTTTTCTTGGGAAATAACAGAATTTAATAAATTTATATAGAAAAAAAGATTCTATGAAGAAAGAAGTGGGAGACCCATGAGAAACAAGACACCACAGCTTCCTAACAAAGATACATCTGAATATTTATTATTTTATCACCTTCCAGTTTCTTGTCATTTGCCATGTACTAGCAGTTTCCTTTCGTTAAATGGCCAACCTTTGAAGATCCATTTTGTCATAAATTCTTGCTTTTGCAAGCTATTTTCCGTTGTATTCTAATCTTTCCTTCTATGAACTTAATGCTTTTGTCCTTGTCCATACTAATTTAACGGCATGCAAACATGACTGCTTTATTGCAGAACCGGTGCTGCATGAATAAGTTATTGTTTATATTGATAAATTATGTTGATTTTGAGTCATTTTATTTATATATTTTTAATTGTTTAGTCTCAAGGTATCAATATGTGGATACTAAGAAGGCAATTGTAAGGCTAGAGCAAGGTGCACATTCTTATATGCAGAGGACTATTGCCTCTCGTGGAGCTTTTGCAGTCTTCTATGGCCGCCGTTTAAAGCATTATATTAAGAAAACTGAGGTACTAATGAAAAATATCAGCCTTGAATCATTTCTATTTTGGCTGTGGCATTGTATATTGTTCTGAATATAATGAAGTGGATTTAAAGAAAGAGGTTATTTTATTACTTGGCTATTTATAATGTTTACCCTCTTTTTTCCCTTACATGTATATTTAGGCATTCATAGTGATCGAGTCATTGCTATTTCATATTGTTGCTATTTCTCTGGTTATACAGTGCTCATTGAAGTTGCCTTAATTCTTTAAAAAACTTGTATGCCACACTTGTTATAACAGTGTGGATGTATTGATATTTAGTTGGGCTTGAAGGAACTTCTATCTTTCACTAGTGGCTCAAGTAGAAAAGAAACTAAGGAATGTTGTTTGAGATGTTGGGCCTGTGTATAGAAGCCTGGAAATAGCCCTAGTACGAAGTAATGAAGTATTGCTAGTACTAGAAGCTAGAACCACAGTGAGAACTGAGAACAATGAAGACTTGGAATGTTATTTGAGATGGTTTTGGCCTGTGTGTAGAAGCCTGGAAATAGCCCTAGTACAAAGTAATGAAGTATTGCTAGTACAAGAAGCTAGAAGAACAGTGAGAATAATAAGGACTTGGAATGAAGCTGTCAGATGTTATTTAGAGTTTGGAGTGACAGAGAACATAATACAAAAGGGGGTGAGTGAAGAAGTAATATTAACCAAGCCCACTCCAAATAGATAGGATAAGGATTTGATGATTACGTTGAATATGAATCTTTTTTGGCAATCGTGACTTAATTCTAAGGTCCAGGAAAGAGGAGAAATAAAGCTCACTGGTTAACACTAACTTGTGGTTATTTGTAAGCTAGAAACCAGTCATACTAGACTAGGATCTGCAATAATGTACTGGGGCCTGAACTGTTGTAAGAATTACGATTAAACAAATTGGAGCTTGCATGCATGTGATCTGCTTTCAAGAGAGATCTTTTCAATTTAAGATTTGCTTCCTAAATGGTTTTTGTGAATGGCTTGCTTGAAAGTTTGTATGAAGCAGTCCTCTAGGCCTAGTGGCCTTTTGTTGGGCACAGGCTTCTAACAAAATACGGACTTGATAATCCTTCAAAAGGATCACAAGATTTCCTAACATGTGCTTAGTTTTTTTTTATTTTTATTTTGAATGATTACTTTCATTAAAAAAACCAGACAGTACAAGAGATGAGTTTTGACAAGCTAAGACAGGAAACAGGAAGACGAAAGAAGAAAAACCCCCAAATACGACCCAACTAATACTTCAAGCTAGAGAAAGCCAACTTCTTCCAATGAGACATTATTTGATCGGTGGTATAATCTCCAAAAGATGGGTTAATGGATACCCAGAGAGCAACTAGAACTTTGTTCACTCCACCAAACATCTGTCGCTAGAAACTTTCCCTTCAAAACACCTTAAATTCCTTTCCTTCCATATCTTCCAGAGCACCGCCTAAAAAGTCAATCTCCACAACTCCTTACGTCTAGGTACCCCAATTGGAGCCTTCCAAGCCTGGAAGAGCTCTTGTAGGGACTTGGGGAAGACCCAACAACAATCAAACCACCCCACCACCGACCTCTAGATTGATTGAGCCATTTTGCAATTCAGCATGAGTTGATCCACGAATTCTTCGTCATTCAAGCACATGCGGCAGCCATTAACAATAGTCATCCCCCTTCTCCTTAGGTTATCAATGGTGAGAATGCTTTTCCTGAGAGCCATCCACCCAAAGGTAATCACCCTTGGAGGTGCCTTCAACTTCCAAATGCTACTTATCGCACTCCTCTCCCTCGAGCTGTTAGGAATAGTTGAAAAGAAAGAGGAGATTGAGAAGCTCCCGTCTTTTGAAGTAGTCCACACCCTAACATCCTCACCGCTATCTAAGACGCGCACTCTTTGCAAGAAATCAAGTAGCAATATGATTTGAGATGCTTCATTGTCCCTCAGATTCCTTCTTAAGTTGGGGCTCCAATCCACCTGTTCGCCGATTCTTGTCATAGATGAATTAACCTTGGCTTCCTTATCCTTTGCACACTTTAGTAGATCCGGAAATTGAGCACCCAAGGACCTAACTCCAGCCCACCGATCTTTCCAAAGAGAATCCTCTCCCCTGATCCAATTTGGTACTTTATATTCTCCATGAAAAGCCTTTTAACTGATAGGATTCTTTTCCAAATTGCAGACGCTTTTGTTGGAGCTTTCTAGACATCCCACCCACATCTCAGAAGGCTATATTTTCTATCCAGAACCTATCTCCAAAGGCCTTCTGTTCCATCTCCTATCCTCCACAGCCACTTGCCTAGGAGGGCTTAGTAGCTGGAGGAATCAGGAGATCTCTTCTTATGTTGGAGTATGACATCCAGGATTTGGTAGGACTGCATCAGTTCTTTTTGGGATTTGTTGGGTGCCCCATGGTTTAGTGCAAGTCTTGCTAGATGGCTGAAAGGTCATTATTATGTTTTTTTGTTGAAAGGAACTTTCTGGCGCCTTCTGCCCATTGGTGTCTTATGGGGTTTATGGGAATAGGACTGAAGGATATTCAAGGACGATTACATATTTTAGGTTCTCACTTTGATATACATTATTGCTCTGTTTTAATGAAATCTATTATCATCTCAAATAAATAAATAATTGAAGGAAAATACATGTAGCCAACCCCAACATAGTTGGGACAAGGCTTTGATGATGATGATGATAAAAAGTACAGGAACTTGAAAACCCAAATTCTTCCATCTTGGATGTTGGAAAATTGAGCACTCACTGGCTTCACAGGATTTTAAGGGTTTCGTTTGAGAGAAGTTGTAACTGACTACCAGTCTCTTTTGTAGTCTTTCCTTATGCTTTTTTGGGGTTAAGCTGGTGACTTCACCTTCTCCTCCCCTTTTCCGAATTTTTTTTTCTTACTTGGAAAGAGTAACTTGCATGTGATGGTTGAAATCGAGATATTGTGTCAGTGAGTGATGATGTTTATTTATTTACTCTTTGAGAAGTAATGGAAATTGTGTTGACAATAGCAGCTTCCACATGTATGTGAGGCAGCTGATGGACATGAGGACAACAATGGAGGCACCTCCAAGCCTAGTTAAGCACCACTCTTGATCTACGGTTTTAACTTAAGATTAAGCACATCGATAAAACTTTATTGATGATAGAATGAGTCCAAATTACACATTTGAGCTCTTCAAATATGCTGTAGGGCCGTATGCCAAAGCTCTTCCCCTATCCATGTGACTCACTTTCTTTATTATTGGAATCAAATAAGAATTACCAATCCTACATTGAACCCAGACATTGATTGAAAGAAATAGACAGAGTGAAAATAGTAACTAGGAAAGAAAATAGGAAAAGAAATAGCTAGGCATGCAGGATAAGATGGCATACGGCTTTCTTTTCTTTCTTTCTTTTTTTGATAGTGGTAAATTTTATTGTTCCAAAGGAGAAAAGAACAAACTACAACAAGAAAGCCCCAACAAAACCAAAAGAAAAATTCAGCTAAACATATGAGTAGAAGTATGGAAAACTCCCTCTTTTGCAAGAGCATCCGCTATGACATTAGTCTCTCGAAAAATATGGTGAAAAGAAGCACCCAATTGTCTAGAGATATCTTGCACCTCCTCCAACAAATCCAGCATTCTCTAGGGAATATAAGCTTCCCCAGAACCCCATTGAATAGCCGAGTAAGAATCCCCTTCAATAATAGCATTGATGCTTTCCAAAGTAAACAACTCACGCCAGCCAATAAGAGGAGAGTAAACTTCTGCTTCATTGGCATTCAGGGAATTCACAGGCCCCGAGAAGTTTCTTAACACATTACCTTTCTAATCCCTGATAACGCCTCTAATACCACCCCTTAGAGAAGGGTGAAGAAAACTGCCATCAAAACTTAATTTTAAAACACCATTAGGAGGAATTGTCCAGATTTAACACGGCGACCCTCTTGGAAAAAAAAATGACCAAGATCTAGTAAGATCTTCCAAAAGACTCCTAAAAACTCCCTCCTCTTCACTACCCATTCCGAGACGGACCAAACAATCGAATCAACCACCTCTTTTACTGATTTACATTTATTCTGAAAAACTCTATTATTTTTTTCCAAGCAAAGCTTCTAAATGATACCATAGAAGGCTGCTATCCATAAAATCCTTTCACGAAAAAACTTACATCTAAACCACCACTGAGTGAAAAGATCTTCAACTGTGCATCCTAAAAGATCACATGGCTTTCTTTTTGACAACGCTAGGAAGGCCAAGAGAAGCTTGAGGGAGTAACTCTGCATCGTAAAACCAAAGCTACATCAGAAACCTGATCTTGGTCAAGTCAACAAGGGAAACTACACATGATAGCTAACATTTTGAATTTAATTAATTTTCAGCATGAAGACTGCTTCAAATTAATAGAGGGTTCATTCTAGATTTTCAACCTGATTTCCGCTACGACGAAAGAATGCAGTGGTGTAATTAAAATTAAGTTGGTATTCTGATTGCCCCAACTGTTCAAATGTTATAGCCGCTGAGCAAATCGTCCTTGGCTTTTGATAACATCCCATATGATGCTATTGCCATCTTAAAAAAATATGAAAGGAGATTAAGGGTCACCTTAGACAGCCATCATCCTTACCACCAGAGAAAACCACTGGCAGCCCATTAACTTAATTTGAGAACCAAGCTGATGTCACACACTCTCTTATCCTTGAACTCCAATTACCACTAAAACTGTTGTTGTTAAAAGTATAGTTACATCAATGACATACACTGCTGCAAACAGATCTATTGTTAATGTGGTGCTAATTTTCTAGTTTGAGAATTGTTCTAAAACTAGGAGAGAATTTTCTCTGCTTCTAAATCTAGGATCCAATCTCAGAAATCTATAGACTTCTGCCTTAGGCAGAGCAGATCAGTTACCAAACCCGTTTTCATTCAAATGTAGCACAACGTTGGGCAAATCACTTAATGATTTTGGAGTTCTTTTTTATATTATTTCTGAAACATATTGGACAAATGTTCTTTAAGTAAATTTTTTGAGGGATTGAAATATATGTCTATGATTTTGATAGTTGTACGGAGAAAGTCGTTACTGATTTTAAAAAAATGGTATGGAGGAGAAGAAGTAGAAGTACTTTTAGGATATCATTTTAGCATACCCATCTGTACCACATCAATTATTTTGGATAAAGTTCTATAAACTTTCTTATCTTCAACCTAAGTCTTTAAAGGAATGAACAATAATATGTCAATTAAATTGACTGTTCTACAGAAAGAAAAAAAGGGGTAGGTCCTTTTCATAAAAAATATCAATTTGCATGCTTTGAACCTTTTTTGAAAAAATCATGATATCAAATATGCAGGGGTGGACCCAGACACAGCCACACGGGTGTGGCCGGCGCCACACCTGTTAAACCACAGCGGCCTTTAAAAACCTCAGTAAAAACTGTGGATCCACATGAAAATCCTCAATTTTCCCCCAAAACCAAACTACCTATTAAGATTCGTACCCCTCAATTGAAAATCCTGTGTCCACCATTGCAAATATGGAACGTCATTTTATGGATAGAATGCCTATTATATTAGTGCCTTGGATTGCTAGAAAGTGTTAAGAGTCATATCCATACTTTTATCCACTTGTCTTATTTGGGCATCATAACTAGACATGCATGATCGTGGATGATAGAGATTGTCATAACCAGTAATACCAAAAGTTCGAGCTGTTAGTGAACGACATGATAATTTTACACTTCATTGGTTGGTCAAGTCACCAAGTTGGATTTCAGTTGCAGATTTTTTATTTTTTATTTTTCTGTAACACCCTTCTTTCGTCATTATTATACTGAGACTTTTCTTGAATAATGAATATGTAGGTGTCACTCGGGAGAGCAACAGAAGACACAAATGTCGACATTGACTTAGCAAGAGAAGGGTGTGCCAATAAAATATCTCGGCGACAGGTGACAGTAATTTTGATACTATGACTGCATTGCTAAGGGGGATGATATACTGTGATTCACAGACTTATTTTGGCTCTATATAACTAATCTTTGTGGAGAATTTTTTTTTTTTTGAAAAAAAAATTAGTAGAAAGAAAAAAAAAAGAAGGAATGATGTGCTTTTGTAGTACGTGTAAGCCGACAAACCTTGTTTCATTTAACTGATTAGGTTTCAAAATATTTTATTTTAGGGCTTGTTTGTGTAACGTCTCGGAAGAGAAAACCCACAGAAACAGAAGTTTGAGAGGAAGAGGAGCTCGTGTGTGTGTGTGTGTGTTTTTTTTTTTTTTTTTGCGCGGGGGGGCGGGGTGGGGGGGGGGGGGGGGGGTGTGGGGTTTGGACGTTAAGATGTGTGCACCAAAATATAGGCACAGAAAACCATATCCCTATGCCACTACTTCCATAGATTTGGTGCTGCACAAACTTGCCCTTATATCTTGGACCATAGGTCTTTCTAGAAGATTGTTGACATTTCTTGGCTTTCCATACCATTTTCAACAAAATGCAGTGTGTTATGGAGGATGCTCCCATATGCAATCTTTTGTGGTAGAAATTCAAGGATGAGGTGTCTTTCTGTCACATGCTCTGTAACTAAGGGATGTAGTGTTGGTTTCATTTGGGTGGGTGGGTGTTTGGGGGTGGATGGGTTTGCTTGTAGGCTGTGAACTCGAGTAATCTATGGACACTGATATGGTAAACCTTTCCTCCATGTAGATTGATTGATCCTTTATGCCACTGGCTCCTTGTTATGATCATTAGGTTTTGTCATTGGGCTCGAAATGATGTGATCATTTATGCCATGCTCACGTCAGTATGATCCTCGAGTTTTGTTGCGTTTTGCCTGGTCATCTATGGGTTTTACCTTTCCCTTCTTCCCATCCAGTTGCTGTTTCTAAGAGGGGTGATCTCCACCTTTCTGTTTTTTTTTCCCTATCCTTTTCTTCTAATTGATTGCCAAGAAATAATGAGGTAGTATTTTGGTAGTTGTGTCATTATTATTAGTGTGAGATGATCATATATGAGTCCAGAAACATAAATATTTGTACGAAAAAATTGTGTATTGGGACCCATCTGTCGTCACGATTGACCCAATGTATTAAAGCTAGCCCTGTGATTGTGAGCGGCTCCATTTGGAGTTAAGCGATATTTTCCATTATTAGTAATCCATATCATGTACCCTATATGAAATGTAACATCACCATGTGAAGAAGATGACTTCAATTCAATGGTGAAAATGGTTAAAAATTGATAATTGGGCAAGTTGCAAATTACTAGTAATTTTGATTTCAGTCTACTTTGACCAAAAATGGACCCCACAATGCAGATTCTGCTCAATGTAGCTCTATTGACTGTATATTTCTCTATCATATTTACATTTACCATTGTTATATGATGTTTACCGCATGTTCATCATTGTTTTAGTTAGTAGACAAGTTTAGTCTTTTGATGGAATAGTTAGCATTTTGGGAGATAAAGGTAAAAAAGTGGCATCCTACCCCATCTGATTCCCATTCAGGATATGGATTCTGATTTGGGACGTGAAGGTGGAGAATCATTCTCTCATTCCTGCACCATCTGGGCCCAAATGATTAACATTTGTGATGTGTACTTAATAAAATATGGGAACAGCTGCAATTTTGTGCATCCAATTGTGCCCTTTATATTTTGATTTCATATCGTGATCAATGGAAAACCATAGATGAGTAGACAAAACAATACACCATAGCCATTCTTACCTACTTTGTTATTAACGTCAGTGTTATTAATCATTCTTTCTGAAGCACTGCTGGTTGCAGTCACAACCTGCAGATGACTGAACTAGCTGAAAACTGGGTTCAGCTGGGTTACAATCCCAGAAACCAGCTGGCAGCTTGCTGTCCAATCAACATAGTGGCTGGAAACAGAGACTTGAAGCACTACAAATGTCCAACAGTAAACCCCACAGTTCCAAACATTGAAGAAACAACAAGAAGATGAAGAAGAACAAGAGGGAGTGCAGAGAACAACTGCTGTTCAGCATTTGTTGTGCAGGAAAACCTGAGAAAAACATGTTCTTTCAGCAGCCAACAATGCCGAACGACACCTTTTTTTGAATCTCCAAAAAAGAACTGCCCTTTTCTAGGGTTTTATTGCTTATATGTCTTAGCCTAAATACAGCCCTAAAGCTTATATCTGAGTCATTGAAACCCAGCTTCAAAACTAATCTTGGCTGTCAAAATATAACATAAATAAAAGACTGAAATACCCAAGTTAGATGGGCTCGCAGTAACTTTAAAGACAAGTAAATAGATAAATGTGCTGGAGTAAAATGGAAGCATCCCTGGATTTGTGATGCAGCGTAGACCTCATGGCCACATGTGTAGGGCCCACATAGATTTAGTAGATTTAGGAATTTATTTATTATGTCAATAATTTCTAATTTTATTGTAATTAGGATTAGTATGCTGATTTATTTGTTTCCTAATTTAATTAGGATAGTTTCCATTATTAGATTAGGTTTTCTTAAGCCTTAAGTTTGCTTTTACTATTTATATGGCATTGTAGAGAATTATTTCTCAGAGTTATTGATTAAATCTCTGCGGAGATTTATTGTGTCTTTGGACACGTGCTTCGGCACCCATTGTTCTTTTAGCACTTCCCACGCAAGCCCTAACCCAAGGGCTTGCATCAATTTGGCCCAAGAGGGCTGGACGAGCTGGAAGAAGGGAGCTGCTGTGCTCTCGGAAGCTTCTTGTTCTTCTTCCTCTGTTGATACTCCTCCATGTAGCATTTAGCTAATGCCAAAAATGGGATCCTCATCACTTTCCTTGCATGGAATAGATTCACAAAATATCTTTTTTTTATGCTCAATAAGATATAGACCTTACGTTACTCTAGCATATTTAACTGTTATTTTGATGGGAGGGAAACTTATATGCAGGCAATTATAAATATGGAAGAAGATGGGTCTTTTTATTTAAAGAACCTTGGCAAGCGTTCAATCTCAGTGAACAACAAGGAGGTCGCTACCGGGCAGTGTTTTCGTCTTTCTTCATGTTGTTTGATCGAGGTATGTCAGCTCTTTGTCCTGCCTCAGCATGTGAAATACGAGATTTCATTTGGAGAGTTGAGTACAACCTTGGATTGAATTTGCTATCAATTTGCAAAGAGTATTCTGTGGAGATTATATATCTCTATTCTCTGAAAAACTTTTGATCATGATAATGATGTCAGAAAAATTGATGACTTCTTGATGACTTTCCATCATGCTGGAATTATCAGTCTAACAATAAAGTGGAACCATTATTTCATTGACCCTCACATTGTAGGTGTCAACTAGAGTTTCTTAGGTCAAAACACAATTAAGGTTTTCCCAGAGATGCTCATTTTAGACTTTTGCATGTTTACTTCATCATCATTTTCTTTAGTTAAAGCGGCAATCATCTTTTTGGGAGGTATTAGAATTGTTTGATTCTTTATATCCTCTTTATTGTGGTCTGGGGCTATGTTAGGGTAACATGGACTGCATCATTATGTTACCCACCAACTTGTCAAGGATTTGACCTGATCTTTATCACTTTCACCTATCCCATCTATTTAGGATCACCTTTGTAAGTTTTATTTCTCAATTCAACCTGATTTGCAAGCATACTCCTAGATACAATCTACCTCTTCTAGTTCTTTCAACTTGCTTGTTTTACAAGGCAGTTTCTAGCATTCTGTAAAGTTTCTAGCATTCTGTAAATATACCAGACAATGTCAAACAATATTCCTTGATTTTCCCCCTTTCTATTGCAGCCACTCATAAATTGCTTGTTATGCACTCATTCATATTCTGTTCTTTCATAGAAATTCTAACGGTCCTTGGAATGTGCATTTCAGTAACATGGACTTCAACTTCATTTTTTATTTTTTTTTCATTACTGTTAAGTTTTCAATTTTAGTTTTTTTTTTTTACAGTCTTGGAACTCACAACCCACATACAGTACATTGTCCTGACCAGCTGAGCAACAGCCGGGGACTTTTTTGTTCTATTGAAAATGAAGGCTTTATTGTTTGGTTAAAAATGAATAAAGCTATTGCTCAGCACATGGAATACTTGTGCAGATAAGGGGCATGACTTTCATCTTTGAGATGAGCAAGAGCTTTGCAAGTAAATGCACTAATGTTGCAAAAAGAAAGTGCACTCTAGATAAGAAAGCAGAAGTCAAATTTGTGCTTGGCGAAATTTCTTGAGCAGAATGCCGGTGGTTTCCGCAAGCTTGTATAGCCATGGTACAGATCCAACATTCATTCGTTTCAATTAATTTGTATGAGTTCACTTCCCTTTTGGGAGAGATGGGCGCATTAGATTTTGTTTGATAGATTCAACACATGCGTTTTTAAGTGTATGATAAACCTTTTCTCGATGTCATCTATTGGCACCTGATGCTTCTTGTACAGATTCATATTAAAATCCCTCCAATTGAATGAAATGCAGTCCATCATTAAAGAAAGGTGGCATTTTTTTAAGTCAAAATATAGCTGTTGCATGGGTAGTTGTTTTGCAACTCATTTCTCAATTCTTTATCATGTCAGTTTCAATTTTATTTTCTGGTATATTGTGTATACATGCTTTAATTTTTGGGATAGTGAGTCGACGGTCCTCTCGGTGTGCTTCCCCTCACAACCAGTTCAACTTGACACTCATTTGAATTTCGTAGCTCCCTCAATTCATCATACAAAATTTTGACACATCATGCTTCTACTGCCAAGGATTTAGACTACTTTGAGTCTCTCAAAATAGCATCCAAGATTAGATTGTATCCATTTTTCGCATATGCGTAGGTCTAGAGACTCAAAGTGACCTTTCATACGTATGCCCCTTCCATTATGGTCACATTTCTAGGTGGGCCCTATAGGCTTAATCGTTCCTTGTAGAGGACCATTATGGTCATGTGTTTAGGTAGGCCCTACAGGCTTGATCGTTCCTTGTAGAGAAGTGGTCAAATAACTCTCTCTCTCTCTCTCTCTCTCTCTCCACAGTGGTTATCAAGGTCTTTGCTCCAAGATTTTCTGGTTTTGAAGCTTTTCTAGGCGTGCTTCTTTCTTGGTGTTCCCTTTTTTTTTTAATTTAGGTTTTCGCTTGTGAGCATCTATCTCTAGGACTCCAAGGCTTTCTGCATATTGTACCATCCGAACTTGCTTGTCAGCCCATAATGGGATGGGAGAGGGGGGTTGGTGTTTATGATCTATGGCCCTTAATTTTAATGGGTTGGAAAGATCTGGGTCCCATGAGATCATCTTAATCCTATGATCTATGGCCCTTAAGTTTAGTGGTTTTATAAGCCTTTTTTTTTTTTTTTTGTAATTTCAATCCAATGGTGAGTAATGGTTAAAAAGAGTATAACTTTGGCTTTTTACAGGTAGTAGTTTGTGAAGGGGGTTATCCCTAGCCCATAAATGGGTTTGGTGGTTTCTAAAGTAGGAACCATGTGGACGGTTCTCATCTGAATATTTCTGTATTTGTCTACACATGCATACTTGGTATGTATAGTAAATGATCACCGGGGTGACCCATTACAATGGCTTAATGGGCCCACTTAGATCACTTCCTCCACAAAGAACCAGTTTTTATACCCAATTTTTGCTAACCACTAGATTTCAAATCTGAGTAATTCGTCTCCATCTTGATTGGTGGGCCTTCTTTGCATGTAGAGCCCTTTCTATCTTCCCCGACTCCATCCTCCTATTGAGCACAATTGGGCTTTGGCCCAGCCCATGGATGATATATATTTGGGGATTTGACATATCAATCCCTCTTAAACCCTGTATCCCCAATTTCATGACTGAAAATCTAATAATGTCACCACGGTCGTTTGACTCTGGGGTACTTTTTTTTCCCCTTTTCTGCCTTGGATGTCATTATATCATGAGAATTTAAAAACACATGATATCATGTGATCCAAATGTTAAAAGTTGAAAAGCCCGTACATTAAAAACCCTAGACAGTCTTTTTATCTAGACCTGGATCCCATGATATCATATCATGGGCTTTTAAACTCCCATGATATCATGGGATTCAAGGTAAAAAAGTAAAAAGAAAAATTGTGGACCAGAGTCTGATGACATTAATAGGTTTTTAGTCATGCAATTGGGGGAAAGGGAAGTTAATATGTTAAATCCCCTATATATTTTAACGGAGACCAATTTTATACACTTTAGACTTTAAACATAGATCATAACTAGCATTGGTCTAAAAATCAACCATATAGAGTGATATTCACCCCAAATTGAATTATGCATTCTGTCGAATCAACTGTATTGGTTGAAGATGTAGTTTAACCTAAGTAATTTTCGAGTTCATCATCTCTTATTTCTGTAGGTTGAGATAAAAAAAAAAAAAATTGTCATGTTTTATAGGGGACCTCTTACATGATTAGACTCTACTTTAATCACAAGGTATGGAATCATTTCTCCTTTATAATAGTCATTTGTTTTTTCTTCTGTTTCTTGCTAGGATAGAGATCTTCTGTTAACTGTTTAAATGGGACTATGGTAGAAGTTGGTAGAGCCTGCTGTTCCTAGTGGGCATAAAAGGACTTTGACCCATGCATCAGTTAAAACAAGAGACCCATGATTATTTGATAAGAGGCCAACTTCGGTCACAGAATGAATGGTCATTATAGAAGCATGGAGTTTTCACCTGCGGGAGTCCTACACCTGTGCGTGTGAGGTTTTAAAAAAAAAAAAAAAAATGCCCCTCATAGTGGGCCTACTGTTATACATTACAATAATGGAATGCCATTGATGGAAAGATATGGATAATATATATATATATATATATAATTTTAACTCCATTAGATCATCGAAACAGCTTGATATATGGCCCTAAAGTGTAATAGTTTTAGAGATATTATTATTTAAAGATCTCTATCCAATTGTTAGTAAAAGTTGGATACATGTCAAATTTGAACTTATAACATATATAGGATAAAAAGAAGGATGGTAGTGTGTGAAAACATTGAATTAGCTCAAGGGGAAAATTTTAAAATGGGGAAACACCAATGGACCCACATCTGGTCATAGGCAGCAGCATCTACCAGTGGATTTTAAAAGGCTTCAATCATAGACTTCGGATAATCAAGAACTTCCACTTTTGGAAAAACAGTTGGACGGTAGGGGAAAAGAAAAGGAGTTTTTAAATTTTTGGTAAAAGAAAAGGAGTTGTTGAGAGGACAGCATGTGGCATCAAATCTAAAATACTTATGTTGGGATTTGGTCAATCAATCAGAGATTCTTAGGAATGAATTTATCATTGAATGTGACGTTACCCACTCCACCCACATGCCCAACCCAAAAATTCTATTCATCTAAGGGTTAGCCCACTGGGCTCATCCAAAGTTTCACTTTATCTGAAGTTGGAGTCATACGAAAATATTCTGCACATGCTCCCGGACCACCACGAAAAATGCCTATTTGTTTCAGTGATTCTCAACTTGGCAATTTGATAGAGTTGGAACTATAACAAATAATCCTAAGTGTAGCTTAGCTAGCTAGAGACATGGATGTATGTAGGGTTGTAAACGGGTCGGTTCCGGTCCGAATCCATGGTAGATCCGGAATTAGAATCGTTAAGGAGAAGGTGGAACCGGATCCAGACCAAGAACTGGTTTTTTGGCTCCAAAACCTGAACTAGAACCATATATGGGACGGGTCAGGATTCGGATTCGGGTCTAGGTAGAGAATGGTATTAAAAAAACATGATTTTTAGGAGAGAATTTTGAAAATTGAGGTAATATGTTGGGTCTCGTGCCCGAACCAAGGTGGAACCGGATCCGAACTCATTTACTTATGGGGGGGGGGGGGGGGGGGCTAAATAAGGATTCAAACCCGGATTTTAATAGATTAGAACGTCCGGATAATTGGAGAATCAGGGACCCATTTACATCCTTAAGTGTGTGTGCGTACAAGAGTACATGAATTTGAATCCTCTGTGTAGGGAGGAAGATAAAAATGAACTACTAAATGGTAGAGTTTGAAATTGAAATCTTGAAAATAGAGAAAATAATGAAATGTACATACAAAATACTAAAAATATTTGTTTACTACCATATCATTTTAAGATTTTATAATATTGTCAAATTTTCCCCAATATTAATGGGTTGCGTACTGATATCTGACAAATAATAATTTGTGATTTTACATACCGGAGGCATTTTGACGATAATGTTGGAATTAGAACCTGATTTTCATCATTAGGAAGATGATTTCCACAAACAAGCCTAAGATGTTGACACTGATCAAGTTGATTTTCCCATATAAGTTATTGGAACCCTTAGCAGTTCCCAATGAAATGATTTTCTGTTTTTTTTTTTTTCCCCTTCTTCTAGTCTGATCAATCCCCCACTGGGATGCTACGAATGCTTCAAACTCCAGCGCTTAATGTGTGCAGAGACTTTTCTAGTGCATGCATGTTAGAACAAAATTTCAGTGCAAAGAAGTTTCACTGGAAATTGCTATCCAATCAAGGTTTTGAGATTTCAAGGCCTTCAGATGGGGAACAATAGCTGAAAGATGCAACTTTTTTTTTTCTTTCTTGTTCAATGGCAGGTTCCCAATCCTTTGTGCTGAACTAAGTCCTCCGGGCTCAGAGGGAAGCCCAGTAAAATTCTTTGGAGCCCCAATGTGGTGGTGCAGTTTCCATCCTAGAACCTTCGGATGCAAACTGTAAGACCAACTGAGGTACCCATGGGGTTACGTAAGATGGACCTTCATGTATGAAATTTGATGTCTTGATAATTTTCCACTTCATGTCTCCAAAAACAGATACACCCAAGCATAGGCAGTTAAGCTGTATAAAGACAATAATATTGTTAGATGGATGACCTCTCTCCATCAAACCGCAATTACCGAGGCCGCAGTGTGCATTGTCCATTTCTTCTTCTTTTCAATTTGCCTTGGACATATGAATTATGATGAGAGTTTTGCTACTTGTCCCGGGACTCGTGTCCCGGGCCTGGCCCGACTCCACATGGGAGGGGCAGTATGGTCAAATGACCATACTGCCCCTCCCATGTGTAGTCGGGCCAGGCCCGGGACACGAGTCCCGGGACAAGTAGAGTTTTTCTTATGATGAAGTGCCTATTTATTTGACAATCAATGCAGGGATGGTTCGTGGGGTATGCTAGAAGCAGGCATGCCCCTGAAGTCTCATCACCCACACTCCTCCTAGAGTGTCAATAATGATCTTTAATACAGAACATGTAATATTACTGTTTGGAACAGAGTTGGTGTGGCACACTGTTACTAGAGGCCAGAAGATAATATCAACTTTAGGATTTTGATGTCATCAAATGGGATTATCAAAATTTCCCCCTCAGCTGACTAAAGTTGGTTTAGGGATGTGTGACAGTAGATTTTAAAGGATATTGCCCACCCAGGATATTTTAGACTTGAAATTCACAAATTGAGGTCAAAATTTAAGTACTTTTCTCGATATGGCCATAAGATATTGCACATATCATACCGTATGATATCTTAAGGTTCTACGATATCTCATGTTTTATTCTATGTGATATCATAGAGTCGTACAATATCATATTATTATTATTATACAAACATTATTTGACAAACAGTTATGCAAGAATTATATAAACCTCGGCTGTTGTTGGGCAAATAGTAGACATAAAAACAATAATGGTCAATACCCCTAGATTTTATTGGGCAAATAGTAGACATAAAAACAATAATGGTCAATACCCCTAGATTTTATTGCGTGTGAGTTGGAATTCTGTAGCCCAAAAAAAAAAAAAAAAAAAAACCCTAGAACTTTGCCTTTTGCTTATTTGGCCCACTTTGTAGAAAAGCGGTAGTGGATCATAGGATCCAATAACAGCAAATCCCCTGCAACTTTTAATAACTCACTGTCGTTACCGTACTCTACAGTTTACACCAATAGACATCTATTAATAAGTGAATTTTATACCCATTTGATTTCCGTGCATCTCTCAATTTTACCTCCCAACCCCAACATTTTTAACACAAAAGGGATCGAACACAAATAAACAACTGCATAAATTTTATTCTTTTGAGTCTCGAATGATGAAAATAATTACTATACACAAAATGAGTATAGTAAAAATGAGGACATTGAGATGGATTTTGATAATACGAAATATAAAATCAGAGACAAACGATTTCCAAAGCCGGGTTCGGATTTCCAAAAACCGGGTTCAGATTTTCAAAAAAAAAAAAACATTTAAACCGAACTATTCCCTCAGAGCGGGTTCTTGAAGAGAGGGAAATCCAAAAAATCCGGCGGTCGATACCAACACCTCTAACTCCAAAAGAGAGAATAACCGTGGTTGTCCAACCCATCTCGGGTTAACTAACAAAGGGAGTGGAGAAGTAAAGTTGTTGCAATTAGTACAAAGAAAAAGAAAACATGGATGAAAGTAATACTAATAGAATTGAACAATTACAACCCATCCCAGAATCAACTCAAGATGGATCACAAAAAAAAAAAAAAAAAAAAATTACATGGTGGACCCCGAGATGATGATCCATTGTACAACATTGGGAGCTATATCTCTTGCTCCAAACTTTACTATGCCCGCCACATTCATCCCAAAAGGTGAAAATCCAAACCACCCGACAACAATGGGCATAGAAACTCAACCACTTTTTTCCTAACCTTACCATAATCTCCAATTAACGGCTAAGACCTCATTGTCAATCATGCTAATCAACATTCTTCCTACCTCTGCAAAACCCAAACAAGGAAAATCCACAAAGAGAGACAGAAGGAGAATTCACAAAGAGAGAGTTTCTAAGGTATTACAGGACTGAAGTTGTTGCAATCTGTCCATGACTTCTGCACCCCTCCTTGACAAAAGAAGAGAATGTGTGGACACCTTAGAAGGCAATTATCCACCAAACTCACCATAGCAGAGCCCGGTTTCATCCCCATCAACGGCCCAGGAATCGGCCCAAACAGATAATTCCCCGACAGAATCAGCCTCTCGAACGGCGCCACCCCCTCCCCCGCCGCCTTCAACCCGTACTGCGCCGGAATCATCCCCGTCAGCCGGTTGCTCTCCAGCGACAGCGCCGACAGCCTCGGCATCAGCCCCATGAACGCCGGCACCAGCCCCTCCACCCTATTATGCCCCAAATCCACCGCGATCAGCCCGCTCCCCCTCCCGCCTCCCGCCGGGACGCCCACCGAAGATAACCCGTTGTACGACAGCGTCACCTGCTCCAGCGACGGATGCTCGAACAACGCCGCCGGGACCTCGCCTGACAGCCGGTTGTGGCTCAGATCCACCACCTGCAGAAGCGGCAGATCGGAGATCCCCTCCGACAGCTCCCCCTCCAGTTGGTTGTCTCTCATCGAGATCTGCACGACCGACGGCGGGAACCGGCGGAGGAACACCGGTCCGGAGAGGACGTTGTCGCTGGCGTCGACGAAAGCGAGGTTCTTGAGGCCGGAGAGATCGGAAAACTCGCCGGAGAGCCGGTTCGACTGGAGCTCGAGGCGGACGAGGCTCCGGAGGCCGGAGCCGAGCGCCGGAGGGATCTGTCCGGAGAGGAGGTTGTTGTCGAGGTAGAGATGCTGGAGGTCGAAGAGGGAGGCGAAGTCCGGCGGGATTTGGCCGGAGAAGGAGTTGCGGGAGAGGCTGAGGAGGGAGAGACGGGTAAGGTTGGAGATAGCCGGAGGGAGTGGTCCGGAGAAGCGGTTGTCGGCGACGTCTAGGGTTCCGAGGAAAGGGAGGCGGCCGGGGGAGAGGGAGAGGGGGCCGGAGTAGCCAGCCGAGTCGAGGGCGAGTTCGGTGACTCGGGCGAGTCCCGAGTCGTTGAGGTCGCAGCGGATGCCGCAGCTGAATCGCTGGCCGTAGGAGCTGTCGCATGGGTCGGAGGAGAAGTCCCAGGAGCTGAGGCAGGAGCCTTGAGGAATGGAGGTGGGGTCCACAGCTTGCAGGAGATCTTTCAATGCTTGGATGTCTGATGGATGCGTCGTTGATCGAACGGTCATAAATAGCTCTCCTAACAACACTTCTAAAACCACCAGGCTCAGGCTCAACAATGGAAGAATGCTAAAACCCATGATGCTGCTGTTTCTTCTTCTTCTTCTCTGAGTTTGTGATTTTGTGTCACAACTTTGCTGGGGCAGTGAAGCACACAGATGAAATGGGTTTCTTTGGTCTTCTGCTTTTTCTGGGGTTTTTGAAATGTTGGAGTATGGGCCTTTTTGGATGTTGGGATGATAGAAGACTAGGAAAAAATGTTGGAAACCAAGGTATTAGTATCAAGGAGAAGGTGGTGGCAGTGATAAGACTGTCACTGCTTTTTCATGCTGTCTTCCCTCTCAGTTTCAGGCCAAATGACCAAAATACCCCTCCCCTTATGGAGTCAGGCTTGTCCCGGAACATGAAACCCGAGACAAGTAGCAAAACTCTTCCAGTTCCAATTGACACAGGCCATAGGGAGAGTTGTAGTGACGTAATAGTGACGTAATGGATCAGTACTCAGTGGTCACTGGTTACCACGCAGTACAAGGGAGAGATTTTTGTTGGAATGCTGAGAGGCACGTGAACTTAGCACGGTTTTTAGTTGATGAGTTTTAGATGCCCCCGACATGATGAGGCCCACCATAAATTGTACTCACGATCACGTTTTGTCACGATGATTCTTTTGGGTGTGTGTGGGTGAAATTTAAAATGTAACATGACGTCCACTTGTTAATGAAAACAGTTTGTCTGCGTGGACAAACTCTTGGACAGAATTTGGGGCAAACTGTCCATATGGCGTGATGTGATTGGGATAATGCATTTTAATTTTTGAGAGAATCCAATCACGTTGCGCCACTTGAGCAGTTTGTCCCAAATTCTGTCCATAGAGTTTGTTCAAATAAATTTTTTGTAATGAAAAAAAAGAACATGGACAACCGGACACATGTTCATTGGTGGAAAGTCTTTAATCTTTGATCAAGATTCATTTGTTGAGAGCAAGGGTTATTTATGGTGATCTTTCCGTGAATTTAGGCAGGTTACTAACCGAGTCTTCGATTGAGTTTTCTCAGATTTACTGCTTCACCCGTCTGTGAACCTATTTTCGGTTCTATTTGGGAATATTACGTGCCGAGTGGAATGAAGTAAAGCTTCAAATAGTAAAAGGATAAAATATAATTGTGTTATGAAGATATTTTGTCTTTATCTAAAAATTGAAGGCTTTATTTTACTCCACTCTACTAGTGAAATTCTCAAACCGGCTATTTAAACCTCGATCCCGTTTAGGGCAATTTTTCTCTACTGATCGTCCTGTGCAAAAGTGGGTTTTCTGTGGAGTCAGTGGTGGCATTAATGCCCGGGATTGATTCTCCCATTTGGCTCGTATTATGCCCGTGTATGGATTGCTATTGCAGCTATTACACAAATGCCCGGATTTCTTTCTTGGGGCCAGCATAGAGATATAATCAAGACCATGAATCTCATCCCCTTCACATATATAACATCAAACTTCAATTTAAGAGGGGTGGATCCCACCATTTGATTGAGTATAAGACGAACTCGTACTTAACCCCACATCAGCTTCCAATCATGTTTTTAATCACGTGTTCAACCTTAGAGTGTGATCCACTCCTATTAAAGTGAAACATGGGGAGATGTCACTCAAGGGTATGAGATTCATCTAGAACCGACCATATTATCTCTATGTGGGCCGACCATATTATCTCTATGTGGGCCCTTACGATAGACTTCCCCAGCAAGTGTTGCATGATTCGTGGTGCAGACGTCCACAATTAAAATTTTCGCCCTTTCATTAGTGCAGACTGAGAAGAAAAGAACTTATCCAATTTTCTCTGTACAAATGGAAGGATAGCCAACAGGTGCTGCAGTAGCTCATCTGCTGTGTCTCAAATAAAAAATGAGCATCTTGGGTCCCAACTTTATTAAATTCTCAAACTACCCAGACAGCCCAAACTCGAAAGGTA
The DNA here is from genome assembly GCA_028538565.1 of Umbellularia californica. NCBI lineage: Eukaryota > Viridiplantae > Streptophyta > Magnoliopsida > Laurales > Lauraceae > Umbellularia > Umbellularia californica. The sequence goes on along the minus strand of JAPQWN010000006.1, from coordinate 5,612,394 downwards.
AGAAAACATTCTTAAGATTTTTAAAAAAAAATCTTGTACTTTTTGATGCATCCAAACAGGCCCTAAACTAAATTCCATTCTGCTGACATTGCATTGATTAAGAGTGAGTGTCCTTTTAAGTGTCGCGTTTAAAACACATGCCTATCACCTACAGTGCATAAGAGTTTTTCCAACCTGATGCTCAAAGATTGTAGGTACAATGGCGAGGGCACACATGAAAAGGCAACAGTTAAAAAAGAGTGATACAGATACCATTCCACCCACCAAGGGACCACTATGATGTGCCACCTCCAAGGTTGCCTTTGTCCAGGAAGAATTTGTTTAAAAACAGGTTGAAGCCCAACTTAGGAAAAAACAAAACAAAAGGTGCAATTAAGTATAAGGGACCATTGAAGCCTAAAATATGTCTTTACATGCATAGCACACAGAGGAGTTACATAGGTGGAGGTACAATGGGAGTATGCAGCACAAACAGGCGTTACATGGGTGGCTGGCAAGGGCCCATATCTGCAATTAATTGATGATAACAATGATGGTGAAATCTGAGTGTGTGTGGCCCATCTAGGTTGTCATCCACACACCACAATAGCAACAAGTGGAAGGGATCATACCGACGTACGTACAATGCATGGTTGCGTTTCTTGGCTTTCTATATACAACTCCAAATATCTTCCTCTGTGACAAGACAATGGACCCAACAGCTGAGGACCATTTATGAAAACTTCTTTTTAACTGTGGGAGAGAATTATTCATCTTTGATACTACGGTTAAAAGAGAACCATGTTCACACCCCAAACTTCAGCAGATATACCCAGGAGAGGGAATTTGGGCTGAAAGCCCAGTAGGGCCCACCTAGGAGGGGAGACATGCCAATGATTTGGGACAAGAGCCTATAGGACCCACCTTGGAAGACGGGTCATTAGGAGAGGAAGCTCACAAAAAATCCCCAATTCCATGGGATCTGAGGAGACAAGCCCACCCTAGGGAATCAATTGAAGCACCGCCATGGTTTTGTAGCATTCAAGTTGATAGATGAGGAAGTCATGGGATTCTTTGTACGCATAATTCACCTTAATGAGGAGGGCTCATGTGTTTGGATAAGAAGAGTTTTTTGTAACTGAGAGCCGTTTTCCTTTGACATAACCAAATTTTAGACAAGACAGAGTCGGATGCAATTAGATTTACAAGTAAACAATTGATGCCATGGTTTTGAGAAAAGCACTATTTAGCTGTGTTTGGAATATCATGGCCAGCCAATTTCCAATAGTGGACGTGGACCATTGATTTTGGAAGTGAACATGTGCCTTCAATCAGTCAGATGGTCTTAAAGGGTCCAATCACCAAATCATGAGCCCCGGTCATGCCTCTGACAACACTTAACTGCTTATAGTTGCATTTTTTTATTTTTTTTAATAATCATGAACAGATGGATTATGAATATAAGTGTAGCTCAGTGAGCAGGTTTCCTCGCATAAATCTGGTAGTTATAAAACCACTAGCACTGGAAATTCCGGGAACCAGCTAACAAAACCATTGGTGATGTACAGAAATTGCATACAATAGATCACTCTTTCATGAATATTTCATAAAGCTCCACAAACCAGTTGTGCCAGACAGAAGGAAAACTCATAATCAGATCTCCATGGAAATGCAATACAAGTGACAGAGCATGGAAGGAATCGACCCATGCATTTGCCCATACAAAGTTGACTCTGGCTTTGCCAACTTTTCATCCTCTCAGTAAAATCTAGTCCATTTGATTTATACAATGTCTAAGACATGAAAATGACAGTGAAATAGTAGGCATCAGACCGCAGCGTAAACAGTGAGAGTATCTAATTCAATGAGCTCCAGAAAGCTAAGCATGCCCGCACAAGATAGTACTTATATGGATCTATTCTGTAGATGAATTCTTGGAAAACATGCTGATGCTGCTAAAAATTGGAGAAAGTTGGGGAACAAAGGTATCTTATTTTCAATTCTCCAACTCCAGTTGCAAACAAAATTCAAGGACAAAATGGATGGCTGTGGATCCCTTAAAATATTGGCTATAATCGGAGCAACTCCCACACACTTCCAACATGACAATTTATGGGGCAGGAATTTTTCTTGCCCTCTCCTTGTCACCTAGGAATCTGAAATTCCACCGCACATGCTTATCATGCAAATTCTTACGCACAATCCCGATAAAATGGCATTACATTCCAATCAAAGGTGGGTTGATGAAAATAAAAATGGCCTGTGGTCTGGTAGGTAGAATTCTGTTGACACTAAAGTGATGGGAACCAAAAACCTCCCAACAGCACTCTATTGAATCAACCAAGGCCCATGTTGCAAAAACACATATTGATGTCAGCAAGACAAGCAAATAATGAACTAGGTTAAAAAAAAAAAAAAAAAAACCCTTATTGAGTTCACATGGATAACAGAGATAAGTTGTTAAAAGCATGGGAGAAAACATAGAATAAAGTCTAAATAGAAAATAGTAAAAGGGAAAATGAGGAACATTAGTGTTTAGTTTAAAGGGGGGTGTCAAGCTATTTTTGACAGGGAGGTCAGAGTGACTTCTTTGGTTGGAAGCTTATAGTAAAAGCCCTGAAAAATCCATGGTACCTCTAAAGTGGGAATGTTCTAACAACTCGCTCAAGTCACTGATTGATGACAAAGAAGATTGAATCAATAGGAAAAGAAAACACAAGACTCAGAAGTTCTAAGGAAGCCCTATTTTCTACAGTAAATGGAAGACTTGAGCCTGCATCTCTTATAGGTAGAAGGCATAGTTGTCAGTCTCATTTTAGAATGGAAATAAGTCTAAATAGGAAACGGTAAAAAGGAAAAAAAGGAGTGCATTAGAGTTCAGTTTAAGGGGGAATATCAATCTATTTTTGACAGGGAGGTCAGCGTGGCTTTACACTTTCGTGAAGCTCAAGGCAATAGCCATGAAAAATACATTGTACCATCTGAAGTGGGAATGTTCTAACAATTTGCTCAAGTCACTGATTGATGACTAATAAGATCAAAGAAGTTCAAAAGGAAGCCCTATTTTCTACAGTGAATGCAAGGATTGAGCAGTTGAGCCTGCATCTATAAGGTAGAGAGAATAGTCATCAAATATCATTTAAGAACAAACAAACCACCCCCTCCCCTTCCTCTTCATTTTGGAGTAGTTCCGTTTCTTGTAAAAATTTTAAAAATGTAAAACTACAAAAATGTAAAAAGAAATGAAATTAACATAAAACAATATCTTTAATTTATTCCCATAAATCAACAATAAAATCTTTTATTTAACAATTTATAAGCCACGTTTGTGTGTGCCGACGTGAAAACATCCATTCTCAGCACTCATCTCCATCCATCAATGCTATAGCCTAAAATAAACACATTTGCAGCACTACACTGCAGTAGGAAAGATTAGTAACTAAACAAAAAATAAAAACTGAATAGCCTTTTTGATAAAATAAATAAATAAATATATATATATATATATATTTCCCCTTATAAGCCAGAATGTGTCCATTTTGGCCTATTCGGCTAACAAAGTGAAATCCGAACCGAAATGGCTGAACAGGGCATAACAGATCTAAAGTCTTCATCACAATTTTAGAGGGTTGTTTAGCTTGATCAGCAGACCAAAGAAAACAATTTTGGCTTGTTTAACCAAGAAATGAGCCGAAATTCACTACCAAGGTGGACGATTTGAACTTTTATCCCCCTTTCTTTTATGATCAGAATGATCCCACTGGACCCAGCAGAACAATTCAAAAAAAAAAAATGTTCTCTATATGTAAATTCAATAAAGCTTGATGAATAATATATGCTGACTTTCCAATAGGTGAAGCCCGAGGAAAGAATACATACATGTCATATAATTTATCTGGTAGATTGTGTAACAGAGGCGGTTACGAAACTTCCTGGTGTACAGAGTGTCTGGAGAACAATCCTTCAAGATTGTTCTCCATCCATTGAACCCATCTTGACTTGAGTAGGAACTGGTTGAGATGCATTACTCTCAACCAGGTTCTGCTTCCTTTCTGCCTGTAGCAACCGGCACAAAGATTCAAGCATGTGCTTCTGGCCTTTCACTTTCTTCAGCTGTTTCTTTAAATGTTCGCGCTTCACAAACGATTAAATAAATACAAAAAAGGGTCAAGATTTAGAGGGATGGGGGAAAAACATAAAAAGGCGTGAGGATTTAAACAGATATTAGTCCAAATGGCAAGCCCATGTATTAAACAGAGCAAAGAAGAAACAAATGTGCAATAACTACTATATTATCACCATTCATCAAATAAAACTCAAAACCCCAAATCCAGATAAATGGGATGAGGCTTTTATAATGATCATCATTCTTTAAAACAAACAGCAATTGGATGACCTTCATCATCACTTCATCAAAGCATTTAAAACCTACGTGCTCGTGGTACATAAAATCAAGTAATTCTTGAGCATGTTGTTCAAAGACCGGAAACGGCCCTGGCAAGGAAAGGAAGTAGAATGTGGAGTGACACACAAGATAGCTTTTATGATAAAGACTGGAAACAGCCCTAGAAAGGAAAGGAAGTAGAATGTGGAGTGACACACAAGATAGCTTTTATGATGATCACCATTCTTTAAAACAAGCAGGAATTGGATGACTTTCATCATCACATTATCAAAGAATTTAAAACCTACATTCTCGTGGTACATAAAATCAAGTAATGTTTTTATTAATACATTTCACCATTCAAAAATAATAATAATAATAATAATAATAATAATAAAATCAAGTAATGCTTGGGCAAGTTCTTGGAAGACTGGAAATGGCCCTGACTAGGAATGAGGAAGTAGAATGTGAAGTGACGCACAAGATAGCCCTGGGATAAGGCTTTTATAATGATAACCATTCTTTAAAACAAACAGCAATTGGGTGACTTTCATCATCACTTTATTAAAGCATTTAAAACCTACATTCTCATGGTACATAAAATCAAGTAATGGTTGAGCATGTTGTTGGGAGACTGGAAACAGCCCTGACTAGGAATGAGGAAGTAGAATGAGGAGTGACACACAAGATAGCCCTGACAAGGGATGAGGAAGAAGAACTCTCAATGCCGGTCTCAGATAGATGGAAAAATGCTTTGAAGCTGATGGTAGTGATTTGATTCACTCTTTACATTTGATTAGTTTTAGCATGTAATGTAACCCGATTAACAATTAAGAAATGGCAGTCTACTAAATTCCGCATTCTACCAATTGTCCCTGACACAGAAATCAACAGAACAAAGAAATGACCCTTCGAGCTGGATTCTGCAGGTTAGCAACTGCTAAAGAGAATCAAGATTTGAGAGAGAGAGAGAGAGAGAGACCCTTTGAGCTGAATTCTGCAGGGTAGATGATGACAAACTCACGATGGAAAAGAGTTTTGGAATGCTCTTTAGATTGTATTATTTCAGTCCCTTTTCTATGGAGATTATCTCTCAATATATAGGTATTACATGCCTTTAATCAAGGTCCTAAGTTAGGAAAGCAACTAATTACATCAATTAGGATTCTAAGTTAAGAAGGAAACTAATTACATCAATTAGTATATCTAAGTTAGGAAAGCAACTAAGGAAAGATATATGTACAACTGTCAAAGATTGACTCAATGTATTCCACGTGAGATGTATGGGCCTTGGGCCTGTTTAACACCCCCCCTTAAATTGATGCGGGAGAATCAACCAGCATCAATTTGCTAACCAAGAACTGATGGCGTGGTCGTGGAAGACCTTTGGTGAGAAGATCAGCAAGTTGAAGTTCAGTGGAGACATGCGGAAGACTGATGATATCACGTTTAAACTCATCACGTATGAAGTGACAATCAACCTCGATGTGTTTAGTGCGTTCATGGAAAATCGGATTTTCAATAATCCGAATTGCACTTGTATTATCTGCATAGAGTGGGGTAGCTCCTACTGCTGGAAAACCAATGTCAGAAAGCAAACCACGGAGCCAAAGAATTTCGGAGCAGGCAGCAGACATGGCGCGGTACTCAGCCTCGGTAGAGGATTTTGAAACTTTGTCATGTTTCTTGCATTTCCAAGAAATGAGACTATCACCTAAAAACATGCACCAGCCAGTCGTCGATCTGCGAGTATCCGGACAACCCGCCCAATCAGCATCGGAATAAGCTTTGAGAGATAGGATTGTTGGATGAAAAAAAACAACCCACGAGTCGGTGTACGAATAAGGTACCGAATGATGCGGCGAACAGCAGCGAGATGAAGGTGACGAGGAGCAATCATAAACTGACTCATCAAGTTTACCGCATACGAGATATCAGGGCGAGTGATCGTAAGGTAGATCAAGCTGCCAACTAACTGGCGATAAGTAGTAGGATCAGAGAGAAGATCACCTTCTTCGCGGCTAAGTTTGACATTCAGTTCAACCGGTGTATCCACAGGAGCTGAAGCAGTAAGGCCAGCCAAGGCAATGAGATCAATAATGTATTTGTGCTGATTAAGAACTATGCCTTGAGGCGATTGATGAACCTCCAGACCAAGGAAATAATGTAGGGGGCCGAGATCCTTCATGTGAAATGTTTCACAAAGAGACGCTTGGATCTTCTGAATCATGGTGGCATTAGGACCAGTAATGACTATGTCATCAACATAGACAAGGAGTACAGTGATCCCGGATGGAGCATGATGTAAAAACATAGAAGGATCATATTGGCTTGAATGAAAATCCAAGCGGAGAAGAGCAGCCTGAAATTTCTCAAACCATGCGCGAGGAGCTTGTTTCAGACCATAGAGAGAGCGACGAAGTTTGGCAACCATACCGGTCCCAGATGAGCAGCCCTGAGGTAGGCGCATATAAACAGCTTCTTTGAGATCACCATGGAGAAACGCATTTTTTACATCCATTTGATAGAGAGGCCAAGACTGAGATGCAGCAACAGCAAGAATAGTGCGGACGGTGGTCATCTTGGCAACCGGAGCAAAAGTCTCATCATAATCAATACCATATTCCTGCCGATTTCCAAGAGCGACAAGACGCGCCTTATATCGATCTAAAGATCCATCAGATTTTAACTTGAGAGAAAATACCCACTTACAGCCAATAGGTTTGATACCCACAGGAGATGGAACAATATCCCACGAATGATTTTGTGCTAACGCATCCAATTCCTCTTGCATAGCCTTGTTCCAACATGGGTCCTGCACAGCCTGAGAATAGGATTGGGGAATGGAAGAGGAAGATAAAGTGGCCATTAAGGAAGTATGGGAGAACCCATAACGGGTTGGTGGTACCGAAATCCGAGTGGAGCGACGCAGTGAAGGATGTCCGGATGGATCAACTGCCGGTGCTGGACCGGATGCCGGAGGAAGATCAGGAGGGGGATCCCTGGTAGGCGCTGTGCTGTTCCGTCTGTGATACACAAAATTAGGATTAAAACGAACAATTGACGAGTCGTCAGAAAAACCAGGTAAGGACACAAAAAAGGAGTCAGGGGGATCAATGTGTTTTTGAAAAAAATACTGATGTTCAAAGAAAACGACATTCCTAGAGGTACGGACGCGACGAATGTGAGGATCATAACAAAGGAACCCTTTCTGGAAGGGTGCATAACCTAAAAACACACTGAGTTGATTGGGCCGTGAGTTTTGTCCTCTCAGAAGGAGGCAAGTGCACAAAACAAGTGGAGCCAAAAACATGAAGATCCGCATAGGATGGAGTGGTCTTGTACAAACGGTAATATGGGCTTTGATTTTCAATAGAGGTTGATGGCATACGATTTATAAGATGAGCTGCTGTAGCCAGTGCCTCAACCCAAAAACGAGTAGGAACCGATGACTCCAGAAGAAGGGAACGAGTGACATCAAGGATATGTCGATTTTTTCTTTCAGCGATTCCATTCTGCTGGGGAGTATAAGGACAAGATCTTTGAGAAATAATGCCTTTTTGTTGCAAAAACCGTTGAAAATCAGAGGACATATATTCCCCGCCAGAATCAGATCGCAAGATTTTAATGCAGGTGGAAAATTGATTTTCAACATAAGCCAAAAACATTTTAAAAACAATGAAAACATCAGATTTTGAATGGAGAAAGTAGACCCATGTGAACCGACTGAAATCATCAATAAAAGTCACAAAATATTTATAGTGAGCGTGGGAAAGAGCTGGAGCAATTCCCCATACATCACTATGAACTAAATCAAAACACTTAGAGGTGTGTGAAGTGGAATGAGGAAACGGAAGAGTTTTGCTCTTCCCCATTTTACAAGTAGCACAATCAAAAGGCACATAAGAAGATAAGCCAAGAGATTTATTTAATAAACCAGAATTTAACATAAGGGACAAAGCCTTTGAATTTGGATGTCCAAGTCTATTATGCCACAACCGGCAATTATCTCTAAGAGAAAAACAAAACACATTATTGTCAAATTGAGTCCTAGAAATTTTAGAAAAATCCAGCGGAAACAAGCGTCCACACTTAGGCCCCCTCGCGATCTCCTTCCCGGACATCTGGTCCTGCACAACACAACCAGAAGAAGAGAAAGAGATGTTACAATTATTTCCAACAAGTTGTCCTACTGACAATAGGTTGGAAGTTAAATTAGGACAAAGGTAAGCATTTCTCAATGGGATGGGACCAGGGATATTGCTGACAGCAGTAATGGGAACATGTCCACCGGCAACAGTTTGTATTTGAAGATGGCCATTGTAACTTGTCATAGTGGAGAAAGGGGTGGGGGAATTTGTCATATGATTAGATGCCCCGGAATCAATGAACCAAGTTGAAGATGAAGGTGACTTACCTGAGAGACCAAAAGCAGAGAGGGCATTGATAATCATTTGTTGAACTAATTCAGGAGTGAGAGATGATGAGGGCCCAGGCTGGGAGGCAGATGGAGGAGCAGGCATAACCGAGGAAGCCACATATGCGTGTGGAGTCTGAGACTGTGAAGGTTGATACTGCTGAGGCGGATATTGTGGAGTCTGATACTGTGTTGACGGACGTGGTGGACGGCGGTGACATTCAGAGATGATATGTCCCGACTTTTTACAGTAACTGCAGACTTTCTGTTTGCACTGAGATGCAAGGTGCCCAAATTTCTGACAACTGTAGCATTGGGTTTTGCTCAAGTCTCGAGGTGGAGGCTGAGAAGTTTTATTGGCCGAGAATGCGACCGAATAGGTTTCAGTCTTCTGTTGAGCAATATGAGCCGAGGTCATAAGGCGCTGTTCTTCGCGTAAGAGCTCATTCAAGCAGACATCTAATGAAGGTAGAGGCGTCCGATTCATCAGAGCAGATCGGACACTTTCAAACTCATTCCGCAGTTTCATCAAAAACTGATCTCGCTGACTAGAGGCCTGAAGGTCTTGAATAACTGTCAACACATTGTCAGCCACATCCGCATACTTAATACTATCGTATTCCGACCAGAGTGTACGGAAACCGGAATAGTAGTCTTGTACGGACAAAGTCCCTTGTGTATACTCAGCAATGGCACATTCAAGATGGAATTGTCGGGCAGAGTTATCTTGATGGTATACTTTCTTCAAATATCCCCACATGGCTTTTGAAGTGGGGTAAGGCTTGAGATTCATTATCAGATGAGGCTCAACGGATCCCAGAATCCAGGATTTGATTTTGGCATCTTTTGTATGCCAAGAGGAGATCTTTTTTTCATCCTCAGTGGGTTTAGGGTCAGCACCAGAAACAAAACCCCACAATTCCTTAGCTTCGAGGTAGATTTGGAATTGGAAAGACCACGCAGGGTAATTTTGTCCAGTGAATTTGATCAGAGTAACCTCAGATTTGTCCATCTCAATGTTAGATTGAAAAAAATTGAGTGAATAAGTAACAAACAGCCTTCAAATCAAGCAACAGTGGTCTAAAGAGCTGTTTGGGTGTGCAGATGGCAAGATCCAACCAAGCAGAGGAGAGAACCACGTCAGGCCAATAATAGTGGAAAAAAAACACCTCAGACGACCCAGACTGAAGCTTCAGAATCTCAACGTGGGCCCCACAGATGGATCAGAATACTGATCAAAAGGTTGATCCAAGAAGGCACAGTAATTTCGCACCTACTGGAACAGGTTTGAACCTATTCCGCTGAATATCCAAGAAACTGGACGGTCTTGATTGGAAACAGTATTAAAAACTGGAAAATCTTGAGAATGAGAAAAAAACCAACCTGATGGTGCTGAAAAATCCTGAAAAAATCCCCAATCATCCTAGAAATATCAGGCGAGCATCTCTGGGTGGTTTTTGGAATTTGATCTGATGATCAAGGGTGGGCCACCAAGAGGCTGTCACTGACGCAGGAAGAAGATGTCGCTGAACTTTGTGATGCTGGAAAGTTCTTGAAAATAGATCCTGGATCTATTTACTGCACGAGAGAGACTTGAAAGATGTCTAAGATCAACCTTGCTCTGATACCATGACAAACTCACGATGGAAAAGAGTTTTGGAATGCTCTTTAGATTGTATTATTTCAGTCCCTTTTCTATGGAGATTATCTCTCAATATATAGGTATTACATGCCTTTAATCAAGGTCCTAAGTTAGGAAAGCAACTAATTACATCAATTAGGATTCTAAGTTAAGAAGGAAACTAATTACATCAATTAGTATATCTAAGTTAGGAAAGCAACTAAGGAAAGATATATATACAACTGTCAAAGATTGACTCAATGTATTCCACGTGAGATGTATGGGCCTTGGGCCTGTTTAACAGCAACTGCTAAAGAGAATCAAGATTTGAGAGAGAGAATTCAGCACCCAAATATAACAGATTAGGTTACAAGATTTTAGGGACCGTTTCAGGCGCCGTATCAACCAATTATGTCCTAAAGTACTGTTAAACATAGGCTTTCGATGTATCAATGAACCGTCCCCAAGATCATTTTCTCTACCACCAAATTAATCCGAAAGGGCATCTTTTCTACCAAGCTCTGAAGGTGAAATATTGAAGTATTAAAAAGGAAAATAAAATTCAACAGTATGCAGTCGCCCAGCACTTATTGCATGTTTATATTGACTGTAACACAAACAAGTCCCAGAACAAATCAATGCCATTTACTAAAAACACGAAAATAAACTACCGATGCCTCCATTTCAGTGAACATGACCCACTCATGGCTGCACCACAAGAGCAAGTGTATAAAACAGAGAATGATGAGTTGATAATTAAAAACTGAAAAACCTATGCTTGGCTTACCTCCTCAACAAGTTCTATGAGTGAAACATCTGACTTCTCACATTTGCTCTTTAAGAAATTGTTTTCCTTCTTAAGATCCTTTATTGACTTCGCCATCTAATATAAAGATATAATACAACAACAAATGCTGCAGTTTGAGTCTGTAAGCTTTATATGCAGAAACAAAAATGCATTTAAGAGTCTAAATATGCATACAACCACTATATGATCACATTTGAAATACCTTTTCCATCTCTAGCTTAAAGGCTTCAAAAACTTCATTAGTTTTCAGCAGCGCATCCTGCACAAAAAAAATGATAATGACAAATAACAGAAAGCAGTAAATGTTGAATGGTTGTCTAGAAATGCAAAATTTAGCTAAATGAAGTCAGTTGTTGTTGTTGTTGTGTTATTATTATTTGCTTGATAACAGAAAAACACACACACATAGCCCAAATTTACACACGCACAACCTCTGTAGTCATGGTTGTGGTTCTTTTTCCTAGTAGCCCAAATTTGGGTCATTTGTGGTTTAGCCAAAGGGTATCAGCATAGGGAAGAGGACCACAAACCCCCAACTGGCTACAGTCTTCGTTAGCAAAGCACCACCTCACCCCCACAGCCCACACATCAAGATGAAGCTGAAAGAGTTTTCTATGGGCTGTAGAGAGCCATAGAATGGAAAATGAATGAATGGAAGAATAAGATTGAGGTCTATTTTGGTTTGGATTGGAAACTTCGCTGGTAAGTGGGAACTATTAAAATCAACTCACTTGCAATTTATAACCTAGGAACCATCTTTTGTTATGCATATATTGGAAAATAACTCAAGTCTCAAGGTAGCAAGAGTGTAGATGGATGAAATCACACATGCAAAAGATATCGTTTCATTCGAATGATAATAGTCATGATGAACCAAGCTTTAATTCTGAGCAAAGTTATGAAGTGCAACACATACAAAACAGAAAGAAGCATACTTGGAACTGCTGAAATTTTTCCCCATCAGCTGCTAGCTGTAAGCGCAGATTTTTTTCAGTTGCCAGTAACTGTGAAACCTGTTCTGCATACAACTGCATCTGGGTTTGCTCCTGAGCTGACTTCTCTTGCTGTTGTTGAAGCTTGAGATCAGCAAGCTGAAGTTCCAGCATTTTCTGCTTCAACTACAAATTCATGTTTTGGAGTGCGCGCACACACATAAAAAAATGTTATTAAAGCAAACATTTGTGCTAAATTGCAATAATGAAATCCTGTATGGATCCTGAAACCAAGACTGCAACTACAGAAGTTGCACACAGTACTTACAAAAGCTTCACATTACCTTCTGTTGAAATTGCTGTTCAGAAACAGTGTATTGATCAGCAAGATGCTTTAATTTATTTCTTAACCTGAAAATGAATATTACATAAATTAGTCTCATTAATATCAACAGATCCCTCCAGTGGAAACTCTGCCTAACTACTAAGATGCCAACAGAGTTGCATCCTCGAGAGAGTATGTCAAAATGCCGTAATAGTGAAAACAGCGATATAAGTATATGTTCGCAGGAAGATAATAAAATTTATGAAGAATGAGTACTCCTGGATATGGTAAATGAAAGCAAGAACCTACTAAGAATGGAAAACTCAAATGAAAATAGAATTTACTTTCACGAATCCACCACAGCTAAATTGTCATATCGGCACTCTGGTATGGAGATAAAAATCAATGTATTGCAATAATAAAATTTATGAAGAACAAGTACTCATGGACGATGGTAAATCAAAGCAAGAACCTACTTAGAATGGAAAAATAAAGTAAAACTAGAATTTACTTCACAAATCCACCTCCCTTAAATCGGGGTATCAACTATCAACACTCTTATAATGGATATTAAATCAATGTATCACAAAGAGCTCGAGTTAGATCTTTGTTCTTCAGTATCTTGACACAAATTTCTCCTACTATTGCTAGATCTGTAACCAACAATATCACTCTAGTGTGATAATGAGGAAAACATTTGGTGTGGAAGGGTGTTGGGCACAGTTGAAAATCTCTGTTTGGTTTGTTCAGCAAAACACTAAAAAAATCTGATCCAGATTTTCAGCTTGTTTGGCCTTTTGGATGTTCTAGTCCAAGTGCCAGCCCATTTGGTCAGACAGGCCGAAATGGAGTTTTCAATATTTCTTTTAACAAAAAAAGCTCTTCATATTGATTTAAGTACTAGTTTGCCCTTCAATATTTCACACACACATAGCTTAATTTATTTGGTGAGTAGTAGTAACATATTCCATTCATAATTTAGAAGAATGAATCGCGCACACATATGTTAATTTCACTTTTTACTATTTTTTATATCCTTCTAATTATTAAGTTTTAGAATTGTACCACAGTTAAACTCCGAGATTAATCACCAAACTGGCCAAAACTTCTAAGAACTGAAACAGGGTCAGAAACGAAATTGACTACTATATTATAGAGTCATTTCTTTTAACAATGGATATGGCTGACTTCAACAAAGTGATACAAGATCCAAGCTAAAAATACCTGCTTTGTACTTCATTTCTTTTCTTCTTCTTTTTTTGAATATTAAATATACAGTATCTTTCTCATTAAAATTGACAAAAAACAAATGGATATAGAATAAATTTTCACTTTTCTCGACTCAAAAATGGTAATAAGAGGGCAAAAACAAACCCATCATCAACTTATCATTGCTTTGAAAATTTTGCAACCAACAATTGCCATATGCAACGACGCTGGAACCATGCACGTGTTAAAGGATTGAGAAGCCAAATTAAATGCAGTCTTACATTTCATTCTCCTTTAGTTGAGAAAGGCATTCATCTTTTTGCTCTTCCAGCTTATTGCTTACATCCTAAAACCACCAGAATAAAATGAATAATTGCATTATCAGCATCTAAAAAAGAAGAAGAAGAAGTGATAAGAGCATAGTGAGAGGAAAAAAAATGAAACAACTTACAAAAAAAAAGGAAGAAAAATTATCGAAAGGATGGAAGGTGGAGGAAATTCATTGTGCGGCTGGAATCACCGCGTGTTAAGAGGATAGCTGTTAATGATTGTTTTATTTGGTAATCAGGGGTTATTAGTTGTGATTTGAAACAATATTGTATATGTGCATTAGGACTTATGGAAACAGTTATGTTATCTGGTAGTGGAGATCACACAAGTTTTGTTTACCTAATGGGGGCAGCATCATGATTCCTGCAGTGGACAGTCTAAGAGGAAGAGAGCATAGCCCCTCCAGACATTTCGGAGACTCTTTGCAATGACCATCAAGAGCCGATGGTAGGTCATCTCTTCCTGCATTGTAAGCTCTTCATTGTTACTTAAACTTCTTTCTCCTTAATTGCAGAGTAAGTTGGTGATTTCCGATGTCAATTATGCATCTCATCCACAGTTGGGAGTTTAAGCCTTTCCGCTCTATAGGAAAGCTCATTTGGTGAATGTTGTTTTTCAACATTGTGTAGTCAGTTTGGAAAGAAAGAAACATGAGATTCTTTTAAGGGAGGAGCTTTCACGTTGCGGAGGTGATTGAGTCTATCAGCAATATGTTTGGAGAATGGATATTTACAGCAAGCACTTCAATGACTACAAGCATGTAGATGTAATTTGTAACTTGGCCATTTTCCTCTCAAATCTAAGAAGGATACTGTCACTCTGGATTCCCCAGTGGGCCCCAGTCAGGTGCGGACCATTCGCCCAGTGCACAACTGATAACCATTTTCCGTGTGTAAGGGGAAAAAATGTACAAGGTATATTCAAACGGTTGTGTTCATTGAATATCTTGTTTAGTTCCATCCAATACCTTAAAAAAAATCCAGCACACAATATGACTTTGGAATAACTGGCCAAAAATCGTTCAAACCTTTATTGCATCATGGAATTTTGTTGATAGATCTGATCTCAAGTTCTGTCCCTCAACTGAGACCCTCTTGCATTCATCCTGCAAATTTCAATCATGAGATAAGTAAAAAAAAAAAAACTTAATCAATAAGAAAATGGCTAACAAATGACCGGTAAAGACATAAAAAGAGGCCTAAAGACATGTAGCGGAGTGGAAAAGTCATTGAATATATATACAAAGAAAAAAGCTGTACTCCAACTATAATTTGAGTGAGACAGCAAAAGATTTAAAAAAAAAAAAAAAAAAAACTCACTCATAAATTAAGGGAAAGGATGTGAAGATGTTATGAATTTATGTATTAATGTGTATGAAATGATTATGTACACAAGACAGAAATATATATATATATATATGTATTAATGTGGACTACATATGCTTGAGGTTATCATTGGTATGATACATTTAAGTCAAATCCATACACATGTGACTGACTTTTTATCACAGAAAGCCGATTAATATCAATGTACCCCCATGGTTGGTTATGAGCCTTGACAATCTCAAAGAAACGTCATATTTAGATAATATGAACGTGTTTGAAAACAAATAATATGGCCATTAGAATGGATCATAGAAGAAATATATATTGAAATATGTACCATCAGCACTTTGTTTTGACGTTGCAGCTCCCTACATAGTGATTCAAGCTTTTCTCGAACGGTAATAGCTGCAAATATATCAAGTAGGAATTACAGTATATAATTATCAGATGGAATCAGAGAAGAAATATGATTCGAAGGGATGGCTTGAACGTTATAGGCAAACTATTTTGAGAGAGAGAGAGAGAGAGAGAGAGAGAGAGAGAACTTTTAAGTGTGTGCCACTTTGAACAATCCAACCCCCTCAAAGTGACTACTCCCCAATGAATTGGCAGTAGCACAAATTAATCATGGGATTTTCATTTGAAAAATCTAATTTTTATCCAAAGGTTTATGCGTCAGACTTTGAAGCCCTTGATAACCCAAATCCCAAACCAACCCCACACCAGAGAGAGAGAGAGAGAGAGAGAATTGGCTCCATCTCAGATCCTGTATTGATTGGAGCAATATACACTGTTTACTTGAAAAAACTAATTTTATTAAAGGTTTAAATTGTAAAATTTTGGGATGCTTAAATTAAGGATTAAAATGATCAAATGGTCCACTTTTGGCACACCCTTCCAACTCAGTCCTTGATCTTTCCATCCCCATCCACAAGTTTGCAAGCACTCGTACTTGCATCTTACCATTTTTTCAAAATTATCAGACTGTTTGACTTGATATGGAAGATGACCACCACACAGACACACGCATCTTAGCACACAGCACGGATCTCACCATTTCATCAAAACCTTCCACTTGTAGCTAGCACAATGTATTTGTCTAATTGTAGTCCCAGGTGCTGCTTCAATGGCTTGTCATGAAAGACAAGCATCTCTCTCTCTCTCTCTCTCATATACACATCAAGTACGCACAGCCACCACTCTCAGTCTCTCAATTCCTTATACACATGCAAGCATGCACAATCACCCATGCAGACACATGCGCACACACTGCACACAGTTTCTCTCGGCACTAACTCAAATTTGATCTTTACTGGAGGGATTTTCACAGTTGGGTTTTATCACCAGCCGATAGTCCCAATGATATTTTCCTGCCATTTGTCATGCCTTGGCATGTGCTGGTCCCAAGAACATAAAAGGGAGAGTGGGGATGGCAATTAGCATCAGATAGTCAACCGATAAAAACTAATTGAAACAATTTATTAGTTTACTTTGACTAGAACCTACAGAAAAACAGTAAGGCTAGTTCTTACAAGCTACTGCAATAGCAAATGGGATATTCTACTTGCATCAGAGCAGCCTTTGGAAGTCACAGAATTTAATAGATTAAAAAAACTTTAAATCAAGAAGTTTCATGGTTCGAGAAAAATAACATGACAGTCATGGACACTTTCCATGCCTTTTCAAAAATGCAACAAGTATTTTTCACATTGGGCTATCTATTGTCTTGCAAAACAGTATTACCTGCATCTCTTTCTGCAATAACTTGTTGATACTTCAATGTAAGCTCTAGTAACTCCTTTTCTGACTTCAAACTGCGCTTTACAGGTCTCTGCTTCACTTCAGAGGAGCTTTCCTAAAAGATCATTAAATATACACTTTCAACCAAACATAAGCTAAGAGAACCATTGAAATAAAGAGAGTCTCAGAGATTAATGATTTTTAAAAAAAAGTACAACGAGAAAAACAATAGACAAGAACTTAAAAACATGAGTTGGATCAGCATACTGGATAAGGAATCAAGTTTGAAGTTTCGCCAACAACTCATCTCTTAAAATATGAAAAGAAAAAGTTGAGTTTACTATAACTGAGCTAAATCTATGCAAGATTTTGCGGAAGAAAGGCCCCAGGTAATGAACAAAACTTCAACGCATGACCTGTATGAAGATGCAAGGTCAAACTTTGTATCAAACTGTTTTTGGAACATTTCTTATTTCCATCAAGATCTAGCCATTAGAGATGCATCAGAACTCACAAGATAAAATGATGTAGTAAAGGAGTAATACCTTGAATACATATTAAGCCAGATCAATCATACCAAAGAGAAAGTACAACTTCAATATCATGGATTCTTCTATTCAATATCATTATGAAAAAATCCCAGAACCAGGAAATGCTACATGAAAAGAGCTTTAAAACGAAAAATTAAGTCCCATAAACATAACTTGAAATGACAAGAGGCTTACTTTACTCCTATGGCATCAATCGGATAACATAAGCACCTCGTTATGTTTATGGACGAAAGTCTTACTCCAACGGCATCAATCAGAAAACAAAAGCACCTAAATGATGTGACCTTACAAACCGTACTCTTACCTCGACTCTCTTAACATAATACAAAATGCACATTCTACAACTTGACGCTCTAAACTTTAACATTTCGAGACCAATTTTAAGTCTAGGTTTGAGATAGAGTTCCACGAGGACTTCATCAACAATCTAAATAGCTGAGTAAACTACTCATAAAAATACATTACATGTACAGTTTATTTAAATGAAACATGGTCTTATCACTGCTTGATTGCTGCACCAGCAAGCTATAAAATTTGCAAGTGGAAAGATAAATTCCAATATATAAAACCATACAGATAAGAACTCTACTAATACTCAGTGGGTATAGTTTAAACTAACAACAGTACATCAATTTCCCATGTGTGATCTTAAAAAATGAGAGTGGAATGCCCTTCTATAATTACTGGTATGGAAAAAAAAAAAGGATTCACATTTGCTTCAGAAGTACTTTTGAATTTACACATGTAGTGGCAGAAAAAGGTTGTCTCAAAATAAAACTTGCTTCTTTATAAACAAATTAAACTGAATTGAAAAAGAACGAGATAATGACAAGAACATTCAAGAAAAAGAATGAGATAAGAGGAGACTACTAACTAGCTTTTTGTTTTTTAGACATTCAGTGCTTTCTGATGCAGATTTTTCTTTTATAGCAGTATCTTGTGATTCAGTGCACCCTTCAGCAGCTGCAACAGGCATGGTAAAAGGGTAATATCAACAAGTCAAAAACTAAATGCATGGTTCTGTTCTAGAAAACTAATCACTGCTTATAAAATGTGTACTTGCATAAATGCCTACATAAGTACACTATGACACACTAAACACAACTAGAAACTAGAGTTCTTGCTAGAGTATGTTGACTGATTATATCAAAATTATGTTAAAGAAGTATGAAGAGGAAGTAAAAACTTTGACAATGTGTACAGGACAAAACTGAGTTCTCAATTGGAGTTGCATTGCACCAAAGGTCTGCTTTAAAGAAGCAATTTTACAGCAAATATCTGATATAAAGTTCTTTGGTGCATGCTTTTTGCAAATGACGTAGTACTCATTAGCCCGATTAGAAAGCATGTAAATGATATGCAAAATCTTTAAAGAAAAAATTTTCTAACCAAACGGTTGAAACGCAGCAGATCAAATAAATAATAAAATTATATAGATTAGTTGGTTACAAAAGAAAATAACCAGGTTTCATATATTAGTGTCTAAGTTGGATATTGCAGATAGGCTCAAGGGATGGTGGGCAAAGTAGATAGAAACTAGTGAAGTGTTGTGAGATCATTGTGTGACACTTTGACTAAAAGGGCATTCTTGTATGGCAACAGTCAAACCTAGTTCGTTCTTTGGAGCTAAATGTTGGACCGCAAGACAGAAATAAGCTAAATCGCATCTACTTAGCTATGTATTCTAAAATGAGCATATAGAGTTAGAGGAAAAAGGATAAGATTATGAATTAGTTCGTAAGTAGAAGTTAAGAAAGGGATAGAATTATGTCGCATTTGAATTCCCACCAATTCATAGTAAAGGGGGTTTCATTAAAACAGAGTACTCCAATTTCCAACAATGGAGAGCGAAATATGTAATTGGACCATGACCTACTCCAATTTCCAACAATGGAGAGCGAAATATGTAATTGGACCATGACCATCACTTTCCTACGATTTAATTTACATGGGTGACAACTGATAAGTGGGTAATCATTTCCTAGAGATTATTTGATGACCCATTGAGGATCTTCACTGTTAATCATTCACTTTCAGCCTCTCTGAATAACAATGCCATTGCTTAGAATCCTTCGAAGTCAGTATCAAGTACATAAATTCACCCCAATAGGAGCTCCAATAGAAGCTAAGATTAATCAATGCTAGATTGTGTTGTTAGAACTTAGAATAAGGGGGATATCACAACCCTACCCTTAAAATAAGGGGAATCATAAAGCACAAAAACAGTATTTCTACACAAATCAAACCGGGTCGAAGTAAGAGAAGATTTACATTGCACTGAGTTCTCGAGCCTCTCCTCAACTCCGTTAGAACGATTACTGCCTGACTCGATCGCAATCGGGGCAACACCTTGCCGTTTCTCCTCCTCATCTTCCACGCGAACCAACCCTAAATCCGAATCAAAGCTGCCCTTTTCAGACAAAGGCACAGGAAACGTTCTCGGCTTCTCCGCCTTGTCAGCTCTGGAATCGGGCGATCGCGTCTCGTCTTCTTTGGACCCCGTTTCATGGACGCGATTGCGATTCGGTGAAGGAATCGAGTCCGGGATCGATTCGTCTGTTTGAGTTTGAGATCTGCCGACATCGATAAAGGTGTCCTTGTAATCAGATGAATGCTGCTGCTGCTGCTTCTCCGTTTCAGAGATTGCAATCGAGGGTTCTGTGGAGCTTTCTACGAAGCCGTCTGGTAAGGAATCTGCTTCGGGGAGTTGATTTGCAGCTGATTGTTCCATTTGGCAAGGAAGGAGAAGTGAGCGGAATCTGAGAAGATGAAGAAAGTAGAAAGCTTTCACATGCAAAAATGCAGAGACACAGAGAGAGAGAGAGAGAGAAAGAGTTGCTTCTTTGGTAACAAGTGTATAAGAAGCAGTTGCAGTGAGGAGAAGAAAAGCGATGGAGACGGTGGCGAGATTTGCGTGGTTAGATCCCTTGGGTAAAGCTTTACTTCTCAGTGAGTGGGCGCACCTTTTAGTGGGGCCCACATGATCACAAATCTGAGAGGTCTCCACAAAGGGATCCCATGGGTTTTCATCAATGGGAATGGAGTTCTGGACCATTGGATTGACTGAAATCTTTTTATCTGTAACAATTAATTGAATATATATAGATCATGGATAAGGTGGGTTAGGATGATCTAATGACCTATAATCTTCGAGAGAGATAGGGATATCAATATTTTTCCATTGCTTGCTTTCCAATTTTATGTGGGCCCCATAGCAAGGTGCGCATGGGTTGCACACCATCACGGTGTGGCGGTGATCCAGGCCATCTAAGTGAGCGTCCAACCATAGAACATGAATCTGCCAAATGGAAGGGTGGAGTGCTTGATTAGCACCGTTAAGCCTTTTAAAACATTCAAAATCCTAATATATTTGCGACCAGGCTTTAATTTCATATGTTTTAAAACTATGAGACTACTTTTAAAGCGGACCATATTATGTGGATAGTGGGCCGGTTCACTAAATGTGGCCTGGCTTTCAATGATCCAACTGGATGTAGGGCATAATACATTCTCTTAGTAGAATAGATGAGTGTTGAGTATGTGGTTTTAGGCCCACAGGATTTATATCCAATAACTACTTGTCAAGCCAGGACCTTTCTCCATTCACATGCCTGATGTTAACTGAAGGGTAGTGGTCCTAGTGGATCAAGCTGGGCCCAAGCTAGAGTTTTTAATCATTTATGTAATATATCCCTGGCAAAGCTAGTTGATTTAGTGGAAATCCTTAATTTTGAGGATCTTTAGAATGGATTTTTATACATATTCATCTAAACATTCACTATAAAGATGATTTTAGTTACTAAAAGAAGTAATCTTTTGCTTAATGGACTTGCAATGTGAGGCCTCTTTGATAGTTGTTGCTAAACCTGTCTTCATTAATCTCAAGATAAATTATGTTGTCGGTGAGTATTATCACTTACCAACACCCAGTCAATACCTGGGGTTGGCCCAAAATACACCTGACCATGCGTGGAACGTACTGTTGATACATCATACCCAACAAATGCAAAGCACGGTGCTTTCCCAATGGTAGATTTTGAGTGATTTGCAAAAAGTACCAAACTATAGATCTAATTTTCTGCATTTTGTGGGCCTTAATTCGTGATCCAAACTATTTAATATTCTTGTGTTAAGGGTAAATATCAGACTGTTTTGTTTCGTATCTTAATATTTTGTAGATTTTGAGAAATTTGTGAAAAAGTCCAAAAAAACTTAAAACCCATGAATGTACTCATTTACTCACGTAGAAATGGTGCTTTTGACAAATATAGTAATATGTTTCGCGTGTATAACATTTGCATATGTAGCATTTGCATATGTAAATTAATCTCATTCTCCTATCTCATTCTCTTATAACATTTGCATATGTAGCATTTACAAATATAGTAATGTGATTCACATGTTTAACATTTGCATACGTAGCATTTAAGTGTAAAAGGAAAATGCCCCAGAGATATTTGATCATGAGGTGAATGGTCCAATTGATAATGTAACCTGCCCCATAGAAACATGCCTCCATTCCAAGCAACATGAGTAGATTACTGTACCATAATTCAACTAACATCATCTTGGTCATTGTCTTTGGCTTTTTATCCTACTGATTTCTGACGGGCAGCAAAAGTAAAAGGATTTTTTTTTTTTTCACTTAGC
The DNA here is from genome assembly GCA_028538565.1 of Umbellularia californica. Lineage (NCBI taxonomy): Eukaryota > Viridiplantae > Streptophyta > Magnoliopsida > Laurales > Lauraceae > Umbellularia > Umbellularia californica. Next base: position 5,590,123 of record JAPQWN010000006.1, on the reverse strand, counting down.
TGTGGAAAGTTTATATTTGGCAACTGTAAATCTCGGAGGATTTTGGACCAATAGAAATCCTCATTTTAGGGGATTTTCAAGCCATACCTCCTCTCATATAATTTGAAAATCCTCATTTTTGTAGATATGCTCGTCAAAATCAATCATTCATCATCAATGTTGATGTGAAATCTTTGGTTATGTAAATCCTTCAGGAGGAGTATCTGGTCTAGGAGACCATTTAAAGAAAAATAAAAGTTGCTGTACAGGGGTGGCGAGGAATCCAAAGATCTTCGGATGCTTCACTTATTTACCAGATGTGCATTTTTGCTAACGTGTGTTTTACTCAGTCATATACATGCATACATGGCTAAAACAAAATAAAAATTTTCACCTGCAGGACTCTTGCATAAGGATGGCAACGAAGTGGGTCGGGGCGGAATTGGGTTGCCCCATCCCCGCCCCGCAATTCGGGGTATGTTAAATACCCCTTCCCCGCCCCGACATGCCCCGCGGGGCCCCGCCCCAATGTGGTGCACTGTTAGATTTTTTTTATTTTTAAAGATTATATAATATTAATATTATAAATTTTTCTTTTCCTGAAATTTTACATATTTAAAGTGAGATTTATTCTTTTTAGATTTTCTCTAAGCTCTTGAAGGCCACTAACATACACTTGAAAATATCATATATGCTTTGAGACATTCTTTATAAAAAATACAATATCTCTCTAAAATATCATGAACTCCATCAATACATGGTTTTACTTCATTTTTTGTATTAAACTCCACTCACTAATAAAGAGGTTGATTGCATATAATTAAAATTTATATAAGTTATAGTGTTGTTAGTATGATTAGAATCATATTAAGTTACTAACTATAATTTACCTGCTATTTCTAATCATATAAGTTATTATAAGCGTATAGCATGATATATCTTGTAATGTTATATCAAATTAGTATAATTTATATTGTTATTAGTGTGATTAGAATCATACCAATTATAATTTATCTTGCTATTTCTAATTATATATGTTATTATAAACTTAAAGCATAATCTATCGTTCTATTATATTCGTTTTATTTAATATGATTTATCATGTCGCAATTTAACATTATATATGATTAAAGTCAGATAAGCTTAGATAGATTTTTTTAACAACTTTAATTTCATTAAATTTGAATTAGAGGGAATGGGATCATATTATACGCTTTTATAATGTCTAGGGTTCAATCAATTACATGTTTAACTTTAAAAAAAGTCTTCAATCAATCTACTTAACCCTTAATAACAACATAAAATCAATATATACATTTACATATAAATATGCTTATTTATTATAAAAGAAATCTAAAAAATATATATATTTTTAGAGGATTATTAATTTCAGGGCGGGTTATGGGGCGGGGCGGGACAAGAAACAGACCCATCCCCGCCCCACCCCGGATTCAGGATAGGTTTTTTTGCCCCGTCCCCGCCCCGTCTAAGAGTCGGGGTGGGGAAAACCTGTACGAGGCGAGGCGGGCACTTCGGATTGGGGCGGGGCGGGTTAAAAATGCCATTTTTACCGTCTTGCACAAAAACAGTCAGAATTCATAATATTTGCCCTCCATTAAAGTAGAACTCCCTTGCATTGAAGGCTTGGGTCAAAATTTTCGGTCCTCTTTGTGAACATCACCCTATGATCGTATATGTTCTCCACCTTTTTATATCAAGTGTTGCTAAAACAGCAATCTGACTCACATGGTATCTAGATTATCAAGTGCACCAAAAGATGCAAAAGAAAACATACGCCTCCCAATTGGCGTGACTTGTGAGAGGGTTCCTTGAAGCCCATTGAAATCCCCGAGGGGTAGCTCAGTTGGCCTAAGACCACGGTTTGCACTTGGAAGTTGAGTTTTTGAGACAGCAGTGCGACACTGGGGCCACTGGAAATTTACTTGGCTCCTCTGGGCCATAGGAATTATTCCGTCCCAAAAGACTGCAACACCCAAAACCTGTTACCGGCAGTCACCAAAATGTGTTGAAAATATATACATAACTGGGTTTAACCCATGATCGCGTGCCTGTGATTTTTCTATCACGGTATATTCTATGAATAGGGTCATGCTGAGCTAGACCAATGATAATAGCTTCTTAAAAATAATGTTCAGGCCCATTGGACAAGGGTAAAAACAGAAAAATTCATTGAACTAAGTGTTTTTTTTTTTTTTTTTGTTGTCCTTGTTCTTAGATTTTGTGAAAATGTTTATTAACTTGTTCTACTCAGGCACTCATGTCTTAGAACAATTAAGCTACTACTATGGGATATATTTTATGGGGCATGATCAGGAGCCAACTCCTCATGCTAACCCTGCTATGGGCCCACCTGGCTATCAAGTTTGAATTCAATTCCATGTCCCTAACTCCTTCATCAATGGAACACAGGTTTTATTATAAAGTAAAAAAATTTGACCCCTCAATCCAATGGTCTAGTCCATTTGGATGGATCTCACACCCATGGGATATGTGACCATCGAGTCAGTCTATGTTTTTTATCGGTCTGGATTGGTGATAGGTGGGCCCATCGCGTGGTCTGCAATATAAGAACCCATGTGAACCGGATGCGCCGGGATATTTCCCATATACATATATGTGTGTGTGTGTCATCCGGCTAAATTTGGTTTCGTCTCTATACATATGATTCAGTTAAATGCACCCCTCGAACTGAAGGCAAAGTTCAGCTGAACTTACTTACCAACTAATCTCGAGTGGGGCGGACCCAACAAATTCAACTTGGCGTGGGAGGCTTTATGTAAAAGAGATATCGGAGGAAAAGAGAAATGTAAATATTTATGTATATATATATATAGATATTAAATTTTAGGATTTTCAGGGGATTCTTAAGAATTTTAAACTTTTTTTAAGGTATGGCCCGTATGGGTGGGCGCTTCACCCCACAACCCTCCTACCTCGGTCTGCCCTGACCTGAAACCAAAGCCCAACTAAACACGAAACCAATCAAGGATGAATCCCTGGCCTCAAGTTGAAACTCCCACAAGAACGGCCCCTTACACGAGTGGTAAGGAGCGTCAGGTCTTATTTGGTTGTCCAGCAGAAGCTCGAGTACGTCACTTCTTTCCGCTTATGTGGGCTCCTTTTCTACTTGTGTGAGCTTTCTTTTCACTTGTGCGGGCTTCTTTCCTACTTGAGTGGACTACCTTCCCAGCACTTAGGACCACGATTCCTCTTTTTTTCGGATCTAGAGATCTTGGTATCGATCCCGATTCTCCCTTCTTAAAAAATCGAAGGCTGAGTCACTATTGTTACTACCTTGGGCACACCCAACTTTTTTCTTAAAGGGTTGAGAACTTTCCTATGGAAAAAATAATAATAACAAAAAAAATAAAAAAATAAAACCCCGCTCCACTTAGTGGGATTCCTCATTTCACATCGCCCACTCGTCGAAAGAAAGACATGACCTAACAATCTAAACAACTACTGGCCGAACCTCGACTGTGGGTTCTAAACTGAAGCAATCTTATTCCTTATTTTCTCTCTTTCGAGTTTGGCTCGGACAGCTTTGGTGATGGTAAGAACAGCCGCCCTCTTGCGCTTGCTGCTGCAATCGCAGACGAAACAAATCTCAACAAGAGGCTTCCAAACAGGTCTCTTTCTTCCTCTTTCATCTACGCATTTTTTCCCCTCTAATTAGGGTTTTGGTGTGGTTTAACGATTAGAGGCATATTTTGGGCATCGTAGAAAACCTTATTGATTGCTAGACACTAGTTAGTCTTATTGGGTAATCAAGCTCTTTTAAGAGGGCTTGTGTGTTTTGAGGGAAGACAAATCATACTACAAAAAAACCGTTACAATAAATGGAAAGATGTTCAAAAGCTGAAAAAAGAAGGCAGCTGTGTGATACCAATATCAGGATAAGTATTCGGCTCTCTTTGGTAAAAGGTGAATTCTTTGATCAGAGGCAGCGGTTTTATGAGATGGGTTTGTGAAAGAGTTCAAGAACATTCCTGAAATACATGATTAGTAGGACATTTAAGGCCTATTTTCTTGATTTGTGCTGTATTTCTAAGAATTCATAGTGAAGGGGGGTTTATCAAAGAATGGTTAGGAGGTGTGGATTGAAAGGTCTAAGATGTAGATCTAGGTGGTTACATCAATTTAATGATTTAGTTTACTAGGGTGACAGGTGGGTTATCATTTTCCCATCAAAGGTGAGATTGTTAGATGGCCCCTTGTGGATCTTTCACCTTTGAGCATTCGCTTTTTCGTCCTTGTCGTTTGCTGTTTGGGATTTATACCTTGTTGAAGCTCGGTGTTAACCACCATTGATGAACACCCTTAGTATTTTGTTCCTTCATATACCGATGTTTGTCACAATACATTAAGCCAAAATTGAGTTATTTGGGCTCAAATTCAAGCTTTGGGATCAAACTTGAACTTAATTTTTGTTTCAAAATAAGGAGTTTAATTTCTGAAATGAGTGAAGGTTAGCTTGACTCTTATTTTAGTTGAGTTCAGCTTGAGCTTGATTAGATGCTTCCGAGGACCTTGAGCTCTAGGTGTTTTTTTCGTAACTGATTTTATTAATAGGCTTAAACAGTAAAAGAGAACAATACTGAAACTGAAAGGCTAACACCAAGAAACACAAATAGAAGAAAGAAACTGCAAACTAAAAGAAGGAAGAACACCATCCTGTTTTAGGAACATGTCTTGGGCTCTTCGCAATGAACTCCTTCCTTAGCCAATAGATCAGTTGCCTTGTTTACACTCCTCTTGACATGAAAGGAAGAGGCCCCCAAATCTCTTCCAATATCAATCACATATTCCTCTATATCGGCCAAAGACCAGGGAACCTTACTCAATCCCAATGCCCGACGGTGATGAAGATCTACACCTCCGACGGTGAGATCGAGCCCTAAGACTCAAAACCCTAAGATCGCTTAGGGGAAATACTCACGAGACCTTCTGAATTGTATTAAGAATATAGCATGACTATTACAATAGGGGACTACTCTATATATTGAGTAATAATACTGTTTCTTAATAACCAAGACATTCTAAAATAGGAAACTACCTAATCTTAATCAAAATAGAATTTAGGAAATAAAAACATTAAGCAACTCTACTATTTAGATACTATCTAAACTAATGATAGGGATCTCAAAATTAGAGATCATGTGGACCCCATCAAGCGGGTCCATCAAGGCCTGCGGGTCCTGGTCTTAGATCGGCCTGCATCAAACGGATAGCACAAAGAGAGTCTCCTTCCACAACGAGCTTGAGCTCAAGTTGTAAAGCTCAAGACAACCTTTAGCTTAATTGAGTGTGAGACAAGATTGAGCAAAGTGAAGCTCGTGTTAGCATGGCTCATTGAAACCCTACATAGTTCCAATAATACTTTAATTCGTTTTTAATTTCTTTTGACCATGAATCCAAGAGTGACACCTTGGACCCTCTTTTTATGCATTGAGTTGAGTCTAAATAACCACTTTTCATTATCAAATCCATGCAAGAAACTCACAAGAATTGTTTTGCTTGAAATCCCCAAGGGAAGTTTTCATTCTTGCTTATTTTTTAACGCATTGTAGAGAGTCTGTCTATTTGTTCTTTGCATGTTCTCCAACCTATTGCCAACTTAGTATTTTCTGTATAACATCGGCTCTTTTAAGGGAAGGGGCTTGCATATCCCCTAACCATAAGGGAATGGCATGAAAAAGAAAAGTTAAAGAGAGGAAGTAAAAATCCCAAGAGTGTTTAAGTCGAGGCACAATGGACAAGGAGATGGCTAACTGATTTCTCAATAAATCAACACATGACCTAGATATTAAGAAGAGCAAAACTCGACTTTTACATAGTCTGACTCTGGGATTTTTCCGGCTACTATTGTGATGCAGCGTAGACCTCATGGCCACATGTGTAGGGCCCACATAGATTTAGGAATTTATTTATTATGTCAATAATTTATAATTTTATTGTAATTAGGATTAGTATGCTGATTTATTTGGTTTCCTAATTTAATTAGGATAGTTTCCATTATTAGATTAGGTTTTCTTAAGCCTTAAGTTTGCTTTTACTATTTATACGCATTGTAGAGAATTATTTCTCAGAGTTATTGATTAATGAAATTGGGATTTCCCATTGAGGTGCGTCCTCATTTATTATCTTTGCGGAGATTTATTGTGTCTTCGGACACGTGCTTCGGCACCCATTGTGCTTTTAGCACACGCAAGCCCTAATCCTAGGGCCTGCATCAATTGGTATCAGAGCCGAACGATCCATCGATCGTCGGCGTGTTACCCCGTCCACCATCACCGCCCCTCCTTGCCGAACCACCCTGAGACCCTGACTATTCCCCATCGAAAAAAAAAAAAATTCCAGAGAACCCCCTGCCAATTCCCTACCGAAACCTTTCCAGCACCCATCCTCCTCCCTGCCGAAAACCCAGTAGACTCCCTGATCCCATAGGTGCCCAGAAAACCCACCTACCCCAACTCCATTATCATCATCACCCTGAACCCACAACCGAACCCACCCCTTCATCCCTTCTGTTGTCCAAAAACCCACTGCACCCTCATCCAGAACTCCACCCTCAACCACCCAATCCAAACCCTCGAGCCATCCGAACTACAAAACTGCACCCCATCTCTTATTTAGCAGAACCCTTCCTAATCTCCATCGTCGTCACCCCCATATCCCAGCCCTATCACAACCCTAGCCACATCGCCACTGTGAGACTCCAGCCTCATCGTCGTCGGCTTCCTAGCCCAAAACCACCATTGTCCACCAAAAACTGCTGCCCAGAAAAAAAAAAAAAAAAAACCCATTCGCCCAAACCAGAGAAGAAAAAAAAAAAAAAACAAAAAAAAAAAGAAGTAGAAGAAGAGAAGCAGAACAAAGAAGAAGCAAAAGCGTACCATGCACCGAGTCGTCCTTGCCGTCGCACCGCCCTCACTGTCGTCGCGCCGTCCACGCCGCCATCGTCGCACGCTAGCAATGAGATCCAAGTCATCGCCATCATCTCCTTCTCTTCATTCAAACAGAAGAGTGTTCGAAGCCCTTTTCTTGTTTCCTTCGACACGAAGGTCAAAGACTCACACGTGCCACATGTGTCAAGTGCCTGAGCTTCAGTTTTGGGCCACTCAAATTTGGGCCTGGTTTGCTTTTCAAGCCCATCTGCACTAAAACAGCCAGGACAACGTAGTGCTACCATCAACAACATTCAGGCTATCATCATCACTGCATTTGAACATCCAATCAATCATCCAACCCCTTGACCAAGATCAAACGATTGAGATTTCTTTTACAATATCCAGCACATCCACCGTCCAATTTCAGATCCGTTTTCACTTGCGTGATCGGGACGAGCAGATCTACACATCTGGTCAGTTTGATTTTAATTTGAAGAGCATTAAATTTTTCAGCCTTTGCATCAAGTTAATAGGGAATTGTGAGCCAAGATGGACTTGCAACTTCTTGAAATAAATAGACAGCTTACAGAAACCAACAAAGAGCTTATAGAAATCAACAAAAGGGCTAAAAGGATGACATATGCAATCTGATATGGGAACAGATATTATGCAAATACAGATTGCTTTGAGCAGTATATTAGTTTGATACAAGAAAAATTGTCTATCGAGGAATATGCTTATGAATTTGAAAGATTACATTATTTATGTGAATTGGGAGATGCACTTGATTTCAATCACTTTCTCAAAGGTTTGAGACCAAGTATATTGAAGAATGTGGAGAAGGAATGCAATGATATGTATGAAGCATTTTGGGAAGCAATTCGTGTGGAGCGGATGCTTAAGAAGTCTCATTTAATGGAAGTTACTTCTCACGAAGAAAAGTCGCCACACCTAACAGACTGTGTTGAGGAATTAATGCTAGTAGATATACAGATCAATCGGCCAGCGTTACACACAGACGCTTCCATATCTACAGTTGGCCTTGAAATTTTTTCTATGAGTACTAATAATCCCAATGTGCACACACCAAGCGATGGAGAGCCAGTTGTTGACATTCCCCACATTAATTCTCTCATTGATTTTTTCTTTGGGGATCAACAATGCCAACCGAGAGATGACCAGCGGATAGTCAGAATCATGGTGCATGTTCAACAAGTAAGGCTCAACAACACATATTTCAACCATCAAAAGCGATTATGCTTGAAGCTGTGCCACGAAGTTAAAGATCGACCGACATATCGAAAGTTTGTCAGATTGATCTTTGATCCAGGTGGACACTTTCCGAACTCGAGGTCGAGTTCTTTTCAAGTGGGGGAGAATGATGCAGCGTAGACCTCATGGCCACATGTGTAGGGCCCACATAGATTTAGGAATTTATTTATTATGTCAATAATTTCTAATTTTATTGTAATAAGGATTATTATGCTGATTTATTTGGTTTCCTAATTTAATTAGGATAGTTTCCATTATTAGATTAGGTTTTCTTAAGCCTTAAGTTTGCTTTTACTATTTATATGGCATTGTAAAGAATTATTTCTCGGAGTTATTGATTAATGAAATTGGGATTTCCCATTGAGGTGCGTCCTCGTTTATTATCTCTGCAGAGATTTATTGTGTCTTCGGACACGTGCTTCGGCACCCATTGTGCTTTTAGCACACGCAGGCCCTAATCCTAGGGCCTGCATCATATTGCCCATAAAATGCCTTTACCTTGGGCAAGGCCAAGGAACTCCACAAAAATTCAGTTGAGAAAGAAGAAACATGAGCGGTTGTGGATGGTTTTTGTTGAACAAGGTATAAAGGGAGTGGGGTTAGATGATGCAGGTTGTGCCCATCACGATGGGCCGGGCCTATGCCCATCTTTCAGACTCTATAATTTGAAGTATTGTTATGTTAAAAGGTTGATTTGTTAGGAGTTTTTATGTTGTCAGGATTCTGAAATAGGAGCTTTGGTTGTAATTGTCTACAAATATACGACGTTGGACCCCAACCCCGTCTTTCTTGAAGATTAGTCCAGATCAGGTGTTGATCGAACTAAGATTGACACTATTTTAGGTATACTTGATGGGCTATTCATTTACCTATCCATCAAGCCCAAGATTTAGCAATCTGACATGATCCATATAAGTTATGAGTTATGACTCATTCCTGACAAGGTGTAGACCAATTGCGAATTTTTTAAAATTTAGTAATAGAATTGGAGTGCAACTTGTCCATCCTATAGGTGAGTTGAGTCAAGTATGTAAATGCCTATAACTTCTCTCTTTTAGATATTGTTGAGTTTGTAAATACCTATAAATTTTCTCTTTTAGATATTCATCTCATATGTAAGTACCTATATCTAGCTTTTGTTCCTCGTGGTGTGCTTAGATCTTAGGATATAAGTCCTAGACTAAAGTGGTGCTAAGCTAGGCATGATGGTGCCTATATTTGGGCAAATCCTCTTGTGTCAAGCTTAAATCTCGGGATTCGACCGTAGATTGAATCCATAGTGGATTGGCACAGTCCCTAGCTCCTCAGTATATAACACTTGAATTGAAGATCCTTATCCTCCAAGGGGGGGAAAAAGGACACCATTGGAATCTGTATTCCTCACTATCCATCATTGGATATAACAGAAGTTTTCATCATGTTACGGTCCCGGTATGAAAGTTGAAATGAGAAATGAATGAGAATCTCACACATGGCAGGCAAATGCTGCTTTTGTTGCACCCTCCAGTAAATCTGTTCAAGTAGACTTGATTTGGTTTATTGTCAGTCAATTGTGCCTCGGGAAATTCTGCAGATGCTACAACTGGAATGTGCTTTAGTAACTTATAAAAGATGAGTATATTATTATGTTGGGGTCAGCTACATGAATTGTTGTTTCTCCATTTCAGTCTCCCGGGCCAAATCCTTGGATTAGTTGCACTTCTTTAGATCTATCCTTACTACTTCCATCCATGTCCTCTTCAGCCTATCCCTTTTCTGTGAGAGTCCATCAACCTACATTGCATATGTAGACAAGTATTATATAAAATGAACACACTCACTTGTTAGAAATATTCTAACAAGAAGTAAGCTACAATTAAGGATAATGTTTCAAGGAACTAAATTGGTATTATTAATTAGTGATCTTCATTTTCTCTCTTTGTTGTTTTTTTTTTTCCTTCAAAATTTCATTAGTGTATTATTACTAATTATAATACTTCATTTTGTTATATTATTTATGTCACATATTAACACATCTATTCTTGTACCATTCAAAAAAAAAAAAAAACACATCTATACTTGTGAATAAAATCAAATGGTAAATTACAGCTGGCTTGGTATCAATTTGAGATGCCTACCATAGTACCATTTCATATCATAGGTTGCCCCACGTATCTGAAGATGCCAAAATGTGACCAGTCTCCTGAAAAATTCTGCCATATACGGAATTTTCAAATGGTAACTTTCTAGTTAGGAACCAATTTGGATTCGGCACCATCTTACATTAATCCAACCCACTTGCCACTCTCTGTGAATTAGCACTCATTTCAATTTGACACTCATTTATTTCATATGTACCATTGAACTTTAATCACAAAAACTGAGCTAACTGAGGGTCCCAGATTTTCATTTTTTTTTTCCAATTATTCGGATGATCCAATCATGATGTTGTGAGAAGGGGCCCCTCAAATGGATCAAATGGATAATCAGGTTGATCCAATCAATCTGGGGAGAGAAACTTGGCCACATTTATGTGAAAAGACTGGGTGTACACTGTAGATACATCTGACAGTTATACATATAGTATAGGGCTCGAACATACTACTCCAAATAAGATATTTGCTCCCTTTGCAGTCACACATGCTCATACTCTTTGACTTGGTGAAACTGCACACGTACACAAATACAGCATGTTTTTTTTTTTCTGGAAAAAGAATTTTGATCACTATTTGTTACATGGGCAAGTTTATGTGGTTTTAAGGGGTGTGTATGTGTTTGTGTATATTTGTACACTTTTCACTGTTTTCTGTTTGTTGTCCGTCAGGTCTTCATCCCTATAGGTTTGGAACATGGGAACAATGCTCATATGTCAAACATCCACTTGCGAACAAACTAGAGAGGCTCATCCCCAATCATTTGGGTACTCCAAAAAGATGGGCCTCTCAAGCTGCCCGTGCAAGTAGTGCAGAGAGTGATAGCAAGATCAGCATCGGGCCTCAGAAGTCTGCAGAAACAAATGCGGATAATAAAGACAGTGGAATTGTCTATTATGGACCAATCTCATCTACCATCAAGAAAGTGAAGCTGCTCTCCCTCTCCACCTGCTGCCTTTCAGTGTCATTAGGTCCTGTTATAACCTTCATGACCTCCCCTGATATGAATGTGATTCTCAAAGGCGCTGTTGCATCAACTGTCATATTCCTCAGTGCTTCCACAACTGCTGCCCTTCACTGGTTTGTGAGCCCCTATGTTCACAAGCTCAGGTGGCAGCCTGGTGCGGACAGCTTTGAGGTCGAAATGCTGTCGTGGTTGGCGACACACATTCCAAAGACAATCAAGTTCGCTGATATTAGGCTACCAGAGACCAATAGACCTTTTGTGACATTTAAGGCCAACAACAACTTCTATTTTATTGACACTGAGCATTGCCACAACAAAGCTTTGTTGGCCAGGTTGACCCCCCAGAAATCATCCCATGATTCGACTTTGAAAAATTTGTGATCAGTGATCAGGTATGAATTCCATGGTCCCATTTGGCATTATATGTGATCGTGCGACATCATTCTTGTGTAGCTGAAGTATCCGAGTAAAAATTTTGAGACGTGGCTAATAAATATCAACAATGAGGATTTTGTTTTCACTGTTGGCTCTTTAGACCAGACCTGTTATATTTATTTTGTCATATTGGATCCATCTTCCTTTATAATTGAAGCTCTGTTCTTGATATATATATATATATATATATATATTAAATTCACTTTTGCATTTAGTGTTATAGTTGGCAATTTCTCGAATTTGTGAACGACAGCCTGTCAAGGCATGATTAAATTTAACTTTCCATTTTTTCCCTAAGCCTCAGGATTGGGGTATGTAGTGCTCATGGTTTAATGATCCAGACCATTGTTGGAATAGGCCTTGCCATGGGTGGACCATGATGTAAAAGTGAAAAGAGAATTGTTCAGCATAACTCTACAATCAACAAAAGTCAAATGGGCAAAGATTGAGCGTATCATATTTCGATGGGTATTTTTCATGATCTGGTTTGTCAATGGTGGGTTGTATCTGATCAGTGGGCTGGATCAACAAACTATTATCACTGTGGCAGCTGCAGGCCTAACTGAATATTCCTTTGTGATGCAAATTCAGCATCATACATCATGATCTCAGCATTATCCCATTTATGTAGGGTTGGCTTCAAGTAAAAAGTCGATGCCAGATATCTAATCTTTCTAGAAGTCCAACATGCAAACAAGGATATACATGTTCCCTCGTAGAAAATTTTTCTATGATGCAATAGTGTTGAGAAGCATTCATCTGATGGTCACTTGACTAAGCTGCTACATTTTGGAGGGGCCATCTATGAAATTGCTGCAGTTGAACTCTTTTAACAGATTTGTGTACAAATTTTCAAAACAAAGTAGGCTCATTTTCTTACCTGTTCATTTTAATGTCTCATTTAAGTTGCATGGTCTGGATCTTTCAGTTGTGGAATTTGGAATGTTTCAACCCACCTTGGTGCTCACCCACTACGTGCTCGATCACCCTGCATGGGATCTGGCAGAATGTGGCTTTGAGGTGGTTGAGTGAACTACCTAACCCGGCGGGGGTTCATATGTGGTGCCACATACAAAGTTTTATGTTGCTGATTAGGCTTGATTATTGTCAATGATCTTTGTTGCATTCAAAGTTTTATGTTGCTGATTATTGTCGATCATCTTTGCTGCTTTCAAAGTTTTATTGTCAATGATCTTTTCCCCAACATATAGAGGAGGAAAAAGACGGGGCGTGTGAATGGATGGCAGGTTTGAAGTAGACAAATTTTCTTCTACAGGAGTTTATATTAATTCAATTGGTTCTAAGTGGTTTTACCGGTCCAATTGGGTTGTGTTATGTGATCGCTTTTGGTTGTGAGATGAAACAAAAAGTCTGCGAGTGCTTCATTTCACATTGGAGAGGACTTGTTCTGTCAAAAGGTGAGCCGCATGGGCCCTCTACAGTGGAAAGGGATTAACTGAAAAGCCCCATATCTAAATCCACAATTTGGTCGACGAATTAGGCCATGCATTTTCAACGGTTTATAAAGTTGTTAGAGTCCTAAATAGGACTTGATTTGACGGGCCTGCTGGGGCTTTTGGTGCATTGGTTAGGTCTATAGTAGGTTCAGGAGTAGGGTGAGAGCCGTCCCAATAAGGGAAATGGGCTACTTGCCATCAGAGTAAAAGCTGCCGAGGACATCGGCTGCAGAAGCGTGATGGCTTGTTGCGGTCGTAGATTTGACGCATTCCATCGAGCCTGGGGCTTTTGGCTGCGGAAGCGTGATGGCTTGTTGCGGTCGTAGATTTGACGCATTCCATCGAGCCTGGGGCTTTTGGCTGCAGAAGCGTGATGGCTTGTTGCGGTCGTAGATTTGACGCATTCCATCGAGCCTGGGGCTTTTGTCATAACAGAAGTGCATCCTTTTTATGATGAAAATCCAATAGTAGATATTGATCGAATGGGGTTTAAAATATCACCAGTCTCTATCCACATGGCCCCTTTCTGATTGCACACCCACCCACTCACATTTATATCAGCATGAATCACTGAACAATTGCCTTGCATATTGCATGTGCAGATATTGACATAAGAATTAATTGTCTAATTTCTTGATGTCCACGTGTCAATAAATTATTCACTTGGGGGGGTAGCCTTAAACTGCTCTGTTTCTGTTGGGGCTTTTGTTTTCAAATTTCAGCAAGTGCCTGCAATGCTAGTCCAAGTTGAATGTCGTCGTCCCACCTATAATCCGTGGATAGTTTCTGAAGAGTGGTTTGGTTGTCGGGAGAGCAATTGGAAAGTAGACGTTATGGTTGAGCCCTGAAAGAGATGTTGTTCTCTTGTCACTGGAGATTGATAGTTCATTTCCCAACATACAACTTCAAGTCTCGGAAACGGATCTCCTGTTTGGACCAATCTGGGGTGCCACATCCTATTGCCTACCATCCTATCTAAAGACTCTAGGATGGACAGGTAAAATGATAAGTAACCGTTCACATCCAGGCCTCGCATTAGGATTCTGTAAATGGAACTATATCTATTGCCTGCTTGGTCGAAAAATCACAAAACCAACCCTATCAGGATCAACAGACAAATAAACAAAGTAATGAGCAGAAGTGGAAGATAGTCTACCCCAAATCATTAATCCACTACTTGGAGGACTTTGCAATATCATATTTTTGGAGGATTCCTCCATGGATAGGCAGTGGAACAAGAATATTATCTATTTAGAGGTTCTAAATTTTTGTCCTGTTGCAGTTGAACGCTGGCCGTATTTTGTCGTGTGTTACGTTGGGACTCAAAGTCACACACCCATGTTCTAACTAGCTGAACTACAGCCCGACCTAATGCTGGCAGCAGTTCATTGATGTTTATTTGCTGAGAAATAATGGTTTAGTATTATACTGATGGAACTGCATATAGCTAAGTTCATTGGGTGAAACACATGCTGCTGGCCTCTTCATTTTGATAGGATTGGTGATTGTTTTACTTGGTCACCCAAATAATATGAAATCGTGAGAAGTTTCTACTCTCTTTAGAGTTAACCAACCATTAGATTGATTATGGTTGAAAGACATGATTAAAATACAGAAAATTATAAAGAGTTATCATACAATTTACACTTGATCAATCTGATAATGGGCTCAACTTTGATTATACAAAAATGCGGCCGGAGATATACATGATAGTGACTATGACTTCAAGGGGTTTGTTTGGCTCTAACCCTCTGTTTGGGAAGGGGGGAAAGAGAGGGGAAGGAAAAAAAGGAGGGGAAAGTGGGGGGAAAATCTTTTTGGGGGGTGTTTGGGAAGGGGGGGAGAAAAAGGAGGGGGAGGAAAGTGGGGGGGAAATTTTTGTCTTCTTGTGGCAAAAAGGGAAGGAAAAAGAGGGAAAAAGTCTTTTTTGCCCTTTTTGTCCTTTGTTGTCATTTAGAAACTTTTATAAAAGTAAGGGCAAAATGGTAATTTTTCATGTACTTCACAAACAAACAAAACCCTACTTTTTCACTTTTCTTCCCCCTACTTTTTTACTTCCCAAACAAGAGAAGGTAAAATTAATTTTCCCTCCCCTCCCCTCCCCTGCACTCCATTTTCCTTTCCCTCAAATTTTCCCACCCCTCCCCTCCCAAACACAGCATAAGAGATGGGATTCGGAGGCCTGGCCTTGTAGGAGCCAGATTCTTTGAAGAAATGGACACATCAATGACCGTTCAACGCCTTACGTAAGCGGGCCATAAAACTCAACCACCTAATGCGCCAGTTGCCGTGAAAGCCATGCGATTGGGCAACGTGGCATCCCTTGCCAACTCTTTTCAACCGTTCCTTTTCCAACAAGACAGGTCGGTGTGAAGCGGTTGGGCCGTGTGATGCATGTGACATTTGTAGTTTTATTATTATTAATTTTTTTTTATACCCAAGCCAAGGGGGATGGGACCCAAAGTAGCTCACACAAGTGGAAAGATAACTTACACACGTGGTAAAAGAAATCCACTTAAGTAGGAAGGAAGTCGGAAAGAGTGGCATGCCAATTTATCCTTAGGTAGCCAAGTGACATCCGAGGTTGCTAGTCGAACAACCATGAATAGTGTAGTTGAGTCCTGTCCGGTTGCTTATTAATCAAGGAGTGATGATCAAAGCCTTGCTCGTTCGATTGACAGTCGTGATCAAGTGTGTGTGATGATCATTATCGTCATCAAAGCCTTATTGCATCTTTATTAGGATTGACTACTTGAGTTTTATTTCTCCATTCCGATCTATCAGGAGTCAGATCTTAAGAAAAGTTGCACCTCTTCATAAAATATTACTATTTTAGAACTCATGCAAGGACTTTCCAAGAGGTCGCCCATCCTAACTCTCTGGCCCAAGCAAGCTTAAATCTCATTCACTTTTCTTTATTATTTTCTTTCCTCCTAGGCTCCTGGCCACACCATTTCTCTCTTTTCTCACTCACACTCCACCTTGTCTCTCCGCTGTCTTCTATCTACTTGTAAGGCTTAAATTCAAAAAATTTCAAGGGTAGAACATGAAGATGGAGGGGAGAGATTCACTTTGTAATTCAAGAAAAAAAGGAGAAGTCGTATCTTTGATTAATTCTATGGATGGTTGATTTCAATAAAAGATGTATTTTTCTTATTGTTAATTTTTCTTAAAAAAATATTATTTAATGTTTCTGGGATTCGTTATTCTTTCTGGATATAGCGAATGCTTCTGAGCTTATAATAATAAAAATACGCAGTAGGAGCCTTGAGTCTTGTGAAATCTCTTATTTGATTAACAATTTAGAACCGCACATTGGCTCATCCTTATGAGAGGGATTGAGTTTACACCGTATGTATTTTTAATGCTTAAATCAACGGATCCAGACGCTTGAATTACAAAGATCCATAATCTGTTTTTTACTTTTAATTTCTAATTTTTCACATTTTTATTTAAATTGGTTGTTTTAACTACTTAATGGAGATGCCGCTTACTAGATAGGGTTTTTAGACTATGTTTTCTAGTTTAGGTGATTTTTAAAGTTCGTAAAGGATTGTGATTTAATTTAATTTTCAGAATAGCATGGTGGTTTTGTATAGCTTTTCTTAGGCTAGTTTTTAGATTCTCCTTGGGACAGGTGCAAGTTATTTACTTCTCTTTCGCTCTCCGTGATCGACTTAGAACTTCACCGAGTTATTACTACATCGCTGCCTTGCACTTGGGGTTACCAAACAAGTTTTTGGTGTTGGTATAGAACCAATGCATTGGCGCTCGTATGATCGCACCCATCCACAGATTTCAAAGTGTTTATGGTCTTGAACAAATTCATTCCAACTAGAGTAATCTATGATTTATCAAGTGTTTAAAATACGATGATGTATTCGAGAACGTATCAATCCGGTGTAATGAGAGTTGAGTCACTGTTGTACAGGGCAGGCACATGATTGAATGAGTTGGATCAGATAAAAAGGGGACCTATACCTCTTAATTAAAATTCTTGATAAAAAGAATTAACTGCAGTCTATAGGGGTGCACAAAAGGTGCTTGAGAGGGAGGAGATGTTGGCTGTTTGTGACTTCATGTTTTATTTGCATAACAAGGGTTAAGGTACCACTCTGTGTATATTAATCAGGTGTGATTAGAGAAAATGATCCCATCAGCTAGTGAGTGGAACAATTTGAATTTTGGGAGCATGATTTTGTGTTATATGATTTGATTTGAACAGCCTCTTTCTACAAGGCTGTATTGGCGCGGATAGCTCATCCTCAAAGTCCAAATCCTTTTGCAACGTGCAACTGTAGAGTGCAAATAACTCCTCCCAAAAGACATGAAAGAGTCTTATATCCAATTCTTTTGTCCTTCTTGTCAATTTTAACAAAGTCCACACGCTAATGACTATAAAAGAGGTTTAAATGGTCTGTGTAGAAAAATTGCAACTACTTTTACACCACTTACCACCTCAAGGGAAGCAAACCTACCCTTGTTTCTTACTGGAAGAAAATAAAGTAAAGGGAAGCAGACAAAGACAAGAGACAAAGACCTTCTTTTTTAATTTTTTATTTTTATAATGGGAAAAATAGATATCCTAATATTTAATTTAATGCCGTCGTTATGGAAATGTAGATCAAGACCAAGACCAAGACCATTGTCTCTCATCATTAGTAAACCATCGTGTTCCATCATCACCAACTCCCCCTTTTTTTACGTTTTCGGAGTCGAGCTTAGATACTGTTTGTTCGTAAAAATAAATAAATAAGAATTGGATACAAAGAAAATAAACTAAAAGATATTGTTTCATCCAATTCACATTTATCAATTGTGTAAATTCTTTATCTTTATTTTTTTTTGTTTTAAGAAAGCAATCGAGAGGATGCAATAGCTGGCATAAAATTTTACACAATTGGTGAATGTGGATTGCATGAAACAGTATCTCCTTGATTCTATAAAACAGGATCCGGACTCTTTAGGAGTGGTTTTCATTGGCACTTTGATTTCATAAACAACCCCAGTGATGGACCCATGCATCCTCAAAGTATTACTCTTCGAGAAGTAGCCCATTGTAGAGGTGAAAAAAACAACATAAAGCACAAAAAAAAGCCCTCACAAAATTGAGTCACTCGATTGAGAAGTAATTCTTTCTAGTACCAACCAAATGACAAATTATAATGGATCGATACGAAAGTAGTAAACAAATTAGTGAAATGGTTTTAAAAAAAAAATTCGACTCTTAATATAGGATTAAGACATACCATTATTAATTATGCTCATCATAAATTGTCCCCTCACCATTAGGCCCATAAATGATGGTAGATGAATTCCTCATCTGTCACCGGACTTCTTGCTCAATGGAAAGAAAGTGGGTCGATTGTGATGGGATTTTCCAACTTGTTTGTTTAAAGATTACTTTTTGACCAATGCAGAAAATGAGATTGAAACTGTAAAAGTGTTGCAGGTGGGAGGATAAGAATGCTATTGGCATGGTCTACTCTGCTTTTAGCAGTCCCCAAAATCTAAATGTATTTGCATGGACCCTGTTTCACCAAATCAACTGCGCAAGCTATAGACATTAGAATGAATATAAGGTATTTTAATTTTGAATGATTGGAGAGAGCATATAGTGGAATATGAAGTCATTCTGAATATGAAGTCATTCTTCTAGTGATTTTCTATTCATGAGGTGCTATTATTTCAAGAAGTGTGCCCAATTCTTTGAATAATTTACTTCTAAAGTCTCTACTCAACCTCGTGTTTTTTAATGACTTGATGTGCACATATTGCTATTTACAGATTTATTTTTGGGAAAGGATTTAGACGGGTGCCTAACCTATAGTTTTATGGGTCATAATTCGACCAATTTGCATTCAAGATTGTTGATCATAGTTTGAAATTTAGAGGGGTAGATTTAACTTGATCTGGAGCCTCCCGTTTGGCGCTTTACTAATACAATCAAAGTCAAGTAAAGCCTGAATTTTCCTAACAAGATGTCACATCAAATACCCTTTATTCAAAACTCCCTACATCCTTTTCATACAAAAAGTCAAAAAGCAACTACCATTATCACTAAAATACAAAAAAACTCCACTTTTCCATACAAAAAATCAAAAATATTTCATAACAAACAACTAAAAATAAAATACTATCATAACTCACTTATATTTTATTCTTTTTTCAAAATCAACTTTTTTACTTTACTTGACCATACTAGTAGAGTTACCGAACTAGCCTATTTAGAAGTCTTTGAATTCCAGAATTTCAAATGCTAGATGGATTGGGGTGCGAAGCACGTTTGTACACACTCATCCCTGCGTTTCCTCCTTTGTCCAAAAGTTTACGTTCGGTACTACTTAAAGTTGCTTGAAAACAGCCTTTATTTTTTTTTTTACTTGCTCAGGAATCAGAGTTTCAGCCCCCTCCTGCTAGAAATGCATTTCCTCCTATGGCCAAAAGTTTACATTCGGAACTACTTAAAGTTACTTGAAAACAGACTTCATTCTTTTACTTGAAATCAGAGTTTCCAACCATTTCTATTATACAGACGTATAACAAACGGGTCCTCGTAACATTAAATCTTAATAATTATGCTGAAAAAACAAGCCCATTAAATTCATTGTCGGAGGCACATCTAAAATTCACACCACTAAAAGCCCACATCATTTAGAAGACAGGGACAACTCCTTATCTCCTAAAAAAGCAAACTGAGGCATCATGTATTCAGCCATTCATTTAAAGGTTCGACTGATACAATGTCTTAAAAGATGCCTTCTTCTTCCGCGTTATCCAAAGGTGGGAACAGATTAATCTGTGTGCCTGTTCTTTCTGTTTGTCGTGTTTTCTTCTGCAAGACAAACACGGTTACCCAACTGGCGTTCTCATTGCAAAACAACACGAACGCGTATCGGCGTTTTAATCATATCCTCATTTGAGAAGAAGAATCCAGGTGTGAAGGGTCTGGGTGACACCTTCGTTCAACCTAACGCAGGTCCCACCACATCATACTGCACTAGAATGTGAGTCCCTTTAGACCAAGTAATTTTGTGGCATTTCACTACGGCGCATGGAGCTCATTCAGATTAGGAGTGGAAATTGGGTCAGGGATCAATGGGAATCAGATTGACCTGAATGGACCAAAACCCAATCCAAAGTTTTGAGTTTAGTTTAGGAGGGTTAATGTTCAAAATCTGGTTTGAATTAAGTTGGGTTGTTGGGCATATTTGAAAAATGAGGGATAAACTAATAGCTCAATGTTGGGTCAAGATTGGAAAACTGGAGACTCGGACTCAACTTGCCCAGCTCTAAATGAATAAATTCGGAAGAGTCAATGTGGTCACTCGGGAGAGTCGTTCTTTCAAATTATTATTAAATAATTTAATAGTTTAAAATTATAGATTTATATTGTTTTGCCATTATTCAGGATAATTAATTCACATATTCAAGAAGTATACAAAAAAGGAGAAAAAAAAAAAAAAAAAGATACCATCCTGATAATATTCTTTTATATACAGTCTCTCCTTACATTTAACTCAGTTATTGTCCAAAATAAGGTAAAGTGGCAGCATGTTTTTCAACTCTAGTTTGGGTATATTTTAAAGATGTAGTATAAACTAGTAGTTCCATTGTGAGACCTCTCTCTACAGAAACAATGGGGGATCGACCCCTACTGACAGCGTTTATGGCTATGGGTGGCCATGGATAGAGTCTGGGCAGACCTACATATGAATGACCTGGGGCTACTGCCCCGTGTCGATTTTCAAACTCCCTGACATTTGAATGGGTCATCATCAGTCCACATATAAATAATAAATAATATCCCCACGTCTGGGCATTGTGATTGTCTTACGTCACAAAATCTCGGTGAAAATACTTCTCTTCTCTTTCTAGCAAAAGATTAGCCCCACCCAAATAAAATTCCTCAGTTCGCCACTGGATAGAGTGTATATGGGTTTTGAGTTTGTTACATAGACAAAGGGAAGAAAGGGAGAATGAAAGAAAAAGAAAGAAAGAAACAACGAGGACAACAAGAGATGTACCATGGGTCAATTATAGATTGGCCCTTCCCACTATTGGATTGTGCTTGGGTTGTGGTTAAGCCCGCTTTGCGTTTAGGCCTGTCCTAAAGTTTTGGTTGGTTTTGGATCTGAAGCCAAGCGGACCCTCCAGAGTCCACCTTATTCTAGAAGTCTCTTAGAATAAAAAGATGATGATTAAAGAGAAAAGACTACATTTTGCCAGTATGCACATGAATGAATTAACAATTGGCATGCTGTGCAGTTTTCTTTTTCTCCTTTGATGAGAAGAAGGCTAGTGTGACAATTTAGGCATAGAAAGCTCTCCTGAATCGAATCAGAGTTAGTTTATATTCAGAGGTGTTGCTCTCCTTATCAACTTTCTGAAAAGTAGTGATGTGAGCTTATCTAATGTGTCTGTCCAATATTTCTCTCTGTTCACTTGATGGCCGCAAAGCCTATCACCCGAGGATCACTCTGGATTCACATGCATGTAAATGGTTTACCATATATAAAGCATATAATTTCACAAACTTAGCTGTGGAAGACTCACATTGCAGCCTACATCCAACCACAAAAGGGTACTCCTAGTTGGGTAGTATCTTTCAAATTAAAAAAAACGGTCCCAGTCTAGTAGTCTGAAGGACTATAAAACTAAATGATAGATGGGGTTCCATTTGGTTGAGCTGATACTAACCAAATGTGTTCAAGTGCAGGAGGTGGCACCCAAAACTATGCACGCTACCAAATTGGTTGGTCTGCTTCGTTTCATGTTGGTAATCCACCTGTTGAGTTGGATAACCACCAGGCGTCATGGAGGAAGCATCTTTTAAAACATGAAGGGGGGGCCTTTCGAACACGGAACTAACTTTTGTACCCCATTGGATTTGTGTATATATTTTAAGTTTCTGACTAGTACCTGTTTTCTTTACATGTGGCCAGTATCTGTAAGATAATCCTATCCATTCATTTAAAGAACTTGTTTTATGGAAGTTCATAGATTGCTGTGGAGGAAGTCAAACTATGGCTAGGATTTTCTAATCAGGATAAGTATTATTTTCCTACTCATTTCCAATCTTCTATTTGGGTATTGACTTCTTCTTCTTCTAGTTGTTGTCTTTATCTCTTGATACCAAATAAACAATCTCCCAATAGGAAAAGGTAGGTATTTAAAGAAAAGTTAGGTTTTTAAGGAAAATGTGTGTTATCTTCATTTACTAGAACCTTTTCCCACCAATGAAAGATATAGGTCCAGACTTTCAGTGCTAATTTTTATAATAAAATCTAGAGTTACTGTGGTGAGTGGTGACTGCCTAAAATGCAGTTATGTTAAGCAAGAATGTATATATTGAGACACCAAATACAAATTAGGCCAATCTCTATAAACTCCCTCCTATTTCGAACATCAAAAGTCAAGACAGGTCACTCTTGTTGATTTGTAAATGACATTTATGTGTCTGATTTATTATTTTTTTTATGGCTACCCCAGTCAAGGGTGTTGAGACCCATGAGAGCACCCGCACATATGTAGAGAGAATACCCATATACACAGGGAGAGAGCACCCATGCATATGTGCATATAGGGAGAGCTTGCTCATACCTACAAAAATAGAGCATATCCATAGATCGATTCCTGGGCAGCTGAGTGAGAGGGGCGTTCCCGACCAACTAGGCAACCTGCTGATCTCATATGTCTGGATAAGTTGAATCACGGTCAAGTCATATTTGCATCCTTCTCTGCCATAACCAATTAAAGGTCATTGAGATTAAATATTAACTTAACGACATGTTAATCAAGCTTCAAGGATCAAGACGTTCCTAGTTTTTTTAGGTCAACACCTACCCCTAGATCAACACTTCTTCATAGGGGTTTCAAAACTCAGACCAATGAGCCTGATTTTGTGTGGGTTTAAAATTATGATCACCATGGTTGTCATCTGCACTAGAGCCTCATCCCATCTGAAAATAGGTCCAAAATTAGACCTAAACCTTGCCGCGTTTTCATTGGCCTTGTCCAAGACCAAATCCTGGCCCGAACTCAGTGTAGCAGGTTAAGATTAAAAAGCTGAGGGCCCATAGGTTGCAGTGATAGTGAATTTCAACTGCTGATGTCAACCTCGAATATCACGACGTCATACTGTGCCTTCCCACTTCCTATATAACAAATCGATTGCCATTGAGCTCTTTGTGGGAAACAGCAATCCAGTTCAGTTCCTTGCCTTCCACCATTTTGGATACTGAATATCTGTCGCTAAAATGGAGTCAAGTGACACAACTGGAAAAACCACCTCTCCTATGTCCCCATCTCCTTCTCCTACATCTTCTACTTCACCTGTTGCATCTCCTCCTTCTCCACTTCCTCCAATTGTGGTCAGCCCTTGTGCAGCCTGCAAGATCCTCCGCCGCAGATGTGCTGAAAAATGTATTCTTGCTCCCTACTTCCCACCGACGGAACCCCTCAAATTTACAACCTCACATAAAGTCTTCGGCGCAAGCAATATCATCAAGCTGTTGCAGGTGATTCACCCCAGATGTTTTAGTATGTAGAATTATCATATGCAAGTTGAATGATAGTAGACTATGGTGAAACTAGTTGCATTTGGAAATATATGTAGTCCACATGCATCTATCTGGACCATTCCCTTAGTCCAGCCTAAATTTCATTGACCACAATGAAAAGATTTGTTGTCCTTTCCTATTATAGTGTCCAGTTTCCAAGCAACAAATTACATGGTTAAAAGGGTCAATAGTGTGGATTTCTTTTGTTGGTTGAGTTCATAGATGTGAAAACATTCATTGTCTATGTGCTGTAACTAGTTATTTTCATATGATCATACTCTCAAGTCTCAAATGTCCATTACATCAAGTCCTTGTAATTTACAGCCATTTCTACATCTTGTCGTTGTAACTGTGGACCATGTGGTACTAATGCTCAATATTTCACTCTTATCTCAGGAACTCCCAGAGAGTCAGAGAGCTGATGCAGTGAGCAGCATGGTTTATGAAGCGAATGCCCGCATTAGAGATCCAGTTTATGGGTGCGCCGGAGCGATTTGCCAGCTCCAGAAACAGGTGAGCCAGCTCCAGACAGAACTGGCCAAGACGAAAGCCGAGCTTCTCAACATGCAGACGCAGCGGGCGAACCTGTTGGCCTTCATTTGCATGGAGGCAGCACATTCCCAGTCCCAGGGCCAACTAGACCTTGCAGCTAGTCCTTACACATTCCATGGGAATAATGGTGGTTTCATCGAAGAGGGCAACAATCTAGGCGCAGCGTGGGAACCCCTTTGGACATGATTGGATTAAAAAACGCGTAGTAGAGGCTAATTAGGATAAGCTGAATTGTTTTGGTGTAGTCAGGTCAAGACATGTGAATGGATATAGTAGTGGTAGTAGAAAGTCAGTGATAGACAAAAGTGAGTAAGACTAATGATGGAGTGTGGTGTACCAGTTCCCCAAGGGGCTGATTATTGAATCTTAAGAGTAACTTTCAACCTACCAAAGAGTAGAAAAACTGATGAGAAAGCTCAAGTTTCCTGTGTGTGTTTTCAAACCAGCTTTTGGTCCATTTGCCCACTTTTTTGGAACTTTTTCCTGAAGATGGTACAAAATATAAGCTTGCAACTTTGGGGCCTTTTTAATCTAGAAGGTTCAATGTCAAACCTCCCAATAAAAAAATATAATCTGAATTCTTGTAAACTCTTCCTAAAAACACAGACCTACTTAGTACTCCATGACCAAAATAGCATCATTAAATTATAAACCATTCCTTTCAGGTTGATTATCACATCTACACAATACAGATGGTATCTGAGGCAGATCTAGGTTGTTTCTGAATATAACTTTTTTCCATCTTTTACTGATCTAGAAGATAATTGATTTGGAACATTAAATTAGCTCACTAAGATATATGAAAACATGACTCTGAAAAGTAAAGTGATTTTATGAAACCTAGTTTTATTGAACTGGGGTTTTAAGAACTTTGCTTTGGGTTTCTTGGATGTCATATGGAAACCAAACTTTAAATGGACAGGCTTTCCATCAAAGTATTTGTATGTTTATTTGTCTCCAAATGGTTAAACACAAAATCCAATTGGATGATCCCATGCTTCACAACGTTGACCTTGGTTAAGAAATCCTAACCATAACTCTTTGATTACTACGACCACAACATCGGATGCAGAAGTAAAAATGTCATCTTAAATTTGTACATCTCATGGCCTCCTTCTGGATTGCTAATGCTTTCTGAGAATATCCTTTTGATAAGTTGACAATGTTTGCCTTATATGATTCACTTTGATGTAACCACTTTGTGTTATGAAATTGGTGGTAAATTAATTCTAAGTCCCGATTTGCCTAGTTATCGTTGAATTCTTAGTAAAAGTGGCTTTATTCAACGATTAGTAAACAGGCAAAGAGTGAAAGATCTAGTGTGGAGATCTAGATGAACTTATCATTCTCTTAGGATACTAGGGTGAGGGTGAAAAATCATTTCTTATTACCGAGTGGTCAGGACTACGGTTCCTCTCTTTTCCCAAGCTAGAGTTCCTTGTATCGATCATCGGTTTCCCATCTTCAGAAACCGAAGGTTGAATCCACTAGTGCTACCACTTGGGGCCACAGGGGTTTTACTCGACTTCTCTCTGGGCATGAAGGGATTAGTCCAACTCCAGCCCAAAGGGTTGAGAACCCTCCCAAAGAAAAAAAAAAAAAAAAAAAGAGAAAAAAAGATAGCCTTTTATGGACATACATTTTTTTTATCACTTCTAATGAGTTCTATTGGAAAGCACTGGTTGGTACCCTTAGGAATTCAATAATGCTTAAACAAACAAGCCCTAAATGCAACATTGTCATTTTAAACCATCATTCATTTGGGCTCATCCTAGATTCTTGATTTGCATAAGAAATGCTACAAGGAAATGATTTTAGCCATTTCATTAATGTTGAGAAAAAGTCAATATTTAGATCAATATAATTTAAGAGATCTAGCCAATCAAGACCTTTCATGATCTTCTTCATGGCTTGATTTTTCATTGTCTATTCTTCAAGTAATTTGTTCTCTGTGCAAATCTAGCACAGATTGCTTGACTATGAAATTTCACTTTTGTCAATGATCCCTAACTATCAATCAAAAGAAAATTTAATGTCCAGTTTGACAAAATGAAAAGATTAATTAAATGGATTGTCCATTATATAGTTTCACTA
The DNA here is from genome assembly GCA_028538565.1 of Umbellularia californica. Lineage (NCBI taxonomy): Eukaryota > Viridiplantae > Streptophyta > Magnoliopsida > Laurales > Lauraceae > Umbellularia > Umbellularia californica. The sequence goes on along the minus strand of JAPQWN010000006.1, from coordinate 5,563,762 downwards.
TAGATTGCCCTGTCTCACACTGTGAAAGCAGTATTAATTGAAGTAGGTTAGGATTTGAGATTATTGATTAAACAAACAACAATATCTGGGGAGCTGATTTTTCTCTTGAATCTCTAATACACTGGACCTTCAGTTGATTTCTTTCTCATGTTAGTCTTGTGGACAGAGGCCTCTCTTTAATCTAGTAGGCTCTATACCTCACTGAGTTCAGTGTCTATCCATGGTGGCTTTATGGTCATCAACGACCAACCTTTACCTGGAGAAACCTGCTTTTTTTTTTTTTTTTAGCAAGGAGAGGACTTGGCCCAACCAAGCCCAATAATCTATAAGGGCAATTGTCCTGGTAATGGCTCGAGATACCTCAAAATAGCTCAGATTAATTGGTCCAAAAGCATTGGCTGGGTTTTGACTGAATTTAGCTCATGGCTAGACCTGAGCCTGAGCTTTAGTTTTAATAAGGCTCTGAATCGGTTAGTGGATGTTTTATCAAAGGCCCAAGTAGGATACCAGACCATTGGGGTCTATCTTTCACCAACAAACCGAGCCCAGCCCTGTCCATCTACATAGCGCAATTGGTTTTTTTCATGGGCGGCTCCACATAGATCACAGTGGGGTCAATCGATCCCACTGAGATCCGAAAAAGCATTTAAAAATAAAAAGTTTTATTTCATGAATTGAACTTATGGGAAGCTTTTGACTCCACTCAATTTAAGAGTTTCAACCCATATTAGCTAACTTTATACTTTTACTTTGTGCCTGTGGTAGTGAACAAAAGTCATCATAAAATATTCACCGCCTAAGTTAATGGGCCAACTGTCTACCAAAAATTAAATAAAATTAATGGGCCCACATTACTGATATGCGCTCTAGCAACAAGTTTTTATTAGAACTTAATAGAATTTGTGGCATTGCTATAAAATTAGTGGAGACAAAGAAGGATATCGTATACCAATTGGTTTATTTGCTTTTAAAATTGGCGTTGATTTTACCAGCAATGACTACTATGGTAGAAATAGCTTTTTCAATAATGGATGAATGACTGTTTCGTTACATATATTGAAAAACTAGCAACAATGCCCCGTGCTTAGCCCGGGGCAAAAAGTAAAATATTACATTTTGAATTTATAAGATATCAAAATTAATTATAAGCATATATTCATGCATATTTATATAAAAACAGTCAACATATCTTCAATCACAAATACAAGTGGTCAAACCTAGGGTCATGTGTGTATATAATCAGATAAAAAAAGGATGCCTATAAGATTCAACCAAAAAAATCCAACCTCAAAATATTTTTATCACAAGCCCATCCATAAGGTGGTCTACCAGAAGGTTAGGTCTGATTTTTGTTCACATGTGACAATCTTTTAATAGAGTAGAGCTGTATGTAAAAACTAATTAAAAGAAAATGATATTTTTAATGAAAAAAATATCAGTATGAATGGTAGAAAGGTGGGCCCCAAACATTAAAATAAAAAGATGACAATGTTAAGAGGATGGAAGATATATGGTGTTGAAAGAGAGAGAATAACTATAGCAAAATAGAGAGATTTTAGGAGACATTGATTGAGAAACTTTATGAGATAGATGATATGGATAAAGATTTTTTTTAAGAGAAAAAATTGTGGTATGTGATGACATGGCACCTTAAATCACTTTATGTTTTTTCTCCATATTTATTTAAAAGGAGAATGATCGGGTTGCTGAGGTGGCACCTCTCACAGCCCACCTCTCCCTTTGCTTTAATATATATAATATAATAATATGTGGTTGCTAGTGTTGATAATGAATCTATTATGCAACGATTTTAACACATGAAAACCTGTTGAGGGCAGCTGTAGGAGTGTATGTATTTAGATTTTGCTTTTGAATTAAGAACTATTAGTAATAATGTATTAAATTTTCTTTTTTCTTTTAGAATTTAATATTATCTTTGTCCGATTATCAGAAATAGATTATTTGAGAATTTTATACTATACTTGTCTAATTATCGAAAGTACATGACAAATGTTGATAAAGGGAAAACTAAATTTATTCGATTTGCAGAAGATCAGTCTTTTTTTACTCGAATTCCTGGAGCCGCCGCTGATTTTTTTTCATTTTTTTAAAAGAATGGGGAAATTCTGAAATCTTATACTTATGATATGACCTCACTTCACTTCACTTTACGGGTGAATTGCCCAAGATGGAGCGGGAGTAGCACTCTTGGGAGTTGAGGATAAGCTGGGTAAATTTAGCATGGTAAGTAAATTAGGTAAGAACCTGTGAAATATGTTGAATTCAACGAAGCTAGGACCAAGAGTCAGGCCCAGATTCACAAAGAAGGTCGGACCTCATGACCCACTTGGCCAACCCAAACTGTGGATGCTCCATAGTCCAAGCCATTCCCCCTATTTTGTGGATTATTGATGCATACATTCATTTTTCAACCGTTGATTTGTAGCCATGTGATCTTCTAGTAGGGACTTTTGGAAAACTCCCATGGAAGACATGGATAACAAGATAATGGGCCCACCGGGCCTGAAATCCTGAGAGACCATAGTCTTCTACAGTTCCAGATCATGATTACGTGATCCAGATCCTTGTTCTGATGGGCCCTACTGCTGATTAGGGATAACCACTCAAATCACTAAAATCATAACATCCTACTTCTTTAATTAACTCGTGGTCAGTAGAACAAAAGAAGCATCAAATGAAAGGGCTAAAAATCATTCAAGAAGAAGTTTATAGCAACGTCAGTCCATTCCAGTCCGGGATGCAATGGGCTGGATCCAAGTCAGAACCAAACTGGATGTGCTGTATTTGAAACCAACTTCAACCGAAAAATTGGAAAATATTTAAAGCTGAGTAGATATTCAAATATGACTCGAGTTATTTAGACTCATAATAGAGAACCCGCACATACGAAAATGCATTCCGTACAAAAGGAAAAAAGGCCCACACAAGTAGAAAGGGAGCCCGCACATGACGTTGCTAATAGGAGTGTAAAAGAAAATCTAAAAACCGTCTAACTGAACCGAACTGCAGTTAATAACCGTATTTTACAGTTTGATTACGGTTATTAAAATCGAAAAATTGTACTTTACGGTTCGGTAACGGTTTTCACTATTGACTCACGATTATTAACCCAACATAACCGTAAAATATGGTTCAGTTAATTGGTACACGGTTAACCGTACCTTTATAGCAATAAAAAAAATAAAGGACTTAAATGAAATATATATATATATATATATTGGGGATCTTCATATGCATCTATCCCTCACCAAAAATGGTGAGGGACACCCATTTTGGGGTTGTTTCAAGTACAAGAGGGAGGTACAAAGTACCTCTCTTGTACCACTCTTGTACTTGAAACACCACCAAAAGGGGTGTCCCTCACCATTTTTGGTGAGAGATAGATGCACATGAATGTTTCCCTATATATATAATTCTTAACTTAAGTATACACTTGACAAAATGGTTTTTCAGGATACAATTCGGTTACAGTTTTTAACGGTTAACTGGGGTTTGATTTTTAACGTTTTTTTCAGATACGTTACGGTTACGATTTGAAGAATTGAAAACCGTAATTCACGGTTTCATTAACTGTTCTCCCAAAATTAACGGTTAATCAAACCGTCATACCCCTAGTTACCAATGAGGTAATTGGCCTTCTCCACATCCTCAAGTCAAAACATATAAAATCTAGATTTAGATCGAATGTTTTGAAACACATGTGCCTGGATCCAATCCAAATCCAAAACTACGTTCCATACCTACTTTATTCCAACACCCATCTGACCAGCGTTCCTAATCACCCATCCACAGAGCCCACAGGCCACACACACCACGTGACCCATTTTCATCCGGATTTGGTGCGCAGTTTCCACACTCTAATGAAGGCAGCACCACTATCTCAAAGAACCCTAAAGTAGTGACGTGGCGCAATCTCAGCGGCAACTTTTTACTTGACGGTCGATAGAAGCACTAGAACCAAAACCGTTGATCTAAAATCCAACGGCCGAAAGAGAAACCCTAATCGTAGTTGACTGCCTAGGGGTTTATAAGTCCTCGTGCCCCTCTCAAAACCTCACTTCTCCTTAGCATCTCTCCATTTCCTGGCTTTCTACGTCTTGTGCCTTTTCGAGCTTCAAAGGTAAAGATCTCTCTAAATCCCTCTCTCGTTCTTGAATCTCTGTTGCTTTCCTCTTCATCAGATTCGAATCATTGAGTTTTCTTTTGTTGAGATTCTGCTTGTTGTTGTTAGGTTTACGCTTTAATCTGAATGCGTTTTCGTTTTCAAAGCCCTACTTTCTGTAGTTTTCGAGAGTGATGTGTTTGATTCAACTATGTCACGATTAGATCGTGAATCTTCTGTTTTAGCGCAGAAGCTTTTGGATGTAATCTGCTGGTGCTATGGTTTTTTCTCATCTTATGATCTCATATATCGTTGTTCTGATGAGATCTGATGACAATTGCTATAGATCTGGAAATATTGAACAGATCTCTTGATTATCTGTTTTTATCACGTAGTGTTTTAGATCTGCTGCTGTTTGAATTAGTTCTACCAGATTTTTATGATTCGTACAGGTATTATTTGATTATCTGTTGGTGTTATGGATTTGGAATATGGTATTTCGTTGCTTTTAGTGATATGTTAAAGCTTATGGGATTCAGGGCATAGTGTGTTTGATCTGATGATAAGCACAGTATCGCTGGATTTTTACTTCTGTGCAAACTGTAGATCATTCTCTGAGTACGTTCCATACTGTGATTTTTTGTTGAAATTGAGAGGTGAGGTTGAGACTAGATTATGGATTTTATCTAAATTGTGTTTGGATGTGATGCCTTTCAGTGAATGAGTGTGTCCATTATAATCACTGATTTCATGAACTCCTTTTTGTTTAGGAAATTGGCGTGGATACTGGTAATTGGGTGCAAATGATACTATATCCCTTAAAATTAAAGAGAGTTCTGTGTATTTTGTGGGTTATTTATTGAGCATTATATTTTCCAGCCACATCTCTTTTTTCTTGTCTGGCTTCTTTTTCCCCTTGTTATAAAACTTGGCTAGAATCAAGTGGTATTGCCAATACTTGACAGTATTGGCCACAACTGATGCAGATTTTCTGTATTTATTCTAAAATTTATAATGTCTTGAAACTATTCGCCACCTAATTGTCTATACACGTACATTATAGTACATACATTGATACATGTAGTAGACTATAGTAGCTGGTGGTTAACTCTCTTTTTTTTTTAAATAAAATGCGCCCTTTTAACTCAGTGGTAGAGTAACGCCTTACCAAGGCGTAAGTCATTGGTTCAAATCCGATAAAGGGCTTTTTTCTCAATCTTCATTTTTCATCAGAGAATAGAGTTTTTTTATTTATTTGTCATAAAAATAACCCAAAATGAGTTATATTATGTCTTGATGTTTTATAAACATTTAAAAACATCCTTGCAAGCATTCAAGAAAAATGAAAACTTGTAGTTTCTATTTTTTATGAGTTTTTAGTAGAAGATGAGTTAAAATAAACCGATAAATCCGTGCAGTTCCAATAGATCAGCTGATGCACTGCCGAAAGCATGTTTTTAAAACCATGTTTTTTATTGTTTTAAATAAAAAAGAACCTCCGGCATCGTCGGAAGGCAGTAATTGGTGCAACCACAAGGTTGAGAGCTCGAGTCATGTTATCAATAAAAATAGCCATGCCTTTTCCCCTGAAACAATGAAGTAAAGGTTTTCACTCATGCACCTTTTAGTCATGTTACTAATAATTACAAATAAAAAAGGCATGCTTTTTTTTCTTAAAATCAAGCATTGAAATATGTACCCATTCACTTTTCCTGCTAGATTTTAACTGTGATTTTAAATAAGCAGAGTCTTGATTTTAACTGTGATTTTAATATGTACCCATTGAAATAAGCATAGTCTTGAGTTAAATCACACTTATATTTTCCTTTTTTCTATTGTATATTTTTTGGCCAATCATGGAAGAGTTAGTTGCCCCCCCCCCCCCCCTTTCTTCTCCTCCCCACACACACACACACACACACAGATATGAGACTTTTAGTCCTTTCATTGGATTCTACCATGTTGATGGACTCTTTGAGTCTGTTTTTTGGGCCAATTATTGATTTTGTTGGAATTTTTATTTAGTTTTTGCCCTTGAAGTCTTTTAAAGCTTACTATGTCTTCTACTTAAAAGAGATTGAAAACTGAGTGAGTAACTTGTGCATATTCTGGCCATTACATGTTTCCTTCCTGAACAATACGTGATCCCCAGAAATCATTGAGGTCAACATCGATCCAACTTTTTTTTGTTACTATTATTATTATATTTATATCCAAGTTTTACCCTTGACCCTTGAGCCATGGATCGTTATTGACATTTTGGATGCACCATGGAATGCTTTGTCCATTAATAATATCAATTTGTTGCCAAAGACTTGTATGAAGCACAATTCAGGAGACATGGTGAAGCAATTTTTTAATACCCTAGTCAATTTGCTTTAATCCAAACTATGGTGATCATTGGTTTCATTAAGTCAAATTGTGATACTGTTTGACCAATGGAAAGTATTTTATTCTGAGATCTTCAGAAAATATAAAAATTGTTAAGTGCTTTGTGACTACATTTCTTTCCTGAATGATGTTAATTGTAATACAAATTTTGATCCATTTGTTATGTGAATTTGGTCTTCATGAATCATAACACAACTTCCATTAGTTATTTGAATTTAATCTTCAAAAGTCATAACCGGTCTGTTGGTTACTTCTCAGCTGTTTTTAAGTCATGGGAAAAGAGAAAGTTCACATCAACATCGTGGTCATTGGCCATGTCGACTCTGGCAAGTCGACCACCACTGGGCATCTTATTTACAAGCTCGGAGGTATTGACAAGCGCGTGATAGAAAGGTTTGAGAAAGAAGCTGCTGAGATGAATAAGAGATCCTTCAAGTATGCCTGGGTTCTGGATAAGCTCAAGGCTGAACGTGAACGTGGCATTACCATTGATATTGCCCTCTGGAAATTCGAGACCACAAAGTACTACTGCACTGTTATTGATGCCCCTGGCCATCGTGATTTCATCAAAAATATGATTACTGGTACCTCTCAGGCAGACTGTGCTGTTCTTATCATTGATTCAACCACAGGTGGATTTGAAGCTGGTATCTCCAAGGATGGGCAGACCCGTGAGCACGCATTGCTTGCTTTCACCCTTGGTGTGAAGCAGATGATCTGCTGCTGTAACAAGGTGAATATTGTCACTGTTGGTTGGTGTTTTGAATACTTTGTTAATTTTGCACCCTAATAAGTCTTTTTAGGGGTAGGGCAACTCTTATTTACATTTTTTTTTTTCTTGGCAGCTTTCCAATTTTAAATCTCACAAAATATTTGTATTTTTGTATAAAATGATTATTTCCTTGTCTTTTTTATGATGTGACTACTTATTTTTCTTATTTCTACCGTCTGGACAGTTATTGGCAAGCATGTTAGGGTTATTCAAATTTTCTGAAACTTTATTTTACCTCAGTTCATTCTTTTTACTTTTTTGTTAAAATATCTGTTTTTCCTTTGATTATGGAATTCTTCTGTTTTCTTCAATTAGAATGTTCACTCTTCTTTTGACTGAATTGGATTTCTATGCCCATATTTGTTGTAGATGGATGCCACAACACCCAAGTACTCTAAGGCGAGGTATGATGAAATTGTTAAGGAGGTGTCTTCATACCTCAAGAAGGTTGGCTACAACCCTGACAAGATTCCCTTCGTTCCCATCTCTGGTTTTGAAGGTGATAACATGATTGAGAGATCAACCAACCTTGACTGGTACAAGGGCCCAACTCTTCTTGATGCTCTCGACATGATCCTGGAGCCCAAGAGGCCTTCAGACAAGCCGCTTCGCCTTCCACTTCAGGATGTCTATAAGATTGGTGGTATCGGAACCGTCCCTGTGGGACGTGTTGAGACTGGTGTTCTTAAACCTGGTATGGTTGTCACCTTTGGCCCTACTGGACTGACGACTGAAGTTAAGTCTGTTGAGATGCACCATGAGGCCCTCCAGGAAGCTCTCCCTGGTGATAACGTCGGCTTCAACGTGAAGAATGTTGCTGTTAAGGACCTCAAGCGAGGTTATGTTGCATCCAACTCCAAGGATGATCCTGCCAAGGAGGCTGCAAATTTCACATCGCAGGTCATCATCATGAACCACCCTGGGCAGATTGGCAATGGATATGCACCTGTCCTTGACTGCCACACTTGCCACATTGCAGTCAAGTTTGCTGAGATCCTTACCAAGATTGACAGGCGTTCTGGTAAGGAGCTTGAGAAAGAACCCAAGTTTCTGAAGAATGGTGATGCTGGAATGGTTAAGATGATTCCCACCAAGCCCATGGTTGTTGAGACCTTTGCATCGTATCCTCCCCTGGGACGTTTTGCTGTGAGGGACATGCGCCAGACCGTGGCTGTTGGAGTCATCAAGAATGTTGAGAAGAAGGATCCAACAGGTGCCAAGGTCACCAAGTCTGCTGTTAAGAAGGGCAAGTGAACCGTACGGTCAGGCAAGAAAGCTGCCATTGAAGGTGGCTACTATTGCCACTTTAAGAACTCAGTCTATTTACTCTTTATATGCAGTTTTGAATGTTTGGTAGGTTTTGTTTTATGTTATTATGTCTCATCTCCGTGGCTGGGTAGCCAGAGTTGGGTGCTCGACAGGCGGTGGCGGGAAGGGGCTATATATGGAGTTTTGTGCCTCTGTTTATTTTATGTTTTGTGTTTTTTTTCACCAGTGTGTTAAAACTTTTAATTTCCATAAGCTGTTGGATTAGACTTTTGTTTCATTTGTTTCCTTTTGGTTTTTTCATGATGCTTAGGTAGAGAATACTTGACAGGTCCGTGTCAAAGTTATGGAAATGTTCTTTTGTTAGCTAAATAAGTTGTTAGAACCAGCTTCCATTTTCATTTTTCTATTTTCAATATTTCCTATAGGTTTTCCTGATGTTATAAACAACAGGATTTGGCATGATATCTTATTGCTTTTTTTGAGTAGAATGTTTTGACTTGAAAACTGAGTTTTCGAGTCAGCTGGAGAGAATTATTACCTTTGTTGAGAGCTGCATGGGGCCAGTTTTCTTAGTGAAGTTTCTTTCTGTGGAGCCTTGTGGATATGAGGATGAAAGGGAGTCTCCACTTGGGAGGATAAAAGTGTTGGGATTCGGCTTTTGGTGGATTGACCTTTATTTACAGGTGAGAGTAGTGTGATGATAAGGATTCATCATCGACTTTCAACGTTCCTTTATCATGTGCTAAAATGTGTGGGGTATGATAAGGATTCATCATTGACTTTTCGCTATCCATTTATCATGTGCTAAAAAAGGATGGATAAGACTCATGCTTGACATTGTTTTCCTTATTCAGGGCCCACCACTACTGCAAATGGGACAGTGACTTCCTTCCCCAGTGAGTGGTGACGAACAAGGGACATGATGGCGGTCAAAATGGATCTTCGGGTTGAACTGATTCTCAGGGGCATTACAAACCCCTTTTTCCACCGGGCTTTTCGACCATTCTCAGGGGTATTACAATTAACACATTTGTATCTCAGGAAGATTTTCGTTGTTTTGGTAATATCAAATATTAGTTTCAACTAGAGAGGCGCTGTGATTCCCGATTTACATACCCTCACCCAAACGAGTAGGCATTTGGCACCAGTTTGCAGACTGTATTTTCATAAACACTAGCCGAAGTTTTCAAGTTGATTTGGACAAAGTGGCTTGGGACTTTCAAGATGTTTGGTTTTTATTTTTTTTATTTTTTCCATATAGTAAAACATCAAATCAAAAGAGAAATATAAAAGGGTTATGGAGATAATTTGTCTTTAGTGAATTGGTGGGGAGTGTTAAAAATTTTTAATAAAAGGGGATGTTTTCTTAATCATTTACTGGAGAAAGGGGGGGGGGGGGATTTTAAACGTGTAGTTTTGATGTAACTTCTAGTCAAAAAAAAAAATTAAGGCTTTACGTTATTTATACTTTAATAAATTTTCAAATGAGCACCAATCGAATTCCTGTGAAAAATTGAGCTGCCTGTCTAGACAACATGACTCGTAACCACGTCGTAATAGAGTGTACTCATCTCGGAAAGGTCCCAGTCCGTCCCACTCTGTGATCTGAGTCAAATGTTGATCATCACTCAAAGCAGGGTCTCATCTTTGTGTCTAAAAATATCATCCTCGTCTGCCCCAGTGGATCCGAGTCAAATGCTGATCATCACTCAAAGCAGGATAAGTTTTGGGATAGTGCCCACACGAGGGCCAGTCGCATTCACTCATTGTTGGGTAGGCCCCTAGTAACAAAATACGATAAAAAAAAAATTGCAGATGCAGCTCTATTATAGTACAATTTTCTATACCTATTCGCATGTAGGTTGGCTGGGTGCCTAGGAATGTATTATATTCTTCTCCATGTACCTCCCATTATTGACAGGCTCCATGTCGAAATCTTATTTGTGATACACTCTTGCATGGCTTGTGACACCGGTCCTTATTGCCGCTTTTCATTAAAATCTGAGCCATCAATCTGGTGGGTCACATCATGACGGGCCATAGTTCGAAAAATGCACCAAAGGGACTTGGACAGGCTTAAGAAAGAGGTTGCATGACTTGTGCTGATTCCAAATTGGAGGAAACAATCAATATGATGAGCGTTCGCTACATGGAGTTCCATTTTTAAAAAAAGGACAAGGAGCCCCTCTATATCCATCTTGGAAGAAAAGTACATCCCCCCATCAACAGGGGGGAAGCAGAACTCTAAAATGTCAAATACTATAACAAGAAAAAAAAACCCTCTATGAAACGCGTCACCTATTTCTTGATCAAGTGTGTTAGTTGCCGACCCGCTCTCAGCAGCAGCCCACCTCTCCCGTTGCCTTTACCTCTCTTTCCAGGCTAAACTACAAAGATTTCATCAAAAATTGAAATCAAATCCCCCCGGGAATCCTCCACCTTCAAAGTGAAAGGTGTATTGCTGTCCCCCAGCACCAAAAGGATTGAAACCACCACCTCCCTGACCCATGCCCATATCTTCAATATCTTCACCTCTATCATATCTTACACGCTTATCTTCGTCACCAAGGACCTGCAGTAGAATATTCAAAAGAGTAAACAAACAGAATTTAAATTTAAGCGAAGTCACAAAATTTGTGCAATAACACAACTACACAAGAATAGAAGAAATATAAATGATGACCACAAATCACATTTTCTGGTTTATAGTACACGAACATGAGTAAAAAATGAAGACCCAACAACTCATAATTGCAATCCGAGTGTTTGGTTTTTGTTTTTTTTCTCTTTGGAAGTTGAAGGCATTGTATTATAGACGAAGCTGATGCCCAAGAAAAATGAGGGCAAAAGATCTCAAAGAGACAAGAAGAAACTGCGCTACCTCAAAGTAGCAAAGCCACCTAGCCAAACTGACTAGAAAGCATCCGCCGGACAATGCACAGTCAATCTGGCATTGAGCTCATGGTGGCAAGACCAGGGGAATGAGACAATGCTAGTCAATACACCAACCTACACCCCAAGGGAGCAAACACACAGGGCCGGCAAAGTGGCAAAGAAAAGAGTGCGAGAACAGCCGAAAAAGAGGCACAGACGCCAAGCGAGCCAAAAAAAATGACTTGAATTGAGAATGCAAATAATCAGGCTGCAAATAAAGGCTAAAACAAATCACTTTAAAGTTCCACTCAACCACCTACAATCAAGCCATACCTTCACATTCACCTTCCCACCCCCACTGCAAAACCACAGTTTGACACTCGCCCCAATTTATGATCTTTAAAATCATTCAACTCAGCTTGGACTTAATCCCTACTGATACAACTTTCCCCTTGTTTTCCTATCAGGGGAAGCTTTTGGGCCCTTTTGCAACTTTTTTTATGACATGGAAGATATAAGCATTTAAAGATTGGAGGTACTCTTTTTACAATTGAGTGAAAAACAGGCATGGATATGATGAGTCCTAGAATCTCGCATTCTTAGGATACTAATCATTTAATGGTTTTCTTTAAGGTTCTTTGGCTGTGGGGTGCAACTCTGTCCAACTCAGCCAAGTCCTATGTGACTTCGCCAAGTTGATTTGACTCGAGGGTGACCGAGTCACCCACTAAGTTCAATTTTTAAAACCTTGCCCCAATTTGACAGCAATCCAAGCATAATCCCCATTTGATTGAATAAAAAAATACTGCACTTGCTGAGCCATTAAATTTTGAGGCCACAAAATCGCAGGTTAGATCATTTCTTCATATTGATCCATGGCACAATCCACATAAACGACCAAACCCCTCCCATCCCACCCTACTCTGACAAGCATACAACCCAGGTGGACCCAAAAAGAAAGACTATAAAACACGTTAACCTGGGTTAACTAGTTGGTATCCTAAACACATCATTGATTACGCTCTCCATCATATTTGCAACAAAATTGATAACATGATATATTTTGCTCAAAGACACATACGGACACAAAAGACAAACACAATTGTTGAATCAAACCTCATATGCAGCAGCTATTTCTTGAAACTTCGCCTCTGCTTCATCTCTGTTGTCAACATTCTTGTCAGGATGCCACTGTAAAGCAAGTTTCTTGTAAGCCCGTTTAATCTCAGCAACAGATGCACTTCTTGAAACTCCCAGAATCTTGTACCAGTCCTTGCGCTTACTCAGCTTCAAAGATTTCTCAGCCCTCATCAACGCTTCACGAATGTTCATGTCCTACAATTTTGCATATATAATTCATTTTGTCATTCTAAGCATCAATTGATAGAGATGATTACATCCACCTGTATGAACAGAAATAAGGAAGCTACACCCAAACGTGCAGACATGCACACCAACAGGGCCAGACCCAGAAAATGGAACTAGGGGTGGGGGTGGGGGGGTGGGGGGGGGGGGGGGGGGGGGGGTGGCAAATGAAAATTATTGAAAGAAAGTTCTAACATTTTAGGGGGAAAAAAAATTATAAAAAATTTTGTGGTAAAAAATAACATACATGTAGGTCCGCCCCTGCACACCAAACAACAATGATAACAACAAAGATGTCAAGGTTTTTCTCATGAAGAACTTCAATGTTCATTAACTTTCAAGGCAGTTGAGTAACCAAGTATATCAAAGGACTCGGGCATCATCACAGCAAATTTTTAGAGTATTGGACTTCAAACATAATTTTGATTATTGAAACCAGAGATCGTAGCTGCAGTTAAAGCAAAAATTAGTCCCTCCCTCTCTACACAACAAAAAAATATAGTCTACCCACTGAAAGGAGTGTTAAAATTCCCAATAGATAGATCAATCACTTTTAGAACATGCTTCCAAAAGCGTACTCTTTTATCAGTTTGCAAATATACACTTTTCTTGCGTACTTATTTATCATTGATTCATATCCCTCAAGGGGCTAATGATGAGAAAGACACTCCACAAAGCGAGCTTCGCAATTAAACCTTGTAGTTTCCTCGTAATTACCCCTAGCGTTTTGGTGTATCTTTTCTGCCTTCTCCATAAATTCATCTCAACCATTAAAGATAAAGTAAACTACAAAAATAAACAAGCTGAGAAGGAAGTGTATGAAAACTGACGTGTGCTAATCTAATAAAAATCTGTATTCAAATGAAAAACTCCAGAACAAGGGAAGTATTTCCATGGATTAATTAATACGTAAGGAAAGCCAAGCAAAGATTTAAATGCCACAGTAGTCGGAAGATTTATCACTTTATTCTGAATGGAACGCTACATAAAATGGTTACACAGTGATGGAAATTGCAGCAATATAGACGGAAGCAGCTGAAAATGTACAGTGTACAATTTCTAGCAGTTGACACTTACTAAGTGGTTGGTCATCAGATGGTCTCACAATGCATAGAGAAAAGATGACAAATTGAATTACCTGTGGAGATTTTTGAGCAGCTGTTTTCAGATCATTCACAGCTCCCTCCCAATCTTCTGTCAAAAGTTTGGCTTCACCTCTCTGTGAGGAAATAAAATTTTCATATCAGATACTCTAAATGCCAGAAGATTCCTATTAAAAGTTATCGTGACAAGATTTTAACCTATCAATTAGATAAAATTATGCTGAACATGACATTCTTTCTCATCTGGAAAGCCTCCTTATTCAATATATAAATGGTTACAATCTTTTAATAATAGAGTTAGAAGCATCTCTATATGGAAGGTGCTAACCAAATAATGGCACTGAGCAATTGATAATAAGCAATTAATTCCAGGATGGCACAAAATAATCAGCCAAAACTTGCATCTCTTTATAGAATTTTCTCAATGAAACATTTTGTAGAAAACAAACAAAGGGGTTGATTGTGCAGAAGAACCAGAAAAACCTAGCATCTGGTCAAACTTTGCCAAATGGAACTTTAGACATCATCATCATCAAAGCATCATCTCATTTATCTGGTTCATCAACTTTAGACACTGTACAGGCTAAAAAAATATGAAGTCCGCACCAAACCAAATTTATACTGTAGAATGGGATCATCAAGAGTCAAAATCTCGGTAATAATATTCTCTATTTTCCTCTTAAAAACAGGTTCAGGATGGCAGGAAATGAAATAGTTGAATTCCTAACAGTAAATAGTTCATGCTTACACAAAAGAACAGCATGACAAGCAAAGGATAATACAAGATCCAGTCAATTTTTTCCCCAATGGAGATATCAGGTGGGTACAGATTCAAAAAGCACAGTAGCAAACCTGAACTAAAGCTTCAACAAGGTCTTCATCGATGTTGAGAGCCTCAGTGCAACTATTCAAGGCATCCTTTCCCCTACCAAGTTGGACCGAGACCTTACATAAACCAAGGTAAAGATGTACATTATGCGCAGTATGACGGGGGTCCAGCGCAAGAGCTGCTTTGAAGTCTTCTGCTGCCAAACGCAGCTTACCTTTAGCTAAACTATCTTCTGCCTGAAAATATCATCACACACATAGTTAACTTATGACATTGCAGTACCTTGAAGTCTTGTATGAGGTTAAAATATGGCAACAAACACATAATTACACGTGCAAAAGAAAACAGGCCTACATGACTTACACTTTTAGTCTTCTTTAGCAGATTTTTCATTCCAAAATATGCCTTTTTCAATTCACTGTGCTCCGGATCTAGACGAAGCCCTTTCTGAAAGTGCCTGGAGAAAATATGACTTGCAAACTAAGCACTACAAATTTTACATTTAATCAGAGAATTTTCTTTATTACATGAAAAGATTTAAGTCTGACAAAAAAGAAATTTAGTTAATCATGGATAGGCATGTGTGAGAAACAAGCTAAGAAAGAAAGAAGCGCAGTTTGCGTGAGGAACCCAAGTAAGCTGCCTAGTTAGTTGACAGAGAAGATGTTGACAAAAGAACAATAATTAATAGGACAAATTAGTGCCAATAATCTGCATAAGTTTACAATTTCTGTTGCCAGAATAAACAAAAAAACACAAGTTCCTTTTCCAGAGGACAGGTGCCACTAAACAAACCTCAAAGCAACATCATGATCAGCCAAGTAATAATAGGCACGTCCACGCAGCAGTAATGCCTCCAAATTATTCTCATCTTCTTTAAGTAGATAGCCCGTCTCTGAGATCGCAGTTGAAAAGTCTTTTACTGCCAACAACAGCCTTACCTTCAGATATTTTGCCTGCAACAAATTGCTTAGAGTTAAGGCTGTAGCAAATAGTTTGAAAACCTGACTGGTTGACTGCAAGCATGCTTGAGTCAACTCAACCCAGTCACATACTAGGTGTCTGGCTCTGATTAAACAGGTTATTCATTACTGCTTGGTGTCAAAATGGAAATGTCAGCTTCAGCCATCAGAACTAAAGGGCATGTTTGTTTGCATGAGGGGTGGAGTGAAATAAAATTAAGGGTCAAATCAAGAGGAAAAGAAAGAGAAGGGGGTTGAAAGTAAGAGGCTTTCCCATCACTTGGGAGAGAGGATTTTCTTTTAGCAGTGATGGTTACTAGAAAACTAGGAAAGTAAAATGAGGTCCCTACCAAATGTAATAATTTCTCTCTGATACCAAATGTTAGCCACAATAAAAGACAAAAAAGAAACATAATAAAAGAGATAACCATAATAAAAGAAAATACAAACAAGCCACCAACAAAGATAATGGATCTTTCATTATCATTTTATTTTTTTTCATGCCCAGGGCCAATAATAAAATAACAACAGTAAACGCATAGAGGTTCAAATTTCTTTGTAATTTCTTAAAATATACATAGCATAAACAGAAAGTAAACCTTCATTCCCATCTCTTCTAGATTGGGTTGGGCACTATAATCCTCATTTTTAGGCCATTATTTCCAATTAATGGAATACATTTTATCAAATACCCAAAGCATCTTTCATCTGGGAACTTAGGTTTGATTCCCGGGATAACTCCGAAAGCCCCAAATTCTCAGAATATGGTAAATAAAATATAATTGATCATTTGCTATACCCAAAAATTGTCTTTGATACCAAATGATAATAAAATCCTTTCAAAAGAGGTAACATTTGGTATCAGATATAGCATTTGTTAAACAACTTCCCTAAGCTATTCCGAAATTTGGTATACAACTTTATTCTGATAAACCACTTTAACGATTCTGATTTGCTGTATGCACAAATCTGGCTCAGTGGGAAGTTAAAGGGTCAGGCCCAACCCACGAGTACCTAAAAATGACCCAGCCCAGTCCTTGACCCGATCCGACCTGGGAGTGGACCATAAAATCGGTATCAACATGGACCATAAAATTTTTATTGATTTATACCCAAAGGTATGATCATCTTAATTTGTATCACATTTGTTAACATGGACAAATTAATTATGTAAAAACAATTACATGTTGTTTTCGACCCAAAGGTAGATTTACAATGATGTACGTATTGTTTTCACTCTAGTTGCGTAATTACAGTCCAAAGCATTATTTTTAACATATGACTATCGATTGTTTCTTTACAGTAACTAAATCCGTAGCCACACTTTCAACCGTATGGACCATACCCACTTTGGATTGATCTAATTTTATTGAGTGGCCGTACGCATTAATGTTAGCGATAACTTTCTTTGACCTAGAACTTGCCTTCGATGACCAAATGCTTGAAAAACCCTCTGAGAATACAGCCGAACATAAGGCAACTTATGGTAAATGGGCTAGGGCAAATAAAGTGAGCATAAAGATTATCTTAAATTATATTTCTCGTATCATTAGGGGTCCGTAGGGAAAAAGTAAAAGGCTAAGCACCTCCGAGATACAGTGAAAATGTAATTTTGGATAACGAATAAAGAAGTAGGAGCTTCGTTGATAAGCCACCTTTTAAGTATGAAATGTGATGGAACTTTGGGGGTAAGAGATCACATTCTTTACATGGCACGCATAATATCAAAATTACACATAATATCAAAATCAATACATAGTTCAATTTATTTTCAATTCTCTTCTCTCGGCTTCTACAGCTTTTAAGGTAGCTTACAAGCAAAGCTCAACAACTTGTGCCATAAATGAATTGATCAGTAGAGCTGATAAAGAAGGAAGAAGGCTAAAGGCAAAGGGACAACTACTAGTTAACTTTGTGTTTCGATATAAGTCCAAGGGCAAATGTAAGAGCAAGAAAGATGTCCAAACTCAAACTGAAAAATCATAAAAGAGGATAAATGGATAACGAAGAAATGTTACTTTTGTGGAAAAAATATGTCATTTAGATAAAGAATTGGTCTGTCCATCTTGAAACCAATTTAATAGATGTTCTATCAATTTTTTGTGGGATTGACTCAGGTGCGACCATTCACGTTTCTGGTGTGTGTAGCGATTCCTTTAAAGCCTGAGTCCAAATGATGGTCAAAGAACCATCTCCCTCGGGAAACAAAAGGAATCAAGGGTTGAGGTTGTAGGCACGTACAAGCTAGTGCTAGACACCAGATTCATTTTGGATCTTCACATTACTTTCTTCATTTTGTCCAAATTCATTTTTACCTCTCTTCTCAAACTATTTCTTTCGCTGTAGGCCATATTTCCTAAATGACCTTTCTTTCAACAGAATAGCATTTCTTCGTTATCCCTTTATACTGCCTTTATGGATTTTTAGTTTGAACTTTGGCACTTTTTTCCTCTTACTTTTGCCCTTGGACTTATAGATTAAGAGGCAAAGTTAAGTGTTAGTTGTCCCTCGGCCTCAAGCATTCTCTCTTCTTGATCGGCTCTAGCGATCAATTCATTTATGATCCAAGTTGTTAAGCTTTGTTCATAAGCTACTTTAAAAGTGTCAAAAGCCGAGGGGAAGAGAATTGAAAATAACCTAAACTATGTATTGATCGAACATACTCACATGTAAAGAATCTACTCCCTTACCCCCAAAGTTCCATCATATTTCTTGGTTCATCGATTTCTAGGTCCAAGAAAGTTATAGCTAACATCAATGAGTCCAACCACTCAATGAAATTAGATCCATCCAAAGTGGGTATAATCCCTACGGTTGAAAGTGCGACAAGGATTTAATTATTGTAAAGAAACAACAGACAATCATATGTTAAAAGTGATGCTCTGAACTATAATTACGCAAGTAAAATGAAAACAGTAGGTACATCATTGTTAACTACCTTTGGGTATGAAAAACAATACGCATGATTATGGATTCCTTTAATTAATAAGACCACATTGATAATGTGGTATGATCAAGAAGAATATTAAGTCAACAATGTCCTATTCCAATTTTTATTTCATGAAAGATCGAACATTTGGGCCCATCCTCATATCCTTTATGAAATCACAATTTAGTGTTATTATAATCACACAAATTAATGGTGATATGTCATTACCTCAATCTAGAAATCAAACGATTCTTCGTAATCGGGTTGCTTTGGCAACGACCAAATTAAACCAAATCATCAATCTCTAATTGAAATTATAATAATAACACTTCTATTATGTCACATCTTTAATTGGACCCCTTTGTTTTCCCTTTTTGGTCCAAAGTGACAGACATTGATCATAAGTTACACTAATTGAAATAATTTGTCCATCAATTCATCTCAATTTGGCGTAGCAACTAGCAACGCATAAGTAATCAAGTTACAAGCTAATATACACTTTGACTGCATAAAATGAATCATCCATAATGCGGAAATAAAACTTTAATGACTTAATTTAGCACTCAAAGGAATATGCCAAAATTTGAGAGACACTATACGACTGGTCCGACTGTCCAGATTAAAGATCTAATCAATATGGACGCATAGGAGAAAACGGATTGTAATTTTTAGTTCGTATAAGTCCAAATGATCAAAATAAATTATGGATAATCTATTTTTGGCTAATATGATCAACACAGATCTTGATCAGTGACATCCATCAAACATTACGGTGCTGGTGAACCACTTTAACAGGTTTGATCATATCAATTTAATAGTATTCTGCATTTAAGATTAATTACACCTTTACTTGATCAAGTAATACTTCTTGATTTGATTAGATCAGGGACCCATTTATATTACAAAATTCAATTAAGCCTTAGATATATCTGGTACAGCTTTCACGTAACCACATTTCCAAAATGACCAGAACAACAGGTCACACTCAAGTGTCAGTAAGTACCAGTATGTACATAAATCTGGTGCAGGGGTCAGTTTCCAAGATTTCATTGGGTTAGTTCTAGATCTATTTTGGTATAATTGAATATACCAATGGGCACGGTCTAACAAGTGGGTAATTCTAAAAAATCTTACCCAAAACTGAACCGGGCTCAGTGGGCCCTTAATGGATCAGGCCCAACTCACATTGGCCTAAAATGACCCAGCCTAGTCACTGACCCGATCCGACCTGGTAGTGGACGGGCCAAGTCAGTTGGGCCGAACCTGACCCACCCAAACTAGCCAAGCAGTCGGGCTGATGGGTGCAGGTTAGGCAAACCCGACCTGGCGGCCCAGCCCAACTGCCCAGCCTGGGCGGTGCTCGCAGTCAGAGGATAGTGCACTGTGCATCATCCCATCCCTTTTTTATTTTAACTTTAATAAGAAAAAAGGAGATAATCACAATAAAAAATCACAAACAGAAATAATGCATATTTCAATATTTTTTTTTTCTGCCATGCCCAAAGTCAAAAATCAACAACAGTAAATCCATAGAGGTCAATCCTCTTTATAATTTCTTAAACCAAAAACTATACCATAAACAAGAAACAAACCTAGATTCTCATCTCTTCCAGATTCGGTTGGGCACTATAATCCTTGTTTCTGAGGCCATTATTTCCAAGTAATGGAATACCTTTTATCAAATAAAAACATCTTTCATCTAGGTATTTGAGTTTGATTCCCGAGATAACCTAGGAAGGCCCAAAATTTCAGAGTATAATAAATAAAATATAATTGATCATTCAACCCAGTGATGGATGCAGGTGAATCAGCATTAAAATGGGGAGATGGCCAATTCATAAGAGAGTAGTGCATGTAGCTGTACAGTGTAATCGTTAATAGGTCATGTTTGGCTCCGGCTCGGGTCCATGGGGGACCCAAACTCAACCTGAAACCAAGTGAGTTTATATGGCTGGGCCTGGACCCAACTCTGATGGCCCCAACGCATATTTTAAATATACTACAATATCTTACATTGTTTTTTTTTAGAATAGTACAATATCTTATATAGTTACAAATCATTATTAGTATGATATATTATTAGGTTATTAACTACTACTCAAGTGTGTGTATCTCAATCCGGTACATGAGTGTTCAGGGATGGACCCAACTAAACCCCGATCGGTCCTTCAAATAACCAGGTAATCGGAGTTTCACTGACATCCCTAAGTGTGGGGTTTGAATTAGCCACAGATAGGCCGTAGATGGGAAGTGATCATAGATGCTTTGATAAAATTCTCTCTAGATCATTTGTGTGGTTTTGCTCGCAATCAATCATATCATAGATGCTTCAATAATATACTCTGCTGATATTCATCATGTGTTTTGCAGGTAATCAATCAAGAAGAATATGTCGATGCAATCAAAATGAAATTTGGCCCACTGCCAACGAAAAGGAGGAGATTGTTAATTTGTTATAGAGCAAATGTCAAAGGAGTAACATACCTTCAAGCATGCAGGAGAAAAAACCAAGACAACTTTATCGATATACTCCAAGGCTTTTGCAAAATCGCCCGAATCAAAAAGAGTAAATGCAGTCTCCAGTCCATTTTTAGCCTGCAACAACTGAGAAAGTTCCTTTTTTGCAGTGGAAGTTCCAGGTTTTAGCTCTAGAAACTTTTTGTAGTCACTCTCAGATTCCTCATATCTACATCAGAAAAGAGAATTGACTGAGTCAAATAGTATGCCAATTAAATTGATAAGAATTGAGAATTGATTAGTGTTTTCAAAATGACTGATACAAGGACATACAATTATAATGATTTTGTTTTTTATTTATCATCTTTAAACATTTTTCAGTTGTATCTTATTTCTATTTTCTTAAGAGAAACCCACACACGCACACGCACATAGAGATAGATAGATAGATAGAGATATTCAGGGGTGTCCAATTTGTCAGAGGTGACTATCAACTCGCTAATCAGTCTACATGTTGATAAGATGTCAATCCTAGGAGACAAGTATTCAGGCCGTGAATCAGATGTGCCTTGCTTGATATAGTCTAGACATTTGAAAAATGACTGCCTGAGTAAACTTGCTGGTTTTCAAAAAACCCATTTGGGTATAACCAAAATTGTAATGAAGCCCTTCACTTGATGATGTCAAAGATCTTAGCATCAAATTATTTTTCAACACTGTGATAGTAATAAGTTATGTTCAATGGGTTCTTCGATGTCCTGTTGTGCCTTGGAGAACATTTGAGAAAAGGAAAGGAAATGTAGGGGTAGCATTCACGTGAATGAACCTGCACAACTGACGGAGGGCAGATGCGCGATGCCAATAAGCTTGTGAGAGTGTTGGATCTGCCTCTATAGCAGCATTAAGATCTTCAAGTGCCTGACTATAATGCTTCAACTTTATACTATCAGAAACTCTCTGAAAGAAATTTGCAGCATTGACAGGTTTGCTATCTGCAAGGTAAAAACTGGTTTAAGATATTTTTGGACCTAATGTTTTAATTAGCAGCAGAAGAGAAAAAACATATTATCCTACGAAAAAGAATGTCTAATTTCTACAAAATATCCATAGATTTAAACTGGCAAGGTTCACCTAATACATTTTACAATGCAGTCTAAATAAAAAGATAGTAAAGGCACAAATTTCCTCATACTGAAATGCAAACTTCACCCTGATGACCATTCGTCAAAATGCTGCAGTTTATAGAGTAAATGACAATCACTTCTTTTATTAACAGAAATTTTCCAAAGAATTCAGAATGAAATATTGCTTGGTGGAAAGCAATAAAATATGAGATTACTAGAACATTGGCATTACTTTAAAATGTAAGCAAACAAGAAAACACTACAAAAGCTGGTGTTGAGATTTAAACTTATGGGAAAACACAGAAAATTACACAGATTACTATAGTTATAATGATACGAGGAAAACCGAGAAAATAATGTCTTTCCCAGTAGAAGATGATTTCATAAAATACAGTCTTGGAGTTAAATTTTGGAGGGAGAATTGAATTCTCATCAAACTTGAACAGTGATTTTTTTTTTTTTTTTATAACAGTAAAATTTATTAAGAGAGCATAACCCAAAAGAACAAAAGACAGGAGAAAACTCAATACAAACTAGACATCAGAGGATAAAGAAGAACAAAGCACCCCTTCCTTAGCGAGGTTATCCGCCGAAACATTGGCCATAAAAGATTGAACAGTGTTATGAAACCATAAATAGAAAGTAGAACAATTAGATTTAAAAGAGATGAAATTGACAATGAATCATAGCATCAGCTAAATACAATCAAGGATCAAAAAGGAGTTGAGGAAGGAATAGATGTTTACGATTCATATTAATAATCTTCGAAAGTCAAGATAAAGCCTATAGCACAGATGGAAAGTGCTTATCGTCACGACCATGAGATTGCAGATTCAAGTCATTCTACTTCAGAGCTGGAAATTGAGTAAATGACAGCAGAAGAAAAGATGGACAGATAGACTGAAGCACTAGACTGCACTAAACAACTTTTCTATGATGCAAGAGGGTTTCGCACAAAAACTTTTATGGTGCTATTATATTGCCGCAGACACTAAATTGATCTCAACTATTGGATAAAAAAAAAAAAAACACTAATCCTAATTAAACTATTGAAAAAAAAAATGACAGTTATTTCCTACACAGATCTCATAATTGATATTATGGCCTAATTTTAAGGCCCAAAATGATGATATCCCAAGGACATGGTAAACATATCCAGTGTGGGTCATGAAAAGATTTTCAAAATGAACAATATATTGCCCCAAAAACACTCAAGCACAAATTTATAATGACAGGCAGATTGTATACCCATACACCATGGTATAGCAGTCTAAGATCTCCACTGTCATCTCTCAACTTAGATAATCTACACTGATCATCACAAGCTTGAAAACTCAATACATTGAATTGTACCAACACTGCTTTTGTAGAACAACTTTACAGGAAGAAATTTGAATCAATACAAGGTGTGAAAATGATAGTCATTCATGACTCGTCTTGTAAAGCGAATTCTTTCAATTCTGGTTGACACGAAACATATCAACAGGTACTTGTGCGCAGCCTCAAAGGCGGCTGGAACTGAACCAACCTTCACATTAGGTATACAACCTTAGAGATTCCTTGTTGTTATAGTCGGATTGACATATCTTTTAGCAGAAGAGTGTGATTGGCATAGTTTATATGCTTATGTTTTAGTAAAATGCATTAATCCAGACCCCAGATTGATGGAATAAGACTAAGATGATGAAAGCGCGTAACCACCAGCAAGAATAATCTTGAGATTCAAAGGTGGGCCCACCCCTAAACCACAATCACACTGTAACTGTTTTATTCTTGGATGTTTAGAACAAAGCAAATCATTTTCTATTAGATGGGAAATGAATGCCTAGCTACCACCCTAGTAATTCAATACATAGGATGATAGGAAACTGTTTGCATCTCAATGCAAACGAACATGCCCTTAATATTCCGCGGTGAGTAAAGAAATCAAAGGAATTGGAAATCGAAGATGTATGTATCTTGGAAGTGAGGAAAAAAAAAATTTCCTGATGTGAGAGAGCGTTTGGGATTCTGAAATCAATCAATTCCCCATTTGGAGAAGCGTACCTGCGAAAACGAATGGTTGAAAAAGAAGAAGATGGAAGGCGAAAAGGGACTGAAGAACGAAGAGATGAATTAGGGATTCCTTCCAGATGCCTTGCAAAATCATTTCTGTTTCTTCTGCTGCTTCTGTGCAAAAAAATGGTCCTCTCGGGTTGGTCTCTCTCTCTCTCTTTCTTTCCAAGTAGTTTCATGTGCGTTTTAGATCCATTTCAGGAAGAGACCGAGAGAGAGAAAGCAATCAGATTGAATCCGAGTTGGCAATTACACGTCGTTACCTCCTATCCTCGCTCTCCACGTGGCGAGAGAGGTCGCAATGCTAAAGTCTAAACAGGTGCGGGCGGATCCTCTGTGCTTTGTCTGTATGGCTCAGACCACGCTTACCACGGCTCACTGAAAGGAGTAGAATTTTGCAACTTGGAGCCCGTCCATTTAAATTCTCAACCACTCAAAATTATCACCAATCCAGAATGTGATCAAATTTTACTCCAATAAAAAAATTAGTGCCACCGTAAGATTGTGCATCATCATCAAAATTTTATCCCACTTATGTTCAATTTAAGTATTGAATAGGTTTTGCACGATTTCAACCAAAACCTCGTCAGTTTAATTATTGAATAGGTTTTGCATGATTTCAACCAAAACCTCAAAGTTTAATTATTGAATAGGTTTTGCACGATTTCAAATTTGCACGATTTCAAACCCCACCCCCAAATCAACTTATAACTTGACCTGCTAATGAAAATAGTTGCAGAGGTTACAAGGATGGTGAAAATAGTTGGATCTACCAATTTATCGGAATTTCGATAAACCTGCTCATGAAAGAAATCATGATCATAAAGTTTAATTTGGCAATCAACAGCAACTATGCATCATCACCGTTGAAGCCTTGTCCCAACATAACTATATTGAGGTCTATTATATGGAAATTTTTTCTCTATTTTTGGGGTGTGACAAAATTTCACATCCGCAGCTATACATGACTGAATAAAAACTTGAAAGATGGAAATAAATAAATAACAATCCTATTATCAGTCATCCAGATTCCAGACACGATTTTCAGATTCCCACAAGCTGGAGACCACTGCATGTTTTTCCTCTTATGTCCCTGGTCTTATTCCAGTTCACATTCATAGTCAGGCCCACTCCGAATCACATAGCTATCAGGCTGATGCTCTCAAGCATTCAGAATTATACGTTATTGCAAAGGATTAAATTAGAGAGTGCTTATGAAATTGTGGAGTACTAATCATGAAAATTCAAATTGACTGGCCCATACAGATATTATAATTGGTTTTAAGTTCAACCGAACAAAAATTACGAGTTAAGAGTATTATTTGTAAGATGATTCGCTTACTAGGTTTACAACATTTTGCAATGCTCAACAGTTCATCTATTCTGATACAAAAGTTTCAGGGTCAAATCAAATGAACGTTTCTCGAGTCATTAATTAAATCCATCATTTTGTTATTAGCAGGCCCTGTGCATGGCAACAAGTTCTTGCAAGTTCTGGATATTTTTATCTGCTGTTATTGGCCCAACAGAAACACATGTACGTGACTGAATTGATGGCCCACAGTTTCTTTATGGTTTCCTGACCTAAATCTGCAACCTCAAGATTGCAATAATAAGCACCTTTCACCGCAATGGGCTCACATTGAAGGCTCTTTTTCCTCCGGTTTCAAGGACATGCATTAATGGTTGGAGTTGCAGCTTATTATAATTATCAATTTAGAAGTTGTCAATGAAGAAGAGAATAAAACTACCGATCAGGGAAACAAAAAAAAAAAAAAACTACCTTCGCACTCATATCAAGCCCCTGTTGGATCCTTGGAACTAACTCAGTTGAACTATTGTTACCAAAAAAACCTCAGTTGCACTATAATTGTTTGCCGGAACTCTTAATTACATGTAATTAGTCATGACAAAGAACAAAATAGCTGTAACTTCATCCGTAACTCAGCTTATCCAAAGACATGAATCACCTTCACCCATAAACCAAGTTACCTGCACTCAGTTTATGAAGATCCAAACAGCTTTAACATCATCCACTTTTATTGCTTAAATATCTTCACAACTGCCAATTGGAACAGCTAGGCCCTACTAAGGCATCCAAGCAGCTACGCCAGACATTGTGTTTAGAGAACAGGCCTTGATCAATAACTAGCCAGATGCAGACCAAGCACCAGCTTCTGGGGAAAAATTCACTGGCTCGAGAAGAGAAGCTGAAACAAGTACAACTCCTGCCACAAGAAAGCATCACCCTGTGGCTGTTTCTGTTGGCTTGGAATCCTTGAAGCTTTCGCAACCAGGGCAGTTGTGCAAGCTCTCATGAATATAGATGTCACAATCAACGCAAAAGTGCTGCTTGCACTTAGGGCAAGCAACACGAAGAATGGGAATGTTTCCTGGAAAAAATGGTAGTAAATGCATCAGAAGCAAGGCGTGACTACTGACCACCAAGTAAAGAACTTTATTTAGCTAATAGAAGGATAGCATATTCATTGCAAACAATCTTAACAGCTACAATTTATTAAGGACCCATTTGTTTGATAGGTATTGAATTCTTGGGAATTTCTAGCAATGCCTTCCTATCAAAGGGCTAAAATGAAAGGAGTAAAGGTGAAATTCCACATAAGACCACCAAATAACCTCCTTTGGTGGCAAAAGTTCATCCAGCCATCACCCTAGTAAATCAAATCTCAGGAAAGTGAGGGTCCCATTGACATCTCTAATTTATATCCTTTACTCCTCACCTCTTTAATACTCTTTTGGATCCCACTTTACTACAAATTCCTAGGAATTCAATACAAAGTAGGCAAACAAGCCCTACATATTCTTTTATTGGTATATAATTAAATAAACACTTTAAAGAACCTTACAGTCAAACAATTTAATGTTTTAAATAACTTCTCAGTTTAATCATGAAGAATTATGTAAAAAAAATCATAAATAGTTCATCTGTTCATTGTTACACTTAATGAGAAGATACACACACATGGAGATCCATTTGAGATAGAACAATCATAGAATTACTACGATAAATAATCAGAATATTATTCAGTCATTTAAAATAAATCCTATTGCAATTTCATCCAAGATGGTATTCACATCAGAAAAGAATTAGTAGTTTGTAAAGAACAAGCATACTCCAAAATGGCAGAAGCCATGGAGCCCGAATTATTTGTCGATCGAACCCGCCTGCTTGTACAACCAATGGCTATGGTCCAAGCACTTAGGCAACAGGGCCTACAAAAAAAGTTACTACGGGAACCATTCAAAAAGTTGTCTTAGTGTAGTGTATATACTATCCAAACTATTCATAATATAGAAGATTATTATGGATGGATGTACACCAAAAGTGTCATTCATCTAATCACCGATAGAAAGGACATTTCCCAGTGGATTTCATTGTCAAATGCCTGTTTGACTTCTACTATCCCCCATTCACTTCACTGGCAAATGCTTGTTTGATTTTTTCTATCTCCTTTTCTTTTTGAAAGGTTCCATAATTTTAAAAGAGCACTGAGGAAGAATAAAACACTATTACGGTTACACCTTCACAGGCCAGTAAGAGCCACAGCATTAAGTAATGATAAGTGAGAGAAAAAAAAGATCTATACGACTCCCAGACCTTTTCCACCAGCTCCACAAGTGGCATGAGCTGACAAAAATGCCTCCCACAGTCGCTTCTTTTCCCACCTAGTTGGACATATGCTATGGTTCTTTTATCTGAATGGCATGAACTGGGACGTCTCGAGAAATCTGACAGAGAATTTCATAAACTTAAAGAGGAAGCACTTTCAGGAAATGAGTCAGATTATGTGAATGGTATTCCTGGCCATGATTATTTGGGACACATGGAAAGAAATAAAGGAACACATCTTCCAAACAATAAAAGGGAAAGGTTGAGGAAGCTTGTGCTCACATAAATAGAGGCAATTAGAATGAAGTTGGGACGGTGGATTTTCACAACAAAGTTATTCCTGGGCAGTCAGTTAACCAATCTCTTTAGGGGCTGGGAAGCTACTGTGTTTAGATGGAAGATTTAAGGCTTTTAGAGGAGGGAAAAGTATCCTCCTTCCGAATTTTTAAATTCAATGTCGATGCAAGGAAAGCCAGGACAATGGGTACAACACAAATGAAGCTCTCTCGTGGAAGATTTAAATCACTAGATGCAGGGAAAGCCGGGTCCTACAAATTTTTAAATTAAATGTAGATGCAAGAAAAGCCAGGTCCAGTGGGTAAGAAACAAATGAACCTCCCACCATCACCCCCCTTGCACGCGCATAGGTCACCTTTATAAGTTTTGCTTTTCCAATTGGCCCTATATGAAGTCATGCTCTCTGTGTCACTCCACAATCCAACAAGTCTTTCCTCACTACTTCATACAATCTCTTGGTCTCCCTCTTCTCTTAGTTCCTTGCACTTGTAGCCTTTCAAAGGTTAAACATGGGCACTTTCCAACCTTCTAGATACCTATCTGAACCTTAACAAGCAAAAATGAACACCACCAACAATTTGTCAACTCTGGGGGTCTAGAAAGGATTTTATTTCCCTCCCATGAAATTAAATACATCCCTCCCTCCCATGAAATTAAATACACCTCCCTCCCTTCCTCCCATGAGACAAAAATTAAATACGATATCTTAAATCTGGATTTAAGATATCGTATCCAGATTTAGATAAACTTTTAAATTTTTGTCACATGGAGAACTAGAACTCACACACTCTCGCCCCAACATGTTTACAAAAGCATTATGTTATTATCTATAGGAATTTTTTTTTCTCTTTTTGGGTCAAGATGCTCTCTCTCTCTCATTGATTATATGTCAATCAGTTAACTTTAATTGATTATGTGTTGCTCAACTATCTGGCTGGATTTAAGATATCATATCCAGATTTAGATAAAGTTTTAAGTTTTTGTCACATGGAGGATTGGAACTCAAGCACTCTCACCCCAACACATTTACAAAAGCTTTATGTTATTATCTATAGGAAGTTTTGTCCTTTTTTTGGGTCAAGATGATGTCGATTTGCATTTCTCTATAAAGAAGTTCCTAAAAATAGGGGATAAAGCAAATTATAAAAGGATAAACACAGAGGAAAGCATGAATTAAAAATTCTCCCCAGTGTGACAAATAATGCTCATCCACTGGAAGTTAAGGAAAAGGGAGATTTAGTTGTTTTGTTGATATGAGTTTCATTCGTTGTTAGGGACAGTAGTCAGAGCTCTTGCTGTGGGGTTTAATTTTGTTCTTATTCGTTGGTTGTTTCCTATCCTTGTAGCTTTAACTCCTAGGTGAAATAAATTGTTGTTACCATCTCAATAATTAATAAATAAGTAGAGAGAAAAGATATGATACATTTTGAAATGACAAAGGATGTGGCTTAAAATAGGGTTGAGTAGCAAAGAAAAGGTCACAGACCTAAACCCAAACAGATGGGAATAAGGCTTCAAAAATGATTATGATGGATATTTTGTCAACTATAAAACAAGAAGAATACAACTGTATTATGAAGTATTTAACAAGTCATAAGGAATATGAATTCTGACATGATGTTATCAAAAAAAAAAAACCGACTTGAGAATATGTGGTGTCAATAAATATCAACACAATATGTTGCATGATTACATCTTGTTTGTAACCTATAATAATAATTTAAAAAAAAAAAAAACACACACACACACACATATCAACCTCAATGATAACAAGGTTTCCACCAAACCACAAGCCCATGAATCTGTAATGGGACAACTGCACACCAGTTCTAGTTCCAACCACCCCGTTTAAAGACCATCTCTTCTTTCATTTGTCCGTACCAAGTCCTACTATACATGATAAGACTGGTGTTTTGGGGGTATGTCTCATTTATTGTAGGCCCCAACAGATGAATAACCAGATTCCCATATGTGCTAAGTGCGCAGATATTTAACGCATGATAACAACTTCAGTACATGCACCAGACACAGATCCCTTTCCACAAATAGGAGATGACATTCTAGAACACAATCATCAAGACAATTCATTACCTACCATTGTACTTTATTCAGAGAAACCATGAACAATCAGTGAGAAACTATATACACTACAAGCTGACGATTATCATATAACTTATTAGGTTTTTTCATATTAAAAGAAAGGCTTCAAACTAGTAGACAAACAAATGAAAAAAAAAAAAAAGACAAATTTTCTCTAGTTAAACAAATGCATATTTTTCCCACCCTGTGTTCATGACTTCTTACCGGTGGTTGAAAAGATCTGTTGGCAACCAAAACAATTCCTTGGTAATCTCTGATGTGAATTGCTTGGACGAGTCAAAGATACCTCAATAAACAAAGATATAGGGAACAGATGATGATAAGACCTTGCCAAATGGGGAGAAGAAACAAGTGTCAACCCACAAATCCGACATTCAGTAGGCAGTTCACACACACGTGCTTTGCACCTTGGACAGGTGTAGCCTCCACCAACCTTAGCTTCCTTGTGACAAGAACAAATAGCTATAAGACCCTCTGCTCCTCTTTGAGGGAAACCCATCTTGATCAGATTTGCTGCAGCAAATTCCGCTATTGCTGGAGGTGGTGGTGCATGCTCCATCAATAAATCTTTAAAGTGAGACTGTCAAAAGGAGAAGAAACATTCAAAACAAAGAGCACACAGCTATTTGAAAAATAAGGAGAAATAATAACCAGTGGTTGTCCTCACTTCATCCAATGCCACAGTATAAGAACCCCCAGTCTCCTCACATAGATGTTTACAAATGTAAATTTCTGCTGAGAGACCTATAACTGAGCACCGTATTTTAGCTTTTTTGCACTTCTGAATGGTCTCTATTATATCCCCAGGATCGCAGGTACTGAGAGCAGAATACAATATTAAAACTTCCCGGTGGCCATATGATGGAATTTGGCACAGATAGCCATGAACGAGATCTAGCGCATTCTGTAAGGAAGCATCACCTGAACATTCCAGCTTGCTGTGCAAGGCCTTTATATGTGAATCAGGACTGCCACCCAGATCTGTTATGCACTGAGCCACACCATCTTTTATGATAGCAAGACCAATATGACTAAGTGGGTTTTGATCAAAGAACTCTCTAATGAAAGTCTCAACATGTTTTGCGACTACCACCATCCGCTTAGGCCGGAAATCCGCCTCTGCAGCTGCCTGCATTGAGAGAACATAAAATGCTCAATAACATATCATATAAGTGATCAAAACTATCAACAAGCTGTATATTGGGTGCAAACTGAACTGAATACATCATAATGTGCACAAACAGTCTGAGATTTCCGTTAGACTCAAAACAGTTCACCCCCGCTATGTAAAAAATGCAGGAAAAATGAGGGGAAGGAAAATTAGCAGGATGGCGATGCAGGTCAGAAAGCTGGCATTGTTAAAGACTCGACTATGCATCATGTCTAAGGTGCCCCTTCTCCTTTACTTTTCCTTTCAGTCTTCCTGCTCTTACAGGGACTTTCAGGCATTCCACTTTTTCTCCTGCATCAGCTTAGGATGTTCAATACTACAAGTCACCAGATGGCATCTACATCATTCTGTTAACAACCACTTAGTATCAGAGCTTATGATTTTGGAGTAAGTGGCTGTTAACATGGTATCAGAGCGGGAGGTCGAGTGTTCGAGTCCTGGGGGCTTTGTGTTGTGTTGTGCCTTAGATGAAGAGGGGCGGGGCATGGGGCATTGTGCCTTTTGATATACATTGTTACACCATTCTCAATCAGCTTAAGCTTTTAGCGTAACTGGTTGTCAACATCCAAGTCTTAAGGAGAATAAATAAGTTAGATAGTAAGCTCAGTGGTAGAGGCATTCACTTACCACAGACAACAAGGCCCTAGGTCCGTTAGACCCACAGTACTGTTACCATTCATCCAATGTAGCAAAAATAATACATTTCATTAATTGGGTATAAATTTTCAAATCCACATGAGCTTTTGAATTGGCTCATTGGGTCTAATTGATGTCGCAAATTGATTACAGAACTTCATTTTTCCTCTTGGTGCGCACCATCGGTGAAAATCTCTTTGGTTGATTTTGTACTGTCTATATCAATCACATCTGCTATGGATTAGTTCACACAAAGAATATTCTCTCATCTCAGTATAATCCTAACTAATAATCTCATTGACCGTCGATCACCTCTTTAGCCCTATGCTTAATGAATTCCTCTCAGTCGTTTGTCATAACTAAATGTATCGGAACTAGTAAGACATGGTTCTTCCGGAATCTCTTACAATCAAAGCCCAAAAACGAACTGGTTATGGAAGATTAAGAAAAAATTTGATATTGCAGGAGAAACAGAGAGAGGCAGCAGATCTTTTACCCTAGAGAGATCGACGACGAGGTAGAGAAATCGAATGAGGCCTTTCTGGATCCTGGAAGCGGAGGAGGAGAGAGATCGGATTCGTCTCCTGTACTGAGCGAGGTGTGCGCTCTTGTTGTCGATGGGACGGAGGAGTCCGGATTCGTCCTCCTGCAGCGATTCCCACGACCTCTCGTCGGCGTACGCCCTCTCCCAGGCGGCGAGATCGGCTTCGCCTCCGTCGTCGTCATCGTCCTCTTCTTCTTCTCCTCCTCGTTCTGCTGCTCTGTTTTCGTCTTTGTCTCTGTTGGTTTTTTGGAATTCGAATCCCCAATCCATAGCAACGCTGCTGCTCATGTCGATGTGCAGAGGACTTTTCGTGGTTCTGTTCGTTTTTTTCTACTTCGCGCCAGCGAATGGGTCTCGACTCTCGACTGACTGGGGCAGAGCAGAGTGATCAATGAGGCTTTGCGGCTTGCCCTAGAATTTAAGGCTGTTAACGAAATTCGGTTGGGTCAGGTTCGAGTTGACCCTGGTTCTTTGTATGAAAAACTGGGAAATATGAGATGGCTTGGATCAGTTGGATGATCAAGTTGATTCCTTGTTTTGTTTTTGGAATTTCAAGAATTTATATACGGGTAATTCCTGAATTTCCATACAAAGTGGAATTCATTTACGCCCCTTTAGGCTTGAGCTTCTAGGAATTCCACCAAAATAGATAGAGAATGGAATTCTTGAATTTCCAAATGTCAAAAGAGACATTTTATCTGACTATAATCTATAAACTAGCGCACGAACCCGTGCTTAGCACGGTATCTTCCTACAATGCAATATAAATTGTTACATATTAAAAAAAATTACTTCTTTCCATATGACAAGTTAGATAAAATAGAAATAGAGAAATTGGTGCAAAAATGATATGGTTACAAGAGTGGTTTGATGGAAAAATAAGTGGGTAGTTGCATGAGTAGTTACATAACCGTAGGTCAAAATTATAACCGATGGTCAAAATTGAAGTCAAAAGCTCCTAGCTTAATATATTATAATGTTAGTAAACAAAATATGGAATTCAGAAATTCCAGGAGACAACCTGTCACATCATATCTAAGAATTTCTAAATATGGCAAATTCCTAGCATAAATTCCCCTGTTGCGCCAAACCAAGAAAAATTTGTTGGAGAAATTTTGGAAAATGACAGGCTGGTGATAAAGGAAGTATTAAACAGAATTTATAAAAAGAAAAAAAAAAAAAAGTCTTTGACGTGCTTGTAATTGTAGTGGACGTTTCACGTCTGCATGTTACTCTGTCACACGCTTGTGGAGGGCAATTTGGTCAAAGATAAAATACATAATTTAGGAGGCCTTTCTAAGGCATATTGTGTATTGCAAGACTAAACTCGCAGTTCTCAAATGTTTGAGGAATTTTCTCGTAATTGTCACATAAATATGAAAAATATGAAAAATGAATATGCAGTAATTCAGTGCAGAGTGAGAGTCATCCACTCTCTTCATTGGTTAAATAATAATTTGATAGAGGTCATTTCATCATGAACTCCTTTGCCACTCAATCCATATGTATTTTAATGCAAGCGATCAGCAGTAGATGATACGTGATTTGATTATATTTTTTGAGATTCACATTTATGTCTTTAATTAATTTTAAACATATTTAGAAATAAAAAGCCTTGCAATTTCTATGTCTTTCGCCAAAATCCTAGAAAACTTTAGCATTCTACCTTTTTTTCTACAGCAGTGCTTGCTTACAATCAATAAAAATCGTCTCACCTTTTCAAATGAACAGGCATACAATCCAATTACACCAATCTAACCATCATTCCTTGTGGAGTTGGATTTGAGGAAATGAATAAATTCAAATTAAGAAAAAATACGGTGAGAATGATCTAATTAGTGTGGAAGTTGAACAACTCTCGCATATTTCGTAACTAGAGTTGTAAATGGATATTCGATTCTCTGATTATTCGAAAGTTCCGATCCAAAAAAAATCAGGTCTATGATCTATTTTAAGTTCTGATTCATAAACGGGTCCGAGTCCATAACCTAATTTAAGTTTCAATCGATAAATGGGTCCATGTAGGTTCCGACCCATGGACTCGAGACCCAGCATATGAGTCTTTGATATTGCAAACTGTACCCTGAAATAAACTTTTTTTGGGCATTTTTATGATAATGTTGTAGGTAGTAGACTTGATACACAATTATAAATTGAATGATATACTTATTTTAAGAAAAAAAATGAAAAAATTTATTTTTTGAAGAGAAGTTAGAACCAATTTTGAAACTAGATCTAGTTCTCTAGGTGGATCCGGTTTCAAAACCAAATTCGAATTTTTCTATCGAACCAAGTCTAGAACCAACAAAACAGGTTCCAAGTTAAAACCAAATCCGAAACCGTTATTTAGAAATGAGTTCAGGTCCATTATGATTCTGACCTGGAACCGTTCCGTTTGCAACCCTACTCATAACCTTCCATTGGCATGCATCTTGCGGGTCCCTAAACATACTCTAATGAGGTTTTAACGTGTAAAGCCTTTTTTTTTTACTTTTGTTTAACCACATGCAATATAAAACCATTAATACGTGAAGAGAAATTCTCAAAAAAAACACCAAGGGTAAAAAGCACCCTCTGTACCACTATTTTTTAAGCCCTGAAGCCCACTTCACTTCACACGCACTAACCCCATGAATTATCACAAGCCCAAATTCACACTCATCTAGCTTTTACTTGTCATTGGATTGAAGCCCTAAAAAAATAACGCCTCTAAAACTATAAGCATTTGGGTCATAGATCAAAGGCCCTGAATGATTTAATAGAGTTGAAGTTTGACACATATGTACCTTTATCTGGATCTTTTCATCCAATGACATCCCATGGTGGTCACGCATCATAGCATTCTCCATTTGGAGGGGCATTTTTTCTTAAAAATGTCTCCTTGGGAGTTTTCTAGTGCTTAGGATAAAATGGAATTTATCCACATCATACCTCCTGAAACATACCATCATGCAAAAATGAGAGGTCCTATTTTGCAGATACATGAAATAAAATATTCGCTGGCAACAACTATAATAAAAAATTTATTCTTTTGTGGATGCAAAACTCATGGTTCTGGTATTCAGTCAGATTGAATCACATCAAATTTGGCGACGATGATTTCACATGGCATGGGCATTTGAAAACCATGACTTCTAAGATTGGAAACTAGAAAGTGTTGATATTTTTTCCCCTGAATGAGTAACATCTGTGTCTATCATACAATATTTTCGATGCTATCAAGCTTGCAGATTGTGCGCATTTAAGGACTATAGCATGGGATTTTCATATCATAAAGTCCCTGCGTATTTAAGAGGTCAGTGGACTGAATGAATTGTGCGCACCCGTTTTAGAGTATTCATATCCTTAAACACAAGCCAAGACGTGGGTTTGTTTAGTTGGTTGGTAACCCCACAAGTTAACAGGTCGGGCTTCACGTCACACTTTGTCCAGTATTATGGGTGTTCTGAGGCATATTCAGGCCCGGCTCATCTTTAAAAACTTAGGTCGGAGACCAGCCCCAGCTGTAAAAGTCAGGCCTAAGCCCACCCATTTAGTCAATTGGGCTGGTTTGGCCAATTGTCTGGATAAAACACACTAAATTACAAGCACTCATTAATTAGGCTGGACTTTGGGCTTTTCGTCCCTCAACCAAGCCCAACCCAATTACTAAATTAGCCCATATTCTACACTCAAGCCCGTCCCAAGTAGGCCTAGGCTTAGATCCGGCTCAGGCTCGCCCCTCCCATGAGCACCCCTACACAGGATATGCCACTCTTCCCATTACATGTGCGGACCTCTCTTCCGACTTTGTGGGCTTCCACTTCCCCTTATATAGGTTCTCCTTCCCATAATGTGGGCTTCCCTTTCACACTTGTGTAGGTTCTCTTGAGTCGAGCCCCCTAGGTTGGATAACAAAAAAAAAGAAAAAAGCCCAAACATTGTAGTTGGTTTGGAATCCCACCTCTCACCTGACTGCCAAGAGAATGATACCTCTGGGCGAAAATCTCATTTTGACCAATCATTTTAGGCTGTTGGATTGGACTGTGTCATTGATATCTAATCAACCAAACTCTTTCATTGCTTTCATTTTAACCATATAGACTCCATGCGCCTTTTGTCTAAGATATGAATTGCAGGATCCACAAATAAGGCCACCCCTCATAACATTGGCAAGTAAGTGTAGAATCTGAATCCTTGCAAAGCGTTTTCACCCCAGTCGTCCTTGAACCGAGATTGCAATGGAACCAATATGTCATGCTCCTATGTCATTGAGCCCACTTGCAAGCATGCCGGGTGCCAACCGACAGGAATAAGAGGGAAGAAGAAGATGTTAAGTCGATTTTAGGTAGCCCCATGAAAATTTACAGCTGTCCTGTTTGATCTTTGCCTTTTTTTTTTTTTTGGGCTGTCAAGGCCTCCTACATGGAGCAGTTATGGCCCTTGTGGCCTTAGGTCCAACCACTTCTATGCATAGGTGATCCAATTTGATGACGGAGTTTCCATTGTTCTTTTTTTTTTTCAAGTGCTCCTTCGCATGGTTGGTTTTGCCTAATCCTTTTAGGTCCACCAAAACCTCATTAGATTAGATGGCTCTAATTGATATTAGTTATTTTCAAAGACTGACTATAAACATGCTTAATATTCTATCTTTTCAAGAAAGAACTCCTTCCTTGGGGCCCACTTGGATTAGGCTTGGATTAGGGTCGGTCCAAGAGTAGTGCAGTCAAATGAACTACTCCGTAAATTTAGGACTTTAAAAGATATATATATATATATGTGTGTGTGTGTGTGTGTGTAATTGAGTCCAACGGCTAATAACGATTACATCAACATCAAGTTCAGCTCCAAACTAATTCGCTTAAGGCTGAGAAAATCAAAAAATCATTGAGGGGTATGGGAGAGTGGGCCTAAAAATGAAAACCAGGAGAAAAAAAAGGGAAGAAGACAAAGCAATGGGCTTTTTTATTTTTTTGTTTTTTATTTTTTTGTCAACCATTCTCATGAATTTGCTTTGTTTTTTAATGCTCAGTGATTTGAACAAATCTAAAATATAAGGTGAGGTTGAACCTCTGTTGGTTGAGCTAAACTTACTTAGTTGGACGGAAAGGAACAATTTGAATAAAGAAAAACATAGCTAAAAACAATTATTTGAAACTACAACAGTTTTGAATAAAGAAAAAGGCCATAACAAAAAATAATCATATGAAACCAACTTATTTGCCTACCTGGGAATTGGTGGAGTGGCATAAGATATTGGTTTGGTCCCCCACATCTTATGTTTGAGACTGCCCCAACAAGATTTATCTGGTGTGCATGATTAATCTTGTTTGGTCAAAACACTCCAATGATCGATACCCTTACCATGGAAGAACAAAAAAGATATATATATATATATATATATATATATATATATATATATATATATATGAGAAGTACTCCTATGAGAGACACTCGCACCAACTTGGTGAGAGATGGGTGGGGGCCCTCACTTCCATATCCACTCTCACAAATTTAAATGTAAGGACCTCCAACTTAAATGTGAGGGCCCCCCACCCATCTCTCACCAAGTTGGTGAGAGTGTCTCTCATAGGAGCACTTCCCTATATACATATGTATATATAAAACAAACTCATATAAAGCTTGTGCACTAGATGTCATACTTTTATAGCAAAAGCTAAAATGCATTTTTGTTTACAAGTGCGTTATAGTAAATGTGATTACAATATATATATATATATATATATAAATATAAGATGAAGTAATGGTGAAGTGGAATAAAAAAAGGCCGATGATGTTAAGAAGTAACATTTTGTATTGACTTTACTTTGCCACACGTTATCATGCTTTATGATGTATAGAAACAATAGCTTATAGTAAAGTGTGTCATAAAACAAGCGGTGGCAAAACTTAATTATATCAAATTTGTTTTTCGCACAAACATGGTAAAGAAAAAAATATATCACATCCGAGCCTGAAAATTAGGATATGTTCCTGTAGCGGTGAGTTGATGCGAAAAAAAAAGGAGGATAGAAGCTTTTTCATGCAATCTGTTTGGTACAATGATAGTTCCAACCTTTTGAGTTTCTGACATATTGTTGCGACAATAATTTTTTTCTTCAGCGAGCATATGGGCTTTCCACCTCCCCCAATTGGAAATCAAGTGTCGCAGAGGAGAAAACGAAACTCAGTGCGTAATTCTTTTCCAAAACTCCAAGAATTCATGTATGGATAGTTTTAATTTATCCAAAACCTGTCCCCTCGAGTAGAAATTCAAATTCCTATTTTTAATAGAGCATTTGAAATTCCAACAAAAAAGCAAAGAAAGTAAAATTTCAGAAATTCTAAAAGATCAATTAAAACCCTTTAGGTGATTAGAATTTTGAAAGGCTGTTTCTTCCGCAGCATTATACAGATGCGAATTGTCTTGCGCAGTTGAACTAACCCACCCTAACTCGAGCCCGCTGCATTGACAACCATTGCTTGCTGAATGAGCCATGGTATATGCCTCACATGTGGGTAACATCACATCAAAGCGTCAGTACCAGGTGTAAAGCACCCGGTTGAAACAGACACATCACATGTGGGAAGATCTCCTCTTCTCAGATGCCCAGCCACTCACAAAATTCCAAGGTAGAAAATGAGTGAAATGTGATTTTTTTCATGATAGAGCTCCCCCACCCCAGACCCGAGCGACCCCGCACCGTGCTCGTGGTGGGGGTGAGAGATTAGGACGGTTGAACCTAGTGCGACTCACTGCAAACATCAGGGATTTTTTTTGTTGTTATACTTCTACATCAATTGGAGATTTTCTTAGTGGGGCCCTTCATGTCAAAAATAACAATCAATTAATTATAGGTTGCATGGGACCCACATGCACCTATTGGCTTGTGACAATTATTATCATTAATTCGAATTGCAGTGAGGCTTTCCATCTCTCTAGAGTAAAGTAAGTGTGTTGGTGGGTCTCACTTGTCATAACAAATGGGAGGGTTTCTTTGTTTCCCATAATTGAATATGAATGTGTAGGATTGTATTATGTAAAGTCGTTTTTAAGCAAAGTGGATAGGAGATGAACATCCCACCATCATCCGAATAATATAGTGCGGAGAAAGATAAAAGATTTCATTTATCTCGTATTTTTCAACCTCGCCTACTATCTTTTTAAGGTAAAAGAACGTGAAATGGATGCGTACACATCAATGATGCCCACGAGTAGGGTTGCAAACAGAACGGCTTCGGATTGGAACTGTAGTGGACCTAGACCCGTTTTAAAATAACGGTTCTGGTTTTGGATCTGAACTTGTTTTGTTGGTTCCGGACTCGGTTTTAATAAGAAAACCCGGATCTAGTTCCAGAATCGGGTCCACGTAGAGTATTTGAATTTAGTTCTATAATTGATTACATTTTCTCTTTATTCTTTATTTTTTCTTAAAAGAAGCACAACATTCAATTTATAACAGTACGTCAAGTCTGCAATATTCAGTATTATACATAAGAATGCCAAAAAAGAGTTGATTTTAAAGTACAAATTGCGATATCAAAGGCTTGTATGCTGTGTCCTAAGTCAACGGGTTTGAACTTATATGGACCCGGAACCGAACCTATTTATTAATGGGAACCTAAATTAGGTTCGGACTTAGACCCGTTTATGAATCGGAACATAAAATAGATTTTAAATCCGATTCTTTGCGGGTCGGAACTTCCGGGTAATCGGATACCCATTTGCAGCCATACCCACAAGCATGTCCCTTGCTGTGTTAAAGAATAACTACATTACTCACATTAGGGACGGCTGATTCTGTATACCCTGTGATCTTAACCCTTGGTTTAAAAACTTGTGCAATTTAATATTTGCATGCCTCTTTTTTTAATCCTTTCATAGGGGGGTAAATAATTAAAGTTAGAATGGAGACAAATCCAAACAAGCACAATTACCATGCCTACGCTGGAAATCACAATGATAGAAATGGGCACAAAAAATGTTAAAAACAACGATGATTTCAAATGCAATCATCGTAGTTAACTTTTTCCCCACAGCATTTATCAAACTCTGCGTTTTACATGGGGGCCCATAAACCTGATGATCATTCCCTGGACAACTTCAATCCAAACTTTCTATTCATTTATTCATTCTCTTTTAACTTTTGTGGAAGCAAATAGTGATTGGTGAAGAGACGTGCATCATGTAAACAAGATTCATTGATACTGCAAAACACATGGCACTTGCTCTATTCTCATGAAACTGATATATCGTGCCCCTTCATAGAGAGATATCCAGGGCTAGCCATGGACGGGCAATGTAGTTATGCTGCCTAGACAGCTCATGTGAGGAGGATTTTTGGCTCATTTATGCTTGACAGAGTTCTTAAAAAGACCATTTTCATTCACCAACCAGGCCACCCAGGTTTTGACTTCTCTCCCAATTATGACTTGTGTGACCTCTGCGATCCAATTAGTGTTTCAGGGAACGTCCGCAGTTGATGCTTGGTTCTAGCTCATATGGCCGGTCAACCAACTCCAGCTTTATTATTATTGGGCACCATAAAAAGGTGTGACACTTAAATGACAATTGATGGGGTGTGTTTTGTTGGGAACTTTTGGAAGGAAAGAGCTCAACAAACAAATTTTGATACTTGGAGGGGTATTTTTATTTTTATATATATATATATATATTTTAATTTATTGTCCCTGAATTTTTTGGTGTGTTATATTCAATGAGAATTTTTTACTGAGATTATAAAAATTTCAGTAGACATTGCTTAGTCCACCTTTTGCTTTTCATCAATCAAGAGTTAGCTTGCGAATCCATTGGTACTGTAAGCGCCGAGTACATTCAGTAATAGTTCAGTGTTTAGAAGACAGATTAGAACACAGTGAATTTAACAAGTAGTAAATACAATAAGAAGTCACTCACTGTTTGAAGACAGAAACAGGGTGTTGTTTCAAAAGTTTTGTAAATCACAGGTGATCAAGGCTAGTGCGCAGCACTATTTCCTTAAGACAAAAATCGCCCCCGCAATGGTGCTTACGAGCTCTGTAGCGTCACAGTTGCAGCACTACAAACTGAGTGTCCGGCGAACCAAAGGTGTAGCAGTACTCTATCTTCACAATGATGACTCGAACAAGTCTCTTCAATGGGGGGGACACACCCTTTCAAGGGCGAGTGGGCCGAGCCAAGGCCCAACTCGCGCGTGAAGCCCAAGCCCGGCCCGGTTCGGTGCGGGGCGGGGCGGCGCGCGCGCGTGTGGTGGTGACCCTACCTTGATCTAGGTCCTCCCTCCCCCACAAAAGTGGGGTGCCCCTTGGGGCTTATTTTATACTACCAAAGTAAGTATATTTATACCCAAGGAATGTTTTGCTCCCAAGCAATGTGAGATGCAAGTTCACTACTTCCTTTGTTTCCATGTTTAACATGTTCAAGTAGTAGTGTTTAGGAGGCAATTTCTCATTCACTCCTTAATGGATTAGAGCAACCCAATACATGTAATTAATCTACTCATGGAGTAGAGTACATTCCCATGTATTCCCACCAAAAAGGATTAGTGGGTCCCACTTAGTTTTTGGCTCAAACTTTGACAAAAGTAATGGTGCTCTAGCCATTTTTCCAACAACCAGTGGGGAGGCATGTCTCTATCTATGGATATAACTAGGGATTGATTCATGGGCTTATTAGATATGGACTTGGTTGGTACGAGCATGTAGGTGTGGGAGTATGCATGATGCAAAAAAAAGAAAAAGAAAAAAGGACCAATAGCCCAAAGTCCATTTTTGGTTTGTAATTAAGGGACTTAGATGAGGTGTATGCATACATGGGAGTCAACATGTGTTGAAGCTCTACCTAACAACAATCACAAGTTAAAAGAAACTTTATAGTGGTGCCAACTTATTCAAAATATGAGAAGTTTAAAATCTACTCTAATAAGAGGAGATCCTATGGTAGGATTTACTGTTGAAGGAGCCGAACTTCAAATGGTTAATCCTACAATGGGACTAGGTCTTATTAGAGTAAAACTTTTATTCTCCTTTTGAGTATTTCTACTTTTTAATATATATATATATATCGTGCGCCGGATGACTTGTGTACCTTGATGTGGGCTCACATGGCTCCACTTAGGAAGCTGAAAGATCTCCTTGGGCCCCTTTTCCCTGAAAAAAAAATCCAACTTATCACCATATATATTGCCGTCATTTTAGAGTTGATAGGTTTAACAATGTACAGTGCATTCAAATTAAATTGTTGCACAGTCGATCAAATGGTCTAATCCGTATGATTAGGTGCAAACCCAAGGGATGTGTGAAATTCAGAGGACATGTGTACGTGGTCTAGTTGGATAGATCATTAGATGGGCCCCACTATGGGTGCACACTTTGCATGTGGTGTGCATAGGATGACCCAAAACGTGTTTTTTTATTTAGGCCCACCGAAAGGTTAAGATTCTCTTATTCTCCAAGTTCTTCGAGCATGATCGGCCATGTTCTTGCAACGTTTAAACCACATGAGCTTTTGACAGAATTTGCAAAAGACAAGAGCTACATACTGTATTCATATTGCGGATTCCGCGCGCACATTGAATTTTGATTAAAATGGGGCCTTTGAATCCTCACAGTTCAAAAAAGGGCCCCACCACGTCACTGGACATCAGAATCCGAGTCTTCTGAGGCGAATGAGGCTCACCTCCAGAATTCTATTGGGTCAGTCCCAAATCAATGAATTTAAATATTTCCTTAAACACAAACTGCTGAAAATCAATGGGGACAATTTTCTCAAATTAGGTGGGGTTATGATGTGCAGGAGAATATCTTTTGCTTGACTCTTTTCTGATTAATTTTAACTCTAAAGAGCATTTTTAGTAACAGGCAAGGAATCCATACATCCGATGATTCTTCACTACCATTGGAATAAGAATTCCTCGCTGATGATTCATATAGTCGAAGATTTCACATTGATATCGGTGTGTATCGATCATATAACTGAAAAAAATAAGGTTCGGTCGTTTAAGTGAGGATTTCCAAATTTTATGGGGGGTGGTCGGATCTGAAAATCTTAACAAATGAAGATATTAATTCTTCCAAATTCTCATAAATTTACAATTGCCAAATATGAATTTACTAGAAACAAAAAATATTTTTCCTAAAGATTTTATTGCCAAACGTGACCTAGTTAAATTTTCGAATAATGAGACTCATTAAAATTAAATTGGAAAATAAGTTAACTACTATGATTGGACCACACCACCACACTGATTTTAACCAATAAATAGCTTCTACGCAAAGGATCAACTTTCATTTTATATAACAACCCTTCTACTTGGACAAACTTTTTGGCCTGAATTTGGGACAAACTCCCATGTGGCACAATCCTAGAGGTGCTTTTTCCCCCTCTTAAATAGTCATGGAGTGGATTTATACAGTCGGTCTGGACTCGGGACTCTCAGGGGAGAAAACCAAAACAAAGGACACAGCATGCATGCAGTTCTCTCTTGGGCTCCCACTGAACTTTTTTATTGTCATTCAATGGTGGTGGTCCCGCGCAACACCAAATCATTTGAATATTTGAAAACCGTGCTGTGTAAATGGTGGGACCACACATGCACTGTATTGTATCGATCTCAAAACGGGAAACAGAGGGCCCGCCCTTTTTCAGCAGCCGCGCGGATTACCAAACCTTTTTTTTCTCGGACATCATCCCCTCTATTTCTCGAGAGTTCTGCGCCGCGTTTTATTCCCGCTCACTTCATTCGTGTTTAGTTTTCAAGTTTCGCCCAAAGCGCGCGGCCATTTCCACTTCCACCAAGTTTAAACTCCACGCAACCACTCTCAGCCACGTCAGCCTACTCCATCTTTTGTTTTTGTTTTTTTTTTTTTTCTTTCCTACTAGTTGGTGAGCTAAACTGGGGTTATTTAATATTAAGTTTCTTTCAAATGCGTTTACTAAAAAGAAGATAAATATATATGACAGTGATATTCTCTCTTTCTTCCCCTCAACATTTCTATGTGGGGGCCATGTTAAATATGATC
The DNA here is from genome assembly GCA_028538565.1 of Umbellularia californica. Taxonomy (NCBI): domain Eukaryota; kingdom Viridiplantae; phylum Streptophyta; class Magnoliopsida; order Laurales; family Lauraceae; genus Umbellularia; species Umbellularia californica. The sequence goes on along the minus strand of JAPQWN010000006.1, from coordinate 5,519,130 downwards.
TGGGTCGTTCATCCATAGGGCCACATGATCAATAAAGGGGTTCCAATAATCTCCTTTTTAACACTAGGAACATGATTGAAGCTAAGTTATTGACCCGCCCTCTATAATGGGGGCTACCCATTTATTATCTTCTCATTCTTCAACACTTTTATTAGGTGGGGGCCCATACCATATGATCTTAGCCGTTCAATTGCTGAAAATAAACTCTCATCCATTTATGTCTCTCTCATTAATACTTTCGATCCTTTAATCACTTGAAAGGGATATCAGGGATTGAATGAATAAAATTTTATTGTGGGTTGCTGAATCAAAATTGCAGTGCATAAATTATTCTCAAATTTTATCTTAATACTAACTTATCTCATGTCAAAATTGTCCATTTGATAAAAAATGCGTGATGCTAAATATACATACAATTATATTAATCATATTCACAAAATGGTAAATCATATAACGGGATCCGAGACTACTCCGTAAAATATTAGACACACGTAAGTTCATTTAAACAGCTCGGATTTTCAATAGACAGGCTTAAATGGGTTCGTATTTTTTCAAATGGGTCCCACATATGATGCATCTGCCCTAAACAATCGGATAGGTTTTAAAACAATATGAATCACTAATTAGATTTGCCAAACACACCCTTGGATTCTGTTCTCCCGGGCCGAGAATCGAAAACTAACATTAACATTTTCTCATGGGTTAAAGGATAGTGGTTTATTTACGAAAACCGAGCTCCTCTTCTACGACACCCCTCTCTCCTACTAATTTTACATCTTTCAAACACTCAGTAATCAGTAAAAAGAGGAGGAGAAGAAGAAAGAAGAAATAAAAATGCAGGATTGGTTCTCCGTTCCATGAAAACGGACGAACATCCATTTCCATCTCTTCCCAATCCTGCAGCCTTCTTTTGATCTTTTCCTCCGTTTCCATTCGCTAACACTTACAAAAAGAAGCATCCGAGTCAGTCGAATAAAAGAAGAAGCAACACTTCCTTCTCCTTTGTCTTTAGGAGCATGTGACCACTGACGGATTCAAATCTCCTTGCTCTCTTCACACTCCTCCTACTCCTGCAACTCGGCCGAGTCAGCCACCGAGTCGGAACCCATCCATGGCGGCGTCCTCTTCCAGAGGAAGAAGCAGCTCTCCTTTCGGCTTCCGCAAGCACTCGAGTCCGTACTCTTCTGCTTCGTCTTCTTCGTCTCTCACAAGTGGAGGAAGGCTCATTCCTCGCTCTTGCTCTTCCTCTGCTTCTTCGCACTTCTATGGATCTGGAAATGGGCTTTCAGCCAGATCTGTGACTCCAAACCGTTATCGCGGCGATTCAGGTCCGCATCTTGGCCACAAGGCGCCGGTCAGTCGCTCTCCGATTGGTTTCGCGTCGGCGGAGGAGCTCGGCGGGGAGGTGGAGGCGCTTAAGCCTGGTGGGGAGAGCATTTCGGTTACGGTTAGGTTTAGACCATTGAGGTAGGGCTAGATCCAGTGGAATTTTGGTAGATCTGCTGATTCGTGAAATCTGGTGTTTTTTCGTCTGGATTTCTCGTGTCCGAGGCTGCATTGGTGGTTTCGTGTTTTTTGTTTGATGTGTGCGTTTTTATGAATTTTGCGTATGCAGTGATAGGGAATTCCAGCGGGGAGATGAGATTGCGTGGTATGCGGATGGGGATAAAGTGGTTCGGAGCGAGTACAATCCGGCGACGGCGTATGCATTTGGTATTCTTCTTGGATCTGATGTTGCAATTTCATATTTCGGAGATACATTTGTGAAAGTCGATTGATTTTTCCTCTCTCTTTTTCTTCATTCATGTGGAATTTGAATGTTTGTTATTTAATTTCTTGATGCTAATGTGACACTGTTAACTTTAGCGCTTTATTGGCTTGCAATTGGATGATTGAAATGTGAATCTTGCTTCTAGGAATCGGGATGTTATTCCATTTGCTGGGATCTTTTCTAGTTGCTTTTATGTCATTGATCCAAATTCATTGTACCCATTTTTGTAATGCACTCCTTTTGAGAGTTGCTGATGCTTGCATTCCAAATCTTATAAGATCAGCGAGCAAACTGAACAAGGCCTACTTCTTTCTGCTTTTAATTCTATTGTTGAATAAGAATTGCATAATTGGGAAGGCATCATTGTTTTGGTAGTGATCGTCATCAATGAAACCCTATCCATTATGTTTTTGAATGACAAACCCACTTCAATTTATCTGGGGATCAGTTTGTAAGAATGATGATGCTTTTTCCTATTATTTGCAATCATATTTTGATGCCCTAATGTCTACATTTTCCTACTGAAGTGTGCTTAGAAGTTAATGGTGTCACCTCACTAATTGACCTTTGTATCGCAGATAGAGTTTTTGGACCAGCCACACCTTCTCATGTGGTGTATGATGTGGCTGCTCGGCCCGTTGTCAAGGCGGCAATGGAAGGTGTTAATGGTGTGTATCTTATCTCAGCAGTTCCCTAAAGATACAATGGCTTTTCCGATTGAATTGTCATTGATAGGATTTTTTTATTTTGATGGTTATTTTATTGGCATGGATGTGTTTTCATGGGATAATTTTCTGATCATAAATTACACATGATCAAATTGTAGGTACAGTTTTTGCCTATGGTGTTACCAGTAGTGGAAAGACTCATACCATGCATGTAAGTTCACAACATTCAGGGCTGTGCTTCCAATTTTCTTTTGGCAGTTGAACTTTTAGAAAATGCTGAAGTGAGATCAGTCAAGTTCAAACTCAATAAATTATATAATTGGTTTTTTAGTTAGTACTAGGTTTTTTTATGTTTTGGTGATTTGTGAAGTTTGAACTATAATTTGTCTTGAGTGACAAATGCTTACTCCTGATTATTCTTTATGGATGTCATAATTATTTTAACGTCTATAACATTCTGTACTTAGAGATTCAACATGATCATCCATGAATATCTGAGCACTCGCCTGACGAAAGAAATATTAACAATATTTGAGCACTAGCTTGATGGATCATACGTGGGTCATGTGACCCAAAAAATGGAAGGCTCACAAGTCACACCTTCCTCATGGTGCGCACCAATTTCCTATATGTGTACATAGTTAGTAGTATAATAATATAGAACATGGTGGTTAATTTGTTTATGACAAAGGTTTTTTCCCCCTCAATAGCTGAGAATCTATATGACAAGGACAAGAATTTATGGAAGGGATATTGTCTATGGGATATTCACTGATTTTCAAATTCCATTTAAAAGCGATTTACAATCGCCATTGCAAATGATAATGCTTTCCTGGTTAACTCTAGCTTTTGCTGATATGTCCATTTCATTATTTTCTCTTAGGACAATGTACAATTTCTCTTGTTCATGTTTACTGTGACATTATTTTTCTTTGTTAGTTTGTCCCTATTCTCAGATTGAGTACTCACAGGGCACTTACATCTGTAATAATTTTTATTGTTTCTTGTTTTTGACTCCATTCGACTATCTTTTCAGGGTGATCAAAAGTCGCCCGGAGTCATACCATTGGCGATCAAGGATGTGTTTAGCATGATTCAAGATGTAAGTGCATCTGTTCACAAATGTCTTTTCAACCTAAGCTTCACAATCTCGATGCCATATGTATATCTGGACTTGGGGTCACTGTTTCAAGTTCACAGTTCACCTCACGTGCCTCAACCCAATATATAGGTTTCTGCAATTTAATAGAAACGTACCTCAAGCTTTTGATAAATAACAATACTATGGCCCAAAAGTAATAATATATTAGCACCCAAATGAATATGCAGTAGCCCAACTTGATTTTAGCAGTATGATCCACTCCAGCAAGCAGCCAAAGGCATTGAAGCTTGTGATTAAAGGTATACATGAGTCAAAAGGTATACACGAGTCACGACAGCCTTTCTCTTGCACTCTGCACGTATTCATGGCGGGCCTCTGTACATACCTTTTTGGATGCAATAGTATGCACAGGGAAGGAATTGTGATTGTGTTAATACCATTACCTTGTCCTTGAAAAAACAGCTCTGCATTGCCTTTTTTGTATTTGATAGAGCTTCAGGTATGAACAAATAATTACGACACTCATTCTACTTTGCAGACTCCAGGAAGGGAGTTTTTGCTTCGCGTGTCTTATCTTGAAATCTATAATGAGGTCAGTTCCATTTCACCAGTAATCTCACATTTGAAAAATGAATATTGTCATTCTTTGGTTTGTTGCTCCATAACCTCCATTACATTCTTTTATGTTTTCACTAGTCGTATCTTCCATTCAACTTTAGTTTGTGCCTGCTCTTTTCTAAACTAGGGGATCTTTATGTGAAGATTTTTGAGCTCTGCTTTAAATTTTTTCTTTTTCGTTCCTCATAAATCATAATTTCCACATAGGAGTTTGATAGTTATATATATATATGTATCAAATACTTGAAAAACTTGGATATCTCTTTGTCAAATGCACCTAATCTAGATGTGGTTTTGTCCAATTTATTTCAGGTGATAAATGACTTGCTTGATCCAACAGGACAGAATTTGCGTGTTAGAGAAGATGCACAGGTTTGATTTATGCTTAGCTTGTTGTAACATCTATCCATGTACATTGTAGCCTTTGAGTTAACATGGGGTACTGTTTTACATGTAAACTGGCTAATTTTGTTTTTTTGTCCCATATTTCTCATCTGAGGTCACTCCTTTTTGCTTATGCCAATTATACCACTGGAAGCCATACCAAATTTGTCTTGGTAAATGCTCATTTAAATATAAAATCTAGTCATTGATTCTAGATGTCTGGAACTTTAACTTATTTGAGGAACATCAACTTCGTGTGTAATTGCCCCCCTCATCAGTGCCTTGTCCAGTCAATCTGGGGTTGGCTAAAGAATTCTGCTTACACTTAGGAAAAATGCCTACTAAGAAATTGCAAATAAGAATGTAAAGCCTCTCTCCATCTCTCTCATTGTGAGCATGTCATGCAAAAACTCTATCCGTGTCATGCTTGTTGCCCCCTTATAGAAGGGCGTTAGGTTTGGCGAGCATCCGCCTAAAAAGAGGGCGGGGGAAACTCTAAAAAGACTGGGCATGCAGTGGTGCATAAGTCCTACATCGGAAACATGCTAATCTTGGGTATATATGTGTGACCTGGCCTTAACTCCACATTAGGCGTTTTAAAACCGTGCGGTAAGATTGGGTTGGAATCCCATGAGCCAAAGCAGACAATATCATGTGGACAGCGGGTCCGGGTCATTACAATCTGTGCAAGAATGTAAGGCCTCTTTGTTGATAATTTGTTATGGAAAGCGATTGTTAAAATGCAACTTTTCTTGGATTTCCTCATTGTGTATTCCCCTTGGAGATTCCTGTTTTATCTCAATGAAGTAAGGTCCCTGTCTTCTCATTTTCAAGTGGAATTTAAGCATGTCAGGAGGTCAGCTAATATGTTTGCCGATTCTTTGGCCAAGCAAGGGGTGGGTAGACTTTCTTGTTTTGTTGTTACCTCTATGTGACTTTTATTTTGCTTTGGTATAATTCTGTTATACCATTGATGTCAGTTTTTCTACTTTGTTGTTTCTTGTCTTTTGTTTTCTGGTTCTGGTTCCATTTTGTATCTCTTGAATCCTTGTTTTCTTAATGGAATCTTTTGCTACGGATAGAAAAAGCATGTCATGCAAGAGTGGGAAATTCTATCTACCTACCTTATGATACATGCTATAGATTGTCATTTGTCACCCTCTGACTAGCCAGGGAAACCCCTACTCATCTTCAACATTGCAAACCATCTACTTAGGGTCATCTTTGTGAGTTATGTTCTTTTCATCCCTATTCAATACCATGCTCTCAATTATTGCATGTAGTGACATGCCATTCCTCACTTCTTTACTCTGGCTCTAGAATGACTTCCCTCTTCTCCTAGTACCCTATCACGACAAATCCTTCAACTTGTCCCATAGGGGTAATTTTTAGCTTTCTAGAAACATGCCAGACCATCTTAAAAAACATCCTTTGAATTTTCTTTTCTTCTCATTGGCAATGATATGAAAATTGCTTCTAATGTACACATTGAATTCTATTCTTTCTAGTTTCACCACACATTCTTCTAAGCATGTGATCTTGGCCACATGAGCTTTTAGCTTCTTCACAAGTCCTTGCCACCAATATCCAACTCCACATGAGATCTATGCCATTATGTCTAACTGCTATATTATATGGGAGTTGTCGATCTAATTGGCGCTCATTGATTCATACACTCTACTATGTTGTCTCTGCTTAATATACGTATACTGATTCTTATAGTTATATCTGACTGAAGTCCCCCACCTTGTTCAGTGATAGCTCCTAAGTAATAGAATTGATCACACCCATGGTACCATGTTGTTTTCAATTTTGACTAATTTAACTACTTTACTCTCTGACCCAGAAGACATTATTTCCATATATGTGGTCTTAGATCTACTTATTTGTAGTTATTTTTTTTTCTTTTTACTTTTTAAATAGACTTTTGGTTATGGTTTTCTATCAATAAACTTTATCGCAGTTGATAGTTATATTTCGTTACAAAAATGGTATCTAGGTTTCCTTGCTCCAGTCTTCATACTCTGGAGGGCTATCATATTCTTTCATGTTGGTTGTGATATTTACTGCATGTGCTAAAAATTCTGCAGGGAACTTATGTTGAGGGCATAAAGGAGGAAGTTGTTTTATCCCCCGGGCATGCACTCTCCTTCATTGCTGCTGGAGAAGGTATTTGATGGCTAATACTGCTAACGATACAAGTAACTGTGAAAATAGTGATCTCCATGTTTTTTGGGTCTTAATATTGACACAAATCTACGACATAAGGAATCTTCCCTGTTTTGCTTCTCCAACCAATTTTGTTCAAAGGAAAAGTGATTTCTTTGTTGCAATGTTTGGTAGTTAAAACTAGTTCTTTATCCTATTGCTTTCTGGATGCATTGTTTCATAACAACGCATTCCATGGGCATTTCTAATAATGTGATGGACTATAATATTGATCTAATCGAGAAGTTTAAGTACTATCATTACCTTTGGTTGAGAGCCACAGATGTAGGCTTCAGAAGATAGCATTGAGGCTTTCCTTGTCTTGCAAGGATCTTTCAATTGGCTTTTGTACAAAAGCAGAGGTGGAATGTTCATTTGAGACCAAGTGATCAAGGCAGATGGAGCACAATAAGAGCATAGAATATCAACAACTCGCCCTTTGTTTCCTTTCTCTTCTTTTCCTAAATTCCTACTATTAGGAATTCCAAGTCTAAGTGATCTTACATGTGCATACGACATTAGAGAACTCAGAAATACCATTGCTTCCTGCAGACTGCTTATTATTTGATGATAAGCATGTAGCATTGTAGCAGCCTCAGTATATACAAGATCTTGATTTGGGTCTTAAGAGAGTTCTTGCCTTCTTTGCCATTGTAGGTAGTACCGTAGTAACACTTTCATTTAACAGTACTGAAAGAGACCTCTCCTTTAATTTCACAAAAAGAAAAAGAAGAAAAGATTGAAATCTGCTCCTCTGTTTCCTTGTCATTACCAACAAGAAGGGCACACCTTCATCTCCTAAAGTATGCTCGATCCGTTCTTTTCAAATTGTTTTTTTTTTTTTTTTTTTTAAACAACTACATATGGGAATCTACTAGCATACCTTGCCAATTTATTTTCTCTAATTTATTTTTTAATGAAGCAACTTAGTGGATTCCATATGGTAGAGACATGCAATCCATCTTTGTGTACATGATGCTTAAAGTTAAATATTGATCTCCAGCCAAACTTAGTGGTGATGGTATAAATTCACCATTTACATGACTCTAGATCCATTACAAAAAGTTCATGCAATTTTGTGACTAGGACAGGTTTTAAGAACTGTTGGTCATGCATTGTTTGCCATTATAAAGATGGTAGAGTGAACAACCTTCATTGTAATTTCTTACTGCTTCCTAATATGAAACTAATCCTATCTTGTTCATCTGCATATCACGTGTTACTCTCATAAAAAAACCTGAATCCATGGTACTCAATCCTGCTCTATAATCTTAAAACCCTCATCACATGGCAAACTAAAGTGGTATCTTGGACACCTCCATATTGCGCAACCACCACAAGTTAATTTGTTTGTGCTGAAAACCTATTTTCACTTCTTCAATCACAACTTACAACCCACCACAAACAAATATGGTGAAATGTTGGTTCACTGCCTACAGATCACCCTCTATTAATGATACATCTGATAAAGGTTCAAGTGATTTATGTAAATTGAACAAACAAAGTTATATTGAATTGTTCCTTGCAGTTTTCATGCATAATAGGTGGTCTTCTGTGTTATAACAAATGATTGAATACTTGCTTGAAGGGAGTTGGTTCTAGAATTCATACATTTGTTGTGATTTATAATATTGGCATTTCTATAGTCAATAATTAATTTCCTTTTGTTCATTATGTCTTGCATATAACCTTGGTTGAGTGTCATTACTGTTGCTTAACTGGTTTGTTTTGTATGAGCAGAGCATCGTCATGTTGGTTCAAATAACTTTAATCTGTTTAGTAGCCGAAGTCACACCATCTTTACACTGGTACGTAATGTTTGTTGAATAAATTTATTTATTTATTTTTGCTAGATGGGTGAGTGATACACAACATATGATATATCCCTTGGCAGCTATACGAGACGAGACATCCTTGCCACTGGGGTATCTTTAGCTTATTTAGTTGTGTCCTATTTCATTGTATTCCTGTATGCTCTATTAAATGACTTTGGCTTTTGCGTATGTTAAATTCCTGAGGCCTTTTCAGCTTATCTTGATTGGCATTGTTGTCATTTCCTGAATGACCAATATACCCATAAATAACATACGCACCAAGACCAAATAAGATTAGACATGAAACTAAGGAGAAACAAATAACTAAAATGAAATAGAGAAATAAATACAAATGCTAAGACAAATACAAAAGCAATGAAGGAACTTGTGTAAAACACATGCATGAGCAACTCTTAATACTCCGCCGAACTTTGGCATTTTGGCAAGCAATATGATACACATACCATGAAACCAAGCCAGTCTATCCTTTGTAAAATATGTGAATCCACAACAATCTGTAATGTGGATGACAGTATTTTTGAGGGTAAACAGAATTCCTTTTAATGTAGAATGCATGTAATTGATATGAATATTACCCAGGTTACCCTTTCTCTTAGAGTAGAGTTGAAATGTTGAATACACTAAAGAGTAAACATGGCAAAAGAAATAAGTAAATAAGTAGAAAAATAGCAAAATAGCTTCAAAAGGTAAATCATATGCATGAGCAGCTATTTCGTAAGCCTTAACATGCTCTTACGTTCAGTATTGGTGGTTGACAAGTGACTAACTTGTCTGGAACCGTGCCATTTTGTGTAAAAATATAACTAACACCTTTGAAAAATGTTATGCTGACAGCTTGTGATCTACTGAATTTGACCTTGGCTACCCTTTTTCCTACCAACTGGTACTTGAGTTCCATGCTCCTGTTTGAGCATGACTGCAGGAGTGACAACTAGATTGGTCCAAACCAAGCAACAATTCCATCAAGCACTAAAGTGCGGGAAACATGGAGATTGGAGCACGAACGCCCATTTACTTGGACAAATTTTACTTCACAAGCTCTTAATCCTATAATTGAGATGCAATTTAGGCCATGGTTTTCTGCCCATTGTGCCGACCACACTCTGGCAGTTACAAGGTAGAATCGACTGGAAACTTGGCTGGTGACCAGTTGATGCCAATTTTTTTTTTATAAATGTAAATGTTGGAATAATCAAAATATAGAAAATATGTAAATCTACATAAAGGTTAGAATAACCAAAATATATAAGCTTGGCTGGTGGACCAGTTGATTTGGCCCACAACCTGCAGCCTCAAATTTAGCACTCGTCCGTCCCTTTTGTGCTGAGTAATTCTAGTACTTTTGCAAATGATGTCATCTTTTCCTGTTTTTCCAAATCGGTCCTTGTTAAATTTTATTTAAAATTTTGGACTGTTTGGGTCTCCCAATTCAATGAAACTCCTCACACAGGGTTCTGAACCCCATGTACTTGATCATACGCCCCCAAATATGCCATAGCTTGCTTAGTTACATGATGTTCATCTTGATCTGCAGCATTCATGCAAGGCTTATGTACAGCTATTTGTTTGCCTTTCATATGTAAGGGTAGAAGCCTTAAGAGACTTGGGTTTCAACTAAACTTGTACAATCCGAGTTCAGCTGACCCCGTGGCCTAGTATGTGATTGGGTCAAGTCTACTCCACCTGGTTCCCAGTTGACTGACCATTACTGGGTCAGGAAGCTCTGATTGTGTCTATGAATAAACATTGTTGATAGTGTGAAAGCCTTGGCTTAATCAACACATTTGTCCATGTACAGTGAATCAGTGATACAGTCATCAGATTTGTTCCTTTTTTGTTTTTTTAATTTTATATTTTATCCTTTAATTCAAAATACAAATATAATATTGTGATGTTTTGGTGTTCCCAAGAATATTTAGAAGTGTACAGTATTTTAGTTTATGAGATTTTTTAAAATCTTAATTTGTATCTCATACTTTAGAGTTATTCTGCATGTGCTGGATATTGTTCTGCAAAAAAAAAAAAAAAAAAAAAAAGCAGCAAAAATCTTAAGTAGACTGTACACACTGATACAATCCACTAAATTCATCACACATTTGCACAAACAACTTGGAAATATGGGGATTTTATTGCTTTTTTGCCTTCGAACTTCTACAATATGCCAGATAGACACTGAGCTCTTGGACCTAATGATTGGAGATACTGCTAGTTCGAACCCAATAGAACCTAGACTTGATAAGGTGAAGTCCACCTTAAATTTCTCCTAAGTCAGACTTGCCTTGAACTTTGATGTTCTAAGGCTAGAAAACCAAGAAAATGATGAAGGATGGAGTGTTTTAGACTCTTAACACTACCAAAAAAACTCGAGTTGCAGCCTAATATGGTCAGAGCCTGTGACCAACTGTGTTGCAAAGGAGGGGTAAAAAGAGGGGGTGTGGGGGGAGGGGTGTTACTTTTAGGACCCTTTGGGCACCGAAAACTGAGTTTGTGGTACCTGATTGGTCCTTTTTGGGCACCCTGGACTGAGTTTGGGACGCCAAGGCAGTTGTACCCAAACTGTACCTCTGGGTGCCCCGAAGTCCCTTTCTATGCTTCTTTTTGTTTTTTTCTGACCTCATTCTTCTGGATGGTGTAACTTTGGTTCCGTCCGTTGGATTTTCGCCCATAATATATCGTTGGAAAATTCTTCTTGCATAAATGGCAATGGGCTATTCATTTGCTTTGATCTGAGCTGGGATGAGTTGGGAATCTTCAGTCAAAGGAGGAATCACTTTTGTCCTATGTGATGGACCCACACTTGTAGTTTTTGAATTTGGCCATGGGGTGTCTACTCAAGCATTAAATGGGGTGTCTACTCAAGCATTAAAATGAGTCTCAGGATGTGGGGAAAACTTTCTTTACTACTTTTTTTTTCATTTTCCATGCCTTTTCTTCCCAACTTTCCAAGGAATTTCTTTACAATGGATTTTTCATTTTTCTTTTGGGGAAAACTTTCCTCCTCTTTCTTTAGACAAAAATATTTGCCTAGCGATATATTCTTCTGTGTTGTTATACAACTTGTTTTGCTGATTTGCATCTTAATAATTATAATTATGAAAGTGCACCTCAGCTGTAGCACTTATTAATTGTCATATTTATATCTGCACATTTTTGTGGTTGATGTTACTTTACCTCAATCTCCATCATGAAGTAGTGTGAACTCAGGCTTTTGTTCTACTGTTCTACATGTAAGTTATTGTGAACTGCTTTATCATTGGAGAAATAAATATTTGAGAATTTGAGTGAGTTGTTCTTACTTGGTGCTTTCAAGACCTGAGTGGCATATTGTTCAATTGACCATTGGCTGGTGTTTACAAGAATTATCTTTCATTATTTTACTTGAAGTACTGTCACTAATGTTAGTGAAGCTTGTTTGCTGGTGTGCTTCTGGATAATATGTTTGTGTTGCAGTAGTTTTTTGGTCGTGTAATGCGTTATTGATATTTCCTTTACCAATTTGTTGCATTCATTATGCTACTTTGTTGTCTTTCATGCAGATGATTGAAAGCAGTGACAATGGCGACGAATATGATGGAGTGATATTTTCTCAACTTGTATGTAGCGAGCCATTTATTGATCGGAGAATTAGAATTTACTCCTTATTGTCTCATTGGAGGTCTATGTTGCTCTCATATCTTCCATTTTTGTTGTAGAATTTGATTGATTTAGCAGGTTCTGAGAGCTCAAAAACTGAAACAACTGGATTGAGGAGAAAAGAAGGCTCTTACATAAACAAGAGCCTTTTAACTCTTGGAACTGTAAGTGCTAAGTTTCTTATTTGTTTTTTCTCTATCTCAAGATTTATGCTCCTTGTTGGTCATAATGCAAATTATTGCTGTCTAAGAAGGGGTGCTAGTTTGGTGTGAATTGCTTGGATTTGTTAGAGGCAAAATAAAGTAGTGGATATGGGGCTTAAATTAAAGTGGGTTGATATGAGAAAAACTCGTCTTATGTGTTTCGAATTATTTTCCAATCAAGATGTTTTTTTTTCATAGTCGTGTTCCCTCTTTCAGAGAGCGATGCAATATGGGTTAATTCTTTTAGAACTTTGCTGCCATCATTTTACCTGGTGATTGAATAATTGCTGATGTCTATTTTGGCTTACACTGTCTATCCAGTCTGTTTTGAGAATGTGCTCTTCATGAATAAGTAAAATAAGGGATTTCTTGTTTGTTCTTGTTGGGTTGTTAGGATTTTGATTCCAGATGATATCACTTCTTAGCGATCCAGTGATGACTACTGAAACAATTGAGATGAGATTGTTGAACTCGAGTTAAGATGAACCCGACAGACTATTTGTCTATGAGGTGGCAGGAAGTTTTTTGTTGCTGACAAATGCTTTCAGTTTAAGAGGGAACTAATAATTCTGATGGGGATTTTTTTTTATCTGTTTCAGAAATAATGCTTCCTTATATGTTCATTTTTGTAACGTGCCTTCTCATATCTGTTGATTTCCTGTGCAATCAATGCCCGTGACTTTTGACTAATAATTGATACACTCCTGTTGGTTGGTTCCTTACTGTACTTTTAGAGTTTGCACTTTTTGGGATTGTTGATAACTTGATGTGTTTAGGGTTCCCTTGCATGAAAAATGTCTTATGTCATTTTAATAAATATTTGACTTTACATTTGGCATTTGTTGATTTTCTTGTTTTAATTTAGGGCGAGTCCAAGTCAACTTGGGATTGCTAGTCCCATTAGACTCAGGCGATTCTTATGGGACTTGGCTGAGTCCTATGCATATCGGTCAAGATTGCACCAACTGACTTAGTTGGAAAGGAACTGTTGTGTGTGATTTTGCCAAGTCTCAGATTTTAAGCCTGATCCGGTCTGACTTGGCCAAGTTGTATTAAATTAGGCAGATACAACTCAAACAGGGTGTCTGAGTACCACTCTGATTCTGAGTTTTAAAACCTTTTTTTTTTTTTTTTCCCTTTCATTTTCAATACTAATTTTTCCTTTTTGTCCTTGTTCCATTCCATTGTAAGATATTAGGCTGATTTTTTTTTTGGCATTTTTTTCCTGAAATTTGTAGGTAATTGGGAAGCTGAGTGAGGGGAAAGCATCTCATGTTCCATATCGTGATTCTAAGCTTACCCGCCTTCTGCAATCCTCTTTGAGTGGCCGGGGACATGTATCAGTAAGTTTGAAGTACTATTACTGAATTTGTTTTACTCTGTATGGGAATGTTATCACAAATCTTGTTCAAGGAAATTTTAGCTTCATGACTCAGCAAACTCTCATATTTTTATGTTTATCAGAACATAACCTGGAAAGTCTCCTAAAAATGGAGTTATAGAGAAACTTAAACAGCATATAGAAATTGCTTATATACAGCCAAAGAATAGGTTTTTAGATAAAATCTCAGAAAAATACCATGACATTCTCAGTTTCTGATAGTAATTTGAAAATCTTGGAACAGATTTTGTCTTATCTGGTAATCTTGTTCTGTAATTTTCTCATGTAATAAATTCACGTTTAGAAAGTTTCTGCGGTAGTACCCATAATCAAACTGCTTAGTTGTGTTAACTGTTTGGGAGACTGAAGCTGCCGACATGCCTTTTGAAGTACTTTTTTTTTTTGGCTATTCTTGGTATACGGAATCATTGACTTCACTATATTGTATAATGCCATGCTTATTTTGTCTATCACTGTAAATTAACTCACAGATGTTTTACAGCTTATTTGCACAGTTACTCCTGCATCAAGTAATCTGGAGGAAACTCACAACACATTGAAATTTGCCAGCAGAGCAAAACGTGTTGAGATATTTGCTTCACGCAATAGGGTAATATTATGGTTATTCAAATAGAATTTTCGACTGGTGACTTGTCATAGTCTTAACACAAAGCTTTGATATCAAACCTGTGAATAAATCCTTTGGTATTCCAGATTATCGATGAGAAATCATTGATTAAGAAGTATCAAAAAGAAATATCGAGCTTGAAGCAAGAACTTGAACAGCTAAAGAAAGGAATGGTTGCTGGTGTCAACCATGAGGAGCTCATGAGCTTGAAGCAACAGGTTTTCCCTCCATGTTGTTTAGTTTAATTTTGATGGTTATACATGTTCACATGCTTTGTGCTTATATCTAATTTGTATAAATCACTTCTGGTTTGGTAATGCAGTGTTTCTCCTTGTGGCATTAATAATGAAGTTCCTTTTTTTTTTTTTCATTTTCTTTTATTTATTTGTTGTTTTTTTAGCACTAACTTCTTGATCTTGTTGATATTGGAACAGTTAGAAGAGGGTCAAGTGAAAATGCAGTCAAGATTAGAAGAAGAAGAGGAGGCGAAAGCAGCTCTCATGAGTAGAATACAAAGGCTAACAAAGCTCATACTTGTTTCATCGAAGAATACAATTCCTGGATGTTTAAACGATGTCCCTAGTCAACAACGCCGTCGTTCTTTTGGTGAAGATGATGTAAGTTTCCATAGTCAAGTTGATTGTGAAAATGAAATTCATGGTTCCAATATCATCATAGCTGAAAAATCATGGGTCTTTGGATGAAGTGGATGCAACAGATATAATTATTCTCTATTTTTTGGAGCAGTTCCTAAAAGGTTACTTTTTATTTAAGAGTAGGGAATTAGTTCTTTTAGTAGGCTCTGTTCATGTCATATATAGAGGTAGGAGGGTCATACAGTGGTTTGTTTATAAGACACGAAGGTATCTATTGTTTTCATTGAAAATAAAAGAAGTTTCCATTATTGTAGTACACATCCTAGAACATTCAGGAGTTGTTTGTTCACAAAAACTTGGGATTCTAGGAATCTCAGAACCTTATCCATTTTTTTTTTAATGAGAAAGAGGGAGTCTGTTTCCTTCAATTTATACTTGATAATGTAAAAGAGAAGGGAAGGGCGGTCCCTGATGTGCTAACTAAATGTGTAAGGTACATGTGGAAAGGATGGATATTATGGAAATGCCAACAACCAACCATGCTTCCTGTACTCTAAAAAGAACAAAAGCATTTAGTCAAGATTAATCATCATCATTGTTGTGATAGTCATTTAGCATCCTACAAAGGCATTAAGTCGACATTAATCATAAACATTGTTGTGATAGTTGTTTATCATCATTGACTCATTATGTCAATTCCAATCTATCTGATCTGCCTTTTGTGTTGTACATTTCTATTTTCCACTTAGCCTTACTTAAATCCATATTCTCTGAAATCCTCACACAAGTTAGCATTTATTTTCTCATTACTTCGTTGCAAGTCTTTGGTTCCCTCTGCCTGCTGTATACTATGTCAATTCCAATCTATCTGGAAAAACTCAAAACACTTCCGCAAGTACCTAGCCTTCCCCACTTGCCTCTTAGCCTCTTTGAAGCAATGTTTACCCTCCAGTCAGTGAGTGTTACCAGTGCCCTCAATTTTGAGATGGCAGAGATTTTTAAACAATACTTTATTCAATAACTGAAATTTGATATCATGTTTTATGTTGCATAGAATGTTTGAAGTAAGAGAAACATTCCCATGCTTCCATTAGTGTGCTGATACTAAGGGCAGCCACAATCTGAATTAACCCTGCAGGGTCCACCTTTGTTTGATCCAAGTTCCTCCAATCATATGCCTTCCCATGTGCAGTCAGTGTCCCAAATTTGATTCTAATTAGGTTGATGTGCATCCTTGGATTGATCATGTATACAAAAAACAAATGTATTTTTCACACATCTAGTCAACGGAGAATGTATGCTTGGAGTTAGGGACATTGCCTGCGGGTGTTATTTGAATGATTTGGATCATACAGAGGTAGGTTGCACATGGGTTAAATCTGACTGCAGCTACTGTTGGTACCATATTGATGGTGGCATGGGATCATTTCTGTCAAGTAGAATGCACAATCCTGTAAAGATATTAAAGCAACATCTCTGGTTAACTACCAAAATTTTATGGGATGCATACTTTTAGGATAATGTCAAGATTCTAAAACATTTTAGGCATGCCAATAAATTTTGATTTCCAACCATGTCTTTAATGTGAGCATATCTTCTGTTCAGAGGTCAATGTATAGAAAAACGTTGAACTTTTCATTTTGTGGGTAATATCTATTGAAGCACTGCCCTTCATGACTCAGTGCTGACTTTTAGTTAGCTAATGCTCACTACTTTATCTTTTTCTGTATGTTGTAAGCTCCCTTTATCATTTTCAGCTGCATGATTGTTTAAAAAGTAGAAACTCTGGCAGTATTCCGATCAATGGGGGCTTTGGCTTTTTTGGTTGTTGCCAAACCTGCTTTGCTTATCCTTTTTGATATTTATTGTGATCCCTGTCGTGTATTATGTTCTGCTATTCGCTTCAATTCCTATGTTTTTATCGTTCTCTTCAAATCCTATACATCTCATTCCACAGAAAAACTCGCCTATTATTATTATTATTATTATTATTTGTTGGACCATTGGTCTGGAGTGATACTTTAAACATGGAGACCCAGGGATTGATCCCTGGGCATGTGTGTGATACTTTGGTGCTAACAACCATGAGCGTGTTGGCAAACTCACCTATGATTTGGTTATTCTAGTAGATATTGTTCTTCAACCTGGAAGGTATTATTTTGGTACTGATCCCTCTTTTATTTCCTTTCAGAAACTGGATGCATTCCGGGAGGGTTCTCCATTACTTCTAGAAAATGATGCCATGCAGAAGGACTCTTCATCTTCTATTCTGTCTGTTTCAACCGACCCTTCTTTTGATCTTAAACACAGAAGATCCTCGAGCAGAGACCAATCCTCAGCTATCAGTTCAGTTACAGAGTCAAGTCAAGCTGGTGAACTGATCAGTGGGCTTGCAACTGGTCTCAGGCTTCCAGCGGTATGTTTCTCAGGTCTAGCCTTAGCGATTGGTTTGTGTAATATACTATTGTTGTCTCATTTTAAAAAAACTCCTACATCTGTAAACCTTTTTGTTTTGTTCTTAGGCATGTAACTTTTTAGTCCTTCAAAAATATATATATATATATATATATATGAGAATATTCAAGTGCATCCATTCCTCACCATTGTGGTGAGGGACACCCCCTTTTTGGGAAGTTTCAAGTACAAAAGAGAAGTGTAAATATCCCCCATATATATATATATATTTTCTCATATCCTGTAATGACACCTTTGTATCTGCTTGAAGTTGACTGTGTAATCGTGCCTGTATGTATCAGTATCAGCATCCATATCTCTGCCCATTTCTGGATGTCACATATATTTCACGAGTTAGGAAAATTTCTCATAGGAGAATACTTTTAAATAGGAAGTGTACTGTTAACTGTAAATTCATCATTAAAAAAAACTGTAAATTCATTTGTCCTGTGGAATGCAGGATGGAATTACAATGTCGGATCAGATGGATCTACTCGTGGAACAGGTCAAGATGCTTGCTGGTGAGATTGCATTCAGCACCAGCACCCTGAAACGCTTAGTGGAACAGTCGGTAAATGATCCTGATGGCTCCAAGGCGCAGGTATTTATTTATTAATTTATTTCAACTTTATGTTATGTGCTTGCATAGCTGTCGATACACCTTTACCAGGAAAACATCTTATGGTTGCAACATTTCTTGAACTCCATACATCATCTATTGCATTCATTTTCCCAGATAATGGAAAATGTAGGGATGGGAATAGGCTCTGTTGTTCACACCTTTTTGAAAAGAATTTTGGATTTCTTTCCCTTCTGCTTCAAGTATGTGCATCCATTAGCTACCAATGTCTCGTCTAAGAATTATACAGAAGCATCCCATCCAAGTTCCATCTATCTTTTACAGAAGCTCCCTGTGAGACATCACTGATCCACATCATGACTTGCCTTCACTGATTTGCAAGTATCATCGATATGATCCTATGCACCCTCCCTGCCGAGCAAACTGGTTTAAAATGCTTGAATATTTTGGGACTTAGTTTATGGAATTAAAGAAATAGAGTTGACATGTACTCCCTATCTAAATTTCTTGATTGCAGGACTCTTTCAACGTCTCCATAGCTTCCCATTTTAAGAATCCATCCAGCTTTAGAAAATGCCAACCCTGAAACTTTGTCTTCCTCCATTCCTTCTTTGGCTTCTTCCATCTCTTCTTTTAAGTCTTGTTCCAACCCATGTTACCCATTCCAATGGAATCTTTTGACACAATCTCTAAAAATAAGTGTGGGCAAACTCTTTTATCTCTTTGGGTCTTCCAGCTGTTCTTGGCCAATTGTCTTTTTTTTTTGTTTAACTTTGCTAATGGTGTTGTGAAATTAAGATTGACTCTTTGTACTTGCTATTGCGTAAGTTATGTCATGATTAATCACTTTCAACCATAGCACCGTTGATCTGTCATGAAGTGACTCACTCACTTCTCATAATTACACACATCAATCTTCATCATCATCATCATCAAAGCCTAGTTGGGGTCGGCTACATGAATTCTGTTTCTCCATTTTGATCTATTCTGAGCCAAATCCTCAGATAGACATAAATCAATCTTCATTTTTGTATATCTCGGACATGAGCATGAATACAATCACTATATATGTTATTCATATTAAACCCTATGGCTCTTGAAGAAAAATTTAGCACCTTGCATCATGATATAGTAAAAAAAAAAAAAAAACACTATAACATTGACAGAATCTCTATGGTAAGACCTGTTATGCTGTTTATCCAAAAGGAGCTTTTAAGATCTTTATTTTTGACCAATTAGTTTCTGCTTCCTGTTACCCTCTGCTTTCAGTTTCCCCCATTTTGCTGATGTTTGTTCAGTTATTTTTTTTTTTTTTTTAATTTCTGGGTATCATTTTGTTGTATTGGTAGTAGTATTAGTATCATCCTTCGTCAATGCTGGCATTGTATGCATGTAGAAGTAACTATGTATCCCCTATCATTCTGCATCATCAGCATCAGCAGCAGAGTCATTATCCATCGGACTGGGGTCAGCTAAAAAAGTTCTGCCGTAAAATTTTTCACTTTTTTTTTTGTTTTGTTTTCTTTCTTGTTTTTAAACTCCAGTAAAACTAAGACCGCAAAACCTAAACCTAACATGAACTGCAAAGGAGAACGTAACCTCTCTCTCTCTCTCTATATATATATATATATATATCACACTCACACAAAGATGAACTAATTGGTCAATAAATCCCCAATCATGTACTTGTTTGTCATGCATGTTGATGTTGTGTCCGAGGCTCTGTTTTCAACAACTGATGGGCTATTTTTCCCATTTCAAACATAGATTCAGAACTTGGAGAGTGAAATACAGGAGAAACGGAAGCAAATGAGGGTTTTAGAGCAACGTATCATTGAGAGCGGCGAGGCTTCAATGGCCAACGCATCATTGGTTGATATGCAGCAGGTAGTCATGTTTCCTTTGTTACTTTCTATTTTTTCTTAATTACGCTCTTGGCTAGCGTAAGCTTTAGTTTATTTGGAATTAGTTTTAGTTAATTTGGAGAATTAACTCTTTTTTTTTCTCCTAAACAGACCGTCACAAGGTTGATGGCACAGTGCAATGAGAAGGGTTTTGAGCTAGAGGTTAGTTCTTTACACAGCATTTTATTTATTTATTTATCTTTGCTGGTTAGATATGTAGAAATTAAAGAATGAAATAAGTTAAAAATATTTCATGTTTCACTGGCCGAATCTATATTTCCAATGGAAGCTGCCTGATGTTGTTGTTTTCTGCTTGTTATAACCACCAGATTTTCTTATTTGCTTAGCATCCAAAACTATTAGTGTTAACTATTTTTCATTAATGGATGCAGATAAAGTCAGCTGACAACCGCATCCTCCAGGAACAACTTCAAACTAAGGTTAGCGGCTGCAGTCTGTCTCATGTGGCCTTCTGACATAATTAGATGAACTTTTCTATACTGTTATTATTTTTTCTTACCCAGTTTGATACACTGTGTCCCTTGAGATGGCAAATGCTTGCTGAGCCATTCCTTAGTAGTTTTAGCCTATGGTTTTGACCTTGTTCTACACCCATATTTCTTACGAAGTTCTATTTATTATCAATTGCTGGCAGTGTTTAGAGAACAAAGAACTCCAAGAGAAAGTTCTCCTTCTGCAGCAGCAGCTGAGTTCAGTTACGGGCAATAAACTGCCATTACCAGCTGACCGGTTGGTTTCTGAAGAAGATGTTGAAGAGCTGAGAAAGAAAAATCAGTGTCAGGTGATTACTGGATTCGGTTCTCATCATTTGGATGTGTATATGTAATTGTGTTAATTGGTATGCGGTAGTATAATGCTCAACTGCCAATTTATTTAAATTTGTTGACCTTAGATATGAGGAATAAGACTACGAAGATGATGATGATGCCAAATGATTTAAAATCACTTCCATGTTATGATTCTTCTTAATATTTCTTTTGTCAAAGAATTTCTTTGCTATCTATAAAATAAAGGGTTTCTTCTTCTGACAGCTTTCAATGAACTTTAATTGCAGTTTGGTTTAACTGTTTAGTGGATTGTCTATTTCATCCTGTCTCTCAACAGCTGTAATCAAGGTTCATGACTCTAGGACTGAAGCCAATATTATTAAAATGCAAACATTAGGATACTACAATAAACTGTTCTTTTACTTGTCTTTTGAATTATTTATTTGTTTATTTATTTTTGAATGTAAATACACAACTTTTTTTAGTCAGCTATGCGCAGAAAAAATACCTCACGAGAAAGAAGAAATAAATTTCTAGCCACAGACATCAACTAGTGATACCGCAACACTTAGATTAATGTTTTTTTCCTAAAAAATAAATTGAAAAATTTATTTGAACACAATATGAAATTGAATGTTTCCGCCAAACATTTTCTTCTCCTCTAATAGGGAAGCTACTTTCTCCCTTTGTGTCTGAAATCTTGTTTCATGCATCCTGTTGAATTCTGTAAGAGTTTTTGTCTGAGAAAAGGTTTCCTTGTTATTTTTGCATTGTACCCGGCTACTGTTTCTCAACCTGAAATATATGATTTGTAATCAATAATTGATTGAACATCTTACATTGTTTTGGATTACACCAATAACAAGTCTGGTTGGATCGATAGAAATTTTCAAGTGATTCTGATTTCCTCTGATCAGTCAAATGACTGTGTTGGATTGAAACCTTTTTATGGTCTTCCATAGATTCTATGGGGAGATACTATATTAATTCTGGTTGTTGGATAGTGCATAGATATATCAGGATACTAGTAGCAAAATTATCTGTTATGATTATGTTTTTATAGGTAGATTTGATAGTATTTGGTTTCTCTGTTTATACAGGTCATTGATCATATCATCAATCATTAAATTGATTGTTAATTGGTCTGCTGATCGGAGGCCCTCAGTCAGCTCTTGACTGAGAGGCCTTTCACCACTCAATTTTATTGAGTGTTACATTATCTTGTTCTGTCCAAAAGTAGCACATCAGTCCACTCGCCAGCTGTCCAACCTTTATTTCCTGCCGTTTTCTGCTTGTCGTTGGTATTTCTGTTTGCAACATTCTCTTTGCAATCCTCTCTTTCCATCCAATAGGTGGGGCTCATCTCTCAGTATGCAACCTGTCCATCTTCCTTCAGCTTGCCATGAGCCTCTCTGTCCCCTTCTCCATAGTGGATGTTTTTATCTCTCGACCATCTCTGAAACCACTGCTCAGCTCCTCTTCTGCTTTCTTTGATGTGTAGGGCTCCACTATTAATTTTAGAAGAGGCTCGGAAGTAATAATTCAGAACTTAGAATTTTTAGCAGAGGCTCGAACATCTCCCTGTTGTTTAACATGACTTAGAATTCACCGATAAAATAAATGACTTAAAGAGTTCTTTCTGCTGCATTTTTTTTTTCACTGTCTCCTTTTGGATTATGTTTGCTTTATGTTTGTATCTAACTTGCTTTGGTACTGGTTGCAGGAGCTTGAAAATGAGAAACTGAAAACATCACATGCTCAGCTTATAGAAGAGAACAGTGGATTGCGTTCACAGAACCAGAAATTGGCTGAAGAGGCTTCCTATGCAAAGGAATTGGCATCTGCTGCTGCTGTTGAATTGAAAAACTTGGCAGGCGAAGTTACCAAACTTTCATTACAAAATGCAAGACAAGCAAAAGAGCTATTGGCTGCTCAAGATATGGTGTATTCTAGGGGGTCCAACATGCACCCTGGTGCTGGTGGTACCCGTAAACTTTCTGAAAGCAAGGTTGATGGTGTTAAATTAGGTAGAAAAGGCCGGCTTACCAGCAAGGGTAATGAAAACACTGTCCATGATGATGTTGAGTTCTGGAATCTTGATCCAGATGATATTAAGATGGAGTTGGTGGCAAGGAAACAGAGAGAAGCAGTTCTTGAAGCTGCTTTAGCTGAAAAGGAGCTTGCTGAAGAGGAGTATCGCAAGAAATTTGATGAGGCAAAGAAAAGAGAAGCAGCTTTAGAAAATGACTTAGCGGGCATGTGGGTACTAGTTGCCAAATTGAAAAAGGGGGAAGGAGCTATCCCAGAGATGAATGCTGATGAGAGGTCTAGTCATGGGGTTGATGCTGTTGGTGATACCAAAACAAATACAAATGACAATAAAAATGTCCTTAAAGAGACACAAGTATCTAATGATATGACGAAACCTCTTAATGATTGGAACCAAAGCACTGAATTAGAGCCTCTGGTTGTCCGTTTAAAGGTGAGCATTCATCTCATTCCCAGATGCATGTGGTGGTTGTCCAACTTATTTTGACGTCATTTATATCCATATTCATTGATAACCTGCCTTCATTGAGTTTCCAAAGTTTGCATATTAGTCCTTGTCCTTTCTGAAATTATTTTGGAAGTTCCTAATGAGTCTTGAGTTAGTAATTGTTTCATCAAATTCTTTCAATGCATATTAATTAGATCCGCGCCTTCAAAATTGAGTGCCTGTTCTCATTATCCTGCTTTCTTGAACTATTATAAAATATAGACTGATGGCTATCAGAAAGACCAGAATGCCCTTTAATAAGCCTACAACAAGCCCTTCAAACCAAGATGACATTTTCCAAAATTACTCTACAGCCCCTTCAACTCTCCCTCTTCAATCCCGTGTGATTCCCACTTTGTAACGGCAACCAGCCATCCCCATCATTGAGACCCCCTTGATTCCACGGACCCACCTTCATTCCTGCCATTGTGTTGGCCTACCAAATTCCATCACTTGTTTGATGAGGCCCATCATTGTTTTCATCATCAGGTTGACCCTTTGTGCTACCCCATTGTGACTCCATTATAGTGGGCTCATTCTAGCGGTGTTAATCACGGTGTGCCCCACTAAACAAAATGTGGTAGGCTGTTGTCGCACTGGAATCACAGTGGGTTTCACCCACATGATGGAATCATTGTTGGGCTCAACCAATGATGGGAAATCAAATTGGCTCCAGCTATGGTGGGACTTCCTGCGGGCCTGCTTAAGTGATAGGAATCATGTACAGAGGCGGAGTGAGAGAGTCATTGTCTTGCTGTTAGATCAGTACTTGTTGACGTGATAAGCCCCTTCTGTTGGATTGCTAGGATTTTGTTTGCAAGAAGTGCTGGGTAGGTGCGATTTATCTAGGAACTTCACGGCTACTTAATGTGATTCTCCGTTAGTTGCAAGGGTATTTTAATGGCTTGTGAACAGAAGCTTTCATTACGGATAATGATGCTTTAGGAAGTAATGTTCATCCCTCATATTGACAAAATTGTGGAGAACACTGTGTTGCAGGTGTTAGTTTTTCTTAACACCAGTCTTGGAGAACACTGTGTTGCAGGTGTTAGTTTTTCTTAACACCAGTGTTGAATGCCACAACATGCGCAAAATGCAATCAATCTTTTGGTGGATGAAGCTTTGTGGAAGATGCAGCTTCCTTCCTGAATGGCGGTGCTAGACATAACTTCCACGAAGCAAATATATGATCACATGACATTTGATCCTATAGTGGCTTTGAGAATTTATGAATATCAAACATAGTTCTGCACATAATTTGGTTAGGTTGGTAACACATTTTGTCCAATTGATTGCTTTGCATAGTAGCTTCTGATGGAATGCTATTCCGAACCAATGAGCCACGAGAGGCTTCTATTCCATGTGTCTGTTGCTTTCTTCAGTTAATGTTGTTCTGTTAGATTACTCTTATGACTCCCTCTTTGAAACTTCTACCGAGTTTTTGGGAGGACCATATGATCATTGCTTGCTAGTGAAATTTAAACATGCACACGGATCTTCTTTCTCATCACTGAATTTCCATGTCTTCAGGCTAAAATGCGTGAAATGAAAGAGAAAGAGCTTGAATCACTGGGAAATGGAGATGCAAACTCTCATGTCTGTAAAGTATGCTTTGAATCACCAACTGCTGCAGTACTTCTTCCCTGCCGTCATTTTTGTTGTGAGTGATTCCAAATCCTTCTTATTATTCCATGATCCACTTGGCATTTTGGTGAGACAGTAATTGATTTTGACGTAATGTCTGCAGTGTGTAAACCTTGTTCGCTTGCTTGTTCTGAATGCCCACTTTGTCGCACAAAGATTGCAGATAGGATCATTGCTTTCACATAGTCTTTTGTATTTTGAGGTTGGAAGCTATCACCATTTCCCTATAAAATTGTCTTTTTGGCTATTAATGATAGTAAAGTGATGGAATTAATGGGAGTGCTTAAGTTTCTAACAAGATCCTTTTTATTTTCTTTCAGGGTATAATGTCAATGCCCGATGATACACAGTTTCTTCATGTAATTTAATTATATCAATGCCATTCTTTTATTAATTGTCATGTATGTAGTTTAAATGTTTTCTCAATATCTTTTTTTTCGCCTGAAATGGCTGTAAAATGCTTCGATAAAAGGAGTAAGAGTTTCAAAAAGGAGTCAGAGTTTCAAATGCAACCCAGATTGGTACTGTCTTTTCAATGTACAAGAAATGCTTTGTATCTATGTGAACTGACATTATCACGTAAAACGTGGTATAAAGGTTTTATTTCTCTCCCTTATTAGGTTCTACATGAGTATCACTAAACTACTCTTTCACAAGATGCAATTTGCTGAGCTTTACTGTTTGTTCAGAGAAGATTTAAATCAGACTTTTTTACATCTATCATTTCATATCAGATCTCTTATACAAAGCTGGGCCTGAGTTAAAAAGATGCTCTTGGGATCGAGGTTTAAAAAATTGGAATCGGGATCCAACTGGGCTGAGTCTGGCCGAGTCCCAATTTCCAATAAAATTATTGGAGGGCTGAGTCCCATTAAGACTCAGCTGAGTCGCATGTCCGAGTCTCATAGGACTTTTGGCCGAGTCACATGATTTGAGTCCGAGTCCCATAGGATTTGACTCGGTATGTGTCGAGTCTGAGTCGACTCGGGCTCGGCCGATTTTTTAAACCGTGCTTGGGATGGCGACTATTGTTTGCTTTAGTTCTTTGCTACAGAGCTAATCTGCAGTTGGTCCTGTAGCCTGTAGTGAATGGTGGTCCTAAGTGAGCTGTTGATTATCTCTAGCAGTGTATAATTTTTCCTTTCATATTATAGTTGCCAAATTCTGGCCAGTTGCTCTAACAGAACTTATGGGTCTGTTATGAGTGCAAGATCAGTGCCACATATTTTGCAGCCCCCAAATGGACTTTTTCCCCGCCCCTGCAGTCCATACCACCAGCAAGATTTTTAGCTGAAAGAGAAGCTGAAAGATTTTTAGCTGTTAGATAATCCCTTGGCAGAACATTCAGGATACAGACCTGATTACATTGCAATTGGCTAGTAAATGTTGTTGAAGCTGCTATTTTGCATGGTGACTGTATGCAAATGATTCCTGTCTAAAGGTCATCAAGGATGATGGAATAATAAGAGCTATTTTAGAGAATTAGAGACTGGCCATATGCTTATGCAAAAATAATCAGTGGAAGGATACGTCATTCTCATTGTTCCAATTTTCAAACAAGGAAGCCCAACCATTAAAATCCCATCAAATAGATACGTCCCATATCTTTCTTTTCAGTAGAATTGATACATCCCACTTTCAATCATTAAAAATCCAAACATAGATATGTTTCTCTAGCTGCTGCTTATTTTAACTTTCATTCTCAATATACTATCAAATACTGACCGCCAAAGGAAGATAGAAATCCATTATAAGTTTATTAGAAAATCATCCATTGAGGGCAAGAAACCAAACATATTTTTATAGAGAACAGTAATGATGAAATTGTTCTGGCCTCGTTTTTATGCACCCGCTACCTGTAACCCTTTTTCTTTTTGGGCAAAAGCATCCTTCTATTTTACCTTCTAACTTGTATCGAGTGGTACATCTTTATCTTATAGATCAAATTGAGTTGGGCCCCTTCTTCGTTGCTAACACTGTGTGCAGGCCCTCATGATAGTAGAATGATTTTCCCTCATCCTTGCTAATTTGCACACCTTCCCAAGGATAGGATCAATTGAATGGCCCACATTATAGCTTTGCTGTCTGATTTTTCCTTTTAATAACAACATTTTAGATGAAGATTATCATCCCATTAATGTATATTCCACCTACCTTCGTTCTCTTTGCGATTAAAAACATGTTGTCGATTATTCCTCTTAATAATGACAGTTTAGATGAAGATGATCACCCCATTAATGTCCATTCCACCTACCTTTGTTCTCCTGGTGATAAAGAAAATTGCACAACATTTGAAGACACATGCTTTTTAAGAAACTAAATTCAGGTTTAGCCATTCAATATCCATATCTTAATCTGACTTGTTCCCTACACACGGCGTTGCGAGAATTGAACTCGCGACCTCTTCCACCCGAAGCGAGAATCATACCACTCACAGTATGTTTGGAAAGGGGGAAGGAGGGGAGGGAAAATTTGAGGAGGAAGGAAAATGAAGGGGAGGGGAGGAGAGGGGAGGGGAGGGGAGGGGAGGGAAAATTACTTTTACCTCCTCTTGTTTTGGATAGTAAAAAAGTAGGAAAAAGAAATGTAAAAAATTAGAATTTTGTTTGTTTGTGAGGTAGAAAGTGAAAAAGTAAAAAATACACTTTAATAAAATGACAAAGATTCCCCTCTTTTCCTCGTACTTTCTCCTATTTTAGGAGAAAATTTTAAGATATCCCCACACAAATTTTACCTCCACTTTCCCTCCCCCTTCCAAAAGACCCTCAATACCCACTCTCCTAAATTTTCCCCTCTTGTTTTTCCTCCACCCATTTTAACCCCTTCCGAAACGGTACCTTTCTAGTTTCTTCGTTCTCAAAGCATTCTTTCTTATGTGAGCCGTGGATAAGCGGTCCCCATTCTCTCTCTATACTTTCTTCGTTCATCAATGGCATCGGCAGCAGCAGTAGCAATAGCCATCCATCATCTCCTCAGACCTCCCTCTTCCTCTACATCTCCTTCCCTCTCTTATCTGAAGCCCTTCCTTCAAAGAACCCTCCCCACCTTCTTCTCCTCCTCTCCCCGTCTCTTCTCTACTCATTCAACTTCTCTCACTCATCTCCAAATCCCTTCTCCCATCGATTCCTATCACCCCATCAACCCCTCTGAAGAAGAATATGAATCCGACGACGTCGATGACGACAAAGAAGAAGAAGATTTCGAATCCCAACCACAAGAAGAAGAAGGTGATGTAGTCACAAGTGAAATCCCAATCACAGCAACTTCGGCGTCTGTGGCTCCTGAACTGAGCATTAAGGAAAAGAAAGAGCTGGCAGCTTACGCCCATAGCCTTGGGAAGAAGCTGAAGATCCAGCAGGTGGGCAAGTTGGGCGTTACTTCCTCCTTGGCCACTTCTCTCATCGAGACATTAGAGGCCAACGAAATCTTGAAGGTATTCTACTTCTTTATCCTGTTCTCCCCAAACATGTATGCTTCTACTGCCAATTTTTTTTAGTTATGAGTTTTGGGTGTGTGCCCCAGATCCCAAATGGGTTTTTGGAATAGTAAACATAACACAACATAACATGATTACTCTCTTTGAGTTAGTCAAATGCCTAGTCATGTAATTAGTAACGCGCATAAATGGATTAATGAGCAAAGATTGAGTGTTCTTACCCCACCAATCACCATGTATAGTTCGTCTGCCATATCTCACTGGCTCTGACTCACTGTGGTTTTTAAACTCAGTTCCAAGTCTACTGATATCTAATGGTTTGAAATCCAATTCATATGGGGTTAGTTGAAAAAGCAAAAAATGTATATGAACTCTGTTCTCACTAACTTCATATAGTATTCTATTCTTTTATTTACATCTGAATTCTGAAACACTTAAAAGCAATTAAATATGAACTTTAAAACCTTTTCATTTCTATATATAATTTTCTTTATAGTTTTTTAAATGAACCAAAACAAAAGAAGTATCATCTGGAATCTATATGTTGGTCTGTACCTAAAGTTTTCGACTTTGGACCATACCATTTGATTTAGTATTAAGTTTCTTTAGCTATCCATTCCTACCAAAACCTCGAGGCGTTAATAGAGGCAGCATAAATACTTTTCAATACTCCCCCTTGGGTGGAGCCCACTCCTCAACTTCGATACCATATTAAGTTTCCTTTTGTAACCATTCTTACCAAAACCTCAAGGCTTTAGTAGAGGCAACATAAATGCTTTTCAATATTTAGAACCATGGCCTTTACTTATGCCATCCCGAACCCAAAATGAATTGAATGTTGACACCAGGCAGGCAGCGGGCTCTAAAAACTCACCAGACTAGACTTTTGTATGAAAATGGCACTTGACCTACCTTGCAAAGTAGGGAAACACTATAGTGGATGAAGATGAACTTTGCACTATCTGATTTGTAGCACCATTAAAGCAGTTTAATTAAAGAAAAAGAAAAAGCTGTTTCTTGCTTGTAATGTAAATAGCACACAACTTAAGGGTCCTGCAAAATTGTGCAATCCTTTTCGGGTCTTCATTCCATGAACAACGTCCAGTGTATCCTGATTTTTGCAGTGACTAAGAATTGGTCCTTCTGATGCTGCCAAATTTATCATCACCGTTGAAGTCTATTGGGCTTTGCTTTGTGAATTTTACTTTGCCGCTATTTCAATTTAAAGCCATGTTTTCTTTCCCTCTTTAACCTAACATACCATTTCTAATAGGGATGTAAAAAAAAACCCCAACATCACTCCAAGATAATGTCGTTATGACATGGATAACTACACATTTTTACGTACCATTATCTTGTTATAAACACATTACTCCACATGTTTTCTAGTCTTCATTGGTCTCTTCTCCCCACCACCTTGTTATGATTTTTGATGTTTTTGGTCTTTTATATACATGCCTAAATAATTTCATTTTGCGTTCCATAATATTCTTTTTGTCTGGACCGACTTATTCCTCTTGTACATGCATTTCTAATTCTATCCTTTCTTGCTACTGCACAAATTCATCTTAACATATGCTACTCAGCCTCATGTACCTTATATTCTTGCCATTTTCTTATTGTCTGACAGTCAGCTCCATCCCACTATACATACTTAGATGCTGTCTTATAAAATCATTTCTTTAATCACATTGGACTCTATGGTTGAACAACATTCAGCTAGCATGTTGCCGGGACTATTTGATTGAGCAACATTACACTAGCTTGTCACTACTTTTTTCTTCTTTCTTGTTTCTTTTTTTGAGAACATTTTGAGTTTGTGTAGAAGAAAAAATGAAGCAAAGGGGTCTGCGACAGTGATGGGCCCTCAGATACAAATCAAGTGTAGTTCCAACCATTAACTCCTATCTAAGAACCCTGATTTGGCTACGAGGATCTGTCAATTAGCTTATCTCCACTTTCCATCACTGCATTGATCTTGTTTATGATATTCTCCTGAAAACCTCTGTCTGTTCCATAGTTTCTCCATGATCTTGGAATATCATATTGTGGAAGTGATTTTCAACTTTGACCAAGTTCCCTACGCTCAATCCCCAAAAGCTGCACAACATATGTTTTGTATCCTTTTTGCTAATTCTCAATTTATTTGACTCAAAAACTTATTACTATTAACCTGATTTCTTATTTGAATAATTAATACCAAGTCATCTGCGAACAAGTACATCAAGGAATGTACGATTCAGATTCTGCCATTTAGTTGTTCATAAGCAATGCCAAGAGAAGGCTTAAAGCACATCCTTGCAGAAATTAAGAAAAAAGCACACAAAGCACATTCTTGTTGAAATTAATCACTAATAAAAAAAATAGAGGCACAAAAGGCACAGCCTTGCTGATGCTCCTCTTCAATTTGGGACTCACTTTTCTCAACACATAAATTATAACGCAGTTTAGTAATCGTTCCATCCAAAATAATGTGAGTACAAGAAGCTAATTTTTACTCCATGAGGATTGAGATGGTGCAACAGTGAATCCACCCGCCCTCCCTCCAATCAAGACCAGATGTTTATGAGTAAGCTGCAACCTCTACTTGCTTTATTGCTTTAGTGAGTAGGTAGGATCCAGTAGCTGCATTTTATGATCAAGATTACTGTTTTCACATTACAAGATCCACTTTCTCAGAGTTTCATGCTGGACAATTTACGATGCAAATTCATTTTACTTCCCTCTGTTGTAATAAAACCCACATAGGTGGGCTACTCATATTCCTTCTTATTATGCCAACAGCTTAAAGTGCATAACAGCTGCCCTGGAGAGATGCCTGATGTGGTAAGACAATTAGAGGAAGCGACGGGATCAGTAGCTGTTGGGCAGATAGGCCGATCAGTCATACTATACAGGCCCAGCCTCAGAAAGATGGAGGAAGCTGAGAAAAAGAAACAGCAGCTGCGGAGGAGATTCAGCAAACCATTCCGTCCAAAACCTACTGAGGCGGTATGATTGTTCTCAAGTATGATCCATTTGCCTATTATCATTATTATTTGTAAAGCTACTCATCATTTTTGTTTTCCTTTTCGAAACACGCAGAAGAAGAAACCAGTATGGAGAGTGTCTAATCGTGGACGGCGAGGAAGCAGCCGCTTCGAGACATAATCATATTTTGCATACTATATCATGCGATGTTCTGGTGTTACGACGAGAGTCGATTTGATCATGCAACCGAAATGGGGAGCTAATCCTGTTCTGTATGTTTTTGGTGGGTTTGGCCGGTGAGATCTATCTATTGAGTTTTTATTTTGCCTGGTTCTCTGGGATGCATTGTCTTTTGGGGCCAGGGCACTCGATGAAAAATAAACCTATGGGAAATTTATGATTAGCGCTGTTGCTGATTTAATCGGCCAAAAGATGTTGCTTTAGCATTTTTTCTTTTGGGTCTCGACTTATGAGTGATATGTTATTTTATTTTCAAGTGATGGTTTGAGATTTGAGTCGGGAAGCACGGACACCTCTTCGAGGCCGGAGTGTCAGTGTCCGACACGTATCGGACATGGACACACTTCGGACACGCTCTGACACGTGTCGGACACGCAAAAAAGAGTGTCTTGTTTATTTTTTAATGTTTTATATTTCGGACACGCTGGGGACACGTTCCGGACACATGTCCGACACGTTTGCCTCTTTTAATTGGAAAAAAAAAAATAAAATTAGAGTAAAAAAAGAAAAGTAAAGGGGTTTTTTTTGTAAAAGTTCATAACTTAAAAGCAAAGGGGCCATTCTTCCGCTGTCCTGAGGAGGCTGGGCGATGGGTTTTTGCTATTTACATGAATTTAGAAAATCCGTTTTTGCTGTTTATATATCAAATCTGTTCTTTATTTCAAATGATTTTTTTATTTATTTATCAGCTCTGCTTCTTCACCTCTGCGTGACAATTTGGAATTTAGGAATATGATTCTACACCCCTCCAATGAAGAAGATATAAATAAGCATCTGTGGAAATATGTAACCAAGTTTGAGAAAATTAATGAAGGAGGGGGAAATATTACTTGGCTGTGGAAATAGTATCTTTTAGCATATGATTAGATATATTATTATTATTAATTATTAATGTGTCCCTGACGTATCCGTGTCCTACTTTTTTGAGAAATGTCATATCGGCGTGTCAGTGTCGTGTCGTGTTCATGTCCTGTGTCCGTGTCCATGCTTCACTTGAGACTCGGTGGTAGTGTTATCACTTGCTCTGGTCAGGCTATTGTTAGTGCTGAACCTGTGGCCAGGTTTTGGTGAGCCTTTATTACTTGAGATTTCTTGCCGAGCTCTGAAACACAGCTCGTGTTGGAGGGCCACTCGGCCGAGTAACCAGTAACTCGGGCTAGTCTGCCCAAATACTCAGGAGTAAGGCAGGGAACAACTTTAGAGGACTCGGTGACTCACCAAAAATCTACAACCCGAGTGGTTTAACCCGTTTAAACAATATTGAATTTGGGTGTTTTTACAGTTGAGTCCACCATTGTCAATACAACTATTGTGTAGACACACAAAAAAAAAAAAAAAAAAAAAAAAGCCTAGACATTTTATATTATTGCCTCACAAAAATGGAGGTGCTGGGCAGGATACTATGATCCCCAACTGAGCCCATAATTTGTGTAGGTTGGGTTCTGGTTGGGTCAGGCTGGTTGAATGTCTGTTTGATAGCACTCTTGACAGTTGGTTTGGGTTTAAAGATTCTGACCACTTGGGTTGGGTGTTTTTGCCAACCTTGTCCACTTTCCCCCTTTCCAATCTACATTGTTAATAATGATTCATAGGGAAAAAAATTTAGAAGACCCTACCATTACCATAAACCATCACTAGGCATGCCAAATCCAACTCATTGCCTTCACTAACCTGGATTATCTTTTCCCTTACCGCCTCAACTGCTGCACTTTTCATCCATGACAGTCCCTTCCAAGATGTTAGCATATGAGCCTGTGGCTCACATTTGATGGCCACAAAAGAGTTTGATAGGCTCGTTGGTTTTAAGTGATTCACTTCTTCTATGAATCCTCTCATTTTTAGGTGTAGAACGTTGCAACGAATCCGGATGTTAGTTTTCCCCGAGAAACTCGTACTAGATCGTTGGGGTTATGTGATAAAAACAAACCATTGATTCGTGAATCTGTAACATACATAGCACGATATGAAAACTTGAGTCTTTTCGGCGATCTCCGGCCCAAAGGCATCTTCTTGGATTTGTTATTTGTTCCCTTCACAAGATTCTGGTCAACCAGGCTCCCATTTTTGTGGATTGCCGGATTTTTTGAAGAGAAAAGGAAGGGAAGAATGTTGTGGATTGAGTGCCCTCTAGTAATGGCATTCCTCAGTTTATGTTGTTGAGGATGACTGGTACTAACAAGACAGGTAGGCTGAAAGTTCACACGCAACCTTTTCTAAACCTTCTTCTTTTGGGATAGCAAATAAACAACATCAAATCATCAATACATGCAAAATTAAAAAAAAAAAAAAAAACCCAATGCTAGGAAAGGGAGGGGGAGAGAGAGAGAGTCCTGTATGTAGGCATCTTCAAAGCATCAGCCCAAGGAATGCAGCATACATGGGGACATTATGTAAGGTCCCGTCCCGAGTTAATCGAGATTAACTCTAGTTAATTGAACTTCATGCTAGTTAATCGTGTTTAACTAGTTTAATGGTAATTAATGACTAAGCTCGATGAGTTAGTCCCAAATGAATAGAATGAACGGATAATGAAAAGATTAAGTGAATTGATTATATTTAAGGCTAATTAACTGAGGTTAATTGAGCTATTAATGGTTTATGACCAAATGATATGAAATAAGCCTCAAATGAATGAATTAGGCTTAATGGAATAGTAGATAACAGAATTGCATGGTTTAAATGGAGTTTTAGACTCAAACATTGAAATGAGGGACTTTTATGTAAATACGAATTTTCGCGTATTTCGTCGAATACGGAAACTCTTGATACCAACGCGTGTATCTTGACGAGTACGTCAACTTCCGTAATAACCTCGAAGTCGTTTGACGAGAATCCGGTCAAATGACCCTTCATTTGACTCGAATTGTAGTTTAGTGAAATTAATGGGCTTGAATGCAATTTACTAGCTTATATAAGCTAAAGAGAACCCTAATGAGATCATTCTCTCATTTTCAAAGCTTTCAAACCCTAGACTCATTTCTTTCTTCCTTTTTCTCTTCTTTCCTTCCAATCTTACTCAATCAAGAGGCAAACAAGGGATTTGTAAGTGTTTTCAAGGAGTTTTCATCCTTCACTTCATCTTCCCCAACTTTGTTTTCAAATTGTGAAAGTGTCAAGCTTGGAATCAAGGTTTTCTCTTGGAACTACAAGCTAAGGAAGGTTTATTCTCCATTCAACCTTCACAAAAGGCAAGTACTTATGCATTCTTATGATTTATAGTGTTTTAGAGATGTTGGAGTCTATTTGACTCAATTTCGGGAAGTTTTGCTTCAGAAAATCCGAAGTTCAGAACTGAACTTCTGAGCATGTGTCGGTTAGCCGACACCTGACCGACAAGCTAACCGACAACTCTGGAAGTTGTCTCGGAGAGTTTCAGCTCTCTGGAATTCTGACCGACATTGTGTCGGTCAGCCTAC
Source organism: Umbellularia californica (assembly GCA_028538565.1). Lineage (NCBI taxonomy): Eukaryota > Viridiplantae > Streptophyta > Magnoliopsida > Laurales > Lauraceae > Umbellularia > Umbellularia californica. The sequence goes on along the minus strand of JAPQWN010000006.1, from coordinate 5,484,135 downwards.
ATGGTAGTGTCGGTCGACCGACAGGTCAACCGACGGACTAACCGACAGATCTGAAATCTGTCTCAGTGAATTCCAGCTCTCTGGAATTCGAACCGACAATAGGTCGGTCAACCGACATGGTATCTTCGGTCAGCCGACACATGACCGAAGCCTGACCGACGAATGTATCAGGAAGTGGACTGAAGAATCCAGCTTCTGGAACTTGAACCGACAAAGTGTCGGTTAACCGATAAGTCAACCGACGTTGTATGGTCGGTCAGCCGACAGGCCAACCGACAGCTGAGATGAACTCAGAAAAGATTATGGAAATGAAGCCTAATTTGTACAGGCTATTCCATGCTGATGTCTAAGCCTACATAGGTGTTAGCGAAGGTCGTCTCAATGTACAAATCAAATACATAAAGTGATATTCATCAAAAATAACATGTACATTGGATAACTAACGCTTCACTCGTTTGTCTGGCTTAGAAGTATGAATAGAATTGATAAGAAATGAATAGAATCCATGAAGTGACACAGAGGTGAACTTCATTGACATAGTGAACGTCATTGACATAATGCACGAAATGACAGAATACATGAATTGAATTAATGAAATGAAATGAAATGAATAGTCACTAAAGGTGACAGTAACTTGAATGAATGAATAATTCCTGCTGCAGTAGATGTGAGGGGCGTTCCGGAGCCTCGTGGAATGCCAGTGCTCTCTGATCAAGACACTGGAAAATTTCCACCATTGTGAAAAGTCATGTAATGAAAAGTGAAACAATCTTGAAGCCTCGGCCATGAATGGTTTGCCCTTCCGCCTTGTGCTTAATTAATGTGACTAAATGAAAAATTGAATAATCTTGAAGCCTAGGCCATGAACGGTTTGCCCTTCCGCCTTGTGCTTACACTGCTTCCGTTGGAAGACACGAAATGAACGAAATGAACGAAATGAACGAAATAAATGAAATGAAAGGATATGATTGACATAGATATTTGTTATGGAATTGAAGTAGGTTATATAGAACTGTTAAGTTCTTTTATTGTAGAACTGTTTAAGTTCTTACCTTATTGAATTCTTGTATAGAATTGTTAAAGCATTGTTAAATAACATGAAGAATCATGAAAATGCATGTATCTTGTTGAACCTTCGTGTTCACGTGTTATTGATGATATCACAGGCCCAGATGCCCGTGCCGGTCCTGCCGAGGCCGCGCCGCCTGCGGAGGAAGCCCGTCCGTTACCTCCAGGAGGTTTAGCGGAGTGGGCATAGTCGGAGGGCGATTGTAAATGAATGTTTTTGTAATAGAGAATTTTGGATTGTGATTAAATACCAACTGCATTGTATTTTAAGTGTGCAGTGTTGGTTTTAGTGGGCTGTAAATTTGTATAATAGGACTTAACTTTTGTGTAAAGTTAATTGTAGTCAATGTATATATACATGTTTTCCGCACATTGTACATTGACAGGTATTGTGATTTGATATCCCTTGTGAGTCTTGTCTTAACTTCGGTTAATTCAGGATTTACGGGAGTAAGTATGGTTCCGCGACTCGGGGGTCCGTCCGAAGTAATCAGATCTCGGGCCCGGGTCGTGACACATTAGAGACGGTTAATAGAGATGGATGGCGTCGGATTAGCTCTACCATTTCTTCGACGATGAACGCCAGCCACGATATCGCCACGTTTACGACTCCCATGCAAAACTCCAATCTCTGAATCGCTATCATCTCTGCCTTTTTCCTTTCTTCCTTCTTTCCTTCTTCTTCTTCTTCGCCTTTTGCTCTCTTTTCCTATTTCCGCATGCATGCATCTTATGCAACTCTACTTGGCCTTATGTAGCCTTTGGAAGTGCCCAAAGGGCAAAAGGTGCTCTCTCTCTCTCTCTCTCTCCAATTATTAGAATGGGTAACACAGCTATTCCTTGTCTCTTTATCCATTATTTTATCTTGTTCCTTGTAATTTTTTCTAGTATTTGTTTATCTTGATCTTTTCTCTCTCTCTCTCTCTCTCTCCAATTATTAGAATGGGTAACACAGCTATTCCTTGTCTCTTTATCCATTATTTTATCTTGTTCCTTGTAATTTTTTCTAGTATTTGTTTATCTTGATCTTTTCATGCTCTACTGTGAAATATCCCAATGGTTAGAAATATCTAATGGTTGAAAAGTTTTAACAACCGACTCTTTGGCTGTGGTAGTTGAACGATACAAGGTTACTATGTGGTGGTTGGTAAATGGCAATCTGACGTAGATGGCAAACACCTACCATTTGCTTTTCTTTTCTCTGTATCCAATGATCTTGAAATGGAATATACCCATTATCTTGAATCGCTTTGATCTGACCCAAGGATGCCATACCTTGCTTTCTCCGTATTCTCTCCTTTGCGTCTTCATAAGAGCATCTAAAGTAAACGCTTCTTTGCGTCTTCATAAGAGCATCTAAAGTAAACGGCTACCGGCCCATCTGTTTGCATAAAATACGTAGAAATTGATGTTTGTTTAGGGCCAACATTTGAGTAAGACAGGTTTTGAAACCCCCCACCCCCTCCCCCCCAATAGGGATTTTTCTTTTTTGGGTATAAGAATGGGCAAGGCCCATAGGGATTAGTCTCGCCTAAAAGATTGGGACACTCTCCGTTGTTAAATAAAAAAAGTAAAAAAACATACGAAAGATGTAGTAAGGGGTAGCCTACTAAAGATATAGTAAGGGGATTTCTTTGGAATTAAAGATTAGAACAAACTTAGTTTGCCTTCCCCCCCCGGACAGCAATGCACCTTAGGGCCAGTTTGGTAACTCTACTGATATAGTCAAGTCAAGTAAAGTTGATTTTGAAGAAAGAATAAAATATAAATGGGTTATGATGGTATTTTGTTTTTAGTTGTTTGTGAGTGGAATCTTTTGACTTTTTGTATGAAAAAGTAGAGTTATTTTTGTATTTTAGTGGATAAAGGTAGTTGCTTTTTGACTTTTTGTATGAAAAAGATTGGGGGAGTTTTGAATAAAGTGCAATTGATGTGACATCTTGTCTGAAAATTGGAGACTTTACTTGACTTGTATTGAATTAATAAAGTGCCAAACGGGCCCTGGGATTGTTCATGAAGACATATTTCCAAGTACAAATTCAACTTAGTAATTGGTGCAGAAATCTTTCTGGAGACATTTTGATAAAAGTTTGCTATCTTAGAGATCGTTTGTTTGCAGAAGTTAATATAAAGTTGCACATAAGTAACACTTACGTTTGGTCATGTTGGTTTGTGCTCACCTCATGTCCAGATGTGAAATTAGTGTGCAAATAAGTAAGTACTTTCCCGCCCCAAATATAGACAAATGAGAGGTGATAAAACATTATACACCTCTCATGTGAAAAAGTGGGAGTACAAGACTCCATTTTTGGAGGCAATAGGTTATAGGTTCGTATCTCATCAATTTCCTTTCTTTATCTCTTTAAAACTCTCATGTGCCTTAATTCAGGATCCAAACCGTTCATTTATTTTATTTAATGAATAAACTCCAAAATATTTAGTTTATTTATTAAATTTTCATGTATTTCTGAGAAATATGTGAAACATGCCCAAAAAAATCTAAACTTATAGATATGTTTTTTACGCAATTAATGTAAGCCCCTAATTCATGATTGGAACTGTTCAATATTCTTATATAAATGATAAACACCAAGACGCATATAAAACTATTCATATATTTTGAGAAATATATGAAAAATATGAACACATATAAAACTATTCAATATTCTTATTTATTTCTATTTGAAATGGTGCTTCGAAACAAACATGATGATCCGTTATACATATATAAAATTTATATATTAGCCCTTGCATATGTAAAAGGCAAAAATCTTGACAATAAGGGGTTGCTTAGTTGGTTGGCAACCCCATATGTCACTCGGCCGCACAAGGTTCGATCCCTCGATATGCCACTCTTTCTACTTGTGTAGGCTTCTTTTCCAATGGTGTTAGATTCCTCTTCCCACAAGTGGGTTCTCTTGCGTCTCAGCTTCTTAGGGTAGGTTAAAAAGAAAGGCAAGAAGACTTTTGGAGAGAGAGGGAGCGTAAATTTTTGACTTCTTTTCCATGGAAAATGTATGCTTTCTCCCTCTCATTCTATTGCATTCAGAAAAAAAGATAGTGGATTTTAAAGATGTGTAATTAACACTCGAAAATACCCAAGAAACAAATGCATTGTAAATTCTGCAAATAGTACAATTCACGGCTGCTTCCAAACGTGTCGTAACATTTTTTTTTTGCAAGGGTCATAACATCTTTAATAGCATTGTAATTTCGTATCCTCTCTTTTTCTCTCTCTTCGATCAGTATTCAAAGCCTCTCCCTCTCTCGATCGGTATTCAATGCCTTGACATTGTAGTTTTTTTTTTTTTTGGCTAACGGAGGGTTTTCAATTTTTTGGGCTGGAGTATTCCCTCCGGACCCAAAGAGAAGCTGATTAAAACCCTCGTGGCTCCTAGGTGGTATCACAAGTTGACTTAACCTTTGATTCCTGAAGAGGGGGGAATTGGGGGTCGATATCAAGACCTCTAGCTCAGAAAGAGGGAGGAACCGTGGTCTTGACCACTGGCCAACCCCTTGGGGTTACCTGGACCTTGTAGTTGAGTCCTAATATTGAGACCTAAATCACTGTCCTAAAATTCAGGCCCAGTTCCAGGGAAAGCCCATTTTCAAAGTATAAGCACAAACCATTTTGGTAAATATGTCAGGCCAAGCTTGAGTTTTTAATCATACACAGGGCAAGTCCAGGCCCATTTAACTGTTTAACAAAAAATTAAATCTGGGTCTAGACATGGGCCTGAAACCTCTAATCGCACTAGCAGAATTATCTAAAGAGACTTCCTAATCTGGCCTAGCTGTCAATTAGCTACTTAGGGCGCACTCAGAATGGGTACTCTTTATCTGGGCCAAGCCACTATTTGACTTATGTCAGGCCCAAGTCTGTTTGAAGGCTGCTTGGGTTTGTTTACTAAATGGGCTAGGAACGAACCATGACTATAACGGGGAAAGAAAGTTCAAAAAAAAAAAACCTGATATTGCATATGATGTGAACGAGTATTCCTGATCATATATAGTGGAGTGGGTTGGATAGAATTAAGTCTGACTTACATCCAGCCCAACCCACATCTGCATAAAATTTGGGTCCAATTCTTGTATCCATACCCGACCCACTGGTTCCAAGTGGGTCCCACAATGAGGTCTCCATCCTACTGTATTCCTACATGTGGGTAGTCCGGGATGAACCATGTGGGAAAAACTTATATTACATATGATGTGAAATGAATGTTCCTCACACTGGAGTGGATTGGATAGACTCAAGTTTGATTTAGGTCCAGCCCAACCCACATTTAGGATGGGTCCGCATCTTTTAGTCTTCTATATATTTCAAGTTTTACATGGTTCTAAAACATGGTTTTGAACTGTAATTGGCTAAACCTTTATGTATTGGATATTTAGGGTTACTAAAATTAAAAACCCTAAAACATAATTAGAAAATTAAAATTTTAAGTATTCAATTTCTAATTTCTTTTGGAATGTTCTGTTTGTAAATAAAATAACAAAATATAATTTATTTGCAAAAGGTGGTGGAAATTAAAGTTCCAATATATCTATTTGCTAAGTAAAATAATATAGAACATGTTGGTCCAATGGGCTTTAAACCATTGGGAACAACATCCCTATTCCTTTGTTTTCTTTCTTCCTATGGAATTGAAGAGTACTTGAGTCCCACATCAGTTGTGGATAACTCTAAGCATTTGCCGGGCAAACCTACATATATAGTATTTGGGGGTGATCACCCCTATCGGACCTGGGTTTGCTTCCAAAACAAAGATGAATATCATGGGTCTGCCCCCAAAGCCCACATGAAAATCTTGAGTTTGCCTTAAAATCCATCTACTTGTTTAGATCCGCCCCTTCCCCCAAAAACAAAAATCCTCTGTAGGCCACATTTGTATACCCTTTCTCATTTGTGTGTGACATTTAGCTAGCTAAAGGCTTACGTAGTGGTGACCATATGCTTATACGTTCATGCTGAGACAGGTGTTATTGGTTGGTAACATTACATACATAAAACGAGGTCACAGGTTTGAAACTCATGAAAGACATGTTTGTTTGTATGTTCTGTTTATCTGTCTGTTGGGTTTAAAATTCAAACGGTCTCTATCCAAAGGGGGTGTTGATATAAATTGTTATGCAGTTCACTAATAGTTTTAAGCTTTTGGTGACACTAGAGATAGACCGTAGAGTGCATGGGCCCATTTGGTACGGGCGAGCCGCTCCTTTATGGAATAACGGTAAATAAAAGCAAGATCTGACCCCCAAACTACTAATAAGAGCCAATTTGAATTGGGCTTAGGCCACAGGATCCCCAAACCCATACCCAAATCCAAATTGAAAAACTTGAATTCAGGCCCCCAGTTATTTAAAAGATCCACAGGCATGAAATCCTTAGACCCAAATTGGGACCCAATTTTCTTGTGGTTCATGCAATGGGCCATAACATGGACCCTAATGAAAAATGGGTCCATATTATCGAACCATATCTGGTCTTTCTATTCGGATTCTGTGCTGTTGGGATACTGTGGGACCCGTTATCATCCATAGTACACAAGTTCCTTTATAAATTATAAGCCATCAATCGAGTGAAAGGTGTATTGGACTCTAGTCTACCAAGTAATTATGTGTGATCTGGGTTGGTGAAGACAAATGAAGACCACTAATTTAGTGAGAGATGTGGATGTGCAATTCTCCACCTATAAAAAATTATTACGGATAAACCTTAAGATTATACCATTGAAATTTATGGTGGCAAAACAAAGACAGTAACGGATAGAACATTCTACTTTCAATTTGGTTAAAAGGCTCCCATGATTAATTCTTCCTGTTAATCAATTGATTCCCAGCCAAGTTTGATTTCATTGTTTGTTTTCACTCTACTTCTTCGGTTGGACATTGGTAAACCTATAGATATATAGAACCGCCCACTAGCCCTATGTATCGGGTAAGGCTTTAAGGGCCTATTTAGATGTATGGTGAAGTAAATCATCAAATCAAGAGAGAATAAAATATAAGGTGTTATGATGGTGTTTTATTTTTAGTTGTTTGGTAGGGAATCTTTTTGACTTTCTGTATAGAAAAGTTTTTTTTTTTTTTGTTTGTCTTTTAGTGCAGAAGGAGGTTGCTTTTTTGACTTCTTTTGAAAAATTCGAAGGGAATTTTGAAATTGTGTACTTTTGATACGACCCCTTGTCATTTCTTGTCTGGATTCACTTTATTTTATTTTAACTAGTTAATTGCCAAACACGCCCTAAGGGATTCAAAGGCATGACCTCTATGTTAAAATTGAACTTTCTAACCATACGAACATTTTAAGTGTGGGTAACATTTTAAATGTGGATATATCCTGTGTTTATTCCTAACAACCTATTTGAATAATTGGATTCTTTTGTGATCACCAGTTCTGGTGGATGATGGAAACCTAGAACTCAACTCACTCATCTACGGGTAGGACTTACCAGGCAAATGGTTCACATGACAACAAGAAAACACGTTTTGTGTTTGCCCCTTGAAAGTTGGTTTAAAGTTGATTATTGAAGGTGAAAGAGGACTATCCCAAGAAGTTGTTGTTTGTGCAATGTTCTAGTCCAGCGTGATGTTCAATATTCTTGGCTAGTGCGATATCTTAAGGTTGTGCGATATTGCACAATTATTATACGAATAAATCCGTGGAAAATATTTAGTCTTCTATTCTTCTGGATAGATGTTAGGTCTAAAGACAGCAATACGGTCAAAATCCATATATTTCTTAGCCCTAAGAAAGTCCAATCCAATTATCATAATACCTTGACCCAAAACCTAGTTCATGGCTAACCCCACAGATAAATCTGAAATAAATGTCAGGTCTAAAGACAATCGTATGGTCAAAATCCATATATGTCTTTCTTAGCCCTAACAAAGTAAAATCAAATTATCATAATACCTCGATCCAAAATCTAGTTCGTGGCTAAGCCCATAGATGAATCTGCTTAACCCTAGATACAAGATATAAACCAAGCATTATGATTCCAGTAACCCTCTAAACCTAGGCCATTTTGGACTTTGGTGGCCAGCGTGGGTGGATCAGCATGCTAGCACCCCTCCCACACATGCCATCAGAGCTATTCATCTAGATCCCTTTGGAACCCTTCTCAATGGCCTATTAGGAGAATACCTCCCAGTATCTTTTAAGATTAATAAATAACGAAATATGCTACAAAACTCTCTGTCCCTCTTTTGGCAAATGAAAGTGTGACACATGTCATCAATGATACACTTATTCATTCTTTTTCTTAAACATTCTTCTACGAAGGTGAATCTTTTATAGATTCTCTTAAAATACTAAGAAATCGTTGGCTATTTTATAGGGCAGATACTCCCCTTTTGAGATTGGGAAGTTTTTGAGAATTTCTCATAAATAATTAAATATTTATATATCATGCAATACACAAACTTAGGCCCTTTGGGCCATTCATTTCTTTATGACTACTGTTCTTCATCTTCCCTTTCTTCCCTGGCCAGCAATTGCAGGACCATCCATGTGAAAATCATATCAAGAATTGTGTAATCATCACCAAATCCATGTGTCCTTACTGTTGTCGGAAAACCACATCCCAACCCAACCCCAACTTTTTTTTTTTTCATCATTTGAACAAGTAGCACAAGACAGACACATTACAGAACACAAAAGACCATGGGCAACTTGATCGCAGTAACTATAATAATAAATAGAAGACCAAAGAGCGAGAAGGCTCATTCCTATGATCCATTGGATATTATATTGTAATGCAATATCATCTCATGAGGGCACTTGTACATTTTCACTTGGTCAAATGACTAATCGTTTCTCTCCTATCACTAATCTTTTAAGTGACTCTAATCTTACTTTAACTCCTTTGTTCTAGCTACGATTAATATATCTTTACATGAAGAATATAGCTGAGGATGTCAATAAGTTCAGTTCTTTTTAACAGAGGGGATAGATTCTAGTCAAACCCGGTGTAAAAAGTATGACTGGCGGTCAAAGTATGTTTATGAGCACTTCGAAAGGTCGAGAAGTTACATTAATTACTCAAATGAGGGGAGGTTATCTACAAATTGGCCACAACATTAAAGAGTATACTAAAAAGTTCAGAATATAAAAGAAAAGAAACATTAGTGATTGATGAGAAACAATTAGGCAGCAACAGTGGAGGAGACAGGAGGGGGAGGAATGATGAAAAGAGTGAAAGTGCCTACTGGAATGGATGCTAGTTCCAAAAATAAATGCAGCGGAATAAAATTAAAGTAATATAGGGGGGTATTTATATGCATCCATCCCTCACCATTTTTGGTGAGGGACACCCATTTTGGGTGTGTTCCTCTTGTACTTGAAACGCACCCAAAATGGGTGTCCCTCACCAAAAATGGTGAGGGATGGATGCATATGAATATCCCCCATATATATATAATCTACCAATCACTATTAAATGGTTACAAGATATACTCACAATTCTCTTATTTTAGTCGGTACGTCGACCTAAAGACTTTAGTACTTTTTTCATAACTCCTTGCTGCCACGATTACTTGCCGCACACAGCTCCTCGTGTTTGATCCTTCAATAACACCTTGAGATCCAAGATGTACAAATCTTTTACAAATAAGTAGAAGCTTTAAACCTTATAGAGTAAATTTTCAACCAAATCTCTCAATGATAGCTTTAGAGAACAATAAATCTCTCTTAGTGTTTTCTCATCTTAAAACAAGAGAGAGCAACTTCTTGTGTGTCTTACGGTTGAGAGAATCACCCAATATATAGCTCCAAATCCGTGCAAAAGAGTCCTAAACATAATGCAGTTAGAATAGCAACTCTACACAAACTCTGACAAAGAGTTTGGATCAAATCGGGCTTCCTGTCCAGCAAGCCCCTTCTCTGTTCCTAGTTCGCTATAACCAAAGTACATTTTGGATTTTGGCTCTATTGCTATAAAACTCTCTAGTTTACATTTTGGATTTTGGCTCTATTGTTATAAAACTCTCTAGTTTTCGCTTTAGTTCTTTCGGCGACTCAACTACAGTCAATTTTAAAATAAAATAGAAAATTAAAACTCAAATGGACCCAGAATTTTGGCTAACACAATAAAATCCTAACAAAGAGAGAGAGTAAGAAAGAAGCCGGGTGTGCCACTAGCGTGGGCAATGTTTGGGTTGGGACCGAATGATTTGCTGCAAGCATTGCATGTGGGAAAGAAGTGCGACCCAAGTCTCCTCCCCACTCCATCTTTAGCATCCTCTTGTCCTCTCTGTCATCTCCTTCTCTACATATACAAATAGGGGCGCGAGACCATGCATTGTGTTTGTAAGAGATCATCTTGTGGGGTGCGATGGAAATCCTGGGGAGAGCGACCTGGCACTTTTGCTCCTTTCTTGTTATTGTATGGTTGTGTCTGGGTGGTGGAGCTAGTGATGTCGTTGAAGAACATCTCCCACGTCCTAAACACGGTGATGAAGTTGGTAGTAGAGATGGTCATGGGAGCCGGCTAACGATTCCTGCACAGCAGCATGAAGTCGAGATGAATACCAGTAATGAAATAATTGAGAACAAGCCTAGTGGCCAGAGAAGAGGAGGTGGCATTGGCGGTGGGGGTGGAGGAGGTGGTGGGGGTGGAGGAAGTGGTTGCGGGTTTGGATGGGGATGGGGTAGTGGAGGTGGTGGTGGTGGAGGCGGTGGCAATGGTGGTGGCGGCGGAGGTGGTGGTGGTGGCCGGGGAGGTGGAGGTGGTGGTGGAGGCAATGGCCACGGCTGGGGAAAGGGAGGTGGTAGTGGAGGAGGAGGTGGTGGCGGCGGCGGTGGCCGGGGAGGTGGCGGTGGCGGTGGTGGGGGCAATGACCACGGTTGGGGAAAGGGAGGTGGTAGTGGTGGTGGAGGAGGAGGAGGAGGAGGAGGAGGAGGTGGTGGTGGTGGTGGTGGTGGAGGTGGCAGGGGTGGGGGCAGAGAATGTGGATGTGGGGGAAGGAGAAATGACAATGGAGGAAAAGAGAAAGGAACAGGTGTTATGAAGAAAGGAACATTTAGTAGTTATGGTACTACTAAAGTGAGAGAGTTTGCACATTGCATGGGCATGGGCCCATGCAAAGGAATGAAGTTAGTATGCCCTCTCCATTGCAAGGGACCTTGTGTTTATGATTGTGAGAAGGTCTGTAGGGCCCATTGCAATCTGAGTTAAAGAGAGTTGAGTGATCTAGGTCTCTAATTCATCCTCACAAGAGTTTTTCAGAGTTTCATGCTACTCTAAGCAAGAAGAGAATAAACTAGACGTTAGCAATCCTTATGTAGTGACTTGAACAATACCCGCCTGTTTGTTTGGTACTTGTGTTGGAATTGGATGTCTTCCACTGCGTCATGTAGTCACATCACATCTACTTGGATTTGTGTCCATTTGAAATATAAATGAATTGAGATTGTCTAAAGTTGGGTCTTTCCTTTTGATAAAAGAGAATTACTGTATTAGAAAAAAAGATGATCTTACCAAAAGAAAGTAACTTTACTTGTCTTGTACACCGAGCATTAAATTTTAGTCAAACTCATACCAAACAAGGAATTCGTACATAAAATCAAACTTTTTTTTTATCTATTCTTTTTGATGGTCGCTATTGACTTTCATTTCTTTATTGAGGGACGGCGACTCTCGCTTTAACAAGTGGGAGTCGTCGTCCAGGTATAAACTTTTCATATTCTTTTTCCTTTAGGGCCTGTTTGAATGTATGGTGAATTGAAGTATGGTGAGGTGAAGCATCAAATCAAGAGAGAATAAAATATAATGTATTATGATGGTGTTTTGTTTTTAGTTGTTTGGTATGGAATCTTTTTGACTTTTTGTATAGAAAAATGAATCTTTTTTGTCTTTTAGTGGAGAAAGGAGGTTGTTTTTTTAACTTTTTTTGAAAAAGATGGAAGGAATTTTGAAATTGTGTACTTTTGATATTACCCATTGTCTTTTCTTATTTGCATAATGGAGGCTTTACCTCACCTCACCTCACTTCATCACACAGCCAAACACGCCTTAAGCTCCTTGGATTTGAGGTCATATTAATGTAGTTTCGATGCCTCCATGTATGCCACGCAGGACGGCATTTCACAGTCCAGGGGGCCTGATGCGTCACAAACACCACCATATGTTAAAATAATGTACACATGAAGCCCCATCTGTCTTTTTTATGTGGTTGAGCATCATTATGTTGCGGTGGATGAGTGGCAGTCCGAGAAATACAACCACCCACATCCATTCAAATAATTGGAGGGCCTACAGATTGGTTGTCAGAAAGGAGAAATATGAGTAGAGTTTAACACAAGCAAATTCGGTGGATGAGGTTGATACATCTAGCGATCTTAGGCAGATCAAATTCTGTGAGAATTACGTGCACTTTGAATGTTTTACATGTGTTTGGGTAGAAGGGCTGCAAATGGGTTGCAGTATAGAGACCGTGGATGGATCATGTTGATTCCAAGACCATTAATCAAGTCAGGTCACATTGCACTGTGATGAATTGAACATTACAAAAATCCATCTGACCTTGAGCTATAATGTTCGCCCATTTAACTAGAGTCGTCGCAATCGATTTCAGGGTCAAGTTCACATTGGTGCCAGGATTTTTAGTTCATTACAGTTTTGATGATCTAATATGTATAAAGAGCAATGATCAAAAGATTTTAGTGTAAGAAAGATAGAGAGAATATTTAACAACTTTTAAATGAACATTTTATAAGAGAATACCTCTCGTTAGGAGCACCTATACCTTTTGTACATTATTAAGGTAAAAGAAATGAAGCAAGTGCAGAAAAAAATGGATAGAGGAAACTATGTAGTGGGCCACTAATTAAACTCATCATATGCAGTTAATTGGTAGTGGCAATAGGATTATTAGAGAACCAGCTGGCTAGTTGTTAAATATGGTGGGCTGGGTTGGGTCTTAAGTTTGTTACTCAATCCTAGGCTAGGTTAGCCAACTCTACTGATCGAAGTCGCTTGGTGCCCATTCAACTATTAGCTTCAATAAAGAATTAATATGCATGAACTTAGACCATGTACCTAGCTAAAATCACAGTCTCATTCAGCCCAATGTGGGTCAGTCAGACAGTCAAACTCCTGGTGGAAGCGAGCTGCCCAAAACAACCAATAAAAACTATGGTGCAATGGTTAGGTGTTTATTTATTTATTTTTATTTTTATTTTTATTTTTATATATATATATTTTTATCAATTACGGTAAAATATATATAAGATTTAAGAAAGATACGATAAAGAAGATGGAAAGAAAAAAAACCTGAGTAGGCATTAGAGCTAAATCCTGCGTAGGTATTAAATCTAAATACCAACATAAAACAACAAATCAGAATGGAGCAAGCAAAGCTACGTATCTTTCTATCACAACTTAGCCTAAACATCTGACGTGTCATTTTCTGATTGAAGTACATGATAAAACTCAACATTAAAAACGACGACCAAATTTTAATGAAAAAGTCTACATGAACCAAATGAGGTCCCGAATTTGGGACCGAATCACGACGTGGTATTGATGTGAACAATGAGAGCATTTAACTTTTGGGGGAGCGGGAGAGAGAAAAAGCATGAGTATACAGTTCGGTCCCAAATTCGGAACCGAATTCGGTCCATATAGACACTCTCAATTTTAATTTCATTAAAGAGAAATTGAAATTTGCATGTACTCTTATGTAGACAAGACATCCAAGAAGCCCCACATCATTACTTGGGAATGGTTAGTTGTCTGGACATTTCACAGAAGCCCCACATCATTACTTCACTCACTATCTATATAATAAGGGAGAGCAGTATTTGAATCCCTGGACATTTTGGACCCTTGGATTTATGTACATATTTTTGTACATAAATCCTAGGGCTGAGAAGGGATTGAAGAGCTTGGTAATTTTGTAATTATTTGAAAACAAAGGGGCTGTAACTTTTTACTAAGGACAAGAGGATACAGGAATGCCATTGAATTTCTGTGAAATTACGAAACCTGCTATTATCTTTTCCCAGAGGATATGGGAGTGTCCTTGGTTTTCTGTGAAATTACGAAACGTGCTATTATCTTTTTAAAACTTCCTTGCAAGTAGAGACATGATTAAATACACGGCTATGATTGCAATTGAGTGATTGAACGATGTGGAATTTGAGCCCACAACTTACCAGTTTGCCCCTTCACATATATATGCTGTTTTTCACGGATTGTGGAATCTGGGCTAACTTAGATTGTTTTGGTAGCAGATGCAAACGTGGCTTGCATGCAATTAAACTAGACTGCTTATAGTAGGGGGCCACTTCTGGTATTTAATGGTGGTTAAACAAGGATCCAATTGGCTGGGCTGTTTTACCTAAAAAAATAAAATCTGGCTGGGCTTGATTTGAAGCTGATTGATCCAATGGGTCACATAGAAAATTTGAGTTAAATTTGTTAAATTATGGGCGGTGTTAGTTGTTAGGTGGTCAAAAGAAGAGTAATTAGATTTAGTTGTGCTCAGAGCGTGGTGCGCTGTGCTTTCAGGCACGGGCAATGACTAGTTCACTAATAAGGACTAGTTTACAAAGCAAAGCTCTCGTACGTTTGCACCGGTACCTACTAACTTAAAACTGGTGCTTCCATCAGCTTCCCCCGATATGAAAGAATTACATGCTTTAACCTGTAGATTAGATACTTCACCGTCCACATTGAGGGTCCAATCATCTCAGGTTTTGATAAAGGGAAATTTTACATGCACCCACCTATTTTGCTAAATACACCCACATTCTTTCTTCATGTATAATTTTTTTCTTCTAAAGGTAGATTTGCCCAGCAAAATTAAGGGTGCATATAGGATTTCCATTCGATAAAACTTGTATTTGTTAGAGGAATGGTTTCACATCCGTCATCTAAAACGTGACTGGCATGTATGAATTCACAGGATGTTTCTTTAATCCATGTCCATGAATTAGAGCCGCCTTCAAAAGTTTCTTACTTGGCAGTCCCTTTTTTTTTTTTGTTTTTTTGAACTCTTAACATTCTTTGTTGACGCAAGCATTATGTAAGCGTTGCGTTGGTTTTCTCCTTAAGTTATTATCCCTTCTAATGTCCTGCTTCATCTTATTACCTTGTCTTAGGAACATGCAAAAATAATAATTAATGGTTGGTGTTATCAATCCTCACATATATGGGTAGGCCGAAGATGACATAGATGGACATAGTAAAGATATGTTCAAAAAATTACTACTTCTCTGATGTCCCAAGTTTCGCCCCTAATTGAGATAAGGCTTTGATCATAATTGATGATTAAAAGTTTGAATTTAAGAAGCATTTGGTTTCCATAAAGCTGATCATCATCAACATATAAACATCTCATGAACACAATAACATGATGGGGAAAGAAATACAACAGAAATCAAGTTGATCGTTTGTACACAATATGATATAATATACTACAAACCAAAGCAATCGGAAATCATTGTTCTCCATTCACTTCTTGAAGAAAAATGAAACAACCAAGAGTAGAAAAATGGAAATAGAATGAACACCATAGTAATTATGGTTTTAAGGCGGGTATATATATATATATATATAACCCTAACTTGAGCTTGGCGTTCCGGTCAACCGCTGAAACATGGATCACCATATAGTTTAATGATCTTAACCATCTCACCATTTAGTGATTAAAGGTTGATTATTGGGTCATGATCATATCTCTATATGCAACTATATAGTAACATTGATCTTAAGTGTGGTGCACCTGCAGATGACCTAAGGGGAGCCCCATGCTCAGGCTAGAGTCAAAAGAGAGGGCATTTTAGGCGGGGCGTGGGGACGGCCACAAGGCGGACCGCCCTTGGCGCGGTGAGCCCAAAGACATCGCCCATGTCCAGCTCTGATGGCTTCATCCCATCGGGCAGGGCCCAATTAAAGCAATGCAGCAGTTGTGCCACTGTAAGTTCCAGGGCATAGAGCCCCAGTTGCATGCCTGGACAAGAACGCCTACCTGAGCCAAATGGTACTAGTTCAAAGTGATTTCCCTTGAAATCCACTGCCCCTTCCTTGGTAAACCGTTCAGGCTTATATGTTTCAGGGTCGTCCCACGCCGACTTATCCCGGCCGATCGCCCATGCATTCACAGTCACCCGTGTGCCCGCCGGGATGAAGTAGCCGCCGATCTCGCTGTCCTCGGCTGTCTCATGGAGGAGGAGAGGGATGGGTGGGTGGAGGCGCAATGTCTCCTTGATGGCACATTTTAGGTAAGGGAGCTTGTCTATGTCATTTTCATGCACCTTTCGGTCCAGCCCAACCACTTGGGCCAGCTCCTCTTGCACCTTCCTCAGTTCTCCTGGGCACTTCATCAGTTCTGCCATGGCCCACTCTATCGCCGATGCCACTGTTTCGGTGCCTCCAAACATCACATCCTGCCACATCAATGTCCAACATTATAAAAGAGCTAGCTCGGTGCTATATATAAAATATTTCAATTGTGCAGATCATGTGCTATCTATATTTTTCCTAGTCTTGGCAATCTCAATCAACTACTCAACAATCATTTTCTGCCTTGTTCATGAAATTTGATGCATTTTATTGGACGGTACTAAAATATCTTCAAATCTAACATACTCCGAATTTGTTTTAGCCTGTTAACTTAGTTAATTAACTTGATTTTGACGGTCATTTTGTGTTCACATTCTAGATTTATACAATCTAAAGATCAGATCTAATTAAGGGTATTTCCAATCTTTTACAATAGAATAACATCCTTCTACTGATTCATCAAAACTTGACATTTGACGAGTGATCAACGTGATTGATCAAGACTGACCAATCCATCGATCGTCATTGCTCTCAACAAAAATTTCCCCCCTACTAACTGCGCAACACCCAAGAGACCTTTTATCAGATGCATGCAGTGGACTTAGATAATCGTTAGATCTAATGCTACTAGATAAAGGGTCTAAATGAAAACCTTGTATCTTATTCTATTGCTGTTGACATCGTCGTCAGTCCGTGCTCCTCCGTAGCATTTCTTAAATCTAAGTTTATATAGATAGTTAGAACCGAGTCTTCTTACTATATCTGGCACCGCTAATCGACCCCACAAACCAGGCAAAGTTGAGGACCACTAGCAAGCTCCATCAAACATTGAGAAAGAAGAAGAAGAAGAAGAAATAATCAATCAATCACAAGTACCTGATTTCGTAAGTCGACCTGACGAATACTTGGGAAATCGGAATTCGAATGAATCAAGTGATAAGTATAGCAGTAGTAGTGCATGTAGTACCCAAAAAACCAAGAAAAAAAGAGAAGAAGAGTGTACCATGATAATAGCTTTAATATTGTCCCTTGTAAGCTTTAATGTAGTCTGCAGATCATCCTCTTGCCCATTTCCTTTCATGTTCCCAGCAGATCCTTCATCGAAATAGGCCAGTAGATCATCCACCATATCTGTATCGTCTTCTCCTCCATGGCCCACCTTCACCTTGGAGATGTGATCATCAATGATGTAATCAATGAAACGGTCGAGACTTTTCCTCGCCTTCTCGAGCCTCTTATTCAGGCCTTGTGGGTCGATCCAACCCATCCAAGGTATAAAATCCGCGATGTTGTAGGCCCCGAAAAGCTTCGAAAACTCTTGCAATATCGCAACAAACTCGTCCTGGCCTTCATCCGAGTTCGACCCGAAAGCCGCCCGATAGATGATGTTTTTTGTGAGGCCGAAGACCAGCTCGCCGATGTTGACGGGCGAGCCGGATTGGCCGGCGACGGCGCGGAGGGTCTTGTTGGCCTCATCTCGGACGGAGGCCCAGGACTCAGCGCGGCGGCGGCTGAAGAGCTTCATGACGCAGAGCTTGCGCATCTGGCGCCAGAAGGGGCCGTAGTGGGCGAAGGCCATGTCGGCCCGGTCGTAGGTGAGGTAGCTGACGGCGATGGTGGCGGGGCGGTTGGAATAGATGTTGTCTTGGACTTGAAGGATCTGCCGGGCCATCTCCGGCGTGGAGACGGCTATGGTGTGGAGGCTGCCGAGGCGGAGGTAGACGATGCCGCCGTATTGGCGGGAGAGCCGTGCCAGGCCCCGGTGGGTCAGCTGGTCCATCATCCGCATGTTTCCGATGATAGGGAGCGGCCACGGCCCCGGAGGGAAGCGGCGCCTTCTTCTCTTCATTGTCATGAAGAAGAAGAAGGCAAGAGAGAGAAAGAAGAAGAGCAGGTGCAATGGCTGAAATGGAGAAGGAGAAGGAGAAGAAGTAGTAGTAGTAGAAGAAGAAGAGGAATCCATGGCTTTGCCTTCTCCCTCTATCTATCTGTTAGTGTCTTTTTTTTTATGAGTTGTGATGGCATGCAAATTCAATTTTTATACACGGTTGTGAGTAAGAGTTACTGTCGGAGGATTGAGGAGGTGTTAACGATAAGTCGGAGAATGAATGAGTTGGAAGAGGAAGATTCAAGTTAGATAGATTGATACTATCTTAAACCTATATAAGTAGGCATTTTTTTCATTAATCAATTATACATGACACTTACGCGAGGGGAAAAAAAATAATGGTGGTGTGTTTGGGTTTGGGTGGGCCTCAGATTTCTCCTTTGAAAAACCCAGATGGTGATGGTTGGGTAGTGTGCACACCTGTGCCTGTGGGCTCCATTACATGGAGATATTGCTTAAAAAATAATGGTGTTGTGTTTTGAGTTTGGGTGGGCCTCAGATTTCTCCTTAGAAAAACCCAGATGGTGATGGTTGGGTAGTGTACGTGCACACCTGTGCCTGTGGGCTCCATGACATGGAGAAATTGCTTGGCTGAATGTTGATTAGCTCTGGTTGTTCATTGTTCAATCAATCCAGATATCTCTACCTTGCTTCTTTGTGGTCAGAATTAAGGGTCCAATTTTCTCATCACAAAGAACCAGGACTCGAGAGATGGTCTAAAAAATGTTAAATTGATTATATGTTTTTGTTAGTTTGATTTAAGATTATGAAATGGATCGTCAAAATAATTTTTTTGTTCAACATCCATATCATGAAAAAGTGTTTGGGAGATTCCTTAATGTAAAACTGTGATGGATCTGGTTCCGTAAATAAATCCATTTACATTCTTAAAATAGTTTCGTAACTGGCCCGTCCCAACCTGTACATTAGTTCAGCTGGTTGGGGATGTGTTAACCATGCATCATCGCATCACTTGAAAGAGAGAGATAAAAAATAGAAAAATATTGGCTTGCACAGGTTTCAGTCCCTGATTATATCAGTGGATAAAGAGATGCCTTGCCACTTGGACTACTTAGAGCAAGTAGGTTATAAGCCACTTAATATAGAATATTTATCTAAGAATCATAAAATTTATATGGGCCCATCCCACTAAATCTATTAGCATTCCATGTCTAAAATCTTAAAACAGCTAAAAATCATTGTAGTACCATGTGTTTCCACCGTTAGATTAATTATGTGTATAAAGAAGTCATTTCAATTGCTTTGTTACAAAGCTAACATGAATTCAGATCTTAGAAAAATACAATTCATATAGCTAATTTTAACATACTTGGAACAAGACTTTGATAATTAGCATGAAGTTTAACCCGGAGTCAATTCACGTGGTGGGTAATCTTGACCGTGGCCTAGGAGGTGGGCACTGTTGGCGACTTTAAATGCAATAAAATGTGAGGTTTCCTGTATGTGACTGTCAGTGGGTTGTTGCAGGCTAATCAATGCGTGGGTTGGAGTCCGCACCTTTCCCCATTGCTGGAAAGTGGGTGGGTGCCATTTGGCCTTCCGACTCTTTCCTCGTTTTACATTCAAATCCGTCAAACTAAAAGGGTGTTTGGGTTGATCATCTGTCCCTCCTTTTCTTCCAAAGTCCCAAGTTCGCATTTCTACATTAAAAAAAAACCAAAAGGTCCCAAGTTCGCATCTCACTACAGTTAATGAAAACAGTTTCTACGTTACAATCAAAAGCTAATATGAAAATTTACTTATATTGCTGTGTTGTCATAACAGGCAACATTTCTTCAACTAAAAGTAAAATTGCAGTGGGATAATTGAAAGGTGATATTAGAACCGAAGCAGCATTACGTAATGGCCTATGTTTTATAAACTCACACTACTATTATATATATAATGATGTTAACATGGAGAGATATTTCCATGAGAGATCTCTTTCATAACCTTATATGAGAGATTGGGGGGTGGTGGGTCCTCATATTTAAGTTATTGGCATTGGATATGGGTGTGAGGGCCCCACTCAATCTCTTATTTAAGGTGAGAGATATCTCTCATATAAGAGCATCTCCCATTAACATGAAATGTGTAATGTGTATTTAATATAATGGGTAATGATATATATCATATTATTTATATATAGTATACTTTGTTATATATCAAATATATTATATAGTAAGGTATTGGAATTTGGATGCAACTAGACCCAGATTGAAAATATGGATTTGACCCGAACATGATTGTTAATCAGGTCAAAGGGGAAAAAAAGACGGCATGTAGGTTGATTAATTCTGAAGTTAGGTCTTTTGAATTACAGTGTAAACGCTCTTTGGTTGGGGCATACTTATCTAAAATCGAAATAAAATAAGATAAATGTCCCACTCTTATATGAGATGTTAAGAGTAAAGATCCTATCATAAGATCAATCACGTGAAATATATCATCTAGAGGACAAAGTTGGTATGAGTTTCAATTTTTGATGCCCTTGCTAGAGAATAAATGAGGATAAAGACATTGAAGAAGATGGTTCGACTGAATAATTGCGATTGGAGTGCTTTGTCATAGGTGCACTCAACAAATAGAAGATTTTTTTTATTTTTATATATGAAAGAGCTATTAGATCATTTATGACTTATGAAGCATATCACTTTGAATGTATGGTAAAACTAGAAAAAGTATAATTAGAAATCAATGCATTCCAGTCTCCAAAGCATTTATAAATAACATCAATAAGCGGTAAATCAAGAGAGACTTTTTGGGAAGGTTTGGACTTGTCCAATACTAATTAACAATATTGACTCCTTTGAGAAAATAATTCTATCCGAAGATTTGGCATAAAAATAAGTCTAATTGGAGAAACAAAATTTATATAGTTGTTCCAGATGAGGCTTGGATGATATGATGGTGATCATGATGAAAGACTCAATGAAAAAAGGATCTTGAGTCCAGAGTTATCAATAATAAGAGGTCTATTAATCTCGAATTGGTTGATGGACATAATCTTATCCTTGCAATGTGCTGTTGTTTTCATATGTTTAATAATATTTATCACTTTTCATTTTCAAAAAAGAAAGCAGTTCACTTCAGGTGGTAGAGGGGGTAGGTACACCCGAGCCTCTTGTTGATCCAATTCAACATGAAGCAATGAGATGAAATTGGAGATAGGCTGCCACTGATCACTGTCATATAAGAAGACAACTTTAACATAGGTGATGCAAATAATGTCCAAGTTTCTTTTTTCCTTCTTGTGTCTCTTCTATATGCCAACATAAATGCAATCCATGGGTCCTTTTCTGGGTGTGGATGGGCCATCAGCTGAGTCCTTATCATACCAATGTATCTTTCATCCTTTTTTTCCCTCTCCCAAGTCTTCTCGCCTACAATTCTATTCTAAAGTTCAATCAATCCTTAAATGCTATTAATAATCCTTTTCTGATGTGGTGTTTTCATCACCATGACGCTTTATCTCTTGCTTTTGCTTCTTGACCTTAAGTCATTTTTTCTCTTTTGCAATAACTATCCATTTAACCCTAGTTCCGTCCTCTAGCCTTTTCTTTAATTATGGTTTTAAAGCACGCTTTTGGCAATGCATCCGTGGTAACCATAATCTTTACTGATTGTTATATAACTTTTTTCTTATCTTGGTCTTTCCATTGTCATTATCAAAGCCCTCTGGTCTAACCATTAGTTGCATGGCTTATGTTTTTCTATTTCAGCATTATCTTGGGTTAAATCCTTGAATAAATTATATTTCCTAGTATCTATTCTTACCATATGTTTTCATTCATGTCTTTTTTGGCCTCAGAAACATCATAGTAGCACGATCGCATAATATTATGTATCTTGAAATTTATGTTGTGGATTTGACATAAGCTTTATACCGACCGTCAATCTGATGCATTTGTCCTCCTTGATCCAGGGTTTGGTCTAGGTCAAGTGTCTCTTGAATAAAATAAAGTTCTAAACTGTCTAAAAAACTTATATTAAATGCAGTTTTTGGGACTAGCTAGTGTCTTTGTCTATATGTAAATAAAATTACTAAATTAATAGTGATCGAGGGGAGTTTCTCTTGCAAATAGATTTTTTAAAATATAGCCTTTCAAAACTTTCCTATTCCCTTAAATTCTCTATGTATTGAGACTTCAGAGCTACCCCATTTGAAAATATAACTTGCTGAAAACAAGGAGATCACTTGACCCAATTTAAGAACCTTTGATGCCCCTAAATTAAGCAAGGTGTCATTGGGAAAATTTGGAATCTACTCATAGTTCAGATGTAGCCCTTCCCATCCTTGGTCTCCCTTATTAACAGGCATCCATGTGGGCCTAAAAAAAAAAAAAAAATCCTTATTCAAAAATTTCCTCTAAAAAATATCACTTTAAATGCTTAATCAGTGTTGTTTCTGTAAAATTACTTCAAAAAAGATTTCAGACCAATTATTACTTACTCTGAAAATCCAAAACCTTAAAATCTAAAATTAAAGATACTTCAAACAAAAAAAAAAAAAATCATTATAAAACAGTCGATGTGAAAATGATGGTAAACCTAATTAAGGAAACAAACAGAATGAATGAGAAGGTATTAAGGTAACCCACCTATATTTGATCTAGTAACCATCAAAGGAAAAGTAAACTCAAAGCAGCATCGCAATCACCAAGGTGGGAGAAGCAAATTTCCGAAAAGCCGTGAAAATGCAAACAATCACGTACCATTGGCTATCCAGTGTTACCCTACCATTTTCGGTTAATATACTAACAGTGAACTGAAAGGCTGTGAAATTCCTTCTGCAACAGTCCGCACAAGGACTGTATGGGATTTTCAATTTCAGACCCTGGTCCAGATTTTCTGTGGCAGCTATTAACATGGGAACTGTATAACAAATGTTTGGAACTCTATTGCGGGGCCTACATAGAGACAATTAGGAAAGTGCAAGGTAAGCTTCATCCTTTCTGCTGATTTATCTTCAAGTTTCAGTTCAAAAGGAGTAGGTCCCGCCGCACGATTGAGCACCATCATGAAAATTATCCATGATTAACATTATGTTAGAAGCAATGCGACATCAACGCCCAGTCATGTTTCTATTATGGTACTTAGTCGGAGGTGGGACCCAATTCTTTTGAGTTGAAACTTGAGGACATACTAGTGGGACGACTAATCTTGAACAGTTTTGATTATCTCTATATGGGCTTTGGGATAGAGTTCTAGGCATGTATTATACGATTCCTATGTAATAAAGGATTCGGACTCTTTCAATCCCACCATATATAAAAGCAAACTCCCATAAGTTAGAAGGCACCCGCCAAAAATCTTACATGGCTCCTATTGGGAGAGAATCCCCCTTAAAAAGCCTGCACAATAAGAGGGCATTTGGGGTGGATGTTTTACCGCGGAAAGGTAAAGAGTTCGGTGCCTTCGTCAAAGATGTTTGGTGCGGCGAAGGAATTGATGGGAAAAGTGCTCAAAAGTGCCTTATTTCTGTGATGGATAGGATCCAGAGTTCCTATCTAGGGCTGTGGGAATTGCAGATCCGAGGAAGGCCATCACTAATAAGTGAAATAATCTCATGATTATGGTACTTTTTGTGCTGCGGTCTTTAAACACCATGTGAAGCAATAATCTTTGTTTGATCAAGCAATTCTTGTCCCACTCCCACTAGTTGTAACTTAATACCCTAAGATTGAGTGATATCATGGTTTTGAAAAATTAATCACCTTGACACAATGTCATCAAGATATTGATACAAGATCACGTCCATACAAGCTTATTCAATAATGGTGTCACTTTCCCACGTGGGTAACAAGAGGTGACATTGAACAAGATTCCTCGCCAGTCTTCACCGTGCAGTCATCTCATTTTTTTTCCATAAGAACAAATACAACTGAATGCAAAAAAAGAAGAAGGAAGTAATCGGAATGCGTAATGCATTTTCTAAGTAATATTTCAACCGTTTGAGACCTGATACATGACAAGATCACTGTAACGGTAGGTAAATATTGAAACAAAACTATTTCACCTAATTCTCTCTCTCTCTCTCTCTCTCTCTCTCTTCCGAGTATGGCAGCCCCCTTTAAGTCACACTTGGCAATTGCTCATTAGAATTCCATAACATTGCAGTGATGGAGACGTGGTGAGACTGAACAACTCCTTCTAAAATGGTCCTCCCTTGTTTTCTTAGCAAATTTTCACGCAAGCTCCTCCTATGTATTTGTCCACTTAGGGTGCAACGAGAGGCTTCTAGAGAGGAGAATTATTCTAATTTTTATGAAGTTTACTATTCCTTTGTTTGTGCATACATTTTTTTCAAAAAAGAAAAAAAAAATGAATTGATTTTCTTTGACTACAAAGAGGATTTCAATTTCCCGTAGAAAAAGTAGGAATGTAGAATTCCTCTCTTTAATCAAAAGATCATATGGCATAAACAATTCCTTACAAGTTACGTTGTTACTTAGAAATGTGTCTACATAAACTCTCTTAAAATTGAGTTCAATGTTGAAAAGGATGGCGCCACAAACGGTGGACATTGATCCAAGTTGACTACCTGAAAAATGAGCATTGGTGCAAATCTGGTAAGAGTTTCCACCTGGTTGTACAGCAGACCAGACTAGCTTTGATCATTAATTAGGAAGGGCACCCCACCATAAAATGTTGGGAGTGAGGCCCACCAAATCACTGGTTGGTAGGGCTTTCTATCCATGGTGGTGGGGCCCATCATTTGAAACATAAGAAGCACACCACGTCATGCCCATCACAGATGCACACATACAGACATTGGGTTCTCCCAGACGTCGCTTTTGGTACCAACCCCCTGTTGGAAATGAGATACCAACAAAGTCTCTTCACGTCTCTATGCAACTAATTTGCTTTTGACAAATGAGAAGCTTTGCGAGATGGTCGTCAAAAATGCCATCTTTTTGACAAGTAAAGCTTCTCTTCTCACTCTGTGGAATGTGCAACAAGTGGAAGAGTAGAAGAATGTCATCACCAAAGAAACCGACTGCTTAAGCCCAAATCCGACCGTGAGTTTGCGTGACTTACATTTCAAGGGTTTGCGCCTCCACACCATTTAGATTCATTCATGTCCTTTTCTTGCATATTCATTGTCACTTGTATAGACAAAACCATGGAGAGGTGGCTTTCTTTTGGTGGGGGGCTACAAAATATTCCCCTCTGGACATATCAATAGGAGCAGTCAGTGGGGAGGATGTCCCTGTAGGATTCTAGAGAGAGGTGTTGTGTAATGTTTGTGGGGCCCCACCAGGGGTTTCTTTTGTTTGGGGTTGGAGGTAGAAGTCAATTTTAAGGTACATTGCTGGGCATGTGCAGTTATAAGAGAAACTCCCCTCTTAATCTACTTTTTTATTTTTTTTTTAATGAGTTTAGGTTGGACAAGTGGTTAGGTTCTACCAACTTAATTTTATAGATGACTACTCTACGTAGCCTTTTTATATCCGGTAGGGTTAATGAGCTCCAAATGCATATTTTGTTTTTGGTTTTCCAAGGAAAGAAAACTAGAGAGGACTTCTTTAGTGAAATAATAAGGAGGATGTAATTTCTTAATACATATTGAACAAACAATGATCAAGGATTTTGAATTAATTGTTGATGGCTAATTTATGAATTTCAGATTTAATAGAGGCTAATGACCAAATAAACCTAAACTTGGATCATGGGCACGTTGGAAAATCAACACGGGTGGATGACAATTCATGGCCATTTCTTCATCAAGATCTATAAACATAGCTATGGTCTATGAGTTACCTACCTGCCTGGGTGTTGGTTTGTTGGCATAAGACATGGGTTCTTTGTCGTATGTTAACGCCCCGCTCCCGTGCAGCCTATGAGTTGCATCAACTCTTAATTAAGGATGCTTATTTTCTCCCCTTTTTACTTCAATGCTTAACAATTGGTTCAACTAAATAGCAAGCATCAGATATTTTTAAACGAATTCAATTTCGTGCTGCTTGGTGTTTTGTTCTCACTTTTTTTTTTTTTTTTATGTCCTTATCTTTCGGTTTATTAATATTATGCTTTTTACCAAAATAAAAAACCCAATTTCAAAGCCTTGCCTCTTGCCTTCTTAACATTGTTTTGTTTAAAATAAGAGATAATTAACATTACATTGTTTTGTTAAATCAAAGCCCTGCCTCTTGCTTGTTGAGGCATGTGGCATGCAAAGCAAAAAAGAAAAAGAAAAAACAAGTGGATGACATTTACATTGTTTTAATAAATTAAATGTCAAACCCCTCCTCATCAGTTGCAAGGGGACTGCTTACTTTTAGGCTTTGATCAGATGTGAACCATTTCCTTCTATAGTTTCTTGGTTGAGTGACATCTGATTATTGATTTCTATGGAATAAAACTGAAACTATTAATAAATGAACATCATGGAACTTATTTTTGTGGTTTAGTCTCATTGTACTTGTCAGATTTCAACTACCATCGACCCAAAATTTTTTTTTATTTGGGTAAAGATTGGTCCAAGTTATGTTGCCAAATACTTCGGTTAGCGGGTCTAATTTTTATGTGGATCAATCTCACTGAGGATCCATCTATGATGGATGGCAAACTGGTTAAGTCGGGTCAAAATGTAATGGATTTGACACATATTCTACGTGTTGGATTCTAAGAATTCACATTTGAGAGGACAGCAACGATTTGACCACAAAAGGCCATTCACATCAAGTAAGCACAAACTTTAATGGATTACGAAGAGCTCCGTCTTTAAGATTATTAAAAATGTGAAGGATATATGATATGAGATAGCGATGTAGATGAGACCATAACTTTTTAAAATTTAAATTACCAGATTGATGGATTGATATATGTTTTTCATCTCCTCTTATTCTATTTTTATAGGAAAAAGTTATTTGATGCTCGTTTTTGAATATTCATATGTACCACTCAGGACATGAATTCTTGTGTATTCGATTCTTCTAATCTAACAAGTCCTAAGTTGCAAAACTAGGATGTAGGTCCATCTGAATGCATGCAAATCACTGGAAATGGGGATGGGAAGGTCTTGTCATGGTTTACGGGGCTGGCTCTGTTAGTCATAACCATCTGATTAATAGAGACATTTGGACTTATATACCTATTGCTCTATACGTTGTTATTGACCTTTCATATAATCGGTCACATTTTATAGGATGACACCTGAAGTGCACTGTAAACATAAAAGCAGTAAAAAAGGGATGAAAATTAACCCAAAGTTACGTCGTTGGCTCAGAAGTCCTACCTAGTTGTAAATATCTCTTGACAAAAACATAAAAATTAAAATGTACGGATATGAATAAATAAATTAAAAGAGGAAGAGGATAGTATAAGAATAATTAGAGAATATTTATCATATATTTAAGATCGTGCTAAGCCCGGCCCGGCTCGGGTTGGGACTTGATGTAGGCCCGTTCAATTTAGGACAGATTATCAAACCCCCTACAGGCCCTCCCAACATTTGGGATGGGATTGGCCAGCCCAAGCCTAGGCCTGGTCCGTCCCATGGACATTGCCTATCTAACCCAAACAAAGCTGAGCCCACCCATAAGATCGATCACAAGGAAAACATGAAAATTTACTGATATTTTTATTTTAACCACTTATTTTACATGTAATTATTTATTATTATCTCAACTCTGATTGGAGCAAAATTTTGGCCGGAGCAAATCTAAAGAAAAAAATATTTTGAGTAACTTGGAATTTACATTGGAACCTAGTATGGAATTACAGCAGGGGCATCGATGAAAATTCATCGAACTTGCTGGACTCAAACTCCACCTAATAGGATCTGAAGACTTAGAAGAATGTCACCCAATTCTTCCCCATTGACAGTGGGTTTAAAGGCTGGGAAATCTTAACACAATGCATTTTTTCTACAATGATCCCGTCAATGTCCATAGTAGAAGAATACAATAGGTAAACCGTCCCATATCTCCATTATCTACTAGTACTTGATTTCCTTAAAACAAGTAGAGAGGATTCAAAAGGTTCTGTCCATTAAAAAATTTCAGGTTTTTTATAGTTTGGTTGTGCCAAGAATTTAGTTGTTACGTACAATCTAATGCTGGTTAGGTACACAGGCCACTTACAATCACTGATGGTAGATGTTTCAGTTGGTCAGAAACACAGAAACACACCAGATAACAAAAATAAGCCCATTTTAGACACTGGTTATTGGGAAAAGCAATCCATCATTCCATGCCCATAATTGACAAAACATAGTTACAAAGCTTTACAAATTTTGAGGAAGAAAATTTTTTTTGGGGAAAATTTCAGATAACCAATGCTTTCTGAACAGATAAATTATTCAGTGAGCATTAAAAGGAAAAGAAAAGAAA
Source organism: Umbellularia californica (assembly GCA_028538565.1). Classification (NCBI taxonomy): domain Eukaryota; kingdom Viridiplantae; phylum Streptophyta; class Magnoliopsida; order Laurales; family Lauraceae; genus Umbellularia; species Umbellularia californica. Next base: position 5,455,549 of record JAPQWN010000006.1, on the reverse strand, counting down.
AATCCAAGAACAAAACTGTCTCACATTTTCCAAATAGTTACTCAAAGCTTTCTAGATACCCAAGCTACTCCCTTGCAAAAATTTACAAGAATGCAGACTTCTTAGCAGGTCCAGCAATGTGGAAGCCTCTAACAACTTTCTGATACTCAACAGCTACAAACTAGTGTCCTTTGGAATCCCTCAAAACTCAGACATGTAGGCTATTGTGGAGATATTTACCAACTAGTAAAGAGAGCCAAAATCCGCAACTTCATCGTTGAGAGGGGCTGCAAAGTTGATTAAGCATGCCTTGCTTAAGCAAGAGAGATGCTTTTACCGATAGAAGAGAAGCTTCGGCATTGAGTTCTTGACCTGTGCAATATATTGCATCGTTGCTGCAGTCCAAGGGGTGGCTGGAAGTGGCATCGAATTTGTAACTTACTTCATTGGGGCTTGATGGGAGGGCTTGACAGAACAGGATAATATGCATCTAAATCCAGTTTCTCCAGGATCTGTTGCGTTTTCCAAAGATACGAAGAGTGGCCTTCAATGAGCTCTGTGATGTCAACCTGGAAAAAGAAGGGGAAAAGTCTTGATAATATATACTGCAGTGGAAAGAAATTAAGCATTCACTTACATTTTCAATCCCAGGAACATTAACGGGTTGAATTCCAGCTAAGCCTTGAGTAAGTAAGCTGCAAAATGGAATCCTCAAATATAAATGTAAATGGAACATGTCTGGGAAAAACTTTCTTAATATTAACTACTCATACCTAGTACGAAATGCAACTCCAAGTGTCCAATCATTTGTAGAAAAGACATTCACAAACCTCCCAGCTACCGCCTGCAAAGATGCAGCAGGCTCAACAGAACATCTTGAGAGAGGTTGCTAATTTGCTGTAGTGACACTCCCATATGAAGGGACAAAGCTTCATGACTGAGCAACTAATAAAATGTCATTTTCTTGGGGTCTGGACCACTTAAACTGGTGGTGAGACTCCAAAACGAGTATTTTTTGAACTACAAGACTACTATTTTTCACAAAGGAAAACTTTGTTATGATTCTTCTTGTAGTTAGTTTAGCTCGATGGCACTGAATACAGCAAGGGTTAATGAATATTTTATACTAGGTAGCTCCCTCATAAGCTTATGAAGTTGTGGCTGGGTTGCAACCTGCTCGATTATTTGCCTTCGTTTTCCCAGTTTGTGGGGTTTGAGTCTCTTTTCTTGTGTGCTTGTATGGCTTTCCCTGGCATGTGGGTTTGCATCTTAAAAAAAAAAAAAGAAAGAAAAAAAAACTTTCCCTTCTTCTTTTTGTTTTTGGGTTGAATGTTTGGAGTGCCATTCTCATGGTCATTCCTTTCGTCCTCTTATGGTTAGCAAAATATACCTTCCAAAAGCAAGAACTTTATGATTGGTCATCAACCATTCACATCAAACATGAGAGAAATTGTGGATGCATTATAGCTCAACCCAATTGGTAGCCAGAAGAAAATCCCAGCGTCAAAATTAGTAGAAAAAAAATTGGAAAGCAGCATCCAATTAACGTGGTCTGGGCAACACCAACTTCAAAAGGGGGTCACAAATTGAATGGTCTGACCTTGAGAGCAAGCATGCTACTTGTACAGAGAACCAATTTCCTGAGAAGTTTGCCTTGTAGAAGAGGACAAGGGCCCTCCTTGCTACGTAGTCTAACAATAGTGTTGATGACAAAAAATGAAGGATAACAACAAAGTTGATTACCTAAAGTGCCCAAACAAGATAACAATGGCTAAATAAGGTTTACAAAGTTTCATAGACTCCACTAAATGAAGGGAAATTCTACAAAATGTCCCATTTGAAATGTGGTGTTTTTGCCCCTTTTGAGTAGTTCAGTTACATAATGCCACATCACATGGATATAAAGCATGAAATGAGAAGAATTCTAATGATCTCACAGCATGCATCCCACATGCACACATGCAAGAAAACACATGAATGTTTATGTGCAAGCCCAGTGATTAACAAATGCAGCATATAATTAAGGATGGAAAAAAGATTACCCCAATACACTGCTTTTTTATGTCAATATCTCTAGATGATAGCATTTGTCTTAAATAATAAATACCTTTCTAGCAACCTCCCAATGCTCAACTTCAAGTGGAATTGGTGATCCAAGGAGAACAACCCTCTCCACAAGTGCAGCTGCCAAGTAAGAATGCATCGATAGTGTTGAATGCTGATCAATCTAATCCACCTAATTTCCTAATAGCAGTCATGGAAAAAAAAGGATGAAAAGGTTCGTCAAGTGATCTATAGAACAAACCATTCTCGCCTCTTTTAGCCAAATGAAGCAGACATTTGAATATTACACGTGCTCCAAGTGAGAAACCAATAAGGGTGACAGGCCTGAAATGTGGACAAAATGACAAAAAAAGGATTGTTACTTCATTCATCTCATAAAGGTCAGCATGGAAACACAATCAGTTTATTGCTCGACATGCCTGCCTCCCTGCAACCCCTTTAATAACACTTCTTTAGCAAGGATCTTTCCTGCTTTGTCTGATCTGGATATACAAAATAAAATCAACATTAAATGCTAAAATGCATGCCATATGAAACCCCTGCACTCAAAGTTTCAAATGGAGATGAGCGTCTATTCATTTGGGGAGAAAAAACTGCAGGATGGTGATGGAGTGGGTTGGGTTGATCATAGGCGGCTCCGGAAGGTGGTGCTCATATAGGCTATGAAGGCATCCTTTAATGAAAATTTGTTTATGAGTAGTGATAACTGATAAGGTCGTTGGTGTCGTACAAAAGGCGGTCCAGTGCCAATTCATGAGAAGGGTGGGATTTGTAGGGGAGAATGTGGATACATGGTGAGTCAAGTACCATCCCCATTACACCATTCCAGAGCTCTGATTTGTGTTCTTGAAAATTTGACTACCATAAATTTTTCATGTTTTCCCTGGCTCATTACACAGGCCTAGGATGACTAGACTGGGTAAAACTTGACCTACCCCATGTTCATATTCTCCTTTACACATCCCACCCACCCCATTGCATAGGTAGTCGTCTAGGTGGGCCTCACAGATCTTAATGGTTAATATCTGTGTGCGAACTGAGTTTTAGGTCCCACTCTAGAAGTTTTCAAAATCTATGTAACAGGCCTACTTATGATAAATCCAACCTACTAATACCACAAGCTCCCACCACATGAATTGGCACTGATCCAAAATCCACTCCAATTGGAGTGAATTACACTGTTGGATTGATTACTTGTAAAAACATGATTGTTCCATTGGAGTTAATCATGTATTTTAGGTGAACATCCAAATTGCAGTGAATCTTTCATGGTGCCCATATAGCAATGGTCGTGATGTGAGCAGCTTAAATTCATGAATAGTGGGTCATATTTATGGTCCATACCCCACTTGTAAAAGTGGAAGGAGTATACTCCTTTTTTTCATAACTTGTATATTAAATATAGATACATATATGTGTGTGCACGTGTGTGTGCGTGTATGTGAGGAATGATTACTTAAGGCAGACCTTGCTATAAGATCAAATCAAATCCATACATGTAGAATCCAACTTTGCCAGATATGAAACCTTAAAAGATTGTGCATCACCCATCGTACCTAAAAGTGAGCCCAAGCTTTACTCCAGACAAAGCCACTTTCCCATTAGATTAAAGAAAAAAGTGAACTTACACACCCTTTTTACAAATGGTTTTCTTTAAGAAGTGATTTTCTATGGACCTCAACTGTCCATCAGATTAGCAGTTTCATCGATAATTGCATACAATTTTTTCTTCCGATTAGAGTGATATTCGCTGTTTAATTGAACAAACAAGATGTAACCATCTTTTTTTTTCATGCCGCAAGTCCAACGACCAATCTTACTCATCATCTAGTGACATGAAACTACATACCAACTCATCGAACATGGTCTGAAATGAGAAATTTGATCCATGTTAGGTAGGTCTTATTATAAGAAAATTTAGTTATATTAAAAAATGATTAACTATAGAATTTAATTACTTTTTTTTGTTGCAATTATGTCCAATCCAATGGCTATTGTCATAGTGAATGATGGACCCCTCATATGCATCGAGGCAAACATATATTTCGAATGGTTTGGAACTACAGAATGTGGTCCACACAAGCACATAATTGATTGACTTGACCATATGGTGGGGAGAGGGAGAGAGAACCATATGGAGAGAGAGAGAGAGAGAGAGAGAGAGAGAGAGAGAGAGAGAGAGAGAGAGAGAGCAAGCTGATGCTGCACAATGACTACTTACGAAGTTTCGTTATAGCGTCTATAACTTCTCTGATTTAGTTGGGCAGCCAGGTAAATAGACATCCAAAGGAATTAGCTTATTGACTCCCTGAACAGTACTATAAGAATCGGCACTAAAAATCCCTCCAGTAATAGTATAGGAGTGGTGGGATATGCAAGTGACCACATGAATAAGAGTTGGGTGAAGTTTCACCTGAATCTGATCACCTAGGGTTCGGATCGATATCACATCTATTTGCCATGGAAGAATAAGTGTGATCCTGATCACGAGGGTCGGAGTTAGGATGCATGTGATTTTTCACAGACCAGCCATTCACCTGGTTCTCTGTATGTGTATGGGCCATGATCTGTTGAACCTGGTTGGTGGGTCCACTTGGATGCACAACAATCTAGGGGATGGAAAAATCTCATCGACACATACGGTTGAGCAGGCATTAGCCATAACACACCATCCTTACCCCTTAATCATTGATCTTCAAAGTCTAATTGTTTTGAAGGCATCTTTATATTTGGATTCTCAATCCAATGGGGAGTAACGGATGGATGAGTGTCAAATTGAGGCGAGTGTGAATTGACTAGCGAGGGATCATAGGTGGATCCCAGTGGTCCAAAGATGGAACATTTTCACCATGTTGAACACTGATCCTCTAAGATGAAACCCATTCATGAGATGATGAGCTTGATGCTCCAATGAATTAGTGGGGTCCAATTGGTCCAATGCCAATTTACGGGGCGGGTGGGATGTGTAGAGGACCACACAACTAGGGTTGGGTGAAGTTTCACCACCTTCAAATCACTCAAGGCCGTGATCAATATCACCTTTAAAGGTAACATAACACAAATCCACGGCCTTGCAGTTGCCATCCATTTCACACCCATTTGCATAGGTTGAAAAATTCTGGGCCTAGATCATGAGACTGAGGTGCTCAAGGTGGAAATTTTGCACACACTCCCTATTCATATGATCCCCTGACATCCCATGCACCTAGGTGAACAATCAAATGCCGTCTCACAGATGGCTCATTTCAGTATATAATTTCACTACACAGTACACACATAAAGAAGCATGATCAGGTCCAGCAGATTGCACACTTCATTGGACTAGTATTGTAGAGTCTATTTACACTCAATTGCAAAAACTCACAAGTATCATTAGTATGATATGGTCAAGCCACATCCAGACACATATGGGCCATCTGCTTATCCTGGGAACCTTGGATCATAATCTACCCACATGATAGGAGATGGACATGAATGGAACCCACATACATGTGATATTTTCTATTGGATTGAATCATGTAATGGGGAGTGATAAACTTCACAATTATAAAAACTTCAGTATTTCCAGCCAAAATCATTATCATTAAGGCTGACGTTCAATAAAATCTGCCAATTGAAGATTGGTATGCTCCCAGATATCATCAACAGATTGCACACCTGTAAGACACATGCTCACTCTCAATCTCCCATGAGCACATCATTTAATCACCTGTCAATTCCAATGATGAATATCACTTTGATTGGAGTGATATTCAGACAGCTGTCAATTTGCAGGTAGTGGATTTAACTAAATGGGTTGGTTTTACCAAAGGTGGGCCTCAGAGTGCGTGTTTCTACTGGTAACATTTAAGTGGTAAGAGATGACAAGAGAAACCTGTCCACTGCAATTGTCCACTTGCTGTCTATGTAATCAGTGGCTTGAATCAATGCTGCTGGCCATGCCAATGCAGTTACTAGGGAGCTTAATACGGTCACCATAGCACCTTGCCTCATCAACTCCATTGTGACTCCTGCATGGTGGACCAGTGTCAGGATAAAAAGAAACTATCATCTTGATGGTAATTGAGAAGGTATCCAAGGAAATTACTTGAAGTAATCCAGTCCTGGATTGCAGAGCTCACAGCAATTAAGTACTTGGACTCCCACTGCAGCGCATACCTAAAAACAATAATATGAAATGACTAGATAAACAACTTTATTTTGGTTAGGTACTTCCTTTCATTTTAGATAGAGGATACATGGATTGATGCAACCTCAGTGATTAGAAAAGAATTCGGCATACAGTGCATTAATGATGAAAAACAGATAGAAAATCAGATGTTTCATTGAAATGGTGAAAATCAGCTATGTAGTAGACATTAACTTTCACGGTGATTTGCATTACTTCTTTCTTTTCAAACAAAGAAGAAAAAATGTGTTGGGGTTGGGAATGCTAATAAATAGAATAATAATTCTAAATTTATATGTTATTGTGGCTTGGCTTTTACATAGAAGAATTAAACCAAGTTAGTTTTACCTTACCATATAACAACTGAGACAACTAAATGCATTATTCGGTGGTAGAATAACGGTGAAACTCCAAGTAAGGAACATATATTAGAAGAGAGAAGAATTTTTTACGTAAAGAAGTTCATACACAGAAAAAGTTATTTGTTGCACATCATCATCAAAGCCTCGTCCCAACTATGTTGTGTTATTTGTTGATCATGTTTGATAAATATAATAAGAGTGCTAACACAAGTGTTGGTATAACATGACCTTTATGAAGAACCATCACTCCAAGTTTACTACCGTGATGAGTTACAGTTTCAACTTTCAAGGACTAGAATGCTCCTTTGAATATAGGTGGAACTCCAACTAATATCAAAGGAACAATGTCAGAATAAAGGACAATATTTTATATAAACAAATCTTGAAGAGAATACCAAAGAAAGCACCTCTATTCCATTTTGAAAAAAAAAAAAAAAAAAAGAAAAGAAAAAAAAGAGAGTAGAGCATAGTGGCCACTGGTTGGTCAATTTCCCATTTTTGTGTTTTGATCAAATCCAATCCTACTGCCATTTTTCTGTCAGTTTATGCTCCTTGTGCGCCATAGTGCTGCTGATTGGGCTAGTCATCCTAACAACCATCAAGTCATCACTGGTTACTCTGTGACTTTCCTGGCCTAGCCAGTTTAGTATTTCTAATGTGCCAAAAAGCAGTCCCGATGCTGAAGTATTTTTCTTTTGCCTTTTCACAAACTTATGGATCTTCCTCTGTGCCATAGCCACACCAAATGATGACATCAGTGCCTTAGTATACATACATTGCTCTTAAGTGTTACATGCTGCCTGAAATAGATTATTATAGACAACCAATTTGTGCAAGACAGAATTTCCATGGACGATGCTTGCATGGAATTTGTTCCAACCTAAACTTAAAGGAGATGATATCTTTACAGGGGCCTCATCCAAAAACATCTAAACTGCCTGAGTAGCAAGTGGCTCCTCATCAGGACTTCATGCCCCTGTGGAACAAGACCATGAACATGCTTACGTCCTTTGAGCAGTGGAATATTAAATTCTGAAAACGAACGGCTAACATAGTGGCTGACCTGGCGAAGCTTGACCATCCGGTCTGCACTGTGTTCCAGTCCGTCCTCCCTATTCTATGACCGTGAAGCCTTTAACCAAGAACAAGCAGGAGCTAGAGCTACACACAGGACTTCTTCATCAATGCAGGAAGCTCTGGTCATCTGGAACCCCTAATAAATTTGCTTGGCAAAGTCAGTCTGGGCTCTGGGGCCAGGTCTTTTCTTGGAATGGTGTGTTTGGGATGCTGCTATTGGGTTGCCTGGTCTTGGCCTCCATGGACTGTCTATTGATTGTTTTTGCTTTGTTGTTTGTTGTTGCATATGGACTCTGCACATTCTGGGCCTTTTGTAATCCTCATTAGCTTCTAATATAATCTCCTTATTATGGAAAAAAAAAGTGGCTCCTCTGTAGTTGCTTAATTTTATCTGGGATGTTAAAAATGAATGAAACGGTTAACTTCTAGTTATTCCCTAATGGTGCTTCCTTAATATCTTAGGGTCTATAGAAGTCAATGGTTCTCTCCAATACATTGTGCAGAAGAATTATCAAGCGTTTTTACCTAGGATGACCATAATTTCCCCTCCAGCAGCAGCAGTATCGAAAATTTAATTTTAAGACAGAAACTTCATCATTATGAAAAATTTGATCAAGGTTACAGTATCAATTGCTATTTCTGGAGCACAGATACAGCAATAAGCTGAATGGTCATAAGATAGCTCAACTCAACCATCTGGGTTTCTTCATTCTCAAGCCATCTTATGTTGTGGTCCCCTACAAGTTTGTGACATATTCAGATAAGAAAATAGGATAAATAATAAAGCCTCTTCTCTAGGAGTTAGCAATTGAGTCATATATTAACAATAGTGCTCAGTGCCAGCATGCACATCTTATGACATACCAAGGGAAGAAACTGGATTTCTAGCTCAAGCACTGAAGAAAATATGTCAGACAAAAAAATTAGAACAGATTATTGACAAAACAAAAGCACATGAAAATTTTGAAACTAAAATGCATATGTGAAAACTCAACTACTAATCTACACTATACACAACTAAAAAAAAAAAAATACCAAGCTACAGAATGAAGGAATATGATGTGATGTACCTCTCCAATTTACTGTTGCATCCTTCCCAGGGCCTTTTGAAATCCGACTCCTCAAAAACAAATCCAGAGACCAGAATGCCAACTGCTAGGCGCTGAAAGAAGAAGAACAAGCACCTATAGAAATAATAATTAACAAATCCTAATCCTACAAATCTTGTGTCTGGCTATGGTGATGGTACATTTGTTGTAACCATTCTGCTTCATCTAAAAAAAAGTTTGACTTCTTTGGAAGACCACTTAAAAATACACAGGGAGGACAACTTACACCTTGGTTGTGGTTTTTCCCAACAGGGACGAATTCAAATTCATCAACATCACCAATTCTTCTTGCCATTTTAGTTCCCGAAAGTCCAGCTCCAGCGGCTGTCTTTCATAAACAAAGCATCCAAGCCATGACAGAGATCCCTCAAATTTGAATAGAAAAAGAAAAAAAAAAGCATCATGCAAGACTACTAGGGTTACCAGCTAAGGATAGCTCAAGATTTACAAGGTGCATGAAAGAGCCAAATATGTATAGAGGAGCCTACCTATCAAAAGTTTTGAAGCAGATTCAGCAACCTTAATTTATCAAGACCCTGAATATCACTCTCATTGTACACTAAATAAGGAATTGCGTCCCATGGTGTAGCTCAGTCCAACAGTAAATATCACTCTGATAAGAGTAATGTTTAGAGCGGCTGTCAATTCATTTATTGTAAGGTCTTAGGTTGAATGGTCTGGATTCATAATAGGCCGACCCGCCAAATGGGTTTGTGAAGTGTGAGACAAAAATCAAAGCATTTGCTTATGCAAAACCATGCACATGTGGCAAAACTAATCCAGGTTTGGATTCATGATAGGTTTCGGCAGCTGAATGGATATGCGAGAGTCACATAAGAACAAAGCATTTGCTTACGCAAAAGCACATAACATGGTACAAAGACAGTAGTCTATATGGGAATTGGGGTGGGGACAATGGTGGATCTAGGATTTTCTTGTACGGGAGACAAACAATGATTGACTGATAAAAATCCTATGTTTATTGATCTATTACTAATTATTTAAAATAAAATAATTTTTTTTTACAGATTGCTCTAATAATATCTGAAGAAAAACCCTAAATTTAAAAATACCCCAACATTTTCCATGACATAATTTCTTAAATGTGATGGCAGTTAAGAACAGAAATAATAGGGCTCACTATAGTGAATCCAGACCACTCCGAATAATTGCTTTTGTCTTGTTTTAACACTAAGAGTTGTATGTCACTCTAATAAAAATAGGATCCATTCTGAACAGATCACATGCAAATCAAGCCACCCACAATTAATCAATGAAAATCTATTGATGGTTGCTTTTGCTTTCTTGATGGGCCACAATGCCTGCGGTAGGCATGGATGGTTGAGAGGGAAGCATTTAAAGCCATGTACCAAGTAGTGAAAATATGAAATGTGAAGGTGTAAATGATATGATAATGCATAGTTAAATAGTCCAAATCCTCAGAGGATCTCACTCATGCTCACTCATGAGGGGTGTGGAACTCCACTGTGGAACCCACCTATTGAATATCCACATTGTTCACTCCTATAATTTGGGGTCAGGCCATTGAAGGCGGTTCGGAATAGATTCTGCCCACTATGGAGTTCCACTCTAGTAGCATGTGTGGACACCCTGGCTCCACCCCTGGTGGGGGATCTCTTTCGCAATTTCTGTCAACATTTTTGCTTACAATAATAAGCTCAGTTGAGGTATAAAATTTCTTTGGCAGCAGAAACAATCCGGGCAGTGCAGTAAGAGATTTTGCAATTTAAGAAAGTAGACTCTGGGTCTGATTTTAAAAAATATAAGAAGATTTGACTTTTGTGTCCAATAACAATCCTACTTTTGGATGATACTACTCCCACCAGATGTACAGATTTGAAATTTCGTAAGGGTACAAAAACTCTCATTCTGGTGCAAAGTATTGTAAGGAAGTTAGGCAAACATAAGTTTTGCTCACCTCCAAACGATGCTGCAACAGCAACAGAACCAGCAACTGATCCTGCTGCACTTGCTACTGCTGCAAACCCACTTGCTCCAATTACAGGGAGAATAGTGCCTAATGTTGGTGCTAAAGCACTAACTCCTGCAGCAATCGCTGGTGCAGCTAGACCTGTCCAAGAAAGCAGTTTAACACCCTATCTTCAGACACTAATTAGAACATGTAGCTCAAGAAGAATTACCCCCAGTAATTGCCAATATGGTTCCCCCGGTTAATGCAGCTGCACCAATGATACCACCGCGTTTCCATTTGGACCATGTGCTTTGTGTTGAGTCAGTTTCTTCTCTTCGTGATAATTCCTCTTGCGCTGCTTTCATTGCAGAGCAAGCAACCATTACCTCCATAGCTTCCTACAGAAAAAGGTACTCTATTAATTAAGCTATAAAAAATCCATAATAATTTCAAAGTTAAATGAGCATTCAACAAAATTGCAGAGTTGTACTTCCAAATGCATTAACAAGTAGCATACAATGTCTGATTTGGCAGTTTAGGTCACCTAAGTCTTTGAGAGGCCCATTTGTTCTAGAGTTGACAACATCAAACAGTGATTTTCTGACAGGGGATCATTTAAAAGTTTGCAGGAACAACTGAAAATGAACAGCTTTTTCAAGAAAGGTAAAAGAAAATGGGAAGGCAATGCTACCTTTTTGTATTTGATCAGAAGGTTTATGATTTCTAAAATAAGAAGTTTTGGTTAGCGACTGATCTCTTTACCCATTTATCTTTTAAAAGCTAATGCGAGAGATGATTTTTACATTAGAATGCTAAAATAGTGCATGCCTGCTAGAGTAGAAAACTATATCCATTGAATGAAAGACAATAGGAGGGGCAATTAAGGATTTATAACCATGTTCTCCCGGGAGAAAGAGGTTACAATCTAAATTTCAATGTACAAAATGTGACATACAAGGCAACTTCTCCCAGAAATAACAGTAAGTAAACCAGTAAAGCTTTAGGGAAACTAAACAGAACAGACATGGATTATTGTCAGGGCATCTCCATATTTACACAGAACATTAGATGACTACAACATGCATAAATAAGCAGCCTAGCATTAGTTACAATTGCTAACTTGACAAGGCATACCACTTTTTTCCACTTGACATCAAGCCATGTTGCCAACAACCGTAGAGTGACACGGTGTCGAGCATCGTAGCCCTTTCTCAATGGAGCCTGCTTCTTGTCATCTTCAGGAATGTCGGCTAAGCAAGCAGAAATAAAATCGAACAAAATTGTTAGTTTCCTCGGGTAACTGATTGACATTGCCACGAGCTTGGATCTTTCATCACGAGTGTGACCAGTTTCATTGAGTGCTGCCTCTTTGCCGGCTGACATCTTAGAATCTGTCAACTGAATGCTTTCAGATGATGCATCAGCCACCTCAGGAATTGGTGGGGCCTTAACCGGATTAGTTCTCTCACGGCAATCAAGTTCATACTCTTCTTGTTTCTCCTTAGTTGCCTCAGACGAAACAGAAGGCACTTCCAAGCTCATTGCCATGGCATCAACAGCTTTTGATAATGCAAGTTCCTGATCTCTACTTTCTGAAGAAACATCTTTGCTATCTTCCGAGAGAACCTTTAAATACTGAGATGACATGAACAAAATTATTGAAACAGAAAGTATAGATATGCGGGTGGAGAAAACACAGACGCATATCCAGAACACTAAGAGATACACTCATCTAGATAGGAACAATTGTAGCTTTTCAAATTGAATTGTCTTTTTTTTTTTTTTTTTTGAAATCAGTATTCAAATTGTATTTGGCTGACGGTTGAAGGGAAGTTCCACTTCCATACCTCTACTACTCCCAGAAGATTCTATTGCGGACAATTAGTGGGTACTTGCAGGCCCCAAACAAACTCCATGCATGATTGTTTGACTGGTAAATAAAAATAAAGCCAAAAGCTAGTTGTGGAATGAGATGATATGATCAGGTGAGGGCCATCTCCCCAGAATCACCCTTGCAGAAATGGTGATAGCCTCAAGTGTGTAAAGTTGAGGTCAGGGGTTAAAAGCAATAATGACAATTGAGTTTCATAGAAAGATTGCCCTGTACTGAATCAATAGTGAAATCCTGTACTTGATACTGTTAAATAATCCCCATCATCATTAACAACTGCAACAAACCCTTATCCCATCTTTCCAGGATCTGCTACAATTCCACTCGACAATGTTTAAATTTTTTGGTTCAACATTATAGGTAGAATGGTTTGCATAAAATTTGTCGGCAAAACAGCCAAACTAGAATTTGTCTCAAATTCATTTTTAACAAATGAGAGATCCAAATTCCAAAGTACATGTACATCATTTCAAGGCATAGTTACTAAAACAAAGCAAGAAGCGAATGTATGGAACTGCTCATTTTTCAATATTTTGTTTTATCACTCACATAGACGCGTAAAGAAATGCAAGAAAAATAAGAGCTTGTGACAGAAAATGAGTTTTTTTTTTTTTTTTTTTTCTCCGGTCAGTATGTTCGAAAGACCACACCCTGTGGTCAAGTAAGATGAAATTAAAACTATAGATGCATGGTCCACTTTATGAAGATCCAAACCATTCAAAAGATATGGGGTCTCCATATTTTCTCAGATAGGTCCACAACTCATTTCAACCAACAATCACCTCTTCAAAAGAAGCGGTTGTTCGGTCGCATATCAGTATATCAATCAGATTTTTGTAAATAAAAATAAAATCTTGATACATTACATGGATCCAAATCCAACTCTCAATCCTATCTCCCCTCCATAATCAAAATTAATCTTTTAAGCACATAATGAAATTTTCAGATAAGAAACTGAATTATTATTATTAAAACATTGATCCATATTTACAGAAATCAAGGAGAAAGCATGTAAGAAAAGGAACAAGAAGAGAAATCGTCATATACCATGACAACGTGGTTCTTTACTGTAGAGGATAATGCAGTTTCCTCAATCCAATGCCAGCATTTCGGATCTAGCTCTAGGAACCTGCAAACCAATCAAAAGCACAACAAAAATGCACACAGAGAATCAATCAATCAATCAAATAGGAATCTGCCCCCTATCATCTAACCACACTCTCAAATCTCCAAGGAAAACATCAATCGAATGCCACGAAGAGGAGGAAGAAGAAGAAGAGAGAAAACCTAAAAACAGAGCGAAGGAGGGCATGGCTCTGGTGAGTCCATGGCTGGGAATCGCCAGATCTTGGAGAAATTGAATCGTTGCCTCCATTGTTGGTGGAGGTTTTGTTTGCAGCGTGGGAAGGGAAAGAAGGGCGGGTCTGGTCGCTTTGGGCCTGGCGAAGGGCGAGAGAAAAGAGAGATGCAGCCGCGTATCGCTGAGTATGTGACAATGTCGAGATCGACATTCTTCTCCTTCTCCTTCTTCTTCTTCTTCGTCCTCTTCTTCTTCTTCGTTTTCTTCTTCTTCTTCGTTTGGGCTCGCGGGAAATGCTCGCGGGAAATGCTCGAATGAATGAAGAGGGACTTTTCGTTCGTTGAAGTGGAGGTGGACCCTAACGTAACGACCGGGCACGCGTGCCAACGCTGCACACGTGTGTGAGTCGGCATTTCTTTTACAAGACACGTGTTCAAACTTGAAGTTAGGGGTGCTCATGGACCAGGCTAGGAAAGACCCAACCTGGATTTCAGCCTGATTTGGTCCGGGTTTGGGTCAGGTTTTATTATTCAGGCTGGATCTGGATCTAAAACTTGGGTCCGCTTAATATTTGGGCACGGCTTGGATTAAGTGATGGAAAACTTGGCCTGGCTAAGTCGGGTTCATTATATGAGTGGGCTAGCACCTGATATGTTTCAGGAGGTATGGGCTCCGGCTGGGCAAATACGGCCTATGTCCAGATTGGGCCGGATAAGGATGTAGAAGGCCCATTAGGCGTGGGGGCCCACCTTCTGTGAAATTAGGAAAAAGGTGATGTACTCTTTCCATTACAATCACTTGCTTACATATGATAAATCTGAAGGTGGGCCCAATCTGAATTGAACTGGAATTTTTCTCAGACCCCATACACCTGGGAGCGACTTTTTTTTTCTGAGTGGGCCGCACTGATGGATCTATGGACTGGACTGGGCGAAGTGGGCCGCACTGATGGATCTATGGACTGGACGAAGGAACATGAATAAATAACTCTGATTCTAGTCATCAGAAGATCTGTCTAATGCCCATTAGTTTGACTAGGGTTGGCAATGGAATCGGTAAGGTTAGGTTGAGAACTTCAGGTGACATGTTTAGACCCATTTCTTCTATTAATACTATGTACTAATAAAATTGATTACACCCAAAACCAGCACAACCATTAAAAGGTGCAACCTGAAGTCCTGAAACCTTAATTAAAAGGTCGAATTTAAGTTGATTTGGTGTCCTGGTGCAATTAGTCAGGTTGGTCACCTTGGGCTCAAAATCGTAGGTTGAATCACAAGAATGGGTTAAATTGAAAGCAACATATTTATTAATTAGGTAAAAAATGTCGACCTGGACTTAACCAACGAATAAAAAGGGTCAACCGTAATAAAGAATCACTTGGTCAGTTAGACAAGAGCCTGGGAAAGGAGCCCGCACAAGTGAAAAGAGGTGACATACCTAGGATTTGAACCCCGAATAGCAAGATAAGAACCGACCTCCTTAACTGAGTTGTTCTTAGACCAATTCCATGGTTATAAACTAAATAACCTACGGGACTAGAGGGCTGGCCTTGTGGATAAGGTGCCAGCTCCCATAGGTCCCATTAGGTTTCGAACCTTGGTGGGAGCCATTTACTTCCTAGCCAACTAAGGGAAAAAAAATATTAAATAACTTGCAAAAACTAGGCAAGATCCATTAAACAAAATATTCTTAACATAGTTTTCAATCGAGTTAGGTCCATCTTAATATGTTTTGGATTGGTTGGATCTCAGGCCCTCAACCCAAATAAGACACATCTAAGTCTAAACATGGAACACATACCCAATATACTTTGGTTGGGTCCAATTATAGCCTTCTCTAGGGGTGTAAAAAAAAGCAGCAAAACCGTCTGACTGACCGAACCGAACCGACGGCTAATAACGGTGTTTCACGATTCGGTTACAGTTATTAAAATCGGAAAAAACATGCTTCACAGTTTGGTTACGGTTTTCAATCTCAACTCACGATTATTAACCGAACCAAACCGTATAACCCTTTTTCCAAAACACATGGTTAACCGAACCATTACACTAATAAAAAAACTAAAGGGTTTAAATGAAATAAAATGAGTTAAATTAATCCCTGTTTCCCATTCTTGCCTGAGAAAACAATTATTTTGTGAGTTGGATTATACTTGTCATGTTTCGTAGAATTGTATTGCGTGATAAATGTTTGAAGATTTTACCAGTAAAGCCCCGAAATATAGCTATTTATCCCGAAGGGTCCGGACAAAATGTGTGGCACTAATGGCGTCATCCTGCGACATTTTTATTTTTTTATTTTTTATTCCTTCCGACGATAGCGTCACTCAAAAACATATTGAATGACACTATCGTCTCTTTGCGAATTACCAACCTAGATGTACGTGAACCTCCCCTCCTTTGCAACCTTGGGAGATGGACAAACTTTGACCGTTTCCCCCATGCACATTGTCTGACCCGTGATATGGTGCATGAATGGAGAGATTACCCAAGTCAGGGGTAATGTGATGCGTAGCTCCAGTGTCAGAATACTAGGCATTGTCGAGGTTGGGTTGATGAGCGGCTACCATGTTGGCTAGACATTGTGGGGGATGGCACCCTTGATATGTATGATCCATGTGGTGGTAGCAATCTATAGCAAGATGGCCCACTTTGCTACATATTTGACACGTGAGCCGTGGTCGCTGATCACCACTGGTGCTTTGTGACTGAGTGGGTTGAGTACTGGAGTTTGAACCAGAGTGGTTAAAGTGCATGTAGCAAGATGGCCCACTTTGCTACATATTTGACACGTGGACCGTGGTCGCTGATCACCACTAGTGCTTTGTGGCTGAGTGGGTCGAGTACTGGAGTTTGGACCAGAGTGGTTAAAGTGCATGTTTTTCCCCCCTAAACATGGTTTGGCCTATTGGAGTGGCCAAAGGATGGGCCACGCTGTTGATTTGGTGAGGCCGATGATCAACCTTGATTGGACAATCGTTGAGAGTAATTTTTGGTGGTAACGAAGGTAGTGGATGATTCTGTAGAGAAATCTTCCTTTGTTGTGTTCATGCTAACAATGTACGGGAGTGTTGAATCCAAAAGTGTGGCATTGATCCATGAAGGGAGGGTTTGATAACGTTCAAACCACTCATTGTACGCCGTATTGGGGGTTGATTTTCCATCTGAACTAGTGATTTGTTGAGGTGGGATTGACTGAGATCCATTAATGAAGCCTTCCAATCCATGGTTTCTCATAACAGGTTGAAATAGAGATTTCCACAGGAGGAAATTGGTGCTATTGAGTTTTATGGGGATGAGATGAGCTATGTTTGAGATAATGAAGCTTGGAGATGAAGAATATGAAGATGAAGTTGCCATGGTGTGAGGAAGAAGATGATGAACAGTGCTTGTGAATAAAGAATGCACAAGTGTGCCCAACGACGACTCTAGCGTCACTGTCGTCAGAAACACAGTGACGCTAGTGTCACTTACCCTAGAGTTAAAAAAAAATACCAAACTAGTACTGACGGACCCCATCAGTGCAGCATATTTTATCGGGACCCTTCGGGATAAATGGCTATATTTCGGGATTTTTCAAGTAAAATCCTCTAAATATTTTGTAGTATCATTTTAGACTTTTAGTTGTATTTATTTTCGTGAAAAATGTTAGTGTCGTTTTGTTTAGTATGTGAAAAATGATAGTGTTGTTCCGCATGTAGAGTCAAATGACAAAAATAGATTTATTTTAAGTGACAATTAACCGTAACCGAACCGTCTAATACTGTTAACCGCGGTTCGGTTTTTAACGGTTTTTTAGCGTATAGTTACAATTACGGTTTTTACAAACTAAAAATTGTAAAATACGGTTCGGTTAACAGTTATTTCCAAAAGAAAACAGTTAATTGAACCGTTACACCCCGAGCCTTCTCTATCTTCTTTTTAATAAAATAGACATATGGCATACTCATGGGCCCATCGGCCTCAATGGATAATTGTGTGAGGTTTTTTATTAGGTATCTAGGTCCAAAGTATAAAGTTTCCTCCGCTAACTATTTATAGCAAAACTTCAAGGCGATAGTAGAGGCAGCATAAATAATTTTTAATACTCCCTAAGAGAAACTTGGATGTTTTCAACACTCCCCTTTGGGTGGATTTCTGTTGGCGCTGTTTTAGTGACACATGTATCTTTTAGTGTTTAGTCATTCCATTTTAGATTCAAACTTGCAACTTTTTACTTTACTACGACATTACATTTCCTCCGCTAACCATTCCTACAAAAACCCAAAAGAAGCATTGGTAGAGGCAGCAAAAATCAGGCATGGAACCAAGAAATATTCCTTTGGGAGATGCTGTGTAAAAGTCAAGAATCTATGGGGGCCCAATGTAAAACAATATCAAATTCCAATAAAACATACATAGGGGCTTTCAAAAATTCTTGGGGATGCAGGGTGGTTTCGCGGAAATATTTTTCAATAGAAAGAGGAACTCCTTCCATGCTCTATGGATCATCAAACTCACGACTTAAGATCAGATGGCAAGCATTATAAATCATTTTCGATCTTTCCTAAGTAACCAACCACAAAATCTTCCTTATACCTTGTGAGCCAGTGGGCCCCACAAACATGCTTATATATTTAAAAGGAAATAGTGGTGAGGTTTAAAGGATCCCCACATGTCAAGTTGGATTTGATGCGACCCATCAGAGCTCATGGACATAATCAAATAATGTGATGTCAAACCCCATGAAAGAAATGAGCTTGGAAAGTCCTTTTCCCTTGTGAAAATTGTGGTTTCTTGTAATCCATGGTTTTTGCAGAAAACAGTTAAACCCAACAGAAACCATGTTAAGGAAAATGAGCTAGAAATAATGTGATGTCAAACCCAATGAAAGAAAAAAGCTTGAAAAGTCCTTTTCCCTTGTGAAAATTGTGGTTTCTTGAAATCCAAGATTTTTGTAGAAAACAGTTAAACCAACAGAAACCATGTTAAGGAAAACGTCCTCCATCTAAATTAATCTTTCGGTTCTCCTACTAACTGAACTTTCCACACATTTAAAGGAGAAAAAGCTAAAAGTGGAAGAGCATCGCTTGTAATGGTTGCATTCTCTTTAATTTTTTTTCAGTTAAAAGGGTATGTCATTAAATGCTTTAATTGCACGTAAACCACACTCAATACATATCACGTTCCCCAGTTAGTCTCTACGCAAACTACTACGTACTGTGTCTGAGGAGCTGATGGTGCTTTTCAGTTTCATTTGGAGATTAACCATTTTATTTCTCTAATCCCTGTTATCAGTATTTTGCACTCATGCAAGTATTTGTGGTGGGACAAGCATTTGTATTAACTAGGGGCCTGTTGGTTTGTATCGAATTGCATTTTTAAGAGAAAGAAGTAACTAAAATTGGAAGAAATAAAGGTGAAAAACCATAAATTGATAATCTCTCCTTTCATGGAAAGGGGAGATGCAAAAGAATTCTTAGCCATCACCTGGTGAATCAAATATCAGAAAAGTGTCCATCTACATCTCTACCTTATATCATTCACCCTCTTATATTTTAATAACCCTTTGTTGGACCAATTTTACCATGAATATTCTAACTAAAGACATTTCCTTTCGAATATATGAGCCCTAATGATCTTAGAAATCTTAAGAAGTTTAGGTGTTTCTTTGAAATAAGGGAAACCTAGAAAAACAAATAGAGAGATAATAAGAATATGAAAGTTGGTAGAATATTAGGGATAGTTGGTCATAGAGATATTAGCCAGGGTTCTTCTCTCATATATATTGAGAAGTTTCCGTTAACAAAAGCTTTGATGAAATCTATGAGAATATAGTATTTAGAATTTATGCAAGGTCTAGGGTTATGACTTGGATAGTTCTGTTGCGGGACTCGACACTCACCTTCACTGACAATAGAGTCGGTCACCCATTCCAATACTGCTCCTGCACGAGCACGCTTAACTCAGTAGTTCCTACGAGATTTGGGACCATACGGCTTTAAAACAAGTCATGTTAAGTTAATACATGATTTAACTTATAACCCAGGGTCAAGCCTTGAATATTTTCAATGTGGAACTAGCAGAGACTCGTTGATAGAAGCTCGTAGTTGACACACGGTGCCCAAAGGTTAAAGGTGCCGCCCACCCAATTGATGGGAAGGTGTTATAACTTCACTAGATGTCATGTGTAACGATAATTAAGAGGAATAACAACCCATTATTGTCCAAACACTTGCTTAACAAATTATCATAGATAACCCAATTTCAAACGATACACAAAAAAAAATGTTGATGAAGCTAATTTAAAAGAATTGCAAAAGGTCAACTTGAGAGAGAAGATCTACAATCTCGGATGATTATATTGTGTATCTGGAAGAAGCTAATATTAAAATAAAAAAACTCTAAATACATTTCAAGAGCAGCAATTAAAACGGTAGGTGCCATAAAAAAGATGAGATTTGGACCCATGGTGAAACCACTTGTTAAAGCTTGAACGTGAGTGATGGCATTTGGAGAAACCATTTGCCAGTTGGTTAGGAACAAACTTTCCTTCACATCAGATGTCTGTTTACAAAAAACATAATCAGCTGTATCGTTTATTGGATGCCTGTTTTACCAAAAAGAGTCATCTGTACTTATCGTTCACTCAACTCCTGATGGACCCACTATTGGTTCCAAAAGATAAGAAAAAGGATGAAATGGTTTTGGTTCTTTGATTTGCATGTAATTAAGAGACGTTCTCTTTCTTCCTCTTTTTGGAGTATTGGAATCATTGATATGATGGCCCCTACAGTTTATATTCCATGCCCAAAACATATATCTCCCTGATGGAGCAATTCTAACCACTCAATAATAAAGCACCATATCCATAAGGTCTTAAGAGTTTGGGAAAGCTGTACATTTTCATGATCATATATTAATTGTCAAATACATGAGGCCTAATATACACCATTGAGAATTATCAATGCTGCCCTAACTGGATATTTATTTTCTCTTTTCTTTTTAACGATTGGATTACTTGGATATGATCATATTTCAATGTTAGATATAGTGGGCATTCCCATCCGTTTAAGCCCTTTTAAATTGATATTTGGGTTCACATTATCAGCCAACCCATTCACAAAATCAAGATCACATGATCCTCTTAAAATAGAATGGGCAACTCAAGATCTACCCAAATGAGTCAGCACTTATCTTATCAAGATCATGACAAATGGACATTTCAATTTACATTCCAATTTTGTATGATATGATTTGAAGTAAATCCCTAAATATCTGCCAAATGGCCTGTACAATGTGATCAATATTCATATATAAATATTACATACTCATTCCTTCTAAACCCGTCAAAAATTGATATGGGCAGCAATGCATTAGTTCAAGCATTTAACCCCAAGGGGTAGCTCAGTTGGCCTAGGACTAAGGTTTGCACCTGGTTGTAGATTTGAAACTGCACTACCACACTGGGGTTACAAGAGAGTTTGCCCGGCTTCTCTATGGGCCCGGAGGGATTAGTCTAGTCCAAAAGGTTGGAAATCCTCCGATAGCAAACAGAAAAAAAAAAAAAAAATGATATCAGACCCTGTATCATCCATGCAAAAATGCAATATATATCTGCCGTAGGTGATTTGGAGTGGTGTATACTCTATGTGATTTTATTCTATATGAAAGAAAAAGTCTATATCAGCCTTAACAGATCAGATTAGCAGCACAAATAGTTATATTAGTTTCATAAGAGAATTAGGTATCGCACCAATGATTTGTAATAGTTATTTGAGAAACTGGCATGCATTAACCAATATTTAAAACCATGCATCCATGTAGGCCCCCAATTGCTTGGAACTGCTTGCTCTAAAAATAGTGATATATCACCGGTTTATTATAAACAATTTTCTTATTTTATTAGACTTTTCTTCAGATAAACATAATGCAAAATATTGTAATAGATGAGTATCAAAAGGATCTTTCAATAATTGATAATTTTAATAACTATAAGGTTAGTATGACATTAATGAAATAAGAAATTTGTATCAAATTATAACAAAATCTTAATCTTTCAATAATTGAAAATCTTTGTTATGAGATTAGTATGACATTAATGAAGCAATAGTTTCTTTTATCATTTATACATTAAGTTTTTAATTATCTTGGGTGGTCCACCCTCATCAATAGAAACATGGAAAACAATAGGTGGACATGATCTTGTTAAGTAGTTACTTTTTTCTGCCCCTTTTAACGTCAGGGCATCTTAGGAGTATTGGTTAACAACTTGAGATGTATCAGAGCCAACTCGTCTTATGTAGGCTTGTGAATGTTAAGTGATTAGCTTCCGCACCTCTAATGCCTAGACGTTTTGATTGTACTAGTGTGAGAGGCCTGTGCCCATCGCATGCCAAAAATGAAAAAAATATATTTCAATATAAAAGAAATATTAAAATATGAATAAACATATTTGTAGGGTAAGCGAGATAAGGGAAGAGATAAGAGAAAGATAAAGATTTGGATTGATTAGGTAGCCCCTCATCCAGTTTTGCATAATGTGTGCTAGCTTTGTTGGGCCCACTGTCAAATCCAACGACCTTTGTTCACTTTTTTTTTCTCTTTTTGTTGGTTTAAGAATTATGGAGTTGTTTCACATCTGATTGCTGGGACCCATCTATTAAACTCAAATAAGTCAATTAAAAATAATATATTAGTGGAATTCGATTTTGAGAGATAATAAAGATAGATATTGGTTAGATTTGCTCAAGGTAAGATAAAATAATTGAGGGTGGTTTTCCTAAAGCCACATGTTATTCTCCCGTGAAAAGACTACTGCTTTAACATATATAATTAGTTAACAACTTGAGAGATCCCCACCACCCAAAAATGCACTTTTGGGGGCCCACTCTATCCATAGTGGGCCTATCAGACAAACAGTGCAGATCTCTTAGCAAATGCGACCGACCACGTGCAACAAACATTAGGCCAAATGGTCTGATACTGATACGTACCCTTTTACATAATAGGTACGTATCAGATACATACGGGCTAATAGAGCATTGTAATTTGTATTACTCCTTATCTTTTCCCTTTGATTCTTGAGAGAGAGAGAGAGAGAGAGAGAGAGAGAGAGATGCACCTCCCACATGATAAAAAGTATCATGTGGAGTGCATGTAGGAAGCCCATGACCTCTATCTTCAACGAAGATAAGGGTAAGAGGAAAATGGATCTGAGTTCTTCAATTCCAAGTAATAAGATATCTCCTTTTAGCTCTTTTTTCACTTGGAAGTGTTTCCTTTTGCATCCTTTCTTATATTCCTTGAGACAAAGGAAGAGAACATCTTCATGTGATTGGTGACGCTATGCACGTTAACATATAGTTCGTGGCCCATAGAATGTCATGGGGGATGTGAGGCAACACCTCTAGGTAACATATTTTTTTTTTCTAATAGACGCAACATATAATTCACATCATGAAATAATCACAATAAAAACTCATACCATCTCATCTTTCTCAGATTTAGTCTTGCTGGTCATTTAGTTTAATTCGAATTTAGATGTATCATGCAAAAAGGATGTTCTAGAACTAACTAGCTAGTGAAAGACTTGAGGCCGCTTGTTTACATAGACTTGAGTACATAAGAATTCATGGTCAAATGGACTCCAACAAGAGATTATTAAAGATGAGAAGGGTGAAGATATAAGGTAGATATGTACATGAGACCTTGACTTTCGTAGAATTTGAATTAGTAGGATAACGTTTGGTATTCATGTCTCATCTCCCCTGGAATCGTTTTTCGTTGAAGTGAAAATTATTAGATGGTGGTCATTTTTGGATATTTAATGCCGTTAGTTCTATTTTAACGCTTTTAAAAATACAAGTCTTAGAATTCTTATGAATTCAATTACATGAAACAAATGGTCCTATAAAAGGATTTGTTTCATCGAGGAGAAAAGATAGAAGAATTGAGAGGCAAAGAACTGTTTTTCCAAATACCATTCAAGGGCTTTTTCTTCTTCTTCTTTTTAGCTTTTGTTATATTGAACTCAAACGCACATACTTGCCTATATCTTTAACAAGCTTCCGCTAGATATTGTAAAATATTTGTTTGTTTGTAAAATGTTTTTTTGTAAGGTAGAGTAAAATGAAATGAAATAGATTGAGAGCGGAGGGATCTGGCTGTAAAAGCAAAAAAATAAGAAAAAAACTATTTTTAGTTGCACAAAATGACCAAAAAGATGCTCTAAAAGGGCATAAAGGACAAAAAAGAGAAAATTCTTAGGAACCACCAAATGACAAAAAGGGTGCTTTTTACTCTCAACTACCTTCAATTTTTTTCTTCTTAATTAAACACTCAAATCTATTTTATTTGATTCCAAGCTACAAACAAAAAGGCAGGGCTTGTTCAAAAACGTCTTTGGAAAGCAATAGCACTACCATAGCGGTTTTTTTTTTTTTTTTTTTTAATTTCTATGATTTTAGTTTTTCCACAGAAATTTCCAAGTTCAACCACTCGTTCTCTATTATTGTCTGAAGTAAAGCACTGCATTAATGAACTTCTGTGTTTTCAAATCCTCATCCAACACTAAACAATAAAACACGTATTTTTTTATGAGAACAAATTGCTTTCCAATTTCTTCTCTGACTCAAATGAATTAAAGAAATAAACAAAGAAGCAAAGTCCAATTAAGTAAAGGGGCATCAACTAAACCACAAGCATCAAAGAAGAATGTTGATGGCACCAAAGTTAAGGCCATCCCTTTCACATATAAGTACACAAAACTATAAGATAACCTGTACATATAGTAATCCCGTGTCCAATCCTTTTAAATGATGATGGCCACTCTTTTCACATCACTAATTTTCACCTCCAATTGATCATAACACTTTCCCCTTTTTTCCTAAATAATAAAGACATCATTGCCCCCACCACTTGTGGTTGGATAGTGGTGTTCATATGTTATAGTGATGCATGTGAGTAAAACTGACACTTTCAGGGGTGTCGGCTAATGTAAGCCTCCCCTTGACACTTCTCAGAATCCACCCCTTTCCTAATCTCCCGTGACCCCCTGAGCCTTCTTCACCCTTCACTCACTATAAATAAAGTCACTAACATACAAACTTCACCACCTACAAACAAACAAGAGAAGAAACCAAAACCTCTCTCCCTGTCTCACCTCTACCTTCTTAGAGTGTAGAACTTCCTCTGTAAGCAATGAAACCCTCAATTTTCCTACCTTTCCTTCTCCTATTACTCTTTGTGAGCTTCCCTTCATCAAAGTCTAGTAGTCATGACTATGGAGAGGCATTGTCCAAATGCTTGCTATTCTTTGAAGGCCAGAGATCAGGTCGGCTCCCGCCAAATCAACGGCTAAGCTGGCGGGGCGACTCCGGTCTGGCCGACGGTTGGATGGGTGGGGTGGACTTGGAGGGCGGCTACTACGACGCCGGCGACAACATCAAATTCGGCTTCCCCATGGCCTTCACAACCACAATGCTGGCCTGGAGTGTGATTGAATTTGGTGATTCCATGCCTTCTGATGATCTCAGCAATGCATTGGTTGCAATTCGTTGGGCTACTGATTATCTACTCAAGACTATCTCCCAAGGCGACCGAATTTTCGTACAGGTAGTGTAATTTTTTATACTGTGATACTCCTATTCTGATACAAATTGGGTGGTCTAAGCCTAGAAATCCGAGCCAGTTAAATAAATGTTCTCTCTTTTTATTGCAAAATGTAATGAACAGTGGCAGGAGTCAAACCCACATTACTTAATTAGAGCATATTAAATGGAGGTAGAGAAAGACTAAGCTATTGCCACTGACCCCCACATATCAAATTGGGTTGGTTAGGCTTACCTTATATTTTTATCTTTGGGTTAAAATCAAGTCGTTTTCATGATTATTACCTTTTGACAAAGTGGTGTTAAGTCGTGTACCTAATGAACTGAACAGTAGTAATCTAAGGCACATCAATGCGCAATTAGAGAAATCATTAGAGCATAATTGTTAGAACAACTCCGTGATTGTTAGGAAAACATCATATCAACGGTCCCCATATTCCTAAAACTGAACTACCTCACAAAATAATAAAGAATTCTCCAACACCCAAAAAGAGCAAGGCCCAATTACAACAGCCGTAAGCTAAAGATAATTAAGATGATGGGATTACAAAACTTTATTTCTTAATCTTGAAATATTAGTTCCAATTCATGAAATGTGTGTGAAATTGCGGAGTGGCTTTGGGTTTTCAGGTGGGTGAGCCACTCCATGACCACAACTGCTGGGAGAGACCAGAGGACATGGACACACCTCGAACTGTTTATGCAGTGGACCGAGACCACCCGGGCTCGGACATTGCTGGTGAGACTGCAGCAGCTCTAGCGGCCTCTTCAATGGCGTTTCGATCACATGATCACGGCTACTCGCAGATGCTCTTACAAAATGCGATCCGGGTGTTCGAATTTGCTGATACTTACAAAGGGGCATATAGCGATAACGCAGGAGTGAGGCCTGGTGTGTGCCCATTCTACTGTGATTTTGATGGATACCAGGCAAGGCTCTGTTTCTTCTTGTCTTCTATCCTATCCTTTCTTCCTTGCATTGAATAAATTCATGTGGATGGCAGTTGAATCTTTTGGGAAGAGAATCGGCAGTTTACTTGGACTGGTACTTTGGGAAGGTGGGCCCCATTGTGCGTGGTCCAGGGGCCATTTGATACTTTACTTGTAGTTGGTGGTTAAATAAAGAAACGAATATAACTGACACTCTTTGTTTTAACTCCAAAAGCAAGCCAATCGGATTTGGTTGGCTAGGATGCTGGGAAGACGGTTCTGCCGCCCATACATGTGGGTGTCAGCTTTAAGAGGGTGGGCTCTTAAAGGTGGGACCCAACCCAAATTGAATCCGACTGTTAATGAAAGGAAAGGAGAGAGTTGATGATTGCCGGTGATATTTTTAACTCGATTAATAAATTAATGATACGTGAGATTTAAGTTGAATGTATAGTCAAAGATTCTTAAATTAGTTTTGCATTGACCTCACATATAGTATCTTTCAAGTTTTTCTTGAAGCCAAGAACGGCCTCTTACCCTAGTGGTAAGAAGCGTCAGTTATTACCTGCCTATTCTGGATTTAAATCTGAACAAACATCTTTTCTCACCTGAGGCTCTAATACCTCATTAGAGGCCCCCAGCTCTCGCAGCTCACCCAGGGCCTCTCTAAAAAGGCCATGGGCCCGAGTCCCTAGCCTTGAAACAATATCTACTTTTGGGGAATTTTCTCCTGTGAATGTTCCCGCATGTGAATAGATAACTTTTTCCATAGTCTAATCCCAATGTCCCTGTAGCGAAAGTTTCTACAAGCGAAAATTCGCTGCCTGATGATAGATGGCAGGGTCACACTCATGGATGTAATACTTGATTGATGACTCCCACACATGAAAGAGCTGCATTTTTGCCATTAATGTTCGATTGGAATAATTTAATTTTGTTTTAGTTCACTAAGAGCTCTACCAATCATACTCTCACGAGCAGAAAACAGGGGCTCACCCATCCCATTATTGGTGATGCTGATGTTAGATTGGGTCCCACAGGATCAATTGATTAAGCGAGTGGTTGCCCTGTGTTCCAACTTCAAAATACAACATATTTAGACTAGAATCACAAAGCCGAACAGTTGCTTTCCCTTTTTCAGTCATGTTTTTAGGTTGACAATTAGAACTGTTCTTAATGCTGCTAGCCCACTCAAGCTGAAAAAAAAATGGACCTATTAGCTCCAGGACTGTCCGTACTCCAACATGTGGTCACAAGACTTGCGTGGAGCAATTTCAGGGAATTAGCAGGTTCGCAGTATCATATCAATGGGCCCTGTATTTAATAGGGTTGGTTCAGCATTCAAATCACCTGTACCCATTGTCCAGCATGGGGAACCATCCACACCTCATTGGCTCTAGTGTCCAAGTGTAACTCTTGCAGCCATCTGAGTTCTAGTGGGACCCACTTTCATAGTGTCTCAATGGTCGGACCCACATGTGTGGTCTTTTTTTTTTTTTTTTGTTACTCTATCATCCATCCGACTCTTAAAAGATTATTTTCAATGGCCAGGATGAGTTGCTGTGGGGAGCTGCATGGCTGAGGAGGGCCTCTGAGGACGATTCATATCTGAATTACATCACAAACAATGGCAAGACCCTCGGCGCAGAAGACAACATCAATGAATTCGGTTGGGATAATAAGCACGCCGGTCTCAATGTTCTAGTCTCCAAGGTAGTTGATTTCACTATGATCATATGATCAAAATAGACATATCACTATCTTCATTTCCCTCCTTTACAACCGCAGTCACTTGGTGGTTGATTCTACTTTAAGAGAAGCACAGGGGACATGGCCCCAACAACTGTTCCACCTCTCAATCAATTAATATGAAAGATGTTCAAATTTCAATAGGGAAGGCTGAGACCCTTCCCTTTCATGAGGCTTGACACTGACCCACATGGTGGGGTCCACATTGTGGTATGGGCGGGTATGAAAAAGCTGTTAAGCCTTCTCCCCTTATCGTTACCCCGTGACTTGTGGGCCCCAACTTCACTGTACACTTTCGGCCTATAATTGAAGTGTAGCTTGTTTTGGTAGATTCGTAGATGGTTTAGGTCGCATGGGCAGAGGAAAATGAAGTACAGGTCCAGAGTCCATGATATAGTAAAAGTAGTCATACAAGAGATGTTTTGCTTTTTGGATCTTCTGATTGAGGTGGTGTGAGCCACATGATAAGTATTTCTAAAATTGATTGGTGGGGTTTGGGTGTTCAGGAATTTCTTGAAGGGAAGGTGTATTCTCTGCAGTCGTACAAAGAATCGGCGGACAGTTTCATGTGCACACTCATACCAGAGTCATCTTCTTCACATATACAGTATACACCAGGAGGGCTCATTTACAAGCCAGGAGGGAGCAACATGCAGCATGTGACCTCCATTGCATTCCTACTCCTCACCTATGCCAATTACCTATCCAGAACATCCCAGACAGTCAATTGTGGGTCTGTCAGTGTGGGCCCCACCTCCCTCCAGCTCCAAGCCAAGAAGCAGGTAAACAAGACCACACAAACCCCTCTCTCTCTCCCACTCACTTTACTTTACCACCACTTAGAACATGCATTGGATATTATTTCGTCCGGGGATGTACTTTCCGGGTCGTGGAGGAACATAGACACTACCTGTCACTCACTCCAAAACCATACGTTTGGCACCGAGACACTGTACATTGTCTGCTTATTAAATGGTCGAACCCACCCAAGAATGCGATGGCTAGAATAAGCAATCAATGGTCCACAATCCTTCATCTGGAAAATGTAAAAAAAGTTTTTCCCCAATCAGTCAAGAGTCTTTGGCTGGGCTCATAGGGTCGTGGTCAAGGCCCTCTAAGGATTTTTAGGTCCCAAATATGAGTCTAATTACAAAGGACCCTCGAACTCATGGGATGAGCCAGGCTGGGCCCGATCCTGGCTTCGCTCACTTTGAGCCAGGTTTGGATATATAATCAGTGCCCAATTAGTATTTGGGCCGGTATTGGATTCAGTTATAGAAAGCGGAAAGCCTGGGTGGGTTGAATTTTGAGTGCTTGTAATTCAGTGATAAATTGTCCAAACAATTGCTAGCAAGCCTATACAATAATAAAAAGCCAGGTCGGACCTGGCAGATTGACTAAATCAGTGGGCTGGCTTGGGCCTAACAATTAAGCGTTTATTTTTAAAGTTTGGCTAGGCTTGGATATGCCTCCGCCCTAACTGACCCGGGCCATGAACACCCCTACTCGAATTTGGATGACAGATCTGAGCCTCTTTCATATGGAGATGCCTAAGTACACCCGACATAGGCTCAAACTAATCAAATGTCATCTTAACAAACACCACCCCAAAGAAAAGAGCTAATCAATTGGTTAATTGTGCAGGTTGATTATATCTTAGGTGACAACCCCATGAGCATGTCCTACATGGTGGGGTATGGAAACAAGTACCCGGAACGCATCCACCACCGTGGCTCATCACTGCCGTCCAAAGCAGACCATCCCCAACCAATCGCATGCAAGGAGGGGTCCATTTACTTCAACTCCACTGGGCCCAACCCCAACATCCTAGTGGGGGCACTGGTCGGGGGACCAGGGGAGGATGACATCTACGATGATGATCGGGCCGATTTTCGAAAGTCCGAGCCCACCACTTACATTAACGCGCCATTAGTTGGCATCCTTGCTTATTTTGTGGCTAATCCTCTTTCCTAATTACCTTATGAAATCATCTCAACCACACATACATAATCAAAGTGAGATAAAAAGGTAATAAAAGGAATCAATCTTTTTATTCTTTTTTGAGGGTTGTACAGTTCTCAATACAGTCAAGACTCAAGAGGACTTGGTTGCAACTTGAAACGACCGACCCTGTCATTTATATATATTTCTCTGGTTTGGGCCTTACATGTTGTGGGTCTTAGATGAGTATATTTGTAGATAAGCAGAATTGTCTGGATAAGCATGTTTGTGACATGAAGATGCATGAAAGTGACAAAGATGGCCTCCATCTTTAATTTTCCATTGTACGTTTATCTTTTATTATAAGGTTGTTGATGTCATTTTGCAAGTAATGGAATACTCTTTAGTTTAATCTCTCCTACTCTTCTCTCTGTGGGACTTGTGCCTTACCCTCCCTGCAAGGGTTATGTCGCAGGTCAGAAGACAAAATGCATCTCCTGAGAGGGACTCTTTGAAATTGAGTGATGGTATTCATTGACTGGGATAAACAAATGAAAATAATATTGTTGCTTCCCAATAGAAGTAGTTGCTAAGCTCCTGTAACAATTTGCAGGTTTTTCTTCATGTATATACCCTGCTTTTTCGGATTTAAAAGTAGGCTATGTGATTTTCATTTTAATGCCTAACGTGTTATTGAAAATTTATAATAGATCCTTAATGAGAATAGAAAGTTTTACCAAAAAAACAAAAATAGAAAAGGGCTAAGTTCGAGATGATTTTTTTTTTCTGAAAATAACAACTTTGCCCTTACATCCATCAAAGAGAAATGGATGTGTCATTCATCACAAAAATACCATTACTTGTCCCAAGTTCCAACTCTCTCACTCTCTCATGGGAAGTTTAATCTTGTGTTTTGAGACTTTATCAATCCAACAGTGGGTCAAACAATGACTGGGTCGTTTATAACCAATTATAAGTATAGGGATTGATTAGCATTAAGATCAGTTTGGGTTTTGATAAAATGGGCCCAAAATAGATAAAAATGAATTTATTTGGGTCTAATCTATCCCACAAAATGAAATATTGTTATGTCTTGGTTGATACTACTGCAATGCACTAATTAATGCAACATAGTATTAGTGATATCCATGCCTGTACATTGTTACTTCATGCCCACTAGAATTGTTGGTATAAGTCCATGTAAATGCAATGCAAATGTCCTTTTAATGGCTTGTTAGTACTAAAAAATGTATTAAAAAATGTGAGGTAGAGAAAAGGTAAAGTGAAAAATGAAAATTTGTTAAAGGAAAAAGGTTTTGCATGTAGGCGATGGCCTTTTTTTGTAATTTTGCATGAAAAGGATAAAGGCCGTATTGGAAAAACATCATTCCACACTCAAAGTTGACCCATGTTAGATCTACTGGATATAGACCAGAATTCCAATCTCATTTGTGTCTCTTAATCCCAACTAAACTACAGAGGAGGAAAAAAAACTCATTTATGTTACTAAGTCCATAATAAGACCACATTCAGAACCCTTTTTCTTACCACTGAATATCCTATCATATATCTAGCCCCAAAAATCTGAGGAGCCAACCCGAGGACCCGACCCAGATCGACCCGGATCAATAGATCAAATGAGGGGAGAGTGTGAAATAAAGAATAAATAAAAGCCCTGTCTGCAGGATTGCCACAATATGTAGGTGCGGCAAAATTCCAATTGTAATTATAGCGCTGATTTAGACGGCGACAATCCTGCAAACTTTTTATTCCCTTGGGTTGGGTATTTATGAGTTGACTTCCAAGCAGCAAAATGTCTGAAGTTGTAATGCCCTTTTGTTACGAATCGAGTCTTGGAAATCACTGTGGGTCCAACCTACCAATGATTAAAACCATTCAAATTGAATTCAATGCCTAACATTTGCTCAAAACTTATTTGATAGGATTTGGTAGCACTATAAGATCGAACATCAGAACTCTTTCTTGTCTGAAAAAAATCATCAATCGTGTAACTATTAGTCAAATTGAACATCTGATTGGTAGTGTAACTAATGCATAGAATTAATAATGTGTAAGATTGTGTAAATCACGTTATCAATCATATGTTCAATCTTGTGGCAGGATCAAATCCTATTATAGTAGTTTGAGAATACTTTAGCAGGGGGACTTACATTAAATTTTAAATGTTCGGTTCATCAGTATATGGGCCCCACGGTGAGCTCCACACATCCCACTCATTGGAAGCACGTACGAGGCATCGAAGGGAACTTTTCTACAGTGTGACTGGGTCTAATTTCATTTGGAATGGAGCTTCATGTGCTCGGCTACCCAAATGGCTAATCGGATCTTGATGTCACATTAGGGCCCATTTGGTATCACTTAAAAATATTCCTGCATCTATATATGCCAAACTCTAGGGACTTTGGTGGCCAATATGTGTTGGGTTTTTGGTTGATCTAAGCTAGACTCGAATTCTATAAACACCGTTCCGAATCAGAGGCGAACCCAGTCTCATTCAACTAAATTCAGCCCACCTTCTAGAAGGGCCAACTTGCAACCCACTTAATAACAACAAATAATAGTGAAAGTTCTCTAACGACAACTACGAGAATAAGGAAAGAAGCAGCAACTTTAAGATTTCATTCACGCGATCCTTTTTTTTTTCCTTACAAAAAACTTTTAATAAATTTTGGCCTTTAGTTTATTTGTTTGTTTTCCCGGACAAATCCTCATCCTCCATTTATGCATATATGGGAGGATGGAGATGTAGATATTATGCATCTGTTTTTAGTTCCACAAATAATAACAATATTATGAAAACTATTATTAGAAAAATGTTCTCACCATATTTTCAAAATATTGGTGAGATTCAAATGACATAAGAAGATTGTGATTCAAAAGATTAGAATTACATATAAACTTATAATCAATAGCAACTTCTATTCAATCTTTAAAAATTAATTTCCTTCTGTGATTATATTTATATCCAATTTTGGAATGATTGAGTTGAATAGAATTAAAATCCGTTTTATTATTTTTATCCCCCATGTAATGATGTTAAATACTGACAATTCATTGAATAATTTTAATAATTTTTAATTAATAATTAATTTAAATAAAGACTTAAATTAACTAATTAATCTCAATAAATTAATCAGTGCATCCCACAGAATTTAATGCTAGTAGAAATAATGTATTTTTCATATAGACCCTAGGGCGGATTCAACCTAAACCTCGAGGTGAAAGAAAATAAAAATGTGCAGGTTTTCCTCCACTTAGAGTGGAGTAAAAGTTGCAAATGCAGCTTTACCCTGCTCAAAATGACAGAATAGGTGCAAGTGCAGGTTTTCCTCCGCTCAGAGGGGAGGAAAACTTGCAAGTGCAGGTTTACCGCTGATCAAGGCGGCGGAAGAGCTACAAGTGTAGGTTTTCCTCCACTCAGAGGGGAGGAAAACTTGTAAGTGCATATTTAAGTGGCGGTAAAACTGCAGTTTGGTCCTACACTATCTTCCGTTTCTTTTCTTTTAACTTATGGGGACGTGGGGCACAAAACCCTTTGCATTTTTATTTTCCACACGATACACACATCATCTTAGTGGGGCCCGGCTAATGGTTCATCCGAATGGACTACATATAGAGGACGCCGTTGAATCAAGCTGATCCCATGTTTTTACGACCACTAAGATGGTCTGCATCATTTGATCGACGGCCTCAATTTTAAAATGGCTGGAACTTGTTGGCCATTGATAAAAGGGATTAGGATGATTACATACGGCCCATTTTTTATAACAAGTAGGTGCCACCCAGATTAAGATTTCCCCATCTAGTTGCATCACCAAGTGGGCCCTACATTAATAGGTGTATTTTGCTTCGTGTGCACTAGATAACCACCAAATAAGGATTTTTTCTTTTAACAAAGACTGATGGTTGGGCTTAGTCTCTTCTTTTAAGAAAGCCGACCATTAGATCCCATGTAGTGCACCTTATATATATAGTCAATTAATAGAAGGTTACTAAATATAATTCACCTTATATATATAGACATCCGTTGTTGCAATTTCACTAGAATCCCCATGGATCTAGTATCTACGGCAAAGCATAGTGGTGCAGGTGGGTACCAAGGTGTCCAAGGAATACATAGCCTTAGTATCTCCAGGCAAACATTATGAGATACATTGGATCAATATGGAGTTGAGATTTGTCTAAAGACAGTGCCTTTTAGATGTCCCTCGGCTACCTCAAAATTAAGAATTTCACCTTTCCTTTTCTGAGTTTAATTTCGCGAATCTATGTGTTCTTTAATTCCTCTGAAGTTCCAGATACCAGCATCCACATAAATTACAAAACAAAGCTCTGGGAGTTTATTTTTCTCATTCACTTCTTGAAGAAAATGAAATAACAAAGAAGTTAAAAATGACAATAACACCATACTGACTATGGTTTAGGGTGGGCAGAGCCATAACTTGAGCTCGGCTCTCCATCAACCTTTGAGACTTGGATCACCATCTGCTACAACAATTTTAACCATCTGAACATTATTCAATTAAAAGTTGATCAATGGATCATCATTCATCAACATGAGCACATATATATATGCTATATCATTGTTATTGACCCATGCTGAATTTAGAGTTAAAAAACAGGGCAATGCAGGCGGGGTGTAGGGATGGCCACAAGGCGAACCGCTTTAGGAACACTGAGCCCAAACTCATCTCTCATGTCCAGCTCGGATGGCTTCATCCCATTGGGCAGAGCCCAATTAAAGCAATGCAACAGTTGGGCTAGTGTCAATTCCACTGTGTAGAGCCCCAGTTGCATGCCCGGACAAGAACGCCTACCCGACCCAAATGGTATTAGCTCAAAGTGGTTGCTCTTCAAATCCGCGGATCCATCCTTTAGAAAACGGCCCGGCCTGTAAGTTTCCGGGTCGACCCATGCCGACTTATCCCTACCGATCATCCATGTATTCACGGTTACCCGTGTGCCCTCCGGGATGAAGTAGCCGGCGATCTCGGCATCTTCGGTGGCCTCGTGGAGGAGGAGAGGGATGGGTGGGTGGAGGCGCAATGTCTCTTTGATGGTGCATTTTAGGTGAGGGAGATTGTCTAGATCGTTTTCATGGACCTTTCGGTTCAGCCCAACCACTTGGGCCAGCTCCTCTTGCACCTTGCTCAATTCTTCTGGGCACTTCATCAGCTCTGCCATGGCCCACTCAATTACAACTGCAGCTGTTCCCGTGCCCCCGAACATCACATCCTGCGCACATAAATGTACAAGATAAAAGCTTGGTGCAATTGAAATGTTTTAATTGCACTGATGAGTATATTTTTTTTCCCCTGATGAACAACCATTTCCTGACGGGGGATCCGGGGGTCGATACCAAGACCTCTAGCTTCGGAAGAGGGAGGAACCGTAGTCCTGACCTTTTAACTCTACTTGTAAAGTGATTGACCGAGATTATCAGAAATTCATCTCATGCTCATTGTCATTGTCATCGTCATCGTCATCATTATCATTGTCAATTAGGGATGCAAATGGATTTAGGTTGGATATATCTTGGGTATATCAGGTTCTAGAGTTGACATCAATTAAGTGCTCTCTACTCTCTTCCCTTTTTTTCTCAGGCTTGTCCAAGGCCTACCCTCAACAACCATGGGCTGAGCCCGGGGAGGGCCAAAGCCCTCAGAAAACCTGCAATATCTAGGCCCTTATCTAGCTAGCTCTCGTTTGCCAATGACAGGCACTGAGTTTTAAGATAAGAAGATCAATTTTTAATTTTTCTACATACTAGACATCACTTGATGTTATCAGTCCTTTTTATCTGAGCTTCGGGCAGTCAATTAAGAGTGGCAAAATCTAGCCGATCAAGCCCGCATAACCCTAACTACAATATATACGGGTCAGTCATAAATAGGAGAACATGAACTTGTGGTAGAGGCGGACCCAGGACTTTCATTCGAAGGAGACGAATGATGGCCATAATGTTAATTTTATCATTACTTTGTAGTTATGGGGTGGGGGCATTGACAGGGGTAGACCTGGGGGAGGCTGGCAGGGGCCATGGCCCCCATACTTCTTAAGCTTCTCTAAGAAGCTTGCTTTGGCCCCTCCATGGTGTGGCCATTCATTAATGGATGGCCCCCCCTATTGTTTATGGCTCTTTTAACATGGTTTGACTCTTAGAAAAAAGGAAACAAAAAAAATGCTGATTTTAAGAAAAAACTTGAAATAAAAAAAGGAAATGAAAAGAAAGAAAAGGAAATGAAGAAAAGAAAAATAAATAAACAATGCTTAATGGAGTTGGGGAAGAGATTTTTTTAATATTCATTCTAACCATCTACACTTGCCCTAACTCTTATAATCCAATAGAAGAAGAGGAGAAAGCAAATCTTGTAGAGACTTTAAAGTTTCATTGGTGCAAGCGACGTTTCAACGGAAAAGGGTTAAAATCTAGAGATCTTTTCTACT
The DNA here is from genome assembly GCA_028538565.1 of Umbellularia californica. NCBI lineage: Eukaryota > Viridiplantae > Streptophyta > Magnoliopsida > Laurales > Lauraceae > Umbellularia > Umbellularia californica. Next base: position 5,418,985 of record JAPQWN010000006.1, on the reverse strand, counting down.
TATTTGGTGCATTGGTGAAAATATAGGGAATTCTGGATTTTTACATTATCTTTCCTTACTAGAGAGGTTCCAAAAGTCCCATGTACCCCCGTCGGAAACCAAAGCTGCAAAACAGGAAGCCTATGGCTTTACACAGAGAAGTTCGCCATGGAAAGAGGAGGAGACAAAGCACCAGTATGCGTTTGGTGCAGAGACGAAATTCCTGATTTTCCCCTACGTTTGTGCTTCAATTCCAGGATGGTGTGGATCTGCACTTCCCACCTAGGATGGTAGGAAATCAATTCCGCAAACTATTTCCTCTTCCACGGCGTTTACCCAACAAACCTTAAGACATAAATAAATAAGAAGAATGACAAATCTACTCTCTATTATAATTTGTTTTACATTACAATTTTGTTTATAGTCTTTTTTTTCGTTGGCCCCCTAAATAAAATTCCTGGTTCCGGGGCGTTGATGTGGTGGCTTATCCCTTTCTTTTTTTAATGAACGCATGGCTTCTTTTTTTTTTTTTTTTTTTTTCATGTTTCACGCTTTTCTCCAAGTCTGCCGGGGGGCAGGCAAAGCTTGGGTCTGCCCCTAACTTGTGCAACCCACCCAACTCGTTTTGATGCCCAAGCCCGGTCTTCAAATTAGCAGTCCAGGAAAAATTGTCGAAGTGCTCCTCTAGAGCTATTTAAGAAACAAAAACTCTCATTTGCTCAAGAAAAATTTAAAGAGTACCATGATGATAGCTTTGATGTTGTCCCTTGTGAGCTTCAAGCTAATCTGCAGATCCTCCTCTCGGCCCATTCCTTCGATGTTCCCATCTCCTCCATCATCTAGATATGCCAGCAGACCATCCACCATATCCCTGTCATCTTCCCCTCGATGGCATACCTTTTTCTTGGCCGCATGATCATCAATGATGCTATCTATAAAGCGGTCGAGCGATTTCCGTGCCCTCTCCATCTTCTTATTCAGGCCCATTGAGTTGATCCAACCCATCCAAGGTATGAAATCTGCAATGTTGAAGGCCATGAAAAGCTTCGAGAACTCATTCAAAATTGAAGCGAACTCGTCCAGGCCTTGACAAGGACTCAACCCGAAAGCCGCCCGATAGATCAGGTTGCTCGTGAGACCGAAGACCATCTCGCCGATGTTGACTGGCGAGCCGGCTCGGCCCGCAATGGCGCGGAGGGTCACCTCCACCTCGTTGCGGACGGAGGCCCATGACTCCGCTCGGCGGCGGCTGAATAGCTTCATGACGCAAAGCTTGCGCGTCTGGCGCCAGAAGGGGCCGTATGGGGCGAAGACCATGTCGGCGCGGTCGTAGGTGAGGTAGCGGATGGCGCTGGTGGCGGGGCGGTCGGAGAAGATGTTGTCTTGAACTTGCAGGATCTGTCGGGCCATCTCCGGCGTGGAGACGTTGATGGTGTGGAGGCTTCCTAGGCGGAGGTAGACGATGCCGCCGTAGCGGCGAGAGAGGCGTGCTAGCCCACGGTGGGTGAGCTGGTTTATCATCAGCATGTTTCCGATGATGGGGAGGCCCCGTGGCCCCGTTGGAAATCGGCGCCTTTTACGCTTGATGAAGAAGACGACGACTAAGAGAGATAGAAAGATGAAGAGCAGGTGCAATGGCTGAAATGGAGAAGAAGAAGAATCCATGGCTCGCTCTCTCTACTTAAGAAAGAGTACTTGAGTTTTAAGTGCAGATAACATGCATGTGCAACTTTTATACACGTTATGAGAGTTTTGACTGGACATGCATATTTGCATTCTACTGGATTACTTCCTCTTAAACTCAGCTCCCACAAGCTTATCACAAAGTACCTAAAAAAATCACAAGTTGAATGGAGGCCACTGACGACGTAGCGGATGGACCTTTGTGATCACACATTAACTGACCTGTCAAGGTTAAGTATTGTACGATCCTACACCTAACCCACGATATCAATGGATAAATCAATCATCTCTGTATACGTAGGAAATGGGGCCGGTGTCGTCACAGACGATGAAACTATGATGCCTCACACACCTTATCATATTTTGTCTGTCATTTCCTTTTCTCGATTTAATCTCTTCTTTGACATTCATATAACTTCTCTAATCATCTCTTTATCAAGTTTCAGTGCAGCAAGAACTCCAATTCCTGTTTTGTGATTTCGAAGAGCTGTAAAAACGTTTTACGCTTCGAGATCTCTCTCTCTCTCTCTCTCTCTCTCTCTCTCTCATCGGGTCCTGTTCTTTATTCAAAAGGCTGCTGTTTATTTTTTTCTCAATTTGGACCCTACATTGGCTGGGACCAGGGGAATTCAATATCTGGGTGTGACCCATCTACCTACCAAGTTTGCAGCTCATTTGATCATCCTACCATCTTCATCTGAGCCCTACATGCTTAACAACTTCATAGTCCATTTACATAGGTGCAGTCAATTTGTAGGCACAGTGCATTCAGATGGGTGTAAAACCCATGGGACCCGTGAGATTTAAGGGGGTACCTAATTTTTGTCCATTTAGATGGTCCAACAGTGGACTACGCATATTAAAAGAAAGAATTGACGTTTTATCCAACGGTCCTATCAATTTGGATATGAGAAAAATTGATGGATCTAGTATACTTAAAGAGGTCCAATGTACTTAGATGGTTCAGATACATCATAAACTTAGCCCCATTATATTACCAATCACCGTAATATGGTGAGAGATGAATGCGCATGAATACTTTTCTCTCTCTCTATATATATATATATATATTGTGGGAGCTCTCCTAAGCTAAAAGCTTAGGATAAGGTAAGCTTAAATGAGTGGTAGGGCCCACATGGGGATGGGGACGAGGGGATTTCAAGGACTCCATATGACCATTTTCTTTGCAAAAAATTAGCTCCAACCATATTTTCTATCATCTCCATCTGAGCTCTAAAAGTTTATTCGTCAGCAGTCAATTCGGATTGGTACACAGTCGATCTAACGGTCCAATAAATTTGGATACGACCGAAAGTTTGTAGACATGCAATTCAAGGGAGTCGTGTGTCTAGTCCATTTGAATGGACCACGCATGGAGCCCACAAGTGTGAGCTTACGGAATTTTATTTTAACTTTTAGCTTAGCAGATCCTTACCCTATATGTATATATGAGTTATTAGGTGCGCGCAACGTCGTGGGACTACCTGCCGTCCCACCTCAGAACGAGACTTGGGGGATTTGAAGATTCATGTGGGGGCCCTTATATGTACAAAAAATAGTCAAAATCGATCATTTCAACTCTATTGTCCTGGGCCCATAAGTTCAGTTTATTCGAATGGGAGTGCAGTTCATCCAACAGTCCAGATCAAATAGATGGCTGGGCGGAGGGTGTCCATTCGGATGGATCGGTAGGTGTGCTCTACTAGGGATGCGCAACATGAACAGTGGGCGCGCATGTGATAACTACTCTAGAGAGAGAAATGATGACAGCTTTTGATGCCATATCTTTCCCATCTGCGTAGTGTTGTTTTCCAAAAAAAAAAAAGAGAGGGAGACATCCAGAGTGGTGTCGCTTTGTTTGATTTGATTCTCTTTCCCAGAGTGTTACCAAAAAACTTAAGAGAGAGGTGGACCAAATCCACAGGTTCCGGGGATTTTTTTTAAGGTGTTTTATTGTTATTATCTCCTCGTGAAACATGAGTTTAAGATAAAATAATCAGTAAAATTTTGAAAATAAAATCCATTTGCAATACTTTAGAAGAGAGTGGATTCACCTTCCCATCATTTGCAATACTTTTAAAGAGTCCGCATCATAGTTATGAAATTTGTTTCATCCCTGTAAAAATTTTGAGAAATTTTGTTTCAGTCTATATATTAAAATGAAACATCTATACATAAAATTTCGGTTCATTTTTCGGTCCATTTCGGTTGATTTCACTAGATTTCGAAAATTTCGGTCAAAATGATTAAAAAAAGGATTTTTTGTAATTCTTTTTCTCTTGGAAAGCCCCAACCCATATCCTAAGCACTATTTTAAATAGTAATAAAATAATAAACAAGAACAAAAGGAAGAAGAAGCATGCCAGTTATAATATATTTCCTAATCAAATTCCAATTAGAATAAATCCCTAATCAAAATTCTACATGTATATATATATAGGGTCCCATATATATATAATTTTGATTTTTCTCCTTAAATATAAGTCCCAAATGTTCAACAAAATTTCCGAATCAAGCGAAAATTTTCATTTGGAGGCAATCAAAATAAAATTCACAACTACGGACTCTGCATCCCAGTCATGTCTCTTACACGCCTTTTGTGAGTTGCATGTTGGGAACTCTACCATGTGGCCCACATAATGATAATCCAAACCGTTCAAAATGAGCTTTAACCCCCTTCAATTACATGTCCTTAAATTTTACTTCAATATCAGTTGGTCCCACAATGAAATTGAGCATGTCTGATAATGCCATTAGCATGGTATTCTATATTATTATCACATGCCTTAATCCATTTCTCAATTATGTGCTAATCTTATAGTGGGGTCACTCCTATTGAAGTCTTATTTGAGGCTATGCCACTAAAGGGGATCGCATTATCTTTAGCCATCCAAATTATCATTTTGTGGGCATTCTTTATAGTGCATTTTAAACAAGTTAGAGTGCACTCTCTCTCTCTCTCTCTCATCTTTTACTTTATAAGAAAGTGTAGTCTCTCTCTCATCATTTTTAAAAGATAAATTAAATATATCCAAAAGAAGAATTATACAAAAGAATCACAGCCTGGAGAGGTCCCTCTCTCTCGTTTTAGAGTGCATTCTCTCTCTCTCTCTCTCTCTCTCTCTCTCTCTCCCATAACAATTGCAATACTAAAATTGTGTGGCTTCTCTTCTCTCTCATAATTTGCAATGCATGTTTGTTTAGCAGCTACTGGTGGGGCCAGAAAAACTTGACCCAACCCGCCAACTTTACCCAATATGGGTCAATCACAGGTCAAGTTTTCTTGACGCGCCAAAAAAAGGTTGGGTCATTATTGACCCACCTAACCCATACTTTCCTCAAATTGTATTTTCTTATAAATAATAAGAACTTTACTTATTAGTTTTGCTCCTCAATTCCACATATTGGGTTTAGATCTGCTGTATTTCTATATTAGTTATTTAAAAATATATATATGCACATGCATTTCATGTTTTCATACTTAGATATAAACAATTCATTTTTCACTTTTTTATGGGATGCCCTTTATTAACTTATTTTAAAACATTTCATGTATGCACTATGCTATTAGGATATATGAAGAAAACACAGTAGTGGACGAGTGTTGTTTGAGACATTCTGACCCATTAATATCAATTACTTTTACCACTCTCTTCCACATTACTTCACCACTTAATACCACATTATCATGATGTGACATATACTTTTACTTTAACACAGAGTTGTAAACAAACATGAAAGGAGTCTGGGTCTTTCGAGTGGTCTCTTGTACGCTTCCCATGAGTGGGATGTGTTCAAAATGAATGTCATCTCTTCCAATGACATATCCTCAAATTTTAATTCAATAAGAGTTGGTCACACTTTAAAATTGTGCAAATGATTTAACACATGATTAGCACAATCTTATGCATCATTAATTATATACATAAATTATGTTTCTCAATCTTGTGCCCGTTCTTTTAGTGGGACCAATTCATTTGAGGTAAAGTTTGTGGATATGTACACATTCATTTTGAATGGTGCAAATTATCAATAGGTGGGCCCCATGGTGGGGTTCCAAATATCCCACTCATGGGAAGCTTGTGGGAGACCACTCAAGGGTGATCCAGACTCCTTTATAAAAGCGTGCATTTGCAATTAGAGGTTTCCAAACTTGAACCGGCCCGCTAATCTGACCTGTATTTGACATGCGCTTGACCCACCAAACTCGACCCGTATTATATACAAGTTGGTCACAGGTCAAGCTAACCTAACGTACATTGAAATGGGTCTAGTTAGGGTTAACCTAGGTAACCCATTTTGACCCGAACTCCTTTTCACCTACCACTACTGCTCTCCCTACCTGCTTCGGTGGTGGGGTGTATGAAACTTTAGCGCAGGGCCCACCTATTAATAACCTAAACCATTTAAATTGAATGTGAAGTCCTCTAATGACATATCCCCAATATGAATGGAATAGAAGCAGGTCCCATAATAAAATTTAGTACTTTTTATTGCAAATAATTTATAATGCATAAGTTGCTGATCGTATTGTCAATCATGTGCTCAATCCTGCAGTGGAACAACCTTCTATTAAAGAAAAATTTGAAGATATGCCATTGGAGGGGATCACATTCATGCGGAACAGTCCAAATTATCACTAGGTGGGCCTTATGGTAAAGTCCCACACATCCCATTGAAGGGAAGGGTGTGGAGACGCTCAAGGGATCTAGACTCAGATTGTCTCCCTCCTCACTACATCTAAGCGGCCTGTGATGGGGTTCCCATGAGTGGACGAATCACATTATGGCACGTGTGGAATGATGCCACTTCATCGTCCAGTCACCCACTAATATCTCCACCGTCGAGTACCAGCCTCACGCTATTCTTTCCGATCGTGCCCATGCTTGATCCTTCAGAAAGCATTTACACTCCACCAACAAAGGAAAAAACATGCATTTTCAATAAAAAAAAAAAAAAAACGTGCTCTCTCTCTGTAGCTAGGATCTTACACCCTATTGAGCTACCACTTATTCCAAAATCAATTGGTGATAGGAAACGGCACACAATAGTTTTATAGTGAGGGCCCAAAACCAGTTGGTGATAGAAAACGGCACAATGTAAGGGCGAGGGCTCGACCATAATTATGACCTCTTAGAAGCGAGGGTGGACGTTGACCTCAATACTCTCTCTCTCTCTCTCTCTCTCTCTCTCTCATGCATTTTTAATATTGAGTATAATACTCTCTCCTGTTTTGAGGGCAGAGCCCCAGCATATCCGTGGTTCCACTCTTTACACTCATGTGAAACAGGTGGTGGATAGCCTCGGGGATCTTGTGTGTTCTTCTCCCACACACCACATGAGTGGAAGGAGTGGAAACTGCAGTGGGGTTCACCTATTTAGTAAGAATCCGAGCCCATGGAAGGAATGCCATCTTTATAGGGCGTCCCCAAATTTTACTCCGTATTTGTTCAATCTTCCAGTGAGACCAACTCATTTTACAGTAAAATATAAGAAAACTCTCTAAACAAGCTGCCTGTTCATTTTAAACTGCTTTGATTTTCATTAGGTGAGCCTCGGGTTTTAGTTTAGATCACCAAGGGGATCCGGACTCCAAGATAACATTCAACACACTTTTGTTATTATGTGTCTCTCTATGGGTGGACCCTGATTCATCATTCTCTCTTAACAGCTCATTCATCAGCTGAATCTTCACCATTCCAGTCCATTTTCAATCGGCAGAATAAGCAGTCTGATCTTCCTATATCATGTACAAGTCACTCTTCTATACAAAAATGGCTGTTTATTTATTTTATTTTTTCTTACTGTCTTTGCCATTGGAGAACTTATTGGAGAGAGAGAGAGAGAGAGAGATAGAGAGATTTGAGGAGTGCAGTTCAAGATCAACATCGATATATATATATATATATATAGAGAGAGAGAGAGAGAAACATTTTTAGGCTTTTTTCTCATTAGGTTAGCTTGTAGAAACCAAGTTTAACAGGAAATGTTTTGTAAACATAAAAACAAACATGCATTTGCAATACTTTGAAAGAGAGTGCATTTCTCTCTCATCATTTGCAATACTTTAAAAAAGTGATGTCTCTTTACGTGCTTCTCGTGAGTTTGGATGTTTGAAACTCCACCAAGCTAACCTTTAGGGGTGGTTCAGTTGGCCTAGGACCATAATTTACACGCAGATGTTGAGGGTTTGAAACTGCACCATCATACTGGGGCTACAGAGGATTTACCCGTCTCCCCCTGGGCCCGCAGGGATTATTTTGACCCAAAGAGCTGAGACACCCTCCGTTATATATATATATATATATATATGTATGTATGTATAAATTCCACCTAGCAGCCCATGCAATGATAATACGGACCACTCAATGTGAATCTCATCCCCTTTGATTGCATGTCTCAAATTTCACTTCAATAAGAATTGGTCATACTAGAAAACTTAGCATTATCTAATAAATTAATTAGCATTAATTATTATTAATCATATGCCCTAGTCCCATTATCAGTCATGTATAATATTACTATGGGATAATATCTTTTTAAAATGACAGTTAAGGGTATATGACTGAAGGGGCTGTCATTCGTCTTGAATGGTCTAAATTATGTGGGCCCAGTGATGGAGTTCTGGCCATCCCACTCGATCAGAGAAAGCATGTAAGAAATTTGATGGGGGATCCCAACAAAGGGCGTCCATTTGCAATAATTTAGAGTGCGAAATCTCTCTCACATCATTTGCAAATTGCAATACTTTTAAGAGAGTGCATTCTCTCTCTCATCGACATGGTTTGCGATGCATTATAAAAGCATTCATTTGTTTTTTTATAATTTGAGATATTTTAAGAGAACGTGGGTTTTCTCTCTAATGCTTTTACAATACTTTAAAAGAGAGGGTGCACAATATGCACACCGTTGAATTAACTAAATTCTAAATATATGATTCAACTTTATTTACTTTCTTCTCTTTCTTGATAGGAAGAGAAGTTGGGCACATGTTTAAAATCATCAAAATAATCTAACCGTAGGGTCCACGAAATATACTTTAAAGTTATGTATGCAAAGAATAAGATTAGCGTAAAAGACGGCGAACGGATTGAATTTCTTAAAGGAAGGCCCCACCTTTGAGCATATGCTAGGCACTACATCACTATGATGTAATGCCGTTGTATTGTAGTTTTGCCCCATGTGTGTTTAGCAACCACTAAAATAAAGGTAAGTCCAATGGTGAAATAGTGGTCTTTTATCATGTTTGGATGGAAAAAAATAATCTTGTAGAATAAAGTTGATCTTGTAACCACTTTGTTTTACCATACACATTACCACACGTAGCTTTTTCTTTACCTCATAAAAATATAATAAAATAAAATCAATATAAAAATCAACTGCTTTACAATACTCTCTCGGCTTTACCTTGTCTTTATCTTGGTATAATATCTTCTTTTTACATGTAAACAAAATGATAATTTAGACTGTTTAAAATAAATGCCATCCCTTCCAATGATATATCATCGCTTTAATTCGATAAGAATTGGTCTCACTTAAATCTTAGTTAGTGGGGCTCCAGCTGGGGTACCAACAAACTATCTTGCATGGTCAGTAGCGCACACATACCTCGGCATGGATCCTAGGATTTCTAGCCTAAGAACGGCCTAACGTACACTTCCAAAGTTGGAAACTGTAACGAATAAAGAGTATAATGAGCAGTAGATGCTGATCTATCCAAAAAAGAAAAGAGCAGTAGTAGACTATGATAAGATAGACAATGCCGCTCTAGCGGCGGGAGAGGCGGCCCAGTGGGTGAGCTTGTTCATCCCGAGCATGTTTCTGATGATCGGAGCGGGTGCCGCCCCCAAGAAACCAGTGCCTTCTACGCTTCATTGTCTTGAAGAAGAAGACGATGAGGGAGTGGAGGAAGAAGAAGAACAGGTGCAATAATGGCTAAAATGGAGGAGAAGAAGAATCCATGGGTTTCTCTCCCTCCTCTCTTTCTGTGCTGAAGAAAGAGTGCTTTGAGTGGAGATAACACATTTGGGATTTTTATTACATGTTCGAGGAGTGCACTCGCGTGCATTCAAGGAGTGTTTGGGTGGTGATAACATGCACTTGCAGCTTCCAGAGGCCTTTTATTGCCTTTACTAAATCTCTTTCTTGAGTCGGTATCGCCTGAATTGTCTCCCACACTAGTTTCCATGAATGGGATGTATGAAACTCTACAATAGGGTCAACATCAAAATGAATTTTATCTCCTTTAATGATATCTCCTCAAATCTTACTTCAATGGAAGTTTGTCCCACCATAAGATTGAGCGCATGATTGACAAAGTATTTGATGCATATAATTAATAACTACAATAAAGCGTGTGCTCATGCACAGGTTAAATCGCATGAAAATTGGGAGACTATAAAAATTCTGTGTAAGCCTGGTCCAAATCTTTTTAAGAAAAACCAAAGCCCTCATTTTTGCGGGCTTTTTAACTGCAAGGCTATCTTCCTCATTATTGGAGGACGAAATTGGCTGGTCTAGTCTCAATGATAATAAAGAGTAATGAAAGTTTCTAATAAATGTTTTTTTTTTTCCCGCTGTTGTTCCTCCGCCGTCGATCACAGATTTGCATAGCCGCCACTTTGAAAAGAATGGAGTGCGGGAGCCATGCAGACTTTCATTCTATTGCTTATTCCAAAATACCGATAGAACAAACGACAATGGGACAATAGTGAATATCAAACGATTAAACTTCAATCAATGAGGTTATGATCTATAGCGGTGTTCGTAGGCTGGGTCGACTGGGTCAACCAAGCTGAGGAGGCACAGGCCCGTATCTAGGGCTGTTATTATAAGTTGTTTGGGCTTTTTAGCATTTCTTTTGTACAAATTTATCTTACTTGTTTGGATGTATGGTGAATTGAAATAGGGTGAGATGAAGCATCAAATCAAAAGAAAATAGAATATAAAGGGTTATTATGGTGTTTTGTTTTTAGTTATTTTGTATAGATTCTTTTTAATTTTTTATATAGAAAAGTGGAGTTTTTTTGTCTTTTAGTGGAGAAAGAAAGTTGATTTTTTGACTTTTTTTGAAAAATTCAGAGGGAATTTTGATATAACCCCTTATCATTTCTTGTCTGGAATCACTTTACTTTAACTTAACTAGTTAATTGCCAAACATGCCCAGGCCGGTCCATACCATGTTTTGGGCATTTATCACTAAATCAAAGCCCAGAGCAAGTGTTAAATAGACCTGGATGTTACCTCCAAGCACGACTAAAAGTAGGCTGGGCCCTAATCGTTCAGGGCGGACCCAGACCACAACTACCCCTAATGATCTATAGAAATCTAGGGAACTTATATCCGGCCTTGACAAATCATTGTGATGCAGAAAATTAAGGACCTCATTGTGCCAAATTCCCTAGGATATTTCATTTAGAATAGCCAGAGCAGAAGCTATTTATAGAGTACAGACACGTCATCATCATGAAACTCTCACAGAGCATTCTGCGGTCCACCAGATACCCCAATAAAGGAAAGGGGGGGGGGGGGGGGTGCGCGCCACCCCATGCTCAAGTCGAGAGTTAGAATAGAGGGCAGTGCAGGCGAGGAGTGGCAATGGCCACAAGGCGAACGGCCCTAGGCAAGGTGAGCCCAAACTCATCACCCATGTCCAACTCGGACGGCTTCATCCCATTGGGCAGAGCCCAATTAAAGCAATGCAGCAGTTGTGCCACTGTCAGTTCCACTGTGTAGAGCCCCAGTTGCATGCCAGGACATGAACGCCTACCCGACCCAAATGGTATTAGCTCAAAGTGATTCCCCTTGAAATCTGCAGACCCTTGTTTGGCAAACCGGTCTGGCCTGAATGTCTCAGGGTCTTCCCATGCTGTCTTGTCCCTACCAATGGCCCATGCATTCACTGACACCCTTGTGCCCCTCGGGATGAAGTAGCCTGCGATCTCACAGTTCTCAGCTGCCTCATGGAGGAGGAGAGGGATGGGTGGGTGGAGGCGCAATGTCTCCTTGATGGCACATTTCAGGTAAGGAAGCTTGTCTAGATCGTTCTCATGGACCTTTCTGTTTAGCCCCACCACTTGGGCCAACTCCTCTTGGACCTTCCTCATTTCTCCAGGGCACTTCATCAGCTCTGCCATGGCCCACTCGATCACTGATGCCACTGTTTCCGTGCCCCCAAACATCACATCCTGCCCACATCAATGTACAAGATCAAAATGTTGGTATTTTCTTTTTCTAAGTCACCAATCATTTCTGATCTGTTCATGAAACTTGATGTTTTGTATCATCAATTCATCATTGTCATTGTTATCACTATCATTGTCGATCAGGGTGTAAATGGATTTACTCTGAACATAACCAAGGGACATTAGGATCTAGATTGATAAGAAAATCCAGTAAAAGATGAGAGCAGTCGAGTACCATGATGATAGCTTTGATATTATCTCTTGTGAGCTTCAAGGTAGTGTCCAGATCGTCCTCTTGGCCGGTTTCTGGGATGGGTGTCCCACCAGCTCCTCCATCATCCAAATAGGCCAGCAGATCATCCACCATATCTGTTAGTTCTTCCTGATCCACATGGCCCACCTTCTGCTTTGCCACGTGATCATCAATGATGTAATCGATGAAACGGTCGAGCGTTTTTCTCGCCTTCTCGAGCTTCTTGTTCAGGCCTTGTGGGTCGATCCAACCCATCCAAGGTATAAAATCCGCCATGTTGAAGACCACGAAAAGCTTCGAGAACTCTTGCAATATCGCAACGAACTCGTCCTGGCCTTCGCGCGAAGTCGACCCGAAAGCTGCCCGATAGATGATGTTCCTCGTGAGACCGAAGACCTGCTCGCCGATGTTGACCGTCGAGCCTGCTTAGTCAACGACGGCACGGAGCGTCGCCTCCACCTCATCACGGACGGAGGCCCACGACTTGGCTCGGCGGCGGCTGAAGAGCTTCATGATGCAGAGCTTGCGCATCTGGCGCCAGAAGGGGCCGTAGTGGGCGAAGGCCATGTCGGCGCGGTCGTAGGTGAGGTAGCGGGCGGCGATGGTGGCGGGGCGGTTGGAGAAGATTTTGTCTTGCACTTGCAGGACCTGTCGGGCAATCTCCGGCGAGGAGACGTCGATGACGTGGAGGCTGCCGAGGCGGAGATAGACGAGTCCGCCGTAGCGACGAGAGAGGCGGGCCAGGCCCCGGTGGGTGAACTGGTTCATCATCAGCATGTTTCCGATGATGTGGAGGCGGCGCGGCCCAGGAGGAAACCGTCGCCTTCTACGCTTCATTGTCAAGAGGAAGAAGACGACAAGGGAGAGGAGGAATAAGAGCAGGTGCAATGGCTGAAGTGGTGAAGAAGAAGAGTCCATCTCTCTCTCGTATAGAAGAACAGGTGCTGTGCATGGAAATAACATGGATTTGAATCTTTTACAGTTGTTTGAGCTGAAGTTGAACACGTTGCTGGTGGGTGTTCTCCTTCTTCCTCTCTCAATGGTTAATTTGAGAAAAGGAAATCTCAAGACTCGTATTGTTGCTATGTCAAATTCATTACAACTTCTCCAAGTAGATAAAATTCACATCAACATGTAAATGCCCACTGCACCATTGTAGTAACTACAGTAAATGCAATTACAGCAATGTTTCATATTTGTAAAAGTATCTAAATAACCACAACAATGACCACTACGCTGTTGTAACATCTCAGCCACTAAAGTGAAGTAATTGCCCACTATAAAGATGCAATTACATGCATGAGAAAACAAAGCGTCACACACTAACTATAATTTATTTCTTTGCATTACTCGACATTTGCAAATAACAATTACAATTCTTACAATGCAAAGAGCGTGGGTTCTCTCTTTCTCGATCGAAGAAAGGGTGTTTGAGTGGCGACACAGATGCATGTGCTCTCTCTGTCTCTCTTTCTCTCTCTCTCTCTCCTTACATTGAGAAATAGGATTTGTCTAATGGAGACAAGATGCATCTGCAGAGTCTCTATAATGCCTGTTTAAAAATAATAAATTTCTATCACGTTGAGACGATATGATTTACAGTTCTTGCAGTAGTTTATTGAGAGCGTCTTCTCGTGAGTCCGGATCCTTATGATCTCGCCGTTTTCATCACTTGCACACAACAGACTAAAAAAAAAACAGGATGCATATAAGAGAAGGATTATACAGAGTGGTGATCACAAGCAAACTTTAATGATCATATCAGTCTGCCGGATATCTATCATTTATTTTTTATAGTTTTGACATATTAATCCTTCTTAAATTTGATTTTTTTCAATTTACGACTGAAAGTCAAATAATGTTGTCAATATCGCTTGATTCTAGTCAATATTTTTTAAAACTTTTTTTGCCCCAAATCTTACGATATCATGGGAGTGGGACCATGATATTATGGAATTTATCAATTTCTATATAATACACTTTTTATAATTAGTAACTGAATTTATATTTTATAGAACACGAAAAATACGTTTTTTTTGAAAAATAAATATACATTTGACCACCATTTCTTAGGTTCTATTATTCGAAAGAATCTTTCACACAGATGCCGCATAAAAGTCATAATATCATGGGATCTAAAGCGAAGAAGTTAAAAAAAAAAAAAATTATTGACCAAAGTCAAGCGACTTTGGTGACACTATTTAAATTGTACGGCCACGAAATTGGAAAAATGAATTTTAAGAAAGATTAATATGTCAAAACCCCTTTATTTTTTAGAGAAGTACAGATAAGCTTTTGGTTATTAGTGATCTTATTTAATTTATATAAGTTGAGATTATTCCAATAATAAAAGTTATAGTGAGAATATGCAATTTATTCCTTTTTTTTTTTTATCAACTTATTAGATGGCACAATTGTGTGCAAGTGGTGTTCACGAAATGTAGAAATTATTTGGTGCAGAACTTTTATCTTTGATATAATTATGCCTTTTATGTTTGGTGCACTGCAGGTTCATCCGTGAAAGACCAATATTTTTATTTGGTGCAACACTTTTTCACACAAAGCCAAAAGGATAACCTTAAGATATTAAAGAACACGTTTTCATGGTTTTAAAATTGTGAATTTGATGGGACCATCTCTACTACTTGTGACTTTGATAGACACCAACAAAGATAAAATTATAAAAAGGGGTTGGTTATGGGTCATGTGACTCGTGTCTTTGGTTATAGCTTTCCTCCACTCTAACCTCTTTAATAAAGACTTATCTACTGTATCCCTAGTTGTCTCTCCGGCGACTGTGGAGTATCAGCTTTCCCACTGGTAAGATAATATAATTTATTGTAATGGGGCACCTGTTCACTGTTCAGTGATGCATTGGTAGTAACACTGGAGTGGTGTTTTCTCAGTGGCAGTTGTGTACTTGCATCCTGTAATTTGTCATTTTGTGAATTTACTTTCAACCCCTTTTTTCTTTTTTTTCTCTGAATTTATTTTATTCTCCCTTCTCTTTCTTTTTTTTCATTTTTTCGTGATTTGGTCGCTTAATTTTATTTTATGCTCTCCTTGATTTGACCGTTTGATCTTATTTTATGCCCCAAGTTAAAAAAAAAAAAAAAAAAAAGGTGTTGCATGCAAAAACGAGTCATTCGCATGATATAGCCCAAGCAAACAGATTTTGTCCTGTGCATCAAACAGGGCCAACAGACATATATGAACAATTAATGGAATGATATGAGATCTAATTACAGTCTAAACAAGATAAATAACTCGATTATATAATTACTTTTACAGCCTGATAAACATGAAAAACTCATGTAAAAGTTATATTTGCTTCAGAACAGATCATGCACAAGTAATCTTTCTATGGACTCTAAGATCACAAAACCAACACTAATTCATTCAAATAAAAGGAAATAAATCCAAAACCCATTGTGATAACTATTTCACTATCAATGTGGCATACAGCAATGACAAGTTCGACAACAGTTCTCACTTCTCAAAATGGTATTTGCATAAATACATATGATGATGGGACTCTACTGTTTATAAGAATTTCAAAGACAAGGGCTGTAATGGGTAAGTTGTACTGGCCAAAACCTCCAACCACACCTGGAAAAACAAACTGCCAAAATGCAGAAATGCAGGATGCAGAACACTCAAAATCACGATGCCCAAATTGCCCAATTATCAACCTCAATGTGCTCTTTACAGATTAGATATATTTAATGACAATGAAGCATAAATTCAGTTACACAGCCCCCTGTTTTCTTTGAGAAGACCCAAAGCTTCTAAGGAACTAAAGAAATTACTCAAATTCACAATGTGCTAAAAAAAATTCAAAATTGGAAAAAGAAATGCTCAAAAGGTTGATGCCAGTTGCATCGCTTCTAGTTGAATATACTGGGTAATTCTTCGCTTTTATTAAATGATGAAAGTCTTTTTTTTTTATGTTAACGGAGGGTTCTCAACCCTTTGGGCTGAACTATTCCCTTCGGGCCTAGAGAGAAGCCGGGTAAAACCCCTGTGACCCCTAGGTGGTAGCATAAGTGAACTCAACCTTTGATTCCTGAAGAAAGGGGAACCACGGGTCGATACCAAGACCTATTAGTTCCAGAAGAGGGAGGAACCGTGGTCCTGACCACTAGGCCAACCCCTTTTATTAAACGATGAGAGTCTTCAACAAAGCTGTTCAGATTAATCTCATTCCTCCGAAATTCAGAATTATAAGTTTATGACTCGGGTTTTTTTCACTCATTATCTTGCTTACAGTCTCCATGCTTACAGTCTCCAAAGGTGGGGTAGATGATGATGGCAAAGCGATCTCGGTTGTCCAAAAATGTGCTTAGTAAATTTTAGAACAAAGATAATGAACAGAAAATACATAAACATTTGCAAGTAGAAGAACCTAAAATAAGAAATTAAAAAAAAAAGGATAAAAGAACCAAGAAACAAGAGTAGAAAAATGAATAATTCAAGCAGTATATATGGAAGAAAAAATGAGCAGTGTAAGTGAAAAAACAAGGAGGAGGGAAAACAATAACTAAGATACCAAGATAAAAAAAATAAAATAAACAATTAAATCAAATAACCACAACGAATGAAAAGAAGAACAAAAACAAGCCACAATTGAAGATGCAAAGCCGCAGAAAACCGGGATGATCATATGCAGGAAAACCCCCTAAACACGAAGAAAATTGTAAGGGAGAAAACCCAAGAAATCAATGCATTTACAGATGAACTTCTGAAACCAACAAATAATATGAGACAAGAAAATAAAAAAAGAATAGGGATAATCCATTAAAAAATGAATTTGCAGATATCACAAGAGTTCCTCCTTATTGACTGCATGAATTAGCAGAAGAATCTAGCCTTCCCATCTTTCATTCTTTCTATTTGCTTCTCTTATTATTCTAAAAGCCTTGCTCTATTAGTAGCATGTTCTCCCATCTATGCTCTTCATCATCCAGGGCCAGAAATACTCTGCCCATCATCAACCAATTCCTACCACTTTACATTGTCAAATCGATGGTGATCGCTGAAACACTCACTGCCCATTGCAGCTCCTCTGACAACCATCAAGAAGCTGTCTCCACTCCCTGCTTCTCTGAGACAGATGAAGTATATCTCTCTATGGTTTGAAGCAGCACTAGCCTCTGATACTGAAACCATCTCATTCCTAGTCAACCAAACCAAAAGTTTCCAAGACACCTGAAGATAGAAAAGCTCATTGCCCTCTCACCAACAAGAACAAGCACATCCCCAAACAGGCACTCTCTTACCACACCCACCAAGAAGCATCCCAAGGTCCCATCCCCGCCTACATCGTCTTCATATTCTTTTACATGGGTAAGAGCACATGGAGTAGGAGAGACTGCAGAACCTGTGAAAAATTTAGAGAGACAAATGCAGGTTTCGTTTCTGGGGTTCATGGAGGAGGGATTGGAAGCAGGATTACAGGTTCTAGGCAAAAGCTCCGCTATTAAGAATGGTTAGTCGGCAGCCATACTGTCACAGCTGAAGCTGGTAAATGAATGGTTGGATTGGGTGGGAAGGAAAGGATTGGCTGAGCAGCTGAGCATATGTAGTTGGGGGGGGGGGGGTGGGGGGGAGGGCGCGCGAAGGGAAGGGACAGAAGAGGATTGGTTTGGCATGTGTAAGCTAGGGTTTCAGAGGAGAGGATCGGTTCGCCTTCTTCTGTCTTCTATGGAGTCAAGAGTGACATGTTTCAAAACCCTCTTCTCATTTCAAAAGTCTTCGAACGTAAATCCTTGAGGATTTGAGGCTTGAAAAGGAGGGTCAGATTTTCCTCAACCCTCAATATAAAGGAAAAAAAGGCCCACTATGGACTTTATTTCGTACAGAAAACGGTTACACAAGCATTCCCTGAATCTCTCCCACACACTTCCTATGAGTGGGATGCACGGAACTCTACTGTAGGGGCCCACTTATTCATAATCCGAATTGTTCAAAATGAATACCATCCCCTCTTGAGACATATCCTCAAATTTCACTTTAACAGGAGTTGGTTCCACATATGGATTGAGCTTGATAAGACCAACTCCTATTGGAGTAAATTTTGAGGATGTCACCAAAGGGGACAATATTCATTTTGAACTGCTAAGATTATCAATAGATGAGCCCCACAGTGGAGTTCCACACATCCCACTCATGAGAAGCATGGGGAGGACAGGATTCTACCGTCTCTCCCCACCTATGCAAATTACATCTCCACAGATTCAAGATCCTCTGAGGCTTTCACTCAAACGAATCTCAAGCTAAAGGAGTGGAACTCCAAAAGAAGCCCACCTATTGAAATATGAGCGACTCAAAATAAAAGCTCTCCTAGTAGATGGGAATTTCCAAATTTAACTCAATAGGAGTTGGTGTCTCCATAAAATCAACCACTTGATAAAAAAAATCTTATAATTAATAATATATAAGATTATGTTAACTGTTTTTTTCGTCAAGCAGTCAATCTTTTGGTAGAACCAACTCCTATTTTTGGTAAATTTGAAAATACCCAAGCATTGGTGGCCCTTTATTTTGAGGCTTAAATTTTCAACAGATGGGCCCAATAGTGGATTCCCACTCCTTTAACTTAGGATTTCTCTAAGTCAAAAGCTTCAATGATTCGGACTCCCGCTCCAATGTCCCTCCAGCTCCAGGCCCCGAGCTCTCTGTGCATATATATATTATATGCAGACCAGAAATACTACAGTGAGATGACTTTACAGGGCCCACGTGATGCATGACAACTGACAGCCATGAAAGGTACTGAGACTAAAAGATCTTGATGAGGGTAGATATGTGGAACGGGGTCAACACCATCTAATTTCATTTGACATAACTATATGCTTGATATTGTCGTCTTGGAAAAGAAAAACTCTATCCAATTTCTGTGACTGACAAAAGGAATGGGAGAAAAAACTTGGGTTCAGTAGAAGGTTCCTGGAACTAAAAGTATAGAAGCAATGAAGTGAAATACGTAAATGTCAGAAACCAAGAGCGGCTAAAGAGAGTCTAGATATACTAGATTCTAAAGAATTCACATAAAGTATTTCAGAAATAACTTCATTATTTGGTGAATGAATTTAGGCAAAAGAACTGCAAACAATAGAACATTGCTGAAGATAGATGGTGGCAAGGCATTCCACCCAATCTACAGAGAATTTCAAGTCTCGCCTGGACCTATCAATCTTTCACATTGCTGAAATTTGATTGGCAGGATCCTTGGTGATTACCTCAGGTAAGAGTTATGATGGTCCAGGCACAACTTATGTTCTAAATAGAGAAGAGAAATTCAAGCCAAGGTGAAGATAAGAATGTTGAATTCAGGAATTAAGATTAGAAATAGAGAGGCTTTTAGTTTCCCAAGGTTTTCTAAGGGATCTTCTAAGGAGTATTTTTCTTTTTCCTATTATGAGGATTTTTTTCCTAGATTCTCTTGGAGAAGGCATTATCAAATTAAATAAAAGAAGACATTACCAAATGAAGTAAAAGAAAGGCTACTCCATATGGCGTAATGAGAAAGAAACGAGAGAATGAAAGAGAAAAGTAAAGGAAGTGAGATGCCAACGGTGGAAACCTCATGCAATGTTTATAACCATTATTAGGCTTTTGATAGTACATATTTATCAGGAACTATGGATGTAGGTAAATGGCTAAACTACAGAAATTCTTAGTGGTTTCTTGCAGGTTTCTCTCTGTTGTGGTTTTTCTTTTCTCTGTGATTTCTTGCATATAGTTTGCAGTACTTTCATGTTTCTGCATGAGGCTGGAAAGGAGGAGGTTCATAAATCTTATTGGGCAAAACAAGAAAAAGAAGGTAATATGTTACTTGTAAGTTCAATTCAGATAATGATACATATAGCTACCTGAAGACAATTGTTACAACCAGTATACCAATACTAACAAAGATGATCTAAAATAATCAGAGTTCCATGCATGAACAGTCAATCCAGGATTCAACCAAGAAGTAAATAACCAAGTAGTTTAAGTAATTAAAACTTATTCAAGTTAAAAATAAGGATTATGATCCAAGTTGAGAAACAGCAACAAGCAGCAGAGCCATAACATTGAAGTTGAGCAAGAATAAGCAGAAAACAGCTAGGGTATCAAAGACTAGTTGGTTATTTCATGCAGCTCAGTTCACTCTGTTCTCTTTTCTTTGTCATGAATTCTTGTCATCATTACCCATTAATACTTGTGGGTGTGATTGCAAGGCATCTTTTTCCACTAACAAGTAGGTTTGGACTTCCAGATTCTATTGAAACAAAGTTTGAGGTAACCTCATCAATACCATAGGTTGAAAAGTATTGTATTGATCATACCCAAAATTTTAATTTATGTATCAAACATTAAATAATAATAAAAAAAAAAAAAGCACAGTGACACATAAATCAGCACATTACCAGTTTATCCTATAGATATACATCTTAATGAGTAAATTTCTCTGTCGTACTGGAAACACTACAGAAACCAGAGACAGTAATTGAAAGAATTACAAAAGGGACAAAACATGATATTATATGCATGGCTATATAGTGTATCTCTTATTTATTCTAACCAACCGATCAGCATTTCAAAACCATATAATATATTTTACATATGGCTAGAATTACAACTACATTAGAGACTTAGTTATATTACTGACATTCGCAAGTGCATTAATTACTGTCAAACACCATCTTGGCAGCTGATACTAGCAGCTATCAGATTTCAAGAAAAAAGTTCTTTGGAACAAAACCAACAACTACAACTATGCCAGTGATGAATCCTATTAATGCTCACTTGTCACGGATGTAGCAAAAATAAGGTCATCACGTACCTAAAGACCACTCTCTCGCTCTCTTTATTTGGTTGATTTGAACGGTCATTTTGAGAGAAGCGAAATACTTGAAGTGCTTTGAATTAACTGGAGTTCTTTAAAATAAAGGTTAGAAAGCAAACAACCAAATTAGAAGGAAAAGAATGTAGGAGAATCAAAGATCTTCCACCTTTCTTAGTGTGCAGATAATGTTTTTTCACAATCAGTCACTTCCGGACATCTTCAATGGATGAGAATATAACGACAAGCCTGAGGAAGATCCAGAAAATCATGACAGAAAAATAAAGTTTTCGCCAAATGAACTTCACAAAGAAATCAAGCAACTTAGATATTGATAAAGACGGATGAAATAATTTCTATAAACTAAAACACTAACCCATGATTACTGATCACTATATCAAAATCAATAAATTCTTTGGAAGTTTTTGACATTCTCAACAGCGTAAAAGTCATTGTTTGTTTATGACAAGCAAGAGGAGGCTTTTACCAACAGAATCTTTCTCACACAAACTAGTATAAACTCATGCAGTCACAACAGATGGTCAGGTAAAGATGCAGAACTTGAATTATCCTTCATGCTGCAGTGTCCCACTATGTAAATCTAAATTCCAACCGAAATGAGAGACATGTTCAAGGAATCTATCTCAATCATGTTTCTTGCTGTTAACATTGACTACCAAAACCCATTCAAAAAAAAAAATTTGACTACCAAAACATCAACTTCACTCCTAAAATGGAACAAGAAACATGAGCAGATTCCTAAGTTCTCTTTTATTGTACAATAACAAGAGATGTGGATCAAACTCTATTCCAATTTCCACACTGAACAAGAAACAGTTTGGCATGTTACAGGAAATTTGAACACTCAAAAAAGGTCTAACTAAGAACCATTCTGGGAGCCTTTTGGATGCAAACTAAAGAACATGCACTTATCTTTCATGGCTTCAGCCTCACTTCCATATTCTTTGAAGCTATACTCTTCTTGCTTGACAGAAGAAGGCACCTTCCCTTCACTGTAGCAACGGTTACATAAGCTGAAACGAGATCTCATCTCTTTGAATCTAGACCCTATGATAGGATAGCGGCATATAGCACAGGTATGGCGGCCATGACGAATCCTGTCGCTGCCTTCAAGCTTCACCAATGTCCCCATAATACCAAAACCCCAGTCTGGATCATTAAACATCTCAAGGAACACAGGGAATGAGACCATGGAAACATCTGCTTCTCCATGAACTTCCATCATGTCACTGACTCCATGAGATGGAATATAAACAGCCCTCAAAAACTTAATATAAGAAATGGCATCTACTTTCCTGATCTGGGTGCCACCTTCACTCACTTCATTGACTGGTCGCCAAAGAAGCGCATCAAACACAGTACGTTTGCGCCTGTCAGAAGGTCCCATACAGATTGGTGCAAGAACAGCAAAGAACATACCCAAATCCACCCTACCAGAACCAGAGGCATCCAAGATGGACAGAATCCTCTCATTGATTGCTTTCACTGCTCCTTGGAACGTCTCTGCTTTGAGAAATCGAAGCACTCTGCGGAGAATTTCCTCCAATGCAGCCTTGCGAATCGATTTCTCTGGCACCCCACTGCCAGAATATGATATTGGCACATCACTTTCATTGATTTCCTTCCTAAGAAGATCGATATCGCAGCAGCTCAACCTGGTGAGCCTCTGGAAGGATCTAATTTCAAGAGCACTGGCAAGATCCTGCCTGATGGTAGTTTTCCCACCGACCCTCTTGAATTTAGATGGCTCCACCACAAGAAAAGGTCCCTCCCCATCACCATTCCCACTTGGTTTCTTCTTCTGCAAGAGCTTCATGTGTTTGATTGCATCATACAATTCAACCCTGTTTGTCATCTTAAAGGCTTCTTTGAGAGCCTTCCTGGCCTCCTCAGCCTCCCCAGCTCCCAACAGCGACACCGCCTTGTTCAGCTGCGCCCGCCAATGGTTTGGCCACACAGCTAAAACCCTAGTATACATCTCAGAAGCTCTCTGATACCTCCCCACATCCATGAACAGCCCTCCAAGATTATACAGGGCATCGGCGTGCCCCGGCTTCAGATCAATTGCCTTCTGAAACTCCTGAATTGCCCTCTCATCTTCACCCATGGCATGAAGGGCCGACCCCAGATCGCAATGTGCGTCAGCATAGTCCGGCCGGAGGAAGATGGCCTCTTCCAGCGCCTTCTCTGCGGCCCGGTACTCTCCCACTCCAAACAGAGCACTGCCCAGAAGCTTCAGGGCGCGGAAATGGGCAGGGCAGAGGATTGCAGCCTCGCGATAGTGCTCGCAGGCGCCGAGAACCATGCCTTCTCCTTCAAGGGTGATGCCCAAATTGACATGAATTTGAGGGAGGAGATTACCCCATTGATCTCCGCCCACCTCTGCCGCTTCGAGCGCCAAGAGGAACTCCTCCTTGGCCTCGACGTGGCGACCGTGGGCGTAGAGGGAGTTTCCTGCCCGGAAATGTGGCCGGACGTCGGTGGGCTGGAGTTCACACGCCCTCTTGAAGCTGACCACGGCCTCCTTGAACAGCTGGTGCTCGTACAAAACCCTACCGATCGCCATGTGGCCGTCGAAAGCCTCCTCGCGGGACCGGGCGGCGTCGGCCCGGGCCCGCAAAACGCCCAAATCCTTGATGAACGCAGCGTAGTCGTGGCCGCTCTCCTCCCAGAACACCCTCTTCTCAGCCTCCGGCGGGCCGAGCTCCCTCGACCACCCGGCGTCGGAGAAGGCGTCGAGATTCTCGCCCTTCATCTTGCCGTCCTTCATCTGCTTCGCCATGAGGCGCTTGATCAGGATCTCCAGGTCGTCGACGACCTTCCACGTGTCGTCGAAGACGATGCCGTGGTTGGGGGAGGCGGCCCAGGCGGCGATGCGCTGCTTCTTGAGGGGCTCAGCTGCGGCGGCGACGGCATAGGAGGCGGAGAGGGTGCGGTCGTCGGCGATGGAGGAGGAGGAGGAGGAGGCATGGGGGAGGTGGAGGCCGAGGGCGTCGAAGTCGCGGTCGACGTCACCGGCTCCGTCGTCGTAGGTGCGGAGGAGGCCGTCGAAGGTGAGGCCCCGGTCGGCGTCGATGAAGTCGGAGTAGGTGCGGAAGACCTCGTCGAGGATGGCGTTGATCTGCTCGTCGGAGAACTTGACGCGGGGGTTGACGGCGACTACTAGCGCCGACATCTCCTCCCGGTCGAGGCCGCCGTCGGCATTGGCGTCGAACTGCTGGAAGATCCGCTTCACCTTCTCGGCTCTTCTGCCTCTTGAAGAGGCCATGTATGATATGGAGATGGAGATGGAAATGGCTTCACAGTCACAGACTTCTCCAGCTGAAGAAGAGGAAGAGGAAGAGGAAGAGAAAGAGAAAGAGCTGCTGCTTCTTCTATTATTAGGGTTTTAGAGATTACTGTTGTCTATCAACTAAAATGTCTTTCTATCTGCTCTTCTTTTATTGTTTGTTTCTTTTTGGATCTGGAAAGCTGAAGGGGGAGAGAGGTGAGGAAAGCATGGTGGAGTTTCATCTAGAATGGGATTGGGAGAGAAGATAAAAGGGGAAAATTAGGAAAGGAAATGAGATGATGAGTTCTGTTAACTGGATGGCTGGTGCTGAGACTGGAAAGAAAGAAGACAAGAACCCACTGTTAATATACTTTCTTCTTTTTTTAGTTAGGGAGGGATTGGCAGTATTTATTTTATTTTATTACCTGCGACTCCTCCGGACAAGAGGGAAGTCAGGTAAATTTGCCGATAGCTCAAGTATTGTGGTGTAGTTTTGAACCTACAACCTTCTGATGTAAATACTAAGCCAACTGAACTACCCCTTGGGGTTGGAGGGATTGGCATAGAATTTCTAAAGATATTAATATTTGTAGAGTTCTAGTTTGGATTTTTATTTTATAAATATAAGTTTCTTATGCTCGTAGTTGTAAAATTCGATGAAGCTTGCCCTCCTTTTTTCCATTTTTTATTTTTTATTTTTGGTAAAAATCCATGCTATGCCTCTTATATAAAAAAAAAAAAAAAAAAAAATCCATCCTCTATAAAAAGCACTGTTCCTTTTGGTGTCCAATCTTTTGTTGCAGCTATTACATCATAATTTTGTAACGAATTTTTGAAACTCCATTATTGGGTCCATATAGAATTATATGGACGGTTAAAATGAATTCTATACCCTTTAAATCTAGATGCTTCGGTTTCGATTTAAAATGAGAGAATCTCACCGTTCAATTGAACATATGATGGAAATTGTATTAACATCATGTCAGCAAAGAAGTCATGGCGGTGCCTAGTCACAATACTATTATCTGCTCGATAAGATAGTGGGATCCATTGCCTTTGATCTGAACCTTGAGAATTTAAATATAGTGGGGATGAGACTCGTCTTGAACGGTCTGAATTATTTATATGTGGGCCTCACAATGCAGTTTCATGAATTTATTAAGAATTTCAATGTGATAGCTGCATCACATGATCCGAACTCTCCCTTCTCTTGCTAGCTTTGTGGGATTGGACTCCCATATTAAAGTCATTGTTGATACTTATGGAACATGTGTTCAAGAAAACATTAGTCAATTATATATATATATATATATTTGTATTTTGGATTGGGTATCTACTGGTATTTACATTTAGGTTTTTTTTTCTAGCAAGGGTACTATCCCATGGTATTTCCATCTATAAAATTATTCGCGCAAGCATGACCTGCTACTCATTGCACAAGGTAAATCTAGAGGTGTCAAACACATATTGTGCAAGAGTAATCGAGCAAACCCATGCCTTATATATGCCAATGAGCCAACACTCATGGAGATAATCTATTTATTTTATCTGCATCTGAAACTCAGTTTTTGTAGGATGAAATTGAATTCCTGAAACTTAATAATAAAATCGATTTCAAAAGGAATTGTTAAAGGGGTGAAGGGTGTTGGACATAAGGTAAAAATGTATATTGGACTTTCATGTTCCTAATAACTGACTTGTCAGGATGATGATGGGTTATTCATTTTCTATCTCCCCTTAATAAATGAAAGACATGCAGTTTATGGATCTCCACCTATATCTTCTAATTTTAACCACTTTTAAAAATATGTTTAATAAAATTCTTAAGAAATCAAATCACATATAACTTTAACAATTAAAAACAAAATACACCCTTAAAGTAAACTTTAGCAATTAAATCTAAACATATTAAAAACAAAATATATCTAGGTATGTTTGGATAAATGAGGAGTGGAGTAAAATGAAATGGATTTAACATGTGGAGTGGAGTGAAGAGAAGTAGGTTGAAGTTAAAGTAGAGTCGTACTCCACTTCACTCCATTTAGAAGCTTATTTTGAAGTTAAGGTTTGGAGTAGAATTCACTTTTACTCAAAAAAATAGAAGTGTATTTGGAGTTAAAGTGAAATGGAGTACATATGGCTCACAACATTATTTATCAGGTTAGACTCATCGAAACAAAATAAAGTTAAAATTTGAAATTATTAGGACCCATTTAACTTCAATCTACTGTATTATTTGCCAATTCAAACTGGCCATAAAGTAAACTTTAACAATGAAATCTAAATATAAAAAAGGGAGATATTCATATGCATCCATCCCTCACCATTTTTGGTGAGGGACACCCCTTTTGGGGGTGTTTCAAGTACAAGAGGGAGGTACAAAGTACCCCTCTTGTACTTCTCTTGTACTTGAAACACCCCCAAAAGGGGTGTCCCTCACCAAAAATGGTGAGGGATGGATGCACATGAAGACCCCCCTATAAAAAATTAGCTCTAACAGGATAATGAATTGACCCAGTGTTCATTCTAACAAAGCACATGGTCTGACCGAGCTATCTATGTTGACCTCGGCGGGAATCTTCCAATAATTGGCCTCTATTCTCTAGCCGTGCCTACGAAGGCCAATGCATGTTTGCAAATTATTATCGCCGTGATAGGTGTTGGATGCATGTGCAAATGTGCAATGCATGTATCCTCAGTCCCTACAGGGTCCATGCAGTTCTTGAGGGCCCATTTCTTCCATTTGGATTTTCCTTCCCTCTAGAAGAATAAGATCTTTTTAACTAATTTTTTAGAAAGTAAAAAATAATTATCTTACTTATTTTTATTTATATTATGTTTTTAGAATGACTTTATCATGTATGATTTTCTTTTTTAAAACCCAAACACAATAAAGAATCACTAATAAAGAATAGGGTGTCATTGGCCACTTTTCATGGTTTTATCCGATACATGTGGATACCGGTGCACGTGGATAGAAGGGTTTCTATGTGCACGTAGATATTAGTTCATGACCGTCAAGAATTGAGTGTCCCTCGGACTTAGGGCCAAAGGCTTCTGAGTTGGTCTAGGCGAAAAATGCTTTGGGTTATCAAAAATAAAAATTAGTGACATCTATAAAAATTTAAAAGAAAAAAAGAAGAATTTCTTCGCGAGCACCGGTTCCTCCTTAGTATTTGGATATAGAGAAAATAATAAGCAAAGAATTTCCATTAGATGGAAAATTAATGAGGGAGAAAACTAGGCTGGAGAGTCGGAGAGTCCCCTTGAGAAGTACCACTTTTCCCTTAGTAATAGTTCCCCACTTCATTAGAATTTGAGTAGATAGAGCTGCATCGAAGAAGATCATTTTCTAAATTAAAACTGATTAGATAGTTAAATACTATCGTTTCATGAAATCACAGTGAGAAAGTGTTTGTCTTATTTTTCACAAAAAAGTTACTTAAAAGGGAAGAATAACTTCCCTAAAATTAGATCCAAATTGGGGAATTGTATTTCATTAGAGAAAGCAATTTTTTCTTCTTGTCTTAACTTTTCTCTAGATCTAGACGGACCCTTATTTCTCCACCCAGTGGAAGTGTCTCAGTTTTCATTTTCTCTACATCCAGGCCCTGGGATTTTCTTTTTGTAATGAAAGCTATTTGAAACGGTTGAGAATGTTGTAGGCTTGTAGCAAGATTTAGAGGTGTTTATTGTGGAAGCATTTTAAAAGTTCACTTGCTAAAGTTAGAAATGTTATGAAGCTAAGAAATCTATTTCCATGATAAGTACTTACATGGCAGAATAAAAAAAATTGTTTTCCTAAATATTTTTTTGGAAAATAAAGGGGTATTTTTAAAAAAAATTGTACTTTCTCAAGTTACTATTAAGAAGCACTACAGAAACCAAATTAATGTTTTAATAATTCAAAACTAAAATATAGAACATAAATCAAACTTAATGTCATAATCACGCTTTAAATGATTTCTATGGATTGTTACATTATATCACAATAATAATATTGCTATTTTGAAACTATTACAATAATATTGAAAAGTACTATATATATACCATTGCATTGAGAGATCAAAGCAAAATATATTTATAAAAATAAAATAAAATTGTTCATTTGATAAAATGAGCTACCACCTTCACCAATTTGATGTTCTTCCTCCTCATGAGATTGAGGATTTTTTTTTTGGGGTAGAATCATGAGATTGAGAATTGAATGGTAGTTAGGTCCATGTAGCTCGGTGGTAGAGCAATTGACTGTGGATCAACAGGTCCATTGGTTCAAACTTGGTTGGGCCCTCTATGAACCATGTGTTTGGTGGGTCATACCTGCTGATTCTAACCCATCTGAAAACCTCAACCATTAAATCAAACATTAGCAGTGGAAACATTAGCAGTGGAAACGGTACTCCGGTAGCAATGTAGGTTGAGGGGCGAAACGAGGGGGTTCGAGGAGGAGCAATTGACCCTGCAACTTCTTCCATTCCTTTGAATATATGGGAGAACTTTCAAAACTCTTTAAAGTTGATTTTATTCTAGTGCAATTTTGCCCCTCCTAATATGCTTTTTCTTTCATTAAAAAAGAGAATTAAAAAAAAATTTTGAGGTCACTTTTGTCTTTTGGTTGCTTCTAAAAAACAGCAAAAGGATTGATTTCAAGTAAATCAATCCAAACCTCCTCTTTTATCTCCATAATGAAAGTCTCCATACAAGAGAGGTTTCTCCTTTATAAAAGAAAGGTTTATTTCTACTACTAATTGGATTGGGCGTGTTGGCCATCAATAGAATTCAAATGGGAGTTGGTCTCACTATATTTATATTTAATAATATCTTATGGTGATACCAACACCTATTGGAAAGTCTTTTCAAGAAGAGTCCATTTATTGTAAGCATCATAGATATTACACCTTGATTGTTACTCTTTTGGCATTGGTTAATGACTTTCTCAACCATCCATGCCTACCATATATAGGCATTGCGGCCCATCAAACGATCACAACCATCTATATCTACCATAGGAATCGTAGTTGATTAAACAATTGCAAGTAACCAATTAACGAATTCTCATAAATTAGTTATGGGTGGTTTGGTTCACATGTGATCAATCCAATATAGGCTTTATTTTTATTAGAGTGAGATACAACTCTTAATTCTAAGATAATCGGCAATAATCATTTTGAATGGTTTGACACTATAAAAAATATAACTTTTAGCAGCAGAAAGCAATTCGACTTTAGCGACTTTTTCTTTTTCTACAGCTAAAAATGCCATTTTTGTCTTATCAAGCACCGTCTAAGGTTTTCCGGCATTGTTAGCGGTAAAAAACAATTACCACCACTAAAAACTAAACTTAGATGACTTTCAACCGCCGCTAAATGCAGATTTTTCCACCGCTAAAAATCACTATTTTTAAGAATGTATTCATTATGGTGAGTCCTATTATTTTTGCATGTTAACTAACCTCAAAGCTTTTTAAAATTTATATGCTTAAAAATATTGTGGTAGTTTTTAAATTTAGTTTTTTTCTTTAAATATGAGTAAGAAACTTGCAAAAATAAAAAGAATCATTCTTAAATGGTAAATAGAAAATAAACAAATATAAGATTCTAATGCCCCCTCTGAGAAATAGCTTTAACTCTTTTAATGTTAGTGACCATCGCTTGCCCTTTTATTTTGGAAGAAATTCTTGCTTGACTCTGCCATTATTTAGGTTATTATGTTTTTTCAGAAGACTGTAGGTGTGAGCATGTGGGAGACACTTGTAAGTATGTGGTCAACCAGTCTGTACAAAAGCAGTAGCCTCATAGCTCAGTTAGTGGAACTGACAACTGAGAATGATAGTACTCTATCTAGCATAGGACCCACTTCAACAAACCTTTTTTAGTTGCTTGCCCTTTAGTTGGTCTCATCGTTCCATCAGTGGTGGAGGTAGCTGTGGACTAGCTATTTCGGTAGTACGGTGAAGTGGTAATTATTACACTGCAGTAGTCAATCAAAAGAGCAGCACAGTTAAGGTACAACAATCTCAATTATATTATCCCTCCCTCTGTGAGTTTTACAGGTTTCTCGTGGAATCATGTGATTTAAGTTTCTCAATAATTCTATTTGGACAAATTTTATTAACAGAACTTGAGATAAACTATTCACGTGGTACGACGTAATTTAATTTTTTTAAAAATTGAAATATATTGTCCCAATCACGTTGCGTCATGTGGACAGTTTATCCCAAATTATGTCTGTGGGTTTGTCCATATAGATAAACTGTAAGTTTGTACATGTGGTAGAGATAGAAGATGTCCTAGAGTAAGTCCCCCGTGAGGCCATGACCCTTGCAACGAAAGATTCAAATAAGAGAAAATAATAGATTATGAGTTCAATATTCGTCATTTAGGGTAATCCATCAAACTTTGTTTAAATAATAATGTGGGTATACTATTTGGATCTTTTGTAACTTGGGTTTGCTTAAGGTCTTATTCTATTGCATAGATACCTTGTATCCTCAGCTAATCGGATTGATCCAAAACTAGGTTTTGGGTCTAGAGATAATTTGGTAATTTTATCAGGCTTTTTTATAATTTAAGAAAGAAAATATTACATATATATATATATGATGTAATATGTAAATCTTAACCTCTCATCCAGACGTGAGAAAGGAAGACATTCTTTTTATTTGTGGATTTGGCACTCCAATGAACCACATAAATTACTTGTGTGATATTTTTATCGGTGTGTTTGCTCGTTTATATGATTATCGATAATCGATACCAAGTTCCTACTTCTGCATATGCACAAGATTCAATTGGCTTGATTATAAGTCTAATTAAATTGTAATTTTGTTCACACACAATTGGATACAACAGAGACCAAACAATTCTGACTTGCAGGTAATTTAGGTTATGCAAATTAACACATAAACTCTTAGTTACGCATAAACTGAGATACATGCATTTCATTTACAAAGGTCCAAACACACCCTAAAAATGGTTAGCTTTTTACTTCTCATATATTCAAACTTTTGATAATCATGTAATAATGGTTTTACAGATTTGCTAATTGATGCAATATTGAAGGTCTCCTTACCAACTCTTCCAGCCGGAGGAGACATGATTGAGGGCACTTTATTCTCCAAAAGGGGAAGTAAAGAGTAAGGAATCCTTTTATTGGAAGAAAAAAGGGTGAGAAAGGAGAAAAGGAAGAGGAATCCTAAGTTGTGTTTTGAAATCATTTGACCAACGGGTATAAGGAACCTTCAGACACAGAAAATTAGTGTAATAGTCCCCATTCTATGGTCCCATAACTAGCAAATGCTGTTGTTCACACCAACATGAGGGGAAATAGCATGTATACCAACCATTTATATATGTAATGTATCTGATAGACAGGCGAACAGAGGAGTTTCTGCACAGTAATATCTAGCCATGAATCTCAACATATGAGGTCAGAAGTTGGTGAAATGTGATGCAAACTATACACCTGATGCCCCACCATGCATAGACAAAGTGCCCAAAAATGGTCTGGTAGGAACAGGCCTTTTTTTTCGCATTTAATGTGGAGTTGCAGTAGGGCACACTGTCACATCTATTGGATAATCTTCACCTTAAGAGGATCAGATACAATTCATTTGTGGTCCAGCACTTAAGCTCCATCTACAGAAAATCTTCACTTAAGAGCAAACTGCGTATTGTGCATATAGGGTCTAGCTCATGGGTTTCACTTGGATGCATTCCTATCATTGAAGGTAAGATGAAAAGGTATCTTTATGAATTAGGGCCATGCAAAAAATCAGCTGCATCATATTGTCTTAGCCCATGATTTAACAACCTTAAAGTTTAACTGTCTTTACCGATAAAAAAATGTCTTTTAACCAAAGATTTGTTTTAGATTCAATCTAAAGTAAAGGTTTGAAGAGCATAAAATTGGGCATAGTAACAAATCATGTGGGGGATAGAGCATGAAATGAGCTATACTGACCAAAGGCGGGCCCAATGGATCGCATAGAGCTGGACTGCAATATAGTTTGTTTGTAGGAGAAAACTCTCCATCCACCTAGATACATGCCAATAGAGGGTTAAGGTGGATGGAAGCTTTCGTCATGGATACGGGATAGGTGGAAAACCGACCTCATCAAGTTATCCTAAGCCCCACCTCTCACCTATCAATACAGGGATGGATCACTCGGTATGCTTTTCTTCTCGCATGTATAGGATTTCTTTTCCATGTGTGCGGGTGACCTCTTCCCATGCAGTGGGCTCTCTTTCCCACATGCATGGACAACCTCTTCCCACGTGTTTGGGCTTTCTCTTTCCATGTGTGGGTGCTCTCTTGGGTCCAGTCCCTGGCTGGGGGGTGACGAAAATAGAAGTGATCCAAAACCCCTGTATAGCTTAGTGTCAAACTTGACCTGATTCCAAGTCATGGGGGTAGTGAAAGTGAAGGCATGCACTGATCAAAGGTGAGCTTAATTGGGCCCCATAGAGCTGCAATGCACATGCAGTCCAGTAGTCGAATCATGCATGAATAACTTGTTTTAAGCAAAGATCAATCTATCGCTTGACCACTGGACCCTTCAATTGTAATGAAATTTGGCCTAGTAGTTAAAACAAGGAAGAGTTATTTTAAAAGACAGCAAATTTAACAAGGTAGGCACCACTATTAATCTGAACGGCTATCCACAGAGAATTTAACGAACAGAAAAGATCCAGATTTTCCTTCTGGTGGGAAGTTGAAGCTCCATGAAAAAAAGTGTCCTGCCATTTTCACTTTTCTGACTTGTGACTTGAGTTGGACTCGCAGAGGTCCTACAATTTCTAAATTGGTCCCATTGCTTTCACGCCTATTCTTGATGAGGGATTACTCTATTGAATCCGCCGATGTAAACCTATATTTTGTTGGTTGAACCAGCAAGTGATTTGTCTAATGAGATGCTGTGTAAGTCAATCATCTCAAGGGTGGATGAAATGATCTATATATTGTTCAACTCTTCAGAACTTGCACAAGGTAGGGGATTGGTCATTAAAATAAAGAACCAAAAGAGACTGACAAGAAAACGAAGGCAAGTGCCAACCCATATTAGCTAATGCTATCATTTCCATTCTTTTTAGTGGTATCCCAGTCCTTAGCCCACACGTCAAGATTCTTTTTATGATACCTGCTACTGATTTGAAGAAGATCAAAACAGCATCACATCACCCCACAAAATACAATACCCTCTAACAATCAAATAATAGGAGAAAATTAGATCATGATACTCAAATGAATGCTACACGATTTTATTGTAGAGAAGTCATTTTGGTTTTGTTTTGTTTCCTAAGATAAGAAACCAATGATTTGATCAAGCCAATGCAACAAGGAAATTGGCAAAAGAAAGGAGATGTGAGAAAGAGAGAGAGACTTTACAGATTAGGCAGCACTTGAATCCATAGAAAATGAGTTTTTTGTTAGGTGTAATAATGATTAGGGTCATATGGTGCTCATTAGCCTCCTTAATCATTGCATGATAGTACGATTATCAACCATTCCAAGCCAAGCAGGCCCATGGCTCGCTTCCACAATGTAAGCATTGATGATGTCACGTGCCACATTATGCCTGGATCCACTTGCAGGAAATCAGAGTAACTGGCTTCTCTACAACTTTTAGAAGCTCTCTACTACCTCTTAAAATAGAATACGGAGTCAGAGCCATAACAAATACAAAAGAACTTAGACAATGACACATTGGAAAAAAAAAAAAAAAAACAATTCTGATCCGAGCGTCTAATATCAAATGTGAAGCCCATGGCTCTAAACCCAAACCTGAATTGAAACCGGTCAAAAAATGGCCCTGTATCCTTTCTTGTCTTTTTTTCAGTTCGCCATGTGTGGAGGAGTACCTTTTTTTTCTCTTCATCTTATGGGGTACTCCATTTTTAACCAACCCAAATAGCTTGGCCGAGTCAAGTTTTACAAAGTCCCAACGAGCTCAAAACTACAATAAAAATGTGCAGGACCAAACATCTAATCTAAGTGATGCATCTGCCTTGTTTTTCCACTTCCGGTAAGACCCTATTAAGTCATGTCTCTGCTTAAATCTCCAACCAAACATGCCAGTCAAAGTGTTGCTTTTTATCATGTGACCCTTTTTTATTACTTTGATACTGCAACTTATATGCCAACTTATTATAATCACACGTTTTGTTCCTAGGCAAAATGTTAACAACAAAGAACCAACACATAGGAGAAAAGCTTATGAATTAAAAAAAAAAAACATGGTTAGACAGATCAAAATTCCTTCTTGTCTGTCATTGGTGACTGGTGGGTCACACGAGTAAAACCCCCCACGACAGTAGACATTGAGTATTTGATTATTAATGTGGTAGAGACATTGCTACAACTTTTCAAATGCTTGGGACCATTGGTGGGTCTCACAGCCACTTCATCTATTAATATAAAGTTTGATCCCCTTTAGTCATTGATAAAGTATACATTATATTGTTGTTTTCATAATTAAAAGCAGTTGCATTAGTTAAGCGGATAATGACAGATTACTGATGGTTTCACGCAATGTGAATGTAGTCGGATAGATTAGTACTCAACTTTGATGACAAAATGGTGATGATGTAACTCAACCATTCTACCTTCCAGCTAATTATACAACACACTCAATTTAGAGGGATCTATCTAACAGTCTCATGATTCATGATCTTGTTCTGCTGCCATTATGGTGCTAATGGCAGCTGATACCTAATTCAACATTTGCATAAAGTTTGAATAGAAAGCATACCTATGTATGTTACACAGAGTCTAAGATTCTCTAGTACTAGAAATAAAGAGTCCATAATAAGAACTATAATACATCAGTGAGCCCCACCTATTGAGGATTCAAACTCCTCCAATAAATATATATATATATATATATATGGAAAGTGCTCCTATGAGAGACACTCTCACCAACTTAAATGCAAGGACCCCCAACTTAAATGTGAGGGCCCCACCCATCTCTCATAAAATTAGTGAGAGTGTCTCTCATAGGAGCACTTCCCTATATATCCTCTGAATGGCTTTTGGCAAAACAGCCAAAAGTTAATTCGAATAGGATTTGGGTCGATCAGATTGATTAGGTGGAAAGCGCATGATTTTGCTACCTTTGCTTTGTGCGATTTTATTTGTGTATTGACCAATTCCTATCGGGGTGAAATTTGACTTCAAGCTGAACCAATTCTTGTCTTTTCTTTTTTTCTTTTTTTAGGTATCCAGCTGAACCAATCCTTAATACAGGCTTTCTCTATTTCCAACATCAGCTAGC
Source organism: Umbellularia californica (assembly GCA_028538565.1). Classification (NCBI taxonomy): domain Eukaryota; kingdom Viridiplantae; phylum Streptophyta; class Magnoliopsida; order Laurales; family Lauraceae; genus Umbellularia; species Umbellularia californica. Next base: position 5,383,495 of record JAPQWN010000006.1, on the reverse strand, counting down.
CGAATTAGTACAAAGGAGCCCACTAATATGAGCGACTAAGAACATCTAAAGATGGGCTCCTTCCCTAGTAAAACCATTCATCATATACATTATTTTTTTCTCGTGTTTTATACATCCTCGGTCTTACAGTTGGACATCACCTGTTGAAAAAAAATGTTGTCTCATCTCACTCGAGAAGAGCATTGATTTTGAGCCGTTTAGACTATCAACAGATGAGGCCTACAACGGAGTTCCACTTGTCTCACCAATCTAATAAATAAGAGGATTCTCCCTAGAGAATAGTAATGTATTAGGGAATATTTAAATGAGGAGAAAAGGCAGAGAACATAGTTCAAATTGCAGCTTCGACCTCCAAAACAGTTTTCTTCATCACAATTTTCACCTTTACTTTGAATTCAACCGGACCTTGTAATCTATAGCGAATTGAGAGAATAACGGGTTTTGGATTTCCATGGTTTCAAAAAACAGACTAACTGTTTTGTAAACAATTTAAATGGTCCATACGAACTTGCTGTGAAATAGGGCTGCACATGGGCACTTCGGATCGGTTTAACACTAAAACCAACAACCAAACCGAACCTATTGGTTTTTTAATTAACCGATCCGATCCGACCGATGAAGAGAGCTTAAACCAAACCAAACCGAACCATTTGGTTCGGTTCGGTTTGGTCGGTTAAACCGTTGTTTTTTATTTTTTGAAAATCAGACATTGAAAAATTCAAAATAATGATACCCCGTCCTTTGCATTTATTCCAATGTTTAGTGTAAACATAAAAATCCAACATTCCAGACTAGACTAAACGCATATAAAAAGTAATTCTATTCCAAAAAGAGAGTTTGGACTAAACACAAGTGCGAAAAAAAAAAAAACTTGCAGTGAAAAGTTCATTCCACATGATACCATTTAGAATTACAATAGAATAATTGTTTATGTCAAGAAAGGTCACACAAAAACAGAATCTATATTAGAATCCACTGTATTTTTCAGAAATGAAGATTTCTTAATACATTGGTTAGGTGAAACCAAAACCAACCATCAAAAGGCTAGGCTCTACTGACTTTTCTAGCATTCTCAAAAGTGCAGCCTTCTGACAAAAACTTCATTGAAACGAGGTAGGAATTATGATGGAAGAAAAACACCCCATACAGTAATCCCTCTATCTACAATGAAGTATCAAAAAGCATTTGAAAGATTAGGGAATGCACTAAGGCAACGTTGACGGTTGAGCTCATGTGATAATGGAATTGTTGAATGTAACATTGAAAGTAATAAAAAACAAAACCCTAAGACTAAAATAGTAAAAAAGTAATATTAAGTTACTGCATACGATCGGTTCGATTTAAGCGGTTAATTGTGGGCTCAAACCGATAACCGACCAATGTAAGCGGTTTTAATGATTTTCAAACCATTAACCGAACCGATCTACTATAAACCGATCCAAACCGCCCGGTTCGATCAGTTTTGCGGTGATACCGGATTTTTTGTGCAGCCATACTGTGAAGGATGCTGCTTGGGGTCTTCTTGCCTACTACTCAATTTATTCAACTTTTTATAGCGTTTTACTAATAATAAACCTTTCATTTTCTTAACATTAATAATCGATTAATGAAGCTTTCAGGCTGGAATTGGAGAACAATGGCCTTGATCCAATTGTAAAACCTGAGATCTTGTTCGATGATAATCATGGGACCGACGGGACATTGGCCCAGAAAGAGTGGGCCAAGGTCTGTCTTCTACCTTGCTGAAAATATTGCCATGTTCGAAGGGATCCTTCTCCACACCTCAACGGGTTACTGAATACACCCCTTGTTATTCTCTCACACATACACACCAAATTTCTAAAAGCTTGAACTGACCAAATCACACATTCATTGATAATTTATGTGTCTACTCCATATGCTGATGTGTGAAAAGATACAAAAGATAACACAGATTTATTATAATTTATGGGCACTACTAATTTGATTGGTTTGCTTGCTTATGATTAGATGAGTCTGTCTGTAGGGCAATTGGAAGAGGAAGCTACCTCCATGAATCCAGCTCCCAACAGATGGTGTAACAGCCCTTCAAAGACACTTGCCTGAAGTAGGGAGGAAGACCCGAATGCGTGAAGGTGGCCCAGACCAGCACCAGCTCGGGAAATACACAGGCCAGAGAGAATCAAAGGAATCCAATCAAGGAATGTTTCGTAGACAGCTATATTCACTAGGTTATGTAAGAAATTGCCATCTCTATAAATGGAAAGGATCTCTCACAAAACCTGATCGTCTGCTAAAGATAGGCTGATGGGCATGAAGATCAATTTTGTAAATTGTACTAATATTGCTTCATAACTATTGCCAATGAGTTTATCTATTGTGCATAAATACATCAGTACTGATCAGATTTTTTTTTTTTTTTTTTTTTTTTTCACTTGTATGTTTGTTGGCCGCTTAGGGGAGGTTCTTTCTTTCTTTCCTTTTTTTCGTCCTAATGGGTAAGGAATGCACTATAAATGCAAGCAAAGCAAAAATAGATGGAAAGAGATATTCCAGGAAATGTAAGATTTTTTATCAGACACATACAAGTATAAATAAACATATACCAATAACATATAACGTGGTCATATCATTTGTTCGTGATGAGCAATTACATATCTATCAAGAAGGATCAAAGATGAGAATTAGTTAGAACGATCTTTCGTACTTACTCTTAGGTTGTAGTATTTATTGATCAGATATAACTGCTACCTGCACCCTGGCAACATAGCCACAAGTTAAGATGTTATATTGGAGACGTTCCAAGTATATATAAACATGCACCAAAAACATATAATAAGAGGTCATATCAATTGTAAATGAGACCATGAAGTACAAAAGATGAGAATTAGTTAAACAATCCTTCAAACTTACACTTACAGTTCAGTATTTGCTGATCAAATAGAACTCCTACCTGCACCCTGGCACTGTGAAAGCCACAAGTCCATGTGTTGAACAATCTGCTGTCTCACTTTGACCACTGCATCAGGGGATGTACATCTTTTGGGATCACCTACAAATTTAAAAATGTGCATCAGCTACTTAAATTGCAAATGATTTATCAGATTCACAAGAAAATCATCCAGAGGAGGGGGGGCGGCGGCAGCGCGGCTACCATACCAAAATAACCCATTTCTTGAAATCCTCTTAAACGCCACAAAATCCTCTTAAACTGTGCAAACACCCTATTTTCATTTCTTTTCAAACTAGTACCCTATTTTCTTGGCCATTTATTTGGCGGACAATATTTGAACTATAGAATTGTCCAATCTGAGTATGTATACTGGTCCACGGTGAGGCCAACAACAAAAGCAGTTTGCATCGGTAAGCAGGTATGCATATGTAACAGGGCAGAAGTCATACATCATCACAAAATTTTGCTTTATTTTAGCATCACGTGGGAATCTAGCCCTAGGACAATAAACAAATGTAATAAAAGAATGATTTAGTTGGAATGGAACATTTTATGGTGGACCTTATCATCTATGGTGATGGGAAGTGGACCCAAGAAGCCACTTGCTTTGACTTGGATAGTCAGGGGTTGGTGAAATTGAGCTAGCATCAAGAACTTACAATTTGACACAATACAACCAAAATGAACTTCAGAATGGGCGATCTAGACCTTCACGCGAAAATCTAGTTCCAAGTTCCACAGGGATACAGGAGAGTAGTAAGATGGCTCCCCAGAGGGGGGAAACAAGAAAAAAGAAAAAGGAAAACGATGATGCCCTGGATAATAGTATGATGAGAGGAACATAATACCTTCAATATTCAATGGTGATTGTGGACATCCTCTAAGATCGCTTCCGTGGCCACAATTGTGACACGAGATGATGTATGAAGGCACTGAATTGTTTTAAGAGAGCATCAGAAACAAAAGGACAATTGTCAAATTTTGTAACACATGCAAAAATATGGCATAGTTAAAATTTTACAATGTTCAGCAAGCAATCACCGAATTTATGACTACATTACTCTGGGTAAGTAAAAAATACATCCAATAACATGCAGCTTGATTTGGTTACATGACTTTTCAAATGATAATTCCTTGCTGTTGGAAGAAGAAACGAATGAGACATCATCTCCAGCAACTCCCTCTGCATACTTGCTAGTTGCTAGTGGTTGGTCACTACCAGAAGGGAGTTACTTAAGTAGATGGGTCAAAAAAGAGAAGAACAGTCTTGAGCATTTAAATACATATGCAGTTATTATTCATGAATGAAGTGATAACTAATTTAACTGATTAACCGATTACTTGTAATACTCAATTTCTTTTGTGAAAATGAATATTCCCCTTGTACGTAGCAACTACAGATGATACATTTAATTCAGATTTTATTAGAAACAGTCACACTACACAGACTTGGGTATCCAGTAACCACATCAAGCAGTTTGCATTTTCAATCCTTGTATCCCCTAAACAATACTAATACATGCAGTTTCCTATCAAAAAGAGAAAAAACTGGTAAGAAGCTCACATAAATTTCATACAGGGTAGGATGTCAAAAGAAACAAAGGAGATGCTCCAACTACCTACAACTATAACAATGAAGTATGTACCAACTTTGCTTAAATGGCTTTTATGGCATTTTCTATGCAAATGGAACAAGGAGGGGTGTAACATACTAGAAAGGAGTTCCAAATCATGGCATGACATTAGGTGCAATTTTCTGAAAATCGAATTGCTTGTAAAGCTATAAAGCAATTAAAATTGTGAATTGTAAATCATAATCAGAAAATATAAAATCTATGAAGTTCTATGTGTGTGATTTTCTCCTGCGCTCCTACACTCTGCAGTTCATTCAGATCAGTGTTGTTGTCATGGGGGGACCCGGTAAAATTCACGAGGGGTCCCGCCATCGTTGACGGTCCAGATGGATGCCCTGACAGGAGAACATGCACAGGAGAAATTAGCATGATCATAGAAGCCTCATCTCATGCCACATTAGCATTAATTGGCATGCCCACCCAATGTACTACTTGCTCACCTTCTAACTTTTTCCTTGGTTTAGAACCAAGAGCCTAAGGCTTCATATGATTACTTAATATTTTTTTTAAAAAAGTAATACTTGGGCTTCGAAGGCCACGACAAAGAATCTCTACATGTCAGCCTCCCAAGTTGCTAGATCTTGAAATTCTCATTTGTTTAAAAAGAATTATGTGCATAAGATGTTCATATATTTGTCTTTCAGGTGAAAATATCTCGATTATTGATTATGAATTATTTTTCTTCTTTGCACAAGAAAAAACCTATGGCTTCCTCATGGAAAACTTCGGATAGATAATTTAGTTGCAAGATAAAGAGGTTCCGAACGGAAAAGCAGGAGCATCCTTTCACAACAATCTGAATCAATCAAGTATATGGAATCAAATGCAGATTCCTTGTGGACAAGAGATACAGATGGATTTGACTGGTGTTTCTATAACAGAGATTTGAAAAATCATCCTATGGGAGTACTCCTTGTAGGGCCTTTAAAGGTTTCTTTCAAACAGATAATGCTACAACAGAACTAAGTTAAATGTCAAGATACTTTAGGGTGTAGTAGTATCCAAGACGTAACCATACCCCCACTACCAAAGACATCAGCAATCAAGTACGACAAAACTGAATCATATCAAGAAACTCTAATCTATAAAAAAAAAACCTTAAAGAAACAACTTAAAATTTCCAGAAGAGATTATGGACTCCAGGAAATTCATCAAAAGTCAAGATTAGTGGACATTTTTTGAAGTTGTCATCAAAGTGACACAGATACTCACTTTCTGGAGAAGATGTTTGTTTGGATGCATGGCGCCAAGGATCCTGTGAGCCGTTTGTGAAAACTATCTTGGACCCTATCCATTAAACAGATAAAGGGTACTTGATAGGGTTAAAAAAAGACATCAAGCAAGAATATGTGAAACAAAAGAATTAGGATAGATGCAGACCTGCAATTTTGGTTCCTCCATAGTATATGTTTGTTGCCTCCACATCAGGATAGATGCCTTCCCCAAAGATATATTTACAAAGGTCCAAATGGTATCTACAACATGCGAGTTAACATTGATATTATCAATTGTCATTTGGCTTGCACAAAATAAATGACAGATAGATTGAATTCTCATGAATGAGTTTACATTCCATCCCTCCACTTCATAAGATTACAGTCTAATATGAATCAGTTTAGATTCCATCCCGAAGCTTGAGGGTTCGAAACTGCGCTACCACACCAGGGCCACAGGGGATTTACCCAGCTCCCCCCGGGCCTGTAGAACTGGGACACCCTCCGTCATAAAAATAAAATAAAATAAAATAAAATAAAAAAAAAAAGAGAAAAGAAAAAAGTTTACTGTCTACTATGAATTTGTGTTATGACTCACCTATATTTTCTATAAAATAAACATCCTAATATCCATGCCAAATCAACTCATTAGATATAGAGGAAGAATATATCTAGGCCAAGGATCAAAATAGCGGTTGTGGCGGGCATAGCGGCCAGTGGCTAAAATGCTACATTGCGGGAAATACGTAGCGCTTGCAGCGATAGTAATAGTGTAGCGGTGTGAATTTTTTAAGTGGTAAAAAAAATGAGTAGAAAAATAGAAAAAAGAGGATTTTACGGAAAAATTCCAGAATTTGGCCATTCCTCACGAAGGGTCCCCATAAATTATACAGCACTAACGAAGTCTGTTAGGCCTTATTTCATTTTTTTAAAAACTTTGATAGTTAGTCAGAAACATTTTTTAATGTCTTCTTCTTCCTCTCCTCCTCCTATTTCTCCATCTCCCCCACTCCATCTTTAATGGATGGCATTTGGCCACAGCAGAAAATCAATGTAAACCCCTCTTTCTCTATCATTTCACAGCAATATGAAAAGGTAACAGAAAAATACTAACTTTTGAAAATATGGGAAGAGGAAGAAAAGGTTGATTATCCATTTTACCAACTTAGAGTTTCCAAAGATGACAGTAATAAACCCATTGCCATCTTCCATCACCTTTCTCCTCCCTTTCTTGCTTGCCAACAGAAATCTCTCCCTTCAACATGAAATTCCGTCTCACCACCATCCAAACTCACTTCCTCAAAACCCAAATCTCTATTCATCTTCGGTATTGAATCCTTGCCGGCCTTTTCCTCACCTTTCCAAGCACCTTAACTTCTCCACCCTTACATGTCACCATAGAACTAAATCCATATGCCTTTGGAGTCATTGGAATCTCCTCCGGGCGCTCACTTCGCATCAAAATTACATCATTTTGGACTGAATTCTGAGGTCCAACTCTAGAAATCTCTACTAGGGTTCGGTTAAATAGAAAGTTATCTTTTGGGCATTTATTGGAGCAGGAATTCAAAAGTGGGGGACCTCCATTTACTGGTGTTCGGACTCTCGGATCCGAAGCAAATTCTCTACTGGGTATATTTCGTTACATGGAATCTCTTGTGAGTGATTTGCAAATGAGAAAGACACGCCTCCCAGAGCAAGAACAGGTGATTTGAGATCCATCCATGAACTGGAGAGATAGCCATACGTATGGCCTTTCTAAGCAGTTTAAGGGAGCATAGAAAGAGAGAAATGAAAGAGAAGTTCCAGAGAAATTCGTTTACATCTATCATCATTGCATTCCTTTTTCACTCTTCCTTGTTACAACCTTGGCTTGAATTTCAGGAGTTGATCAACGTTAGGAAACGAAGATGAAGACATTAGAAGCTGCAGTGACGAGCAACGCTAGCGTCGCTCCTCTCAAAGTTGAAAAAAAAATAAGGCTTGAAGGACCCCATTCATGTTGTACAATTTGCAGGGACCCTTCGCGAAAAATGGCCAAATTTCGGGATTTTTCCTGTAAAATCCTCTAGAACAAACAATTTTTAAAATTAAAACTACTTGGCTCTAATAGATTTTAGATTGTAGTGTTGCTATTTTCATAATAGCATAGCATCTTCGACCGCAACAGCCAATAATGCGGCAGCTATTTTGAACCATGATCCAAGCACAAATTTTCCCCTCCACATACTTTGGAAAGGGGTGGGGCACTATACAAGCTTCTTGTGATCTTGTCTGTGCATAACACATCATAAAATTGGAAAAATAATTGACCCTGCAAGATTACCAAATAGACAAAGGAAATTCAATAAGAAAATTATTAAATGCTTTTGTGGAGCTGACTAGTCTAGTAAGGCCAGGCTTCTGCAAGAGACACTATGGAAACTTAGAGGTTATAGTTGTATTTTGCTCCCTATTTTAAGAGGAAAAATTTTCTCCGAACTTATGAGCCTTCTGAATTGAGCCTAAACAGTTAAAAAAAATAGAAATCCATCATCATCATCAAAGCCTTTTCACAACATAGTCAGCTGCATGAATTCTGTTTCTCCATTCTGATCTATCCTAAGCCATATCCTCGGATATGTTGCAAAAATAGAGATTGTTAATTGGAAATTTAGGAGGACTACATCTTGTCTAAATTCATTGATCTATATACCAATAGCTATTTAGACTTTCTTATTGTTATTTGTTAGGGACAACAAACATTTCCCAATTAGCAAAGCGTGATGGGCAGCGGCAACAAATAGCTGTGGGTCGATCAAAATCAGTCATTTTAATGAGGCATAAACATCTATGCACGTGTGCCTTGACACCGCAATACATGAAGTAGCCATTAGCCACTCTCACTTATACCTACAGCAATACTGATCAATAGACAATGAAACACAGCAAAATGCAAACAAACTCGGGAAAATTCATAGTTGAGAATTTCAACTCGGACTGGAAACTTCTCTAGGGCCCTATTTACTATTAGAGTGAATTTAGTGAAATATGAGTAGGGCCCTTTTTCCTATGAGATTGGCTAGGGCTCTATTTCCTATTGAAGTGAAATTTGGCCAGGGCCCATTTTCATTTTAGAGTAAATTTGGGTAGGGCCGATTAGAATAAAAGTTAGGCACGGCCCTATTTCCCATTAGAGTGAAATTTGACAGGGCTGGCTAGGGCCCTATTTCCTATTAGAGTGAAATTTGGCTAGGCCGTATTTCTCATTAGTGTGACATATGGCTAGACCCATGTATAAGTGGGACATTTAATTTTAAATGATATGGTTTTTGGGCTCCACTGTGAAGCCCACGAAACTGAAATAGTTATAAAAAGGCAGAAGGGGCCAGTTTGCCCCTTTTATCCTGAGGAAAAAAAAAACTCAAGAGAGAAAGAGAAGAAGAATAAAGAAGAAGAGGGTAGAAATATATATATATATATATATATATAGAGAGAGAGAGAGAGAGAGAGAATAGCAAGTGATGGCAGTGCCATACACCACCTCTTCTCCTTTCATGCAACAAGCTGCTCTCCCTCTCCTTTTTTTTTCTTTCCCTCAAAAAAATTTGGCCGAAACACTAGATTTCAGTTCAGTCCACTTGTCAAACCAAATTGAGTTTCACAAACATGGAAAAGTTTTTAAAGTCCAGCACTACTAAAGATTAATAAGCTCCAGCTAAAACTAATTATGCATAGACCTAGGAAGCATTATATTTTATATGAGATCGTATATGAAAATTCTTTCATTATAAAATCACCTATTACTTAAAAATACTGCTGGCAATTTCTGCTTTGGAGTCTTGCTTTAGACATTTGCAATACATATAATACAACTAGAGCAAGGCTGACAGAACTCTTGCCTTGCGTCAATCTTTGGAGAACGGACGCTATCATTTGCAGGTGCCACCTGAAAATAAGCCACCTCGGTGCAAACTTGGAACCACCATAAACGATCACCTGAAACAGATTATAAATGATACTGAAATAATAACATGCAAACTATGCGACTTTCCCTTGTCCATCAACATGGACCTGCTCATTCTAAAATAGTGACATCAATAAAAAAACATTACAGTACTTCCACCGGTATCAGTTCTCTTTAAGTGTTCCCGGTCATAAGTTTGAATTGCTCCATCAGAATCTCCAAGAAAATGATCTTTTATATAGCTGGCATATTCATCCTGTATACAAAGTTGCAGCTCACCATTAGAATCACAATGCTAATAACTAAACCTGATTATTCTATTTAATAGGTAAGTTAGAAGAGCATAGAACTTAACAAAAACAAAACGGCAAAAAAAATAAAAATACAAGCTTTACAAATTGCAACATACTAAATAATCGTCTGAAGAAGAAAAAAAGTGACCGATATTCAAATAAATGACCAAGAAAATGTCTATCTTAATTTTGCATATGTCGAAAAGATAGCTGAAAATGAAAAAAATTGCTAGCATTCAGAAAACTAGCGAAGTATTTCACATCCAAACATCGTCAGTCAAGGCAACAAAAGAACAAGTTGGCCATATAAGGAAACGTTTACATAAGCTGGCCATAAAATTGCAGCCAGAACTATAATCAGATAACAGTATTTCTTCTAATAAACCAATGGATATTTGGGATCACAAAACTCTATTTCTTCTTATCAACTGCATGCATATGTGATATGACCGATCAGGTTTCCAGCACCTGGGAAGTTTCCAATAAATTCTCATTTAACATCCAGCCAGCCGGCCAATTTCAGGGTAGCAAGTTCTCATTCAACTTGCATTCTCTCACAGGTGAAAACACCATGGACCAAAATTGCATAATGCAAAAGCTTAGACCGGCTTAGGAAAAATAAAGCATATCAAAGAAGCCAAGGGCGCCTACATTTCAGTTGGGGAATGAATCAATGGGGCCCAATATATAGACAGGGGACCCATCAGGTGGGACTTTTAAAGGCACTGCCTTTTCCCTTATTTCTGTTCACTTTCTGATTACTTTTTTAATTTGTTGTCGCTCATTTGGAGCTTAATCATTAACAGCATCTTAGTAATCACAAAATAATTACTTGGTTAAATTGGTCATAGCACACTATTTTTGTGGACTGTGGATTCCTTTTAGGTCTCCATATCTCTGTTTTTCCCTTATTTCTCTTTACTTTCTTAATATTCACTTGGTCTAGTTGTCGCTCATTTGTAAAATAAGTCACCAAGCAATTCTCACAGACTAAATGACAAAATATGTCAGCACTAGGGTATGTGCAGAATTAGAAATTGGCAAACATAACATCTGAAAGCGGTGACAAAACATGGACTGGTACACTGGCATTCATCTTGCTGTAGCTAACTAATAATTGCAGAGACAGTAAAACCTACCACCAAGTTTTTTCCACTTTTCTTTGCATTGATGAGAGGGGAGCAAAGTGTATCTGGATTCCCATATTGAAACTGCAAATGAAAATTTTGAAAAGATAATGAACACAAAGAATAAAAATTGCAGAATGCGACTTGATGTACTATTGATAAGTTAAAGTATACCGCTGTAACTGCTGCATCTGCCAGTAAGTATAAAAAGTCACCGTCATCTTTAAGCTGCAAAGATCGATAAAAAAAATATAAAAAAGAAATGATAATTTGCAAAGGCAGACATCAATTTCATGCTTGAAAATGTAGAACATATATGCAGCTCATGGCAAGGAAGCCATTTTGATATTATGCCAAGAACAGAGGAGAAGTAATTCCAATTTGGAAAATGAAACAGAAAGAGCACAGAAATCACAAATAACATTATGCATCAAATTTATTTTTCCAAAAAAATGAAGGGAGGAGGTGGTGGAATCAAGAATGTCTGGTTTCCCAAGAGCTACAAAATTGCTTAAAAGGACTCGCTAATATTCACGCTTAAATTGAAGTGTAAAATCTAATACATCATCCCCATCTAATACAGAAATTCCATAGCCTGAGTAGATATTCAAAAGAAAATAAGCAATCTCATGGAATTTTTGTAGTTTGGAAAAATGAATGCATGTAGTGACCATTGGAGGCATATAGATTGATGCGGTCCCTAGGGATTAGAGCTTGCATGGGAAATGCTCAAAGCACAATGGGTGCCGATAAACGAGGATGAACCTCAATGGGAAAACCCAAAATCAATTAATCAACTCTCCGAAAATAATCATCTACAATGCCATATATATAGGTAAAAAAAAAAACACTTAAGCCCTAAGAAACCTAACTAAACTAGGAAACTAAATAAATTGGAAACCTAATCCTAAATACAATTCTTTAAATAAAATTAAAAAATAATGACATATAATTAGTTAGTAAAATATCCTAAATCTACTTGGGCCCTACACATGTGGCCCGAGGTCCATCTGCATCATAGATGCACCACAAGGGCCTATTTGCTTGAACATTCTAGCAGAGACAGGATTTCCTTTATGAGACAAAGTCGGAGATGAAGCTAGAAATAGGCAGAGAAAGGTTGAACCGGGAAATACTTAGTGCCAATTTAAGCACGATTTTACAGAAACGCAAGTCGTGGCTTGACAGAGAACAAACATTGGACTGGTAGAAACTTTAGAAAGGCAGTGCTTCCTCTGCCGATCATGAAACCAACCAGGCGCCAAGAGATGTATGAGATTTACAGAAAATCCTATTTGTGTAGGAGCTCTACACTGGACTGATGTATCTTTAATTGTACAGGAGCAGGAGTAATCACACTCATAATTAAACATTTTAATTACAAAAGAAACACATGTTAAGGAACTCAAGGACTAAAATGTGAATACATTATCAAGAAACTCCTACTCTTGAAGGAAAAAAAAATTAATGCAACATCTTCTCTTCTTTTTTCTCTCTTTTTTTTTTTTTTTTTTGTTTTTTATCAGACATTCTGACTCGAACAACTTAGATGTTGACAGCCAGAATATCATAGATGCAGGACCTGCCCAAGACCCCAACTTCACAATTTGAACCTAAGAAAGAACCATAATGTTATATAAAAATAAAAATAAAAACACACACCTTAGCTGCACCGAACAAATTCTTTACTGCTTTGGCATTTGACACTAGTTGTTCATCGACAAGTGCAGTAACTTCTTGTAGAGCAGCTTTACATTCTGGGCCAGCAGACTCTCCAACCTGCAGTCAGCGAAGCATAAAGCACATAGACAATGTCCTCCTAAATGAAACGGATTTAAATTGGGATGGTTTCCCTAGATGCATGAAATCCAAAAAAGGAAAAAGAAAATAATGGTAAGATGCAGATTATAGCATTAAAAATTTTAGATATACAGGCAAGAAAGAATTGGTAGATTGATGCATATAGGCATCCCATTTTCTTAAAACCTACACTGGTTTTTGTGGGCAAGTCAATTCAATGTATGGCCAATTTAAATGACCTTCGCTCAAATTATTATTATTATTATTATTATTATTATTATTAAAGAAGCTTCTTTTGTGCCTTTTTTAATGTTTTTGCGTTTTATAATGTTAAACATGTACATCATAATCTAGTGGTAGTGTGGTACCCATAGAAGAAATGTCAAAGGATAACATATTTGGAATCCTATCAAGAGCTTTCTTTAATAATCTATACCAGGCAGACCTAATGTGCAGATCGACCAGACCCAGACTGGTCAGCAGTTGATTCTCAGACAACTAGCCAGTCCAGTGTAGGTTACAAAACATTCATAAACGGTAATACAAGATATAAACTTTACCTGCTTGTCAAATTCAGTGAAGTTGTAAACAGAAAGAACAACAGCTGAGCTTGCAAGGCTTCCACATGTTAAATGAGGAAACTTTAAGCGGAACCAGGCACTTAATGCTCCAGGGTATGAAACACCAAATACAAACCAGGAGTTCTCAACTTTTGATCGATTCAGCTTAGTGTTTAGGGATTCCTGCATGATAATGACAAAGATGTCACCATAATATAAAGGGATGACACTTACATTGTATGAGATCAATTCACAGCAAACATGGAGCGCTGGGCAATTTTTACTATAATAGAAATTCATTTAAGAAAAGTGGAAAAAAAAAAAAAAAAGAGACGTGGGATACACAAAGTCAAAACAAGCTACAGCTTCGGAAATCAGTGGCGGACCCAAGATTTTCATTTGAAGAGGAGAACAATGGCCATAATGTTACTTTCTTCATTATTTTTCTGTTTGAGGGCATTGAGGGCTTATTTCTGATGGGCCTCTGGCTTTATGGAACCCCATAATTGATTGGATTTAAAAGGAGCCTCGATGGTTTTTCGTAGTCCATCAGAGGCGAGTGCCCCAGAAAGCTAATATGTAGGTCCACCCATGCTAGAAATGGTTAAAATGCTCTTCTGAAACAAAAAAACCAAAGCACAATTGTCCCCATGGACCTAGCAGCAATGTTCTGAAAATTAAAATTGCTGCAAATTGTTCCAGGAGTTGAATTCAAACAGGTAAAAAAGTATTGATATTCATAATCTTTTTACTTTTGATCCACAATATCAATATAATGGCAAATGGCATGATGATAGGATCAAATGAAGAACTCTGGTTAGAATATATTTGATATGTGTAAGACAATAAAAGGTAACAAATGTATCAGGATTTGCGTATCAGGCGGACACATAACCTAGGCCATCTACAAGCATGCATCAACATGTATGAGTGAACAAGTTATAATACATCCACACTATACACTAACAGTCACATCATCTACAACAAATATATAGATATGAATATATTGTCACTCGTCGTTGTGTGCACCATAAAAAATAATAATAATAATAAAATAAAATAAAAAGAAGAAAACCGAAAGAAGTACCACTCTTCCCAAATTTACAATTATCCAATTGTTAAGAGTTGGATTTTCAAAATTCAAAACGATGATTTCTTTAAAAGCACTAAACTTGAGTGCCATAAACTAAGGGGTTAGGATGATTTGAAGGGGTTGATATTTTGCAACCCTATGTCTCATTGAGCTCTTTCCATTCCCTGAAACCCTCCCCAGCCATCCTTGCCCCCAAACCACTAGGAACTACAGGAACACATCTGCAAAGCAAAGAGAATGAAACAACACTCCCTGCTTTGCCAGATGTTCTGCCGCATTTTAGATAATTAGCTGGTAATGTACATAATACATGGAGATCAGCAATTTTCAGGAAGGAACATTATATGATGCACAGTTAAGCAGAATATCTACCTGATAATACTGACGGAAGGTAGCCAAATCAACAAGAGCTTGCTTAGAGGAAAGATATCTTAGATCCTCTGTGGTATACGATTTGAATGGAGAGCTCTTTCCATAGTACCTATGCTCGAGGGAAACAACCGCGGCCCCAAATTTTTTCGCCAGAACCTGTTCAGTGATGTGAAGTTAAGAAACAATACTCCCAACTACATAACCATATATGCCCAAAAACATTAACATCTATAATTGCAGCAATTCACACACCTATAATGGAAGGTTTTGAGGAAACTGACAACAGCAAACTGATCGTCAAATGGAGCCTTTTTTTTTTTTTTTTTGAATAATGATATACAACCACATGCTTCAAAATATAGCAGATTTATCATAGAAGCCTTCCACCTTAACTTCGCACTTTAGCTTTTCAGTATTTAAATAAGCAAATGAGACATAAGGCACGTTTTTTTAAATGACATTGAATTACTAGAATTTCAAAGCTATGCCTTTGAATCAAAAGCGCGATCAGAGGATGATTAAAGGCGAAGTTCAAGCAGGAACCATCAAGCAATCTCCACTTCAACAGGAAATGAAATCCTAGGAAAGTAATTATCCCACCTAAATCTCCATCTTAGACCCTTCAATCCTCACCTCTTCAAAACTCCTTCAATAAAAATCCCACCTTTAATATGAATTCCTATAAATTCAACATGAACTAGGCAAATGGGTCCTTTTTAATGGACTTCATCACAAGAAATCAAGATAACCTAATCAAATTACAACCTAAAGACCATACATACAACAATACATCACGCAAAATCCCTCAACAGACATAAACTTTCAACTTACACCGAGATAGTCATTGGAAATTCCCGTGCATGCATATTCGCCGCATATCTTCAAGAAAATGGGTCCTTCAGGAACTCGAAAGTGATCGAGAAATTCATAGTAACGCTGCTTGAATCGACGATGATCCTTCAAACACCAAATCAAGATGAGATTTTTAGAAAAAAAAACCAAAACCCAAACAAAATAAAGAGAAAGCCCTTCCCTTCCCTTTATCAGAAAACAATACCAAAGATCATATGAGAGAGAGGGAGGAATTTACGGTTGGGGAGAAGTGATCGAGGGTTTGGGTAAACCATTTCTCTTCTTGTGTTAGATATTTGCCGCTGTCTGTCATGAGTTGCTGCGTGCGTAGAGATTCGACGACGCCATTAGAGACCAGCAGCAGCAACAGTAACAGTAACGGGAGGTTCTTCATCTTCTCTTCGATGCTACGAAAGCGTATTCCGATGAAAGATACATTTCCTGGGCGGTGATTTATATGTTGTAATAATTTGAGATAGCCCCCTGGAATTGTTTTGCCAATTAATAAATTTCAGAATAACCCGTTCATCTACTTTCTCGTTGCTTTGAATATTTTTTGAGATAGCCCCTTGGCATTTTTTTCCAATTCAGAAATTTCAAAATAACCCCCTGTATGATGTTTTCGTTGATGTGGGTAATTTTTTGATAGGAATAGTTAAGTACCCAAGATTTTCATTTTGAGCGGGGCAGACTAAAATAGGTAGTTGGATTTTGTGGAAAGCCCCTTTGCATTTTTTTGCCGATTAAGGAATCTCAAAATAACCCCTGCACCGACCTTCTCATCGATGTGGATCTTTTATTTATTGGACTAGTTGCATATCAGAATTTTTATTTAAGTGGAGTGGACTAAAATAAGCATTTGGATTTTGTGGACAAATCCAGAATTTTTATGTTAGTTTTGTGGTAGATCCAAAGTTTTCATGTGGCTTTTAAAGATGGATCTTAAAATTTTATGCAAGTTTTGAATGCCAACCCAAATGTGACGGTTGCGACCACCCTCGTATAAATGTAAGTGGGTTGGGCCCTGGAAAGGGCGACATGTATGTAATTGTATTGGGTGAGTAGTGAGGACCATATTGTCAAAATGATAGTATTAGGATGAACTTCATCCACTAAAAGATGATGAAAATATAAATGAAGGAATTGAGTGAGTTATGATGGGCGCATTGTAAAACAACTAGATTATGATTGATTTCACCTTGTCAAAGATGGGATCGAAATGGGATTTTCCTGCTTAAATGAAGGAATTATTGTTTGTTTGTTAGAATCACTACCGAGTGTGATTGTAGTTTTACCCGCAAATGGGCATGGGCTAAATCATTGCAAATTAAAACAACATATGTTTAAAGATTTTGTAATTAGATTATATGTTAGTTTGGAATATATCTAGCTAACAAATGAAAAACTTTCTGTTGCGCTTGCACCATGGGCATGATAATTGAGAATATTTCCCCCTCAAAGATGGGTGTTTAAGTAAGTTATAATGTATAATATTTTACAATATTTCACTCTTTTATAAAAACCTTTCTATTATGCTATTCAAGGATATGTCGTATAAAACAATATTCCATAAAAAAATTCTATCAGAACAAGGGTAAAGAGTTTTAGAAAATCTTTAAAATATTATTGGGAACCATTTATCATAATGGCCCACTATAATTTTCAACATCAATGGTTTGAAAAACCTCATTTTTTGGGATTTACACTCCCAACTCCAAATCTTTTCAATTTATATGCCTTAATATACGATATCAATATAAAATCCTCATTTCTACCAATCATCAACGAGGAATCTCTATTCCAATGGCACTGAGGAATTCAACATAAAGTAGGCAAAGGAGGTGGCTTCACAATTGTGCATGCATGCCCGTCCAAATCGATTGATGAGTTTTTAATTTTTTTGGTAATGATCCAAATCGATTTGAGTTTTGGGGCTCAAAATCACAATGAACGAATGAAACTTTGGTTTTGCAGTTAGTGGTGTTTATCAAGCGGGTGACTCTTTCTTTAAACAAAAAAAAAAAAAAGTGGGTAACTAGCAATAAAGGGAGATTTCTAATTATTCTTCATTACCATGGCTTTGGGTTGGGCTCAGTCATTGGGTTTAAAATCTCAGCCCGTTTGATATTTGGGCTGCACTTAGATTGAGTGATAGAAAGCCGGAAGCCCGGCCTGGCAGAGTAAGTATTGCTGGTAGCTTTGTGGCTTACTTATCCAAAAAAGCTATAAAAAGCATGATCCAGTCAGCCTGATTAACTTAATGGGCTGGCTTGGGCCTGACATGATTGAAGCAGGCCGTGTAGTGATAGAAACGGATGATATTGCCTTTACTCTTATTGTAGGCCAAGTCCTGCCCTCAACACATTGAACAATACCAATTCAATCAATATTTAAGGGCATGTTTGTGCAGCAATAAGCCCATGGAAAAATAGAAGATTAGAGTCCCATTCATAAGGAATTATATTGTTTATGGCCCCATTTGGGTCCTTGAAACACAAATCCCCGCTGTTTTCTTTTCTTTTATTTTTGGTACAAGGGCTGGGACGCCCGAAGAGATAGCCCACTCGAGCAGAAGAGGGCATCATACTATGGGATTGAGTCCTAGGCACCTAGGTGAGAGAAGGGAGCCAACTAAGTAACCCCTTATTCTCCAAATCCTCTACTCTTAGATGACTTTTAAATTGAATTGATGTAACTCTATTTATATGTTATTGTAGTGAACAAAGCAACTGACTTGCAGGCAAGAGACACAAATCTCCGTGCTTTATTGCATAATGTAAAAAACAATTGAGAACGACCGCTAAGTATACATTGAGGAAAAAAAAAAAAGAGAACGATCCCTAAGTATACATCAAATAAACTACATGAAGACACACACACAAGATGAGAATACATACACACAAAAAAAAATGAAGATACTACATTGTGATTGAAAAATACACACAAAAAAATATGAAGATACTACATTGTGAAATCAATCATATCAAAGATCAAATTCTCCATCATTTGTGTCTCCACATCCACGGCACAATGAACCTTCATGCTGCCCAATGAACCCAGCTTTCCTGTGCATCAAAAGGAAACCTCTTGCCGTCAGAATTTCAAACATTAAACACCAGTCATGACATACTTGCCAAATTTAGAGTGAGAGAAAGTCCATGTCTATAACCTTCATTATCCATGTTTAATGATCTGGAACCTTTGGGTGAAGTGTCCACGTCTATATCCATTGATTGTAATGATATAGAGCCATTGGGTGCAGTGGATCACTTCTCTTTTACAAAGTCATATTTGGTAACCAAATTCTCAGACAAAAAGAAATTTCATATAATGTAAAAATCCTCAGCTAAGAAGAGGAGGTTATAAAAAACGACCTATAAATTTCAACTATATAAATCCCCAGTGAAAAAAATATATATATTAAAAGCAGCGAGGAATCTTTGAATCTACACATTAATTTCTCACCCTTTACCAAACATAACCTTAAAGATAATTTGGTACCACATCTAAATGTACATTGAGATAGAGACTTTTTTTTTCTTGTGAAACATTGAGATTGAGACTTACTGTTGCTGGAATTCATGTACGCTGACTTGAGAGGGCAAGGAGAAAGAGGAAGAACAGGCAGATTGTCGCAGTTGCATATCTCAATCATGTAGCCATCTGGGTCATGGAAGAAGAGCTGGTCAACTTTCACCCCTCCTTCCTCTACCACAGCACTCACATACTCCATTCCCATCTCTTCTAGCTTTCTTTTCACCAGATCCATATCTGAAGACTACAAATACAAAACCCAAAATATTACAAACCCAGCATCAAACATAAAATCACAAAAAAAAAACAATATGCTCAATATTTCAGTATTTCTTACTTGGAAGGAGATGTGGTTGTCTTTTGGATTAATTATTATTGGCTTTTCGCGAATGTCACTAGCAGAATTGCATTGCAGTAAATGTATTCCAATCCCATAGTTGAACAACCTGAAAAAATTGCAACCCAAGAAATTAACTCATAGTTGAACAACCTGGAAAAATTGCAACCCAAGAAATTAACTCAGTCAATACAGAAGCGTGGACTGGGTTAGGCTTGAGATTTTAGGTTGATGAAAATTTGGGGCTACGTACGTTTGGATTTTTATGTGCCTTGAGCCCAGCTTATATGAACAATAGTTCTAAAACTCGATGGAACTCCATAAAACTCACCCTATTTACAAATTGAGGACTTGGTGATAAACTTTTCTATTTAAAATTCGTTTCCCGCCATTGTCATGGCTGCAGCATCCATGTCGTATTTGGACAGCATGGTTCCTAAAGTCTCTGAGTCAACTCGGCCTAGAAGGTTTTCAAGCCGAGCCAACTTGGTACTATGGTTTTTAACACAGCCGAGCATTGAAATTAGAAAAAGTCTACTTGTCCCGGGACAAGTAGCAGGGCTCTTGAAATTATGCACTGGTAATTGTTTGGACTCGAGCCTTGATTTTCACATCAAGACAGAATCCAAGCCCAACTATGTAAGCGGGTCAGACCCAGTTTTGCAGGGTGGCCTGTATGTTGGCTATCCACAATATCTGTGGTAACTCATCCACAAGTAGTAAAATGGAGGATATATAATCCTAGGTGATCATTCCTCAAGACAAATCAGATGTCTCCTTTTAGCATAAAATCTTACCATGCTCCTTCGAAATTAAAGGATGAGGGTCTCTTGATGAGCACGAACCCAAGAACTTCTTGATAGAACTTGGCAGTGTCCCTGACGGATTTGCACAGGAAAGAAACATGGTTGAGAGAGAGAAGAGGAAGAGAAGGGGTTGGAAGCTCTATTTCTTCATAAATTCCCATGGTCTTGTTTGAGTTGCCTTGAATGGATGAATGCAGAGCTGGAGAGCTAGGGGTGTTGGATGAATGGATGAATGGAGAGCAAGCTAGGGGTATTGGATTTATAATGGAGAGAGAGTCTTATCTGATGCGTCCATGACGTGCTCGCTTACCTTTTTAATATTTATTAGAAAAGGTCCAGCAAGTTCTTTCGTTCTGTGGCCTCATGTGCGGGATCCCAGTCAGACCTGATATTTGCCTTCTTGAGTGTACAACAGGGTTTGGCTAATAAAGTCAATATAATTGGTTTTAGTACTTATCTTAAATGGAACAATGTTGACAAAGTAAGATTTAATACATAGTGATCCTATTTTCTCATTTCTTTTTCTATTGTTCAAAGCAATTAGGTACATAGAAATTTATGGTCAAATGGGCTTCAACAAAAAGGAAGAGGCTAGCGGCGAATGATATAAGTCTTGAATTACGTGGTTCGGCAAACTTGCCTACGTCCATAGGAAAGAAACTCGACTCTCATTTGGATTCACTCTCTATATGATATGCAGTACATCATGGGTTACACATTACATCATATATATAATGCTATCTTTCTTATCCAGCAAGAAACCTAATCTTAGTCAATAAGAAAGTCCTGGTACAATTACCAAAATACCCATGACCTTGAACCAAATTGGTCTAAACCCACTAGGCCAACAATAAGGTGGAGAGGTAGAGGGAGAGGTAGCCTTGGTTTTCATAGGATTTGAATTACTCGGGTGGTGCCCGCGTATTCATTTCGCATCTCTCCTTGATTCATTTTCTATTAAAGGAAGATCATTTGAAGATGTTCATCCTTGTTATTTTGATTTTTACCACTTTAAAAAATGCAAGCCTTAAAATTCATAGGAATTCAATTACTTGAATCAAATGGGCCCCCTAGTGATTTCAGATACTTCTTCAAAATAGTAAAGAACTTAAATTATACCTCTTTCTAACACAAAATGAGAAATTGGTGATTTGTCAAGAACAGACTTAATTAATTTTGAAAGGAACATTGGTTCAAGCTGCGTGTCTCACGTGGGCTTGCCCATCAATTTGAGCCACCTCATTATTCTCTAGTGTAGTGACACTCACCCCCAATTTAACACAGAACCTTAGTTTACAAACTATTGGTTCATGAAAAACAGTAGCCTTTTGTGTAGGGGCCTAAAATCATTTAAATTTATCATTTTCAAGGCAACATTGGTTCAAACAGTAGCCACTTGTAGATGCGTTTGTATTATTCGACTTGCTAACATTAGTTGTCATGAGCGAGTCTGAATGAGCTTTTAACCTATGATCTCAACTTGATCAATTAATTGCTTGGTCAGACAACTTGATTGGTACAAGCTCAACCCGAAATGTCCAGAACATACATGACCAACACTTCCCATGCAGGTTATAGGAGTTAGTGTCTCCCGCACGCTTTCTATGAGTGGGATGTGTAGACTCTAAAAAAGGACTCACCTTTTGATAATCCAAACAGTTCAAAAAAAGGGTCATTTTCTCCGGTGACATATTGTCAAGTCTTACATCAATAAGAGTTTGTTCCACCAAAAGAGGAAGCACATGATTGATAACACGATTAATACATATTATTAATGATGCGTAAGATTTTGTTAATAATATTATCAGTAACATGTTCAATTTTATAGTAGGACCAACTCTTATTGAAAAAGTATTTCAAAATACGTCACTAGTGGGAATGACATTCATTTGGAATAGTCCAAATTAGACACTCTAAGGGATTCGGATTCTTTCTTTCCATCTCGATTCTTGGACATGTTCACTTGGAGGAATTAAGCCGGTGTTATTTTCTTTCAGTATCCTAGCCAAGGAGTTGGGACCCAAGAAAGCCCACATAAGTGGGAAGGAGAGCCCACAAAATCGAAAGAAAAACCCACACAAATTGAAACAATGACATATTTAGGGACCTGAGTTGCCAGGTGCATGACAAAGGAGGTTGTCAACCAACTTAGAAAGCTGTAGTGGAATCTAGTTGGTTTTGTAATATATCTAATTTTCTCTGTGGTGTAGATTTTTTCTTTTCTTTTCTTGATATTTCTTGATACTCTTTGGGTTATGTTGGGTCAGAGAACCGAGGGATATCCATGTCATAAAAAAATTAGGAGATGAAGTTGCCCTTCCCAATCTCCCAATATCTCGTTCATAAATGTCATTTGATGTCCTTGGATTTGAAATCTAAAATATTGTTTTTACTGTAGTTTGTTGTGACCTGTATAGAAGAATAAAGAGTAGAGACCATACATTGTTTACTTGCAGGCTTTTCTTTTAAATCAAATTATTGCCCAACTAATTAATTGACCATGTGTGCGTCCCAATATCTTACTATATATTCTATTCACAAGGTTCACATGTCTTTTACTGGATTTGATGTTGGCTATATCATTTTTTTAGACAAGATCATTGACTCAATGATTATATATATAGTAGGGAATGCAGAAGAGCTGGGCTCAAGAGACATGTCTCATGGTTGAGTGGTCTCTACAAAAATCTTGACATTATATTGTAATTCAAATAAATAAAAGATAAGCTGGCCCTGAACGAGCCTTTCTCAAGCTAAGCCAAAGCTAAGTTCTGCCTCATTCTTGGTTTTGTGAACTCATTGAGCAAACTCAAAATTTGCTTGATTCACAGGCTGAGCTAAGTCCGAGCCCAGTTGAGCCTAGATTATCCAGTGTTTACAAGCCATCATGAACGATCCAGACAGCCCGCCTCCCTTTCCTGGTTTGACTGTTGAGTTCAGAGAGATTTTCACTTTTTCCTTAGAGGTTTTTTTTTTTTTTTTTTTTAAACAAGGGCTTATTTGGTTGAATCGAATTGATAGAAGATTATGGGAGGTGAGAGGTGAATGATATAAGATGCAATCTTCATTTTTCATCTCCCCTTATCAATTATCCATTTAAAGGGGAGATAATTTGATGTTTTTGAAAAGTCACTTTTATTTCTCAAGTTTTAATTAATTTAAAACTAAAAATCTAAAAATTCCTATGTACTCAATTACAAAACAAACGACAAACAACAGGCTACGCACTAATAGAAATAAAAATAAAGGTTGGAACAAAGGCAACATAGTTCCGAACATATCCATCTTCTTAAACTCACCCATTTAGGGTTAAGTCCTCCATTAAACTTAACACCTTCATTTCTTCATATTTCCCAATTCAATTCAAGCCTCATCTTATCTTCGTAGAAGACCGCGTCCAAACATGAGCATGGAAGTGCTCTCTCTCTCTCTCTCTCTCTCTCTCTCTCTCTCATTTGACCAAGTTGCTATTGCTACAGTAGTTACATGTGCTGGGCAATCAACAAATATAATATGGTAACATGTCCAATCTTACATGAGCTCCTCCTTTAAGATTATTTCAGGGATGAGAACCTTTTTGTTTACATAAAATACATGGGAATACATGGTTTAGTGAACTCCATTTTAAAGAGGTGAAGAGTGAATGATATAGTATAGATGAGAGCTTGACTTTCTTAGGATTCGAATTGGTAACTTGATGGTTGGGTATTCATTTCTCATTTTTCCTTAATTCTACTTTCAAGAAAAAAAAAAGAAAATATTATTTGATGCTCATTTGTGGATGCTCGCCTTTTGATCTCATTTTTAACCACATACGAGATGAATTCATAAGTATTTTTATATATTTTATGCAAACAAATAGCACCCCAGTTAAAAAAATACTGGGATCCATCCTTGTTAATGGATTCACAAATCACTACGCAACTAGTTCCATTGGGTTGGGTTCGAGCTATATTAGTAGGGGAAATAGTAGAAAAGTAAATTTAAAAGAAACCCACTCAGTGGCCGTGTCCAAAAATGTCAACTCAGTAGGTTGGTCAAGTTATAAACTTCAAAGTTCAAACCATAGTTTTCCAAACTACAAGTATGGCTTTTTTGTATGGTTTCTTTTTTTCAAACACGCGGGTACATATAATAAACTACTTTTGTTAAAAGAAATCAATGACAGCTTCAGTTCACCTAATTGAAATAATCTTCTATACATGAGCAATGCACACGGTCCTTTTTGTAGTGGTTGATGGATTTGTAGTGGTTGATGGAGTCCTGGACACGTGATTTGCGAATCAAATCACATCACTTCACATGTATAAACATGTATAAACCCTAATTTCATCAAATGGAGACAAACAACAGCTGCTATTTCCTCTCTTTCTATTACGCCTGTTGCTCCCCCTAAGCAAACGTACGGGTTAGGTCTTTAGAGCACCTGCATATCCCAAATCGAAAACATACAAGTTATAATCTTAAGTATATATGTGTGGCATAGCCTTAAGTATAATTGCTTTTAAAACTTTGCTAACAATTGAGAATATTTTCCCTTAAATGATGGGTGATTATATAAGTTATAATTTATGGGTGCGTTTGGATATTAATCTACTGGCGTGAAAAAGTTGAAACAAAAAAACTCCTTTTTAAGAGACAACTTTGCCGGCAGAGTTGTTTTCTACTTATGTCTTATCTCTTGCCTTTTAAAGAGGTTATTTAAAAACCCCTTCACAGTGTCAAAGAAGGTGTGACACATGGTCACAATCACAAAAAGGTGGGTCTATATTATAATTCTTATAATGGTAGGAGTACATTATAAGGTTCCATGTTTTAATTTCTAAATGTGAGCATCATTTTGTAATTTCTAAATATGGGTCCCGAGTCTATAATCACAAAAGGTAGTCCCATTTTATAATTTTTATAGGTGGGTCATAAGATCACAAGATGGAGCCACATTGTATCCTATAAATACGACATCGAGTTTTAATTTCTAAAGGTGGGTACCATTTGTAATTTCTAAAGGTGCAAGGTAATGTATTCACAATCAATAAAAAGATGGCCCCACATTATAATTTCTATAAAAGGTGGGCCCACATTGTAATCTTATGAGTGTGCCCTCGTATTCTAATTTCTAAAAGTAGACACCACATTGTAATTTCTAAAGAAGGTTCATGTGACCACGTACAATCACAAAAAATGTGGCTCCACATTGTCATTCCTAAATGTTGATCACATGGTTACAATTACAAAAGGTAGACCCACATTGTAAATCCTATTAATATGAGCTCATATTCTAATTTCTAAACGTGTGTACAATGTTGTAATTTTTTAAACGTGAGTCCTTTATTAACATTCACAAAAAGGTGACCCCACACTATAATTCATACAAAGTAGACCCATATTGTAAGTCCTATGAATATGGGCCTCATGTTCTAATATTTAAAGGTGGTGCCATGTTATAATTTTACAGGTGGGTCCCATATACGACAATAATAGAGTGCCACAAATAAGAAAAGGTGGATTTCACATTGTAAATTCTATGATTCTCTTGCTTTCGTTCTTTGTAGCAAAACTTTTATAATATTACCAAATAAGAAGTTCTGTACAACATATTCTCAACAGAATAATTTAATATAATATTGTCAAACAAGTTCTGGAGAGTATAGTCTCGGCACAACCCGATGTCAACACAAATTGATTTGAGTACAAAATTAGAAACAACATGAGAACGATGCCAAACAGGCCCATCTTACAATATTTCACTTTCTTATAAAAGCCGTTATATTCCGTGAAAATATTCTATCAAAACAAGGGTAAAGAGTTTTTGGCGTATCTTTATAATATTATTAGGAACCATTTATCATGGTGGCCGACTAAGAGTTTCAACATCAATGGCTTGAACATCCTTATTTTTGGGGATTTACACACCAAAACCAAATATTTTCAATTTACACGTCTTATTATACGATATTCCTCATCTATATCCATCCTCAACGAGGAATTTCAAATCCGATGGCACAGAGGAATTCAACACAAAGTAGGGAAAGGGCGGTGGCTTCACCACGTGCATGCATGCCGGTCCAAATCGATTGAGTTTTTTTTTTTCTATTTTTTTGGTAATGATCCAAATCGATTGAGTTGTGGGACTCAAAATCACAATGAGTGAATAAAACTTTGGTTATGCAGATAGTGATGTTCATCAAGTAGGTGACTCTTCAGTAGAAATATAGCGAGGCGTCTTATCCTTCGTCTTTACTATGACTTCGGATTGGGCTCGGCCCCTTGGGTTTAGTACTCAGGCCAGTCAGGAGCCAACAATCCCTTTCTTAACAGCTCACCCGTCAACACCCTACCTATCAGACTCTTATATCACTTGTAAGATCTTACACTCCATTAACCTACCACTTATCCCAAAATCAATTGATGATGGGAAACAACACAACAATGGTTTTATGGCGGGGCAAGGATTCAATCACAATTATCACCATTCAAGAGTGAGGGTGGACGCTGACCTCACAAAGCAAGTTTTGGTTGTAGCTTAGTGGCTTACTTGTCCAAAAATATCCATATAAAGCAGGACCCAGTTGGCTTGATTAACTTATTGGGCTGGCTTGGGCCTGACATGATTGAAGCAGGCTGCGCTCAGGCTATGAACTTACAACTCGTGCCAGGCTTGGCCGCATACAGGCTGTGCTTCTAAAACTGTGCCCGTTCTTGATATGCCTAAGCCCCCGATCCGGCCCATCATCTCCTCTAAAAGCGCTTGGTATAAATGCCCTTGTTCATTGAGATATTGCAAGCATGTCATTTCCAACAATTTTAACTTATCATAGAAACCGGTTATTTTTGTGGGAAACATGGCCCAAGAAACAGAGGATATTGACTTTACTCTTAGGGCACGTTTGGTAAACAAAGATAGTCCTCTATCTAGCGTATTCTTTCATTCTCTTAAAACCTTGCTATCCTCTCTGAGGATTCCTAATGGGAAGAATCATTGCATTACAGGTTTGGAAAACACCAAGGAGGTGTCAGTATTTATAACTCAGGCAATTCTTTGCCTGTGTGGATTTGCAAAATCTGATGGGGGGAGGTGGAGACCGAGGAATCAGTGGAAAATAGGATTTTATTATGGGTTTAGAGGATTTGAAAAATCCTCTCTCACTTTTCCTCTTTTTATCCCAACAGGGGTTTTCCTCGAAATATAGAAAAATCAAAGAGGATTCTTCTCAGAGGACATTATCCAAATATGCCCTAAGTAAGCTAAATCCGGCTCTTAACACATTGAACAATACCAATTCGACCAAGATTTAAGGGCACGTACGTTTGGCACTTAGAACTCCATTTTTTCTGCGCTCAATTTTTTCCCCATTTGGTGTAGTTGTATTTCCCATACAAAAACTATTTATAGGTCATTAAAAATCCATCCGAGAGAGAAGCTTTCAGGATTTGACCTTTCCCGTCCTTGGCCAGTTTGGCAATTTACTATTTCAAGTAAAAGTGATGTAAGACACCAAGAGAGAATAAAATGTAAGGAGTTACAATGGTATATTATCTTTAGTAGATTGGTATGGAATCTTTTTTTACTTTTTGCATAAAAAATAAGTGTTTTTTTACTTCTAGTGGAGAAAGGATGTTGTTTTTTTACTCTCTCTTCTTTTCTTTCTTTTTATAAAAGGAGGAGGGAATTTTGAAGATACCCCTTGTTTGAAAATGGCCTAGTAAATTGCCAAACGGGCCCTACAATAAGGAATTATATTCTTTATGGCACATCTGGGTTCTTAACACAATTTCTTTTCTATTTTATTTTCTTCTGTTCATGGTCAAAGAGGCTGGGAGTGGGACCGCGGAAGAGGTATCCCACACATGCAGGAAGAGAGCACCATATTAAGGGATCGAGCCCTTAGCACCTAAGTGAGAGAAGGGAGCCAATTCTGGTTCTCCAAATTTCCTACTCTTGTTATAGTAGTGAACAAAGCAACTGACTTACAGGCAAGAGAGACAAATCTCCGTCCTTTATTGCATAATGTAAAAAACAATTGAGAACGACTCCTATGCTTACATCAAACTCTTAGGTCCCAACACCCTTAGCTTGGCTGGGGTTAAAAAAAAAAAATGCATCAAATAAACTACATGAAGATACACACGAAAGAAAAAAAAATACACACACAAAAAATATGAAGATCTACATTGTGAAATCAATCATATTCAGGAACAAGTTCTCCATCATTTGTGTCTCCACATCCACGGCACAATGAACCTTCATGCTGCCCAATGAGCTAAGCTTTCCTGTGCATCAAAAGAAAACCTCTTGCTGTCAGAATTTCAAATATTAAAAACCAGTCATGACATAATTAACAATTTGAGAGAGAGAGAGAGAGAGAGAGAGAGAGAGAGTCCATGTCTATCTCCATCATTATCCTTTCAAATATTAAAAACCAGTCATGACATAATTGCCAATTTGAGAGAGAGAGAGAGAGTCCATGTCTATCTCCATCATCATCCTTTCAAATATTAAAAACCAGTCATGACATAATTGCCAATTTGAGAGAGAGAGAGAGAGAGAGAGAGAGAGTCCATGTCTATCTCCATCATTATCCTTTCAAATATTAAAAACCAGTCATGACATAGTTGCCAATTTGAGAGAGAGAGAGAGAGAGAGAGAGAGAGAGAGAGTCCATGTCTATCTCCCTCATCATCCGTGTTTAATGAACTTGCCATCCGTGTTTTTATGGGTGAAGTGTCTACGTCTATATCCATCGATTGTAATGATATAGAGCCATTGGGTGCAGTGGATCACTTCTCACTTACAAGATCATGTTTGGTAACCAATTTCCAGGACAAAAGATTTTTCATAGAATGTGGAAATCCTCAGTTAAAAACAGGAGGCCATAAAAATAAAAAAATATGACCTACAAAAAATCCTCAACCATACAAATCCTCGGTAAAAAAAAAAAAAAAAAAAAAAAAAAAAAAAAAAAAAACCCCATAAAAAGCAACGAGGAATCTTCAAATCTACGCATTGAGATTGAGACCTTTTTTGGTAAAAATTGAGATTGAGACTTACTGTTGCTAGAATCCATGTGAGCTGACTTGAGAGGGCGAGGAGAGAGAGGAAGAACAGGCAGGTTGTCGCAGTTGCATATCTCAATCATGTAGCCATCTGGGTCATGGAAGAAGAGCTGGTCAACCTGCACCCCACCCTCCTCTACCACTGCACTTACATACTCCATTCCCATCTCTCTAAGCTTTCTTTTCACCAGATCCATATCTGAACACTGCAAATACAAATCCAGCATCAAACATAAAATCACAAAAGAAGAAAAAAACAATATATATTCTACATATTTCAGTATTTCTTACTTGGAAGGAGATGTGATTGTCTTTTGGATTAATCACTAGTGGCTTTTCGCGAATGTCACCAGCGGAATTGCATTGCAGTAAATGTATTCCAATCCCATAGTTGAACAACCTGAAAAAATTGCAGCTCAAGAAATTAGCTCAGACGAGGTTAATGAGACTATAGGCACGTGGACTGGGTTAGGCTTGAGATTTTAGGTTGATGAAAATTTGGGGCTACGTACGTTTGGATTTTTATGTGCCTTAAGTGGCTCAGCCCCTCCAGCTTATACGAACAATAGTTCTAAAACTCGATGGAACTCGATAAAACTCACCCTATTTACTCAATGAAAAAATTGAGGACTTGGTGATTAACTCAGTCCTTAATGAGTTTTAACCATACATGGGTTAACCCGGAAAATAAAATACAGAGTTAATTTCTACTCGGTCAAGAGTCTCCCGACCTATGATACGCAGGTATTTCACTTTTTATATGTAAAATCTGTATCCTGCTATTTTTATGGCACACGCATGTCGTATTTGGGCAGCATGGCTCCTAAGCCTCTGAGTCACCTCGGCCTAAAAGGTTTTCAAGCCGAGCCAGCTTCGAACAACGGTTTTTAACACAGCCGAGCATTGAAATTATGCAATGGTAATTGTTTGGACTCGCGGGCCTTAATTTTCACTTCAAGTCACAATCCAAGCCCAATTATGTAAGCAGGTAAGACCCACTTTTCCAGGCTGGCCTGTATGTTAGCTATCCACAAATCTGTGGCAACTCATCCACAACTCACAAGGCATATAAAATGGAAGATAATCCTAGCTGTTCATTCCACAATACAAATCAGATGTCTCCTTTTAGCATAAAATCTTACCATGCTCCTTCGAAATTAAAGGATGAAGGTCTCTTGATGAGCACGAACCCAAGAACTTCTTGATAGAACCTGGCAGTATCACTGACGGATTTGCACAGGAAAGAAACATGGTTGAGAGAGAGAAGAGGAAGAGAAGGGGATGGAAGCTCTATTTCTTCAAAAATTCCCATGGTCTGGTTTGAGTTGCCTTGAATGGATGAATGCAGAGCTGGAGCGAGGGGTATTGGATTGAGTTGTCTTGAATGGATGAATGGAGAACTAGCTAGGGGTATTGGATTTATAATGGAGAGAAAGTCTATCATATTCTAATGTGTCCACGAGGACCACGACCTGCTCACCGACATTTTTAATATTTATTGGAAAAGATACAGCAAGTTCTTTAGTGCCTCATGTGCTGGAACCCAGTCAGACATGATATTTGCCTTTCTTGAGTGTACATTAACAGGGTTTGGGCAGATCAAGTCAATATAATTAGTTTTAATATACTTGTTAGTTTTAATGCATAGTGATCCTATTTTCTCCTCTCTTTCTCTATTGTTTATTTGTTTACGTGAAATTAGATATATAGCAATTTATAGTCAAATGTGCTTCAACAAAAAGGCCATTAAAAGAGGCTATGGGTGAATGATATAAGGTGGAGAGATAGAGGCGACCTTGGTTTTCTTACTATTTGAATTACTAGGGTGATGGCCGGGTATTTATTTCTCATCTCCCTTTCTATTAAAGGAAGATGATTTGATGGTCATTATTTGGATGTTCATCCTTGTCATTTCGATTTTAACTATTTTTACCAAATAATTAAGCTTATATTATAAATAATCGATTTTATGAAGAATAATAACAAAATCACCATTTAGTTGTTCGTACCTCTTTTTTTGACGAAATTGCCCTAGTTGATGATATCGCCAACTGAGTTGGCGATATCATCAACTTCCTGTATAAGAATTAATGCATTTTCTTCTTCTTTTTTGTGAAACAGTCTTCTCTCTTACTCCCATTCATCCGTTTTCTGTCACTAACCTGTCGTTTTCTGATTTTTATTCATAAAATTGAATAATCAGAGTCTAACCTTAATTATTTTATAAAAACCCCTTTTATTTTTCATCTTCTTTTGTTCATCTTATTTGAGCAAGATGGAGAGAAAATGTGAAATGGGGTAAATGATACTCAACGTGTTCGATGAAATGTTTGAACGAACCTTAAGCCATGGAGAGAGTTCAAATGAAGACATTGATGTCTTAGTGTGAAATGGGCATCATATGTGATTCATTTGGTGAGCATTGTATATTCTTGTTGAATTGAATTTGAGTGGGTATTGGTTTGATGGTGATGAATATGATGATGAATGAATTGTGAAGATAGTGTGTGCAGGCTTGGGTGAGTTTGGATGATGTAAGGTGCAGTGATTGATGAGTCTTATCTAATGAAGCAGACCGAGTGGTGAAGATGTGTTGGTTATTCGAATGGGTCAGAGTTGCTATGTTGTGCATGTGACTGATGGGTCTTGGCTAGTAGCAACAAATTAAAATTGTTTAAGTAAAAATCAATTAAGAAATTACCACATGATGTTATTGGGTAATTATCCAACTACTAAATAGAAGGTAGGGCTTTTTGGCTATGTATGAATGTTGAAATGTATTAGAATTTTGACATTGTGAGCTTGTTGAGTTCAAAAATTATGTTAAATTTATTTGTAAATAAAGCATCAAAGCATCAAGTTCCTAAATATTTTTCTCCTCTCTCTCTCTTTAAGAATCATGTTTTTGGATGAAAATAAAGAATACCCTTTTTTAATACAAAATTAACTGAATGATAGATGAACTATACAAGGAAATCAAATGTGAATGAATGTTGAATGACGATTAGTCTTAAAATTGATTGCATTGATTGCAAGAACATTGTGTGTATGAATTTTCACATTTATATTCTAGTGACAAATCTGTATAGAATGATGTAATATGAAGACTCTACAATGTGAATGGCTTATAAAATATTGGAGTGAAGTGTATATCATTCATTAAGTGTGTATGAAGTGTGTGAGATTGAGGTATATGATATAAAAGTCTAAAACCTGTTGTTGAAGATTAATTTCATAAACTAGTTTTAAGAAAGATTTATGAGAAATGGTAGTAGGGAACCCATAAAACGAATGAATAGGAGCAAGAAAGAAGACTGTTTCACAAAAAAGAAGAAGAAAATGCATTGAATCTTATATAGGAAGCTGACGATATCGCCAACTCAGTTGACGATATCTTCAACTCAGTTGGCGATATCGTCAACTCAGTTAGCGATATCAACAACTAGGGCAATTTCATCAAAAAAAAGATGTACGAACAACTAAAATGGTGATTTTGTTATTATTCTTCATAAAATCGATTTTTTACAATATAAGCTTAATTATTTGGTAAAAATCCCAAAAAAGTATTACAAGTCTTAAAATTCTTAGGAATTCAATTCCATAAAACAAATGGGCCCATTGGTGGTTTTAGATACTTCTTCAAAGTAATAAGTAATTTAAATTTTACTTATTTTTAATACAAAATGAGAAATTGGTGAAAATTGGTTCAGGCTTTGTGTCTCACGTGGGCTTGCCTATCAAATTGAATCATCTCCTTATTCTCTGGTGTGGTGACACTCACCCCAATTTAACACAGAACCTCAATTTACAAACCACTGGTTGAAAAACAGTAGCCCTTTGTGTAGGGGCCTAAAATCATTTAAAATTAAGGCCTTTTGTAGATGATCAGTTTATATTTTTGACTTCCTAATATTAGTTGTCGTGAGTTAGCTAGTCTGAATGAGCTTTTAACGTAAGATCTCCGGTTGATCAATTAATTGCTTGGTCAGACAACTTCATGTTTTTATTTTTGCTAACGGAGGGTTTCCAATCCTTTGGGCTGCACTATTCCGTCTGGGCCGGACTATTCCGTCTGAGCCCAGAGAGAAGCCGGGTAAAACTCCTGTGGCTTTTGGGTGGTAGCACAAGTGGACTCAACCTTCAACTCCTAAAGAGGGGAGAACCGAGGGTCGATACCAAGACCTCTAACTCCGGAAGAGGGAGGAGCCATGGTTCTGACCACTCGGGTACCCCCTTAGGGTTAACAACTTCACGTATTGGTACAAGCTAAACCAAAAATGGCCAGAAAATAGATGACCAACACTTCCCATGCAGGAATAGGAATTAGTGTCTCCCACACATATTCTATGAGTGGGATGTGTAGAACTCCAATAAGGGGCCCACCTTTTGACAATTCAAACCATTAAAAAAAGGTAATTTCATCTAGTAATGCATTCTCATATTTTACTTCAATAAGAGTGAGCACATGATTGATGATACAATTAATAAATATTATTAATAATGCGTAAGATTGTGTTAATCACATTATCAATTATGTGCTCAATCTTGTAGTATGACCAACTCTTATTAAAGTATTTGAAGATACATCATTGGTGGGGATGGCATTCATTTTGAATGGTGCAAATTATCAATGGGTGGGACAAATAATGGAGTTCCATACATCACACTCATGGCATGGGTGTCGGCCATGAGTGTCGGATGGGATTCATAATCTCTCCTTCCATCTTGATTCATGGGCACATAAACTCAAATCAAAGGAATCAATATTTTTTTTTTTTTTATACCCTAGTCAAAGGATTGGGTCAATCGACCGAAGAGAGCCCACAAAATGAGAAAAAAAAAATCCACACAAATAAGAAAAATGACATATCTAAAGATCCTGCTAGCCCAGTGTCCAACGTGGTTGACAACCAACTAAACAAGTCCTAGCTGTACAATCCAATTGGTTGTGTTTTATATAATTTTCTCTATCTACTTTGTGTTGTACATTTTCTATTTTCTTTGTTTGATGCTCTTTGGGTCCTCTTGGCTCAAAGAAACCAGGGACACACCCGTCATAAAAAAAAATAATTAAAAGAACATGTTCCCCTTCCCAATCTCCCAACAACTCGTTCATAAATGTCATTTGATGCCCATGCCCTATGGATTTGAAATCTAGAATATTGTTTATATAGTGTTGTTTGTCGTGGCCTGTATAGCATATTAAAGACTAGAGATAAGCTGATTTACAGATCATACATTGTTTACTAGCAGGCTTTTCTTTTGAATCCAATTATTGCCCAACTTGCATTAATTAATTGACCATGTGCCCGTCCCAATATCTTACTATATACATTCTATTAATTGACCATGTGCCCGTCCCAATATCTTACTATATATATATATATATATATATATTCTATTCACAAGGTTCACATGCATGTCTATTATTGGCTTTGATGTTGACCATATCATAATTTGAAACAAGATCATCGACTCAATGGAGATATCTAGTAGGGAATGCAAAAGAGCTGAGTTCAAGAGACATGTCTCATGGCTCAGAGGTCTCTACAGAAATTTTCAGGCCTATCTCAAGCTAAGCCAAAGCTAAGTTCTGCCTCATTCTTGGTTTTGTGAATTAATGGAGCAAACTCGAGCTTTGCTTATTCACAATCTGAGCCCGGTTTAGCCCAGCCAAGGTGGCTTTGCGCTCATTGGCATTCCTAGATTAACCAGTGTTTACAAGGCCTACTGAAAGATCCAGTCAGCCAGCCAACTTCGATTAAAAGAATGACCCTTTCCTAGTTTGACTGTTTAAGATCATTGTTTACATTTCATCTTGGATTCCTTTTTAACTAGGGCCTATTTGGTTGAATCGAATGGATAGAAGATTATGGGAGATGAGAGGTGAATAATATAAGATGCAATTCTCACTTTTTTACGATTTGATTTATTAGAGTGATGCCTGGTATTCCTTTTCCATCTCCCCCTTATCGATTTTCCATTCAAAGGGAAGACAATGTGATGATAATTTTTGAAAAGTCACTTTTGTTTCTCAAATTTCAATTGATTTAAAAATTAAAATATGATGGTTCCTATGTATTCAATTACAAAACAAACAACAAACAAACAGGCTATCTTCTTTAACTCAACCATTTTGGGTTAAGGCCCATTAAACTTAACACCTTCATTTCTTTATATTTTCCAATTTAATTCAAGCTTCATCTTCATCTTCGTGAAAGAGGGAGTCCAACCATGAGCCCGGCCAAGTTCTCTCTCTCTCTCTCTCTCTCTCTCTCTCTCTCTCCACTGCTATTATACAGGGTTTACATGTGGTTAATCTCCCCACTGCTATTATACAGGGTTCCACTGCTATTATACAGGGTTTACATGTGGTCAATCTCCCCACTGCTATTATACAGGGTTCGACTGCTATTATACAGGGTTTACATGTGGTCAATCTCCCCACTGCTATTATACAGGGTTCTCTCTCTCTCTCTCTCTCTCCCCACTGCTATTATACAGGGTTTACATGTGGTCAATCTCCCCACTGCTATTATACAGGGTTTACATGTGGTCAATCAACAGATATACTCTCTCTCTCTCCCCCCTCATTGAGGAAGTTGCTATTGCTACAGTGATTACATGTGGTCAATCAACAAATATTATATTAGATTTAACTCTGGTCATTGGGTCAGCTTAAGTACTATGGTAACATGTCCAATCTTGATCTGAACCAAACCCATTTATCAATTAGGTTGAGAATTCCAACACCCTTAATAAACGAGCTCTCCATCTTTAAGATTATTACAGGGGTGAAAGAATGAATATTTACATGGGAATACATGGTTAAATGAGCTCCATTTTAAAGAGGTGAAGAGTGAAGAATATATTATAGGGATATAAATGAGACGTCGACTTTCTTAGGATTTGAATTAGTAGGATGATAGTTGGGTATTCATTTTTCATCTTTCCTTGATTCTATTTTCACAAAAAAGGAAGGTTATTTGATGCTTGTTTTTAATGTTTAACTTTTGATCTCATTTTTAACCACATATGTAGGGCCGGACCTAAGTGATGCAGACCTAGGGCGGTCGCCTCAGGCCTCATTCAAAAAGTCTTAAGGGTTGTATGGACCATGTAACGCTCCACCGCATACACATGTATAAAATTGTCCGCTTTGGCCCATGGGCCTCACCGTTTCATTTCTGGTGGGCCTCAACTCACTATACAAGGTAAGGGTGCAAGCTCTACATATAAATCCTAGTCACTTTCCTCTCTATAGTCGAGGCCCACCAAAAGGTCTCTTGCAAGGTAAGGGTGTAAGCTCTATAGATAATCTCATTCACTTTCCTTTCTATAGAATATGTGGGACTCCAGAGCGTCACAAGTCAGGTTGTAGCTTGCCAGCCCTCTTGGCCCGTCCACTTGCACCAGACCACGACAGGGACCCACACTCAAAACTAGTCGAGAGTTTACTTTGATACCATTTGTAACGCTCCACCCCATACCTATGCATGACACTTCCGCTTTAGTCGATAGTCCTCACGGTTTTATTTTTAGTGGGCTTCAACCCCACCAAAAGGCTTCATGCAAGGTAAGGGTGCAAGCTATACATAGAAATCATTGTAACTTTCCTCTCGATAGTCGATATAAGACTCAGGGCGTCACATACCATATGGCACATGCCTTATTCCTGTAAAGTTATTGCCCCACCCCAGGTCTTGAAAAATCCTAATAGTTTTCTGCTTTCTGTCTAAAAAATTCTTGAATCCTCCACTCAATCCTTCTTCTTCTTCCACTTCAAGCTCAAGCAGTTCGGCTTTGATACAATAGCATAGCATAAAGGTCCACCATCTTTCTCTCTTGATCTCTTCTTTCTTCTATGATTCTCTCCTCTTTCTTCCTTCTCACTTGGATTCACCAACACCACCTCTCTCTCTCTCTCTCTCTCTCTCTCTCTCTCTCTCTCTTTATATATATTGCCGAATTGCCTTCTTGCAAATGCGTTAAAAAAAAATACTCCAATTTTTCCCCAAAAACATCCTACTTTCAGTTTTGTTTGATTTATTGCTTGATCTTGAGTTCTAGCTACTTTCTTTTTTCTTTTTTTAATTTCTTGTTAGGTTTTCTTGAATTGATTTTTTTCTTTAATCACAATATGGTGTTTATGATTATGTAGGCCTCATTTGGATTCAAATGTTAGAAGAACTCTTAGGAGCTTAAGAAAACAATCAAAGAGGCATTATTTTTTATGAGAATTATTTTACTTCTTTGAAGTTCTCTATAGTTTCTTTATTATTATAGTAGTATGGTTGCTAATTTAATTTTCATCCCATTGATTTGAATAAAGGCTAATTTCTTGAGGAAATGACTATTTTAGTTAAAATCTTATGTAATATACTACCAGGATATGAGTTCTTTATACTTAATTCTCCAAAAAAATATAAATAAAAAGTCATGTGTTTAAACCATGCAATAAGTGGAGTTTAATGGTAGTGGGCGATGATTTTTGACCTTTTTAACTGACCATTGTCTGTCCCACCCAAATGAACATCTTGAGCCCGCCACTGTGCATACGAGATGAATTCCTATGTGTTTTTATGTATTTAATTTATGGAAACAAATAGCACCCTTGTAAAAAAGTGCTGGGATCCATCCTTATTGGATTCACATATCACTATGCAACTAGTTCGATTGGGTTGATTTCGGTGCTGGGATCCATCCTTATTGGATTCACATATCACTATGCAACTAGTTCGATTGGGTTGATTTCGAGCCATATTAGCAGGGGAAATAGTAGAAAAGTAAATCTAAAAGAAACCCACTCAGTAGCCGTGTCCAAAAATGTCAACCTGAGTTTGCTGGTCCACTTATGAAACTTCAAAGTTCAAACCATAGTTTCAAACTACTAGTACGGCTGTTTTAATATGGTTTCTTTTTTTTAAAATGTGGGTGTGCACATAATAAACTAGTTTAGTTAAAGAAACTAATGACAGCTTCATTTCACCTCATTGAAATAATCTTCCATTCATGACCAATGGACACAGTCCATCTTGTAGTTGTTAATGGATTACCGCCGAAAGTGGACACGTGATTTGCGAATCAATTCACACCACTCCACATGCATAAACATGTATAAACCTTAATCTCATCAGATGGAATGATGGAGACAAACAAAAACTGCTAGTTCTTTTCTTTCTTTAATGCCTGTGGTCCCTTAGAAGGGCGTTCAGTCAAGCAAACATCCACGAGAGAGAGAGAGAGAATAGGGAAACCTTTAGAGACAAGGGTATGCAGTAAAGCATAAGTCGATCTGACATCGAAAACATTTAAGCCCCGATCCTAGGTATATAAGTGCGCTTGACTTAATTCCATGACGTCTTTTAAAATCGTGCAAAAAAATTAAATTAAAACCCAATGAACCAAAGCGGACAAAGAGAAAAAAGAATAAACAACAAATATCGCAGAGAAAGGAAAATGATTTTCCTCTTGTTTGGTGCAACAACTTCTTTAAATAATCAATATTCAATCAACCTTGCTTTCCTCATGTGCTTGGATTCCTTTCTACAGGAGGGGGAGTGACCGACTATTGTTTCATAGGAAGTTACATTATTTTAGTAAAGGAACTGGGTAAGGCTCCACGAACCCTAATTCTGTTTATTGTCAGAGTGAAGGGCAATGTACACAGCTGTCATAGGTAAGAATCAAATCTCCAATTTATCCATATATCATGGAAACAATCATTGTTGGGCCTCACTAATCTGACATTCGATCAAATATTCAATTATAGGCTGGGTCCATATTGGTGAAATTAAAAGCATGTAGCTTGAATTTCCCAGTCAAAACAAAAAGATCATGTGGCTTGAATTTGACCCTTGGGATTTACTTGCTCACACCATGTGTTAGGTTGGCAATAAAGCAGAGACAGTAGATGGTGAAGTATAAAATTCATATTGGATGACTAGCTGCTAATAGAGAATATCTGAACAGTATTGGATATTGAGTTTTTTGCATCTTTCTTCTTCTCAGCCCATCCTATGCAATTCGTATAAAAATCAGGCCAAAAGCCACTTATCGCAGCATCACATTCACATTCACATTGTTGAGATCAACATCATTGGACCTTGAAGTCCAACAGTTCACAACACGAATCCGACCTTATCCTCCATGGCACCAACCTCTCCACCCACTCCATCATCTATTCAAGCCACTTCTTCCAAGAATTTGACCCAACAGGACCCAAAGAGTATGTTACACATACTCATACTCTATTCAAGCAACCTCTCCACCCTCTCCATCATCTTTTGAAAGTCATGATAGTGATTCTTTGGATTGTTTGCTTGCACCCATTTGAAAATGTATGTTACACATGTGCAACATTCTTTGGATTGTTTGTTTTACACATGTGCAACATTCTTTGGATTGTTTGTTTGCCCTCATTTATGTATATAAATTATTCACATGTACTGAAATTTTCACAATCCAAAACCTAGTAAACATAATTTACATACGGACGTATATTAATACTTTAGTGTCGAAGGAGTATAGACAACATCTTACTCTCGCGTAGGCATTGCAATGGTCTCTCTCCCTCCTCAATGTGTGCAAATGACACGTCTTAATATTATTATTTTTATAATGGAGGGTGTCCCAGCGCTTTAGACCGGACTAATCCCTACAGGCCAAAGGAGGAGCCGGATAAATCCCTAGTGGCCCCAATGTTGGTAGCGCAGTTTCAAACCTTCAAACTCAGGGAGCAAACTGTGGTCCTATGCCGACTGAACTACCTCTCGGGGTCTACCTGTCTTAAATTGGCCCAGCTATTTACATGGAATTGGAAACTATGTATTTAAATGAGTCTCTTTATTTGCATGAGATTGGATACATAAGAATTAATTGACAAATGGGTCTATTTGTTTGCATGGAATTGGGAATACGTAGGAACTTATTATTAAATGGCCCATTTGTCTTTATGGAATTATGGGCCTATTTGTTTGCAGAGAATTAGAATACATGAGATTTCATTGATGGAACGAGCCTATTTATTTGCATGAAGTGATTGATGCAAATAGGCATGCATATCTCATGGAATATATGAAGTAACTTATTGAAATGGGCCTTTTTGTTTGTGTGAAATTAGAATACGTAGAAATTCATTGTCAAACGAGTATGTTTGTTTGGAATGAGAACACATAGGAAGGAGTGGTTTCAAATGGGCCTCTTTCTCTGCATGGAATTGGAATGAGTAGGAAGTCATTGATTCAAAATGGGCCTGTTTGTAGATATATATTCATTTATTTAATATAATTACAAATATTAATTTCATAAAATATACATACGTGTATATGATATAATTAACATAATGGATAAAGGGTTATATATTATATATTAATGGGCAAAGGCCCAAGTCTTAGCCCAACCCAGGGGCAGACCTAGTTGCTAGGTTTGGGGGGCAATTGTGCATGCCTCCATAGGAAATAAACCCCATGCACCCACCCTCAAATGAAAATCTCGGGTCGGCCACTCGAGCTGATGGGCTTTTTAAAATTGGGTCATACCCTATCGTTGGTGGTGCTTTAGTTATATGGATGTAAATAGCTACCCGATTCTCCAATTATCCGGAGGTTCCAATTCATTAAAAACCGGGTCTGAATCCTTATTTAGGTCCCGATAAGTTAATGGGTCCGGTTCCACCTTGGTTGAGACCTGTGGATCCGAAATCCGACATGTTATCTTAATTTTTGAAAGTCTATCCTAAAAACCATATTCTTTTAATATAATTCTCTACCTAGATTTGGACAGGGATTTAGACTCGTCTCATATATGATTCTGGTTCTGGTTCCGGAGCCAAGAAACAGGTTTCGAAATGGTTCCGGGTCCAAATTTTGTTCCACCTTCTCCTTAACAGTTCCGGTTCCACCATGTACCCGAACCAAAACGGAAACGTTTACAGCCCTATTTATTTATATAAAAAAACATAAGGACCTATCATTTTTGCAGGCTTTAATAAGCTGGGTCCCCAACTTGAGGGCAGAATTGACTGGCTCACTCTTTGGAGCCCACGGTCTTAATTTCAGTAGAGTTGACTGGGCGTACCAAAGTAACAGCGCTGCCATCTTCAATTTATCGTGAGATGAATATGTGGCTAGCCAAATAATGGGTCCCTCTGGGAAAGATGCCATGTTGGCTCATTCCCTACATGGCCCGTTTCCGCAACCGACACTCCCCCACTCCACTCGGTAGTCTGCAAAACCACTTAACATTTAACACAGGAAGGCCCAAAGGGATGTAAAAAGGATAATAGAAATAAAATAAAAAAAAGTTTAGGGACATGAATGAACACTTTAAATAGAAACTCTTATTACATGGTATAGGATTCCATTTGGAAATTCAAACACCTCAAAATCATTTAATTTAAAATGCGCCACTTTTCATCCTAGTTAGATTTGCATGGGAGAACAGTCCGCCCCACCTCAAACTTATCTCATCTAAATTTATTTACTCAATGGTACATTGGCAAGTGATACCAAATCCAAATTGTGATGTATAAATCATCTCTTGTTTTAATGATGGTTATATTCTGGTATTAAAATGTAGAAGTGATTAAACATGTCATCCTCCCTCATAAGTCATACATTATGCTAAGGCTTATTACCGACTAAATGACATTTTTTTTTGCTAATATGCAAGGTGATGCAAAATAGCTAGTACCCAAACTTGCATCGACTCGACTCGGCAATGACGAACCTACATATAATATTTTGGAGACAGTCGCCCTTGTTGGGCCTAGATCTGCTTCCAAAATGTATATGGAAATCTTGGGTCCACCTCAGAAACATATATGAAAATCCTGAGTCTGCTTCCAAATCTCAACTACCTATTTGACTCCTCTCCCTTAGAACGGTCTTGTGTCCACCGCTGCAACTCTGACATAAGCTCACAAAATCATACTTGCCTTAAATCCGAAAAAACTTATATCAATTCTACTCTAATAGGAATGAGTTTGGGCAAATCATCCGTTTAACAAAGTCCATTGGGGTAGCTCAGTTGGCCTCGGACCACTGTTTGTATCCGGATGTTGTAAGTTCGAAACTGTACTACCACATTGGGACTATAGGAGAGTTTAGCTGGCTTCCATCTGGACAGAGGGATTAGTCCAACCCAAAGGGTTAGAAACCCTCTGATGACCAAAAAAAGAAAAAAAAATCTGTTTGACCCAGCCCATTGTCATCACTGATTTAAGGCTCTTTACAAGATTTTGATCATTTCCAAAATACACTATTTATCCCTTTTTTTATAAACTTTAATCACATATCATCCACTTCTAACACTATTTGTCCAAAGTTTCGAGTCATTGTAGTCCGCGGACTACCGAACTTTTGCCTCAGCTTTTCGTTTGCAGGGCAGTTTCTTTTCCAGGCTCGTGCTATGTCCGGAAAAGCGGGGAAACCGCTAACGGACGTTTGCGTCGTTACCTCTGCCCACGAAGGCCAAAGCCTCGACCATCAAAGAAACGGAGGGAGAGATCAAAACAGTTTTCTTTTCC
The DNA here is from genome assembly GCA_028538565.1 of Umbellularia californica. Classification (NCBI taxonomy): domain Eukaryota; kingdom Viridiplantae; phylum Streptophyta; class Magnoliopsida; order Laurales; family Lauraceae; genus Umbellularia; species Umbellularia californica. Next base: position 5,340,413 of record JAPQWN010000006.1, on the reverse strand, counting down.
GTTAATCTCACCGTCCCATCTTGATTTCTCCTTTTCCTCATTCCGTTCAAATTCTCCCCCTTGAATTCGTCCCCGCGTTTTCTCCGTCGCTTTCTCTTCTCTACTTTTCCTTTATTCCAACATCTTCAGAAACAAATTTGAAATTCAAAATTCCTGAAATGCATGGATTCCTCAGTTTTGTGAGGAGAATCTCTTCATTTTAGCATCTTCTTCTTCATATTGCTTGAAAAATCATTGATTGTTGTTTTCTACAATGAAAGAGGATAAGATGAGAGAGAATAAAGAACGAGAAGAAAGACAGTTGGAGATGGGACCCATCCCAAGAAAAAATCCAAAACTCACCGGCCATTGAAATACCCAGAGCCGGAATTCCAAATGAGATTAGTGTAATGATTGGATCAATTAGTGTTAACTTCAAGGTACCTTCTTCTTAACAACCAAACGGTCTCTGGGGCTCCTTTTTTTTAGTCTCTTTCCCAGAATGTTTGGGGGTGTGGATTTGGGTAGAGAGACTTTGAGGAAGAGGAGGTGAGAAATGGGGGCCATGGAAGGGGAGGAATCAGCTCAGGAGCTGATTAATGCATGGGGTGAGGAGAGGATTATGGTTTCAGTGAGGCTGAGGCCTTTGAATGCGAAGGAGATCGCGAGGAACAATGTGTCTGATTGGGAATGCATCAATCATAACACTATTATTTTGAAGAACAGCTTCGCCGCGGAGCGATCCATGCTGCCTAATGCATATACATTTGGTAAGGAGATCCATCTTGCTCTGCAGCTGTTATTTCTAATAGTTTCTAGACTGTTTTGTTAATGTGTGCCACTTGAAAACATGATAGAAAGCAATGTAACAGGGGTTCCTAACAGGCATCCATGGCCAATTTTTAAACCATGTCCATCATTCTGGCATGAATTTGTTGGGAATGAATTGAGACTGATCACACTGCTGTATCCATGTATATAATGGTAGGAATTATAATCACTTCTTGGTTTGGTTAATCAACAATTCTACTGAAATGGGTTTAGTTTTTATGGTAATCTAATATCATGTGCATTGCATTAGATCCATTTCAGGCTGCCCTTCCATGGCTTAAAACTTAGTGATAGAGAACTACTTGCTGAATTGTTTGAGTTGACAACTCTTATGCATTATATCATAAAAGAATTTGCATTTTGCAAAGCCTAGACCCCTATCAATGTGGTTTTAACACAACATAGAACTTTATGGGGGCACTTATCCAATGTACCTGTGGCTTAGATGCACTTAGTTTCCACTGATCCACATCATGTTCCCTTCTTACTGAATAGATATTAGCCTTTTTCTTGTAAATATTATACCCTGCATATTTCTCAGAGAGATGGAGGAAACTAATTCTTCTGCTCATTTGCCTCTTTTATCCAATGTTTCAATTGTAGATAGAGTATTTCAATGCAATTGCACGACAAAACAAGTGTACGAGGAAGCAGCCAAGGAGGTTGCTCTTTCAGTCGTCGGTGGTATCAACTGTGAGTATGGCATTCTCTATTTCTATCTTTTTAGATGCTGTGACTTTTGTTGAAAGTCCATTAACTAAATAATTTGAAAATGAACTGAAATTAATACAAAATGTTTCTTCAGCAAGCATTTTTGCTTACGGGCAAACAAGCAGTGGAAAAACGTACACCATGAGTGGAATAGCAGAGTACACATTAGCAGATATATACAGCTATATACAGAAGGTGAGCAACATTCATTAGGATCTGTTTTACATCAGATTATGTCAAAAAACTCAGGTCCTGAATTCCTGCAGCATCAGGAAAGAGTATTTGTTTTGAAGTTTTCAGCAATGGAGATATACAATGAAGCTGTCAGGGATCTACTCAGCACTGATGCTACTCCTCTCAGGCTCCTTGATGATCCAGAGGTAAATAGGATTCATGACACAAGTTTCATCTGAGTACTTTTAATGGAAAGAGCCCAAAGCACCGTTGGAAGGTGCTCATTGTCACAACTCACAACCATGAGGGTGTGTGGGTTCAGTCGTGTTACCAATAAAAGAAACATCATGTTTTTTTAATGGCATTCAATGTCTATAGAGAGGGACTATTGTGGAAAGACTGACAGAAGAAACTCTGAGAGATTGGAACCATTTGAAAGAACTCCTTTCCATATGTGAAGGTAAAATTTATCTCTATGATAACTGAGGCTTTTAGTTGATGCTTATAAGTTATAAATTTTTATACCTGTGTCTTCGCGTTATTTCAGCTCAAAGACAGATAGGGGAAACCTGCTTGAATGAAACAAGCTCCAGATCTCATCAAATCCTCAGACTGGTAAATGCTAATTTGATTATAATAGTTACTTCCGATGAAGATTTGTTATATTTATTACATTTGTTGATTGACTACTGCAGACAATTGAAAGTTCTGCTCGTGAATTTATGGGCAAGGAAAACTCAAGTGCCCTTGCAGCAAGTGTGGTATGTCTTCAATATCTTTGAATCTCTATGGTTCATTTCTGCTTAGTTGTGTCAAATGAAAGGTAGGTAATTTGAATTGGTTCTGGGTCCAGAATTTTGTTGATCTGGCAGGAAGTGAGCGTGCATCTCAGGCATTATCAGCAGGGACCAGGTTGAAAGAAGGCTGCCACATAAATCGCAGTTTGCTCACACTAGGAACGGTTATTCGCAAGCTGAGGTTGTGAAGCTTTCCCTTTATTAGAAAATCATAGACCCTTTTAAGAGTTTTCCTCATAAAAAACTACACAAATGGTTTTATCAAGCTTTCATCCAAAAATAGACATGAATGGGAGATGAATTGGAGCCACTAATGAATTTCATGTTCTAACCAAATTCACCAGGACAATCCAATCATGAAGAAAATCCACCCTATCAACTTGATTTTGATAAGCAGAATTTTCAAAATGCATGTTAAGACGTAGAGAAATGTGAGCAAAATACAGCACAAACCCCCTTTCAAATGGTTTTTAAGTTGTGCCCAAATCATCCATTCTTTGGTTAAATTAAATAATACGAATCTAGATTCTTATGGGTTGGACCTGATTTACGAATGTATTACCTTGTTCAATGGTTTGATGCAATGACCTGTGTTTATATTTTATCCATCCTCATCTTTCTCGTCAAGTACACATCATGTGTTTGTGTTGTTCATTACAGAGGTCTGAGATGACTTCATAAAATGTCAAAAGGCTACTTAGAATAAAACTAGTTGATTAAATGACTATATTAAACTCAAAACTAATGACATGTTTAGAGAGAATATTCCAATATTGTGCTCTAATGAGATGATGCCATGCAAATTGCAAATGGTAAAGGACATCAGAGAATAAATTGAACCATAATCTCTGACGTTTCCTTCAAGAACATGACACCTGATCAACTGAGTTACAATGTTTATTTTGATTTGTGGAAGTAGTTTAGGATGTAATGAGGAGCTAATCCTTCATATCTGAAAAATTAAGACCAGAGGTTATTTAGAACTTCTGAGATCAGTGTGGAGATATTGCACTTCTGTTCTAGGAAACCCTTTTTTTTTATTATTTCATTCTTTTTGCCTTGCCTTCTCTTTTTCCTGTTATAAACATTTTATTTTATTTTATTTTTTGGAAAGGTAATAATCGGCATTCTTTTCCAAAATCTTGGTGGTTGAAATCTATCTAATTATTCATATAATGCTTTATTGGATGCAGCAAGGGAAGATATGGGCACATCCCATATAGAGATTCAAAGCTAACCCGGATACTACAATCATCCTTAGGAGGAAATGCAAGAACTGCCATCATTTGTACGATGAGTCCTGCTCGAAGCCATATCGAGCAATCGAGAAATACCTTATCGTTTGCAACCAGTGCGAAGGAAGTGGCAACAAGTGCAAAAGTCAACATAGTTATGTCAGATAAGGCATTAGTGAAACAATTGCAAAGAGAGTTGGCTAGACTGGAGAGTGAATTGAGATCTCCAGGACCAACAGCAGCCACATCTCATTTTGAGGCATTATTGAAGGAGAAAGAAGTTCGGATTCAAAAGGTCACTAGATCGTATTTTAATTGTGTAATTGTGAATGAAATAGCAGAAGAAGCAACTCTAGACATCTGCTTTTGGCGTGCCAATATTCATTTACATACCCCAATAAGCATATGTCCTGGCGCCGCACGCACTTTTTTTTTTTTCTTTATCTACTTTTTTATGTTTAGTGTTTTCAACTTCTCAAATTCTCCGCTTAAATACTTTCAATGTTTTCATGAACCAGAATTCGTGTATCCACAAAGGTGCATGTATTCAGTTAAAATTGTTTGGGCCGGTTCTGTACACTGACACTTACAAAAACCAGTTCAGACTGCTCATTGTATGGATAGGAGAAATTTCTTATGATCTAAACATGGATGAAATTACCTATTATCACAGATGGAGAAAGAGATAAAAGATCTTATTCAACAACGAGATCTTGCTCAATCTCGGCTTGAGGATTTGCTTCAAGTTGTTGGAGATGACCAACCTTCAAGACTATGGGTATGCACTATTGTATATTACTACTTTATGACTATGGGATACACTATCCAGTTGTTTTTTTATGGGTATTATTCTCTAACTTAAATTTCTGGTTCCTCTTTCAGACAGAGTTTAGCCACCCCCCTGCAGCTCATGCACCACACTTATGTGAGGATGAACTTCCATTATCAGAGTCATCAGGAATTGTTGATCAAATTATAGATTTTGGCATCTCAAACTTAAATATAGATCAGTATTCCAAAGAACTCATTGGCACCGATTTCGATGAACATTTCCTAGAGATATCTGAAGTACCAGGAAACAAAGTCCCTTCTGGCAATACCTCTCCTCAACACTCAATTACAAGTCCTAAATTAGTTCTTTCAGTTACTCAGCAAGGAGACGATGAGATTTCTCATGTCAACAGTGATGATTATGAGGACATTTGCAAGGAAGTTCGGTGTATTGAGACCACAGAATCAAGCACAGGAAAAGAAGTAGAATTTGATCCCTTCTCCCATGAAGGAAGTGAAAGTCCAGTGCCTTTTACAGATAGAGAAGATGTGCATGCAACTGACCATGAATTGTTGGATATAGCAAATAAATGTAGTGAGTCGAAAATAAATTTGACAAATGTGTTAACAGAACAGAAACTTGAAGGTGTTCAAGAATCCACTGAAAATGTTGTCAAACCATGCTCCGATGAATCTCCACGCCTAATATTGGGAGACTTCTCGAGCTCTAGAAAGTCATGTTTAAATAGAAGCAGAAGTTGTAGAGCAACTCTCATGACTGGATCATCTTCTCCTGAGTTCCTGGAGGCAAAAGAACCAAATGAGAACACGCCACTAAGTGTGTACAATAAGGACTTTTTTGGAAGGCCCCAAGGCTTTCACAAGAGACCCTGTGCATTAAACTTTGGTGGTGAAAATGGACAGCTTTCAAAAGAGTGTTCTCAGAATTCTGAACACACTTCATCTAGTGACATGCTGAAAACACAGCATATCAGGATCACATCTGAGGCAAACATCAACGACGTCCACAGTTTTGTTGCTGGACTGACAGAAATGGCTGAACTCCAGTATCAACAAAAACTCGTTGATGGCCTGGTGAGAATGTGTTATTTTATTATATATCGTCTCTTTATGTTGTCAGCTATCTAGCATTTGTTCCATATGTGGCTGGCTTGATTCTTTATCACATACATATTGGCTCGCAGTATGATCATGGTTTTCTTTCCTTTCCCAATTCTCAGGTAGTTCCGATTAAGTTTTGAGTCCTAGGCTCCTAGCATTTGATCCAGAGAGGATTTGACTAAGACCCTTAGCTTGAATAAGCCAACTGAGAAATCTTTATGAGTGTTACAGGAAAACTGAATAGCAGACCACAAACAGTTATGCTGAAGTGATTCTACAAACTTTTTAGAGTTCCAAGCAAAGATAATTAGAAGTGCAAAAAAAATTAATCAATGATAAAAGTGTGGTACCAGGTAACTTACCGTGCTGTTGAGCAGATCTTCTGATTTGTAACTGGCCCAAATATTACTTAATCAAAGTGATTTTCATTGTTGAAATGAATTATAGTTGATGGCATGCTTCACTCTTTCAATCACTTGGGTGAAATGATTCAATTCAGGCCTGAGTGAGTCCAATGTGGATGCCAATCTGCACTAATTATAAGAGGCAGGTTTTCCAAGAGTTTACCATCATGAAAAGTGGGTCCCATGGTGCATCATTTTCACTGGTACTGATTAATTTGTCATAGTGATAGTAGCTGATAAAGAAAAGCCATGATGTCCATAGTTTCAAGTAATTTGTAAATAAAGAAAATCAAAACTAACAGGATGCTAAGAATTTTGGAAATGAAACTTGGATGGAACCTCCAGCAAATATCATTGGCCCAAAAAAAAAAAAAATTTCAGCAAGTTTAATGAATTCATGTTATGTGATATCTAAATGGATTGTGGCATGAGAAGAAAAATAAGTTTTGTTTCACGAGATGTTTGGTGGAATGTTTTGCTTTATTTAAATCATTATGGTTAACAAAGCTCTAATAGGCCTTTTGATTCTGGGAGGAAGTTAAATTGTTATTCATAAAAATTAGGCAAAACTTAATAGATATTAAGCACTCATTTATTTAACAAAATAAAATACGAGGAACAATGTTGACTGATTCTATTAAATATTGGTTACATAATTAAATTCTTGTTTTTTTTTTTTATCTTTCTTCATGCATCTTCTATCGTTTGACATGTGAATTATTCCTTGGAGAATTCAGGAAGCAGAGCCAAGGGCCACTGAAGACTTCACAACTGAAAAGACTTCAAAAGATGTAGGCCTGGATCCTATGCAAAATCCTCTGGAATCTCCATCACACTGGCCCTTGGAGTTTGAGAGGCAACAAAGAGAGATAATAGATCTTTGGAATGCTTGTAATGTTTCCTTGGTCCATAGAACCTACTTTTTCTTACTTTTCAAAGGTGATCCTGCGGATTCAATCTACATGGAAGTAGAGTTGAGGAGGCTGTCCTTTCTCAAGAACATGTTCTCTCAGGAAAAGCTTGGAAAACCATTTGCGGATGATGGTCTTATCATCACAACTTCTTCAAGGTATGGTATTATTCACTTTCCGCTATATGTTTCTTTCCTCAGTCTGGGTAGATACCTAGTTGTAGTATTAAGTACCAAGAAAGAATACATATATTCAGAAGGAACGTTAAAGCAAATTGTTCAAACTAACCTTTAGTATAGTTTGAATTCAAAATGGAGTCGAGATGTAATCTATCCCGCATTGTAGTTGAATAATTTTGTATTGTTTTTCAGTCACCCTGGTGATGGGAACCAACGTCATGCTCTTATGGTGAATCAAATTATAAAATGAATCCCAATGAGTAGTGGGTCTTGCTTAATTAAATGAGGTAATCATAAGACTAGAGAAAATATAGAGGCTGTAATCAGAAGTGTCTGCCTCTAGGCATGCACATGGTCAACTAGAAAGGAGAGAGTAAAGAAGTTACTTTACAATGATAGAGAATAGAAATAGGAGTTTCCTTCCAGGGAAAGGATAAGAGAGGAAGAGAGAGCAAAAAAAAAAAAGAATTTTCCTTTGGTGCTCATGGCAAGGTTGAAGAGGGCTTGAAAAGAGGTTCTTTTTGTTTTTCTTCCTCCCTTCACTATTTCACAGATTTGATCCTCATATCAGCCTGTGCATATATGAAGAAGGTTTGCCTGGTGACAAGGTTGGATTTGTTGAAGCGTCAAAGAGGTGGCTTTTATTTACTCAATTGTTTCTAAGCATTTACTCAATTGTTTATAAGCCCTCAAGTTTTGGGCAGAAACTTGAGTAGCAGAGGAAACAATGAATAATCCAATTTACATAGTGGATTACACGAGCCCGTGGCGCAGTGGAAAGTGCCCACTATAGCAATCTTCAGGTTGTGGATTCAAGTCATGTCAGCAATAAAACTAAAGGAAAAGAAGAAAACATAAATACCAATATGTGGTCATTTTCAATTGATTCACACATTCATTGCTTCCCTATACTTGGAGCTGGAAATTAGTAGTAGACAATCTGTTCATTCTTTAAAACCTTACAGATATGTTTCTGTAGTTCACCAACAGAGAATCACCCTTTTAATAGATGATGTTTTGCCAAAATACAGTATGAGGACTCTCCGACGTGAGAGGGAGGTGCTGAGCAAGCAAATGCTGAAGAGATTCTCAGCAGAGGAAAGAGAGAACCTTTACCGGAAGTGGGGCATTGGATTGGACACAAAGCAGAGGAGGCTACAACTTGCCCGCCACCTGTGGACAGAGACAAGAGACATGGACCATGTCAGAGAGAGTGCAAACATTGTTGCAAGGTTGATTGGGTTCAAAGAGCCAGGACAGGCTGCCAAGGAAATGTTCAGCCTCAGCTTTACACCACAAGCAGCTAGCCGGAGATCCTTTGGTTGGAAAAACAGTATATCCTCTTTATTGTAGTACAGTTCACTTGTAGGCTAGCTTTTTGTATCAAGATAGAGAAGTGGTTTTGGAAGATTACAGTTGGAGGACTAAATAGCTTGGCTCTCCTGTGTGAAGTCAACTAACTTAACGATTTTTTCCTTCCCAGTTGGTTGTGTTGTGACTCTTCTGACTGTGAATTTGCAGAAGGGAGTAAGGGTCTGTCTGTACATTTAATTGCAGGTCTGTCAAAACAGAAAGTTGGACCAGATATGATCAAATTTTGGGTTTTTCCATGCCCAGGTCCAACCAATTGGCAGCCCAACTTACTCGGATAGTATACTAAAGTCGTTTGTATGCTTTTGTTTTTCCTCTCTCACTCACTCTCTCCTCTTTCTGATTGTTGAGTCTTAATGGTTCCTGCCTTGCCTGTTATGAATTGTTACTGTAAACTGATTGCTGTTGGAAATTGAGTGGATATTCAGAGTGGGAACTGATTATATGCATTTTCTTTGTTTGTTTGTTTATTATAAATCATGTCACTCTAAAAAAATTATATGCATTTGGTATGACATGCTTGCATAAAGTATATAAATATGTGCGCACAACTGAAGGTGGAAGTCATTGGATTTCAACTTACACCTGCAATGGCGATGGGCCTGATTATCACCCCCACCTCAGTAAAACTGCCACAGGCTGGTTCAGCAATCTAGTTCATCCTTTGTCCGGACTTGGAGTCAAAATGTAGCCGTTTTACTGAGGAAAAAACTGAGCTCATAAAATATTGTATCATTTGAGAACTATTTTGTGCATTGGAGGGGTTTTGCTGGCCAGTTCAAGCCATCTTGTATAAATGATGTGGTAGGTCACTTTGTGATCTAGCCAACCCTTCAAAATTTCACCATAACTGCCCTTTTTTTATCAACACCACCCAATTTGACATCAGAAGTAAAACAAACAATGTTTTACATGAAGCATACAAAGACATTCATCATGGAATTCCTGGAAAACTGGTTCCTTGTAAATACCTAGCATATTTGTTGCTGTTGCCTATGATGCCCAATACGGCATGGATACGGCACGGACACGCCATAGAAACCATTGGGACACAGATTTTAGACATAAAAACTGAAGTATCATATACGATACGATACGATATGTTGCCCATTTTGAAGTATCTGTACATCATAGGCTGTTACTCAACTTTTTTGAGTTTTTTCTCCTTTTGTAAATAAGGCATGCATTTAAGCAATAATTAAATTTAACTTTGTTTCCACTTTTGTTTCACTCTTGAGATTTTCTAAGCTATGTTAAGACTCTACTTGTAAGCTTCGCAATGAAATTGCCTTGGAATCCATTGTCTAGATAGGGTTCATAGAATAAGTAATAAAGAGGTGATGAGAAACGAAATATCTAAGGTGAAGATCTGGAAGGAACCATATAATATACATTGGGCCTGCTAAATATACACTGGGCCTATAAATAAATAAATAAATAAAAACAAAAAGGGACAGCTGTAAAAATGCCGGCATTTTTGGGCAAAAAATGCCTCTCTTAGTGTGACCCACCAAAGTGTATGATAATTATTCAAAGACTGCTGAAAGGAAATATCTGGATGGGGTCTGTTATCATGAAAAAAATCCCAACTCTTTGATCCACTACCCTACAATTTTATAGTTTGAGAGGTATCATTTTTTTAATTTTCAATCCAATGGTGCGTCAGAGTTGGATTTATGGCAAAGCGCTGCTAATGCCACAAACTAAGTTTCTCTTTCCACATCCCTTTTCGTTTAGGGGTTTATGGGCTTGGCGTGGCCGGGCTAAGACATATCCAGGCCCGGCCGGACTTTAGAAACACTGGCCCAGCCCTGACCCAAGCTCGACACGGGCCATAAAAGTTAGGCCTGAGCCTGCCCATTTAATCAATCAGGCCAGACTGAACCGGGCTTTTTATCACTTTTGTGGGCATTAGAATACTGATTAAATTAAATTACATGCATTTCTTACACAAGCCGAGCCGGGCCGGGCTATGGGCTTCCATCACTTAATCCAAACCCAGCCCAAAGCGGGCTATGCCTAGATCGGGCTCGGGCTGTCCCAGGCCATGAGCACCCCTACTTCTCTTTTCAACGTTTCTCTCTAAACACCCAATTGTTCCAAAAATACCATTTCCTCCTTTCTCAGCTCACTCCCCTTCTTCCCCAGTCTCCCTACCGCCGCCGCCGCCGCCGCCTTACTAGCCACCCTCTCTCCCCATCCCTCTCTCTCTTCCGATCCCTCTCCCTGCCGCCACCCTCTCTCCCTCTCCCCTTCCGGTGGTGGCTGCGGTGGGGGGATGGGTGAGTGAAGAAAGAGGTTGGGGAGGGAGAGATTTTGATGGATGTCCTTCTAAGTAGTTTTATACATGGATATATTGGTCATGTAAAAAAGAAATGTGGAAAGACAAGCCTGGATTGTAGCTAGGGATGTCAAATGGGCCGGGCCGCACATGGGCTAGGCCCGAGTTGTGCTGGGTCATGCCGTGCCATCATGCCTATCTTGCCATGAGCTTCATGTGGTTCTTACCTTTTGGGCTAAGAAACAAAAGTCTTACACTAAAAAAATTTTGAAAAATACACACACAAAATAGTATGCCGCACAAATTTAAGTTGTTCTATGAAATTCGACCTATTCCATTAAGAAGATAACCATTTAAATCTTTTCCATTTAAAGATTTTTCAATAAAATTACCTTTAAAACCTTTACAATTTTATTGGATAATAAAAAATAAAAAACTTTATTATTTATATTTATATTAAAAAAATTAAATATTCCGTGCCACCTGCCGAGCCGGGCTGGGCCCAATCGTGCCTTGCACACTGGCCCAAACGCCTGTGCCCTGGGCCGGGCGTTTTGGCTGAGGAAGTCTTTACAGTTGATACATATCCTGAATGGCAGATGTACTTTGACAGACTGTCTGTTTTTTTTCATGTTTTTAAATCCGTACGATTGGATTTTCTAAAAAATTCTCCAAATACCCCAAAATAGGGACTGTCACTCTTTAAATCACTCCATTTTCATCCTCTATGAATTGCCATGCTTATCATTTGATCATATATATCTTACCCTTTCAGTTGTCCTTTTCTTTCTTCATCTAGTATTTCCTTTTATCTCTCTCTCTCTCTCTCTCTCTCATATGCTGTTGCACACACTGAATATGTGCCTCGTGTAACTCCGGTGTCTTTTCCTGCTAAAAACCATGAAGAGCAATTTCATGTTTATGTTGTGAAATTATTTAATTCCACCAACTTCTGGTTGTATAACGCCGCATTACACTTAGCATTTACTACCAAAATTCAACTTCCAAGCCCACGGATTCCATAGTACAGAACCCCAAATATATTGAAGTACTGTTACATGTCTTCATTGTTTTACAACTTGAATTTTATGGTTTCCATCAGTGTTTGTAGAGGAACACTAAAAGACCAATAACAAATTTCAGCAAAACTTGAATGGACATATTGGCCATGCTAGCATAGTGAAGGTCTGACGTGTGTGCTCTATAACTGGATTGATAATTCCGATTTGCTTCTTGGTCGTGATTTTCAGTTCGATCTTATCACGACCGTCTCTCTAAGGTATTCCACCCACTCATTGATTGCTATTAAAATCCTAGAACTTTGCTCATGCTTATGTAGTATTTAAATTGAGTAGCTATTATACACATACATAATATAAATAATGTTGTAAAATGCATTCACACCAATGAGAACTAACCAACCAAAGTAAAAAATTAAGAACAAGTTCTCAACCAGATATTCAAACTATTGAATAAAAAGGCAGCGCCCCAGGGCATGATACAAGCAATGAAGCCACGGAGTTAAGCGTAACAGTTGTGAATTCGATTCCTAACGAGGGTCACTCGTAAGACGTACTTGAGCCATCGATTGGGTAATCAGTAAAGCGAACTGTTGATTTGGATGGATCGAATTTCAATATACTATAGAGACTTGTAATATAGTGTATAAAATGTGACTGCATCCTTGACTTACTTCGGGTACTGAGGAACCAGCTCTCCGGGATATAAAAAGACCAAAAAAAAAAAAAAAAAAAAAGATGGTGAATTTAAATCACTCATAATACATTACAAAGATTTTCTAATTAAAGTTTTGTTAGTTTGAGAAGGTTGAAAACGACCCTTTAGCAAATTTGTAGGAAATGTGGAACAATTTTGCTACTAAGGCAACTTATTTTTCACTAGTGGGTTGGCACGACTGCACAGTTTAGTAGGGGTGGTAGTGTCACGTACCGAAAAATGCAACCATGGGATAACGTGAAAAATAAAAATAAAAATTCATTTTTCTGTGTTTAATGCAACACAAGCTCCCAAATATGGACCCACAAAATTTCGAAACATGATGAGTCATAATAAAACATTAGCGGAAGCATTAAACCAATTGGTATCAATATCCAAAATTAAACCAGCACATAACTACTGAATATTAAGGTTTAAAGTTTCCAAAATAACTTAAATAAAATAACTAAATAAAATATATTATGCAATTAAATTAACTAAGGACTCTAAGATGTCGATATCCCATGCATGGACTCAGACGGCTTCGTAGCCATCTTCGGGTCTCCACACAGGTTCGTCAACTGGTTCAAATGCTTGAAACGTTTGACCATCCTCCGTCTCTACAGTAGGGCAGGGGTCGGTACCTACGCACCAATAAACAAAGTAAACAGCAAGTACGAAAGTATAATTCATAAATAAAACACAAGATCAATATGAATAAAGACAGGTGATAATCATAAGAGATTAATAATGGAACAATGATGAAAAGAACGTACAATCTAAATCCATTCTACACATTAGAGCAATACAATAATCATACAGAAGCGCTGCTATTGCTTTGAGTGGTCAGCCCTAACTATAAAGCGAGAAAGCTCGTTCGAAGGCAGGCAGTCATAAACCGGTTCGTAATCGAAATCATAGGTCAGAAAAACCGGTTCAAAATTCGGATATTACAGTGTCCGTATACATCAGTGATCAGCTGTCTAAATATAACTGCAGTCATTCGAATATGACCCAATCAATATATATATATATATATATCATAGCAGAATAGACCTAATGATTTGTAAAACTCTGACACAGGATCCTAAGTCAAAGTGAAGGGCTGGCTGTACAATAATCCATAATTGAATACCGATCAAATTATTCGAATAAACTTCTATAATATCTCAATCGATTGCCACGCCACATCACGGTCCATATCCAATAAACATAGGGTATACAACTAATAGACTAACATCATGTATGCAAACCCGAAGGTCAAGGAATAATCACAAGCCAATCATAAGGTTAAACATAAGGTCCAATACCTGACAACCATAGGAATCTCTAATAGATAAAAGATCAACGCACCCCTTCTCAATCAATGATGCATAGATCCAATTAAGGGTTTTCCAATAAAAATAGGTTGAGTCCAAATCTATTAAGATTTCCCTGAAGTCATACGAAGTACTAAACCCCACATTAGTAATATACCGTGTGCCCGGACGATATTTACTTGGTCCAAAAATCCAATTAATAAAGTATAAAATTATAATTTTAATACATCAAAAATCAAAGATATCATTCAAGATTAATTTACAAATAATAATGATAAATAACCATCTTAGCATATTTCCTAGAATATAAGTCTTAGGGTCTAATCAGGTTCATTAGACTAAGGCCCTTTCTCCCAAATTCTAAAAACTAATGGGCAAGATGAAAAAATAGAATTCTATGCCTTTATTCCAAAACGAGCCATGTGAGTCTTTTTTTTTTTTTTTTCTTTATTTAATGTACTTTCATTCCAAGTCATGCCCAGTCACACCATTCCTACATGAGTCTCCTCTCTTTTCTTTTTTGTCATATCCTGCCGAAGTCCTCACCCATGGCAACCATCCTAGAAGGTATGCATCACGCCTGTTATAGAAAGATGCTAGAATAGTGGGCCCCACCCTCAAATCAACTACATCAGTAGTGTCGCCCAAACAAGTACGGCCACAAGAGTGGACCTGATCTCTAATCGGATCAAACACAGGGTCCCACCACACTAATAATAAATAAAAAGAAACACTCACACTTCACAGTTCACAGAAGTGACAGAACCCATCAAAACCCCTCACAGAACCCGTTCCTGAATAGGGCTCCACGCTGGCACGGCTAGGGTGTTGTGATAGTGGGCCCCACTAGCCCCGGCCTCAGATCAACCTCACCTTCAATTCAAAGTCCTCAGGGTATGTACGGCCACAAGAACGGATCAGATTTGATTAGGTCTCCCCACGGGCCCCACAGTGTATTCTTACCACACGATGCACGTACCATTCGCTGTTGTGAACTCTTACACGATATTCTTACCATTTACAGTATTTTTATTAAAAACACGACATCATTTCAGAGGCACTTTTGTCAAACTTTAACCTGTCACAGATTTTTTTTTTTTTTTGGTAAATACCAGTCACAAATTGATGAAGTGATTTAGCCATTATGGCCATAAGATGTAATGGGTACGAGCCAAAAGTAGTTGAACAAACTTGGTGACTGGTACATATTTAATGGTAACACATTTTACAGAAAAACGGAGTGAATTGTTGCCTCGATTGGAGATTCCATTCAACACGTTTTAGAGAAAATTGGATTGAAATGATGGCTCAATTGGGAATTCTATGGATTGTTCACTCCTATTACATCTGATGAGTTTTTAGATATTAGTAGTGGATTTGCAAAAAAATAGTGTAAACCTCATATGGTACGTACTCGCACAACTCATTTAGTTATTAATGTTTTTAAATAAAAGTGAGTTTGTTTTTATAATTGTTAAAACCAAGAGTCTTTGTTTCTTTTATTCTTTCTTATTAATTGTTTTGAATCTTATATTAGATGTTGTTTACTAGGTGAGAGTTTTAGTTCCTAATTATAGGAATAAGCTGCCAACTATTAGTCTCTCATCTTTATACATTTTCAAGTTACCAATGATGACCTTTTTATTTATTATTTTTTATTTGTTGTTTTTCTTGATATGTAATACATTTTTTAAAAGACCTATAAAATTACCAAAATACACCGGCTCCATCTTGGCTGGTGATCTCGATCTCTATCTCTCTCCTGCATTGAATTAAGTCTTTTTAAGATCTTTTTGTCCCTATATATTGTGTTATTTATCATGTATATTTATATAATGAAATCTTTTATTAGTAATCATTTATATATTATTATTTGTTATATTTTTTTTCTTTTTAGCCCGGGTTGGGCATGGGCCTCTTGCGCTAGTAATAAATAAAAAGAAACACTCACACTTCACAGAACCCATCCAAACCCCTCACTGAACCCATTCCTGAATAGGGCTCCACGCTGGCACAGCTAGGGTGTTGTGATAGTGGGCCCCACTAGGCCCCGGCCTTAGATCAACCTCACCTTCAAAGTCCTCAGGGTATGTACGGCTACAAGAACAGATCAGATTTGATTAGGTCTCCCCACGGGCCCCACATCAAGATTAAATTCAAATAAAAGATCTTCAAGGTGACTCAGGCCCCAAAGTTTAGAATCAGTAGATAGTGGCCATATATGCAAGGTCTCATCACAAAAATAGAGAAAATCAAACCTTAGGGCATAAAATGGGTTTCTACATGCATCCACACTCAGAATCAATGAGAAACACAAGCATTAAATTTATGAATTATGATTAGGTACTTGCTGGAGGTCCGTGGTTGAGGGAGACGGTCTAGAATCCTACTGCAGAAGCTCAGAGTGCTAACCCAAAGAAAAGTTAGAAGAGAGAGAGTTGTGTATGGAAATAAAAGAGTATGGTGGTGGTGTATAAATAGGGAATAAAAATAAGAGTTGTAATCTAACTTAAATTCTTAAGGGCATAGAGTTTGATTTCTAAAAAAAAAGGAGTTTGATTAGAAAATAATTATACCCTCTAAACTGGGCCTGGATTAACTATGGGTCAAAACACCTATCAAATAAGACTAATTCACCAAACCTAAACCTAACGTGGTCTCCACTTAGACTAATTGCGTATTTAATTAAAATACAATCAATTATATAATAATAATAAAATCAATAATATATAATAAAATAACCAAAACATCACTAGTAGCAGTGGTGGGGTTGGAACCCCGCCGGTGCTGCTTTATTTCAACAGAATGACGATAAGCTTACCCACTCACTTTGAATTCACTACAAGAAAATACATTTTTAGCGTCGGACTTATAGCGGCGGCCTCTAAAATTCGTCGCTATAGTATACTTATAGCGGCTGCCAAAGCTGACCCCCACTGTAACGCAATTTATGAGATACTTTTGCCGGCGGCCATCGCAATATTCGTCGCTAAAAATATTGACCCCAATGGCGCCAAGTTCTCGCGGGAAATTTTTTAACTTTACCGTCGCATATACAGCGGCGGACAATCTTTTCGAGGGTAAAACATATTTGTAACGTCACTCAGGTTTTGACCGCCGCTACATATCACTTGTTGCAGCGGCCATAAGTGCCCCCCGACGGTAAAGGTTGAGATATAAACCATCCCCTTTCTCGCTCATCTTCCCTCACCGTCTCTCACTCTTTAACATCAATCCCTCTCTCGCTCTCTCATTCCCTCACCGACTCGCTCATCTCCCTGCATGTCTCCCTCGCCTGCGCACTAAGCAGCCCTCAATCTCTCGACCTGCTCCTTCACCTCTCTCATGCCATCCTTCTCAACTGATCCCTCTTCTCTCTCACGCCATCCCTCTTCTCTCACTCATCCATTGCCGGAGGACTGAAATTCCTCTCCAATCAAAAAGCCCCAAATCAAAAGTGTTCAGACCTTCTCCCTCGTACTCTCTCGGCTCTCTCTCAGTTTCCGGGCAACATAAAACAAAGGAAGGGAGCAAAGAATACGAGGAAAAGAGGAAGAAACCCAGATCCGCAGTCTTCTTTCCTGTCACAAACCCTATCCTGCGCGAGGCCTCATCTCAATCTCTCTCTCACGCCTCGTCTGGTGGAGAGCCCTTTGAAACTCTCTCTCTCTCTCTCTCAGGTAATAAAAAAACAAAGAAATGTTCATCTTTGATCTTGCCAGCTGCATTTCTACTGACATTCAGTAGATTTTTATTGCATCCTTGATGCCTTTTAATCTGTTTAATGCCGTACTATCTGGCTTTGTTTTTGCTATTAAGTATTAATTTACAAATATATACATCTCTTTCCCCTTTTGAAACTGGGTGTTGGAACTTGGAAAATCTGGGTTTTGGGTTTGATGGGTGCTTCTCTTTTGGGGCTTTTGCCCATGGGTTTTTAGCTGTTTTTGACTTTTATGCTGCATTATACATGGATGTATTGTTTTTTTCTTTTGGGTGTGGAGGAGCTTTACTTTTCATGGATTGGTGATTCTTGTTTTTAGTTTTGACTAGTTGGTGGCAGTGATTTTGCAGTTTTGTGTGGTTGATTTCATAATAATTTCTGTTCTCTCTTATGTATAATTTTCACCTATATTTTATTACTATCTGTTGTTGACACCAAAAATGTCACTTTGCCTCTTCAACATCAAGAAAGCTGCATGAAGTCGCAACCTGCCATAAATAGGCAATGCAATTTCTCCAAAAAATCAAATCTTGTCAGAATCAAACAAAAACTGCAAGATCCTTCAAGATAGCCAAGAGAAGAGTACACATGAAGTTTCGGGCCATTTCGACAACATTTGGCCTAACTTCACTTCTCCGACAGCTAAAATGGCGCTCCCGGCGGCGACATCATCGGAGACGTCAAAACTTCGATCAGAGCCTACGGATGACTCCAGCATGTCCCAAAAAGGGCTCCATTCCAAATTTCAAGTCAAACCGACAACGTTTGACCCTCCATCAATGCTCGAGCAGCAAAATCAAGCCTCCCGGCGGCGGGAACCACCGAATCCTTCGCTCATCAAACCAAGTGCATGAGTGGCTTCAACATGCTTCCAAAAGGCTGCACGTCAAATTTCAGGTCATTCCGAAAACGTTTGACCAGGTTTCGATGCTCCGAGAGAAAATCAAGCCTACCGGCGGCGGAGCAACCCGGGACCATGACATCCAAAACGGAGCCCATGGAACGTCTCAAAATGACTCCAATAGGCTCCCCGTCAAATTTCAGGTCAATCGGACATCGTTTGACCGCACATCAAAGCTCGGCATTTTCCCCGCAGCAAAATCAAGTGAAGCATCGACGGGACCCCAAACGGCTTCAAAACTCAAACAAAAGCCTATGGTTGGTCTTATTTATTGCTCAGGAGGCTTCACCTCAAATTTCAGGTCATTCCGACATCGTTTGACCAAGTTTCGACTTCTGGCGGAAAATCAGCAGCTCTACGCGACAAAGTCTTCGGCTTTCCCGGAAAATTAGAAACTTTGCACTCTAAAAATGCAAGGATTCTCATCAAGTTTTCTACAGGGAAATCAAGCCAATAAATGAGAAGAAATGTCAAGAAAAATACAGAAGAAAACGGCGACGAAAAAGACCTCAAAACGACCGCAAAACGGGCTCCGAAGGGGAAAAAATCCCCCAGGGTCGCAGACCCCTGCGACCATGGCCCATGGTCGCAGGCCCCTGCGACCATGGCCCATGGTCGCCGGCGACCATGGAGGTCCGGGTCACCGGATTTTCCGCCGGTGACCCGTTTTTCCGTCTTTTTCGCGTTTCGCGCACTTTGGCCCCTGTGGTTTCCTGAAAATGTGATTTTTAGTGCTTGAAATTGACTCATATCCGACGACATCCGTCAAAATCACGGGTCAACCTCCAAAAGCATAAAATCATCAGTGATCGCTCCAAGATCGCCAACCGGCTGACCAAGAAAGTGCACTTTCTGTCCGACCGATCGTGAAATCGACAAGACAGATGTCACCGGCCCGCTCTTAGCTATCAATGTCTGAAGCTACATGTTCATCCGATGTCGATCAGCATGTAGATCCATCGATGATCGTCGCCAGAAGAATTCCAGAAGACACGGCATGGCCCGCGACTCTTCAACTGCTCGGCGACCAATTAATGTGGTTAATTGACTAGCTTTATTGCAGTCATTAATTCATTTCTTTGGACGGCCCAATCAGAAGCAAGCATTTGGGAGTTACAAGTCAATTGATTCATGGCATTTAAACCATGAAACTCCTCCCATTATGGTAATTAAGGTGATTAAAAGCCCTTAATCTCCATCGGCCAATCAGATTCAAGGAAAAAGGAGTTACAAAATCAAGAAATAAATCTTGTAACTCCTCCCATTAAAGCCATTAAGGCTCATAAACCCTCCTAAATGGCTACCAAAAGCCTATAAATAGGAGAGCATTCCATTGAAATTGAGATCGGAAAAAGATCGGAAAAAGATCGAAAAAGATCAGAAAAAAGAGGAGAAAATCAGAAGATCAGAAAAAAAGATCAGAAAGAGATCTGAGAGAAAGAAAAAGAGAGAAAAACTCTGCTGAAGTTCTGCACCGGCCACCACTACAAGGTGACAAAAGTCCCTTGGGGGGCACCCCCCCTAGGTCCTTGCCTTCTCCTGCTGCCTCCAATGGCCTAGACGTGGCTTTTCAGCCCGTCTACTTAGCTTTTTATTGGACATAGGACCTTCTCTCTTTGTCCTCTAAAAACCTGAGGTTATAGCCAAGCCAAGCGAATCAAGAGCATCTTCTGTTCTCATCTGCATGGATGATGGCGAAGCCCATACATGGCTTGCGACCGTCAATCTGAACGAGTCCCCCACAATCTCCTGAAAAGTTAGATCTTCCTTTTCTTGCTTTTCATTGTAGTTTGTATTTTTCTAAAAGAGACAAAAATCACAACTCTTGTCTTTTTCATTATTGATGAGAATTGTAAATCGGCTATAAACGCCAAAATCGGCTATAAACGCCAAAATCGGCTATAAATGCCAAACAAAATCGCCTTTCACGGCAAACCAAGAAAATGTCTCTTTTCTTAAATATTTGTGCAATGGAAAACTTGAAAGAAGTTGATTTCCTTTTTACTTGCGAAGGTTGATCTCCGGATTACCACTTGCAATTCCAAGTAAAATAGAAAATCTGGCACACCCACACAAAGAAATGTTGATGCACGCTTCAGGCCCCGCCAGGGCGCGAAAGGGCCGGACCCGACGGACTCCCACGTTCCGCCGACCCCGGTAGCCGCCCCAACGGCGCCTCGGAGCGCGTTCCATCAAGCTGGCACACCCGGTGGGACTCGTTCATTTGAGAACACGGTGCTTGGAAATGAAATATTTGCATATCATACTTTTTGCTCTATGCTTATACTTCTTTTCCGGATTCCTTGGCTACTTTCTAGCTGGTAGCCTATGTTGGATTTTGCATCCTAAAAAAAACATGAGATGGGATTTTTTGGAAATTTCTATTTCTTTGAGTTTGTTTCCATTCTTTCTCTTTTCAAAAAAAAAAATCAGTTTTCTTAGTTTGAATTCAAAATTGAGAAACTTTGATCCTATCCTATCGTTCTTTGGTGCTGGCAGAAATGTTGAGCCCGTTCGACTAAGGTTTTGGGCCATCGTTTCTCTTCGATGAGTTCATTAGAGATTTCAAAAAAAAATCAGTTTTCTTAGTTTGGATTCAAAATTGAGAAACCTTGATCCTATCCTATCGTTCTTTGGTGCTTGCAGAAATGTTGAGCCCGTTCGACTAAGGTTTTGGACCATCGTTTCTCTTCGATGAGTTCATTAGAGATTTCAAAAAAAAAATATTAAAAAAAAATAAAAAAAAAATTAGTTTTCTTAGTTTGGATTCAAAATTGAGAAACTTTGTTCCTATCCTATCGTTCTTTGGTGCTTGCAGAAATGTTGAGCCCGTTCGACTAAGGTTTTGGGCCATCGTTTCTCTTCGATGAGTCTATTTGGGATTTTTATAAAAAAAAGGGACATAGACCACTAAGGTTAAACCAATTGCGTTCTTTGATCACGATTGATTCAAGAAAAGCCTTGTCCAGAGTGTGGAGACAGCTTGACTGTTCTAGGCAAGGGTCCTCCAAACGGGTTCATTAAGTAATCCTACCCTTACCTGGGGGCAATTCTATCAATTGAGGTTTCATAAGACCGGGTTAGGAGGCCTATGTGTACTCTCTCGTCTTTAAATCTTAAAAAATTAAAAAAAAAAATAAAAATAAAAGAAAAAAGATTTTCAAAAAAAAAAATCTTAAAAAAATAAAAAAATCAAAATAAAAAAAAATAAAAAAATAAAAAATAAAAAAAAAAGATTTTCAAAAAAAAAATCTTAAACAAAAAAAAAAGATTTTTTTAAAAAAAAAAAAATGAAAATCTAAAAAAAAAATCTTCAAAAAAAAAAAAAACTCTCGTCATTTTAGATTCAGATCCGAGAAATTGTGGTTCCTTCCCTTCTGGGTACTGGCGCTCGCGGAAATCGTTGAGCCCGTATTCGGATCGGAATATCATCTGCTCTCTTTGATGAATCCAATCTTGACATTTCAAAAAAACAAAGAATCCCATCTCATGGATGCGATCTCCAACATTTGTGCATAGCAATACTGGTACGCCCTTTCAGGGTCTACTGTATCTGTGACCGGCACATTTGTAACTCCTACCTTTTATTCTTCTTATCTCGAGCAAGCTCCGCTTCTCGATAAGTCGAATTTAGGTATACAATTACTTCTAGCAGTCATTGGAACGCTCATTTCGAGCCTACCATGTTCGCTGTCAGAACAATTGTACCATCTATGGCTTTTTGCCTTCTTCATGTCGCTTGGGTCATATCCCTTGAGCGATTTGAAAAGACAACCATAGAAATTCCCATTTATGATCATTATATTCTTGTGATTACTAATGGATGTGGTCTTGTTTCAGAACTTTTTCGAAACTAACAATGGCAGCCTTAACCATTATCTTCGATGAGAACAAGCACCAACTCATGCTTCAACAGAAGCAAACCGAGCGCACTTACAAGCGCCCTGCCAGCTGCCGAAGCGTCAACTCCCTCGGCAACTCTCTGAACTCCGGGTCGACCTCGACTCCCCGGACCATCGTCTTCGGGACACTGGGACCATTCCCACTTCCCGAAGAACAAACTGCGCCTGCCAAAAGGCAGAAAATCGCCTCTCAACGTGTCACTCCCGTGACACCAAAGGCGAGCGCCCAAAAGCCCGAAGCCCGCGGCACCCCCGCGAAGCCTCGACCAACAACCAACCAGGTCTACCCTAAGACTTGGTCTCCAAGACCTTCCCCAAAACAAAGAAGGTCTCAAACATCCACCAAGCCAGCATACCTGGCCCCACTCAAAGAGAACCAGTTCTACCCTCTTGCCTACATGAAAGAGGAGAGACCCATCTCCAACTTGACTCCCAAGTCGACCCAGCATGAATCGGCTTGCTCCCACAAGCCCAAAATCAGATTATGCATCACCAGGCCTCTCCAAGCACCTGCTAAGGCCTACACTCCTTCAGTTCGACCCTTCATCTCTACAGGGGCCGAACTCGAAAGGTTTAAAGCTTCGCTGCAACAGGCAAAGGACCGGGTCCGTATCCTGTCCTTGCCCAACCACAAAGAAGACAAGCTCGGCTGCTGCGCCCGAGGGAGCACATCCTTCATCGTCAGAGCCCAGCCAGAGCTGACTGAAGCTCAAATCGCTCGTCGAGCACGCCGCCGTGCGTCATATCGACAAAAGAGACTAGAGAAGCAACGGACCCAGCCTCCTACACTTCAAGTCTCCCACAAATGGGTCGAAAAAGAAAGACCCGACCAAGTTGCTGCCGTCCATATGGTTGGAAAAACCAGAAGACGCCAAAAGTCAGCATCAAAAATCCATGTCCGACGTCCGGTGACCCGTAGCGTCACCGGGACACGAAGACATCCTGAAGAATCTCCTGCCCCTTCAAGCCAAGGACGGGAGAGTAATCCTTCATCAAGCTCTTCATCAAAAAGAATGAGCCCCAGCTCGGTCACCAGGACGATTTCTTCGTTCGAATCCCGAGGGATGAACGTCTTGGCTACAAGTTCTGAGCCACCACCTCAGAATCCACCTCGAGATGATGCGCTCACACGCATCCAGCAGTTGGAACAAGGCCAGCAGAGGATTGAAACTCTGATGGAAAACATTCTCCTTGTCGTCCAAAATCAGGTGAACAATGAGCCTCCTCCGAATCATAACAATAACGAGGAGAATTGTGAAGAAAATGAGTCACGCGCCCTTACCAAAAAGGACGTAGACAGTATCCTCGCCAAAGCTAAAGAAGAGGATATACTCAAAGAGCATGGGATCAAGCCACCATATCCTTTATGGATGGACTCGGTCCCGTTCCCCACAAAATTCAAACATCCTACTCTCCAAACATATACGGGGAAAGGATCAGCCAGACAGCACGTCATCCACTTCAAGATCTTGACGGGAGCTATCGCGGATCAAGATGCACTCAAGATCCGCCTCTTTGCAAGTACCCTAAAAGGTACGGCCTTCGATTGGTACTCCACTCTGCCGGAGAACTCCATTCAGAACTGGGCTATGCTGGAGACACGCTTCCTGACCCACTTCCAAGGTGAGGATCATCCTGTTACTATGGCTCAGCTCTGCAGCCTAAAACAGGGAGAGAATGAGTCAACTTATGACTTCATTCACAAGTGGAAAGCAATGGCGTACAAATGCTCAGATGTACTGCCACAAGCGTCGCTAGTCGACATCTGCCGAAACAACATGAGAGCTAAAATCCGCTCCATGATCATCGGCAACAAATCAAAAAACCTGGGAGAACTCCTGGAAGCTTCCATGGAAGCTGAAACGGTGATCAAAGACCTCAACAGTCAGAAATCATCAAAGAAAGAGCCGACTGCTGTTGCAACCTCTAAACCAAAGAAGAAAGAGGTTCTCAATGTGCAGACTAAGTCAGCTCCTCAGCAACCAAAGAAAGCTGAAAATAGAGCTGCAGGTAAGAGACCTGAACTCTCTGATGCCTTCAAAGAACGTGTAGAAAAGAAATATCCATTCGATGAAGACGTTGAAGAAATCTTTGAGGCTCTCCTAGCAAATGGCAAACTCATTTTGCCAGAGCCCAAAAGACCTGGAGACGTTGGCAAAACCAATGATCCTCGGTACTGTCCATACCACCAGATGGTCTCGCATCCTCTCAATCAATGCTTTGTTGTGAGAGAGAAGATAAACGAGATGTGGAAAAACGGAGTCATCACCTTTGACAAAAACTATGGGACTGCCTCCGTCAACATGGTGTCATGTGGACAAACACCAAAATCACCGAAGAAGAAGATCACTACTTCCTTCATGGTGATAAACAAAATTCAAGTGTCCGAGAAGCTGGTTCCTTTCCCGACACCAGACGGACAACCCATATGGGTACATCCCGATCTCCTGGAAGATGAAAATTGGGAGATCGTCAAAACAAAGCCGACCGCTCAACAGCGAAGGCAGGCTAGGAAACATCTCCTCAGGCTCAAACGGCAAGAGAAGACCCAGCCAAAACAAGAAGTTCATGAAAAGGCAGAGGCCTCCTCTACCACCTCACTTGGGGCAACAGAAACGTCCCTTCCAGGGACTTCAAAGGCAGTAAGAAACTTCACTCTCAGTGATTTCATGCCACCTCAATTCAAAAAAGAAGCCATGCAGGGGGCATTATACTCTTGCAACTCGGTAGTTGGATTCTCCATTGATGGATACGAGTCCAGCGACACCGACGATGGATTCGAGCCCAACTACACCGGCGAGTGGGAGGAATCTCTTGAAACAGGAGAGTATCTCTCCGACGAAGAATGGGTTCCTGAAACTCACCTTATGCCAGTAATCTGGTATAACCCCTTGCAACCACAAGGATCCTGGTCTGATGATGAAGAAGACCAAAAGCCAGCTGGAAGATTGGAGACTCTACGGTCATGTAGAAAAGTCTTCATATGGGTTAGGGTATGATCCTGATACTCCTCTGAGACAGTTGACACAAAGGCTTAAAAGTCGTTTTACCGACCAAGCCTCAACATCTCAAGTCCATGAAGACATCGATCTCCCTGGATATCTCTTTAAAGAGTTACCTGATAAAGATCCAGGAAGCTCATCCAATTTGTACGATTTCTTTGATGATGAAGAGGAATCGCCCGATAATACAGACTTGTGCTATTCTGACCCAGAAGAACCCTCGTCTCCAAAAGAAATACCAGACTCAACAGGCGATTGAGACTATCTCATAGCAAACCTTGAGGAGATCACCAATCAAGAAAATCCATGGAAAGGAACAGAGCCTTAGCCTGGTAATGCAGTTGAAACTCCAGAAGGTTTCGTTGAGTTGGAAGCCTCCGAAAATATTGTGGAGGAACCACCTTCGAACCTTCCGACAGAAGATCCTGTTCAAAAGATAAACTTGGGAACACCTGATAACCCACGTCCTGTATTCATAAGCAAGAATATAAAGGATGATGAGTTACCCGAGTATATCGCTTTTCTTCGTGAGTTCGTTGATTGCTTTGCATGGTCCTATGCTGAAATGCCTGGTTTAGACCCCAAAGTAGCAGTCCACAAACTCAATCTTCAAGAAGACGTCAAGCCTGTCAAACAAGGCCAAAGAAGATTCCGTCCAGATGTGATGGATAAAATTGAACAAGAAGTTCAAAAACTCAAAAGCGTTGGCTTCATCCGTGAGGAACAACATCCAGAATGGTTGGCCAACATTGTCCCCGTGACAAAGAAAAATGGGCAGATCAGAGTCTGCATTGACTATAGAGACTTGAATGGCGCTTGCCCTAAAGATGAATTCCCGCTCCCCATACCGGAGGTGATGATTGACAATACCTGCGGATTCGAGCGAATGACATTCATGGATGGCTTCTCTGGTTACAATCAGATAAAGATGCATCCCGAGGATGAAAAACACACTTCATTTCGGACTCCATTTGGCGTGTATTGCTACACTGTCATGCCATTTGGTCTGAAAAATGCTGGTGCCACATATCAGAGGGCTATGATGAAAATATTCCAAGATATGCAGCACAAAACGGTCGAATGTTACGTTGATGACCTCGCCGTCAAAAGCAGAAGAAAAGAAGACCATCTCAAAGATCTTCGGGAAGTCTTCCTCCGACTCCGCAAACACAAACTGCGGATGAATCATCTAAAATGCTTCTTCGGCGTCTCGTCGGGTAAGTTTCTCGGATTCCTTGTTCGGAAAGCTGGAATAGAACTTGACCCCATAAAAGTCAAGGCTATTCTAGAAATGCCCTCTCCAAGAACCCTAAGGGAACTAAAAGGGCTTCAAGGGAGATTGGCCTACATCAGACGGTTCATCTCCAATCTTTCGGGGAAATGCCGTCCATTCTCTCGATTGATGAAAAAAGGTGTAGACTTTGTCTGGGATGCCGACTGTGAAGCCGCATTTCAAGATATCAAGTCATACCTGACCAAACCTCCAGTGTTAGCTGCCCCTGCCACTGGAAAACCATTCATCTTGTACACAAGAGCTCTTGATCATTCTGTAGGCGCTCTGCTTGCACAAGAGAATGGTGAGGGAAAAGAAGCTGCTCTATACTACCTCAGCCGCATGCTAGTAGGTGCAGAGCATCGCTACTCTCCAGTCGAAAAAGAATGCCTTGCAGTGATGTTTGCCGTACAAAAGCTACGTCACTACTTGCTTTCCAACACAGTCTACCTCGTCTCAAGGATCAACCTCTTGAAGGTCCTTGTCACAAAGGCAGGTTCTCTTAATGCCCGACTGGCAAAATGGTCCATCCTCTTGTCACAATTTGATATTAGGTATGTTCCACAAAAAGCAATCAAAGGCCAAGCTCTAGCAGATTTCCTTGCAGAGCATCCATTGCCTAAAGATTCACCACTCAGAGATGATCTCCCAGACGAACCTGTCTACAACGTGGAGACTTCCTCACCAAATGCCTCCTGGGACATGTACTTTGACGGTGCAACCAGGACAAATGAAAACAGAAAGCTGATCTCGGGAGTTGGCATCCTCTTTGTTAGCCCCGACAAATGCATGATTCCACACGCTTTCTCGCTACTGGAACCATGCACAAACAATGCAGCTGAATACCAAGCTCTGATCCTAGGATTGGAACTCGCCATTGAATCCGGTATCACCATGCTGGAAGTCTTTGGAGACTCTCAACTGATCGTCAACCAGATGAATCAGAAATATGAAGTCAGGAAGCCCGATCTGCTGCCTTATTACAACAAGGCACAATCGCTTCTGCAAAAGTTTGACATCTGCAACATCACCCACATTCGTAGAGGTGAAAACATCCGTGCAGATGCCCTGGCCGGACTTGCCGCATCAATGGCGATCCAGGAAGGGGAAAACATGCAAATTACAGTGTGCGAGAGAAGGACCCTCCCTCCTCTTAACACACACCAAGCAGTTGCTGAATGCCACCGGGTGGTTGGAAGTCGGATCTCTATCCTTCAACCTTCAATCGGCGACTGGAGGGATCCGTTCATTGATTACACTATGTTCGAAATCCTACCTGAAGATCCAAAAGAACGGGTAAGCATCCAAAGGCGAGCCCCAAACTTTCATTTGGATATCCCTTCAAAGATCCTTTACAGGAAATCCTTCAACGGAGTACTTCTACGCTGCTTGTCACAACAAGAAGCTGAAGAAACACTCAAAGAAGTTCACGCTGGTCTTTGTGGAGCTCATCAGGCTGGTCCCAAGCTCTACGACCAAATCAAAAGGTTAGGTTACTACTGGCCTACCATGGTACCCGACGCAATGCAATTTGCTAAGCGCTGCCAACAATGCCAAGTTCATGGAGACTACATTCACATGCCTCCGGAATGGCTACATCCTACAGCAATCTCATGGCCTTTCGAAGCATGGGGCATGGACATCATAGGTCCTATCTCCCCCCCTTCAAGCAAAGGTCATCGCTTCATCTTCGCTGCTACGGATTATTTCTCCAAGTGGTCAGAAGCATTTGCGTTCAACGAAATGAAGACCTCATCAGTTCTTCAGTTCCTGCGCACCAACATCATTTGTCGTTTCGGCATACCCAAGAGATTCGTCCATGATAACGGACCACAATTCCGGGATCATCGATTCTACAGGTTTTGCGACAAATACAAAATTCAAAGCTGTCCTTCGACTCCATACAATCCGGCAGCAAACGGATTAGCAGAAGCCTTCAACAAGACACTCTGCAAAATCCTCAAGAAAATGGTCTCTAGTCATAAAAGAGACTGGAGCGATAAACTGTCTGAAGCTTTGTGGGCCTATCGAACCACCGTTCGAGGACCAACCCATAGCACACCATTCTCCTTGGTCTATGGATGCGAAGCTGTCGTGCCCCTAGAGGTACAAATTCCTTCTCTGAGGGTATCTCTACAAAATGACATGACTCAAGAAAGCAATGCGAAATTACGACTTCATGAGCTGGACAATCTCGATGAGAAACGGCTCGAAGCTCGACAAAGCATTGAACTTTACCAAGCACGCATGGCAGGATCTTTTGACAAAAAGGTCAGGCAACGCGCCTACAAGAAGGGTGACTTGGTTCTTGCGGTAAAAAGACCAATGGTCTTCGCTCACAAGTCCAAAGGCAAGTTTGAACCAAAATGGGAGGGACCCTACGTCATCGACAAGGTCTTCTCCAATGGCGCATATGCCCTCCTAAACATGGAAGGCGACAGATGTATGCTGCCTATCAACGGCAAGTTCTTGAAGCGATACTACCCTTGAAGACTTACCCAACTGGGTAAGAGCAATGCCTGTATGGCCAAAACCTGTTCTCAGGTACTCGCTCGTCAAACCCACTCTCTTTAGAATTTTCATATCAAATGTCAAAATTTCTAGAGATTCAAAAACAATGCTTACTTTCATTGTTTCATTGTTCAAAAACAAAAAAAAAAAATCCAAGTTTAGGAGCCTCTCCCTGACTTGACCAGAACTTTCGATCCTTGAACCAAAATTCATGGTTTGAAACAAAAATTCGGATCCAGGGATTTCCACCCTAGTCCACCTTACCTTTTACCGCCAAATGGTTTTAGGTCAAAATTTACGACCCTCGTGTCTTTAAACAAAAAAATGGTTTTTCAAAAACCGCGGGGAAGTGACACTTAGTCGATACTCGCAAAACTCAAAAAATCGGAAGGATGCGAACCCCATTCGATACTTCCAAAACCCCAAAAATCGTGGAGACGCAACATATCAGTTGATATCCACAACCCAAATTTCAAATGTTCGAGAAAACCTAAAATCGTGGAGAAGCAACAAACCAGTTGATATCCACAACCCAATTTCAAAAATCGTGGAGATGTAACATATCAGTTGCTATCCACAACCCAAAATTACAAATGGTTCGAGAAAACCTCAAATTTCAAAAATCGCGGAGTAACGACATCAAGTCAGTACCCGCAAAACCAAAAAGTCTTGGGAAAAGCAGGGAAGCGACGCTTAGTCGATATTTGCACCCCAATTCGCAAGGAAGCGACATTCCATCGATACTTGCAAAACCCAACCCGCGAGGAAGTGACATTCCATCAATACTCGCAAAACCGAATGAGCAAGGAAGCGACATTCCATCGATACTTGCAAGACCATTCAGCGGGGAGGCGACATTTAGTCGATACCTGCATTTTGAAAGCCAAAAAATCTGGCTATAAATGCCAAAACCTGGCTCTTTTGCCAAAAAAACCGGCTATAAATGCCACAAACCGGCTATCAATGCCACAAAAATTGGCTTTCACGCCGACAAACCAAAACTTGGCTTTCAAAAAAATGGCTATCAATGCCACCAAACCGGCTATAAATGCCACAAATTGGCTATCAATGCCACCAAACCGGCTATAAATGCCACAAATTGGCTATCAATGCCACCAAACCGGCTATAAATGCCACAAATTGGCTATCAATGCCACCAAACTGGCTATAGATGCCACAAAACAAACACCGGCTTCCATGCCAACCCAAATTTTGGCTTTTACGCCATAAAATTTCGGCTTCCATGCCAACCCAAATTTTGGCTTTTACGCCATAAAATTTCGGCTTCCATGCCATCTCAAAATTGGCTCCCATGCCACGAACAAAATTTTTGGCTCTTATGCCATCTCAAGAATCGGCTTTCATGCCAATAAAACAAAACTCGGTTTTCAAAAAAAACTCGGCTACGAATGCCACACAAAAAAAAAAACCTGACTCTCATGTCAAAACTGGCTGCAAATGCCACAAAAATCCGGCTTTCATGCCGAATTCGTTTCCCATGCCAAAACAATTATTTGACAAAAGATTTTCACAAAATGACAAAACTTTTGATCAAATCCCATT
Source organism: Umbellularia californica (assembly GCA_028538565.1). Lineage (NCBI taxonomy): Eukaryota > Viridiplantae > Streptophyta > Magnoliopsida > Laurales > Lauraceae > Umbellularia > Umbellularia californica. The sequence continues at coordinate 5,309,736 of JAPQWN010000006.1, read as the reverse complement.
TAGCAATTGCTTTCATCACAAAAAGATTTGAGTGAGCGTAGGGAAAACAAAAAAAAAAAAAAGAAGTACCAAAAATACATGTGGTACCAAAAAGAAAAAAAAGAAAGTGTTCACAAGCACTACAAAAAAAAAAAAGAAAAGAAAAGTACCAAAAAATACATGTGGTACCAAAAAAAAAAGAAAGTGTTCACAAGCACTACAAAAAAAAAAGAGTACCAAAAAATACATGTGGTACCAAAAAAAGAAGAATGGTTTCTGCTATAAAAAATCAGAAGCTTAGCCAAAAATGGTCTCCAGCCAAAGCTTCAGCTCCTCAAGCAAACTTTTGGCCTCAGCCGTTAGAGTTTCCAAGGCACGCTTCTTCAGGAACTTGCCATGAGATGCTAGCGAATGCCGTAACCCTTCTTTTACACCGGGAAGCTCTTCCCCAGCAGTTTGCCATCGTTCGTTTTCTAGAGTCCTCCTCTCGAGAACTTGACCGGCATCTGCAACCCTGCGGATCAGAGTACTCTCCCTGTCACGAGCCTCTGTTATAGCAGCCCACTTCGCATCGACTTGTGCCTTCAAATGCTCAAGACGTTTCCTGGCCTCCTCAACTTCCCTATCAAGGACGTTAAGGTCATGCCTCAATCCGATGATGGCTAGCTCTTCCTTGTTCTTCTCCCGAACTAGCTGCTTCTTGCTTTGTGTAGCCTCATTCAGGTCAGACTTAGCCTTATCAGCAGGGTCCAAGAACATCTCCTTGAAGAATTGGTCGTCAGGGAAACCCATGGTCTCAAACCACTTGTCACCCAGTGCAATGATCCTATCAACGATCGCCCTGGCACCTGTGACATCCAGACCAACCTCTTCGGTGTCGGTCAGAATCTCCTGTACATGTGGGATCATGCCAAATCCTGCCTCCAAGTGTCCAGAAAGGAGAGTCTTGACCCAAGAACTCAAAACCCGAGCCAGCACCTTCTTCGCAAATTGAAGAGGCGAACTGGATGAAGATTCACCCTTCTCCGCTGATCGGCTGCTCATGTCATGTCCCATTGGAAGAGTAACAAAAGAACTCTTTTCACTTGGAGCCACTGGAGAGGGAATCTCAACACGAGGCATCTCCTCAATCATGTCAGAACTGGTCTCTACCTCCGGATCGACCTCTGGCATCCCTTGCTCTGGTTCTGAAGAAAGCGATGGACTCTCTTCTGTCACTTCAAAACCTGCAAATGAAACACAAAAAGGTATGAATATGATCCTGTTAAAAAAAAAAAAAAAAAAAAAAAAAAACATCATCAGGGTCATCACTACAAAGTACCTTCTTCGACGACCGGCGGAACACTCTCTTCCTCCATGAACTCATCGGAAGCATCATCAACATTTGCGTCCATTGATGGTTCAAAGTCATCGGAATCCTGTGGCAAGTCAGCTGACAAGAAAAAAATGTTAGCAAATCAAATCGCAGGCACAAAAAAAAAGAGAAAGCGAAAGAAGTTATACCAATTGGAGATTCCGGAGTCATTCCAGAGTCCCTCGATTCTTCTTCAGATGCCATAACCGGCTCCATCACCGCCTCATCGGTCGGAACCTCAGGCGTCGCCAAGTCTTCATCCTCTGCTAAAAAAAAAAGGAAGCAGCAGCAGGGTGAGAAAACAAATCAGAACATGGAAAGCCCCATGAAAGAAGCAGAAAAAGAAAAAGGAAGAATCATACCTTCACCAATGGTCTCTTCTCCACGGCTCCTCTTCTCTGGAGGCTCGTCAACAGCCTCTGGCACCTCCTCGTTGATGGTAAGAGGGATTTCCATGTCAGGAGAGTCCTCATGTGGCCCCTCGCTGTGATGATGACTCCTCCTCTTCCTACCTCTACGGGTTCGCTTCCTAGAAGAACCCGCCCCACTATCAGAGTCAGGTTTCTCACTTGACTCCTCACTGAATGGTCTGCTCTCGCCCGTAGACTCCGCGGAAGCTCGCCTCTGTGCCGCTTGCATCCAAGCGTCGAGCTCAGCTTCCTCCTGTTCTAGCTGCTCCAAAGCCTCATCAGGTACTTCCCGAACAGCTTCAGAACCAATGACGCCCTGGTCACCGAGAAAGCCTATCTTGTGCTTCTCTCCAGAAAGGAATGCCCAAACTTCCTCTCGCCGGACGCCATCCGACTTCCCAATGCCTTTTCCAGAAGACAGCTTTACATCAAGCTCCTTCTTGGAAAGCCCCCGATATGCCAAAAAGCTCTCCGCGAACCACTTCGTGAAGCCGGCAGTTCGGAAAGTCGACAGCTCAGGATAAGAAATCGTGGCAGTAGTGTCTTCAGCACTATAGAAAGCCCATGCATTTCTGCCATCCTGCAAACCCCCAAAACGCTTCACCATACTCGAAGGCGCTCCAACAACGCCCTGAGAGAAGCCCAACTGAAGTGCAAAGCGAGAAGGTACATACGGCTGGATGTCGACGAAAAGATGTCTACGGTACACCATCGTGCCGACTCGTATGCTGAAAAGCCACTCCTTCTCTGCATTGGTCAAAGAGTAATGCCTTCCCGACCCTGCTCTGGTAGAGTCTCGGGAGGCACCAAAATCAAAAGCCTTCTTCCGCAACTCCGGAGAAAGCTTAACTGAAGACTGCCCCATCTCGACGTCCCTGAACCGTCGGATCCTCATGCGGGCAAACAAAAGTGATTCAGATACGGCTTTTCCCTTAGCCAATCGAATCATCAGAGGATCATCATCCTGTGCAGCACCCAGCTGGTGGAAGCCAGGACAGTGGTATACAAACCACGAATAAAAGATATGGGCTGAAAATACCCTATTCATAGGGAGCCCAAGCCGAACCAAGAAAGCAGCAGCCTGCAGTTCGGTACACAGGTAGGAGTAAAGAGCGGGCACCAAAGCAAGCCGCTCTCCAAACGCCATCTGACAAGCCGGAAAAATACAATGCGGCCTGATGTGCGTCCCATCTCCACCAGCAAAAATAGCCTCACCTAGCCAAAAAGTGAGGTAAAAAGCAAGATCTCTCCGCAGTGTAATGCCAGAACAAATGGCATCTGTGCTCGCGAAGAAACCCTTCAACTCTTCCTGCATGGCCGAAGTCTTCTTCCTGTCTTCCCGGGTCATGCTATCAGAAGACTCTTTGCTGTCAAAGAAGTTGAAGAATGAAGAGCCATAACTCTTCCAACTGCTGGATCTCACTTTCGAGCCCTCCTTCAAAAAATCATAGAAGGCGACGAGCTGAAAGTATAGGAGCCTGAACTCCTCTGACTGCTCCTCAAGGACGCTGTCAATCGGCATGAACTCCTCGTAGAGTTTGCCAAGGATGGGCAATCCAGTAATAGCACTCAACTCCTTCAGAGAAAAACCAATCTCACCGTTCGTGACAACGAAGGTATTGGTCTGAGGGAGGAAAGACTCCAACATAGCCATGAAGGCATCATCGGAAAAGGTCACGGTCTCCCTAAAAGCGCGAACCGCGCCAAAAATCCCGGCTTCCTTCAAAACGGCGCCCCCAATCAGCAAGGTGTGGTCAGTCCATGACTTCCAATCGGAGTCAACATTGAAACGGCCACGAAGTCGAAAAGGCTTCACCCAAGTACTGCCGTCACCGCTGAAAACGCCAAGGCCCACCGGTCTCAAATCGACCGACGGATAATCAGAGCCCTGGTAGCCGCTGGCTGGCATCAACATGTCCATACGGACAGGTGGCTTCTCCGCATATCCGGAGGGTCCACCAACAAAAACCCCAGTCTTGATCACACTGGTCCTCTTCACCCAGCTCGGAGGATCTTCCCTCTTAGGGCACGTGGGAGAAAGGCTCAGGATCGAGATGGTCCGGTCAAAAGACGACCGGGTAGAAATAGTTCTCTCTTCACCATCAGCTGTGTAAGAGAACTGAAAACATCTCCTTTGGTATGTCAAGTCGTCAGGGACTGCATCTCCAAAGAAGAAGGTAGGCTTGGGCAAAACCCTCAGATCGTCCATAACCCAAGGACGGTTGCTTACCATGATCTTATAGAACTCCTCGTCCTTGAGAGCGATCAATCGCTGTCTCATCTCATCACGATTGAGGGAATCGCATTCTTCCAAGTTCTTCTCAATAAACTGGACCTTCTCCCAGGCCTGCTGAACGGCCACATTAGAAGATCTGGAGGATCGACGAGGTACGCTTGTAACAGGCTCTTTACCCTTGTTCGCTCTGGAGGAACCACCTGCAAAGGTTGGAAAAGAAAAAGATCGTCATCAAAATGACAGGATTTCGCTAAAAAAAAAAAAAGGGGGTCACTTTGTCCCACCAAAAATCTGGCGAAATTTTGGCATGACCCCGGGGCAATTCCAAAGAAAAAAGGAAATACCCCGACGGAAATAGAAAGTTTGAAGATGGGCTCAACATCGCTGCGAGCTCCGAGACTCCAAACTTTCGAAACCTCAAAATCTCCGCAAAATCAAGAAGGGCTCAACATCACTGCAAGCTCCAAATTCCCAAATTTGCAAAGATTTTCAGGTATGCATCATGCTCAATCTACAAATAGTACATGCATGAACATCTAGATTTGCACAAAAAACGCATTATCATGATGAGCAAAAAAAAAAAAAAAAAAAAAAAAAAAAAGAAGAAACTTTCTCGAAAAAAGGGGAGAAAGAAAAGAAAAAAAAAGAAACTTTCTCAAACAAAAAAAAAAGAGAAGAAAGAAAACAGCAAAAAAAAAAAAAAAAAAAAAAAAAAATAGGCCACGTGGCCGTACGGACCAGATCCGTACGGATCTATCCGTACGGCCCACAAAAAAAAAAAGAAGAAAAAAAAACGTGTGAAAAAAAAAAACAAAAGAAGAAATCACGTGGAAAAGAAAAAAAAAAGAAGAAAAAAAAAAGAAGAAGAATAGAAAGAAAAGAAAGAAAGAAAAAAAAAAAAAAGAGAAGACACTTTTTTCATCCTATTCTCTACATGGAGTTTTCTTGAAAGAAAAAGAGAGAAAACTTACTTGAAGCCATTGATGGAGAAGAAGAAGGAAAAAGCTTGAAGATCCTTGAAGAAGAAGAACTCTTGGTCTTGGAGCTCCCTTGAGATTGTTGCAAAAGAAAGCAATAAGAGCAAGAGATCCTACCTTCCTTTGCTTTTATAGGAGAGAGCAAATCAAAGAAGGAAACAAAGAAGAAAGGTAAGTGTTACTAATTAGTAACCTTACCAAAAGAGAAGGAATTAGAAAGATTCTTTCCCAAAAAGAAAGATGTCTTTGAGAGATTTTCTCCCAAAATCAATCAATGAGAGATTCTCTCCAACAAAAAAGGATATTGAAGACTCTTTCCCAAAAAGAAAGATACCTTGAGATATTCTCTCCCAAATTAAGGGAATATGAGAGATTCTCTCCCATAAAGATATTTTTAGATATTCTCTATCCAAATGAGATATCTTTAGATATTCTTTACAAAAATGGCCCCACATGAGATCTAAGCCATCCTAAAAAGCTTAAGGTCCCATGGGCTAGCCCATATGAGCCAGGTTTGACCACCTAGGCACTAAAAAAAAAAAAAAAAAAAAAAAAAAAAAAAAGAAAAAATGGGCTTTTAGTCAGGAAAAAAAAAATTCCTCTTACCCAAGAGCATACAAAAATGGTTCCATGCCTCTTTTGAGTTGATTGAACCATACAAAAAATTCCAAGCCCCGTGAGCTTCCAAAAATCAAACCATCCAGCCTCATATACCAAATTGAGCCAAAATCTTGAAATTGACATTTCACAAAAATCCAAACCACTCCAATGGACCCACACAGTCCCGAAGAGTGACCAAAAACCAAATCCTGGTCCCCTAACTTGCCACATACAGCTTGTTAGGTCACAAGACCAAAACAAAAAACCAAACCCTGATCCCCCAACTTGCCACATACAGCTTGTTGGGGCACAAGATCAAAACCAAAATCCGATCCCCTAACCTGCCATATATAGCTGGTTAGGTCACAAGATCAAAAACAAAAACCCAAATCCATATCCCTGATGTCATCTTCAAAACTTTGCCTCGAGATGGTGTGTGATTCCCCTCACTACCATAAAATTCCCCTGGAAGCTCAAAGGCTACTCTACCAAAGGAAAGATTGCTCAAAGACTCTTGGTCAAGACACAAGCTCTCCTTCAAAAATCTCTTCGAGGCACATCGACTACAAAAGTCAAGCAACTCGTCGCTGTACCTCGAGGGGGCATTTGTTGACACCAAAAATGTCACTTTGCCTCTTCAACATCAAGAAAGCTGCATGAAGTCGCAACCTGCCATAAATAGGCAATGCAATTTCTCCAAAAAATCAAATCTTGTCAGAATCAAACAAAAACTGCAAGATCCTTCAAGATAGCCAAGAGAAGAGTACACATGAAGTTTCGGGCCATTTCGACAACATTTGGCCTAACTTCACTTCTCCGACAGCTAAAATGGCGCTCCCGGCGGCGACATCATCGGAGACGTCAAAACTTCGATCAGAGCCTACGGATGACTCCAGCATGTCCCAAAAAGGGCTCCATTCCAAATTTCAAGTCAAACCGACAACGTTTGACCCTCCATCAATGCTCGAGCAGCAAAATCAAGCCTCCCGGCGGCGGGAACCACCGAATCCTTCGCTCATCAAACCAAGTGCATGAGTGGCTTCAACATGCTTCCAAAAGGCTGCACGTCAAATTTCAGGTCATTCCGAAAACGTTTGACCAGGTTTCGATGCTCCGAGAGAAAATCAAGCCTACCGGCGGCGGAGCAACCCGGGACCATGACATCCAAAACGGAGCCCATGGAACGTCTCAAAATGACTCCAATAGGCTCCCCGTCAAATTTCAGGTCAATCGGACATCGTTTGACCGCACATCAAAGCTCGGCATTTTCCCCGCAGCAAAATCAAGTGAAGCATCGACGGGACCCCAAACGGCTTCAAAACTCAAACAAAAGCCTATGGTTGGTCTTATTTATTGCTCAGGAGGCTTCACCTCAAATTTCAGGTCATTCCGACATCGTTTGACCAAGTTTCGACTTCTGGCGGAAAATCAGCAGCTCTACGCGACAAAGTCTTCGGCTTTCCCGGAAAATTAGAAACTTTGCACTCTAAAAATGCAAGGATTCTCATCAAGTTTTCTACAGGGAAATCAAGCCAATAAATGAGAAGAAATGTCAAGAAAAATACAGAAGAAAACGGCGACGAAAAAGACCTCAAAACGACCGCAAAACGGGCTCCGAAGGGGAAAAAATCCCCCAGGGTCGCAGACCCCTGCGACCATGGCCCATGGTCGCAGGCCCCTGCGACCATGGCCCATGGTCGCCGGCGACCATGGAGGTCCGGGTCACCGGATTTTCCGCCGGTGACCCGTTTTTCCGTCTTTTTCGCGTTTCGCGCACTTTGGCCCCTGTGGTTTCCTGAAAATGTGATTTTTAGTGCTTGAAATTGACTCATATCCGACGACATCCGTCAAAATCACGGGTCAACCTCCAAAAGCATAAAATCATCAGTGATCGCTCCAAGATCGCCAACCGGCTGACCAAGAAAGTGCACTTTCTGTCCGACCGATCGTGAAATCGACAAGACAGATGTCACCGGCCCGCTCTTAGCTATCAATGTCTGAAGCTACATGTTCATCCGATGTCGATCAGCATGTAGATCCATCGATGATCGTCCCCAGAAGAATTCCAGAAGACACGGCATGGCCCGCGACTCTTCAACTGCTCGGCGACCAATTAATGTGGTTAATTGACTAGCTTTATTGCAGTCATTAATTCATTTCTTTGGACGGCCCAATCAGAAGCAAGCATTTGGGAGTTACAAGTCAATTGATTCATGACATTTAAACCATGAAACTCCTCCCATTATGGTAATTAAGGTGATTAAAAGCCCTTAATCTCCATCGGCCAATCAAATTCAAGGAAAAAGGAGTTACAAAATCAAGAAATAAATCTTGTAACTCCTCCCATTAAAGCCATTAAGGCTCATAAACCCTCCTAAATGGCTACCAAAAGCCTATAAATAGGAGAGCATTCCATTGAAATTGAGATCGGAAAAAGATCGGAAAAAGATCGGAAAAGATCAGAAAAAAGAGGAGAAAATCAGAAGATCAGAAAAAAAGATCAGAAAGAGATCTGAGAGAAAGAAAAAGAGAGAAAAACTCTGCTGAAGTTCTGCACCGGCCACCACTACAAGGTGACAAAAGTCCCTTGGGGGGCACCCCCCCTAGGTCCTTGCCTTCTCCTGCTGCCTCCAATGGCCTAGACGTGGCTTTTCAGCCCGTCTACTTAGCTTTTTATTGGACATAGGACCTTCTCTTGGTCTTTGTCCTCTAAAAACCTGAGGTTATAGCCAAGCCAAGCGAATCAAGAGCATCTTCTGTTCTCATCTGCATGGATGATGGCGAAGCCCATACATGGCTTGCGACCGTCAATCTGAACGAGTCCCCCACAATCTCCTGAAAAGTTAGATCTTCCTTTTCTTGCTTTTCATTGTAGTTTGTATTTTTCTAAAAGAGACAAAAATCACAACTCTTGTCTTTTTCATTATTGATGAGAATTGTAAATCGGCTATAAACGCCAAAATCGGCTATAAACGCCAAAATCGGCTATAAATGCCAAACAAAATCGCCTTTCACGGCAAACCAAGAAAATGTCTCTTTTCTTAAATATTTGTGCAATGGAAAACTTGAAAGAAGTTGATTTCCTTTTTACTTGCGAAGGTTGATCTCCGGATTACCACTTGCAATTCCAAGTAAAATAGAAAATCTGGCACACCCACACAAAGAAATGTTGATGCACGCTTCAGGCCCCGCCAGGGCGCGAAAGGGCCGGACCCGACGGACTCCCACGTTCCGCCGACCCCGGTAGCCGCCCCAACGGCGCCTCGGAGCGCGTTCCATCATCTGTTTGTTCCCAATAATAAAAGGTAGCATTTTCTTGAAATTTCGGGGGTTTATGGGGTGGATTTGGATTGAAGCAAAGCAGTAGCAATGATTTGTTCTTTCTGACACAGTTCCTAGGATCTTAGATTTGTTGATTTTTTGTGTATCTATTATTACATCCTTCTTCTTGTTCTCTACTCCCGTTTCTCTCAAGACACAATTTATCTATGGAAAAGAAGATGTGAAGACTTGGGGTTCCTTTATTTTTGGTTGATTTTTTATGATTTTCCCATTTGAAGTATAGCCAATACCATTTTCTCCGAAGGACCGAACTTTGGAGAGAACAATTGATTTGGGCACATGGGTTTTCTTTATTTTTGAATCTTCTGCTTTTCTCGTTGAAAGAAAGTATAGCAGCTGTGACTTGCTTGCCTTTCCTTTCTGGTGTTTTTTAGTTATCTGTTGAAGAATGGTGGCTATTCTTATGCAGATTAGATTAATGTGAAGTGTTTGGACGGTTGGATTGGGAGATGGAGCGTAGGAGTTGGCTTTGAAGGAGGAAATCTTCTGAGAAAAGTCCTGGTGAGACTGAAAGCTCAGGTTCGATATCTTGGGGAAGATTTTCTGATGATCAGGTCTTAATTCTCTGTGCTTTGGAGATTAATCTCTCATTATATGCTATCCGTATTATGCTTAATTGTTTCATTTACTATTAATTTCATTCTTGAAATGGATGTCTTCTTTAAGCATTTCTGTTTCTGCAAGACCAATTGGTTCAACCTCAATAGAGATGGTTCTGGCTGGTTGAGACTTGACTGATGGAGTTTTAGGTGAATTTGGATAGGGCCCAAATCACTGGTGGAAAAGATAATAGTCTTTATGCAGAGTTGCACTGAAACCACATTGTGCAGGATGCAATTTTTTTCTTCAGTCAAATCAGTTTCTGCTGAGATTCAGATCTGACCCGAAATACAGAAGGATATTTAATTGGCCAAAAAGCATCCCACCGACCCATTTTTCTAGGTATTACTATAGCGTACCTGTGATCCAAGCAAAGTTGCATTTTACAGGGGGAAAGGGGAAAAGGAAAAACCTTTCTCTTTTAGTATTGTGTAAGTTTGCCAAATGTAGTGGACATGTGCTTGTTTTAGTTTCGGTTTGATCTTATTAGTTGCAAGTAATTTGTTGTTGCGACTTTTTTTTTTTTTTTGGATGTGGATGGCTCATACTTTATTTGAACAAAGTTTCTTCTTGATGGATATTGCAAGGTTACGGTCACTCCTGAAGTGGGTCCAGGAACAAGATTCCTTAAGTTTCTGTGGTCTTTTTTTTTTAAATAAACCATCATAATTAGTCTCACAACATTATCAAGTCATAACTACAATTATTATTATCATTATTATTATTATTATTATTATTATTAGAAGAAGAAGAAGAAATTGGTTAGAGTTTATAGTTCTCACTTCTCTCATATAGATAATAGAAAAACAGCACTAAAGGAATATAAAACCCATGCTCAGAAAAAAAAAATTAAATGAAGAATTTTTAAATCATATGTAGTGGTTGGTGTAGGTAAGGGAATTGACTGCTTATACATTTTGAACTAAAATGGATTTCCTGTCGAGCCCAGGCAACAGTAACAGTCACAGTCACATTAGTTTCATTTTCTGGCAAATGGCAAATGCTTGCACACTCAACAATTATATTTAGTGTTTAAGAATAATTATTCTGGTGCATGTCACTTTTGCTACAATTAGGATAAATGTGTAGGTTTAGTATCTGAGTGCTAGTGCAGTTAGAGCCAATAGTGTCCAAGGAATATGACACTGGCACTGGCATTGACACTACAAATTTTTTAGGGTACAGTTTTAGTATATGTTACTGTAGGAATACCTTATTTCATGAAGTTCTATTAGCTTTCTTACTTTTCTACATAAATGTGTGTTTGAAAGGGATCCATATTCAATTTCATAAGTAAAATTTTCATTAATTCAGAAATGTCCTTAGGATGAGAACCAGTGCTTTTTATAAAATTTCCTAATATGAATTATGGAATTCCATGTCATGGATTTGGAGATGTCCTTACCCCTATCCTAGATTCCAGATATTGTAGAGCCATATCCTCAGCCCTATCCATGTCTATATCCATGTCTATTTCTAGGCAGCACAGATAACTACATTTCTTTCTCAATGTAGCTATATTTCCACAAATTGTTGACTGGAACACTATATTGCTAGGGGTTCAAAATCCACTGAAATCCTTTGGTGGAGAACTTTGTGTTGTCTGACTGTATGGATAGGCTCCACTGATATGCTTAGTAATGGTGTAAGCTTCATGAAGCATAGTATCAGAGTTTCAAGCAATTGGTTGGTTTGGCATTTTCATTTCTGGTGCATCTACAACAACCTACAGACTATCTTTATTCTATTGGCATAGAATAAAGAGCCATGTTTTGTATTGACTGTAGGTAAGCCACACACAGCACATGCAAGTTGATTGTAGGGTATTGTTCTCATATATGTATACAGCTCACAAAAGGTCCACTTTTCTCCCAATTTTGTTTTGAAGGGTATCACCATATCAGCGGCTTGGGTACATCAATGATGGGCTCTAAGGCACAGATTCTAATAAAGCAGAGCATATTCATAGTGTAAAACTCAATGAACACCATTTCATGATGGGGGTGCATGTAGTGTGAGAGGCTTGCATTCATCAACAATGGGGCCATTGACACCACTTTAAAAAATAAAAATATCGATGTTATAGTGAAGTTTAAATATGTCCACCATATGTATGTGTTGGGCTTTGGAGAGTGATGGTTTTGTCCTAGTCCTAATCATTGTCATCTATGAAAAGGATAGCATTCTTCACCAAGAGACAAGAACATGGACTTAAAAGCTCCACTAGAATGGACCCCACATCTATTTATATAGACTTTTTTTTTTTCCTAATCATAACCCTGAACATCAATTTCTTCACATTAACAACATTCATATCTCTAATAGCTACCATTAAAAAATCTAATACACATGTATATGTCTTATAGGTTCCTATGAATCATATTTCAAATCTTCCACAAACAAATTGAATCACACTAATATAATGAGTTCCAACCAAAGACTAATGTGTCATTGTCTCAAAGATTGCAGTCAATCAAACTACCATGTTTGAATGAATTCAATGCAATGCATCTGTGATATGATAGAAATACAGCTGAGTATTAACATGTCATAACTGAGTGTGCCTTCTAATGGACAAGGTTGTGTGAAGAAAGTATCTCTTATTTGTTAAAATTATGTTTCTGAAGCACATGGAGTGATGGAGATGCTATCAGCTTAATTAACTCCTTTTTGCTATAATTTGTTATTCAATATTCTATGGAGAGATCTAGGATTTAACTAATTAATTGTTTTGATGTCTATTATTCATTGTTTACCTTCCACCTACACCTATTTATTTATCCTTGATATTGGATTAAGAAGAAAACAATACTTCCAATAGAAGGGGAAAAAAGCCTCGTGCTTTGATACTTAGCAAAGACTTTAAATTGCATAATTATATTTTGAGATCATATAGTATATTGTTCAAAGCCAGTGGTTTATAAATATTGGTATGATTCTTACGGGTAATATTAGCTATATATTTGTATAGTTTGGCGATATTCAATTATTTCTTAAACCTTTGATATATGTTCCAATTCATAATACGAACTATGTATTGTAGACATGTTTCATTTTTCCTGTTTTTTTTTTAGTTTTGATACATGTTCCAATTCATAATATAACGACCACTAATTATTTAATCAGCAGTTCTTTTCAATCTACAGGGTAAGGCAATAAGTCATCCTTTAGGCTGTTCTAGTTCTACAGTTGTCACTGCGTGAGGGATTTCAGAAGTGAAGTTCATCTGGGTTGGCTTTGAAAACAGTTTAAATTCATTCTCTTCACTCCTACTCATACCCGAGGTCTCAGTCTTTTGGGTATGCTGCAATTTTTCCAATTACTTTTGTTCTCTGATTGTTGTAGATAGTTATTCTTTTCACTTATTTCTGCCATGTATATACCAAATAGAGCTAGGAGATAGTGATGGAATCTGCAATGCATTGTGGGTTCTCTCTCTTTTTGTGTGTAAAGTGGAATCAAATGGAGCACTTGCACTAATTTGCATCAATTTGCATAACTCCTCATTTGCATCAATTTGCATTACTTTGTTTTACGCTATTATGCTACTAGAATCTTCAAGCAACTATCTTTCTTGGCCCACCTAATGAAATGGCTCTGATCTGGGCAGATCCTTTAGAAACATCTTCATCAGATATAAATATTCGTAAAGGTCTTAGAGAGTTTCAAACAAATTCCTAAAGGTCTTAGAGAGTTTCAAATAATTAAGAATTTAAAGTATATCTGTTTATCAAATTTTCATAAAATATTCTCTTGTGGTGTGAATGTAAAATCATACTCGAAACTCACATCACATGCCTTGTCTGATCATGTCTTTTTGGTCGGTAGGTGACGGCTTGAACCGGATATTACGATGGATAAAAGTTGGATGCATAAGTCAAGATCGAGCCCTGAGTATCTAAATGGTGTTATAGAATTCCTAAATTTTGCGTTTGACCATGCAACGAATGATGACAAGATCCCGTGTCCATGCATTAAATGTTGTAACAAGTACTATAAGAATAGAGAAGATGTGCATGGTGACTTATTATGGAATGGGATAATGCAGAGATACATCGATTGGACGAGCCATGGGGAGGATATATATGGAGGTGAATATATTAGTGTTGAGTCCGAAGAGGGCGATGATATGCATGAAATGTTACAGGATGCATTCGGTAGACCAAATTTAGATGGTGGGGAAGATAATGAATCACCGGAAGAAAGCATTCCGGATGAGCCCAACATGGAAGCACAGAAATTTTATAGACTTTTGAAGGATGCCGAGATTGAACTATACCCGGGTTGCACTAAATTCTCAAAGCTTTCTTTTCTTGTACAGTTATTTCACTTAAAGTGTCTTAACGGATGGAGTAACAAATCATTCGACATGTTACTTGAGTTATTAAAAGAAGCACTTCATGTTGGTGAAATGTTGCCCAAGAACCACTACGAATCAAAAAAGATACTTCGGGATCTTGGCCTTCACTATATAAAAATAGATGCTTGCCCGAATGATTGTATGCTGTACTGGAAGGAATATGAGAATATGAATGAATGTACTGTATGTGGTGAGTCTAGGTGGAAATCGATGACATGTCACTCTACTAAACAGGCTGTAACTTCGTCTACAAAGGATAAGAAGATAGCTGCAAAGATTCTGCGTTATTTTCCATTGAAACCGAGGCTTCAGAGGTTATTTATGTCTTCAAAAATAGCAGAGTACATGAGATGGCATGATCAGGGCCGCATAAAGGACGGGGTGTTGAGGCATCCTGCAGATTCTGAGGCATGGTCAACTTTAGACGATGAATTCCCGATGTTTGGTTCGGAGCCTCGTAATGTTAGACTTGGGTTAGCGAGCGATGGTTTCAATCCTTTTAATACCATGAGTATTGCTCACAGCACATGGCCGGTCATTCTCATTCCATACAACTTGCCGCCATGGATGTGTATGAAGCAATCATTTTTCATGTTGTCATTGCTTATTCCTGGCCCTAAGTCTCCTAGGAATGACATCGATGTTTACATGCAACCGTTGATAGAGGAGTTGAAGGAATTGTGGACAGATGGAGTTGAGACATACGATGCCTCTTCAAAACAGAATTTCCAGATGCACGCAGCAGTCTTATGGACTATCAGTGATTTTCCCGCATATGCTAACTTATCAGGATGGAGCACTAAAGGGGAAAAAGCATGTCCCTCTTGCAACCAGGACACCTGTTCGGTAAGATTGAAGAATGGACGTAAGTGGTGTTACTTGGGACATCGTCGATTTCTACCACTTGATCATAAGCTCCGACACAATAAGAGATCTTTTAATGGATTTAAGGAATTGAGAAGTGTGCCAAATGCATTAACTGGTGATGATGTACTTGATCAATTGAGTGACTATGAGCAAATCACATTCGGTAAGGCGGATAAGGATAAGATGGGGAGGAAGAGAAAAAGGGATGAGTGCAAATTGCCAAAGAATTGGAAGAAGAAGAGTATTTTCTTCCAATTGCCTTATTGGAAAGATCTTATATTGCGGCACAATCTGGATGTTATGCACATCGAGAAAAATGTGTGTGATAGCGTGCTGGGGACACTGTTGAACATGGAGGAGAAAACAAAGGACACTTTAAAAGCTCGTCTTGACCTAAAGTTAATGGGCATAAGGGAACATCTCCACCCAAAACAAGAAGGAAATCGGTTGATATTACCTTCTGCATGCTACTCAATGTCTTTAAATGAGAAAAGAAAGTTGTGTCAATGCTTAAAGGAGGTGAAGGTTCCGGATAATTATTCGTCGAACATTGCACGATGTGTTCAGGTCAAACAATGCAAGATCTCGGGGCTGAAGAGTCACGATTGTCATGTTCTTATGCAACAACTACTTCCGCTTGCAATACGTGGACTCTTACCCAAGGATGTGTGTTCAGTTTTGATTCAATTGTCTGCTTTCTTTAGGCAGTTGTGTTCGAAAGTTTTGAAGGTCTCAGAGCTGGAGCAACTTCAAACCCAGATTGTTCTAACACTGTGTAAATTGGAAATGATCTTTCCACCGGCATTTTTTGATATTATGGTCCATTTGCCTATTCATCTCGCCGATGAGGCCAAGTTTGCCGGACCAGTGCAATACCGGTGGATGTATCCAATCGAGAGGTCAGTATATATATATATATAATATCAACTTATCATTTCAAGTTGTATTGGCAATAACATCAACAAATTGTATTCCCGTAGGTACTTGCACACGCTGAAGTCATATGTACGTAATAGAAGTCGCCCAGAGGGTTCAATAGCAGAAGGGTACCTTTCAGAAGAATGTTCGACATTTTGCTCTAGATACTTACATGAGGTTGAGACAAGGTTCAACCGACCGGTTCGGAATTATGATGGTGGTGATGCTGAATCACATGAAAAATTTTCCATTTTCGCAGGGACCGGTCGTGCCTTAGGGAAGGCAACCCTGCGCACGCTAAGTACAGATGAGTGGGAGCAGGCTCATCTATATGTGTTGAACAACTGTGATGAAGTCGCCCCATTTGTCCAGTAAGATTGCTAGTTCCAAATCTGATGATACGATATATATAGTAAACTTAACATTTTGATCCCATTTGGATTATGATAAAAATATATATGATGCAGGACACATAAGCAGATGATTAAGGATGCTCACCGTGGTCGTATAAGTGTTAGGGATGTGGACCGCACTCATATTAAGGAATTTGGTAAATGGTTTGAACGCCATGTAAGTGTTGTATATAATATGCATTTTTCCTGTTAAGTGTAGCCATAGTTGTGAATAATGTGATGGGGATGTATTAATTTCCTTGTCCAATCCAAATAGGTTTCACAGATGCAAGTAGACGGTGAGCATGTAAATTCACAACTACAAGTATTAGCTATGCCTCCACTTCGAGCAGTGAGGTGCTTTAAGGGATACATTGTAAATGGCTTTCGCTTTCACACAAAAGATCGCGAGAGACAAAGGAAAACTCAAAATAGTGGAGTTTTCTTAACTGCAGAGACATCGAGCTTTGCAAGCGCAAGGGACTCGAGCCCGATGACCGGCAATGTTGGCTATTATGGCGTCTTAAACGATATTATGGAGTTACAATATATCGGTGGGAATCGGATCGTGTTATTCAAATGTGATTGGTGGGATGTTATGAACCGTGGTGGTAGGGGAATCAAGCAAGATGAGTATGGATTCACCTGTGTGAACTTCACACGGACCTTAAATACCAATGAACCATTTATTCTTGCAAATCAGGCACAACAAGTTTTTTACATCCAAGACACCATCGATCCTAATTGGCATGTCGCAATAAAGATACAACCCCGAGACGTATACGATATGGAGTCGGAAGTGGATCCTTGCCAACAAATTGAGCTCGATTTGCACATTGAATCAACAGATATGGTAGACACAAATGATGGTGTTATCACTTGGAATAGACCTGATATCGAAGGAGTGGTTCTCGATGCAAATATTGTTCTTCCTCATCAAACCCAAGAACATGAAGAAGATGATACCTTTATTGATGACGGCGAAGGAGATGATACCTCTACTGGTGATGGTGATGGAGATGATATCTCCATTGACATTGTTGATGATTAAGATTCCTAGCAGGTATTGAAGTTGAGTTTAGATTCTTAATATCCTCCTAATTATATTTTAATTTGTTTCTTTGCTATCACATTCTTATGGAATTTAGTGTCTTTTGTTGATACCTCTATTGAGCATGTAATTAGGAGGACGGATATTATAAGCATGATCCCTATGTATAAGGTAAGATGCACCATTTTCTCATATAATTAAGGGGATTTATATGGTCTGGTCAAGAAAAAAAAACCATCTTTTTGGGGGTTGAATTACAATTTTACAAGCAGCTCTGACCTTTCATTTACAGCCATTCATCAGGTGGACTCCCACCCTGTTTCACCGAAAGGTAATTCAAATAATATGCCATTGATTTTAGGAGACAATGTCCATTGTTTTAAGATCTTGTTTTAAGCTCTTTCTTTTGAAAATTGTTATCATAGGAGCAACACCCAAATCAGTCTTGGAGTTGATGAACGTGAAGTATCTGACACTAGCTCATGTGAAGAGCCACTTGCAGGTATCAAGAAACTATTTTCTTGGTACTGAAATTAAGAGCAAATAGTTATAGTTATCACCTTCTCTGTAGCTATTATCTCATGTGTGTGTAAGAAAAAGAAGTTCCAAAGTATGACACTTTTCTTTAGTTACTGTTCAATAAAACTTATATTCTTCTTGTTTATTAATGTACGGAAAACTGCTCTCTCTCTCTCTCTCTCTCTCTCTCTCACACACACACACACACACACACACACATTCACACAAACTTTCTAGGAGTATTTGCATAAATTATTTTTACTCTATCCTTTAGACCAATTGCTAATATTTAATGGTAGCAATCCACTGTGATGCATTTTGTAGGAAGTTTGGATATATGCATATGGAGTTTCAAATTTTATTTTTAAACTGCCGGAACCCTTCCAAAACATACTTTTATGTTGAGTTAGAGTGTGTTACTCTGGATATGGTATCCTTCTTATTAAAGGATAGTATTTTTAAGAGACTACTAAAAGGATCCATAAACAAGATAAGATGGTCATGTGGGCAGATCTTTGTTCCATTTTTTTTCTTTTTTAGCAAGTATTAAGATGTGTGGGCATTTAAATTTTATCTACAACCTGTTGGATACAAATATATAAAAAAGTGCATTATGAGTGCACATTGTTGAATGAAGTTGTTACTTGTTGAAATGCTTTTGAGATCCAACTCCTGATTGTTTAGGACTAGAGCATGCCATTGAGCAACTGAACTTTGATTTTCATCTTAAACTAAGCATTCTATACAATCAACATTATGAGTGTAATGTTGCATTAATATGTTGTTTGGTTCTTTCGAGCTCAAGATGACATGCTGATGCCATTCAAAAAAAAGAAAAAGAAAAAAAGAGATGAAATGTTCATGATATTTTGGTCATCCATTTGGGTTTGTAACATGGCCGATCACTTTAGTTTGCTGTTTTTGAGTTTGATTTTAAGGAATGTCTTTGTTGAGTTACACTCTTCCATTTCCTAATCTATTTGATCCAGTGTATTCTGCAGTGCATTTTTTGGCCTGGATGGATGGTTAGGTTCATGCACAAGCATTATAGACGCTCTCTAAATTAGTTGCATTTACAATTCTTTTGTCTAGATTGGAATATTTCTTAAGTATTCAGCAGCTGATAAATATTTGCACACGATGCATGTGCAATATGAGATCTAAGTTCTTACTTAAGTTTAGCCTACCTGAGCTGAAGTCAGATTAACATTATAATTATAAGTGCCAGTGGGTCATCAAATGAACAGTTTCAATCACCACAGGTGAGCCCCCTGTTTGATATGGGCTCAATTGGGTACCGCTATAAGCAGTAGATTACAGTCACCTGGAGGGTTCCAAACAAACCAGTGCAAACTTGTTTGATCCAGTTTGTGAGTGAGATTGTTTCTTTGGACCAGGTTTATTATGGTTTTCTAGTGCTAGTGCGATTTTTGATTGGTTTTTGCTCTATATTTTGTCTGCTCAACTGTGTTCTATTATGTGTTGACTGTGTTCAGTTAATTGTTCTGTATGATGCAGTTTTTCTTTCCCTTTTGTATAAGTTATTTTGGATTCAGTTTTATTTACTTTTTTGTTCTGGACTTCTAGGTGCTCTCTATTTTGTTATGCAGTGAGTTTTAGGATTGGATGTTATTATGTGATATTTGGATCTATATACTTTATATGGTCTGGTTGGTTGTGTTCAGTGTTGTTTGCTGGATTTGTGTCTTTTCCCGTTTGTAGGATTATTTTCAGTTGACTTTTACTTTGTTCCAGGCTCAAGCTGAATTTTATTTTTCTTTGTATTTGGACATTATTTTCTATTTAACCTTGTCATTCTGTTTCCAATAGGGGGGGAAAATATCCGTGTATGCATTTATTTTGGTTGAGAGAAATGTTTGAATTTAAGAAATCCTCCACCAATGGACTATATCACTTCTGCCTAAGTTGCTTACAATGGATGAGAGGTGTTTGTTTTCTGATTTTCAATGGTTTACTTTGGCAGAGGAATAGTTTTGAACAGTTCTGCATAAATTATGTGAATGAGAGACTGCAGCAACATTTTAATCGGCATTTATTCAAGTTGGAACAAGAGGTATGTTGTTTCTTGTACATTATGCAAACCTACAAAGTGTTCAACATATGTAATTATATTAAAGGATTCTTGAACTTCCTAACCTTTCCTCCTTCCATTCAATCAGAAACTAATAACTGAAAGCAGGTGCACCAATTTATAGTTCTAACTGGTGATATATTAATTTCTTAATATTTTTCCTAATACTGATTTTTGTTTTGGATGATGAATGTCAATGCCTCTTTGTTTTTACATTTGGTCTTGTGAGGAAATTATTATATCTGTGAGGAAATTCTTATATCTTCTTTATTAGGATTGGACTCAACTGTTATGTAAAACTACTATATATTCATATTCTAGATTAGTGACACCATCCTCATCTACAGGAATATAATCAAGAGGGCATAGAGTGGAAAAAGGTTGACTTTGAAGACAACCAAGATTGCCTAAATCTTTTCGAGAGTGTATGTAGCTCATTCATTCAATCAATTAGCATATTACTTTGGGAAGATTTGGATTTTAAGTTTTTTTTTTCCCCACTTCAAACTCAAAGCTACCATCATGGCCTTGCTAAGGTATTATATCATGCTGAATTGTATTGTTAAACTCTGTTAACTTCAGAAATTCTGCTACTAATTCAACTGTACTTGTGTTTTTCTTTAACCTATAATCAATCTACTTAGCTCGAATCTGCCAATTGATATTGGTTTATGAGATGTTAGACATGGACACCTAATGGTGCTCCATTCACAGATATGACACATCAAGGTGCTTGCTACAGCATGTTCTAACAAAAATATTGTAGATGAGAAATCTATAGTTTTTAAGTAAAAATACTTAGAATTGAGCACATGGAAAAAATTATGTGGAAATCAGAGAAAACTAAGTACTTCTCTCTTGTCGTATGCACATCTAATATCATTTTTGTTAGGCTTAATCAGGGCTCAGAGGTCAGAGATACTAAGTTGCTTTAGTATGTGTTTTGAGTCCAATACCAGTATGACATTTCCGATTTGGTGAATCCAAAAGCATGGTGTTCTTGAATTCGGCATAATATTTATTAAATAAAAGTTAATGTGCAACCACTAGCAAAAATAATACACTAGTCTTCCCTAATCAATCAAAGAATCTGTGCAACATGGGGATGTTGCATCAGTATTCCCTTTTAATCTAATATGCTGGTTAGAGGCGGCTGGGAAGTGGATTGATGCCTTGTATTCCCTAATCATGGTTAGAAGAGCTCTGAAAGACCCTGGAAACGTTCTACATAGCTGGGATCCAACACTGGTGAATCTATGTACATGGTTTCATGTCTATTTTTTCCCTTTTGCATCAAAATGTCCAAAAAGTGTGTTTGTTGTGTTTGAAATTGTGCGTGCAGGGGGCTCGACTAGTACAGGAAAAAAAATTAAAAAATGTAACGGACGTGGATCCATTACTAATCAATTATTATGGTGTAGTGTTACTCTTTATGGAAGTTAAAAAATGTTCATACTTATGTATTGCTAGTATATTTGAGAAGGATAAGTGGAATTTTATTATGCCACTCCTCCAACCACGATTTTCTTAAATATTTAAAATGAAAATAATTTCTTTTTTTTTTTTATCATTTTACTTGATGATTATGTGACAATGAGATGAACATGTATCCATCATGTGGAAATGTAAGCTTTTAGTGAGTTTGATCTTTTATGTCAATGCTAGGTTAAAATGATAATGGCAACAAACCGTTCTGATGTTTTGGACGTGGCGCTGCTTCGACCTGGCCGATTAGATAGGAAGATACAGATCCCATTACCAAATGAACAATCAAGGATGGAGATTTTTAAAATTCATGTTGCTGTAAATTATTGGCAGGTATTTCTGTACTAATTGTAGCCTGCATATTGGAAAAAAAAAATATAACTTTTAGCGGCGGCCACATGACCTCCGCTAAAAGAATCTATTTTAAAAAAACACGTACAGCTTTTACCGGCGGCCACCTGGCCGCCGCTAAAAGTAATTTAAAAGATAACACACTACTATTAACGGCGGCCATTTTTAATACTACCGGCGGCCAAAAAGAAAAATAAACCCTTCTTTTAACGGCGCTCAATAGGCCGCCGCTAAAAAAAATGATTTTTAGCGTCACCCATTGTTACTTTTACCGGCGGCCAATAGGCGACGCAAATAGTTTCCTTCGTCGTCCCACAAACCCACGAATTTCTTTTACCGGCGGCCAAGGCCGCCTCTACAAAAAACAATAGCGGCGGCTTTTACCGGCGGCCACCTGGCCGCCGCTAAAAGTAATTTAAAAGATAACACACTACTATTAACGGCGGCCATTTTTAATACTACCGGCGGCCAAAAAGAAAAATAAACCCTTCTTTTAACGGCGCTCAATAGGCCGCCGCTAAAAAAAATGATTTTTAGCGTCACCCATTGTTACTTTTACCGGCGGCCAATAGGCGACGCAAATAGTTTCCTTCGTCGTCCCACAAACCCACGAATTTCTTTTACCGGCGGCCAAGGCCGCCTCTACAAAAAACAATAGGCCGCCGCTAAAACCTTTACCGTCCGGACATGTACCGACGGCTACCGGCGGCCACACTAACCGACGCTAATAGTTTTACCGGCGGCCATAATAACTTTTACCGGCGGCCTACGGCCGCCGCTAAATGCAGTTTTTCTTGTAGTGATTGTAATAATTTTTTAGGGTTAAGCTAGTCATTACGGGGTAAGTGGTCATAATTACGACATGGTTTTGTGTTCGTTGTACACATGGCGGAAAGGAAAGTATGGGTGGTGGTGGTGGTGGTGGTGGTGGTGGAGGACCTTCCAACGCTTATCCACCGCTACTTTCTTGTCGGGGCAGAACTATCATGCAGCGCTGCATGATAGTATGATACATACAGCACTTAGTTAAAATTATGGGTGGGGGCCATATTTGGAAAATCCTAACCTCTTATTAGTCCTAGTATCATTATGGTGATCAAATGTTAGATTATTATTTAAATTAGTGAGATTGCCACCGTTGGATCAACTAAACTTAAAATCTGGGATTAACTTTCTTTACTTTCTTATTTTTAAAAGACAAAAATGGAAGAAGCATCGTGAAATCTGGTGGCTCATAGGTAAGCTTATCCACTTCGAATCTGTGCTCCCTCTCACCTGCTATTAATTGTCGGTAAGCTTATCCACTTCGAATCTGTGCTCTCCCCACATGCTACATTAATTGTTTCGATTAATTTATGGAAAGTCTTTGAATCCCACCTGCTGCATTAATTGTTTCGCATTAATTTATGGAAAGTCTTTGAATTGTAAAAATTTGTTGGGGTTAAACTAGTCATTATTGGGTTACTGGTCATAATTAGGATATGGTTTTGTGATCGTTGCATGCATGGCGGAAAGGAAAGTATGGGTGGTGGTGGACCACCAGTGCTTTTATTTCAACGCTTATCCACTTTAAATATATGCTCCTTCCCACCTGCTACATTAATTGTTTCGCATTAATTTATGGAAAGTCTATATAATCAATGGCACTTGGTGACTGAGAATTGTAGAAATTATTATGTCTTCTTCTACCTCTTCCTCCGCCCTGTCGGGTGCTCTCAAAGCTCTGGCAGACAATCCCTTGGATTTCTTGAGGAAGTACGCGATTGTGTTTTCCCCAGTAAGTTTGCCCCCGGAATACAGGTCCACCGATGGCTCGTCCTTCAGATCTGGAACTGCCGGTGTCAAACTGGTTCAATCAAAGCCGGTCCCCGCCAATTACAATCTCCAATTCGTAGCCCCAAAAGCTCTGCCGACTGACAAAGAAGCGGTAAATGCCTTCGTGCTGGCGTACAAGAACAACAGGAGGAACGACGATGTCCCGTTTGTGGACATTCCCATCAAACCCCATGGGGAGAATACCTTCCTGTTTACTGTGGGTCTCACCGGCTGCTCGGTGATCGTCACTAGCTTGGACAAAAACACCTACCGAGTTTTCCACGACCGTCGTATGGACAGTTCCGTCCTCTACAACAACGTACAAATGAGAGTGGACTTCAACGATTACCGGATCGGCGGCCGCTACCTGTCTCACACAGGGAATGCGATCACCTTAATGCTCTTCAAAGGCGGAGCCTGGAAGATGTTTCTGCAACGTCAGCTTCCGAAGCTAGATACGAGTTTGCCAAACTGGGAAGTTTATGCCGTTCAGCAGACGGGCCCTGCGTCTGAGAAATCATTCAATGACCGCCGCACCATCATTCAGAATAGGGTGAAGGCCAATGGAAAGAATTTGAAGGTGGATAACAGTCTCATTAACGGTGCTGTTGACGGCACCGTTCATGGGGTGGTGTTCAACGAGCAGGCGATTAGTGGGTGGAACGCTCTGCGTAGCGCCATCAAAAGCAAGATCGATACTTATCACAATGATCCCCACAGGAACCCTGCTCTCAAGGATACGTATGATCGTTATGAATTCGACAACAGTGATTCCGCGCAAATAGATGAGACGTGGATTTGGTTACAGATCAAGAAGAACAAACCTTGAGCTCAGCATAACTATTTGCGAGGTTTCCATATCCCTTTCTTTCATCTTCCGTTCCTGTTATAACGAACATCTGTGCTTCTTGTTTCCATCCCTTTCTTTCATCTTCCGTTCCTGTTAATATCTGTGCTGCTTCTATCCGCCTTATCGGAATAAAATCGGGACTCAATGTAATGTGTTTTTCCTTGTGTGAGTTAAATAAATCGAGTTTAATTGCATCAAAATAGTTTATCTCAATAGTTAATGGGATAAGTTCTGTGAACACTTTTTTTCCCAATTTAAATTTTGATATTTTATTTAATATTTTAATTATTTAATAATATTTTTAAAATATAAAATAATAGCAATTGATTTTCAATCAAGCTATAAAGTGTTTTTTTTTTAATATGTTATTAATTTATTATTTTATTTTTCTTTTTCTACGCATATATTCCTTAAAAAAAAAAATTTAAATCATATGGATTGTGAAACTTTGCATTCCAAGATTGGGTGTTCCAAAGTGTGATAGAAAGATGGTATTGGAAATAGGGGTTCTATGATTTACAAGATTCAACTCTTGAAATTACAATCGATTGTCCACTTTGAACAGCCGACTGTTTGAGGCAGTAGCATGTGATGCTATAAAAGTCAACTATCAACTTTGGACAGTCGACTGGTGTTGTTAATTCTAGTGAAGGACAACATATAACACCCAACAACAAATTTCTATCTAGAAAAATGAATGAAAATTAAAAGAGGTCTTTTTGTCACTTCAAACAGAAAATTACAGGGGCTGATTTAGTTGAAATATGGATGTTGAAGTATCATTTTCTTTTAAAAATAGTGAAAAATTACATCTAGTACCACTTGGCCAACTGTTTTTCATTCAAGTTTCATCAAGGAAACACTTTTATCATCCAAGTACCACTTTTTAATATTTTGAATTAAAAAATACAATAAAAATTTTCTATTTTTAACATTGTTTTTCTACAATCTTTTACGTATTCAAATGATCACATATATATATATATATATTTTGTATGAACACCTCTATTAGCATTATCGGCCATTTTTTTTTTTTCAGGACAAGGAAAACAGAATTAGAGCTCAGAATTGATATTCTGCTTTGCAATCTACTGATAAGAATCTATAACAGGAAGCAAACTTCAAAATTATTAAAGGCACAAGTTGCTGAAAAGAATCTATATCATAGCCACCACTTTCTTTCTTTTTTCTTTTTTTTTTGTTTGCCTAGTGCGCCATTTGTTGGGACCTAACATTTTATATTCCTTGTGATCTTTTACCCACTTGTAGAAGATAGATAGATAAATAGATAGATAGATGGGTTTCAATTTGGGTAATGCTTTTCATGAAGAAGTCTCACTTGCATTGTGATGGACGTTCGGGCAGCTAGAAGCTCACCTAGGCCCGCCGCACCACCAAGGTACCATCTGCTTCGGCCGAGCAACACAAAACCCACTTGGCTCATGGATTTATTTCAAGCATTACACTACTCTCTCCTCTTCAACCCAATACCTCTTGTACTAAATGTGTAGAGCTAGTGCCTAAGTTAGAGCTCGTTTATTATAGAGACTCGCAGACTGCCCGAGAATAGCTAGACTCGTTTAAATAACAAACGAATGGGGTTAAAATTTTATAGTGATAAAATCACTAATAGCATTTTAATTTTGAAATAACCATCAATTTGATCATTTATCTTTCAAACGTATCAATTTCACCCTTAAAACCGAGCCGGGCCCTTACAAAGGCCCTGGCCCTTTACGAGATTTTCTTTGGTCCTTCCCCTAGTATAACCAATTACCGGTCCACCCCCAATCAAAATTATAGTAATTAATTTAAAAAAAATTCTGAAAAAAAATGTAATGATTAATTGCTAAGATCAAAGGCCACTCCACTGTGTAACCACCGAACCAAGACTTGGCGTTAAGGTGCTAGTGATGTTTTGGCAGAGACGAATAGTGATAGACTGTTCTAAAACCTAGATTTCTATGACTCTTACCTATTCTACTAGCTTACAATTATTACTAGAATTCTATAACTCTTACCTATTCTACTAGCTTACAATTATTACCAAGCATTGCGGTGGAAATGGGAATACAGTTGTTGGAGGAATACCTGCAAGCCAGTCTTTATCTATGTACTTAGCAATTTAATTGTTTATGCAGTGAGGAATGACGACTCGTGGTGTGACTCGTGGTGTTATTGGTGATAAATGGTCCATCAGGGCTCTCTGGGCTTGTGCAATTGGCAGTGCAATCGGTATGCATTCTCGCCTTTTCGTTTGGCAACTCGTACAACATAATTTCTTTAGATTTTATTTTTGTTAATTCAATTACCTCTGATTTTCTTTTTCTACTTCTTGTTCCCCCGTTGTTCTTATGCTTTATCATTTTTTGTTTGGTTAGGCCTATATATGGTTGCTGTAGAAAGACAAATGCAGAACCGAGATCGAATGATAGCTGAAAGTTTGAAGAACATGGAATCAGATGCTCGCAGTGGTGAGGAAGTTTGAATGTGAAAATGCCTTACTGTGTTTTTTTTTTTTTTTTATCGGTAACAGTGACTTATATTAAAATAAAATAGAATACAAACAAAGAGTACAATAAGAAAAGAAAAAAGGGGAAAAGAACAAAAAAGTACAAGAGAAATGTATTCCCTCACACCACAACTACATAATAAAACCCTCCCCAGGAGAAACTCTCTGAACACCTTGTTTGGCTAAAGTGTCCGCCATCATGTTTGATGACCTACTCTTATGCTGAAAGTTGACATGAATGGTAGTGGATAATACCCAGATTTCATTGAAGATGAATTGAAACTTCCATGAATAAACCTTCCGATTCGAAACTCAACTCACCGCATTAAAAGAATCACTCTCCACAATAAAATTGCCATGGTAGTACCTCGAAAAACACCGAAAAGATTCCAGAATAGCTAAAACCCCAGCTTTATTAGAGTCACAAACCCCCACATATTTGGAGAACATAAATAAAACGTCCCCATTACAATTTCAAAGCACTCCTCCAATACCAGCTGGTTTAGGCTTCCCTTTAACGGCACCATCAACATTGAACTTAAACGAACCAATAGGAGGAGGAGACTAAAGAATAGATTTTCATAGGAGGAGACTAAAGAATAGATTTTCATACTTTGACTGAGCCACACCTCATACATGATTTTCAATTAATAACAATGTCATGAAGAGAAAAATTAGAGAACTAACCAACCAAAGTAAAAAATTAAGAAAAAGTTCTCAATCAGATATTCAAACTATTGAATAAAAAGGCAGCGCCCCAAGGCATGATACAAGCAATGAAGCCACGGAGTTAAGCGTACTAGTTGTGAATTCGATTCCTAACAAGGGTCACTAGTAAGACGTACTTGAGTCATCGATTACGTAATCAATAAAGCGAACTGTTGATTTGGATGGATCGAATTTCAATATACTATAAAGAATTATAATATAGTGTATAAAATGTGACTGCATCCTTGACTTACTTCGGGTACTGAGGAACTAGCTCTCCGGGATATAAAAAGGCCAAAAAAAAAAATTAATAATAATAATAAAAAAAAAAAGATAGTGAATTTAAATCACTCATAATATTACAAAGATTTTCTAATTAAAGTTTTGTTAGTTTGAGAAGGTTGAAAACGACCCTTTAGCAAATCTGCAGGAAATGTGCAGCAATTTTGCTATTACGGCAACTTATTTTTCACTAGTGGGTTGGCATGGCTGCACGGTTTAGTAAGGGTGGTAGTGTCACGTGCCAAAAAATATAATTATGGGATAACGTGAAAATTAAAAATAAATATTCATTTTTCTGTGTTTAATGCAACACAAGCTCTCAAATATAGACCCACAAAATTTCGAAACATGATGAGTCATAATTAAACATTAGCGGAAGCATTAAACCAATTGGTATCAATATCCAAAATTAAACCAACACATAACTACTGAATATTAAGGTTTAAAGTTTATAAAATAACTTAAACAAAATAACTAAATAAAATATATTATGGAATTAAATCAACTAAGGACTCAAAGATGTCGATATCCCATGCATGGACTCAGACAATTGCATAGTCATCTTCGGGTCTTCACTCAGGTTCGTCAACTGGTTCAAACGCCTGAAACGTTTGACCATCTTATGTCTCCACAGTAGGGTAGGGGTCGGTACCTATGCACAAATAAATAAAGTAAACAGCAAGTACGAAAGCATAATTCATAAATAAAACACAAGATCAATATGAATAAAGACAGGTGATGATCATAAGAGATTAACAACGGAACAATGATGAAAAGGACGCACAATCTAAATCCATTCTACACAATAGAGCAATACAATAATCACACAAAAGCGTTGCTACTACTTTGGGTGGTCAGCCCTAACTATAAAGCGGGAAAACCCGTTCGAAGGCCGGCAGTCATAAACCGGTTCGTAATCAAAATCATAGGCCGGATAAGCCGGTTCGAAATTCGGATATTACAGTGTCCGTACACATCGGTGATCAGCCGTCCAAATACAACTGCAGTCGTTCAAATATGACCCAATCAATATACATATAGATACATATCATAGTAAAATAGACCTAATGATTTGTAAAGCCCTGACACAGAATCCTAAGTCAAAGTGAATGGCTGGTTGTACAATAATCCATAATCGAATACCGATCAAATTATTCGAATAAACTTCTACAATATATCAATCGATTGCCACGCCACATCACGGTCCATATCCAATCAACATAGGGTATGCAACTAATAGACCAACATCATGTATGTAAACCCGAATGTCAAGGAATAATCACAAACCAATCCTAAGGTCAAACATAAGGTCTCATACCCGACAACCACAGGAATCTCCAATAGGTAAAAGATAAAATGGTGCATAGACCCAATTAAGGGTTTTCCAATAGAGATAGGTTGAGCCCGAATCTATTAAGATTTCCCCGAGGTCATACGAAGTACTAAACCCCACATTAGTAATATACCGTGTGTCCGGACGGTATTTACTTTGTCCAAAAATCCAATTAATAAAGTATAAAATTATAATTTTAACACATCAAAAATCAAAGATATCATTCAAGATTAATTTACAAATAATAATGATAAATAACAATCTTAGTTTATAATTTTAGAAAACTTATGATCCCATCTTAGCATATTTCCTAAAATATAAGTCTTAGGGTCCAATCAGGTTCATTAGAGACTAAGGCCCTTTCTCCCAAATTCTAAAAACTAATGGGCAAGATGAAAAAAATAGAATTCTATGCCTTTATTCCAAAACGAGCCATGTGAGTCTTTTTTATTTTTCTTTATTTACAGTGTGTTTGGGAAGGGGGAAAATGGGGGGAAAATAGAGGGAAATTTTTTTTGGAGGGTGTTTGGAAAGAAGGGAGGGGGGCGGGGGGGGGGGGGGGGGGCGAGGAGAAATGGATGGAAAATTTTATCTTTTCCCCTCAAAAATTTTCCCCCCAAAAATGGGGGAAGAATGAGGGCAAAAGAGGGGATGGCTTGGAAATTACTAAATTACCATTTTTTGTCCAATTGAAATTTTTTTAAAAATAAAGATAAAATGATCTTTATCTCTCTACCTTTTCACTTTTCTTCCCCTACCTTTTAACTTTCTAAACAAAAATAGGAAAAAATAATTTTACCTCTCCTCCCCTTCATTTTCCTTCACCCTCAAATTTTCCACCCCTCCCCAATCAAACACAGCATTAATGTACTTTCATTCCAAGTCATGTCCAGCCACACCATTCATTCGTACATGAGTCTCGTCTCTTTTTTTTCAAAAAGTCTACTCGTCCCGGGAGTCAAGTAGCATTCCTCTTTGTTTTTATTCACATCCCGCCAAAGTCCGCACCCATAGCAACCATCTCAGGAGGTATGCATCACGCCTGTTATAGAAAGATGCTAGAATAGTGGGCCCCACCCTCAGATCAACTACATCAGTGGTGTCACTCAAACAAGTACGGCCACAAGAGTGGACCTATCCTCTGATCGAATCAAACACTGGGCCACACTAATAATAAATAAAAAGAAACACTCAAACTTCACAGGACCCATCCAAACCCCTCACAGAACCCGTTCCTGAATAGGGCTTCACGCTGGCACGGCTAGGGTGTTGTGATAGTGGGCCCCACTGGGCCCCGGCCTCAGATCAACCTCACCGACAAAGTCCTCAGGGTATGTACGGCTACAAGAACGGATCAGATTTGATCAGGTCTCCCCAAGGGCCCCACATCAAGATTAGATTCAAATAAAAGATCTTCAAGGTGACTCATGCCCCAAAATTTAGAATCAATAGATGGTGGCCATATATGCAAGGTCTCATCACAAGAATAGAGAAAATCAAACCTTAGGGCATAAAATGGGTTTCTACATGCATCCACACTCAGAATCAATGAGAAACACAAGCATTAAATTTATAAATTATGATTAGGTACTTGTCGGAGGTCTGCAAAAGCTCAGAGTGCTGACCCAGAGAAAAGTTGGAAGAGAGAGAATTGTGTGTGAAAATAAAAGAGTGGGGTGGTGGTGTATGAATAGGGAATAAAAATAAGAGTGGTAATCTAACTTAAATTCTTAAGGGCATAGAGTTTGGTTTCTAAAAAAAAACAAGAGTTTGGATTACAGAAGGATTACACCCACTAAACTGGGCCTGAGTTAACTATGGGTCAAGATACCTATCCAATAAGACTAATTCACCTAACCAAATCTAAGTCTAACGTATCTCCACTTAGATTAATTACGTATTTAATTAAAATACAATCAATTATATAATAATAATAAAATAAATAATATATATAATAAAATAACCAAAACGTCACAGATACGGGTGGTGAACGCCGCCGGTGGTGCTTTATTTCAAGAGAATGACGATAAGCTTACCCACTCACTTTGAATTGTAATAATTTTTTGGGGTTAAACTAGTCATTATTGGGTTAGTGGTCATAATTAGGATATGGTTTTGTGCTCGTTGTACCATGTCGGTAAGGAAAGTGTGGGTGGTGGTGGTGGACCACCAGTGATTTTATTTCAAAGCTTATCCACCTCCCTCCCACCTGCTACATTAATTGTTTCGCATTAATTTATGGAAAGTCTATATATATAATCAATGGCACTTGGTGACTGAGAATTGTAGAAATTATTATGTCTTCTTCTACCTCCTCCTCCGCCCTGTCGGGTGCTCTCAAAGCTCTGGCAGACAATCCCTTGGATTTCTTGAGGAAGTACGCGATTGAGTTTTCCCCAGTAAGTTTGCCCCCGGTATACAGGTCCACCGATGGCTCGCTCTTCAGATCTGGAAATGCCGGTGTCAAACTGGTTCGATCTACGGCGGTCCCCGCCAATTACAATCTCCAATTCGTAGCCCCAAAAGATC
Organism: Umbellularia californica; assembly: GCA_028538565.1. Lineage (NCBI taxonomy): Eukaryota > Viridiplantae > Streptophyta > Magnoliopsida > Laurales > Lauraceae > Umbellularia > Umbellularia californica. Next base: position 5,278,174 of record JAPQWN010000006.1, on the reverse strand, counting down.
TGCCGACTGACAAAGAAGCGGTAAATGCCTTCGTGCTAGCGTCCAAGGAAAACAGGGGGGACAACGATGTCCCGTATGTGGACATTCCCATCAAACCCCATGGGGAGAATACCTTCCTGTTTACTGTGGGTCTCACCGGCTGCTCGGTGATCGTCACTAGCTTCGACAAAAACACCTACCGAGTTTTCCACGACCGTCGTATGGACAGTTCCGTCCTTTACTCCAAAGTACAAACGCGAGTGGACTTCGATGATTACCGGATCGGCGGCCGCTACCTATCTCGCACAGGGAGGGCGATCACCTTAATGCTCTTCAAAGGCGGAGCCTGGAAGATGTTTCTGCAACGTCAGCTTCCGAAGCTAGATACGAGTTTGCCAAACTGGGAAGTTTATGCCGTTCAGCAGACGGGCCCTGCGTCTGAGAAAACATTCAATGACCGCCGCATCGTCATCCAGAATAGGGTGAAGGCCAATGGAAAGATTTTGAAGGTGGATAACAGTCTCATTAACGGTGCTGTTGACGGCACCGTTCATGGGGTGGTGTTCAACGAGCAGGCGATTAGTGGGTGGAACGCTCTGCGTAGCGCCATCAAAAGCAAGATCGATACTTATCACAATGATCCCCACAGGAACCCTGCTCTCAAGGATACGTATGATCGTTATGAATTCGACAACAGTGATTCCGCGCAAATAGATGAGACGTGGATTTGGTTACGGATCAAGAAGAACAAACCTTGAGCTCAGCATAACTATTTGCGAGGTTTCCATATCCCTTACTTTCATCTTCCGTTCCTGTTATAACGTACATCTGTGCTTCTTTTTTCCATCCCTTTCTTTCATCTTCCGTTCCTGTTAATATCTGTGCTGCTTCTATCCGCCTTATCGGAATAAAATCGGGACTCAATGTAATGTGTTTTTCCTTGTGTGAGTTAAATAAATCGAGTTTAATTACATCAAAATAGTTTATCTCAGTAGTTAATGGGATAAGTTCTGTGAACACTTTTTTTTCCAATTTAAGTTTTGATATTTTGTTTAATATTTTAATTATTTAATAATATTTTTAAAATATAAAATAATAGCCATTGCTTTTCAATCAAGCTATAAAGTGTTTTTTTTTTTTTAATATGTTATTAATTTGAAATTTTTCTTTTTCTTTTTTTTTTCTACGCATATATTCCTTAAAAAAAAAAATTAATCATATGGATTGTGAAACTTTGCATTCTAAGATTGGGTGTTCCAAAGTGTGATAGAAAGATGGTATTGAAAATAGGGGTTCTATGATTTACAAGATTCGACTCTTGAAATTGGCAGAAATTTATAGAAACAATCGATTGTCCACTTTGAACAGCCGACTGTTTGAGGCAGTAGCATGTGATGCTATAACAGTCAACTATCAACTTTGGACAGTCGACTGGTGGTGTTAATTCTAGTGAAGGACAACATATAATACCCAACAACAAATTTCTATCTAGAAAAATGAATGAAAATTAAAAGAGGTCTTTTTTTACTTCAAACAGAAAATTACAGGGGCTGATTTAGTTGAAATATGGATGTTGAAGTATCATTTTCTTTTAAAAATAGTGAAAAATTACACTCTAGTACCACTTGGCCAACTGTTTTTCATTCAAGTTTCATCAAGGAAACACTTTTATCATCCAAGTATCACTTTTTAATATTTTGAATTAAAAAATACATTAAATTTTTTCTATTTTTAACATTGTCTTTATTTATTAGAAACAAGTGTGAATTTTGAATATATTCCCCATGAATCACGCCACTCATTAAGGAAACAAAGAGTTATTTCATGTTCACCATATATTGAAAGACGTGACTGAGAAGAGAGAAACTGTTTTTTTCCTTTTATTTTTTTCTATAATCTTTCATGTATTCAAATGATCATATATGTATATAATTTTTTTTTTTTTGTATGAACACCAACGTTAACATTATCGGCCTTTTTTTTTTTTTTTTTTTTTTTCAGGGGAAGGAAAACGGAAGCAGAGCTCAGAATTGATATTCTGCTTTGCAATCTACTGATAAGAATCTATAACAGGAAGCAAACTTCAGAATTATTAAAGGCACAAGTTGCTGAAAAGAATCTATCTGATAGCCACCACTTTTTTTCGTTTTTTTTTGTTTGCCTTGTGCTTGACATTTCTCTCCCTTGTCAGTTGTTTAACATGGGATCACACACTGTTAACAACTTTACTTAATTTTAGATCAGAAGAATTAATCCCTAATGGAAAAAAGACAATTATTAAGTGCGCCTAATGCGCCATTGGGACCCGACATTGGCCCATTATAATCTATTAAGCTAATAGTTTTGCTTTCAATTTTAACCGTCGGTTATGATTTTAACGGATAATTACGTTACTCATGCAACTACTCAGTCACTTTTTTATCAAACCACTCATGTTTCAGTTGTTCTTAAGTAACTATATCCTTTTTGCTCCAATTTTTATTTTATTTTATTTTATCCAACTTGTTATGTGAAAAGAGATAATTTGTTTTGAATATGTGATTATTTATTTTGCAGTACATGGAGATACCGTACTGAGCACAGGGTATTTGGCTAGTCTTTTTATTAAAAGGAGACTTGTCTCCTTGACTGGTTAAAAATTCAAATAAATTACAAAAACATAGTGCTTTCCACCAAGACTTGTGACTGGTTAAAGATTTATTCACATTCTATGAAATCTTTGGTGTGATTTAGAAACAAAAAAAGGAGGTGGGCAGTCAAGAAATGGTCTTTGATGAGATAGGCTAAAATGTACATAGGCTCTGTGAACTATGTATCAAAAGCAAACACTCTTCTAAACTATAAAAATCGAATAATAATCCCTTAATCTATCATAATAAAGCGAACTTCCGTCCTGTTGGTGTGAGGTGTTAAAATTAATGGAAGAAGCAAATAAAAGGAAAAAAAAAAAAAAAAAAACTTTCATGCCTTCGAGAATTCCTAAACCTCCTCTCTCTCTATTTGCATTATGCCCAGCTCGATTTCTACTGAATCTCTAGCACCACAATCTAATCCATGGAAGGACAAGCCCCTAATCGGAGTAGAGGTCTTGTCGACCGCCTCCTTGTGGTCTTTTACTCACTTGTAGAAGATAGATAAATAGATAGATAGATAGATAGATAGATGGGTTTCAATTTGGGTAATGCTTTTTATGAAGAAGTCTCACTTGCATTGTGATGGACGTTCGGGCAGCTAGAAGCTCACCTAGGCCCGCCGCACCACCAAGGTACCATCTGCTTCGGCCGAGCAACACAAAACCCACTTGGCTCATGGATTTATTTCAAGCATTACACTAGTCTCTCCTCTTCAACCCAAGACCTCTTATACTAAATGTGCAGAGCTAGTGCCTAAGTTAGAGCTCGTTTATTATAGAGACTCGCAGACTGCCCGAGAATAGCTAGACTCGTTTAAATAACAAATGAGTGGGGTTAAAATTTTATTGTGATAAAATCACTAATAGCATTTTAATTTTCAAATAACCATCAATTTGATCATTTATCTTTCAAATGTATCAATTTCGTGCCTTTAACTCTTAAGTTCTCACAGACCCACCCTTAAAACCGAGCCGGGCCCTTACAAAGGCCATGTCCCTTTACGATATTTTCTTTGGTCCTTCCCCTAGTATAACCAATTACCGTTCCACCCCCAATCAAAATTATAGTAATTAATTTTAAAAAAAATTCTGAAAAAAAATGTAATGATTAATTGCTAAGATTAAAGGTCACTCCACTGTTTAACCACCTAACCAAGACTTGGCGTTAAGGTGCTAGTGATGTTTTGGCAGAGACGAATAGTGATAGACTGTTCTAAAACCTAGATTTCTATAACTCTTACCTATTCTACTGCCTTACAATTATTACCAAGCATTGCGGTGGAAATGGAAATACAGTTGTCGTCGGAATAGCTGCAAGCCAGTCTTTATCTGTCTACTTCGCAGTTTAATTGTTTATGCAGTGAGGAATGACGACTCGTGGTGTTATTGGTGATGAATGGTCCATGAGGGTTCTCTGGGCTCGTGCAATTGGCAGTGCAAGCGGTATGCAATCTCGCCTTTTCGTTTGGCAACTCGTACAACATAATTTCTTCAGATTTTATTTTTAAGGAAAATAGGAGTTTGGATTAGAGAAGGGTTATATCCACTGAACTGGACCTGGATTAACTGTGGGTCAAGACACCTATCTAATAAGACTAATTCACCAAATTTAATCCTAACGTGGTCTCCATTTAGACTAATTACGTATTTAATTAAAATATAATTAATTATATAATAATAAAATAAATAATATATATAATAAAATAACCAAAATGTACACTAGCGGTGGTGAAAACGTACATGTAGCGGTGGTGGAACGCCGTCGGTGCTGGTTTATTTCAACAGAATGACGATAAGCTTACCCACTCACTTTGAATTGTAATAATTTTTTGGGGTTAAACTAGTCATTATTGGGTTAGTGGTCATAATTAGGATATGGTTTTGTGCTCGTTGTACCATGTCGGTAAGGAAAGTGTGGGTGGTGGTGGTGGACCACCAGTGATTTTATTTCAAAGCTTATCCACCTCCCTCCCACCTGCTACATTAATTGTTGGGGCATTTGTGCGGAGGTCCCTCAATTGTGATTTTTATTGCAAGCGGTCCACAATATTTTATCATACTGACAGCAGTCCTCTTGTAACTGAAAAGGACAAAAACGCCCTTGTACATGTCAGCAAAAGCAAAACTCAAACAAATTTATCTGAGTTTTCAAAACTTAGATAAATTTATCAGTCTTCTAAGGCAGTCTTTTCACTGTTTAAACCATGGTTATGATCAGATATGTAGCTTGTGGACTGTGGTCCTAGACCATCCTTTCACATGTTAAAACCACTTACAGATTGATTGACTTGGGCTTTCTTCAAATTAGGACACAGGATACCTTGTGAATACAACAACCAGAACATATTTAGTTTCTCCCATAGTTCCCTGCTCCTGCTCCTTCTCCTTCTGTCTGCTGGTAGAGAAAGAAAACGCGAATCATAAATCACAACCACTGCAATAAGAAAGGAGAGATGGATGTGGGTCGTCGGATGGCACCACTTCACATAGCTATTTGTTTGAAACTCAGAAAAGTTCTTTAAAACTCAGATAAATTTGTCTGAGTTCTGCCAGAAACTCAGATAAATTTATCTGAGTTGTGCCAGAAACTCAGATAAATTTGCCAAAACTCAGATAAATTTGGCAAATTTATCTGAGTTCTGCCAGAAACTCAGATAAATTTATCTGAGTTGTGCCAGAAACTCAGATAAATTTGCCAAAACTCAGATAAATTTGGCAAATTTATCTGAGTTCTGCCAGAAACTTAGATAAATTTATCTGAGTTTCTGGCAGAACTTCGACAAATTTATCTGAGTTTCTGTCCAGTTTATCAGAGATTCTAGGAAATTTATCTGAGCTCGGCGACACCAAAAGTTAGAATACGGAAAATCATATTCTAATAAAAATCGAAATCCAAAACAAAAACACTTGATGACCACAATCCAATCGAGAAAAGAGATGGAGGAAACAAGAAAAAATGCAAAATGCTCTCTTTCAAATCAGTTGTAGAGAGAAAGAGAGATTTGGAAGAGACTTCAAATGAAAGAGCAAGATAAAGTAAAACTGTGTCTATCTTTGAAGAAATGAAAGAGAGAGAATCGGAAGTCATGGTGGCGACGGAAGGTGCTCTGCAACGATATTCTGCAACTATGGAAAGGAATGGAAAATGGAAAATTAGAGAAGAAGAAGGAAGGAGTTTTCTGGCACAGTTGAATGGGGCAAAGTAGTCATGAAAATACATGACGTGGCATATTAGAGACCTCTCATTAAAGTATCTCCAGCTGTCTGGACTATAGACATTAGAGAAAAAGTAGTTGTCCTTGGTGCCTTAGAAGACCGTGCTCAAGGACTTTTGGCTAATTTACCCTTAATTGTTTCGCATTAATTTATGGAAAGTCTATATATATAATCAATGGCACTTGGTGACTGAGAATTGTAGAAATTATTATGTCTTCTTCTGCCTCCTCCTCCGCCGTGTCGGGTGCTCTCAAAGCTCTGGCAGACAATCCCTTGGATTTTTTGAGGCAGTACGCGATTGTGTTTTCCCCAGTAAGTTTGCCCCCGGAATACAGGTCCACCGATGGCTCGTCCTTCAGATCTGGAACTGCCGGTGTCAAACTGGTTCAATCAAAGACGGTCCCCGCCAATTACAATCTCCAATTCGTAGCCTCAAAAGATCTGCCGACTGACAAAGAAGCCGTAAATGCCTTCGTGCTGGCGTACAAGAACAACAGGGAGAACGATGATGCCCCGTTTGTGGACATTCCCACCAAAGCCTATGTGGAAAATACCTTCCTGTTTACTGTGGGTCTCACCGGCTGCTCGGTGATCGTCACTAGCTTGGACAAAAACACCTACCGAGTTTTCCACGACCGTCGTATGGACAGTTCCGTCCTCTACCACAACGTACAAATGCGAGTGGACTTCAACGATTATCGGATCGGCGGCCGCTACCTGTCTCACACAGGGAATGCGATCACCTTAATGCTCTTCAAAGGCGGAGCCTGGAAGATGTTTCTGCAACGTCAGCTTCCGAAGCTAGATACGAGTTTGCCAAACTGGGAAGTTTATGCCGTTCAGCAGACGGGCCCTGCGTCTGAGAAGGCATTCAAAGACCGCCGCACCATCATTCAGAATAGGGTGAGGGGCACTGGAAAGATTTTGAAGGTGGATAACAGTCTCATTAACGGTGCTGTTGACGGCATCGTTCATGGGGTGGTGTACAACGAGCAGGCAACTAGTGGGTGGAAGGCTCTGCGTAGCGCCATCAAAAGCAAGATCGATATTTATCGCAATGATCCCAACAGGAAACCTAATCTCAAGGATACGTATGATCGTTATGAATTTGGCAACAGTGATTCCGCGCAAATAGATGAGACGTGGATTTGGTTACGGATCAAGAAGAACAAAGCTTGAGCTCAGCATAACTATTTGCGAGGTTTCCATATCCCTTTCTTTCATCTTTCGTTCCTGTTAACGTTTAGGCTTCTTCTATCCGCTTTATCGGAATAAAATCGGGACTCAATGTAATGTGTTTTTCCTTGTGTGAATTAAATAAATCGAGTTTAATTACATCAAAATAGTTTATCTCAATAGTTAACGGGATAAGTTCTGTAAACACTTTTTTTATCCAATTTAAATTTTGATATTTTATTTAATATTTTAATTATTTAATAATATTTTTAAAATATAAAATAATAGCAATTGCTTTTCAATCAAGCTATAAAGTTTTTTTTTTAATACGTTATTAATTTGATAATTTTCTTTTTCTTTTTCTACACATATATTCCTAAAAAAAAAATTTAATCATATCATACCCCTTTTATAAAAGAGACTAAATTGACATGTTTTTTCACTACACCCACCTCTGTAATGGGGTCCACTAAGATGCAAGAGACAAGATGACATCATCCTTATCTTTTGTCTCCTCATCCTTATCTCATTATATCTTATTCTCTTCTTCCTTATCCTCATGTATATGATAACAAGAAGAAGGAAACTCGGCATGCTTATTTCACCGCACCCATCTTTGTTTGGTCTGGATTTAAATTACCATTCCACCCCCAATCAAAATTATAGTGATTAATTTTAAAAAAATTCTGAAAAAAAATGTAAATAGAAAGATTTTAGTGTATGGATTAAAATGGTGTATTTTTTTCATATTGCAAAAATCAAATTCATCAAAAAAGATAGCAATAAATATGAACCATTGAAAAAAGTTCAAGATTTGATTGTATTTATGCAATTAAATTATCTACTTTTTTGTAATATTTATAAACCAAATTTGGATCTAATGGTTAAAATTACATTTTAAACTTATTTATATTTTTGCATAATTTTTTTAAAATCAATTACTATAATTTTAATTAGGGTGGGACTGTAATTGGTTATGCAAAGGGAGAAACCGTAGTGAGCCCTCCCTTTACAATTTACAATCTCTACCCGGAATTGTTGGTTGGGCTTGGACACCCTATACGGGCCTTGTCATTTGTATCAGGCCTTAACCTGCTCTAAAAAGACAGGCCCAAGCCCTACTTCTACACAGAGACGCATACAGACCACCATCCGAATTTCTAAGGTACTCTTCCTCTCTCTGTCTCTCTATCTCTACTATTTCTAATTTGAAGTTTTGATATGCTGACATGCTTTACCGATATTCATGATTGTTGTTGATATGCGTAACATTTGATAGTGTTTCTTTAATGGGTCATTGGGTGTAGTTGTTTTAGCGTCTCAGTTGGTGTTTACTTGAGATATTTATCCTAACATTGAAGTTTAATGTGTTTTTGAATTAGGGTTTCCTTGATAGAGTTATTTTTACAGGGTTGATTGTTCTTAGAGGTTGTTGAATATTGGAAAAAAAAAAAAGAATAGGTCAAACCTACATGAATTTTTCCTATTTGTGTGGAGATTTTGTTGTGTAATTGTTCTAAATTCCATCATAAAACAATGATATCCTCTATTTTTATTTCTAATTTCTGTTTTTGGTGTCATATTAATGCAGAAGTTTGCAAGCCAAGATTGAAAATTTTAATATGGGATTGGACCATGGTTGGGTAATTCTTCAACTAGTAATCAGGATGTTTGAGCCTGCAATCACTTGGCTTTCTAAGCTCAATACGATCCATGGTTCTTTCCTGTCACCGTCTGCACCTATCTGTCTGTGAGAGAGATTGCTAATCTACTTAAAGATTAGTCAACTTAATTATGGTTTTCATTTTGTGGTAGCAGGCTGAATCCTGAGTGTTAGCTAAAACTAAAGGATCTCTTTCATAGATTAGACTACAACTTTAATGGAACACTCCTATACAGTTGTTGATCATTCTAAAAACATATAAATAAATAAAGTTAGACACTTGGCAAGTCATGTTCTATGTTAGCAAAATTCTCTTGAAGTCTTAATATCCTAGAATTACTCTTTTCCTTTACTTTGGTTTTTGTTTAATTTTAAGATTGGCAAACAAACATTGTTACATTTGATGTGTTTCTCACTGGCCTTTAGAAACACATGGATATTTCTTGTCGAAAGGAGTTTGTTGATTTAGCCTGCGGGTTAGAATGCGAAGCGTCCATCATGAAAATTGAAGAGCAATCATAGTATGCATCCTGAAACTGTTTCCCATATAATCTTTTGCTGGATGATTAGCATGTTTTTTTTTTAATAAGCATAGTCGATCTATTCAACCACCCAGAAGGTAAAAAGGGCTGGACGATTCGCTTGTAATGATTAATTGCTAAGATCAAAGGCCACTCCACTGTTTAACCACCTAACCAAGACTTGGCGTTAAGGTGTTAGTGATGTTTAGGCCTATATATGGTAGCTGTAGAAAGACAAATGCAGAACCGAGATCGAATGATAGCTGAAAGTTTGAAGAACATGGAATCAGATGCCGGCAGTGGTGAGGAAGTTTGAATGTGAAAATGCTTTACTGTTGGTAACTCATATGTAGCAATAGTGCCTTCCCCATCTTCAAGATTGAGTCCTCTAGTAATGTTCAAGCCTGAGAGGGTGTCATTTTTGTTTTTGACCATCAGTATTTCATGTGTAATAAGAATTTGTTTATGTAGGTTCAGATGGATGACATTATTTTAAAGCTTATACTGAATTTTACTTGGCAATGCATATAAAAGCTGTTGGACCAATTGGTGGTTTCCCAGGTTATGGTTGTGTAATGAAAAGAAGGAAACAAGAGTGCCCATGACAAAACGAATCCAAGGAGCTGGTCACTATGCACAATGGAACAGTAATCGATGCGTCATCACTACATCAATCACTGTTCGATCGCACATAAGTAATGCACTTATACATTAAGCATTGGGGTGATTCTAAATGCACCCTCCTATAATGCTGTGCATACCCACATCCCCTTATGCGAACAGTGAAAAATCACTGTTCACTATTTACATAAGGGGATGTGGGTGTGTACATCACATAATGGGGGTGCGTTTAGAATCACCCTAAACATTGTCGCATCCTCCCTCCAATGCTGACAAAACCAACAAAGAGAATTGAACAAGGAATGTCATGAGTGAAAAGCATTCCAATTATGAGTGAGCAAGATAGTTCGTACTTGATATAAGAGCTCTCATTAATGTTCGATATAAGCTCACTTTTTGTCTACATGTCTAAATTGATTTTTGAATCTCTCTCTGCATCTCTCTCAAAAAAGTACTTTCATGCTGAAACAATGTGACACAAGAAGGGGCAAAAATATGCACACACTTCTGTCTCTGTGTTTGTCTTTGACCTCATCAAATAGATCAAACACGGAATGCATCTATTTTGTTTGAATCTAATGGGACTGTAAATATGTAATATCATAGTATTGGTGATGGAAAAGATGATACAAACATACTTACCATTACCTGCAAGGTTGACATTTAAGAACTAAAAGATATTACAGCAAAATTCATATATTGATTTCTTAGTTATACAAAACTTATTCTACAAGTTACATCCTGAGTATTCTATCCACCTTGACCCTTCATTGGGATCTACAAATTTGCTAAACAGAAATTGAGCAGACTCTATTCTTGTATGTCACCATGACGTAGCAAAATCTCCATGTCATCGTTCATCGTTGCTTCACTCTCTTCTCTCAGGCATAGAAGATGATCTTGTAATCCCTTTGCCATGAAAGTTATATGGTGTTGATGAAGAAACAGATGGTTAGGGTCGGAGGAGAGGCGTTCCAACCCTGCTTGTTGAAGTTTCATTAGCAACTGGGGTAGGCAGTAGCGGACCTAGGATTTTCGTTCGAGGGGGGCAAAATGATGATCAATTGAAGATTTCAAACATTATTTTATTATTATGTATTCACATTATTTTAATATTATTTATTCACATTATCAATGGCAAAAGAGAGAATGACTTGCATTTAAATAGATACAAAATATTTAAATACACCATGCAACTAACATTCTCTATCAAAAGTCATATCACAATTCCAAAAGAAATTCTTTACAATTGCCCTCGACGGTTCTTCATATTTTGAAAGCGTTGCATGATTCTCTCATCATCAATGCTATTAAATATGTACTTTTCTATATAAAGAAGCAAACAATCATTCATCCACTCATCTGCCATTCGGTTGCGCAATCGATTCTTCACAATGCTCGTAGCTGAAAATGCCCTCTTGACAGAAGCAGTGGCAACTGGTAAGGTTAGCACCAATTTTAGAAGCACATAAACGAAAGGATACACAATATCCTTTTTTATTTCAACCATCTTCTGAGCAAGACCGCTTATTTCCTTTACTTCTGAAAATTTACTGTTTGTGCGCATATCAATAATGTAAGTCGCAAGTTGATTACTAAGTTTCACCCGATCTGAATCTGAAAAATCAACTGGATAAAATTGCAAGAGGCAGATCAACTTTTCCTCGTCAAAAGCGGAGAATGAACCTTTTGGATCTAGGCAAGCCACACAAAGAAGCAACTCGGTGTTCACCTCATTGAAGCGACGGTTGAGCTCTTGAAGTTACTTATCAATAGTAATGAGAAATATCTCCACACGAAAATAATGTAGGTTTGTCACTTCAGCTTTGCGCCGTGATCGCTTTCGATCAACAAACAATTCATCCATATTGGGAATGATGATTTCATTTTTATCACAAAATGAATAGACTTCAGAAAGGAGACAATCCCACCTATCATCTCTCATCATTTGTAGCCGTTCCTTTGATATTCTTACTAGTTCCATGGCATTGACAATATCTTGATCTTTCCGCTGCAATGTCTTTGATAATTCATCCGTGACCCCCAATATATCTCTCATCAAATGCATTTTAAATACAAAATCAAAATACTCAAGTTGAAGCACTAAGTTACATGCAAAACCCATGTGCTCACTCGTATGATCTTCTGCAATAATTTCAAGCACATCAACCACAGAAGAGAACATGAGGATCAAGTTAAGCAATGTATCATAATGCGAGCCCCAACGTGTATCCCCAGGCCGTTTGAGGCTAGTCTCTGATTCAAACCTCGTCCGCTTTCAAGTTCACCATTATTTAGTGCCTCACAAACTTTAACAGCTTGTATATGTTTGAGCATGTCATTGCGTTTGCTAGAGCCTCCAACAACATTCAGTACATGAGAAACTAAGTCAAACAATTGGGCAATTGGTTGGTGTTTTTTTGCAACAGCAATGAGTGTCAACTGAAGCTGATGTGCGAAGCAATGAACATAGAATGCGGTGGGATTCGCATTCATGGTTAGTGTTTTGAGGCCATTAAGCTCACCCCGCATATTACCAGCACCATCATAACCTTGTTCACGCAAATGTGTCAAACTCAATCCATGCCTGGAAAATATCGCTTCCACTGCCGCCTTAAGTGATTGAGCAGTAGTATTTGTAACATGTTCTATGGCTAGAAAACGCTCAATCACACATCCCTGCACGTCCACATAGCGTATAACAACGACCATTTGCTCTTTCATAGAGATATCACGAGACTCATCCACCAAAAGAGCAAATGGTGCATCTCCAAGCTCGGAAATGATATCCTGCGTGGTTTCTAATGCAGCTGCACTCACAATGTCTTTTTGAATCTTTGGAGAAGTTAATTTCAGATTTTCAGGGGCATTGTCCAACACAACTCTTTTAATGAACTCATTTTGCTCGGCTATTACTTTCAAAAATTCAAGAAAGTTACCCATGTTCTTAGACTTTTCAGATTCATCATGACCACAAAAATGCAACCCTTGGCGTAGAAGTAAGCGGATACAATCAAGTGTCGCCTTCAAACGGATTCAATACTCTATTCGAGCTTGATCTGATTGCTTTATAATAACTGTCTCAACGTGTTGTTTCTGATTTAGTAAATTCTGGCACTTCTCATATGTTTGATTGTGAGCACTATTAGGGCCTCCTACATGATCTGCAATTCTTTCTTTTTTCTTCCAATTTCTATATCCTTTAGTTACAAAAACATCATAATGTGTCTGCTCTCCAAAAAGGTAACAACATAGGCAAAATACAACATCCTTTTCAATGCTATACTCCAACCAACTGCCGAACTCCTTAAACCAAGCAAGATTAAATCGTCTCTTCACTTGTCCAAACTCCGAATAAGGAAAGATATGGCCACGAGGCTGACAAGGACCTTTTTGTAGATACGTTCTTTGGATTTGTTCATGTTGATAGTTTGAAATTGGATTCCGTAACCCAGGGTCAGCGGGAAGATCTGCTAGGTTAACCTCTACATAACTTTTCTTTGAGAGTGATGGCACTTGATCATTGTTATCATTCTCTAGTGTTGAAGATGATAGATTAGCAGTTGGTTTTCTTTTGTAATAATTCTCCATATCTGATACAAAGATAAAGTTAATTCCATCAAAATCACACCAACAACTAGTAATCTCCACATTTAAGATGGTTTAAAGACATGGTTCTTGATATTTTTTTTGGTAAGAAATCCTACAACTAACACCAAATTCTTAAGAGATCAATTTCTTATTCTAATAAGTGGGATGAAAATCAAATTAGACTAAAAAAATTGGATGATTTGTTTGTTGATCGAATAAGGCAAAACCCAACTCAATTGAGTTATAAAACCAAGGTTAGATAATCCAAACTGTTCAATAAGCCCTGTTGAATTTCAAGTGCTTGTTTTTACAATGTGAACCATTATTTTTTGTTAGAAATTGTGTGGCGGTCTAGCATGGGCCCATATCGAATTAATCAGTTGGTAAGCTCAAAAGTTGATCTCCTGCTTAAAATCTTAATCCATGGCCCTATGAGAGTTTGTCTTGGAATGAAACTACTGTTAGAGAGTTTTGAATTGGCATTTAACTCATGCGCTTATCTTCTAGTAATCCTAGCAGTGAAGAGACTTGGAGTTCATTGCAGAGTAGTCTTCTATTTTGTGAAGATATATTGCTGGTTTGGGTGATTTAGAGATCCTTAGTATTTGCAGTCCATTCGCAATGACTACAACCATTGAAATACACAGACATTAGAAATAGATTTGGTGTCAACCTCATCTGGGATTAACACTTTTCACACCAATTTGATGGTTACCATCCCTTGGTTAATGTAATACTATTTATCTGCTCAAAAAAAATAAGGGTCTGGAACTTCGGATTGTGTGCATGATTGTCTCTAATGAATGGAAGAGTTGTTACTATTTTGATTTATTGTGGAAAACAAGGAATGGTGTGTGCATGTCTACAAGCTTTACACAGTTGGATTTCAGAGAAAAAAAGGTACATGGGATTCCTTAGAAGCCCAAACAAACACCACGTGATAAGATTAATGCTATTCCTAGCTAGAAATACAGAGCAACAAAGTAGAATACAAATGTATTGAGAATGGAGTTCAAGTACAGACTAAATACATAGGCCAAAACCTTATAAATTTTTAAAACATGGTATAGCAACATGCCACCACAAAACGGTGTATGAAAGACTCTGATGAGTCTGTGTTCTGTGACTTCTATCATCTGTGAAGCAAGGAAATTCATTCAAAGAGGAAAAGAAATCATATAATCTTACCAATAGCTTACAAACGTGAAACGTGCATCAAAGGCAACAAAAGAAATCTAAAAAGAAAAAAGACTCACACTCAACTCCTTCGTTTTACAACTAAGGATCAAACAATTGGTTCCATATTTGAGCTAAGGTCCATCACACCACTTGTAAACATACCCACAATCCATACTGTTTCAATGGCGTTACCAAATAATACCGCCATTCCCAAAATCAAACCCTAGATTTTAATACCTGAAACAATCATCCCAACAACACAAATCATTCTAAAAAAAGGAATGATTGCAGCATGTAGAAATCTTCACAGGGAACATTTTAGGAAAAAACACGCACAAATAGAAAACCATACCAGATTTTGAAAAATGCCTTACAAATATTGTAGAGAAAAAAAGCCCAAGAAAGGATTGCAAGTACCTGTACCACTCTTTGGTTGCAGTCTTGCAGTTGCAGATGCTTGGCTGATTGAGAGTCTGAGATGGTGGAAGCTTCAAACCACACCTTCTTTCTATGCCGGAGTATGGAGCCGAACTGTTGGAGCATCAGCCATTAGAGCTTGAAGGAGAGAGCTGGGATTTCGTTCAAGCAAAAGCCTTTTGAGAGGCTTTGGGGTTTGAGGAAGAGGAAGAGGAAGGGGGAGGGTTTTGGAACGGGTAGGGTTTTGGAAAGGGGAAGGGTTTCGAAAAAATTAAAAGGGGTAGGGGCAAGTATGTTGGGTCGACGGGGGCATGGGCCAGCGGCCCATGGAAAATCTGTGGATTTTCCAAAGCCCAACGAGGTCCACTGCCCCCAATAAACTTAACGTGGGTTCGCCACTGGGGGTAGGTACATCTATGTTAATGTAATCTAAGGGCTGTAATTCGATCTCATTGAATGTAGAAGTGGGATTATCAGGAATATCTGTCAACTGACGATCATCTTCCTCAAGTGACATCACTGTGTTCGTGTCTTTGCGTACGGTTGTTGAATCATCAAGCCAGAATCCATGCCTTGTCTTTCTTCTAGCGGCCTTTCCCCATCCATGAATTGTCTCTCTTATCCTTTGTGGAATTAAGTTGCCTTATAGTTTGTTCCCATCTGTAAAACAATGGTGGAAACTGTTGGTGAGACATGAATGCAATTTGGTGGGATAATGATAGTACTTAATGAATGAACTTGTGTTCACTAATTACTAGGCATGGTTCATATGGGACTAAGTTTAGAAATCTAATGTGACACCCCGGAGTCCCACATTGACTATAAAGAGGAAAGTGAGCGGGGTTATAAGTGAGCTTACACCCTTACCATGCCTGCGGGCCAAAGCGGATAATATCATGCACTGGTATGAGTGGGGCTTGGCAAATGGTATCAAAGTCGACTCTCTCCCCTGTCGTAGGCGGGTCTCCATGTGGGCGGGCCAAGAGGGCTGGCGGGCTATAGAGATTGGCAAGCTACTGTACAGGGACGTTGAGGCCCATCAAAAGCAAAACCGTGAGGCCCGTGAGCTAAAGCGAACAAGGTAAGAGGTTCGAGAAGTCGCATAAGTCATAACACAAGACGTTTTAAAGTCACACAGCACAAGGGAATAGGTTTCAAATTCTATAAGTTCAAAGTATTTAGGGGGCATTTAGCAAGTCTTAATCTTGCCTCTATTTGTCTTAAAAAGGTTTGAAATAGAGGTTTTGAAAAATAAGATTGTTTGGATGGAGCATACAGTAGACAATATATGTCTACATGGGAAGGGCCCTGAAACACAACTTTTTGGGACAGCCAAATATGAATAAAGCGGACAGACACAAATGCTATAGTGCAAAACTATGCCTCACCGCCTTTTCCCATTTTTTTTAAAATTCTGGGGAACAAAATCAAAATCCAAACCGTCGGATGTTTTCAAAAACCTAAGAAAGGCTATGGACCTAAATTTGAGCCATTGATCATTCACCAATCCCAAGATATGTGTAGAAAAAGTGGACCCTTAGATCCAATTTGCTGGAATTTTTGGGCCCCAAGATCAAAATCTGAACCATTGGTTCTCTTCACGAGCTTAATAACGACCAAACTACCAAATTTCATTTCCTAATTCCATGTGGATCTTGAGAAATTGGAGAAAAACTTTGGACCATTGATGAATGTAAGAATAAACTAATTGGGTTTTCACGTTAGAAAATCCAATTTGGTTTTTTCTAATTATCTTCAGTTTTGTCTCTCTTAATATCAATCTGAACCATATAATCTTTTTGGAACCCAAAACACAACCAATTTATCAAATTTCAACCGTTGATCATTTGTGGATCTCAAGATTAAAAGTGGACACTTATATTTAATTTTTTGGAACTTTGGGCCCCAAGATCAAAATTGGGACCGTTGATCCTCTTCACAAGCTCAATAACATTTATGGTATCAACTTACAGCGCCTAATTCCTTGCATAGCTCTAGAAATTTAAGAAAAACTTTGGACCATAAGATTTTTAAAATGTCTATTTGAAACTGTGAATTGGTCTTACCAAACGGTCTAAAAGTAAAACCTCTATTTTACACAGATCTATTTTACATAGATCTAATTATCCACATATCTATATCATATAGATGAGATTTGCCAAACAAGGCCTTAGCCCCAATAACTATTTCAGCTTAAAAACAGGTATATCACTGCAAAACAGCAGAGATATCCATAGAATTATTAAAGATAAGAATTTTGATAAAATCTAGAAGTTTCCATAGCTAGATTCTTAAAAGAACTCTGCTTATGGGAGACTCTACATTCTGTGAGTAGCCCGAAAGTCACTAAGGTATCGTTTGGGAAGGAGGTAAAATGAGAGAAAGGAAAAAAAAAGAGGAGAAAATGAAGGGAATATTGAAATTAAGGGTGTTTGTGAAGGGGGGATGGAAAGTGGGGGAGGGGAATTTAGGGGTAAAATTAGTGTGAGGGAGGCTCTTCAAAATTGGGGGATGATGGAGGCAAAGAGAGAATTTTTTCGAAAATTACTGAACTGCCCTTTAGTCAAATTGAAACTTTTGCAAAAGTAAGGATAAAATGGTAAATGTCTTTCTACCTCACAAACAAACAAAATTATACTTTTTCACTTTTCTTCCCCTACCTTTTGACTATCCAAACAAGAGAAGGTAAAATTAATTTTCCCTCCCCTCCCCTCCCCTCTCCATCATTTTCCTTCTCCCTCGAATTTTTGCACCCCTCCCCTCCCCCGTTTGCAAATATAGTGTAAATCAGTCAATATCTGATTCCTCGAGGAAAAACAAAGGGAGAACCCATCCCTTCGAAGCGAGTGTGATGACTCAAAGTTGCTCGATTATGTTCTCTATCAATTCATTATGCATCCACAACTTGGTTGGAAGAACTATCTACTTCAAAAGTTGTCAAAGTAATGCAAAGCTAGAAGGTGGTAATTTTACGAGAATTGAATTGTGTGTGTATAATTCCTCCTTGTTTATCATTCAAGAAAAAAAAAATCCCTTGTTTACCGCATAATCCAGACTAGCATAATAACCCGTGTTCAGCACAGGTATGACCAACATTTATGCATTATAAAAAATAGCCATAAATCATAGAAAGAAGGTAAATGAATAAAAGGTTACCATTATGGGACAAGAAGGAATGAGAAGAACGGAAGAAGAAAGAGAACGATGGAGTTTGGATAGAAATGGAGATATATAAAAGTTTCAAAAGTGAAAAAGTGAGAACAGAATGGTGGTTTCAAAGGTAGTTTATATGAAATAACTACAAAGAAAACTGAAAAGATTCAAAATCGTAATTGACGGTCAAAATTCAATCCAAAAACCTCTTAACTTAATATATTATAATTGTAGCCAAATTGCCATTGACCGTCGTGCTGCGGAGTTGTGGCCTTGCCGGCTCTCTTTTATAGCAATTGAAATGGGTATTTTGTGGGACGGAATTGAAGTGGGGCCCACATGATAAAAAACAATGTTTTTTTTTTTTTTTTTTTGGAAAATTCTATATGCACTGAGTATTTTTTGCTTAGCACAACAACATTCCTCGTTCAACCAGCAAAATAAAAAGAGCAATGTTAGGAACAGACGTCGGGGACAAGCGGCAGACAGACGTTAGAGGCACGCATGCTTTTCAAGACATACTCACGGTTCTCAAGGCATCACAATCATCTTTCAGCCGCTTGTCCCGGGGCGTCTGTGAGTGGCATTTCTCAAATAAAATAGGTGTGTATGTGGAATTTCCCTTCTTATTTCCCTTTTTGTTTTTCCACAGAAGGCAAGCGAGCGGAGAAGACAAAAGACCCTCGGGGCGAGAAGAGCAGCCGAGGAGAAAGAGAAAGAGAGTTGGAGAAGGAAGGGTAAGCATATGGGCGTCGCAGCAGCAGGAATGGCCACGTACCTTGCTCGAAGGGCAGCACAGAGGGAGCGAGTCAGAATCCTCTACCGTAGAGCCCTCAAAGACACTCTCAACTGGGCCGTCCACAGGCACATCTTCTACCAAGATGTATATCCATATACATTTAGATCACCCGATCGTCTTTTTTTTTTTTTTTTCTTTCTTTCAGATCTTACTCCTAGGGTTTTTGTTCATGGTAGCTTCAATTGCTGTAATGTTTTCTCAAAACCTTGAATAATTCTCATTCCATTCTCTCTTCATCTTCCTCTTTTTTCCCCCTCTTTTCCAGGCATCTGATCTACGAGAAAGATTTGACGCCAACAAAGATGTGGTATGTTATCTTGACATTCTCCTTAAAGGAAACCAAAAGAGGCGACTTTCTGAAATTCTGGAATTATTTCATCTCTATTGGCTATGTGTTCAATTTCTGAAATTGTGTAAGGATGAGTTTGTGATATGGGTATGGAAGCCATCATTATCCGCAAAATAACTGGGAATTTGCACTATCTGTTTGTTTCTGTCTCTTTTGATCTGTTTAGGAAGAAAGTCATAATCTGTAGATTATGGTGATCTATTTGGTGTATATTGTAGTGGCATTTTGTTATTTGTGTTGATTTGTATTAAAGATGCATCTTCTTATGATGTTTCCTTTTTTTTTTTTTTTTTTCCTCCAATCGTCATGTTCATGTAACTTCATTTCTTCCTCATAAAGATTGGATTTCTCCCTTCTAATGGAGCTCTTGTAGGAAAGAAACCCTGATGCCTAGATATTCCTGGCTTTGGCAATGAAGAAACTGGATAAATTTCAAAGGGATATTTACAGGAAGGGAGAAGAAAAGGCTGTATCTTATTAAATGGCTAGAGAATTGAAGCCGAAGGGGGGAGAAGTGGGAATAACAAGGAATAGGGGCATAAATTGGCATTAGTAAAGTAGGTGGGGTGGGGATTTGGAGAGGAGGAGGATACCTTTTGGAGAACAACAATTAGCTGAAAGTATCAGGTAGTCAGGAGGGGTTGAAAAGTGGGGAATGTCTAAATCAAACAGAAAGACACAACACAAATACAGATTCTTGGAGCCCGCTGCTTTGCTAGTTGATCATAAGCCATATTCATGTGGAGCCCTTATCAGAAGACAAATGTGTAGTTTCTTATTTGTCATCAGATATATGATAAGGATACATAGATCCATCAGATGGCCTATTTATTGCATAAAATTAAATGCATTTTCAAAATTTCCATGTGATCCCAAGTTTTGCGAACTGCCTACACGGAATAAGCAGAGCATGCTTCTGCTTCATTTGAATAATTGAGTCTCTATCAATCGGTGGGCCAAGATAGTTTCTCAACACAGCACCCTTCGAGTCTCTTTTGAAAAATTTAAACTTGTTCTACTTAATGTTGTGTGGAAGAAGCTCCTCTTGTTACCTTTATTTATTTAGTTATTTGGAATTCAAGACGCAATGTAGCATGGTTTCCTTGTGTTAGAATTTTGGTTCCAGGAAAGGATGATGATTACCAAGGATTTACTGGTATGTCTGGTCAAAACTTATTGCTTTAGTTACTATTAAAAAAAAATAAAAAATTATTCCTTTAGTTTTTGGTGATCCTGTCCTTTTAACTATATGAAATGCTTAATTGGAAGTTGGGTATGTGAATGCTTAACACATATCCTTTTGCTAAAAAACTAGAATCCCTCAAAAATCTTTTAGAATTTGTATAATTTATGAGCCTCCTTCAAAATGCTTACTGTAGAAAAGAAATTTTTTTTTTTTTGAAAGATGAATATAATGCTTTTATTGAATTGGTACAATCCTTATTTTGGTTTCTTGAGGTTTAAAGTTGATGAAGGACAGGGATCATGGATTGACCCGCCTTTGGGCCAGGCCCAATTATCCTTATCTTATTTAGAGTTGTTTTCATTTATTTATGCCCTTTATTTAGTTAAGTGAGATGTTTTAATCCCAACCGTAGATGGTTGAGATTAGATCTAGGTTCGTGTTTTCTCATATATAAGCATTGTAGAGCCTTTTGGATCCTTAGTTAATGATTAATGAAATTTCTTTCGAGTGAGTTTGGGGTTTCCCAAGTCTTCTCTTCTTCCTCGCCCGCGATGGGGAATTTGGTGCGAAGCCAATTTTAAGGTGGAAGCCTAACCTATCCCTTCCACCCTCCATCTCTGGCCCCTCCATCTCTACCCACCTCGCGTCTAGTACCCCGCTCTGCATCACAAGTGCTTGATTTTATTCTAATAGTCAATCCTAGGACCTGGACGACATGGATATCTATTGGTATATCGGAGCTTGCAGTGGTTCGTTGATCAGTTGAAATATAGGACAACTCACTTGAGTAGTTAACAATTGCTGCACTAGTTTTCCTACTTGAAGGCAACTAGCTGGTCTGGTGATACAGTCATCTCCTGCCATATACTATAGTGTCTTGTCACTTGTGTTGCAAGGACAGAGGACCATTGGCACAAATACTCAACACTGCAAGTTTCTGTGGTTATTATTGAATTTGCCCCTTCCTATTTATTTATGCCTTTTGAATATAATGCAATGGTTGCTAATGTATGGGAACTGTCTCATAAATCGTTTTTTATCCTAACAACTTCTTTCATGTGATCCTGCATTACTTTATTAGTAGCATGTGCCCAGTGAGTGAAGTTCTATGATTTCTAGTGAAGAATTATAGCTATTATTTTCTATCAAAAAAAGCACAAAACTGCTGTATATCATAAAGTTTAGCTCTCTAGTTTTCTTGGATTACCCCCTTTTAATGTCTCACCAGGAAGATATCCACACTATTGACAGACTGATTGAGGATGCGGAGGCAACATTTAATAAGTGGCGGCACCCTGATCCTTACATAGGTAATTTCATCAGGGGAGCTCTTTTTTGTTCTTCCTTTGAAATTTGCTGCCTTCTATCGATTGCTTATCACCCTCTAATTATCGTCTCAAGACATCTTTCTAATATAATTTCATTTGTTTGTGAATTTGAATGATGCTAGATCTTTCTATCCTCTTTCTATTAAGATGGGTTTTCCTTTTAGATGTTGAAAATTCATTAGAACTTTTGTGCCTCATGGATTTGCTTCTACAATGTGTTATTTGGGTACACAATAATGCTTAAAACTGAAGTAGGTAGGTGTCTATGGGGTTCCCTTTTTCAGCTATGATGTTTTGTACCTTCTTTTCCAATTTTTTTAATACTTTTTTTTTCATTTGAATGGTTGAGACAAAATGTTCATCAGCAAAAATTTAAAACATAGGGTTGCCTAGGAAATAAAGCTAAAAAAACCCAAAAAATAATTGAAAATTTTGCATTCAAGACAGGTTTCCATAGGTCTCTGAAATTTGTATTTTGTGTTCTTGGATATTAGGCTCTTTATGCACCTTGTGAGTTCTTCTATGTGAACAAAAGAAGAGCATTTGCTCTATCTTATCAAGTTTTGAGGTTAGCTATCCTAATAACACATAAACCAATCAAAAGTGCTGCCTGGGGAATTTGCATAAAAAACTTGAGGAAAATGACATGGGCCTTGCTCCAGTCATTTGCATAATTTCAGGCAGCTCAGCCAAGATGAAGATGGCTCGAGTCTCAAGTGGTCAAGCCCCTTTCCTTCTCCCAGCCCTTTCAAACTTGGAAGCTCCTTTGTTCCCATTCTACTACATTTTAAGAAAATTCTTTTCTCAGTCATTAAGCAGAGTCTTCTATACATGCCTCTTCCAGTTTAGTCCAGGAGGAATAACCGGGAAATATCTGATCCAGTCTACAATAATTGTTGCTAAAGAATGGCTGGGACAGAAATCTGTTGGAACCTTCAAAATGATTCCTCCAATATGTGCAGAAATCTGTGTAGGCCCCTGATTGGCAAAGCTTTGAAGGTGTCTCTAAATCCTGTATCTCATTCTGTTCGTGTTGCTTTCCTTTTTTCCTTATGCATTTGTATGACTGTCTTTCCTATTAAGAGATCTTCTCAGTTCCTATTCATTGTTATTGATGTAATCTATCTTCAATAGATGCTGGATTGAGGCTCTTTATGGTAGTTATAAAAGAAAAATCCCTACCAAAATCTCCACTAAAATGGGGAACTTTGTTTCCACTCTTTTTTTTTTGTCGACATATTTGTTTATTGTTTAAGCTGACAATAATTGGAAAAAAGGAATTGATTGATCTCAATGGAATAAAGTTGCTTTTAGCATTTACAACTTACTTTCTTGTTCCTTATCTAGTCTAGTGTCAACTCTAAAATTCGGTTTCAATGTTGGCTTGTAAGTGTCCTAATCATATTTAAAATTTGGTCAGTAGCAAATACCTCTTTGGATTGTCTGGTTTCCTTATTGACTGGGTAATCTCTTCTTTTTTTTTATTTACTCAGGTGCCTTTGGCAAGTCTAAAAATAGGCTATATTTGACATAAAACTTATCCAAATAGATGTTTGAGTACTTTAGACTGTTTGGGAAAGTCCATTTCCCTCTTTGATTGAACCAGGATAAAGACCATTTTTCTCTTTTCCAAAAGTAACAGAAGCGAAAAGAATCCAATCAATCAGGCATCAATGTCTAAAGCAATCAGACAGTGTTTTTTTCTTTTGACAAGTTTGCCCACATAACGTTTACTATATGACAAATTTTCCTGTACTGCTTTTGCTATATCACATGTTTGCCTGTACTCCTATTACTATATAAGTTTGCCCTTGCCCATATAACTTTTACTATATGACAAGATTGCTTTTTCATCAGGCTTGCTATGTGCCTTTCCAAATAGTCTATTTGTTCCAAGTAGTCTATTTGTAAAATGCTCTAAATTGAAATAGATCTAATGGAATAATATTAGTAACTTGACGTTCAGATTGAATCCTATCTATATTGATTGTAATTCTGATAGAAAGTTGCTGACTTTTGTGACACTTGCAATAGTTAATTATAATCATTTGGCTTTATATTCCATTAAAGAAGTCATCCTTTGTTGCTTTTTTGAAAAAATTTGTAAAATTAGGAGTTTTGGTTGAGTGACCAGATATGCTCTATCCTTTTGGGTACTTTTAAGTGGGGCTGAACTCAAAGGCTGATTCTGTAACTTAGGATTGCAATATCTTCTTTTTTTACCTTTGCAGGAATTCTTTTGGCCATATGCCGTTTACTAATAAAAAAGTATTCTTAAAAATTTCAAAAAAAAACTTATAAGCTCAAAAACATTTACATGTCCTGTTCTTAAGAACTTCATTTAACCTTCCAATGCTTGGCAAAATAGTAAGACATACCTCCATTATAGAGGGCGATGGAATGAGTTTCAACCTATGTGGGGTGTGCTTGTACTTCCTATTGGTAGTCCTCACTGCCATTGAGGCGCAGGCAAGAAGAAAAGGAAATTTGTATTTTTAATTTTTTTGCAGACTTACAATGCAATTGTTCTTTTTGTTGATTGTTATTCTGTACATGTAATTTGATTTTTTTTCTTTTTTTTTTTTCCCTAAATGAGCAGTTCCTTGGGCTCCTGGCGGCAGCAAGTTTTCAAGAAATCCTAAGCCACCTGAAGGGGTAAGATTTTCTATTTCATAAATAATGGTTTCTGCTAGAGAGCATTTATTATATTTATTCCATTTATTACTTTAGGGGACACGACTAAATCTATGGATCGTTCTCTAAAAATACTTTCTTATGCCTTTTGTAAGTGGTTCGTTAGTTAAAAGTCGAGACTCAACAGGAAACATGCTGCCCTTATTGAGAAACTGATGTTTCACCCATATACGGAAAATAAATTTGTATGTTTCTCACTAGTGGTGTCACTAATTTAATTCTAGCCTTCAGTACTTTTCTACAAACACTTTTTTCACCTACGGGACTCCTGCACATGAATGATGTGGGATTTTCAATCCACACCATCCACAAAAGCAGGACTCCCCTGAATCAACGGCGTGGACCAAATTTCCCGTGGCAGCTAAGCAGGAGTCCCCTACGTGAAAATTATCCATTTCCATAGATATTTTGTAAAATAATTAATCTTGCATCCATTTCTCCTGCCAGCAACCGTGTCCATTTCTGAAACTCGGGGGTGGTGGCTGTTGGTCAGAAGTTAGTTTACCTTTTCTACTAGTGATCAATTATATATCCTTTACTCAATTAAACTTATTAATGCAGGCTAGATTGGTGGTTTGTGTTAGTGCAAACACTATACCAATAAAAAGGACCTGCAAATCTTTTATAATATGCATTATGCAACAAGAAGCAAATTTTGACACCCCAGATGTGTGGGCTGAACAGACCCCAAATAGACGGGATATGGCTTTGATGGATGATGAATGGGATGATGCTCCGATGTTGATCCACAAAATTCAGAAGTGTTGATAACAGAAAGAACAGTCTCTATAATAGATTCAAATAAAGAATTGAACAGGTAACACACCATTCAGGTGTGTGTGACTCCTATGGGACAGGGTTCTTAGCTGGATGTTCCTGTTTACTTCAGCAGGCCACTTGCCCTTGACTGAACAGAAACTACTCTTAAGAATTTTTTTTTTTTTTTGGAGTTCAACTACTCTTAAGAATTACACCCAAAGTAGTACCCTTACCACCCTCTTTTGTGCCCAGAAATTTCTAGCCTCAACATCGACTCATTTGGGGATCCCATCTGAAAAGTATGACTTCCTTTAGTTGTCTTTCCATCCAACTGCATATATTCAGCTTACATTTATTTCTCCTAAGATGATTTCCCCCTGCTTTGAAAATGTTAAATATTGTAAATTCTTACAGATATTGCAGCTCTCTAAATTACTCGAGGTCTCAATCTGATCCTGTTACTTGGATTCAGTATTTCAAGTTTTCAACCTCATGGTTGCACTGTGCTTTATCCATTTGGTGGAACAATAGAAGAATTTCTGCAGATTTGATAGCTTTTAAGAATGAGGTTTGCTAGGGGTGGCAAAAGAAATTACAATGCCATATATTGGTCTGAAGACATGACTAGAAAACTTCCTACCTATTAAAAATGATCAGTAGACTAACACGTGAGAGTTGTATATGGTCCACAATGATTTATGCGTTTGCACACAAGATGCATTGCTGAATGAGAAAAAAACTTGATTTACAATTCAACTTGCACGAATTGTTTGCTTTTTTTTTTTTTTAATTTTTTCTTTCAAGTTATTGTTTTCCTTTTTTATGTAGATAACAATAGGTTTTGGTTCAAGTTCTACTTCTTTCACCGATCGCCAAAACACACGCACACACCCATTGTGTGGCTTTCTGTGTGGAATTTTCTATTATCATTGTAGAGAGCAAGAATGTAGTTAAGAGTATGCAAGGTGTTCTATTCCACTGTAAAACTCTCCCTTACTGATGCAGATTGAGATCGTCTACAACTATGGGCGAGAAGAAAATGACTGAAACCACAACCAAGTGTCTTCATCAATAATGCCAAGGAGTCGAGATTCAACTTGTGCTGCTTTCGTTACTTTGTCTTTTGAGCTATCCAAGCAAGACTATTTGAAAGTTTGGTTCCGGCCAATCCTGTCCCTCGTTTAAAAAGCATAATGGACAGAGATTTCTTTGTTCTTTTGTCGTGGTTTATACATGACAGACTTATTTATGTGCTTCTGTTGTTCAATGAGTACAATGTACTTCAGTTTTCTTGATATGAAGAGATTGCTTAGGGGCACATTTGGCATTTTCCCTTTCATAAGGGAGCATTTCTCAATGGTAATGAACTTCATTGGCAAGAGAAATGAGTCATCCAAGGAGGTGGCAGATTTTCTTCCAGAAAGAGATTTGACGAGCCTGGAGAAAAGTTGGAACTTGGGACTGCTGATTGTTACAACCTTATGTTTGAGTGGTCAGAGTTTACTCAAAAATAGTTCTCTGCCCTTCTGAAAAAGGCTAGAGGCTTATGACAAATTTGATGGTATGGATCTCGTGCCCTTTGATGATAGCGCCCCTTGTAAGGAAACTATTTCAATTTCATTTTTTTGTACTGAGGAAATGCGAAACTTGTCCCTGGAAGTCTCTGGTCTAAATCTTTTACACAATGGACCAATGTAACAGATGCATCCACACCCAGAGATCTGATCTGCGCCCATCTTGAGTGTTTGGGAGTGAAAGGTACTCCCTATCTTCTTTGTTGGTTGACCAAGCGGGGAAGGGGGAGGAGCATCTGAAGTGCGTGGGATGTGTTTCTCCTTCATACAGCTAGGCACACATGGGAGTGAATCTCTCTTTTAGTATAAGCAGTAAAAGTAGTTCCAAAGCTTCATTTGCATCCTTGTTTCACTGAAACCAATCGTTTCTTGCTGTACCCTCCTGTGTCTCATAGGAAGAAATGTCAATATTGGCTGTCTTCATTCTTATTTTCTGAGGCCTCATTTATGTATTGCTGGAGGATTCATTCAAAATGGTTGGTGCAATGCATTCTTCAAGTATATAAATTTTACACCTTGTTTTTTGAATTATGTGGAAAATGTCCAAGAAAAAATGATTTTCGAGAGTGCAGAATCTCAATGTTACAAATACAAGATTTAAAGGTAATTACTGAGGAACAAATTGTCCGAGCTATCTTAGGAGTGGATTGTGAATGTAAAGGCCAGGAAAGTATAGAGACAGCTCCACTCATGTCTCTTCAGGCCATGGCAATCGGCATCTCCAGTGGAGCTAAACCAGGTGAGTGCATGTGGCTGGCTACATAATGGCTGTTTTCAGTGCCATCGTCTTTTGAATTATATGAGATAGAATAGCTGCTATTGCCTGACGACAAATTGACATTGATACAATGCCCTCAGCAAGTCAGTTTTACCCATTTGATTTGAATTTAAACATTGGTCATTTCCCTTTCAACAGCACATATAGGCCCATCAGTTCCAACAAGAGTGAATAGATCTAAGTGTAACATTAAGTGTCTCAAATATACAATTCAAAACTGATGGTACTTGCAAATATAGTGAAAACATCATGAATCGAAGAAGCCATCTTAATTTTTGGCAAGGTCCTCATTTCCTATACACAAACTGTTCCAAAATTATCAAAATAACTGCAGTATTTGTGGCTGGATCCAGGATACAGTTCAATCCAAAACCCTGTCAATTTGAATAGCTCAATGAGCACAACTGAGTTTTTACTCAAAAACGGCCCAACTCGCTTGACAACGTTGGAAGCAATATTGGTGTACAGTGTACTAAACCTGAAACTCATTGCCCACATGAAGGGGAAAACATTCTCATCTGACAATCAACCCTGATGCATCCTCTTCTGATGATCCAGACCATTCATCAAACAATCCCACAGTGAAAGGGCAGCTCAGAAACTCCATAAAAAAGAGACTTCCATTGTCTTAGAATCCAGATAAAGGAGCTGACATGCAGATAGTTACTTCTATATGGTGAGGCATGAAGGGTGGTGGGGGGGGGGCGTGGGTTACCTAATGAGTGGGGAGGAAAGAAGAAATCTTTTATCCAAAGACTAGCATGCTTTGAAGTTCAGACTCTCCATAGGTCATCAAACAAGGGGTAGGATTTCCTAATGAGTGAGGAGGAAAGGATATACCAAATGCATGAAAACTCAAAGAAGAAATCTTTTATCCAAAGACTAGCATGCTTTGAAGTTCAGACTCTCCATAGGTCATCAAACAACAAGGGAATTATGCTCCCCATGCAAAGTTCACATTAGTTGGTCCATCACTTTCTGCTAATGGAAGTCTGAAAACTACTAGCTGTTGTCCAACACAAAGGCACAAGCCTCAATGTCCTTCCAAAGCACAACCTAAACTTGTTTCACAACTTGACTCACTACAACAAAGTTTCTCAAGAATTGATCCTTAATTTCTCATTAGTAAATCAAAGTCAAGACCAAACTCCAACCTAGCATGTCATTAGGCTCAGCATTCTTCTACAAAAAATTTCAAATACAAGAATGAATTTACTCTCCAAGACAACAATGAGAAGAAGGCATGTCATGCTATCTGTGCATTGTTGCATCAGCAACAACTTCTCAAGCAATGTGGTTCTTAAAGAATCCTTTCAAGACATTGAACAGGGGCAGAAAAGTGAACTATAATCTTATGTAAGAAGAAATCAACAATTCAGTATTAAAAAAAAACCCAATCTTTTAAGCTTTAAAACCAAATGTTGGCACTAAGCATTGCATGATTAAAAAGTAAAAATTGTTGGGACAAAAAGTGAGATCAAGATCAAGGACTTTATGATTTTTATACATCAACATGATTTTAAGTTCACACTATTGGGTTTCCAAACAATCTTTCTTGTCGCACAACCACTTCAAGTGAATCTGCAAGAAATGTTTCTAAATCAACAAATTTCTCAATTGAAAAAAACAAGCTCAACAAAGTTCTAGCATCAGAAACATGTCAGGAAGTTTCAATTTATATCATGATCTGATGAGTCAACAACACCAAATCCAATGTTCATTTCCATAAGAAAGACTTGATGCACATGATACATTCGGTTAAAGTCCATATAAGAAGGGGCAAGAAGTGATAAAACCCTAACCCTAGAAGTAGAGGAAAAGAAGTGAAGAGAAGAGGAGATCAAATGAGTTTGAAGGGGAGAGGCCATGGAGTAGACCTTGGGACCTCAACCCTGTCTTTGATCCTCTCGATCTTCTTCTCTCTCTTGGGCCTCGCGTTCCCGTAAGAGCCCTTGAAGCGCTTCCCTCTCTTTGTCTTCTTGTCGCCGCGGCCGCAGAGGGCGGGCAGAGACTCCGAGACTCCACTTCTCTCCGCCTGCTGCATCACTCGCCTCGCCAAGCCCCCGCACCACTGCATCATCATCGCCATCTTCTAATCCGCATCTACCCCAGTACCTAAACCATCTCTCTTTCTTCTAGACTTGTAGGGTTTGTTCATGGGCCACGTTGGGCCTGGCTGAACCAAGTTCACCTCAACTGGAGTTAGAAAAAAAAAAGCTCATATCAGGCCCAAGCCCAACAAGGATAATGAATATTTCAGTATCAAGCCTGCCTATTTCATTAATTGGGCCGGGCTGACTAAATCAGGCTGTTTAACTATTTGTACAGACTTTCTAACAAGTGATTAGCCCATGGTAATGTAGAGTGTGACCTCTAGGGTTGCCCCGATTATCAAGTTACTCGAAAGTTACAATCCGCATAAAATTTGGATTGAGACTTATTTTAGGTTTTGATTCATAAACGGATTTAGGTCTGGAATTTAATTTAGGTTCCGATTGATAAGAGGTCCGGTTTTAGATCAATATAAGTTCCGATCCGTGGACCTAAGTTCCGACAGATGAGTATTTGATATTACAAACTGTACCTTAAAATTACCTTTTTCATACATTTTTATGTATAATATTGAAAGTAGTAGTGCACTTGATATACTGGTTATAAGTTGAATGATATGCTTATTTAAAGAAAAAATAAAAAAGATGAAGAGAAATTAGAATTGATTTTGAAACTAGAATCCAGTCCTTTAGGTAGACTCGATTCCTAAATTAGATCTAAATTTTCCTATCAAAATCAAGTATGGAAGCAACAAAATAGATTTCAAGTCAAAACCGAACCCATTATGGTATGGTTCAACCCGAAACCTTCCCGTCTGCAACCCTAGCACCTCATGACTAGGCCTGTCTATGACATGTGTTGAAGCAGGTAGAAAGCCGGGCCCAAACCCGAAAATATTGGGCTTTTAAAAAAATCTTGAGCCCAGTGAGCTGGGCTTGGACAATACATTTTAAAGCCCAGCCAAAATGGGACTGAGATTGGGACTGGGCAGAAACAACCCAGCCCGTTCAGGCCCGGCTTGGCCCGCTGTAAAATCATTTAATAATAGTTATTTATATATTGCTGAAAGTGCCCCTTACTAACAACCAAAAACGACTAATTAGGTTTTAACCGATCTTACATTACTTTAACTTGACTCATATAAGATACTCATTCTTATTCATTTTTATTGATTTTTTAATTTTCTACTTTCACCAGCAAAAAAAAAAAAAAAAGGGTTTAACCGTTCCTACATTACTTGACCCATATAGCATATAGGATATTCATTCATTTTTATTGACTTTCTACTGTCATTGGAAAAAAAAAAGTTTTTAATACCGCCATGTTACTTGTTGCATTGCATTGCCGGTCCCAAGTCCTGAAAAAAGGAGGGTTTAAAGTCCTGTTCACATCGGGTGTCTAATGACAGTAGGAATAATTAGAGAATGTTTTGCTTATGTCCAGGGACAGGATTTGATGTAGGCCAGTTCAATTTCGGACCGGGATTGGACAATACCCAGTTGGGCCGTCTTATTTTTGGGATAGGATTGGACAACTCAAGCCCAAGCCCGGCCCGTTCCATTGATAGGCCTACTCATGACTAGTTGGCCCATGATTTTGGCTGACCAATTGCTCCAAGTTTGATGAACGACTACTAGCCTCGGCGCCCACAGAAACGTCCTAAAATAATAAAAAACGCCAAAGCGGAGGCGGGCAAACGGGTGATGGAAAATCACGCATTCATTGCTGTGGCTATCGACCAAACACGCCGCGCGAGCCCTTTTCGCTACTTGGGAAGTCGAATGGATATCACATCCTCCTCATCATCACTTCCTCTTCATTCCCTCACAAGTCGCAACAAAAACAACCCCCCAGGCGGCAGCAGCAGCAGAAGAAGGAAGCAGCAGATTCTCCATCAGATAATATGGAGATGTGCAGAGCAACATTCCTCTCTTGGAACAATCACTTTGCAGCTCCATTTCTCCACATCCCTCAAACACCTCAATCTGTGAGCCTCTCTCTCTCTCATTACCCCTCTCTCTAATTCTCTCTCTATATGTTTACTGATCTTTTATTTATTTTCTTCAGATATGCGTAGGCAAGAGGTCTCGAGTGATGTGTAGCAGTAGCAACAGCAATTCTGATAAATCTTCAAAGGTACCTACTGTTCTCCCTCTGCAACGGGAATTGGTGTCTTCTTTTGTGTAATTCTACCAATGGGTTGCCTTTTCATGAACTTGTTTTTGGATGGGGGATTCATGTGCTTGGAAATGGATAACCTTAGTTACGTGTGTAACTGACAATTTGATCTGTTGTTTGTCCATAACCAATTGGTTGTAAACAGACTTGAAAGAGTTAATAGTAGGTAAACCGAATGTGTGGGGAACCTGAGCTCTGAGGATCCCCATGGGGCCTTGCTTGGGACAAAATAATGCCAATACTAAGCTAGGCACCTAATAAAAGATCCCATTGTCAATGCATACTCTGACCCTAGATCTTTCCAAACGCAATGCAGCTCCATATCTGGAACAAAGTAGACCAACTGCACTTCTGGATTCGGCTGAATCCTCAACGGATTTAAACGAAGTTGATTAACTCCATAAGTAGGGGTCGGCCGAATTCCTCTAGGGGATGGGATTCGACATACAAGCATTCTCAATCGAAGATAATCACTCACAAGTCACAACCATAGGGAAACCAATACAACTTTTTAAAGCTGCATCTCCTAATTGAGGGGTGACATATCTATAGAAAAGATTGGACTTACCCCTTTCCTAGTAGACTCTATTTTTTTTTTTTTTTTTTTTTGCATCTTGATGTCTTGGAAGTTTTTGGTTTTATCACATAAAATCTAAAACGATATAATTAATCTTTCTTTTTTCTTTTCACTTTGGGTAGTTGAAGTAACTTAAGTGAAAGAATTACAAAATACAGACTTCATATTTTGTTTTTCTTTCTTGAAAAATAGGGAGGGGGTTTGAGGCCAGTTCTATCTCACAAAATCACAACCTCATATGCCGTTTTCATTAAACTGACGACCTTCACCTCATTAGGTCCATCTATGAGTAGGGGTTGGACATGGGAAAACCTAAATTTATATAATTCTGGCCTAGAAGCTTGGACCGGTTTCTTCAAAATCCAGGCCTAATGGAACCATTTTGACACCCTGCACACCATGCAGTTGGATGGCAGCCACAGGCGACCATAACAATTAATAAACGTCAAGTTTAGAAGCGCATATTTTGGATCACTGATTGCATCTTTTTTATTCTATTTTATCCCCACTTCTTTTGAGGTTGGCAGTTGGCTAACCTAGCCAATTGTGCCTTCAGTATGTAAGTTTAGTTGTGTAGAACCTTAAGACACTGTTTCATTGGGATAGTCCATGAAAAGTATAAATTGACGTTTAGATGGATCACAATTAGCCACAAAGAACACTAATTCTCAATTTGTAGTGTAATGATTAGCGTTGCACCAAACAACAAAAAACTGATCTGTTTGGTTGGCAAGCCTTTAGTAATGCTAGTGTCACCTAATCTCATCTTTTCACTTAGCGAGGGATGATAACTGCATTCAAGTTACTGGGTTGACTGACCCATCATGCACTTAAAAAGGTTAACTTGGCACAGAGAGTTGACTAATTTGATGTTTCTTGTAGACAAATCAGACGATCATCTCAATAACAGGAGCAACAGGTTTTATTGGTAGAAGATTGGTCCAAAGGCTAATTGCAGGTTAGTGGTTATATTATGGAAAAGAGCATTTACTATGTACTTAGTTATGCAGATTCTATGTTGAATATACTTTCGTCAATAGCTTGATTTTATATGGGTATGTTAGTTATAAAAATTCATAAAATTGCGAAGAACTTTCTTTGATCTTTAAATGGTAAGGAACCAGATGCAGCCTAAATTTGAACTTCTGTTGCCCTAATAGTTTGGCCAGGGCCCACATATTGTGGGAATCAAGTGGGATCCATGAAGGTCACGGGTTTGGGCCTAGCTTGGTCATGGGCCTATTCCATGGCTGGATCATGGTTGCCTCTATTGGGCTATTACAATCTTCAAATCTACATCACAATTCAACGGAAGAATCCCTACTTGCAATTAACATTAAAGGTTAAGGGCTCACTTGATTGGCCCACCACTATCAACTCTCTGTGTGTTCCCCTCACTTGGTAGCCATGTATTAGTTCTAGCTAGTATTGAAAAGAAGCATTCCTAGGCCCTCCTCGCAATTTTGAATGAAATGGGTAGATAGAATAAACTTTTGTAAGCATCTACTTCCTTCAAATAAGCATGTGGGATGATCATTGACCAGAGTTGAAAAGGTGATGCTGATCTGCACTTCAAAATCCATCCCTTTCATTTCTTTCCAAAACACATTCTCTCTAACATGTATGTAATCTACAATCTGTCACTGAGCATGATCATAAGCTTTTTAATTTTGACAATGATTCTCTCTCTCTCTCTCTCTCTCTCTCTCTCTCTCTCTCTCTCTCTCTCTCTGAATGTATATATCTCATAGACCGTGGGATTTCTAGAGTGGCCTAAACCTCCCTGCATTCTCCAGGGCTAAACCCACTGTCCTTCCTCACCCAGTGAGGAAATTGATGTCCCTTACCACTTGAGTTAGCAGCTTAGGACAATGACCTTGGTTTTAGACTTTCTTTGAGAACCTAAGCGCAGGACGATATGATTTGTAGTAATGTCTTGGTTTGGTTGTAGGTGGGTTCTTTCAAACTTGATTGGTTAGCCTTCTTTGAGGGGTGGAAGTGGGGCATAAGAGAAAAATTGCAAGCATATGGGTTATTGATACTAGCATGTATTTTTTTTTTTTAAAAGTCACGATGAAAACCTGAGTTTTTGTTTTACTTGACCTTCTGAACTTCCTACGTTTTATTTAATCTTCATTTGATTAAAATGTCTGTTATACTTAAATCATAATTTTTCTTTTACATGCAGATAATCACAGTGTTCATGTTTTGACACGGTCTAGATCAAAGGCACAATTAGTTTTTCCTGGTAAGAAGGTAATGCATGCTTTTAATGATTCATGGATTATAGTGTTTAATTTGAGTTGCCTAATTATAATTAACTTCCATATTTGGTTTTGAAAGGAATGGAATATGAGAATAATTTGGTAAAGGACCTAGAATGCATTTATTCTTTCTTTTAAGCAAAAATGGTCTCTAGTTCCGTTGTCCATTTTTATCATCATGTTTCTTTATGTAGGACAAAAGAATGCACCCACAATTTGTTTCTCCCTTTATAAAGATTTTTGTTGTTAAAGTGCATACAGTACTTTGGAAATCGGTGGAAAAGTGGTTTTATTGTTGTAGATCTGCTCTTATTTACTCATTTCTAGTTCTATTTCTTTCCTATCACTTTGCACATCTATCGTATCATCCATAGCATGTACCTTGTCTTCTTGCCGTTTCTTTCTTTTGCTATCATCTAACTTGATATAACAATGCAGGTCTGACTCACGTCTTATAAAATTATCCCTTTAATGAAAGTGGCACTCAATTATCACATGATACTCTCCTATTAAAGCGACACTCAATTATCACATGATACTCTCCTAGCTTATCTCCACTTTGCCAACCATCCACTAACCTTATATGCAATATCCTTGCCAAGACCTCTGTTTTTCCCCCTTACAGTTGCTCCCAAGTATTGGTTAAAAAACGCACTGGCACTGAGTGGATTTCAATTTTGATTTGATTCTCCTCTCGTAGTCATTTTCACTTGTAATTCAATCCCTGCTAATTCTGTTTAGTGTTTACTAGGACATATTTTCTTCCAGTTTTTCTATAGCTAGTAACTTATTCATACTAGGAGCTGGGCAAACTTGAACAAGTAGGGGCTTCTGGCTTTGTAGTTGTATTTCTTGTATGTGAAAGTGGTTTTTTGAACTGTAGAAATCCATTCAGCATATTATTGATTTATTCCCATGTCGAAAAGTACATTCTCAGAAACTATTAGCAATCGTGTGTTTCCCTTTTGGTGTTTATGCATTCTTTCACATCTATTTTGTTTAGATCTGTGCTAACTAGATTTTCCAGTACCCATGCAGTCAAGGCCTTTCCTGGAATAACAATTGCAGAGGAGCCAGAATGGCATAAAAGCATTCAAGGCTCAAATGCTGTTGTCAACTTGGCTGGGATGCCCATAAGTACAAGATGGTCATCTGAGGTCTGAAGTAAAATTCTATATTTTCGTTCATGATTTCATTTTTCATTAGAATGTTGCCAACTTATGCTGTGTTTGGGAAGGGAGGAGGGGAGGGGAGGGAAAATTTGAGGGGGAAGGAAAATGAAGGGGAGGGGAGGGAAAATTAATTTTCCCTCCTCTTGTTTGGGAAGTGAAAAAGTAGGGGAAGGGAAGTGAAAAAATATAATTTTGTTTGTTTGTGAGGTAGGTAGAAAAAGACCATTTTACCCTTATTTTTGAAAAAATTACAATTGGACATAAAAGGGCAATTTTGTACTTTCCTCCCCTTTCCCCTCTTTCTCCCTCACTTTCCCCCCTCTTCCCCTCCCCCCATTTTCCTCCCCCCCTTCCCAAACACACTCCCCTCTTCCCCTCCCCCCATTTTTTTCCTCCCCCCCATTTTCCATCCTTCCCAAACACACTGTTAAAGATACTTTGTTTTTCTGTGATAATGTCTAGTGTCTTCACCGATCACTACAACATGTGATTAGTCACACACTTGCACCTATTGCATCAAATCTTCAGACTCCTTACCGATGGAGACATACAGCAACATTGCTTTATACAATTGGGCTAAACTTATACATCTCTCTCAGCAAATCTTTCTGTGAGCATGATGCTTACCATCTTAGGGTGATGGCAACATACTGGGGCCCATCTTATGATCCACACAAACCGTCCACACACAGAACCCCACTAAATTACACCGAATCCCATGGGTTTGCACCAATCCAAATAGATTGGACCATTGAATCGAGAGTCAGTTTTTTTTTTTTTATATATATATATAAAGCCGTTAAACTTGTGGACCACGGATCAAGGGGTTAGAGGCATGAGATTGACCCCAAATTTGATATCTAGGGCCCTATCCATTAGGATCTTTTCCCTTTGTCCCATGATCTGTGGGGCCCTAGTCAGGCCTCACTAGGTGTTGTGCACGGTAAGCCTGTGAGCATTGTGCTCATGGGAATATATCCCAATATATTTTATATAATCTGTTTTGATATAATTATCCAAAATATTCCAATCATTGTCTTATCTGCGGTTCAATTATTATCAAGAATATTCTGTTGTGTTTCCATGATTGTGGATTTCCATAATGGTTCAGATTCTCAGTTTTTTAGCATGTGGGTCTTATATGATGGGTTGTTGTTTGCTGTACTCCAGGTCAAGAAAGAAATCAAGCAAAGCAGGATCAGCACCACATCAAAGGTTAATATTCTCCGTGTTTTGCAAGATTGTAAAGGATTTACAGTATTCAAAAATGAAATAGATGATTGGGAGAAGGAAAAAAAATCAAAATCTTTTTTTATTTTTTTTCTGGCTTGCTAGTTTGCTTGATTATTACAATTTACAACTGGCTTGTGAAGGTTGTAGATATAATAAACTGCTCGAATGATGATGTTCGGCCGAGGGTTTTGGTCAGTGCAACAGCCATTGGTTATTATGGTGAGTGTTACACAAACTAGTCATGTATTCTAATATACATATCCTCAGTTTGAATGTTGAGATGTGTGGTGGGATAGTTGTGGTGTTGTACACTATACAAAGAAAGGTTTTACTTATTCATGGTGCCGAAATTTGACATTCGTGAATGAATCTAGTAGATCAAATTTACTTATCCATATGCATTTTTTTTATCAGTTTTCGTCCATACATATTACGTAAGGAATGTTTTTGTTTCCACTATTATTCAGTGCCCGAAATGGTATTTCCAATAATGGGTTGTTTGAAAAGCAGTTTTTTCTTTTTGTTAACTTTTGTTTCTTCCAAAAAAAAAAAAAAGGAGAAGAAGCTTCTCATATGCTTTCAGTGGAGAGCTCCCACTCATTGAGGTTCACTAATTCAAATCTTCTTTACCTGTGCACGAAGGACTGATAAGTCATATCCCAACAGTCTGTGCTTCCAATTTGCCTTACCAGTACTATGAGGACGGTGGGATATTTCCTGGAATTGGTAATGAAACTTGAGGACGTACCATCGAAACTATGTTGTTGAATTTGTGACCCAGGATTCTTTATTGAAGTTCAGAAGACACTGTTGTTAAACACTGATCTTTTTTATCAGTAGATATGGAATCCAGTTAGTGGAGGTAATCAGGTGAATTTTCTTGAAGCATATCCATAGATGATAGATCAAGAAATTCCAACGTTGGCTGGTTAGCAGAAGAATGGTAAAGGCTCTCACGCAGTCATACTTCATTCAACAAAGATGAGCGAAAGAATTTTCATGTATTCTATTTGCAGTATTTTGCTGAGTTCTTATATCTTGTTTAATTATTGTTTCCTTATCCAAACTTTGATGCCTGCACCTATACTTAATGAATTTTGGGAACAAAACTTTGCCATTTCAGGAAAAATATTTTTTTATTATATATATAATGCAGCTATGTTATGACTTTCTACATTTATGTGTCATGGTAAATATCATAAGTTTGCTATGCTTTTTTTTTTTTTTCTTTCTAAGCACAGTCTGAGAATAGAAAAGGTACCATATGATTGCTGATATGCAAATTTTCTAAGAAGGCATGTAAAGCTGCAGTTATACTGAAAACAAACTTCTTCAGCTGTCCTTTATTCTTCTTTTTATTTATGTTCTTCCTGATACAACCAGGCACTAGTGAAACTCGAGTATTTGATGAACAAAGTCCTTCAGGAAATGACTACTTATCAGAGGTGACAATCATCAACTTGTTTTTTTGATGACTGAAGTCATGTGTGTCTTTCCATAAGTGACTTAGGAACCTAAATTCATTTTCTTTTCATTGTTCTTTACAATATCATTTTCATGGTCTGCTAGAAACCATCACTTTGTTTCCTATTGTCAGTCAGAATATCATCCTGATGTCATCACTAAAGTCCATAGTGTACTGGACTCTGTTGAATAATTATCAGAAACTCTTAATCATGAAAGTAATCATGCACATAAAAATCTCCTTGTTTATCAGAAACTCTTAATCATGAAAGTAATCATGCACGTAAAAATCTCCTTGTAGAGTGATGGACACGTCCTTCAAAACTTAATGCTCACTATTGCAACCTTTGAGGTTGTGGGTTCAAGTCATGTCTGTTACCAATCCAGAAAAAAAAAAAAAAAAAAGAGTTATTCAATGTGATATAAACTACTTACATTTCAATTATTAGCCAGGCAGTTTAAAGTTCCAAATAGTTTTCATGGTATTTCTGTTTGCAGTGATTGATATAGATAGAACTTAAGAAGTATGCAAATTTGGCATCAATCAACTAAATCTATTGTATTAATTTGTATCTTAGTCCTCAAGTACATTTCATATCCTAATAAATTATTAATTGGTGCAGCACATGCTGACATTTAGTACTTCACAATCATGCAGCATTAGCCGGATAATAGGAGATTTGCAATATCTCTTTGTAGTATTCCCTGCTGTGGCTAACAGCCCCATCCAATCATAGTAAAACTTCTTTACAAAAAAAAGAAAGGGATAAAGCTTCAAGATGAAAATTAGTGGAGTGGACGGGTCTCTAGATTTATATTAATCGAGGAGAGGGATGTAAACAGGTTGGTTTTGATATGGTCCTTGGTGGACATGGACCTGGACACAGGCCTGATTGAATGTATATATTTGGACCTGGATCCGACTCTGATGGTCCCAATTGAACCCTGACCTGCCTTGAAGCCAGACTCAGAACCCATGTATATTAAAAGTTTTAGCCAGTGGTGCATGAACCCATAACCACAAAATCGAGGGTGATACCTCGACCACCTGTGCTACAACCTTTCTTAGCCAATTGATCATGCAATTGTAGTTCTACTCTATTTATTAGCTTATAATTTGCATGATATATAATAATTTTATACATATCACTTGGGCAAGTGGATATTTGGATATGCACCCAACTTAACCCAGACCTGGATCCCAATACCAATGGGGTCCAAAAGAGGGTCTGTACCCAAATTTTCAGATTGGAACTTGGAACCCTCTGGTAACCAAGCAATTGGAGGTCCATTGACATCCATAGTATACCAGCTTCAGGGATTCATGTCATTATGAGGGTCACTTCTGCACTCTTGAGCAAATGGCTTTGGCTGGTCAATAATGAAGATGATAGTCTCTGATGATCTGGTATCACCTGGAAATATAATCTTGGTCATAATGGGTGGATGATTCTGGTAGATCCTGCTTGTGCTCGAGTCTGTGAGGATCAATTACTCATGCTCTGGAGAGATTTCATTCCTAATATTGGTAAAATGTTGTGAATCGGTCATGTATTAGGTTTTGGGAATACCTATGGCTAAGTGAATTAATTGTTTGGTCTCTGGTTTTGGGATGATGATTGATGAGATTCTTCGGTGCCCAATCGTGGTTAGGAGAGTGCAACTGGTTCTCCATGGAGGTGGCCAGATTCTAGGGAAGAACTTTCAGTGAAGTGCTTTCATGACACCATTATTGAGAGTAAAGAGGCATTTAATGAATTTGTTTGCTTGTGGCTAGTTTCCACCACCCTCAATTTCTGGCCTTTCCTTGCACATTGGCTT
Source organism: Umbellularia californica (assembly GCA_028538565.1). NCBI lineage: Eukaryota > Viridiplantae > Streptophyta > Magnoliopsida > Laurales > Lauraceae > Umbellularia > Umbellularia californica. The sequence goes on along the minus strand of JAPQWN010000006.1, from coordinate 5,237,798 downwards.
TAGATAAAATTTTGACCACTAGCCATAGGAGGAAGTGAGCCTGGAGTTGTTTTCTTGTGAATGCCTATTTTTTATGTTTGCAATGCGTGCAGGGTGTTTTTTTTCCCCTTGTGATATTTTTGCACACTGCCCCTCTAAAACTTCGGTTTGGGGTTACTTTCTAAGTTTGTTGGGTAAATGGATTGATCACAAACAGTGTTCTCACTTTTGGAGTCTTGGAGTTTTTCGGTTTCGAAATAGGAGAGGACATTTCTAATAGAGTCGTTCCCTTCTTTCTATTCTTTGCTTGGTCTGGCTCGAGGAAACAATCTTATTTCTAAAATAAACTGAACAACTCTGAGGGTTTTACTGGTGAATGTCATTCATGGGCAATTTCTAGGAAAGAGGTAAAGCGGGAATAACATTTCTGATTAATTCGGTGTTTTATGTATTATTTTGTGCTGTAATGGGCTTTTTAGGTTCGTGTTTTTTCTGAATTTGTGTATGTGGTGTGGCCTTTCCAACTAAAGTGAACACTTGCCATTTTACACAAAAGGAAAGAGACTTTTATATCATAATTTATAGTGCCTTGCTTGACATTAGTATCAAATGCCCAAAGAATTGTATCAAAGTGGCCGAAATGATGCTAGAAGTGTAGGAACAATTTTACTTGCCACAAATATATTATTATATAGTTGATGTATCTATATCAGCATGTTTTTGCATGGCTACTGTTACAACATACATGTATGTGTAAGGGCTAAAGAATTTTTTTGATTACGGTACACTGTTGCCATTTTAAGTGAAAAAAAGGGAGAGAACCTTTTTATATCAATTCTTAGTGTATTATGTGTCATTAGTTTTAAATGTTCAAAAAAAAAATAAAAATAAAATGGAAGTGGCTAAACATATGCCAGCAAGTATAGGAGCCGTTTTATATGCCATAGATAAATTATTGAATGGTTGATGCTCTATCAATTTTTGTCCCCAAAAATATATTTCGATAAGCATGCCTTCTTATCTTGATGCTATTCTTACCTTATACTAACGTGAGTTTTCAGGTCTGTAGGGAATGGGAAGGAAGGGCGCTTGGTGTTAATAAGAATGTGAAGTTGGTTCTCATTCGCATAGGTGTTGTTCTTGGAAAAGATGGTGGTGCTTTAGGTATTGTGCTCTTCCATACCATGTGTTGTGACTTTTGTTTCATGTACTCAATATTTGGGCATGTAAACCTTTCCCTTTTCATCTGTTCACCTTTCTACTACTATCATTATCATCATATAACATATTATTATTGTTGTTGTTGAATGCTGCCTATCTATCATTAATAATAGGGGCTGCATAGTATCTGGGAGCTATGCTGACTAAAATGAGGGCCTGATTAATAAATATGGACCCCTGTTATAGGATGTCTACAGCCATTTCAGTATTTATGAAGTAGTCCAAGGACTAATATGTAATTAGTAGAATCAATAGGGGGTTTCCCGTAATTATTAATAAATTATTAATGATTTATATGAGGGCCGCCTAAGTCCCAACACTAGGTAACTCATCCACAGCAGTGACCTACCCCAATTCTCTCTTCTTTTTTCTTCATTCTTCTCTAGGGTTTTTCATATCATGGGCCCGTTTGGCACTTTACTAGAATAGTAAAAGTCAAGTAAAGCCTCCATTTCTCATACAAGAGGTCACATCAAAAGGACTTTAATTCAAAATTCCCTCCTCCTTTTTTAAAAAAGTAAAAAAGCAACCACCTTTATCCATTAAAAGACAACGAAAATTTCACTTTTCTATACAAAAAGTCAAAAAGCTTCCATATCAAACAACTAAAAACAAAGTACCATCATAACCCACTTATATTTTATTCCCTCTTGATTTGATACTTTACTTCACTTCATTTCACTTGATTTTAAAAGTAAAGTTACCAAACAAGGATGGAAAGACACTAGGGGTCTTTGAATCCAAGATTATATCATCCCCTTCAGAAAATAAGAACTATAACATGTAAGAAAACAAGCATGTAAACCCATGTTTGATACGTCATTGCTGAAAGTCATATGATGTTTTTAACTCCTTGCTTAGGCAAATGTCTTGCTTCCTCTTAGTGATGTGTTTGACGTGGACAAGCGGTGCTTGAAGGAACTGGTCCAGGTCTCTTACAGTCTTACTTCCTCAGCTAATCTTCTAACATATGCAGTAATGAGCACTGGCCGCTTGACCACTGGATTGCACAATAAGAGTCTCCTTTGACTATAATGTGGAAGAGATTAAGGTGCTTAGCTTCTTCCAATCAGGATCCACGGAGCCATCAGTTCAACTGTATTCACTGACTGAATGCCTACAGGACTTTGAGAAGGAGGTGATAATTAATGTTGATCCATCTTGAATAACCCCTCCAACACTTCCCAGCCAATGATGCTGTAAACATTTAGTTTACTTTTGCAGAGTAGGTGGGTGGGTGTGTGGTGGGGGTGGGACCTTTGGGTACAGGTAAGAAGAGGTAACCTCATGCCGGGGTCTAAGAAAGAATGCCTCGTAAAGCCTTGATGAAGAGACCCATGATGCAACAAAAAGATTGATCTTTCTAGTAAAGTCTGTACCTCTAATGATTTCCCGTTGATGAGAGTTTCTTTCCTTCCATAGGAGCCAGGTGAGGGCCATGAACATCGATGTCCACACAATCCTTCCTCTACAGGCCCCTGCCCCACCCTACACACCAGACTTCCAAGCCTTATCTAAATGATGGAGGTCATTCAGGAAGACCCAACTGCACTGAAACCACGATAGCACTAATAGTGATCTCTAAAGGAGCTGAGCAGCACTGCATGTCACACCAGAAGATGCTCTGATTCTTCATCTGCTAGGCACATTAGGCGACTGTTGTTATTCTCTTTTTACACCACAAATTGTCAGTGGTCAGAATTCCTCTGAGAGAAGTGCTGTCTACTAACCAAAAGTTAGCACCTTTGCTAGGGTAGGAAATCTCCATGGTGATGCCAACAGATAGGCGGTGTCTTTGACTTTCTCTTTTTCACTGCCTTCTTTCTTCAATTACATCAACGATCTCCTCAGACATTTCGATACAATTGAAGGCCCTATCATTTGATTCTTCCCATGCCAACCTCTTTATGAAGAGAGGTGTCATTTTCCATAGACTTTCCCCTTGATGTTCTTGCACCCAAGAAACGTTTAGTGCTTTCAATGAACAAGCTTTGATCATAATGTTTCTATTGGTCGTTATTCCTAATGAGCCGTTACCTTAAGTTAGAATATGGTGATTATTTTGTATCTATGGGTCTTTTTGCGTCTGATTACATCATAGGGCTATATTCCGCTACGAGGTACCTCTCACAGCTTGCACGGTAGGAAACGTTTTTACCACGACATGGGAAACCCCATGATTAATCCAATCCCCTCACACTCATTGAATCCCCATGAATTGGCACTCTCCCTGATTTGACTGTGAACTATACTCACCATTGGATTGGATTTCATGATAACTGTAACTTAATAAACTGTTAAACTTCAAGGTCCCTACAATGGTTGTAATAGTCTGATTGAAATGATTTTTTCCAAAAATCATATTCACAGTGAATCTTTCTATCACTCTCATGATGCATCCAAGTGGGTCCCAGAATGGTCTTAGTTTTTGCCTCTCATGCAAGCTGTGAGAGGTACCTCCTAGCAGAATGCGACCTTACATCATAATGTTATTTTTGACTTAAAAGTTATAATTTAGGGTTCATGCTTGTGATTGACCTTTTGAACTCTGTACTTAAAGGTTATAATTTAGGGTTCATGCTTCTGATTGACTTTTTGAACTCTATGCATAATACCGCATGACAGTTGTTTAACTACACCAGTTTGTCATCTGATGCAGCATCTTCTTGAAATTCAGTTGATAACTTTGTTTAGATTTCAGTCAATTCTATGCCCCTTTTATGGATTCTGCTTTTGTTTTGATGCAGCAAAGATGATACCTCTGTTCATGTTGTTTGCTGGTGGACCTCTGGGCAGTGGAAAACAATGGTGACTTTCAAAATTTCTGTGCTTCTATGCTTTTATATTTATGTAATACTAAAAGCTTTGTGGTTAGATTAGAAGATCTTGTTTTAATAGTATTGAAGGCTATGACTAATTGTTGGGTTTGGGTTTTATTTTGAGAAATGACTGGGTTGCCATCTGTAGAGTATATCTGCACTTTGGGTGTTACACACTGGTGTAAACTATTGTATAAAAGCCTCCTGCTTTGATTTGTGCTGTTAAATTTCACATTTGAGTGGTATATGCCTTTTGATTGAGTCAAGCTTGAACAATATCATGTCACCTGTGTGAGTTAATACCATAACTGCTTTAGTTCAATTCAATCATGAATATCACTCTACCATCACCAAGAATCTGTGAAGCTTTTGATCCATGGGTTGACATTGGTGAGAAGGAGCCTCACTGGTGAAATCTGCTGAACAATATGGCAAGTTACCATGAAGTCACACTCACCAGTATCAATTCTGTCTCTTTATTATCTAAGGTTTTTCGACTAATTTTTATTGATTTTTTTTTTCAAAGCAGAGGAAACCTCATTTTACTACTATGCCTCACTCTACTTCGCAAGATTATTTGTAGATTTGTCTCTTTTTCATTTATTTTTATTTTTTACTCTTATTGACTATCAAATATGGTGGATCAATGTTTTTTAATTGCTTCATATTTGTTTTCTACACTAAAGTCCTGGTTCAAAAATCTACATGGTTGTTTGAGAGGGCCTTAGATTTAGATTGGGATATTCATGTAATTTTTGTGCCTTTTTTTACACAAAATCATTCAGTACAGACTATTTATTTAATATTGTTTGAATATCCTGTGGACATTGCATTCATGCAAATGTTGAGGGAAAAGGGCAGAATTTATGTATGTTGTTTTATATATTTAGTTAAGGCATACCATTAGGTATTAGGACAGTTAATTTAGCAGACACTGAAAAAGAATGCATCCCTAATGGTTATATCCATTACTTGATTTAATAATTATATATGACATGAAATGATAGTAACGAGTGTGAAAACTATGTGTGAGAAGATATTGAAATTCTCGGTTGGAGTTGGCTTGCACCAACATCTGCTTTTAGCCTTTTATTAGTTTACCTTGGTTATATACAATTTATTGGTAGATATCCAACGTGAAGTTACTTGATGCATTTGTTTGCAGATGATGTTGTTGGGAAGTCCCACATCCCACATTGCCTAAGTAATAGGCTTGACATGTCTTAATATTTCTGTATGGGCCTTCCACCTTTGGGCTTAAGCTTTTGGGTTGGTATATGGTTCATTACATATGTTACCCATTAGCCGGGCATTAAAGCAACTAAATGATAGACTAGGACATTGGAGAAAGGCTTTCAAGTTAGATAGTTGCGAATTAGCATGTCAAACAGAATATTTAGAGTGCAAATTTAGTGGATCTAGGAAGCAGGGAAGGTGAGTTGGTAAAATTGAAAATTACTTAACGCCATAGTGTGATAGATTTTAGTATCTACGAGCAACTATTAAGGGAAAAGTAACGACAAGCTAGTGGAGTGTTATGTGATTGTTGAGTGGAACTATAACAGGATTTTTTTGTAAGATGGCAGTTAGACTTGCTTTGTCGTAGGAGTTGGACGTTGGGCAACAAAGAAGCAAGAAACTAAGTTAATTTTGCTAAGATTTATCTTATATCTTCTGCTATATACTTTGCCCTCCCTTTCGATGCACCTCACCTTTATGTTTTTGCTGCTCTCATGTTCCTCGACAAAAGACCGAGTCTGCTGCTATGATATCTTACATATTCTTTGAGGATAGAAGAGTTGTTTACGATCTCATGCAAAAAGTGATATTGCAACTATGTTGGGATATACTATTTTGTTTTCAAAAGTAATTGAAATCTGTCATGCATTATTCTGATCCTAACATGGCTTTCAACATCTCTTATTTCAGAGAAATAATTATCGCTTTAATGATGCAGGTTTTCTTGGATTCATTTGGATGATCTGGTGAACCTGATAAGTGAAGCTTTGACGAATCCAACTTATAGAGGCAAGTATTCTATTTAGTGCTTATAGCCCATTACTGTGAGAAAAACTGCTATGAATTTTAATGTCATTCGCTACTAATTCAAACCAATTAAATACTTATTAGAGTTGTTTTACATTCAAACTTCATGCAAACTATAAATTCACTGATTAAGTTAAAGCATGCACTGCCTTCAAAATCATTCCTTTATTAAAGTCTTTGATTTGATTTTATTTTTAAAATTTCCATGTTTTTGTATTTCTTAATGCTTAACTTGCAAGAAACCCTAGGACCTTTTCTGACTTTTCATGGGTCAAATCAGTTTCAGCAAGACCAAGTCCAACAAAAGATTAATCCCAAACCACCACCCACACCCACCCACCACCACCCCCCCCCCCCCCCCCCCCGCACACACACACACAATTCCTCTTCTGCTCTTTAAAAACCTCCCTACACCAACCCCCTTCTCTTGTTTATGATTTGATTTCTGATTTTATTGGAAAGCCTACTTATACTGTAGCCTGTAGAAACATTATCCTAAATCTTAAACATCTTTCCTTGATGCAAAAGATATGGAATTATATACGATATTAGTCTTGCCAAATATTAGTAAATCTTTTATCGTAGGAGAGCCTGCTCATATATGCTGGCCAACAGTCCGCTCCATAGGTCAGCAGGTCATTGCTGATTTAATAGTCGTCTTGTACAATTTCCCTTAAATCTTCTTGGTACATGCTAATCACAAGGCACTCAAGAAGCAAGTCTCCAATTCAGCTGTAAGGTTTTATCCTATGTTTGACAGCTTTCTCAATCTCTCCATCCTTACTATAGAGCCAAGGTATCAGAAGAAATCTTTGTGGTACCTCTTGAGCTGAAATTCTCATAGGAGTTTAGTCTCTTTGCACATCCCAACATAGTTTGGAAAAGGGTAGGCTGATGAGGACATGGATAGAAGTACTAGGATAGATCCGAAGAAGCACAACCTATCTTAGGATTTGGCTCAGGATAGATTGGAATGGAAAATGAAAAATTCATGTAGCCGGCCCGACCCCAACATAGTTGGGACACGGCTATCATGATGATGATGAAAATAAATCCTCACAGAAGCTTGTGACACGGGTGGTAGTTGCCTTTGTTCCAAATGCAAGGTCTCTGGTTCTTCGCCATATAATCTAATTTTAGATTTGTGTCAGGTGTGGGGTTGGGTCTAGGTTTAATTGATTCTAGCCAAGGTTTATAAACTAATTCAGGTTTAGGTCAAGGTTGAAAACTTGGCCAAGTTCAACTTGACTCAGACTTGGTCACTACGAAAGTAGGGTTGGCTCCAACTCAGACTCAACCAAGTCTTTTTTTTTTTTTTTTTTTCATTGAATGGGTTGGTTAAGTTTCAATTTAAAACCTCCATGGCTCCATCCAAAGATACACTATTTAAGTTGTTGTTTGGCTGTATTTGAAACTCCCTTCCACTTCCCAACCTCTATATTTAAAATCCCCTTAAGCTTTCCAACTTTTATTTTTTTAAAACGCCTTCTTTTCCTTACTTCTTCCACTTTCCAAGGGACACATTATTTTTATTTTAAAATTTAAAGATTTTTTTAGGGGTAAAAAATTGGCCCAAATCTGGAGCCAATCCGACTCAAGGGGGGCTGAGTTTGGTTTTTTAATCCTTAGTTTGGGTCCACCATGGACCTTACCCATTTACATCCTCACATTGGTCCTGCATAGGGGTGAAAGTGGGTCGGGCCGTCCGCGGGCGGCCCGTCATAGGCTCGGCCCGAGCTCGGCTCAAAAGACAAAAGAGCTGAGCTAGGGCCTAGAAGGAGGCCCGTTTGCTTAAAAGGGCCGAGCTCGGGCTTGATGAAGCCTGGCTCGTAAGCCCTAGGGCCTACATATATTAATACATATTATATATATATATGTACACTATACAGTAGATAATACATATATGATATAACATAATCCATAAATCCTAAACCTTAGTTTTAATCCAATATAAATAATCCCTAAACCCTAAACACTAAACCCTAAGTACTAAATAATCCATAAACCCTAAATCTAAGCGTTAAATCTTAAACCCTAATTTTAATCCAATATAAATAATCCTTAAACCCTAAGCACTAAATAATCCATAAACCCTAAACCCTAAACCTTTATTTTATGATGCTAGCCAAATATTTTATTTTATTCTATGATGCTATTGGAGTTTAATTTGATTTGTATTATTGTTGGAGTTTGATAATGCTCATCTACATTAACATTGAACTATTATGGAGTGTTGGAACTGGGCTCCCTTAACATTGGAGTGTTTGATAATGCTCATCTATATTAACATTGAACTATATCATTATAAAACGGGCCAGGCTCACAAGCCGAGCCTAGGGCCTCAATCAAGCCGGGCTCAAAGGGTCGGCCCTACTTAATAAGAGCCAAGCCCGAGCCAGGATTTTTTAGGCCCTCTCAAGCTCGGGCTGCGCTAGGGCCTACTGAAAAATACTAGGGCCGAGCCTAGGGCCTGTCAAAGCCCGGCTCGGCCCAACCCACATCCCTAGTCCTGCACTTCCCAAGGGCAGTGTATATATAGTAGAGAAAATTGAGGTCATATGCAAAAGGCATGAAGTGCATGAGTGACCAACATTTGGAGGACTATGTGGAGCATAAGGAGCTGGACTGTGGAGGACGTGCCAAACAGTGCATGGGGCTGCATCTAGTGGGATTCTAGTATAATATTTATCGGTTTTAGTTGTTCTCAGCTGATATACTACTACCCAAAAAAAAAAAAGGACGTGAACTCAGCTTACACAACAATGCGATAATTCTTATATCATCTGATTAATAATAACACTTTTGTAATAATCTTCATAATTTTACCTTAAGTCTGCAAATTTCTCAATTCTATGTAATAGATAAACTCGGCATAGCCTTGGGTTATGTAGGTCTGCTATCCTGATTCACAAGTGCTCTTATCTGTTTTGAGTTTATTCCCGGAATCTTGTCTATTCAAACAAGGTTAAAAAAAAAAAAAAAAAACTCCTGTGTATTTTTCTGCAAATGGGATTTTTTGGCAAGGCATTAACTGATCTGACATAAGATAGTTTCTCTTGAAAGTCTCTTATCCTTGTGGTTTATAATCTATGACATGACAGGAGTTATCAATGGAACTGCACCAAATCCAGTTCGGCTGGCGGAGATGTGTGAACATTTAGGGCAAGTCATGGGCCGCCCATCATGGTTGCCTGTTCCAGACTTTGCACTCAAGGCAGTCCTTGGTGAAGGTGCCTCTATTGTATGTGATCCTCTCAACATTCTCTCGTTGGCTCTGTGATCTTCTTCTTCTCCTCCTCCTCCTCATTAGTTTTTTGCGTGAAAATAGCTCATGTTCGCTCCACTGATAGATAAGAAAATGAAAATAATGCCCTTCTTTTGATCTTTCCTGAGCTGATTGCAGGTTTTGGATGGGCAGAGAGTGCTTCCTGTGAAAGCCAAAGAATTGGGTTTCTCATTTAGATATCCTTTTGTCAAAGAAGCACTCAGGGCCATTGTCTCAGAAAAGTCAAGTTAATGTCAGGTAGTTGTATTCTTTATTCTTTCATGAGAGGTGACCATGTTTCACCAAACTTAATGCATCATGTATGCTCATAAGCTAATACTTCTTTTGATTGGATGCATGCTTTACATAAGTATGCTGCAGATTGATGAGAGAGCTGTTAGTCAGATTCTGCCAAGTGTTTTTAACACAAGTAAAATAATATCATAATAGGATCAAGAGAAGTGGTGGGTTTGATTTTGTAGAAGTCCAGTGCTAAGGATTCCAAAAGTGCCCTTTATTTATATATAATATGCATGAAGCAAGAGGTGGATGGTATTGTCACATGAAAGCCTTACTACCTTTCCGGTGGTTACGGCGAATGGCCTTTGTTATTTCTAATATTGCCCAAACTTTTTGGGTGTTTCTTTTCGCATTCATGTTTTTCCTTCCTATCGTTGTCTTTTTCTTCTTTTGGTGCTGTCATAAAAAAATATTGCCTAGTAAACTAAAATTACTTCAGAATGCATAGAAATTTCCTACAGATAGACCCGAAATCAAAGAAGTTACTTGACGTTGTTTTTTATTCCTCGATTTCCTCTTTTTAGACCTCTACAACTTTGACCACATCTTCCTCTTTACAGGCGTAAACTTAAAAGAATGAAAGAAAAGAAGGTAAAAGAGAGAAAACCCTGGCACCCCCATTTTGTTCTGCATAAGGCCCACCTATCATTGATCTGAGCCCTTGCAGTCGCACATATCCCCCTGGTAAACTGGCACTTTCCCTGATTTGTCATAGATCTAACTAATCTCCCCCATTGGATTGGATCATGATATTGAAGCCCTTAAAAAAAAAAAAAACCATAAGCTTTTAGCCCCGAGCAAGAGCTAATATCTAGCTGGAGTGACACTTGACCATCATTGGCATGCATTTGGATGTAATTGTTAGCTTTGGGCTTTTATTGAATCATTGTAGTTCCTATTATGAATCTGAGTTTTCATTTGGTTCATACAGTCTTAACTGCAGAATTTCTATCAAACTAGTAAAATAAACAATTTCCCCCCCTATCATACTTTCATTTATATTTCAAGCTGCAGTTGGACACAGGGTGTCGGTACTGGTCAGCAAAACTAGAAAACCTGTTGACGCTTTGATTTGGATTTTGTTATTAGATCTCCTGCTTGTAGCCATCATACAAGTCTATATTTTAGTTCTTCTATCTTTTGTGGGGCTCCATGTCTCTTTGAGCCTAAACATGGATACATCTCCTGTATATAAAATGCAATGAAGAGATTCAATTAGTTATGTGTCAGAAATGAAACAATGCCATTGATAGCATATAAAGACGAGGGACTATTGGCCATCATGATCATCAGAAGATGCAAAAGGAACGGATAAAGAACTAGAAGCCACCAACCCAATGGGATCCATTTTCTTATCAGGTGCTTCCCTCTAAGCAGCTATCATGACACCAACTTTGAAGGCCTTTTGAGGGACAAACTTTCCACCAAAAACAAAACCATGCAGTGGAACCAACTGCATTTTCTTCTTGTCCGCTTGGCAACAGTATTACCATTCATTCAACTAAACATTCTCCTTGTCTCCAACTCTACAAAACCTCCTTCTAAGTCTTGCATCCCAACGTATATATGTATTATATATGTATACATATATACATATATATGTATGTATACATATATATATATATATATATATGGGAAATATTCAAGTGCATCTATCCCTCACCATAGGGTGAGGGATGCTTCCATAAATGGAGATTTTCAAGTACAAAAGGGGGATTTCAAGTACATAGGGTGAAATATAAAAGAGGGATTTCAAGTACTACAAAAGGGGGATTTCAAGTACATAGGGTGAAGTACAAAAGGGGGATTCATATGCAAAAAAGGGGAAGCGCCGTCATCCTATAGTGAGGGATGGATGCACATGAGTATTCCCTTCTATATATAGGGGCCAGCTCTCCTAAGCTGCAGCTTAACTTATCTTAAGCTGAAACAGGGCTGGTCCCACAAAATCAAAGTCGATCATGCTGTTTTTTGGATGATGATCATCTCCAAAATCAAGATAAATCCAATCAGAATTGGATTTTTCAAGTCCATTATGCAAAAAACAGATATAATCAAGTTTATTTTGTGAGACCAGCCATATTCCAGCTTAGGAGAGCCATGTTCATATATATATAATGCTATCGGAGGATTCTCAACCTTTTGGGCTAGACTAATCCCTCCGTGCCCAGAGGGATGCTGGGTAAACACCCCTGTAGCCCAAAGTGGTAGCACTAATGGACTCAACCTTCGATTCCATAAGAAGGGGGAACAAGGTATCCTTGCCTTGTGAGTGGGGCCTTTTTCTATCAACTCAGCATGGGATTTCTATAATTCTATACATGTGGTCTCAGGATTACTGAAGCTGTTGTACTCCAAACCCACAGGAGTATAAATTTTTTTAACTCGTATTGAGCGTCAGTGAGTCCTGTGAGTTGAGTGAATTTGACCGAGTACTCGAGCATGCTTCCCCTATTTGCCAAGCTGTTGTACTCCAAATTTGGGTAACACTTAATTTTTATTTTGCTCCTTTATGGTAGAAAGTGCTGACCTAATGTGAATTAATTTTATTTTGCTCCCTGATGGTAAAAAGTGCTGACCTAATGTGAAGCCTAAAGGGATGCTCAGCAACCAATTGTAGTAAATTAATTGATAACATTATATGCAGGTAAAGGGCTACTCTGTTATCAGTCCAATCAAATTATTCGAATGCTCATGTTTGGGTAACGTCCTTGGAGAGGAATTCTCTCTAGTTTTACTCTACTCCAACAAAGATCCACATTTAGGTGAAGAGAGGATTTCCAAATGCTCCCAACCCATCAAAACCCTCTCTTCCACTAGTCCCTCAGTCTCTACCTCCTTATCAAATTTTGCAAATCCACAAAGGTAGAGAAGCAAACTGAGTTACAAGGAGTGACTCCTTGGTGTTTTCCAAATCTAAAATGTAGTGACTCCTCCGCTCAAAAATTCTTAGAGAATATAGCATGTTTCTAGGGGAATAAAGGAATCATCTAGATAAAAGATTCCTTTTTATTTACCAAACGTGGGGTCCTAAAGTTTAGTAACTTCAATTGGTGCAATTTCTCAAGGATGAATCCATTGATAAATAATAGTCGGATCAGTGTCAAAATTGCCACCAATGCTATATCACTTGCTTGAGTTTGTGTTAAGAGATTGGATTGACTATAGGTAGGTGACCTTTGAAAAAAAAAAAAAGAATATATATGAAGTGGCTGTAAGGGGGAAATATGGAGCATTAGCGTTTTGGATTTAGGACAGATTTAGGACAAAAGTGAAAAAGTTTTTCCACCGTGTAGGAGAGGGACTCTGCCCACCCGCAATTGAACCAAAGTGATGGAACTGGAATCGTCTTTTATTGTGTCAGGATTACAAAGGACCTTGCATTTGGATTGCTTGTTAGTATAGAAAGCTCAAGCCTCATAATGAGTAAAGTTTGGTTTATGTTTTTGTTCGATTGATAGGTAGGATCAACACAGCTTGAAGTTAGTGGAGTAGCATTAAGGCATGGGTTTGTTCACCCTGTCTTTGTGTTCCAAACCCACCCTGAATTTATCCGGCTGGTATGCGTTTGTTTGTGTTTAGTGGGTGGGGGCACCCGGGGACTAATCCTGTTTAAAAAAATGTTTAGGATCGGTTTTCAGAAAATTGAAAGACCACCATATTGTCTGGTGGTCTACTTCTTCAATTATTCCATTGATGGGATAGATAGACTTGGCATGTATTTCGACATTATGTACTTCTGTTTACCTACGGACAGTTCTCTTTTCTTCATTCTTAGTAGGGGAAAGCAACATGAAAAAGTCAGTGTTTAGTGTCCCATTACCATATCTTTTGGTGTCCACTCGGATAGATAGACAGCAAAATCTTGTGGAGTCAAGCGTGGGAATATATATATATTTTTTTCCATCAAATGATGTTTTCTTATACTTAGAAGGCTTAAGAATTAAGCAATTTTTAAGTGAAATTATCTTTGGGGTTATATTGAACTTAATGGTGATTGCCAGTTAAATCAAAGTCAAATTAGAATGTCTGCTCAATTAATGAAAGTTTATATTGATCAAAGGTGAGTTCCTCTCCTTTATTTCTTTTATTTAATGTGAACACAAACTTTCCCCTCCCAACATGTTTGGCCTTGAGCTATTGTTAAGAATCTGTCAATATTTATTTTATGGGTTCAATGCAAAACAGAGCAAACCAAATTTGCCCTCCCATTGGGCAATCTTTAAACTATTGAGTGGACCACTTTATGGTAGATCATGTGGATAACAGTGGGCATAGTTATTTCACTGGTGTTGGTTTGGTGAGGTGGATGGGGACAGGGAAAGTTTGGTAATGATCTGACCATCTTGGGTTCATCTACTGAACGTGATTTTGGGGTAGTACAATTAATTCTAAATTCCAGGGACCACCAACCACATGTGCTATCTTATCTGTCCATTACCTTTGCTTATGTAGTTTTTTTTTTTTTTTTTCCATTGTTTAAGAAAATATATATATGAATAAAAGTAGCAAATAAATGATATGGAAGGGAGTAGAAGTGGAGTTTTTTTTTTTTTTTTTTGTTCAAAAAATAAAATTAAATAATCGGTTCTGATTTACAAAATGAGGTTTACTTCATCATCATCATCAAAGCCGTGTCCCAACTACGTTGGGTTCAGATTCGGCTATATAAATTTTGTTTCACCATTTCGATCTATTCTGAGCAAAATATTCGAATAAGTTGAAATTCTTTAAATCTATTTTTACTATCTCCATCGACGTCCTCTTTGGCCTATACCTTTTCCTTGGTGGGCCATCAACTTGCATATCTTATTGAAGAGTCAAAATGAGGGTATCTTATTGATAAAAAAATTTGAGGCTTGCTTATGATCAATAAATCTTCTTCGCAAAAAATATTGTGAATTGGAAATTGTCTGATCTGACTCTAGTCTTATCATTTTCCGCTACTAGATTGAATCTGGATCATGATAAAAAATACACTTATAAAACCTTTACAGGTCTACAATGAAGATTATTGTTATTATTCATCATTGTAGTGAATCACAGTTTCATAAATATCTTGTTAAAAAAAGAAAGAAAAAAAAGCATTTTGTGGTCTAAAATCAAGACTTGGTGTTACCTCCTATCATTGGATTGAACCACAATACAATATAACTTTATAAAGAGCTCAAAAGATCTAAATCCAAAGGTTGCCATTATCATACTCGGTGCACATTCAAAAATAGTCAAAGGTCTAAACTCAAGGGTAATTGGTAGGCGATAGAGGGACAAGTTGGCAATGCTTAGGTCACATGATACATGTAACTTCCTAATTATCATGCTTTTAGGTGGGTCACATATAAATTTGCGGTACAAAATTGAACCTTGTGCTATGGTATTTATACCACTGAAACGTTCTATTTATCACCGCTCGCTTTTGTAACCTGATAATTCAAATTTTGGAAAGGTTAAAAATAAAGTGAAGTTAAAGTTTCAATTTTCAACCCTACCATATTTGGATGAGTTTGGCCAGACTCATCTATGTTAAGGTCTAATTCCATTTCCAATTGAAGAGCCCATGGTTGGGTCCACGTTCGACACCGATCCCAAAGCTTAGATCTAAGTCCTTCTGTTTGGAAAATGAGCACCTCAAATCTTCTCATTTTAAGGCCCATTAATACATTTCAAACTACATAGGGACCTTAAGGCCATCTATGAATCTACAAAAAATTAAAATAACAAAGGCAATCAAAGATTTATATATATATATATATATATAAAACTCTTATACTAGAGCAGGGCTCTCCTAAGCTGCAGCTTAACTTATCTTAAGTTGGAATAGTGCTGGTCCCACAAATCAATCTTGATTATATCTAGTTTTTGCATAATGGAACTAAAAAATCCAGTTTTGATTGGATTTATCTTAATTTTAGAGACGATCATCATCCAAAAAACAACATAATCGACTTTGATTTTGTGGGACCAGCCCTGTTTCAGTTTAGAATAAGCTAAGCTGCAGCTTAGGAGAGCTGTCCCCCTTATACTATGTAAATATATTATGTTAAAGTTTTTATTAGGAATATACATAGTACTGAATTATACATAATACATATAAATATAACATATAAACGGGCCAATAAGAGTCCGAACGACACGTAACCCAAGGTCCAAAAGCCCATTAAAGGCTTTGGACCTTGAACATGGGCCCCAGCCCACCTTAATGGAGCCAAATTCAAGCCCAGTGACAACCATAGGTGCATGCATGGCAAGGAGCTATTAATGAAAAAAAAAAAAACAGAGAGAGAGAGAGAGAGATTGAGAGGGAAAGCATAAGTCACTCCACTCACCACTGTGCTGATAAAGAAAGAAAGAAAGAAAGAGAGAGAGGGAGGGAGAGTCAAAAAAAACAGAACTGATGAGTGAACATCGGGTCAGCCAATTCGTCCGAGCGAATCACGGGTTCCGTTTCAAAAGCGGAAGCAAAGTGTAATAAAAAGTGCCTCAAATCTCGTAGATGATGTGACCTTCTCTTCTACTTTTAGTTTTATCTCATCTGCCCTATAATCCCTTCTTTTCCTGAAAAAAGGGGGCCTTATGGTTTATGGTCCCCTTCCAATCCAACCCACTCCTCCTTTCTCATCCTCCCAATGATGATTATGAATAAAACAAACGTGGCCCACATCCATGCCAATAGGACACCAATTAAGCAGTGGTCCTTTGTGGTTAAAAGATCATGATGGTAAAATAATTGTTACCATTTTATCAGGGTTCAACAAATGGATAAATGGATGAGATGATTGTAGAAATTGAACCACATGTGTACTGGCATAGGATGGTAGGAAGAAATAATCAAGTGGTTAGCAGAGATTGAATATCCCACATGTGCACAGGCAGAATGCACTCATGAGTCAAGAATTTCCCACATGTACACTCGCAGAATGCACCCTCGAGATAATATTTCCCTACTATAGCATGCTTCAATATTCAATGGAATGAAGTAATTAGGGGAAAAAGAAGAGAAATGGAAAAAATAAAGTTTTATGAAAAAAAAGAATCCTTTAAAGTCGAGAAAACGATGAAGGGTTAAACACTTAATAATGATGACAAAGGGCTTTCCTCCAGTTTTATATTTTTTTTACGAAACTTTGCCCCCATTCTATGTTATCACGAGACGATTTTTTTTCCTAAAATTTGCATGTTGTGTTATTCCATGATATCATATAATAATGGGTTAGCCGTTATAAAGTGTTTGGGCCTTCATATGTTTTTCTTGAATTTGAAAGATTTTTTTTTCATAAAAGTAAAAAAAAAAAAAAAAGACAATCAGATTTTAATCATCATCAAATCCTTATCCAAACTATGTTGGGATGGCTACATAAATCATGTTTCTCCATTTCAATTTATATTGAGTCAAATTCTCAGATAAGTCTTACTTCTTCATGTCCATTTTTACCACATTCATCCACACTTTTTTTGACCTAGTCATTTCCTTTGGTGGACCATCAACTGGATTTTTATATGCATAGAAAACTCACATTGTGGCATGCTACATTAATAAAATAACATTAAACACCCTAAGGCAGTTCAGTCAACATATAACAGCTGTGCAAGAAATCTCAGGCTCAAAGTACTTATTCAGTGGGGTCACACATTATCCTCCTCTTATCACTCACTGTAAAAATGATAGAAACAAAAAGGGTGTCACTGATTTGGACATTTCAAATACACTTGTTGAGTCTCTTACTAATGTCCCGAAATCATTGTTCGGATACTTTGGCATCTTTGGTAGGGCCCATTGGCTTCACCACAAAGGGCTTTTTATTGGCTGAGCTGAGACATTTACCTAAAAGGTCAGCCCAAGGCAGAAAGCAATTGACACTTGAAAAATAAGAAATGACCTTCTAAAAGAACCAGAAGAAATTGACCCACATTGCTAAGTGGCAAAGCCCTTTATTTTATGGGCTGTGGCCCACAAAGATGCCAGGTGTCTGCTTTTGGAGAATGATCGTCTGTCTTTGTGGGCTTTTGAGTATTACAGGATTGGGGAAATAGCCATGAGCCATATCCAATCAAAGGGTGGAAGGTCTTTTTAAGCTTGAACAATCTCATTTATGATTTTCAACTTTTTTGACTTTCGTTCATAGGGTGTGGCCCATCTTTTGTGGTGCTTGCCAACAATAACATCTTCTACAAGCAAAGCACCAGAACAAGGACAAGAGGAATGCTACTAATATCCACTGGGATGCTAAATATTAAGATTTTTTTTTATTTCTTGGGCTTTTATAAAGTGGGAAAGATGGGCTACTAATAAAATGATTAAAGATGTAAAACAATAAGATAATATCTTAAAAAAAAATCTAAAGACAAATTGTCAAAAGCAATCCATTCTATGATTGTATGGAGGGCTCACATATAATTAATCAAATTCCTTCTCCATGAATCAGCATGTCTCAAGTTGGCGATGATCGATCCGTTCTCACCAATGGTATTTAGTCACTAAAAAAATCGCACTAGATAGCAGTTAAATTTCGTGGCTTAAAATTTAGGGTTAGGGTTATCTATACACTGCGCAATTTTGGTTTGTGTGCCTCCATTCCACTTTAATTGTCATGTATTTAGGTGGTCCTCACGACAATATCTTTGTTTTTCTACCTTTTTCCTTCATTCTTGCAATGAATAACCTCAAGTAACGTTTTAAGTAGGAGAAGTTCAGCTATGAACCAACCCCAAGTACTGAACTTGAAACCATTTTATGGGGTGTTTTTATAATTAAAAGTCAAGCCAGGTACTAGTATGACCAATAGATTGTAACTATCCATTTAAAAGCTCCAACTTTTTATAGTATTAGAAGTGTGATGACTGAAAACATAGCTAAGCTTCATGTCTCATGTTGAAAATTGCATGGTTAACAACTTCTAATCTGAGTTATAATTTTGGCATTGTTGATCATCAAACCTTCAAACATAAGAGGCCTCCTCAGGTAACCAAAATAAATAAATGCTTGGGGTTTGAACATCATGTACTATCTCTTTACAATTTAACAGCCTACAAATATTTATACTTTGATCGAGAAGCGGCACTGTGGCAGTACCCAGGACAGTGATATAAACAAGATATGAATTTACTGCTACCTTGGTTTTTACTATTAGCTAGAACTGGTGAAAATCATAGTTTTTCTTCTTCTATCAGGTTTGGAGGGAAATCATCCCTCGCCATTATGAACTCTGAAAACATGTGAAACCACCAGTATGAATTACTGAGCATTGTAAGGAATCCAATCAGATGGGGACCTACTTCTCTCATCTGCAGCACTAAAATATTGTGAATAATACAAAGTTACATACCTGCTCATTAACTGGCCAGTGGGTAACGAAAGATTGCAACAGTGGATGAAGTGAAAAACATAATTTTAACCCCAAAAAAATCATATAAAGAAGGTAGGGACTAGTCTCCAAAGTAGCATTTTCTTGTTCTCTTGCGCCCTTATGTGGCCCGTGGGGCCTATAACAATCATAGAAAAGGTGGGGTATTGAAAGGCTGAGATAAGACTTATCCGTGTACAAAGTTTTAAGTCTACAAAATCATACTGACCCATTGATCCATGACCCTAGTTTTTTTATGGCTTTTAAAGACATCATTTTTTAGAATTTCAATGCAACGGATGGAATAAATATAAAAACTTGGGGCCTACACTTGGAGGTAGTGGTAGTGGGTGGTGTGACTGTTTAATAGATTATAGGAGGGCCAGGTAGGCCACTTGGCCTCATAAGGAAGGCTGCATGAGCCCTCTTCATGGTGCCATCTGTTTCAGGAGTGAATACGTCGTACAACTCTCTTTTTTTAGGCATGTGCAGACCTATCATATGCTCACTAACCCTTGAATTTGACACTCTGGTCTAACTGTTCCTCATGGCTAGATTGAAATATTAAAGTAATGACAACTTTTAAAATAATCAATATTACATGTAATGGCCCCAGTTTGATACTCTACTGACATGTTTGGCACTTAATTAGTTAAAGTGAAGTAAAGTGAATCGAGACAAATGACAAGGGTCATATAAAAAATACACAATTTCAAAATTCCCTCCAGATTTTAAAAAAAAAAAGTAAAAAAAGCAACCTCCTTTCTCCACTAAAATACAAAAAAACTCCATTTTTCTATACAAAAAAGTCAAAAAGACTACATACCAAATAACTAAAAACAAAGCACCATTATAACACCTTATATTTTATTCTCTCTTGATTTGATGCTTCACCTCACCATATTTCAATTCACCATATACCCAAACAGGCCATAAAAGTAAAAGTGATGTAAAATATTAAATCAAGAAATAATAAAATATAAGGGTGTTATAATTGTATTTTGTCTTTAGTGGATTGATAGTGAATCTTTTTTGCATTTTTAATAGAAAGTGAGTATTTTTTTTGTCATTTAGTAGATAAAGGAGGTTGATTTTTTACTTTTTTTTTCTAAAAAAAAAAGAAGGAAAATTTGAAGATGTGTACTTCTGTGACCCCTTGTCTGAAAAATACAAGTTTTACATTATTTTTACTAAACTAGTAAATTGCCAAACGGACAAGAATTCATCATCTAATGAAGTAAATTTTTTCATACATACAGTGATCTAGGCTTTTTAATTTCACCTCCCCTATTATTGACACGGCCCCAAATGCCCCCACACCACAAGGGAGTCTGCGTAGAGTGTCCATATGAGCGACATATGACCAGTGCATAGCACATTAGGTAAGGTCGATGCTCAAATGGGGTCATCTCTCATAAAAGCTTATCAGTTGTAACTGAATTTTTTTTTTTTTTTTTATTCAGTTACTCTCAATCAAATGATCAATATTCTCATAATGGACGAAGTCTTGATCATCCACCAAACCATGTATGACAGTTCAAATGGACATTTAGGATGTGCACACATGGCCTCCATTACACTACTGGAACGATTGGTCCATCCAACCTAGGTCTAGATTGCACCATGGACCATGCACCATGCACCAAATCCAACCCCATGAATGAATGCCTCTTGCAAATTATAGATGGTCCAACCATTGTGCTGCGCGCGAATCAGACAATTGATGAGCATCACGAGAGTGGAGCCATCAATCAAGTCCATTTATCATGCCAGCATGCGTGTAGGGCATACCAACTTCCAATAATAAGGAAAATGACCGATTAAAATCAGGGTCGTAAACCCTACATCTCACCTAGTTGTCCCCAGCTTGATCCCCATGTGTGTGCGCTCTCACGTTGGCCTTTAGCCCTATTGGCTGTGGAAAAAATTGGTCAACTTATGTTTGGGCAGTTGGCAACAGTGTGAATTGCATGTAACTGTGCATGAGCAGGGCATTAAGTTAGACATGGGACACAATAGGAGGGGACCATCTCCCAACAACAGGCCAGTTGGGACAACCTTAAATGCGTGCCCTAATTTGAGAACAGAAATGGACGATCAGAAAGTGAAGTTGGGTCCGTTGGAATACTCCACTTCACTCGATTTGGATTACTGTTACATTGGTGACGGCTACAACTAATGTGTGGCTTCAATCTCTTCCATGTGTGGCCCACTTAGACTTTTCCTGATACTGGGTCTGGAGGTAATAGATCAGGTCACCAATAACGTTTTATGGGGTCATCTGTCTGCATTAATATCATCAATGTACGGAAGTTGAGAGATTATATGTATATCCATTTGAGATTGGATTTAAGAAAAAAAAAATGAGAACAGGATTCAAGTGATAAATGTTAGCATTTGCATTTCTCAACACAGGAAAAATTCAAGAACTAACCATATAAAAAATGGGTCCCTATTGCCCGAACCTTGAGAAATCCCAAGTAAAAGGAGTGAAATTTTACAGTGGTTCCTCAAAATGTATAGCTTTTTTTTACATAAAATATCCTCAAATTTTACTGCAATAATTGTCAATCCGACCGAACGATTCATCAATTCTTTCTTTGCTTCAAAAGCAAATAGATTCATCATTTAACTAATAATAAGATTAACAAATATTTATTAATCATAGTCATCAATCAAGTTATCAATCTTTGGTCAAATCTTATAGCGGGACCAACTCTTATTTGGATAAGTTTTGTGGATACTTTTGGAAGTGAGTTTGTTCTAATCAGCTTGAATTTTTAATTGGTGAGTTCGACTTTAGAGTCCAACCTCTCAACTTAGAATTTCTCCGGGTCAAGGAGGATATGCACTAATGAAAAGTAGATATTACTTTACAGGAATTTCTCCTATGAGCAGACTGCATATATATGCAATCTAGCTTGCCGGGCCTACTTAGAAACAAGGTTATCAAGTGGACGAGGTTAAAGGAAAATGTCTTCTCAAGGACAAGGGGATCTAAAACAAATCAACCCCTCCAAACTTCCTAGCCCTTGAAATAACCACCTTTGAAGTTTAATGGCATCTTAATCTAAGATGTTCTTGAGATTTAATCCAACGGTGAGTAAAGATTCAATGAGTGTAAAACTGGGCCTTCCGCCAAATTATGGGATGAAAAGAGTATCAAAGATGTGGCATTGATGAAAGGTGGGCCCAAGTTGGCCCCCCAGTGATGGACTGCACTTGCAATAGGGGGAGGGTATTTTCCATTAGTTTATTCATGCTTTTATATAGTAGAGTTAACATCGAAGTCAATATATTTATTATAGACAACCTTGTGTTTTTTTTTTGGGTAGAAATAGACAACCTTGTGTTAAAGGCCTGCATGGAAACTACTGCACCAAGCCAAACAGATGATTCGCCTTTGACTCAAGCAGTCATGCAGCTGACCTTTCTTTTTCTTTATCCATGCTATTTATATCAAACACCTTGCTTGAATAAACAAGTAGCAAATTAGGGCATCACATAGACACATACTCTTTTTTTAATTCAGGAACCAATGCACCCTAGATAGAATGTGGAAAAGTAAACCCAATACAAAAAACAAACTACTAATTTACCAGACACTCTTCCTCCCTTTGCTTAATCACCTTTTACTTTGCCAGACAAGTAAATAATCACTCCCTAACTAGGTGTTTGATCTAATTTAGAGCCTGCAGTTTGAATGACTTGCAGGGCCACTTGGGTCAAACTAACCCTTCCACATGAGAGAGCACATTATCATCGTACAATACATATGACTAATCTATACAAACTCCCCCACATGATTTTATTCTGACTGTGGGGCGCTATTGCAAAAAGCATTGGAGGACCATCAGTAACACCTGGTCATTCTTAAACTGATGAAAAACAGATTGATGGCTACTCACTCTCCTTTCTCAGAACGTTGATGGGTCCACAACAATGACCCACCCTATGGACCATCATCATCTTTCCCCATAGAATACGCATCACTTTCTACTTCAAAAATCAACATACTGATACCCCCCTCATATCCTCCTCCCCCAGCAGATGTCATGCTCAACAAGTTCAAAAAAGCGTCTACAGAAAGTGACGGAAAAATAGACATAAAAGCTCATCAGAAAAAGTGAAACGCTCTTGTAAGTAGACAGTAACTTCCCATGGTGAATGAATGTATAAATGATCCATCACCCGTTGCAGCTGGTTAAAAAGGCTCAAGAAATTTTAAACGGAGAAAGCGATGTAGAAAAGGCAACCACCAGACAAATTCAAGCTTCCAACAACAAAAGTACACTTCTTTTTTCAAAGGCCTCTTGAGAGAGGGAAGAAGAAGAAGAAGGAGAACAACATCAGAAAAACCCCTTCTCCATCTACATCTACATCTCCAACAGCTTCTTCATAGAAGAGAAGAGGAGAGAGAGAGAGTAGAAAGCATACATTGCTTTCTTTTTTCAGACATGAAGAGAAAGAGCCCAAGTGAAGAAAAACACACCAAAAGCTAACCCCTCAATGGCCATGTCTCCATTATTCTTCTTCTTCCTCCTCCTCCTTCCACTCTTTTTCTGCGCATCCCAGCGCACCCCAGAAACCCAAGCAGAGATTGAAGCTCTCACATCAATCAAGCTCAGCCTCGACGACCCCCTCGGCGCCCTCAGTGGCTGGGATGCCACCACCCCCTCCGCCCCCTGCGACTGGCGAGGCATCGTCTGCTCCGCCTCCAACGGCCGAGTCTACGAAATCCGCCTCCCCCGCCTTCGTCTGTCTGGCCCTCTCAACCCCAGCATCTCTAAATTGCGCCAGCTGCGCAAGTTAAGCCTCCGCTCCAACAACTTCAACGGCTCTCTCCCTCTCTCCCTCTCCAACCTCTCCCCCCTCCGCGCCCTCTTCCTCCAATCCAACGGCTTCTCCGGGGACCTCCCGCCGCAGCTACTCTCCAATCTCACCAATCTCCAAGTCCTCAACCTCGCCCAGAACCTCCTCTCCGGCGACATTGACGGCCGCCTCTCGCCCAATCTCCGCTACCTCGATCTCTCCTCGAACTCTTTCTCCGGCGCAATTCCCCCCAACTTCACCTCCTCCGCCGCGGGGCTCCAGCTGATCAACCTCTCCTTCAACCACTTCCGCGGCGAGATCCCGCCCGGCCTCGGAGCGCTGCAACAGCTTCAGTATCTATGGCTGGATTGGAATTTATTCGACGGAACTGTCCCTTCGGCTCTCGCCAATTGCTCTTCGCTCTTGCATTTGAGTTTGCAGGGCAATGCGCTTCGTGGGGTTCTTCCGGCAGCCATTGGAGAGCTTCCAGGTCTTCAAGTTCTCTCGCTATCCCACAATAATCTATCTGGGTTTGTTCCTTCTTCGGTTCTTTACAATGTGTCTGGTAATCCGCCTTCTTTGCGGATTCTGCAGCTGGGGTTTAATGCATTTTCGGGTATTGTGAGCCCGGAGAGAGCTCCAGTTTTCAGTGCATTGCAGGTTCTTGATCTTCAAGAGAATCAGATTCGAGGCGATTTCCCGTCGTGGGTGGCCAATATCTCCACTCTTACGAACTTGGGTCTCTCTTCGAACTCATTTTCCGGATCCCTGCCAGCTGAGATTGGAGATCTCTCCTTCCTGGAAGAGCTGAGGGTTGATGGGAATCTGATGACAGGGAAGATTCCGGAGGAGATTAGAAAGTGTGTTTCTTTGCAGGTTCTTGACCTCGAAGAGAATTCCTTATCTGGGGTGGTTCCAGATTTCCTTGCAGAGTTGAGGGACTTGAGAACTCTGTCTCTCGGTGGGAATCTTTTCACAGGTTTGATTCCTGCAGGGTTCGCCAATCTTTCTAGGGTTGAAGTTCTGACCCTCGGAGGGAATCGATTGACTGGGAACTTACCGGAAGAGCTGCTGCAAATGAGAAATTTGACTGTTTTGAATCTCAGCAACAATAGACTTTCTGGTGACATTTCTCCCAGAATTGGGGAGTTCCAGCAATTGCAGAGTTTGAATTTAAGCGGGAATGGTTTCATGGGTCGGATCCCACCCAGCATTGGCAATCTGCTGAAGCTGAGGTCGTTGGATTTGAGCAGGATGAATCTCACGGGTGAGCCGCCCATGGAGCTCGCTGGCTTGCCGAATCTGCAGGTCCTCTCTCTGTCGGGAAACTCATTTTCCGGCAATATCCCAGAAGGTTTCAGCAGCTTGTTGAGCTTACAGTCTCTCAATCTGTCATCCAATGCCTTCAATGGCGACATTCCGGCAACCTATGGATATCTCCGATCATTGGTCGTCCTCTCTCTCTCAGACAACAACATATCCGGTTCTGTCCCAGAAGAACTTGGCAACTGTTCCGATCTTGCAATTCTTCAGCTCCATTCCAACAGTTTAACAGGTCACATTCCTTCAGCTCTCTCCCGTCTCACCCACTTGCGTGAACTCGACCTTGGCCAAAATTCTCTAACTGGAATGCTTCCACCAGAAATCTCAAATTGCTCATCTCTAACAATTCTCCAGTTGGAAAGGAACCACCTTTCGGGTTCTATCCCCGAATCACTATCCAATCTCTCAAACCTGCAAAGACTCGATCTTTCTGCAAACAACTTCACAGGCGCCATCCCTCCAAGCCTGACCCGCCTCTCCGCATTGACCTACTTGAATGTATCATACAACAATCTGGAAGGAGAAATTCCTGCAATGCTGGGTTCACGCTTCAATGATCCTAGACTGTTTGCCATGAATCGGAATCTATGTGGCAGTCCATTGGCGGCGAAATGCCGTGAAGCGAAGGGGAGAGGAGGCGGTGGGAGGAGGAAGAAGATGCAAAGGTGGATAATTTGGGTGATAATTGCAGTTGGGGTACCCTGCATTGTGGCATTATGCGGCTTCTGCTGCATCTTCGCCCTTATCCAATGGCGGAGACGGGTCCGAGAAGGCAACGGAGAGAAGAAGAGGAGCCCGTCGAGGGTGAGCGCAGGGACGGAGAGAAGCAGCGTCGAGAACGGCGGCCCCAAGCTGGTGATGTTCAACAACAAGATCACCTACGCGGAGACGGTGGAGGCGACGCGCCAATTCGACGAAGAGAACGTACTCAGCAGAAGCCGCCATGGGCTTGTCTTCAAGGCCTGCTTCCAGGACGGAACAGTCCTCTCCATCCGCCGCCTCCCCGACGGGGCGGTGGAGGAGGCGGCATTTAGGAAGGAAGCGGAGTCGCTCGGAAAAGTGAAACACCGCAACCTGACCGTCCTCCGCGGCTACTTCGCCGGCCCGCCGCCGGGAGTTCGGCTTCTGGTCTACGACTACATGCCCAACGGCAATCTCGCCACCCTCCTCCAGGAAGCATCACACCAGGACGGCCACGTCCTCAATTGGCCGATGCGCCACCTCATCGCCCTCGGCGTGGCCCGGGGGCTAGCCTATCTTCACAGCTGCTCCGTGGTTCACGGCGACGTGAAGCCGCTGAACGTGCTGTTCGACGCCGACTTCGAAGCGCATTTATCTGACTTTGGTCTGGATAGGCTGGCGGTGGCGGCGGCTGGGGAGGCAGCGGCGTCGACGTCGGCGATGGCGGTGGGATCGCTGGGGTACGTGTCGCCGGAGGCAGCGCTGACGGGGCAGGCGAGCAAGGAGGCCGATGTTTATAGCTTTGGGATAGTGCTGCTGGAGCTGCTGACGGGGAGGAGGCCGGTGATGTTCGGGGCGGCGGCGGGGGAGGGGGAGGAGGAGGAGGATATAGTGAAGTGGGTGAAGAGGCAGTTGCAGAGGGGTCAGATAGCTGAGTTGCTGGAGCCCGGTTTGCTCGAGTTGGACCCGGAATCGTCCGAGTGGGAGGAGTTCTTGCTGGGTGTGAAAGTCGGGTTGCTCTGCACCACGCCCGACCCGGCGGATCGTCCATCCATGACCGATATCGTCTTCATGCTCGAAGGTTGTCGGGTCGGACCCGAATTGCCCTCTTCCGCCGATCCCACCTCCCAACCTTCTCCCTCCTCCTGATTCCGTTACGTTACGATACGTAGCGTTTCCGATTCCTCCCTGTTTTTTTTTTTTTTTTTTTTTTTTTTTAAATTATTGATTTCGGGCGAGATACTGATCCCGTTCCGTTCTCTTCCACGTGACGTTTTTTTCCCCTTGTCTTTATCTTCCGTTCCTTTTTCTATATATTTATTTTATCTGGGAGGACGGAGGTGGGCCCGGAGAGATTCGTGATCCACTAGACGACATGGTTCTCCCGCCAAAAAACCTAACACAGCCCTTTTCATTTTTTTTTTAGCCACGTGGCGGGCAACCCGGATTGAGAAAAGTAGCCGTTATATTGCCACTGCTGCTGACTGCATCCAGAAAGAAGAGATTTTATCAAGATTTTATTTTATCTTTATTTTACTTTTGCTGTCATGGGAGAATGGGAAGTTGGATGTATTGATAGTTGATACAACACCCCAGAGTCTTGAAATGATCTGACTCTGATGCAAGATCTGACTCCTGGCTTAAGCCCCAGTAGCACCTGCAACTGCACTGCCATAGTTTTCAGAATCCCACTAGTGGGGAAACTAATGGAAAGGGACCCATATATATATAGATGTGCAGTGCAGTGCAGTGCTGCTTTGTCTTTGAAATTCATGGTCTTTTGGAGAGTCAATAGAGAGCAACAAGACAAAACTGTGGCTGACAACAACTTGCATGGCAACAATGGTCGAGAAGCTATTGCTGCTATTTTACATCATCTCAATTCACCAATGGGCAATAGGCCAGTCCACTAACTATTTTCCAGACGCTCTTGCTTCCAGATAAGGGTATCGGAAATAGTAGTCTAGTATCCAAGACCAAGACATATGACCGTTAGCAGTATTGACCATCAGAATTTCTTCTGCTCTTCTTCTTTGATCATCTTATTATTTAATAGGGACCTTTGTCCCCCACTCACTCGAGGGCAGAACCCATGGTCTATGGCATGGAACCCACAATTCATGGTGTTGAAAAATTCATCACAACGTACATTAGGAGCCCAACTCTCCAATCAAAATGGCTTATAGATGATGAATGGTTGAGAATAGAATAATAGGTAAAAGCTCATTCCAACCAGGGAGACTTTCCTTGGGACGGCAAATTGCACATTTAAATCAGAAGGTCTAGATTTCATGAGTGGCACATGTAACTTGAATAGAATTTTACTTAAAACAAAAACCAAAAGCAATATAATAGCAACTGATTTTATTTTATTTTTTTCTCAAAGTTTGCATTTGGCAATAATATGCAGTTTGAATTTTAGTACTGTACACCATGCCATATACAAGGCTACAACAGAATGAGCACTAGTAAATTTTAAGTGACAATACAGTTTCTGCATACATAATGACAAAGGCATGACAGGTGAAGAGACCAGCATTGTGGATGCAGATTGGATGTTATGCATGTCTCAGGCAGCAGTGAGGCCTTCAGGAAGAGATTGAGCCTCATCTGGGAAAAGAAATTTGCGACAAGCATAGAATATGGCCGAATGGAAGGCCGATGGACTGTCTATGAATACAAAGTGTCCGGCCTGCAATCCCAAAAGAAAAGGACATTTCAGCACCCAACAAATGGCCTGCATAGAGACCTCTTTTCTATTTTCCTAGTCTGCCATTACCCACTAACATGTTACTCAAATGCACCATGATTTTCTACCAAAAAAAAAAAGCACCATGATTTAGAAGTTAGACCAACCATTCATAGATAAATAAAAAATCCCAGGCTGATGATCCCAACCATCTGATATATGGATTGTTTGGCCATTACTTGGATGGTCCTTACTCCATTGCCTCATCTATTTGGTTAAGTTCTTTTGTACTGTAAGATCCTTGACAATGATCCAGAAAATGAATCTTCTTTGGCATGTTCGGCACTTTTTACCTATTGATGGAGAGGGGTTCAGGGATGGGACACCGGAGGCATGGCTACTTAAAACATGCAAGTATATGACTAATTTTTGGGTTTTATGTTTACAAAAGGGCCTTGATATTATCCAAAAACCTAAAAAAGGCCCTTGCATTATTATTGATTTTCACAAAATCCTCTCGACTAATGGTTTGATTGATCAATCTCTCTTGACTAATTCACAATATGAATCCAAGTTATTTACAATTGAAAGATCATGACACCAAATAGTTGAGTAGCTGTCCTCCTTTTATTATTTTATCTCTCAGATTAATGTAATATCAGATTGGTAAAAGCATGCGATCAAGAAAGATAGGAATAAGTTTGTACATGAGCAGTCTATGTTATGAATTACCTAACCATTCAAAAGATGTCAAACTCATGTTTACCTATGTGGATCCACGATTCATTTCAATGATCACCATTTGGTCTAAACCAAATTTTCTAGAGAGGTGCTTATATCACATGTTAATCAGATCTTCCTAAAAAACTTAAAACTCAGATTTTTCATATATGGGGCTCATATAACTTGGATCCAAACTGTGAAACCAATTCCCTCTCCCTGCATTGATACACACATCAACATTCCTTGTCAATGAGTATACTGACTGATTGATCGGATGGCTAAATTGTCCAGTCCAATCGTGAATGTCTTGTGCATCCAATGGACAGTCTGAATGACTAAAATGTGGGACCCATTGTGTGCAAAATCTTATAATAAATTATTATTAAGTAGTGTTTTTAATCACACTTCCCTTCAATCCAACGGTTAATTTCCTTTTCTTCTGAGAAGCTTCCATGTGTGCGCGCGTGTGTGTGTGTGTGTGTGAGAGAGAGAGAGAGAGAGAGAGAGAGACCTGAGGAACTCTTATGATTTCACATGGGACCTTCATATGCTTGCGTGCTTCTTGAGCCCCCATGTAGTTCATCCAATCTTGATATCCATAGATAAAAGTAGTAGGAACTTTCCATTCTGATGCACTGCAAAGCATGGGATACAAACACCATTAAAAACCAATGATATGATGATATATAAACAAAGTTTTGCACCCTTTCCATTTGACCAGATTGGACCAGTTACATGATAAAAGACAGCACTAGGGGCAAGTTAGATAATTCCTACTGAATTTACAGAAAAGGGGCTCTTAGTGGTGAAAGTGAAAAAATAAACGCGGGGGGTGGCGGGGGGTGGTTTGGTGGTTGGGGTTATCAAGGGTGGAGACCTAAATAGCCCATCAACTTCAACAGTGAACAATCGTTTCCTATTGTGTAAAAGGGTACCCTCTAATGGCTCCTTGTAGATCTCCACCTTTGATCCTTCACTCCTTCACTCACTGACAGAAGCAATTTCTATTAGCTCTGTAGGAATCAGGCAAAGGGTCCTAAAGAGGGATGGGCTGGAGTAACACTTATGAAACCCAATTAGGTACGTCTTTGACAGTGATGGTAATGACGGGTTTGCTGCTTTGACCTTCCAGACAGTACAGATTGGATCAGCCAAGGGCACCAGTTCACCAGCCAGTTAGTCCAGTTATAAAGCTCTACATCTAGACAGTTTGAATTTGTTTTTGATTGATTTTATTATTGGAGGCACTCCAATCCTGACTTCTTTCATTGCCATTAAACATTTTCCTTTCTTTGCGGTTTCAGTTTTTCCATTATTTATTTGTTTATTTTGGGGAAGGTGTTTGGCATTGTTTGAAACTTGCAACTCTTTCAAGTTAAAATGGAAAAACTTCAAAACAGTTTTCCAAACTAAAAAAAAAAATCCTCAGAATAAAATATCCATATCGTCTTTGCACCTCGAAGCTATAAGACATGCTACCGTGTTTTAGAACTCAAGGGCAACATGGGACTTGGTGAAAGGAGAACCACATTCATCTTGTTCTTTTTTCTTTTTTAATCAGTACTTGAGGTGTCACATTCAACATTTCCAACTCTTCCAAACTCAGGCACTGACTTAGTTTTTGCAAAAAACAGTAAATGCTCTGTTTTGAAGCTAAACAATATAACAAGTGTGAGTGTCAAAAGTAGATGACAGAAAAAAAAAATTTTTTTTTTTTTTTTATCAGTATAGAAAATTTATTTTATCATCATAAACATTTAAGCCCTATCCTATCAATAGACAATTACTCAATATTTGAAAAGCCAGGAGAGTATTGCTGTTGAAAATGATATTTTTATTAAAAAGATTTGAAGAAATTGAAATGAGTCAACAGATCAAAGCAGTTCATTTCTTAAAGAACTACAAATTTAGGGTATCAGATATAGTCATTAACACTGCATTGTTGTTATTATTTTGTAAAGGTTATGCAAATGAAAACGTATTGAGAAGAAGATAATCTCTGATACCAATTAGTGGCACCAAACCTAAAACAGGGAAAAATAAGGAAGCACAACAATTTCTTGTGGAAGAAAGTATTTCTGTTAATCACAAAGCTAGAAAAACATGAACAAACACCAACCTCTGCAGAAGGGGCAGCCGTGCAAATGCTCCGAAAGAAAAGATATACTTCAGGCATAATTCTCCACTCGCTTTCGCAGCCAAAGTGTGATATACATAATCTATCATAGGCACAGCAGACAAACATTCAGAAAAATATTGTCACAAGGTCTCGCACATTGATGCCACATTAAATACTACCTGTTAGCAATTGGGACTCTTCTTCGATCAATCCATCAGTTGTATGCATGCTAAATCTAGCAGTAGTATACTTTCGAACCAAACCTGGACCCCAAGGTCCCATACCTCTGCAAGATAGAGATAACAAAGCCGCAATATGAGAAAACTATTGTGCAATGAAAGCTTCATTTAATGTTAAAAACTGTAGCCAATGATTGTATAAATAGTGATGGAAATTATTCTTTATGATGAGGGACAGAAATTATTTAATAATACAGTCTAGCATTTCACACCAGTGTTGCGAACCAAAGCCTCCAAAGCTGCTTTTTTTTATTTGGATCGCTATGAATGCCATTCATAAAGGATGAGCTATAGACTACACAGAAAGTGAGGCCAAAACAGGAGGGGCCCAGTTACTGAAAAAACCAAGAATGTAAATAGAGAAAAAGGTTGGGCCTTTAAAGCATAGTTGTCAAGTTCGGTTCATTTCGGACTGAACTCTCGATTTATTTCTGTACGGCAAGGAATCCGAATTGAACATACTATTTGAAGGTGTTTGGTTCCAGTTTCGTTCGATTTCAGCCAAAATCATGCGTTTCAGTCCAAGATCCCCAATTTCGGACGAATTGCAACCGAATCTCTCAATTCGGGCGAACTGAGGTAGGATCGTGAAAAGAAGAAAGAAATGATTATAAATCTTGCATTTGGTTGGGCAAGCACTCGTTTCACACATAGTTTTCAAAATCGGAATCATATCGCAAATCGTTCATAGCCATGAATCTAATCGAATTCGCAAATCGTAGGATTTGTTATTTTTCTAATAAAAATAAAAAATATTTAAAAACTAACAGACAAGGAAAGAAGTAATTATTCATAACCATCCTTTTTCCCATTTAGAGCAATATAAATATAACAAGAAGTCTATCATACAATCATATCAAAAACATCATGACATTTATTTATATATACACCACTTTTTAACGCAAGAAAAACAAAGTCCCTGGATGTTTATATCTCAAGGTGACTAATTAAATCTCTCTTTAGGCCTAGTTGCCTTAGAGACATGATTTGACTTCTTGAAAACATCCCAATTTAAGGAATTTCAAGAATTGAACATACTAAAGAAGGAAAGAGACAGAAGCCAACCAAGAAGCCTAACTGAAAATGACAACTAGAGCACTCCCCTGAAAGCTTGCCAATGAGACCCATTCTCCTCGCACTTCTATAAAGGGAAGCACTTCATCTCACTACACTTGAAGTACCTTTAGGGCCTATTTGGTAATTTTACTTGTAAAATCAAGTGAAATGAAGTGAAGTAAAGCATCAAATCAAAAGGGAATAAAATATAAGTGGGTTATGATCATATTTTATTTCTAGTTGTTTGGTATGGAATCTTTTAGACTTTTTGTATAGAAAAGTGGAGTTTTTTTGTCTTTTAGTGGATAAAGGTGGTTGTTTTTTACTTTTTTTGAAAAAGATGGAGGGAATTTTGAATTAAAGTGATTTTGATGTGACCTCTTGTGTAAGAAATGGAGGCTTTACTTGACTTTTACTATTATAGTAAAGTGCCAAATGGGCCCTTGGGAAGTTCCCAAGGGGTGTTTTCATAGGAATCTTTTTAATTCAAGAGCTCAATCAAGTCTTCAGAAGGGATCCGCAAGTAAAAATAAGTTTTTTTGGACTTTTTCTTCCCACTTTCATTCATTCCAGCGACTCCTCTGCTTCCATCTCATTCTCTAGTCACGTAAGGGAAGCCGTGTCTCTCAAAGCACCCAGCTTAGATGATGAATCAAGTGATCCAATGGAATAAAGGAGTGTTCAAAATATATATATATATATATGAAATAAATGATGTGTAAATAGTTAAATAAGTTTAAAGTATCAATATATATATTTTCTTATATTGAAATCAAAATATAAAAATTAAAATAAAATCTAAACCATCAATTCTTGGCCACCCTCAGAAAATCTGTATGGTAGTATTTGATTTAATAAAAAAAATTAAAAAAAATATTTTATAAATTATCAATCTGAAGTAGGCAGAATGAAATTTTCTATATTTTTTTAGTATTTATTTTAATTTTTTATATTTTCCAAAACAAATTTCCGAATTGGAAAGCAAAATGCCCAAATCAGCTCAAATGTTTCACTTTGGAGCCAAACTGAAATGGGGTCAAAAGCGAACTTGACAACTATGCGTTAAAGGGGAATAACTGGATCCAAACACTTCTTCCATTGTGCCACTACTAAAATTGAAATGAAAGAAAAGAGGCATGGAGACGTCTAGCGATGCCAAACACTTCTTCCACCATGTCGCTAGCCCGCAAGGAGGATGACGTTGGCCAATGGTCCATTCGATAGCACATGACAAGTTGCTCTCCACCATACTTAAGAGTTAAGATGGGTTCAAGCTAAAGGCCTCATGAAGGCCAATCTTTACATCCTTACTGCCATCATCATCAACAGACTTTGTATCCACTGGGCATGATAAGTGCTAGCCCTGGCCGCGCCATCTTAAGTATGGTGGAGAGCAACTTGAAGGCCTCATGAAGGCCAATTTTTACATCCTTACTGCCATCATCATCAACAGACTTTATATCCAATGGGCCTGATGATCCCACCCACTGTTGCTAGACCTGGATCCCCCCACCACTGCCATTGAAATTGAGTTTTAAGGCAGCTCAGCAGTGGGAGCAACCACCTAGGGATCATAGGCACAGAAGTTGAATAAGAGAAAGCCACATCTTATGATCATAGCAATGGGTAAGTCATGGAAAGCAAGTGAGAGACCCAATTACCCATGTTAAAGCTTAGAACTTGACGCTGGCGGCTAGCATTTCTTGGTGAAACAATCCAACCACATGGAATTTGTGTGAACCATGATAAAATTTAAAACTTGATGTTGGCAGCTAGCATTTCTTGGTGAAACGAACCATCTACAAAGCATCACAAATTCCATTTTTTCTTTCCAGAAAGACAAAATAACTGACATAAAGGAGACCTTCCAAAGAACTCTTCCCCTCAGAGATTTGACATCTAAATTCCAAGGCTCACAGTGGAGAGACAAGGAACTTGGTAACAGCTCACTACAATCAAACCACCAAAAAAACCAAATCCAGAGAAACTGTGTTATCCTACAATGAAGCAGGAGGTGATTATCCTTTTTCATGTCTGTTAAGCACATGGGCCAGGCATCGACAATTAGAACCAAAGCCCAAGACTCTAGGAGGGACCTTGATGTGCCAGATGAATAAACCCCCTTACACCCCAGAAAAAGATGCAATCGAGAAGCTTCCCTTGATGGCATTTGTCACTCTTCTTCTAAGAAGAATAAGCATGGATTAGAACTAAGCTTAATCTGTCTCTCATATCCTCAACTCCTAGAGTCCTCTCCTTAACCTGAAAAACAACTAGGGCTCTTGAATGAAAGAACCACTACTTACTACTACATATTTCAATGAGAGGATCTGCTTCCTCAAGCCTTTAGATTTGTCCCCTAACCTGTATAGCCACTTGCCATGATGGTCTGATTCCTAAGCATTTTTCGTCCTTGGGCTTACAAACAATTGCCCCATCTACAAAGTGATAATTCTTCTTTCTCTCCACACCCTGCCATAGGAAGTCAAGTTGAAGAAGCCTTTTTAGCTGCTTAGACATTGCCACTGGCCATTTTAAAGCCATTATGAAATAGACTGCTAGGCTGAATAGCACTGCCCTGATTAAGGTGATTCATCCTCCCAATGAAAAATACTTAGATTTCCATCTGGAGGTTTATTTTTTATTCTCACAATGATTGAGTTCTATAGAGATTTTGAGAGCACACCGACAGGGAGGGGAAGGCCAAGGTAGCTGGCCGGCAATGCACCAGCTTTACACCCCCATCAACTCTGCTAAAGCTTCACCTTCTACCATTTGACCCCGATCAAGTATCTCTTGGAAATATATTTCTAGACCAGGTACTGCTTCAAAATAGAGGATAGTAGCCTCAAAATTTATTTCATTTGGCATCCCTCTCGTCCATGAACTTTCTGAGAGAATGAATTAGTCTATCTTGTTCAGGGCCATCATTAACAGGAACTCACCAAGGTGCATGACACCTCCTTTAAGCCTTTAGTAAATTAGTCCTAATCTTTGCTGCTATCTTCTAACTCAAAGCTTCACTGATGAAGACAAAGAGAAATGGGGAGAAAGGGTCCCTTTGTCTCAACCTCCTTGAACCTGTAAAAGAGGCCTTCCTTGGCCTTCTTGGTCCTCCCTGTTTATCCTATTTGGAACTAGTTAGGTGATATCCTCTGAGCTTTTGGAGGATGTGGAAAAGTTTGTCATGAAGGATTAGACCAGGTTCTAAAAATAGGACCTGGGAGATGTCTTGGTCACCATCCAATTGAACTGATTCCACCCTAGAGCTCACTAATCTTTAAAAAAAATATATATGAAAAATATTAAAAAAAAATCTAACTAATTTTCTCTGAGTCTAGAATTCTAAGACGTGTTTTATTTATTAGTAATGAATTAAAGTTGCTATGGGCAGTTGGACACCCATGTTTAGAGTCGTTTGCCTTTCACACATGGGATATGAAAATAGGTTTTATATATGTAAAGGATTCATATGTAACTTTTTCATATGCGAATGTAACATATGTGGAACACATTAACATGTTTGTCAAAATCACCATTTTCACATGAGTAAATGAGGACATCAAATGATTTTAGATGAGTCTTGTGGTTTTCACATGGATCTCAAAATCTGTGAAGATTTATTACATGAAATTAAACATATTGACGCTCATCATTAAGATGAGAATATTGAACAGCTTGGATCATGAATTGGGGGCCCACAAAAGAGCAGAAAATCAGATCTATAGGTTAGGATTTCTTGGACCTCTTTCACAATTTCCTCAAAATCTATGAAGATTGAAGATATGAATTAAACTGCTTTGGGTTTTTTAGACCTATAAAGAAGATGAATGGCTTAGATTACCAACTTGAAGATGGTTGAAGGGGTTCAAAGTTCAAACCCATAATCTGTAACGGTAGGACGCCCTATCATATTGTTACTACCAGGCTTCTCCCCATTTACACATGTATCGGTTTGCCATCTCATATATGTAAATCATCATCATTAAAGCCTTGTCCCTGATGGGGCCGGCTACATAAACTCTCCAAAAGAAAGTCTCCTCTTCAACCATACCACTCTTATCGTATGTTAGATATCTTCATCAATCTCTCTATCCTTACTAATTATCGAGCTCAAGGTATCGTAATGAATCTCTGTGTTATCTCTTGACCTTCAATTCTCGTAGTAGTTTCAACTCTTTACACATCCCCATTGAAGTTGCAGTACATACATTTTGTTTTAGTATGACTTAAACCCATGGATTCTAAAGCTTCTAGTCATCTCTTAAGTTTCACAATCACAACATCTCTAAATTCATCCACCAACATTATATCATCTGCAAACAATATGCACCAAGGTACCTCCTCTTGAATATGAGTAGATTCGTCTGTAATCAATACAACAAGATAAGGGCTTAAAGTTGACCTCTAATGCAAGCCCATGACCAATAGAAACTCATATGCTTCTCCACAAGTAGTTCTCACATTCGTTACCACTCCCTCGTACATGTCTTTAATGATGTCAATATAACCTTTTGAGACACTCCTTTCATCTAAAACCAACCAAATCAAACCCCAAGGTATCTTGTCATGGGCTTCTCTAGATCAATGAAGACTTTATGAACTATTTCCTCCTCTTGATATTTTTCTATTAATTACCTAAGCGAGAAGATAGCTTCCATAATTAATCTTCCTGGCATGAAACCAAATCAATTTTCAGATATCTTGATCTTTTGTCTAAATCTTTGCTCCATTACTCTCTCAATAGTTTCATATTGTGACTCATATGTTTAATCCATGATAGTTGGTGCAACTTTGTATGTCTATTTTGTGCTTGCATGCAAGTATTACAACATTTCTTCTCCATTCATCTGGCCTTTTTTGGTCCTTAATATCTTATCGAAAAGCCTAGTTAACCAAATCCATCCAATATCTTTTAAGAATTCCCAAGCCTCTATTGGAATGTTATCTAGCCTCATAGCAATTCATGTCTTCATTAGTGCCAATACTTTCTTCACTTTTACTACTCTTATCATACAGTAAAAGGTATATCCCACTAACGAAGCATCCTCTCTCGTTCTTAAGCCTCCTACAATCTTCATTTAAAAGTTTGTTAAAGTACTCTCTCCATCTTTCTCTAATATCATTATCCTTCACTTAAACCTTTTAATCATCGCTCTTTATACATTTAACATGATCTAAGTCCTTATTTTTCCTTTCCCTCATTTTTGCAAGTTAGAAACCCTCTCTCTCTCCTCTTATTCCAAACTTATTATATACGTCATTATATACTTTGGACATTGCATCACTTACTGCTTTTCTAACTTCTTTCTCTCCTCAGATATGTAAATGATTTTTGAGCCTCATTTACACAACATTTTTACACCCCATTTACACATGCGACACGAAAATGAGCGCAAACAAGTTGGGTTATATGCAAGTGTTGCATATGTGCATCATTTACATATGTAAATGAGTGGAAACAAATGCTCAAACAAATAGTAACTCAGATTTTAAATGTTTACATCTTCCAAGAAAGTGGCTTTGATCTTTCAGTATCAGTGCAAACAGTCCCTAAGACATCCAACAGCTCCTTCCACCACAACAATTGGACGGTAAGTGAGACTGGGGACCAAAAACATAGGACCTAACCGACTAGGGGGATCCTGACTCAGCACCTGTCAATCCTGAGTTGGCATGGCCAAGTTTTATAACCAGCTGATTAGGTGTATTAAGATTGGTCTTTTTTAAAGTCATCTCTTCGAGCTATCCTTTGGTCATTGTGGAAGGGCAGAAACAACTGTAAACTAAAGAGGAAGATTTTGATGTGATGGAAAATGACTTAATGATTAAAAAGAAAAGATTCAAAAAGAAAGCTTACAAAAGACAATTAATGATGAATGCAGATATATAATGCACAGACATTTGAAAAATTAAGTTCTTTCAGTTAACACAATCAGTAATATAGAAAAGTACCTGATTAACTTTTGTGGAGTAAAATTAGATTCCCACAAATGGTTCAAAACAGCTCCTTTCCATGTCGCCCTAAATTTGGTCAGCCACTCTGACTTACCCTCTGACTCAGATGAAAATCCCGCAGGACCCACCAAAATTAAGTGCTGTACGTGTTCAGGATGCTGCAACATAGAACGGCCACATAAAAAACAGGCCAGTTCAAATACAAGCTTTCACCACATGGAAAGAAGATTACCTTGAGAGCATATTTTGAAGCAACATATCCACCAAAAGAATGTCCAAGTAAAATAAAATTACTGAGATCTTTTGCTTTACGCCATTCCTCGAAAGAATCGATGAACCATGCCTCCGTTTCTGCAATATGCAATTGGAAATTAGATGAATACAACCAAAATCCCACACTCACAAGTGCTTGGTGCACCCACCAAAAAACACTCAATCTCCAAATCACAGGTTTCAAATATAACACCGAAAAATTAGGTTGTGGGGTGGGACTTGGGAGTGGTGAAGAACACAAAATTATTGCATCTGAACTTCAGACTGCAACTTGTACATGCTCTCTTCCAAATTGGTTCTAAACTCCCATACAGTGAACATGACAGAAGGTTGAATGAATACAGCATTAAGCAGGTGCACATAACCTCCAATGCAAAAGCAAATGTAGTTCCACAACAACCAGAAACAAGAAGTAGCAATGAGAACTGATAAAGAGACAGGTAGAGGTACAGGTACAGTGACGCAATTTCAAATCAAGTCAACAACTCATTTTTTTTAATGTACAGGTACAGTAAAAGGGTAACTAGTAAATATGAGGGTTTCTGGAACATTAAAGGTCCCATATTTAGCAGAAAGCATCATCCACTTGGAAGAAAATGCATTATCCTAGATTTAATCACAGGGTAGCAACTCAAAAACTAACAATATTTTAAGTCAACTATTATATAAATATATGAGTGGTTGCAAGTTGCAACAAGTAAATTCAGTCAATCATTGGTCCAAGAAAGCTCTTCTAGGTCTCAGACCCACAAGGCCAAATGATGTGTTACAATCTTTAGATGCTGGAACATTGTAAGACGTAACTTCCTAAAAGGGGGAGTTATTTCCAAAAACTTGGCATAAGGATGGATGATTTCAGTGAGATCAAGCTGAGACATTGTCCAAAAAATTGGATCAAAGAAGTTAAAGCAGGTTAAATCTTGGTCTCCAGATCATACTGACAAAGAAGCCTCTAAAACTGTCCCCTGCAAGCATTCAACCTTTTTTAACAGTAACAATAAAATTTTATTAAAAAAAGGTTTTAAAAAAAAGTTCAGATATAGAGCATACAAAAAACATCTCAAAGATGTACCAGTACAAGAGAGATATAACAGCCACCCACGACAACTACATTACATGAGCACTTAAGTTACAAGACTGATCTACTCCTTGCTTAGCTAAACAATCTTCCATACTATTTGCAGATCTATTAACATGCTGAAAAGAGACCTGCAACTGAGAGATTAGAAGACTAACACCCAAGATATGGCATTAACAGAGTCACTTTCCACAATAAGATAATGTTGATATGATGAGTGACAAATAAGTAGAGCTTCCAAAATGGCCAGAACTCCCACTTCATTAGAGCCTTTAAACCCAACACGTTTAGAAAATATATACAAAACTCTCCCTTTGTGATTTCTTAGTACACCTCTGATGAAGCCAACCCCAGTTTTCTCCTCGCTACTCCATCCACATTAAACTTTAGAACTCTGCATGGTGGTGAGCACCAAGAAGTTTTCCTTCTCTCCTTTAAGACTCCCATCTTTAAACAAGCTCCCCAACTTGACATGAAGTTGTCTATCTTAACATCTGAGAATTTCTTTGTAGCACAAACCCATTTAGCGATCCTCAATAGCACACCTGACAGAAGTCACTCCCAAGACAATTCTTTTCTACTGAAATTTCTATCATTTCTCTCTTTCCAAATAGGCCAAAGAATAGAAAGAGGAATGATCCTCCATAATAACATTCCATTGCCAACCAACGGAAACCCCTCCAAGCCTCAAACAACAACGATAATAAACTTGGAAAACACCAACTCACCCCACATTCTTTTAAGAAAGACCCCCAAATAGACGGCACTACATTACAGTGAATGAACAAATGGTCTATAGACTTCATCTTGCTCCCGCATTAGCAACACATGTCTACAATGGAATCTGACACCAAACCCCTTCTTAAATTATTTACGGTTGAGATCTTACCACCACTGCCAACCAACAAAAAGTCTCCACTCTGAGGGGCAAGTCCCATGCAAACTAATGCACATGGAGACCAAACTGAGTTAAAAGTCCCCACCCCCTCCCATTCAACCATATTTTTTACATTGCATACTGTGCTTCATGAGCGTCCATTGTGATTATCAATTTTGTTTCTGTAAAAAAAAAATGTGGGATGTATAGTGGTGGCAACTTAATTTGAAAACACACTAAGGTTTGAATGTGATGCTAATGGTTTTAATACTTCCTCATGAAAAACTTCTTTGTTTTGATTCT
The DNA here is from genome assembly GCA_028538565.1 of Umbellularia californica. NCBI lineage: Eukaryota > Viridiplantae > Streptophyta > Magnoliopsida > Laurales > Lauraceae > Umbellularia > Umbellularia californica. Next base: position 5,196,696 of record JAPQWN010000006.1, on the reverse strand, counting down.
TCCTGGCGCTCCACAACTTCTCTTAAAGGGTTGGACTTGGGAGTTCTACAACTTCATGGCTGCAACGATTTGGGTAGGAGGAGTCCTCTACCAGTCTACCTGATCAGTTCCTTAGTCTTTTTCAGCATGCCGAGGATCAGCATTGCATGGCTGGCAGTTATATGGCTAGATGAGGAGGCTTAGTTGTTTGGGGTCCTATCTACAGTTATGGATATTAGTTTGTATGTCTCTGCTTCCTTCTCTTCTCTCACATTAAAAGAGATGTAAATGCAGAGGCAGATGCTCTGGCCAGGGAGGGAGTTAGTAGTCAAAGCCTCCTGATTTTGTCTTAAAGGGACTTGCTTTCTTGGCTTCTCCCATGGGATCCTAGTGTTCTTTGGTTTTTTTTGCTTTCTTTTTTTGTCTATTGGTCATCAGTGTATTTCTCTTACACTGTATTTGACTCTTTTTAGTAATAAAGTTACCACTCAAAAAACAACTAACTAAAAGAAACAAGAGAGCTAGTTTTGAGAATCAAGAGTCAAGACAACCAACCCTCAGTGCTTTTACATGTAAAATCGGGCCTGCTTGATCCGCCCCAGCTGCAAGAAGAAAGGGATAAAAACTGTAAGGAGATGACCTCCCATTGCAATAGATCTAAAAAATCACAAATCAGACACTTACAAATTGCTCAACTGCAAGGTAGGATTGGAGCAAAATGAACTCACCCGAGCTGATCAATGGCAATGACCTTAAAACGACTGGCAAGAGCATCAAAATTCCGGAAGAAGAAGCCCTGAGAAGCTCCATAACCATGAACCATAACCAGAGTAGGAGAGCCTTCTTTACTATCAAAGGTAACCGTGTTGATAAATCTAGGCTGGTCACTAGTAGACCTGAACCATCTGACGTTTGAGCCAGGTGGCCCCGAGCCTATATTTACTTGTTCTTGAACATAAGCAGTTCTGAAAACCAAGGAATTCATCGAAATCAACCAATAATCAATGAACCCCAATTAAAAAAAAAAAAAAAAACACCCTTGGAACAATAATTGCATGAAAAGACTACTTGAGGGGTTTCAGCTCCTGGCTTCAGATTGGAAATAAATATGAATTGGTTGCTGAAATTGAGATGACTATATCAGGGTGTTTCACCTTTTGCTGTGTGGATTGGAATTTGGATGCCCTGTCCCTTCTCTTTCTTCCTGAATAGGTGCCATACCAGGAAAAAAGAAAGAAAAAAAAAGAACCCACCTTTTCTATCATGAAAGGTGGTGGGATGCATACCTCAAGTGCCATGAACTTACAAACAATCAGCGAGTTTGGGGCACTACCAAACGGCACCCGACAACAAAAATTGGTCGGAGCTTGGGTCTCTGACACATGTGGCATCTCAATTTTCTCCCCAAAACTGTTAGTGCACGTCTGTTATTGAATTCCTAGGATTTCCAAGCAATGCGATTCTATCAAAAGAGCTAAGACCCAAAAGAGTCCATCAAATCAATTCCCCTTTCGTATCAATTCGATAGAATTCGATAGGATGCAGGCAAAAAAAAAAAAGACCCCTTTTATGGGATTGTGAGAGAGACTCGAAAGCAATGAATAGAAATGCCAGAAATAGGTGAGGAGAATTCTTCCCCAGTAATTGGGAATTGCATGCTTTTAAGTTGAATTTTCAAATGGGTAGTTAGGGTTTGGGGGATTACTTGACGAGGGAGAGAAGGCGCTTTTCAGCAGAGATGATGCGATCCGTCGAGGTGGGGATCCAGCGAAGAAAAGATGGCCAGAGAGACCTGGAAGAGGAGGAGGAGGAGGAGTCCTTGGAGGGGATTGCAACAGACTCGATGTTGACCTTGGTGGTGGTGGTGCTGCTGATCTCTTCGGCTTCAGCCATTGATAATCTAAATCTGCTCCTCGCGCCGAATCCTCCAAGGATGCTGCTCGTGCTCAACCACCGCCTGCTCATTCAAATCACCGTCTTCTTTTCTTCTTCTTTGTTTCGACGCTTTTACTTTTATTAAAAAGAGAACGGTGCGGTGGACTGGAACCAGTCACGTGAGAAAAAATTCTTATTTGGAAGGTAGGATCGAAATGCGAAGGTGGGAGAAAACTGGGGATTGACGTAGGTGATTACGCATGCATCCGTTTAACCGCACACCAATGAGACCAGCCTCTGTCTCCTCCCCTGTGTGATGTGGCACCCCCGCATTTGACACTCTCGACAGGGTTTCACCACCTCCCTCGCCGAGAATGTTTTACTTTCCTATTTGCATGAATAATGGTTCCAAGATGTTCGACACCGAAACGGATTCAAACCTTACGGGGAAACCTATTTGGACTAAGGGTGCCACATGGGGAGTTGAATTTCTTTTATTCATTTGGGGGAGATAGAATTTGACATTTCTGTCCATGTGTCACCTCCTAATTATTCCAAACAGGAATCCTTGTGTGTTACATTGGAAGGTCTTGACTTGAACAGAGAGAGAAATCTCCTGTATAGAGCGAGCCCACCTATTAAAATTAATTAAAATGAACAAACTCCATGGTATGTATGGAATTGTTTTTTTGACATTACTTTTTCTTGTAAAGCCAAGGAGAGTCGGTTTCATAGTAAGAGTGATCATTGGATTAAAAACATGATTATCTACCATTTGATTTAAAACAGAATCGTGTCTTTTAATTAAGTTTTCAATCTAATGGTGGGATAAATTCTATAGGAATAAAATTAAGCGATATTGCATATACCAAATGTGTTCATTTTAAGCTGTTTGGATACTTAATAAATAGGCATTGTCGGTTTCTACTCCCTTCCACTTAAGATTCAGCTGCCCACCCAGGGATTTCCACCTTGTGAGCTTCTCTTATACCTTGTATGGTCTCTCTCTTCCATAGTACAGGCTTCTTCTTTCCACTTGCCTGAGCTTTCTCAGGTCCCAGCCCCAAAGCGGGGTGCCAAAATGGAAAAAAAAAAGAAAATGCTAATAGGATTATTCCAAGTCAAAGCCTCAAGGATCCGGCCTCATTTGTCTGGCTATGCGTGCAAATACCGATACAAGATTCCAGATTCGAAAGTCACTGGGGCTGCGGTTTTATTTCTTTCTTAAGCATACCCACAAGTAAGGTCAGACGATTAATTATTAACTTCGAGCTTGGCCGCTCTCAATAAAGACCATTTAGAATAGAAGAGAAGCCTTCAGAGGCCAACTTGTTTCCATGTGTGAATGAGAGAGGTACGTGAAAACATAGTTCCATTTGTCATCATTAGCAAATTCTTCTCAACATAAAAAAAAAAAAAAAAAATTTAGACCATTGAGACAAAAAAACCAATTTTGCTGGGATCAAATGACCTGATCTATCCTCACTTGAACAGATCCGTTTTAGAGAAATATAAAGTCCAGACAGATTTTGGGCTCAACTCCAGTTTGTAGGAGCTTCTGTTGAGAGGTCCACGTTGTAACTTATATGTAATAAATTCTGCTGCAACCCAAAATTGATTGGGCGAAGCATCGATGGAGATGATAGATGACAGAAAGAAGATATATTGATATTAATTTGGCCCAATTGAAGATTCTAACTCCTCTGAGACTGTGTGGCAATATCCACATTCCAAGCACAAATTACTCCCACACAAATTTAAGGTGTGAAATAACAATTAGAACCCCTCCAACTTCTAAAAATTTGAGAATGTCATTGTATTCAGCAAATTTTATGATAAAGATCAAGCTTTGCTTTAACAATAAAACACATTCGCCTCTTCATGAAAAATGTGCAGCACCATCTGCACCTACAAAATAAAACAAGCTTTTATGTCAAGGTACGGATAACATAGGAAGCTAGAACAGCCGCAAACAGTTTCTTCTCATGATCCACCAAAGATGACCCAACTAAATAAATTCAGTCAGACTCTCTCTCTCTCTCTCTCTCTCTCTCTCTCTCTCTCTGCAACATACTGAAGCTCTTGTATACGTTAATCGTAGGACCTCACCCTGAATGGGAGAATGCGTCAACCTCAGGATATCATGGGATCAACTCTCAATTGACAACTGTTAAATTATTCATTTTTATTACTAATTTGAAGCCAGTTTCAGACTCGGTAAGAAAAACCATTTCAGCAAGCAACAGCATTCGGTAGCTAACCCCCCTGTTCCCTATACAGGAGGAGACTCGGCTTCAAGCTTACAATAGAGCTGCCCGAAGAAAAAAGGCAGCGGTTCTGGCTAATCAAGAAAATGAAATCCCAAGAATTATCCTTACTGCCAACAAACTATCTTAAGCTCTAGTTCTAAAGGAAGTATCATTTCTTTCTTCTTCCTCCTCTTTTTTTTTTTTGGAAAAAAAGTTAGGGCAATAAGATGGGGACGTAAAACCTGCCATAATTTTTGGCAGTCAGTTCTATTGCTGCAGAATGAGGTGAGGTCCACATGCTTTGCCAAGCAGAAGCTCCTACCTTCCCATTTTGACAAGAAAATAGTGAGGAATAGAATAAAATGAAGTCCCCGTTTATTCAAATTAACAGTTCAACAACATCTAAACTTACATCTGCAAAATACAAGTCAAAGATTACCACCAGCTTAGGAAGCCTTATTTCCAAGACGACCCACTCCTACAAGCAGCTCATTACAACTACATAAATATGGGGTGATTGTTGTCCACAACAAAGAATTTATGAGAATAGAGGAAGCAGTAGGAAATGAAGCTTGATCGTTACCAACAAACCACACAACAGTAACGGCGAAACCCTTTTACTTAGTCTGCTCTTGATTGGCCTGCTCGAGAAGAAAGAATAATACCAACGATGAGGCCGTACAGAGCCAGAGCTTCAGCAAAAATGAGGATGAGGATCATTCCAACAAAGAGTTTTGGCTGCTGTGCATTGGCTCTGCAAGATGCAGTTCGATCCTTAGAAGGTAGTCACTTCAATAAAAACACTAGAATCCAGATATATACACAAGCCAAGCCATCAAAAATATTTTGATGAGCCAATTCACATAAAGTAGTTCTCATTCAGAAGAGGGATACAAGAAATAGAAAACATAGACAACACAACATAATCCATCAACAGCATTGATGTTGTTGTTTTCATTGGTAACAAATGGAAAGATGGGCCTCAAAGGTATAAAAGCATTGTACCAGAAAACATAGAAAAACCAAAAAACTACACAGGAACTACAATAAAAGGCGAAATTCTGTCCACCCCTAGTTTTGCCAAAGAGTCCACTAGAGCATTATCAAGAGCATTATCTATATAGCAACGAAAATTTGCAATAATGCTGTTCTAATATAGAAGGATTCTAGCACAAATAAGAAGGGTTATTCATTTAATTTCGCCACATTTCTTCAAAACATTAAAGAATAAAAACTGTTAGCCACATTCAGGAATTATCTAGAACGGTCTGTCCAATTTGGACAAAAGACCGCCCACCTCGTAGGGCCCATATGAGCCCCACCATAGTTTTCAAAATCGGAATCGTATCGCAAATCGTTCATACCCATGAATCAAATCAAATCGCGAATCGTATCGTGAATCCTACGATTTTTTATTTTTCTAATAAAAATGAAAAATAATTAAAAATTAAAAGAAAAGGGAAAAGGTAATTATTCATAACCATCCATTTTTCCATTTATAGTAGTATAAATATAATAACAACTAAGTCTATCATATAATTCTATCAAGAACATCAAGACATATATATATATATGAAATAAATGATGTGTAAATAGTTAAATAAATTTAAAGTATCAATATATATATTTTTATTATCTTTAAATCAAAATATAAAAATAAAATAAAATCCAAACAATCAATCTTACACAGTAAGATATCTCTTAAAGTTAAGAAAGTGTTAATGAAGACAAAAAACCAAAATAGATTAAAAACAGAAAGAAGCTATAAACAAGCACCATACGTACAGTCGAATGCTTTAGTTAAATGCATGTTCTTTATTCATCTTTAAAACCTTGTCAAAGCCGTAAAAAATTCTTATGAGGTTTCGTTAACTACTAAATAACTTTTTAAAAATACAAGCGATATATAAAGAGAGAATAAAGAAAAAAAAAGGTCAAAAAATTATTAATATTAGCTTATTGGCTATAGCCATTCTCGCTTAGTCGAATCGCTTGAATCGTATGATTCAATGAAACGAGTATTGAATCGTAGGCTTCACACCTGAATCCTAAGATTCATTTATAAATGAGATTCATTACATAGAAACGAATCATTTTCATTAAGATTCGGGATACGAATCGTAGGATTCTGATAACTATGAGCCCCACAATGATCTACCCTACCCCTTCTTCACTACAGTTGCCTCTTAGGTGTCATCTAACAGCTCTTTCAAAGGATTTTCAATAGACCGGATTGTCAGAAATTGGAGTGAAGAGGCATGCCTTTGATTAGAGTCTTCTGTCCTCTCATATGTGGGTTTGGTAGATGTTTTTCCTTTGGTTTGTTATTGTTTGGTTGCGCTCCCGTGGTGTGGTGATCAGTATAATTCCCTTGTACCATTTTTCTCTCTTTTAATGAAAGTTACCATTCAAAAAAAGAATTTAGGTGTTAAATCTAGTTATAGAAACTTGGAATGAACATTGAACTGATAAGAACAGATACTACACTTGACCCTAAGCCTAAAGAACGCAAAATCTGGAATAAATCTAGGTGCTAAATGTAGTATTAGAAACTGAGAATGATCATATGATCTCCATTTCTTGCAAACACCTAGGTCAGATATGGACGCCGCCCCCCTGCTCCCGCCTCTCTTCTCTTTAATAATCTATGCCATTCCCAGTGTCCAATGGGAAAAGACCTCCTTGTACTTTGGAGCTACTTTTCTGTCCTTGGCATAAGGCTAGGGTCTCTATTGTCCTTCCTCGCCATTCATACTTGGCATTTTGCAATTGATCAATGAAAACAGCACAAAATGTACCAGTCAAACATTAAAATAAAAATAAGGGAAGCCAATAGGGAGGAAATTGTAACTATTTAAAAAATGAAACAAGCTGAATGGTTGGTACTGTTCAGGAGGTGTTATTTTGGGGCCCAAATAGATTTTTCGGAGCATCATAACTATTGGTTCCATCTAGGTTGGCAAGTCCATGGTCAGTTATCCAGGACCAGTTACAATAAACAGCAAAAAGAGACAAAACTTTTCAAAGTGACACATTCCAACCTAGGAAGCACGGGCACCTCTCTGGAGCCGGCGTGTCAATGTCCGACATGGACACGCCCTGGACACAGACGCTAAAAATGGTGTCCTACTTATTATTTTATATTTTATTTCCCGGACACGCTGGGGACACGCTGGCTGTTTTAGTTGGAGAAAAGTATTAAAATTATAATAAAGAAAAGAGAATGGGCCGTTTGTAAAAAAATCTCTTTTAGTTGGAAGAAAAGTATTACTTTCTTTTATTCTTACATCGTAAATCGTAATACACATTTTTTTTATTATCAAGTAAATTTGAAATCCTTCTTTCTTTTGTGAAAGGTTAGCAACGAATGGCTTCAAGAGGACCGGAGTCGAGTGGGTACACTGGTACTTGAATTGATATGTTTGTGAGTTGGTATAGTGATACACTGGTACTTGAATTTTTATTTATTTAATTGCTAAATTAATTACAAAGTTAAAATGATATTATCTTTTAGTATACGATTAGATATATTATTATTATTTAATATTATTATTAAATATTAACATATCCCCGACGTGTCAGTATCCTACTTCTTTGAGAAATGCCTTGTTGGCGTATACGTGTCGTGTCTATGTTCATGTCCGTACTTCTTTGATGCCAACACCATAGGTCCCTCAAAAACTGAACTCTCAAGTCATCACATCACAGACAAAAAATCATAGCTCTAAGTGAAAAAGATATTTTATACTGACAATTTCCTTCCATGCGCCAAGTGCATGATAAGCAAGAGAAGAAATATGATTTACTGCCAAAGACCATATATCCCTGCTTTCCTAACCACCAAATCCATTTTTCTCAACAGAGCAAAATTCACGTATAGTAGGTTTTCATAGCTGCCTTTACTTAATCAATGTTGATCTAATGCCATAGACCCACCTCCACGTATGGTAGGTTTTCATAGCCGCCTTTACTTAATCAATGATGATCTAATGCCATAGGCCCTCCTCCTTCCTTCCTAACCATCATATCCTTTTTTTTTTTTTTTTTTTGACAAAGAAAAGCTACCTCCAATCATCTATCATAGGTTTTCATAGCTGTTTCCAATTAATCAAAATATCAAATAGCAATTTCTTCTTCTTCCAAGTGTCATTCCGTGAAAATCGCATTTAAATTCATTCAATTCACTTTAAAACACTGACTATGAAACAGAAAGAAGAAAAGAAGTAAATGGGTAATATCACCAGCATAGGTTTCAGCAAAATAATCTTTCCACCAAACAAGAGATATCTACTAGTCCATGTAGATAAAAGAGCTCAATCACCATATCCCCATAAGGGCTTATGGGGTTTACTGTTTGCCTCTGTACACAATGGCAAACCTAAGAATGTTGAAAGATGAATCCAAAAACAACCACCAGGCAGATTAATAACAGAAAACACCTGAGTCAGCTCCATTTAGAAGAAATAGACGATACAACATGATACAAACACACATGCACGCATAAAAATTGTATTATGAGAACTAGTTCTTGTGCTAAAATGGACCAACCTATCATCAATCTTCCACTCTCATACTCGATGACCCCATGAATTGGCACCCACACCAATTTGACACTCATCCAACTGTTATTCACAGTTGAATTAAAAAGATACGAAATATAATCTTCCCTTTGAAATGGAGATGAAACAACAGGTTTAAGTTCCATAACTTGCTCATTACCATGATATAGTAAATCCAGCTTCTAAGAACTGTAAACTGCAAGCATGAGATTTCTTATGCCTAGAAATGAACACAGGCAGATATTAAGAGGGACGAGCACAACATCACTTTGAAAATTCCTAGAATCTAAGGAACAGACAGAGACAACAATCCTATATAATAGTTCAATATCAAGAAAAAGAAAATTGCCAATGGCTTAGAACTAATAACAGCTACGGTAGAAAATATATCATTTAACAATCCATGCAACACCACTGACCAATATGTTCATCAACATAATGTGACACCGCTAGCACGAGCACGTGTAGGTATTCTAGTTCTTTTTCTTCTTTGTTTTTGTTTCTTTTTAATAGTATGATATATTCTTTCCTACTAGTTTATCTCGAAATGGAGTAATTATCCTCTTGTACAATTAAGGACTCATGAGACATATAATCAAGGATGAACCAATAGAACACCCTCACTTCCATGAAATTAATCCCAATCATCGGAAAACTCGAATGAATTTGCAATTATTACTCCAGCATGCTGTCATAAACAACTCTCTCTTTCTGAATTCTCATTATGTTTTATTTTCTATGTACGTGTTTGAATCGTATTACAACAACACGCAGTTTGTCTTCGAATGATCAATAAGCCTATATGGCTCTATAACATTCAAATCATAAATCCAAGCCCTTCACTAGCTTCATTTCAGTATTTTATCTTGCAGAATGTAAACACATAACCACTGAACAATCAAGCATCAGATCCACATACATCACATTAATGCCTGACAAAAACAGATCTGACAAAGAACAACAACAAAATCCAGAGAATCACACTATCAGCCCTAACAAGAATTTCATCATCATGTTCCTCCACAAACATAGCATCAACAACTACAGATCAGAATCATAAACAAAAAGAAGAAAGAAAGAGAGAGAGCACCTGACACCGGCGTCACCGACGATTCCGATCGCCATTCCAGCGGCAAGTCCGGCGAGGCCGCAGGAGAGACCAGAGGAGAGATGAGCATAGCCGTCAAAGAGATAATATGATTTCGCCTTAGGATTAATACCAGTACTGATGATGACGGCGATGATCAGACCGTAAATTCCCAAAACTCCCGCCATGACGACAGGGACGATCGATTTCATCACGAGCTCCGGCCTCATGACTCCCATCGACGCCACACCGACGCCGCTCTTCGCCGTCCCGTACGCCGCTCCCATGCCTGAGACATAGAAAACAACCTCAGATCCAAAATCAAAACCCTAGGAAAGAACATCAGATCCAAATCAAAACCCTAGAAAAAAAGAGGGATCTGGAGAGGGATCGCTACTTACATGAGAAAACTAGGGCTGCTGCAGCACCGAGGAAGCCGAAAAAGGGAGCAGTTTCATCGCCGCTGAAAGCAACCATGGCTGGGATTTGGATCTGGAGAGATCTGGACCAGATCTGGAAAGAGTGAAAATCTTGCTTGTGCAGTGGAGGTTGAAGAGAGATGAAAAGGTCTTTTCTTTCGCTTTCTCTTTCTCTCTCTCTCTCTCACTACTCGATCAGATCTGGGATTTTAGAGGAATGATGAATGGCTTCGTGTTTCAGTTAAAGGGCGAAGCCGAGTCCGGATGCTATGAGGGGGGTCACGAGAGAAAATGGCTAAGCCCATACCCCTATGCAATCACATGGGCATTTATCAAATATAGGCCAAATATAGGCCCTGATTTTGCATGGAATTGGAACTTTATGGATTTAATGTAGTTGTTTGTTTGCATGGAATTAGATACATGGGAATTCATTTTCTAATGGGCTTGTTTATTTGTTTGGAAGTGAAATACATAAGAATTTATTGTCCAATGAGTCATTTGTTGGGATGTAAATGGGTTTTCGATTCTTAGATTATCCGAATGTTCTGATCCGTTAAAAACCGGTTCTGGGTCCTTTATTTAGGCCCCGATAAATAAATGAGTTCGGGTCCGGTTCATCCTTTGTTCATGTCTATGAACCTGAGACCCGACATATTATTTCAATTTTCTAAAATCTCTCATAAAAATCATGTTTCTTTTAGTATCATTCTCTATTTAGACCCAGACCCGAACCATATATGATTCTGGTTCCGGTTCCGGAGCCAAGAAACCGGTTTCGAAACAATTCTGGGTCCACCATGGATCCGAACCGGAACCGACCCGTTTACAACCCTAGTCATTTATTTGCAAGCAATTATGCGCCTATTTGTTTGCATGGAATTGAAATATAGGAATTCATTGATGAATAGGCTTGTTTGTTTGCATGAAAATTAGAACGCATATGAAGTAATTGATTCGAATGAGCTTGTTTGTTTGCATGAATTGAAATAGATAGGAAGTAATTGATGTAGATTAGCATGATTGACATTCAAATGGGCTCGTTCTTGCATGGAATTCGAATACATTAATGTCAAATGGATATGTTTGTGGAATGACCCTGTCCATTTGTATGGAATTTGAATACATAAGAAATAATTGATTCAAATAAAAGCCTATTTTGCTTGGAGATTTTTTGTCTGGTACCTCAACTATGGGATTTGGTACCTAAGCCCACACAAATGGAGAAGGCAGCATACTAAGGATCAATCCTTTGCATGGAATTTAAATACATAAGAATTCATTGTTAAATGGGCTTTGGAATTAACTACATATGTAGATGAAAAATATATGAATTTGTTTAATATAGTTATAAAAAACAATTTCATACATCAACACACATGTATGTGTGTGTGGGTATAGGCAAATCTACCTAGGAGAACTCATCTCACTCTCTTATGACCATGACAACATAATAAGGCCCACCTTTATGATCCATTTGAATCGTTCACATACACGGGACCTCCCATGATATAGTAACCAGACCCCCACAGTTTGCACCCAACAAACGGATTGGGCCGTTTGATCGAGGGCCCATTTCTTTAAAATATAAAAACATTAAACTTGTGAGGCCATGGATAAATGGGCTACAGGAACGACATTGACTATAATTTAGATGTGTGGGTCCATTATGAGTAAATCTCTCCATTTCCCTATGTCCTATGATCTGTGGGACCCCAGGTGGGCCCCAACAGCCAATATGGACAGTAAGATCAAACGGCATGCACAGGCACACGGACATACATGTTATATTACATGACAAAAGGCTGGGCTGAATTGGGCCTTTCCCAGTCCGGCCCTGAATGTGGTGGGTTTTACAAAAACAGGCCCTAAATGCTATCCTTAAGCTTTTGGATAAGAAAAATAGCCTTCATTCTTGTGGTGTTTGCGGGCCTTGACCTCTCATCGGAGGGAGGAATGACAAGCCTACCAGTAGGCTACTTTAGTCAATTGGGTTTTCAATTTTGTGGATGGCAAGGATTGGAAATCCTACGCTGTGGGGAGCTCCTGTCGATGAAAAACAACATATGTTCAATAACTATAGTTTCAGTATTACCACTCATAAAACTTAAAAATATGCCAATAAAGTAGGTTTTGTGGGTGCAAACTGTGGGGGTCTGGTAAGGGGCGGACCTACATGTCATAGGTGCCCCCTCCAAAATTCAAAACAGCCCATTAGGGTCCTAAATGAAATCTGCCTAGCCCCCACTCTTTTTTTCCTCTCTCAAAGACCCTCAAGTCGGCTAACCCTCCATCCCCGGAATTAACACACCCCAGCTATTCATTTATTAGGCAGGTATCGATATTTGTATTTAATAATAAAAAAAAAAAAAACATAGGATTCAATGAGTTATTAGATATTTTGAACTTAGTTGTGAGAGTTTTCTTTTGGTTTTGGGAATTGTCATGAATGAGATTACAATTATGTATTCGGTCCCCTCAATGTATAATCATAGGATTGCAATCAAAGAATTAATTCATAATCGTAGTTTGGAATTAGAGATCATTGAACACTTTATTATGATTATTAAATTGTCATTTTAGCTTTTCATGGTGTAAATGAATACATTCAATGATTTAACTGTATTTAGACTATTTGGATGCATTTCACAAATTCTCAAAATCCATTAAAGTTTAAAAGATATGAAATTGAGTGTATTGATGATCATTATTAATCCAAGAATGTTAATGATTTGAATCAAAAAATTGTGACCCAAAGATGATACACAAATTGCTATAATCATTATGTACTTGGAATATGGGTTTTGAAGAACGAACCTTAAAACAGTTGTACAAATGTCATATATATTTTGATGATAGAATGTTGAGGAATTTTTCCGAAAAATCATAGTAGAGGTCCTTTGCACCAAAAAGATTCCCATAGTTTTATGAAACAAAACTGATCTTCCCACCGTTTTTTTTTTTTTCAACTAGCGACAATGTCATCACTTAATATCGAGATTGAGCGACAATATCGTTGTTCTTTTCAAGTGACCATCGTAAGCCCCTCTCAAATGAAAATCATGGGTCTACCACCGGGTCTGGTGGGTGCAAACTGTAGGGGTCTGCTGAAACCTAAGCCCCTCTCAAATGAAAATCATGGGTCTACCACTGCGTCTGGTGGGTGCAAACTGTAGGGGTCTGCTGAAACCATAACAAGATTTTGGTACTTTGTTAATAATGAGATTAATGATCTTTTACTGAAGGTACTCTTGTGGCTCTTGCCTTTGACTTTCCTCATGGTGACAAATCAAATGTCATTTGTTCATGATAAGAAAACAATCAATGAAAGAGCTTTTTGTATATACCCTCCTAAGGTTTGTAGGATTTGTAAATACGCACCTAGTTTTAGTATTTACAAATAGGTTCCTGCATCTTCATTTTAATACCTTTTGTGTTCCCAAAATCAATAGTCTTCCAACTACCATAAGTTTTTAGAGCGAAATGACACTTTTGTCCATCTTTTTTTATCTTTAAATGCATAATTTATAAAGCTTGGACTTAATTTTTTTTTTTTTATAAAGCATGTAATATTAACAATTGCACTTAGTGGAAGAGATTAACCCAAGATAAATTCATTTTTTCTTATTAATACATGGTTCATTTAATAAATCCAAATCGATTATGACGACAATTGATACTACTTATAACCGGTTATGATTTATCCAATCCATACATGACCCACCATTAGATTGATTAAAGTCTCACAATAGTTGATCATACTTCATGTATAAAGGGTTTAAAAGAAATACTGGGGGAATGGGTAAATGTAGAAAAAAAATTAATTCTTAGAATTTACGGCGGGGGGTGTTTGGCTTTATGTAAAAGAAATATTGGGGGAATGGGCAAATTAAAAAAAAAAGATTAATTTTTAGAATTTTGGGGGGTGGCAGGGTATTTTAAGCTTTTTTCAAATATGGGTGGGGGCTCCAGTTCCCAGACCCTTGTACCTGGGTCCACCCCTGGTCATATGCATAAGAGATTTATTGAGAGAAAGCATTCGGACTTGAGATCAATAATGGTATTATTGTAAATTATAATATAATCATTTTTGTTTAATAGATGTAAGAGCAAAGCTGTCATTTATATAAAAATTTAACACAAATCTCATGGTAGCTGCCTGTTTTTGTTAAGAATATTGATTTTGGGGATATAAAAGGTATTAAAAAGAAAAGACAGGGACCTATTTACAAATACTAAAACCTCAAGAGTCTATATACAAATCCTACAAACTTTAGGGGGTATGTACAAAAAGCTCTTAATAAAAAAAACTAATACAGTTTTCCTGTAAACGGGGGTGTTCCTGGGCTGGAATGAGTGGGCTGAGGTATAGCCAAGCCTTGCCAGACTTTAGAAACACAGGCTTGTACCCAGCTAAGTCTGACACAGACCATAAATGTCAACCAAGCCCACCTACTTTGTCAATTGGGTCACGCTGGGCCAGGCAGAACCAGGCTTTTTATCAGTTGTAAGGGCTTTCTAGCAATTGTTTGGACAAAGTTTCACCGAATTAAAACATTCCTTACTCAGGCAAGGCCGGGACGGGGTCTGGGCTTTCTATCACTTAGCCCAAGCACTGCCCAAATATTAAGCTGGACAAGATTATATATTCAAGCTTGGAGTGGGCTAGGCTGAAATCAGGCCCCGACTTTCCTCGCGTATGAACACCTCTAGGCTGAGGCACATCTAGTAGCAGTAATTGGCGATCATAAAATATAGCATGCAGTTGATAAAATCTGCGAAGGCCCACTGACATACTAAACACAAGAAGACTTTAGGATCTTAATTTTCACTTAAAATTAAACTAGCAACAACGCCCCGTGCTTAGTACGGGGCAAAAAGTAAGATATTACATTTTGAATTTATGAGATATTAAAATTAATTATAAACATATAAGCATATATTCATGCATATTTATATAAAAATAGTCAACACATCTTCAATCACAAATACAAGTGGTCAACATCAATAATAAACTATTACAAAGATATAGCTAAAAAAAATCCATTCAACAACATAAAAATAATAATAACAGTAATAATTACTAAAGAAGATATAGAAAAACAAATTTTGTTAATAAGAAATGCATTCAAGTTTTTGTTATCTATTGATAATTTCAAAGCTCAATAAAACAAAGCCACCCTATTTGGACTTATTTGTGCAACAAGAGGATTCTAGTTTATGTAGATTTTTATTTTCTCATGAGAATGGAATTTTGTATTTTCGTAGAAAATCAAACTCCTCTCTATTAAGGAATTCATTTTTTCTTCTATTCAAGGAAAATACATCACACAAAATAATATAATATTGTTAACAAAGAAATCATAAGTGCAATATTCTCGTTGCACAAATGCACCATTTTTTTTATTTTCACATAAGCCAATGGTCATTTCAATCCCTCTACACAAATTTCTTCTTTGTCCGTTTGAAGTAGCACCAATATCATTTTAGAAATGATCAAACCATTTTTTAGCTCTAGATTTAAAATATATATATATATATATATATAAACATCTTAACTTTAAAAGCCATAAATTATGAGACTGTAAAACCACAAGCTAGTGTTATTTGATCCCAGTAATAATTGACCCACCTTGGATCAATGTATATATCTTTTAATTATGAGTCCATGTGGGCCCACGGAAGTGTAATTTATGGTGGGCCAAACCTAGGGTCATATGTCTATATAATCAGATCAGAAAATGATCGATGCCTATAAGATTCAACCTCAAAAAACTCCAACCTTTGAATAGAGTAGAGTTGTATTTGGAAACTAAAAGAAATTGATATTTTTAATAAAAAATTTATCAGTATGACTTGTAGAAAGGTGGGCCCCAAATATTAAAATAAAAAGATGACAATCTTGAGAGGATGGAAAATAGATGGTGTTGAGAGAGAAAATAACTATAGCAAAATAGAGAGATTTTAGAGGATATTGATTGAGAGACATTATGAGATAGAGGATATGGATAAAGAGATTTTTTTGGAGAAAAATTTGTGGCATGTGATGACATGGCACCTTAAAGCACTGTATGTTTTTTCTCCATATTTATTTAAATGGAGAATGATTGGATTGCTGAGGTGGCACCCCTCATAGCCCACCTCCCCCTTTGCTTTACTATATATAACTAGCAACAAAGTCCCGTGCTAAGCCCGGGCCAAAAATAAAAACATATTATGATTTAAGAGTTTTTTGAAACATTATTAAGACAAAATAAATCTAAGATAAAAAAATTTATTATCTTTGAATATTAAAATTTATTTTCTTTGTATAACAAGTACAAATTGCTATTGCAGAGGTGGGCAGCATCTTATCTCTCCAATGATGCAAAATAAAAATGAAAATCAACTCAGATCTAATATGTATTCTTGCTACATTCAAGAATTACAAGTCCCAACCAAGGAAAAAAAAAAAAACAGCAAAGACAGATTCACCTAGCTCGGCCCATGAACACCCCTAGTCTTTGAGAGGCTAGGAACCCACATAGCCCACTTGTTGACCAAGTTAGGCCTACCAGATTCAAGCCCACCCTTGGTGACCCAATGAGTTGGGTTGATTCAATGATTTGGTACATCTTTTAGCATGAAAAAACTATAAACTTCTGGTCCAACAATTAGAATTAGCAGTTTTTTTTTTCCTACTGAGACTCATCAGTTGTGGGCGAGGCACTGTGCAATTGTCCTTGAGTTCTTATAGAACCATAAGAAACTTATGAGAAAAAAGAGGATTACATTTTTACCCCTTGTGGGGTGGTACTGGTATTAGGATCTTTGTAAAGGACAAAGGACAAACCATTTAAAACAGATGAGCATAGTTGGTCCCATTGTATTCGCATCCTTAGCTATGACACATTGCTTATTTACATGATTATCATGTTAAAATTTGTGTTGCCCAACCAACCATAGGGCCCACTTCAGGTTAGGGAGTTTGTAAATATTAAAGATTAGTTCCTTTCTAACTTGAAGAGTTTAGATGATCATTAAACTCTAAACTCTAGAAAGAACATTTGGCTTATCTTTCCAGAGGATAAGTACAGATATCCAAATCATGAAATCAATGTCATCAAATGATTATTAGGGATTGTGGGCCCATGTGATCATCAAAGGATAAGTACGGCTTATCTTTCCATCAGCTTTGAGAGTTGTGGGCCCATGTGATTTTAGAGATATCAAGAAGATCTCAAGATAGGCATTTTGAAGTATTAGAATGAATTCAATTTAAGTTTTCTGAGAATGGGGATATCATCCATGTTTGGGGATGATAAAGAAGAGAAGCCAACTCCATACTAGTTACATGCAACTTTCATTTGAAGGAAATATATCTTAAGGTCCAGTGGAATGATTTTAGTATTAAGATAGGAAGATAAAAACAAATTAGAAATAGAGAGAATTGAGGGGAAGTTAGAAGGATTTTAGAGGGAAAGAATTAGGAAGGATATTTGAAGAGGTGTGCCCACGTCAAAGCCAAGGGAAGCTTCATATTTTTTTATAAATGTTTTTTTAAAAGGAGAAATTATGGGTGCTGACATATGTCACCCCTGACAGCCCTCCTCCCCGTTTGCTTTGATATATATAATGAGGCAAACTGAGCTAGTGGCTCCCCAAAAGGCAAACAATATGGCCAGTACCATAGCCTGGCAAGTTTAACACCATGGGACTTTTACGATGCTAAATGGAAGTGAAAATAGGCCTAAAACTCAAGTCTTAACTCTTAATCAAGAAATAACAAGTGCCCTTTTCCAGCCCTAGCCAATAGGCCTAAAACTCAGTCTTAACTCTTAATCAAGTAAAGTCTGCTTGCTCAGCCTATTTTCAACCTCACATCACCTCCTATAAAAGCTGTTAAACCAAATTGGGTATTGGTAGACCCAAGCCCAACCTAAATTGGATGTATATAAACCAAAGCCCAAATCCGACCCAAACATACACAACCCAAACCCAAACCCAAACATACCCAACGCAAACCCAAACCCAAACCTACCCAACCCAAACTTCACATCGATTGTAAATTAATTCCCCGACCAAGTGCGATTTGGGTTGACTTCAATCGGGTTAGATATTCAAATCTTTTGGGTTTGGTTTGATTTTCACAGGCTGTGAAATTTAAAAATGTATACATTACGTTGTATATATGATATAGTGTGTATGCGATTTATACACAATACATACACATGGTTTTAGATGTCTGGTACCCATAACCCAAGTCCAAAGTTGACCCCCAAATTCATACAGGTCTTAAACCCAGACGATTTTAAATGTAAATTTCATAATTATGAACTTTACATTTTATGATTTCTTCCCTTTTAAGTCTTTTTAAAATTCTTATTTTAAAACCGTTCAAAAAAAAAATTCTTATTTTAAAACTTATTATTGATGATTATGATGTAATGATTTCAACCAGATTGAGCCGCATATTGAACCATGTTCTATCGGACCTTACCTACACCAATTTGATACTCGGTCTGGTTTTCAAAACATTTGAATCATACAACAAAACATGTAAAAAATGAATCATTTGTGCCCCAAAGATGGAAAGGAACAACAAGAGTAAAGACCACTGTGTGCAGCTTCTCATGCTAACTTTGTTGAAGTCATTCACCATGTGATGTATGCCAATTTCGTTTGGCATATTTGAGAACATTTGTAGTTGGGATGACCCAAAAAATTCTCTCCTCCATCGATGGTTTATCAGTGGCCTTGAGAGGCAGCTGAATTCTACTAAAGGAGCATATTTGATAACATTTGTAGGGGGAATGACCCAAATATTCTCACCTTCATTGACGGTCTATCAGTGGCCTTAAGAAGACAGCTCAATTCTACTAAAGGAGCATATTTGATAACATTTGTAGTGGGGATGACCCAAAAAATTCTCGCCTTCATTGATGGTCTATGACTATCATGATCAGTGGCCTTAAAGAAGACAGCTCAATTCAAGGAGCATATTTGAGAACATCTGTATCGAGGATGACCCAATTTTTTTTTTCTTTTATCTCCATTGATGGTCTGTTAGTGGCCTTAAGAATTACAGCTGAATTCTACTGAAGGATACAATATTATCATCATCTGCACTGGCCTCCAATAAGATCCTCTTAAATTGGTCTGCCTGTATCCAACGTTACATGTGATTCTAAGATCCGTAAGTTGTAAGGCAAAGAACAAAACAGCTTTATTTAATTATAAGAATTTTCCGAAACACATGATTACCCTCATTTATGCATCAAAGAAGTTTGCTCGTGGTTTAAGAAGATGAAATATGCCCCTAGGAATTGAATTTACCTCAAGTAGATGTAGACAGCAAAGAGACTTGTTAGGTCTCCATCAGATACTATGGGCTAGCAGCCTAGCATGGCACTATCCTATGATTTTCAATGAATGAATGGCTTATTGTAAACGGTGAAGGGTTGTTGGTAAAGAGCAAAAATCAGAAGGACAAGATAATTCATGGGTGGGTTCTCCAAACTTCACACCATATAAATGCATGTGTATTTATGCGACAAGAGGATTTCATATTAGAGCGGAAGATTATTTTACGCTTTCATGCAATCCTCCATCAGTTGTTTGTTGCGATAAACTTTCCTTTCGAAAAAAGGAAAAAGAAAAAGGAACTAATGTTCCTAAAAACAGAGGATTTTGGCTTTTAATGAAAAGAGTAGGAAAGCATATATAACTCCTCACTCTCATGGAAACATAAATTTGTTGAGTGTAGAATTCTCTCTTGTACAGTCAAGTACTTAATCAGACTTTAAATGCGCTTATTTTTCAAGTCCTGATCTGACGTACACAAGCTTAGAAACTTATCTTAGACTGTTCCAAACTTATTTGCTGGTGGTCCTCTCTCTCTATCTCTCTCCCCCACACGTTTTAACGACTTGAATGGATACGTTTTGCAGTCCACAAGGGAGGCTTGCTGGGTTGGTAAATGGAGTCAGTCTAGACTCTAGACACTAAATTCTGGAGCAGGTAATGCATGCCCATCCATCAGCATCTTTGAACACTTATGTGAAGCCGCCTACGTGAATGAGAATATTCATGCACCATCCTCCTCTAAATGCCGTAATGCTTGATACCAATGGGACTATGAAGCTGAAAAGCCAACATGACTACGTTATGTGGGCTGGCTTAGTCACATTTCCAATGATGACATAGATGCCTATTGTATGACCACAGACAAAAGAAAATAATAACTAAGATGATTGTGGTTGACAGTATAAATATTTTCACCAGAAGCAGGTGTTCGTTGCTGGAAATTCTATCTCCAAAGATGAAAATAGACTTAAAAAGCTGTATTTATTGGACAATGAAAAGCATCTAGAAGAATGCTGTAATGCATTAAATAGAGAAGTAGACAGGAAAGAAAAAGGCTAGAGAAAATTATGTGAGTAAATCTAAGTTAGGCCTTCATTATATACACTCTAAAAAGTCTTTAAGTAACATTGATTCTAGAGAAAATTATGAGTAAAATGAAGTTAGGCCATCATTATATACACTCTAAAAAGTCTGTAAGTAAAATTGACTCTAGAGAAAATTATGAGTAAAATGAAGTTAGGCCTTCATTATTTACACTCTAAAAAGTCTTTA
The DNA here is from genome assembly GCA_028538565.1 of Umbellularia californica. Lineage (NCBI taxonomy): Eukaryota > Viridiplantae > Streptophyta > Magnoliopsida > Laurales > Lauraceae > Umbellularia > Umbellularia californica. The sequence continues at coordinate 5,175,911 of JAPQWN010000006.1, read as the reverse complement.
GGTAACATTGACTCTAGAGAAAATTATGAGTAAAATGAAGTTAGGCCTTCAGTAAAATGATTCCTTAACACATTTGTTTGCTTTGCGTTTCCTACGTGAGAAGTTCATCATTGTTAACACGGATGAATCCTTGGGTGTTTTACTGAGACTAAGGGCACATTTATGTACACACCCATTCCGCGAAAAGAGGAAATTGCCATGTCAGCAAATTCCATAGAAATGAAAACCTCAAAAAATTATTTTCGTAGAATTTAGAAATTCATGTTTGGTGCAAAAAGAGTTTCTTCATTGAATTTGTGCTAATGTTGTTTGGTGCGGCTATAGATTCCTTATAGAAAATCAAAATTTCTTATTTGGTGATATAATTTTTTGAAGAAAAATAACATAACATGTATATTATTTATTCAACATTAAATAATAATTTATATAAAGAAACAAATGAAAGACTTGTAGGGTTTTTGGGTTGAAATGGACAAGAGTAAGGAAAACAGGGAGAAGTTTTCCGAGGAAATCCATTTCCCATACCCCCCCATAGGAAACTCATTTCCACCATTATCAAGGAAAATGCTGATGAGGTAGGAAAATATTTCCGCGGAATTGTTCTGCACCAAACGCCGGAAAAATAGGTTATCCGTGGAAAACCGTCCACTTTTCCACGGAAAAGTGTTACACAAACATGCCCTAAAGGGCATGTTTGTGTACATATAGTGGGAAACTGGTTCCACATAAATCTTCATCTTCTACGAAAATTTTTTTTCTAACTCCACCTCGGTCCCCATACAGGGATTTATCTTCCGGAGAATCGTGGAAGATTTAGCCCAATTTTATGCTTTTTGTGAGAGAAAATGGTCACAAAACATAGATTTTATTGTAACATGAAAAATTATTTACTCAATATTGCACACTTTATCCATGAAAAATCAGCTACACAAATGTGTCCTATGAGGGACACCACTGAGGTACCACTTTTACTCTATTTCAATGCAAAACTGTAGTTTTTTTTAATGTTTTCTCCTTGGCAAATATATACACACACCTCCACATACACACACATACTCAACTAGGTCCCTCACCATCAACACTACAACAAGGAATTGATCCCCAGCTGTTTTTGTGGAAGGGAGGTGTCTCACCACTAATCCATCGGTAGATTGGTAACGTAAAACTGTAGCAAATACACACTTCCATATTTTGGAAAAAAAGAAAAGAAGAGAGAACATATGCAACACAAAATATCACATGAAGATTTATCTTGAAACATATACTTCCAACACAAGAATTAGAAATATCATGTTCTTGTCTCCGATTTTTGCACCTGCTTTCCTGTTTCTTATGCCTCAATCCCTGTCCTTAATTCAGCATTAATTTCTCCTTCCATGGAAATGATGAGAAATTTCCTCATTTTTAATATTATCCCTATCTAGAGAAAGAAGAAAGAAGTTGCAGATGGACATGCACTTGCGTAAGGCAATGTACTGATTCCGACATATAATAATGCATTTTATTTATTGGTTTGGGCAATGACCTTGTGATGTTGTAGTGAGGTGAAAGTTGCATGGGCAGGTATGTGAATAAATATCACAATGGTTAAATATTTGGGATTTTTCTAAAATTACATTCCAGGTTCATGTTAGTTTTGAAAAACACCTTGAACGTTGAAATTACTAGAAACCCAGACTTGGGAAAACTTTAAAGAAACACACTTTTTAATAGGTATTTTTTAACCCTACCAAGGGGTTTGGGACCCATGAGAGAACCCAATCACGGGAAAAAAGCCCATTTCCACATGAAGAATAGCCTGAGCGATTAGGTGAGAAATGGAGTACCAAATCAATTTGGCAAGTCCTTGTTATCTCTAATAGGGAGCTTCACTATTTTCTCCTACTATTTTAAATGATTAACACAATAAAATGCTCCTTATATTAAATCCAAAACCTAATTTAACCTAAATAACATATCCTAACATAATTTTCTTGTAACACCATTCTCTAACGTAAGACAAGCAAATACCAATCCTAACATAAGGCACTCCAATAAGAGTTAGAATGAAGATATTTGGGTCAGGTCGCAGTCTTGAGCTTTGTAGTAAGAGATATTTCTTAAAAGGTAGAAAGAAAATATGCTTGCAAAAAAGTTGTTTTGAAGCCAGAATCTTTTTAATTAAATGTTAAGTGTGTATTTTTTCTTTTTTTTTTTGAATTGAGAAAATTCCAAATGATAACTTACAACATGTTCTATCTACATAACAGTAGGATATATATATTTATCATGCAAGATCTTTTCTCTATAATCAATGAAAGGAAATCCGTTTGTCCTTCTCTATCATGTTTCCTTTTAACCGTCCATTAAAAGCCAAATTATGAGATGGATCTCATTGCTTGTGGATGAGTCTTTTCCTGCGTCACCTTCCATTGTGGGTCCTAACATGTTAACAATATGGGCCAATATTGGCTGATGTTTTATCTAAATATTAAAACATTTAGTATATAAGGTGCTGTGATCTAGGGTCTACGAAAAGAGATCAATCGCGTACGAGAACACAAGAGATTTACGTGGTTTGGGTTTTGCCTACGTCCACGGGGAAGACGGGAAAATTCACTTTGCAATCAGAAGAGGTGAACATCCTAGAGACTCTTAGTCTCTCCCAAACACTACTTCTTAATCACAGTTTACCTATAACAGGCCCACAGCTAATCATAGTACAGTATGGGCAATCCAGAGGCCTAGCTAACCAAGATTTATTAACTTCTATTGAGCTATACAAACTAACGTAAGGGCCTATTGGTGCACTGGAATTTGTGGAGAAGGTGTGCAAATTTTGAACGCGGATTTTTTTTTTTTTTTTTTGACATAGCTGTTTTTTCATGAGAAACAACACGAGTCAAGTGGGATTGCATTTTGAAAGGAGTTGGGAGAAGAAAAGGTTCAAGCAAAAGAGGCAATGTGGCCTAATGGCAATTAATGTAATGATAAAGAAATAAATTGTGGCGTTGGATTTCAGAAACTAGAAGGAAAAGAAATAACTTGTGGTTGAACATGTACATTGGATTTGGGTATTTTTGCTCAACTTGGACACATGAGATTAAATAATGCACTGGAGCACATGCAAGGATTCTTTCTACTTGTTAACGTTTGATTGAGATTTGCAAGCAATCGTTTCGTAAAGGAAGGGGGCAAAGAATAAAGGAGCGCCCCACATTGCCAACCTTTGAGCAGAGAGGGATGGTTCATGTGCCCACATCTGGTTGTCATTTCCCAATGATTGCAACCCTCTTCTTGTTGCAGTACGTTGTCAATTGCCTGTGTTAATTGTGATTCAGAAGTGTCCCTTAATTGGAAAACGAATGTGGGTCCCATGTGGATTGGATTGAGTCATCAATTGAAAATATGGAGTCCACTGTGTATTGGATACTACTGATAACAAAAGAAAGAGCCAGTGCTCTGAACTCTATTGGTGTGAATGGCAGATTGCACGAGTTAAAACCAGCGTGTTTGATCCAACTCACTGATATCACAAGATTTTTTTGGGTTGAAGCAATTAGGTGAATCTTACTTCACTTTTAGAGTCATCTTTAACATCACTTTTACCATGATCAATTTAGACATAATTGATTTTTTAAGGATATTAATTAATTTAAACAATATATATCATTCTAGTTGCCATGTTAGAAGGCATCTAACGGAGGCATCTGTTAAAAGGTGTGAAAACATGGAGATTGCCGGGAGTAGGAGAGGGAGAGGGAGACCCAAGAGAAGTTGGAAAGAAACTATTAAACATGACCTTGTTTACATGGATCTAACGGAGGACATAGCCCTAAACAGATTTGATTGGTGTCATCAAATTCATATAGCCGACCCCACCTAGTGGAAAAAGACTTGGCTTGATTTGATTTGGTTTATATATCATTCTAGTTGTTGTGAGATTTGGGCAAATTCTTGGTGTGTATTTGAATGGAAAGGCTTTGATCAAGCAAATGTTGTCCCCATCTTGGGTGGAAACGAATGCAAATAGTGAGAATCTTATCATCTGTCACCGACATCCCAAATCAGAATAAAGTAACTGCCAAGCCACTGTTTAGTCCTTTTTTTTTTTTGCACCTTAAAAGACTTCATAGTACTATTTTGTGAAAGATGGAAGAGAACAACTTCATTTTCATGCCTTTTTTGTGCGCGTGCGGGGGAGGGGGTTGTGGTTTCAAATTATATAAGCATACATATCTTACAGCAGCTTCTTTTTAAAAGGGGGGAACCGGGGGTTAATACCAAGACCTCTACCTCCGGAAGAGAGAAGAACTGTGGTCCTGACCACTCGGCCAACCCCTTGAGATTATTAGATCTAGGACAATGAATTATATGTATTGTGTGGCTGTGATAAAGAAGGAATATGGACAAAGAACCAGGAGAAAGGTCCCAAATAGGAGTTGATTTGCTAAAATTCCTTCCCCACTTGAAACCTGATACATTTACATGATCATCACAAGCTGGTGGTTCTTTTTCAGCTTTCTGTACTAATGAAAAGGTTAAACAAGTTTCCAAAGAATCATCTCTTAGACAGGGAATAAGACATCGTGTCAAAAAGAAGGTTCGAAGTGTTAGCCAACTGGTATTCTGGTAACGACTCTAGCTCCTCAAAGAAATTCGAAAAGGGAAGAAGGATTAGGCAAAAAAAAAAAAAATAGAGTTAATTCAAAAAAAGGAATTTGATAAAATTTCAGCAATACTCCAAGCTCTTGTTAAGTTCTGAAGCTAAAATGTAAATACTTTCCTCAATCCTCTATTTTTCATAGGCATTGTTAAAAAATATTTTAGAAGCCCCTACTAATGCCATGAGGTTTTGGTAGAAGAGGTTTCAGTAAAATTGGTTAGCAGAGGAAATTTAATATGGTATCAAGACCAACTGGTCATTAAAGCACGCCGACAAAGTTTTACATGAGGGGAAGTGTTGAAAAGTATCTACCCATGCGCAATCAAATAAGTGTCATTTTTTCCTCCAAGGATTTAGATAATTTGACATAGTCAATTTCTTTGGCATAGAGGTACCTTTTTTTCTCATGCTAAGTCGGGCTATTGGTCAAGAGTATAATTTAAACTTGGAGTCCAATGGATTGAATTCCTAAGCATGTAAGTGATAATAAAAGGTGCCAACATCACTCAACCATACGTGAGCGGCAAAGAGGTGTCTTTACTCTATACTGTAGGCACCACTACTTTTGCATCATGCTGAGTTTGTCACAACTCCACTTTGACGCCAAACCTGTAAAATCCTCAATCCTTGAATTTGCAACAATATATTCAAATATAATGGCGATCCTCTTCCTATTGAGACCGAGTTTTGGAACGTTGTTGAATGACTCCAATATCTTACTCTCACTAGCCCAGTTATGCCAAGTTCATGCATTCCCCTATGAACTGCCTGTCTTTTAGATCCAACCATTTGAGTGCTGAAGGTTGAATATCCAGCCATTGCTCATACTGCTGCCGAATTGGTTTGGATGCAATATCTCATCAAGGTTTAAATGTTTATACTTGTAACTATCCCCTCAAGTATGTTATAGTAACATTGTTGCTCTCGTTCTCAAATGCCCAATAACTTTGCCTATCTAATATTCTAAGAAGAAGAAAAAAAAAGTTGAACTTTTGATCACAAGCACATTTAGTTTGAGGGAACACACCAAGATCATGACAAATGATACAAAATTAGTCACTACTCTGACTTTAACATGTTTTTAATTCTAAGCACATACGTATATTTTCAATACCAACCAGATAAACAATCTCTCAACATCAAAGAAACCTAAACCAAATTAAACAGATCTTTCTAGTTTTTTGAATTCCTACAAAGAAGAAACTAACTACTCTTTCATTGTTGGTGTTTGGACAGCCGCTGGTTTTCCATGCTGTCAATTTCCTTGCTCAAAAGTCCCTTTTCCTTTCTTATCTCTTCGTACTTACAAGCTACAAAGCGTGTAGGAATGGAATTTCATGGAAAAGAAATCTAGTAACGGAACTATTTTCCTGTAAACCATTTTCTTGCACGTGTTTCCAAAGCCCAAACCCACCATCACCAACATATATAAAAGGCCCTCTCTATCACCTCTCTTAGTCACTCCCTCTCTACCCTTCTTACACTCCTAAACATATATACATAGAAGGAAGAATCAATAGAGCCATGGCTCGAGCTTCTTTCCTTTCTTTCTTCGTCTTCCACCTACTCCTTCTTGCCGGAATCCTCCACCGGAATCTGACCCACGCCGCCGGAGGCAAGTGGGAGCTCTTGCAGAAAAGCATAGGCGTCTCCGCCATGCACATGCAGCTCCTTAATAATGACCGTGTCATCATCTTCGACCGCACCGACTTCGGCCTTTCCAACCTCTCATTGCCGGCCGGAAAATGCAGACAGGACCCAAACGACATGGCGCTGAAAGTGGACTGCTCCGCCCACTCTGCCGAGTACGACGTCGCCACCAACACCTATAGGCCGCTCATGATCCTCACTGACACATGGTGCTCCTCCGGCACCGTCGCACCCGACGGCCGCCTTATTCAGACTGGCGGGTTCAATGATGGCGACCGCGCGGTTCGAATTATCGGACCTTGCGGCGGGTGTGATTGGGAGGAGATTAGGACTGGATTAGCTGCTCGGAGGTGGTATGCCACCAATCAGATACTACCTGATGGACGGGCTATTGTAATTGGTGGACGGAGGCAATTCAATTACGAATACTATCCGAAAACGAGCGGTGGAGGTGGATTGTATAGACTACCATTTCTACAGCAAACGAGTGATCGTGAAGAGAATAATCTCTACCCTTTTGTTCACCTCAACGTGGATGGAAATCTGTTTATCTTTGCCAACAATCGAGCAATCTTGTTTGATTATGGCAAGAACGTGGTGGTGCGAACGTACCCGAAAATGCCAGGAGGCGACCCGCGTAACTACCCGAGCTCGGGCTCTTCGGTTCTGCTCCCACTGAAGAACTTGGAGAAGCCGGAAGCTGAGGTTCTGGTCTGTGGCGGGGCGCCCGTCGGATCCTACAACCAGGCCAACAGCAAGAACTTCGTGGAAGCTCTTAACACGTGTGGGAGGATCAAAATCACAGACTCGTCGCCTGTGTGGGAGATGGAGACAATGCCGGTGGCGAGAGTGATGGGAGACATGGTCTTGCTCCCGTCCGGCGACGTGCTTATCATCAACGGCGCATCGGCGGGCACAGCAGGATGGGAGTTGGGTCGGAATCCTGCGTTGAGTCCGGTCATTTACAGGCCCGACAACACACCCAAAGCTCGATTTGAGGTGCAGAACCCTTCCACAATCCCACGAATGTACCACTCCACCGCCATCTTGCTTCGCGATGGCCGGGTTCTCGTCGGAGGAAGCAACCCACATGTATACTACAATTTCACCGGTGTTCTTTACCCAACGGAGCTGAGCTTGGAGGCGTTTTCACCTTCTTATATGGATTCGAATTTGAGGCCAAAGATCAAAACACCAACATCGCCTGCAAAATTGAGATATGGCGGGAAGTTTGTGATTCGGTTTCAAGTTGGTACTGGAGGGTTAAGCCCAAAGGGAGTTGCAGTGACATTGATAGCTCCTTCATTTGCTACTCACTCCTACTCCATGAATCAGAGACTGTTGTTTTTGACGAGTGGGAAAGCCACTACTGTGTCAGGTTCGACTTTTGAAGTCGAGGTGGCGGCACCCAGTTCAGGTGTATTAGCACCATCTGGTTACTATCTTTTGTTCGTGGCAAATGGAGGAATCCCAAGCGAAGGGATTTGGGTTCAAATACAGTGAAATTGGTAGTTCATGAGGTCACATACTTTTTTTCTTTTTTTCTATATTGGGGTTGGTGTATGAGTGGATATTGGTTTCATTTATGAAAGAAATGAAAACTCAATAAAAGAGATGAGAACTTGTTCGATTGGTTCTCGTTGCTTGTAATCTGTTGAAGGGTAAAAGTTGAGGACTTTCGCAGGGAAGGGGAACTGTCGGGTAGAGTTGGTGAGAGTCGAAGAAACTGAAAAAATAATGATTGTATAAGTGTAATTTCATTGGAAGCAAATATTTCCAACGAAGAACGATATATATTCCCTATCACAAGTGTTAGATACGTTGTTGTTCTCTGTCTTTTATCTCTTCCTGTTATAGTTTATTACTTGTACTGCTGTTATGTGATCTTTTTCTTTGTTCTTTGTTTTCATTTTCTTGTGTCTTTTTCTCTAGATTCCTGCTTCATGGAAAAAAAAAATGCTATGAAGTCGACATCCATGAAGCTGTTATGTGAATCCAGTTCTTAGAAGGGCCAAAGTCAATTAATTTAGTCTTTAGATGATGGTTATCAGATTCTAATAAAAACATTGAAAATCCTTGGATCGGTAGGTCTGTTCCTGTTGGGCTTGCATTGTTCATGCATGGTGGTGGGTCAACCAGATGAAGTGTCTGTTTTTTTTTTTTTTTTTGAAGACTCTTGCAATCATTTAGGAAATTTTCATCAAGGACTTTTTTTTAAACCAAAGCAAAGCTACTCTACTCTCATTTTATAGAGATTTATTATGATCTTATGAAAGTCATTGGATTTTTACAAGACCATAGTAGTGTGATTATTGTTAGAAAAGATGTGGATAATCAAGTCATTTACGACACCTCTCTTTTTTTATTGGTTTGTAGTGATAGACATCCAGTGTCACGGGTAAAGGACCATAAGATTCAACACTCACGGGTCTGGTTTTTTCTCTTCCTGTGGCTGTTTTCATTCATTAAATTCGAAGCTAAAGTTCTTTTGGCCTTTTTCTTCCTGGCTGCCTTTGCCATTGTTATCCTTTTACACTTTACACTAGATCCAAATGAGGTGAAACTATTATTATACTCAAAGCAGTATTTCTTGCCTGCGTGCAAGGCATCTCTATAGAAACAAGAAGCTCTTTCGGTGCTGGCATCATCGAATTATCTGTGCTCAAAGTGTAAATCCATCGGTACGTGGGATCCACTAAAAAAATCAGCTGATGTGAACCCCATTATGTGTTTGTAGTGCTAGGCTAACGGAGGTCTAGTACTGGTATTTGGTTCCATCCCCTCGGCTACGTCGAAACTTCGTCCGACCGTCTGGTAAAGTAGAGAGCCAAGTGTGCAGTGGTGAGATAGAGTAATGCATGCAAGACAGATAGGTTCTCTGGTTTTGTTTTTTTTTTTTTAATAAATAAATGATAATTTAAAATCCTTGGTAATTTTACATGTAAAATAAAATATAGTAAAACATCAAATCAGGAAAAAATAAAATATAATGATGTTATAATGATATTTTTTTTAGTTGTTTGGCATGAAGTATTTTTGACATTTTGTATAGGAAAGTGGAGCTGCTCGTCTATTAGTGGAGAAAATAGGTTGATTGCTTACTCTTTTTTTTTTTTTTTTTTTTAAGATGAAGGAAATTTTGAATTAAAGTGTCATTGATGTGACTCTTTTTTTAAAAAATGTAGGCTTTATTAGATTTTTACTAATTTAGTAAAGTGCCAAATCGGCCCTAAATTTAAGAGTGTAAAAAAGTATATAGTGATTTTTTTCAACATATTGCCCAACTACGTAAATCCATGTATCTCTTTTTGCATGGGAAGTTTCTCCCATACTGGTTCCCGTACAAAACAACCAAACCAAAACAAAACCCATTCCATATTGCAGTAATACTGCATCATTCTTTGGTTTCCCTATGTAATCTCCTGCTTCTCCTTCCATAGATTATAGATAGGTTCCCTGTCGATGAAGCAGATAAGTACGCCGTTGCAGTCACATCCGAGTTAGAGGCTCGGACGTCATGTAACTGCCAAATTAAAAGAGACACGTTCGAACACGGCCATGTGAGAGGCTGTGGTTGTCAGCCATACAGCTTGTGAAGTATGGCTGTGGTAGTCAGCCATAATACAGCTTGAGTCCAGACCCTATTAACCTTTGACTTAGAGGACTCTCCTATTTTTTTATTTTTTTATTTTTTTATTTTTTGGGTAACCTAGCTAGACTCTTGAGTTCGAGGAAGGAGCCTAGGTGGTGGAGCCCTCTATTAAAAATTTCAAAACGCTCAAAATAAATGCATTCTCAACTTGTGAAGTATTCTCAAATTTTGGCCAAAATTAATGATATGTTTAGTGCCACCATAAGATTCACCATTTCACTAAAAGAACAGTGACTAATGAATAGGCTCGGATTTTCAAAAGCTAGGGCCCATTGTAAGGTTCCATTCCTTCAGCGTCAAAAGTCAAAATCCTTGTAAGACCGGGCTTATTGAGGTCAGACTACGGTGCTATTAGGATCCTTGGAACTTGAATTTTTCAAATTTAGGTCAAAAAGAGATAAAACCACATTAAAATTTACTTGGAGCTCAAATTATTCTAACACATGAGCCTTCATTTACAAGCACATCAATTTACCAAGGATTGAGATGAGGAACCCACGTCTCCCCTACTTATGGCCAACATTAATTTTAAGGGCACATTTGTGTAACAGTGTAAAATTAGCTATGTTGAATGTCTATTCTCTTTTCGTAAAAAAAAAAAAAAAAAAAAAAAAAAACAATATCTTTTTCGATTTTCAAACCTTCAAAAGCGGTTTTCCATGAAATCACAATAAAAGAAATACTTCATTTTTTTACCTTTCAAACATATCAAATATGAAATTTCCGACCCCGGTAAACATTTCATTTATACTTTTCATGCTTTTTTTTTAGTTGGTGTACAAACATGCCCTAAATCTAATGTTTTTGCTTTTAGACCTTGCTTCAAACATGGCCAAGTGCAGAATGGTACGATTTCATCAGGATAATGAAAGGTAAGATATGTTGTTGATGTTGTTACAAAGAAAATATAAAGAAAGAGAAGTAGGATGCTTCCCATTCCTTGTTCGGATGTTTTCATTGTCTGTCTTCTTGTCCAAATCCTAACCTAACTACATCATGTTTGAATGTGGATTTAGCATTCATTTTCCTTCATAAATTAAAATAAAGAAATCAATTAAAAAACCGTTGGAGAAGTCATTGTCCACACGTCTCCATTCTAGTCATTGTTACAGAAGAAATAAACACATGGTAGGATCCCATTCAATGGTCCAAAATGTTGACATGATGATCCAAAGCAAGTGAGACAATGTCATCCCCTCTGTATATAACTTGTGGCTACTACCTTCCAATTTAGAATAAAGAAGACCATTGATGTGTCATCAATGATGGGGTCCATCGTTTTGACAATTCATCTCCTTGATTTATATAGAACAGTGCACACAATTATTTTGGTGACAGCTGTTGTTTCTTGCAAAGAGATTTTTGGGGAATGATCATGAGAACATGTCTAAATGACTGACCTCAACGTGGAAGGAATTTGAACAAGGATTTGATTTAAGTTGTGAAACAAGTTATTAGATTATTATTAGGGGGGCCTAGTGTAGATTAATAGATTTCTTTGATCAAATGTTGCTATCAAATAAGGCTGGAAAGGAGAAATGTGATGTTGATGAATGGCAAAAGGTTATCATTTATTTGCAAATCCTTTAATGAAAAGAATTAAGAAGTTCCAAATGACATAAACTAGTAGTAATTCACCGTTACCTAGGCATCTCCTCAGAGGCGAACCCAGGATTTTCATTTGGGTGAGGCGGACGATGGTCAATTAAAAATTGAAAAGGTCAAAACCAACGCCAACTACCAATAATCTCCATATATTACATGGTTTAAAGTCTTTTTTTTTCTTTTTTTTTGAAAATTAAATATGAAGAACTCACATCCCACTACCAATAAACATATTGCTTCCCCACATATTGTGTAAAGGTATGGTGAGAGGCATGCATTTATGCTATACTATTGTATAGAGACTGAACTACATGAGCTTGAAGTGGAAGAAGGAAAACAATTGACCAAAGGGTTTGAAGGTTTTTTGTTCAGGAGATCTCTGAGACCAAGAGCGACGGGTTTTTCTAGACCTGAGGAGGGGCGATTACTTTATAGGAATGGGGCATGAGCCCTATGGCCCATACAACTTTTAACATCTTTTGGATCAGACTTGGGGCAGGTAAGTTTGCCACTGCATTTCCTTGTATATAGAGATGGGACCGTTGAGGTCACTTTCAGGTTTAGGCCAACCCAAATTCGACCCCTGACATATACCTCACCTCAAATCCACTTAAACTCTAAATGGATTTTCATTAATATTGTTGGTATTATTTTCTAAGTGTGGAACTTATACTGAAACAGAACAAAAGAGAACATAAATGTAACAAAGGAAAAGAGGAAGCTGTCCAAGCACTAAGATCCTACTAAAGCTGCCTAACTTAACCAATATAAACATAACAATAGAATTGAGTTCAAAACAATTAAGTTACATCTGATATATTGTCACAACTAGCAAAAGAAGTATCAAAAGAAGTCCCGGCCGTGCAATCCTCTAATAAATTTAATTTTGGTAATGTCAAGACCAACCTGATGTTGGATGGGGTTTGATATTGTCAATTTTATATTAAAAGTTTTGTTCTCTTCAATACAATTACCCTTTTAACCTCAAAAAATTATATTATAAAACTAAGAAATATATGAAGGGCAGGGCTCAATGGACAGGCACCTCATCTTTATAGAAACAATTAATAGGCATCGATCTTGGTTGTAGCACTGATGGGCGGGAACTAAGTAGAGAGTGTGCAAGTGTGTGAGCATTTTTCAGGAAAAAAAAATATAGGAGTAGGGCTCGAACCTCTGTGTCTACGACTGAACCAGCGCGAACGCGAGGGACCCATTACAGAACCTGCGCGCCTTCAATTAGTATGGTCCACCACATTGGAAATAGGGATTGGCATATCAGCCATTTGGGTGTGATTCTGTTCTAACTAAGTATAAAAAAAAATCTAGTGTATAGTGGCAATATCAATAATGTATGTGGGTCCTTTTCAACTAATATGGACCGTATCCACCAGGCATGTGCTCGTAGAACATAGTCCCATGTGCTCGTGGCCGTAGGAGAACATAGTCCCTGGCTAATGGAGAATGTTCTCCAACAAGCTACTACATGTGAAGTCTAGCTCTACAGAGTCCACTTGAGTCCGCCTTTGATGAATGCGGCCTCTACAGAGTCCCACTGAATATACCTTAGCCCGGCTCATGAACCCCCCTACTAACTTGGGTCACAACTCTCTCAAATGAAAAAAAAAAAGGCGTATAAACCAAAGGCTAGGATAATCTAGTGGGTATTTTTTTGGCTTTCCGTTAAAGAGGGCCCCCTCGTGAAAACCCAAACCAATAGACATGTATCAAAGTGGGCCCTATAGGCTGGTCTCCGATTTAGCAATATACCGTATGCTCGTAGGATAACATTGTCCTTGACACTAAATACTTTACCAGTCTCACAAAAATCATACACCGGATACTAACTGATAAGCCGAGAAGCTTAGGTTGAGTCTTTGAGTGCTTCATCACACTTGTTGGTTGTCTCTCAACTTAGTGACCTATTGAGTCAAGTCGGCGAGTCAACATGATGCCTTTAAATATTAGTGTAGTATCTTCTATTGTCTTTTTCAAAAATGGATACATATTGGACTTGTCACATTATGTGTTGGGTGCATGAGTGCATCAGCTTATGGGTCTGATTTAAAAAGAATTTCAAAAATTAAAAAATAGGGAAAATGGAAATTGTAGAGTTTATGGATTTTAGAGATTAAGGAAACATCTAGTAACAACTGAGCAATTCACGAGGAATCCGCATGTGCGAGGATTCCTCAGTGTCCCTGTATTAGGAATTTCTCATTGAGGATATTTTTTTATCGATAAGAATTCTACATCGATATCAATGCAAACAAATGCATATTGCTGAGAAAAATTGATGCATGTGCATAAATACATAAATGGCGGATTTCTCCTTTTTGGAGGGGGCTGAGGTTTGTACCTGAATTATCAAAAATTAGATTTTCTACTAATCCAAATCTGAGGCCGTTTGGCACTTTACAAGATTAGTAAAAGTCAAGTAAAGCCTCTATTTTTCAGACAAGATGTCACATTAATAGTACTTTAATTGAAAATCTCATCCATCCTTTAAAAAAAAAGGGGGAAAACTTGAAATTAGTCCTTAAGTTTTTGCCTTATTTCAAAAAAGGACACAAGTTTTAAAACTTTTCAAATTAGTCCCTAAGTTTTTCATGAAGTTTTTAATTAAGGACATTCATCCATTTAAAGCTATTTTCCGGCAACTTTTTTCTTCAATTTTTTTAAACTACGCAAATTATCCTTCAATGAAATAAAACCCCCTTCACTTTCTCTATATTTTCTTCATTTTTTTCACTGGAAGCCTTTTGTGATCTAGAAAACTAGTATTTCCATAAAGATCAACTAAATGTAGTGGGTGTCAGAACCATAATATGGCTTTAAATGAAATCACTCTGGGTATTTTTAAAAAAATTGAGAGAAAATACCATAAAAAATACCTCTATACGACTAGATGACCTTAATTGAAGTTTTATTGAAAAACTCAGGGACTAATTTGAAAAGTTTTGAAACTTGTGTCCTTTTTTGAAATAAGGCAAAAAACTAAGGCCTTATTTGAGAATTTCCCTAAAAAAATAGTAAAAAAGCACCATCCTTTCTCCACTAACATACAAAAAAGCTACACTTTTCTATACAACAAGTCAAAAATATTCCATACCAAACAACTAAAAATAAGATACCATGATAACCTCATTATGTTTTATTATCTCTTGATTTGATGTTAAACTACACTTTATTTTACATTTAAAATTACCAAACGGGCCTGGGATTTACAATTGCCAATCGAGAGTTCCAATTTGATTGCCAAACTAGTCCCAACTTGTGTAAGTCCTTACACTGCTATAAGATGCTCTTTTCGACATTGATTTTGTATAATTGTAATCCTATAAAATAATCCTTTTCTAGCAATTGAAATAAGTTGGTTTTACTTCTTTTCAAAGCACATCAGCTGTGAGTTTTGTTTATTTACAGTTGCATTGTTTTGTATATGACTGCTTTCAATGTGTGTGTATTCTCATAACCATATGCAAATATTTTATTTTTATTTCTTCTGAGTCTGTAAATTAAAATATCTGGATTTTCATATAAATGTAATGTTATTTGTAAATAATTTATCAGTTATTATATCCACCATGAAATCATCTGTTGATAATATTGTGAACTATGAAAGTTGGATCTCACATGCAGAACTCCGAATAATGAATTATGTGAATTTGTCACTTCCCTTGGAAACCACCTGAATGCATGATAATCAAGTAAAATGTAGAAATCGATAAGCCTAGTGGATAAATTAGGGGGAATTTCAATATCAATCCAATCAGATGAACCAGGCCCTTGTTTTCACTCCTCAAAGTTAAATAGTTCCATATCATGTAAATTGGAAATTTTTTGCAATAAAATCCAATGGTTATTTGTATCCCAGATTAGTGTAAGACTATGACTACTGTCTATTCAAGGAAGGCACCTCTTCATTAGGGCATTGGATCGTTCAAAAGTGTGCTGCCATGACCGTTCTCACCATACCGCCTAGGGATCGATATGGACAATGGATTGGGTGAGGTAGTCTCGCTCGGCCAATGGGCCAAGTTAGCCAAGAACGGGAGAGAAAGAATAGTAGGTGCTGTGCTTGGATCCTAGAAAATCTGTTGTTCCGCACTTGGTTTGCCTGTAACTCTATTTATCTGGGACTCATATTTAGCTGTGATTGGTTATAGCAAAGTAGTAAACAATTGACTGGGGTTATCTAGACACATGAACCATTATTTATGTGTACAGGTGAATGGAAGGGTTAGGCTGTGCCAAACCTTTTGCTTAACCTGCTTATTCCTAACATTCAGGTAGAGATAGGACCACAGCTGACAGCTCCAAGAGTGAACTATGGGCCCAGCCCATTTTCCAAATTTATATGACATTTTGTACTAAGTATGTTGGACATGCTGGGCCTGTAAATAAACTAGCACAAGTCTATTTAACATTGAACCTTTTAGTGTAAACCAGTTATGTGATCAACTCAGTTTACTAGAAAACATATGGGTTCTTTCGCTAATCGTAATTTTAAGAAAAAGAAATTTATCTTAGCCAGGTGGTTGCCTAGTTCCAGTTGATTTGGAAACCCACCTCTCACCAAGATGCTTGGGTCTGTTTGGGAACTTGCTCCAGTAGATTGGAGTGAAGTAAAGCCTTCAATTTTAGACAAATGTCACATTAAAAGTACACATTTTAAAACATCTCTTCTTTTTTAAAAATAATTAAATTAAAAAAAAAAACATCATTCTCTACTAAAAGACAAAAAAAAAACCCACATTTAAAAAAAAGTAAAAAAAAAGCCCTACTAAATAATTGAAGAAAAAATATCATCATAACCCATTTGTATTTATTCTTTCACTATTTAAGGCTTTACTTCACTTCATTCTACATGTGCTCTGGCCCTCTGGGTATGCTCACATTCCGCGCATGCGGGTGTGCTTTTTTGGTTCCCAACGCCCTTGGCTGGAGTAAAAATTAATTAATTAATCATATCTAGCGCCCAAGATTGAGTAAGAACAAAACCCATGCACAGACCCAAAGTCTTCTCAGCTTGTGATTCTTATTAGTATGAAACCACATGGACTCACATCCCTGGCATGGCCCGGCCCATGGCTGGCCCAAAGTTATAGAATCAGAAATTCCTTTTTTGTTTGCTTCTATGGCAGACACTACAATTTATGTCCCAAGTCATCCTCTGTATGCATGGCCTTCATGAATATCAATCCAGGAGTAAGCCCACTTACTGCTGATTTGTGGCCCAGGATGGTAGCATCCTTTTGAATAGTTAAGGGTCTGTTTGGCATCGTTATCGTGTTGTTTCCAATTTTGTGCCCGGATTAGGTTATGCTGAAATCAGGTTGTGCCGAGTCTATACTCTGCGGAACTTGTTTGGCAACATTATATTAAATTACTCTACTAAAAGTATGTTGTCCGGAACTTGTTTAATAACATTATAAAGGTTTTGCTTCAAGGAGCAAACACAGGATTTACAATGTGGGACCCCACCTTTTATTGTGTGCAATACTATTATTATCATATATGGGACCCACCTATAGAAGTTTCAACTTGGTACCCGCCTTTAAAAATTAGAACATGGAACCCATATCCATTGGATTTATAATGTGGGCTCACCTTAATAGAAATTATAATGTGGGCCAACTTTTTGTAAATGTAAATATGAGATCCACCTTTAGAAATTGGAATATGGGCTCACATTCATAGGATTTACAATATAGGTCTACCTTGTTTTAAACGAGACTATATGACCCATTTTTATTAATTACAAAGTGGAGCCACATTTTTTGTAATTGTAGACACAGGGCCCACCTTTAGAAATTAGCAAGTGATGCCCACCTTTAAAAATTAGAACACAGGAGTAGCACATTTATAAAATCTATAATGTTGGCCCACCTTTATAGGAATTATAATGTGGGGCCATACTTTTTGTTAATTGTAAACACGGGACCTACCTTTAAAAAATTACAAAGTGGTACCCACATTTAGAAATCCGAACATGGGGCCATCATTAAAATTTGGGGCTATACTTTTTGTTAATTGTGAACATGGGACCCACCTTTAAAAAATTACAATGTGGTACCCACATTTAGAAATCCAAACATGTGACCACCATTAAAATGTGATTGTGGACACGGGACCCAGCTAGAGAAATCACAACATGATGCCTACCTTTATAAACAATTTATAATGTGATCCCACCATTATAGAATTATAATAGGAGTACCTTTTGTAATTGTGACTATGTGACCCACCTCTAGGAATTATAAAGTGGGGTCACCTCCTTTAGGATTGTGAACGTGGGGCCTATATTTAAGATAAGTGAGAGGATTTATGATCTTCAAATGATATTCTTTAAAATGTAAGAGATAAGAAAGAACTAATTGTGCCAACAAGTTATTTCTTAAAAAAAAACAAAGTTTTTTTGTTCCAACTTTCTTATGTTGGTGGGTTAAAATTTTGAGATTCCTTCCCATGAGAACAAAATTTGGAACACTCATAAACACATACCAAACATGTTTTTTACACCATTATCTCGTGGAAACATGGGAACATCCAAATGGAACGATGCCAAACGCACCCTAAAATGCCCTTCTATTTGCTTGGAGTTGAATTCCTAGGAATTTGAAAATGGGTAGAAAAAAAGGAAGTGTGGATGGAACCTTAACTTTTCTAGCAGAGATATTCATTTCCTATCTCCCCTTGGTTTATTTTTTATTATTTCATTGTCGCTTTTGGATCTTCACTTTTGTTTCTTCAATTTTAACCAATTTCAAAATTACATTTCATAGAGACCGTTGGTTCCGAGCAATTGAATTGAGTAATAGGAATTGCAAGATTCCTAATTTTCTTAGAGACTATTGGTTTCAAGTAATTGAATTAAATAATAGGAATTGTAAGACTCCTATTATTAAGAATAGTTAGAATTGAAGGAGCAGATGTGAATTTTCAAAAATGGCCATCAAATTATCTCCCCGCAAATGGAAAATGATTGGTATAGTAGGAAATGAATAAGTAGGCCCCACCCTAGTAATCCAAATCCTTAGAAAGTGAGGTTTGCATCTACAATTGTTTATCGCTATCTTTTATCATCACCCTTTCACCTCACTTCTTTGATAGCACTTTTGTTGAAGCTCGCCTGACTATGAATTTAAGAACGTGTATGTATTCGATGTGGAACAAGCAGGCCTTCCTAAGAATTAAATTACATGAAACCAACAGTCCCCAAGGGGAAATCCATGCACAACCATACGAGCCCTAAAGTACTAAAACCAAGCAAGTGAAATCAGATATTTGGATTGGTATAACCTGTATGGCCCAACCGGAGAAGAAGTGAAACTTGAGTTGGCTTATTTACCCACACAGAATAACGGTTAAGATTAGGTTGGGCCATTTGAACCAACTAGTCTTTTTAGAGACTGATCATGTGCAAAGCCCACTTATCAGGTGCACAGGACAAGTCCATTTAACTGAAATTTAGGTCACCTCTATGTGGTCACGTGACATCAGGGAGTGTGCTCACCCAACTTGGAGAGTATTTGAGCAGAAAATGTAAACCCAAATCCTAAAGTATGTTTGGCAACAGTCCATGTCATGGGGAGGAATCCTCTCTTAGATGATTCTTTCCTCCTTCTCATACGAAGCTATCCACAACGAGGATGCCACATGCAGAAGATTTTGTGCATTCCACGTCTGGCAAGGGCAAAGAATCTATGGATTAACATAAGCTACATCCAATGATCAAAGATTTTTTGCCATTTTCTTACGGTCCATGATGAATCAAGTCATAAGATTTGAACCCATAGCCGTTTTGGGCCTTCTACATATTATCAACAGATTTGATTTTCATTATGGGTCCCATAGAAATTAAAAATTATATTTTTACCTCGTGGGATTTTTGAAAATATTTCAAAATATATGATGGATCAACGACTAAAAATTGACGTACTGCCATTTTGAACATTCTAAACATGATGAATGGTTTGGATCTTGATTATTGAACCCATTAGATAGGTTTCTAAGTTAAAAAGCAGTCACCACAAATTACCGCCTCAGTCTGTACGTTTCAGCATGTTGAGTTGTTTTTGGCACTATGAATGATCAACGGCCAAGAATGTTTTCCAATATTTACATGATTCATGATGAATAAACCTACCAAATTTGAGCCAATGGCTAGTGTAACTCTTGCTAAAGACTTAATGGTTCAGATTTTACAAATAGGCCCCACAACAGTTCAAAAATTATGATCAATGGTCTGAATGTTTTTTATAAATATCTCAAAATATAAGATAGGATCAATAGATATTTGTTTTGGACGCATTAAACATGATTTATGGTTTTGATTGTGATTGTGGGACCCAAAAGATAGGTTCCCAAAGCAACATTGGCAGCCATAATATTACCCCTCATCTGCATATCAGCTTAGCGCACAGACTTTTAGAATTCGACATGGGGGAGGTCGGATATAAGATTTCTATGCTTTGAAAGACTTCTATTTATAAATGGACTTCTAATGCACTTAAATACACTTGGATTTGCAACTAAACATGAATTTTCTTTAAATTCAAGAAAAATGCACAAAGGGATTTTCTTTGAATTCTTTGAATCCGAAAAAGATGTGCGAAGAGATTTTCTTTGAATCCGAGAAAAATGTGCAAAGGAAAAAAAATGTGCGAAGGGATTTTCTTTGCGTCCGAGAAAAATGTGCGAAGAAATCCCCTCAGTGGACATTTGCCAAACGTGCCTTTAATTTGCATATGGAATCCCCACCCACTTCTTAATTTTGTTGGAGACGCCCATCCAACCCGGATTGCTGGGCCTACTGAGTAAAATATGATGAAGCAGAGCAATGTAGGTATGGCCCTGCAGATATAAGTCCATCCCAACCAAATCCAACTCAAGAACCTTCCATCTTTATATGCCCATGAGGCACTAATAAAAGCCTCCAATAGAATTAAATTCAGCCCAACCCATATCAAACTCAAAAACCATTTAACTTGCTGGGCCCATAAGATAATATAAAAGGAGGTTTGTAGAACTCTCCAGAGAAGGCTGGAGAATATTCAGAGCATACAATTACACAAAAATGGAAATTGCAACAAAACTAATGCCATCTTAATTGGACTGATCTGAACCATACAACAATTCTATACAAAACTGAAATCAAGAACAACTGAACAAGCACTCCCTAATTTCTAGCTTGAACTTTCCCATATTATTTGATAGCCAATATGAACTACACTGATCATACCATTTCTACACCAGAAATATTAACAGAGGACTCTACATATCAAAACCATCAAACAGCAGTCTTCCTGGCTCTCTTTGCAACCGGAGACTTGATTGATTTAGGCTGTTTAGGCTTCACAGCCCCAGATTTCCTCCCCTTTCTACCACCCACCTTCTTCACTGCCTTCACAGCCCTCGTAGCAGGTTTCTTCCCCGACCTCGTCCTAGCAGCTACTCCACTAGTCCTTTTAGGCTTCTTCTCCTCTTTTCCCTTCACCACCTTCTCCTTCTTACCCAATTCAGACAACTTGAAAGAAGCCTTAATCTTAATAAGCTTCCCTTTTGCAGTAAAGTTCTTCAGTTGAAGCGCCAACATCTTCTTATAATTCGCAGGAAGAACAGCCTTGTGCTTCTCTTCCATGTACTTGGCAATCGCATACGAACTCGAACCGCTCTTCTCTTGCAACGCCACTAATGCTTCCTTAATCATCTGAAACATCAAAGAATAAAAGATGGGGGTACCCCAATTAGAGCTAGAAACAATCATAAAAACCAAAATCAAGACAACCCCAGAAGAGAAAACAAGGAATTAAGAAGACCCAGAAGAGAAAACAAGGAATTAAGATTTACCTGGAAATAAGGAGGATGGGAAGGGCCTTCTTTGGGCTTCTTCTCCTTTGGGGCTTTAGGCTTCTTCTCTTTTGGGGGCTTTTGGGGCTGAGTCTCTGCAACAGCAGGCTCTGCTGGTGCAGGATCCACAGGCATGGCTGATGCCACTTCAGCTTCTTCTACTGCAGACATTGATACAAACAGAAGAAACACAATCTCTGGAAAGATGGATGGATTGATGGAAATAAACGGTTTGGTAACTGTATTTATAACGGGAAAGTTGGGATTCGAGGGAAGGGCTCTCATTGGCTGAGAGAAAGTCACACGGATTGGTGTGGTACGTGGACTTGATCTTAGCCGATCATCTTGACTGTTAATGTGTGGGCGCCACGTCAATAGCTTCGATTGCGTAACGCCCGGGCGTGGTTATCTCCTGAAATGGATTGATTTGCATATGCGTCTTGCACAAAGTAGAAAACAAAAACTCTAAAAATGGCCGGACTGAGGTGACAGGTGTGTGTTCCACTTTTAGATGTAGAAAAGCGGGTGTGTGCAAGACTCACACTGTCACAGTTAAGAGTCTGTATCACTGTATGTGTGCTTCTCGTGACAGAGGTGTGTGTTTTTATTGTGGATTGCTACTGTATTTCTCACATGATCAGTGGGTGCTTTGCTCTGATGAATCTACAATGGTGGAGATAGAAAACCATGGGTTGTACTGTGGTTTTGATTGGCTTGGAATGATGGACATTTGGATGGTGTTTGGCTGTCCAAACTAAACACTCATTTCTTCACAACAGAAGGCTTGAAACTCTTCATTCTCTATCATGAATAATGTGATCCCTATTAGTAAGAGAAGTTGATCAGAAAGAAAGCTCTATTGTTATTTGGAACTGATCTGTTTTTCCTTTCAGCAAACTACTTCTAATAAACTTAGATTTAGCCAAAGCATTTTCCTAGAAAATATCCTATTAGTCTTTTTTAGAGGTACATGAATGGCAACTCTTTATTTTGTAGGGGATTGTTGGACCGAATAATGTTGGCCCACATGACCATTCGAAATGATCGTTATCCCTCCTTTTAATTTCTTTAAATTGATTTAAATTTTCTTTTTATAACTGCCATTTATGTTAATTTGAGGGTTAAAAGCTATTTATTCTCTTCTTGATGGAATGAAGAGATTTAGGGCTTATAAAAGACAGCCCCGGTAACTCTCTTAGCGAATATAGTTTTCTCTTCAGCCATCACTTACCGGAGAAGAAAAGACAAAGCATAAGAGAGTTGTTCCCCATTGAAGACCAACCTTCTGTTGGATCAGAGTTTGAAGATGGGACAATCAGGTACCATTTTACTACTCAATTGGTCTAGATTAAATGTTTACAGTGTTATTGGATTTATTCCAAAGAGGGATTATAAACCCAAAATTTTCTAACTATTGACACTCATCTATGTCAAATGAATTGACTCACATATGCTTATAAGAGGGTATTTGGAGTAGGTCAAGTGTGGTCACCTGTTGAATTTAAGCATATTAATAAGCCGAAGTATACTTATAAACTTGTCTTTATGGACCTTATTAGCAATGCAACAAGGGGAGGGTGGTGGACTTTAGCCAACTATAATAGTTATCTCCACCTATATTGCCTCCCACTTCGTCCTCAGCTTTCATATAGAAGTTTAAAGCGAGATTATATTAACACATTATAATCAAAATATTTGTTCTCTTAAGAGTTGGCTATATATTGTTCATATGTATTGTCCATTTTTAGTGGATCTATATCGATTCATGCTTGCTATCTCTGATTTGACATTCATCAAAGGAGAAGGAAAAAGGCGCATGAAACTCCAAGCATGCAAAGAGGGACTTGTTTGGTGCATATTCATTTAAATGTCTGTTTTTTTTGGCGATATGTTTGAAATTATATTTCGACCTCCTAAGTAGGAATCAAAGAGCCTCGGAAGAGGAAGCAAGTTACATGCACAGACATGTCCTTGCTCCCAATTAAATTGAATATAAAGTGCATATACAGTTAAAAGATCATTAAATTTTAACATTATCAAATAAGGAGCTTTTAAATCCCAAGAAATTGGTCAAGTAGTCAAGACCACTGTTCCTCCTTCTTCTTGAGTTAGAGGTCTTAGTATCGACCCTCGGTTCGAAGGTTGAGTTCACTTCTGCTACCACTGGGGGCCACAGGGGTTTTGCCCAACTTTTCTCTCAACTCCTTTCTAGGCTCGTAGGGATTAGTTCAGTTTAAAGAGTTGGTAACCCTCTATTAGAAGAAAAAATAAATAATAATAATAAAATAAAAAGGAGTTTTAATGATTTTCAGGGATATCCCATAATGATTAGTGAGACTTAGCATAATGAGTTTTTACTTGCTCAAAGTGTATCTACACCATAGTTCTCTCTCCCAACAGTGAAAACCTATAGCTTATAGATAAAACTTAGGGATTTAGACATATTAGTCCTCCTTAAATATGTTTTTAGGGATTTTGACGTATTAGTCCTCCTTAAAAAAATGCTTTTTTTGGGTTTTATTACTGGAATTCAGATAATGTCACAAGAATAGGTTGGCTATGGTCAATATATTTTTTTAAACTTCTTTGTGCAATATCCCATTATATCATGGGATTTATCATTTTTTGAATCATACATTTTCTACAACCAGCAAGCAAATTCAATTTTTAAAGAAAACAAAAAATATCATTGTGTGAAAAGGTAAATAAAAAGTACTACTATCATTTTCTCGATTTCTATTTTTGAAAAAAAAAATCCTAATATGCTGCTTGAAAGCAATGAAATTATGAGATAGAGTCCCATGATTTCATGAGATTTATTGGTTTTTATGACGTACACCATTCCCATGAACGTAAACCTTACGTGAATTTCGACCATGAAATTGCAAAAAATCGGATTTTAGAAAGACTAATATATGAAAAAATTTAGACAATTGGAATGATGAGTTGGATTCAACAAGCATACATCCGATTGACTTCAAAGTCAAAGCCAGCTCTAACCGAGACGTGGCAGATGGACGTGACGGGGGCTTACCCGCCAAACGTACCGTAACAACGAAACAAGCCTTACAAAGTCACCAACGGCTCAGATCTTCCACGAGTCATCAAAGCAGTGGGCCACACGCATCCGAAGTCAAGACACCCCAGAAACCCGACCGAAACGGTCGTTTCTTTCTCAGTCTCTCGAGTCTCGACCCTTTTTAGGGTTTACTACTTCCATTGAAGCCTCTTTAACTTGGACCAGAAGAACTACAGAGATTTTCATCAGAGGAAGAGAGAGAGAGAGAGAGAGACAAGAGGTCACCGATTTCATTCCAGACTTGAAGAGGTTAGATTCAATCTTTCCTTCTCTTTCCCATGATCTAAATTTGTTCAATTTGATTCCGATGCTTCCATGATTTTTTTCTTTCTATTTTGGGTGAATGATCTGTGATTTCTCACAGGTTTGTCTGACTCAATGCAAGACTCAATCTTTTCGATTCCCCATGATAGTATCAGTGCTGAGAGAACTGGTATTAAATGCAATTAGGGAGCCTTTGATAATCTGCATTCTTGGTTGGGAGCTAAAGATAGGAAGAATGGTGTCTATAGATTTGCCAAAATCAGGAAAGTTGTCTTGATTGGTGGAGGGATGTGTTAATGGCGTATTAAAGACCTAATTTTTTGTAGTGAAGTAAGTTGGGAATCTGGACTAAATTAAGGAATGATCAATCTTTGGAATAGAATTAAAGGCAATTTCTGCTAGGATGAAGGAATATGCTAGCTAAGTATTTGTAGATTTGCCAACATTGGAGAGTTAGAGATATTGACCATGTAAGGGTGCATTAAAGATGAAAATGATGGTGGAGGGATGCATTGAAGTGAAGTTATATGAGTGGTTATCAAATCAAGGAATGGTCAATAATAGAATTTCTAAAACAGTAAAGATGACTTCAGCTAGGATGAAGAAAGATGGGTTTTAGGAGAAAATGGAATAAGTATGGATAGATACTTGTATTTTGGTGGATGAAAATGGGATTGAATGGTTAACACCGAATTGTTCGATAAAATTTTGATTACAGGTCCATGAATGACCAACAGATGTACAGAGATCACTCTGGTCCCTTTATAGAAGAACAAAGAAGATATTTGGAACTGTACAAACTACAAAGGTATCAAACGAGGGATTGCAATAGGTTATTGTGAGTGCGCACGTCTGTGCATTCGAAATGGTATGGTTAAGAGATCAGGACTGTACAAATTATAATGCTTTTAAACCAGGGATTGTAGTTGGTTCTGGTTTGGTACAAGTTTATAGATTTGTCGGATTCGAAGTGAGTGTTGGCTCTGGCTGGCCCGACCACTTCTCCAAAACAAACACAATTTAGTATTTGGAGCTATATGTTCGGTGTGAATCCTGGGTGAGAACGGCTTAACTTTAGTTTTTGTAAAATCTTGATCACATGATGATGATATAAGGCGCCCATATCAATTTCCATTAGGTTATGATATGATAGCAGAACTTTTCAAGCAGTGTAGTGGTGGAAACTGACTCCTCTAATGCAATTAGGAGGGTTTCATCCTGAGAAGGGGTGCCATGAAAATTTCAAATTATCTTTTATGAGATCCAGATATTGCCATCTTCTCTTCAGATAGTTTTTCACCACGTTGGTGGGGAAGCCAATGGTGTGGCAGGTATGCTTGTCGGGGGCTGAGGGGAGTGTTCTGTGTTTTGGGCCGATAATGTGTTAATTTTTTTTTTTTTAGCTGGCTGTTGTTTTTCCATGTGGCTGAGTTACAGTGCTCTGATGCTGGCACCTCTTTTTGTCGGCTTCTTGTGTTTTTAATATATTCATTCTTTTCACCAATAAAAAAAAACATTTTGTATAATAAAAAGAAATGGCTTACATGCCGCTGAACCTGGATTGGCGGGATAAGACCAAGATGACAATGATGAAATGTTGTACATGCATATCTCTCTTTTTTCTAATGACATGTACTTATCTTTTGCTCCATGCATCGCTTTGGTTTTAGTGCTAGTTGTACACATTGTAAGTTGCAAGAATGCTGATAGGGTGCAGCAACCTATGATGCACGCAAATACTTCAGAATAGGCAACGTGTCATGTTGTGTCATATCTGATACTTCACTTTTTATGTATAAAATCCATGCCCTTGCCAGATCCAAGGTGTCCCTATCATATCCATGCCATGTCTAGGCATCACAGGTGACAGCATTCTTTATGAATCAACTAGCGATGCATTGTTCCAGCAATGGTGACCTCAATGTTGGGAAAGAAAAACCTGATGAGGGTATCCCCATGGTATTTGACTTGACGGCACTAATCCCCCGGGTGCACGCATGACCCCACACCACTGGTGCGCCAGTTTTTTTTTTTTGGTTTGGGTGGTGGGGGGTCGAACACACTATGTGGGGAGCAAACCCACACATTATGCTAATGAACCAACACCCAGGCAGGTAACATTATTTATCAATCTTTTGATGTTTCCAAGTTGAGGGAAGAGTAGTTTTAAAACGTTAAACAATTCCTTGATTTGATTCTTAAAGTTGCATATTACTCTCACTATTATACTACTTATGTCTGTGCGATCCTTGCCACTCAAAACTTTTGGAAGAGCAAGACCTGGACTTGTTTTCCACGTCACTGTGTTTTGGGCACTGGAGACTTGATCGTCTGGAGAATAATTTAGTTTCTTGAGTTTATATATCTTAAAATGTAATGTCATCTGTAGCATGCTTATGATTTTTATAGGTTACGTTGTTGTGCAAAGATTTGTCATTGTCTTCCTCTCATGCTGGATCCTTGGTTATCTTAATTCATGAATTTACTGACTAATGTTTTCTTTCTTTCAGATGAAGGTTTCTTAGTTTTGATTCCATGTGCAGGGGAGAAGTACTCAGGCATCATCACGTCTTCTTTGAAATGGGAATTTTACCCCTTTTATTTGCTGATTATATTTTCAAAGCCAGCTTCCTTTTGCAGCTATAACCAATTGATTTTTTCTTCTATCATTATGAGTGTGGCGATCTCAAATTTAGAAGCTCCCTAGACACTGAATGCACCCATTAAGGAAACTTTATCAGTGTATAACAGCTCATCCATGCCTTATTTCCTATGAGGGTATAAGACATGGATAACAGTGGACAGCGAGAAAACGGGAGACACAGGCCAGATCAATACAAAGGGATTCATGCTCAGGTAACAAGAAATTTTGCTGAGAGCATCAAGTTTTCCATTATTTTATTTTCTTCTCTTCTCTACACTACTTGTAAGAAACTGATTTGATATATTACATGATTGTTTAGACTTGACAGTTATCGTTTAGACTTTACAGTTATTGGTGATGTTTTTGCATATTATTTTTAATTTAAAATAAATTTGTTTTAATTAATCTAAATAATATGAGTCCAGGATCCAATGCTTTAAGATTTGCCAAGTCAGACTTTGTGTATTGGTGTCAAATTCCGACATGCATACCCATACTAATGCAACTTAGACTCAAAAATTATAATAAGTTAAATTTAAGTTGACTCGAACCCACAATTACCAGGTTGAGACAATGAAAACATTGTGAGTGTGCTACAGGGTCTTTTTTTTTTTTATTTTTGAATGGTAACAGAAAATTATATATATATATATATATATATATATAAAGATTAAAAATCAAGAAGGAACCCCATCATATCAAAAGGGGGAAGAAAGAACAATGGTATGGAAGAGTTATACCAACAAGAAAGGAAGAAGATTAGAAGCCAAAAAATCTGAAAACCCATCCACCCCTTTTTGGCCAACGCATCCACAAAACTGTTAGTCTCCGTCTTCACATACTGAAACTTCACTTGGAGTGGGGACGTTAAGGACTTAATCTCATTGAAATAAAACTGAAATCTCCATGGAGTCTTGATGAAGGAAAAACCCAAGTTATGGCATTCAAGGAATCTCTTTCCACCACCAACTTGGCATGAAAAGAAGACGAAAAGATCTGAAGGGCTTCTAAAATAGTCTCCACCTCCGCCTTATGAGACTCCATACAACCCACATGTTTAGAGAATAAAGCCAAAACAACTCCATGACTGTCATGGAGCACCCCAACGATGCCAGCCTGCCTCAGCCGGCCCCATTCAATTCTTCCACGGAAGGAGAAGACCGAACCGCTAAGATACTCTCCTTATGAGAACCATAAAGAAGAGAAGCCTCCCAATTATGTAAGATACCATCAACTCTTAAGAATCCAAACTCATTTCTTCCAGAAGCCCACTTTGCTATCTTCCTGAGCACTGACAACATCACATCTTCCTTTGGCTTTGAGCTACCTGTGAAAACACTATTGTTCCTCTCTCCCCAAATAGACCACGAAATGGTGTAGGGAATAAGTCTCCAACAAGCTGCCCCATTTCCAAGAAAAAAGGGGATGACCTCCAAGCCTGAAAGAGACCCGCCAATGAATTTGGGAAGCACCAACCAACACTGCTATGACCAATAAACCTACACCACAAGGAATAGGCAAACTCGCTATGCACAAAAAAGTAATCAATAGTCTCCCTTTCCTTCTCACAAAGCAAGCAAATATCGGAATTATCCTTAGTAGTCAAAGTGTCAAACCCGTCCTGAGATTGTGCTAGCTCTTGTCAATGAGTCCAAACTAAAATAAGATATTTCCTCAAAGCTAGTAAAACTACCAGTTAGCACTTAGCACTGGTTTAACTGCTCCATAGGACCCTAACACTTTCTGCAGTTCTGATTTGTTTTTTATTTTTCAATTTTTTTTATGGGTAACAGATAAACTTGTATTTCCGACTGAACAGAGAGGAAAAGTGCCAATCGTGCTAAAAACCAAAGAAGAAAGGAAAGAGGTATAAGACCATTATACTATGGCAACAATCAAACAGAAGAAACAACTCTATCTACCCCTTTATTGGTTTCTTGACTCATGGTTCGGTTCAATTTAACGAGTGTCTGGGGCATTGCTTTTGGTTGTTCCCTTGTTGACATTCCAGTCCTTTTAGAAACAATGGTTTGACCCCTAAAAGAGGGACTCCTAAGATTAGCTGAGACCTAATAAGGGTCAGAATCATGCAACTGCTCTCTCTCTCTCTCATACATATATACATACATACATACATATATGAGTTATGCTACAAAACTGGCTGGGTGTTTTTCACAAAAAAGGTCCCTCTTTTAGCAAATAAAAGTGTGACACATGTCATCAATGATATTCACATCCGATTCTCTCTCCTAAACATTCTCCTACAAAGGTGGATCTTTTTAGATTCTCTTAACATACTAACAAAATCATTGGCTATTAGATAGGGGCAGAGACTCCCCTTTTAAGGTAGGGGAGTTTTTGAGAATCTCTCTCTCTCTCTCTCTCTCTATATATATATATATATATATATATATGATATTTGTGTGTGTAGGAAAATTTCTCCCACGAGCAACTACAAGTGCAGTCCAACATTGTGGGGCCCAAGTGGGCCACCTTTCATCAAAGCCGCCTCTTTGATACTCTTTTCATCCCATGACCTGGCATCGGGCCCACTTTTACACTCACTAAACCTTCACTCACCATTCGATTGAACCTCAAGAAAATCTACGGATAAGAATAACATACCATTAAACTTTAAGGCTGTTAATTTGGTGGGGCTGAATTTTTGAATCCCCCTTATCCATTAGGAGACCTTTCTATCTTCCCTCCTCCCATTAATAAACTTGCCTCTAAGTAGGCCCCACGAGTTGGACGGCATATAAGCTATATGCAATCTGCTCATAGAACATCTCCCCAGATATGTATGTATCTCATACTAACATCTTCCTTGCCGATTATGTTCTACGACATCCGAATACTTGCAGAAGCGAAATATATCTGTAGTGTATTCACAGAATATAGTATTGGTACTTAAGGCTCATGGATACTTATAGGGGTCATTTGTGCAAGTCATGGAAATGGAAAGCAGAATTTATTTTCACCATCATTTGGGGCGCTGCAGGGAACCAAAATGGCAAAGGAATCTTGATGTTGTGTCACTTTATTTGTCCTCTAGTGAGTGAAATTCTTGTTTCTAAGGGGATGGTAGGAACGGGGATTCCGCCTTCCATAAGAAAAGCTGACGTGGCACATTCAAAATCCACATTCTAAGGACACACCCAAATGGACTTGCATGATACAATTATGGTCGAGGTCTATATTTCATAAAGTTATATTAGTTACTTTTTTTACTCTCTCCCTATGTTAGAAAGGAGTGTGAATAGTATTAATTTCATTAATTGTATAAATGTTTTAAAGAAGAAAAAATAAACATTCCAATGGTGTTAACTTTTTCCGAAAAAAATGTTGATATGAGATGTTGTGTTATGGCTTAGAAAAACCATACTTGTGTATCTGAGATCAAAACCTGTACTCTGTATCTGTGTCTTGGATTTCAGAAGGTGCAGAGTCTTAACCCACTCTATATGCCCCTATCTAGACATCAGCGGATTATAAGCTTACAATTAAATGTTGTTTAATCTTTTAACTGGGAGTTTCTTAGGGGAATTCGATCCACTTTTGGCATGTCATATTCAATGGTATTGGTTATCCCATAATGCCCTAGAAGCATGGGTTTGGATTAGACATTGTGCAGTTTTGTGAGGCCTAGGACCCAGTTATTCTAAAAGTATATGGTATTAAAAATTTTAATTCATAGCCAAGATGCTCAAAAAACTAAATGGAAGTATAGAGTCCTGCCTATTTGCTCCTAGAGGGATCTTCTTTCCTGACAGCCTCGAATGCACGTGGGGTCATGCTTCAATGATCCACAGGGGCCAACATGACAGTTTTACCGTCGACAGGTGATTGTCCAAAATTATCCCATATTGAAGATCGTAGAAATCTGTTTGTTTTCCTTTTTTCAGATCATTATAGTCCTCTCTTAACATCTGTTGGCCATTAATCAAATGGTTGGAATTCTACAATCTGTTTGATCTTTAAGGAATCACTACATAAGGCGGTCCTTGTGTACCTTGCCTAAAAATAGTTAATGCTGAATTACTGTGGTTCAGTATTTGATATATTATCCATAAATTTTCACCAAAATACTATTTTTTTACATAACTTTCATTAGTACTGTAATATAAGAATATAGAAGATGTTGAAAATGACAAGGATGGATAAGTTTCGGGAATGAAAGGTGACGCGGCCTGGATCCGCAAGTGGTGATGGAACGGGTGTAGACAAATCCTGCAAGAGAGTTTGCCGAATCCTGGACGGATTCTAATGAAGACCAACTCCACATATGAGAATTGGCTGAATTCCTCTTGGAACTCAATAGCAATCTTCCATTGAAGATAAAGAGAAAACCAAACAAATTAAACCAATCTTTATTATTGAATAAACATGAACTACTCTCCTAATGGGGGGATTACATATTTATAGGAAGGGTTGGACATCTCCTTTCCTAATAGGACTATATTTCTCCTAAACAATAAAGGAAACTAAACTTGGTTACAATCCAAATAAAATAAAACTCCTAATTTTAATAGCTTCTAAATAAATCACAACTCTCTAAATAAGACTCTTAAGTAATTAAAACTCTAACTAAATGGATGTCTTATTGGGCTTGTGGACTGGGCCCAAGTAATTGGCACACCATGGGCCTGGCCAGCATCAAAAGGGCATGTTTGCTTTAATATGGTACTACATTGGTGTGCTTTTGATATACTATATTGATAATTTTCCTATAAAAAAGGTTTCATTGGAACATGATTTGAGTTTGAGAAATTAATGGTTGAGGCCTTGATGGGCTCATTATTGGTGTTTCTTTGCTGATAACTGTACATGATTCAGCACGATTTTGACAATAGATTTATTGTGGTCCAGATCATCTAGGACTCCATTTGATGATTAACCCCCAAAGTCACTCCAACAGTCCAAAGGTGCCACCCTGTCATTCTGATTCTTAGGTACGCCTCTTCCCAGTTTGTCCTGAACTTTGGACCGTCTGGATTGACAGACATGATGCCACATATGTAGTGAATGCATCATCATTTACTTTATATATTAAAGTTTATGAGCTTTACCCTTTGTTTTAAGTTTTGTTCTGGTCATTGAACATGAACCACAAGGCCTTACAGTTTTCATTTGCCAACATTTTGGCCCTCTTGGGCATTCTTCACCTTGTTGTCTGTTTTGTCCAAAATGCTCTGAAAGGCACACATATACATTTATCCACATATATACATTTATGCTGTCTCTAGGTTCGGTCAGCTTGTGGTCCCACTGACAACCCACAAGGCAGGTTTGGAAACACTTAGAAGGTTCTGGGTCGGGTTTGGTTTTAAACAATCCACTCAGGATTATGACCTTTTTATCAATGAGTTAAACATCACCATCATCATCATCAAAGCCTTATCTCAATTATGTTGGGGTCGGCAACATGAATTCAGTTTCTACATTCCAATCAATCATGAGCTAAATCCCCAGATAAGTTACACTTCTTCAAATCTATTTTTACTACCTCCATCTGCGTCCTCTTTGGCTTGCCTCTTTTCCCCTTGGTGGGCCATCAACGTGCATAGTCAAACTTTTTCTTACCAGCGTCGACAAACGGGTTTCCCCAATTTAATCCCTTGTTGATGCTACCCCTTAATGCTCTCGAAATTCCTCATTACTAATTTTATCCTTCCTAGTTTCACCACACATCCACCGTAACATTCTCATCTCTGCTACTTCCATCTTGTGCATATATTACTTCTTCGTTGGCCAACATTCTACTCCATAGGTCATAACCGATCTAATCACTGTCCAATAAAATTTTCCTTCAATCTTGTTGGTGCTCATCGGTCATAAAGCACTCCAGAATCAAGTCTCCGCTTCAACCAACCGCTTTTATCCTATGTTTGATATCTTCATCAATCTCCACATCCTTACTAATTATCAAGCCAAAATAATGGAAAGAATCTCTATGATGTATCTCCTGGGTTTCAATTCTCACAGTAGTTTTAGCTCTTTGTATATACCCACTTAAGTTGCACTCTATATATTTTGTCTTTGTACGACTTAAATTAAACATGTCGGGTTTAATTAGTTTCTTTATGGGGTCATGTGTTGAGACAGGGATTAACTCAATGGCCCATATAGTAAATGGTTTGGGCTTGGCTGCTGGTGACTCTATTCGAACCTTACCCATCCTGTCTTGGGTTGTTTTTTGTCCATTCAATATATGGGTTGGGCTCGGCTGCTGGTGACTCTATTCGAACCTTACCCATCCTGTCTTGGGTTGTACTCTATAGCGCCAATATCACTGTTGCCCCTATATGCAACTAATCAGTTTCTCGCCATTTTGGCCTGCTTTTCTCAGTGCTTTGCTACCTACAAGTATAATGTAGTTAGAGAAACTCCCAGTGAAATGGGAGGTTTATAGATTCCTGAAGCACTCTATTTTTTTCTATTGATTTTTTCTGGGGTCATGCCGAAGAGGTTTCATAACTAGTCTTCAGTAACATCATAAAACTCTGCATATCTTTTTTTCGGAGTTTCAAGGAGTGTTGAAAATATGTTCTCTCAGTAGGAAATACATAATATGCAGAGAATGTAGGTTAGTTATGTATAAGCGAAATTCTTCTTTAATATTCTCTCATTTTCATCAAACTCTTTCTTCAAAGAAACTCATTTCTCTACTAACAGTAATAGATTTGCAGGATGTTAGAAAGATGTCCTGAAATGTTCCTTCTATGATTACCCCTAACTAGAGCATCCAGTCACTTTTGTGGTGCTCACTTTAGAATAAATCTGTGAACAGATAGACACAGAAGGGAATCTAATAAACATTTGTACTAAGTTGGGAATGGGAAGTCTTGTTCAATAATTCAGTTTGTGTCCTTAGTCACTCTTCTACCTTGAGGTCTTTGCTTCAATATTTTAATTCAGGTGTGGCCACACTTCAGTTCATCAATGTATACATGACGTAATGCTTCTGCCAGTAACATTCCTACTTTGGTGTTTACAGTGGACCCCTCTAGCCCAACACCAGATGAAGGACCATCACAACCATCACAACACCATGAAGCTGATGGCTATCATTGCTGAGAGGGATGCAGCATATCAGGAACGGAATTTAGCACTCGCTGAGAAGAAGGCAGCTTTGGCGGAGCGAGAGATGGCAATCCTGCAGCGTGATGCTGCCATCCATGAGAGGAATAATGCCATAGTGGAACGTGATTCTGCCATTGCTGCCCTTGAATATTCCCGTGAGAAGTCCATGAACGGCAGCAGGACGTCCTATCTTCCAGGAGTTCCATGTGGTACCAAGCATGGCCACCACCAGCTTGTGCCCAACCCACCTCATATAGTTGATGCTGCTCCCCGCCACACTAGGGAAGTGCATATTAGTGATGCTTTTCCAATCTCATCAATTCCTGATGCTGCTGCCAAACCTCGGCAGGCCAAGCGGAAGGAGACAAAGGTCCAGTTGTCATCACCCATGAAAGCATCTAAGCCACGGCGGAAGGATAAGAAAGGAGCTGAAGACTTGAACAAGCACGTTTTGGGCGTCAAGCAGCTTGAGTGGAAGGGTCAGGAGCTGACTGGTGGTGAGGATCTCGACAAACAACTCTCAGTGATGAAACATGGATGGAAGGGCCAAGACCTGGGGCTGAACCAAGTCACATTCGATGAGTCAACCATGCCGGTACCTGTTTGCTCCTGCACAGGTATCACCCGACAGTGCTACAAGTGGGGAAATGGAGGGTGGCAATCAGCATGCTGCACAACGACACTGTCCCTGTATCCTTTGCCAGTCATGCCCGACAAACGCCATGCCCGTATTGGTGGTCGGAAAATGAGTGGCAGTGCTTTCACCAAGCTGCTGAGCCGGCTGGCCGCAGAGGGCCATGACCTGTCACTCCCAGTTGACCTCAAGGATCGTTGGGCCAAGCACGGGACTAATAGATACATCACCATCAAGTGACAAACATTCCACAATAGTTGCTGGCATTGAGCATGGGCCATTGAAAGTTTTGGTAAGGCTCTGTATTTATATTACTTCTGATGCTTTTTCCTGGTCAAATGAAAGTTCACTAGCTTCTTCTAGTTTGATCGGGGTGAGGTGGGGAAAAGACAACATTGGTTGGGTAGGGTGTGACAGAGGGGGCCGTAGGCTCATTCTCCTTGGCTGTGTTCAAATGTAAATGGACTCTTTTGACTTTTTTCTGGTAAAATTGACTCTTGACTTGAATGAACAGAAAATATGGGAAAAAGGGCATCCCCAAACAAAGTAACAATGTTATACTTTGATATGTATATATTGGTTATATATGAAATCAGCTGGAGCTAGTTAGGTTTGGAGCAAAGACACCATGAAATGGTTGCAATTACTACCATTTTGTTTGGGAAACGATTGATTGTTTGGAAAATATTTCATCCTTCATTTTGCCTGCGGGGAGGGATGGGTCACCCCAATTGACAATTCATTCTGCTGTCTATTAGAGTGGGGGGTATAACTGTTTGCATCTAATGCAAAATGGGTCTCTGCAGTCCATGTTTTTTCACCAAGAAACTCCTGTCGTTGATGAGTTGCCATGGAGATGCTTTATTTTTTTATATCAGTAACATTTTCTCCTCAATGGGGGTGTTTTATTTCTGCCAGAATTCTTGATTTGGCACAAAGGATGACCCTCATAGCTGGGCACTTATATTGGCATTGTTGATTGTACTGTTGAAAATTTTTTGCATTGATCAGCTGGTCTACCTGAATGACTGCTTGGATCTCACACAGATGGCACATGTGCAGGTGGACCTAGTAATCCCTGCTTGGATTTAGAGTTTTTGTGTTTATACACGGTGATGTTCACTGAATTAGAGACGGCTGGTGGTCCCAAGTTTCAACCTCTCATTGGTTGATGTTGAAGCCCATCATTTGTGAATTTATTTCGTTCAACCAAATTCTATCTCTGAGCTGTATTTCAGTCCAATTGGAGTAATGTCACTCACCAGCTGTTCTTATCTGGATTCATCTTCTCTAAACCGTATTTTTTTTTATCACAAGTCATGAATATAATGTTAACCTAGATTGGATGATCATAATGACAATGTGGTGTTTTCTGGCCTTTTTCAAGGGAAAATAATAATTGATATTTAATTTTTTTTGTTTTTACTTCTCTTTTTCAAAAATCATTTATATGCACCCTAGTTTGAAAACTCACAAGTCACAGTTACCTTATGCACTTCCATAAATAGTGGTGATATTTTAAATTTTTCCTCACCTAAGTCCCTCACCACCAAAGTTACAGCTATGGATTGTTCTCCGGTTGTTTTTGTTTGCATGGGGGCACCCGTCCCTCTGGACCTTGGAAAAGCCCGAACTGTACCATAGCCCCATAAAAAATAAGCCATCATCACCCCCATTAACCTACAATAAATAAATGAAGTAAAAGTTATGGCCATCGTTGGCACCCCTCGAATAAAAATCCTGGCCGGTTGATATATACATATCTAAAATAATACTTTTCTAATAATATTGTTATATATTTGAGAATATTGTAAAAATATATAAACATCTGAAGAAAATCAAACTAAGAATCTGAATAATCATGAAACATCTGAAAAATATTTATATATATTTTGTACTTATACTTTCAAAACTTTTATTTTGTTCTTTGCAATACTTTATACAGTATCTTGAGAAAAGCCTCGAATTTGAAAATATTCCCGAGATTTTCCATGGACAATAAGTCTCCAAGAACGGCATTTGTGACAATGCCTTTATGTCAAAGCTTACTTCTTTATTTTTTTTTTCTCTCTCTCTAGTGGATACAACACACCCACACACAATTATCAAAGTCTTTCACATCAGCACCGTAACGAGATTGATCTTTGGTTGTTTCTGTTGACGGTGGTTCCTAACACGAGAGAGCTACTATTGAGCTACTGGTGGATTGGCATAAAATGTATACAAGATAAAAAGGAACCACATTAATATATTTGGTATTTCATTAGATAATAATTTATTTAGCCAACCTCAATATAGTTGGAATAAAACTTTAATGATGATGATGAAGCTTACAAATATTATATTTCATTACATCTAAAACACACTAAGAAGCCCTTTAAACTTGAGATTCTCAAAAACTCCATTTTTGGCAGCTTTTTAACAAAAGGATTTTTGAAAAAAAAAAGTGGCCGGTGGTACCAATAAAGCGGTTTGGAGCATTCTACCGGCCAACGTACAATGGTTTTAAGCCATGATGTTGACGTACATAAACCGGAGTTGAGAACCATAGGTTGCCCAGTTGGTTGGGTATTCCGTTTCTAATCCAACTGCTTAGGGATTGACTCCTTGCTTTCTTTCATGTGCACGTAAATAATCTTCCTGCAAAAGTAGGCTTCTGTCGTTAGACATGTTTTTCTAAGGATCTCATACCCCTAGCTGGGTACCAAAAAGAAAGAAAAAAAAAATGTAAAACGAAGCATCCAATCTCTATGAGAAGAAAAAATACGCACACACAAAACAAACAAATGGAATAGTGGGTTGCAGCATCTATCAGTTTACAAATCACCTGATCAATATGCCCTTCAATTGAAAGATTACAAATCAATATGCCCTTCAATTGAAAACCTCTGGTCAAAGGTCGTACCAAACTTAGATTCTTCTTCCCATAAACAACTGGACTAAGTGGAAGCTAACTCATCACTGTCTTCCTGTGGACCACCATCAACTCCCATATTTGCAAACAATGCAGGCATGATGGATGATTTCATGCCGCAAATCAAGTGTTATGAAAGGGAGTTTGACTGAGAGAACTGGAATGATAGCTTTCATTTTCACCCTTTCTCTTTTAGTGTAGAATAGAAGACAGCTCCTTTCTAATTTTGGTCCTTTCTTTTGAGTGCATATGTCTGCAGCTTAACAGGCGTCACCTCATCTAGAGAAATTAGTTAGTTACTATGTAAAGAGTTTAGATCCACTCCTCATTCAGCCTTCTATTCATAGAGGTGGTTTCTTTTCTTTATTATTCTTCTTCTTTTTAATTAGCCATTGTTATGGCCACTTTTCCAATTAAAAAAAAAATGTACAGAAAAGAAATCACATTTGGTGCAACTGCTTTTACTCGAGAGAAGGTAAAAACAAAAAAAAGCTGGCTTTTCCATAATTCCAAGAAAAAGCATTTTCAACGAACGGTTTAGAATGTTTTTTGTCGTAAAGTGGAAAAGGTTATCCACAGAAACAATTTTCACTCATAAATGCGCCCTATATGATGTTTTGTATTAGCATCTATCCGAATTTTTAACTTTCTTTGTTGTTACTTGGTGATTAAATTGAGGCCATTAGATGTTGGGTTAAAACTGAAAATTGAAGCTCCTTCCTAGGAAGAGGATCTGAGGGATAAAATCCAGATCCAAGTCACAAATCACTCCTACAAATTTACCTCTCATCCATTTCCTCCCTACGGCCCGATCATCTTAGGCTCTAAGTTAAAAGAAATCCCGAGTTCCAACAAAAAACCAAGAAGAGAAAAAGAAATCCTGAGTCGACAGAGGCGGGACTTCATAGTAAAGTCCACCTATTAAAATTTTGATTTATTCAAAATGAACACCCTTTATTGTATGAGACATACATATATGAATGAGGATCCTTTTAGTGGCCTTACGCTTGGTGATCGTGAGTGGACCGCTCAGGATCCGCCACGTCACCACGTGCATTACCTGCCCGAATGCATGACAGGCTACTCACAGCGACGTGATGGATCTTTAATGGTCCACTCACAGTCACTGTGGGGCTTTCCCTCACGGGATCTGGACTTTATCTAAATTTCACTGCAAGTTGCTCCCACTATAACAATTAATCATTTAATTAATAACATAATTAATATATTATTAATTATACTTACTAATCATGTTATTAATCCATGGTCAATCTTGGAGACCAATTCAATACTTCTCGACTCAGAATTCCTCTACATCACAGCCTTAGAGAAGTAGGTTTCATATAAAAAAAAAAACATCAAAATCCTAACCTCTGGCTCGTGTGGAGCGACACGTGTGAGAGGCAGTAGAAAGTCAACTGTTCGACGTGGGCAATAATGATTGTTCGTGCATCTGATGATCTTCTCACTTGCAAGACTCTATAATAAGTCCTGAGTCAAAAAAACTGATGACGGTTCGTCGTTTTGTTAGTTATAGTGATTGAGTCTTTTTTTTTTTTTTTTTTGCGGTGATCACGAGATCCACTGGGAACTGCTGACAAATGCCACCACGACCGCCTGTGTGTGGAAAAGGATCCCCTGTTTGGACCAATATTGGGGTGCCACATGGAAAAGATAAAAAAAAATTTATGTGGAAGAGATGAGATGTCATTAATATTACATCTCTCCCCCCATGTGTCACCCCTGTGTGGTCCAAACAGGGGATCCGGCTATGCATGTGGGCCACCCAAACATGTGATATGTGGGTTCAGACCCTTCATCTTGGGTGGGCCACACCACTGATGAAGATGCATATTCCATGAGTCCAAATATATTATATTCACTTTCAGACTCTAAAGTCTAGGGTTGCAAATGAGTATTTAATTATCAAAGTATGACGGAAGTATTTAGCTTTAGATAAAGCGGCTATGAGATTAAATTTTTTGGGTAAAAAGAGTGCTGTGATAAAATTAAAATTAATAGTGGAGGAAATTCAAGGGGGATGAGTGGGTGCAAAAAGATTAGATTGATGACAGTTTTAAAATAAAATTTGGCCCATTAAAATGAGATTGATAAAGGGCATATTGGGTAAAGATAAGATATCTGTAAATTGAGGATTCCTCACTACCCCCTTAATAAGGATTCGCCATTGATAATTTTATACCGAATTTAATGTGTATTGATGCATATAGGTGAAAAAAAAATTGATTACGATGCAGAAATCCATAAAAACAAATATTTTCAAATTTCATGGGTGTAGCCATACCTAAGAATTTTTTATAGTTGCGGTGACGTAATTGTCAAATATGGATTTTCCATGACATAATACAATGGCCCAGTGATGACCGTTCCAAATTATTACAAGTTAAATGTCACGAGGACACAGGACGTAAAATCCGTGAATTCTGAATGCTACATTCCAGACGGAGCTCTAAAGAGTTGAAGGTGACGTTTAAACGGCATTTGCCGACAAGTGTCAGCGACAACGTGGACCTTTTGACAGAAGAGCCCCTTATCTTTTTCATTATGACAAATCCTATCCCAGTTTTAACTGAATCAAAGTTTTGGTTACGGCCCAAAAGGAATTGTAATTTGTAAGGAGGGTCATTGACATTGTGCATAATTCATAATTCAAAATACTAACATTTGGAATTCTTGGCACTATAAAATGTCTTCTCTCGGCTTTTGGAATTCTCTAAATTCTAGTTTCTTGAGTATTGTGTTGTGCGTCAAAGCGTTTGAAAAGCCTTTTAAAAGATAATATTTGGAGAATTTTTAATTATCCCCGATACTAAGTCTCAAAATATAATGTGAATTAAAGTTTCAAAATATAATTTTATAAAGGTAGTGTTAACCTTTGGTTTTTTGTATTAACATAATCCACCAATGAATTTTGGTCAGATTAGTGTGAACTGTGATGGGTGCTTATTCATAAGTCGGTCTTTCTATTCATGGTGGTTTTTTGCCAAACTGACAGGTGGATTAAGAACTGACCTGTAGTGGTGCTTATTCAAAACTCAATCCAACTACATATTGAATGATTAGCTTGTGGGGTTGATATGAGTTTTGATTAGAACCAAGTTGGCCCATTCGGTTGACTCTTGACCTGGCTTGACTCATCACAGTCTATTTTGAGCCAATTGGCTGGTCCCAAGGTCATTTGTCCTTATACATTAAAATGACAAATATAAATTGTATATAAATCTTGTGGTAGTAAAATAATAGAAATTCATATGTACTTAAATACAATATTTAAAGTTAAAGATTTTTACTTTTCTTAATTTTTGCTAAGTTGGATGATCAGTGGTGCAATACTAATCCTTGGGTGGCTGTGAAAGATAAGATGTCCCTTTCTATTCTAGTGTCTCATGTTTATCCTATTTTTTTACCAGAATTTATAACTAGAATTTGGGAAGTTGGAGATTTTTGGACATGATGTGACATCTTGTCCCCTACAGTTTGAAATGTTGTGTTTCTTTCATTAGAATTTCAAATTCCAATCATGCAAAAGACCTTTTGATCACATTTGGCAACTAAATCTTTAGGAAAAGATTTTTGGTTTTCCTAATGTTATGGTAAATCTATGTTTGGCAATTGTAAATTCCTGATGATTTAAACAAATGAAAATCTTCATTTGTTAGAATTTTCAAATCCAACCGCCCACTATGAGATTTGAAAATCCTCACTTAAGTAGATTTGCATATTGAACTTTATTTTTCTCAGCTATATGCATCGATATACACTAATATCAATGTGAAATCCTCAACTATGCAAATCCCCAGGGAGGAATCCTTGTTCTAGTAGTAGTAAAGAATCATCAGATCTATGGATTCCTTACTTGTTACCAAACATGCTCTTTGGAATTCTTGGAATTCCACTCTCTATACTATTTGTTAGAATTTCAAATCTTCCATAAAAGAGAGGATTTGAAATTCCACTTAAAAGGACAACTTTTGGAGAATTTGAAATTCTCTAAGACATAGAAAGAAACGGCCTAAAAGTGAAGTCACAATTCAACAAAATCTCAATCTCTCTTTTTTCTTATTTTTACTTATACATAACTTTTGATTGTTTGTATTTTTTCTATCTTGGTTCTTATATTATATTCATAAAAACATGTATACCAAGATAATTAATATACTGACACACTTGATTGAATGGCAAAGTGTTTTTTATTGACTTGGCCCAACTACTATAAAGATTGAGTCAAGTCAAAATGGCCAGGCTTGTTGGTGAAGAGCCACAAAAAAGTCTATTGCACTTTCGAACCACCCCCTCAATGCCAAATACTTTTTAGTAGAATTGTAAAAAATTTAGTTTAATATTTTGTTTTTAAGACAAAATGGCTGCATCAAACATAAAATGAATTCAATTGTGAAACTACATTTTCATTTTCCACACTTTTGTCCGTAAAAATGTGACTGCACAAATGTGACCTTATAATATGCATTCTCACCACACGTCTGCATTTTTGTTACACTCTTGCAGCATTAATTTTGTGGTGGGACTGCTCTCGCCATTATTTTAGTTTTTGTGCTTGTAGTGCTTCCAAGAGGGAGGACCAACATCTCAATTCATTACACTAAAGGACGAAACGCATTTCTTCATCGTCACCGTACAAAGAAATGGTTGGTATATTGGTTAGAACTTAGGCGGGTATGAAACAAGTTATAAGTTCAAACCCCTACAATTACATATTTTTTTAACTCCAATGATAGATCAGTTGGTCTATGACTACGGTTTGCACCCGGTGGTTGTAGGTTCAAAACTGCACTGCCACACAATGGTTACAAGGGAGTTTACCCGGCTTCCCTCTAGGCTGGAGGGATTAGTCCAGCCCAAAGGGTTGGGAATCTTCCAATAGCAAAAAAAAAAAAAAAAATCATCCAAATTAAGTAACATCTGTTCTTATTTAATGCATGATATTACTTCGTTAAATCAGTGAAGTCATCAAGTTTCATCCTTCTTAGGAACATCGATAAATGATCACACACATGATATGCATTAAGATCAGACCACATGGCCCATTGAAAAGAAAATATTATGTATAAGGCTCTGGTTTCTCCTCCCAATCCATCCAATATTGGATTTGAAGTGCGTTATTGCCTCTGCACTGTTATAGCACAGTCCTTAGTAAATGGCCATTCATAATGCTTTATAAGAAGTTTGGCCCTGCCAGTAAATGACCATTCAAAATGCTTTATAAGGTGTTTACCCCTGCAACAATCCCCTTGATCCACTTTCGATTAAATTAAAGGAGAGTTTATTTGATTCTCGTTTTTGGATATTAAACTATATTTCTTCAATTTCAACCACATTTAGAAATATTAAAATTTCTAAAAATTCAATTCCATGAAACAAACGGAAGGAAAAGTTGATACACATGTATTAACTCAAAGATCATCACTTTGGTTCAATTGTTTGAGTCATTTTGGCCTATAATTGGAAGTAGAGAGGTAAAGGAAGTTACAGATGACTAGATTTGAAAGCAAACTGAATGAAGCCTAACCCAATAGTAAGAATTCAAGTAAGGGGTTAAGATTTTCATTTTTCCTTAT
Source organism: Umbellularia californica (assembly GCA_028538565.1). Lineage (NCBI taxonomy): Eukaryota > Viridiplantae > Streptophyta > Magnoliopsida > Laurales > Lauraceae > Umbellularia > Umbellularia californica. Next base: position 5,132,289 of record JAPQWN010000006.1, on the reverse strand, counting down.
ATGAAGTATGATAGTTGAACAACTACAATATAATGTTCTTCTTTCTTCAATGTCTCGAAATGAATAATATTGCTATGTGAGTGGAGACACTGATCCAATGTATAAGCACTCATCCATATTTGTCACTGTCGCTACCTGCATTTGGAGCACTACAAAGGGGCCGACTGGACAGAAATCTTACTGACATTATGTTTTACTTGAATGGAGCTCTCTTTCCAAGGGGAAGGGTGAAAACAAGGATCCCTTTAAGAAAAACCACAAGTAGTAAATCCAAAATCCACATTGTCTAGCCTTACCCCATGATTTTATTAAAAGTATTGGTTAATATATATGGGAAACATTCATGTGCATCTATCCCTCACTATAGGGTGAAGGCACTTTTCCTTTTTGCACATGAAGACAAGGAAGTATACCTTACCCTATGTACTTGAAAATTCACTTTTGTACTTGAAAATTTCCATTTATGGAAGTGTCACTCACCCTATGGTGAGGGATGGGTGCACATGAATATTCTTCTATATAGTGTTGAATCAGTACATATTTATTTTTTAGGAGATCAATATAAAGTATTAGAGCAAGATTCTATTGAAATTGATGCATTATATATAAAATGTGAAAACATGACTGGTTGAGACTCAAGACCAGGGCTACCTCTTAATTTTTTTTAACTAGCCATTCATACCAAAACCTTGAGGCGTTAGTAGAGGCAGCGGAATTACTTTTGAATATTCCCCTTTGGGTGGAGCGTACTCATCAACACTCCCCCTCAGGTGGAACCCGATCGGCGCATTTTTGGTGACACACATTTTTTTTATTTTGCGCCAAGTCGTTTTTCTTGGGATTCGAACTCACGACCGGTTGGTTCTGATACCATCTTAAATTTCTTTAGCTAGCCATTCATACCAAAACCTTGAGGCGTAGCAGAATTACTTTTGAATATACCCCTTTGGGTGGAGCCCACTCTTCAACACTACCTCCTACCATATTAGATGCATGGTTAACCACTAAAATATATCACATGTCTCTCACATGCATGCCACCTCTTAAATTCAATCCCTTCACAAAAACCTTTGTCTTTGAATGGACATACATCTTAGTTTAATACTAATCTAGACTATAGTCACCATTACATTTATTCAAATAAGTTTGCAAGATTTGTTGCCATTAAATTTCAAAAACTAAAAGTAAGAGCTAAGAAGTAGAATCATTTGAATGATCTGATATTAAAAATATCCTAATCTGCATCCTACTCAACCCATTCCTTGCATGCATTAATTGTTATTCACCCCAAGTTTAAAAATATAGGAAGTTTGAAGTTAATGATTTTTGAAAGTAAAAACAGCAATATTGATTCAGTAAGAAAAGCCTTGGCGTGCAAGACTTGGTCTCAAAGATTCCACCACATGGTTAAGAAACTAAAAAACTTGAGTGGAAAGCTTACCGGTACAAGTAACTCAGGTGAGTCTAGGGAAGTGTTAGGTAGGACTGGACAGACTTGTTTGACTCGCTTATTTTAATGGAATTCTTTGTTTCCTGCATGCAAGTCCTAGAGGCTAGGACTCACTTGGACTCACCTCACCTCTAATCTGTACTGTCCCTTTTGCACTATTGTCATCCCATCATTTGATACTAAGTCCAATTTTATCCTCATCAAATCTTTACTCACCGCTATCGTCTGCTAAACTTCTGGCTAACCCTTTCTCATAAGGTGACCTTTCCGACCAAAGCAGACCGCTCTATAGGCATGCTCTAAGGGGTGCTCCCTGAGCTGAACTATGAACAATATATAGTCTGCTCGTAGGAGAATGTCTTCTTGTTTTCATAACTTATTGTATTGAGTCAACTTGACAGGGGAGATCCAGACTTATCAAAAGAAAAATAAATAAATTATGGGCTACATGTGATATTGCATGTTTCCTTAGTTTAGGGATGGATAATTAAGTGGGATACCACTTAGGACCACTAAGTAACTCGAGGACCATTGGTCATGCCTTGGAAATATCACTCTTGAGGAAAATTTTACATTTGATTGACATCCTCGAAACTATCATCAAAATGCTTATTCTTAAACAGAGCCTACACTAGAAAGGAAAATAATACCAATGGTTCATATCCACATTCAGAGCCCATCTTCCAACCCATGCAAGTTTTTCAACATTGGTCATCCAAGTCACAGCCAATCCAGTCAAAGGCACAGGTGACCAAACCATATGGGTGGTGTCCCCACCATTAGCTCGAGCAACTGTGAAAAATCTCTGGTAGAGGATCACATGATTTCGCAAAGGAAAACTAGAGTCCCAGCAAACATCCATTTCTAAGTGAGTGGGCATGGGAAAGCAATTTTGACTCGTGCCTGCCCCCTTCTCCCATCCCACATTGGGTAATGGTTTTTCTTCTTAAGAAAATAATTTTATATGAAATTTTCACGAAAAAAGCACGGCACCAAATCACAGAGAATTTGCACCCTCTTGAAAATTTGAATATTTTCTAGTGCATTATAGGATTTCTGGTGTCACACAAACATGCCTTAGAATTATAAGAGTCCTGCTACATATCACCTAGACAAGTTTTCTTTAGAAAATGCCCACCTTCTCTTGGATCTAAATGGATGCATAAAAATAAAGGAGATACAAGGATTTTATCAAATTACTTTAGTCTTTAGTTTTAGATCTTCATAGTTAACTAATGATCAAATTACAGATCAATTTATTGTGATAAAATTCACTAATGACTAATATATGATAGATCGGTGGCAATTTAAATGAGGCAAGTATCCATGAGCAGGGTTTGATACCTCTCTATGTGAATAAGGTACAGTCCATTGGGCATCATTTTGAGAATGAATGAAGAAAAACTTGTTCGTGAGGCAATCTTTTCAGATACAAAATAGAGAGATAGAGAGAGACGTTTATAGATATGGGAGGAAGAATGTATTCTCCCATTTCCCATTCTCCTCTTTTCTTTCCCAATGACTGAGTTTTCAATGGGTCATAGTCCCTTTTGCTAATTAAAAAAAAAAAAACACCACAAATCTTCGATGGAATTGAATTGATCATAGGTAGAGATATTTATAAATAAAAAAATAAGTATGGAGGAAAGGGTGTTTTTGTAATTTGCCTTAACGAGGAGGTGGATAAAACCTAGAACAAGACCTTAGCTTGGAAATAAAACTCTTGGGTAATAGTAAACTCTTATTATGGCAAGGGCAGAATGGGAACTGCAAATGCAGTCGGAATGAAATTCAAATTCGCCGGAAATGAAACTCAAATTCACATCGCGTGAGCGACCTGCGCCTATGAAGACTACGAAAAGACGAAGACATTTCCCAACACCTTCTCAATCTCTTGAGCTCGCAGCGGCGAAATTCCAGGCAGAAAGTCGTAACGCCATTTGCTCCGATTCCGATACAAACACCTGTTACATCGAAGAAAAGGTGAGGAAGCTCTCCCAAAACCCTTCCTTTCTCAGTCAACTAGGGTTTTTCACTTTTTCTCCACCTTAAGCTGCTGTTTGCTTGGGATTTTAGTAGACTTGTAGTGTTTCTTCCGATTGGATTAGGGTTTTAGGGCTTTTGGTTCGGAATCTGTTCTAATCATCTTAGCTTAGGTTAGAAATAATGGAAGAGAACGAAGAATCTCGCGGTGGAAATGGCGATCTGATGCAAAGACTCCAATCGTCTTTTGGAACTTCGTCTTCTTTGATCCCCAAACAGCAATTGTCTTCGAATAGAATGGATCTTCCCCATCTGAACACATCCCAAATCCGCGCTCCGATTCGCCATTTCTCCCCGAATTTCAGTCCTGAAAGCAACAGCAAGCGCCCCGGAATCCCCCCATCCCACCCACATTTCCCTCCCGCGTCTCCCTATTCGCAGATCGGGGCCGGGCGGCCGCCTACTCAGCCGCCCGGTTCGCAGAACTTCAGCCCTGTGCCTTCCCATTCCAGATCTCTGTCGCAGCCTGCCTTCTTTTCGCTTGATTCCCTGCCCCCTTTGAGCCCTTCCCCCTACCGAGAATCGTCGTCGTCCCTTTCCGATGTGTCGATGGAAGATCGCAATGGTAGCTTGCAGGCTACTGCTCATACTGGAGCTGGAAGTGCTGCTCTCCGGGCCGGAGAGAGTCTCCCTCCACGGAAAGCACACCGGCGCTCCCACAGTGAGATTCCATTTGGGTTCTCGACTGGAATCCAGGATTTTCCTCTGGTTTCTCCGCTCAGAGCTCCGGGGAGTTTGGACCGATCCGCTTCTGCGAAGGAGAATTATGGAGCAGCTAAGCCGTTCCAGCTTGTAAAGAGGGAGTCGGAATGGGATAAAGGCGGCGACGGCAATGCAGAAGGAATGGGGGAGAAGAAATTTGAGGGGGATGCAGGCGACGACTTGTTTTCCGCATACATGAATCTAGAGAACATGGATACTTTAACCTCGGGGGGAAGTTTAGATAAGCAATGCCATGAGAACCGCGAGGATTTGGATAGCAGCAGAGCCAGTGGCACGAAGACGGGCGAGAGTAGTGAGAATGAAGTGGAAAGCAGCGCAAATGAAAGTGGGAGCAGCATGCAGCAGGCGAATCTTTGCTCCTCAGCGGAGAGGAAGGAAGGGAACAAGCGAAGTGCGGGAGGTGATGTTCATTTGAATGCTGGAACCTCACGGCATTCCAGAAGTGTTTCAATGGATAGCTTCATGGGCAAGTTGCATTTTGGGGATGAGTCACCTAAATTGCCCCCTTCGCCTGGACCTCAGGCTGGTCAACACTCCCACAGCAATTCAATGGATGGAACGTTCAGCTTAGAATTCGGGAATGGAGAATTCAGTGGCGCTGAGCTTAAGAAGATCATGGCCAATGACAAACTTGCAGAGATTGCATTAACAGATCCAAAGCGTGCAAAAAGGTATTTTGAAATTGAACCCGCATTTGCTGCACCAAAGAACAACTAGTTTTGCTTTTATGCCATTTCATTTCCTTATGTTCCTCGACACACGAGGATATGTTCCTTAGAGCTTGAGTTTTTCATGTGGCAGCGCAGCATTGTTGTGTGATCTAGTCTGCAATATTATGGTCATAGAGTAGATAGACCATTTAAACTTTCTAAAGATTGGATGATACCGACAATCCAATACTTGGATTTCTTTTTTAGTTGAAGAAAATTGTGGGCTACAACTGTCTTTCCTTGTTGGTCATCTATTTGCAGGCTATCAGTAAAAGGGCTAGGATTGTTTCATTGAGTTGATTTGGGCAGATGACCCATCCATGTTAGGGTTCATAAAAGTTAAAACCAATAGTTTGATTGCTCAATGATTAGCCCTTCTTGTAAACAAACAGATTCTAGGATCCTTTGCATGTCCTTGGGCTCTGGATCGTATAATGTTTCCAAAACCTAGTGTAACCATTCTATTGTTTGATCTCTTCATGTCAGGATTTTGGCCAATCGGCAGTCAGCTGCTCGTTCTAAGGAGCGGAAGATGAGGTACATTTCAGAACTGGAGCACAAGGTGCAAACTCTACAGACAGAAGCTACCACATTGTCTGCACAGTTGACTCTCCTACAGGTCAGTTTTCTTGGAGCTTGTTTATTTTCTCCTGTATCTTCTTTTATGTGGCTGAGCAATATCTTTTCCCTTTGATTTGTTTCCAGAGGGACTCTGCAGGGCTTACCAGCCAGAACAATGAATTGAAGTTCCGTCTTCAAGCCATGGAGCAACAGGGACATCTGAGAGATGGTAATCTCCCTCTCCCCCCTCCCCACCTCTGTGTGTGTGATAGCTAAATATAATTTTTATGCTCCATTCTAAGTCGGTGATGATGGCATGAGTTCAGCAATCCTGAGAACGAAGTCAACTTAGTGGAGCATGTAAATGTGCTCTTACAATATCCGCCTCTTCTTTTTAATTAAACCAAACTGTGGTATGGCAGCTTGGTCCGAAATTGTTTTAGTTGTGTTGGAAGGGAGATGTTGGTTAGTTTCTTCCTGCACTCTTTTTCATCCTTTTTTTTTAACTAGCTTTTACTTGGCCAAATCCAAGCCTACTTGATGGGAGTTTCAGCTGTAGATCTGGTCAAAGAAAATGTTCAAACAGGAATGTGGTGCCTGGTTTAGTTTTTTTTTTCTTTCAGAATTGCTTTCTCTCACAAGTTGATATTGTCTCTGACTGGTACATAAATTTAGACCACCACATTTATCTTCTATTAATTCTCTGCTGGTGTCCAAACTTTCTCCTGTCTTACCAACTTGAATTTTACTTGTCCTATTACCAATTTAATTTGGGATAAGGTTGAATGGCCATAACCTCATTGCCCTCTGCTTGATTATCTTCAATATTGCTTCATGTAGTTTAGTATGGCATGTGACCTTGGTCTGATTTGTAGAATGCAATGTATATCCTGTGTCAAAAGTCAAAACTATGGATATTCTGAACTAGTCTGATGAGAATCAGACACCTTGGGGTTATAGTGTTATATGAATTGCAAGTTGCTGATGTACACATTTCTCCTATCAGCTTTCTATGTACATTATAACTGAGTTGGTCCAATTTCTTATTGATGTAGTTCATATTAACATCCTTGGATAACTAGGAAGAACTGAGCAATACATGTGAGATGCCAAAAGTAAGTTGTCACTTGAGGCATGATGCCGACGTACAAAATGTCTACAACTATTTGACAAGACATGAACTGCAGCAAATGAACTTCTACCAATCTGGAATTGGCAATGCATGTTATGTTTGATAGAATAAGTTTGGAATTGTATTGGACAGACACGAGTCTCTGACATTGGAAAATGTTTCAATTCAACTTACTGAACCTCCTGGTATTTATCAGTGACACTCAACTTAGTTGCTTCTAAACTTGTTGAACTCTGGACTGATGAAGTTGTACCCATCATTATTAGGAAGGCTGGTGGGTGAGGCAGTGATTAATTAATTCATTACCTATCTTACGTATAGAGCCAACAGTTCCATCATCAACTGCTTGCTCACATGACAAGCATGGACAAAGAAATAGTAAAGAGAAACAACATATGCATCATTTGATTGCTTTCAAAGCACAGGTCATCAAAATATGTTGTGGATGCAGCCAATCTCTCCCTTGGGCACATTGAAGAATAATGGTGCGGGAAATGAGTTTCATCTACTCTACTCTAATGCTTGGGTTGGCACTTTGGTAGATTTTAGTTGATGCAACCAAAAAGTTGAAAGGCAAAATATGCTTGCACTCAGGCCTTGTCATGGGCTTAATATATTCGGCTGTAAAACTTGAGTTCTTGTTTCCTATTCTGCATCTTCTAGGAGACTATCCTTTTTAGATTGCTTGATAAAACATAGTATGTTTTGACCGATGCTGCTATTGATTATTATTCATGTAGGTCAGCATAAACAAAATTTGAAACCTGCAGGGTCTGCAATTAGTTGCACTCCCGATTCTGTGCATTGTTTGTTTTGCTTGATGTGTCTTCTAATGCACATGCCAATTTGCAGCTCTGAATGAGGCGCTGACAGCAGAGGTTCAGCGCTTAAAACTTGCCACGGCGGAGCTGAGTGAATCTCACTCTGCCAACAATATGAATCAGCAGTTACCGATGAATCATCAGATGTTCCATCCTCAGCTTCAACCACAAATGCAGCAGCTCTCTTTGTATCAGTTGCAGCAGCAGCAGCAGCAGCAGCAGAACAATTCTACAACAAAGCATGAATCAAACAAATAAATGGGCCCATAAAGAGATGGAATGCTAAGAAACTGCAGGAGTATCAAGGCAAAAAATGAAACAAATTGGCCTGTTCTCATTTGCCTGGTATTGTAGAATTCCAGTAGCATTTGTGTTTCTTGTTGTGGTGGCATACCAGTTGACTAGTCTGCTTAGAGCTTCAGGCACCCATCTGAACTACATTCCCTCTTCCCCTGAGCACCTCCGCCCCATGATGGCTTCTCCTCCGCCTGTCAATTCCAGCATATTAATTTAAGAGGTGGTAATTTCATCTCATGAGCTTAACATATATGTTTTGTTTTAATGTTTAGTATATATTTCATTTGGGTAGGCACATTTAATTTGGATGTAAGCATTTGCATGTATCCAGGATTGTTTGTATTCTGTTGTCATGACCTAATGGATTTTGCCTAAATCCTTTCTCTACAAAAGAAAATTATATGCATCTTTCCTTCATCAAGAAATCTATGAATGGCATGCGTTTGTGAACCAGCACTCGTCTCTCTACAGATTTGCAGCCCTCAATGATTTACAACATTTATTAAGTGTGAGCGTGCGACCCTCTCTCTGTGAGTGGGTCATGGTAAAGAGGCTCCCACTGAAATTCTCTCTCATTTCAGTTGAATCCTTGAATATGGATTAGGGCCCATGTCAAAGAGACGCTCACTGCAACCTTCTCTCATTTCAGTTGAAGAATATGGATTTGGGCCCCCCTCAAACCAGTCATTTGCTTATATGGTTCCAATTGGGTTTTTGTGGCTTGGGGGTTCTCTATCTAATCCCTTTTGATGATCTAGATTGCTGAAAACTGGTGGGATGCACAACATACTTGAAATGATGCTAGCAGAGCATGCATCTTCTGCCAAGCTCGGGCCCTAGTGGGAAAACATACAAGTGATTAATTAGGAAAAATTAGAGGCCCTACAGGTGGTTTGAGAAAGGAATGAAAAGTGCATAGATTCAATTGCAAATTTCACAATCATTAGGTCAGCCTATCATATTTTCAGACATATTTTTTAGGGTTTTCTCTCTTCATCAAATTTGGCGGATTTTATATGGGTCAAAATTGAATTGATAATCCTCCACTAGAATATATTATGATAAGTTGATTCGGGGTTTGATGGGATTCAATATTTCAGTTAGCTGTAGAAAAAAAAAAAAAAAAAAAACCTTGAAAGCCTTCTGCTGATGGGGCCCACCTGAGGCATCAGATACTAGGGATTGGAAGGTCAATGTAGAACCACCCCATATATCAAATTTCTAACTCATTTTCATGATATGTGGCCGGCAGGTTTAACGATTTTATATGAATTTTTTAATCCTTGATCCAACAGTCCAATATATTGGTGCAAACCTATGGGATCTGGTGACCTATTAATTCAGATCGGTGATGGGGTGATCCCCAGGTCCTCACATGGTAAGCTCCGTGTGAGGTGGATGCATAGGCCCCACAGAAGCATTGTGCCTTATCATATATACCTGGGAATATTTCTGTTGACGATATCCCACTCGGACTTTTACGTGGAGCAGCCTGTGGGCCTCACCTATATAAATGCCACTCCGGGAGGTAGCATGAATTTTGGGCCTACAAACCAATTTTGGAAAGACCCACCAGACAAAGTTCCAGGCTCCATGTTTTGGACAATGGTCTGAATGGGACTGATGCTGGATTGGAAAAAAAAAAAAAAAAAAGAATGATTCCTTCTGCAACCATTAAAATTGAGGGACATAGATCAAGGGGTTAGAATGCTCAAACATACTTACGCTGTGTTTGGGAGGGGAGGGAAAATTTGAGGGAGAAGGAAAATGAAGGGGAGGGGAGTAAAAATTAATTTTTCCTCCTCTTATTTGGGAAGTGAAAAAGTAGGGGAAGGGAAGTGAAAAAGTATTATTTTATTTGTTCGTGAGGTAGGGACTAAAAGACTATTTTACCCTTACTTTTAAAAAAAGTTCAATTGGAATATAAAGGGCAATTTTGTACTTTCTCAAATTTTCCTTTCTTCCCCCTCATTTTCCCCCCATTTTTTGGGGTAAAATTTTTGTCACTTAACGCTGTGTTTGGGAAGGGAGGAGGTAGGGGTGCACGGCGGGCGGCTTGGGCGGTTATTGGGCGGTTTAGGCGGTTTTATTTTATGGCGGTTTGTAAAAAGTAGAAACTGTAACTGCCCAAAGTATAGGCGGTTTGGGCGGTTTTTTTAGCGGGCGACTTGGGCGGCATGTTAGGCGGTTTGGTATTTGTACCTATCTTTCTCTTTTTTATTTTTTATTTTTTTTTATTTTTAATAGAATGTAACTAAAGTTTCAAAGTACTTAACATAAAGAATAAAAATTAAACATGATTTTTAATAAAAGTCAATAATTAGTAATAAACAAAATTTTCAACTAAGTATATTAATATAAAATTAAAGTCCAAAGGCATCACCAAAATTAAAAAATACAATCACTTATATAATCTAACGTCCAAAAGTTAAAAATCTAATTGTGAATATGAAGCGTTTTTTTAGCAACCATATATTTTTTGAAAGATACGTGAAGTCTTTGAAGAATAGATGAAGAGTTTTTTTTTTTTTTTTTTTTTTTTTTTTTTTAATAATGAGCGGGCGGTGCGGTTACTCAAATGTGAAACCGTAACCGCCCGCTCATTAGTACGGATTGAAACCGCCCCGCCCGCCTAAAGGCGGTTTTGATGTATATCCACTTGTAGCGGGGCGGGGCGGAGCGGAGCGGGCGGGTTGGCGGGTTACGGTTATTTTTGTGCAGCCCTAGGAGGAGGGGAGGGGAGGGGAGGGAAAATTTGAGGGAGAAGGAAAATGAAGGGGAGGGGAGTAAAAATTAATTTTTCCTCCTCTTATTTGGGAAGTGAAAAAGTAGGGGAAGGGAAGTGAAAAAGTATTATTTTATTTGTTCGTGAGGTAGGGACTAAAAGACTATTTTACCCTTACTTTTGAAAAAAGTTCAATTGGAATATAAAGGGCAATTTTGTACTTTCTCAAATTTTCCCTTCTTCCCCCTCATTTTCCCCCCATTTTTTGGGGTAAAATTTTTGTCACTTAACGCTGTGTTTGGGAAGGGAGGAGGGGAGGGGAGGGGAGGGAAAATTTGAGGGGGAAGGAAAATGAAGGGAAGGGGAAGGAAAATTAATTTTCCATCCTCTTGTTTGGAAAGTGAAAAAATAGGGGAAGAGAAGTAAAAAAGTATAATTTTGTTTGTTTGTGAGGTAGGGACTAAAAGACCATTTTACCCTTACTTTTGAAAAAAATTCAATTGGAGTACAAAGGGCAATTTCGTACTTTCTCAAATTTTCCCCTCTTCTCCCTCACTTTCCCCCCATTTTTGGGGGGAAAATTTTTGTCACTAAAAGATAAAAATTTTCCCCCCTCTTCCCCTCCCCCCATTTTCCTCCCCCCCCCTTTCCAAACACACTCCCCTTTTCCCTCCCCCCCATTTTCCCCCCATTTTTTTCCTTCCCGCACTTTCCACCCATCCCAAACACACTTAAAAAGACAAAAATTTTCCCCCCTCTTCCCCTCCCCCCATTTTCCTCCCCCTCTTCCCTCCCCCCCATTTTCCCCCCATTTTTTTTCTTCCCCCCACTTTCCATCCTTCCCAAACACACTGTTAAAGTTTTGCTTATACAGTCGGATCCCATTTAAATCTTAAATTCCCATCTCCCCATGAATGGCAATGCCCTAGGTTGGCCAAACAGACAGTCTGGACAGAATCCCAATTAAGACATCCACACAGGAGCAAGGCCCATTATATATAATAGGCCCAAAATAGTCCCAAAAAGTTGGGCTTCAAATATATGCACACTCACCCCAGCCCTTGAAGAATTGGCCCAATTTGAGTTAGGCCTGACTTAGATCCAAACCCAATTACATAATTGTTAATTGGTTTACCGATAACACTGAACCTATTACGTATCCACAGAAGTTATCCTATGCACATAGTATGCAAAGTATGAGCCTTGTTGAGTCCATAGTAGGGGCCATCTGATGGTCCATTTCACTGGAAAACACATGCCTCCACGTCATTGAATTTGCACCTGTCAGAATGTAATGAACCATTAGATCAATTGTACATCAATTTAAATGGATTGCACACCGTTAAACTTGTGGCCATAAAATGAGGATGATGTTATGATTGATTGAGGCCGAATTTTTTAGAGAGGAGGGGCAGGGCAAAACATTTGATCCCTGGGCCCCACATCAAGGTGGACACAGTCATCGAGTTGCACATTGGATGACTATACTACACCTATCCATAACTTTGATGAATTTTATGAAGGGTGATTTTGAACACACCACCGGTTTTTCTGAGCACGCTTACTTTAAAAAAAAAAAAACTTGCACATGACGAAAATACTCATAAATTCCGTACATATCCCATGTGTACGGGTATAAAACTCTGTGCACATGATATATGCATGGTTTTCTCCGGCCGTGCACCTCTTTTGTGCACGGCTCAGAAACTCGGCGCACTCTTTTTTCTGTGTACATGTGGAGCAAGTTCATCAATCATTATAAGAACAAGCTTTGTTTTGGTGATTCAGTGCTATTTATTAAGCACAGGAATGGGGAGCTCTTTGTGGGGATTCATCGGGCAAGATCAATATCCGACGGTGGTGTTGGCCGGTGGAAGATGGATGATGAGAGAGGGCGGGGAGGAGAGGAGGAGGAGAAGAGAGGACACCTATGACGACAGGCAGCGGGCAAAAGGCAGAGAGCGAGAGAGAAAGTGGGATCGCCAGGGAAGTAGAGAATGAGAGGATAGAAGACAAGGGTATTTTGGGTATTTTCAAAATGTGGGTGGGTTGAGCAAAAGAGGTGGGTGCAAATAGAATATACCTTTAATGAATCACTACACAAAATCTCAGCCGTTGATTTCAGTGGCCCACCTTTTCCCTTAACCATAGAGAAATCCCCATCATGGTGGTCACAGACGATCCTGATAGCCCTCTATCGGCACTCAGTGCAGACTGCACTCAGCGGCGAGAAGAGAAAGAAGAAGAAGCGCGTCTGCCCGCAGAGATTTCGTGTGCCGCGACATGGAAAAAGCAGCATCGACGAAGGTAGCAGCAGTAGAAGAAGAAGAAGAAGAAGAAGCGAAGACGAAGGAGGAGGAGATTTCAGAAGATCCCTCGCCTGCTAATGGCGCTCCAAAACCAGAAGAGCTAGTCGCCAAAGCAATCGCTCCTGTGAAGAGAGACTATCTTTGTCCTCCTCCTCTTCGACCTTCATCTTCTAACGACGACAAAGAGAAAGACTTTCTATCTGAAAAGAAGAATCGAGATTCTACCCATGTCGTTGTGAAGGAGAAGAAGTCCAAACGCCAATTGAAGAGAGAGCGCCAAAAGGTCTTTCCTTTGCCTACTTTGAAGTAAATGGCATATGAAATTCACTGATTTGACCTAAACCCGTTTTAGATATAGGGTTTTTAAGATTAAGGTAACAGGATGTGTAAATGTAGATATTTAATCAATGCATGAATTAATGATTTAATGCAGTCTGTTAGAGCAATTCGAACTGTGAATCATTCAGGAAAACTAATCTTTTGTTGCGGAACCTGATTAGAAGTTTGATTTGCAGGACCTTTTTGGTAGTCTTCTCAGGTGATTGTAAGAAACCTGAATCATTAAATTGGAGAAGTGGGTTTTCTGGGTTTTTGTAAAGATTAGATTTTTAGAAACTGGGCCTTCCTGGAAGCTAAATCTTTCTGGATAATTACGCATTAAACGCACTTTGTGCATAGTTAGAGATGAAATTTGGTGTATAGCTGAGCTTTCCAGGTATGGGTAACTCAGTAATGTTTCATGTAGGAGCTGGAACAGTGGATTTTCCATTCCATTTTGTTGGAGCAGAGAGAAGGAACTAATGTGATCGATTCTGTTAACATTCACTCGGGGAAGTACATTTATCCATGCATTCCAATATATGAGCCTAGATTATTACTAACTAGGAATTCCATAATACTTGATTGGTTGGACACATTGTGTGCCTACCCTTTTACCGTCCTAAAAGTGGGCAGTAGATAAAAGTGCTGGATCATCCAATTGTTTCAGGACTCATTTAAATGCGTTGGCTTGATTGAATTGAATGTGCACTCATCGCCTAATGACTAGTAGCACAATGCATTGCTATATCTATCATGTGCTGATACCTGACATAAGTGTATGGTTCCATGGTCTGTTTGGTATCATAAATGTCTAACTTGATGGATGGATTATAGTCCTAGTGTCACATGGAAAGATGATCCGACTTGTCAATCCAGAGAAATCTTTTATGAACTTTTTTGTATTTCTACTGACAGAAAAAAACATGAGAAATCCATCAGATGATTTGGATATGTAAATTGAAGAGATTTTCCAGACATATCCTATTCTAGAAGTGCCTCATTTATTGAACAACCTAGATGGTCAAACATGTTTTAACAGTTTTGTTCAGTGAATGCTAACAAAGTTCACCCACTGCAAAATCAGGAAGCATGTTTTTCACAACTCGTTTAATTTAAGTTAAATGCTGAACGGCGGAACCTCATATTTTTGTTTCATGAGTTTGTTCTATCTTAGCCTGGACGATGTGATTTAATGCTATAATTGCATTGATTCTCCAGGAGCAAAAGTCTGCACTGCATATTTGTCCTGTAGTGGCGAAGACTGGAGATGTCAATGCGTGTCGTTATGATGGCAATTGCCGCTTCAGCCATGACTTAGAAGCATTTAAGGCTCTGGTATGGCAGCTAATATCCCTTTCTGTTTCAATTTCACTGAATCTTGATCTTGTGGTAACCCTCTGTAATGGACGTGATGTTTCACTATGCAGAAGCCAGCAGATATAGAGGGAAACTGCCCTTTTCTTGGGTTTGAAGAGCCATGCCCTTATGGGTTGGCCTGTAGATTTTCAGGTACACATAAGGACAATGGTCCTGCTGAAACTTTGAATGTTCAGAAGAAAAGCTCTGAAGTAAATGGGCTGAACAAAGACGTTCAGAGGCTCTTGTGGAAGAATAAAATGAGTTTTCCAAGGGCAGATAGCCAGCTAAAACACCTTGGGCTTGTGGTGAGCGCATAATTCAAATTGGTGTCTTGGTTACCATGATTCTTTTCAGCTTAGAAGTCATTGTGATGCTTCTGTTATGAGATAAGATGCAAACACCATATTATTAATGCAACTTCATCTAGCAGGCTCTGATGGATTGCTTCTAAAATCTATGCTTCATTTTGTGTTTTCTCATGTATTTTTCTGCTTACCCTTACCTATCTGTGGTTTTCATATCCTTCAATGAAGTTCTGCTCTTTCCCATGAACAGTTTCTGAAGTTTTTTACTTTAATGCTATCCATTGGCAACAATAGTGTAACACCCCGAATCCCGGAGCTCATCAGAACCCTTGGGCCTTACTATAAGGAAATTAAGATCACACATAAATCAAGTTATGACCAGGAATTGAGCAATCCTTCTAGTTTCAATTTATTTAAGAGATCAATTAAATAGAAGAGAAATGATAACAAGTTCACTAATAAACATGTTCAACATTATTAAAGAAACTATCAGTCACTAAAATCCTAAACATCATTTTTTTTCCATCACAACTGTAACGCTCTCCCATCAGCCGCGCAAATTGAAGTCCAATGGCTGATTTCCATCGTTGCCAAGCTCCCCCAAGTGTTGTGCACCTGAAGTGGGGCAAACCACTTATCAGAAAACTGGTGAATGATATTCCAAATGCACAAGTCATTACTAACATGATTTATTAATAGAAATGCAGATGAATCCATGAGATGATAATGGATGACTTATAAAGTTCTCTTATTATTTAATGAGGTGTCATATTCAGTCCTTAATTTTGATAAGTTCAATAGTCCCAATTATGGGTTCTTATAATATAATGGAACTCTACCGTAAGAGTTTTCAGAGTTTCAATCCCTTCCAAAAGGAAGTCCTTTCTATAATTCATTCAAAACTCTCCGTAAGGAGATTTAATTTCATAAACAATAATTCAGTCCCCGTCCAACGTTATTCCTCCTGACCCACAAGGGGTTCGCTAATCAATCCAATATCCAGAAGTAGGGAACCTTACTGACATTTCATATAATGTTCATATCAAAAGGCTCTCATTACAAAGTTCATTAGTTCTTTTATATCCATTATGCATTCGGTAACACTATCATTGAATTATACATACTAATTATATTGTTATAAGACTAGTTCCACATAATCGGGTTTATATACGCCCCACTTAAATTCAACATTTGGTACCCACCTCTGTGATACTACTCTTATAACATTGGGTCCCATGTTCTCACTATAGGTCCCATCATATATATATATATATATATATATAAGAATTGCTATTAAAACTAAAATTTCCCCATTGACTTGGGAATTCCTTTCATAAGTCAGCAACATGCTTCTGAACTACCAAATATATGCCAATGATATATCTATATCTCTGAGTTATACAATTCAACCAGGGCCCACAATATTTTATAATAAAGAGGCACAGTTTGTCATCGTCATCTTCATAAAATGGGTCTCACGCCCAATGCTTTGGATGACAATAGATTGTGGGTCCCTAGTGGTTCAAACGACATGGGTCCAAGACCATCCTGGTCGCCCATCAAGGATCTATCAAATGGCTAGTCCTGATCTCTCAACAAATCAACCGGTGGGCCCCACGTGTTTCTTAAACATTTTGAAGTGGAATGCTGTTGCTTGCAACATTTCTTCTTCTCCGTTAATTCATCCTTCCACACTTGTTTCAAGAGATGGAGTCTACAGCCACATGGATCTTCTCATTTCATCATACCATAACACATGTAAAGTAGTTTTTCAACCATTTTAAACAATGATCAGTCCTATTCCCAGCAACCATTAACAGATCTTCATGTCTAGAGCAGGGAAGGTTCAGATGGTTGCCCCCCCCACCCCAAAAAAAAACAAAAAAAAAAACCATGATCCAACTTGTCTGGGACTAGGCCCACCTTGGTCGCCCACCAGATGACTGGCCCTGATCTTTGATCAGGTGGGCCAGTGGGCCCCGCAATCCAACCCACGAAAATTCCCAAAATTTCACCAAAATAACGATGCAAGGATTTTTCTATTTCAGATGGGGGCCAGATGGGGCCCATTTCCAAATGGGTCCACTTACATAGTGGTCGCCCAGGGGTCTGTTTCCAGATCCCTGGAACATATGTGTGATCAAGTGGCCCCATGATCAGACTACCCAATCCACCGATAAACCTAAAATCCCCAAACGCACCGATGCACAGATCTTGGGATTCAGATGGGAGGCTAGATGGAACCCAATCCAGATGGGTCCACCTCCACCTAGGTCACCCAAGGGTTGGTTCTCAGATCCCTGGGTTAGATCCTTGATCAAGTGGCCCACCTGGTCCCACTGCCCAATCTACCAATAAAACCCAAAATTTCCAAATTGCCGATGTTTTTTTTTTTGTTTTAGATGAGGGCCTAATGGGGCCCGGTTTCAAAAGGCTCCATCTATAGTATGGTCACCCAAGGGTGGGCTCCCAGATCTCTGGGTTAGATCTTTGATTGAGTGGGCCCCATGGCCCTACTATCCAAATCGATAGATCAAGTGTCTGTCAAATTGGTTTGAAAACCCTTCCACTGCCTTGGGTTTCATGTGATTTCTTCCTCCACGATTGAGATATTATAAGAAAAATCTAATTATCACATCCATCAGATAAAATAATCATAATCTATTACTACGTTGATATGAGGATTGTAAATCCTGGTCGAAACCTAGATCCTCATATAGAGAAGGAAATTTCAAGATCTGTCAATAACCAGATCTTCATTCCCTGATTTCCCCTTTGGGTTATATCCATGATCAACGGAAACACAATAACCCATATTTCTCTGTCTACTTGAAAATATTACTCACCTCCTAGTGTAGTAGATTGTGGCACAGTTGCTGTGGGATCTCAAGTACTGCATCCACTAGACCTTCCGACTTCTTCTTCCTTCCCACGAGTCCTGTAGGTCTCTGTTGATCTTCAAAGGAAATTCCTCTCCACTCTGGTTCTCTCTTCTTCTTTAACCAAATGAAAGCATCGAAAGTTAACAGAAGAACTAATAAGAGGAAGTAAAATAGATCTGGGGATAACCCCAAATTCCAGTCGTTGAAATCACCCCCTAGGTTCCACGAAGGATATATCCCCCCCTCAAGGGAATATCGTTCTAACAACCTAACAATAAAAAGGTTCTAATGGGTTGGAAGCAGGTTAAAACCAATTAGTATAACCCAACCCAACCAAATGCCTTATGGGCCAGACGAATCTGGGCCTAATCTGGCCCAGGTATTACAAATAGTAAACACAATTGAGATGGAGGACATCCACTATTCATCATCATGTTATTTTTATTTCTATTGGAGAATGTTTGCATGTTTAAGTGTTTTGCAAGGGGCGAGAACGGCCACTTACCTCACTGGTAAGTGGCGGCAGTTCTCAACTGGCTGCCCAGGGTTAGAACCCTGTGTACGTCACCTCTTCCCACTTGTGTGAGCCTTCTTCCCGCTTGTGCGGGCTCTCTCTGGTCCCCGCTCCCTTGGCTAGGTTATAAAAAAAAAGTGTTTCGCAAGGGGCAGAATGAGAATAAAAATTTCCTACTAGTCAATTTTAGATTCTTTATTTGGCCCTTCTTATGTGTACTACTTGGTTTGAATACCGATACTCTTTTTTTGTTTTTTTGAAGTTTATTACCTTTTCTAATTTCATTCTTTTTTCTTCCTTTGTTCTTTTCCCCAAAATGTAAGGTGGACCCAAACCCGTTTCCTTGAGATTGTGACAACATCAACATGCACTTTCCAACTTTGTTTCAGTTTCATTTTTATTTATTTTTTCTTATTTGAGAAATACCCACATTTAAGCTCCTTACTTTGCTTATATTGAGGTTTATCAATTAATTTGGATGATTTCTCACAAGTTTGAAATTTGTCAATTCCTGTTGCAGGTGAAGGACAAATCAAAGTCTGGAAAGGCAGATGTTGATCAGGAGGAAGGTGCCCTAATAGCTGCCAATGGATCAAACCATCAGCAGAATGATGATGGTAATGAAATGGTCAATGACTCTGTTAATAATGAAGATTCATTTCCAACTAAGTGCATGGGAAAAGACTGTACCAACAATATATCCATGAAAGATGAAACTCAGCCTCTGAAGAAGGCAAAGAATACAGCCGGTGAGGAATGCTTGCCCACTGACGTGGATGCATTCTGGTTTTTGTTAAACAGTGTCTATTTTCTTTTAGTTATTGACCAGTTATATTATAATATAACAGGCTTGGCTCTCCCAGTAAAGAATGATGAAGTACAAACTGAACCTGAGGAAATTGCAATGGATAATTCATCCAAAACAGAAGTTGATTCATGTCTAAAGTTAAATGTACGGGAAAAGAAACTTATTGATTTCAGGGGGAAGCTTTATCTTGCCCCTTTGACTACCGTGGGCAATCTGCCTTTCCGAAGGGTTTGCAAAGTCTTGGGAGCTGATATCACATGTGGAGAGATGGCAATGTGTACAAATCTCTTGCAGGTCTGCCGTATAATTTTTTTTTCTGATCGGTAACAAAATCTCATGAAAAATAGTAAATGTTCAAAGAACACTATAATACAGTATGAACTGACAATTACATGACCCATACCTATCAAATGGCAGGTTTGGTATCACATATCATAAACCTGTCGTGGGTCAAATTGGTTACAGGGTGGGGCTGGCGTGAGTCGGGGTGTGTTAGCATTTACCCATACCTGACCTGACCTGTCGCCATCCTTAATTTGGATTGGGAATAAATCATACACAATTTGATTCTTAGACCTCCAATCTTAGAAATCTTGCAATCAGCTGAGAGAGGACATGAAATATATTTTTAGTAGAGGGAGGAAATAAGATGATCCTTGCATGGGATCCAAGATGAAAGGGTGGGTCTCACACCCAATTCTACATAGGAATGTGGGAAGTCTCACAATGAAATCCAAGAAGAAATATTAAAACCTTAGTGAACCGAGCAGACCCTAAAGGTTGTATATTGCATGGAGATCGGCTTTGAACTTTACTTCCATCTACTTGCAAGAGCTTTTCTAGGTCTATCATTTGGCTTCTTGTAAATTTCATTAGCTGTGAACTTAATCTATTTTCGATTTAATGTTTACTGGTTGAAAGGATTGAGGTAGTAGGTGGATAGGTTGCTTTGTTCCAGAGTGAGCTTCAATCTGGAGTGATTTGCTGCTCTTCTTTAATATATAAAGCAACTTCATTTCATATTATATTTATTTTGGATGTATTCACATTAAAAAATGGCTGGAAATTTTTTATTCGTATTATGGCAATTCAACATTTCTGTGTCAATTGAAGCAAGCAAAATGATCAAATCATCTTGTTCATTAGCTGATGTGTTTATGGCCTTTTCTTTGTCTATCTGGCATCCACAGAATTGGTTTTTCTCTTCTGCAGTAATCTGATTTTTGCTTGTCTGTAAATGCTTTATGGAAGTCAGTATGACCTTTCTTTCCATTTAAAAAAAAGTATGACCTTTTTTTCCAATTTGAATGTGTCATCAGGGCCAAGCTTCAGAGTGGGCATTGCTGAGGCGGCATTCATCTGAGGATCTTTTTGGGGTGCAGTTATGTGGGGCTTATCCAGACACAGTGGCTCGCACTATTGACCTTATTGACCGTGAATGCACTGTTGATTTTATTGACATAAATATGGGTTGCCCAATTGATATTGTTGTTAACAAAGGTGCCGGGTCTTCTCTTCTCACGAAACCCATGAGGATGAAGAATATTATTCAGTCGGCTTGCGGCACAGTAGACAAACCCCTAACAGTTAAGGTGCTTGTTCCTTGTAAACTCATGAATCTAAAACAATTACATGCACAAATGTAGATTAACCTTACATGATTTCGTTTATAAATAAATAAATAAATAAACTGAACACACCATTTCATTAATAGTGTGATGTTAAGGAGAACATACTCTGTTGAAACAGGTGCTGATTATCAGAGTTCTAGATTATTTTTAGACCTCTATCGCTTGAGTTCCAAGTAGGATTTATTTCATTTCCAATGACTCTACAACGTCTAGGAAGCTTCCAGTAGTTCATTTGGACAGTGTCTTGCTATGATATTATATTTAACAAAAACTGTACTCAACACTTGATGCCAATGGTGCTCATCAATAATCAATATTGCAGATGGAGAATTTGCAACCTCTCCATCTTTTAGCATTCAATCATTGAGCTTAGTGAGTCAAGTTCTACTTGTTCGATCTCTATCAGGTCTTTACAAGATCTATATTCCATATGGATTTATTTCTTTGAGCTTAGTTGCAATGACCAACAGTGTTTGTGCAAAGAGACAATAGGAAAATTGGATTTGACCAAGGGCTGGTGTGTCTAATGTAACCCATATGGCTCCTTTGATATGGCCATTTCCCAAGTGTTGCAAATCGTTGCTTAATTGCTTCTGTTTAGTTTGTAACTGCTTTATGGGATCACCAGTCGTATTTTTACACTGTGGGCTTTGTTGCCCTTACATTTTACTGCCTGTCAGTCGATTTCTATGTTCTCATGGATTTTCACTCTTTCACACTTCCAAGTGGCTGATATCTTGTATATTTTGGACTTGGATTGCTATCTCTCTAGTCCACGGACCAAATGACTGATTCATTAGCTTGTTGACAGTTGCCACTAGGTCGCTCATTTCTCTCTTCTGTCACTAAATGACTAGTCTATTCTTGTTTCACTGACAATTGCACAGTTTCACGAGATTTTTTCCGTTTAATCTCCCTAGTTTCAGTTGACACACTTGTGCTGTTTGACTGATTATTTCACTCACTTATTTAGGTATATTTTCTGATCTGTGTACTTTTGTATTAGTCTATATAAATTTGTAGCTGTGAATGAATAGTTGAATTTTGTTTTGGATCCTTTTCAGTTTGACTCCAAACTGAAATGTTTGGCATTATTTTATTATTTTTTATTCTGTAGCTGTGATTTAGAAAAAAAACAATTTTTTTAGAAAAATATAAATTTAGAAAAAAATGAAAAACATTAAAAATTGAAAATAGCATATTATATTTAATTCATTCTATTAAATAACAATGCAATATGCTATATTTACATCAAATGAATGAATCCTGAATGGGGATCCTTGTTATGGTGAAAGGAATAAATAAATAAATGAAGAAGAAGAACCTAAGTTGTAGAAGAAGCAGATGAAGAAGTAAATCAAGTGGCCAAATGAAGGAAACACTTCTTGTATAAGATCCTAGAAGAGCTAAAAACCCGTTTTTTTTATATGTCGAAGACCCAAAAAAAAGAAGCTTTATTGCTCAAAACCAACTCTTGTGAAATTTTGGAGACCAATGTGTGGATTTGGCCTAACAAGACTGAAATGTCAACCAAATCTTTTGGGGAGGGCTGTTTGTTTTGGTCCGTTGACTGAAATGAATAATTTAGGCCAATTTGGCCGAAGCAAACCAAAAAATTGACAAGTAGGTGTGAAAGGCCTAAATATCCATGTCTCGTAACCTATCATTGAAAAGCATAGTCAGCAACTTGCTCTTTTGTTAAATGAATAGCTGCATTTGGTGTTTCTTCAAGGTGTCTGATTGTGAGTACTTTTGCAGTGAAAGGAATATGAAGGAATCCACTATCTGTGGAAATATTTAATATGTTTCTTGTGGTTGCATCACTTATTAAAGAAGGGACTAAAAAGATGAAAAGGGGAATATGCAATGTGTTAATTCAGTTTTCCTTGTCTTAGGTACGGACAGGTTATTTTGAAGGGAGGAATCGCATCGATTCATTAATTGCTGATATTAGCTACTGGGGAGCCAGTGCAGTAACTATACATGGCCGTTCACGTCAGCAGCGCTACAGCAAGCTTGCCGATTGGGATTATATCTACCAGTGTGCAAGAAAAGCCCCTGATGTTTTGCAAGTGTTGGGGAATGGCGATATTTTCTCATATGTTGACTGGAACAATCACACTTCTAATTGCCCTGAGCTCTCAACGTGCATGATTGCTCGAGGAGCACTAATCAAGGTGACTTTCTCCTAGCAAAACAGTTCCTTTGTGTTTGGTTCTGCAGCTTCTCATCTTTGGATATTTTGAAAGTAGGGTTCTGCGGCTTCTTCTTATCTTTGGATATTTTGAAAGTACTATAGGTGTACATCCTGAGAGAAACAGGTCATTTGTTTGGCTGAGTATTCCATATATCTGGGGCCTACTTTCAGTAATCCACATTGTTTAGTGCCGATTGTTTTTACCATGGGGCTACTTCATGGAATTTTACCAATCATCCAACTGCTGAATTTCTTCCACTTGAGTATGGACTTGGCTTTGCCTTTTTCTACCCATTAATCCCACTATCAGATGGATGTCATTGTCCGATGGGAAACTCTTTGCTGCAGTTTGCATCCCCATTCCCCAGAGGGTACTACTACAGAATGAACAATCTAGGGGCCTGAAAGATGTCCTCACTTGTACAGTGCAGAACACTCGACCCAAAGGAGCAGTAGATTCTCTCAGGCCAAGCATTGTATATTTTCCTGTTGTGTCATGGTTTTGAAGTTTGTTTAACACATGTTAGACTGAGCACATGTTTTTTTTTTTTTTTTAACTGAATGTGTATGTGCATGTACACAATGAATGATGTGCTTTGTGACAAGCAGCCATGGATATTTACTGAAATAAAGGAACAGAGACACTGGGACATCACTTCCAATGAACGACTTAGTATTCTGAAGGATTTTGTATATTGCGGCCTTGAACACTGGGGCTCTGATTCCAAAGGTATGTTTTGATGTACAATTCAAGGATATGCTTCATCTTCGTTGTTTCTGCAGCTTCTTAAGATTATTATTTTGATCAATGAAGAGCTTGTGACATCGTTGCAGGCTTGTGCATTATGGTGATTGCTTTTGGCTATGTTTGACTTCTTGCTATTTTGGGATTAGGGAATTTCTTTCTTAATTTATTAAGACTTTTGTAGAATTCCCAAGAATCAAGAGAATCTTTTGGTTTCCAAGTTGACCCAGTTACAAGTGGAGTTGCTAAATGCTAAGTTATTACAATGTGATTCTGATAGCAGCATAGAATCTAGTGTAGTTGCTTAGATTATTGTTTGTTAATTTGTGTTGCATTCATGGTCGCATTTTGGTGGACAGCGGCATGCAAGATTTTTGTGGAACATATTTACCCTTTATGCATGGAAATCTTTGGCTCCCAAGAGTTTAGACAATCTGTTGGACAACAATGTCTAAAAAAATTCTTAGCATATATCATCTAAACTCTCACAATCTCTTCCAAATATGTAAATATATGTATTGGGAAATGAAGAAAACATTGATCATTTGCTTGTCAATTTCAAGATGGCTAGATTCTTTGATATTTTCTCGATTAACATTGTCTTCAGTTCTTGGGCGGTATTCGCTTCATCATTTGATAGTTCCTTGGTATTTAGGTCCTCTTATAGCTAGGGGCCAAGTTATATGGAAGCTGCTACCACTAACCTTCCTTGGCTATTTTATTTTATTTATTTATTTATTTGGGGCTTGGGTCTGCTATCATGAAGATCATTGGCTTTCAAACTAAGACTCATCTTGAGAGAAGAAGAGTTCCAAGATGTCTCCTTCTAGCTAGGTTAGAAGTGAGATGAAAATTTGCATGGTTTGACGAATTCTGATGTGGCCAAGGGTGGCTTTAAGTTCATCGACAATGGCTGTTCTATGTGTAAACCTGGACCTGTTGGCTTAGGTGGCATTGTTATCATACGGTCATCACCCAGTGTGGTCCCGCCGAGGTCCTGGGAGGGTCTAGACTTGAGACAGACCTAACCTTTGGCAATTTTGCACAAAGTGGCTGCTCAATGGTCTCGAACCTGCGTTATCACGCATGGCACCCTAGACTTTTACCATTGCACCAAAGCAATGACCCTGGGTGGCATTGTCACTTCCTGTACTTTTAACTGATCTACAGTATTCCATACACGCAAATGCTTTTCGCGGGAGTACTAACTAGAGCAGAAGGTTGACTCTCAAAGAAAACTAAAATATGTTGTTTTGTCTCTTAAAGAAGGCTGAAATCTGTTTAAGTGCCGTTTCTCAAATATATATTCTAGCAATGTGGTATCTTGGACTAGAGCAAATTCGTTGGTGCCATGTAGAATTGTAGATCCCTTTATGGAATTATTTAAAGAAACTCAGTCCCTAGTTCAAGGGATTTCAAAATCATTTTTCCATATTCCAATTCCAATGGAAGCTAATAGGGAGGCAGACCTGGTAGTGGGGTTGTCAAGCAGGATTATTGTCATTAGCAGTGGGATTCTATTGTCTTGTCAACCTTCTATATAATTGTGTTTTAAGTAAATTTTGTTGTTAAAAGTCAAAAGGAAGAAGCACCTATAGTTTTCCTAACCCAGTGGGTTGGCTATCATTCTGTTACTGTCCACAGTTAACTTGGAAAACCACAACAGGGGAGCAGCTGGGTGGTAAATTATTTTAAATGTTTTCATTAATGTATACATTTCTTTCGTACATAAATTTAAGTAGTGCTTAAACATCTAAAAAGTTTATTTATTGTAAAACTACATGAATATTGTAAGATTTGTAACCTAATTTTTATGCAATTTGATTTGAATGTGAGAGGTGAATTTCTCTGACCTTGTTTATGTAGTTCTAAGCAAAGCACAACGTATTAAACCATTGAATGTCCACATCTATTTGGGATTATGGATAATGAAGTTCTATTGTATACTTGTTTTTTTTAGACGACTGACCAAATGAAGCTTCTTTAGATACTGAATTACTGATGTCTGTTTGGCTACAGAAATAAATATGATTGTGGTTTCTCAATCTAAAGATAATTTTTATATCCACAGGTGTGGAGACAACACGGCATTTTCTGTTGGAATGGCTTAGTTACACGCACAGGTATATTCCTGTTGGTTTGCTGGATGTTATCCCACAACGGCTAAACTGGCGGTCACCCAGCTACTTTGGCCGTGATGATCTTGAGACTCTAATGGCCTCTGATTCTGCAGCTGACTGGGTATGTATTGTAACTTATCTGGGGCCATTTATCATTTATTAGCTAACTGTATTGTTGAGCTTTTTTCTCATTTCCTCGTGTATGCAGATTCGGATCTCTGAAATGTTGCTTGGCAAGGTACCCGCTGGCTTCAGTTTTGCACCAAAACATAAATCAAATGCATATGATCGTGCAGAAAATGGCTGACAATGGTCATCATGGTTACTCTTACTGGTTGGTGATTCATCACTGCCTACTGCTTATGACTGCCTCGGGAACAGGTCATTTACGTCACTGGTGACAGACTAAGAACTCGGAACGGTTGGTGCTTTAAATCAGTTCTGTTGTGCTGCAGACCATGCTTTAAAAACTGCCCCCCGTTCCAATGCCCTTTCAGGCAGGATGTTCAGCAAATGTCCAAGTTATATTTATTCTAAATTTTCAGTATGTCTTGGTGTAAACATATCACCAAGCAATTTACTTCTAAAATGTGATGAGATTTTTTTTAATGCTTAAATGCCAAAATGTGTACAAGACCAAAGAATCTTATAAGAATTATGGTGCTGTTACGACTGTACTGACAGACATAAGGAAGAACACTGATCATTTGTCAACAGAAATGTTTGATGTACTGATTTCAAGGTGAATGCATAAATTGGAGATTCCTATTTGATTTAGGAAGAATGTTTGCTGGTAAATACAGCTGGTCATTTGCTATGGCTTTCCTAAGGTGGGTGATTCCGGATTTAATTTCGAACTGTATCTGGATCTTGGTTGGAGTCTTGAGACATGTTATAGTAATTTGTGAGTAAGGTCCCTTGATTTACTCATTTAGGTTTTTAAGGAGTTGGGTGAGGATTGTTAGGAGTCTTGGAAGCATGTGAAAGTTCCTGCATTTTTAATTATTGGCAGGGTGCCTCCAGCTTTGTAATGAATCAGTCTATGGAGAACACAGGTAGCATTCTATTCTTGGTAGAAGAAACCGGTTGGATTAATTTTTTATTTATTCTCTTTTTGGCTTAGAATTTGTACCATGAACGATGACCTACTGTCCTTTTATTATCAAGTACACGAACTGTGTATTTGGTTTGTGAGTTGTACATATGGGGTGGAAACCAGAGGGATGTAGTCTGTTGATCTGGCTCCACCATGGATAGACACTAATATCAAGGTTTTCTGATTGGACAATCAGCTTTTGCACATAATGCTCGGAGATGGATGATTCTAGATGAAACAAAGAGGGGGATATCCCTCAACTGTAGTTCAGCTGGTTAGGTACATGGGGTGTGTGATTTGAGTACATGAGTTTGACAATGGGATGGGCCGCTGCCCAAAATGCAAGATTGGGTCCTAAAGTAGAACACTGGTTCTCTCCTCTTCCTTTCACTTAAAAAAAAAAAAAAAACTCGTGTTTATTCCAAACAACACTTTCATTCTCAAAGAGAAAGTTTGTAGGAGAGAACCGTTGTACATGTATTATGAATTTCAACATCATCATCGTTATCATCAAAGCCGGTCCCCTAGTGTTGATGTCAGCTATATGAATTGCATTTTTACATTTCGATCTATCCTTACAGCTATTTTTGCTACTTCCATCCATATCTTCTTCGGTCTGCCGGTTCCTTTCGGTGGGCCATCAAACTGCATAACTAAACTTTTTCTTATTGGTGCCGTTGCCGGCTTAGGTTGTGCATGCCCAAACCGCCTCAAGTGGATTTATCTAATTTTATCACTTCCGTATACTAAAATTAAAGAAACCCTTTTTATATAGTGCACCCAATAGCTCCTTAGCATACAGCTGGACTAGATTTTCAAAGATTATAGGCCCATTTGGCATCAATGATGTTAGCAACAGAAATTCATTAGTTCATAACCATTATCAAAATGTGGAATGGTAGAAACAGAGTTCACTGCTTCACGTGCTACCTTTTTAGTGGGGAAGTAAAGAAATGCTCCTACATCCAATATAGATAATGAGTCCATACCAAGGCTTCCTTCTTGTGACCTATCCTTGATTTTTGTTGATTTTTCAATTCCACCCCAAATACAACACCCCATGTGGTGTGGGCCTTCTGCATACCTTCCTATCAAAGATCATTGTACCAACAATCCGGCCCACTCCAGGCATACCACTAATAATTGCTACTGCCTCACACACACACACTCCCCCACTGTGCCACTGGAGAGCATGCTTTCATGGAAGGTAGATCTCAAGAAAAGAAAGGACATTACTGAAAAAAAATTATTTTAATTAATCAAATATAAAAATGAAAAAAAAATATATAAACTAATGTTGGAAACAACAATTCTTATATCACTGACTTCCCAATAGATCATGATCTTGCATTTTCTTTCAACATGAATCTTGGAACAAGGGTCTTCCACAGTAGTGCCAAGATGATGGATGATCTGATCTTCCTAGGGCCATGGGATTGGGAATAAAGCATATCCACTATTATTGGTCGTCTATCTTAAACTTTTGGCAGGTGAGTGACCCTATCTTAGCAGCTTTCCACAAAAAGAAAGAAAGAAAGAAAATGCATTGATTGGGGAAGAAAAGGTCAGGTTGCATTTCACTCAATGGGCCCAACAGTAGAGCATGCCCATCTGCATTGTCAGGCAATTCCATGACCACCACGCATCCTTGATAATTACATCTCTAGAACGTGCAAAGATAAAGACAACACCTCTGTGACCCACTCCCATGTGGTCCCAGTCCAATGTAGGAAATATAAATGAGTTGCATTGCATAAAATCTACCTTGCATGAGTTTCTATTATCCATCCAATTCCAACCCTTTGGCTATTGGATATGATGGGCCAGAAACATGATTCACACACTGCTCATCTTGCTGCTTGTATTTAATTAGTAGCAGACCCCAAGTCCAACCATAGGCCATGGGCCATGTGCATTAACTGATTTGTTTGGCGCACACAAAAAACTTTGGAAGTCGTCTGAGATTGCCATGCATCCAAGTAGGCCCCTCACATTTTTTTTTAAGCATTAAGAGCCTGTATGTTTGATGTAATTGAATACTTTGGATTTTTTTTCTCTGAAGTGGTTAAAAAAGGAGGACAAAAGATAAACATAGGAAAAGGACCATCAAATAATCTCCCCTCTAATGAAAATTGAAAAAGGGAAGATGGAAAATGAATAACAAACCATTATCAACCTAGTAAGTAAATACTTAGGATAGTCAAAGGTCCCACCTACATCTCCACCTTAGATAATCTTTGGGGTGAGCTCATTTCACCATGCATTCTTTTGTATTCAATTCCTATGTATGCAAACAAACATGCACCAGAGAAGACAAGAAGCCATGCTGTTGTGTGATGGCAGCTAATACATGATTTATCAAAGACGCAGCACATTTGCTTGACCTATAGGCAGCAATGCATGAAGAAATGGAGATGCACCAGATGGAGGAGAATAGATTTAAAAAAAAAAAAAAAAAAGAAGTAGGCTGCACTCATAGAAAATCATAAGCTAGCTACATCACTTTTCCTCTGGAATATAATAGAGAGTGGTTTCACTAGTGTACGGCTATACCAGGCCTACATGCTCCAAAGGGCAAGATAATCAATCGATTGGTTGAGTCCTTGATGTCTGCAATGAACATCTTAAGTCAAAACATAATTAATATACTTGACACCAATTACATGTGCGCACCCACCACACCTAATACACCTATTGCTTTGTTTTTTCAGAGAGAGCTGTTTATGATGATTTGAACAACATTGGATTGCACCCACCTCACAAACCATTCACAGCCCTGTCGGCTTTCAAGGTTGCATCTGAAAAAGTTCCAATCCTATTAATATTGCCACCATCACAAACATTAGAACAAAACTTGATACTGATGAATTGGATTTACTTTAAGGAGATCACTTGCTAGTTGAAGAGCCAGATTTATTCTTTCTTTTTTTTTTTTATGTGTAAATTATTCTTTCAATGCTTCCAAATTCTACTCACATAATGTATTGATTGATTAATGTCCGTGCTGTTACTGTTAGATTAATTTCCTACAAATCCTACCAAATGAATGTCAAGTAATTGCGTAAAACATGTGGTCCACGACAGGGTCCCTCAACTCTCAGCAAATATGTCAAGAGCAGTAGAAAGAGAGAAAGAGTCTCTTCTACATTCTTCTTGTTGTTGATGTTGTGGGGAGTTTGAAAGAAAATGGCGAAGACCTCTTGCTTCAACCTAATTGCCTGCGGAAGCGACTCTGCACAAGAAGAAGAAGACCATCTCCAATGGACTGAGGTGTGTTTAGATGTTCTTGCAAATTTTGATAGAAATGTGGTGATCTCAAAAATGTTCAATCTCCTTGGTCTTATATGATATATCTCCATGTACTAAGTAATTTGTTCATACAAGGATGCGCATTTGTCATTTGAATTTCAATTAAATCGAACAAAAGAAAGGGGGACTAAGGTTCATCACCATTCATGTTTAAAGCTGTGATTGGTGACTTGGGTGCCAGATTTTAGTCTGTTTTATCCATAGTAGCTGCTGTTGTTTTGTTTCTTGTTGATAATTACTCGGCGACTTCTGTCTGGTTTATCACTTTCAGAGGAGAGCTTCTGCAGACAAGCATGGGTGGAGTTTCAGGAAAAGATCTGCAAGGCATCAAGTGCTAAGCAACACTGTGGTTTCAGAAGTGAATTCTGCTGGACATAAGGGTAGCCCAGAAGCTGCTGTGGATTTGCATGTTCTGATCAATCCCACTGTCCCTGACAAAATCTCTGTGTCACAGTGGAAAGATGAGACAATTACAATTCCAGCACTGTCATCGGCTACAGTGAACTCAAAAGTAGCTGATACCTTAATTGCCACTGGGGGTTCTAGTAATGGTGATTACAACGTGCAAGAGTCTGTTGCCATTGTGATCCAGTCTGCTATCAGGATATATCTGGTACTACTGTAAATGCAATTTCCAAATTCTGGTACTTATTTAAGGCTATGTAAAAAATTAGGATACTATCCGTGTCCTAAATTTTCATTACTGACGAGTCGTGTCCCCGATCTCTGGTCCCCGTATGTATCCATATCCTAATATGGGCATCATAGAAAGTACACAAAGCCATGTAAATGGTTTCTAAATGCTATTGAAATATATGAATAAAAAGTTAAATTTAGCCTTTTTCCCTTTTCAATTTAGACCAATACAGATAATGAGTATCAAATATGGAAAGTTATCATTATTTTAAGTCGAGTATTCTTGTTGTATAAATTTTAGATGATATTTTGTTGAGCTTTTCCCTTTTCCTTTCAACTTTTCCAGGCTAAGAAGGCATTCAACAAGCTTAAGAATGTAGTTAAGTTGCAAGCTGTTGTACGCGGACATTTGGTTAGAAGACAGGCTGTGGGAACTCTCCGTTGCGTTCAAGCCATAGTAAAAATGCAGGCATTAGTGCGTGCTCGTCGTGCACGTTTGTCTCTAGAAGGGTTAAGTATTCAAGAGAAGCTTGATAGGCAGCCCAAGATTGATCATCAGAGAGCAAACCCCTTGGTAATGTTTGTTTTATCGAAAAAAAGAAGATGGAGGTTGTTTTATCAAGCCTTTTCTCTTTTACTGAGTTTCTTTTTACAAACACAAGCGGCCTGTTTGTCTCAGGCTATGTGACTGAATATTCTGAAGGAACCCTTAGAATTTGGTTTGAACATTAGAAAGAACTAGAATTAAAATTGCTTGTGGTGGGAGTTGTGTTATCATCAAAAGTTGATATGCATTTCAGAGAAGTAAGGAGATTTCAATTCTTTTTTCAAAAATTTGTTAAAAAATTGAGTCGAATGTGATACTTTTCAGTAATTGGCAGATTAATTATTGGCTCTTTGAATATCACAAATTAACCTGGTTTTGGCTGAGACGATCTCATGCATACCTTAGGCATTTGTCTCAAACCTGCTCTAACTGTACATCAGAGTATCGTCTCATCCTGTTTGCAAATGAGACAATTCAGTATATTATAAATTCACACGTATTTATTTAATGAATAGTCCACTGGTCATGGGATTCATTTCTTTCTATCTGTATACCCTGTAATTCAGCTATATGGATATTTCTATTTATTGACACAACTTATCAAATGATTGAACAACCGGGACCAATTTACTTACGATACTTAGTTGAGATTCATAAAAGGATTCTTACAAAATTTTAAGTTCAGTGGATCCAGTTTAGCAGAAAGACTAATTTTTATTACTCATTATCAGACGATCACTTATTCACAAACCTCATGTGGGGCTAATAGTTCTCATTTCACATCTCATGCAAAACCCTTTTCACTCCACTTACACTTGTCCCCTTCTAGGGTATTTAATGAAAGGTTCTATAGGCTTATCTATATTTTATGAAGTCTTTAATCAAGTCATTTGCCTTAAACAAGTTAAGCACGAACCTCTTCTGAAGAGGAAGGGATTACATATGCATAATATGTTGTTGATTGGATCTGAATTGGATGAAGAAATAAGCTTTTAGAAATAAGAAATAGATCATGGATAAATCTAAGCAGCCGTTTCATTAATCCAAGTAATTTTTCATAGGTAGGACTTTGCCCCCAATTGGATGTGAGGGGATTGAATTGATTATACAGATGTGAGTTAGTCAATATTTTATTGAACAGGGAAAAATATTATCTAGATGAGTGAATAGATTAACCTTGAAACAACATCGATTAATTACTAATGATATTAAACAAGTTTGTTTTTTATCTGGCTTACCTTTTCTCAATAATGAGAAACAATTTAAGAGAACTGAGTTAATCCACAGAACTTCTGGTCTTAGAACCAAAAATAAATAAGACTATTCCATTTTCGAATCAAAACACAAATTGGGACTTAGATAGATGTTTTGTTCAAAAAAGCTGAGATAGTGTCTTCCCATAATAGTAATATGAGCACTGAAGTTCCATGGCTGGCGCTAAAGGTATGGATGGATGGCTTGGAATTATTCAAGAGTTAAGACTCCCACCATTGGTTAGATTATGGGCACAATTCCCCTACAAAAGTACCTCTCCCTAAGACGTAAGACAGCCCACAGTGTACATTGAGTTCTGCTTGTTGCATTATCATGATCCCAGAATATTTTCTTGGAAGAAAGAGGACCGGTATCCATTGTGTCCTGCTGAGTCAATTGAACCATCATCATTCGCGCAAGTTACATCCACTTTATTAGTACACAAACTGATGCTGCTGTTTTTAATCTTATGTTTTTTATCTGATGAAGTACAAGTGTAGTGTTGGTTTCCTCCTCTGCAATTTTACAAATAATAAGCTTCTATTCAGATCTCATGGATAAAAAAAATTTGAGTCCAACTCATCTCTTTTCTGTTTCATGAGAAGGAATATTCTGACACTGAAGGAAACAAAACAAATGCTTCAGTTGAAAAGTTGCTATCAAGTAGATTTGCTCGTCAGGTATGATGGATTGATCTATTATCTTTGTTTGAATTTTGGTTACTGTCAGTGTAATAATACTTGGTTTCTTCCATATTCTCCTACAAGCTTTTGGAATCAAAGCCAAAGACAAAACCAATTCACATCAGTTGTGATCCTGCAAGACCTGAATCAGCATGGAAGTGGTTGGAGAAGTGGATGTCTGTGTTATCATCAGAGATCATGCAGCTGCAGAAATTAGAACTAAATCTGGAGCATGAAGAAGATGGTGCAAACAACAACTCAACAGTTGATGAAATTGAGTCCGAAGTTCCAGCTGAAGTTATTTCCAAGCCTGCAGATATGAACTCTGGTGTTAAGGAAACAGAAATGCTGCTCAAGGGTGAAGAGAATTTGGACACATGTATAGAAGATGACTTTGAGTTTCAGGCTTGGAAACCAATACCCACTTCAGGTGAACTCTCCAGTGTTGCAATGAGAGATGATTTAGAGGATGGACTTTGGGGAATATCACCTGGAACCGCTACGGAAATTGGGGAGGCTCTTAAGGAAGCCCCTGATTCAGTTGCAAATGAAGTGGTCACCCAATCCACTGCAACTCCACAAACAAAGCTTAGTGCGGATTCTGATAAGCCCGAGGTGAGCTCTGAGAACTCAAAGCGAAGTGTAAAAAGAGTGGCATCTGAGCAGGTTGGTACTGAAGGTAAGAAGTTCATAATTGGATCAAGAAAGTCAACAAATTCAGCATTCGCTGCTGTCCGGTCAAAATTTGAAGAACTGAGCTCAGCAGCCACTTCCAGTAAGTCAATCAGTTCTAGTTTTCATGATACTGCAGTAGAATCGAGACCAGACTCTCCTCTATCTTACACCAGTTTTGTCACAAGGGCTAAGGATCTTTGCATGACAGAAGAATTGATATCTCATGACCCAAGAATTCAAATGTGGGGTTCAGAATGTGGCACTGAGCTTTCCATTTCTTCCACACTTGACTCGCCGGATAGACTTGAAGCTGAAGGTGGTGGATTTGTACATGAAATTATATCTATAGATAAAGGGAGTCCAGATAAACTTAATTCTGAGAATTTGATTGCCGAAGCCATCAATTCTTCTTCTATGTTGGAGAGTTTATCCAATTCATCCTATGCAGGTTATGTTCAGCCAGGTAAGCTTCAGGAGGTTGATGAAAGTTCTGCCGATTCAGTTTCACCTATGTGTCCTAGTCCTATGAATGTACAAACACCTTCAGAGCAGATTGTATCCAATATGCATGCCCAGGTGGACACTGAAACAGATGGACCTGTGGAGATTTCTCCACAAGGGTCTCCAAGAAGCAATGTTGCTGTTCCTGACTCTCATGGAACACCATCAAGTCAGTTCTCTCAGACTTCTTCTAATAGGAAGAAGTCAGGTAAAAGTCCACCTAGTCAAAAGCATATGTCTCAATCTGTAGGGAAGAGGTCCATATCAAAGCAGAGTCATGATTCAACTGTGAGAAATAGTACAGAGCATTTGCCAAAAGATCCAAAAATTGTGAAGAGGCCCAATTCATTTGATCACGAACCAAGGGTTAGCAGTAGCACTAGCAATTCCCTTCCAAGTTACATGCAAGTGACGAAATCTGCAAGGGCCAAGGCCAATATGAACCATTCTCCCAAATTGAGCCCAGATGTGCAATACAAGGAAAGTCACCTCAAGAAGAGGCATTCCTTACCAGTCACTGCTGCAAAGCAAGGCTTTCCTCGGATGCAGCCGTCAATACCACATGTACAACAGGTCGCGAAAGAGAAGGCTGCACATTCTCCTCAAACTGCTATCGGTAAGTCTAGATCCTTTTATTGGAAGTCCCCAATTTGGATGCATCACATGACTTTACTCACCTACCTTTGTTCCACTATTCAACTTGATGTGCAAATCTCAGTCACAACCATGTGGAATATTTTGGTGCTGTCAAATTGGAAAACTAAGCCTTCAGCTGACTAACAAGGGACTCAAAACTGTTCATTTTCAGAAACTTATAAATCTCTTAAAAAGTCAGAGCCCAATTTTGTTCCCAACGATTTAACATTCAAATCTTCCCATGTGATTTACTGCTGTATTGAGCTAATTGAACATACCTCATCTTTTCAGATCATTTTTTACAGTGTATGTGTTTTTGTTTTGGTTCAAGAGAACTGGCATTATCAATGGTTTTGTTGAAAATAAGACAATTTGGTCACCCATTACCATAGCAACTTAGAAACTCAGAGGCACTTTTGATAGCTGAAAGGCAGAAAGCATCAAGAATTCAGTACATTATGCTAGATTGC
Organism: Umbellularia californica; assembly: GCA_028538565.1. Classification (NCBI taxonomy): domain Eukaryota; kingdom Viridiplantae; phylum Streptophyta; class Magnoliopsida; order Laurales; family Lauraceae; genus Umbellularia; species Umbellularia californica. The sequence continues at coordinate 5,096,829 of JAPQWN010000006.1, read as the reverse complement.
CTTTTGCTCAGCATGAAATTTGTTTTAGTGTAAATGGACATTCAATTGTATAAAATCAGTGAATGGTGATTTGCTCTTAACCTGTATATTCTTCAAAATCAAGAGCATTCACTTCAGAATTAAAAGCTTGTCAATTCTGGCCTATTTGATGATAAGAGTCAGATGTCATGCTACTTCAGTAGCCACTTAACTGTAGTATCGCATTCTTAGTTTATCGTCTTGAATCTTCCTTGTTTGGTTTTACAGAGAAAAAATGGCATAGGTGATGGTATTTAGCTAGCTAAGCATTGGAGCATTTCCATGGGCTGAACTTGTCCAAGAAGATTAATTCAAGCTTCATGACAGGCATGGGTCTTCACTTATTATTTTTCATGTGATTATCTGCATGTGGCACCTGCATTGGAGGCCAGTGAAGGGAGAAGACTTCCATGTACATTTTTACTGTGAAATTTCTTCCTTGGTTTAGCAGGTGATATTCAGTTAATGTATGCTAGTTAATATTTATCAGAAGTTATGGGACCTGTTTGTAGATGCAAAAGATGAGAAACTTGGTTTTCTGTTGTAATAAACTGGAATCTCTGCAGCATATACTCTACTATTGTTGCAGTTTCGTTTGCTTACAATGTATTCCATTATTCTTATGCTACCAATTTTGTATCTTGGTCACGTCATGTTTTTCATTATTTTGACAGTCATTGTTAATGGAGGTTATTAGATTCTTTATTTATTTATTGGTGGAGATTGTGAGATTCTTATTTTTGTGTTGAATTGGGGGTTACACATCATATTCTTCTGTACCTGTTATTACAGTTCGTGATGAGCTAGGAATCATGGTGGTTGTTTTGGTAACAGTAACTATGGTCAAGGGAGGCAGTAGTATGGGTGATGGAAAGTCAATCAGTCTTAAACTTTAGTTTTAGGTCTTCAAAAGTCTGATTATACACTGAGCAAATTTATTGTGATAAAATCTTATGATGACTAATATATGTAGTAGTGTGAATTGTGAAATTGAAATTGGTTCTTTAATTAAGGGGTTCTATGTGTGAAGGAAATGAATGGATCATGGTGAGCTCCATATATGAATACCCAAGAAAAGAGGAAACAAACAATATACATGTGTGTATGTATATTGGCCGAGTCATCAGGACCACGGTTCCTTCTTCTTCCGGAGCTAGAGGTCTTGCTATTGACTCCTTATTCCCCCCTCTTCAGGAACCACTGAAGGTTGAGTTCACTTGTGTTACCACATAGGAGCCACAGGAGTTTTACCCGGCTTCTCTCTAGGCTCGAAGGAAATAGTCCAGCCCAAAGACTTGGGAACCCTCCGTTAGAATATATATATTTATAGGCGAGCTCTCCTAAGTTCAAGCTTAGGATAAGGTAAGCTCAAGTATGTGGTGGGGCTCAAGTATATATATGCGGGCGGGCTCTCCTAAGTTCAAGCTTAGGATAAGGTAAGCTCAAGTATGTGGTGGGGCACACTTGAGGACCCACATGGGGATGGGGACGTGGGGGATTTCAAGGACTCGTTGGGATCTTCTTCTCTACAAAAGAAAATCTGCCCCGACTGTATTTTCTATCATTTCCATATGGGCCCAAAAGTTTAATGGTCAATAGTCTATTCGGATCGATACATAGTCGATTCAACGGTCCAATAAATTTGGATCTGACCGAAAGTTGGTGGACATGTGCAATTTAGGGGGGTCATGCTCTCATAAGCTCAAGCTTAGGATAAAATATCGTAAACTCATGCTTGTGGGGCTCACCTTTGGTTCATCCAAATGGACCAAGCACATGACCCCCATAAATTGCACATATCTGCCAACTTTTGGTTAGATTTGAATTTATTGGACCGTTGGATCGACTATATATCGATCCTAATGGACTATTGACCTTTAAACTTTTGGGTCTATATGGAGATGATAGAAATCACGATTGGGGCTAATTTTTTTACGAAGAAGAAGATTTTAGGGAGTCCTTAAATCCCCCACCCCCCCCCCCCCCCCCCCCCCCCCAATATGTAAGTACCTAGGTGAGCAGCACCATACACTTGTTTTTAGCTTGGGAGAGCTGGCCTAAGACGTAGAGGCAAAACAAACAAAAACATTTGAAAATAATTAGCAGTTGTACATGTTCACGTTGACTTGATCTGACGCTCAGATGTGTACTAGCAATGTGTGGTTCTGTTTGGAGTTTTCTCCCAACAAGATGATGATTAATGTTTTTACCCTTGAAAATTGGCTGTACGGGGACCAAAGATAACAATCAATATTTTGATTGTGAAAGGCGGCAAAGGCCTGTTGCATGGCCCAAGCCAGCCAACGTTATCTTTGACCAGTTACCTGTTGCTGGCTGCCCAGGGGGGTTTATGTGGGTCCAGCAACAGGACTAACCCAGTAGGACTAATCTCCTACAAATTTGAAGTGGTTTTAAGCAGTCTTATGCATTATTAAAACATATCCACCAACCACATTGTGAACTCACGTGACCAATTTTATGGTTGGACAAACTCCTATTTTAGTAAAAATACATGGATCCATTTTAAATTTTCAATAGGTAGAACCCCATGGTGGAGTTCGAGTGCTTTAGGCCATATTTCTTTAATAAAATTTTACCAAAAATTCCTTAACATGATGTGGCATGCTGTCCCATAAAATTTCTGAATTTCATGTTTCTTTACTAGTATTTCTCTATTAACTATTGGAAATCTAAGAATTCCACTCCCTTTGTATTTTGGTGAAATTCCTCGATGCTCAATCCCAAAGGACCACTCAGGACTTCCATTGTGAAATTCAGAAATTCCCCAGATACGATTTCCCGAAATTCCAGTAAAGAATTAGATTTATAGACTAAGAGAATCCGGACTTGACAATGAGAGGGACATGTTACTCATATCCTAACGAGTGGTTCTCTCTGCCTTTAGGTTAGGTGGGCCACACCAGGCAGGAATGCAGATTAGTCAAGCAGGGAGAATTCCCATAAGGGCAGAGCCTAGGGTCCCACGGTCCATTAGGGGCCAATTAAATTTTTTTTTTTTTAAATAAAGTCATGGGAGTAGTAAAGGCACACGATTGGGACTGCTAACTAAATTTGATTGACAGGTCCATCTCAATCTGTCCACTTTAAATCCGGATTCGAATTGGTAAGAAGTGGGAATTCATTAACATGAGGCCACATAAATGTACTCATATGAATCAATGAGATTTCATAATAGAACAATATAATTGAAACACTATGGAATCTAAGAATTACAAATGTTACTTGGATGAGTTGGGTTTCAAATTCAAATCTTTGATTCCAAGGGAGAATAAAATAAAAAAATAAAAAAAAAAACAACAAGTTTTTTGACTCAAATATACAATAACCTTCAAATTTCATTTGATAAATCCTCTTTCATATAATCCGAGTTTCCAACAAATCAAGCTACCCCTTTATTTGTACTAAAATTTTAATTTGAGACATTCAAATTTCCCTCTGTTCATACTTTTTTTAAAAATTTTAATTCGAATCATTCAAATTCTATAATCAACTTGACATAAATGTTTGTCCTTCTATGGGCCATTTTACAATAATCCAAGTCAAATAAACTTAATCCAACTTAATTTTCAGGGTAGCTCAGTTGGCTTAAGACCACGGTTTGCATCCGGATGTTGTAGATTCGAAACTACACCACCACACTGAGGTTACATTGAAGTCTATCCGAGTTCTTTCTAAGCCCGAAGGGATTAGTTCAGTCCCTAAAAAAATTTGTTAAATAAACTTTCTAATTTATACGTTTTGAATTGGTGGTGGGTCCATTGCTTTTTTAGTAAAATACGAGGAGTCATGCATGAGGTAATAAGTAATTACCTGCCTTCTCTGTAGGCTTGAATAGATTAGTTTAGTCCCTAAAAAAGTTGTTAAATAAACTTCTTAATTCATACGTTTTGAATCGGTGGTGGGTCCATTGCTTTTGTACTAAAATACGAGGAGTCATGCATGAGGTAATAAGTAACAGAAACCTCATCATCAGACTCAAATTTCTCGTGAGTCCGATCGAATCCGGACGATGACGAGATGTACGAAGTTTACCGTCAGACCGCCCCCAGAAAAATGCATGATCATTTCAAATTGTACTCCAGCAATCTTCTTTAGGACCTAAGCTTCCAAATTGGAATCTCGACCTCAGGCTTTGACCTGTAGATATCTCCACAGTGATTGTCTACGTGTTGAAGTTGGAGGTACTCAAAATACATTGTCGGTACATAAGATATGGTAATGTTTTACTTGGCTGTGAGATTTTTCCTTAAAAAAAAATAATACGATTGACATAATTTTATGCACATTCTTTTGTTTTTTCTTCAAATGGTCAATCCAACACTGTGACTGATGTAAATATGAGGACATCCAATATAAATGAAGGACATTTTTCAGTTTGAATTTTAATGTGAGATCCACTCCTTTTAACTTAATATTTCTTTGGGAGGCCTGAAGAACTACTTAGTTGTATTTCTTACTTATTAATTAGATATGTTGTAAAACCGTTCCATGACATGTCTCCTTAGCATTTTAAATGTTTTGTTTGAATAATAAAGTTTTTAAGATTTTTGCATACTAGCGCATATGAAAAACCACTTATGGTATTTTATAATTCCCTACAGTCTAAGTGTTAGGTGCTGAGACAAGGGGCCCTGGCTCAACCCTTAAGAAGCCCTTAACACGAGGACTTTTGTTTATAAAAAAAAAGCTCTAAAGTTGGACTTGGACAAATCTTTTTAGGTCCTGAATTTTGAAGGCTAGGTTTGGATAGTACAAGATCCAACCTTAGCTTTGTCCCGGACCGTCTTACTTTTCTTTATTTTTATATATAATATACATGTAAATATATTCTAAAATGCCCTTGTAACAATCACTTAACAGTGATAAAATCGGAATATGAGGGACATTTTCCTACACCCATTACAAATGCCTTAAAAACTCATACTCGAAGACAATTGTTTCATTCCATCTCTATTTAATTATTTAAATTATATATTATACTTAAAACATAAGTAATAAGTGTTGCATGGTTGCTTTTAATCCATTTCTTCTAGTTTTATTATTTCTTATTTAAACATTTTATATATTTTACTAGTGCAAAAGGGGATGTACTCCTATTAATTAAGATGCTCTTTCTTTTGTAAATAGGTTACACAAGATAACCTCTTGCTCAATGCTCGATACTTAATAGTGATTTAGAAAAAATAAAATAAATAATGATTTTATTGTTTCGAGGCCTTGAGCCTTGTCCTAATCTAGCTCTAGTCCTGACCCCCTGGGCCAATTTGACAACTCTACTAATAGAGTAAAGTGAAGTAAAGTTGATTTTGAAAAAAGAATAAAATATAAGTGGGTTATGATGATATTTTATTTTTAGCTGCTTGTTATGCAATCTTTTCGACTTTTTGTATGGGAGAGTGAAGTTTTTTTGTATTTTAATTAATAAAGGTGGTTGCTTTTTTACTCTTTTTTTTTTAAATATGAAAAAAGTTTTGAATTAAAATACTTTTGATACAACATCTTGTCGAAAAAATGAAGGCTTTTCTTGACTTTTACCATGTTATAAGGTGCAAAAGGCAGAGTAATGGTATAATTGGTCCAAGTCCTCCACAAACTTTGGGACAGCCGACCCTATATGTATGTATTGAGGATAGGATTAGTAGAACCCCGCCCCGGCCCTTTGACGATCCTAACTAGATTGAAAATCAAATAGGCATAAAAAGTCACCGTATCAAAATCCACCAAACTTCTTTATTACATAAGCATTCCAAATTGCACGATCATTCTAAATGGTAGTCCAGCAAACTTGTTTTCCTGCCCTGTCTGAAGCAAAAAAGCAAATATATATCGCTTCAAAAAGAAAAAGAGGAGAGAGGTGGCGAAAACAGGAGGCTGGCTTCCACTTCTAGCCCCCCTCTCTCTCTCTCTAAAACTAGGGTTTCCTTTCCTCGCCATCTCTCTCTCTCTCTCTCTCTCTTTCTCTTTCTCTCTCTCTCGCTTGCTTCATCTATTATCGTCGTATGATAGGATTTCGTACAATATTTAATTAAAGAAGAAGAAATCATAAAGGCAAAAAAAGGAAACTAGAAACGACCCTCTTCGAATTCGAATCCTTCGATGTTGTTAGTCGTCGATTAGGGTTTCGACGAGATTAGGGTTTTTCAAATCGAGATCGTTCAAATCCCTGGATCTCATCTGCTGGTATGGCGAAATCGCACAGGTCTTCGAAAAGGGTTTCCTGGGCTCCAGATGTAAATCTCTGTCAGGTAAAAACGCCATCACACCATACAAATTTATCCTGTAATAATATCTTCATCCAAATCCTCATCACACCATACTCGATATCGTAGTTGATTCCAGATCTGTGTTTTGATTCCCATTCCTTCTTTCATTCTTCTGATTTGATTTGACTTGCTACTGATCTTATTTGAATCTAGAATTTTTTTTTTTCTTTTGTCATCTATTTTTTTTTTCTCTTTTCATTGATTTAATTGTTTTTCCGTCCATCTTACATTTTTTCTACTGTATCTAGGTTTAGTTATCAAGCGATCCATCACTGATCATTGGATTCACTGATTAGGCATTTTGTTGCCCTCAAAATGAATGGTCTGGATCTCGTTATTTGTTGCCATGCGCGGTGTGTGGATGTGGAGGACTTTATTATTGACATTAACATTTGCTTATAAAATCGGATCATTTGGCGGCTTTATATTAAGTTGAAGATGTTTTTGTTTTTTTTCACTGCTAGTGATGTTTTAGCTACCACTGTTTTTGGTCGTTTTTGCAAATCATTTGCTCTTTTTATTGTGGTTTTGTCTTCAGAGCAAACTATATTTCTATGCATTTATGATTGATGTGCTATAAGTTTAAGCTGAATTGTGTGTGTTAAATAAACATCATTGTTATTGACCTTGGTTATGAAAGGAATAATCGTTGGATATGGAGGTGTTAGATCAATTTTCCAGTTAAGTTAAAATCGTGTAACCCACCGAAATGGTATACTTCGATTTCCTACATTGGTTTGCTGCTAAGCATACATTGATGCGAAAATGCAGTGTAGGCCATTTAACCTAGAGCAGACTGATGAACAAAAATAACATAATTTCAAAAGTTAAATCAGGTAAAAATCTCAATGAAGAATTAAAAAAAAAAGGAGAGAAAACTGTATGGGTACTAATGAAATGTTCCTTAACCAAGAGTGAAAAATCTCCATTTATGGGTACTAATGAAATGTTCCTAAACCAAGAGTGAAAAATCTCCGTACAATATGATTCATGGTTGAAGGCTTCCCATTGCTCCATTGAAAAACTCTGTATATAATGTGTTTCATGGTCCTGGAGACTTGCCCATTGGATTGGGGAAGTGATGGAGTTGGTCTTGCTATAGTTCTAAATTTCTTATGTTTTCAATTTGATTGAGAGGTGGTGGAATTTTCTTTTCCGAGGGCAGGATAGAAAGATTATCTCTTGCCCTTTCCCTTGTGATTTTTCTTCTTGTATATTGATTTGTGCCTTTTATATATAACTTTCTTTTATTGATGAAGGAAAAGGTTCCATCAACTGCTGGAATGAAACAGCATGAGAGAAACTTGGTTTCTAGAGAGGGGTGGCATCTAAATCTTCAGAGTCAAACCCTCTGTACCTTAAAGTCAAAATGCAAACCATTGCACCATTAAAAAAGAAAAGTGCAAACCATTGCTTTCTTGCACCAACATTCGGATGTGATGAAGTTGGCTAATTCACCATACAAATTGATATGACATGGGATGATTTCTCACTTTTTGTTTCAGAACATCTGATTCAGAAGAGCTAATGATGGCTTCAATTGCAAAGACCCCCCCTTTCAAGTCCTAAAAATAATTCATTCTCTGATAAAAGACTTAATACAATGAAAAATATAAAAGGGAAAGTCGGAGTTATAGGCATCCTTTCCAATCAAGCTTCTGCATGAAAGGAAAAAGAAAAGTAAGAACTTACTTGAATTTCTGTATATGGAGTTTCTAATATACATCTATGTATTAGCAAGACCCAAAACCAATTCAAACATCAAGGCCCACTGTTTATGATGCTCTTTGGACAATTCCTGGTTTTGCATAACAATGAATTCCATCTCTGTAAGAAGGGACAATTAGTTGTACATCAAGATTGCAGCCGTGCCTTATCGTCCAACAGCCTGTGCAGTGGGGATGAAATAACCATTGTTAGTAGTCTAAATGAAAAGTAAAAGGAATTGGATAAAGAGAATCAGTGGAAACGTGAAACTTTTGGAAGAGAAAATAATCTTGTGACTAGACTAGCCCGAAACTATTCACTGTCTATATTATTAGTTCACACTTCTTTTTTTTTTTTTTTTTAAATTTTAAAGTGGTAATCATTATTTCACACATTCTTTTTTGAATGGTGTTCATTAGTTCACACTTATAGATTGAAATATTTCTGGGTAGGAAGAAAGCATATCAGGGCCTGATGAAGCATTAGGTAAATGCAGAGTTAGTCGTGTTTTACACAAACTGACGAGAAAAGAAAAAGAAGAAAATTTTTACACAGAGATGGAGTTGCGGTTTAATTACCTTAACCGACTGCAGAGAACTCTTCTATACACAGTTTCACTGTGTAGAAAACTATTATAAAGTGGTACTAAATGAAGGAAGAAAGAAAAGTTGACTGTTCCTGAAACTCTTTAAATTCACTCTTTATCATATGCCATTTGTGCAGGAGGCTCAGTCATGTTAGTTATTTGCTTATTTTAATTAATTGTACACTGAGATGGGCTTCTGATTCTTTCTTGCATATTATAAGTTATAACAAACTTTTTTATTTGCAGTCTTCCGGCTTTAAATTTTACATTCCTATTATTTAGTCTTAATAGATTTATGAAAAAGTTAAAGGAAAACTAAAAAAAAATGATGAAATATTACCCAAAAAAAAAAAAAAAAACTGAAGTAAATATTACCAGGGGTGGATAGTTCCCTATGTAATGAGACATCTTAAAATTCTCTCATAAAATAGGAACACCTTTCAGCATGTTATATCGCTGTATGGGATATATGACTTAGCTGTTCACTGAGAACTGGAAAAAATATATAAATGACTAAGCAATAAAAAAAAGGTATATACATGGCTTAATACGTGATCTCTTTTGAATTTAGCGTCCTGTCACTTCATGGGCTTAGGTTTTTCATATATGTCCATTATATAGAATTACTAGAGTTGCCATCCACCATAAGATGCTCCCTCTAAAGAAATCTTTAATGTTTGTAATCATTCAGTCAAAGAAGTCAGTAACGATCAGATATATAATTTATAGAATCACCTCAAAATTTAACTTAAAGATACAATGAGTGGCATTATGCTACTATGAAGTTTTTTAACAGCTGATCTTGATAGAATAAAAAAAGCAAATGATTTGTTTTTTTTTTTTTTGAATGGTAACTGAAATTTTATTAAAAATAACTATTCAGCATAAGAGACATTTACTGATGAGTTACAAAGCAAAAGATGAAAATAAATAAATAAATAAACAAAAAAAAAAAAACTCCTAAAACAACCCCTCACATCAAGAGAGCAAGGAAAGACAAAATCAACATGGAAAGACAGCCGCCAGTTTCCCTCCTTAGCCAACCCATCCACAATAGAATTCAATTACCACTATGATTCACATTACTGAAGGAGACATTCAACTTTCTCACCAACTATAGCACCTCAACCACATTAGTATATTGTCATTTCACTTTTGAAGACATTGAGACCCACGAATAGCACAATTAGACTCACCTTCTGCGATGATGTTGGGTAAGCCAAACGAAGCACTTTCTTAAGGCCCATCCTCAAAGCAAGCATTTCTGCCTCATTGATATAGAATTGACTCGTAGAACTTGAAACACAAATAATGCAAGCAATTGAACTATTTGTGTAATCCTCCCAATTTTGGCTTGCCCATAATTTCCAGTGACACTACATTTAAAATCGAGCTTGAGGACCTCAGGTGAAGGTGGAATCCTTATGGGACAAAGCTTGAAACCTGAGGGGATGAGAAAAAGCAACTTCATACCCAGCCCTACAAGAAATTTCACCGTATTGATTGATGCCTCCTAGTGTTCGTGAAGACCTTTAAAACATCATTTTTCATCTCCTTCCAAATGCCCAAATGACAACAGGGAAATAAACGCTCCACATAACTCTTCCCCTGCCCGACCCATACCCATCCTCTAAGCTTCAAATAGACAATAAAGAGTGTCCCGAAGAACACAATTACAATCGTACCACCCAAAACAGACACCTAAAGTGCATAAGCCTATTTTCATGTCAACAATAAGTGATCCATTGACTCAGCTTCCTTAAGACACATAGGGCAGCCATTCACAATAATCATGTTCTCTTTCGAAGGTTATCCACCGTCAGAATGCTACCTGATCAAATCAACCAAACAAAGGCTGCCACCCTTAGGGGAGCTGTGATCTCCATATTCTAGCAGTGAAACAAGATTTAGAAAGGGCCCTTTACCATAGTTGAATAGAAGCTATTGAGATCATGCCATGAATCAACCCCATCCAAACCCCTCTATCATTCCCATCCTCCGAAATGAAAACATTATCTAGGATAGAAAGCAAATCAAGGAACTAGCCCTCCTCAAACTTTGAGAGGTGTCTTATGAAGATGGGACCCCACACCACCCAGCTCCTAACCCTTTTCATGTAATTGCTTACAAAAGTGATGTAGCCCTAAAGGGGTTGCCATTGATCGAGCCCCATGATCCATGAGTGAGGCTCATGTCCATTGGGCCCAGGCCCAAAGGACACGAGTGCCCTAATTAACCTAGCCAGTATAGCAAGAAGCCCAAGCCCCCAATTAAGCAATAAATCATATGTCCTTCAATATCTTTGTTAGGATCATTAAGTTGTCATCATCATCAAAGCCTTGTCCCAACTATATTGGGGTCAGCTACATGAATTTTGTTTCTCTATTTTGGTCTATCTTGAGCCAAATCCTCAGATAAGTTATACTTCTTCAGATTTATTTTTACTACCTCCATTCATGTCCTCTATGGCCTACCCCTTCCCCTTGGTGGGCCATCAACCTTCATAGCCAAACTTTTTCTTACCGGCGCCGTTGCCGGCCTACGTTGGACATGCTCAAACTTTGTGAGGATGATTAAGTATCTTCTTTTATTTAATTTCTTATTTAATTAGCGTCTAGGTTCAATGTTTTTTTATTTGAGGGAAAGAGAATCCATGTGTTCATAAGAAATTTCTATTTGGATGTCAAAGAGGCCTATTTTAAGGACCTCTCATGTATTCTTAAAACCATTCATTAATAAAGTTTAGAACTCTCCTCTCTTTGGAGTGGAAGTGGAACCCTAGAATTAATTTTGTATTGTGTGGGTGCTTGCTCTTGGGCGGAACCTTCCACCAATGAGGTCCTTTGTCCAAGCTTAGGCACCTTAATGCGCACACAGTTACTTCTAGGGTTCCACTTTTACCCAAAAAGCTAACTTTCCTTTGTATACATGGATTCTCTTATCTTAAATTAAAGATTTATTGAATCTAGGCCCAAATAAAAAAAATAAGAGACTAAATAAAGGAAGATATTTAATAATCCTACCAAGGATATTAAAAAACATATGATTTATTGCTTAATTGGGAGCTTGGGCTTCCTGTTGTACTAGCAGGGCCTGTTAGGTCAACCGTGGGCCTTTGGGCTTGGGCTCAGTGGATCTGGGTTTGAATCATGAGGCTAGATCTGGCCCATTGAGCGGCAATCCCTTTTTGAGCTGCATTAGTTCTCCATGCCCTGGAGAGAACTCACCCTTGAGTTCCATAGATCTCCTATTGGGTTGAAGATCTACTCACGAACTTTTGATTTTCTTGTTGATCTGTATTCTCTTTGCATGTCTTGGAAACTTTACTTTATCTGTCCTCTACCTGGAAGTAGATTGGCAGTGTTGCTTCTTCTCTGGATGTTTGAATTTTGCTTGAATGCCAGATCGAACCATTAGAAGATTCAATTGTTGAGTTTATACCCACATATTACAAACTTTGACCGTTCATTGTTCATCTCCACAGATGAAGTCAATGTAGGGGACTTTAACATCCAGATCATCTTGTGAAACAAGTTGACGAATTGATTTGTCCTTTGGTAATCCATATGGCTCTTCTGAAATTGTCATTACTGCCAATTCTACTAGATGATTGCGATTGTTGGTCTTTAACATGCAAGTCTTTGATGTCCTTCTCCGCCTCTTCTTCGCCTCTTGTATCTTCTAATCAACATTGTTTGTAGAAAGAAATTTAATCCATTTGCCTTCTTCTAGTTCTTTTGAAGCATGGTCCATCCTGGGAACTTCAGGTGTTGCTTCTTTTTGTTGTGGAACCTTTTCTTCTGTTGATCTTGCTTTTCTGTGTCACTCTTGATGTCTCCTGTTATGGTTTTCAGCTCTTTTGATGCATTTGTGACCTTTTGTGGTTCTTCATCATTTTGCTGCTTCTTTTTCTCTTGCATGCTATCCATAATTAAAGGTTCTATTGCATTTTCATTTGAGATGAAATCAATATTTCGAGAATTTTATAGGAATTTGCTTCAATACATATTGGTGGTTCTTGTGATAAGTCACGTAGAAGAAAATTTCCTTGATTGCATGGTGATGCAACAGATGACACATACGAATTAGTAAAATGGACTCTTCTTGTTTGTTGAAACTTTTTTGATGAGTTCTTCTTTATTGGAACTTCCTAGCTTGTGACTGAAATTGTCTCATGTGAGGCTGTCTGAAATTATCTACCGCTCGAAAAGCTTCTTTATATGCTTCATGAATGATTTGATGAAAAATAAAAAATCATATTCTCCCGTATGTCCGATCTTAGACCTCTGATGTAACGAACTTTAGTCTTGCTCTCTTCTAAAGCACATACATAATTCATTTCTTGAACTTGGTGGGTATATTCATCAACTTTCAACTTTGGAACTGCTCAAAAGTAGAACGTATTCTCTTAATATCAGTCTTCATATTTATATTGATACAAAATTCTTTAACATATATGATATATTTGAAACTCCAATGTTTTTTATATCGATTTGGATGAACAACATAATAAGATAAACAAATGGGTTTCAGGAATGAACTGAAAAGGGGGCAAAACTTTTAAAAGAGGGGAAAGGATGAGGGGCTGGTTGGACTGCAATAGCAAGCTGTTGGGAGTTTTTAATAAAATCTCAGCGAGGTTCTAGAAAGGATCAAAGGATGTGGACTGGAACAGGTGTAGGTAGGTTTGATTAAGGGTTGGGTAAGGTTTTAGGATTATTCAGGGGTTGGTTTTAACTTTTGAGTAGAATATATGCTGTTATGGTATTGTTATGGAATGACAGGGACTGTCATCAGTGTGATGCAGTATTAGTGCTGGGCTGGAGATGGATTTGGGTTTCAATTTGGACGAAGTAGAATGGAATGGATTTGGGTTAAGGCTCAGTTGGCAAGGATTTGGGGTTTCAGGATGGATACAAGAGGCTGGTATAAGGGTTGGTGAGGGGCTGTTTGAGAAGCAGCAAGTTGCAGTTTCTGCTGTGTGCAGAGAATTTCAGATATGAATTGTATTTTGCAACTCAAGACAGAATCCGAAACTAGAGTTTTTGGGCTTCATTGTGGTGGTTTAAGGGCTGGATGAGTTTGGTTAATCAGGTTTATGAAGGGGAGAGGTTAGGGTTTTGGACTGGAGCAAATATTTGGTTAAATATGGGCATATTTCCCATCAGTTTAGGGTTCATCTGAAGCGCAACGGAAGAGCTTGGGGTACCGATTAGCTAAGCGGGGAATCACCACCCAAGCATCTAGCCAAAATAGAATCCATCCACCTGTCCTGACTAGTGTTACGAAATTCAGTTTGGACGCCATTTCGGTTTGGCCTCTAAATGAAATGTTTCGGCTGATTCGGAAATTTCGGTGAAATATTTCGGAAAAAAATATTATATATACTAAAATGAAAAATAATGTATAATACATCTAATTTATTGTACTAAATCAATGCAATATGCCACTTTATATTTGACGAGCTATTTTATATTAGAGTGAAACTTGGCTAGCTTATTCATAATAAATATTTTGTTTTTGGAATAAAATTTGATTAGGGCTATAGGGTCCATATAATTATTTAGATTTTAATAGAGGAGTACACTAATTTCTCTAAGCCAAAAGGCCAAAAAGGTTTTTTTACCTTTACTTTTTAAGTAAAAAAAATTGTTTAGTCCTATTTTAAAGGCAGCCTACATGCTAGGACGAATCAGATGAATTGGATGAAATCATAAAATTCAAACCGAATCGGACGAATTGGAACGAATAATTACGAGGGTCCTGTTTATTTCGGTAGAGCGAACGAAGCAAAATTATTCGGAAATTTTGGCCGCAACGAACTGAATTTCATAACAATGGTCCCCACCCAAAAGCAGATTAATGGACGAAATGCTTCCTTTATCAACAAAATGTCCCTAGGCGATGAAGGGTCCCGACCATCTCTAAGAACCCTATACTTGGCTATTAGAATCTGCTTCCATAACCCATCTAGATGTTCCTTGACATGCCATAAACAATTTCCCAAAGGAGCTTGATTCATTATTCTTAGAGGTCCAAAATCCAAGACCTCCATCTTTTTTTTGGTGCACAAACCATTTTCCAATCCATGAGGTGAAATCTCTCTCATTTCTTCCATGCTATAAGAATCACAGTGAAGTCAGTTCAATATGAGTTGCAACTGCTGCAGGACATTTGAAAGCTATCTATGCCATATCAAGGAGCGGATCACTAGAAAGTTGGTCACAAGGATTTTTTGGTGATGGAGGATGGATTTGTGGGGATGGTTTCATGACTTTGGAGGCAAACGAAGCTATAAAGTTTAAGGACTGTGTTTCTAGTTGAAGCCAATGTTCAGGAATGAGATCATTTATTGGGATTAGCTGGGAAGGAGTTTTGAGAAATGATGTAAGATTGAACCCTATTTGGAAGAATAATCAACAAGGTAGAATGGAACAGGCAGCACATAGTTTTAAAGGTTCTTGACATAGCTCAGTTAAATTTAATTTCAATGGGAGCTCTTCCAGTCTCTCTAGAATGTGGTTCTTAGGAATAAATTAGGCATTAACCAGAACAAGTTGTTTTAGGAATAAACTAGACAAGATTATTTTAAGTATCGTTGTTCCTATTCTTTTCTTGGTGATCTTAAGGAGCTCTATGGACTTGGACTTGTTTCCATTTTTTTTCTTCTTTTTTACTTATCCCTTTGTTGTTGTTGATTTATAGCTTTCCATTTTAGGAGTTAATTCACAGTTCTTCCTTGAATTTCTAAGTACACAGGTCTCAGAAACTTGGAAGCAATCTCCCTCCTCCCCAAAATGGCAAGGAGTCAATGTTGCCTTATTTATATGATTTGTTTTACTTGGCTATGAGCAAAATTGTTTTTGATGGCTATGTTAGCAGCTGATCAAGGTTTTGGACCTTAATGGGAACACTCATTGACATACCCTATCACAATGTGCATTGTGTTGATGCATTCATAGGTGATTCCAAGATAAGTCATCCGTCTGATCCATTAGAGTTACCGTTGTTGCATATGATCTGTTTCATGATTATGACATCGTTGGATTGTTATCCTCATTGAGAATTCAGAAGATTGTCATCAGAGTTTGTCTACCTTGCCACTATAGATTTGCTCATTTCCTATGTCAATGAAAAGAACTTCCAGAATATAGAGTTACATACTGTACTAGATCGTTTTAATGTATTTGTTATCTGCTGCATATGTTGTGTTTTTGGCTATTAACAATCATTAGTTCATTATTCTCAGTTTTGTAGCTCTTGCACCACTCTTTGTTACTCTTTTTCATCCTTTTGATGTTGTAACATCTCCATGATCTTACACTTAATTGATTACCATTGGAATGCAACTGAACTATTGCCTTCTGTTTGCAGGTAAGGCTGTTTCTGTCAGAGGATGCTCCTTCACAATCTGGATTTGGAATCCAAGACCACCTCCAAGCAAAGACGTCATGGCTATTGCACTCATGCGGAATGGGTTCTGATGATCAACCACCCCCTGGATTTGAAGGACCCATTCCAGCTTTGCCACAGATAGTTCTGGTCAAGTGGAAATGCCCTCCCATAGTAAGCAAGAATTTACTTACTTATCAGCCAGTTAATTCAGTTTCCAAGAAGCTGCAATTGTGTTTTTCAGAACATCGATGTTTTCCATATAGAAATCCATACTTTCAGAAGGTTCTGTTGCTTTTAATTCCTGTGGTTCAGATCTATAAGAAATTTTTTGGTTGCTGCAGATGTGTGGTATCCTGTGCATCCTATAGTTCCTTGGATGCAGGTCCCATAGTTATAGAAAACTGCGATTTTGGTATTTAAGAAGGACATGAGTTCCTGATCTCCGATTTTTTTTTTACTCTGAAGGTTAAGGTTCAAAGTTCAGAACTGACATCTTTCATAACTGATGCGGTCAACCAAGCCCTGATGTAGAACAGAGCAATATTGCCATATTAAGGTGCATTCTTTATTGGGTTGACTTGGAACACGGCAAACCATGGTGCGGGGTGGGATTGGAAGGTTTCATCATGGGTAAGGGGCTTGCCGAAAAATCCTTGTTGGATAATAGAGGGGTACACTATCATTTTAAGGGCCTCAGAGATTTAACAGTTATGGAGGTTGTGTGAAACTGCAAGAAGATCGAATTTGGGCTACTGTAAGTGCGTGTGGCTTTACAGACTATCATTTTAGGGGTTCCACAGATTTAACAATTTATGGACGTAGTGTGAAACTGCAAACAAGATCAAATTTGGGCTACTGCGAGTGCATGCGTTTTTTTTTGGCAGTTGGGGGGTGGGAGGGGTGGGGTTGCGGTATTGACTGTGGGGAGGGTGTTGGGGGTTGCATAGGGCTATGTAGGAAGATCCGGTCTTTGTATCATATTCCTCTTGATATACCATCAACGATATGGATTTTAGGGTTTTTCCCCCTTATCTGAAGGAGGACCCTCTTTGCTTGCATTGTAAATGACCCTTCAAATGTTGGTAATTGTAATAAGCCCATATAGTCTTCTGACAATTGTAAAGTAAACCCTTTGTGTTGACAGTAGATACTTGTTGAAATCTGATAGCACTGGATTTGTTCTACTTGGTGGTACAATGAGTGGGTGTAGACTGTAGAGTGTAGACCAATGTTTAGGATCTGACCCCCTGATCATAAGAGACAGCCCTGGGGTCCAGGCCTTGTCTGACTCAAGTATAGTGGTCATTAAAACGGAATATGTAAAAATGCTCACCAAAATTGAACTCAGACTTCTTAGGAAAAAAAATTAAAAAGAAAGAACTGAGACTTCGGACCAATTGAAATTGAAGAAATGATTCATTTACTTTATATTGAACTCAGCACAGTTAGATTGTGTTCATAGCTATAACAATCAGGTTGTGCGTTTAAGTTGCCTTTCCTATGGAAAAAGCCTTTATTGTACTTGGGCATTTATTTGGTGGGGTTTGGCCTTTCATAACCCTTATAGAGTGGGCTAATATGCATATTTTAGGGTTTTGGGCCATAGCAGGCTTGGACATTGGCTGATGTAGGTCTAACCCATATCCCGCTTTGGACAGCTCTACATGTGGTAGGTATTGACCATTCCCATCTGTGTAATTTTTGTAGCTGAAGTCTCTTCATAAATTACTATTTTACTTTTAGTTACATTTAGGGCAAAAGTAGGGAACTTTTCAGAAACGATCCTAAATTAGTTAAGCTATGAAAGTTGTGGCAGTACAGTAGTGTATACAATATGCTGGCAGAACTCATATCATGATTGGTTCACCTCTAAGAAACATATATTCTCAAATTTGCCTTAAATTTAGATCTTTCACAATGAATCATTTGGGACCAAACGATATATAATGAGTTGACATATGATGATTGAAAATTGTATCTTCCAAGTTCCAAGAGACAACTTAAAATTGGTCAAGAGGCATGAAAGTGCATTTCATAAATTCTTCCTAGATCTGATTAGAGAGACTAAAATGCTGTGTTATCACTTGTTTTTTCCAATCTGCAGCTGGTGTTGAATCCTGATTGGCAAGTGGTCGCCGGAGAAGAAAGCAAAGAAGCAGAGTTGCAAATTCAGCGAGAGCTTAGAGTGCTGGAAGCTGTTTATCCTCGTCTGTCAGCCATTCCTCCAAGGTGATTTATTTCAGCCCCTCATCGTTGTTCTCTTTCCTCTTTGTTGCACTCTATATGGTCATCTGTCATAGACTGAATCTCAATCCTTAATGTCTATGCAGCCCATCTGATTCATCGGAATTGCATCTTTACCATCATGATGATAGTCAAACTCCTCTCATTCCAATAACCCCAATTGAAGATGATGATGCAGCAGATTCATTAGATTCTGTCTCACCCATCCGTACACTCTCAAACTCACAGTCCCAATGCTTACCCAAAAGCTTGACGGCTAGTGGGACAGTACATCTGTCAACAACTTCTAGTTCTGAAGTGAAGTCACGAGGCAACGAACCCAATATTCCAACACTAAACCCCAACGAGAGACCTGCAATCGGAGCTATCCCTGGTGTGGAGCCTGATGTAGTGGCGGCTGCCTCAGCTGCCTTTACAGCAATAATGAGAAGCAATGAGGAGGGGAGTCTGATTGACCGGGACTTGCTCATTAAGATCCTAAGCAACCCAAAGCTGCTGGAGCAACTGGTTTTAGATCATGGAATGCCTGCTAACCAGCAGTTTGCACCCAAGCCAAGTTCGACATGCATTACAGCGTCCTTGCCGATGCCTCTACATGCCAACACAATGGGATCGGAGGCACCCTTGTCGATCCCTATATCAGGACAGTTCAATCCTAGAGCTAACACCACATTACCCACTCTGAATCCACCCATTCCACCCATTCCAAATTTACGGCCTGCACCCAATGCCGTTCAAAATCAAATTGCCTCCACAGTACCAATGAAAACCCCTCCTGTAAAGGATATCAACTACTATAAGAGCTTGATTCAACAGCATGGAGGAGAAAGAAATGAAGCACAGGATCAGACCCTTGTGCGATTCAGCAATCACCATAACCAAAATCCCTTTGGTGCAAATCCGGAACCAATAGAGAGTTCCAAACCAAGAGAATTGAAACTCAAAATTCAGAAGCCTTGCATTTATTTTAACAGCCCAACTGGATGTAGGCATGGAGCCAACTGCATGTTCCAGCATGATGTATCATTTCAGAAACGGATTGGTGGTATGCCAGAGGTGCAGGGCGGTGCTAAGAGAATCAAATTGGAGAGGGAACTTACTGGAAGAAGCTGATCAGAACTGGTTTTCATAGATGTGTATAGTTATCGTGAGTAATGTTTTTCAGAATGTTTGTTCTTTTCTTTTCTTTTCTTTTTTCCCCTCGATATTGCAAATGGCAGCCATGGTTTTTCATATCTTCATTCATCTTCTAAGCACATCATACTTTTAGGGTTGAGCTTTTATTTGGACTCATCCATTTTGTGTTGGCCGTTATTTGAATCTGGGATTTTATATTTTATTCTGGGAACCCCTTCTATCTTTACCCAGTGTTCATGTCTTTTGCATGTTTGTGGGATCTTCTAGAAAAGTGACTGTCATATGGAAAAGCTGCAAAATTTGGCCATTTCTTCATTGAGGAAATGGTCTACCATCTGGAGATGCCCCTGTCTATCTAATTACCTGAGGGTGCCCACCTCAAATTGAGTGCACTTGTATTTGACCCAAATCTGATCCAGTGAAATTCTTATGGCTGGCAGTGGCCTTTATTTATCCTGTTTCTTATAGGATCCGCCTGATATAAATTGGATCACTGGAGTCCAGATTGGGCGAGTTGCACTAGTTGCTCAATATCATGGCAGACCCAGTAGGATCTGTGCTGGATACAGGCTCATTAACAGCTCAGCTATTGACATTGGTTAACTATTTTAGTTGAGTTTTTTTTATTACATATACAGAGCTGCACTGAACTGACTGGGTGGGTTGCGCTCAATGGTGATTATGTCTGGCCCAATTCTAGTTGACAGAGGACATGCTAGTGGGTGCAGCAACCATACAAAAGAAAGAGGGTGCCTTTTCTACATCCTTTTGCAACTGCAGAATATAAATGTGATCTTCCCCTCAACCTGTATTGCATATGAAATTCCCACTGGGCAGGCTTCTGTCATTTATAATCTCAAACTGTGAATGAATTCTGTGCCAATGATACAAGAGATGAGAAGGGGCTAATTCTATAAGGATTGGTGGAATGATGCCTGGTGTATGGTGTGGTCACATGCCTATTTATTTCAGGCCATGAAACATGCTGAAAGTGCAGGCGGATTGGCCCAGCCATGAGCATGTATACTGGTGATGTGGGACCAAATGAACATTATCCCATCTAAATATTAAACAGAAAGTGGGGTAATGAAAAGAAGACAAAGTGTGTTGATTTCTGCAAATTCTTTAGTCTATTAACTTATTCCTAAAGAATGACAGCATTCAGGATTCCAATAATGCTGGCTGCTATATGGGCCCTCAACTGCCTGCAAGTGCAGGGCCAAGCCAAAAACTTGCTGCATGTGATTTTCTAACTTTGTGGCTATATGCAGAGTTGTATTTGTGACTCTGAGAAGCCTCTTTGGATGTGACGCCACTGGCTGGCCTGAACTGGCAGCTCATGCTTGTTGCCATCACGTGACACACGGCAACTGTGGCCTGCCCAAATATTAGGGGAGGTGTGGATTATTCATGTAACCTTAGTGGTTATTGTTCAATAATTTTGCTTCCACACCTTAAATTATTGAATAACTAGCAACATGTTTTTTTTTCCCCCTTATTCCCTTTCTGATAGATGATTTGATTTTAAATAGATGATAATGCACAATCCCTGCATGCTGCATGCTGCTGGGGTCCAGTCATGCACCATCAGTCCATCAAGCTTGATTATTGAAATCTTCAACTTGTTCTGATTCCTTAATGTCCTTCCACTTATATTCAAACCCATGTCAGTGTGGCAGATTACTTGTTCTTGCTATTTAGAAATTCTTTTTGCCCAGGAACGTGGTTGATCATGTCATAGATAGGCATCTACAGTAACCACATTTTAACTGATTATCTACATTAAACAACTTCTATTATTATTATGACAATCATTATTATTATTAGCCTTTTTCTTGTGTACTTTTGAAAGAGGTCACTTGGAAGGATGGGCCAATTGGTGTTGATTTTGGTCAGTCGTCCATCTATGGTGGAGCTATGAGTGTTTTCTCATCTTTCAATTGTAAATGGAATTTTCTTCTCTATTATGAATGGAAAAAGTCTACTTGTCCCGGGACTGGCCCGACTCCACATAAAAGGGCATTTTAGTCATTTTTTCCAAATGAATGAGTGCTGAGTGCTGGATAGCAAAATCCCATTTCTGGGAACCACTTGCCACCAAATTTCACTCATCTTTCACATCATTTGCAACTTCTGCAGTTCCTTCTATCATTATTGATATCATTGGGTTTATGGTTTGCTGGTCCCCAACAGTGTAATTTCCACCACTTTGGACAGGAAATCATATGCCCAAAATAGCCGTACATGTTCTAAATAATACACAAATGCCTCAAATCCTCCTAGTGTAACTTCCACAGCTTCCAAATTCTAATCATGTTTTTCACATAATCTGTCAGAGATTAAGGTAATCTTTTAGCCATAAAATTATTGTGACCTCCAGTCCCATGGGCTTGATATAAGCCTAAGTGTTAGTGCTGATCAGCTAAGCAGTCCTGGGCGTGGATTAGCTTTGGCATTGCCTGTGGCAAGTGACTTGGAGGCCCTCATTATCCCTTTGCATTTGAAAGTTCGGTACAGTTTTGTGACAAGTTAATAAAATGAGGTCTAGGGCCCACTATCTAAGAGGGGTTCATATCATTAAAAGTGGGCCCACTATCTAAGAGGGGCTCATATCATTAAAAGTGGGCCCAACTCATTGCCTTATTATACCGGCAACTACAGTCCTTTTCTGCTTTTGGGTCAGCTACTTTAATTAACCTCATTTATTAAAAGAGAACTTGAACAAACCTCATTAAATAAAAGCAAAGGAAAGCCAAGGAAAACTGGAGAAGACATTTGACATCCATCTTCATCTTTTTGTTTGGATTCACTCCTTTACTCAAAAGGAGAATCTTCTCCCCTGGTCATCTTAAGAGATAGGCCCTATTCATGACCCTTTTCATCATCATAAATGAGACCCCATATGATCAATCCAAGTCATTCTTACAGGACTAACGTTTTTAGTTAGCACTGGAATTTTTTTTTGACACTTAAGAGTGATTTTCATCACTGAATTAGGTCACAAAACAGAAACATATTTGTATGTGAGAGTCGTTTTACTTTTTAAGAATTTTGTTAATGGATAGAATAGTCCGACCAAATTGAAAATTGGTCCACCCTAAGAAATGCCCATCCCTCTTCCTGTGTTTTGCTAAAGTGTTCAACTTACAACCCTTTAAATTGATAATGAGCCCACCTTTTCAAGTCTGAATTCAAAAAACTATACATTTTTCTTCTCATCATCGTGAACATCATCATCGAAGCCTTATCTCAACAATGTTAGAATTGGCTTATAAATAGATTTCCCCTCTTACTAGATAAATTCTCTCCAGTTGCATTTATGGAACAGGGCTTACATGTTAACTGGTCAGGAGTAAATGTCATAATTCTATGTATTTTGTTTTCCCATTTTTAATGAATTGCTTTACATGTGACAAATGGCCCAATTGGGGTTGGAGTGAAAACTGTTCTCTTTTGAGAAAGTGATTCCACTGATTTGATTTTGAGATGAGCTCTACAAGGTATATTTATGTTTAGTTTTCTTTTCACTCGTACTAGCCCTATGACGATGTTTGAATAAATTATTAAAAAATAATATAAATAAATGTCAGATTAGTGAGAACTGTAATAGTTATATAAAGAAAAAGTATACATTCCATCAAACACATTCTTGTCTGCTTCACGAAGTAAAGTGACTTGGAAGTGTACTGAAAAGTTAACAAGTCGTAAAGTAACTAGTTATGAAGTATGGTATTTTGGTGGCCGAAAAGTTTGAAAGTAAAATATTTTGGCAGTTGAAAAGTTACTTTTTCACTTATTTGTAACCAATCAAACATGAATAAACTAAGATATCCGTGTTGGGTTAGTCCTAAATTTCACCTAATCTCTTGGTAAACAAATATTGCCTGCAAATCTCATAATTCTTGTACCACTTTTATTGCGTCAAGAGAGAAACTTCACTCTGAGAAATAGGAGAGAGGAGAAAGGGCTGTCTCATCTCACACAACCACCCTATGATGGATGCCTGAGTGGTGTGCATTCTCATGCACTGTACCACTGGGCATGACCAACTCAAGGAAACTACCGAAAAAATCCCCTTAGGACCCCCCAGGTCAGGAGACAACCCATTATCGCCTTCCACACGGGAGGAGTCCTAATGGGGCTTTTTGTTTTGTTTTGTTTTTTTTTTTTTTTGTCGTTTTGTGACATGGTCGATATCGACTGTTATCGCTAAAGTGTCAAGTTAAAAAAAAAACCTCAGCTTTCTCTAAAATCTAACCGATCTAACGCAGATCTGTTTCGTTCCGTTTCGATCCAAAATGTCGAAGTGAAACGCTCGGCACCGGCGATCTCGTATCGGCTACCTTCTTCACCTCCGTCTTCTTCTTCTTCGTCCTCATCTTCACGCCCTCCGGCGACTCCCTCGCCACCTCCAGCCGCTAGGCGCTCAAAAATAATTAGGGCAACAACCTGACTTGAACTGCACCAACCTGGAACCGACCTTGGAAGCAGGGTCTTCTTCCTTCTACCTGGACTTGTTCTACAACCAAAACGTGCAACTATCCAAGCTGGATTCATGTTTTCTTATCTCGCCACGGCAAGGATGCAACGACGGCAACAACAGGTGGCGACTAAGTGGGTCATGAAAACCTGCAAGAAACTACGTGTGTCACAATCGTGTGACCCACTTAGTCGTTCGGGAAGAAAACCTGCAATGATTCCGACACTTTAGGTTTTCATGACACAGAACGTGTGTTCTGTGATTCAACTGAGGAAACTACACATGGAATTGGCTTCCGAAAAAGCAGAGCATGACTCCCTCTATTTTCTTCCGCCACGACAGATGGCCAAAATCCCCAGCACCGATGCAACTAACCATGCCTTTGCCTTTGCTCCTTTTGGTTTTCATCCTATTGCTTCAGATAGATCATGGCCTATCTTCTGCAGATATGATTAAATCCGATCTCGATGCTTTTTTTTTTCTTAGCTCTCATGGTCGATATCGACCATCATTACTTAGCTATTGAACACGACAGAATGGTCGATATTGACCAAAACTACTTCCTCCTAATGGTTGTTATCGACCAATCTGTCGGTCAGATTTTTTTCCAACATCTAAATAAGAATACTACAAAATGGTCGATATCGACCATATGACAAAATAATTAAAAAAAAAGACTGAAAAAGAACTTGAGGCTCCCTCCCATCTTCAATATAGTATTGAGTCCTCGTTGGTCCTATGGGTTCCTACGAGGATTTTTCCCGTAGTTTCCTCATGAAAAAAACAAAGAAAAAGGAGAATTTCACCTCCATGAGTTCTTTATTGAAGTAGTGATTTTCTTATTGGAATAGAGGGGCAGTAAAAAGCATGCCAAGTTGATGGCATAAAAGCTTGTGTCAATGCTGATTTAAGGCAGGCCCACCATTGACCACTCAGCATAGGATTCTAATTCCCCCACTCCAGATTTCCACGCAACAACTGGGCCCCACATTGAGGGCGGGCGGCGTCATGCAACTCTAACTAGTGTGTGAACTCAAATTTTACTATAAATTTAACCACCACCAACTCCACTCTCTCTCTCTCTCTCTCTCTCTATATATATATATAGCCAAAAGACACCGTAACAGCAACATCTGCAGCAAGAACAGAAGAAGAAGAAGAATGGGCTCTGTTTCTCTAAAAACAGGAGACGGGAGCGCCAGATTCAGACGCTCTTCTCTCTACTCTCAAGCTCTCATCAACATCCTCATGCTGTTCTCTCTCCTCTTCACCAACCTCTTCGCCTTCTACGCCTTCACTTCCCCTCCAATCCCCCACCTCAATCCCAACAACATCTCCCTCATCTCAGACCAAGTCTCCCTCATCCTCCGAGAAATCAATTACTCCCAAAAGAAGCTGACCCAGATGGAGAAAGAGCTACTTGGGTATGAAAGTCTCGATCTTTCCCGACCGAACATCGCAGAAGAGCTCAACACCTTCCTCCACCCACACCCACTTCCTCTGGGTAAAGATTCAAGAACTGGGATCACCCAAATGGTCTCTTCCGTCGGGCATTCATGCTCCAATTATCTCCCTCTCCTCTCTAAGTACATGAATTACAAGGTCGGTGGAGCTTGCCCAGATGACTGGAACCTCGCCCAGAAGCTGATTCTGAGTGGGTGTGAGCCCCTTCCTAGAAGAAGATGCTTTGCCAGGTCAGTTCCTAAAGTGGGTCTCTCTCCTTTTCCTCTTTCGCTTTGGAAACCTGTTGGTGATAAGATTGCTAGCTGGAATGGGTTGTCCTGTAAGAGCTTTGATTGCTTGAATAGGAAGAAATTGGGTGGGGATTGTGTTGGGTGCTTTGATTTGGTCAATGGAATTGAGAAAAAGAGGTGGGTCAGGGCTAGAGGGAAGTATGATTTTGTAATTGATGATGTTTTGGCAATGGGGGACGGTAGAATTCGAATTGGTTTCGATTTTGGCGGTGCGTCTTCTGGGAGCTTTGCTGCCTGGATGGCTGAGAAGAATGTGACTGTCATTACCTCCACATTGAATGTCGATGCGCCCTTCAATGAATTCGTTGCCGCCCGAGGGCTTTTTCCCATGTTCGTGTCGTCGGAGCAGAGGTTTCCCTTCTATGATGGGATTTTTGATCTGGTTCGCGCGTCGTTTAGTGGGTTTGGCAATCGGGCACGCCCGGAGAAAATTGAATTTTTAATGTTTGACATTGATAGAATCTTGAGAGTGGGAGGATTGTTTTGGTTGGATAACTTTCACTGCGCTGATGATGATAGGAAGAGGAGCATTACACGGTTGATTGATAGGTTTGGTTACAAGAAGCTGAGATGGGTTGTTGGTGAGAAGGCTGACAGTTCAGGAACTGGGAAACCTCAGGTTTACTTGTCAGCTGTTCTACAGAAACCGGTAAGAGGGTGAACTAGAGTGTTAGGAGTACTGTAAAGGTTGGTATACTCAATTCTTTTGCTAAAATGAGATTTGTATTGTATGTGAAATAAGTGAGACATGGGTTTTTCTTCTCTGACTGGAAAGTAGTCGCAGAAGAGAAATATCATGTATAATCCTGCCATTGGAATGCTAGTTTAGATATGCTGGAGTAATATCTCTGTTTCTGTCAAATAGATGAGTGGGGACTGTCAATGTAATCTCACTTGCAGAACAGCCTTAATATCTTGGGAGCAACATTTTTTTGGGTGTGTGGTGCAGGTGGGTGTTGGGTGCTTTCCTTTTGTTAGAAGACCCTGCTAAGTGCTAACAGAAATTACTAACATGTATGAGCCAATAAAAAATATGTGGTTGTCGCATTGAAATAGTTCCAATGATTTTTTTTTTTTTCCATATTTAATGGAGCGCATGGAGTTCTGCAATTTGTAACTACTCCTTAATACAGCTTTCTTGTGCTTTCTTCTTTCTACATCTTAATGAGATCACATTTGGGGTTTGTCTAGTCTTTAGTAGAATTTTTTAGTTCTGATCAATTCATGACTTCTGATTTGGAGTGGGCTCTCCTTGATTCCTGCAAGGGACTGTTTATTTCCTTCCTTATCTATTTGTTTGCATGAGGTATCTGAGTAGAGATTCCAATGACTATTATACTGAAGGAGAATTGGGATGATGGTTCTCTATAACAATAGCCTTTAGATTGGTTTTGGGCATTTTAATGCTATGCTCTGTTGTGATGGACCAGTTGGTGAAATAACCAAGGTCGTCATGATACATTCATTATTGAATGATGGTTTTATTCTTACCATACAGGAGTAAGTACAAATTGGATTCATATTGGTTGGATCTCATCAAGTTTCTTATGATGGCCCATTGTGATGGAAAACTCGATCACATTAACTCAGGCTTATCCTAATCCCATGGATGTAGAGGGAATTCTGGGATCCACTATGACGACTCCAATCCATGATGCAGAAGTTAACTCGACGATAAGTTAGTATATGTTCTACTGAATTTATGGTATCTAAATCCACAGTTTCTTTTAGACTGTACATGCATTGGAGTTTAACATCGTGGAATTACATAAAATATAGACTTCTGGTTCCAACAATCAAAAGAATTTTCAAAGCAGTTTTAAAACATTTTGTTTGAAATATTAAAACAAAACTCGAAGCATTACTAAAGTGGTAGAAGCTTCTTGTCAAGAAAGTTATGAGTTAAAGCCAAGGATAAATTCTCTTTCTATGCAACAGTATTTTTATTGTAGCCAACCCCAACATGGTTACGGCAGGTTTTGATCGAATGTATATAATCAATTTTAACTGCAGGCCTTAAAATGATCAATTTTCACTGCTGGATCTGTTACATGATATGTGATGGGGTATGATCTAAGCATGGATGCCTGTGTTTGTCAGGATTGGAGCCTATGTGTGGATAGAATATCAGTTATTTTGGAACTACTGCTGACATGGGTGGGTATATTGGTGTTACTAACCAAGGCAAATTGGAAAGGAGGAGAAAAAAGATGAAAAAAGAGGTAGAAAGAAGGTGATATTGTTGTGTTCAACCAAGGAAAATTGGAAAGGAGGAAAAAGAAAGGAAAATGGAGAGAGAGAGAGAGAGAGAGAGAGAGAGAGAGAGAGAGATGTTCCTCTTGGATTATGTATAACTCCTTCACCCATGCTAGGTGGTTGAAAATAATATCCTCTATCTGATGTGCAAGCTAGGAGAAATCTCAACTGTTGTTGATTACCCTGCATCGACAAAGGTAGAAAGGGGATTGCGCATAAAAGTTTTGTATTTTATGCAAATGTTCTTTGTAAGATCATTAATCTGATTAGGTTGTGGGTGGATTTTGATTCTATTATTTGTCAATATGATTTTGAAAATTGTATGTTTTGTTCATGATTAAAAACCCCAGAGTTTATTACAATGATTGCAGTGGCATTTTCTTTTATTAATCACTGTACATTCCATGAACTTACAGTGAGTTCTTACATATTGAAACTTAAACAAATACAGGAAGGTGCCATTTTCCCTTGACATGGAGCATTTGGACATGATGGCTATGTTTATGTTTTTTAGTACAGTCTTGCCTCAAATGTGCATCTGTAGTCTTCTCATATTTGATTGCATGTGCAAAAACGAGTTCCTTCTTTTGGTGAACTCGATTGCAGTCTTTTATTCTTCTCTCAAATGTGCATTTGTGATCTGATGTCTTCTTTGGTAAATGACATGGTGGAAGCAATTTATGTTCTGCAGGAAGCATGGTGGATGACAAACCACTTGTTTTGAACCCACTCAGAAACTATAAGATCCAACCGTGAAATTATAAAGTTAAGGTCGTGGCAGCATTCCTACCCAAAGTTGATCAATGAGAAAGGCTTTTAAGTCATTAGTAATGAGGATGTTTCCTCAATCCACTCGGGCTTGAACCAAGCACTCTACTTGGACATCGTCTTCGCTTCTATCATGGCTCGAGCTGCAACAAGAGTGGGCTGGACCAGACCAGGTGTTTTCTTAGCCAAGCCCAACCTGAATTGTGGCTAAGCTGCAAGCCCAGGACGAAATGAAGCTTGAAATGCCAATCATACCTGAATTGCGAACTCAGGCCTAACTGCAATTTGGGCCTAGTCGGGCCAGTGCTTCCGACATGCAGACGCAGATCATTAAAATTGTCCACATTGGGTAGACTAGGTTTTTTAGATAGAGTAATCCTAACCGTTTGCTGAAGCTTTGATACTTGCCAGGATGAAAGGCCTGGAGAGCTCCCATGAGATTATCAGCAGTAACAGTTTCCAGAGTCTTTTTACCCTTTTAGAGTGTATTTTCTACTGTGAAGTATGACATATTTACACTTAACATGGCCCTCAAGTCCTAGTAGCTTGGCCCGCTACACCACAATTTTCTCTAAGTTATAACTCGTACTACCCATGTGGGGTTCTGGCTATCTTCCTTAGCCTGTTTCTAAAGTCAATGAATCAGGCCAACCCATAGGGTCCTTGGGGTTGCCCAACATGGATCACGCTTGGGGCGACTTCAAGGCCAGTTAGGTCTGAAAGTTTAAGCCTGACTACTAATCAAACTATGGAGGGATCAACAAACTGCATGTCAGGTTCCACTTGCAAGGTGGGCCTTGTATCTTTTCTGCTAGCTTGGCCCGGTATGATTTGTATTGGTCTCAGGTCTCTAGACCATGGACTATTGAGTCGTATTTTCAAATTTTAGAAAGAGGCTAAGGTTTGAATAGGTTGTGATGGATAATATGGAGTGGTTTGGGTGTGGGTATGTCAACTCACCATTGGAGATAGATTAACGAATAAGTGCCGCTCGTATCTATATTGTTAAGTAGTTAGGTTGACGCACCTTTAATGTCTAGGCATTTTGAGTGTATTGGTCAGCAACTTAGCAACTTGAGATATATTACTATCAATGCTAGTTGTGCGGACAATTTAGGTGGGAAAACGCTGTTGGTAAGTGGTTACATTTGATTTTTCTGGTGTTAGTGTTCTCTCTCGCTCTTCTAGAATCATTTACATTTCTTTATTTTTGGGAGGCAGGGGCAGGGAGAGGAGGGGATACTGAAGATAGAGGAGAAGACACATGCTGCCTCTATATTGTTCCCTGGTTTGCTACCAATTTGCCAAGATTTGAAGTAAATATGGGGTTTGCAATGATGCAGTTATTTTCAATGGCGGCCAATGAGGCTCGTTTACAGCTTCATAGTTAATCTGGAAGAGGATTGCTCTTGTCCTTTGGAGCATAAGGTCTAATTAGCCTTGTGATTAAGAGGCAGGCAAATCTCTGTAGAGAAGATGTAGGCCAGCTTCCAGTGAGACCCAAACATTAGAAACATGGGTTCGAAAAAATGGCAATATTTCTCCAATTACATACCCATGTAATATAAAACTAGGCATCATGTTGAAATATGTATGGATATTGTTGTGAGTGTACGCATGGAAGCGTGAAACCTGCGATCGAACAATCATACCATACGAGAGATGAGGGTTTTACCATCCATGGCTAGAGAGCACCGATTCAAATTCTGAGCCAGGCATTTCATGCCCGGGCTAGGAGGGGATGTGGATGATGTAATTGGCATTTGAGTTTAAAATCCCCCTCCCACGGCCTAGGCAATCCAAGTACAAATCAAATCTCAGCCCCACTTTTGCTTGCTGGCTGCTCATTGCTCAAACAATATGCCAAGGTCCCCTTTGATGGACTTGTCAGGACAGTGATCAGTTTGCCAAGTTTTATTATTTACAAAATAGATGGGTCTACATCACAAGCATAGAATCCAAAAGTAACTTCGGCAACCAAGCCTATATCATGAACAGATGGGCGTCACACCAATCTGTACTTTTCTATAAAAACGAAATGGTCTTACATATCCATTACATGCCTACCTATTAGAGTTACCAGAAACTTGCAATTACAGGAAAATACAACACCACATACAAGAGAAGGTAAAACCTTTCCAATGTTCAGTAGAGCCAGGTGTCAACTTACAACATGTCACAACTCACAACATATCACGTCTTGAACCACAAAGGGCAGCCGAAATCATACTGTTTTCCAGTAAATTGTTTGGCTGGAAAGCACTCGTCCCAAATGAGCAGACTTAAGACTCCACAGAAGTAGACTTACTTCGGGAGGAATGTTAAACCTCTCCTGATCCTGAGTACCAAAATCATGGGCCATCCCAGTCGTCGGCATCTTCAGGGATTGAACTCTTGCTACCCTGTATCATAATTTTGTTTATTTGCGTCCCATCTTGACTCATCTGCTGAACTTCAGATGGTGATAAGATTCTTATGCATCGGACACAGCTTACAAACTCTCTGCACATGATCCATTGGAAAGTCAGACAAATATTCTAATGAAACAGCAGGTGCCAAGTGAGATCAAATAAGGATAGAAATTGCATATGAACCATCTGTATTTTAAGTTACATGCCTAGTAGCTTCTGGTTTACAGATACTGCAATTTATGCACCACTCTGGGCAACAGTCCCACATATTTCTTTCCCTCAAAAGTCAGTTTGACTCTTACAGCAAATTAATATTCTCTTAAAAAAGGTGTTTACATTGAAGTACTAGACAGAAGAAAAGTATAATCTGAGCCACTCTTTCTTTTTCCCCTTCTTGGGAAAATAAGATGGTTTATAGGAAATTAGGGCCTTCTATCCAAGGGGGAAAGACTAAAGGATCATGGGTGGAGATCAACAAGGACCATCATAATGCCTCCTTCGATAGGAAATGATTGTCAACCCTTCACCTTATGAAATTAATTAAATTCTAGGACTGATTCTCCCTGAGATCCCCATCCATGAGCCTTCACTCGTACCCACTTATATAGAAGCCCATTCCCTAGGAACTTCTTGGAATTTGTTAGAATCAGCCAAACAGGCACAAAGTTCATTATGCAAGTAATTGGTATCAAATATAATTAGCTCAATAGATATTAGGGATCACACAGCTAAATTGGAAACTTTCAGAAAAAAAACAGCAGATGCTGGAATAAAATAAGAATGGAAATCATCCTCCAAGATAGATAGATGCATACTGCCTGTGGGTGGTGAGTCATGCAACTAGTGTGCAGCAAGGAAAAACTACATTAAAATAAAGCTAAGGAGAAAGATCCTTGTTCACCGATACTGCCAGCATCAAAGTAAATTATTATTGCAACAAGACTTGGAATGAAGGAAAGGAAACTAATCAGTATAAGTACTCTATACCAACAGAAAAAAGCAAACAAGACTAAACAAAACAATCACTCCAACAATGGGCCTACATTTGAAGCCATCTTATTATAAAAGAAATTAATCTTTGTCTATGTTTCCTTGAATTCATCTTTGCTTCTTGATCTAGTAAACAAGTGGGTTATGCCTTGTTCCTTTTTTATCTGATGTAATCTATATGCATCCTTGCTCAATGGTTTTATTATGCATCATGAATTGGAAATCATGCTGTTTTCTTAGATAAACTTTCAACTTGATCAATGTTCACTATGCCTAATTCATGCATTGTTTTGCTGCGCAAACAAGTACAATGAACTCAAGGTCCCAAAATATTGGGACACAGTACAGCTAGGAGAGGTTACAGCTTAAAACATACGAGTATAATCAACTTTAAATGAATCCCCAACAAATTTACAACTTGGGGTTGTAGCCTAATTCATACTGTTTGCAGGAAATAGCTAGTGCATGTAGATTTTAAAACTCTAGTAAAACAGCTCAAAAAGATGAGGCAGAGACTTACTCCCATGGATCATCTCCAACAAGAAGAACATCATTTTCATAATCCACATACACGAGTTTCCATCCTGAGCCTCTGGGGTCATCAAGTTGCCCTTCAAGTCCAAACATGCATGCAATTGCAGATTTCAGCTCATCGTAGCCTTTGAACCTTGTGACATCAATGGACCTCCCAACAGATCCTAGTTTTTGGACCTGTTACATGAAACATAGAAGTGACTTGAGGAAGAGCATAGACTACAGCATGAAGTCACCATTGGTTCTTTTCATGTGTAATAGGCCGATAATCCAGCAGAACCTACACCTTTTAATATAGAATCACACCATCCAGAAAAATCCTAACCATTTGACTATGGCAAATTTGAAGCAGGAAGACATATCACATAAGTTTTCATCTTTTTTTTTCCATTAAAAAAGGGCAGCTTGACCTTAGGTGACCATCTTGTGAAAAGATCCTCCAACTGTAGTGTTATGATGAACCAAACAATGTGAATTTTGAACCAATGTGAAAAGAACAAGAGAGGATGAAATAAAAAGCTGAACAACATATATTCACCCTTTGAGGAAATAGAATCCAGAATAACAAATTGATATCCATCAAATGCAAGTGTTACCTCTCAAAATGTTTTTTTTTTTTTTTT
The DNA here is from genome assembly GCA_028538565.1 of Umbellularia californica. NCBI lineage: Eukaryota > Viridiplantae > Streptophyta > Magnoliopsida > Laurales > Lauraceae > Umbellularia > Umbellularia californica. Next base: position 5,063,642 of record JAPQWN010000006.1, on the reverse strand, counting down.
AGCTCTGGTCTCAACAAGTTAGTTAACAATGATTTCTTCTTTTTTTTACCTTAGTGTATGTTCGCAGAGGTGGAGAAACTTGTTGCCACGAGCCATTATGCAAGAGGCTATTCTCATCAACATCCAAGTTGCTTGAAGATGTACCTCCTGAGTTGTCAGGAAACTCTTGGAAAGGAAATGACTGAGAATTTGCCAGGCTAGCAGAGGTAACCTGAGACTGAACATCCTGACTTGAACAGAAGTTGCCAACCAGGCCTTCTGGAGGATTATGAAAACCCCCATCCTTCAGTATACCGAAGCCCTCCAAACAAGTGCTCGAAACAGAAGGATCAACCATAGTACTTGCATTGCTGGCTTCAAGATGAAAGCTGCTGTAAGCCTCACTTTGACTGTTACTCTCCTCGGAGAAGTCTCTTAACCCACATGGATTAGAAATGCTTCGAAGCAATGCTGTATCTTGTTCACCTGATAAAGCATGGAACCTAGATGGCTGGACTCCTGGATTGTGCTCCATTGATAGAGGTTTTAGGTAAGTTACCTGTTGAGAACCTGAGAGTTCTTGATACAACGTTGGCAAGCATTGGGAAACATGAGCATTCGATATACATGGAAACTGAGCATTCTTGCTTGGACTATAGGCCTCCACATTCACCACTGAAGAGACATTTTCTGCATCGTCACTATTAACAGGTGCAGGTGCATGAGGGGTATCTAGCTTACCAGACCCAGATCGAGGTCTAGGTGATTTCAAAATGCTGGTAGCAGATTGATAACTGGATGGGTGGAACATCCAGTCACTGGTTTCCAAGTGCTGAGCTGAGATATGCCCTGAGAACATGAGAAAGCTATTTAAATTGTTAGCGTCCAACAAAGATGTATCTGTCCGCTGCAGCTGAGCGGTATTTGCTTCAAGCTGCTGCTGCACCAGTTGGGAACCCATCAGCGACTCCAATGGCGAGCTCTGATTAAGGAATAGGTGATTTGGGAGGTTCTGAGGGTTCAATGGGCTCCCAATTACTTCTGTATGTAACTGTGGTAGTGGTGGTGATAGAATATGATTGGAGTGCTCAAGTAGTTGATCTGTCTCCGGCTCATGTACCATTTCAGGTTTGTCAACATGTACTTTCTGCTGAAATGATTTCTCATTTCTATTTACAACAGGGTCTATCTTATGTTCATTAAGCTTATCCTGAAGGCCTCGACTTATCTGCTCAATCATAGGCTCTTCGGTGATTTGTTCATGTGGCCTCTTGTGATTGTGTGATGCTAAGTTTGAACCCAAAATCTGGGTCTGCTCGAGGCAATTTTGTACATTCAGATTTTGTATCAGAACGTTTTGTAATGGGGGCAGCTGTTGCTGTGCATGAAGAAGCTGGATATTTCTCTGTCCTGACGTTTGGAAGGTTGTATCTTCATGCTGTTTCAGAGTTCCATTCATAAAGCATGAAGGTATGCTAGAAGGAAATCGTGAAAGTTCGTTGCTTGTGAGGTTTTGAATAATTGCAGCATCATTTTGTTGAAGGCGACCGAATACGTTGGCACTAGAAAGCTGAGGTTTAAGCATTGACTTCACTAATTCTGACCCAAGATATGGAATTGGGGAATACTGAAGATCACCATTTCCATTTTCTGAGACTTGGGACAAAGTTCTTCTGAGCATGTTCTCCCATCCAGTTTCTACCCCCATCCCTGGAAAACCATTCACTCAATTCAGATTTTTCAAACTCATGCCTCATAACTATGGCAGAGAAATAATTTATAATTAGAACTCATGACCTGAGAAGCGGTGGATGCCAGAATCCCATCTTTTTCAAATATAACTTTTTATTGGCAATCTTGAAGAAGTAACATTTGAGGAGAGAAACCAATTTTTCAAATTGTTTTATTTAACCAAAATGGAAAAAATGTTTTAGTAGGGATTCCAAATTGAGACACCCTTATTAACTTTTTTAGTTTGCCTCAAGTGAGAGTGAGACAGAAAAAAATAACTGAAAGAAGCCTAAACAAGCCGAAATGGTTGAACGAATTCATTATGGAATAAAGTTTTAATTTTTTTATCCTTTCCTTCTTGTGAATCTAGATCAGAAATTGAGTGAAAAGGATTTTAAGCCATTCCAGTCAAATGAAAGGGCTTAAAACAAGTGATCTCAAGTATTTTTTTTTACAATTGAATTCCTTTCCATACTTTCATAGTCTTTCTTCTTTTTTCCTCCTTTGTTTTCTCGATTGTGTCTTTCTTGAAACAGAGCACCAAAATTATCGAAACAGTGAAAGTTTCAAGTAACAGAATGGCCTCCAAAATGAAACCGACAACTATGGAGAGGAGTGGTTTTATCTGGTTAAAACTCAAAAACAGGTGTGAATGCCTGCCACTTTTGAAACTCGGAATAAATGAAAAACAGAGATCTTTCTTTTACTATTGTCAAAAGGCACCGCACCCAATTATAGCATGTGAAAAAAGAGTAGATCTTGTAGCAGTCTTGGGGAAATACACATCTAATCGCCACAAATGCAAAACCCCAAGTTATTATCCATATTATATAAGTTAAGCAACCAGGGTACTCATCAACCTCTTACAAGCAACTCTGAGGCCAAAATGAATTCGCGTGTTTGTTCTATTTAAGACTTCATACAAGACATACGCAGAAAGAAGATTTGATGTTTTAAAAATTAAGTCAATTAACCAGAAAATGCAGTTCTATTTACAAATTAGCCTAGAAAGGGGACCTTTAGAGTATCATAGCTTGTTCTGAAGTCAGAAAAAATAAAACTTAAAAAAAGGGCAATGAAACAAGATGCCCAGTCGCTCCAGAACCTCCATAGATACTGCAGGAGTCAGAAACCAGCCTCAAGCCCATTGCATGAGAAAATTGACTTTTATTCTTCTTTTTGTTTTTTTAACTGTCCAATTGACAGCCGCTAATTTGATGAATGACTAGGACCATTCCACAAGGGGAAAATGTATATTGCCAGTGAATTGGTGATCAAAAAATAGTTTGCCTGACAAGGTATACTAAAATTATCATGCAATAAATACCAAAAAAATTCTGAGAGGAGCTTCAATATACGATGAAAATAAAAGGGTTTCCCTTAATTGTTGAGCCCTGAGATTGAGACTATCTTTCTGGATAGAGTAGTCATAGTTTTAATTCTAAAATGCAATACTCAAAGTTCCGAAACACAACTTCTAAAAATGTGTTTATTATTGTTGATTCTATGAGGGGGGAAATCAGCTAAAAATCACAATGTCAAGAACAAATTATTATATTATATTATAATGACATGATAAAGGCGAAATCTGAAAAATGATTTTGAGAACTGAGGTAGCAAACAGTAAACGCTAATAGATATACAGGTGTTTAGTGCGTACCCAAAAATCCAGGATGAAATGGTCGTTTGAGACTTGAAATGGGAGAGGGACAAATGAATGGATTTTCTGGAGTCTCAATTTCCCATACGTTAACCCTATTTTGTCTTTCTCCAAAACCAGGTTCATCCCACTCTACCTGATTATGAGTTCAAAGAATATTGTGGCTTAATTTTTGTAGACAAAAGAAATCGCAGTACACATGTAAGCAAAACACCTTACCTGAATATTCCGCCACCTTGAACTTGGCCATTTGAGTGGATCTAAGTCACTAATGCCTACAACAGTTCCCATATATCTGCAGTGTAACAATACAAATCACAAAGGCAAGAATTCAAATTTTTAAAAAACAAACAAATTATGAATACAAGTGAGGAATATTACTGCATTCAAATAGAAACACAGTTGTTCAACAAAGCATTAAAATATGAAGGGTAAAAAAGCCAATATAAAGCAAGATAATTTTAAGTATGAAAGGTTCAGTGAGCACACCATGTTTCATTGCAATATATTGCACCACATTTTTTTTAATGATATCTTGCACCACACTGATCTATAGAATAGGGGAACATGATAAAGCCTGGGCTGCTGTAAGACCCCACCCCGAGTTAATCAAGATTAACTCTAATTAATTGAAGTTAATGCTAATTAATCACGTTTAATGAGGCTAATGATGGCTAATGACTAAGCTCGATGAGATTAGTCTCAAATGATTGAATTAAGCTTAATGAAATGATAATGAAGGGGATTGAATGGATTGAATGAGATTTTAAACTCAAACTAAGAGAACAAGGCCTTTTTCCGTAAATACGGATTTGTACGTATTTTTGTCAAATACGGAAACTCTTGATACCAACACGTGTATCTCGACGAGTACGTTAACTTTCATAGTAGGCTCGAAGTCATCCGACGAGTATTGACTCAAGTGAGCCTCCATTTGACTTGAATTGGAAATAAGAAAGAAAGAGAGGGTTTAGTTGCAAAAAGGCCTTATAAGAGAAGAGATGAACTCTTTTGAGTTCATTCTATTCCATTTTTCCATTGCATTGGAAACCCTAGACACCTTGGTCTTCTCCCTTCCCCCATTCTCCTTCATCAAGAGAGATTGGAGTGTCTCAAGCAAGTTTTGAAGGAGCTTCATCTTCTTCATCATCTTCCTCACCTTATTTCCTCCATTGGAGTGCTTGGAACTTAAAGAAAAGCTCAAGGATTCCTTTCCTTAGAACTACAAGTAAGTAGATAACCATTTTTGTGAGTTTCCAAGTTATAATGAGTGATTAGATGTGATTTCTAGCCAATTAGCTCATAGGATAGTGTTTCTTGTGTTTTATGGAAATAGGGTTTGGATTTGGGGATTTCTCACCTCAAAGTCAAGCTATCAAGGGATTTCTTGCTAATAGGCTTTAAAGGCAAGTATAAATGTTCATTTATGATTCAATGCTAATCTATAAGTTTGTTTGAATTCCAAAGAGGGGTTCTCAAACCCTATTGTTAGAAATGGAGATTTTATAGATTTGTTGAGCTCTATGGATTTTATGGTGTATTAATGATAGAATAGAAGTGATTTTGGTGTTTAAATGGTGAATGAGGAGAGGACATAGGATCCTTTAATGTATATGGAGATGGTGGTTGAAATGGATGAAAGGAAGAGTGAATGTTCAGAATCCGGAATCTGGGTTCTGGACAGTTCGCTCGAGCGAACCAGTTACTGTCTGACGCGAAAAAGTGTCCGCACGAGCGAACTTTAGGTGCGCTCGTGCGATGAATGTTCTGTTTGGGTCCGCTCGAGCGAACTTGGATCCGCTCGAGCGAACCTGATACTGGCCCAAACATGAAATTGTAAGCAAAAATTTGTCCAATCGATCGGACCTAACGGTCCGATCGATTGTGGGACTCAGTTTGAGTCCAGTGGATTTTGATATTGTGGGTGGAAAATTTTTGGGGACTAAATGCACATATTAAATGAAAATGTGATGTCCATCGAAAATAACACGTGCATTTAGTTACTAATAATTACACCTAGAAATTGTCTAAATTTGGGATAGAGACAAGTAGGACCGTGAACGATTAATGATTCATTTAATCCCCTTGAGTCTATAATGACTGAATACACTGAACCACCGAACAATGAATGAATACACTGAACCACCGAACAATGAATGAATACACTGAACAATGAATACACTGATTCATTTAATCCTGCTGCAGCAGATGATTGGGGTGTTCCGGAGCTCCGTGGTGATGCCAGTGATCTCTGATCAAGACACTGGTAGATCCCACATATAGACTGAAAAGTCAATGAATTGATAAGCCATGTAAGGAAAACTGAAATAATATTGAAGCCTCGGCCATGAATGGTTCGCCCTTCCGCCTTGTGCTTAATTAAATTGATTAACGAAAGTGAAATAAAGCCAGGCCATGAACGGTTTGCCCTTCCGCCTTGTGCTTAAGTTTCTTCCGTTGGAAGACACGAAATGAAACGAAATGACATGAAATGAATTGAATAATGCTTCCTTTGAGAAGACGTTGAGCTGAGTTATAGTAAAACTATTGTAATTGTAATTTAGCCATGGAGTATCAATGGGCTACACTGTACATGATATTGCATTAACCTAGATGTAATTGTCTAGAGTTGTTATATTGATAATGGACAAGTTTAGCATGTGTTATCATAAATGTGTTTATACATTGTTGAACCGTCGTGTTCATAGTGTTATTGATGGCATTACAAGCCCAGTTGCCCCTCCCGGTCTTGCAGAGGCCGCGCCGCGTGCGGAGGAGGCCCATCCGATACCTCCAGGAGGTTTAGCCGAGTGGGCATAGCTCGGAGGGCGTTGATTTTAATGTTTTGAGATTATTTTGGGAATTTATTGATAGATACTTTTGTATATCATTTTGAAATGTAATTAGATGTCCCCTGCATTGTATTGTGAATATGCAGTGGTGGACTTCATTGGATTATATTTTGTATATGGGAACTTTACTTGTAATGTAAAGTCAATTATTGTCAATGTACGTATATGTTTCCGCAAAAATGTACATTTGACAGGTATGTATGTTAGATCCCTTGTGAGTCTTCGTCTTAACTTCGGTGAATTCGAGATTTACGGGAGTAAGTATGATGACATCACGATCCGGGTTAAGCCCCGATTAGTCCGATCTCGGGCCCGGGTCGTGACAGCTGCAAAGTTACAAGCCTCATTAGGGCCTACCTGTGATCAGTCTAACCCCCTCAGAAGCTCAGACTCATCTACCCCGTGTAATAGGCATTGGCTCAATTTTGGTCCTGAACACATTTATACTAAAAACTTTGGAGGGCTTAAATTCATAGATAATATAATTCAAAAAGGAAGAGTTTTTTATCCACGACGGAAACTTTTCTTCGCTCTTCAAATCATTATGGGTCACAAGACACGCCATATTAACGATTTGTAAGAAACATTTTCTCTGATGAGTGGACAGCACACCATTCATATGTGGTCACCATTCACCAAACATCCAGAGGGGGAGCAGGAAGGGAAGAGGTTGGAAAGGCCGCATCACGGATTAGGGTTGGCAACAAATCACCCACATCAGTTACTTATAGCACTTGATTTAACGGCCTCTCATCCTTATGGTCATAATGTTAGAGTAGACAACACATTTAGAACAGCCACATTGTACCATACTTAAATATCTTTGTCATAGTTGTGAATAGTTGACCCAGATGGATTGGATTGTTACCATTCAAAAAAAAAAAAAAAAAGATAGATTGGATTGTTTGTAATTGCCCAATTTATGGGCTGTAATGACTCATACTTGCTATGATTAGAATACAAGCGATCTATGTAAGAGAATGCATACTCCTGTTAAGATCATCCAATTTCATTCCAATATTCTCCGTTTTGTAATTCAGTTGTTTGACTGACACATATAACTATACAAGTTTTTTTTAACTCAACCCAACAGTGAGAGTAAGTTGGATGAGTGCCTTACAGGATGTGATGCGAGATCACCCCCACTGAGCTGGACTGCAAATGAACAGTATACTTTTTTTTTTTTTTTTTTTGTGAATATTTCTGATTTTATCTTCCATCATGCAAAAGGATGTTTTCCAAACAGGAAAAAAAATGAATTGCATTAGTGGTGCCATTCTCGGCAAGAAATATAGATCTGCTGTTGCATGTTGGTTAGAAAAAGCAAACAATATAAGTTTCATGAGATAGAAGAAATTTTATGAAATCACCACTATACCCTCAAAAATGAAACTGCTTCTATATGACAAAGAAAATTACTGCTAGCTTCTTAACTTTATCGCACAATGGAAGTTAAATTCCACTTTATTATTGTATTAAGCAAAGTTTTTTACATGGAGTATTTATAGTAGTAAAAATTAGAATAAAAAGAAAAAAGTAATTATTCGTAACCATCCATTTTTCCATTTGTAGTAGTATAAATATAATAACAAGTAAGTCTATCATACAATCATATCAAGAACATTATGGTATATTATTACATATAATTGAATAAGTTTAAAGTATCAATATAGATTTTTTATTATCTTTAAATTGGAATATAAAAATAAAATAAAATCCAAACCATTAATCTTACACGATAGGATATTAAGTTAAGAAAGTGTTCATGAAGAGAAAAAACCAAAATAGATTTAAAAAAGAAGAAGATATAAACAAGCACCATACGGGCAGTCGAATGCTTTAGATAAATGCATGTTCTTTATTCAACTTTAAAACCTTATCAAAACCGTAAAAAATTCTTATGAGGTTTCGTTAACCACTAAATAGCCTTTTTAAATACAAGCGATAAATGAAAGAGAGAATAAAGAAAGAAAAAAGGCAAAAGATTATTAATATTAGCTTATTAGCTATAGCCATTCTCGCTTAGTCGAATCGCTTGAATCGTAAGATTCAATAAAACGAGTATCTAATCGTAAGATTCATACATGAATCCTAAGATTCATTTGTAAATGGGATTCGTTACATAGATACGAATCATTTTCCTTAAGATTCAGGATACGATTCGGGATTCGGGATACGGATCGTAGGATTCTGATAACTATGTTTATATGATACTATTGACCTAACATTTTCAAAGGAGCTTAACTATTAACATATACATTCCATTGATAAACCAGTGGGTATAAAAATGCAATTCTCAATGTAAAAATGTCCACTGAGAAGATTTTGTCATCAGAATTGCAACATCCTAAATCTCAACAATGCCCACCAGAATAAGAAGCCGTAAGTCCAGCCTAAGGTATTTCCTGAGCCATCATCCTAAATCTCAACAATGCCCACCAGAATAAGAAGCCGTAAGTCCAGCCTAAGGTATTTCCTGAGCCTCAAGAACGAAATTGCACATAACCAGGAAAGGATCTTGCATAAGCTTAATGAAGAAAATACCTGCGTTTACCTGACTCCTCTGTTTCAAACATCATTGCAAATCTCATTCCAATTGAAACCTGGGTTCCATACACAGCTTTTTGGTATTTGCCCAAAGGAATGACGAACTCTGAAGGACATGCCCTGTGAAGATGCAAATGGGTAATATATGATCTACACAGAACAAAACACAGTAACTCCGAGACAGTGTGTAGTACATTCAAAATAATGGAAGAAAGAAGAGGCATATTATTATTATTATTATTATTATGATGATGATGATGATGATGATGATGATGAATAGTAAAAGAGGCAGATTATTCATACCTTGGATTATAGAAAACTGTAAAAGGACTGCGATTTGCAGCAGCATGAGCTGCAGCTGCAAGAACTCCAATATGCATGCTATCAGCAGAAAGAACAGATGACGGTAATGCTGTTAGTTGACGGTTTGCACGCCTCACACCAAGCAGCAGTTGCGACTTCTCATCCCTTTTTATCACAGAGATTAGCAAATTTCAGATAGTTGAATATTCTAAAAGAGATAGATTGGAATTTGAACAAATAGTTCATAAAAATAACAAATTGTGTCCAACCCTAGTAAGGAAAGTATGTCAGTCCTACAAATTTAGTACCTAAATCCTGAATTCCATTTTCATGGAAGGACACTAATTAACAACCAATATCCCACAAAGTAACTTTGAAATTTCTTTAGCTAACCATTCCTACCAAAACCTTGAGGCGTTAGTAAAGGCAGCACAAATACTTTTTAATACTCCCTTTGGATGGAGCCCACTCCTCAATAGTCCCCCTTAGGTGGAACCCGGTTAGCGCACTTTTGGCAACACGTGTTTTTTTAGCACCGAGTCTTTCCTCCTGGGATTTGAACTCGTGACCAGTTGGCTCTGATACCATATTAAGTTTCTTGAGCTAACCATTCCTACCAAAACCTCGAGGTATTAAGAGAGTCAGTATAAATACTTTTTTAATACTTCCCCATGGGTGGAGCCCACTCCTTAGTAGTAACTGCAGTAGAGGTGTAGGAGAGGACACATATAATTCCATGCACTTGTAAGTATCCAATTTAACAATCGATTGTAACATTTAACAGAATGGATGATTATCCACAATGTTGTGCATTGGAACAACACTAAAATCATAAAGAACATAGCCTAACTTTTCTAGTCCAAACAAACATTGGCAATCTGCAAACAATGATTTGGAGTGGATAAGTGGTCAGGAACATAATGTGCTCTACCCCATGTGTTGGTTTTTGTCTTGTATTACAATGTACATCTGCATCAGATCTTCTAATTTGTTTTGTTTTTGGATTGGATCATTGAACTAAATCATATGTATGGATTTGTTTGCACTCCTTTGGATCTCCGAAAGGATCATTGTTCAATGGTCTTGTATGATTTCTTTTCACTCAGCTGCATTACTGATTATTGAAAATGTTTCTTCTGAATAGTGGATCTACAACATCATCAACATCACTGCTTTGTCAAGCTTAGCAGACCACATTCATCGATATGCATCGGCAACCATTGGATTCATCGGTATTATGCGAACTCAAGATTTCTGAGCATGATGAATTTGTGAAGGGTGTTGGAATGTATTAAGATAATGAATACAGTCATCTTTTCAAAAAAAAAAAAAAAAAGCATTAGGATAATGACAAGATTATCTGGAATTATTATCTAGAGTTCCCTGGTAGTTTGATATTAGCGAGGTACATTTCGGTTTCGATTTGATATAGTTTCCTTGTTTATCTTTGTTAATTGACATCTATATGAAGTTGTATCCTTAAATGTAATTTACAACAGAACAGAATCCTATCCTTAAATGTATAGGATGCTTTGCTATTTTGGAAACCTATTAAGGAGCATGTGGAGTAATTACCTGATAAAAAGAACAGAATCACCAGCTCTAAGCCGTTTTGCTCCCACAAACAAACTCCAACCAGTTGTCAGAAGGTGTCTTTTTGGTTGTCCTACCCAATGTAAAAGGTGAAAACCAATAAGTTGCATCAAGCAAATAGAAAAAAGAAAATTAAAATAGCCATTTCGAGTCATAGATCAACACTGGCCCAGCTAAAACACTAGGTAGAGATCAATAAGTACATAAATATCATATTTTTTGTATATAATCTAAGAAAATTGAAAGGCATTTATATTGCTTATATAACAAAGCATCCTAACCACGGTATATGTGTCGAAATGTCCACGAATTATCATGCAAGTCTCGGACAACAAGCTCTTGAGTGGGAGGCTGCATTGAATAATCCTGACATATAACAAAAGAGAAGTGATTAGAAGGCCAGTTTCAAAACCATTTTGATTCTCAAGCACACATTTGTAGGATAATTTTCAATTAAGAGACTCACCAATGGCGGAAATAACTTCTCTGCAGCTCTACGAGGCACGGAGAAGCCTCCGTGTGTGCTGGTATCACTCGCAGTCAAAGTCTTGCAAAAGAAATCACTTGGCTGCTTGCTTTGCCGAAATTCGAAACCTGGAATAGATAAGACGTCCTTTTCCTGACAGGAGAAAGTAGATTTTTCATTAGTATGAAAAAGTAATATTAGATTCAAATTTGAGGAACCCAATATCACTTGTGTAGATTGTTGGTAAAGTAAAGTCCCACATCCCACATTGCCTAAGTAATGCCTTTGGCAAGGCTTCATATATACCTATTTGTGCCTTCCACCTATGAGCTTAAGCTTCTGGGTTGGTATATGGTTTCTCACATAGATAAGTCTATTTCTTTTGGTCTTTCATACTCATTCCGAATCCCATTTTGATTTGACACCAGACCAAAACATTTTGGCTGATTTGGTATTTTCGCCTTTCATTTAGGAATTTCAATATTGTTTGGTAAAATCTCTTATACCAAAAAATTATAAAGAAGCTCATTTATCACTAATTAATGATAAGGAATCTCACTTATCATTAATTAATAATATGGATTTAAAAATGTTCCAAAAAATGATAATCATTAATGCTCGAGTTTTTTTTTTTTTTTGCCACAACCCTTCGCTTTCCCCTCCTATATGGATCCTTTGTGGGGGTTGCATCTACATCTCCACCTTATATAGTTCTCTCTTGTATCTTTAAGAATTAAATTTACTTTGAATTCCTGAGAATTTAATACCAAGCAACAGAGAGACCATTGGTATGTTACATAGACATGTCTAAAAGTCCAAATCTATTGGGTGCCTGCTTCTATTGCTGGAATTTTTTGAGATGGGTTGAAATAAAGAAGCGTTTGGCACTTCTACTCATTTTCTTCAATCTTTGAATCTAATTCATCAAATGACACGCTCGAAAGCGAGAAAAAAGATTTTCTAACACAACTCTGTAATAAGGGGGCAGTTTAACATTTCCTGCCTAACTAATGAATTGGTGGGATTTGAGTTGAAGCCACACATCCTAGATAACTTGCTGACCAGAGCTAACTGATTTATTGCACTATTATCACCGGATTTGATAACAATTTTTTATACTTTTCTTGCATTTTTACCAAATTTGACCAAGTAAAAAAAAAAAAGTTCATACCGGGTAGTGGCAGTGTGATCGAGTCTTAATAGAGTAACTTGAACCTAGCCAAAGGGTTGAATTCAAAATGGAGAAAATCCAAAAGGGCAGTGAGAGACCACAAATGCATGTAAAGGGTGGATATAATTTTGCCGTGAAGAAAAGGTTGGTGTTAAAGGGTTTACATAGATTGCGGTATTGCTACCCATGGCTGATTTCATCAAAAAAATTGAGTGTTGAAGTTATCACATTTTGGGGGAAAAAAGAGAAATTCCTATCATTATGCAGTGTTAAGACAGCGGGTCCTTGCTTTGGTGCAATGGTAAAAGCCTCGGCTCGGGTGCCATGCGTGATGACGCAGGTTTGAGACTAACGAGCAGCCACTTTGTGCAAATTTGCCAAAGGTCTACGTCAGTGGGACCGCACTATGTGATGACCTGGGTGATGTGACGATAAGTTAGTTTTTATAATTTTTTGGTAAAAATCCCTATATATAATTATAAGAATATAAAAATAGTAAAAAAGAAAAAAAGAGTGTTAATCAACACAGATAAGATAAATTTAATTCATTTCGAATCCCATTTTGATTTCACACTAGACCAAACATTTTGGCCAATTCGGTATTTCCGTCTTTCATTTAGGAGTTTCATTATTTTGGTAAAATTTTAAAATTCTAAATATATAAGGGATTTTTACCAAAAAATTATAAAGAAGCTCATTTTTTGCTAATTAATGATAGGGAAGCTTAGTTATCATCAATTAATGATAGGAATTTAATATTTTTTCCAAGAAATGATAATTGTGAATACTCAAATTTTTGTTTTGATGAAATTGCCCCAACCCTTCGCTTTATGGATCCTTAGTGGGGGTTGCACTACATCTCCACCTTATATAGTTCTGTCTCGTATCTTTAAGAATTAAGTTTACTTTGAATTCCTGAGAATTTAATACCCAAGCAACAGAGAGACCATTGGTATGTTACATACACGTGTCTAAAAGTCCAAATATATAAGGCCTGAGCCTGCTTGTATTGCTGGAATTTTTTGAAATGGATTAAATAAAGAAGAGTATGGCACTTCTACTCATTTTCTTCAATTTTTGAATCTAATTCATCAAATGATGCACGTTATAAAGTGAGAAAAAAGATTCTCTAACAAAACCCTATAATAGGGGGGCAGTGCAACATTTCCTTCCTAACTAATGAATGAGTGGGATTTGAATTGAAGCCACACTTCCTAGTTAACAAGGGTGCACAAAAAAACTAAACCAACCCGAACCGGGCAGTTCGGATTGGTTTTGTAGTAGATTGGTTTGGTCACAGTTTGGATGTCCTTCAAACTGTTCGGTTTGAAGGTGTGGTTAAACTGCTCAAATTGAACCGAACCAAGTATATAAATATATATTTTTTATAAAATATATAAAGGAATATGAAAAATTACTAGAAGAAGACTCAAACCCTCACTCCATTACTTGAAGTCCAACATCTCTCACCAATTGAACTGCCATTTTTTTTGAGAAAATAAGATGAAACAAAAAAACCGTAACCGAACCGAACCGGTTCCTTTCAATTCGGTTTGAGCACATGGGCGGCTCAGTTTGGTTTGGGAAAATAGAAAACCGATGGGTTCGGTTCGGTTGATGGTTTCTCCTCTAAACCGATCCGAACCGCCCATGTGCAACCCTACTAGTTACCTTACGGACCAGAGCTAATCGATTTATTGTACAATTACCACTGGATTTGATAATAATTTTTAATACTTTTTCTTGCATTTTTACCATGTTTTGACCAAGTAAAATAGGTTTATACTGGGTATTGGCAGTATGATAGAGTCTTAACAGAGTAACTTGAACCTAGCCGAAGTACACTGAGGACCGATCTCTCACTCAATCTTCTACCTAGAAGGGTTAAATTCAATATGGAGAAAATCCGAAAGGGTAGTGAGAGAACGCAAATGCACGTAAAGGATAGAGATCATTTTGCTGTGAAGAAAAAGTTGGTGCTAAAGGGTTAACATAGATTGCGATATCGTTACCTATGAGCAATTTCGTCAGAAAAAAAAAAAAAAAAACGTGTTGAAGTTATCACTTTTTGGGGAAAAAAATACAAATTCCTATCATTATGCAGCGATAAGTCAATTTTTTATAATTTTTTGGTAAAAATCCCTATATATAATTATAAAAATAGTAAAAAAGAGTGTTAATTAACACATATGATATAAATTTAATTCTGCTATCTGTTATATCTATATACCAAATATATAAATTATAAACCATGTCTATGAAACTGCGAGATTATGAAATTCATTTTGTACTCTCATTTACAGTTACCATATAATAATCCAAAATAACATACATAAACGCATTTGCATAATCACTGCACAACAACAGCGCACATTATTACATAAAGCAAAATGAAGAGCTTTCTTGTTTTTTAAAGGGGAAATTTGCACCATAGTCCCTGCTTGGCCAGAATCTGGAACCAAAAGCTGAACAAGTTCAAATTCTGGGCCAAAATTAATTGACTGCTATGCTCAGGCGCTCAATAGTTTTGCATAGGCTTTATTATGCAAAAGTGGGACACACAGACAGTGATCAAAGTTGTGAAAAGATGAGTCTCGAAATGAATTGCCATATTTAGAAAATTGGCCGTATGGGAAAATCCTAGCCACGCAAATTCAACCCTTTTCTGCTTGCATGTGAACCATTTGCTATGCTTTTTTATCCATCTTTCCAGTCTTGAAGGTAAGGATACTCCAATACTTGAGGACTTTTGGTGCATGGTGGATAACTGAATCATGGCTGCATTTGTAGGAACAGAAACTTGATGAATTCCATATTATGGGACCTGAGCATTAAGTATTTCCTCTTTATAGAAACTGCTCTTTTAAAAAGAGTGACCATCTTACAAGACAATTGTTCTGAAGAAGTGTTGGGCTTGATCACCATCCAAAAACCATGTTATGAGTTAAAAGCAAAACAGATTGATAAGAAAGGAAAAAGCTCAATTGGGAAAAATCAGTGAGTTTTGGCTGTTTTGCTTACAGAGTTCACAGGCTGAAGAGTCATTTGTGCATATATCTCATCGGTATCTCTGTCTGCCTGCTAGTCCAAATAACGCAACCAGAAGACAAATTAGAGAAGGCCTTTTACTCAACATGAAAGCAATACCATGAAACATGAAAATCAGTTGCACGTACATGTAGTGTGACATTGTGAACCTGACACATTAGCTGAGACGGGAGATTTGGATAGTTCGGAATATGGGAGTTTGCAGCCTTTTTAGTTGAAACAGCAACCTGTTAAACAAACCGTAAGCACCCAGTTAAAATGCAAGTTAACCATGACATGATCAACAAATAATGCGGCTCGGTCATGACTTTTGAGACTGCTACCAGAGCCCATCTTAACCTTTTTCAGAGGAAAAACTAAAGAACACTCTCTTTTTTCCTTTTTGAAATGCAACAATAGATTTCTCAGAATACGTATACATATAAATATAGGAGTAAAACTAGGATTTTTTTTTTATTCGGGAGAAGTTGGTGGATGCCTGTGTGTTATACTAGAACGTAAACTTCGTATATGCATATTATTTTGGGGAAACAGTGCAATTCAAAACAACTGGAGAGAACTTTAATCTGACTAATATTTATTCCTATTGAAGGGAATTGACCACAAACAAAAAGTCAAGCTTGGAAAGAAGTGGGTCCCAGAGGTTATTCTACATTTGAGCATTTTTTCAATTTGGTTTGTAATATTTTGAATATGATTCTTTGTATCCTACATATGGGTTTTTCTCATTTTGCAATTATAAAGAAGGAAAGATAGTAAATCAATATTCAGACAAGTAAATGCCACGTTCGAAAGTAAATTTAATCACATAAATGAATCAATACATTCGTGAACAGAAATTTGCAAAATGGCAAGATGAAATACCTGTTCACTGTGCCCTTGTGGGAAATAGTATACAAGGCTTCCTACTTGAGGCAAGGAAACGAGCGGCCCAGCACAGGCATTCCAAAGCTCAGAGTTCAGCGACTTTCTCACCCCTGAAATCAGAGGAAAGCATCCAAATCAACCCATTAATCTCACTAGACATTTCCATTAAAGTGCAGATTCCTATCTAAACTACAGACTAACTGAACCTATTAATTCATCTCTCAAACGAATTTGATGGTTCAAAATAAAGAAACTTTGTCATTTGACATCAAAAATACTTTGAAAGCAGGTCATCAAACCAACATCAGGAGAACATATATCATCAATGACAATTGACAGCAAAATGGGAGGGGGAAAAAAAGCTAACCTGACTGGCCCTGAAGCTCGCCCAAGAGCTTCATTTCCTCAAGCAGAGTCGCTCCCTTCATAAAGCCACAGCCTTTTGCATTCTGTTCAACAGAAGCCATGTCTGTCTGTCTATCTATCTCTCTTTTCGTTTTCTTTTCTTTTTTTTTTTTTTGAAAGAGTATCTATCTATAATCTATCTATCTCAATCTATGCATATCAAGCTACAACCAATAGTAAATAACCCATTTCCATCTGAAAAACAGAACCCATATGATCAATCAATCAATTCCTCTCAAGCACACACCTTTAATCCAAATCCCTTCAAACCCATATCCAAAACTCAAAATCCAAGAACCCCAAATCCCTCGTTTGATAAAAACAAAAAAACTCTCCACCCCTCAAAACCCCCCACCTTTTCTTCTCACCCAAAACTCACCATTTCAACTTGAAAAGAACCCCAACAATCCAAAACCAATGGACAAAACAGAACCTGAGAAAGGAGGACTGGAATCTAAGTGAGTCTTTCCAGAACACAGCAGGAAAAAGCAAATCCCACCCCAGCACGCGGGTCGATAGATACCGACCTCTCGAAAGGAAGAAAGAAACAAAGGGCTGTTCCTTTTGCTTCTGAAAAGAAAAACCAGAATGTGGGCGTAGTCTGTTATCCTGCGCACCTCATTCCCATCTCCTTTTTATCCCTCCTTCTCCTTGGTCTCTCAGTCTCTCTTTGTCAGCTTTAAACGGCTTGAAAAAGAGAAGAGAAGACGAAGATAACACGAAAACAGGAGAGAGATAGAGAGAAGCAAAGGTGGCAGGAAAGCTGTTTCAGATATGAGAGAGAAAAAGATATGATTTTTGAGAAGAGAGGGAAACTTAGAGAGAGACACAGATGGCTGTAAGGAGGTGGTGGGGGCCTTTTTAGATTACCTGGAAAATGTGATCTTGAGATTTCCTGTAATGGCATGTTTGGGAGGATTACGTACTCTGTTGCAAATTCCACCTTTCGGCACGCTTGTGGGGGCACGACATGGATGTGGGGCCCATCTCTGAAATCTGCAGCACGTGTCGGGTGATGGAGTGAGAGGTCCATTCATTTGTGGCTTGAGGTGGGTTGATGACATGTATGTGCATGTGCATTGCATTGCATGGAAAGTACTTTTGCGTACGGTTTCCATCGACAGGTAAATGAGACCGGATCCTCTCATGGTTTTCGCTCACAGTCAAAATTAAAGAGGTGGGTGAGGATTGAGGAGAGTTGATGCAAAAGATTGAGCATGTGAATGGTATTTTATATAAGGGAAGTGCTGCATGGGAGACATTCTCATTAACTTTACGAGGGATAGATGAACGCTCTCACCTTTATATCTATTTTCACCAACTTAAATGGAAGGGTCCCCACTTATATCTCATAAAGTTGGTGACAATGTCTCTTATAGGATCACTTCCCTTTATATAAATTGGTCTCATTAATTATATGTTGAGATTTTGTGAAGATAACGACTCAAAAGTTTTAAGACAATTTTTTTTTACACGAAAAAGATAATTATTTTGAGCGGTTCGAATATCAAATGAATAGGTTCACGATGGTTGCACGCCCTTTTACCAAGGGTATGGTTGTGCGTGGCTAGTTTCGCATAACCTTATGCAGGGTGATGCTTTGTGCTGCGCATGCCTCATCTTTATCAGGTGTATATAAAAGAAAATTCATACTTTTTCTCTTTTAGAGAGGAAAGCCGGCTCTCATCATCCCTATTTGGAAATCCATTTTCATATAAAATAGCAATTCATTTTTCTCTTATGCAACACTACACAAACGTGACTTCACAATTATTTGTTTCATCTCAGAATACTCTAGAATCCTAATACTTTATAATTATGTGTTAAAATGAAGAACCAAATTAACATCATGAATAATAAAAATGATCACCAATTAATTCTAACTTAAATGGAAACATGAAATAAATGTCTAACCCTCACCCTAGCAATTCACTCTTCAACTTATTTCCTTCATCTCTCACATCTTTAATGGTCTGCTATGTTCTAATAATCACTTTGCGGTCCATGCAGAATTATGCCGATAATGGAAAAGCAATGGATCAAAAAAGATTTTAATAAGCCTTAAAAGGCATGCCAAACACCAACTTTATTATATCATCCTAAAGTCCCAACTCTTAACTCAAATTTAATGTTTTAAACATTTAATCAAACAATAAGTACCAATTTAATGAGTCTTGACTTTTCTCTTGTGGGAATAGAGTGAGGCTGGTGAGTCTGAAGGGATGGGGTAAATCTGACTCCAAATTAATAGTGGGCCCCCACTTCAGAAAGCCTCATCAAGGTGGGCCATGGTCCTGTGCACGAGGGCTGTGTCATAAAAGCATGCATGTACGGCGATGCATGACAGAAGATGTGGAAAGTGTTTGATTGGACGGTCGAGATTTGGTGCAGGGATCGAGTGGCACGCGTGGTGGGATTATGATGGGAGTTAAATAAAAGAGAGGGTTTGGTTTGCACACGTTCCAAGTCATTGGGACTTCAAAATTTGCAAAAACTACAGGGTTTAATTTAATAAACAGACTAATGTGATGTTATTGTTTACATGAACCGAGGAACCTGTTCACGTAGAAAGTTTGAATCTACAACGTCGTCACGCGGCATACGTCTAGGCTAATCTCAGCCGTTGATATTATGGCCCATCTCTGCATGGAAATTCCAGCTTGACGTTTTAATTGATGGACGATCCAACCATCCATTCCTCTGATCTGGGAGGAGCACTTCATTTAACTAATGAGACTGTTTATTAATAGTGTCTAGTGAATTTTACTCCTAATGAGATATTAATGAAGTAATTCATGGTGGCGGAGAAGAGGAGCACACATGTAGTGGCGAACCTAAGTGGAGAGCACCCGGGGCGGTCACTCCAGGTCGGAACCCCCATAAACTTATAATAGGCCCCTGGCCATGCCCAAAAGATTGTCCCACTTTCAAAACGTTTTTCTACCTCTGCTGCCCAAAAACTAAAAACAACGGTTCCACTTGCGAGCCCACTTATATATGGTTTATGTATATTGCACACTTATTTGGAAAGTGTAACTCGATTCTAATTAAGACACATGTTGAAATAAATAATATAATAAAATTAGAAAAGTAGGGTCATACAACTATTAAAAATTCTACAAACTAAGAAAGTTTTGATGAGATGAAGTGCCATGACACTTGAAAAGTGTTCTCTTGTTGAAACTACAAGTGCTTTGGAGTAAGAATAAAATAGGAAAAGTACTTAAAGAATCCATTAAACCAATACCACATTCCAACGTCATAGCCCCATTAATATGGAGATCTCCACCTGAGTTGGTTCCACTGTTGGATTAATTGTTTGATAAAAATAAAAATAAATATACATAAAATTATATTAATTACTTTTTTTTTATGAAAAAGTGATCAATTGTTCAGTCAGATTAATTCTGATTCACGATATCGTATACATTTGAAGGCCTTTATTTTGTAAAGCTCAAATTTCTGTAACTGGGCTGCACTGTAATGTTCCATTCTTTTTTATTCAACATACGTCCAATTGCAATGGAAAGCTAAATGTTGCTCAAAGAATGAGTAAAACCATATAAGAATGAAAATGGTGTTTTGGATGCTTTACATGTAGCCCCATTAAATAGTATTAGCTATTCAATCTCCTTCATCAAATCAAAATGCCTTTCACGGATAAGATTATAGAAACTAAGTATTAACTACTTATTTCTTCTTCTTTTTTAAATGCAATACATTTTCCCTTTTACTATTTATTGATATGGAAAAGAGTCTAGCAAAGTCTAGAAAAATGTAGCTCCACCCAAATAAAATTCTTGGGTCCTCCACTGCACCCATGCGAGTGGGAAAGGTTGCCCGCACCCACAATAGAAAACGCCAGCACACGCAGGGAGAACATACTCAAAATACTCAGGCAGCTAAGTGATAGGTAGGGTTCCCAACCAACTGTGATCCCTTTGTTCTCTTTTTTTATCCATATTGAATTCATAGGAATTCAAAGCAAGCCCTTCCTGTTGAAAGGGCTAAATCGAAGGAGTTCAAGGTGAAAATCCGCAAAAGGCTATCAAATGATCTTCCCCCTCAACCATGTGGCCATGATCCTAATAAATGATCAAATGCTTGAGTAAAAAAAAAAAAGCCCATCGTACTTCTTTATTTATCGTACATTGTTCGCTCCCCACCTCTTTCTCTAATTTATATTTGCCAGTCCCCGTGTTACCACTGATACCTAGGAAATCAATGCAAAGCAACAAACATGGCCTTTGCCAATGGACCACCATGTTGGGATGACCAACTTGATTATTATTATGGAACTTGGTTTAGTATATAATATGATTGGTCCATGGTGTGCTTTTCTTCAAACACTACATAGATAAAAGTGCAATGGTGTAACAATGCCACAATTATAGAAGGGGCAGCTCTGCTAAGCTCAAGTGTGTAGTGGGGCGCACCTGGGGACCCACATTGGGATGGGGGTTGAGGGTTTCAAGGACCCTCTAGGATTTTCATCTCTGTAAAAAATCAGCCACAACAGTAATTTCTATCATCTTCATATGAGCCCAAAAGTTTAATGGTCAATAGTCCATTCGGATCGATACATAGTCGATCCAACGGTCCAGTAATTTTGGATCTAACCGAAAGTTGGTGGACATGTGCAATTTAGAGGGGTCATGTGTTTGGTCCATTTGGGCCCCTGATGTGATCAAAATCAATCATAAAATACCGCAAGTGCACGGGTGTCTAGATGAGACAGTGGTAAGAACGGGTCGAACCCACTGGGAGCTAGTTAAAGAAACTTTTAAATTAAGAAAATTAATTAACTAACAATTTAAGAAAAGTTTTGAGTTCTTAGATAAAATAAGCAACTAATTTAGAAATTCGAAATCTACCAATTAATGAAGATGATTAGAGTATAGGAATCCAATAAGCATCTACCAATTATTTATCAAGTAACCCTAACTTGTTCCAATTTTTACTTCAAATCAAAGACAAATCAATGTTTTTAATTTGGAAAATCTAACTTTCAAAATCCCTTTTTAATTATAAAAATTCAAAACTCAAGACTTCCTTCATCTCATAAAAGAATAAAAATAATTTAAGCACCACCCATCAAAAGTAAGCATAAACCATCAAAAGATCTAAATCCAAAGCATGGCCTATCAAACCTAAGCATGAGTAGTCAAAAACTAATTTTTATTTTAGAAATAAGAATAGAGATTCGCCTAGGGCACGAAGACAAGCCTATTAATCATCAAGCACATAATCATGGAACACAAATTAGAATTACTAAACAAATAAAAAGACAATTACTTACCTTCATCCATAACTCTAATCCAGAAAATTAGCCCGTCATTGCAAAGAATGCTTCTTGATTTATTGTTAAAAATTGCATCTTTACAACTTCTCCTTCACAAATTTTCTCCTTCAAAATAAACCCTTGGACATGGCCCAAGGTTACCAAAAATAAAAATAAACTAATGGAAAAGAAGAGAAAAAGAAAGGAATAGGAGAGAGAGAGAGAGCCTTGGACGTATGGAATGTGTTATGGGTTTCCATCATGCCTCCTTTTATGCTTTTTACAAACCCCTTTTAGTAAAGAAGTACCCTCCTTTTAGGTCTCCTTTTTCCTTCTTGGGCAAGGATTCTTTCTTGTTCTCCAAGTTAACTTCTTTCTTTGGAAAGACTTTTAAATTTGAGAGATCTCCTTGCCTTATTAGGTTTCTTAATGCATACACTTTCCTTGTACAATTCAAGAATATCTCTAAAAATTATATGATGATGTAAAGGGAATAAATTTTCCAAATATTGAGATTTCTTGCAATTCCCGCCTAAAACTGTAGCAGATAACTTCCCGAGGTCGTATCTCCCTCAATATAGCTCTGATTTAGGCAATCTTGGGCTCCACGGATATCTACTCGAAAAGAGCTTTCCAACGGTGGCTACATTGTGCTGATCCGACACTCGGTTTAAGAGTTATGGCCATTTTAAGTTGCTGCCCCTGAAAAATCCGGAAATAATTGTGCAAAAATGGAAGCTTCTATGTTGGCATGCAATGGGGTGTGTGGGGCCCACTGTGGACTTCCAAGCATGCTTGGACTCTCTCTTTGCTTGCTTATTTGACTTCTCTCTTCTCAAATTTCATCAATGTAGGTCCCATGTTGATTTCTCCTACAAATTAAAAGAGACAATTTTAACATTAATCATATGTAAGAAAATAATTATGAACTATGTATGGGACCCTACATTCCTAGTGATGCACCAAAATGACCAACTTTTCAAAAATAGCACATGGTGCCAAAAATAGCAAGATATGAATTGATGAAACCAAAAGCCTAATTTTGGAGTGATAAATGAGATGAGAAAAACTTAATTTCAAAAAGCCATGCAATTCAATGAATTTTGACCAATTTTGACCATTTCTCCAACAATATCCTCAAATGCATGTAATCATGAAATTAAATGCAATTCTATGCAGTTAAACCTATTTAAGTCCACAAATGCTAATGAAATGATAAGTTAATGACCTAGTTTTGTGGACTTATCAGCCCCACAAGCATGAGCTTTAGAGATTTTATCTTAAACTTGAGCTTAGAAGAGCCTTGCTCATTATATAAATCATCATCATTATCGATTTCTTCTTTGTTTTAGACGGATCTTAAAAACTCAGAATATGATTTTTCTCATTGAAAAAGTAGTTTTAAATTTGTACAAACCTTTGTGATCAGATAAAAATAAGAATGGTTATGGCCATAAGCATTTGATAGTGACCATATTTATACCATTGGCACTCATAGGGTCACATACTCACATGGGGGCAGTGAACGATTGAAGCGTATGTAGGCAACTTTCTTCCAATGGCGAAATGATTCTGGAGAAATTTCTGGAGTAAAGAGTAGAGAGAATAGAAACATATATAGATCTAAAGCAGCACTCTTATTCAATAACCAACTTTTACATCCAGGTGTTTTTAGGCAATCTTAAGCTTATAAAGTAATCAAGTATCATTGTCCTTCTTCAGAATCCACAAAGATAAAGCACTAGTGCACTTTTAGTTTTAAATGACCATGTGGTTCATGCAAGTAAAGTTTTTCATCAAGTAGCTGATAAATGCAGGCCCACTTCTTCTCAAAAGCAAGTAGTGAAAGTTAAATTTGCAAATCATGATGAGGGTGGGACTTTAATCAGTATCTTCCTACAGTGAGAGTTCCCACTCCGGACGTATATATGTTTACAGTCTAAAGACATGAAGAAACAAACAAAGGGAGATGAAACAAAAGCAGAGAACAAGAACCTTTTCAGATGAAGGAAGAACCAAGAGAGAATGATGCAAAGATGTGATCATTTAGAGTGTCGTTTAGTAGGAAGGGTGCAGGGTGCTGGCGAATATGCAGCTTTGTTGGGATGTTTGGGGACATCGGCATTTTTGGGGCTGATGGAAGGCCCGTTTTGCAACTGTCTGGTGTTAGCTTTGGTTTCTTTGTATTCGGGAATCTAGGCTTTTTCGTGACTTGCAGAAGGCCCACCTATGTTGACTCGAGTTACGGGCCCTGAGCCTCGGTAGACTTTAGGTTGACTCATCCTATTTGGTGCTCATTGGCAGGGCCAGGGTGATGGATCCGTTGAGGTCTTGGGTTGATCCCAACTGTTTATTGATTTGGAACTTGGAAGTGTCAACCCGAACCTTAAATTCTCAGATTGAGTTAGGGTGAAGGTAATGGGTTGAAGTAAAATAATCCGTTCAGTCCAGGTTGATGGTTTGGGTGGCATGTATGGACTCAAATCTGTGGTTGACCCTTTTATTAATTGGGTTGGAATTGTTAATAGAAGAGCAAAAAACAGGGTTGGATTCAGGCTAGGTTGGTGGGTTGAATTGGCTTGGATTCAGATCAAGTTGGTCGGTTGGGTCGGGATTTGCCACCAATGCTTCATCTCAAGTATGAAAAATGTAGAAATCAGGGGCCCACTATAGGATATTTGACTCTAGACAAAAAGGGAAAAGAAAAGCAACACCACCACTAACAACAAAAGGAGATTCCTTTGAATGTGCATATGATATCATGCTCTTTTCACTTATGCCCTTTTTCGCCCATCTCACGCCTTTGGATAAATTCAAGCCTTTCAAGTTCACCTAACTTTAAGTACAAGGAAAATTTTCAAATAGGTCATTAAGTTTTTGCCTTATTTCAAAAAATGACACAAGTTTTAAAACTTTTCAAATTAATCGGTAAGTTTTCCATGAAGTTTTCAATTAAGAACATTTATCTATTTAAAGCTATTTTCTGGCAACTTTTTTCTTCAATTTTTTAAACTACCCAAATTATCTTTTAATGAAATAAAACCCCCTTTCACTTCCTCTATATTTTCTTTCTATTTTTCACTAGCAGCCAACCATGTCATGGCTTTAAATGCAGGTACTTTGGGTATTTTTAAAAAAATTGAGAGAAAATGCCATAAAATGCCTTTAAATGACCAGATGGCCTTAATTGAAGTTTCATTGAAAAACTTAGGGACTAATTTAAAATTTTTTGAAACTTGTGTCCTTTTTTGAAATACGGCAAAAACCCAAGGCCTTATTTGAAAACCTCCCTTAGTAAAATGACAGTATATTCAATTTAACATCACTCCGACTGATTAACTGGCCGATATATCAGTTCATGACCTCTTTATCAATTTTGTTTCAGCCATTTTTTTGAAAAAAATGGAAAATTGTGAATCTTCACTTTTGATTAATTGCTGTTAAAGTGTTCCAATAAGATAAGAAACCATGATGATAATAAAGTTCCAGATAATTTTAGCATTTCAGGTGGAACCCATAATAATAAAACGAGCCATGACCAAAACCTTGTCTTTATGACAATGAAATTCGCTGTGTTTATAAGTGAGTGTATACCGGTTCTTGTATTTATTCTTATATTTCGATCATCTGTTCTATTTAAGCATTGGATCTGATGAATCTTACTTTCCATAGTGTTCGTACAACTTTAGATTTTTTTTTTTTAATTTTGTTTTTTCTAACCAATAAATAAAATGAAAATATGCACCTGTCAGTAGTTTTTTAATGGTTGTGGTAAGTCTTTATTATCAAAAAGTTTTTCAAGATTATAGTTAATTTATAAAAACTTTGAAAGCTATTAGTGAATAGGGGTATTCATAGGCCGGGCTGAGGAGCATCCAGGTCTTGCTCGACTTCTAAACTGTAGGCCCGAGCCTGGCGAAGCCCAAATCGGGCCATAACTAGCTGGCCCAAGCCCAAGCCCAAGCCCTGCTCGACTGAACAAGATGAAGCCCAAGCCCAGCCCGTGTTAGGTTTATAATTTTAAAACTAGATAATTCACAGTTCAAGGGATAGCCTAACTTGTTTGGTGATGCATTTATATGTCAGGTTTTTAGCGTTTGAATCCTTGCATTGCTTTTTTGCTAACACTCTCTCTTGGGCTAGGCAGGCCCGGTCCATGAACACCTCTATCGATAAAGGTGGGCATTAGTAGTTTGTTTGGAAAGGATCCACATGCAAATACTATATATATATATATATATATATATATGGGGGGTGCTCCCCTACACTGCAGTCCTCCTTATTATCAGCTGCAAAGTTGCTTTATTTTGAAAGGACCCCAGCATAAAGCAACTTTGCAGCTGAGAATAAAGAGGGCTGTAGTGTAGGGGAGCAGCCCCATATATATATATATATATATATATATATATATATATGGGAGATGCTCCTATGAGAGCATCTCTCACCTTACTATGAGAGATAGGGTGGGGGCCCTCACTTCCATATCCAATGCCAACAACTTAAATGTGAAGGCCCCCACCTTATCTCTCATAGTAAGGTGTATATATATGTGATTTCAAGAAGTAAAAAAAAAGTGAAACACAATATTATCTTTGTCAAAATCACTATTTTCACTAGTAAATGTGTACAACCAATGATTTTAGATGTATTTGGACCTTTTTGGCTGTTTCCAACAAGATTTTCAGATTCTATGAAAATTTGAAAAGAAAACAACTAGTTTCTAATGCTTATCATTAGCAAGACAATATTGAACAGCTTGATCATGAGTTAGGAGGTCCCACGTCAGAATACAAAGACATGCAAAGCCTCTTTTTAATTTCAATAAATAATCAGGTCTTCAGAAATGAGCTCTCACCTCACTCAATGGGCAAAATTATGTAGTAAGCATCATCATAACCATTTTTCACCCATTTAAACGAAAATCATGGATCCACCGCTAATGGGGAGTGTAGACCTGTAACCAGTTAAATGCAAGGATGTGTGAAAAAGGTTGTACTGCCGCTTCTTGCAGAGGTGTGTAATCCTTTACCACCTCTTCAGGTACGTAAATTTAAGGCTGACAATGATATTATTCGATCAAACTTTTTTCGCACCTCATTAATGCATCACATGCGTAAACGAAATCAAACAATCATAATCATGCATAACACTAAGCATGCACACCATTTATACACTAAATGAGTGACTCACGACCCCATAAAAATAAAAATCAAGGTATGCAAATTCAACATCTACTAATACAGCACACCCTGACAGATGGGGTAGGCCACTAGGGGCTTCAACAAAGATGATGATAAAATAGCAGTTATCCAAGCTCCAATCTGGGTGTGGTACCGTCCTCTTTCTTTCCTCAATTACAAAGAAATATCGAGTTTGTCAACCACTAAAACTGTAATGTAGACTCTTTTTATCATATTCATCGAAAAAAAGAAAAAAATAGAGACTCCAATTTCCTGGGCCTAGATCCTCCTAGGCAACCAACCTACTCCCCAAACATTCCAATTGAATTCAGGACATCCTTATTTGGAACATCTTGAACTACCTAATTAGCAAAACTTTACTAAATTTCGACAGAGGAAGAATCTCACACAAGTACTACAATGACAACTGTGCGAGCAACCGCTTCGAGGAATCCAGTTGCTTGATGGGGGCATGGCATGCCTGTGTCCACCATCAGAGGGGAACAAACATAAAAACAGTGGTAGACAACACTCAATCCCCCAGTTTGCTACCTAACAGCAAGACAGTCATAGCATATACTACATATTTAGTATATGCTACATAAGGTATTTCACATACTTGAGATATCATGTGTACGACTCCAACAGCAGCAACCCACACATGAAAAATATACTGACATGTGAACACAATTCTTTTTAGGCATATCACATGAAGATGAAAAAGGGAACATACAAAAACAAAAAATTTACAATAAGAGACTGTAATAACAAAAATTAATCATTAATCGCTACATTTTTTTTTGTGCACTTTGCTACATCATCCATGTCAGTGATCTGCAACTGCATCCATAGTGAGAATGAGGAAGAATCCTAACCAGTGTTTGAGCAGAACTCCAGTATGACCACCCTGCAAAAATTAAATAAACTGATGATTATAGCAATTCGAGCTAAACTCCAAAAAAGGTGGCGTGCAGGATGCGTTTCCACTGGTGCAGGCAGGAGCTGAAAGACGATGCATATTCACAAAAGGTGGAGAGATCTTATCTCATATGTGATTTTTCCCCAAACTGCTGGTCATCCGTTTAACGATAGTTTCCCCACGCAGAAGTTACTTTGTTCCAGCAGCAATTAGTGATTCTTACGAGTAGAGAAAATGTGTTGGTCGAAATTTAAAGTGACTATATTAGTGATTTTAAGATTAGAGAAGATGTGTGGTCGAAACTGAAAATGACCAAGTATCACAATATGATGGATTACAAATATACTTAGTATGATAGAATGATGGATTTGAGCTGCATGTAACAAATAGGATTGGAATAAGTTGGGCAAAGTGGATAAAAGCTAGTGGAATTTCATCCAATTGTTAAGAACCGCTTCAACTAAAGCAGTGTTTTTGTAAGACAACAGTTAGACCCACTTTGTTGTGAGAGGCTGCATGTTGGGCAATGAAGAAATGGAGGAGTACCATTCAAAAAAAGAAGAAGAAGAAGAAGAAATGGAGGAGTAAATGCATCTAAAGCACAAGCTAAGATGGATGTGTGAACTGAATTAGGAATGATTCCATTTAATGAAAGCCTACAAGTAACTTGAGCCAAAGAAAAGAGCAAGGACTATCAATTGAGTGGTTAGGGCAATGTTCACAAGAGGCTAGAAACAATTCTTGCACAACATATTGAAAGGTTATTGAGGGAAAAGACCAACAATGGAGACAGGAAGAACAGGAAGAATCAGAAAGACATGTTAGACTATAGAGTTAGAACATGCTTGGAATAAAGGCAATCCTAATTTGTGTGTAAAAATGACTAGATTGAGTGGGCATATCGAACGATAAGGGAAAAAAAAAAGATACAGATGACAGTGGCCAGTGGCCAGTGGGGAACATATGGGACATGCTTTTTAGGGGATGAATGTTGTTGGGTCTCACTACTGGTCAACCACCTTGTGGTGTTCATGGAGTCACTTTCTATGATTAGCTTTCCTGGAAAAAAAGGGCAAAAATTCTCAAAGCTTCTTTAATAGACATCATTTCCCCAAAATTCAAGTCTCTGGCTCAATCAGAGTCTAATATTTCCCTATGGAGTGTTTTCTTTTTGTCTTCCTAGGGTACTCATATTTCTTCTCCTATAGCCATCAGTTTCACACACTCGCACTCGCACACAATAACAAACACATACGGAGCTCACTTTCTTGAACCTTAGTTAGGATAAAAGACGACCACCTAGTTAAATGCCCTTTAAGCCAACCCCAGATTAAATGTCTTTTCATCACTCCACATGCTTCATAGGACCATTGCCTGGTGTCGACTCGTATGTATGAAACCTTAAAAAGTGATGATCTATGAAACTAACATGACATCTTTGGATATACTTAAAAAAAAAAAAAAAAAAATCAAATATGTGAATTTTGGAGTGTTGTATGCAAAAATAATAAAATAAAAATTCAGTACAACATAGAAAATAGGACTAAGAGAGTTCTGAATAGAATCGAATCTGTTCAAACAAACTCAGTATCTGCACTGAATTAGTATCAAACTTTCAAGCTAACAGAAGTGCAAATTATTCAAACAAACAATTTAACAGTGATTCCTTTATATGAACTAGGTAATTTTGGTCTAAACACACTCCCCACACTAGATCGACTCCAGCAGCATAAGTATACCCTTCTGGAAAGTGCATTATAGTTCCATCTATTCTGGCTACTTCCACATGCCAATAAATATTCAATTTCAACCATGATCACCTGCATCTTCCCCACAACGGCATGGGGCTTGACATAGTGATAGTTCCGAGACTAAAATCCTAATTTCATTAAAATGTAATAAAATATAACCTGGGTCACTGTGAAGCCAAAATGATGTCCAAAAGGATGATGGCAGAGCATTGGAACTAGCTAGTCAACATAAATGATTCCTTCATCTGGATCATCTGTGTTCCCGTCTCTGTCTTCTTGAGATAGATTGGAAACATCAGCCTGCCCTTGATCTTGATGACCTGTATTCTCTCTCTCACTCTTCAACCGATCTAATATTGCAATCACCTGTGAGAGTGAAATTAAACAGGTTAGAACCGACACTGAACATATAAAAGGAATTGATTCGAGATGATTTTCGACAGTATGGAATTCACTGCTCATGTAACAGACAAAGCAGGTACAGACTGAGGACAAAACCAGATCAAATTACATTCCACCCCGGATGTTTGGTGATTTATGAGTTCCAACCGACAAGGTAGAATAATCTAATTATGAAACATAAGACGCGGCTATGGTTTGGTACAAACTTTAATCAATCAGTTACTATTGGTCATTGTAACCAGGATCAGCTCATTAAGCTCTAGGAACCTATGCATAACCTTTAAAAAATAAAATAAAAAACTGGCACCCGCTTAGCTGGATATCAGAGAGACAGATAAGGATTCCCCTTCACCATGACTTTGAAATCCACACAACCCCAGAATTTGAAAGATGAAAGTGCTAGTTATTAGGTTTTAGATTGTCTCATACCAAATGGGCCACAAGGCCCACAACCTATTTTGTGGTACAATATGGAATAATTTATCACCACTGTACTTGTGAGTTGTAACCAATCCTTGATATCATGGGGTTTTGATCTCTAATACCTGCTACTCCCCATCCTTGTCATAGTCAATATCCACCATTGAACTCAATATAACTAGGAGCAAATAGAACTCCAAGGGGTAGCTCAGTTGGCCTAGGACCACGGTTTGCATCTGGAGGTTATAGGTTCGAAACTGCACTACCACACTGGGGCTATGGGGGAGTTTACCTGGCTTCCCTCTGGATCCGGAGGGATTAGTCCAGCCCAAAGGGTTGGGAACCCTCCGATAGCAAAAAAAAAAAAAAAAAAAGGAGCAAATAGGGCTCAATGACCATACTAAAGTAACTTTCCTGCTTTTTGTCTGGAGTTCATTGCTACATGCATGAGATTAATAAAAAACTAGGGATATATATCAGCGGACCTCCACTTACCCGGTTCCCAAAGAACCCAAAACGAAAAATCTGACTATGGACCCTCCTTTTGGATCCAATTGATAATCGGATCTGGGTCTGAGTCCATTTAGGTCTAGAACTGAATACCTGTGTACCCAATAGCTGCCTTATCCTTCAAACCTGAGGTGTCTAGTTCAATTCCTGCTACCAGAAATAATATCTTTAAGTCATTTTGACGGGCCTAGAGTTGGGTCCAGATCCAGTCAGGTCTATTAGAGTTGCACCTGGGTCAAGGTTCACCTCAACCTGTATCGGACCTGACCTATTACATCCCCACCTGAACCTGCAACCTTGTGGCTGCGACTTGTGACACCTCCCAACTGTGTTGCAGACTCTGCTCACATTTTTAACTGTGATTAGCCCCCAACCGAAAAAGAAAAAAAGAAGAGGAGAAGAGAAAAGGATTGGTGTAAAACTAAAATTTACATATAACCAAATACGTCATGGTTCAAACTAAATTACTCGTGCCACCAGTTGTTGGCTAAATCAATTAAACCATACCATCAGTAAAATCCAGCATGAGACTTATTGAAACTGGGCAATAGCCACCATGTGGACATGAAATGCTAACCAATTGCCCCTGTTTTTGGTAGCCAATTGAAGATGGATTTTACTCTTGCGATTGGACCCACATGAAGGGCGACAATCAGACTCGCACCATGTTCCAGTGTGGGACATTCCTACCCATACTATTGTTGTTTTGGTTTCTTTTACTATTATTTAAGCTACAGTTTGCATTGGTTTTCGAAGGGAATTTTAGTCATTGTTTTTTAAAAAAATTTGTGGACAGGTGAGAACAAAACATCCCAATCCAATGTTAGATCAATGATTCTGATGGCCCTAGTTTCTCTTTATTGCTTGTAAATGTAAAATATGCTTATAAAGACAGTCCGATGGCTACTGCTTTAATAAACTGATATGCAATTTGAAGATTCCATAAGATTGCTTGCATAAACCTTTCTCCTTGGTATGAGAGATTCATTGTTGAATCATGTGACCTTAGACAAAGACTAGCCTAGATTCTAGACCTACATTGGCTGTTTTTCCTCTAATGTTGTGCATGACTCGGTGATTTGTGTTCCACTTGCAAGTGACTTGTGAATGTGATTTTCAGCATATTTCTTGACTTATATACAATTATTTTTGTGAAAAAACCAGAAGTTTCGAAAGCTTGGACGTGAACATCCATCCCCATCATGCATGCATAATTTTCAGTCAATTGCACATAAGGTTTTTTCTTTTTTTTTTTATTTTTTCTTTTTGTGGATAATTTCCAGACAATTGCAGATAACTTTCTTTCTCACAATTTTCTCTGTTGGTGCAAGTGGCTGTCCCAACATGTAGGTATAGCAGATTGGATGTGTGAAGGGTTGTTTTCTTGGTGTCCAATCCTGGTTTTTTAAAGTCTTGCATCACATGCTCTCATCTAAGAAAACTACTAAAGACTCATTATCAACTCCTCACTGCTTTGACAGTTTTCTTGAGTTCCAACATAACTACTAATTCTACCAAGAGTTCCTGGAGATAATGAAAGCATTTTCTTGGCTTCAACATGTCACAGAGACAAACACGACCTCGATAATTTTCCATACTCTCACAATCTACTTCATTTATCTGTTGATACCACACCATTTCACTTAATGATGAAGGCAAAATCCTGTTTAGGTGTAGCATACAAAACTAGATCAAGATATATATATATATATATATATATATATATATAAAACAAAACCCATAAAACTTCATGAAATGAAAACCATATCCACAACAGCTCCTTGACAGGAAACCGTCTTTCAGAAACATTTAACCTGATAATTAAAACTCTATCGTGACCAATTTGTATTTGGAAGAAAATGACATGTAAGACAATCATTTTTATTTTTATATTTTTTCAGAAAAAATAGATACATCTCAAACATATCTTATCCCCATATGCAAAATTGTGCACTCATACTTAAATGGTTCATTTCTTATACTCTAGAACATATTTACTGTCATAGAAAGTTTAGGTAAATTGTTTGGTATTAACTTATAAGAAAGCTTAAAATTTCTGAATTTAGTGGAGAAAAAAACACTTTGACATTTTATCAGAGAGAGAGAGAGAGAGAGAGAGAGAGAGAGAGAGAGGAATCTTCAATAAATGCACCTAGGACAGACCAAGTATCAAAAATTGAACAGGTACTAGTAGAGTGCAGCAGATGGTGGCAAAAATAATTGCAAACATAGATATCTCATTGCCATTATCCTGTTTCCTTTTCAATTGGTATCACCATTATTCTTAAAATGAAATTCTTGGCAAAAATTTGGCTGCTCAAGTAATATGTTTACTAGCAATGAGATAGGCCATTCAACAGCAGAATGTAGCGGGACCCAGCATATAATTAAATGAAATAGCCAATGCAATATATGGCCAAGGGATCTAAATTGCCAAAGCAAACTATGAAATTAAAGAAGCAAAAGGAGGTAAATGATTACCCTGCTCCCTCGTTCTATAGAGTCATCCTCAATAAAACGTAACTCAGGAGTTAGTCGCAGCTTCATACGCTTCCCTAACTCACTGCGAATATACTTGGCCTTTGACTTCAATCCTGCAATGGCTACCTCTCTACCTCTTTCATCACCAAATACAGATATGTATACTTTAACTACCTATAGAGACAGAAAAACAGAAGAGCTTTTACCACCTTTATACCATAAACTACTATGACATTTGCTAATGACCAGTATTAATTTGTCGCCATGTTAAGAAAGCACTTCTGCCTGAAGTTCAACCACAATTTGAATGAAAAATAGAATAGAAAAGATTAATATGGTTCTTTTGGCATATTGTATAATGAGTTGATCATGTATGAATCTCGTATTATCTTAACATGCATTTAGTAGGTGAAATGTCAGCATGTAATGTACGTACAGCTCCACAGGTTTAAGGTAAATGTAGAGTAACAGAAATAGGATATGAACCTCGAGGAAAAAAATTTGAGAAATTCATGAAAAAGGTATCATGATGAAGTACCATGAAAGCAACGTCATATTGGACACAAGTTCGTGAGGCTTTTACTTTGAGAAACCCTGAGTTAAAGGAGTGGAACCGCATAGTGGGGCCCACCTATTGAAAATCCAAGCTGCTCAAAACAAACACTCTCCCATTGCATGCCATATCCCCAAATTTTAATCCCAACTTGGCCCCACCGTAAGATTGAATGTATGATTAAAAAAGTGACATAATCTTATGCATATTCATTAGTAACATTTTTTTTTATCAAACAGTCAATCTTATGGTGGGACCAGCTCCTTTTGGACGCCATACACCAGAGGGCATTTATTTTGAGCGGCTCAGATTTTAATAGGTGGGTCTGTCCCAATGGAGTTCCACTCCTATAATCATGATTTCTCTAAGTCAATGCCTCATAGGATCTGGACTCATTGGACACTAGAATCTAGACCATACCTTTTCATTTTTCCTTTTACTTTCTATTTGTTGAAACCGTGTAAACAGTAATATCAAAACATCAAAGGATATAAAAAGAAAATACCCATTTTATTGTGCAGACTGATCTAGACATTTGAGGACACCAAGGAAAACAAAATTTAACAATTGCATAATTAAAAATAGATCAACATGGCCACTAGCATAAACCAATACACAGTACAAACTACACTTCCCTTCATTGCATGCTCACCCAATAACAACACCAATAACAAATCATGACTAAAATAATAAACAAGCCTATCTCATGTTGAATGCATTATTGTTCCAACATCAACAAAAATAACTGATGTAAATAAGCTGTGGAACTCGCACACAAACTTCTTGGCCACTTTCAAATTTTTAGACATTTTCTTCAGCGCATTCCAACTTGAAGTTGAAATATTCTTGATTGAGTTATAAACAGGAAAATCACTAAGGACTACTTTGGCATTTGAAACGTTCTCTTAAAAACATTAGAAAATACAATTTCTTTTGATGATATGCAGTGGGCATGAAGGGGTTAGAGACATAGTTAGAAGAGAAGTCTCACCGCCGACCATTCACCTGCAGGCCACTGATCCATCCGCTAAATAACCCAATCATTCACTGCTAATTCTAAGTATGGTCCATCTACTTAATGACAACAGCAATAGATCAACTAATGAATAAATAGCTCAAGCAACAGTGCAACACCATAAGTCCCACATACTATTCGCGGTGGAGGGCATTGTGTAGCTACCTAAAGCTGCTTTGGATGTACTCTAAAAAGCACTGGTAGTTGGAAATTTCGACAGAATGGATAGCCATCCTTCCAATTGAGCATTTGGGTCGGTGCAAAAATCCAAAATCTTTGTTGGGTGGATCGCATTTTCCCCAAACTTATCCAGAATTGTATTCATCCGGAGCAGAAATGAAAGGGCTAAACAGTATCCCACACCTCAAATAAACTCCAATAAATCCCACTATATCCCAAACACATCAGAAAACAGATAACCATACCATCCATCTAGAAGAGAGGAAAAGGCAGATCAAATAAATACATAAACAAACAAGGATTTGATGACATACACATATAGACATTTGATTTCATCGAAAACCCAGATCAGAAATGATACCTGCAAGTCACCAGAGACCTCGACGTCGGAGACGGTGGTGAGGGAGGAGAGGTAGCGGTCGGCGCCGAGGGCGGCCTCGGGGAGGACGGCGTACTGGAGGACCTTGTCGGTGAGGAGCATGTCGGAGAGCTCCCTCCTTATCTGCTTAGCCACCATCTTCACCCTCCGGGGATTGGCCATGCAAGTGATGCTGGGGTGGGCCACAACCCTGGCCGTGGCCCACCTTCTACATCTTGAGGCCGCATTGGGAGGAAATGAACGGCTGCAGATGGTGTTAATGGTGATGATGGTTGGGGAGGAAGGAAGAGTGGGAAGTGGAGGTGACCGGAGATTGATTTGCTGAAGCAGATGAGGCATCTCAGATTGCTGCAGAGGGAGATTGATTGGAAAGTGGTTTTGATTGGGAAAAAGGATGATTTTTATGGCTCAGTTTCAAAAGGACCGTGTGTGTGTGTGTGTGTGTGTGTTTGTGTTTTTTTTTTTTTTCATGGACTGGGTCAGGTTAGTCCAAAACTGGTTCAGGAAAGCCCATTCAGTATGGGGCCTGGATTCAGCTCGCAGGCCGCGGAATATAAGATCGGGTCCAAATCATTTGCTGAATAAGGGTTCATGTTTGGGCTAAATGTAGAGATGTAAATGGGTACCCGATTCTCCAATTAGCAGGAGGTTTCGACCAGCTAAAAACCGGGTCTGGGTCCTTTTTTAGGCCCCGATAAGTAAATGGGTTCCGGTCGGTTCCACCTTAGTTCAGACCCGTGGACCCGAGACCCGACATATTACCTCAATTTTTGAAAATCTCCCCTAAAAACCATGTTTACCCTGACCCAGATCCAGACCTATCTCATATATGGTTTTGGTTCTGGTTCCAGAGGCAAGAAATCGGTTCCGAAATGGTTCCACCTTCTCCTTAATGGTTGGGTCCACCATGGACCTGGACCGGAACTGACCCGTTTACAATCCTATCTAAATGTACTTGGTTGGGCTGGGCCTTTCGTCGACCCGTTAAAAGAATTAAAAAGACTAACTCTGGTTGGAAGAGAATTGAAGAGAAGTTTAAAGAAGACCAAAGCAGGTATCCTTTTGCTTGCGACTGTGGGTGTTGCAAAACCTAACTTGACCCGCTAACCCGACCGCTTATCCTAAGCTTCAGTGTATATATGAGTCGGTTAGGGGTTAAGAAAAACTCATACGCATTTAAATGAGTCGGGTTAGGGTCAACTTGCATAACCTATTTAATTTTTAATTTTAAATGTATCTTTACTTTTAAATGTATTGGGTTAGGGTCGACCAGTATTTTTTACCCTATTTAAACAATTTGATCATTTCAGTATTTCATATTTGGTGCCTAGAATAGATAAGGTGAGCTTATGTTGGGATTTTTCATTTTTATTTTTTTGCCTGACACTTATCCCAAATATAAACTTAATTTTTTAAATAGATTGGGTCTGAGCTAAGATTCTATTGATTGGGTTAGGTTAAATGGGTTGACCCACATTAGGTGCAGGGTCAAGACGGCCCAACCGTGCTTGGCCTTGTCGTGCCTAGGTCGGCCCACGGCACGGCTTAGGTCATGTCATGTTGGGTCGTGCCCCAAATGGGCTGGATGGGCTGGGCTGCCCACAGGCCAGCCCACATGCCTCTCCTAACGTTTTTTTTTTTTTTTTTAACTTATGTAAATTGAAAGAGATTTTATGCACTTTTAGGGTTCTCAACTTGTAATAAAGTTGAAATTGTTAAAATAAATGCACAAACATTAATGTTATTTAAAAATGAAAAACAAAACTCTAATTATTTTAAGTTCTATATTTTATTTATATAAAAAAAAAACAGCTTTTTTTTTATATAAATGTTGTGCCGCGGCCCAGGCTCTGATGACCCATGAAATCATATAGGGCATCGGACCCTGTATGGGCAAATTAAAATAACAGACCCATATTGGCTGTATCAGTGATATGGATTGGCATTTCGGCCATATTGGTGTGATTTCTATTGTAAGCACTAAAGAGAAATAGTTGGCTATATTAGGCCCTTATCAACCTCTATGTTTTTTTTTTTTTTTTTTTTTGCTATCAGAGGGTTCCTTACCCTTTGGGCGGGACTAATCCCTCCGCGCCCAGAGGAAAGCCAGGTAAAGTCCTCTGTAGCCCCATGTGGTAGTGCAGTTTCGAACCTACAATATTCGGTATCAACCTCTATGGTGAGTACTGATGATACATATTGGTTTGAATCCGTTATCACATTGCTATTTTGTTTCAATTTCTAGAAAAAACCAATATGATTGGCCTGTTCAGAAAAGATCATTGACCTGTCATTATATTTTTTACTTGCAACAAGCCATTTGCAGGTAGGTAAACAGTTGGATTTATTTTCCATGGAGCCTCTTGCTTTTGAAGTAAGCTCATCAAATGCCTTTTTTTTTTTTTATTCACCGGGGCATGATTTAAAGAGCCATACAATCTACATAAGTGAAGCGAGATCTCCTGAATTAAAAGCGTGAACTGAGATTCTCGCATACAATTCATACAGGAATACTAGCTGTAGGTAAAAATGACTGTAGCTCATGTACAAATGATGTATATTTTCTCCTTGCTACGTGCTCTCTTTTCCAAGTATGAAGATTGCAAAAATATAATGTGGAAAGGATGGATGTTCGGATGCTTTAGTCCCATCTTCCTTACTTTTTTTTTTTTTTTCAAATAGATTGAGTTGATTGTAAGAAACAAAGATTTTCTAGTGAATCCATAAAAATCCTTAAGACCATAACCAAGATCTTCCAGGAGGCAGGAATGGACATGGAACAGAAACGAACACCTATGCTGCTTCAGGGTTCATGAGCATGTCAGTGGGTGCCCAATTACCCAGCAACTTGATGGCCCGACCTGAAAATCTTAGTATTAGTCTGTAATTCTTGGTTGCAAATGACAATCAGGTTTGGATTTGGATCATCGGAGACCTCTATACACCAATTTCAGGTTTGGGCCTAGCCGCTTCTTGACCTCACTTACTCTATTTGGATGGACAGTGAATTAATGTAAAGTGAGGTGGAACATCAAATCAAGAAAGAATAAAATATAAAAGGGTTATGATGGTCTTTTATTTTTAGTGGCTTGATAGGGAATTTGTATCCACCGCCACAGACATGTTGGAAACCAATTTCAGGCCTACGGTTAGGAGGGTCAATCTCCACATTTACTCGAAGGGCCTTTTTTCATATTTAACCAAATTCCTAGGAATTCTAAGACATATTTCTAGACGTGTTTAAAAGTGAAGAAAAGAAGGTAAATTTTAAAATTGACCATCAAATACTCTCTTCTTTAATAGAAAAGGAGTCAAGAGGAGATGTGAAATGAAAGTCATCACCCTGGTAATTCAAGTCCTAGAAAAAGTCATTGTCCCATATGCATATATACCTTACATCCTACACCCCTCGCCTCTTTAGACCTTAGCTGAAAAGAGCTAATGATCACCTCTTTAACCTAGTATTTGAAGAATCCACCACCCATGAAAATTGGATATATAGGTCCCAAATTTTGGAACAAATTGACTTAGTTGTCTAGGCCCACTATTTTGAGACCCATCGTTTTTATTTTATTTTTTTATAACGCTGGTTCCCAACTTTTTGGGCCAGAATAATCCCAACATGCCAGGAGAGAAAGCAAGGTAAAATTCCCCTATGGCCCCAGTGTGGTAGTGCAGTTTTGAACCAACAACCTTCGGGTGCAAACCGTGGTCCTAGACCAACTGAGCTACTCCTCGGGGTTAAGACCCATCGTGTAGTAGCTCTGGATTCAAGTCTACTAAACCTAACCCATTTCCATCTTTACTGTTTTTCAAAATCAATTTTGCAACAACTTTGCTTTAAGGATAATGAAGATGGTAAAGAACAAAAAGATGCATTATACTTTCTTGTCTAAATTCCATAGATGCAGCATCTAAAGATATTGATGTTGATCTCTGCTAATCTTCCTCATGGAAAGATAATGAATTAATGATCCTTTGATTTGCGGCCCACAGATGGCTGGTTAAAAGCAGGATTTTAA
Source organism: Umbellularia californica (assembly GCA_028538565.1). Lineage (NCBI taxonomy): Eukaryota > Viridiplantae > Streptophyta > Magnoliopsida > Laurales > Lauraceae > Umbellularia > Umbellularia californica. Next base: position 5,023,927 of record JAPQWN010000006.1, on the reverse strand, counting down.
AACACTCTCTTAGTTTAGTCTCAAAATGATTCATATCAGCCCATGTATCCTTCTTCTGAGAAAATATATTGAAGCATAGGAATTAAAAATCAGAATCATCTTACTTTTTTGTTTCAACTTTATTTGGCCAATTCGCTGGAAGGTGAGTTGGTGAGGCACCACCCTTCCCCAAAAGCAACCAATTATCAACCCCTTGCCATATTGCTTATGGTAAAGGACTTGGGTGAGTGGGTGTGTAGTAGTTACATAGCTGCACTACCTTATAAAAATATATATGTATCTATAAATATAAAATATACACTGTCCCAAACAAGCCCTAAGAAGTCCTTAGGACTACAAGGGAGGGGTACCCTCTCCTTTTATTTCTGTTCTCTTTAATGAATTTTCTCTACTTTTACCTTAAAAACGTCCTTGATTAAGATCCGGGGTGGCAAATGTTCAAGTTGAGTTGGGTTGAGTGCTGTTGAAAACAAGCAGGGGTTCAATTTAAACCAATCCCACTTGTTAATCAAGTTGAAAATGTCAAACTCAAACCAAACCTGAAAGTTAAAATTGTTCAACCTGAGTTCACAATTGACTGGTTTGGTTCGGAATGACCATTTTATTAGGGTAGCTTGGGTTTTGGGTCAGGTCAATAGATCAAATAACAACAATGGACTCAACCAGAACCCAACCCCTTTGTCAATGTGGGTCAAAAGTGTCAAACCAACTCAACCGAAGCGTAAAAATGTCAACCTGCCCAAACTACTGGATTAGGTTTGAGTCAATAAAAAGGTCAAGCTCCCCCAATTACCGGGTTTGGTTTGTGTCAATATAACGGTCAACTTTCCCAAATTACTGGGTTTGGTTCGGATCTGGTTGGTTGGTTGGCTTTGGAATTGCCACCCCTAGTTGAGCTTGTAGACTCTTTGGAAGGTCCTCAGCGTAGTTCAAAGTTAAAACACCTGAGTCGGCTTGGTCTGACTCAGCCTGGTAAACTTGATTTGAAGAACATCCAATGAATCTGCAAAAAAACTCAGTCAAACTTGCTGAATTTTAAAGCCATGGTTCTATGTCCCAACAATAGGGTTCATGGTTTTATGCGATTTTAACTATATAGAATAAAAGAAGAGTACTTATGAGACCCAAATAGCAACCACCAACTTCCTAAATTAATCATGGTTGAGATCAGAACCTTCACACAACATGAGACTCGAAGGCAAAACCAACCACAATTTTCAAAGTGCAACTACGACCTAACTGCTAACAGACTAACACCAATTGGTAATGAGTGGAACAAATCATTGGGGCACATCTCCAATCATATTCAAATCTTGAAATTCACATTCTCTTAAGACTCTAACCAATTCATTTGGACTTTTTTTTTTAAAGGGTCATTCACATTTACACCCATTTTATTTTCTAACAACCTCAAATAAAAAAATAAAAAAAAAAAAAGAACACACCTTTTGTTTATGATATTCTCAGCAACCACCCTCTATTATTTCTGACAATGTACCTTAAAGAGAATCCCGGGCCCGTTTGGCACTTTACTAATACAATCAAAGTCAAGTAAAGCCTCTATTTTCCAAACGAGATGTCACATCAAATGCACTTTATTCAAAACTCTCTCCATCTTTTTTATATAAAAAGTCAAAAAACAACTACCTTTATCCACTAAAATACAAAAAAAAACTTCACTTTTCATACAAAAAGTCAAAAAAATTCCATAACAAATAACTAAAAATAAAATACCATCATAACCCACTTATTTTTTATTCTTTCTTCAAAATCAACTTGACTTGACTTATACCCCAAGGGGTAGCTCAGTTGGTCTAGGACCACGGTTTGCACCCGGAGGTTGTGGGTTCGAAACTGCACTACCACACTGAGGCTACAGGGAAATTTACCAGGCTTCCCTCTGGGCCCGGAGGGATTAGTCCAGCCCAAAGGGTTGGGAACCCTCCGATAGCCAAAAAAAAAATTGACTTGACTTGACTATATTAGTAGAGTTACCAAACTGGCCAATTACTTTACAACTATCATTATCTTCTTCTTTGCGTCAGTCAACCGCCATCTCTGCACCCCTTTTGCATTCCAGCACCTGAGCAAGAATTAGATACTGCTGTGGCAGAAGTTGAGTGATGAGCCAGTGACCAGACAATGGTACTGATGCTGGCATGATAGGGGGGTTGGATTAAAGTGGGCCTGGCAAAGTAGTAATTGTATCAGATGATGATGACATGGAGATTCTTGAGGTTCTCAAAAACATAGGGGTGATTTTGAAAATAGCTTAAAAGGAGGGGGCTTTTGAGGCATTTGAAAAACATAGGGGTCTATATCTAAAAAGCCCTTTTAAAAGCTAAATTGCACTTAAATTTCTATAATGTAACATAACCATCATCAAAGTTTCTAATGTCGCTAATCCATTAGCAGACGTATCTTCTTATCCATAGAAACAATCAAAGATTGATCCATAATTGTATATAAGGCACTTAAGTAGGATCTGCGGTGTGTATGAGTACTTACCCAAGGTGGAAAAAAAAAAAAAAAAAAAAAAAAAAGGTTTCCACTCTCCATAACAATATGCTAGAATTTGATTTGACACCATTTTACAAATTACACGGCGTCATCACTAAACTAGCAAGATTTCCCAGAGTGTAGATGATCACCACAGGAGCAATTCATGACACAGGTGGTGGATGTAGACAAAAAAACATAATCATACACTAGAAAGGAATGCCCAGAATTTCAAGAGAGAGAAAAAAAAGGATAACTTGGAATATAGAGAGACTAAAATCCCGTAAGAAAGAAAACCCAATACATCTTTTTTAAGGCAGTAAGAGATAGTAGTGGTGAACATTTAGATTCTATTTCAATCATTTAGCCAGATTTAGGTTAGTAGGTATTCCAAAGTACCCATGATTGCCTCTCCAAATATATGGTGCCAATGTGTTTGTGAGTTGAGAACTCAAAAATGGTCGGTAGATTACAAAAAAGAGGACAGCCAAGAACAATGCATATGTGGAGTATCGTCCGGTAATGTGTTTCTTTCCTGACACCCCCAACATATTCCATTGCAACAAAGAGATATGATAGAGTGGGTAAGAAAGTTTTCAAAGCCTAAGGCATGAGTGGGAGAAGATGGGACTTTCAAGGTTGGTGGGCGATTCTCTTTTGCATGTGCTGCTCTCCTTTTCTATTCACAAACATCCAAAGAAGTTCGATAATACCTTCCATGTATTCCGGCCTTGGAACATGGTCTCTATTGAGCTAGCTTTGTCCGGTCATAAAGTACGTACTATATGGGGTACATGTTACATTACAAAGGTTGTTGGAATCTTTGTTTGGTTTTATCCATGTATTTGTTGGCATGCGGGACCAAGGCTTTGTTATTCAGTGCATTCATTTAAGTCGATAAATCAGACAACGCCGGCCTGAGATTTTTGGAGCCTAAAACAAAGATTTCAAATGGGGGCTTCTTATATATTGTATACGAAAATTAGCTTCAAAAAAAATAGGCCATCAATTAAGCATTACCGAAATTCAAAACATATATGTAGAAAAATCAATAGTCATTGCATCACTTCAAATTCATTTAAACACTACTCTTCTAGCATTTTTTGCTGCAAATATACTAATCAAAGCTGCGTAATCAATCTTATCAACCATGGCCTTCTCAATTGAAAACATAGCTAATACATTCAATATTTATTGTGACATGGTTAACCGAAGGTAAGACTTGATCAACTTTAACTTTGAAAAACTTCTTTCCCTAGGGGCAACTGTAACTGGTATAGTTAGCAATATTCTGTATGCAATCCATGTATTGGGAAAACAACCATCCATCACCTTCAAATCATTGAGCACATCAATTGGCTTTATTGTTTCTTTTGGCAAAAATTCTTTCAACACTTTCAATTATGAAAATAAGTCTCTCCCATCAATGTCAGAAAGCACATCCTTGCTCAAAAAAGTTTCAAGATTAGCACAATAGGACATTAAAGCTTCATCATTGGTAGCATTTAAATCCTTCAAATCAAACAAAAATCCAAAAGTTTTCTCATATACTTGAAACTGTTCGAACCGGCTTTGAAGTGATGAAAGAACTTGATCTACAATATATAAGAAATACTTCACTCTAAAAGATTCTTCAGCTGACTGTGTCGCCTCTTCACTAGTGTTCTCATCAAATTGTTTCTTTCTACGTATGATTCGTTTTTCTTGAAATGCCGGCTTAACATTCATTCTAGCTGCAACCACTTTAGCTTCAATCATGGCCTCTACAAATCCAGTTTCTCTATACTTTTCAATAAATGCAATAAGCCCTTTCAACTGATCAACAGCAACATATATGTGCATATCTTAGTTTTGAAAAACCTTGCTAACGGAATTAACAGCAAATAATAGATTGTGCCAAATAATCATGCCAACTAAAAACTCAAAACTGCCAATTCCATGTTCTGCTAAGGACTCTGCATCATTCTTTGTTTTCGGATCTTCAGTAGTGTGGGCCAATTCAACTAAAGCATCTCTTATTTGTGGGGCTTGGTATATTATAACTTTAACACTTTCCACATGACTTTCTCAACTTGTTTCCGACAATGGCTTGACCATGAGACCTTCTACATTATCTTTCAACACTTTCCACCTCTTTGACGAAGATGAAAATAACAAGTGTATTCGTTGTACCACTCCAAAGAAAGATGTAGCCTTAGGACAAGAGGTAGCCATATCACAAAGTGCAAGGTTAAGACTATGACAACTACAAAGTGTATAGAATGCTCTAAGATTTATATTGAGTACGCTAGTTTGTACACCCTTGTATTTTCCTTTCATATTAGATCCATTGTCATATCCTTGTCCTCTTGTATTATCAAAATCAAGTTCAAGAGTACTCAACGCTTCTTGAAGTACATTGAAAAGCCCTAACCCCATTGTATCTTCCACCTTAAAAAATTCTAAAAAGGATTCTTCCACCTTTATTGGACTTGTTGAAACATCCACACAACGAATCACAAGAGATATTTGTTCTTCATGGCTTACATCCGAAGTACAATCAAGTATAATCGAGAACTATTTTGCTTATTTGATTCTTGCAATGATTGCATTCTTAATCTCACACGCTAACAATTGTATCAATTCATTTTGAATTTTGTGGTTAAGATAATGGTAATGAACCTCACCACTTTCAATTTGCCGAAGGTATTCTTGCATTGTTGGATCAAATTCGGCAATCATTTCAATTATACTTAAAAAAATTACATTCCTCTCTTGATAAATCTTCTCATTGTCCCTATGAAAAGCTAAATTATTCTTTGCAAGTGTATTCACCACGACCATTATCCTTCGCAACACCCTTTTCCAATGTTCTTTCTCTCCATTAATTTGTTCTTGCACGCTTTTATCAATGATTTCATTCTTGTGCAATCTCATATCTAATCCAATCCATTTACTCATGCACATGAGATGCTCATTACTACTTTCATGACTTTTTAACCTTTTACCAATATTTCTCCAATCTCCAAGTCCATCATTAGCCAATAAAGTCTTGTTCCCCTCTTCCTTAAACAACTTACAACAAAAACAAAATACTTTCTCTAAAACATCCGAATATACAAGCCACTTTCTATTATGTTTCTCTCCAATGGATAAATGCCGGATGGAGTGTGTGGAAGAGAAGTGTCTATTAAGATCATCTTTAGGATAATTGACATCGTCGACTCTTCTTTTAGGACCCGTTCCTACTAAAAAGTCTCGTAAATTCTAATCCATATTATCCCAATTACTTGGATCATCAACTTTTGAATGCTGAAATTCTACATTTTGGTCTTCATGTTGACTACCATCATTCTCATTGTCATTTTCATTAATCCACTGATTAATTTCCTCATCAAGTGTCTCTTCATGCTCTTCATTTACTGAATTTATAAATTCTTCATCCTCAAAATTTTCAACTGGAATTGAATCATCTATTTGTTTCTTAGCAACAACAAACTTATCAAGAGCTCCTGATTGAGATTGAATAAGTACGTCAACTTTTCATTTTTTTTTTCCTTTTATAGACCCTGAGAGGCACTTTCTAGGATGCATGATTCTAAAAAACAATCTAATGTAGAACTCAAGAACCAACGATTAATCCAAATTCAAAAGCTTCAAATTCAGATAAAATTACCGAGGTTGAGAAACAATAGAGTGCTAGGCCAGTATCAATAACTCAATCAACACCATAAAAGCATCTGTAAATCATTAAATCAAATAAACAACAATCAATAAATTTGCCAAACATAACCCCTCTACAAATTATTTGTATTTTCATAATGTGATGATTCAACTGATTTTTTTTTCTTCATAATAAGCAAAAGATCATTTGAATCAATTGATATTGTGGTTAAACTTAGTGGTACCTTTTCTTATCCTTTTATTTTTATATTAAGTTTATGTATACAACAGTTTTTATATAACAAAAAAAAAATGTTAATCAATAGTCTTGTCCTCTTAAAAGTCAAAAAGATTAAAAGAACAGATAAAAAAAATAATGGCTCATTTTTAAAATATTCTTTGAAAATTGGAAAGGAGAGAATGTTCAATCACCTAATTCTCTTCCCAGCTCGTCGGCACAAAGTGGTGAAACACATAAACGGAAAGTCGAAAATGGTTTTGCAGTCCAAAAACCCAATTTTAATTGGGAATAAGGAGACCCAATTTTGATTGTGAGAGAGAGAGAGAGAGACGGGGTGTATTTAATCTCCGAAGTCAAAAGTGAATCGGCATCCAAAACTACTCTACAATAGCCGACCTAATCTTTTCCAATTTCCAAAGTTTCATACTCTTTTTTCCATTTTTTCACTTTTAAATATAACGCAAAATCATTAATTTCGGGCCCTTTTGTAATGGGCTGTTTATAAATTGGGCCCTTTCTAATATCTTGGGTAGCCTTTTTTTAGTTTTTACAAACCTATATATTATATAGGCTAAAGAAATTTGGGACCCCCAAAAAAGGACAAAAATTGAGGGCCTAAAGCGGCGGCTTCTTGGGCTTTAGCCCAGGGCAGACTCTGAAATCAAAGTGCAGTGTTATAAAGCATTAGAAAAAAAAATCGAGAATTTTACCCAAAAAATTCACGGGCTTTAAAAGATTTTTTAAAGAGCAATTGAAGACAGAAGAGCACTTACATTTCACATCCACATATGAGGGGATACATCCTTCTTTGTGGTATTCATTCACCTAAGAAAAAACAGAATGCACCTATGAACACACTAGAACCATAAAATATGATGCATTCATTCAACAACAACTTGAACATAAACCTAAAAAACATATAAAACAAAATCAAAGCATAAATCAAAACTAGTGCAAGATTTTAACGTAGGATGGGTTCTTGTATAGAGAGGTGGGGTGTAAAGAGGTTGTTGGTGGTTACCGGAGCTATATGTAAGAATGAGGTACCTTTGGTGACAAGCTCCTACTAGCACCCAAGTCCAAGACCATTGAAGTTACCATAGCATGAAGGAGAATATCGGGCAAGTACGGGGTTAGTTGGTAGAGTTGGAAGGAGTTGAAAGAAGGAGAAGGAAGAAGAAAAAATAGCAAGGATATCGCTCCTTAAAAAAACAACAAAATAAGAAAAATATAAAAAGGGCCCTTAAGATCACTATGGTGGATACATATATTTTGGGTCCTTTTTATCTATAGTGACTCTAATGGGGTTTTTTCAGTCAACATTTTAGAACTCCAAGGTTTAATTATTCAGGAAGTATGATGTCTATCAAAATTCAATCTACCAATGATGAATAGCCTGGAATAGTGTCAAAATAGAGTAAGGCCATGTTTCTTTAGTGGAATTTCTACCAGGAATTCCTGGACATGATGTGACATGTTGTTCCCTAGAATTTCTGAATCTCATGTTTCTTCAGTAGCATTTATGAATTCAAGCCACTTGAAAGTTCTCTTTTGACCTTTGGGAATCCAGGAATTCCACTCCCTTTGTATTTGTGTGGAATTCCTGGATGCTCAAGTCTGAGGGGAATTCAGGAATTCCACTATGTCTGGGAATTTAGGAATTCCCCAGACAAGAATTTCTAAAATTCCAGTAAAGAAACAGGCCTTAAGTGTCAATCCCCACGAATAGTGAAGCAGATGTGCATGAGAAACCCATACATACAAATGGGATACACTTTCTCAGAAAGTCGCACCAGTTCCCTATCTTCATTTAGCCTTTCAAATATTAAACACCATCACTAGTGTGAGTTTTCCTACAAATCATATTTTTTTTCCTAAAGACGTTGACAAGACAGTTGGGTTTTCAAGTTACTCTAATATTAAAGGGTCCAGTGGAGGACAAGGAGGGCCTAATCAGGAATAAGTCTCCAAAGTGTGCTTTTACTTTCTACCAAGTAATCAAACCCTAATGTGATCCATTTGATTGTTGCCCCTAGAATATATATATAATAAAGTGTCCAAAGGACAGGTTTTGCCAGAAGATCTGCACTCTCTTGTGAATGCATGTGGTTGGTTTCCACCTCAAGCTATTTATGTACTGACTGCATGCCCCACTATAAACCATTTCTCTTACCACTTGAGACCTGCATTTGTTTATGTTCTTGGGTTATTCAATAACAACTGTATCTGTAACGTTTCACATACCTGTCTCGTAAAAAACAGAAAAAATGTGATGAATTATAAATATGTTTCAAATGAATGGATAGATCAATTTCCTTATCTTCAATTTCGCATTAGGACTCGTATCTACCAATTTTTTAAATTTGAAATGTTCCTCTACTTTTTTATTTGCATATAAAATTATAAATGCCATGTTAGCTACGAGTCACAGGTGTTAGGAACTAAATCAAAATTCCTAGAAGTGAGCACTAAATTTTAGTAGCGCGTGAGGTCCCCTTATCAATCCAACCCTCTCACATTTACTACCACATGAATTGGGACAATCCCAAATTTTATACACATTCCATTGTTAGTCACTATTAATTTAAAATCTTTAAAAAAAATTGATGACTACTAAAACCGTTAAATTTGAGAGCCATAAATACGTTAAAATGTTAAGATGACCTAATGAGGTTGATTTTTGTATATCTTATGGTCACATTGAAAAAAAATTAAAAACTTTTGATCGATCCCCCTCCTCCATGTTAGCTTAGCCACATGTCAGTGATGTCACAGGTGTTAGAAAATATATAAATCATTGATTTATATATATAAAACCTAGAGCACAAGTTCCACATTTTACGTGAGAGGATATCTAATATTCAAGAACTATGTTTTTGTAATGATTTCATTTAATATTTAAGACATGATAATTAAGATGAATTAGATAGAGGGCCAGTTTGTTTACTTGGAATTGGATTTTGAGGAATTCATGGTAAAATGGTTGGAAGCAAAAGAATTCTTAAAGAGGTAACATAAGGTAGAGATGTAGATGCAGGATCCTCACTTTGGATATAATTTACTAATAATTGATGAGTATTCATCTTCCATATCTCCTTGAATCATTTTCCACCTATGGAGAGATTATTGGTGGCTATTTATAGATGAGACGTGCTAAATGTCCCGAATTCGGCTGAATTCGGGACCGAATCACCACGTGGAATGCTCTCACATCAATGAGAGCATTACTTTTGAAAGAGCTGGAGACTCAAAAAACAATGAGCATACAGTTCAGTCCCGAATTCGGTACAGAATTTGGGACATGTAGACTTTTTCTTTATAGATTCCTTTAATAGTGATAGGCCGATTGGTCCAAAGGTTAAACGTGATAAAAGTACCCCAAAATCGGAGATTTCTTACTGATACTCTGCCCTTCGTAGCAAATATACTCTCATCATTTCATGTAATTCAACTAAAGCAATTGACAAGATTGATGGGAGATTGCTGCTTCTAATAAAACCATTTCAGTTGTCAATAAACGTTAACCTTAGATCATAAGATCACTAAAATTACCCAATGGTTTGCTTTCTAAACTTCTCAAATAAACCCATATACGCATGGGTTAATTAGGTGAACTCCATTTATCATTATCATCATCATCAAAGCGTTCCAACTATGTTTCGATATGCTAAATAATAACTTTAAGGTGTCGGCTCCCAACTTAAGATGTCGGTTAACAGCATTGTGGAACCGTAGAGTTTTAAGTTGGACATATGACATCATTGGCGGGGTCTACCAACAACTCAAATACATTGAAAAGCCCTAACATGGATCCATCAAAATCACAACTACTTTAATATTTTTGGCAATCACAACTAACTTGCCAAAAATGAAAGAACAAAATCAGTTTCTCCTAAATTCTTACCATTTTACATCACATTAATGAAAATGTAAAATCGACTAAACTTGTAGAAAGTGAATCCCCTCTCATGTCATTCATTATATTTGCCAACACCTTTTTCTTTGTCCCTTGGGTTTGGACCCACAAATCATTGTCCCAAGTGCAGTGCTATTATTGTAATTATCTTCCAAATCAAAGGGCACTTGTACTCTCCCCCTCCTATAAATCCCATCTTCTTCTTTCAACTTTCTCCCTCCCTCTTGTGACAAACAGAAAACCAACTCGTACTCCTCACACCTACTCATTTCCTTGCACCCTCGACGATGTCGACCGGCATCGGAAAATGCAGCAAGATCCAGTACATCGTCCGGCTCCGCCAAATGCTCCGCCGCTGGAGGGCCAAGGCCGCCGCAGCCGCCAAGATCAACGCCGCGGGAGGGGCCCCACCGGGCCGGATTCCGGCCGACGTTCCGGCGGGCCACGTAGCGGTCTGCGTGGGCACCGATTCGAGGCGATTCGTGGTCCGCGCCACGTATCTGAACCACCCGCTCTTCAAGAAGCTTCTCGTGCAGGCCGAGGAGGAGTTCGGGTTCGGCAACTCGGGCCCACTTGCGATCCCTTGCGACGAGTCGGTGTTCGAAGAGATCCTCCGATTCGTGTCCCGAAAAGACTCGTGGAGCTGTAACGGTAACGGTATCGGTATCGGAAATGTCGTGCGTTCGTCGCAGAGGAATGTGGAGGAATTGAAGAGGTGCTGCTCGCAGAGGAGTGTTGAGTGCTGGGCCGACGCTCGGCCCTTGCTGCATGGGCTAGCCGAGAAATCGGTTTGGTGAGTCGACTCGGAAGCCGAGTCTGGCGAGTGGTAAAGTTATGTAAAGTAGTGGAAGGAGGAGAGTGAGCATGTGTGGAGATGGCAAAGAGGGTTTCTCGCCGAGTCGTCCCGTGTTCGAATCGGTGGGGGTAATAAGTAAAAGTAAAAGTAAAGTAAAACAGGTAAGTAGAAGGAGGAGGAGGAAGTAGTGTGTGATGTGAGTAGGGTGACTTGGGTCTGTCCCTATTTTGTAAATTCTGTAAAATTCATTGATTGCTAATTGATCAATGTAGGTCAATATGACCTCTTTATTATTATTATTATTATTTGGAGGGTTCATCAAGTGGGGCCCAGTCTTTCATTTGGATCTGATCCAACCATAGATGATTGGGGGACCCATACAATCCAACCAATTAATTGTCCATGTCAAAAAAATGTCAAAGAGTTGAAAGATTTACTAAAACAGATGCTGTGGGCAGTTTTGGTTTATTTTAATATTTTAGTTGGGATTGAGATGCTCTCCAAACTTCGGAAATGAATCTTTCTGCTCTTTTGTAAAATGGAAAATCTTCTCCTACAAAATGAAGCTCACTTGGGCCCACTTTTGATCGTGCAACCCCTTTGATAGCTTGGTCATCGCCTGATATAGCATTAGGCCCAATGTTATAGTACTTGAAGCTTCACTCACCATGAGACTGAATAAAAGAACCTATGGTTAATAAACTCGGCGTTTTTAAGGGCTAAAATAATTTGGTATTTTTTATTTATTTTTTATTTTTTATTTTTTATTTTTTTAACTCTCTCCTTCCTTATAATAAGGAGAACTTTTCATATACCCCCGTTCCATTGATAGACATGCATTTAAGCAGACTCTAGTAGCGAACTACATATAATTAGCATGCTCTTAAGGAACATTAATTATCATTCTAAAAGAGTATAGTTGGTAGATTTGTGAGCAACTTGCTAAAGTAGATGAGGCTTGTCTGTCTTAATCAATAAAATAGAGGAAACTCATTCATTTTAATGGTTTTTTTTATTGTTAGAACCATCTTATTGCTTAAGATTTATTTATTTTCATGAGGATTTTACCGGAAAATGCACCATATTTGCATGCCACACGCGAAAATGCAGATTATTACATGCTGAATGAGATCATTCATCCCACCCATTTTTTATTTTTTTTTAATTTTTTTGCGACGATAGAGTCGCCTAAATACATTTAGGCGACGCTAGCGTCGCTTTACGCTATATATAACCCCTACCCCACCTCGCGCTTTTCCTTTTTCTTTTTCACTCGTCCCTTTTCAGTCGTCCTTCTCTCATGGAGAACTCCACCAGCTACCATTTTCTTACACATGCATCAAACCTTTATTGCTCATTTTGATCCATTTAAGAGGTTGTTTGCCTTCCTTTAAGAGGTTAGTTGTCTTCTCCAAACTATTTGTTTCTTTACATTAAAGGATATGATTAATGTCAAATTTTTTATGTGTATTCCTCCTTCTTTCCGGTAGATAATATCCACATGCATATATGCACGTCAGTTGCATATGATTCCTCATTTATTTATCTAACTTAAGGGTTGTACACATAGTTCAGTTGTTTATTGTCTCAAACAAACCCTAGGCTTTTGTATATATGTTTTTTTGGATACTAAAAAGATACATTTTCATGATTAGGATGTCGGGCGGTAATTTAATAGTAATATTCCACTTTGATGGGGATTTCGAGTTTGATATTATTCGACCGCTTTACAAAGGTGGAAAACAGAAGATGAGGTTCATTCAGAGCGATATAACATTCAATTTTCTGGTAAACATAGCTCTTGAAGCATCAAATTGGGAGGAAGTTCCTGACAACATAAGCATGGATTATCTCCATCACAATGGTCATGTATTCACATTGGTGGCAATAGAAGATGATAATGATATAAGGTGCATGCGGTCACTCTCACGAGATGATACAAATGAGATTTATTTATACATAAGGAGGAGGATACTAGTTCGTTCAGCTGAATGCTTGAAAAAGCAAGCAAGGTATTTATCACAAACTAGAGTCATTAATGCAAACCAATTTAAGTCTTGCTACTAATCTTATAAATTCATATCTGATTGAGTAACTAACATAGCCTTTTGATTCATTGTATTTGTTGAAGGTTGCATTGTACAGAGAAACACTTGATAAGAGATAATGAACTTACTGGAACAGGAAACAGGCGTAATGTTAAGGGCAAAGTAATTCATGAAGGCGATGCTATGCATCCCACCGTAAACCTTGGCGAAGACAACGATGTTCATTTCTCCTCCAGACTTATCCTTGGCAGTGATGAAGTGAGTGAAAACTCAGGTGGAGTTCTACAGGATGGCTTTGATGCGGCAGAAACGGATGAGGATATACTGGTCGTCAATGTCAATGCATCCCATAGAGTAACTATGCTTCATACGGATGGGGTTGATGTGGCAGAAACGGATATAGTATTTGCATGTCTAGGCAGAAGTTTCGATGTCAGTGCATCCCATAGAGTAACTGGGCTTCAAACGGGTGGTGATGATGCGGTTGAAACAGATGTAGAATTTGCAAGTCCTGACAGAAGTGTTGATGTCAATGCATCTCATGATGTCAATGCATCCCATAGAGTTACTGGGCGTCAAAGAACGCTTAATGTCAGGGAAGGTTCCATTCGTCGTCCCGAAGTCAAGTTCGAGAACAATATGGCACCGAAAGAGTTCATTACAGACACTGATCTAAATAGCCCTCGGGAGTTTTGGTTAGGTCGTGAATTTCCGGATCGCGAGGAATTTAGAAGGTCTCTGGCAAAATTTGCAATATATACCAACTTCACTCTCGAGCACGTACGAACAAGCCAGTTGATGGTAACTGCACGCTGCAAGCACTACACCATAATAATTGATTAGTAACATATATACAGCCGTTACAAAAAGATTTAGTAACGGTTATTTTACGTTGACACAATTGCGTTACAAATGAAAAGTAACGGAAGTTAGTAACACTTAATAACCGTTAGAAATATTATTAACGGTTATCAAATGTGACTGAAATTAATTTCAGCAACACATCTTCAATCGTTACAATTTATTAGTAACGGTTATTAATTTTGTTCATAGTTTGTTCCCAACGGATAAAACTGTTGGTAATTCCCACTTTCTGACGCATATATAATTATTTGTAACGGTTGATGTCCATTACTAAGTGTTCTATTTGTAACGGTTTATATCCGTTACTAAGTATTTGTTGTTTTTAAAAAAAAAAAAAATGGAATTTCCTTACCATTTCTGATATAAAAAAAAACAGCAGTCAGAACCTCATTGCAATATGAAATCCATTTGGAGGTTAAAGTTGCACCAAGTGAAACAAATAACAAAAAAAGAGGAGGTCCAAATGAGTCTCAACTTTATGTATAGAAAGGGTTTTCTTCAAAATAAAAAATAATAATAATAAATGAATTAGAAACTATAGTTTCCAAAACATGTCTCCTCACCTGGATCAATCCCATCTGTGTTTGGTGAACCATGTGGGGCAAGGATTGTCACATTATGAACATGGACTTGGTTGTTCATCCATCAAAAACAGTCTCAACTTTCCCTCTACACAAAACTCCATTCTGTGTACATTAATAATGGAATCTGAAAGTTAGTGAACAAGGAAGATGAACAAACCTGCAATATACAGACCTTTGAATCTTCCGACATTCAGATGACATTTCTTGCTCAAAACAAGGCTAGAATTTGAGCACGAACAATTCATTGCATCACACTCATTCTAATGGAGCTTACAAACTATAACATGATCATCAGTTCAACAACTTAAAATTAAAAAAAAAAAAAAAAAAAAAAAAGAGTAAAGAAGGCATCTAAAAGGAACAAATAAACCACTAACAAATAAATGGAAATGAAAACGAATATAAAAACATGTAGAAGAAAACAATGTACCTGGTACAAGACCACCACCAAGCACCCTGGCAACCTCTATACCAAAGAGTCCAAACCTAAGTACCAAATACAACAATTATCAGCATTATATACTTATAAAACCATCCAAAGTAAACACCAAATATTATCTACAATTTTTTTGAATGGTTAGTAAGACTCGATTTTCTTACAACGGAATCCTATAGTTTACCAGTAAAAGCTCCTTTTCTTCCTTGGTTGGTTTTCTTATCTTAAGCATTCTAGGACTTTCTTTTGAATCTATCTGTCTCTGAGGAACAAGATGATTCTTCTTGATCAATACAATCACAAGACAATAAAAAGAGGTAAAAAAAGGCTACAATTTGTAAAGACTACTTGGATGCACAAATGCAGCAGGGTTAGATTTTTCCCACAAAACCTACAGGGCAACCCAAGAGAAATCTTCTTTGGGGAAGAGAAACACACCCCTGTATTGATTTCAACTCCAGAACGAAAATGAATTAATAAAAAAAAAAGTATCAATTTCATTTGCTTCCCCTTGATGGTTGGGCCAAAACAATCATCCCACCAAGCACTGCCACAACACTGACATGGACATAATCCAATTGGAGTTAAGATTCAACAATACTAATTCTTACAAGTCCCCTCTTCAGAAAGAAAGCATAGCACCCAAATCCTATGGGAGCCAGAAACCACTTGCAGAACTCCATGGTTTTTTTATGAACTCGAAAGCATTTGCAAGAGCTAACATCTAGAAATCCAAAAGAATCCAGATTGATGCATCAAACAACTCCTTGGAGAAGAACACCCGAAACCGAGGATCCAAATCTGGTTTCTTCAAATACGGGATAGCTGCATACATAACTCCTGGCATAAATTGGAAGTACGGTAAAAAAAAAAAAAGAAAAAGAAAAAGAGAATACACATTCCAATCTCTCAAAACACTGTCAAAACTAAAACATAAAGAAGCTGGGATAGTTTGAGTTTGAACCCTTGATCTCATAAAAGGCATGAGTTACAAAAAATTGATTTAAGAATATACAGTTCTTCTTAAATCCATAAAAAAAATCAAATAAATAACACCAATGGTTCTTACATTCGAACCTTGAAGATGTTGTTTTACTGTTGCAACCACAAGGTTGATACTAATAAACAGATAATAAAGCAAATCAAACAGAATTCACCACTTCCTAACAATGGATCAATAGCTCTTTATAAAATAAATAATTAATTAAAACCAAAACTGCTGATTCCACATCAAATCCACACATTCTAAATCAAAACATATCTAAACAGAAAATATGTTGATTCCACCTCAAAATGAAATAAAAAAACTAAAAATTCAGATACTTAAAAGAAGACAGAACACTCATTTTCCAAAATCTTCTTTGGAAAACACCCAGGCTTAATGCATCTTGTTTCACATTTACTAGTGTGAGCATTTTTGAAGATGAGGAACCATTCAATTCTAGCTACAGCTTTAGTATCCATTTCTCATCCCAGCAACTATGCAAAGAAGAAGGCCAAAATGTACTACGGAGTCTTTAGTTAATCTAGGAATAAAGAGGCCAAACAAATAAAACAGATTGCCAAACTGAACCCTACTTGGATTGGCATCTATAAACCTTGTATCCACTCCCACTTATTAAAAACAGAATCCAACCCATCCAAAGAGAAAAGTAGCCAAAATACATTATGAAAATGGTACCGATCAGCCCCATGGCCCAAATGAACTCCAATTTTGCCTGGAAGGGGTACATTGAAGAATGTCGCAGACCCCAAGCTGTGGTAACAATAAGTAGGTGGTCTGGGATTAAATAGGTCCATGCCTTACAATTTTAGTCACTAGCCTGAATCCATTGACGATGGTCAATTAGGGCCCAACAGCTGATATGAAACTGCTCATGAACAGATGGAATCCCCAAACCTTGCTCACAGTGCCCACTCTTTTGTTGCCCAAATTGTCCACTGTGCAGCAACCCATAATGATACTAGAAGTTGGGATTTTCATCCCATAGCCAAGGCCGGCCCCATCTACCATTCCAAATCCAAAACGCCTATCATTTTCATAGACACCCATGGCCAAAACCGAACCCAAGATCCCCATTTCAGCAACATTTCACAAACCAAAAAAAAGAAAAAGAAAAAGAAAAGAGAGAATGGAAAATGGAAGAAAGGGGCGGGATTCACATACCTGGGCGATCAAAGACCTGAGCGCTGCTCCTCGTCCGATCCACCTCCTTTCCCTCTCTCTCTCTCCTCCCTCCTCTCCTCTGCTTTCACTCTCCCTTGTGCCTCACCTGAAAAAGCAAAAGAAAGAAAGAAACGAAAGAGAGGGAAAGAGGAATGAAAAATGAAAAGCGGGGACAGTACCCCAGCCGTTTTGACCTAACAAGGAAATAGAAAGAGAGGGTATTCTGACCGGGTCTACGTGAAGAGGAATCATTGGAGGATCGACTCAGTCTCCTCCTCTCGCCTGAAAGTTCCAAATGCTAGGTTATCCTCGCTAGGGATCTTGAAGTGTTGTGTGTTTGGGCGACCGAGCTGTAATAGCTTGAAACAGGCAAAGTCCCTTCTTCACTTCTCTCTCCTGCGTAGGCAACAACAATGAAAACCCCTACCTCTCTCTCTCGCTCTTGCTCTTTCTTGTGAGAGAAAAAGAAAGCAGAGGGCGGGAGGGAAAAAGAGGGGAAAGGGAGGGCGGGCGGGAAAAAGAGGGCAGAGGGCGGGAGCGAAAAAGGCGAAAAGAAAATTAAGAATAACAATCCCGGCGCAAATTATGCGCCGGCAAAAATAATTTCCAAAATATATTGGAAAATAAATTTGTGGAAATGATTTATCTAATCTTTGCCGGCGAAAATAAAAATACGCCGCAAAAAATAGAACCTTTGCCTGCGAAAATAAAAAAACGCCGGGAAAAATGGGACTTTTGCAGGCTAAAATAAAAGAATGCCGGGAAAAATGGGACTTTTGCAGGCGAAAATAAAAAACGACGGTAAAATGGGACTTTTGCGGCGAATAAATATCGCCGGGAAAACTCCCGGCGAAATTAGCTTTTGCGCCGGCAAAAGCTATACTTTTCTCGGCGTTTTTTTATTGCGCCGGGAAAAAACGCCGAGAAAAGTGCAGCTTGTAGTGAGAATGAGGGAGGGAAGAAATGGCGCCAACGAAAATGGAGAGGGAACACTTCAGTCCTCGCGCTTTTCTATCAACAAGGCCCACGATTTAGTGGCATGTTATGTTATGTCTTCTGTTTTAGCTTGAGATCTAAAATAACTCCCGCTTCTGTTTTCATTTTTATTTTGTATTGTGATTTTTTCTCTTTTTATTTTGATACCATTGTAACGCATTACTAATCGTCACAAAATATCCAAGAAATGTTACAAAATAATTCAAGTATTTGCAAAGATACTTAGTGACGGTTATGAATATTGCTAACGGATAATAAATGTGACAAATTACCTAACAGGCAGATATGCGTTACTAATAAGAAATCTCAAATGTTGCAAAATCACCCAAATGGTGTAGTGAAGGATTGGGTTTGTCCATGGCGCATCCACGCATCTATGATTGAGACTGGCCCCCGCTTAAAAGTCCGAAAATATAATCCAGTTCATAAATGTTCAAAGCCTTTGATGGGTACGGCACATCCGCAAGCATCATCTGACCTAATTGCAGAGTACATTTTGGATAAAGTCCTCCTAAATAATAACATTAAACCGAAAGAGATAATGGATGATTTTCAGATGGAGTTTGGGGTTACCATATCATATAGGAAGGCACACATCGCCAAAGACATTGCACTTCGCATCGTTCTAGGCTCGTATGAAGATTCATTCAAGATGCTCCCTTTATACTGCGCCGAGTTGACAATGACAAATCCAGGCACGGTGACGAACATCTGCACTACAATGTGATGACAGATTCAAAAGATTTTTTTGGGCATTTGGGCAATGCATACAATCCTTCACTTCAAGTCTTAGGCCAATGGTTGCAGTGGATGGAACACATCTCCGCGGAAAATACCCAGGTGTCTTGCTGGTGGCTGTAAAACTTGATGGAAACAACAAACTTTTGCCCATTGCATTTACAATCGCAGAGGCCGAAAGACAAGACAATTGGGAGTGGTTCCTTGCGAACCTTTCAATATCACTTGGGCAGCCGACAAATCTGACAATCATTTCTGACAGACAAAAGGGGCTTGTACCTGTGCTTGCAAACATTATTCCGAGTGCAACTCATTGCTCCTGTTGCCGTCATCTGGCGGAAAATATAAAGTCAAAATTATGTGACTCCGCAATACTTTACAAATTTTGGTGCACAGCAAAGGCTTATAGGGCTTGTGAGCACGAAGCGTTCATAGAAGATATTAAGATGGTGAATGTTGAAGCTTATAATTATATAAATGCATTTGGTAAGCACCATTGGGCGAATGCATTCGTAGGAGGCAGGCGTTATGATATGCTAACAAGCAACGCCGCTGAAGTAATCAACAGCATGCTGAAAGACATTCGAGTCCTTCCAATTGTCAAGCAAGTGGAGGAGATAAGAGCAAAGTTAATGGATTTCTTCCAAAAACGACAGTTGGCATCTCTAGATATGAATAGTCGTTTGACTCCTTATGCCAAGAAACAGAAGAAGCCCGTAGGCTACATGTTCGGGTGGCAAGATTGAACGAGTTCCAAGTTCAGTCAGCCAATTATGTCGATGTTGTTCGTTTAGATGCTCGTACTTGCACATGTCGTAAATGGGATACACTAGGAATTCCATGCTCGCATGCCATTGCATTGATGAGATTGAGAAACTACAATTCGTATGAATTTTGTGAGAACTGGTTTCTAACAGATGTCTACCGATCAACTTATGATGGGGTTATTCACGCCACTCGTGATAGCAAACAGTGGGAGCACATCGCCACTGAAAGGGTCTTGCCTCCAATTGCCTCCAAGCAGCCAGGGAGACCGAAGAAAAACCAACGTCGTACTGAGGATCGTAACAGACAACGTAGGGTGATGACATGCTCTCACTGTAGGCAAAGAGGACGCAATCGCCAAAGTTTTCAAAATCCTCCTCCCTAGTGAACTTGATGCGTTGCAATGACTTCTACCCTTTTTGGCTTTGACTTTTTGATGTTTTTTGTCTTACATCAGTTACGAATTGTCATATTGAAAATTTGATATTTTGTTTAGGTGTCCATGGCATTCACCTGGTGTGGAGGTGGTCAACCTTTTTTAAAAAAGAAATTCCTGGAAGCAGCGACGCTAGTGTCGCTGGTAGGTTACCAGTTAACCTGATAGGGCGACGCTAGCGTCGCTCCCTGTAGAGTTTTTTTTTTTTTTTTTTAACATATGCTGCTTCCAAAGCAGCCTACTTCCAATAGGCTACATGCATATCTACATCAATACAATTCCTTGAAAGAAATGAAAGTTTTCAAAGCGATCAATGTGTCATTCATCAAAAAATATCAATGGATCATTTTCATCAAAAACAGATGTGCCTTTCTACAAAAAAATTTCCATCCAAACAACAAAACAGTCATCAAGATGTTAATGGGTCAATGTGCAAGCGGTGGCTATTAATCTCCCAACTTTTGCTATATATGTCCACGACGATCTTTGACCTCCGATACGGTATATCAACTTGGGTGAAGTTGATGGGCCGTTTAGATGCAACGTGGTTTGCGAACGCCAATGCAAATACACCGCAATCATTCCCGTTCTTTTGGTAAGGTATCTTCGTTTTGACGATGAGAGGCCACACGTGAGTGTCATACCATCCGTAGTTCGAAAACTACTTACCCAGAAAATCAATCTGCACGCAAATAAGAATGGGGTATAATAAGTTAGTTTCAACAGAAAATTAATCTGCCATATGTAGTGGGACCACTTACAAATTCTTTGCAAGCCGGTAACGATGAATGAATGGTCACTTTTCATGCTAAGTTAGTTTTGTAAAATTCTCATCGCCTCTCTTGTGTATCGCCAAACAAGAGCGTGAAGTGAGCTTCATGCCACAGAACGAAAACCAATAACCTTCTTTCTCTAGCCTCCCACACTTTGATCCCATCTTTCCCCCATATGTTTTTTTCCAATGCTTTGATGTTGTTATCTCACCACCAACTCTGAGGTTAACAGAAGGAGTTAATCGTGGTTGTGATTTTAAATCAATCTGAGTTTGGTAGTTTTAAAACTTACACAGACACTGGGGTCGTAGAAGAACACATCAGGATACCGATCTTGTAGAATAAAGAACCACCAATACATTAGATTTGTGTTAAACCAAGTATCGAGCTCCAGTGCATTCTTCAGGACCTTCGGTGATACCATCGTGCAGTAGATCTCCAGCTCATCCAGCCTGCGAGATGGCCACATTTATTATAGATAATTAGAAGCATAGAAAAATATAAGGAATGTGGGAGGGGGGGGGGGGTGATTATTTGTCCCATACCTTGTCCTGTAGAATCCAAGGAAACCGTCTAGAAGAGTGATTTCCGACTCAGTCAGTACATAGTCCGATTGCACTAACGGATGCGTATATTCGTCAAAATATTTGGGAGTTTTCGTCTCCCTATGCAATCGTTTTATCCGAAAAATCAGTGTGTTGATGTCCGACATCGGCGTTTGGACTACGATCGACATCTCGAGCGGTGTATTAACTGGAGTGTTGAATACATCGGCAGCTAATGGAGTGGGAGAGGTTGTTTCATAATCCACTAGGATGGGCTCGTCCGAGTAGTCAAGCTTCTTGCGAGTATGCTTCAATTTCTTGCTTTGCCTTCCCTTTGTGACAGCACGCTTTCAATGGCTTGAAGGCGTATCCTGCATAGGAATGTACATTTAGCACATAACTGAATAACAGAAGGGAACCTTGCTATAACCCTACGAATTATTTTGTTACCTCCTTACTCTCAACGTCTTCAATGGAAGTAGAGCAAGATTCCATCCCAACATGTTCCAATGCAGAGGCAAACGAATCTCTGAAATCTTTAATCTTCTTACGCAGCCGTGTGGTGAAATCCTCCAGCTTTATCTTCTTCCTTTCTGCTCGGATTGATGATCGCTCAATGTGGGCCAACAATGCATTTACCTACACAAGTAAATAAAAATTTTCAAAATCAACATCAAGTTACCCCATATGCATACCATTTTATCCGACAACAACCATTTAACAATAAAAGAGGGCCCTCACCTGTATGGAAGTACTGGATGACTCATCAGTCTGAGTACCAACTCCAACACCTGCTCGTGTGGTAGGTTTCTTTTTACCCTTCCCTTTAGATTTTACAGATTGGGTCATCTCAGGTGTTTGAGCTCCTTCACCACGCTTGCCGCAAACAATTTCCCGGATTGAGTTAAATGAGTACCATAAAAAATACTCTTCTCCATGCTTTTTAGACTTGTCTTTTGTACCGCGTAGGATAGTCTCCATTCTTTTATCCCAAAGTCTCGTGACCTCTTCATCATATTGACTATAATCCATATTGAATCTCTCTAAGTGTTCTACTCTCGTAAATGGCAGATAAAATGGCGGTGGGACAACTTGTTTGATGCCAAATTGTTTTGAAACACGTTCTGGACAGTGCCTTTCTACTACCCAGTAATGAAGGAGTACGGACAACGAACTAAATAACTCCTTGTCATGCTTTGGGACTTCTTTGAAAAGCTTCTTAGGCATTTTAGTATAGGGCTGCTAGTCGAACTGCAAGTTTGAAAACAAACGTATCAGTACAAGTTCAGTATACATCCAACAAACCATTTTAATGAAACGCATGTGTACCCCATCCTCAGGCAAGTTGTTGATTTGCCGACGAATTTCTTTCATATTTGTAACCTTCATACTCTCAAGCAGTCTCGGTTCCCATGTCTTGAAAAGTGGGAACTGCAGATCCTTCTTCCAACTGGGATCAGGTTTTGGACATCTTCCAATAGCCATTCTCGAATATGCCCATATCTACAATGAGAGTAAGTGAAATCCATTTACAACACAATAAATCTAGATATTTCAAAACCACTTACAAAAGTAAAAATAAAGAATCACCTGTAGCAACTGGAGGGGCCCTGTCAGAGTTTTCAATTTCGTAATCTTGGAACTTGTAATTTTTTTCTCCCCCCTCTACCTCTTTCTCTTCATCCCCACTTTTTAACAAGGTTGTGGCCCTTGTAAGCATCTGGTAAAGGCTAGCAAGACACGCTGGACCCCATGCATAGCTCTTGAATTCCCTAAAGAGCTCCAGTTGTCAAGCTGGGCCTCTGGCACTGGACGAGTTGGAAAAAAGTTGCCCAGAAACCAAGAAAAACAAATAAGCCCTGGTCTTGTAGATCTTATTATTCTTCTTCGAAGGCTTAAAATTATCTTCTAACCACTTGAACTTTATTGTAATGCCAATGGAATCTTTGCCAGCACGGGGAGCCATACCAAGCAACTCCATGCAAACATCTGAGACACTGGCATTTGGAAAAGTCCTTCCCGCTACCGGTGGACCATTGATAGGCAGTCCATAGATGTATGCGACGTCTTCCAACGTGACTGTCGCTTCCCCGATCAGCAAATGAAATGTGTTGGTCTCTGGCCTCCAATGTTCCACCAGGCCTGTAAGGAGGGCGTGGTCAATTCTCATGTAGTCTATCTCTGAAAGATGAGATAGACCAACATCCCTCACAATGTCTTTTTGCTTATCCGTTAGATACCATATTTTCTTATCCGGGTTCGTATTAATGCATCGATAAGGGCCAGGTTCGACACCATCCATTATGGCCTTAGACACATGTGAGTCTTGCTCATAGCACAGTTCTCCTCCTTCATCGTTTCTGTGTCCTTTAGCCATCTGCGCATTTTGGAAAATGTAACAATCACATAGGACGTAGATTGAAAATATCAATGCAATATAACATATAGAAGTGTAAAGCATCAATATAGAAAAATCTCTAAACATTGCATTCTCAATTTTCATCTTAGAAAAACCAAGATTGCCAACCCAATAATTAAGGTTCTGTAAAACCCTTTCTATTTCAGAGTTAGGTAAGGCTTGATACTTTTAACCTGATTAACAATGGAATAGTTTCAGGTGGCCCACTAACTGAATTCAGACCTGTCACAACACGACTTACTGAATTTAGACCTGCGTGCTCAACCAAACATGAGCTGGTATTTTAGGGTTTGGTTGACCATTTTGACTTCTGGTTTGGGTTCAGGTAGATGCCTAACTAATTAGTACGATACAAAAAGGTGAGATTCATGTTGAGACCATTCAAGTTGCCCACAACAATCAACCCAACCTGAACCTGACCCAATCCATTGTCACCCTAGTTTCGGTAATTACTCCTACCAATTAAATGTGTAAGTGAGAAAAGGTTCCCCTTTTCATATTCCAAGAGATGTAAGAACAAAGATTATTTAATTGGCACATTGCCATCTCAGCCAAAGCTATCAAGCTACTGTGACATTCAATAAGACAGCTTGATGAAACCTTGGCTTACCTTGATTAGCAAAAGATTAATATATCTTTTGGCTTCCCATGATTAATGCTAGTTAAAACATATTATATTGTTTATTTTCCAACATAGGCATTGCAGTGGAGATTGTGGTGGAAGGCAGTGGCAGGTGCTCTATGGTCATGGACCACAATGGTTGCAACCTATCCTTATGCAAGCAGCAGTGCTTAGAAAAGAAGAATGGGAATGGGGTCTGTCTTGCAACTGTTCAAGAGAGCTACCTTTGTGTGTGTTACTATAATTGCCAAGCTACTTGAACCTGGCAATGTAAGTTTAACAAGTAATAAAGAATCAGGCGCATTAATAGGTGGAATAAGATGCATGGTATCTTTTGGTGGACTATTTTCAATAGAAGACAGTTTGAAAGGTCCAGGAAGCAATAATTACTATAGATTTTTGTATTAGTTTATTATTATGGCTTTATGGATCTTTTGACTTCTTTATTGTGCTTTTGACTACCACCAAAATGAACTATGTTTCCCTGTTTTGTTGAAGGGCACAACTACCACCCACCAATTTATACTCTACTAATGCAGATTTTGTACAACCAAAAATTGGGTCTTGCCTTGGGTCACAAGGCCATTGAAGAAGCTGAAGAGAAGCTGGGGAAGGTGTTGGACATCTATGAGGAGAGGCTGTCAAAAAGCAAGTATCTGGCATGGGACTTTTACAGCCTTGCAGACCTGAGCCACCTCTCCTTGACACACTATTTTGTGAATAATCCTGGCAAAGACTATATGATAAAGAACAGGAAGCATGTCAATGCATGGTGGGAGGACATCTCCAACAGGCCATCTTGGAAGAAGGTCCTAAGAATTCATGGTTGCATTAAAATGAACTCTACCAAAGGTTTATCAAAGAGGGGAAAAGTGAAGGAAGCAGCAGCGAAAACATAACAAACATTAAACAGAAAAACACATGTTCAACAATATAACACATGTTGCAAAAAAATGTCAAATGGCCTATCAAGCATTAGAACGAACACTTGACATACAGTTTTCATTTCAGCATGTTAATACAGTACACAATGGCTTAGAGCACAATACAAATCGAAATACAGAGAGAGAGTAACAGAGAGAGAGTAAACAATGGCTTAGAGCACAAGATGAACGTCAACGCAGAGAGAGAGAGAGAGAGAGAGAGAGAGAGAGAGAGAGAGAGACTAATAGAGAGAGCCAAATGCCACCAGCCATTTGCACCAAACATATATATAGCAATATCAACGTCATTAATCATAGAAAACCAAATGCCACAGGCCATTTGCACCAAACATTTGATTTGAAGCCATTAAGCCAAATAAACACACAACCAAATGGCAAATCAAACGAAAAAAATGGTGATGGAACTCCCAACAAATGGTACAGATGAACATACCTACTTCAAATGGATGAGCGATATCGGAATGAGGGTGGTAGAGAAGGGAGGAGAGAGCACAGGGGGAAGGGGGCAGCGGCGTCATCGCAGGGTGGTAGGGAAGGAGAAAAGGGAAAAAATGAGAGCGAATGAGGGAGGCTAGGGTTAAATGGGATTGACGAATAACGACGCTAGCGTCGTATATCAATTTCCCCGAGTGACGCTAGCGTCGCTTCTTCCTACATTAAAAAAAAAAAAAACGAAACGATGCATAACGGACCACGTTTGTGCATAAAGTAATAGTATACATTTTCTCGTGCAACGTGCAAATATTGTGCATTTTCCTGTAAAATCCTCTAGTTACCTTTGATTTTTATTTTTTATTTTGATAATTCATTTAGTTTCCATGGTGATAGACTTTCATGTATTTATGTTTTTTTACATTTTGTTTTCAATTCCTGATTTTAAGGCACTGGATTTTCTTGGGTTTATTTGTTTCTTCTAAGTTCTTTCATTATTGGATTACCTATGAGCTTTTGTTTTCATGTTGTATTTTTGTCGTGTTTTAATCAATTTATTTATTTTATTATGGATTTATCCTTCTAATTGCAAAAGAATGTTTGAAGTAAAATACTCAACTTATTTCAAACAAATTAAAATACTCTAACTTCGAAATTAACCATTTTTGTTTTTTTTTTGTTATAGATTTTAATCTTGATTATAATTTTTACCATCTCAATATAATCTAGATAAAATATTATTTAAAACTCCATTAATTTTAATATTATAAATTATATTGCGCGCGGGCATATTTTGCTAAGTATCTATATTATAGATTTATAGTTGTGTAATGCACAACCCCAAGGCGCATTAACCACTCACCTATATATGTAGCTGATGTGAAGGCTTTAACCTTTTAGTGGGTCCATGCTCTATAGTTTGCACGTCATATGCCAACAGTAGGTCAATGGGTTGCTTAACCAAGTGGGCTCTCAATTGTCTCATCCAGTCCACTTTCCCAACTTATCTCTTACACGCGGCAGACTCTCATGCCTTGTCCTTATTTTTAATAGACGTGTGGGACGCATACACATAGGTATCCTCCACTAATATGGGTTGCCACCTCAATTCAAATGGCGTCTGAATGCAATGAACAAACAAACAAAGGTGGGGATTTTATTAATTTATTACCAAACCAAGTAAGCAGTACAAATTTTTTTTTTGGATAACACAGGATTCCAATCTTTTGAGTAAGAATAATTTCTATGGGTCCAGAAAAAAAAGCCGGATAAAATTTTCCTGTGATCCCACTGTGGTAATGCAGTTAGTTCAATCTAAGTTGATCAATCCTTAATAATAACTTATTTAGTGGGGGGTTGATTTGTCCATTCAACATCCAATGACTATGGTATGAACTTTGGTAACATTTAGCTCTAAATTAATCTTCTGTGATCTAAGGGCGATAGCGGCATGAACATGAGTATAATTAGCTATATTCCGATCATCTTTCATCCAAGGATTATGGTATGAACTTCAGCAATATTTTCAGTATAAAGTTGGATTCCCTACATATTTATATTATTGAGGATTTTACTCGAAAATACCCAGTATTTGTTTGTTGCACTTGTTAGTGCATCGGAACTAGCACCACATAAACGGGGTCCGTCAGACCACGTTTGATTTTTTTTTTTTTTTTTCAATTTGAAATGAGCGATGCTAGCGTCCCTCAGTGTTTTTTTAGTGACGCTAGCGTCGTTCTTCGGTTTTTTATTTATAACCCAAACCCTTTCCATTTCCATTCATTTCTCTCCCCTTCCTTATTTATATCATTGAAGTGGTGATATGGATTCAACCCATTTCACAGTGGTTGGGCAACATATAATGGGAGAAACATCGGTCTTTTTCAAAAGGCAATTGACAGATAGCCTGCAGAAAGGGTGTTATTGAGGAAATGAAATCACAAGATCTTCTTTCTGACCTAGAAGATAAGAAAAACGAATCTATGCACTACAGCAACTGGAGTCCGAAAGGGTACTATCAAGGAAAAGAAATCACAAGATCTTCTTTCTAACCTAGAAGAGAAGAAAAACGATTCTAAGTACAACAGCAACTGGAGCCCATTTCCGAATTAAGGAGGTCTTTTGAGGGACATGCCATCAATTTGATTCCTTTTTTTTTTCTTGTGACTTGCCTGGAAATTCATCAAGTCATCAGTTTGCTTCCTTTCTTTCTTGGTACTTGCCTGAAAAATCGTCTCCGTAAGAAACGAGGAGCGACGCTAGCGTTGCCTAAGTCAGAGACGAGTGATGCTAGCGTCACTCCTCTCAAAGTTAAAAAAAAAAAATGAAAATAGGATGAAGGAACCCTTTCGTAAGGCCCCAACTACGGGGAACCTTTTAGTGCAACGGCCATTTACCGGGAATTTTTCTATAAAATCCTCTATATTATTCTATTAGGATCCTCATCCTCTGTCTAGTATCCAAATCTATGCAGTGTGGTTGAATTTTATCTTGTCTCACTTCTCATCATCATAGAAAGCTCATCCTATTCATCTGGGGTCAACTCTCTAAATTCTACTTTTCTACTCAATTCAATTTAACCCATCATATTTCAATTCTCTAATTCAACATGGCTACTGAAGATTACATTAGTCAAAGATATTATGTTAATTTTTAAGTGAAGCAACATAACACTAGTCCTAACTAAAATTGAAGTAAGCATAACTATACCTCTAAAAAGATTGGATAACCTTATATACTGTTCCCAGTGCCAAATATAAAATGCCTTACACCTCTACAGCATAGACCACCAGCGTAGGGATGGCATTTTTAACCCGCCCCGCCCCAACCCGGAGTGCCCGCCCCGCCCCATACGGGTTTTCCCCTCCCCGAATCTTAGACGGGGCGGGTACGGGGCAAAAAAACATACCCCGAAGCCAGGGCGGGGCGGGGATGTGTTTGCCCCATGCCCTGCCCCGCCCCACCCCGTAACCCCGTCCCGTAACCCGCCCCGAAATTAATAATCCTCTAAAAAATATATATTTTTTAAATTTCTTTTATAATAAATAAACATATTTATATGTAAATATATATATTGATTTTATGTTGTTATTAAGGGTTAAGTAGATTGATTGAAAACTTTTTTTAAAGTTAAACATGTAATTGATTGAACCCTAGACATTATAAAAGCATATAATATGATCTCATTCCCTCTAATTCAAATTTAATGAAATTAAAGTTGTTAAAAATCTATCTAAGCTTATTTGACTTTAATCATATATAATGTTAAATTGCGACATGATAAATCATATTAAATAAAACTAATATAATAGAATGATAGATCATGCTTTAAGCTTATAATAACATATATGATTAGAGATAGCAAGGTAAATTATAATTGGTATGATTCTAATCATACTAATAACAATATAAATTATATTAATTTGATATAGCATTATAAGATATATCATGATATACGCTTATAATAACTCATACGATTAGAAATAGTAAGGTAAATTATAGTTAGTAACTTAATATGATTCTAATCATACTAACAACACTATACATTATACTAATTTTAATTTTATGTGTAATTAACCTCTTTATTAGTGAGTGGAGTTCAATACCAGAAATGAAGTGAAACCATATATTGATGGAGTTCATGATATTTTAGAGAGATATTGTCTTTTTTATAAAAAATGTCTCAAAGCATATATGATATTTTCAAGTGTATGTTGGTGGCCTTCAAGGGTTTAGAGAAAATCTTATAAGAATAAATCTCACTTTAAATATGTAAAATTTCAGGAAAAGGAAAATTTATAATATTAATATTAGATCATTTAAAAAATTTTAAACAATCTAATAGTGCCCCACACTTATAAAATATTTATGCTGAGAGATCTTTTTATTCTATTTTGGGAAAAATGTCATGGTCCCTAGGAAGACTGATGTTTTGAGAGGGGCCTGAGTTTCGGGCAAATGAGTCAGCATGGTTGATGGTTTTTTTAGTTATTAATATTATTAAAGGCATGGAGACAATATAGATGAATCATTCATGTGCTTTTTACCATATAAAATAAATGAATTTACCTTTTTCTTTGTAGTCAATCCAAAATTTAATTTATTTTGCCTTGAAAGAAAAATTATGAAGTTAAGAAAAATTTTCTTATTTGGGTCTTGATTTAGAATGGAGAAAAAGAATACATGTAGCCAACACCGTCACAGCTGGGAGCCTGGGATAAGGCTTTGATAATGAGGGTCTCAATAAAGTATGTACTTTCAATATAGCCGGGCCCGCTATAGGAGGTTCATAAATTCAGAGCTATACAATAAATAATGATTTAATATTCATATGACAATACTTGAAGTTCATATATAAATTCTATTTTTTTTAAACAAAATTACTGGTATATGTTTTTAGAATTTTTTCTACATTTCAAGACTTTTATAAATTTGAATTGCAAATTGTGTAATTTTCCTTTTGGCGGGTGCTGATCATGTTTTCATCTTAAACAGGCAGGGCATATTATGATTACACCCCTAATTCATGTGATAAAGATTTCGGAGCTTTTATTGAGAAACACAAGAAGAAATAATTATGCCCAATCCCAATTGATGTCCAAAAAAATATTTCAGAATTTCAAAGGATTCTAGAATTTCCAAGCCATGAGTCCAATAGATATCCAAACAAAATGTTTGATCAGCGAAATTATTATTTTTAAATTAAAGTTCCATTCATTTCACAAGACCAAAAGATTTCAAAATTCAAGAGAAAGCAAGTAGTAGGTGTTGAACAAAGAGAACGGACCCGACAGCTGGTCCAGTGGAGGTGCAAGGACTTGAGGCAGGATATAAACAAAGAGCCCTGCTACTTGTCCCGGGACTTGTCCCGACTCCACTTGGGAGGGGGGAGGGGCAAAAAGGTCATTGACCTTTTTGCCCCTCCCCCCTCCCAAGTGGAGTCGGGACAAGTCCCGGGATTAAATCCCAGGACAAGTAGACTTTTTCGTAAAGAGGGAAGAGAGATACGAGTCAGTTTTTGATTGGGTGCGACACCTGGGTGTAATATCCAATCAATCCAATATGTGAAGAGACTAAAAGAACCGACCACGGCCGAAAAGGAATTAAATACGTGGACGCAAGGGGGACAGATAACATCAGGGGCCACGGTTTGGTTGTGTGGGCAACCCACTCACCCACAGTATTCACGTAGATTTCGGAAGCAGCGTAAACATTTTCATATGAGTTTTGGAAGCAGACCCATGTCCAAGTCAATGGAGGCGACTATTCCCAAGACTTTCATATGAGCTTTGGAAGTAGACCCATGTCTAGGCCAGTGGCGGCGACTATTCCCAAGACGATATGTAGGTAGGGAAATTTTTAAATAAGGCATTAGGTTTTTGCCTTATTTTAGAAAAGGACATAAGTTTTAAAACTTTTTAAATTAGTCCCCCTAAGTTTTTCAATAAAACTTCAATTAAGGCCATATGGTCATTTAAAGGTATTTTTTTATGGAATTTTCTCTCAATTTTTTAAAAATACCCAGTGTACCTTCATTTAAAGACATAACATGGTTTTAACAGCCACTACATTTAGCGGATCTCTGTGGAAATACTAGTTTTTCTTGATCACTAGAAGGCTGTCAGTGAAAAAAATTAAAGAAAATGTAGAGGAAGTGAAGGGGAGTTTTATTTCAATGAAGGATAATTTGGGTAGTTTAAAAATTTTGAAGAAAAAAGTTGCCCAAAAATAGCTTTAAATGGATGAATATCCTTAATTGAAAACTTCTTGAAAAACTTAAGGATTAATTTGAAAAGGTTTAACACTTGTGTCCTTTTTTTAAATAAGGCAAAAACTTAAGGACTTCTTTGAAGTTTTCCCTATGTAGGTACGCCCCTCGGCGCGACTGCTGGCGCATGTTGTTGGTCAATGTGTCCGGATTCTCCCTCTCAAGTAGGTCTCACAGTAAGGCTTTTCATTAGTGCTCACTTATTAAAGATATGGGCAATTCAAATAAAATCCCCTCCTGCTACATCCCCCTACAAATTGGTTTATCTCACAGTGAGGGAAACTATTATTGGCTAAATTTTGAAAAACCAAGAGGACTTTTATTTTGAGCAGCTTGGATTTGACTCAGTTTTTCTCTAATCCAAAGCCTCAAAGGATCCAGACTCATTTCAGCTTCTTCATAGTGATTCCCCCCACCCCTACTTTTGGCTTTTCCTACATCCAAAGGCCACCTTACACATGGCAAAAAAAAAATCACATGCCTAACAGAAATTCTCAGGAGAGGAATAAGGTGGGAAAAAGAATCATATAACAGGATCGATTACGTGGCATCCAAAATAAACAATAATGGAAGCTCACTAAAGTTAATCCTGGCTCTGCTGATCCATAATAAACCCAAGATTGATTGATTGTATGGTCTGTGGCTGTTTTCTGTTCTTTACCGCTTGAGGGGATTGATCAGATGCCAAAACCTTGCGATTGAAATGGATCCCTCTTCCAGCCAATTTCCGTTCACGTTGAAGCAAAATGTTTCCACAATTTGCCAGAACTTAGAAGGTAGAGCATTTACCATGAGTGAGATAAATTATCATACGCAGTAAAAGCCATGTTTGGATCGTCTGTAGGGATCAACAAAATAAAATAAAATGTTTGGATCCTCTGAAGTTGGTTGTCCTGTCATCACATGCAGCTCTTACCTGTATTTAGTTATGCAAAGGGAAAACAACAGTTGCAGATGATTTAGATTATGCTACACAAGAATCCTGATTTACTACTGACATAACGAATGACCCAAATGGGCCATAACCTTCACACTTCTGGACTCGTTTACTCTACCCACTTTCATAAAACATGCTATATCTTTATCAACCAACCCCTAGATAGATTGGCAAGAGCTCAGCCCAGGGGATCGAGTCTCCAGTGCTTCTGATCCTAACAACTTCTTCCAAGTGACCTTCAAATGAATGAATTAAAAAAAAAATAAAGGGCTGTCAATGTTCATATGACATTTCAGGTCGTCCAATTGAGCCATTTTTTTGGGGACCCACCAGGTCAACCTTCAAGAGAATATTGCGAATCATTAAGATAAAATCTAATATCAACCAAACAAATTTCAGCCTATCATAGGACATATTGGACATGCAAGTGCTCTCTCTGAGTAAGTACAGTCAATTATCAGAGTCTACAGACATTGTTCAATACCTCTATTTTTCAGTTCAAGTAGGTTTCACATATTTGCTACATACACCAGCAGTTTTGGACTTGAGGTGGAAAAAACTAAAATGAGGCCATCGGCAAAGTCAAACTATTTCATGTACTTCTGCAGAAACTTGCGATGGAAATCATTTCTGATGGTGTCATTGATAAAACGCTTGGGAGCCTTTGTTTCGCCACGAGTCTGGTTCTTAAACACAACATCATCATCCCACCTGCCATAATGGATAATTCATGATGAAAAACAAGTAAACCAGTAACAAACTCATCAACAGGATTTTGATGCTGAGAATCGAAATAACCTTCTTTTTACGTTAAAGGAAGTTGCATTGTTGAGTAGAGGATTTCCTCTGATCAGTTCTGCTTCTTTGACCTTTAGCTCCTCTTCCTGCATCTGCCGATCCTGAAGAGCATAAAAGACTTTTGATCAACAAGATGCAGCAATGACATATCAATGAACAGCCAGCACCCAATAGATGCCATGAGAATAACAGAATGAGCTTGCAGTGGGACACAATTTGGTCACATGGACATGACTTGGTGAGGCCAAGTGGGTAAGGGACAAGTGGATGAAAAATGGATATGCAACAAAGCACAGTCAAACTAATTCTCTTAGTCGGTGACTTAGGAGATAAGATGAAGTTTGTGGTTTTCCATGTGATATCACATGGTCTCAAGGTTGTGCAAGGATATGTGAGAGGAGGAATTAAGGATCCAGTCTTCATTTTTCCAAGTAAATTTTATCTTGTTGTTGAGCTTAATTCCTATGAACGGATGACCCCTGCATTGGGTACTTTATCCACAAAAAGAAAGCTTCCCTTCCCATCTTAGTTATTTGAGCATTTCCATTTTACAGTACCTCACATCTTGAAAAAAATAATAATAATAAACATTGACTTCACCCAAGAAACAACTGAAGAAAAATTAGAAGCATAAAACTCTATATAAACTACAGCCATTGAAGACTCCCTTCGACAAATAAAGGATATAGTAAAAAGAAACTTAAAAAAAAGCAAGAGGAAAAAATATATATATATATATATATATGGGAGATGCTCCTATGAGAGATATCTCTCACCTTATATGAGAGATAGGGGTGGGGGCCCACACATTTAAGTTGTTAGAATTGGACATGGATGTGAGGGCCCTCATCCTAGCTCTCATAGTAAGGTGAGAGATGCTCTCATAGAAGCACCTCCCTATATATATATATATATATATATATATTGGTGATTTCTATCATCTCCATCTAGGCCCAAAAATTTAATGGTCAATAGTCCATTCGGATCGGTACACGGTCGATCCAATGGTCCAGTAAATTCGGATCTGACCGAAAGTTGGTGGACATGTGCAATTCAGGGGGTCTTGTGTTTGGTCCATTTGGATGGACCAAAGGTGGGCCCCACAAGCATAAGCTTATGAAATTTTATCCTAAGCCTGAGCCTAGGAGAGCCTTGATTTCTCTCTCTCTCTCTCTCTCTCTCTCTCTCTCTCTCTCTCTCTCTCTCTCTATATATATATATATATATATATAAATATATATAATGATCATTTGCTCATTAAGAGTGGACATGACAACCCCTTCCCCTACAATAAAGCTAAAAAATTTAATAGTGAAAATTCATCTCTAAAGTCCCCACTTTCAGCAAGAGCATCTACCTACCCATTTACAATTTGAGGAACATGGCAAAAGCACACCTCTAAGGATGCAAGCATACTTATAATCTCCTACAGCACAAAGGACAATCTCCATGATACCCTTGCCTTCCACCAATGATGATGCATTTAAAGAATTTTCTTTAACAGTTAATGGTCCCCAAAAGAAGCTTCAAACAATCTAGCAATATTGTCTGTTAGAATCACCAACTTCCACCAGACATGAGAGGGCTAGCATAATATCTCATCTCCAACTTTTTTTTTTTTTGAATGGCCTATTTTTAAGGCCATCTATTCTCTCTCTCTTTTGGTCTCTTTTCAAAGTCTCTGATGCTTTAATATCTCATCTCCTACTTATATGGTTTCTCCAGCATCTAATGGCCCAATTTCCCAATAGCATTTCCATCTATAAAATTGTTTCAACCAATTGTCCAAAGGAGAGACGTGATTCTTAATTTCAGACTAACGCGCCTGTGAATCACGTTCACTCCTTCCATTTCAAAGTAAGAATTTTGTTGGCTGACACAGAAAAATGCCTGCATGGTTTGAGGTTAAAATGGGCAATAGAACCCCAAACTGCTTTTCAAGTGAATTACACCAAATAATTTTCTGATGTTATGTTAAACAATCTCCCAGGAATTACGGAGTTTGTGTGGCAGCATTTAGTTGAGGTTATTGTTTTTGGCAACGCCGTCCAGAGAGTTACTTCAGATTCAACATAGATGGAATCACCAGAGGAAATCCAAGACTTACAGAAATAGGGGCATGCTTCATAATGAAAAATGTATAATTCGGTTGGTTTTCTCCAAGCTGGTGGAGAATGGAGGAAAAAAACACAATGGAACTTCTTAAAATTTGGAAAGTGTTAAAAACCATCCCCCCAAAAAAAAAAAAGGAAAAAAGAAAAAAAAAGTAAAAGGAAAGTACTAAAATACTTTAGAAGACTTTTCATTAACATTTATTATATAGCGATTTCGAATGTCATAATGTCGATCATCATCATCTAAATCTGTGTTATAGTGAAGTTGGTATTCAAAGCAAAGGAATTCTTGCAGAACTGCAAATATTTACAATAAGATCCAATGTTTATCGATATTGGTTTTTCGTTTTGTTTTTTTGTTTTTCTAATGAGAAGCTAATGTATTAGACAATACTTTAGTCAAATGAGAGATGACAAAGAAAAATGAAGGCAAGGCATAAAACAGTACAAGAGGCTACTTTTGAATGAAATGAGGAAAACGAGGGGAAAAGGCATAGAAAGTCTACTAGATCGCAATAAAGCCAACCTTCCGAAGTTTCTCCTCAGCTCTCTCTTTCTTTATTCGTTCAAGCTCCGCCATTAAAGCTTCAGCATCATCCTCATCGTCGTCATCATCATCACTAAACACACATTTTTCACCATTTCAACAAAATAATTTAGCATTCAAAGAGAGAAATTCTTTAAAAAAAGTATATTTTAAATGAACCATCTACCTTTCATCTTCGCTTTTGACATCCACATCAGAATCATCAGCATCAACATTTTTTGGAGCAAGGCGGTCTTCAGCATCTCTTTTTGTACCTAAATTTAAAAATGATGATTGAGCAAATAACTTAATAAAAGGTATATTCAGTTTATGATATCAGAAATACACAGCAGTTTGATAAAAGGTCCCAACCTTCCAAGAGGAGGGCAGTGCTTGCTCCTTTTCTTCTATCTCTGTCATCTGGAACCATATTGATTGTATTCAAAATTAATGCACACAGAGAAAAAAAAATCAAAAAAATTATAATATTCAATAAATGATTATGAGTTATGACAGGGACAACAATTATAATATACAGAATTAAATAGAGAAGGATTATTACTGGTCACCTTTTACTAGAAATTTGTTGACTGAACGGGAGGTGCACTTTTTGAGATATACATATACACGCATGTGTCTAACAGGATAACGATCTAATTAATTGAGAGACTAAAGACATAATCCAAACTTCTCCCTTACCATAGGCCTTGTCCTTCGAAGAAAAATGCCTTCGTTCACGCTCCTCAAGCTCATCCCGGAGATTCCTCTTCTGCAAATCATCTTGGGTATCCTGCCCGTCCTTTCTGTGAATCAGAAAAAAAAAACAAATAATTAAAAAAGGATAAGGGATCAGATATCAGGCGTATCTTTATTTCAAAATGGATGGATAATAAATACACTAGCACAAAAACCCATACTAATCACGGGTATGCATGAAAGGTAGGATTCTATGTACGTTAGAAACGGGGAAGATGGGAGTCTATAAGTGGGGGAAAGTATATTAGTGGAAAGTGGAGAGAGAGTATGTTAGCGGTTGTAGAAACCGAAAATAACTCCCAGTCAAAATTAAAAGGAAAGGTCAAAATTAGATCAAAAACCTTCAAGCTTAATATATTATAATGCCAACCACCCCCAACCACACCCCCCCCCCCCCCCCCCCCCCCCCCCCACCCCCCCCCCCGCCCGCGCGATGTAATAGAAACCAAAAGCAGAGTATTTCTGATTTTTTAATGAGAAATTCTTGATATTAATTTCATAGCATGCCCATAAAATACTCATTCCGAATCTACACATATAATGAATACCCATAAAATACTAGTGCCAATATTTTGTATTGTCCTTTTTTTTTTATTTTTTATAAATATGATTGTTATATGCAAAGGCCTTTACACAATGAATGCAACTGCCTGTACCAATCACATCTGTGAATAGGTCATACCGCACCCCAAGATTCCATTAAGACCTAAACGCCCCCAGACAACACACAACATCAACAACAAAAATGAAAAAAGATTCCCACAATATCTAAACCCACTGCACATGGACGCACATGCACATGTGCGCGCGCGCAAATGGGGATGGGGGGGGGGGGGGGGGGGGGGGGAGGAGAGAGAGAGAGAGAGAGAGATTTTTGTTCAAAGCAGGTCAGCTAAATTGACCACCATTAGGGAAGGCAAGACCATCACGCATGTAGCAATGGAGAGTGCAGGAAAAAAAAACCCTTCTACTTAGAATTTGAGCAAACATAATATTTACTCATCATTAAACGTTATTACAGTAAAAGATTCATATCCTTGAAAGTTCTGAGAAAAGGAAGAAGAAGAAAGAACAGGGCAAGGCCCAAAAGGAATATTTTGAAAGTTCTCAAAATATTCCAAACATGTTCTAACAGATGAATCATATAAATTTAAAAGGCTGTCAAATATTCTACAAGAGTGTACAAGACAAGGCCTAGAAGGAAAATATACAACACATACCTGGGCTTTAGAGCTGTATGAGCAGCAAGATCCCTAGAAGAATATTTCTGGGAGGGGCCGAAAATTCGAGTACCACCTTGCTCATTACCACCTTTTGCAGGTGCCCATGTGGGACGGGCTGCTGTTGTCATGACTTCTTCTCACTTAAACCTTGAAGATGAATATGAAAATAGAATTTCAATTGGCCAAGAGCTCATAACAGATAAGATCTCAAATATGGGAAAAGAAATAATAATGATAAAGGAAAAAGGAACACTAAAAACTATATGGTGAACAGAAACCAAACAAGGGACAAGAAAGCCCAATGCCCTCTTAAAATTGTTGAAGCTAATCTAATCTATCAAAACGACATTAAAAAGAATACAATAACAAGCAACTGCGCCGTAACTCAATGTCATTGAAGCATATACATATACAACTATACATATATATTGGGCCCCCTCTACTGAACACTTGAGCTCACCTCCTTGTGGAGCCACCTGGGGATGGGGCAAAGT
Organism: Umbellularia californica; assembly: GCA_028538565.1. Taxonomy (NCBI): domain Eukaryota; kingdom Viridiplantae; phylum Streptophyta; class Magnoliopsida; order Laurales; family Lauraceae; genus Umbellularia; species Umbellularia californica. The sequence continues at coordinate 4,985,449 of JAPQWN010000006.1, read as the reverse complement.
AAAGATCTCCCCACTACGTGTTGACGTATGGTGAGCTAACAAGAGTGGGGCCATGCGCGTGCGCAGAGAGAGAGAGAGAGAGAGAGAGAGAGAGAGAGCATATGCATATATTCTTTTCCCATAGACTATTTACACAAAAAAGTAGTCATCTAATTGCATGGATTCAAAATTCAAAACATCCAAAAATTAAAATGTGTAGGATAAAGTCATATAGTTGAATGATCAACCATGCTGACTCACAGAAGAACATTAATTCCTCTCTAACTAATAAAAAAAAAAAAAGAACATTAGCCACTCCCATAAAATGTTCTTGTCTATTATTGCTTCTATGCAAGTAAGAAATGATTCATTAAGTGACCCTGAACCTGAAGGCCTGTAGCTAGAGTTTCAAGTTTCAACACAAGATATTCACTGAAAAAGTCCAATATGACCAACACACATGTAATCCTAAGATAATAAATAGCTTGAAAAGATGGATTTCAGGTCCAAAAAGAATGGAAATGCACAGGTTGAAAATTAATCAAATAACTTCTATAGGTATTTGATTAATTAGAATGTCAAACTCTTGCACATATGATATAACAGCATAACAAGAAAAGATTCAGAAAAAGATGCGAATGGAAGAGGAGGATGCAGTAACATTAATAATGTGTAAAACAGAATTGAGCAATTGGAAGGAAAAATTTAGGCATGTTCGAAGGAAAGTGGGTTCAGTGGTAATTGTGGTCTTGAATGAGTCCACGAACGCAGTAACAAACCAAACTCTTATTACAAGCCTACTTGCAGTATTGGATTGTTACAGTTACAGATGCCCAAGGCAAAATAGGTATACCTCTCTCAACCAACAATGGAAATTGGATCAACATTTTGTGTCAATCTAGAAATCAGTGCTAATGTTTAGGTCTTATCTACGATCTAGTTCAAAGTTGTTCTGACTTTTTTTTTTCTACTGAAGAATTACGTCCATTGCCCAAAAATATTAAGAAAGAGCAATGCAAAGTCACTCGAGATATTGGAGACGGCAATTGAGTGCTGTTTTTTCTCTACTAGAAGCAACATTAAACAGTAATATGACCCTCGCATTCTTCTGATCACTATTCTTCTCCCATAATGCGAACATGCCTTGCCATTATGCTACACACTGGTTCATTGAAATTGGATGCATTTTAATGTACCCCAAATCAGAATCCCTTCAAATATAATGCCATAATCGATGGCAAATGGTAATCCAGGGGAGTTTCGTCCCCAGGTAAGATTTAGAAATCTAAAACCACATTAGCCAGGATGTAGTCTCGTCCCTTTCCACCCCATATCTTCATTATAAACAATCACTAACACTGATCTGGGGAAAAAAAAAAAAGAGTATCCCAAATCACTTGGTTTCAAATTTCCAAAGATCCAACAGCCAAAAATATTGAAACCACTGGTGATTGATTGGAGACGCAACCAACCCAAAGGCACCGTAGTAAACAGCAAAAACATTACCAATACAAATTTAAAAAAAAAAAGTACAACCAACAACATCCCAAGCTTCTTACGATTGTATCTTTAACAGTTCTTCATGATCCAAATCCAATGAACCAACCCTATTATTATTTCAAAAGACCCATGAAAGATCCTCAATTCTTGGGGGGGATAAAGTACCTTAATAGAGAGAGCCGCCTGATTAAGAACAAACTTGTCTGATGCCAGTCCACCCAACCCACAAAGACGATTTCTTTAATAAATGGAATGATATCTACAAGGATGTTGAGAAACAATCAGACATTGAAACAATCAAACAAAGAAGGAAAACATCTGCAATAGCTTTCAGCGTAGAGAAATGGATCGCAGAGAAACCTATAAATCAGAAATCTTGGGTAGATTCCAGGAGAAGGAAAGGGGGGAAAAAATCAAATGGTGCAAAATCTAGATAGAAATTGGAGAGACTGGAAACCCTAGAAATTGGGAATTCTAGTTGACGAGAGGTACAGAAAGAAAGAGGGTCTTTATTGGGCTTTAGGAGTCATGCCTGTCGGACTCTGGTAATAGGTGGATTTTAAAATGGGCCCATTTGATTAATGTATTTGTACCCCTTCACACTTTCACTGTTATCATATGGTCTTCAATCAGGGCTAATTTGTTTCTGACCTTTAACCAGTGATGGACTGATTTTTTTTTTTTTTTTTCAACATATGGCTAAAAGACCGTTAAACTTCGAGGATATTAAATAAAGGGTTAAAAACAAATTACCTTATGGGGGTGTGCATATATACCTTATTTCAACAACCCGCGAACATGCATGTATGTTGGCAATGCCAGATGAATAGTATCTTTGCTCGAAAGTTAAAAAAACTCATAGTTTCATTTTTAAAGCATCTTGGACAATCTTTTTTTAATGAATTGTTCACTTATATAATGTGATTTTTGACTGATGATTGAATTGCCCATTATAATTTTTTACGTGGCCCTCCTCCAAAAAGTTTAAGAAAACCCCTTTATATTTTAAAAATTATGTGCATTTTTTTTATGTGGCCCTCCTAAGGAATTTTTTTCTACAAAGCAGGCCCCCAAGGAAAAGTTCTTGCTCCGCCCTTGATGACTATAAATAATAGGGGTGCACAAAAAATCCGTTGATCAGTAAAACCGATTCGATCCGCGGATTTTTAACCAAATCGAATGTAAATGAATTGGTGACGGATTGAAAATCTTGTAATCTGTTAGCAACAAATCGGTGATGAACTTCACCCTCAATCCGCAGATTCAATCTCATCCAATCCGTTGACATTAAATATAAATAAAAAAAAACTTAAGGGGTTTAAATATAAATTAAGAGGTCTAAATATAAAGGAAAAAAAAAAACTTCAGGGGTCAAAATGTAATTCACTTTTATATATAGGTATAACAAATTAAACCCTAGAGCAAATTTCGCCCTAGGAGCTGTGTAGTAAGATAGAGATGGATTTGGGTTTGGAATTAGGTGGAGATGTGATCTCAGGACTCGTCTCCTCTTGCGAGATGGCTCTTCCACTCGATCCATTAATGAAATGTACTAGTCTATATCAGTGGGTAAAAGTGATAGACCGGAAATTTACTAGATAAATCGAGAGAGATTAGCATATCAGTGGATAGAGGATGGTTTGTTGTAGTTCTTTGTGTGGTTGTTGTTTGTTTGTTATCATTGATTACATCCTACTCTGGTAAGAGTTCAAAGTTTTAATAGATGGAGTGCGATTTTTATGAATTTAACATGTTTGGCTTTAATTGTTGATTAGATCTCTTTTGGTTGTAATGTAGATAAAAACAGTTCTTTGTATTGATCAATTGGGTAGCTTCCGAGACAAAAAATATATATATTTGTCATTTCTACTTTTTTTTTTGTGGCTTGTTAGCTTGCATGCTGAAACTTTTTACAATATATTTGATCTCTTTCTTTAATATTAGATTCAACGGATTGAACGGATTAAACAGATCCGATCCGGTCCTCCACGGATTGGATCGAATTGGTTTTTAAAAGCTACGGATTGATGATGGATTCTAAATACATCAAAAATCAAAAACGAAATAATGCATAACGGACCACGTTTGTGCATAAAGTAATAGTATACATTTTCTCGTGCAACGTGCAAATATTGTGCATTTTCCGGTAAAATCCTCTATTTTCATTCTCCTTTTTTGAAATAACCTGTTGTAGGTGGTATTGTGCCACACAACAAATTTTGTCACTTGTTCCATTTTGAAAGTAAAGCTGAAGTACTGCATTTTGATGGTAACTAGTACTCTTCTAAAAGTTGCTGGCCTTGACAAACTCAATGGTGATTTCCAACAGCTCAACTGGACATTAGAGAGAAATCATTCATTCTTTGACAATATCTTAAGCATGGGTTGAGTAGTCAATTGAATGAATCATTTTACTCATTACATGTCTTTGTCTCTTCTAAAATTAGAAGTTATAGAAACAATAAAAAGTTACAGAGGAAAAATGAAGAAACACATTTGAACCCAACAATTACATGTATAATGAAGAGTTTTTATGAGAACTGCTTTGCCATTTTAGAGTAGGAAAAAGACTCTACTTTGATGCACAACAATTAAGGCAAGGGGTTTGAAAGGTATTCTCATGGATGATCATGAGAAATCATAGTTTGTAGCACTTCAAAGTTGTTTTGATCCTATTTTTTGAAATAAAATTGATGAGTGCCAAATCTTATTAGCGGGATAAATACGATATTTATTATAGCATCAGCTTGGTTTGGTCTTCACATTTTACTGAGGCAATAGGGCTCATCTATGATCACCTATGATCAATCTAATTCCACCACAATTGTTGAAACCCCATAAAATGACATGCTAACCTATCATCAACATGTCAACCTTTGCAGCCCCCAGCCATGGGTTAGAAAAGTTTTGATGGACTGATTTGGCTAATTGTAATCTATGGTGAAACCTTTCCATCATTGTAATCCAAGTCAGCCCCCACCAAGTTGATGTGAAACAAGCTCTCTTAGACAAATTCAGTACTTTTTTGCAATACAATAGTGATTTAGTGTGACAAATATATTAATATCATTAAGAATTGGTGTCATGATAACCAATGGGTTCTTCACAAAATTCCTGTTTAGGTTTAGTGACCCCACTACCAATTGTTTCCCAACACCACGCACATACAAATGATTTACATCTGGTGGGGCCATCAACTCCGACACTTTGCCTTCATGTGAAGAGATGAAGGTGTTTTATGGAAGGGAGAAGAAAATATTTTCTTAAGAGGATTACAATGTAACTAATCATTTTATATTGAGAAATGGTCTCATGATTCATGAGACCTTTTGTTGGCACTTTTGACTTAGCTCATCATATAAGGGCCATCATTGTTTGATCCTAGCCACCCCATTTCATAATTTTCTTAGTAAATAGTTATTGATCAAAATTTTATTTCAATTGGAGTAATTGGCTCTATTCATTGGTCAAGCCAAAATGAGATCAAACAATTGAGATCTCTCTCTCTCTCTCTCTCTCTCTCCCTCTCTCCCTCTCTCCCTCTCTCTCTCTCTCTCACACACACACATTCAAGCTAACCGTGTATATTAACCTATTGAAAGTAAACTAATAAACTATAAGTGAGTGCATTTTCATTGAAGGGCATTTGACATAGACGGATTTGATCAAACAAAAATAGGCTCTTTTTAATATTAGCAAACTAGTGGAATGGATAGGATGGTATCCAATTTGATTTTTTGGATTGACTCAACTCAAAATGTGACATAAAAATAAAAATATGTTTTTTAAAATAACAATTCATGGTTCAATGGCTTTGTTTTTACCTGTTTTGACAAGTTTTTAACTGGTTTGATCAATTTTGACCCATTTTTTAATTAGTACCCCCTTTTTTTTTTTATCCAATCTAAGTATGAAGGTTTCGATTTCAAACAAACTCGGTTCAATTGGCTTATCAAACCCAAGTTTTAATGCATTGATTAAGGCAATATAAGGTTAGCACCATAAGATTCTGATCACAGACATGATGCTAAACCCTTCATATACACACAATTTGCATCCCCATTTTGAGTTTTCATATAGAGACACCAATCTAAAGTTCATATGTTCCCACATCATTTACCTTTCATTTTATCTCAAAGTTCCCATTTTGAGTTTCTTATTGCTCCATATTCTTTTATTTTTTTTATATCATTAATCTAGGAGTGGTATAAGGTGTGAGTTTGCTCTCCATATATTGTGTTTGATACGATCCTAAATTTATCCGAAGTGCATATGTAAGAGTTTGGCAAACGCCACCTTGGAAATTGGTCTTATTGGGTGATACCCACATCATAAAAAAGAAAAAAAAAAAAAAAAATCTTGTACCCAAAGAAGTCACACAGCAAATGGGTGTTCTTGATTGTGGAGCATTTATATATTCATTATCTATGGACCATGGTTTGTCACTTCAGAGTCTCAAATCTTACAAAATTTATTAGCTACGTCTGGTGACCAAATGGAGCCATTTAAATGCTTATAATTGTCCTAATCATTTAAATTCCCTGGTTCTAATGTCTGGATATAATAATACTGAGCTTGACTTGTCATCATTTGCATCAATTTCTACTACCCCATCTAATCAAAGCTGCGCTTTCTACTCCTTTTTCCTTACCATGCCTTTTTTCTTTACTAGTGAAGCCATGCATGTGCAACGCACGTGGAGTGTCAAACCACAACTCATACTGCATTTGGATTTTTCTTACGCTTATACCCCTTCTAAATTTGATTCATTATCCAATCTCGATCTACACTATATTTTGAATCACATTTCCCGAGTTTTCTATTGTAGGATGAGCTGGAAGTTATTGTTGTCGCTGTATATGTTGCTCAACTATAAATGAGATGTTGCCAAACATTCCTCATGTGTGCAAACTCTTTTCCCACGTGGGCTATCTCAGGGTCCTAGCCCCCTTGGTTGGGGTGCAAAAAAGAAATTCTAAAATACTTTAGTACAAATGACCAAAATACATTCAAGTTCTTAACCTAGGTCTCAAATAATCCACAAATAAACCAGTCGAATTAACTTTGAATACAAGATACAACCTAATATTTCATGCTCTTCGATTTTCAAACATTTTGGCCATTTTTTAGTGATCCAACCATTCAAGTTGTGAGTCATGTTGTCAATCATCAAAAGGCTGAGAATTACATTGAACACACATTTTAGTGTAATGAAAACAGAACACAGGAAAGAAAGGATGTTCACCTGTTTGGCATCTTGCTATGTAGCAATAAAAATCACATTTCAGTTTAATGAAAACAAAATCCAGGATAGAAAGGATGTTCACCTTTTTGGCATCTTTTTTTTTTTTTTTTTTTAAGACTACATGTTTATTAAGTCGGTTCACATGTGAGTTGTCTGCAGTCACCATTGCCAACACTGCCTTGAGTAGTTTTAGTTGATTTGATAAATTGTGACCCGCCTCTGTTAGATGCAAATCAGAGTTTTAATCAAACAATCAGGATTGCATCTTAACTTAACAATGGCTGCAATACTACATGAGGATCTAATGGAGCACACACAACATATTAAGCTAGACTTTTCATTGAGCTGATGTATTACCAAAAATTTTATACATTATTTGATTTGGGAAAAATTGCTAACCTTCATTGCTCATATTGGCTTCATTGGTACTCTTAAATTTTTATATATCTTCAATTTTGGCCCCGGGCTCAGCACAGGGTTTTCCATAACTCTAGCGATCGTAACTTGGAGAGATGAGATATATATGCAAGGATGAGGCAGAAGGCCTTATCTAAACAAGGCCATTGTTTTTATTACAATGCCCTGGTTAAACAAACACTATATCTGATGAATGTTAAGATTATACACTAATGTGTGCTATTTAACATATTAAAAGTTTCGACTTGATGAGTCAATTGTATGCCAGATAGTGTGAGACTCCATGAATGGTGGTTGATAGTTGATGAGACATGGCGTTTGAGCTTTGTATATCCATATTTTGTTTTGCATGTTTTATGATACTAAAATGTTGAAGGATATATATTCTAGCAATGCAAGGTGTCTTAGCAGATTTATCTCACAATTAGCAATTTTGTCACTTTAGTTAGTGCTTGTTTATCCTAAACAAGCTTGGTCTTGGTAGTGACGTTAGATGTAATCAGTGTTTGGCCTGTGGCATTTTTTCATGTTCTATAATTTTATTCTATTTTTTTGGTTTACAATATTACTCTTATTTTAGGTAAAGCTCTTTTTGTACTTTGTTTCTTTTTTTTTTTTTTTTGTTTATAGGACTTCTAGGGTGTAATGTATTATTTCTCTCTATTTCTCACATGAGAGTAAACTTCTTCCAAATTCGAATTGATTCTAACCAACCCCTCTATTTTTTCCTTTTACATTCAGCTCAATAATCTTTGGGTCCTATTACTTTCCACTCCCTAGTGTGGAATAATATCCCGATCTAGAAATAGTTATTTTATCTTGACATATTTAGTGTCAGTTTTAGATCACTGTACTAATGTCTCTAGAAACTGGTTGTAGCTTTACTAAGATGAGATAGTAAAGAGGCTCTTAGGCAAAACAGAACAAAATTGATGAGGCATTTGAGTTTGTTAAGAAAGTTGATACATGCAATGAATTGATAAGGAAAATAATATATAAATGGCACCCAGATTGAAAATAACTTCAATCAGGAAACTAAAATCAAGCAGCTGGAGATGAAGAGATGAAGAAAGACCTGGTTATAGTAGAGCTTGAGGCTCATGCTGTCATGGATCTCGCATTCATTGAGAGTGATGTGATCCTTGTAGATTGTATACCACTTCTGGATCCTGATATTGTTTAGGGATTGATGCAAATCTCCCTTAGTATCAAAGCAAGCTACCATACACACAGAAGTTGATAAGACTCTCCACAACGGACAATAACTGCTATGAGAAAGAAAAAATTAGACATAAAAAAGAGACAAATCAACCAACTTCATACACATTTTTCCTCCACAAATGATTGACTTCCAACCAATGGAGCATATTCAAAGAGCTCATAATCAACAAGAATCAAGACTCTAGGGTTAGTACTCTCCCATTAACAATGCGTCACACCAAATGAACAATGTGGAATAATCAAATCAAATCAAGTTATGGCAAGAAGCTGATCTATTTATCATTTTAATAATTCAACAAATGAAGGATGGAACATGTGGTGGATGAGTAGTTAATTGTTCTAGTTTCTATGGAAGCTCTTTGGTGGCAACTGTTGGGATTGTCAGGGATGATTATATAACCTTGGTAAACGCATGGCTATGAAAATATTTAAAAAACTAATAATATCATTACTAAGTTTAACTTAGATTACAACCACTAATTCTATGATCACTATAAGAAATAAAGCACAAAGGCCCAATTCAGGGACCAAAGCATTTTATGAAAGCCATTAGGATATCAGCACTAATTTCATAATCACTATAAAAATTAGAGCAAAAAGACCCAATGCAAGGATCAATGCATTTTATGAGAGTCATTAAGATATCAACTTATGAAGGTGAACATTGAACTTCTATGAAAGCCATTAAGATATCAACTTATGAAGGTGAACACTGAAAGCTCAAAATTTACTCTAAAGATACTAAAAAGAATGAAATAGTCATTAAACTACCTCATCCTTGCTTGGCATGATCTGGGAGCAAAACCCAATCTAAATTAGACAACTGAAGAAATAAAAATGGCAAAGAAAAATCAACAATTTTCATTAGACACTACTTGCTAATTCGTGTACATATAAGTGGGACAAATACAAATCTTACCTAACTTCTATAAAACTTCTTATGAGTTTTTTTAGTTAACACATTTTTATATATGTATTTAATAATTCCAGCGAACCTCCAGCTATGATAAAAATAAGGGACATTTACTTCAAAAACCCCATTAAATAGGGTAATTACAACTGATGATCCTAAATTTTTATAATGACAGCCAAGGACTTTCAGCCCAAAATCCAATATTTCATTTTCGTTTTTTACCTTAGTTAGTTGATGTCAACATAACTCTGAAAAAAAAAAAAAGGTTCTTCACCCACAAATCAACAACAACAATAGAATAGAAGAAAGGGAGGAAGGAGATCAACGCCCTACCCCTTTTTTCTCAATCACAATGAGAGAGAGATTGCTCGATGTCAACAAAACCTTAAACAATGGAAAACTCAATTTTTGTTGATGCTAACTGGCTGTTGTTGTTGACGTCAGCACAATTTTATGTTGATGTTAACGAATCTTCTGTCAACATCAATAAATTCACAGGGTCACTCATGCTGTTAATTAGGCATTTTTGTTGACGTCAACACAATTTTATGTTGATGTCGATGAATCTTTTATCGACGTCAACAAATTCATAGGGTCACTGATTCTAATAACTGGACGTTTTTGTTGATGTCAACACAATTTTATGTTGATGTTGACGAATGTTTTGTTGATGTCAACAAATATTAATCATAACAGAATATTAAACTGGTTATGTTGACATCAACAAAAAAAGGGCAAAACGGAAAAATAAAAAGAAAAAAAGAGATGATTTGGATTGAAGGTCCTTGGCTGTCATTATAAAAGTTTAGGGTCTTCAACTATGGTTACCCTATTAAAGGGGATTTTTGTGGTAAATGTCCCATAATAATCTCATGAAATTTTATGTTAATCAATTACAGGTCACACAAAATTTGTTTGCTTGGGTTCCATTGATACCACCATGCAACCATCAAACATTAGGCTCCATCATAGCACTAAACAGTCCCCTTATATATATAAATATTCAAGTTTAGTTTAAATAAAGTCCATGATAAACCTGCAATTGGAAGAGAATAGTAGACATACATGACAATGATGCCCTTCCTCCTCGCATACTCTGTGTAGGTGAACAATAACACCTTTAGCTCTTTCATGGCTCTACTTACTGCCGTAAATGCAAAACCAAAAGAACCAAATGTGAAGTATGGTCTTTTATAAACCATTGCATTTTCAACCACTACATGACCATTAGAAATAAAAAGAAAAAAGACCACCTAAAGGTGTGCCATATCAGAAAAAACAAACAAACAATATATAAAATTAATGACTTGAAAGCCAATGGTAACTTCAGGTGAACTTTGAACAATGTCTAGATATGAAAACATGCAATTAGTGATGGGTTCATTTTTTTTTTCTTTTTTTTTTTTTTTGGTATCATTGTCATATGCATCAAATACACAAGCAGTCACTCTTGAGTGAAGCATCTCCAAAGGCTGATTTTCAAATAAAATTTGAAACTAATTACTTGAAAGCCAATGGTAACTTCAGGTGAATTTTGGACAATGTCTAGAAATGAACACACCCAATTAGTGATTGGAAGCTCCCAACAATTTAAAACTAAAATCATCAAAATTTGCAAAAATCCAACAATTCAAACTCTCAATAGAAATAATCAAACAACCCACACAGCATTACATTCTCATTCTCTCACTGGCATTTAATCAAACAGTGGACTACATGAATGTAGTTGGGGAATTTTTAAATCTCTTTCATGAAATTATGAATAATTTAATGAGTCAAACTTCAATTTTATAAAGACAATTAAAAAAAGTTTGATACAAGAAAACAGAGCATTGCAGAGAATTCGCCAATGCCATTTACTCCAAAAATGGTAAAGTTCTTGAAAGAATATTTTTTCTGTGTCATGGGAGATTTTAGAGAGAAGGGGACACTTATTCTCAACAAACCAACCAATTCCAGCACATAAAAAATTTAATAAAATCAAGTAACAAATAGATGGAGATGGAGCAATGAAGAAAAGAAGGGTTTCCACACAAAAAACTTACCTTTGAGCATTTGACCATCATTCCTGCGGAGATTCTTAAGGGAGACAACATGTCGAGAAAGGTAGTCTTTTTTTCTTTTTTTTTTTTTTTCTTTTGAGTTTTTCTTGTTGTGTTTGTTTGAGAGGGTCCCCAAAATGGTGTAGAGAAAATATTCAACAGGTCATTTCTTAGTACAAGTGGGCCCCATAGTGGTCTTTTATAATACAAATGGGTCATTTCTTCAAGTGGGCCACATAGTGGTGTAGAGAAAATATAGAGCAGGTCATTTCTTCTTTTTTGATAAGGGTAGTTGATAAATGCAATAAGTGGGCCCATGGTGGTGTAGATGAACTACATTTGTAAAAGGGAAGATAGGGGGATCAAGGTCAAGCAGGTCATTTATTCTCTTTCATAAAAAATAAAAAAAAGCTCATTTGTTCAAGTGGGCCCCATAGTGGTGTAGAGAAAAGATTAAGCAACTTGTTCTCTTTAATAGGGGCTCCAAAATTGGTGAAGTTCTTGAAAGAATATTTTTTCTATGTCATGGGAGATTTCCTAGAGAAGGTACGATACTTATTCTCAATGAATTCTCAACAAACCAACCAATTTCAGCACATAAAAAATTTAATAAAATCAAGTAACAAACAGATGGAGATAGAGCAATGAAGAAAAGAAGGGTTTGCATACAAAAATTTTACCTTTGAGGGTAGTTGATATTCAACAGGTCATTTCTTAGTACAAGTGGGCCCCATAGTGGTATTTTATAATACAAATGGGTCAATTATTCAAGTGGGCCACATAGTGGTGTAGAGAAAATATAGAGCAGGTCATTTCTTCTTCTTTATTTTAAGAGTAGTTGATAAATACAGTAAGTGGGCAACATGGTGGTGTAGAGAAAATCTTTTGACATGACATGCAGCAAGTGGGCCCCACAGTGGTGTAGATGAACCACCCTTGTAAAATAATTGTAAAATAATAGGGAAGATAAGAGGTCAAGGTCAAGCAGGGCATTTATTCTCTTTCATAAAAAAAGGGTCATTTCTTCAAGTGGGCCCCATAATGGTGTAGTAAAAAACATTGAGCAACTTCTTCTCTTTTATAAGGGTACTAGTTTTGATCGGCTCCAACAATGACCTGTGTTTGCATAACCAATACTGTTCAAATTGAGACACAATAACATCGTCAAGTTTAATTTACAAATTTATTGGTAAGTTGTAAAATTATAGGTGTAAAAAGGTTGTTTGTTTATCTTACCGGTAGTGCAAATAGACAACCAATTACTTTATCTGAACCGTCATTTCTTATGTGGATTGATTGCATGAGAAACTTTGTTATCTCTTATGTCCATGCATAACTTTCATTTCAACATAATTCTCAACATAACTGACGTATGGCCATCCTATTGAGTTGCCATGTGTTGAAAAAAATAATGTCATCAGGATGTCAAGGCATATTAGCTCGGCCACATCAACTTCGGTTGCTCCATTGAGTGCAAAATCCAACTGTTCCTTTATTTTTGGAATTGATACTCTTGTAATGTTTGAGAATCTTCTTATTATGAATTCCGATTGTTTATTCTTTGCATATTTCAAATCTAAGGTCCTTGATCTATGGGATATTCCAAATATTAGAGAGATGTCTTTTGATGTAAATGACACATACCGGCTTCCAATTTTGAATTTTCCTTTTGTGCTATTGTATGTGTCTAGAATTTGCATGATGTCTTTATAATATTTTCTGCATCTATTCTCTGTAACTTTTTGGTTCAGTATGAAATCTATTAGAAACCAGAAAGGTGTCTTCTTCAGCTCAACTTTATGTGCAATGGTTATCCTTCTTTTGATGTTGTCAAATAGTTTGACTATTGATACCAAATTTGACCTAAATTGCCAGTGTGGCTTTGCCTAATTCCTCTTTTTGGTGTCCTTCCTTGTAATTTGTTTGCTTTCAGCTGTCGGGGTACATGTACAACTTAGATAAAATTATATGTAATTCATCCCAGCCCAGAAGTAAAGTTAGATAAAACCATAACAAAGTCAGATAAATTCACACCATACACATAATTTCATACCATATTCATATAAACCAAGCCAAATCTATTCAAATCAAACCTAATGTAGTCAGATAATTTTACAGTAAATGCAGAAAAAATTCATATAGATGTATATAACTTTCTTTTTTAGAACTGGTTATGGTTTTGAATACAGATAAATTCATATAAACTCATATCAAAGTTGAAAAAAAGTGCAAATCAATTAATATAACTGCACAGCAAGCTTAGATAAATTACTTTGAAATTCAGATAAATTAAAGTCACACTCAAATTAATTGACAGCAAATAGAGATTAATTAACACAAAAGACAGATAAATTCATATAAATACAGAGATAACTTTACTTTAAAGTTAGATAACTTCATGCCAAAATTAGATAACATATACAAAAACTCAGATAAAATAACAACAAACTCAGAAAAATAGCAAATTTATCTGAGTTTTATGAAAACTTATCTTAACTTCTGGCAAAACTCAGACAAATTTATCTGAGTTTTGAACAACTTTTTTGGGTTGTGAACAAATTTATTTGAGCTGGACCAACACAAATTTATCCGAGCAGATAAATTAGTAGCAAACTCAGAAAAACAACAAATTTATCTGAGTTTTTTGAAACTTATCTTAAACTCTGGCAAAATTCAGAAAAATTTATTTGAGTTTTGAACAACTTTTCTGAGTTGCGAACAAATTTATCGCAAACAAATTTATCTGAGTTTGGACCAACACAAATTTATTCGAGCAGATAAAATAACAGCAAGCTCAAAAAAACAGCAAATTTATCTGAGTTTCCTGAAAACTTATCTTAACCTCTGACAAAACTCAAACAAATTTATCTGAGTTTTGAACAATTTTTATGAGTTGCGAACAAATTTATCTGAGTCTAGACCAACACAAATTTATCCGAGCAGATAAATTAATAGCAAACTCAGAAAAACAGCAAATTTATCTGAGTTTTCTGAAAGCTTATCTTAACCTGGCAAAAATTAGGCAAATTTATCTGAGTTTTGAACAACTTTTCTGAGTTGCGAGCAAATTTATCTGAGCCTGGACCAACACAAATTTATCCGAGCAGATAAATTAACAGCAAACTTAGAAAAACAATAAATTTATCTGAGTTTTCTAAAAACTTATTTTAACCTCTGGCAAAACTCAGACAAATTTATCTGAGTTTGAATAACTTTTCTAAGTTGCGAACAAATTTATCTGAGTCTAGACCAACACAAATTTATCCGAGTTTGAAAGAAATAAACTGATTTAAAGTCCTTTTTATTTGATAAATTTGAAAGTCAAATAAAATGATTTAAAACTAAGAAAACTCTATTCGTTTCTTGATTGACCTTGCTCTTGCTTTGGTTGCACTTTCGCTTGCTTTTTCCCCTAGCTTAAGGTAAGCGAAGACTTTGTTCTAGTAATTATCTACATAGATTTGAACATAAAGAATAGATAAAATCAGATAAAAACGAAATGAAATTAGGTTTTTAGTTTTGTTTAGAAGAAATTGTATTGTACATCTTCTTTTTAGAATGGAAGAAGTAGCTTTTCTAACCTTAAAGTGAAGACGATTCAGATGATGGTTGTAGTTAATCAGTTGAGTTTTCTTCTAGTGTTTGTAGTTTGATTCGCTTTCGCCTTTTGCTTCTTCGATTCAGATGAATGTGATTTTTGCTTTTCTGAAATGATTTCAAGCGGTTTTAAGCGGAGCCTTTTTGTTGACGGGTACAGGGGCATTTTAGTCTTTTTTACTACATCAATTTCATGAGAGGACTGCCGCCGTTACGAAAAAATATTGTGGACCTTAGTCTTTAAAATCAAATGATGAGGGACCTATGGCCAAAAGCCCTAGAAGATATAGAAGATAAAAGATACATAATATATAAAATTATAAGTGGCCATGGTGTGTAGTGAAAAGTCATTGTCATTTTGTTCTCTTCTATAAGAGTATAAAAAAAGTACATCAAAGGGCATGTGTGGAGTGAAAAAAGTACATCACCTTATCTCTTTTATAAGGGTGGGCCCCACAACTTGCATTTTACTGGGCATATGTGTAGTGAAAAAAGTACTTCATCTTTCTTTCTTTTATAAGAGTACATAGAAACTTGCATTTTATTGGACATATGTGTAATGAAAAAGGTACTTCATCTTTCTTTTTTTTATTATAAGAGTAGATAGATATAGAAGATATAGAAGATAGAAGATAATAATATATAAAATTATAAGTGGGCCATGGTGTGTAGTGAAAAGTCATTGTCATTTTGTTCTCTTTATAAGAGTAGATAGATATAGATATATAGATATATAGATATAGATATAGATATAGATATAGATATAGATATAGATAGAATAATGAGATGTACAGCACAATAATGATGGATTTCTGGGTCCCATATTGTACCGTTGATGAGATACTCAGCCATTAAAAGATTCGCCTGGAATTTTGTAAGGCACGGGTGTTTGATTGCTATTCAATCGAATAAAGCATTAGGATGCGTTTGTCTCCGCACCCTTTTTACAGAAAGGAGAAATTACCAGATAAGCAAATTCCATGTAAATATAGAAATCTCAAAAAAGGATTTCCGTAGAATTTAGAAATTCATGTTCGGTGAAAAAAAAAAAGAAAAAAACTCCTCATTGAATTAGTGTTATTGTTGTTTGGTGCAGCTGTAGATTCCTTATAGAAAATCAGATTTTCTTATTTGGTGAAACAATTTTTTCAAAAAAGATAAAATAACATGTATATTATGTATTCATCATCAACTAATAATTTATTTAAAGAAAAAAATGAAAGAGTTGTAGGGTTTTGGGTTAAAATGGACAAGAATAAGGAAAAGAGGCATAAGTTTTATGAGAAAATCCATTTCCCATACCATAAACCCCCTTCCAATAGAAAACCCATTTCCACCATTATCAAAGAAAATACTAACGAGGTAGGAAAGCATTTCCGTGAAATTGTTCTGCACCAAACGTTTGAAAAATGGCTTTTCCGTTGAAAACCGTCCACTTTTCTGCAGAAAAGTAATACACAAACATGCCTTTGTGTACACACCCTTTCCGCGGAAAGAGGAAATTGCTACGTTAGCAAATTCCATACAAATAAACACCTCAGAAAAGGATTTCTGTAGAATTTAGAAATTCATGTTTGGTGCAAAAAGAGTTTCCTAATTGAATTGGTGCTAATGTTGTTTGGTGTGGCTATGGATTCCTTATAGAAAATCAAAATTTCTTATTTGGGGATATAATTTTTTGGAGAAAAATAATATAACATGTATATTATTTATTCAATATTAAATAATAATTTATATAAAGAAATAAAAAAATAAAAGAGTTGTAGGTTTTTGGGTTGAAATGGACAAGAGTGAGGAAAAGAGGGAGAGGTTTTGCAAGAAAATCCATTTCCCATACCCCCCATAGGAAACTCATTTCCACCATTATTAAGGAAAATGCTAACGATGCAGGAAAGCATTTCCACGGAATTGTTCCGCACCAAATGCCAAAAAGTGGGTTTTCCGCGAAAAATCGTCCACTTTTCCGTGGAAAAGTGTTACACAAACATGCTTTGAAAATTTGTGTGGTTGAGGATAAATTTGGGTATTAGGAAAGAAAAAGGTGTTAGATTTTAGACTTGGTCATGTTCAGGTTTGGCTACTATCAGGTCCTTGCCCAGTTACTTAAATTGGGCTTAAGCCAGTATTTCGTACCAAAATGATTAACTAGATATAGCAGTGGACCCCACTAATCTGAATACCAAAACAATCCAACCATATTAGCTGTGGGCCCTCAATTTGAGCCTCACTGAAATCAAGTTTGTATATGGTCCACAGTAATGGACCTGTTGAATACCAGGTCCAGTTCAGATCCAAAAAAGAAAAAACCTACTGAAATCCTGGTTTTAAGTTCACTATGGGCCCAATCCAAGTGTGACCTATTTACATCCATATATTCCTGATATTCTTGCAATGTCACAGGAACCATCATTAGTTGGTCTTGAGCCAAATGAATGAGCCTCCATTTTCAAACAGATATTATATTTTTATTGGCAGTCCCACCACAAGGTCATAAACAAGCTGGACTGGCTAGCCCCTAGTCATCAACATGTTCTGACTTTGGCCCAGCTTGGACTTTATTTCACACCAAAATGAATTGGCCCTGGGCGGCTGGGCCTGCATACCAGACCCAATGCCAATCCCACCAATCATCTATCTTATTATTGTTATTTTTCTCATTCAGAGCCAATACCTGACAATTGCAAATTTTGTTGGGTAGCTCATGGTTCATAAAAAAAAGGGGCACCTTTGAGTTCATTGTTGAATTGGGCCGGGCCAGGGAAAAGTAGTGGATTTCCATGTAATCCTACATTCCCATCTATAAAGATTTCAGGCATAATCAGAATGTTCTCAGAGTTACAGGGCTGGTTTAGGCAATATTTCTGTCGAGTCACTGCTAAAGCCCACTAATTACTGAAGTCCAGACATGGTAATTGTGGCAGTATCGGTATTCCTTATGTACCAGTCGAAACTCCAGTATGTATCAGTGATACAGCTGATGTACATGACCCATATGTTATGTGTGCAGCCTAATTTCATTCGGGTGAGACTGTTAACTCAGGTCCACTGCGCTATTATGTAACTCTAGCATAGCTGCCAGAGAAGTTGTATCTTGTATTCTCATCTTCTGCTTTTGAGCATAGTGAATCGGTGTAATCCGTGGACGTACCTCAAGATCGAAGGAACCACGTACACATGTCTTTTAAGTGAATTTTAACTCAAAAACCACTAAACCATGTAATATTTTTTCCAAATAAATCAGTCATTTTTTGTGTCATAGTAATGACAAAGACTAGTTACTTCCACGGAACATTTCTTGAATCATAGCAATAAACATGTTTGGAGTTAATTCAGAGATCCATCCTCATTGGGTTCTCCACATTAAACACTAGTGATTAATCTCTTTCCAGTGATAAAGTTGGATTTTACCAAAAAAAAGTGATAAAGTTGGATGCTTATTCAAAATATCTAATACTTTAATTCACAGCCTTAAAAATAATCATAAAAACAATGATAAAAAGGTTATGAGAACAAACTCATACACAATACAATCTACAAATTAGTAATATACCTGAACTAGAAACAACACAAAACTGATAGCTAATTATACTTTATAAGACAAGTAAGATATTTACCCTAACATGTTGAAGATTGAGTGTAGAACACCTTAGAGTAGAGTAAAAAATTCATGCATACACAAAATGGGGTAGACACCTTAGAGTAGAGTAAAAAATTCATGCATACACAAAATGGGGTAGACAATCTCCTAGGACTCTCTCTCTCTCTCTCTCTCTCTCTCTCTCTCTCTGAATATGTTTACTCTTTTAAAACACATTAATATAGGCCCAATGTACCAATATGAATCACTGATACAGATTATCCTTTTTAGTTTTTTTTTTTTTTTCCTGAAAACCAATGCACTGTCCAATATCAATGGTTACAGTTAGGAATGCAAATAGAGCAGATCTGGGGTGGAACCATGGTTGATCAGGCCTGGATCCGACGTTGAAGCTACGCGTTGTATCTGGATCGACATCAACTGTAAAATAAATAAATAAAAGAGTATTCTTATTAAAACCCGTATCCGAAATAAGATATGGAATAAAGCAGTATAATCGGATAAAAGGGCTTCAAAATAAATTTTATAAGTATACAAATGGGGCTATTAAATGGTAAATGATTAAAGCTAAGTAGATCTCCAAAGGTCAATATTACTTGACCTATGTAGCTAGGGAAGTTCATGGCTCAAGTCAGGCCGTGCTGATGCATATCCAAGCCTGGCCCGATTTTAGAAATACAAGCCTATATTTGGCCTAAGCCCAATACATGCCATAAGTTTCAGCCCAAGCCCACCAGTTTAGTCAACCAGCCTAGGTCAAACCTGGATTTTAATCAGTTGTACAGACTTAGTAGTCATTGTTTGACTATTTACAAGCATTCCTTATTCGGGCAGGGGCTGGCCTTGTTTTGGGCTTCCTATCACTTAATCCAAAACCAACCCATATATTAAGTGGGCCTACTTTAGATATGCACGCCTATCCAAAGCAAGCTGAACTTGGATCGGCCTCAGGATGGTCCAGCCTATGAACACACCTAATATAGGACCTCGAAACTACTCCTCCTCCTCCTCCTCATTATTATTATTATTATTATAGAGATTCAAAAATAAGTGCCATACTTGCTTTATTCGGAACTGAAGACTCGATACTCAGATAATCGGATAACCATTTCCAACCTATTTAAAACAACGAGTTAGTGCCATTCTCAGTACATTTTTACAGCCGGGATTGGACTGATCAAGGCCTGGATCAGACTTGGCCTGTTTTATCAAACAGAAACTGCTTTGTTTATACAAAAATCATCTTATGGTTGTATTTACAGGGTAATTATCAGAAGAATAAGACTTGGGTTTGAAAAAATGCTGGGGAATACCCAATCCACAACGCGATCCACTTGAACAATCCAGATTGTAGACCAAGGCATTTCACTATTAGCCTGATTTTGTTGTGTCAATTTCCTGCTTCCTACCATTTGGTTTACATTGAATTTGGCCCACCTGGGCAGCTGTTTGTAGAATATTGTGGACCCAATTCTTAAATCCACCAAAATTATTGATGGGCCCTTGCTTCAGATGCAATTCACACTAATTCTTTAGTCCATCAAGTCCTAGCTTTACCTACACCTAACCAAAATCAACACCTGTTTCTTCTTTGTGACTGTAAGCCAAAGCCCATGTTCCGGTGACTTTTACAAATCAATGATTGAATCTCTACAGCTAATACTATTACTAAAATTCAGCACCCTAATCTAATCAAATCCAAAGAAGCATTTTTCTTTAATGTTTTGTCCAACCATAAACAACTGCAATTTAGTTTGACTCAACTTCCAAATCTAACCCAACTCAAAAATCATTGTTTATAACCAACCCTCTTTTCGGTTTCATGTCATGTTGCTGTTACAGTTTTGTTACAACTAAAAAGAATTAAGACAACCAACCTGCCAAATTGGCCTAGGATTTGCACAACACCTTCTGTTTACTAGTTCTCAAGTAATTGTAAAAAGAAGTCCATAATCAAGTCTTAATTTGATTATGAAACATAAACTGCATGAAAAATGGTTGCCTAAGTGGGCTTCATTTCTATTTAATTCATGGTCCAGAAGTTGTTCCATGATCAACTTTGTATTAACTAATAGTTCTCTTTGGAGTAGGGTCTATGGTTATCGAACTACCAAAGACACATACAAACCCTAAATTAGCACATAATCAAAGTTCAGCCGTTTGGAGTAGGGCCTAATATTCAATTGATCTTTTTTTTTTCGTTCATACGCGTAATTAGCACCACTTAGTTTTCATTGCACCATTAAGTTTGTGTACAATATAATCCAGCATCGGGTGTTATTTGATTAACTTGAGATATGGTTCAATGCCAATACAATAGGCGTCTGCAATGAAGATGTTTGGATTCTGGGAAGGTAGATCCTATCGTCAATTTAAAGGTATGTGTTCCACTTTAACATGATTATCAATTTAAAGCTATTGTCACACTATCTCTGTCAGAAGTTTAAAAGCTGATTGCATTAACTTTTGTTGGTTAGAGAATGAAGTCTTCAAATTAATTTGAGATTAAATTCTTATATTCAATGATATGCTTATCAATTTTTCAACTAAGTTCTTATTATGGAGAACGGGTTTTATTTATTTATTTTTTCTTCTTGATTTGTTCAATACATAAAATGGGTTATGATAGAATCACCATTGATTTTACTGTCCAAATAGGTTCTGATGTTTGGGTTAAGAAAAGCCATGAAACTTGGAAACAATTGATGCACCACCACTCCTCATGACCTCACTCCATGACAACACAACATGGTATGTCCATTTCCCTTACCTTTATAAGATGCTTCATTTACTTCATGTGTCGGCATTGTAGATGAAAGTGGCTGGTGGGAGATGGTGAGTGAGACATGCACTAGCATTGGTCATTTCATTTCATGGTGTAGGTTTTACCAATTTTTTTTTTTTTTTTTTTAAATCATGGGGTAGGTTTGGTGGTAAAGTTTAGAGGAGAGGAAAGGCAGGACTTTCTAAAATTAGGCATCTATGGTTTGAAAGTGATGAGAGAGGTGAAGGTGAACCCCAGATGCCAATGTGACTAGGTGGTGGGTGGGGGGTGTCACAACAAGAAGGGTGCGTTGTGATTTTGTCACAGGAGAGCAGAAAAGCTAAGTGGGACCGCATGATCATTCTATTTAGCCTTCCTGAAATGTTTTCGTACACAGAAGGCAAGCATTGGAAATAGAGAGGTATTATGGAGATGAGATAGGAGCCTCTGGGAAAAGTAAAAGAGAGAGTTTTTGAGGCTCTACTCAAATGGTCATCTGCAGGACCTCTGTATCATATGGGGCCATTTCATCTCATCAAATCCATTCATTGGGTGGGTCCAGCAGTAAATTGATCATGGAGATTCTACTGCTAAGGGTAAAAAAGTTATACCTCCAGGGCTTGCTTGATAAGTGGAATTTCTATCAAGATTTTACCCTGTCCATGGATCCTGAATTTCTATGGTGCCATGTCCCTATAATTATTTTATGAGTTCTCATCTGATGAGTAGAACTTCAATAGATAATAGAATTTGATAGAGTAGAAAAAAGGCTAAAATAGCCTTTGACATTCTCACAACCTTAATATTTAATGTCCATGTGAGACCTGTAAGGGTGTTTTGAAAGTGTGAACTTCCCTTATTCTCTCAATTAAACATATTTTTTAGGGAATTGGTTTGCCTACGTTGTATCAAATTCTTAGTACTTTTTAACAAAAGGTTTTAAAGGGACAGCGTTGTGGTTGCGGGGTCACATTCTCAACCAATTGTCAAAGTTGGATGGATCCCTAGGTCCTTTCTCCTACATGTGTTGGTGCGTTTACTCTTGTGGCCTGTTTTGGATAATTCGCTTGTAAAGTGAATTGAAGTAAAGGTCATGACTCCTTAGCTGGTAAGATAAAAAGAAAAATTTTAAGTCAAAATCTAGATGCAATCATTAATTTCCATATATATGTAATTTACTAGGGTGATGAATATAGTCATTCCTTATCTAAGGTAAATTTGTTGTGCCACCTTGTGGTTTTATTTGCCTTACTCCACTTTAGCCTATTTAATATACAAGCATTATTTGAAAATCCAAGGAATGCTTGTTGGAAACATAAGACCCTTAAAACTGAGAAAGTTGCCAACAGTTTTGTAGATCTCAAAAGGCAACAAACAGGAATTTTTACAATTCACCCCCTCAAATAGTTCCCCAACAGTTCTAATCACTGCAGTTGGGCCCATTTGTGAATTTGAGACTACAGTAAATGATGACCTTGCAGACTACCAAATCTCCTCCTGGGATTCATGGAGCAATGATTCTCACCCAACTCCGGGAATAAAGGGATTAAAAAGTAATAGTTCTTATTTACCTTTTAACAGAAGTGACAGGATATATCACTAGCTTCTCTTTTTTTATTTCATTTTACGAGGTGGATGCTGTTGATCTGTTTGTCAAATGAAGAGGGTCATATGGTACAGATAGAAATACATATATAAAAGAAGTGTATCTTCCACAAGAGGGTGACAGCTCCCACTAGTATATTTATTAATCTTTTGACCACATCCTTGAATCTAATTTTTCTCATTTATTCCAAGCCTAATGTACCTCTTGAGGTGGAGATGCCATCAGACAAGCTGGCAATGGAATTTCTCTTTGAGCATTTTCTGGCTGATTTGAAGTAATGAATGAATGAATACAGGTGGACACAAGTAGAGGAACCTTCTCTTCTTCTGTTGGCTTTTAAAATAAAAAATAAAAAATAAAAAATTCTGCAGTGTTTGGGAGCACTAGTAACTGTGGCAGACAGTGTATGACACCTTCACATGAATACAGCAAAATTGCTTGTGCATAGCAACCTTGGACAGTAAGTCTGGAACCTCAGATATAGAATCCCTTCAGGGACCCACTTTTTAAATGTGAACAGCTCATAATGGTTCCTGAGTTTCCTACACCCATCCAGTTTTTATTAACTGCTGTCTGAGGTACACATTCCAACCTTTTCTTTTTTTTTTTTTTTTCTCTTAAATTAACCTAGCAATAAAGTCTCATTTTTTCATGACATTACAACAGCTTCTCTCTTCTCAGTCTTAAGTAAACTGTATACTGTTCACATTGGGTTCAACTTAGGTGGCCATTTAGATGCATATGCTTATTAGTGTGGGCATGGGCAATGTCACGACCCGGGCCCGAGATCTGATTACTTCGGACGGACCCCCGAGTCGCGGAACCATACTTACTCCCGTAAATCCTGAATTAACTGAAGTTAAGACAAGACTCACAAGGGATATCAAATCACAATACCTGTCAATGTACAATGTGCGGAAAACATGTATATATACATTGACTACAATTAACTTTACACAAAAGTAAAGTTCCCTTATACAAATTTACAGCCCACTAAAACCAACACTGCACACTTAAAATACAATGCAGTTGGTATTTAATCACAATCCAAAATTCTCTATTACAAAAATATTCATTTACAATCGCCCTCCGACTATGCCCACTCCGCTAAACCTCCTGGAGGTAACGGACGGGCCTCCTCCGCAGGCGGCGCGGCCTCGGCAGGACCGGCACGGGCATCTGGGCCTGTGATATCATCAATAACACGTGAACACGAAGGTTCAACAAGATACATGTATTTTCATGATTCTTCATGTTATTTAACAATTCTTTAACAATTCTATACAAGAATTCAATAAGGTAAGAACTTAAACAGTTCTACAATAAAAGAACTTAACAGTTCTATATAACCTACTTCAATTCCATAACAAATATCTATGTCAATCATATCCTTTCATTTCGTTTATTTCGTTCATTTCGTTCATTTCGTGTCTTCCAACGGAAGCAGTGTAAGCACAAGGCGGAAGGGCAAACCATTCATGGCCTAGGCTTCAAGATTATTCAATTTTCATTTAGTCACATTAATTAAGCACAAGGCGGAAGGGCAAACCATTCATGGCCGAGGCTTCAAGATTGTTTCACTTTTCATTACATGACTTTTCACAATGGTGGAAATTTTCCAGTGTCTTGATCAGAGAGCACTGGCATTCCACGAGGCTCCGGAACGCCCCTCACATCTACTGCAGCAGGAATTATTCATTCATTCAAGTTACTGTCACCTTTAGTGACTATTCATTTCATTTCATTTCATTAATTCAATTCATGTATTCTGTCATTTCGTGCATTATGTCAATGACGTTCACTATGTCAATGAAGTTCACCTCTGTGTCACTTCATGGATTCTATTCATTTCTTATCAATTCTATTCATACTTCTAAGCCAGACAACGAGTGAAGCGTTAGTTATCCAATGTACATGTTATTTTTGATGAATATCACTTTATGTATTTGATTTGTACATTGAGACGACCTTCGCTAACACCTATGTAGGCTTAGACATCAGCATGGAATAGCCTGTACAAATTAGGCTTCATTTCCATAATCTTTTCTGAGTTCATCTCAGCTGTCGGTTGGCCTGTCGGCTGACCGACCATACAACGTCGGTTGACCTATCGGTTAACCGACACTTTGTCGGTTCAAGATCCAGAAGCTGGATTCTTCAGTCCACTTCCTGATACACATTCGTCGGTCAGGCTTCGGTCATGTGTCGGCTGACCGAAGATACCATGTCGGTTGACCGACCTATTGTCGGTTCGAATTCCAGAGAGCTGGAATTCACTGAGACAGATTTCAGATCTGTCGGTTAGTCCGTCGGTTGACCTGTCGGTCGACCGACACTACCATGTAGGCTGACCGACACAATGTCGGTCAGAATTCCAGAGAGCTGAAACTCTCCGAGACAACTCCCAGAGCTGTCGGTTAGCTTGTCGGTCAGGTGTCGGCTAACCGACACATGCTCAGAAGTTCAGTTCTGAACTTCGGATTTTCTGAAGCAAAACTTCCCGAAATTGAGTCAAATAGACTCCAACATCTCTAAAACACTATAAATCATAAGAATGCATAAGTACTTGCCTTTTGTGAAGGTTGAATGGAGAATAAACCTTCCTTAGCTTGTAGTTCCAAGAGAAAACCTTGATTCCAAGCTTGACACTTTCACAATTTGAAAACAAAGTTGGGGAAGATGAAGTGAAGGATGAAAACTCCTTGAAAACACTTACAAATCCCTTGTTTGCCTCTTGATTGAGTAAGTTTGGAAGGAAAGAAGAGAAAAAGCAAGAAGAAAGGTGCCTAGGGTTTGGAAGAAGATGGAAATGAGATGAATGATCTCATTTAGGTTATTTTAGCTTATATAAGCTATGAAAGTGCACTTAAGTCCATCCATTCCACTAATTTACAATATAAGTCAAATGAAGGGTCATTTGACCGGATTGTCGTCAAACGACTTCGAACCTATTATGAAAGTTGACGTACTCGTCGAGATACACTCGTTGGTATCAAGAGTTTCCGTATTCGACGAAATACGCGAAATTTCGCATTTACATAAAAGTCCTTCATTTCTATGTTTGAGTCTAAAACTCCATTTAAACCATGCAAATCCATTCTTTACCATTCCATTAAGCCCAATTCATTCATTTGAGGCTTATTCCATATTATTTGGTCATTGACCATCATTAGCTCAATTAACCGCAGTTAATTAGCCTTAAGCATAACCAATCCACTTAATCTTTTCATTATCCGTTCATTCTATTCATTTGGGACTAACTCATCGAGCTTAGTCATTAATTACCATTAAACTAGTTAAACATGGTTAACTAGCACTAATTTCAATTAACTAGAGTTAATCTTGATTAACTCGGGACGAGACCTGACAGGCAATGAGAAGATCTCACAATGAATAAAGGACATCCAAAGAGTCAGCTCTACCATATTATCATTACTTTCAATTTGATAGCTAAGAGTTCGAAGCATTTCAACCATGCATATTTTTTAGATTCAATTCAATAATGAGTGAGGTTCAAACGATGTTAAATAAGGCATAGTGCAAGATTATTGGAGAGTATTGATTGTGAAAGGGGGTATACTTATCAAATGTTGGTTCAAGTGGGGCTTATAGAGTTACACTGCTCATGGAGTCGGCTCCAGTAGAAAACTACTACTTTCATGTTGTCCTAATTATCAAGGGGTGTGTCTTTAAATTGTTTAGGGCCTCTTGGTTTAAGGGTACTTCGGTGTGTATTCCCCTTGTAGGGATTCCTCTTTTTGAGAATTCTAACAATAAAATAGGGCTTGACTCTTGAGAATTCTGAATATCAGTTTGAATTGTTAGAATTTACAAAGCAGCTGGCATTCAAAATGCTATTATCCAAGTGCATAATTTCTATAAATTAAATATTTTAAATCTTAGATGGCTCTTGAGCATTTTGGAATCCTGATCAATTTTTAATGCTTATGTTGGTCACCTTAAAAACCTAAAATATGAAGGTCTCTCCTTGTACCATCAGAATAGATGTCACATTCAGGTTGCGAAAAACAAGGACCTCTAGATTTATATTCATCAGCTAATGGATGGTGGCAGGCCTAGAAATTTTTTTTTGGAGGCCACTTTGTTTAAAAAAAAAAAAAGACAAAAAAAAAAAAAAAAGAGGGAGAAAGAAAGAAAGCTAAAAGGGCTATATGGAGAAAAGTAAGGGGTTTAAAAAAATTGAGGGGGTTGGGGCCTGGGGGGGATACTCAAATATAGTTAAGATGTCCAAATCCAATCTAAATTTTATGTGGGTTTCAAGCCTGAGCATGCCCAAGCAGTATATCTCACTTTCTGTGAGGCCAGGCATCTGGGTTCAGGTTTGGCCAAACCCAAATTGCACCTCTAATACAAGTCGTTTAAGATATAATCATTATTCTCTCTACCAAAAAAATGAAAGATCTAATCATCAATTCATCATTGATGGACCAGAACCAAACTAACTTAAATGATAACCATTCATCAGTTCCCTGGAAGGTTATGGTATAGATGGCCCCCATATCATGGTCAATCTCCAAGTGCAAGACCACATTTGTTTCCTCAATTTTCCTTGATACAAGAGCAGCATTGATGTATGAGTGAGCCTACAACCATTTTCTAAATGTAAATCCTCAGTTGATTGGTCTATGGCTGTAGCTCAAGTGGCTGTGTGGCTCATGTTACGACTTTCCTCTTTTGAATTTGAGTTCAACACACTCCAAAGCCTTTAAAACCATCATTGATGCAGCATGAAGGAGTGCAATACTTTACCTCGGGGCTTATTTGTTTAATATAGAGATTTAGAAGCATGGATGCACTTGTTCATAATTGACAAATAAATATCATCACGCAGCTTCTGTCAATCTGGATGCAGTCGCTCTCCCTCAATATTGACTCTCCTTCAATATGATATTCATATCAGGACTGGGGTGGGGGTTTAATCTTACAGATTATGGGTGATGAAGTTTAGGCGCACAAATTTATAAATTTAAATATTTCAGCAAAGTGTGTACCAATACAGAAGGTAAGTCTTCTTTCTTGACCCAAACAACTTTGGTATTCTTCTTTTTCAGCTCAGCCTTCTGCGTTTTTCATTGTTTTTTATTCGGTAAACTTCGCAGCTTATTGCAATGGAGTCAAATGTATCATTTAATTCCACAATGATGACAAGTGGGAATTCGTTCAAGATGTGATACATTAAACTTCTTTGGAGCTTTCTTTGCAACACTAACAACAATATTAGTAACATCTGAATTTTTAACAAAACAATTTTTACCTTTGACATTCGAAGTGGATGCTCCGTCAACGTAGCACCAATGCCAAGCTTTTTAGTGTGTGCCTTTTGACTATAGAGGATGTCATCGAATTTTCTCGATCTGGTGTTCATCCTATTCAATGAAACTTTAGCGGTATTTAATTCAGATAGAACCATCTTGAGTCTACCATTCAGATCAAAATTTTCTGCTTTCAAAGTCTTCATATGAAAATCAAGTAAGTCACACTTTTATGATTCTGCAATCAATTTGTTATTTTCATCCTCCAATTATTGTACTTTAGCTAGTGCTTCTGCAAATTCAACTTTCAATGAGGAATTCTGCTCTTCAGACACTTTTCAGTCAATAACAACATCTTCATTCACTTTAACCATTTTTATGATTTTCTTGAAAAGTGTTTCATATTCAGCTTTCTAATCTAGTTCTTCCTCTGACTCAGTATCTTGATCTATCTTAGATTCGGAAGAAACATGGGAAGCAATAGAATCAGAAGTTGCCATAAAAGCAATAAACTTCCCCTTACCAGTGTCAGGTTTGTCAGACTCGGGATTTTCATCATTCTCATCAGAAATTTCATCTTCCCAAGTAGTATTCATAGCCTTCTTTTTAGATCTTTTGTTTCCACAGTTGTTAGTAATGTGTCCATAGCCACGACACTCATAGCATTGAATCCCTTTAAAAGATTTATTTTTTTCAGAATTTTTAGGAATCCTCAAATTGGTTTTCTGCCCTTTCATAAAAAGCTTGAATTGCTTCATGAACTATACAGCAACTTGGGGATCAATTTCCTCGGAATCTGAATTACTTGCAACTTTCTTGTATGATTCATTGGATGCTCTCATGTATGATTCCTTGGACGCTTTCAAAGCAATACCATTACATTGTGTCTTCCCATTAGACCTAAGGTTTGCTTTAAAAGTTTGTAGGTTGCCAACCAATTCATCAACTTTGAGCGTATTTATATTTTTATATTTCCTCCATGGCCACAACCTTTCCATCAAACCTTTCTAGGAGAGACCTCAAAATCTTTTTAACAATTCTGTTTACATTTTCATTGGTTTCCCCAATGAAAATGTATCATTGACAATTGCATTCAGCTTACCATTAAATTCATTGAAAGACTCATCTTCTTCCATCTTTATAGCTTCAAAGGCTGTATACAACTTTTTAAGTTTCGACTGTTTGACAATGTCAGTCTCTTCTTGCACAGTCTACAGGATATACCAAGCTTCTTTTGCAGTAGTGCATGTAGAAATTCTTTGAAATTCAAACACGGTAACTCCATTATAAATAGCATTCAAAACCCTAAAGTTATAAGTGGCAGCCAACTCTTCTTTCTTTGTCCACTTATCTTCAGGTTTGGGACTAGTTACCTCATTCACAGTAATAGTAGACAAGGAATAGCCATTCACAGTAGGTTTGAGACTAGTTACCTCATTCGCAGTAATAGTAGACAAGGAATAGCCATTCACTGCAGGTTTGAGACTAGTTACCTCATTCGCAATAATAGTAGACAAGGAATAGCCATTCACGGTAGATTTCCAAACTTTCAGATCTATGGCTTTCAAGAAATTAACCATCCTGGCTTTCCAATAAGCATAATTGTTATCATCAAACAAAGGAGGCTTACTGGTTGAAGTGCCTTTGCGGTAGATATCCATTCTAGCAATATTTGGATCAACACAGTAAAATAGTATAACCCGCTTTGATATCAATTGAGAGTTTTGCTGGACCCACTAGAATGGATGCTAGTCTAATTAATCAAATCAATGCAGCGGATGTAGCTAATAAAATAAGATAGAACTAGCAAATAAATCTACTAAGCAATCACCAAAAGAAGGCAAACACAAATTTAACATGGAAATCCTATCCAAGGAGAAAAATCAAGATCTATAATTCAAGATTTCACGAATAATTATAAGATATACTCACAACTCATTTACCTCAGTCTGTACCTCGACCTAAGGACTGTAGTTGTTTTTGCATAACTTTTACTGAGATGACTTCCACCGTGCACCGTTCTTCTTGATCTCCTCGCACCTTGATAACCAAGATAATCATTTTTCTACAAGAGAGTAGAAGCAACAAAATTTTCTAAAATGGCCATTCATGATAATCTTTCAATGGCTCTAGAGAAACAAAAAAATCTCTTTTAAAATATTTTAATTTCAAATCAAGAGAGAAAATTAACTTTTTATATACTTTTTTTCGAGCAAGAGAGACTCACCCATAGCTTCAAATTCATATATTATAAGACTCCTGCTTTTAAGTCACTAAAAATTACAAGCGGTCCCAAACTTTGTAATACAGTCCGGATTGACCAGGGTTTCTGCGCCACGCTCCCGATTTTGTCCCTGGCATGATTTTGTCCCTGACAGTCATTATGCCCCCCACAGTCATGTGGCTGTGTGGCTTATGTTACCACTTCCTCTTTAGACTTTGAGTACAACACACTCCAAAGCCTTTAATATCATCATTGATGCATCATGAAGGAGTGCAGTACTTCACGTCAGGGCTTATTTGTTTAATCTAGAGATTTAGAGGAGTGGGTCTAAAGCTGACCTAGAGACATTATAAGGGCTGTTTTTATATGTGATTAAGACCAGACTAACAAAAGAGAGAACTCACAAAAAGAGGAATGCTATTTGTCCCGGATTTTTTGTCCCGGGACAAGCCCGACTCCACATGGGGGGGTATTTTGGTCATTTTTCCCGGGACAAAAAATCCGGGACAAGTAGACTTTTTGTCACAAAAAAGAAGACATAGAGATCAAACACCAGTCAGTTGGGTGATAATGGAACTCCCAACCATTGTGTTTATTTGTTTGCAGGTGAAAATATTAGTTGGAAAAAAACTGAAATCTCTATTGTGCTAACAAAATTGGTCTTCTGCTTACGAATTTATGTTTTCACTGGAAAGAAAAATACTATATTTTTTTTATAGAAAATTAAAGTCCTTTAGATTGAAAAAGATCAGATTTTTGCATTTTCTATTTTTTTTTCAGAAGAAAAATGTATTGCAGCAAATAATTAAATAGTGGAATTCTCTCAAGACACAAATGCACCCTAAATGCTATCATCCATTAGGATTCACAAATGCTCAAGCATTCCCCATTCCCCAATTTTTAATTTAGAAAATCGTATAATCTAAAAGTGATAATTGAAGAAGCTAGATTTTTTAAATCTTACAAATGAAACAGAAAACTTTCCAATCATAGAAGATGGTGACATTACTGTAAAAGTTTCCCGACATATAAAATTTCATTATAAAGTCCTCCAAACAAATTCCCCCTAAATTTATATCACTAGACTTGAATAAGGATTAGACTCCCTTGGACCAAAAATAATACATGATATAATATAAAATAATATTATTAACTTTATCTATTATATGCACATTAAATAATTTCTATAAAGCTTTTCTTAAAAAAAAAAAAGACGATGACTAAAAAGCTATAAATAAAGAAAAAAATGTGTGATATTATATCACAGCCTTAGAATATTGTATAAATAGTTTTATAGTAAATTTATAAACTTCAATCGTTGACGAGCAAATACCCTAATTGGGGCAATAGTTAAGATCTCATGTAAATATATTGGCCAAGACTGGTGT
Organism: Umbellularia californica; assembly: GCA_028538565.1. Taxonomy (NCBI): domain Eukaryota; kingdom Viridiplantae; phylum Streptophyta; class Magnoliopsida; order Laurales; family Lauraceae; genus Umbellularia; species Umbellularia californica. Next base: position 4,953,682 of record JAPQWN010000006.1, on the reverse strand, counting down.
GTCTCGGCGAACAGAAAAGCATCCACTCCCGTCCCGTTTTAGTTTTAGTTTCAACAGTTTCTGCCGACGGTTCATTCTGCGCTTTGTCGCTGTCATCATTAATACAAGCAGAGCGGTCCACTAGCACATGCCACGTGTCACTGCACTCGCAATCTATGTTGGCGTGGTCCCCACACACTACTGCATGCACTCTACGTGGGTAGGGTGGGGCCCATTGTATCTTCGTGTCGCCACCACTTGTCCTCCATCTTCCCTCTTTATGTTCCACACCAGACGATGAAAATGCTCCGATCGCTCAGGTGGGCCCCACACCAACCGAGCATTGGCAGCTTCTGAGGTCGGATCGCCCCGTGCGGATGGTGGGCCCCACTGCCTGTCGGGCGTCGGCCAGTCTCTGGTGGCACACGGATGCCTGTTTCATTATTTACCTACCAACATTACACTTTGCCCTACAATTAATGATAAACAGGCATCACCATCTTCATGAAAGGCACGGGGCATCCTCAAATTATTAGGTTATTAGCCCCCTGTCAGCACATGATTGGGTAGCTCCTACAAGCTGAAGATATTTTCTTCATTAAAGTAACAGCCATGCTACTTGTCCCGGATTTCATGTCCCGGGACAAGCACGACTCCACAGGCAGGGGCATTTTGGTCATTTTAAAAAATGACCAAAATGCCCCTGCCTGTGGAGTCGTGCTTGTCCCGGGACATGAAATCCGGGACAAGTAGACTTTTTATTAAAGTAAAACATCTAATGAATTTCTTCCCACAGAATTTTTCGTATGATAATGGTGCGATATCGCACGTATGGGCGGATGCAAACACATTCACGGGGGGCTGGCCCCAGTGAATTTTTGGAAAAAAAAAAAATATATATAATAAATTAGATCCAATGTAACCAGGCCCCCAATGACATCTAACCAGGCCCCCAGTGAAAGGTATTAGGCCCATTCTTCAACTATTAAGGCATCAGAGGTAAAGACTGCAGAGTATACCGCCCTCTCCAGATCAATTTATGAATGATTGTCTTGTATGTTTTATAAAAAAAGAGTTGTCTGGAACTATTACCAATGATATTGTAATAGAACTTTTTTAGAATATGAAAAATCGTAGGGAACAATTGTGATAAATAAAGATTTCTTTGTTTTATTGCTTGAAACTATTACATTATATTCGTCCCATATAAATAACCAAAAAAAAAATCCGGGGGCAAAGCCCCCGAACCCCCACTACTTAATCGTGCCCCCAGTGAGTTTGAATCCTGGATCCGCCAATAATCGCACGGCCTTAGAATATATAACACAATATAATATGCACGAATAACTTTCTTCCAGAAAGTTTAATATGATTCTTTAAATTTTGAAAAAAAGTTAATGGCATCGATATTTGTTTTATCGCCCAATAAAAAGATTTTTTTTGTAAAATAAACTTTGTTAATGTATAAGGTCATAAATTGCATGAATACTCTTTCGTAAAAAATTTTCTTTCCATCTTGCCGGTACACGCCGATCACAAAACATTCGAGACGTGAGTCTAAAATCCAATCATTCCACTGGTATTATATGTTCAACATCCATTTTTGAGCAACAACTAGTTGCCATCTAGAAATGAGTTATTGAGGAAGCTGTTCTAATCCATCCTACTATTATGATTCTAATCCACCAAATGTTATTGTTTGCCCCTAATATTTCCATATTAGAAGAACGTAAGCATCTTTGCCATCATCATTGCTATTGGAGTTCCCAATCTTATAATTATAATTAAAGACTTGGGCGATTTATTGGTGGTTGGGTTGTAAGTTTCACAAATTTTTTCCCCTCTCCTCTATTTCGTCCATTCTGTATGAAGCTTACCCCCGTGAGTAAAATATCTAATCATGCCACTTGTTGAATCTCAGTGTGCCTTCTATCCTCATTTGTTTCAGGTAAGTAAATTTCGTTCAGTGTGCTACACTTCATTCAATTGTGCTCAATGACGGACTCAAAATTCTCATTTGGATGGTGCGATATATGGTCAAGTGAAGAGATTAAATAATAAAATCAAAATTTTTATTTTTTATTTTTTGATAACGCAGGTTTCCGGCCCTTTAGGCCAGAATAATCACTACAGGCTCAAGAGAGAAAGCCGGTGTGGCCTCAGTGTAGTAGTGCAGTTTCGAATCTACAATCTTCGGGTATAAACTATGGTCCTCGGCCAACTGAACTACTCCTCAAGGTTAAAATTTTAAAATCTTATCAAAGACATTTTATGAATAAGTTGCACCCTCGTAGTAACATTTGGATCTGCCCTTGACCTTCTTACCACTAGCTAAGGAGATGTTCTAAATACCTCTCAAGTTGAATGTCCTGAATTCATGTGGCTTGTCTTGGTATTTAGGTGATTTGGAGTTTTGGGGCATTTTTTTGTCAAATAAATGAATACAACTGTGTCTCATCAGGTGTGTTCTTCTATAATATAATTAGGCTTTTTAAGGATCAAATCTTTGTGATTTTCCGGACATTTATCGGTTTCTGGGCCTCACGATCATGAGATCCTTGACTCTCACACCCAATGGAGATTGTTCACCTTTTCATGTCCTTTCCCAAAGGACTTTCTAAGATGATCTCGAAACTATTCTTGTTTTATTCATGTGACAATCATAATCAGATAAAAAGTACAGATTTTATGGATCCCAATTCGATGATCCCATAATGATGTTTCCGCACAGAGGGTTAGAATGCAATCTTCTTTGCTTCTTATTGTCAAAAGGTTAATGGAGCGTTTGGGTGTTTGGTGGGCCTAAAAGTCTTTCAATGCCTAATTCAAAAGAATGCGATGTTGCATGAACTGGGTGAATGCCTTTCTCTTTTATCTGTTCAATCTACAGTTTAATCCATGACTAAATCGTTTCCATCTAGCCATCCCCAACAATTTAAATTCCTATCAGGTGGGCCCCTCGGGGTGATTCTATTTGGTCCTACATTGATTAACCATGTACTCGTTGAGAATTTTGGGTGATCCAAACAAAGGCTATTAAGTGGAGTCTAAATGTTATTCAATGACCAGCTTACAATTACATATTATTGAGGTCAACGTCCACCCTCGCTTCTAAGAGGTTATAATTGTGGTCGAACCCTAACCCTCACCATAAAACTATTGATGTGCTGTTTCTTATCACCAATTGATTTTGGGATAAGTGGTAGCTCAATAGGGTGTAAGATTCTACATATGTTTATGATTAGATGACTCGCAATGTTTCAGGCCTACTTGCTCCACCAGATACATGGATGGTAGAATGAACAGAAAATAATATGCTGAATAGCTGTCAACATTCAATGAGCCTACTTTTAGTATTAACTAATCTTAAAACCTCTCCTCTATTTGGTAGATTTCATCATAACTACAAATCTATGACAGTGTATTTAAAAGATCGAGGACTTGTTATTTGTATTACAAGAGGATTTTGTTCTTCGTAGATTTGTATTTCTATAGGAAAGAAGAATTGCGCATTCTTACTCCTCTTATATGGAATCAGATTCCTCTCTGTCAAAAAAATTAATTCATTTTTCATTTTTTTCTCAAGTGAAATAGTATCAAACAACAAAAAACTGGACCGCACATAAAATTTGATCAATTTTTTCGTATCTCTATTGCAAAATCCTCCCCATACACAAAAGCACCCAAAGCATAGGTATTGTGCGGAGGAACGTGGATAAGTAGAATGGAACTCAAAGGCGGAAATAATGTTAAGGAGGCTACAAAGAATATTCAGACCCAAAGGGCATGATTTATGAAGCATTTAATTAGAATCTCGCTTCCACCATGCTCCATTTTTTGGTACCTAGCACAGGCCTTTGATGAGGGAAGTAGACGTCAAGTGAGGTGGGGAGGATGAGGAAAGTAGTCCTAGGTGATGTAGAACTTCCTTGGGGGTAGGAGACGTTCTTTCCACCATGTTGCATTAGGCAATGCATCGCTTTATCAAGGCAGGTAATTAATGGGATTTTTGCAGTTTAAGTTTCGCTTGTCAACGCAGACAATCGAGAAAATCAGTAGATTAGATTATCACATTTCACTTTTTTCTTTTTATGTTTCTTCCCGAATATGACATATTAATGAAAGAGCTCATATACAAAGCAAAAGTAACTTAAAGAAACTTAAAACATGAGTTTGTATCCTTATCTGTCACTTGCAATTTCCACAAATATAATTTTAAATTAAAAAAATATACAGTCGTCAAGTTTTATTTTACTCTATTTTTATGAAATTCCATGGCAAATAAACATGCCCCAGTATTGTCTTGTATTTCTGGCTTATCATACAAGGATGATCACATTCCTCTTTGAGACGCCAAGTATGTAGACGGTCTGTGCTACCATGATGCCTCCCACAGGGATATTATGGCATTGCATAATTCCTCCTCTTTTATAAAGCAAAGGCACCGAGAGCCACTCCCAATCTCTCCTCACACCAAGTGGCTGTTACAAAAGTCCCCCTTACCTTTTGACATATATACATCTTTTTTTTGGTATCTTATGATATGGTTTTGTCGTTTCTTGAGCACCTTGATAGAAGTGTAAAAAAAAAAGAGGGCCCAATCCCTACCCTCTGTCACAATAAGGTAAGCTCTTTCAAAATATGGACCCATGTCGACCAGCTGTTACAACTATTAGAGGAAACATTGTGACACTTTTTTGGAACTCTATAGCGAGGCCTATATAAAGATTACATAGCCTCCTCTGATACATCCTCAGGTTTCAAATCAAGAGAATTGGGTCCAAAATTATGGATTACCATGATGCAAATGTGACTCACGCTTACGTGGCATTGCTGCTAATGTTGTATTATCGCGTCTTCATCATGGTGCACAATCATGTAATGGGATCCTCTCGAAGATATGTCTTCAACTTGAAGAGTCGATGATATCTATGTGAATCCCACCATGTAGTTCTAAAAAAGTATTATAAGGTTCTATGTAATAGCTATAGGGGAGGATCCTCACTTGTAGTGGGTCCTATATGTTTTTCACAAAAGATCCTTCTCTTGGCCCCTAGGAGGATCGCTTAAGTCTTAACATGCATATACGTGAGTATTTAATTACCAGAGATCCTTCTCTAAGCTTTTTTGTTTGGCTTACAGTAGAGATTGTTCAAAACGCGGAAAATCGATTGAGATTTCCTTGCATGGAAGTTTTATGAATTTGAGAAGTGGCGAGGCCTAGTGTTTTTCAGTGTACGAATCACTTTTTCCTGTGTAGGACTCTCAAAAGTGCAGTTGCAAGGTTTTAATCCCCATAGTCAAACAAGACTAATTGAATGGTAGGGACGGAAAATCCAGTACAAATGCAATGAAAAGTCAGGATTCACTGAAATTTGGTGATTGCCAATGCTTTCTCCATCACAATTAGCCTCTTCGACCGACTGGCCCACTAAAGATGAGTAGTGGAGATCAAGGAATGAAGCTGAAAGGGGGCCACCAAGGAAGACTTACATGAGAGGGCGTGTTATTATAATTGAGGTTGGGGTGGTGCATCTCTCTTTCCTTTGTTCTTAGATTTTGATTTTTTTTTCTCTCTCTTTGAAAATTTTGAATGACTGGCAGAGTGTTATTGGTCCACTCACGGTGAAGGTATTTAGAAATGTTTAAGGGGTTTGAATTTGGAAATACTAAAAGATAAAAATAACTTTTTAGTGGTTGAAATTGAAAAAATCTATTAAATAAATTAACACGGAGTTTGGAAATGCCAAAGGGACTACCATCACATAATTGTCCAAAAATCTCCACCATTTTAATTTCCGATCAAGAATCTTGCTTAAAAAATGGGCCAAAGAACTTTGTAGGGCCCGCAACATTAATGATTGTCATGACTAATTATTTTTTACCGGGGCCACCTTGATGCACAACAAAACAAGGAAGAAAAGACCATCAATAGATTTGGATGGAGATGAAGAGATGTAAGTCTCATCAAATGACCTTGTCCTCTCTGTTAGCTTTGGGCATGGCCAGATCTTATAGAAATGATCCGGCCCATGAAAATGATCTGATAAATTAGAGATAAACCTCTTGTAGTCCTATTCCTCAAGATCATATGTTTTATCTTTTTGAAATAGAGGTTTTCGTTTTCCCTTTAGAAGATTTTTTTTTTAAAAAGATTTTCTAGAAAACTTAATTTTTTTTTTTTTTTTTTTGCTAACGGAGGATTCCAACAATTTGGGAAAAACTAATCCCTCCTGACCCAAAGAGTAGTCGGGTAAAACCAACTGTAACTCCTAAATGGTAGCACTAGTGGACTCAACATTCGGTTCTTGAAGATTGGGGAACTGAGGATCGATACTAGGACCTTTAGCTCCCAAAGAGAGAGGAACCGTGGTCCTGACCACTCGGCCAACCCCTTGGGGTTGTCTAGAAACTTATTTCAAATAGAGAACATATAAGACTTAAATCCAAAATGAAAGATCTACTAACCAAAATAAAGTGAGGGCTCTTTGTTTTGTGCTTGGTATTCTTCTTTCTTCTTTTATACATCCCTTTCAAGAAGAAGAACAAAAAAAGTGAGGGGCTCATTATTTGTTTCTTAGGGCCCCATGTGATATCACATGGGCCCATATTACAGTTGCCAACACCATCAAAGGGTATGTGAACTCTATATAATGTATAAATATATTACATTTAATCACATATTAAATGTGATCAAATTAGTGTAAAGAAAAGTGCATGATAAAAAAAAAGGCAACAAAAGCATTGGATGCTATTTCTCTCTTTATTTCAGTAAACGACGAACAAAAGTCACATTCTGCGGAAAAAAAAATGCTGGAAACAGGTGCTTCTCAATCACATCTTAGTCCCAACTTCACAGCAGTCTGAAAATGGCAAAACTCCATTGTTCTCATTTTCCAAAGATATGTAAATGTAGAAGTTCCAACGTCAAAAACAGGGGTCTGCCAAATTTTATATGGTGCTGCGTTTTTCCTCTTATGTATACTTCCTGTTTTGCTTTTGGTCTTTCCCCCTTCTCTTTAGCCTCAATTTCAGCATTTTATGGCAGGCAGGTATTGATTCCTCTCTGCATAGAATATATACCCCATTAACAAGCAAAAGATCATAACTAGAAACTTGTGTTTACATTACATTTACAATGAAAAACAAATGCCTCTAATGTGTAGCTTCCAATGAAATATATGTAGGGGTGGGTATTTGGTGGGTTTGGGTGTGGTTGAGCAACATTTTATAGGCACTCTTGTGCTATTTTTTTTCCCTTTCAGGCAAGGTGTGTAAAAGTAAAACGAAATTGCTTTTTCGCGTGGAAACACATTTCACATTTGGTGTGGTCACTTTTTTTAGAACGAACAATTGAAAAAATGAACTAGATTCGCAATTCCACATAAACACAATCTTGATAGGAAAGGTCAGAACAAGTTCTCAGCAGTACTACGCTAACATAGCCTACATGTGCAACCCAAACTAAAGTTGAATTATTTGTCAGGTTAAAAAATCTCAAACAATGCTTGGCCTAAAAGTAAAATATGGTCAGGACAAATCCTATCTTAATGGATCGTTTTAGTTGGATTGTCAGATCATAGTGCAATTGTCCAGTTAGATCGCATTTGAGCAAGGTTTCAAATCTGCTAGCAAGTATGAGCTAGGTTCACGCCAATTGGGTTGGAAATGTCCACACAATTGCAATGTGAAAGTGTGAAGAGTCTAATCAAACCTAAATTAATGGGTCAAGTTCGTGTTCGCTAGGTGGGTCAGATTTAGCATTGTCACCCCTATTTGTATCTGATTTAAATGTTCAATCTAAGGTAATTCAGGAAGGTGGATGAACCCTTTTTAGAATGTAGTATAGTGGTCTAAAAATATTGATTTAATGTGGTTCCAAACCCTTGTCAGCAAAGATGAGTACATCACCTTTTCCCACTTGGTTCTTATGCAACAAAACCCATGCAGTTAGTTAATATTTAATGCTAATGGCTGAGATTGATTGGAGTAGTCTTACAGCCATAAAGCCATGCTGGCCATTATCATGAATCGGCATTTAAGTGGACCACATGAGCAATTGAAATAAACAGGCCACTTATTTCATTGCTTAAATAAGCTGATCCATAAGAATAAATAGTCCTTGGATTTGTTTTCTTTTGTTTGCCAGGAGAAAGTTTGGCTTGGGAGATTAGAGTAATCAGTACAAACTTGCAGACAGACACAGTAGGACAATAGGACAGACAATGGGTATCCCCACACATGACATGAGCCCATTTCTTAAATTTGACAAATTCTAAAACATACACCTTACACCTAACATCTACTGATGTCCCTTTTTCATGCTACAGATATGATATATGGTCCCATCTATCGTCAATTTCATGGCCATTCTATTATCCTTTGCAGACCAGCAACCGGTCAGCATTTAGCAGTGACTGTAGTGACCTTATTGTGTGTTGATTCATTCACAAAATATAGTGTCATGTTTGAAGAGTTAAAATCTGAAGGCTTATTTGTTTGCATATGGGAATTTAACACTTAAGAATTCATGTCGTTCAAACAGGCTCCAACAACGATCATTAAAGAGGTTGGAGGTGAATAATATAAGGTAGAGAAAAGGATTCAACCTTCACTTTTGGAGGATTTGAACGTGATGGCAGGGTATTCATTTTTCAACCACCCTTAGTGATATTATTTAAGGGTCATTTTTTAAATTTTGCCTTTGTTCCTTCATTTTTAACCGCTTCTAGAAATAAAACTCTTACAATTCATATAATATTCAATTCGAGGAAACAAACAGTCTGCCCTTCTTGATTGTCTTGCATTCAGGAAAGCAAACAACATGAAGGGTGATTATTTATTTATTTATTTATTTATGCTATCGTCTCCTTAGACATGGGTTTACAAAAGAGCTAAGTGCCTTGCATCCTTGCTGCTGGCTCTTTTGAGGCAAAGAGAGGGTAGCAAGGTTTGAGCCCAAGTTAAATTAGGAAGAAATCACCTGCACCTTGTGAACTTTAAAATGCCCAAATAAATGCTAGGTCTAATCAAGTCATCCTGGCTTCAGACAAATAATAACCATCTCAATCTATCCTTCTAACAAACTCTCACAAGAAAATTTAGGCCAAATAGGACCCATAGCAGCAAATTGCAAAGGGAGCCCTGACCAGGTTAGTCTCCCACATGGGAGTCCAATCCATTGAATATGCCCAACAGATTTCCCAACAAATGAATGGGCCTCTGCTGTATATCCTGATAGGGGCCAAAAAAAAAAAAAAAAAGACCCCCAACTTCAAATGGTGCTGTTTGCAGATCATAGCCAATATCTGTCCAGTTGGCAGCCACTAAATGTGCTAATAAATGAAAAGTTTAGATCCATCCAAACCCAATTGATAGTCATCTATAACATTGATGGTGTCAGTCAATCCACAAAACCCAAAAGCCGGATGAATAGACTCCACTTTAACAGCTCAAAATTCTAACTACATGTCAGGTTGAATTTGATCAAGTACAACATGTACTAAAGCTAATAAACAGCTTAGATGAATATTAAAGATGCAAACCAGTTTTTTGGTTTGGGTCCAGTCAATGGGAGACCTAGGATCAACCTGAAATGGACCATTGTCCCAACTCGGATGGGTCCAATTGGAATGGGACCAACCATATGCCCCCCTAAAGCACAAATTTATTAATATATATTTATTCTTGTTAAATATAGAAAATGAGTTGGTCTCTACTCAATATTGATTAGAAACTGACCTCAGATAAGGCAAGCTTAAGCTTCACTTGACAGTGCAAAGCAAGATGAAGTTCAACTTAAGCTCATATATTTATGCAACATTGTTCATCTTCTACACATTTGTATTATTTCTTCTTAAGCACTTATACAATCATCTTTAATTCATATGTATCTAATTTCTATAAATTCTATGCAAAGCACATATGGTGTTTGTTTAGAATACATAGGAACTCATACCATAAGTGATTAAAATAAAGATCTAAGGTGAACTTATAAAAATAATCAAATAACCTTCCCTTTACTTGAAATTGAATCAAGGAAAGATGGACAATGAACACCCAACTATTATCCTATCAATTAAATCCTAAGTCAGTCAACATCTCATCTATATTATTACCATTTTTCCTTTACACTCACCTCATATCATTTACACTTCACTTCTTGAATCGGTTATCTACTTAAACTTATTTAAACATTAATTTCTATGTATTCTAATGCAAACAATCATGCCCTTAGCCATAAACTTGACCATTTGTTAGAAAAGGTGATTGATGAACCTACGTGAAGTTGTATTATTCAACATTTTAATCAAATAATTTTATAGTGAAATCAACTTTTATTAGAGTAAATCTTGGAAATACCCTCGTACTAAAAGGACATCTATTTTGAGCTACTCACGTTTTATATTTTTACTGTGTTGTTACTGTGGAAGCCTACAAAATGCCAATTTGACTTTCTTAAATACCATGTGCATTTGGAAGGGGAAAAAAAATTCAAATTCACAGCTTCCTTCTTCCCAACAAACACGTCCAACTCCTTTTAATTCTCTGTGCAATTGTCCTGGAAATAGTACGTACAGCTGTACAGCGACATATAGGCTTCAGTCCATCGCACTGTTTAAAAACTGCGGCTACCTGTGCAGTCATAAGTAAAATTTTGACCTTCAAGGAAAAATAAAAGAAAAAAGGAAGCACATAATTTCATAATACCCCCTACCGGTGGCGGTTCTTAGGGGTATAAATGGATATCCGATTCTCCAATTACCCGAAAGATTTGACTCGTAAAAAGCCCGGTCTGAAGCCTATTTTAGGTTCTGATTTATAAACGGGTCCAGGTTTGGAACCTATTTTAGATTCTGATTGATAAAATGGTCCGTGTCTATATACGTTCCAACCCGTGGATTCGGGATCCGGCGTATGAGTCTTTGATATCGCAAATTGTACTTCAAAATCAATTGTTTTTTGATATTTTTATGTACAATATTAAAGGTAGTGACTTGATGTACTGTTATAAGTTGAATGATATGCTTATTTTAAGAAAAATAAAGAATAAAGATAAAATATAATCGATTTTTGAAACTAGATTTCAGTCCTCTAGGTGAACCAGGTTCCAAAACCGGATCCGAGTTTTCTTATCGGACTCGGTCTGAAACCAACTAAACAGGTTCCGAGTCAAAACCGGATCCGGAACATGAATTGTTATTTAGAAACGGGTCCAGGTCTGGGTCTGGGTTCACTATGGTTCCGATGTGGAATCGTTCCGTTTACAACCCTTGGCCACTCCCGTAAGTCTCACCAGGTCCATTTTATAATTCCAAACATTATGAGGGTGATCCGCGTAAACTTAGCTAATCTCAAAATAATTACATTTCACCCCCCGGAAGGACACCTAACCCAAATATTTCAGACCAGCCCCATCGCTCTCTCTCATAAGTCATAATATCCGACTGCCGAGCGAGCGCCAAAGAAGATAGCTTCCTCCGGAATTTAACCCCCACTACAGAGACATGTAATAGAAGACGCTTCCTTTCTTCCGCTCCCAAAAGCTCTTCTTTTTCTTCAACTCTCTCTCTCTCTCTCTCTCTCTCTCTCTCTCTCTCTTCAGATCTGCTTCTTTCTCTCTTCAATCTGCATTTCATCTGGTAATGTGATCTTCTGGTTCGTTAATGGCGTCCAATGATTTGATGTTACATCCAAACGCTCCTCTCTGTTTGTGTGTGCGTTTTTTTCTCCATCTCACAGTTTACTGGAAATTTTCCTTTTTTAGAAAAAAAATTGAGAGCTGCTCTTTCCAGCTGCTTGTTTGTTGCTTAATTAGGTTTTCACGACTTTGATTTCCTTTGTTTTTCCTGTTTTGTAGGATGATTTGGAAAATCTTGAAGTTGTTTTGATTTTGGATCAATGTATTTGCTTCTAGTTTGTTTTTTCTTCGAATTGGATGTGTGAGAGAATCCAGTGCTTGATGATTTCTGTAATGTAATAGACTCTGAGATTTTAGATGAACGAGTTTCATCGAAATGCTCTTCTCTGTTTGTGTTTTTTTGTTTAAATCTCGTATTTTACTTGGAAATGGAAGCGTTTTGGTTCTTTTCTGTTGGAAAGTTTCCTTTTTTGGATAAAAATGACAGCTGATCTTTCCATTTGCTTGTTTGTTGCTTAATTAGGTTTTCATGATTTTGATTTCCTTTGTTTTTTTCCTGTTTTGTAGGAGAATTTGGAAAATCTGGCGGTTTTTTTGATTTTGGATCAATGTATATGCTTCTAGTATGTTTTTCTTCGGATTGGATTTGTGAGGATCCATTGCTTGATGATTTCTGTACTGTAATGGACTTTGAGATGGATGATGGATGATTTTTCGTTGTCTTTTCTTCTAATTGAAAGCTGTAATTGGTGGAATTCTATGTTAAAAATGAATATTCTGGATGACTGATTTTTGTTGGTTTGATTCTGGTACCTTTTCTTCGCATTGGATTTGCAAGAATCCTGTGCTTACTTAATTTTTTCTTTCTTTTTTCAATGTAATGGACTGGGATTTAATTATCACAATTTTGTGTTAAAAAATTGGAGGTTTTGGATGGCTGGGTCTGGACTCTGCTGTAATTTTGAGACTTGATTCCTGATTTCCAACTCAATGTCTGTAGATGATGCTCAGATTCATATTTTGAAGTATATGTTGATAATGCTTTCCCTTTTTTATGCAGATTGGTATGTGAAAATGCATTTTAGGTGGCTTGGGAATTGATATGTAATCATCACTGGATCTATTCACACAGCCATCATAAGAAGGCTGGACTTCTTAAGGTGGTTGGAATTCAAGATCTTTCTCAGTCGGCCTTAGATTGGAATTTCTCTTTGGCTAAAAGGGTATTAATTTAGCTGCATGTTTTTAATTTGCATTTTTTTAATTACATCAATATAATGGGTACTGGGTGTTGTTCTGGATGACTTTGCTTGCAGTTGTATTTATTATTCCGTTGATTTGTCCTTTTGAGATGCATGCTTGGCTACTGGTGTGAGTGGGTGATCTGTTTCCCCGTCCTCCTTTTTTGGTTCCAACAGCAGCACCCTCTTGGACTTGTTTGCTTTTTCAAGTACCTGCATTGCATGTTTTTGGATAAATCATTTCATTTATCTCTGTGGACCATTTTAATTTTCAGATTCACTTTCATTTCAGTTATATATATATATATATATATATATATATTGCAAATCAAAATGGGGTTTGAATATTTTGAAAGGACCCGATCATCTTTCTGCTGTACATATGGGGTGATTTGGTAGAAGTTGGAATCACATTCGGTGGGATACTTTTTCTCCCACTTTTCTATCCTGAATTGAGATCAACAAATACTGCTGACAATGATTTGGTTTTTTTTTTTATTGTGATAGATGCCTTCAATTTTGGGTATTAAATTTTGCAAGTGTCCTTCCCCAGATAGTGCCATTTGACATCTATAATGTTACTTGTCATGGTTTTCTTTCTTATACTCTCAAAAGTGTACTAATTTGCTGGATGTGATTTCAAGTGGGTTGTTTCCATAGCCTGTGGGTTTCCTGAAAATACTTTTCTCCATCTGTGTACTGGCTTGGACTGCTAATTGATATCTCTAAGTAGGGCTTATTGTATCTTATCATCCTGTTCTTTGGCTCTTCAAGTGCATAAGTAAAAATCCTGCATGACCAAAGTCTATTATCTATTTCTCAGCTCTCTTAGTTTACTAAATTTGCTCTGTTCTCCACATACGGTGTTATTGCTTTCTGGTGCAATTTATGTATTTTTTGATGCCTGGAAATTATAAAAACAATCTAGACCTGTCCGTTCAATGGAAATAAAATGAAATAACTTTCTCTCTGTCATATGATATAAATAGAAATGGGTACTGGTATCTGAACCCAACACTTCAGTTTTATAGTTACACATGCTTTCTAATTTTGTGGTTAGAAGAGTATACCTTTTGTACTGTTCTAATGCAGAAAAGGTAGAAAAAGAGGTTTATCAATCAAAGACAATGGATGCAAATATCATTTCACTGTGTGCATGATTGTTAACTTGTTATTTCTGTTGGGGAATTTTCAGAAGCTTCAAAACATGTGTTTCTAGAAGGTTCTGTGTTTTCCCCTTTTGATAACTGAGTAAATCCAAATCCAGTTAAATAGGGAGTAGTTGGACACTTCATACATTCTATCTGGCTATGTATGTATCTGTCCCTTATTTTATTTTTTATTTTTTACACCCTGATAGGTAACATGACTTGAAGCCACAACCTCTTGTTGTGATCTTTCCTCTGATAACAACGGTTTGGTTAACTAGAAGTTCCAAAATGTAGCGGTCACCCTCCTTAATGATGCACTCTTTAAAGATGTGGGCATTTCTAATTGATTTAAAGTGCTAATATATGCAAAAGAGAATAAAGTTATGAATACTACAACTAAACGAAATATGGAAAAATAGAAAAATAAAAAGATGAAAAGAATTCAAAGGAGGACTAAGGAGAAAAGTAGTCTCAGAAATTACCTCATCCACTTGAGTTCCTGCTTCACTATGGCAAATGGGATTATGGCCCACAGCCAAAGTCCCTTTGACTGACTCCCATGGTCTCTTTTGTGCTAGGGAACTGACAAATACATATTCCATGGAAAGCATTATGGAAGCCGTCAAGTGGGAGTTAATTAGCTGAATGTCAACCTATATAACTGTTTAGTTTGCACTTGGTGGAACTCTAGACTAGCCCGACTAACCCTATTTTATAACTTTGAGCTGTTACTAAGGACCTTTTTGTTTGAGTATAATACATAGGAATTCATGCCTTAAGTGGTTAAAAATGAAGATCAAGGTGTATATCAAAAAACGAACAGCAAATGATCTTTCCTTTTATGGAAATAGAATCAAGGGAAGATGAGAAGTGAATACCCAGCCATCACCCTATTAATTCAAATCGTAAGAAAGTGAAGGTCCCATCTATCTCTCCATCTTAAATCCTTCACCCCTCACCTCTATTATCTTAAAGCCAGAGCTCATTTAATCGTGAATTCCTATGATGCTTTACATTGGGATCCTATCCTGGCTGTATTCAGTTCCTCTGCATTTAATGTGAACAAACATCTCCTAAATGTTTTTCATGGGCATTGCAGCTACAATTCAATTACCATAATGCTTTTGTTGTTTTTGTTCTGTTATTTTTTCAGTAGAGACGGTGGTTTTTTTAAATGCTAATATGGTTTTTTTGAGGTTCTTTGCTTCCTAATTGTCACAATCTAGTCGACTAATTATTGTAATCTAGTCAATATAACATGGTTGAAGCCTGCTGCTATTTTAATAAAATTCACTGTTTACAGGCTATAGTCAAGATGGACCGTCGAAGTTGGCCGTGGAAGAAAAAGACATCTGAGAAAGTAGTAACTGCTGCAGATTCTGCTGGTTCATCTTTGGCTAGCTCAGCCGGAAATCAAGGAGATCAGGTTTATTTTAAACAATGATCTAACATATAACATTATTGTATTTCAGTAGTTTCATTTATCAGATTCAAAACTTTCATTGTCATAGGTGCTGGCATAATACTTCACCCTTGCCTCTGCATGTGCATCCAATGAAGCTTGGCCAGGTTGTACCTAGGCACATGGTTCATGCCTTGGAGGTTGCATTAAAACACAACCAATAAAGCTGTATGTGATAACTTAACAACAAAAATTTGTATGAAGGAGTGGGTAGTTGAAACTGTTAAACCATCCTTCAAAAGACTTTCTCTTTGATGGAAAAAATGTTCCCTATTTCTCAGAAGAAAAAGGGAAAAACTGATCTTTCTTTTTCTGAAAAAAGAACATATTTTCCCATGTAATTTTTCCAAATCTTTTGAATCTTACACTTGAACCCCACGACAACCACCTCCCTTGCAATCCCCAAAGAGATAAAAAAAAGAGAAAGAAAGAAGAGGAAAAATAAATCAATCTAAGTGAACCAAAATTTTGCAGTTAGATATTCTTTGTTCTACAAGAAATATTCAATTCATTGCTGTCTTGTGATACCAGTATGCTTCAAAATAGGCAGGTTATCATGTTATATCTTTGTGGATACTCACTTTTTATGTGTAAAATCTGTGTCTTTGCCATATTCATGCCATGTCCCTGTTGAATCCATGCCGTAGCTAGGCATCATAGTCACCCACGTACTTGCAGCAATGAATCATTGGTAAATAAATGCTAGTCATTGACAATCTCTCTCTCTAGATTTTTTTAAAAAAATTTTTGAAGGGAAAAAGAGATGTGACTATATAGTTACTTCTCTCTCTTTTGTCCTAAATTATATAAAGTGTGCTAGTCCATCCTGGTGTCATGGTGGTTATCTTGGCTGGGAAATCAAAACTTTCTCCTATATGTTTTCTTAACCTATGCTGGTGCAGTGGTTTTGACTATGCCAACACCTAAAGACTTCTATGGGAAAGCAAAACTTTCTCCTATATGTTTTCTTAATCTATGTTGATGCAGTGGTTTTGACCTTTCAAACACCTAAACCTCTAGGTTGTAGGCATATTAATCAGTGATTACTTGTCTAGTCTTGTTATGAAATAAACTGTCCCTAATAAAGAAATATATTTCTCCATCCCATATTTTTTTATGGTTATTCTACAATCTCATCTTTTTAGGTGACATGTACTTCTAGCAAGTCAAGCAGTCGACAGTACACTAACGGCTTCCATATGGATTATTACAACAAAATTAAAACACATCAGTTCAGATCATTAAGTCATAGAAGAACTTAAATAATTACATCTAAGTTGTAAAACCATTTATTTTTTTATTTTTATAGATATATATCTTAAACCTTATATTAAGTAACCCATAAAATAATATGGTCAAAAAAAGGTTTTAAAACTCAAACTTGAGGAAGACCTGGTCCTGGTCCCCCTCAAGTCGAGTTGACTTGACTGTGTTGCTTGGTACTCAGTCGTGTCTGACTGAGTCCCATCCAAGTATGGTAAAACAATCTTTAAAAGTAGGAATTGGTGTCTTATGAATCTAGAGTTACAAGATGTGTTTTAACTATTACAAATATAATTAATTAGTAATAGGTGGCCGCATTTGTTTTTCATTGAGTCGAATAAATAGTCCAGGATCTTTGAATGCTTAAATTTTTCATAAAATATGGTTTTGATCTTCCAAAATCAATGCAAAAGTACCCTAGCGGTCTCCCACATCTTCTCAAGATATGAAATTGGGAAAAAATTATCAAGATTTTGACCTTTTCCATAAGAATCAGTTGGGGGGTGACTTGGGAGTGGGGAGGTTGACTTGACTCAGTGGACAATCCATGGTTCAAAGCTTCTTCCATTTAATATATCATGTCACAGTTTGTGTATAATATCCCAATATCAACACGATCTGGCTGGGCCTGTCTGGATCTGTGGACTCAATAGGTCTGCATCACTTATGATTTATGTAAGTTGTAAGATTAAAATGAATCGTGCGATTTTCCAAAAAACATCATGTGTCTTTTGTTTATTATTTAAAGAAGGGATTCAAACATGAGATTCAGATAATTTTCTGCATGATTGAATAAAAAAATAAGATTCAATTGTAAATTGTAAACAAAATTCATGTAGCCATCACCAACATAGATGGGACAAGGCTTTGATGAGAATGATGATGAAGAATTTAAATTGTAAGTTTTTCATAGAAAAGTTAAAAAGACATTATAGCAATAGTGGCATTTCAACTGCAAAAGGTCTACCAAAGGATGACTGGGTTCTATGATGCCTAGATACGAATATGGATACGGACACTGATAAGGGAATTGGAGATATGACTCCTCACTTTTGAAAATGTAGGACCATGGTTCAAAATCGCGGTTCGCGGTCATCGCGTCGCGGCTCGCGGTTATCGCGGCCCACTGCGGAGCGAATTTTTATTTGACCCCAAAAAAATCCGAAAAAATATCTAAAAAATCCAGAATATTATAAAATGATAGAAAATAATGTTTTTTTTTTCCATTAGTGCACACTTTAAAGCAAAATAACGGTCCCCCTCAAGTTATAATATCCAGTATCATTGCTGTATCAATTTATATACTAAAATAAGTTGAAATATCATAAAATTGACATAATGCAACCATAATTTTGGGCAAACTAATAGTGTTAAACATTTAAAGTCTACAAGCAAGCAATAAATACTAATAGAGTTAGTGCATGTGCCTAATGCCAGAACGAGTGGCGGCTTGGCTCGATATTATCATCATCATCATCATTTCTTGAAGGGTAGAAGCCACCAAATTGTTGTGTTACACAGCCTCCACTCCCATAATGCCCATAAGGTTGTTGTGCCTGTGGATATGGTTGAGGAATGAAGATTGCTTCATAAAGTGAGGCCGAGTCATTAGTAGACTGAGATGACTGAGGGTAGTCCTGGTACTGCCGATAAAATTCATGGGGAAGTTCAAGGTGCTGATGTGGATGTAATACATAGTAGTCACCATACATGACTTGTTGGTGGCCAACATCACCACCACTAGTACCCTCTCCCCCGCCATATCCACTACCACTAGCACCTGCATGTGATGATTCGGTTGGTGGGACAATTCTCCGGTACCCACGAGTCGGGTCTATGTTACCAGAAGAAGGAAAATGTTCTACTGTTCCATCATGTGGGGTGGTAGTACATCACCACCATTACCATCGTCATCCCCATCAGAATCATGCGGCACATCTGAAGATGAGCTAGTACTGCTGATGCTAGTGTCATCATCCTCATCAACCTCATCTCGCATCTCCTGAGGGTCGACCCCACGCCTTCGTTGATAGGTAAGATTTATCTCACGTAGGCGCTCGGCAGCTCTCATTGGCTCTGGCCTTTCCCCAGTCAAATCCTGGACCATATCACCAATCTGTTCATCATGATCTAGCACTGACTCTTCTACCTCTTCTATCCATTGTGCCAACACATCATCATTCTCTGAAAAAATATAGTTCAGATTGATTGGGCAGAAGTAATCTATTTGGTCCTCAAACTCTCTCCTTCTTCTTTGTCTGTTGCGGAGCTTAATGTTGTAATGTATATACACCAATCTGTTCAACTTTTGCATCGTCAGCCGATTTCTCACTTTAGTGTGAATGAATGAAAAGGTGCTCCAATTCCTCTCACAATTTGATGATGTAGTTGTTTGACTAAGGACTTTCATTGCTATTTTCCTTAATATTGGAGCACTTTCTCCGTAGTTTAACCACCACTCAGCTGAAAATAAAATGGAAGTATATTTATTAATTAAATCATACATGACTCAACTTTTAAACTGACGTAGAATGAATGAAATTACCATGATCTTTACCTGGAAATGACTTCATGATAGCTCGTCTGGCGGTCGGTGTCCCAAAACTACCAAAGGCTTTATTGTATATATCAATCTGGGATATACCATAAATAAAATAAGGATGAACTAACTCTTTATGCTAAAAAAAGGTACCCATTACTTAGTCCATTACACTTACTTTGTTAATAGCCTCACATGCATCATCCTCATTCTCAGCAAGTTTTTCAATACATTTTTTAGACCTACACGTATCTCATCTGTTAAGCTTCTGTCTTCAATTTCATTGTATCGATACTGTGGGTTGAAGAAATAACCTACATAGTATATTAATTTAGAGAGATAAAATCACAATTTAACAATAGTTAGAAATACAATCTCAGTCTGTGATTCTTTACCTGCAGCATGCAAGTTATGATGGAGTTGGTTTTCCCAACGTCTGTCGATGATCTTCCAATAAGCCTTGTAGTATTTGCAATTTGCTTGTATGGCTAACTTAGCTTGAGCTGCGGCCTCATACAAGAAGCCCATTGTAGGCTTGTCATCTCCATCGGCCAACCGAAGGACCTTTATCAAAGGCTCTAAAACCTTTAAGGCCTCACCAACAAATGGCCAATATCTCTTAGATTGTACAATCTTTACAACTTGTTTTACTTGGGGTGTCAGCTTCTTCCCCCACTTTGATTCCAACCATTCTTGTGACGTAAATAGTTGGTGTAGCCCTCCTCTGTATTTATAAAAGCTTTCTAGAGCTATAAAGTGGGTGGCAAATCTTGTAATGCCGGGCCGTAGTAGCTCATGGTTGTCCGTATATTTCTTCATCATTGCTATGAGCCTGTTTGACTGATAGATAAAATTAGTGATCTTTTTTGCCTTCAATATCACACCTTTTATCGTTTTCCTCTTAGCGATGTCTTCAATCATTAAATCTAAGCAATGTGCAGCACATGGAGACAAAAAAATATTGGGCCTTTGCTGCATGAGTATCATTCCTGCCTTTTTCATGCTTGCATCATTGTCTGTGATGATCTGAACAACACATTCTGCCCCAATATCCTCAATTACCTCATTGAAAAGCTTATTCAAGTACATCGCATCTTTGACGTACTCGGTTGCGTCAACCGATTTAATAAAAACAATCCCTAAAGATGAATATACTAAAAAATTCAATAGGGACCGTCTAGTGATGGTGTCCACCCATCACACATAAGTGTGCAACCCCATTCTCTCCAGATCCTCTTAAAGGTATTCACCCAATCCATCGTCTCTTTATATTCCTCTTCAACACAGTAGTGGCCAATCTCATACGGTGTGGGTGGCTTTATACCCGGACCATGTTCTGCAGCAGCGTCTAACATGGTCTTCAAATAGGGTGAAGTTGCCTTATTTGGTGCAATGGATCCATCGAAAAAGAATTTCCAAACTGCCCTAACCAACCTGTTTCTTGCATAACCCATCTTCCCGCTTAAGGCTTTGGCTATAGAAGGTTGCTTTGCAGATGGAGACCTATAAGCAGCTGGGTCAATTGGACCCACAACTTCTGGTCTACGAGCCTGTTGTGTGGGAGATTCGCTAGACTCTAACCAATCCGGTGGTCGGCGAGTCTGTTTTTGACTAAACATCCGACGCAGCATCCCACCACCACCACTAGCTGAGCGGCCTGAGCCACCCCCATCTTCAGATTGGCCCCCTCTAGAAGCAGACTCATCGATCATTCTTCTCCTCTCTTCTTCCTCATTATATGATCTCATGCTCTCTCTCCTTGCTCTATCTACATCTGATTCCTCATCATCATCATCATCTGAGTCCCTAGGCCCATACACCTCTTCTCTACATGCTTCATACTCTGCTTCTCTCCTTTTCTCAGTTACTACTTTTTTTTGCTTCCCTGCATTTAATAATGCTTGCATTTCCTTCTTTAACTCTGGGGATACCTTGGTACACTTTGCCACATTTCCCGATTTATGTGCCAAGTGTTCCTTCAATCTAGTGATTCCCCCAGTTACAACCTTACCACAATAATTGCATTTAATTTTACTCTTTTTTCCATCCACATCAACACCATGTTGCCACGCCGGGTCAACTTCACGTACTATTGTTTTCTACGAAATAATAACACTAAACACATAATCCATAAAGCAAAGTAGTTTAGAATTTGAAACATAGAAGCTTAAAACAAAATGTTTTATATCCATTTTTCAATTACATTTAGCATTAGAAACATACACATGAGTTATACAGTAAACTTAGAATAATAAAACAACAAAATGTTAGACAAATCATCAAACAAATATATTTTAATATTGATTTATTAAAAAATCCGAAAATAAATATTTAATAAATGTAAGTTTTTGGACATTCATCTAGTCAAATCTAACTCAATATATGGCCTTTGGTCCATGTATTGAATATTACACAATCACTTTAAAGCAAAAAAGCTAAAATAATTCGGATTTAAATAATGAAAAAATAAAAAATACTACAAAAAGTGCTAATACTCACACTTTTTTGTTCCAAAAGTGTAGATCTATTTTAAACTAAAACATTATTAATGCATTTGAACACTAATTTGAAAAAATGTAAATGATATCAAGAAAAGCCCCAAAATTTTAAAATAAAAAAAATCTAGATCTACACCTTAAAACACTAGATCTAGGGAAAAATTAGTGAGTAACATCATATCTAACTCAATATAAAGCCTTTGGTTCATGTATTAGTGTATTACACAATCTTTAAAAAAAAAAAAACCTATAATAATTCGGATTTAAATAATGAAAAAATAAAAAATACTACAAAAAGTGCTAATACTCACACTTTTTTGTTCCAAAAGTGTAGATCTATTTTAAACTAACACGTTATTAATGCATTTGAACACTAATTTGAAAAAATGTAAATGATATCAAGAAAAGCCCCAAATTTTTAAAATAAAAAAAATCTAGATCTACACCTTAAGACACTAGATCTAGGGAAAAAATTAGTGAGTAACATCATATCTAACTAAATATAAAGCCTTTGGTCCATGTATTAGTGTATTACACAATCTTTTTTTTAAAAAAAAAACTAAAATAATTCGGATTAAAATAATGAAAAAATAATAAATATTACAAAAAGTGTTAAAACTTGAATTTTTTTGCTCCAAAAGTATAGATCTAACACATTTCAACCATCTCTAAGTTATTTTGATGTTGAATCTTGAAAAGAACTCCAAAAAACAAAAAAAAAAAAAAAGCTTACCAAAGAGGTCCCTTGACTCCTTGAGTTTGATTAGCTTTCCCCACATACAAATCCACCCAAAAGTAGCTTAGATTTAAGCTTTTCCATGCATTAGAAGTTGTAAAAGCCCTCAAGTATGCTTAGGAAGCTCTCATGAAGAAGAAGAATGAAAAGGGAGAAAGAAGAAGGAAAGCACACTGAGCACAGTCAACAAAAAACACAGTAGAACGTGTTTTTTAAAAAAAAAAAAGCGTCAGTGATATAACAGCCGTTATATTGAATATAACGGCAGTTATAACGGTACGGCCGTTATATTCAATATAATGGCCGTTACAAGCCGATATTTTGGCGATTTTTTACCCTGTATCGTATCGCGGGCGTTATATAGCATATAACGTCGCGTTAACGACCATTACCGTTACATAACGGTCGTTATTTTAAACCCTGTGTAGGACATGGATACGGGTGTCCTAATTTTTTCTTTAGATCACTTTTGAATCAAAGAAATTATCATTGTTTTCGTTCATTTCTAGCATTTTTTATGGTGAGAAGTAAAAACATTAAAGGAACTATATGAAATAATGGACTTTATTAAAGGATTTGTTAAATTTGTTCCCTAGAAGTATCGGTGCACTATCAGGTACCAATACAAGTGTCGTATTGGTCCGATACGGATATGTTGGGCTTGTACAAGTATCCGGGTATCATGGACTGGGATTGTTCAATGGGGTTCTTTTCCTTTGTTCATTCACTGTGGGTCCTACAAGATAGACAATTTGAAGTATTGGAAGATGAACCCCAACATTGCAGAATGCTTACCTAGAACAAATGTGCTATTGTTTTGCTCAATGCATCCAAAAGATGTCAGGTTGTCGTTACTGGAATTTCAGGTCAGTTCCTTTTTTATATTTATTATTTAGTCCATCATCCACTGAACCATTTTACACTTCCTTATGTTGGCAGGATAATTCCAAAAACGTAAAATATGTACAAATTTCTCCAGAATCATTTGCACATTTTACTGAATTGGAAGATCAAGTGAAGATATTGAATGAAAAGCTATCTTCATTAAATGAAAAGCTTTCCTCTGCACAATCAGAGATGACCACCAAGGATAATCTGGTGAAACAGCATGCAAAAGTTGCTGAAGAAGCTGTGTCAGGTATTACTTTTTTCCTTACCTGCTCTCCACGAGATATGTAATGTTCTTATACCCCTTCGTTTTTCTTAACTCTATAATCTACCAATTAGAAGTAATAAAAACATCCTGAAACTGAGTCACCTTTCTGATTTCTTCAGTATTGTAGTGTGCTTTTGAGAAAATGAAGCTCAAGGAATAAAATTAGGCTTTGGAGTATGGTTCACTCCTAGCTAAAACCAAGAATTAACATCCAAAACCAACCGAAAACTGACTGGAAACATAGAAAAAAAGGGTTCAGAACCAAGTCCTAATGTTCAAAACGGAAACCAAGTTGACTCAATTTATCTGAATTTCGTTTTCTTGATGCTCTGAGAATTTATCTGTTTTGTTTGAGAATGGTTTTTATTTATTTTTACGATTTGTTACATCCTTCTCATTTACTGTTCCTTGTGCACTGTAGGTTGGGAGAAGGCCGAAGCAGAAGCTTTGACTTTGAAAAATCAACTTGAAGCTGTCACACTGCTGAAGCTTACTGCTGAAGATAGAGCATCCCATTTGGATGGTGCTCTCAAAGAGTGCATGAGGCAGGTACGGAATGTGAAGGAAGAAAGTGAACAAAAATTACATGATGTAGTTCTGACAAAAACGAAGCAGTGGGAGAAGGTGAAGGTTGAGCTTGACAAAAAAATTGCTGATTTAGAACAAGAAATCCTCAAGTCCTCAGCTGAAAATGCTGCATTGTCAAGATCTTTGCAAGAACGTTCTAATATGCTAATGAAGATCAGTGAAGAAAAATTTCAAGCTGATGCTGAGATTGAAGTTCTGAAGACTGAGATCCAATCATATGAAAAGGAAATAAGTTCGTTTAAGTATGAACTTCATATAGTTTCCAAGGAGCTTGAAATTCGGAACGAGGAGAAGAACATGAGCTTTAGAACTGCTGAAGTAGCAAACAAGCAGCATTTAGAGGGTGTCAAGAAAATAGCCAAGCTAGAAGCAGAGTGCCAGAGATTACGTGGTCTTGTACGTAAGAAGTTGCCAGGGCCTGCTGCCTTAGCTCAAATGAAGCTAGAAGTTGAAAATCTAGGTCGGGATTATGGAGAATCCAGAGTACGACGATCTCCTTCCAAGGTTTCCAGCCCGCATCTGGATCCAGCCACTGAATTTTCCCTCGACAACATCCAACAATATCAAAAAGAGACTGAGTTTCTCACGGCACGCTTGTTTACAATGGAAGAAGAAATGAAGATGCTCAAAGAGGCCCTGTCGAAGCGTAATAGTGAGCTGCAGGCCTCAAGAAATTTGTGTGCTAAAACATCAAGTAAGCTTCGGAGCTTAGAAGCACAGATACAATTCCTGAATCAACCAAAAGGTTCTCTGAATTCAAATGTGCAGAATCTGCATAATCCTACTGAAGGTTCCTTGATCAATGCAAGCAATCCACCGAGCTTAACCTCCATGTCTGAAGACGGGGTTGATGAGGAAGGCAGTTGTGCCGACTCTTTGGCTACAGCACTCATCTCAGAGCTCTCTGATTTCAAGAAAGAAAAGAAAGTAGACAAAGTTAACAAGGGCGACAACTCCAATCACCTGGGACTAATGGATGACTTCCTAGAGATGGAGAGGTTGGCATGTTTATCAGCAGATTCCAATGGAACCATCCTAATGTCGGGTAAAATGACTGAAAATGCTCATCCCGATATGTTGGTTGATGTTTCAAAGGATTTGGAGATCCAAACAAGAGAGCTTGATTCTGACACATCATCAAAGTTGGTTTCTACAAACAAGGATGCTTCGGCTGTAGAGGCCGAATCTGATAAAGATAGTGTGACATTGGCAGGACTTCAGTCAAGAATAGCTTTCATATTTGAATCTCAAGCCAAGAACACTGATTTAGGCAAGATTTTAAAAGACATGAAACATGTTGTAAAAGAGATTCAAGATGCCTTACCTCAGCATTCTGTGAGTTGTGGTTTTGAGGAAACTCATTTGGCAGATGCTGTCAGCATCCAGAAGACTGTTCCTGAAGATAAAGAGGAAATCACAGAGAGTAGTATTCCTGTAGTACATGAAAGTAAGCCATGTTTTGATGCTAAGCATTCTTTGGACTTAGAACTTTCCAGAGCCATTTCTCAGATTCATGATTTTGTCCTATCAATTGGCAAAGAGGCCCCAGAAATGCTGAATATGCATCTTGATGCTCATGCTTTTAGTCAAAAGATTGAGTTGTTTTCCATCTCTGTAAACAAAGTTTTATGCAGTGAAATTAGTTTGGTTGATTTTGTTCTTGGTCTTTCTCATGTTTTGGCCGAAGCCAGTCGGCTAAGCTTGAGTATGCTGAGTGATAAGCGGCATGAAGGAGAAAGCAATAGCTCTGATTGTATAGACAAGGTAACTTTACTAGAGAATGTAGTTCAACTTGATCTACCGAAAGAGAGATTTTCAAGTGAGTGCAACCTCATTTCACGCTCTACTTCTGATCCTGAGATTCTTCAAGAAAGCAGACTTGATGCCAACTTTGAACAGAAGTCCACATCATTCAAATACTTACAGGAGTTTGAACAGTTAAAATTGGAGAAAGACAAGCTGGCAATGGATCTGGCTACATGCACGGAAGATTTGGAGCACACTAAGATTAAGTTGCAGGAAACAGAGCAACTCCTAGTAGAACTTAAATCAGAATTGGCTGCCAGTAAAAACTCAAACGGCTTGGCTGAAACCCAACTTAAATGTATGGCAGAATCTTATAGGTCACTTGAAATGCATGCACAGGAATTGGAGAAAGAAATGCATGCACAGGAAAGGCATGCACAGGAATTGGAGAAAGAAATTAATGGTTTGCATGTGAAAGCAGAAGCTTTAGATGCTGAGCTTCATGAAGAAAAACATAATCTCGAGAGTGCATTAGCAAGATGCAAGGACCTTGAAGATGAAATTCAAAGGTTAGCACAAACAATCACCATAGTTGATCTTCCGTAATTTTTATGTTGATCTTCTCCTGCAAGGACCATGTAGTCCATCAATTGATCAATATATCATGTTTAAAATAATGTTTTTTCTCTCTTGACCCTTTTTTAATGTTTTTCAATTGCATAAAGGACTGAGAGGTGCACAACTTGCTTGCATTCTTCATCTGCTGATGTTGACACCAAGACCAAACAGGTATGGTCTATTTCTTTCATCTTTTCAGACTGATTCTTTCAGTTGCCCTCTATATTGTTCAGATCGATGTACAGAAGTTTCCGTGAGTACAATACGTTTTGTCCTTCTATTGGTCACTTTTATTTTATCTTTATGGTTTCACATGTTGACCAAAAAGTATGCCTGGTCCCTTATGAACAACATGCTTGTGTTGCTTTGGAACTCTCTACTAGTATTATTGAAGTTTGTCTTAACCATCATATGCGTGTCATCTGTTTGTGTAAGATTTCATATTTTTATCCACAAAAACTTTATAACATTTATGTATCAGTCTCTCCTTCATGTTTAAATAACCCTTCATCAATTCTCTCTCATAGATAACTTTTTTTTAACTGTATGTAACCAGACACTACCAGGCACGGATTCTTTGTACTCTAGAACAAGACAGATGGGAAATTGAGGGAAATTTAACTGAACTGCTTGATTTGCAAACATAATATTGCTTCAATGTAGATTTGCTTATTGATGAGGGAATGCAAATAGGCATGGTTTTAAAAAATGCGTGGTCAAGTCCATAGTAATGTCAAGGCTCTCTTTTGTGGGACAAAATCAGGTCTGAGACCGGTGACTGTAGGTGGAACAATGGAGCAAGCCAAACCTATATTGGGAAAAGAAGAAAAAACACTGTCCTTGCGTATTGATTGTCGTGGCAATTTTCCTACGGACTCCTCTTCCATTGATCATCATGGCATGAAGTCAAAAAAACTTCCTTGCCAAGAGGTTCCATATCGAGCTCACTTGTTATGGAATCAACCGCAACAATGGACCACACCTCAAGAAACGCCTATCTGAGCCAACCATAAACCTGCCCAGCTGGCAATATTGGTTCTTGATTTTGACTTTCGCAAAGGATTTAAAATGAGAATGTCTATGCCTGCTATTTTACAAGATTCAACCTATGGTGAAGAATTCTAGTTTCCAATACTTTCTACTCATAGTAATGTTCCTTGTTGATTCATGCAATTACTTTCCCAATGTGAAATTAAGAAACCAACTAAATAATTTGCCAATATTGTGAGCAAGGAATACTTAAATTGCTCTTTTTTTTCTTTTTTTGGTTTTCGTTTTTGTTTTTGGACCTAGGTATTTATGGGGGGCTTCCTCTGTCTGTATCACCTTTCCATTCCAAAGTAGTCCTCAAATTTTGAAAGGCCCTACCCTTCCTTTAGATGCACTAGTCACATCAAATATCTTTACTAAATCTCCTAGCCAACCGATTCTATCTCTCGACATTTTTCTCCTACACCCATCAAAAAAAAAAAGAAAAAGAAATAAAGACAATGAAAAATAGATTTATATTAACTTGGCAATATGATGGAAGTTGATATTTATTGTTAATGAATTTTAGGTTTCATGTATGGGAAAACATTCACCTGTGCATGTGAGCACTATGCACTGCACACATGGTCTGGATGGGTGGTGCACAGTGCTCATGCGCGTAGGTGAATATTTTCCTTCACGTACGTGCTTTAATTTCTATAAATATAGGGAATGATTACACAAGGTTGACATATCAAATCCTTACATGTTTTGGTCCACTTTGTGAGTATCCAAATCATTCAGAATATGTACCAATCTATGTTTACCTTTGTTAAGTCCATGATTTACTACAATGGTCACATTTGGTTTGAATTAATTTCAAATAATGTGGTTCAACCACATGAATAAAAGTTACATGTAGTGGGGCCAAGGGAACATAACATGGATCCAAAGTTCCAAATCATCAATTCATTTCTAACTCTGTGCATTGATATATGACTCCAACTTCTGGTCAATTGGAATAATGTTTACTGTAAGATTTGGATCCTTAGTGAGCATGGCTAAATATTGTTTGTCAGATGAGTACAGAATTAATTCTGATTTTACTTTAATTTTATCCAGTTACTGGGGAGAAAGCTGAGCATATAATGGCTAGTCCAAATTGCTAAGATGGGCCCAATTATGCGCCGGAAATAATTTTATTAATAAATCATTTAAATTAGTGCTTTAATTACATTTTTCTTCAATCCAACAATTAATATCGCTTCCCTTAATAAATAGCTGATGCATGCTATAGGAAAATAAGTTGAGCAACCACTTAAATGGTTTCTATGTTTAGAAGGTGAACCAAACTTATATAGATTTGATCTGATCTTACTTTCGCCATGCCATGCAGTCAATCTTGTATAATCACTTTCCAAAATAATACTTTAGAAATTAACAAAAAAATTGAATAAAATTTATATAATAAAATTATATATAACCCTAGAAATGGACTGCACTCAGAACTTGCTAATGTAATTTTTTTATCGGTAAAAATAAAACTGTATACAATATGTGCTAGATCATTGATAATTATATTAAAGAAAAGAGAAGAGCAGCACTAAACTAGGTTTAAAGTCTAAAAACCTACTAAGAAAATAAACAGACAAATACAAAAATTTATAAAAGATTTTCCTGAAGCATGACATACTCTCTCATTTCTAGCCAACTCTGACGTGATTCTGTTTGCAACTTCCATTTTAGAACAAAATGAAACACTTAGGGCCTGTTTGGATGTATGGTGAATTGAATTATGGTGAGGTGAAGCATCAAATCAAGAGAAAATAAAATATAAAGTGTTATGATGGTGTTTTGTTTTTAGTTGTTTGGTAAGGAATCTTTTTGACTTTTTGTATAGAAAAATGGAACTTTTTTGTCTTTTAGTGGAGAAAGGAGGTTGTTTTTTTTACTTTTTTTGAAAAAGATGGAGGGAATTTTGAAATTGTATACTTTTGATATGACCCATTGTCTTTTATTGTCTGAATAATGGAGGCTTTACCTCACCTCACCTCACCTCACTTCACCACACAGCCAAACACGCCCTTAGGTGCAACATCATGGAACAAGTATTTCTCAGTTAATAGTGAATTGAAAATGAGGGCTCTTTTCTGACTTGACTACTAGTGCTTTAGAAGTGTTTGGAGTTGCACCTTGAGGTGTCTCTAAAAAGCCTCTAGTTTAAGGTTGGGGCATGACTTGCATGGGGGGCATATACCTTCCCATATAGGCATATTTAAGGCATGTGCCCAAGGTGAAGCGTGCACTTCAATGACAATCCACAAAAGGGGGAGTATAGAATGATTGTGATAACTGTCCATGGTACATTAAACAAAATAAACAAGTGGAGTGTGTGTGAGATTGTGTATGTGACGATGTACAGCCAAAGGGCCGCATAGAGCCCCTACTCTAACTTGAATGAGAAAGACTGATACAATTAGTAATATAACATCTTCACTTCAAAATACAGTATGCTTTTCTCCACACCACTTCACAACACTCGCTCTCGATTCAATGACATCTCATTTTCCAAAGAGACCCACAACATTCCAAGGTGTATGTTAAACATCCAAACTAACACTGAGAACTTGCTAGGTGACTCATAGACTTAATAAGAAATATTAAAATGATAATGATAATGTATGTCCCACTCACATATCTTGTTTTTGAGAAAATGGAGTGGCAATTTGTAATTTTAGGAACTTAAAAAGGTTTTTTTTTTTTTTTTTTTTTTCTTTTTAAATTTAAGATTGTTATTTCTGGGATAAACTTAAGTAACTCTAGCTACTCATTAAGGCTTAAAACAATCAAATAGTAATTTTTTTATTTATTTTTGTATATTTTATTTATTATGCAATTATTTATTTAAAAAAAAATGCTTGTGAGGCTACATTGCACATTTTAGGCAGATGGAATGCCTCGCTGCACACCTCAGCATTTTATTACTTTGTTCATAACCATGTCACATGATTTCAAGATTTCATCAACTTCATGGAGCCACAGTTGAGTGATCCTTTTATGACAATTTGGTCCAGAAGTGTTTTTGCTACCCACTTAATTGGAAATATTTCATGTTGCCATGGTCATCCCTTAAGTACTCTTACCATCATCTATTTCCAAGGTACCATTTGCAAAACTATCAATGTTGAATTTCCATGTTCCTCACAATGAGATAGACCATGTCACCAAAGACTGCTCCACATCAAATCATCCTCATATGATGAGCTCTGCATTATGCAAAATATTCACAACCGAAACCCCTCTCGTACCTTGGTTACTTAAATCCAAATTTAAAAATCTAAAGACATCAATAATAACTTAAAGATCTTCTCATAATTAAATATCCACAACAGTTTTGTCTATACTTCTTAGACGAAAAGATTTATATAATTAGCATGAAGGCTGCATAACCTTTTTGTCCATTAGTGTTCTTGCCAGTTGAGCAAGTCACCTTTAGTTTGACGTTATGTTTCATTATATTATTGAAATGAACAGGTGGACAAAAAGAATTGCTTGCTTACCTCTCGAAACATTTCTGCTGTTGAAAATGCAGGAAAATGAGATAGCAGCAGCAGCAGAGAAGCTGGCTCAGTGTCAGGAGACCATTTTTCTTCTTGGCAGGCAACTGAAAGCATTACGTCCGTCTTCAGCAGACCTCATGGGCTCTCCATACAATGAAGGGCACCAAACTAATGAGTATTCCTTTGAAAATGCTCCAAGTCCAAGTCGCCTGAATCTGCCAGGCATGTACAGCTTACATGACTTGGATCCGAAAGATATGGAGAATGCTGCTGCTGTTATGCACAGAATGGGTGGTGAATCACCCTTAAATGGTTATATGGCCCCCTTGAGTCCTTCTGACAATGAAGGTAGTATGATTACAAGGTCCCCTATCAGGTCAAAGCCTCCAAAGCACAGGTCCACCAGGTCTTCTTCCTCTTCATCCTCCTCAGCACCGACACCGGAGAAAAATGCACGGAATTTTAGTCGATTCTTTTCAAGGGGAAAGACTGTCCACTAGGATTCACCATCAAATGTCAACAGTGTCCCTGCTGACCGAATGAATTAATATGTTGATGCGTGAACAGTTTGTAGTTGTGCAGTGTCTGAGATGGCCCACTGAGAGTAATGAAAAAGGAAGATAGAAAACCACAATTTAAAGGCATGGGTCCTTGGTGTTAACAATATTTTGATGTTGTCTGCCTGCAATGGGAGTCATCTGGATTGAAGCGAGCAGGAGAAGGCACCTTGCTAACTTAAAAGCTCAGTATCTTTCTTCAGTACAGAATGTTCCAAGAGTGTGGGAGATGTACAGTGTACATGCATAAAAATCTTTTTCTCCTCTAAAACTCAATCATCTACTTTCAAGAAATACAAATTTTTACTCTCCACACATATCTCTCAACATTCCAAATCTTTTGAATCTGTGTCTAAATCATCTTTCCAGAGAGAGATGGTAGAAAGAAGATACTAGGTGTTGTCTGAATCTTTAATGATTTTCATGTTGGCGAATTATGGTTTTTTGGAGGTGAGAGTAGGCATCTTCAAAGCATAGAAAGGAACCAACCTCTCGGATGGTCTTCATTCATTTTGGTTGGTCGTGTTAAGAGGACTGTTCTCCATATCTTATATGTTCCTTTATTATTAGTGATTATTGTTCTGTACACAATCATCTCTTGCTAAAATTTATGGAATTGTAACGGTTTTTTTTTTTTTTTTACCTCTTTCTATTGATCTTAGGCTCTAGGTAGATTAGAATCATGCAATTTTTGGGGGGTGTGCAGAGTAAAGGATCAAAATATGAAAAATATTTCAATAGGAAATAGCTACACCAATTGTGGTGGTAGACATTGTTCCAAGGAGTAAGGGACATCATCTGATGACTGGGCCATCTATCAGGGGATGGCTGTTTGTTAGGATTACAGGTCCCCAACATTGATGTCTAGAGCTGGAACATCCAGCAGGTTAAAACGTTACATAGTCAGAAAAAAAGGAGTACTCTTGCATATATAACTTGCCAACCATAATGCTTAAGAGTGGATTACTCATTAGCCATCTAACATAATAATGTGACACATGCCACAGGCTCCACAAAAATAAGAAGGGGGCTGAAGAGTGGATTACTCATTAGCCATCTAACAAAGATACATTCTTGGAGACATTGTTAGCATTGAAGGTGATGACTGTAAGTTGTTTTTCTGATTTGAATTTGACTGTGTTTCAAAGCATTGATCCGATGGTGAAGAATGTCCAGTGGAGTGGGCCCATTAAAATGCCATGTCTCAGTTAATTAGGTCAAGCAAGACTCGGCATCTTGAAGTTATTCCAAGGTGCTCCATTAATAAATTAATTGGAATTGTTTAATGAGATGTCCATGGGGAGTTTCCATGTGGGTGACTTTGGATCTATGGACTCAAATGAAGCCCACCTGTGTATGACCCATGTCATACAAAATGAATTGATCTGGACCAAGTTTTACTCCAATTTGGATTGATGAATATGTGAAAAATAAAACTAAGTTCAATAGCTCTCATTTGTTCCAAGTATTAATGAATCCAAAGGAGAGTATAGGTTCGGAAAGAAATTTGGACCAGTACCCACTCATTGGGCCGTGAGAGAACCCAGATGTGTATCAAATGGATCTCCATCCGACCATGGTGGGCCCCACCAACTGTATTGATTATATTCAGCGGGACCGCATGATATGGCCTGTCATTCCAACGGATTTTGATGATAAGGTTTTAAAGAGGAACTTAGATAAAAGGGTATAAAATAATGGTTTTGTTGCTTTGGTCAATATCACCTGGCCCAATGACTAGACTCTCCAGCTATATCTGCTTAACATGCATTGCTACATGTGCGCCCACCCAATCACATGCAAAGCTGAACATCTCGCAAGGTTGTCCCACTGCTGCTGACTTCAGATTTACCCTTTTGGCTACTTGCTTGTTGGACTGGTAGTGGTAAGTAACCCAAGAATTTCCAAGACAGTGACCACATATAGCAATTGGCTCCACTGATGGCAACCTTTTCTAGAGGGAAACAAAAGTCCCCTTAATCAAATGCCTATATGAGCCTATGACAATGACCACCGAAAGGTAAGCACTAATTAAGCATTCCTCATTACAGGCCTCTAAATCTCAGATCTTATTAAGGCAGGATAACCCCTAGATTAGACTTATCAACAACTAAGATTAAATGTTGCAACGCCAACACTGTCTATATTTCTTATTATTGTGATGATTTCCAAGAAATTGATTAGGACCTGAATTGATCTATGCTGTTCCTCCTCAAGTAAAATTGTATTTGAAAACACCACCTATCTCATTAAACTTCCTGCCTTTTACACAGTTCCAATGTTTCGTACCCGTTTGGATATTTGCTAATCAAGTGAAAGTTACTCAATTTATATATGTATAAAAAACTGCTTCATGTATTTGTACAACACATTAGAAAACCCCTTTCCAATGGGACCAAATCCTAGAAATCTTGTGGCACCTTAGAAGGGAAAAACCCCATTTAGAAAACCCCTTTCCCCATGAATTCACCATGAAACTGAGGTTTGAAATACATACCATAATACAAATACACATATTTAAAACTGTAAAAAAAAAAAAAAGCAACCTAGGGAGAGCCATGTGGGTGAGTACAATATGTTCTCCAAATAGAAGAATGTGGGGGCCACAGATCACATGTTATCATCCCCACCAAGGTTTGAGACAGTGAGAGGAAGTACAAAAGCCCCAAAGAAATAAATAGCCAATATATGAATACAAAACAGACCCACATGGGAAGAGAGGAGACATGCACTGGCCTACTGCTCCGTAGAACAACACAACAATGTTCATTTCAAAAACCCTTAACCAAAAGTTCCTCCAGGCTCAAGCTTTTCTATGTTTGTCACTTGTCAGACATTTATCCATTACAATATTTTTGTTTTTGATCCCTTTTGATCTGTTTTATCTACTTGAACTTGTATAATATCTTCTATTCTTGCTTTAGAGACTAGCCACCAAACAGTGCATGCTTTGCATGTTTTTCAGTAATTTAATAATTTAGTTTGTACAAATGGTACATGATCTAGGCTCCACCTGGTTTGTCTTGCATACTTTCAAAATGGATTGGAACTATAATATAAATGTCTGGTTAACTATCCAAGTAGCAGTATGATAAGCCCTACACTAGATGACATATCTAAAAACATTCCATCTGATAAGTATAGAATGACAGGGGAATGAATCTACTACATTTGCATGTGCAAGCATTCCATTAAATGGAGTTGTTTAACAAGAAAAACATCCAATAAGACAATGCTTCAATGGTGATAGTGAGGAAACCATTTTAGTCATAAAATTATCTTTGTATCTTTGATTGCATCTCTTTCTTTAGGAAAGTAGAAACCACTTGGGCCTTATTTGTTTCACCCAATTCGTATGGCTTTTAGGACTTTACATTTCTGTAAGTAGTTAAAGAAAATGAAGAATTAGAAGGTGAATACTAAAAAAAACATCAAATAGCCTCCCATTTCATTGAAACTGAATTGAGGAGAGATGATAAGTAATTATTCAGCCATCACCTTCCTGAATCAAATCCCAGGAAATCCAAGGTTCCATCTACACGGCTACACCCCCTACTATGTATCCTTCATCCCTGTCTCTTGATGTCTTTCATCCCGATCTCTATAATCATCAATGGGTGAAGCTCATTTGACCATGAATTACTATGCATTCAATTCTTTTATACTATATGAGCATGCTGTTGAAAGACAGAAATGTATTCTCTGCTACTCTCTTTGGTTCTGGCAAGCACCAAACAATAGTAAACTAAGGTTTGAGATTGTTATACCAATTACCAAGTGAAAAATCACCACTTTCACATTGAGGTCTGAGATTGTTATACCAAACAATAGTAAATTGTTTGCGACACGTGTGCAGCATCTCATGTTAGGTGCAGGCTGCAGCCTGTTCTGGGCCACAGGACCTGCAAACTGGGGCCCACCAAGTGAGTGGCCTGAAGTTGCTCACAGAAGTAGTAGGTAGGCTTACCAAATTTGTTGTCGGGTCATGTGTGAATCACAGACTAGAAAATGGGAGAGAGAATGAATGGAGGACTTTTCAGTTGAGAAAGCTGTAGCTCAAGCGAATGTAGACGCACAACTCATCATCAATTTAAAGCTCTAAGACCAACATATCTACCAAACTCCACCCTCTCTCCTTCACCACCACCCCATAATGGGGAAACCCAAAACCAAAATAAAGAAACAGACAAAGCACCTTTTATGACCAAACCACCCAAGAAGAAGGAGAACTGCATGGGGAATCATCCATCACCCCATCTTGCAAACTAGCTTGGATTTCTTTAACAAAGAATAATGAGAGAGAGTGACAGAGAGAGATGGGGTTTTGGGTAAGTATATTCCATGTTTGTGGAAATCTGGAGAGGTTGGAGTGAAGTGATGTGTTCCGCAGAGTTCAGGAACTACTCGAGTGAATTGGAAGCCGGCAGGGAACATCATGTGCAGAGTTAGTGGACCTAGGATTTCAAGTTGAGGGGGCGGACCCAAACGGATAGTTGGGTTTTGGAGGCAAATTCAAGATTTTCATGCAGTCTCATAGGAGGCGGGACCACGATTTTTATGTGAATTTTGCAAGTGGACCCATGATTTTAATATGAGTTTTCGAAAGGAGAACAGGTCCAACGGGGGCAACTGCCCCCATAAGGATATTTGTAGGTCCGCCCACCCCTCCGTAGTGATGCGTGATTAATTTCAGGGCTATCAAAGCGTTTTGCAATGTAAATACATGGCTTGTTAGTTAGGTTTGTTGGCTTTAATAGAAGAAAGAGAAGTGTATGGATTAAGCATTTATAAAAAGTCCGACCATTTTACATTGCTAGTCATCCAATATAAGGTGATGCTGCAAACCTTAGATTGGACAAAACCACCCCAGATTTGGCCGGTAGGTTTTCTCCAAATATCTTGTAGTTGAAATCACCCCAGATTTGCCCCTAGTGTTTTATGTGGGTTTAGCAGGCACCGCCCAGGAGATTAGCCGTGTTGGGTCAAAGTCCTTAAGAATACCCACATCATAGGAAAATAGGTAAAGCTAAAAACCACATAAATCAACATCATCAAAGGCTTGTTCCAATTATATTCCGTTATGAATTTTGTTTCTCCATTCTAGTCTACTATATTCCAAATCCTCAAATAAGTTGTACATTTTTCAGATGTAACCTTACTACTTCCATCAATGCCCTCTTCTGCCTACTTGATTTCCTAGGTAGGCCATCAACTTGCATAGAAAGATTTTTTCTTATTAGCATCATAGCTGGCATGAATTAGATATGTTTAAATCATTTCAAACGAGTCTCTATTAATTTATTTTTTATTTATGCTACCCCTGGATATCCCAAATGCGCTTATTTCTAATTATGTCTTTTCTAATTTTACCATACATCAATCTCAAAATTATCAATCTATGTTAGACTCATCTTGACTTGGCAACCCAAACAATATAAATTATTATGTTTTCTTTCAATTGGTTATTATATTACTCTAAATAGGTTAGGGGAACTAGTTTTACAGTGAATGGAATAAATAAGGCACTTGATGGTTTCATGAGCCTATTGGCCCTACCAAATTCGAGATTGGAACATAGATTAGCTGTCTAACACTTACCAAAGCTAAATATTTTGGGTATATTTTTGTCTATTTTATGGCCTTAAATACGATGGATAACTAGCTCTCAATAATAAATAAGTTATGTAAAATGTCTATGCTAAAACCATCTTAAACCCAGTGGGGCAGCAGGCATACAAACCTGCCACATGTACTATGTTTCTTAAAATCCATCCAATGAGTGCTACATATGGTAATACCTGTGCTTGTAAAACTGGACAATGCCTGTCTTTGAAAAGGGCAGCCAATTTACAGTGCAGCAGGCAAACGAAGCCAGTGTGGTTAAAAGGAACCATGTCCTGTGTCCTAAATTTTGTAAATCAATCGTCAGAAATTTATAAAAAAAAAATCTCCGGGGAAATGTTACAGCTCTTTTGCTGATATCACATGATTGTACTTTCAAAATCTTTTCAAAGAACATGTTATCCACATCACAGCACACACCATGTTGGGTGGTCCACCTACATTAATTGTAGATGGATGAATATAAGGGCAGCCAACAGTGGCTCATATGCTGCTGGATTTCATCCTGATTGGATAATTATGGTAATCAAATCAAGGCAGGCTAACTATTCATTTTGGAGTCCTACATCAAATCATCACATGATAATCCGGTCACATAAGAGTAATGCTAGGGACAGACGGCCCGGGACAAGCGGCGGACAGACGTTAGAGGGATGCACGCTTTTCAAGACACACGCATGCTTCTCAAGGCACCAAAACCACATTGATTGTCCGCCGCTTGTCCCGAGACGTCTGTCCCTGGGATTTCTCGTCACATAATAGGCTGGTTGTTCCCAAGTGGATGATCACCTGACGTGCAAATAATATACGGTTTTGTGGGTTTTCTCTTTTTCAACCAGGTCTCAAACCTAACTGCCCACCCTTCCCCTCAGGCCCTTGCGAGCTCAATTATCAGCAATAGACATCTAAGTAGTTGGATTTTTTTTAGAGTTAATAAGTATTTTGTCTTAGTTGCCAATTGTAAAAGTGGTAGTTGCCAATTGTATAAGTAGTGCACTAATTGAGCATCTCTCCACCCTAGAAAAGACTTGTGGGTTTAAGCTTACTTAAATAGTCTCCAAACATTAGAAAACTTCCTAAATCAATGGTGCAGTATTTACCCAAAAAAAAAAAAAATCAATGGGGAAGTGATCAAGCATCTCTTACTTCTTAATTTTTGACCTGACCATTCACTTTCAGTTGATTGAACTACACAACTGCAATCGAGTTATGTTTTTAAACCAATGCCGCACTTATGCCTCAGACTTATTTAAGTTAAAATGACCCAATCTGCCTTAGTTTTCTTGGGGAACATTGATTGGACGTAGGACTGATAGGAGACCAGAGAGTCAAAAGAGAAAAAGGTTAGCTGCAATATTCTTTTTGGTGTCTCATCACATCATTAACTTGAGCTGTTTATTAAGATGGTTGGGAAAGAAGGAATCTTCATTGATTTTACTATACTGCTTGTGACTTGTGAGTAATTTCTTCCTTTACCACTTTAGACTTTAAGAGGGTTTGACACAGTGGCTCTTGGATTGGTCAAGCCAATCACATGGTAGATAAATCGCCCACAGGGAAATGGTTTTGAAGATAAAACTATCTTTTGAAGTAGGATATGTGTGTGGCAAAAGTACATTCCAGGATGTGTATTAGTATAATTCATATATAAGATTAATAAAAAAAAATGGCAATAAAAACGAAAAACTTGATATAATATAGTTTTCTTCAAAAGTTGTGATGAAAAAATTGCGATATATGTGTGTGAATAATATGTGAATATATATATTAAAATTTGACATATTTAATATGAAAAAGTTTGTGTCTTGAAGTTTATTTTCTGAAATAGTATTTAAAAGATAATATTAAATACAAATTTTACTTGTATTTTTGCATAACCCATGTATGGTATGATTTCATTGAAATGTAGAGTATCAATCATATTCATAAAAGATTTATAGGTACATATGTATTAGTACTATACCAGAATTGACTGAGTGGGGCATATACGCACTTGGGTTATTTTGGAACTACTGGGTATAGTGGCCACATGCACGGAAGTACAACCTCCCTTTACATGCCAGAGACAGAGACAGATGCAATACACTTTTACCATGAACAAGAAAGACAGATTATGGGGCACTTTCAACCTTAAGATGAATTCGAATATTCCAGTTTTTTGGGTCATATTTTGGATGCATTAGAGACCAATTTAGATGGCCTGGAAAAGTTGATAGAAAGTGTAAAAAAGGGTGGACCCAGTTCTCAGCTCAAACCTTTATCAATCAATGGTGAATCTCACTCAAATACAAGTAACCTTGGACAGTAGGCTGCCACATAAACAGGTGTTTATCCAACTGTATAGTAGATGCAAATGGGGTCCATGTACAGTTTTGTTTAACAGCACAGTAATCTGCCATATAGTCTCACCCGTCTCTGATCCATTTATCCAAAGAGATTGAAAAATCAGTGAACATGAAAGGAGGAGCCAGATAGAAGTGATAATATTTTGGAGAGCATTGATTTAATATTGTAGAAATAAACCCATCAGACCCATTTAAGGTTGGGAAGGTTAATGATGGGAAGATATTTTTTTTTTTTTTTTTTATGAAGGGATTCAATTTGGATTGCATTTTGCTGCAGCATAGTTGGAAAGGGTGCAAGTGCAGTTATGTCAGAGGACTCTGTGGTTGCTAGGAAAAGAAGCAGAGAGTTTCAAAAGAAAAGCAGAGGCCCAGCAACCACAGGCAACATTTCCCTGTTGGCCCTACCAAGAATAAAAAGCCAAGGCCAGTGTTGTTATTATGTAAATAAAAAAATCAAGAAAGGATGGCAGGTAGATGTTGGGTCTTAAACATGGTATTAAATGAGCTGCTTTATTATAAAATAATGAGAGGAGAAGAGCAATTTTAAGAGATCCATCCATGCAGTCCATGCATGGAAAAGTGACTAGGATCAAAGGAGTTCCTTCTGGCCCAAAGCTTATTACCCTTTTCTTAGCCCTACCACTTTTCTTGAATTTGACAAGGGAAATTAAGTTTAAATTTCTTACAAATTGCAAGCTCAGGGTTTGATCTTTTACAGTTTCACTTTCTACTGTTTAGTACAATGACACCCTTTCAAGGTCAATTATGTTTCTACCTTTTGTGTAAGTCTAATCAAGAAAAAAAAAATTCTCTACCTGTTGATTCTGAATCTGATTTTAGCAAAAACCACAAGATTTCTCCACAGTGAACATACCCTAATAAAGGGTATATGTAAAATCATTTGCATTTTTTTTTATCTTACCTTTTTTGTTTAATAATTGGAAGATTCATTTTAACACTGAAAGAACTAAGCATACCAGAGAAACATATCACATACTAATAACTGGTAAATAGGAGCAGATTAATCTAGTAAACCACTTTGTATATAACCTCCAATGGACCTATTGGACAATCAACATGGATTATTGTACTGGGACCATTATGGGTCAAGAAATACCTCACTTAGGCATGCCATATATCTAGGTCAATGGTTGACTTCCACGTGTCCAGACTCCAGAGCATCTAATATACACCAGGGGATGGTGTACATTAAAAGTACCATGTAGCCATGTGAACCTGGTTCCCTCTTGGATTAGATTCAGATTTTGAAAATTAGTGTTGGAAGTTTAATGGAATATGTTTCTAATGATGAAATTCAAGGATGTTGGCTAACAGAGGATCTCTCTCTCTCTCTCTCTCTCTCTCTCTCTCTCTCTCTAATGTCTTTCCAGAGGCTTTCAATCAAAGAATTAAAAAATATGAAAGCAGAACAAATCAAAGAGGAACTTAGCAGTTCTCTCCAAGTAGCTGTTCTGCTTATCTTTCCAGTTCTCTCCAATTTCTTTCTATGTTGGGAGGGTTATATACCATCTTGTGATTGCTGATTAGATCTTTTCAAAACATTCTCTACTCATCAGTCACGGTCTAGCTCATCATTCACTCTTCTTCTTCTAACTTTGGATACCATAGTATTAATATCACATGATGTTTTGATCAACAAACCTTAAATAAGAACCATGATTTTATTCCAAAACATGATGGTTGCTGTTATTGAATTCTCCTTTTTGTCATATATTTACTTTTATACTTACTCTGCGATGATGGTCCATTTAAGAAAGCTCAAGCCTCAAGTTATAATGCCATCGTGAAATTCAAATAACCCAACAACCACAGATTCTTTGGAAATCTAAAAACTATAGAATTTGGTGATGACTTTGACACTTGACATGCATAGTTTCATGTTTTATAACATCTACCTGTTTAGAGATGCAACGGTGTTTTTCTTGTTGGTTGAATGGAAAAGAAGTCTTCATACTTCATACTCATTCTCTCAAGGAATCTGAACTGTTTTTCTCACACACAAACAGATATGTATATATATGTAGGGGATCTTCATATGCATCTATCCCTCACCAAAAATGGTGAGGGTTGTTTCAAGCACATGAATGTCCCCATATATATATATATATATATATATATATATATATATATATATAGAGAGAGAGAGAGAGAGAGTTAAGAGTTTTGGTTTCAAAAACAGGGGAGTCAACCCTTCTATTAATCAGCACTTACAGGGCGAATCAGCACACCACTGTAAGCAATCTCAAACTTAAATTATACAATATACAACCCAGAAAAAAATTCATGGTGTCAGAGACTCAGAATCATTAAAAGGGGAAAAGAAAAAAAAGCAGATTAGATAGACGGAGTTAAGAAAGAAAAGAAGCTCCTCCTCTTGATCTTCATCTCAGCATGGCAGTTAGAGAACGAAAGACTACTTCTTCACATGGGATTGTGAGACCCATGTCATGATCAAAGCCAAATTCCTCTTCAGCTCTCTGGAGGAGACTCTGGAACTCTGGATGAGATAAATAAGAAATGGGGACAATGAATCTGCTTCTTTTCTCTCCAACATAAACTGCAAAATGGCCTTTTGGGACATCCAAGGGAAGGCCTTGATCATCTGAGTCATGCCCCTGCTTTTTTCCTAAGCTTGAGCATCTCTTGAGGATTTGCTTCAGGACTGCTGTTTGAGGCAGTTTGGTTGATTTTCTGATGGCCATTTGGTTTTTGTATTGAGCAAAACAAGAGCAGTAGAGTATATAGAAAGAGAGAGGGAGGGAGGAGGTGGTGAGGAGAAAGAAGGTTGATATGGGTATATAGGAGGTGGTGAGGAGAAAGGAGGTTGATATGGGTATATATGCAGTGTGGAAAGAACAAGACCATGTGGGCTGTGGGGACCAAAGACAGACCACGGGTTTTTTGAAAGTGTCACAAGGACATGTTAGATGCCAACCCCAAGCCTTAATCCCTTTGCTGCCCCCTCAAAATGACACCCTCGAGATCCTCTCTCTCTCTCTCTCTCTCTAAAAAGTAAGAACCAGCCATTTACTGTTAGGATTTTAGGCCCAATGCAAGAGGCCTAGCCCGACCTGGCTTGGGACAATCTTCAGAAAAGCATTCAGCCTTAGTATCTTGCCTTATTAGTAGTGATGGGCCTGAAGTTTAATTTTTGTATGGCCCATAAGGCCCAAGTCAGATGGGAGGCCAGTTCAAACCTTTTCCATGCAGAGATTCTTCAGTAAAGGGGGAAAAAAGGCAGCTCTGTAGTGGGAAGGTACCACACTGTTTTGCTTGTTAGTTTGTGAATACTTCTGCTTGTGATTCTCTCTGATTGAATCACAGGAAAGAGCAGTGCCTTTCAGTGCTTCCTCAGTACACACCCAAAAGGCCCAAACTGCAGAAGCCATGTGTTCTCCTATCACTTGCAGGTTTGAGTCCAGGCCCATGAGTACCTTTATAAAGTTGTCTTCATTGTTTTGACATTTCATGTCTCTTGCAATTTGGTGGTTCCCACCATTATTATTTTTATGTACTTATGCACCATCTTCTCATACTTTGCATTCCAAAAATACGAGAAATGTCACTTGAATGTAGCATCTTTTATAACAGTCATATTCAATGCCCACATCTCCCTATTGCCTACTCCTAATGGGTTAGATGGATTCTACCAATTCCTGGAATGATCCATCTTAAGACTCATACTGTGTGACTGGCTGGTTCTTCTGTGGGTCATCATCACCTATGTCTTTGCTGACTGCCTAAATGCCATTGATCACATGGATAGGGACATTCACATGGTGCACATGATCAACTGATGTAGAACAAGTTGCGGAATAATTTATGAAAGTGAACACAGTAAAAATCAATTCAAAAGGATTATATCACACACTTCAAACTGCCATAACTTTTCGAGTGTCATCTTATCACGTACAAGTACTTGTATCGAAGCTATCGCATTTCCAGAGTGGACGATCGAGACAGTTTCAAACGTATTCTATTATGCGATTTTAGGGACTTTTGAGTCCCCTTTGAGTGTGAATTTTATTGGAATGTCCTAAAAAGTAAGCTATAGTTTAGTTCGAAGGCTTTTTTACATAATCACAACTTTTCTGCAATTTTGATAATATTTACTATTTCGGAGAAGTTAGAGCTTTGGGGATTATATATAAGACATTGTTATATTGATTGCTATTGAAATGATATGAAATTCAATTTTCTATGGGGTTTTCCTTATTTCTTTCTTGAAAATTCGGGGTTTTGTTATTAGGTTGAGGACGGTGATCCTTTTGTTTTAA
The DNA here is from genome assembly GCA_028538565.1 of Umbellularia californica. Classification (NCBI taxonomy): domain Eukaryota; kingdom Viridiplantae; phylum Streptophyta; class Magnoliopsida; order Laurales; family Lauraceae; genus Umbellularia; species Umbellularia californica. The sequence goes on along the minus strand of JAPQWN010000006.1, from coordinate 4,909,713 downwards.
TCCTATTTCTTTCTGCTATCCCATTTACTTTGCACCACATTTTAGGTGGCCTGAAAGTGGACAGAGCAGTGATGATTTGTTGGCCAGCATTTGGTGTACCAGTCTAATTAAGACTTTCCATTTGATTAAAACATATTTTAGAAAGCTAATGAACATTAGTTTGATCAGGTTAGCTCTAACTATCAAATCAATGCCGTACAAAATGTGTGGTTTGGACTCTTGACAATAAAGTCTTTACATCAAATTTAGTGAATCATCAAATAGAGCCTACCTTGGATTGCTTGACTCTAAAGAATCACTAGATCACTTCAATCAAGCCGTCTAGTGTTCCTGGTCATGTCTTGGGAAATGGGTCACTTGCATGAAAATGGTCAGGCATTGAGATTGTTAGGCTCACCTAATCAGTGTGGTTTTTACCAGTTGGCCCATTCAAGGTAGACTGAACCAAAGTCGTCTGTGCTGAGCAGTGATGTGTTCAGTATTCAGTAGATCATACACATGTTATGAAGTGAAACAATAGAATTAGAAGAGCCCTGTCATAAACAAGTGACCAGAACAATGTTTTGTGCCCACAGGGGACCATGGAATCATGGGATCTTCCCTATGTTTCAGCACAAGAGCCACCTATAAACTGTGGGCTATTGATGTTCTTTGGGCCAATGTGTTGAAAACCACCTAGACAATTGGAGTTGATCAAAGTTTTCAGTGACAACTAGACTATTCTACACATGGAACAGCTTGGCCCATGGGCCCATCTGGCCCACCTGATGATCAATTCAAACCTCCTAGTTTTAACAAATTTGGCACCCCATTTGATGTCATCTAACATTCTAAGATTTGAACAATTTTAAGGTCTTCAAAAGTAAACCTCCATAAAATCTATTTCAGGACATCTTGAAAAAGACAAAAACTAAAACAAAAGACCTATTCTATCATTTGATGTGGTTTTTAATGTCCATTCATGGAATGGCCCCCTCTTTCATCAAATGGCCCATGTTAGTCTTGCTTGTATGCAGATGTATTTTAGTGGTCCTGCAAACCACTGAAGTAGAATTCTGTATGTGTTGCTTAAAACCTGCAGGTCTCCACATTAAAGAACTGTTGGGCATCTAGTGGTCCTGCTAGAGGGCTCTGCCTCTACCATAGAGATTGAAGGGTTTCAATCTGCAACATTTCCAGCTCTAATAGAGCCACACATTGATGTGGCCCGGTTCCATGATACATCAATTTTTTTTTTCTCTCCTGTTCTGCTGCCATAGGATGGAATAATTGCTTACTTCCCACTTTTCTGTCCTTTTCTCTTTGCATTGTATGTTTTAAGCATACACAAGTAGGGGCAGTCTCAGTGCTGGGCCGGGCCAGGCTCTGAGCAATCCTTTCACTACCCTCAACTATGCAGGCCGGGCCCAAGACATGCTAAAACCCTACGAAAACCTGCACTACCTAAGCTCTTATCCTACCCTCAACGGACAAGGCCAAGCTTAGGGCCCGAACAGATTTTTTTTTTTGTATTTTTTCTATATTGCCATCATACAACCAGTGTCAATAGGATGTTGACCTTCCTTCTTTATCCAAGCTTTGTCCAGGATACCCCATGAGAGGTCCCATTGACAACCCCATACACAAGTACACATGAGTCAGTCTCTAACATTGATAATTTCTCAATTTAGGATAGGTACCTACGGTGGAAACCACCTATTAAAGATCCACTTTGTTCATAATTAATGCCCTCAACATGCACGGGATGCATGTCCCCCCCAAATTTTACTCCGACCAAAGTTGTACCAGCATAAGATTGACCATATAATAAATAATGTGATTTAATAAATATGATTAATAATACATAAGATTGTGTTAATCATATTATTCATTTTAGGGTCAATCTTAGGTGGGGCCAACCCGAATTCGAGGAAAATTTAAGGACATCTTATACGTAGCTAGCGACATCATTCATTTAGAGCCACTCAGATTTTCAATAGGTGGGTTACTCCAGACTTAAGCATATAAGTGAAGACTGAGGAATAATCACATGCAGTCAAATCATGGACCTAGGCCCTCAAACCTGGCTAACTATTTATAGTTCACTATGGCACCCATCGGATCATCCCCACCATCCATTATATACACTTAAGCATTTGGATAAAATTGTGTGGTACACGTGTGGGCTCTCACTCTTGATTGCCCATCATGTGTAATCACTGTCACCAGAAATTCTACATACCCCATCAAATTGTTACCAGTGGACATATAAAACAAGATGGCCCATTTTGTCAAATCACCCATTTGGATGGATGGTTCTGATTATCTGACTAGTAACATTTCACCACGTGCATCTAGACCAAAGAGCAAAGATCCAATGCAACCAGTTGCGTTGCAGGCTGCAACACTAAAATTAGACAGTCCAAATCCAAACCATTGATCTGAGCCGATCTTTTTGGTTGAGCCTAGCCTACACTCACTTTGCCAAAATGTATGTGATCAATATCCAAAGTTTCCAAAATTAAAGCCAAAGGCCCACAAATGGACAGCTAACACCAGAACTAATTCAATACTTAGACAGGCAGGGTTTTCCAATCTGATATGGTACATGACCCACATGAACCGAGGAAAGGGGGTCTAGGATTCCTCCTAACTGCTATGGAATCTCAGGCAAATGAAATGGAAATTGAAACTATGTTCTCCCTCTTTCCCTTTCACTTTCTCCCTATCTATATTGGGCAGTTGTGAAAGATCAGTAGAACAGAATGATGTAGCAATGAGTTGGGGTCACTCCATGTTCTGTGATTTAGAGCCGTTGGTTTACAGATGATTGAATCAGAGGAAATAACGAGGTGTGGAATACATACTCCACCATTTCCTTGCCAATGCCATGACTATTTCGGGTTGATGGTGACCCGGCGACCATGTCCTATGTTGGGCACATGATAAAATGAAGGCCATGTTACTCTTGGCCCCCACTAAACCCCCATAAAGACAGCGTACTTAGCCTTTCTCAAACCATCTCTACCATTTCATTCTTTTCTAGAAAGCCAAAGGACATAGTATTCCATTTTTCTTATGCAAGAAAATATCACTGTCAAGTGTCACCCATCTTTTCTTTTTCTCTTTCTTTCTTTTCTTTGATGGAATCATTAGTCACTTAGTTAAACAGTATAATGTGATCAATATATTTGTTTCTAAGTTTTAAGGTCACCAGTAGGATGGCTAGGACTCCCAATATAATTTTTTATCTTGGCACTTTTGACCATTCATAAGATGGCCCATCAGACCCAAGTGCAGGCACGTGGGTGCATGCGCTTACACCTATCAAAACCACCGTGTGCTTCCAAAACTTATGTGAGAATTCTAGGTCCATCATGTACCTATATAGGGTAGAGATGATAAATTTCACTGTATATGTCACTCTAATTAAAATGAAACTTGTGCCAAACACCAATGCATAGAAAGGCACCTGCTAGTGAATAAGTTAAAACCAAACAAAAGTGGACAGCACACTGGATAAGTTGACAAAATGATTCATGGCTGGTCATGTATATATTAGTGTGCCATCAGCCAATAACTTCCAGTTATGGATAGAACTTGTGCGTATCAGATGAGACTTGATGAGAATGTTGATATCATCCTCATCCAAACCAGAATGATAAATGTCCAGAATGATAAATGTAGGGTCAGAACGTGGGGTGCATGAGATTGAGAAAGGAACAACGACAAAAGAATTTTGAACAGAAAAGCCAGTGGAAGTCATCAAAACTTCCAAAACCCATTTTCGAATGAGTAGATCAATGGCTTCCTGTTCTTTTATATGATTATATAAAACACCTGATTATTTGGCGTATCTGCAGACTTTAGGCATGGTTTCATGTCTCTATGTCGGACCCTTGTTGGTTTCTCAAAAAAACAATATAAGAAAGGCTATATTGTTGATATGTATGATGTATCTACATGCCTGTATGATTTTCAAATGAGTCAAAGATTTGAAAAATGAAAAATCATCAGAGAATAAATCCGATCATGAAAATTCCTATCATTACAATCCTAGAACCATGATAAGATGTTGTTTTCAGCCAACCATAGATTCTAATGTAGTCCATCTGAGTGTATGACAATCAAAGGGATGAAAAAAAAAAAAAAAAAGATGGATAGATTGGCACATGCTGGGTTAATTGGGGTCCTCAATAGTCCTCTCAAACAATCATAGCTACCACCATTCTAGGCATGACATAAGTGGTAAGAGGAAGCACACAGTATGGAAAGGAATAGCGCCCACACAAGTGAGAAGAGTGGCATATTTAAAGGGGTTGATCCTTAGGCAGCCAACAGGGTGAGCAACCCCTTGTTGTGGTAAAACCGTAAAAAATTATTTTAATGATATATAACAGCGACTAATTAATACTCACATTACCATCAGATTTAGAACTATTGGGAATTTCAAATTTATGGGTGTTTGTGAAGGGACTAAATTTATCATTGGCATATGTGAAGACAGGATATCACCAATAAAAGGTGTTCTATGGAGAGAGTTTGCCGCCATCTTTGGTGTCCCTATCGAGTAAAAAAATGATTTAGAAGTGATTTAGTTGATCAACTCTCAGAACTCAAGGTAGTCTTGTGTTTTTAAGTCCCAAAACACCAGGTACCTTTTAACATTTTATGACTGATATACTCGTGGTGTGTGCACGAATGATGAAGTACATTTGCAAGAGAGAAAAAAAAAATGGAAAAACCATAAACCAATTGAGTCACAGTTCTCCTGGACAATGAATCAGGGAAGTAGTTCAAGTCTTCAATCTTTGAAGTCCAGATCCTCTGATTGTCTTACTTTGAGGGTATGTGAAAGGAGTGAAACTTAACAGCGGAACCTACCTAATGAAAATCCGAGTGGCTCACATCCTCTCAGTGCATGATTGGAGGTCCGGATTCTAGTAACTTGTAAAATCTTGCTAGTGCTCAGGTGCTTGCAGGGAACCAGCTGTACTGGTTAGGATGCTGGCTAGCCCACTGGCCCACCACCAGATAAGGGATACTGTCAGTCATTGACTTATCGTTAACTAGTGGATTATGTTAGCTGCAAGACATTTAGATCTGATTTTATTGGTCCTTTGGCCTTTACCGTCACATGTCACAACCTGTATGTATGATGTTTAATGGATTAGACATCTACCAAAAAAATTTATAATTTATCTAACCCTTTCACATTAGATTTGACATTGAAATCTATGTGATTGATTGATTTATAATCCGTATCCTTCTTTTATTTGGTGGGTTCCACCAATGTGATACAGATTAAGATTTACTCTCATAACAGATCTTTGACTCTCTCTCTTCTAAGATTTTAATAAAGTGGGGTCAATTTTGGCAAGTCTTTAGTCAACCTGTTAGTGTCAAAATGAACATGATTACTAGTCTGGCCCACGGTTTGGCTGAAAAGGTGGACAGTAGACAGTGGACGTGGAGACTACCTCTTTGCAAGGGATGAGACCATGCTCATTTACAAGTATGCCAGTATGCCACTATCACCTGATACATTTGATGGTTTGATCATTGTCATATTCAGTAGCTCCAAAATATGGAGACTTTCCGTGACCATGCAAGTTCTTTAAATTGGATATGTTGCACAGGGCCTGACCTGGGCCCAACCAACTTAACCCCAAAGTCGTCCCAAGTCTCTGGTTTATTCACAGGACCTAAGACTAAGTTTTTAAGGATATGAAGCTAAACAGGCTGGGCGTTGTCCCAGACATTCATTCGCTTAAATGTTTAGCCAGTAAAGTGAGATAGATGACATGTGGCAAATCATATTGAACATTGCTAGTCATCAAATAAAAAATAATAAACATAATTGTTGGTGATTAACAAAAGAACTTGTGTTAGTCTTCAGCCAAAAAAAAAAAGGAACTTAGGTCATGGGCCAATTGCCAGATCCTATGGCCCAGGCCTACAAAAGCCCAGCCCCGAAAGTCTATCGTATAAACTATAGGCTGCTAAACCAAGGCCTGGATAGCCTCATCCTCATGGAAACCAAGACCCAATATGCCAAGGTCTAAATCCTTATTAGACCCAAAATGCCAGAGGATGTTGTCTATGAACTTATGCCCACCATTCAAGCACATGAATGGTGGCCCACTGGGCCTACTGCAACTTTGAATGGGGGGCACCATTTCATTTTGAAGTTGAGCACAGGCTAGTTGGACTCAACCAAAGTCTATACTTGGCCCTTTGTGATAAAAGGATTCACCATCCATTGGCAGCCCAAAACCCACTATCACATGCTTACTAAAATTTACATAAAATTATTGTAATCACCTCAAACATGTCATTGTGCTCTCAATCCTACTACATCCCACATCTTTCCTCAGCCCCCTTTCATTCATCAATTCCCTCAACTCCCCAATCTCTTCCCACATCCCAGCCCCAGCATACAAATTAGACAACACCACATATATCCCAGCATTCCCAGGATCCAGTTCAAGAGCCTTCTGGGCAGCCTTTCTACCCATCTCAACCTTCCCATTATCCTTGCATGCACTCAGCAAAGCACCCCATGCAGACACACCAACACTACTGCTGCTGTTTATCTCATTCAACAGCTCCCATGCCTTGTCCAACTCCCCAGCTCTACACAGCATATCCACCACACAACTGTAGTGTTCAGGCTGTGGGGATAAGCCAAACTCCCTACCCATGGACTCGAAGTACATGAGCCCCCGGCTCAGGTGACCGGTGTGACTACACGCGGCAAGGACCGTCACAAACACCACGCTATCGGGCTTGGTCCCTTGCATCAACATCTCCTCGTACATTTCGATCACTTGCTCAAAATTGCCATTCCTACCATAAGCACCGAGCATGGAAGTCCATAACACAACATCTCTCCTCTCCCCTCCCATGTCGAACACCCACCTCGCCTTCCCTATGAGCCCGCACCTGCCATACATCTCTATCAATGAGCTCAACAAACACACGTCCGAACCCATGTGGGCGATGCGCCGCACCTGGAATCCATGAACCTGCCGGCCTAATTCAATAGCTGACAGACCCGCGCACGCTCTCAGAGCTGCGGACAAAGTGTAGCTATCAGGCTCCAACCGTAATGGGTTCATGTTTCTCACCAATTGCAGGCCATCCATCCAAAGCCCAGCCTCAGCGTACCCGGAAAGCAGTGCATTTGCGCAAACAGTGTTTCTCACGGGAATTTCATCGAACAGGTTAGCTGCATCATCCAAAGAAGATGATTTTGCGTAGAGATCGACGAGTGCGCTGCTCACGTAAATGCTGGATGACCAGCCGGATTTGGAGACGTGGGCATGGAGGTTTTTGCCAAAGGTGAGGGCTTTGGAGGAAGCAGAGGCGGTTAGAGCGCTGCAAAGGGCATAATTATCTAAGGGAAGGCCAGTTTTGTGCATGAGAGAGAGGGTGTAGAGGGAGAAGAAGGGGAGACTCTGGTGGGAGAAGGTGGAGATTAGTTGGTTCCAAGGGATAGGGTTGGTTCTGGGCATGGAATTGAAGAGGAAGGGAAGAGAGATGAGGTTGGAATTGGGGCATGTGGCATAGGAAAAGATGAGCTTGGGGTGGAGGTTGAAGAGGAAGAAGGATCCTGTTCTGAGGAGGTAGGCATGGATTATCTTGGTGGACTTGAGGTTTTTGGATTGGAGGCATTGATCCAAGAGATGGTTAAGGAATTGTAATGGAGATGTTGGATCTGATTGGCATGGTTTGGAATTGGACATCTACATCTGTGTGTTAGCTATATGAGCAAGGTTTTTGGTGGGGGGTGTGTGTTTTTTTGAATTTGAAATGAGAGCTACAAAATCAAAGTTTTATAAAATTAAAAAAGGAGGAAATACCTTTCAATCATGCTCCCAAAAGAATTATACCCCAAAGGAGTCAAAGATTAACAACATTATATATTTATATAAGGGAGATGCTCCTAAGAGAGCATCTCTCACTTTACTATAAGGATATAGAGGGGTTTTTTACTACGAAGATATAGAGGGATTCTAAAAAACGCCTATTTTCATGCTCTTGTCATTTTATTTTTTTTTGGTCACAAGGCACATGTCGAGTTAATCGAATCCTTTCATACACGCTACCCCTCATAAATAGTCACAAGCTTAAGTTTGACACTCATCTAACTTTTCCTCACCGTTAGATTGAAATCATGATAAAATAATACTACTAAACCATTAAATCTTAAGGTCATGGGTCAAAAGGTTAGGATAATCTTATGGACTCAAGATTTTTAATATAAGTAGGCCTCATATGGATTTTTCCATCTAATGGACTTCCATAATCATCATGCATCCCTGCGTGCCCCGCTAGGAGGGGCGCTTTCTCCTAAAAAATACCCGTATAGTGGCAAAGCTCTCGTAAAATAAAGTTTATGACAATTCTGCAAACTCACGCTTGTAGGGCTCACCCTTGGTCCATTCAAATGGACTAAACACACGACCCCCTGAATTGCACATATTCACCAACTTGTGGTAAGATCCGAACTTACCGGACCGTTAGATTGACTGGGTACCGACCCAAATGAACTAGTGACCATTAAACTTTTGGGGTACACGGATGGTTGCATCCACCATGCATGGTGCTGCAAGGTGGATTTGGCTGGCCCACCCGAGTCCTTATAGATCATGGGACTAGGCCGGAAAGACTGATGTACGCCAATTATCAGATTTCTAAGTCAATCAATGCCTAGACCCCTTGATCCATGGCCCAAAAGAGGAAAATAAAAAAACCTCCAAGTGGATTATTTTATGAAGCCAATCCTCATATGACAGATTAAGCAATCGGACATACTCTCTAAGTCGAGTCTTTTTATGGTCCCACCTTTATATAGGAACTTACAGGTATCCACTTCTGAATATACAACTATTCACTGACTCATCTTCACATACACGTCTTAAGTTACAGCTAAAAACGATTATAGCCTAAAATGATTGTTTCGATTGTTAGTTTAAAGCACTCATAAACCATTTTCAAATTCAATTTCTCAGCAAAATAACTTCTATATTCCAATGTTATTTAATACATCCTCAACTCCTCTTATATCTTATACTCAAGCAGTTAAATATATGATCAAACTCTCCACACCACTACTAGATTTGATATGATCAAACTTATGATATTACTTTCTTCCTTTTTTTTATCAGTAACTTGAGATAATACTTGAAGAGGGCTGCTAAATGCAAACTGAGAATTGATCTCTCCACACTGAAATTTTTCTTTTTTAACCAAAACACCCATGTAGGAAATTACCTAAAAAGACATCTATCAAACTCTCTGCATCTCCAATTCTTTCTACACACCCCCACCTCAGCCCCCACCGCCCAAAAGGGAGGGGGAGAGGGAGAGGGAGAGGGCAAAGAGGGAGTGTAGAGAGAAGTTAGGATATTTTGGACAAAACAGGCGTGTATAGAGTAAGTGTGGGGAGTATAGAGTATACCAGTGTAGAGAGAGCAAATACCAATGTGTATTTAGCCTGTGAGAATCTTTAGTTCAACCCTATAAATTCACTAGTGTTGCAAGCCTATTAAATTTGCACAGCTCACAATCACTCTTGTCCCTTTCTTTTTTAGCTTTGATCATGTTTTGCCCCGTATGTAGTTGTTTGAGCCAGTAGCACTAAACACGACTAACTCTCCAGTTAAATCATGTGATATGCGTGCAACAAGTCTAATGGTGGGCTTAACTCTGATTTCATCAGACAATGACAGTGATTCTAAATGAATACCAGCTTGAAATTCAAAAGCGGGCCCCACCAAATATTTATAGGGCAGTGCTAGAGGGATTCAATGGATGATCATTTCTTGAAGCTCAATATAAAAAGTCAGTTCATTGTTGCAGGCAATCAACAATAGCTTACATAGGACAATGACAATGGTTAATTATTCTGCATTTGATCTAAATATCCATGTCCCAACACAAATGCATCGTATGTATCAGTGCAGATTTAACTGTGCTTCTACTGTTACATAATAAAGGATCAATCACACACCATGCACGGGCCTCCTGTAAAACAAGGAACAAACAGATTCAAACACCATGGGAATTCAATGCCATAAACTTGCACTGTTCATTCATTGCCAGCAACTGAGCCTCCTTTTTGTCAAGCAGAGCACTTAGCCTGACATTTTCTGCCATGAGCTTCTGGACTTCAGCTTCTTTTTGCAACTTCTCGCCCTCCAAATGAGTTGTTTTAGCAACAAGCCTGTTCAAAAAACAAAAAGCTACATTACATCAATCAAGAAGTATTCCGCCAAAAATAGATGTTTCAACTTTCAAGGCACCTGAAACTTCAAATTGATAAATGTTCAGCAAGGCCAATGCTAAAGCCCGGGGTGGTTATTTACCATGAATACATATGAGCATCTGGGGATGGTACGAAACCAGAAGAATGCTAGTTCAGCTATAAAGCAGTCGTCTCAGGTAGTAAATAGAACTTAATTAATGGCTGTGGAATATCACAAAATGATCCAACTAGTCCAATTATGGCCAATCTTGTAGCAATTGAAAGCAAATGACATGTCTTTTTAACTCTATATTTGCCTAGTTCAACACAACATTGACAAGCATAGCAGCTGAAGAAACTTATAGACATTCAAGACAACAAATTGAATTAAACGTTCAAAAAAGAAAAAAAGAAAAAACACAGATGAGAATCCCCAAAATGTGAGGACCACCCTATTTTCTGGGCAACCTGGAAGTTGACAGACTAATACTGAAAATGACATCCGGCAGCATTTACAGCCACTGCACTTTAGAAAATATGTTGAGTTTAAATAATTGAATTGGAGGTTTTAATTGATTTTGATCATACCTTCTAATTATTATTATTTATTTATTTATTTCTGACAAAATTTGACTGATCTGCTACCATGTCATTCATACATACACAGCTCTAACCAGTTGCTGCTCCTATGTATTGACACTCGAGAGTTGTGCCTCACACTCAATTAGCAATCTAAATAGTAGGGGTTTAAAAAAAAAAAGAACAAATTAGCCAATTCAGAGAAAATAAATCAGTGTACAATTGACCAATGAGGAAATAACATTCAGAAGTTAGAAGTTGTGCTTTATTATTATTATTATTATTATTATTATTATTAACCTACCAAGCCTGAGACACCAACACAAGTGGGGCGCCATTCTAGGTTGCCTTTCTGGCAGGAAAAATTGTCCTTCAAACAATGGAGGTATCAAGGATTGGTAGCATCTTTAATAAATAGATTTGTAACATTTTGCTGAGTGGAATTCCATGAGATAGAAGTGAAAACCACTAAATATGTCATACAGGAAGGAGGCCTCAGAATCAAACTTCGGTAATAAATGGATTTCACACTGTCCAAGAAACACGGGAAAAAATCCAAGTTTTTAACAAAATAAAATCCGCTAGTGTATTGAGTTGATCATGAGTTGCATAAATAGGTGCTTTGACCAACTATAAAGAGGGATACTTCCCCCTTTTATATCTCTTACACTTGAAAAATACCCTAAAACTTAGCGACATGCCAATTAGGACCTAACTAAAGGAAATATCAAAAACAGAAAATTACAGCTCTCAGTGGATATTTCCTTTTTCAGATTTTTAGGCCCATTGGCTGGCCATGCATCCCATGTGAGCCTTCCAAGCTACCAGTTGCATCAGTATAGCATCAAATAGAAGTGGATCTGTGGATGCCATAAAAAAGAAGTGGAAACCACCAAAGTACCAGTTAATGCATCACCACCCAGTATGCCTGAATGTCACACTTAAACTGAATAAGTGCTACTTAGGACAACCTGTTGTTAAATACTTCTAAGCAAAGAAGGTTAATTTACAAACATCACTTCTCTTCATATTTGTTAACTGTAGTATGAAAACTTGCGGCACAAGGAGTTTGGATTAAAATCATAAGTTGTGTGTCTACTCTAATACAAGGTACTTCCCAATAGTGAATACTAAAATCAATCAAATGAGAGGGAGAGAACAGACGCCTGACATCTTGACTCACAATCTTACTGTGTATCTAAAACACGCAATTCACTGCCAATTAGTTTCCAACACAGTCAAGCAAAAGCTAATAAAGGTCAAATTGTCATAAATTTGGTTAACTTCACAATTTGATGTGTATCCACCAAAATGTACACCAATGACCCTGAAATTCAAAGGGAAAATAAGGAACCATTCATTCAGGCACATTCATCAGGAACTGCCTCCAAGAACATTGCAAGCAGTGGATGCCTTGCACAATATGTCAAACGGAGAAAATATGAGGAACTGAAAACCCATTTGTGTGTTGTCAAGACAACCAGCTCCTCAAAGATGAATTGAACACATGTCTCTCCCTATAATGAACCAGCCTATTTCATCAGCAATAATCAATTTCTTAAAGATAAATAAACAAAGCAACCTATCTGAAGTAGTAAGGATAAATCTGAAGAAGTGCAACCCATCCTAGGAGTTGACTCGGATAGATCCGAATGGAGAAACAGAATTCACGTAGCTGACCTTATAGTAGGGAGACACAAGAGTAGATTGGGGTATGCACATATATGGTTGATACACAGAATTAGGGAAGAGACACGAGAATTAGTCTATATCTTTTCTGTTTGTTCTTGCATAGAATTAGGGTATGCACACTACTTGTGGAGAGACACGAGAGTTCCCCATGACCATGGGTAGGGGTCAGTCCCAAAAGATGAGTTAATTGCTCATATTCAAGAAGAGGTACCTTAGTATATGTTTTTTGCAGATGATATAGTGTTGGTAGATGAATTAAAAGATGATGTGAATGCAAAACTCGAGAGATGTGGGAGTTAGAATCCAAATGTTTTAAAATAAGCCGTACAAAGACAAAATATATCAATTGTAACTTCAATTGACATATAGAGAGAGCTAAAACTACTGTGAGAATTGAAGATTATGAGATACTATAAAGTGATTCTTTCCGTTACCTTGGCTCTATGATTAGTAAGGATGGGGAGATTGATGAAGATGTTGAACATAGGATAAAAGTGAGATGGTTGAAGCGGAGACTTTCTTCTGGAGTGCTTTGTGATCGACGAATGCCAACAAAATTAAAAAGAAAATTTTATTATTATTATTATTTTGAATGGTAACGTTCATTATGAAGGAAAATTTTACAAGATGGCGATTAGACTAGTTATAACCTATGGAGCACAATGTTGGTCAAGAAGCAACATATGTACAAAACGGATGTAGCAAAGATGAGAATGTTGAGGTGGATGTGTGGTAAAACTAGGAATGATAAAATTAAAAATGAGCGCTTTTGAGAGCATTTAGGGATAGCAACAATAGGGGATAAAATTAGAGAAACTCATTTGTAATGGTTTAGGCATGTCCAATGTAGGCCAGCAATAACGCCATTAACGAAAAGTTCGCCTATGAAGGTTGATGGCCCACTGACCAAGGAGATGGGTTAGGCCAAAGAAAACGTGGATGGAGGTAGTAAAAATAGATATGAAGTGTAACTTCTCTGAGATTTTGGCACAAGATGGATCGGAATCGAGAAATAGAATTCGCTTAGCCAACCCCAACATAGTTGGGAAAAAGGCTTTGATGATAATGATGATAATGAACAGACTGCTTATTTAAAAAAAAAAAAGTCAGGCTTCCATAATAAGGAGACATTGTTTAGAACATCAAGGCCAATTCAAAGCAAAAATGGCTCAAGCTGTGGGGTCCACTTGATCAATCTGACCCCCTCACACTCGTTCTCCCCCATGTATTGGCAGTTACACCAGTTTGAATTCATCCAGCTTATACTAACAGTTTAAATAAAACACAAAGATGCACTTTATCTAAGGGCTTTAAATTGTCAAACTTTAAGGCCTTTAAATCAAGAATTAGAAACAAACTTTTATACTTATGAAACATGTTGATCAAATATAATATAGTACCTTTCAAAACGTATCTCCATTGTCTGAAACTGCTTTTCCGATGAAAGAAGTGTCTCTCTCACACTGATGAGACTACTCACGTATGATCTCAATGCCTCAAAATCCTGTTTCACACGACAAAGCTCCTGTTCATTTTCTGCAGCCCGTTGTTTTTGTCTCGATGTTTCTTGCACCATGTCTTCCACCCTCTGCCGCATTTCATTCAGAACAGTATTTGTACCCAACGCAAATTTTTCCATTTCTTCTACCTTTGCCGACATGGTCTCAATTTGGAGTGCCTTCTTTTTAATCTCTTCCACACCTAAATTTACCTTTTCTTTCTCAATGGAAGCTTCTGTTTCTGCTATAATAACTCTCTTAACAAGAGCCTCCATCACATCCCTTATCATTTGTACTAACTTTAATATTTCCCCAATATATGCGCTATCATGTTCATCAAAAGATCCAAGCTTGTCATTCATTCCCAACCATGGTTCTTCCTCCAGACTTCCAAATGATGAAAGGTCAATATCCTTTGACCAATCCGACAGTGGTGTACCATTTTTATCAATGAGTCCAACACCCTCTTGATGTCTGATCCCACAAGAAGTATGAGCCAAATGAGGAACTGCCATGATTCTCGCCTTTGATTTCAAGTAGGACAACAGTGTAGCAGTAGTTTTGACCCTTCGCCAAAGAAATTCTAGTTCCTTCTTTGAATTTTCCTCCGAACCTTGGACACAAGCTTTTACCTCCAGAATCTTCGCTTGTAAGGCATCCACCTGGGATTGGTGTCGTTCCAACTCCTGCTTCCACATCATGCTAGTTTGACAGAGCTGAGACTTCAAATTGGATAAGTCTCCCTCATCTGCTGCATCTCCCATATCCTTCTCTAATTTGACAAGTAATCAAGACAAGAACTACTTGCCCAACAAAGAAAGATAAAATTTTTTTTAAGACAACTGAGTTATTAAACAAGAAACACCAGCCAACAATCAAGAAATGGATTAAAATAAACAATTAAAACTGTGAATGGGATAAAACACAAGTACAACCTAGCAAAAAAGTGATATGATGTAATCACCGTGTGACTCATTAAATTAATCATAAATTAAGTGAGCATATTATTTTGAACACAATCAACAAACTTCGAAAAATAATAACAATAAGCAGAGAAAGTAAATATCAGAAGTAGCTCTTTCCATGAGTGAAAGAAACAGTACATAGTTGGCAGTGAAAACTAAAGTACATAGTTGGCAGTGAAAACTAAGTGTAGTGAAAGCTACGGTATGGTTGGAAGTCTTCTTTTCCTTGACAGATTGACAATCGCTGTTGGAAGAAAATGCTACTCTTTGAAATCATGATCCTTCTTTCTCTGCAACTTTACCATAAAGTTTCAGGTTGAAGATATAGACATCTATTTTACTTGTCAGTTGTCACTGACCCGACATCATTAATAAGAACACTTCAGCATAGACCGGTTGCTCTACACCTTCCGCTTCTGTATCTTAACCTTGGACTGTAGCATGAACACACTAAATTTAGGCAAAAAAAAAAAAAAAAGAAGGCTAAGGAAATGTCAATGAGAAGTGTCTATCTTGCTCTCTTTTGGACATGTTCAGACTTCAGATTCATGGAACCCATGGGAGGAATTGGGTTACCCTGGAGCCAACGAGTTCACACAAAGATTTTGCGTCTGGGTAAGTGGTGGAACTGCAACGTATCCTACGAGAGAGAAAAAAAGAAGAAGATATCCCCTTTAGGGTAGTCTTTCTTGCTCTAAGATGGAGGATTTTCATTCACCCCTAGGATTCCATAGTTCTTGGGAAAAAGGAAAAGGACATATAATGTTTCTCTCTCAGAACAAAGGAAGCACATGTATACATGTACTGAACTTGTGTGTGGACTATGTCTCCAATCTCACTATGTCTCTAATCTCTCTCTGCAAAGAACTTGAGGACTATGTCTCTAATCTCCATCACTAAAAGGGACAACTCCCAAGGCTCAATTACTAAAGAAAAAGCCCATTTCAAACAACATGTGAAAAATAGTAAATGGTTCCTTCATATTGTCACTAGTTACCGAACCATTCCTTCACATGAGAATTAAAGATCAACAGTCAACACCACAAAGTCTTGCATTATAACCCAGTCTTACAAACCTAAGCTAACCGAAAAGAAGTTCTCCAGATTTCACAATCTGCAGAATACCGATCCGTTTTCCTTAGCAGACCTCTCTCAAGTCTCAAACAAACCCACAATAGTTGCAAAAGTGATGCAGACTGTGAACAATCAGTTCTCCATTTCCTGTGCCTAACAGAAGCTCATACCATTGAAGAATTGCTGATGTCTGTGTTACAAATGGAACAACATATTCACTGAACACTAACCCTTTTTTCATTTAGAACTGTATTAGGTGTACTAATATATTTATAACTGGAGACTAAAAGCCACTAGTAGACCTCAGATTCATCTAGATTACCCCTTGGAACAATCACACCATACCAAGTTCTACAATTCAGTCATTCACAAAAAGGAGAAACAAAATCCTTAAGAGAGAAAAATAGAACATCTTTAGATCCTCCACTGTCCTTAGTCTCTTCACTTCCTTAGCAGCAAAAGAAGTCATCATCAACTCACACATTGCAATAGTAAAAATAGAAAGCTTTAATCTTGCATCATCTAGAAGGAAGAAGCCTTACTTACAATTAGAACCCAATTAGCCAAAACCCAAACCCAAAGATATATATAACATCAGATATTGAAATACTGCACAGATCATGTAGTCCAAAAAAACCCCATGAAGGCATAAGAAAAACCAAATCATATTCAATCATCATTTCCCAGAAAAAATCAAAAGCATCCACTAAAAAAATCTTTGGGGGGTTTTCCAAAAGCCTCTTAACACAATCACATCAAAACACTGAATGCAGTAATTCATGCCAACAGAAAGGGATCCCATCCCAAAACTAATGCATTGAAACCAAAATCACAACTCGTACTGCGAAAAATTATGCATAAAAAAATGGGGGGAAAAGGAAGATGCATTACGTGCCCTAGAATCGAAATCAACGCAAAGAAATGCAGGTAATGTTGCTGATTTAGGGCAGTCAAACCCTAACCCTAATGAAATGATGAGAAGAAAACGGGAGTCTTTTCGAATCAAAGGAAATGGGGGAATCCGAACGAGAGATCTTACTTGAAACAAGAATGATTACTTTACTTTACTTTACTCCTTCGATGATGTCGTGGCGTTTCGGAAAGGGGAAGGAATCGTCGGTTTTACTTTGAGAAATCTGCGTAAAACCCATTTTTTATCTTTCTAAATGGACTCCTTCTTCTTCAAGTATATTTATATAAACACCCCTGAAAGTTCTTTTTAACATGTTTGAAATAGACAGATTAACGACTTAACCCCACCTTAGTTTCTCTATTTATAGAAAAACCCATGCTCAAATACATTTTTATTTGGTTCACCTACCTGTAGTTCAACAATTTTGGAAAACTGCAATGTGTTGTTCTATATGAGCCCCCACAAGAAATGTTTTTTATGTAGTGGTCCCCAAGGCAGGTTTTCTGTTTTGGTCACTGCTGGTGGTCAGTCAAATTTCTTGTGGAAATGATAATTTTTACCTACCTTTTCTTATAATGAGCATGTGGAATTGGAAAATGTCATCCTTATGTAAGTATTATTTACGGTTTGGATGATTGGATCAGGAGGAGATAAGACTCAGATAAAAAGAATGCATGTCCTCCTCTCTTGCTGCTATGTTAAAAAAGAATAGGAACTATGAATACTCTCTTTACAGATAGAGCCTCTTTATAGGGGGCGTTTGTGAGCGCCCGCCACTGAAGAGGAAACCCTTTTTGCTGCTTTTCAAATCCAATCTAGATAGGCCAGATTTTGGAATCTCATGGCACTGATTTTTCAGCTAAAACATCAGAATTCCAACTCAAACTGTTATTGACCCAAACATCACTGGCCGTTTCCTGTTAGACGTAAGTGGTCTTCATGACCACATGTGCAACACTGTTGGGACCCACGGTTTGAACCCACTAACTTAAGTTACTTTCTCCTTTTGGTTTTACTAATTTTATCTTGGATTCAATTTTAGTAAGCCCAAATCAAATAGGACTCTTATTAGCTAATTTGAGGGAATTAAGGAAACTTACTTTTATTAGATTTCTTTGATAGTAAGAAATCTCTCTAGGGTTTATCTATATATATAGTTTTCCGGTCATCTCTCTTAACCCACAGATCTGAAAAATAACCATCAACTTCACGAATATTGGAGTGGGTGATAAGGAAGATAGGAGAAAACCCTATTTGAGAAAAGAGTTTCGCTCATGGTGCAAGGTACGCTTTTACATTATTTGAGATTATATATTGTTTAATGCATAAATCTAGATCCATAGGTTTGATTTATATCACAAACCATATTAGATCATACAATTGGTTTCTTGCCATTCTTTTTCTGACCTTTTTTCCCCTTGGGATATGTTTTCTTGCTCGAAGGGGTGCTGGAAATGAAATTTACTTTGTGTAACTGCCCTTCCTGCCTGAGTTTGCATTCTTCTTGGACACACAATGAGACCAAGTGGGAGATCACATATGTATGGTCATTCAGACTAAGTCTAATTTAAGTTACTTTCCCCTTTTGGTTTTTGGTTTTTGGTTTTACTAATTTTATGTTGGATTCAATTTTAGTAAGCCCAAATCAAACAAGACTCTTATTAGCTAATTTGAGGGAATTAAGGAAACTTACTTTTATTAGATTTATTTGATAGTAAGAAATCTCTCTAGGGCTTATCTATATATATGGTTTTCCGGTCCTCTCTCTTAATCCACGAGATCTAAAAAATAACCATCAACTTCACCCATATTAGAATGGGTGATAAGGGAGATAGGAGAAAACCTTATTTGAGAAAAAAATTTTGCTCATGGCGCAAGGTATGCTTTTACATTATTTGAGATTATATATTGTTTAATGCATAAATTTAGATCCATAGGTTTGATTTGTATCACAACCCATATTAGATCTTACATTTCCATGTAGTGATGCACAAATGCACCCCAAAGACTAAAGAGTGATACATTTGTAAGAGACGTATAAAAACCTAACCGTGTGTAAAGTGTTAGTGGCTGATTTTAATTTTTTTTTATTGGAAAGCGACAGAGTTTTATCACTATGAATAACCCTTTTAAAGATAAAATGTCTCATGCTGTATCATTGCGGGGCCTCTCATTTGAATCTCATGTGTCAAGCTATTGTTGATTGCTGTTTTGATTAGAAAGCTATTAAAGGGCTTTAGACACATACTATTATCTCTCTTTTTAAACCTTTACTTAAAAATTGAGATTCTTTTGATGTCGTTAATCTGTTAGCGAGAATCAAATGAGAGATCCAAGCTGTTCAAAATCACAGTTCCATTCAGTTAGTGGGGGCCGAGATAAGTAACCTAAACCCTTATTACATATGTAAAGAGAATAATAAATACTATTCTGAGGCTCTTTATGAAATAAAATGTGTGGCAAAGTGGGCCCATAATTTGATGGCACTAACTTGTTTTATTGAGCTCAAATCCCCTCTGTGCTATCTCCAAAGGGAAAAAAAGGTCATGCAGAGTGATCCGAGGTAGAATTTTCTCAAGTTCAATTAATATATATATATATATATATTTATATTAGATGATCCCTTCACCTCTACTACACACCTTCAGTAAAAGCTATATTATGATTTCCTCAAGTTCAATAGGAATTTGCGCAAAACGTGCTGTTAGTTGCCTGATGGTGTACCCCTGACATTCTATTCTCCTCACAAACAAACTGAAAAATCTAATTTGTTTCATCAGATGGCTCCAGTGGAAGCGGCACAGATCAACATAGGAAGGGATCACCATCATAATAGCCTTATCCCATCTACAGAGGCGGTGCAACTATTTTAAAGTTGAAGAAGAAATATGGTTTAGTAAAAATTTTGTAACCAGATTCTTTCAAAAACAAGAATTATCGCAATTTCTTTTATCCAGGCTTAGGGCCACCAGCACATTCTAGAGAAAATCCAAATGGGTCATCAAAAGAGGGCCATCTTTGTGTACTGAACCGACAACAGTACTCATAAAAAGAATACAGCACTCGAATGATCATCAATATAACCAATCAAATTATACATAAAAAGAACTTCATGTGAAACACAACTGGACTGGAAGCCGATGCAAAACCGCCACCAACACTGAATGCAATATGCAAGCATGATCAACTAACTAAACTAACTAGTACGGTATGATACAGTAGCTGAAGGGAATGTTTTTGGATTCATACAAATGATTGGACCACAGATGAGGTTGTGACCAAGCCAGATAGGAGGCCTACAATAACAGCACCGTTGTAAGTGCTGGGCTCGGTTTGCATGGTATTGTTGCGGACATCAATAAAGGAATCATTCTGGAATGGGCCACCCACAAGTGCTCCAACTGCAACATTGGGATTGGGTGCGGTTGATTTGAGCCACGTGAAACCCTTGCAACCTGTGTTCGCATCTGTAGGAATTGAAGCTCCCCTGTGATGCACCTGAAGTGGATAGTTGCTTCCATATCCAACAAGGTAGCTCAGCTTCATAGGATTGTCACCCAGGACATAATCAGCCTAAAACAAGTCAAAACGTCATTAAGGAGCATGCTTAAGAAACTAGTCAAATAAAGGGAGCACACTGCAGAATAAATAAAAGAGCACTAACAGCCAAGTGTGATAAGTGCAACCCACTCTGAACCCTGAGGTGTTAGGCAATCTGCTACCAACAAGTCACACCACGTGGATTGGAAGAAAATAGTGGAATGAAAGGAAAATAAGGTTAAAATCTCTTGTAAATGCAATTCACGGAGTTATATCTTAGATGCCAGACATGGTCTTAATGTTATATACTCAGAAACCCAACAAAGGAGAAAAGAAGGACCACATGCGTTTCATTACTCTTAATTCTTAATTTCTATTAACTAGAGATCAATTCATCAAAATATAATTTCAATAATTCCATGTGCATCAGTGTTCGAGTCTTATGTAAATATTAATTGAGCTTACTCAGAAACCCAACAAAGGAGAAAAGAAGGACCACATGCGCTTCATTACTCTTAACTTCTATTAACTAGAGATCAAATCGTAAAAATATAATTTCAATAATTCCATGTGCATTAGTGTTCGAGTCTTATGTAAATATTAATTGAGCTTACTCAGAAACCCAACAAAGGAGAAAAGAAGGACCACATGCGCTTCATTACTCTTAATTTCTATGAATTAGAGATCAAATCGTAAAAATATAATTTCAATAATTCCATGTGCATTAGTGTTCGAGTCTTATGTAAATATTAATTGAGCTTTGTTGATGTAATTTGTTGCTACTTGGCTCCAGCTCCTAGACTAAATAAATTACATTTACCCTAAACTGATTCTGCTATAACAAGAAAAAGTAACTAACAATAAAATATTATTTAAGAGAGCATAACTTAGAAAGTATGGGCCCTTCCAACTTCTTCTTCGAAATAATTTGAGTTTGAATTGGAGTTGCTAAGTCTAATATTAAGATGCTTCAAACAAGGAAAGACTTTTAGTTTTCCATCCGTGGCCATGTCTCCATGAGGCCAGGGGTGGAACTTGGGGGCCCAAAACCTCAAAAAGCCTCTTATTTCAATGGCAATTTCTAACAGTTTTCATATTGACCCCGCCAAAGGCATATTTCCTGATTCCACCCCTGCATGAGGTCATCATCAAGCAGCCTACATGACTAAATCACCCATCCATGCGTACCACAACCATAGATATAGGTGATCTCCATCACACAGCTAAAATAGGAATGAGCATTCTCCATCATGTTACCTACTAAAAAGTGAGATCCCCTGGAGCTCTGGGGCATACAGGCACTTTTTTGATATAAAAAAATGGGGTCGACAGATATTCAATCAAACTTCTTGTAATCCCCCTTAGAGAACCCCAAAAAACTTTTTTTTTTTTTAACTCAAGATTAAGTTGGTCGAGTTTTTATTTTTTACTTTTTAGGGGCTTCCTCTACTAGTTAGTGTCCAGTCAGCATGTATTGCTAAAAAGTAGAAGCTCAGGTTATGATGAGATAAAGAGTACCAACATATTCTATGATAAGAGTCTTAGGCATCAAAGGTTGATTGGTTAGAGGGTCAAAGCATTCTGCTGCCTTATTGCTAGGTCTTAGAGTAGCCAAAAGAGGAGAATAAGTTGGTCTGCTATTGTAAAGGGATTCAAAACCCCTCTTATTATCGTCAAAGCTGTCTTTAGACCAGTAGTTGTATTCAGTTTTTCTTCTTCATCAAAACTGGGTTGCTCCCTGTCTTGGAGAAGGTGTGCAGTCATCCCCTCCCTCATGTTGTCAAGACATGAGATCATTCATGCAGAAGAAGGCAAGGTGTGGCTCTAAAGCTTTTCCTGGATCTGGGCATAGAGTATGGAAAAAAGGGTAAAGGCAGTTTTATCAATTCATCCTACTGTTTCTAATACAAATGCTCTTAGGGACCATACTATGCCACTTTCTCCCATTTCCCTGTTGTATAGTGGTTAGTGCTTTGATACATAACAGTAATGCCCCACAGATGTTGACTACAAATTCTGAATCATTGGTTAGAAGAGGGTGCCAAAGGCCAGGATAAAAGTCACTGTTCCAAAAATCTCATAAAGCCAAAGCGCCAGACACATGGCCTAAAGAACCAAAAAGAAAAATACTGAAAGATAGTACACCTGTGACATGGCAAACTTGCGAAGATCGCTGGGGGTGTAGGACTTCCCACTACAAGAGAAGCTTGGCGTCTGAGATGTGAGCATGTAATCACTGTAAACTACAGCCAGGAAGGCTGAGGCTACGGGATGCTGAAGCGAATTCCATTGACTTATCCATATCAAGCCACCTGCATAGCAACCATGGTTACTAGCAATGATAATGCTTAGAAACAACACCAGAATGCAAAATCAGATAATATTAAGACCATTTGACATAAAGGATCTGATAGCCTGGGGGGCATTTAACATCAAGGTGATTTCAGGCTACATCTACCAGAAATGTAATGTCCATGGGCAAGGCTGCCTCTGTCTGTCTTAACAGATTTCATTTCCCACGTGCACCAAAAATACATTTATACAAAAATTAAATTGAAAATTATGATGATTGTTTATGTAGAATTCTTACAGATGACCCCAAAAGGATGGGATAAGGCTTCAATAATTATGATGATGATTTATGTGAAAATTACCATCTGTTCTACTGGTTGTCGCAGTTGGGGAGTCCGGCATAAGACCACACATAACAGCTTCAGCTGTTTCCCTGTACATCTGGAGTCCACTGCTCTCCGCACTAGTTGTCTTCTTTGAACCAAAGAAGTTTACCCTGGACAAAAGAACCTGCTCATATGTAGAAAACTAATTATTAGAAAAATACAACATGACGAATTAAGTGTGTTATTGGCTTAAAAAAAAGCAAGAAAACTAACAAAAGGGATAGAAACTTCATTCATTCTTAGAAAAAAAATATATAATTTGGGAATCACGATGATCGCTTTAATATCAAATCACTTAGGTTTGAAAGATATTTAGATGCTAGGAAAGTTTATATTTTGATGCAGATCAGGCAGCCAATGGCTGTGCCAATCTGATAAAGAGAGGGACAATTCCATCATATGAGTGATCAAATGTCTATCGGATGAGGATCTCACTAAAGATGTTGTTAATGATAACTCGGGAATCGTTGACTGAGCCAAGCCAATTGATTGACCGAGGAGAGGGGTACACCCAATTCATTTTATTGATATTTTATACACGAGTATGCCTTGAGAGTAATATTCCTAACAAGAAACAAACTATTAAATGATTCCACCTAATCTAACAAAGAAATATAATCTAATATATATATATATATAAAACTCTTAAATGATTACAGCCAAATGAATATGAAATTGGAAAGGAAGCACGGACTAATAAAATCTTAAAATATCACAAAAGGTACAAAATGAAATTAAAAATATCTTAAATAACCTAGAAAGAACCCATTAACATATAAAAAAAAAGTAACAAATAATAAAAGAAGCTGGGCATCCTCTTGGTCTGCATCATTTTTTTCTGTTATGAACTGTTCTCAAAATTCAAGGGCTATACAAAAATTTTCTGGGATTTCTATAATCATACAAAACTGCAGCATAAGCCATATGGATATAAAACATAGTAAAAACTAAAAGATTCAATGGGGAAAAAACAGCTGCAGCAAACATTAGATGACAGAGTCAATGTTGTTGCAACCACAATAAAAAGCACCCAACGTAACAGATGCAAATATCAAATGAGTATAAACAATATGTACTCTATGAAGGATTAGTTTTTCAGTCTCCAGACTAGACTCCTTGGACAACTAGTTTTCTAGTTGAAGACGCATGCATGAATGGGACAGCCCATCGCTTTCCAAAGATCCACCAATCTGAGTCAATAGACCAGAGTTGGAACAGGAACCATGCTTTCAGTTAAGAGAGTGAAAAGCAGATGCTCTCAGAACATCAGCGAGGTAAATGCCTAGAAAGTGAAAGCATGAGTGAGATTCTAGATAGCTAGTCCTGTTTTATGAATTATGACCATCAGCTTTTTCAACTTTTTTTTCTTTTTTTTTATGAATGGTATCAAACTGGCAACCTCTCGGACCCAAAGCAATAAATCATACCACTAGACCAAACGACGGTAGCTAGTCAAATCTTCAGCAAGCAATATATACCTGTGTTCCGGCAAGTTTATTGTCCCAACTAAACCATGAAGGACGACCCCAATCAGCAAATGCTTTCCCATTTTCCACAGTGGCATACCTAAGGTATGACAGATCCCCAGTTGCATGATAGAGCCAGGTAGCTGCCCACAAGAGCTCATCTTTATATCCTGTGGAGTTGTAGTACTTTTGGACCTGAGGGATGCTGATACTGTAAGAAGCTCTATAAGTGTCGGCAAAAGTAAAGAGCTGTTTGGAATGTTGAAGAAGCTCGTCCGAATATGTGGAATTTATTGTTTTGAACACCAGAGAGGCTGCTGCCAGCGCTGCAGCAGTTTCCGCAGCAACCTCTGTTCCCGGAATAGATGTATTGATCTGCATGACAGGCCTTTCCTCGGTCATGGCTTCAGGCCTCTCCCAACACTTGTGGTCTTTGTCAGGATCACCCACCTGTAGACCAGAACGCAATTTAACATTGTGACTGAAAATCCTAATCATAAATTAAAGGTTTAGGAAACACTGTATTGGGGAAGATGAAACTAAAAAAACAAATGAAGCAAAATAGGCTGAAAAGTAAACTTACAGAAAAGAAGACCAAAAGGCCTAGATCACAGTTTGTCTAGATTTCTTTTAACCCCCCAAAAATTAAATAAATAAATAAAAGACAAACTAAATAACCGCAAAAGACAAAAAGATTGAAAACATCATCAATTTTTATAATTAAGACTGATACATTAGGAAAATATCCTCCTGCGAATAGCGCTCTGGGGGAATGCCCCAGGCCATCCCAAAGGCGGGAACCCCCAACCCTAATTTCACCGTCACATCCATGACAACCGGCACCAATCCATTGGACGATAGAGTGCAGGAGAACATTTTCTGATACATTAGCATATAATTGTAGTAGATATGAAACTAAGCATCATAAAAGATGTAAAATCAGAGCAATCACCCAAAAGATCATTAAATATCAAGCAAAGCACGCCTCGAAAGATAATTCAAAACTGACATCACCAATTCATCCCAAAATATAGCTCACCACTGCCATCTTGTTCTTCAGGTAGGACCACCTCCAACATCGATGCAAATTACTAAAGGAAATGATCCTAAGGTTCTGTCAGTAAGGTGCTGAAGGCAGCTAAACCTGATTTAATCCATCAAGGCCCACCTTTGCTTGATCAAAAGCCACTCATTTGACTCTATGCACTACTGGACTAATCATGTATAGCAAATATAATCATTTATTTAACACATGACAAACCCAGTGGTGAATCACTCCAGTCGATGTGAAAATCAAGTCAATGCCTAAACAATATGTGGTATGTGAAATGAGTGGCTTGGATCAAGTAAAGGTGGGCCCACACAGGTTAAATCAGGTTTAATAAGTTGCCATCAGCACCATACTTATGGCAGCATGCGACCAATTCTCTTTGCTAAATTAAATTGACTATTACAAGAGATCATCCATGTAACATTACAACAGCAGGCACATGTCAGTGACTATCACTAATACAAGTACAGATCATGAAATCTGCATGATCTATGGCTTCGAGAGTGTGCATAAATACGAATTTAAAAAGGGTACAATGTGCCGCAAATCAGTTTATGGATAAGATGATCTTATCTATAGGAGAGAGAAACCAGATGCGAGTGATACCGGTTGTTGAATCTCATCCTGTCAATGATTACAATCCATAAGCATGGCACATATATTTACCATATCTGAGCTGTTCATCTAGTAAGCTCCATCATATTGATGTCATGGCATGAGGAGGCAGTTTAAGTATCAGAACGAGGCATTTTACCCATTGAGGCATTTTTGTTTTCCTAATAATGGGCCATCAGTCAAAATTTTCTTAATCCATGCATTTTAGTCCTAACTGAAGACTGTGTAACATTTTCTAGAGAAGGATTTTATTGTAAAGAGGAGAAAGAGGGGTTTCTTGGTGTGAGAAGGATAGAACTGGAGTGTGTCATGAACCTTTAGTAGGTTCACCAATTGCATCTTTATTTCTTACAAGTTTTCAATTCAATAGTAAGCATATACCTTTTATTGAAAACTTTTACGTTATTACATGTTTACAACACAATTAACATTGTTTGCTTAGTTTATTACAGTTTACAAGTTACAACTCTCTAATTTCAATTGTTTATTGCTTTATTACTTGTTTTATTACTTTAGTCATTTTCTAATCTTGTTTAACAAATCTATCTATTCTTTAATTGGTCAACAGCAAAAATGCTGAATGTTTAGTGGTATTAAAAAAATTATTCAATAGCAAACAATGCATCGTATTTTGCAATATGCATCACTATGACAATATTAAAACAGTGGTGAAGATTTGCTCATATTATAATTTTAGGGTTTTTGGTTATCAAAAAAATTAGGGCTCTTTTGTTTATCTTTTTAGATTGTCTATGTTGTTTGGTAAAAACCTATAATTCTTAAATCTATGATTTACAATTCACAATTTGGGACCCGTAACAATTTTATGATCTGATCTGATTTTTCAAGACATTGCCTCGTACATATACTCACCAACCATGGATTAATGACTCAGCTGATGTGAACCATATCGGCCAATACATATCAGCGTTTTCGTAAATTGATGCAGAATATTGGTGTGTGCACTCCATCCCATTTGTATAGCCGATACAGCTGATACATGGTATTTGTCACATCCCAAACCCTTAAAGCAGATGATCAGAACATTAATATCATTTTTAGCATCTCAAAAATCAAAATTAATAACCCTTCATGCTAAAAATCACAAAATTAATAGCTTTTTTTCTGGTGACTATCCAAAAACTGCTAATCAACCTAATCGCCTTATTCCAACATCAGAATGTTCAATCCCAGTAGAAGGCAACTTAGTCATTTGTCCTATGTTGATTTACCACTTACTAGGAAGACACCTCATTCATTTAGGATATCCATTTTCAATAGGAAAACACCCCATTCATTCAATAAGCATGCAAAACGAACAGAACACAGCTAACATGAGTATAAAAAGAACACATGCACCCCATTCAATAATAACAGCAAAACCAATTGCAATTCACATGACATCATGCAATACGATGAACAATTGGCCTGAAATGTTCTGGATTTTTATGTTTAAGGCCAACCATCAGGTGATCATAAACTAAGGTGATTTTTGAGGCATTAGAAATTAATATCTTGGCCTTCTAGTCAACCATTCACCGTGCATATTTTTAGCTAAAGTGGACCCCATAAGGTGGCTCTTCTCTTCTCAGGAAAGAGGGCAGGCACCATTGGAGTTTCGGGTTCAAAGAAGCACTCACAACTCACTTGGGGTGGAACAAGGTCCCAAACATAGATAAATGAGCCAGTTAATATCTAAAAATAAAAATTTCTAGAAAAAATTTAATATTATGGACAGCCTTTACATTTTTAAAGGCTTTTTTAGAGAAAATTGTAATCGCACAGATATGACAATTCAGATGATATGTATCGGTTTTTGGCCTGGACAATACAGAGTCTGATACAAATACTTGAATCTTCAGGTGTGATTGTGAAGCCCTATTGACTCCATCTTCCTCTACCCACCCTGCATCTCCCCTCTGCTCCGCATAGTAGGAGGAGGAGGATATGACGATGAAGAACTAGAACTAGAAAACAAAAGCCAAAAAGGGTAATCCGCAGACAACTTCCAATATTTTTACTAATAAACAGTCTAAAGACTTCAAACAAAAGAAGGCTAAAGCAATGAGATCTAAGTAATGAAATTAAACTGGACAATAGTGTAATGATTGCAAGAATGAGAGAAGCTAAACTGTGATTATGCTCAAAAGGCGCAGAAATGACACATAGTAGAACTGATTTCAGTTGAAGGAGAACATTTGTTATTTCCAGCTACAAATTCTTGGAAAAGCATAAACATGCAATCAACAACAAAGAACAACTATCAGTGTAGTGGATGCATGTACCTGAATATACAAGACATTATCCGAAGGATGACAATTAATCAGATAATCAGTGATCCATTTAAGTGAATCTTGCGCATATGTAAGCTGCTTTGATGCACTCATCTGATCCCCATACTCAAGAATTGTCCATGAAAGCACTGTCGCAGTGAAAGCCATCGGAAAATTGAACTTCATGTGGTCTCCAGCGTCATACATTCCTTTCGACAGATCCAGTCCTGCCGCCTTTCCATCTTGAAGAGCCGAATTCCCTCTCCAAGAAATCCTGTTATTCACCAGTTTACCAGCTGCAGAAAATTAAAAAGAGAATGTCAATAACTGTCATAACACACAATCTAAGAGAGATTGGAATAAACTCATTTATGAAAACTAAGAAATATTTAAAAATATATATTTGGTGAGAAAATATGAAATATTTACTTTCTAAAAATTAAATTGGGTCAATTTATATGGGGGAAGACCACATTAATTATCAAATAAAAGACCACACTATATGAGATTCCAACAATCAGTGAAAAGTAAAATAAAAATAAAATAGTATTAGGAATCAAAACAACAGTTGTAGTAGAAAATATAGGGAACAATCCCCTTCCAGATTGTTGAACTAGTGAAAAGAAAATCAACATATAAGAAACCACCTGTTCCAGCACACTGTTATTGTTTGTTAGAAAACTTCACTCCGTTACAGCACAATTGGAAATTTGGTTTTCTGCCAAGCTCGGCTGCACGGATAAGGGCGTGCTCAGATGTACTCCAAAACCCCAATAAGCACCCATGCCAATATTTTGTAAAAATGGATGTTTTTCAAAAGCATTATGCATTTTTCGCATTGGGTGGTGTTGAAAGCAAGAAACCACCATTGAAAGAAATGTCCCTTCTTTCCTCTTGCTCCACCCAAAATCACCCTCCATTGCATTAAAAGTCAAATGGACGGAGAACAGGCAGAAATGAATGCAGCCCACTTTCTAATGGACACCAGAAGATAAAACTTCTAACATATCATAAATGCATCCAAACATAGAATCAAGGGGATACCCAATCTGTGCATCAATGCTCAACGGCCTCATTCCCTCTAAAATTTGAATACAAAAACAGCCCAACATTTTTTCATTATTTTGATATACAATCTAATCAAATACTAATCAATGAAGAAACAACAGATCTAGAAATCCAGACATTGCATTTCCACTATCTGCAAATTCAGAAGAATGCAAAGAACAAAAACAGAGAGAAGATTAGAAGCGAAACCATAGTACATTTCTGTATATCAAAGAACTGCAATGCGGAGCTCAGAGCCTGAGCATATTTCTTGTCGATGGCGCCTGGCGGCCCGGGAACAGGAGATGCCTTATTATGATGAGATTTCCGGCGAAAGCTAATCACCGCAGCTGTGACGACAAGCGCTGCAATTCCAATCACAAGCAGCCACCAGATCCAGCCCTTGGTGTACTTGGCAACCGCTCCCATTTAATCGATACGATGGAAAGAGCAAGAAGAAGAAAAATCAAACAGAGATCTCTGCTACAAAAGTAGCAAGAATCTACAAATGGAGGAAATCGAATGAGATCTGAAGTGCATTTAGGGTTTTCATCCGCGTGAAATTGCTCATACGAATCGTAGCTAGCGAAATGCAGAGATCTCTGCTGCAGAAGAACCAGATCAGAATTCTAGGGTTCTTAGGGTTTTGGTCAATGCTGCATTGTTGGTGTTGATCTAAAAGAAGCTCTAGATCTGAAGTTGGTGAAAGGAGAATGAGAAGAAGGAGGAGAAGGAGAGAGTGAAGCGTGTGGAAGTAGAGCGAGAAAGAGTAAGCGGTCAGTCGGTATCTCTGTAAGAAGAAACACTGGCTGGCGAAACACGGACATCACGATGGGTGGATATTTGCTGCTTTCTGGATGGAAATGGCTAAAATGTCCTTGTCCTTGTCGGTTTTCAGAATTTCAATGCGATCAGATCGGATGGGATGGCATTTCGAGCTCGCAGCATTTATTTTGACCCAACAAAGTTAAGAAATGAGTAGAATAAAAATTTTTGACTTTAATCAATTGCGGCTCTAGCAATTCGACTCATTCATTGGGTGGGGTCAACAAAATATTTATTTTCGAAATTTCAAATCAATTTATTTCTTTTATCATCGGCATATGTCATCTACTTTCTATAATTCGATAAGTATAATATAAAATTTTAAAATAATCTATTTTCGATAATCCGACAAAGATAATATTGAATTCTCAATAAAAAAATTTTTTTTTAATATATTGTTACTAATAGTTCTTAATCCCAAAAGAAAATCCAAATACACAAACTCCTACAGCTGTTCTCAACAAATTTTCATGTGTTGAAATCATTGCATAATAGCTTCATTATCAACACTAGCAACTACATCCTTTTTAATATGTGTAACCACTAACCAAACAGTCATTCATCCATTGATCTCCCACTCGTCTATGCAACATGTTATTTACATACTTCACTGTTGAAAAAGCTCTTTCCTCTAATTTTCTAGCAATATCACCAATTATTAAAGTTTTAAAAACTCGTTGCTAGAGCGCATATCAGCAATGTAGGCCCATTAATATTATTTTTTTATTTTGGTAGTCAGTTGGTCCATTAACTTATATGGTATGTATTTTATGGTGATTTTTGTTCATTACCACAACAACAAAGAAAATGTGTAAAGTTAGCTAATATGGGGGTGAATTCTTAAATTGAGTGGGGTCAAAAGCTTCTCATAAGTTTAATTCATGACATAAAAAAAAATTTAATTTTTAAATATTTTTTCAGATCTCAGTGGGGTCAATTGACCCCATTGTGATCAATGTGGCGCCGTCCATGACTTTAATACATTTTATAATACTATATACACTTTTATTTTCAAAATGGGCATAGTGACCTCAACCGCTCACCAAATAATACAACAACTACACTGTATAGTGGCCAATATTTTATATGTCCCTGCATTTTAGCTAGGGTTGTAAATGAGTCGGTTCCAGTGCGGGTCCATAGTGGACTCGGAACCGGAACCGTTAAGGAGAAGAGGAACTGAATCTAGACCCGGAACTAGTTTCTTGGCTCCAGAACCGGAACTAGAACCATATATGGGACAGGTTCGGATCCAGGTCCGTATCTAGGTAGAGAATGATGTTTAAATTTTTTTTTAAAAAAATGATTTTTTGGATAAATTTTCAAAAATTGAGGCAATATGTCAGGTCTAGGTCCACAGATCCGAACCAAGGTGGAACCGGACCCGAACCCATTTACTTATCGTGGCCTAAAAAAGGACTCATACTCGGTTTTTAATGGATCAAAACCTCTGGCTCATCTGGAGGTTCATCAGATAATCGGGGACTTATTTACATCCCTGATCCTAGTGCAACCACTTTGTAAAGCTACTATCTACTTATGGGTTTATTATGGCATGAGTGATACTTCTCAGCAAAATATTACCCTATAAAAAGATATGCAATAAGGAGGAGAGCCACAAGGAAAAAGACTAAAATAGCCCAGGTGGTCATAAAGGAAAGAAAGAGAAGTAAAACAAAAGGTCAAGAACACAAGAGTCTGGAACTGGTTAGGTAAAACCCATGGGAACTGTGAGTCGACCAACTACAGTCCATCACATTACGCATCACATTACTGTGGGACAGTTTACCATGCACGTGAATAGCTATCTGTGTCCATGGTAGGGCTGCCCCACACTAATGCTCCGATGTGAGTATATTATACCCACTATGAGGATCCCGATTCAAGAAAAGATATCAAACGAACACAACAGGATAGATCAAACTGGCCGCCACTGCATGACCACCTCTCAAAGGACTTGGGGCCGCTGGAGGGGGGAGAAGTGATTAGATTTGATGATAGGTTGAATGCCCTCTTAGGATGTAAAAAAAGGAAGTAAGAAAGCAGCAGCAAGTAGAAGTGTTGTTTAAGGTATTGATAATATCTACTAGCTTATAAGGTGAATCCAAGGGCCATTTTCATTTGAAAATAAACATCTTTAGATCTTTCTAAACTTAGGTTTATACAGTCCTAATCACCTGGATCTCACTGTGGACCCACCTAAGGTCCCAGTTGGGCATGGGATCAAGAGGATTGAAACGTCTACGTGGGAGACTACCAGTGTGCAAAAGTAACCACTTGATCAAAGGCTCGCAAGTTTCAGCCATCCAAACGGGCGCACAGTCAATCAAACGGTCCAAAGGCTCCAATGACTCCCATGGTGTGTGTGGTCCAATCGGATGGACTATTAGGTAGGCCCTATAAGGTACGAGAGGGTGTGGGTGTGCATTGCAAAAAGGTGTGCACCGGATAACTTCTGCTTTGGGCATGTGTTTGTTCATTTCTTTAAATGACTAAGTTGCCTTTGTCATTGTAAGACATGTCTTATCCTTGGGCATGTGTTCCTACATAATCATGACATGGTCAATGGGCTTTCAAGAACTAAGATTTTGTTTTTTTTAGGATATTTGCAAGAATTGAATTCCAAATAATCTCATAATTAGATATTGCTTAATTAGTTTTAAACTCCATATGACAATAAAAAAAAAAACTTTATAACTTGTCAATTTTGATGGATTAGGAGGCTTTCTTACAAAAATTAAAAAAGTCAAGCTAGTCCATCCTGCTTTTGCTCTCAATTCAGTTAAGAGAAAGCCATCATCTTCACTCCAAGTTAGAGATGCAATTGAAAGGTTCAGGCTGTCATCTCAAAGATCTAAGCCGCTTAAGTCCACACATTGATACATGTATGCATGAACTTTTCTCCAATTTAACTTTCCATTCCATGGTTATTTTATCCAAGACCCTGCCATAAAAAAAATACCTAATACAGATTCATGACAAAGTGATAGCAATGGCCAATTTTATATTTATAGTAAGGACTACCAACCGAAAGGGGGGAAATAGAATCTAACATATTTTGCTCGAATCATCGGGGGCTTTTGTTGTGGCAAGGGGGTTAAAGACCAAGAAGTGGCACTATTGCTCCGATGGAGAGAAGAACCAACGATTACCTTTTCGGGAAATCTCCTAAAAAGACAATTTCACTATATTTTTGACCAGGAATAGGACTCACCAAACCATGCATTGTCTAATCAAATCAAATCAAATCAAATTTTCTCTCGAGACGTTTCTTAAAAATCTGATTTAAGCCGATTCTTCCACAAGTTTACCCATAATGCAACTGTTGCTACATGCCCAAACAGTTATTATTATTATTATTATTATTTTGTTCTAGGATATTATTCAGAAGAAAAAGTCTATATGGGCCGACTCTCATCCCGAATGGTGGACCGATCCCATGCCCCCTGTTTTGTTCATTCTCCCACTCAAATAAATCCATATGAGATCGGCCCACCATTCGGGATGAGAGTCGGTCCATATAGACTTTCTCTATTCAGAAAACCTTACCAATACCAGAGACATAACCCAAACAAAAGAAGATAGAATAAGCTGAAACAGACAATAAAATTATGGGACCCGGCACACAGATGCTCTATATATGCTGCAAATCATGCTGTTAGGTGGGTTGCTAGCTATTGACTGTTAGAATCTCATGTCAGTGCACTGTGCATGTGGTCATGGATGATGATTTTCCAATAGAGTATGAACCATTAAAGAAATAAATGCTCTTCTCAAATATGGGCCTAGGGCCAAGGTCCTAGTCAGCAACTGTAATATATATATATATATATATATATATATATATAAAAGTAGTTGGGAGAATTGATCCCTCAACCAAATAATGAATGCTGCATCTCCCTCAGCTCAGAATTGACAACCACTGTGGCTTGCAGTATCTTTCATAAACAGGAGCCAGAATCCTCTTTTGTATCATTATTAGGGACAATCCAATTCCAATCCCTTTCTTATTATGCTTTGTACACACTATATTCACACAAATGAGTAACATAAAATTTATTAGATAGATGCCAAAGATAAATAGGGCTCATGATCAATGAGGGTGTGATACCTGAGCCCACCTCTAACCAAGTTACCGCACTCCCACACAAGGGCGGACGGCGGACTCAAGTACATCCATGTGGGGGCGGTCGCACCCCTTAAACCTTGGTCTGCTTTTAAAACCATTATGAAAATTCTGGCTCTGTTTTAAAATTTTACATAAAAACTTTGCGTCCACTCCTAAAGTCCACGTGAAAATCTTCAGTTAGTTCCCAAAACCCAATAGCCTATTTGGGTCCATGGACTCTGCACTCCTCAAACGAAAATCCTAGGTCGGCCACTACTCACACACACTATGAATTGGCTCATCCATATTTGACGTGCATCCAATGGTCACTCACTATCCCCGAACTGAAACCTGAGAGCAGTATATCAACACATTAGGATGATCTAATACCAGTTGGTATTTTACACACTTATAGGTCTCTTTGAGTCCAATTCTCATCCCATATCTCCACATGATTCTCAATTCATTAAGCTCATGTGATTATCTCCTATTAAGGTAACTCTTTTTTTTCAAATCAAAATGAAAATCAACTGTTTTTATTAATTAATACTTTATTTGAAATTCATTTTAATTTATTATTCAATCCCGATGAAATTTAATTAATCTGTGCATTGTATGAGCTGGTTATATATTTATGAACAATGAAATGGTGCATACCACTTAAGTTAGATTGAAATATTGGCTAAACTAAGGATGGCGTGTGAATCGACTCTGAGCCGCTTCACTCAAGCAAATCAAGACCCCACACAAGTTTACTAAGAATTTCTTGAAAAACTCTCAGAATGACCTTGGCTTTAAAATTGTTTTTAAGAATACCCAAAACTACTACTTCCTCATTCCATCTTAAGCAATTAAAAATTCGATATACCCATGGTTATTATAAATCCAGAACTAGGGTTGCACATAGTTTGGGGTACCCTAAGCCCAACCCAAGCCCGACCTGCATTTGGTTTGGATTTGGGCTTGATTTTAGGCCAATGGTTTGCCTCGGTCAAACTTTTTACCTCGAATATCAAGACAGGATGGGCTTGGGCCTACAAATGCTTGATGCTTGGACCACTCCAATCTATTTAACACAATGAGATGTATGCACATTTTACAAGCAGCCGGGACTGGGCCTGACTTTCAATCTCGTGGGCTGGATCCAGGCCTCAACTTAGGCCTCGTAAAATAAATGGACCAGGCTTGACCAGCTTGAGCTGGTCGTAGCCTCGGCCCGTGAACACTACTCCCGAGGTCCTACTCTAAGTCATATCGATTAATCCTAACCCCATATTCTTATGCCACAGTGATTATGATTGATTATGATTGCTTATCTTCCGAAAGTTACTGGGTCTTAATGCGTCTAAACTGGGTCAAGGTTACGTTATTTACAAGAAGGCATGATTTTGCCTTTGAATGATGGAATGTCAAAGTCTTTTAATTCATGGTAGAAGATGACAGGTAGTTTCCAGATTCAAAAGAACATTTGATAAATTAGCCTCTAGGATTTCTAAAACTACTTAAAAACCCATGATGAATCAAGATTAGTGATTAATAATCTATAATCTATAATCTAATTGGCTAAAATCTTTTCCAGTGTGTTTCAAAGTCAAATTCAGCTAACCCTGGCTAGTTAAGTTATAGCTGTCAAGAGACCGAAATGTACTTGTTTTGATTTAATCAATCCAACTACCACCCTTTTAAGTTTTAATCCAGCCCAACCAGAATCAACCAAGCCTAAAGGAATGCATGTCAAGAAGCAGGGTTAGAACCTGGGCTTGGGTCGAGCTGTGGGAGTAAATGGACCTCAATCAATTCCTTGTAACAATGTTTTTTTTTTTTTTTGGGTAGCCAGCTTATTGGGGTTGGGACCCCAGCCCTCGGGTAAGGGAAGGAGACCTTAGGTGAGGGAAGTAGACCTCGGGTGAGGGAAGGTGGCATCCTAGGTTCGGATTTGAACCCTGGGAAGCTAGGAAAGTACTGAAGCCTCTTACCACCAAGGCAAGAGGCCGTTTTTAATAACAATATAACTAGGGTTTTTGACACATCATTCCATCTCCTCTCTGTCACCAATGCGCAGGATCTTCCTCTTGGGTGTAAGTTGAAGAAATGCAGGATGGGTTTGGACCAGATTGCCCTAATATCCAATTCAGTTGGTCGGATGCAATTTGTCTGTCAAAATATGCATTCACTTATTAAATGAACCCAGAGGTTCATTTGGCCTCCTTGGTGCAAATTGGATGGACTGAAGCCAGATTCATACAAATTCTCATGTCCGATTGCATGTACATAGATCAAGCTTGATGGTTTTTCTCAGCCCTTGCTCAACCCCAGTCATTTTAGATAGGTATGCGCTATGCATAGAACCGGTCTATTAGCCCATATAAAGCCCATTAGCCTATTAGCCCATTTGGAAAATACATTCTCATTTCTCCATCTAAACATAGCCAGTTTGTGCATACTAAGCAGTGCATGTCTAGCCTATTAATAGAACTTAGAAACTCGGCCTATTAATAGAACTTAGAAACTCGGTCTGGCCCATCGGGCACAGACCGATGGGCCCTTTCTAAAACTTTGCCAGTTTGTGAGGTCCAAGCCTGCTATAATTGGACAGGAACAGGCCCATTTCTAACTCTAAACCAGCCCTCGGTCTGGCCTCAACTAAAACTGTCCTTAGTAACCATTTCACATGTGCAGAACTCAGCCCTCATCCCACATCTTAATCGGCCTATGCAGTGGCAGGCCCGGATTTTCATTTGAGGGGGAAGGACCCAAATAGAAGTTGGGCATTGTGCGCAAATTCGGGATTTTCATGTGGGTTTTAGAGGCGGACCCAATCAGGCCTTTTCACATGGAACATGCTCTTCGACCCGTTTTAACAAGTGATTAAATCACAATTCCATTTGGCTTTCTTCCTTGCTATTCCTTTTTTTGGTAAGAAATATCCCATCAGTTGTTTGCTATAAGAAAGGAGTAATATACCACCAGTTACTTCATTTATTCTTGCTGAAATCTAGGTAAGTGCATTGCTGCAAAGGTAAAATATCTTTATGCTATGCTTAGAATAACAAGAGGACAATAAGTTTAAACCCATAGTGCTATGATTGGAATAATGAGACAAAAATTATATCCTTCAAGCAAACAAAGGGACTATAATTTTAACCATATAAATCCTAATGAAGTGAGAAAGAGGTTCAGATTGTGTTGTTTACTTATGTTTATACAAGTTCTTGTAAAGCAGCTGATCCTTTTACCAAGCAGGGAGTTAATGAAGAGTTGTTCCTTAATAGG
Organism: Umbellularia californica; assembly: GCA_028538565.1. NCBI lineage: Eukaryota > Viridiplantae > Streptophyta > Magnoliopsida > Laurales > Lauraceae > Umbellularia > Umbellularia californica. The sequence goes on along the minus strand of JAPQWN010000006.1, from coordinate 4,871,884 downwards.
TTTTTTTGTTGTTTGTTTGTTTGTTTTTCTTAGAAGAGCTAATGTTGAGAAGTGATTGCAACTTTTGGGTACATATAGTATGCATCCCTTACACTACAGCTTTATTATTGATTGTGCATTTTTTTTTTTTCTATTCATATTAAAGTGCTGTTACTGATAGAAATGAAATAAAATAAGGACATGTATGTGACATTTAAATCTTTGTAGTCTTGTGGATGTTTTTCAAGTAGTTTGATATCAAAAGAAAACAAATGCGTAGGAAAGTTGTTATGGAGACAGACCTTGTTTGTCACATATGCTTATAATTCATAGGAATTCTTGAGTGTAGGACAGAGATCATATGTTGTTCACATTGTCATCACTGCTGTTACCTATCAGTGTCCCCTTGCCCAAAAACCTTGTTGCCTAATCAGAAATATTCATACAAGTTATCCTCTAATGAAGCTATTAGTTTTGGTGGAATGGTGACATTTGTATGGCATCTCCATGTTGCCATCTGTAGAAAGTATGACAGTGGACAGGTCAGGAGAACTAGAGGATATTCAACACTTTCTCTTATAATTAGCTTATTTATGAACTGCCACTCCTTAAAACAATGTAAGCGCAAACTCTTGTGGTCGTGGATCTGTCAGTGGTTGCTTCATTCAACAAGATAATGTCTCTAATCGCATGTATTTTTGTTGGATCCACTTAGACAATGTTGCTTGTGTGATGGACAGGTCACTTTTTAGGATGATAAGGTTTCAAAGTTAATTTTGTGTAAATTGAGATGAGTTAATCCAACAGTGGAGATGCTATGATCAAGACCAAATTCGGGGCTAGTGACTAATGTGAGTTAATACAACAGTAGTTGCTCTGATTAGCAACAAATGTACGTACGGTGCATGTGGAAAGGTTATATTGATCCTAGCAACAGTGGATAGTACCCTAGTCAAGATCAGATTTCAGCAAATGCCAATACAACATGAATTGGTGCGGCAAGGCAACCGTAAATACGATGCTCTGATCAGCATAGACTTTCAACAAAGGTTATTGCTCTGTTTTGGTGTATGGCTCCCCTACCCACATGTTTCATAATCATAGCTCTACATGATCGATTTGGTTTTCTATTGTTGTCATAGGCTTGGAGGCTCTCTTCTCAAAGGCTAGGAAGCTGGATTTGATTCAACTCTTCCATGCTCAGGCAGTCAAGTGGAGATCACATGTTTTCAATTTGAAGATGATAACATTATCATGTTTTATCCGGTAAATTCAAGTCCTAGTTCATAGTGATAGTAATACTCGAAGCAGTGTCCAGATTGCTAGTCAACCTGCAGAGCAGCAGAATTGCATCCAAGTAGGCATACTTTTAGAAACCGAGGCTTCTTACTGAATGGCCACTTCCTTTGATTGTGATATAGGTTGTAGCAAGATTTGAGAAGAACTTAGCCATGTGAAAAAGGCAATACCTATCACTTGGAGGCAAAATTATTCTCATTAATGAAAGTTATCAGTCATGATTATCATCATGACCAAAGACTTGTTTCAAGTATGTTAAGGTTGGCTACATGAATTCTTTTTCTCCATTCCAATCTATCTTGTGCCAGATCCTTGGACAGGTTATACTCCTTCAGTTCACTTCAGCCTACCCTTTCCCTACATAGAAAAGAAAAGGTAATTTTAATTACAACGCATGTTTATACAATTATGTTGTTCGAATTTTTTCTTTAGTCCTATCATTCAAAAAAAGAAAAAAGAAAAAAAATAGAAAAAAGAAGAGATCATTGTGATTACAAAGCATGTTTTGTACAAATCTCTTGTTGGGATTTTTTTTCCTTTAATGTCTGACTCCTTCTTGGATTGGAAACCTTTCCTTTCAGATGCTATTAAGTAGCCAGTAAGCATTCACAGCTGGTATCCAGGGAAAGATTTCAAGATCTTTTTTAATGACTAGCTGGCTTTGTTTTAGGGTGTTAAGTTTGTTCTCAGAGACCAAAGATTTTGGTTATGTCCCAAAACAAGTATGCTTTACTAACTACAATCTAATAGTGTGATCTGTTGTTTCAGTTTTTCTTTGGTGAAATCAGGAACACTAGTTGAAATTTTATTCTTCCTTGATTGGTTTCTTTCTTATGATTTTATCTATTTTCACCTACATGCTTCTTAATTGTACCCAACTGACATGAATACCAAAATAAGTCTCTAAGACCCTTCATGCCAGCTTATGTCCAAAATATCTTGACAATAGTCAGGTAACAAAACCCAGTTAAAGAGAATTGTCTAAATGTTCCTATGATTTTTCTTCTGCTGTTACTAAACCATTTTGTTCTTTTCTGCCTCACTGGTTGGTTAGTGACATGAGTGGTGCTCAAACCCGCAACCATCTCAGTGGGAGGAGATGTTTCTACCACTGTGCAATGTGTCAGGGAAGACTCCAAAATCTGACAGGAATAGAGTTTTCCCCACCTATTGTGGAAAAGCTGAGTATAAATGTGGATCGGGCTGGCAGCTCTGGATTGGTTCGATCTGCTACTAATTATATTTTTTTTCTTGATGACAGACCGACCCTATCAGATGGCAATCTGCAGATGGTCAGTGAACACAGGTACTGCAAGTGGTCCAAAAGGAGCACTGAATTTAATCACTGCACACAGCAGGCCAGTACAAAGACAGTTAGCCTATTGGCAACAGATGTTGTGGCAGTAACCATGCATGCGTAACTGATGAGTCCGGTTAGTAGCCTTTTGGGTGTAGTCAGATGATGGGTTCACAGTCTCTCCACTCCTCTAAATCCGGAATCTGGGATTCCAGATCCACTCTCTCACTTGCACTTCCAGGGAGTGAGAGGAGTGAAACTCTAGCCAACTATTGAAAATCTGATATGGGATGGTCCAAATTGTTCCTCACTATAAGAGAAAAAACAAGAAACATTTACAAATTATTGATTGTATGCTGAATCTTCAATCTTACAATGAGGCCACTTGGTAGCGTAAGATTTCCCAATATCCCAAAAAGAGGTGGACATTCATTCTAAGTTGTTCAGATTTTTAATAGGTGGATGAGTGTGACACTCACACATTTGGTTTCACCACCAACTAGCTCATACCTCATCATGAATTACATGACTATGAATAAATAAATACATAATGAGTCTGGACCCTTTTAGGCTTGGACTCAATTATAGAAATTCATGAGTCATGACTATCTGTGGGCACCACTCTTTTAAAAATATCAATCCTATACATGCACCTCATAGACAAGGTAGCATGATGGGTCCATCTATCACCAATCTGAACTGTCCACACTCACAGAAAGACTGGACCATTAGATAAAGGGACCGGTTTTTTTTTATATATAAAGTTGTTAAACTAGTGGGCCATGGATCAAGGGGATCAAGGGGTTAAAGTCTTGAAATTGACCCCATTTTTTATATTTGGGTCCTATCCAGACAGATCTTTCCATCCCCTCCGGTCTCGGGATCAATGGAGCCCCATGTGAGCTCATTACATACTCCCTCATATGGGAGTATGTAATTATGGATGGCAACGGGGCGGATCGGGGACCGGGTAATTGATATGCCCCGTCCCCGCTGTACCCCGATTGCCCCGCTGGTATTCCGCCCCGTCCCGCCCCTCAAATGTAAAAATTTTAAATGTGCAAGACTTGGGATTCGAACTTGGGTGGAAGAGCAACTAAAAATTTGCCTTACCACTAGACCAAACTTCATTTCTTGTTATTTAAAATATATTAATATATTCAAGATTGTTACACACATATACATATATATACATATATATATAAACTTATTTAATGGCGGGGCGGAGTACGAGGCGGGAGACGGGGTGGGACAACGGGGCGGGGAAAAGAGCAAACCCATTCCCGCCCCGCCCCTCCTCCGGGGCACAATTTTATTCCCCATCCTCGCCCCACCTAAGGATCGGGGCGGGGCGGGTCGGGGCAAAATTGCCACCCCTATATGTAATAGGATGAGAAGGAGCATCCATCATCTTGTGGTTAGGTAGACTTGAAGGAATCCTACAAAGGATCCAATGCACCGAACGCCCGAGCAATAATTCAATTCATCACATCGTTTCACTTTAATGATACAAGCTTTCCATTCAAGAACAAGTCAAACAATCATTCAATGAGTCACGCTGAACAGCACTGACCTTTATTACTATAAAAAAAAAAAAAAGAAGTGGAATGGATAAGAGAATAACAGAAGATGTTGGTTATGGTTGTTTGCAATATATCATTCCTAATTAAATGATTGTAGCCCTTTGATTTCGGGTTTTTAAAATCCATTGACTACATATTTTTCAGATTTATTATGGTAAAATTCAATGGACACAAATTTCTAACCCAATATCAAACTACAATCAGTAACAATTCAAAGTAGGCAAGAACATGTGAATGAATTGCATTGATCATGAGTGGCCTGGGGCTTTTATATTATTAAAACAAGGAGCATTGTGGATAAATTTCCACAATGCTCCTATATAATATACAAGTAAGTAGACAAAAGAAATAGATTTGTTAACATTTCAACAAAAGGTAAGGATAAAATAGAGATCGGACAAACAGTGCAATCATAACACTTTATGACACCTTTTTATGAATTGGAGGCCATGGATGGCAGACAGGCACCCACTGAGATGGGAAAAGATAGCTTTTATGGAGTGGATGAATGGGAGAGTTTGGGGCCCTCACAGATGAATGGAAAAGATGGCCACCAACATCTTTTTTATGCATGGGACATCTACATATGTAGCAATCTTTCTTCTTTGTGGGCTTACGATCTCATGCACTTTAGGACTGCAGTGGCACATGTTGAGAAGTTCTAGGTGTTTAACATGGCAGCACCTCAGTGCCACATTTGAGTAGTGATAGAAACTGTTCATGATAAAGGAGACAGCCTTTGACCTGCAAGTGTACACAGACTATTGAGAATGTTTGCATGAATGCAGATGTCCTAACTATGGCCTGTATGTATGTTAAAAGGGTTAAAAGATAGTCTTTTAATTAAGGGGTACGCTACAAAACTCCCTAGAAGTTTTGCAAAGAAGAACTCCCCTTTTTCAACCTATCAAAGTTTAACACATGTCATCAGTATCGTAACCTTATCTAACATGGCACAACCGCATGACATGGCATAATCTAATTGGATAACTCCATGGGGCAAAAAACGCCCCCGGCCCTTTAGAATGGGGCAGTTTAGAAAATATCCCTTTAATTAATTATTTAACTTTGTCCATGAAATATTAAAGAGTTAACATGTAATTTGTGGGGAGAATTAAGACGCCAGATACTAATTAAATAGATGGATAGAGATTACTCTACCTCGTACTTTCATAGGGCCTATCTATCTGAGTTGTTGGCTCTTCACCTTTATGGTAGGGACATTCAAAGTTATATAATATGGGGTTACATCTGCATATGAATCATTTTTCTTGATGGTGGGTGAGTGGGCGAACCATACTCTACCCGCCAATGAATTAAAAAAAAAAGTAGGGTTAGAGATAAAAGGAGATAATGTTTTGTAACTGTCGGCTGTACATGTATTTATTTGTTTGATTTTCTGTTGTAGCCATTATAAATTATGTTGGTGAGCACATGGGTGTGTGAATGAGATTGCATGATCAGTTCAATATTGGGAAAAGATGCGCAGCGATAAAAATACCTACAATTGACGATCAGACACAATGAACAAACACAATCAAGCCATCAAACAATATCATAAAAGATTTACATAGTTTGCTAACGCTGCCTACATCCGTGAGAAGGAAACTCAACTTTCCTTAATTACTTAGTCCCATGTGCTTCGGTAATCGCGACACCCATATATGGGACAAAGAGCTCACCTCTCTCACTATCTTTCGGCCACTTTCAAAAGTGTAGGGTTATAAATTACATTATATATATATATATATATATATATAATTCCCTCTTTCTTACCCTCCAATGAGGTTTTTATTAGCACCCCAAAAATTTTCAATATAATTACCGAAATACCCTTGATCCCTGAACTTTAATCCTGGCTAACCCAAACGAATGGACCCGGTTAAACCAGAATACAAGACAATAACCCAACATTCAAAACCTTCACATAGAAAAAAAAAAGGCTTTGAATGTCTTTGGATTTCATCTCCACACCATATATTCCACAAGAAGTGACTGTTTTTGTTAGCCTTTCATGCAACTTTTCAACATGTAATAATTAATAGGATGGATTTCTAATGAACATATCAATATCTCATCAACAATATTATCAAAGCCTTATTTCAGCTATATATTGGGTTGGCTATCCTACAGTGTTATTATTTCATAATTCACATTTAGGTTAAAACAAAAGTTTCATATTGGCTGTCAAACAATCAAATGCCGCCCTTCATTTTTCATTTAGGCGCATCGCCGACAGTAAAAACCGGCAAAGTTGATAAATATATCAATATATGAAAAAAATTAAAAAAAAAGTTACAAATGACTTTCTACATTAAAAAAAAAACCAACTGCTAATGGCTCTGCAAAATAATTTCTAGTGTATGGAGGAGTCACCTAGGTGACTCAGCTCCTCTACTCGCCAAGCCTACCCGCCCGAGTCACACTGAGTCACATACATATTCACATTTAAAGCACTAAGAGGGGGTTGGACTGGATCATTAATCAAACTAAAACCACATGTATAAATATAGAGGGTCCCACTTTTAAGGTGGGCCAAACTAGTAGTTGGGGAGAAAAGGAAAAAAAAAAAAAAAACACACACACAAGCAGAAGAAGTTAGATTGTTGCAGTTGTATAACTATAACCTGAAAGAACCTCATGAACCGTTAATACATCCAAGAGTTAGGTCAGGTCAGTTGTGGAGAACCACAAGCCAGCTGCTATCTTATCCTATTTGGCGATTTGACTATTTGGATAATGTGAGTATGTGGTGTTGGCGTGTTGCAAATGCCAAGTCAATTTTCCAGCAACCAAACCCAAACAACATCCACCAAACTTTTTCACTTTTAATCTGTCGTATGTAATGATTTCTTCTGCATCCTTTCATGGGTCAGTAAAAATTCTCCATTCCAGCCACATTGTAAAAGGACCATGCATCATGCATGTGCCAATCAACCAAAACTTCCTCCAAAGCTTTTTTTCATTACTTGCCCTCACAATCTTGGCATTGGCATGTATGTTATTTACAAGGAAATTAAGTTACTTTGATGAAACAAGAGAGTTTTAGTCTTCCTGCATTCACTAATCACCAGTGCAGAATGGATGTAGAGGAGAAAATAAGAAGTGAAGAATCTCCATTAGGTGAAGAAAATGGGAAAAAGAAACTAGGGATAGAGAATCACTAGTTTTCCTTAAATAGGAGGAAATTACTTTAAAAGCATTTTATATTTATTATCTTTAAAGCATTTGAAGAGTTGGATTTTATTCATAAAAAAATCAGTTTCAGTAGAAAAAATGGGGGGCTGATTCTACCTTGTTGAGGAGAAAACCTTTTCTCTTTAACAGTTATTTTTCACCCTACAAATAGATTAGATCATGAGAAGTTGTATTTTCTTAAAGAAAATTACTTTCTCCTCTTGACATTTCCTGCCTTTCGATGCCTAATCTTTTCTTTTTCTCAAATTAAAAAAGTTCTATTTTTTTTCATTTGAATAGAGGGCTTTATACTATCTTACCAGATAACACTAAAATGATATCAATGACTTGGCTTGATAAGGACTATGAAAGAGAGTAGTTACCATTTTTTCTAAGAATATGACCGTTATAATTTGGTATGAGGCTGAGTAGCTGAGTCCAGATCTACCGATAATTTGACTTCTAAAAAATTATAAGTTAAAAGGCAAGAAACTCTATATTGGGCCCACTTATTGAATGCATAAAAATATTTCTTTTCATGTATAGGAGTCTGGATCTTCTAAGGCTTTTGGCTATGGTGATTGTGAGTTACCAATCACAGCCCGCCATGCCATCTTGGGAATGCCTGCCATTTATGACAAGGCAGCATCCCCATGGTGACGTATGTGCTAACTGTGATTGGTCCACTCACGGTCACCATGGGTCAAAAGCCTTAGAGGATTTACCTTAAAATTAATTATTTAACTAAAACCCGGGAATATGTCCCCATTTGGGTAATTTACTTGTATAGTTAGGTGAGGAAAATTTCAATTCATAAGAACAAAAAAAGGGGGGCTCAAATAAAAAAGTATTGGTTTTTTTTGTCATTTCTAGTGGCATGAGAAGTATGTTTTTTTAACTTTTTTGGTAAAAAGAAAAAGTCATTTTGTCATTTAATGGTATAAGAAGTTGTCTTTTTTACTTTTTTTTTAAGAGAAAGGAAGAGATGATTTTTAAAATTTGATATTTTTTATTTGATCATCTTTCTTTCTTTTCTTTTAAAGTGATCCTTCACTTCAGTCCACTGTACAAATGAAATACCCGAACATGCAACATCATAATCTTCTCTTGAGAGGGCGAAGGCCTAAAAGTATAGATTTGATCCCCATTTCTTGTGCCCCCTCGATCGTAGGATCCTATTTATAAGAAATGTGTTTGTCCTAAGAAATTGAAAATATTTGACCCACCAATAAAGCTAGAAAGACAACTCACTTGGCCTAGTGGTCATGACCATGGTTCCTCCCTCTTCTGAAGCTAGAGGTCTTGATATCGACCCCTAATCCCCCATCTTCAGAAACCGAAGGTTGAGTCCACTCTGGGCCTAAGGGCCAGAGGGGTTTTACCCGGCTTCTCTCTGGGCCTAGAGAGAATAGTCCAGCCCAAAAGATTGGGAGCCTAACCCGTTAGGAAAAAAAAAAAAAAAAGAGAAAGGGAAAAGTACTCACTTGGAGAGTGTACTTTTACTCCAATCCAGACTAAACCTGACCCAGAGCTTATTGACTCACTCGGCGACTATACGTTAACGTTACGCTTGACGATGATTCTGCCACGCACTAAAGACCAAAGAGGACACATGTTTTGGCACGTGCTACTGTTCCAAACTTTTACTTAAAACATTCATCCACTGAGAGTTTTCCACTGTTTATATAGTCCACTGCACCAACCTCTATTGAATTCACCTTAAAAACTGTGGGCCTCATCACATATGAAGCATGGCCCACAATCAATCCCATGAATGATCCCAACCATTTGATTTCATCAGTTTAATTTTGAATCTTATAAAGCTGTGATTGGTGAGAACATACCCTATCCTGACTGGGTCCCACCCCTTATTTTGTACAAGCTTAGAATATTCTAATGTACTACTTAGGTCATGTATTTTATATAATGCTACTAATTCTCTTATACTTTCCTTCATGGGAGAGTAAAAAAAAAAAAAAAAAACACTGCCCTGTTTTTGGCTGTTTCCATCCTAAAACTGTGCTAGACGCACAGCGGTGGCCGTAAGAAAAGGCAGGGAATTCAAAAGGAACATGGACTACATGAGAGCAAGAGAAACACATCATTTCTTATTCATCTCTCTCTCTCTCTCTCTCTCTCTCTCTCTCAATATGAACCCTAAATCAATCTCTCTCTAAGTCTTTTGTTTCTCCAACTTCAAATCACTTTCCTCACAGGAAGAGAGAACCCATAAGGTATTTAGGTTGTCTTGAATCATTTCATCTTCAATCTCTTCTTTTGAATCTTTCAATTTTGTAGATTCCATTACATGTCTGAATTGAAGGCATTTCCTGAATAAAGAAATGTGGGTTCTTTTTGTTGCTGGTTTCCAAGTTAGATACCCAAATGCTGATTCTGGGTCAGATTTACTTTGCATGAACTTGCTCAGAAGTCTTTATATGAAAACTAGCTGAAAGAAGGTTGCATTACATTCATCTCAGATTTCCCAACTCTAGTTAAAACAAAAGCTCTTTGGTTGAACTTTTGAGGGCTAATTCAATTCCTTTTCTTTCTTTGCTTTTTATCCCTTAACTAATTATTACTTTCTGCCCTCAAGTAACTGGTGAAATTGTGTTTTCTATTTTGCATCTTAGGTATCAGAAATGATGGGATCATTCCTAACCAGAGGGCTTGTGTATGTCACATTGCTACTTACTGAAATGCTTCACTTGTCTTGTTATTATCTCCATTGTGTGAATTTCTATTTGGTGGGTGAGTTTCTGTTTGCAGGATGGTCCTGGGATATACATATCCAGCTTATGAGTGCTTTAAAATTGTGGAAAAGAACAAACCAGAGATCGAGCAACTGCGATTCTGGTGTCAGTATTGGTGGGTATTTGTTACTTGTAACATGTTTCTTTAGGATTATCTTATTTAGGACCTGTTTGTTTGCATCAAATCCATAGAAATTGAATACATTGGAATTCATGGTGAAATGGACTCCACTGGAGGATTATTAAAGAGTTAAGGGATTAAGGATATGAAGTGAGGAGTGAAGGATATGTAAATGGGACCTCGAATTTTCTAGGCGATGGCTGGGTGTTCATTTCCCATATTCCCTCAATGGGAGGCTGTTTGATGGTCAATTTTGAAGATTCACCTTTGGTTCATTTTTTACCACTCTTAGAAATACAATCCTAGGTGTTCAATTACATGAAACAAACAGACCCCTAAACGTACATGCCACTTATTGCTCATGTGGTCAGATTTAATGTAGATGTGGGCTCATTAGATGAGGGGACCCTAAACTGATTCATGGCTTGGGGTGTTAAACATGTTAGAAGTCTCCTGATCTGCCCACATGGAATGCGTGTATGTTGTATTAGAACTTCTTCTCATGTGTGTTTCCTAACAGGAAATTTTCCCCTGGATTTTGTAGGATATTAGTTGCAGTGTTGACAGTTCTTGAAAGGGTTGGTGATACATTTATTTCATGGTAAGGAACCCTAGCTTGAAACTGATGCATACTATCTTTATTTCAGTATCAGATAAGTGGGGTCCTATTCTGTTCAAATAATGGTATATCTTGTCTGCCTTTCTTGAAGGGTGCCGATGTACAGTGAAGCCAAGTTGGCATTCTTTGTGTATTTGTGGTATCCTAAAACAAGGGTATGGAAAACCATTGCAGTTTGATGAACAATTATCATATTTGTGCATGCCTTTATATTCATTATAATTTTCAACTTCAATTTGGAATTTTCAGGGTACGGCTTACGTTTATGATACCTTCTTGAAGCCATATGTTGCAAAACATGAAACAGAAATCGATCGTAACTTAATGGAATTGAGGGCTAAAGCTGGGGATATTGCAGTTCTGTATTGGCAGAAGGCTGCAAGCTATGGTCACACAATGATTTTTGAAATTATGCAGTATGCTGCGGCTTCCCAGTCACCAAGGCCTCATGCTGCTCAGGTAACCACCTATTTGTCATGTTGTAAGTCAACCATGATATCTAAAGTCTTGATGGATAAAAAGAGAATTCATTCATTGATTTATTATTAATTTATAATCCATGCCATTCAGGGAAGAAAAACTATAATCCATTATTCTGATTTACTTGCTTGCAGTATTGGCAGCGGTTTCTTTCCTTCGTATTTCTAAAGTTCCAACAATTTCAATCTACATGCATGTTGAATAACCTTGGATAAAGAATCAAACATGGGGTGTGGGTATGGACGGGAGGTTTAGCTAGTTTCCTTAAATTTCAGTTTTGGGATGATGGGTGCTAATGGGCTTAAAAGGTCACCGATGAAAGTTCTGAAATTGTTTCTGTTCTTTGGCCCCTCTCTCTATGTATATATATACACACAATATCTCTCTCTCTCTCTCTATATATATATATATAGTGTGTGTGTGTTTTAGAGAGAGAGAGAGAGACTTGAATCAACAAGTCCGCGCCGCCCCCCCCCCCCCCCCCCCCTCTTATTTCCATGTTCCCTTTGATAGATGCAAGAACTTCACTTTGATGTGAGAGAGATGGAGAGACATGCTATTTCATATGTTTTGAGAAATGCCATTTGCCATGATATATGAAATAATGAAACAATATAATTGGTGAAGTGTATAATGGTGTATGTTAATGTGGGGATGTAGTGATGTACGGCCCAAGGGCCATACAGAGCCTCTACTTGAAATCAAATGGGAAGACACTAACAAAGATAAATATATTTTCACCTCAAGATAACTAGATGCTTTTCTCCAACAAAACTCATGATCAATCTCCAAGACACTTGACCATGCACTACTTACTATCAGCACAAGTGGCATATATAAAGACATCCCAAGACATTTCAAGACTAGACTTCTATTTTAATGTAACCATTTAAATTCCCAAAATAATCAATTCAATTCTCTATATAGCTTTTGGATTTTATATGACTCCATAGATGACCTTCAAGGTTTACATGACAACATGCTTTTTGAGTTTGGCATTTGCATCCTGTCTGTCCAGACAGAAAAGCCATTGATATCCATTTCTTTGCATCTTTTTTTCCCCTCTTCAAAACCACTAATCCCATCTCATTATAATGAGATGAGAACATTTACAGGAGAAATGGGAGTGGGTGAATGGCTTAGTAGGTTGTGTGAATTATTGGCGACTTGGGAGAAATGCAAATTTTTTTTATACATTCATACCATAAATCATGCACTTTATCTTTATGCCCATACATTCAGCCTTTTAGTTGGTCCAACTGGTGTAATGGGCCATTTATAACAGTGAAGCAAAAATAGATGGGTCTTGATAAGAATACATTCACCGAACATGTCCACTGCTGCAACCAAACATTTATATATATGGTCCTGAATTCCTTATGCCCTAATTTCTATAATGAAATGCATATTGTTATATAATGAGATCAAATTTGACATCACAGCAACAGCATGCTGGAGTGCGTCGACCTCCACCAGCTGCACCAGCTCAACCCCCACCTCCAAAGCAGCCCCAACCAGCTCAACAACCCCCATCTCCAAAGCAGCCCCAACCAGCTCAACAACCCCCATCTCCAAAGCAGCCCCAACCAGCTCAACCATCCCCACGTCCAAAGCAGCCCCAACGACCTCCTGCCACAGCAGCTGTAGGCCAGCAAGACAAGCCTGGTCAAGAAACAAGGGCTACCATTGCACCTCAAACAGCAGCTGCCCCCGCCCCTGCCCAAACCCAAGCACAAGCCACTGTTCCTGCACCAGTCACAACTGAAGCTCCCAGTCAGTCAACAAGCGAGGGACAATTGACAGAGACCAATCCGGTACTGGTCCCACTGAATGAAGGTGCAGATCCTCCCCCCCAAGAGGTGGTCATGGAGGAAGCCATACGCATGACACGTGGCAGGTTAAGGAAAACTCGATCAGCATCAAGTCGCTAGAAACTATCCTTGTTCAGTTGTTCTTTATCTATTTCTTGCTGCTTCTTTTTTCTTTTTCTTTTTTTTGTGGTGGTGGTTGTAATGGTGGTGGTATAATCAAATTGAGATTGATTTTGAATGTTGCTATTACCATATCTCAAATGTAAGTAAAACCAGAGGTGGAACAGATAGGGATACAGAAATAGATTGTTCATGTCGTTAATTTTCAATGATTGGTTGTTTTTGCGATTCATTTATATTAAATTTAGATGAGCCTAGCCATTAAACATGGTGGACAAAGGGGTATCAAACTGGTGAAGCCAAGATAGGGATTGATGTAGCAGAACAGTATCGATGCACCTAAGAAAACAAAACAATGAGGCTAACACAAAACCTGTAGAACCAGACAAGGAGAACCTTCTCTTCTATGCAGAATTTAGCTGCTTTATCACTGGAGAACATGGGATCCCACTACTGACAAGGAAGGGAAAGCATGTAGGAAAGCCACCATTACTGCTGCAACCTCGCCTGTTTCCATGATCTGTGAGAAATGGATCTTGACCACCTTTAGGTGGTAGTACAGTTGGATTGTTTGCAAGAAGGGTTGAGGCCCACAGCTGTGCCTAACTGTGATATAGATGAAAGCTTGGATTGTGAAGGGCTTTGTCACACGGAGCGAGGCTGCTGATTTGTGGAGAGGTAACAAGGTGGGGGTGGCAGCTTCCATTAATGCTATATTTCCACAGTTTAGGTGGGGCTATAGACTCTTCTTTTTCTCAGCTGTTGGACAAAAACTGACCAACCATTTCACTGCCATCATGTCTGATCTTTTGCAACCAAGATATACTTGTGTGGCATCAAGAACTTCCCTGTTTAATTCTTCCAACAATTGTTTTATCCTTTCATCTAATCACGTCCTCAAATGATGATGATGATGATGATGATGATCATAGTAACAATATAACATTCATAGTCCAAGTCCAAAATGGAGATATCTCTGGTATCTGCAGCTTAAATTGCTGAGAAATGAAATGCCATTCCAAGCAATCACAGAACATGAATGCAAAAATGCAATTTACAGAACATCTTGGACCAAATATAAATAAGCTGTGTTCTTTTTTTATTATTTTGCTATCGGACTCATGCACTCTCACAATCACAGCCCTTAACAGCTGAGCTACAGCTTGGGGACTAAATAAACTATTTATTGATTAGAGGTTATAAAAAAAATGATAAAAAGAATCATATAATTACAAATTTACAATTGAAGGTGGAAAGAAGAATGATCCGAGACACGATCAAGTTACAGGGACGATCATCTCCATTTTCGCCAGGGAAACTCTGGGGTTGTGTTGATAGAGGGGATATGATGATGCAGCATCAATTGTCCGGTGTACATACCAAATTGGGACCATTCTCTGTTTGCTGAGTAAAGGAAGAACATGACATTATTAGGACTGACAGATGTTCAACTAGAGTATGATGTGTTCGGATGCAAACCCAAATTATTATCTTAAAATTCAGCATGATTTTATAAAATACCGATTCATGATAATTCCATTAAATGAATTGTCACAAGAATATTTTTTAGATTTTTAAATATCAGTAACACACGGTATTTAATGAAATTATCTCAATAGTTATTTGAGATTTCATCAGTATTTGAAAATCTAATAATATTCTCACTATTTCAAACAATTTCTACATGAGTGAAAAAAATCCAAGGAATAAAAAACTCCCGTGTTTGATTCCCCTGATAAGAAAGCTTTCATCATCAAGCTTGTGAAAATTAAAGAATAACCCCAATAAAATAAATCTCTCTGTTTTTTTTTGGTTCAAGGATACGGTCAGATTTCCACATATCTGAAATGCTGAATCCAAGATCTGATAGAAGCCAGTAATCGGTACCATTCTGCAAGCAATAAGAATGTGAGTGGTTAAACAGGTCAGTTCATAATCACACAGTTTCGAGATTTTCTTTCCCTTTTTGTAACACAAATGGATTTCACTTAAACAATGGAAACAGATCAAATGCAAATAAGAACTATATCAGATATAATTTTCAGGATCGGTCAGACCATTATCCACCAATATAAAATATAATATACTTATCATTATTCTATATATATGATAATAATAAATAAAAGCAGCTTGTAAGCCCACATGGACCAGCCAACAATCAATCTAAACTCCAACCCCCCTTCTCGCCTTTCATTTGTAATAAACCATATACCAACCCAAAATCTTAAACCGATAAGTGGAAGGCACATACATGTATATTGAGACATGTCAAGTCTATTACTTAGGCAATGTGGGATGTGAACACTCCCCCTCACACACAGGCTCAACAGATTTCATGGACGGGCCGTAGGCTACACAAGAACAACAGGATTGGGATCGGAGCCCGCTCTAATACCATATAATAAATCATATACCAACCCAAAAGCTTAAACTGATAGGTGGAAGGCTCATTAGGTATATTAAGACTTGTCAAGCATATTACTTAGGCGATGTTGGATGTGAACATCATTATTATCCACCCACACCCCAATTTGACATCCGACCTATGCTCACCATTGAACTGCACGGCTAAGAAACCATTAAACTTTAAGCCATTAAGTAAATTAAGGGATAGGATAATCTGATGGTGCTCATTTTTCCCCAACCACAATCCATACACACATATTACTGATGTAATTTCAAGGCTCCAATCCATTGGTTAAAGTAGTCTGCATAAATGTCAAGTGATTTAGCAGCATTGCAGCAATTCTTGTGGAGTTTGAAATTTTATTTTATTTATTTTTGGTTGGTTGTTGGGGGTAAGGGGATTGGGGAATTGGGGTTGTCAGGTATTAGGTGGGGCGCCGGAAGGAATGTTGCGGGAATAAGAAGTGAATAGGACCAAAAGTGGGCTCCACATTCTCTCACACATGCACAAACACATTCATACTTACATCTTCATTCGATGGGACGATCTTCAAGATACCAGGAACATCCTGTGAGTTTGTTGAATCTGAACAGAGGTTAA
This sequence comes from Umbellularia californica, assembly GCA_028538565.1. Taxonomy (NCBI): domain Eukaryota; kingdom Viridiplantae; phylum Streptophyta; class Magnoliopsida; order Laurales; family Lauraceae; genus Umbellularia; species Umbellularia californica. The sequence goes on along the minus strand of JAPQWN010000006.1, from coordinate 4,855,638 downwards.
TATCCTGTGAGTTTGTTGAATCTGAACAGAGCTTCTGTCTATCTTGGCCTTGTCCTGCTTCAGATTGTGTGCCTGAATCTTCGACTGTTGGAACCAATGCGTTGGCATTCTTATTACTAGTATTCTCAGGATTCTCAATAGACAAATCTGTTGTTGATGGTGGATCATTATTCACATCAAACCTCTCTCCATGCTCACTATTATGGAGTGAAAAAATTCAAAATATTAAAGAATAAACATAAGCAATCGCCTTCTTGCAAAACAAGATGTAATTATTAACACACCCAAACAAAGTATCTGAATTACAGAATACCTGACAAGATAGCAATCGATTGGTCCAATGGCACTTCTCAGAAGCATTTGGTACCGCTGTTGTGGATAATCAAAATCCTATTCATTAGGGTATTGCACCAATCAGAACCATTCAGACGAGGAATTAAAAATATGATCCTTGAACTGAAAATATGTATTACACCATCAGGCCTTGAATTCGTACAAGGAGGACTATGATTTGGTGATATCAACTGTCGATCTGATAGCCATAATATTAATAGAGAAATAAACCTAATTAGAAAACGTCTAATAATCGGGAATTACAGGGCTGCCTACGTGGATAGAGCGCCCGCTCCCACAGGTCCTCCCGGGATTGATCACTGGGTGGTAGGCCAACTGGAAAAAAAAAAAGTCTTAACAATGTTGAATGTAGACAATTCTTATGTTTCTGACTGCTCAAATATATTACCAGTTCAATGGTTAAGATGGTCCCATCAGAAAGAGTTTTCAGGCACGGTATGGTGGTGCATATTAATTCTCTGTTTTTTTCCCCTTCTCTTTCTAATATTGCACACCTCAGATTCATGCTCTTTATCACCAAACTATGGTCCATGGAGGTCTGAGGGATTAACCTCGGTTGAAGGATCATAAAGTACCCATGAAGATATCTTTCTAGTATGTTCAATGCATCTCTTATATATACCTCATCAGGATCTGGAACTTCAAGAGTGGTTGCATGTGGAGCTTTTATGACAAAGACAGTTTGATTCTTCCAAAAGAACATGTCGAACAATATGCAAAAATCAGGAAACATCATAGGAAGGTAGCAAAACTGAATTATTAACAAAACTAAAGCATTTAATAAATCACAACAGATCAAACCTGAAAGCAGGGAAGGTTTTTAATATCCTCCCTTGTCACATAGAGCCACCTAGATAGTAGGAAGAAAAAAAAAAGTCATCTAAAAGAGCAAAACCATGAGCTGAAATAAAAGCTTTAGAAAAAAAAAAAAAAAAAAAAAAGGAGGATAAAAGAGAAGTCATCTACTTTTGACCGTTTTTCTCTTCACTCAAGGTCCTCAGGTTCTCCTGAACTTCTCTGCAGGCAAAATCAAATATTAATCTCTAGAAAGGTGAAATAGAAAATAAGGTAATCTCTTTTCAGACAGATCTAACCTTATCTTGTCATCAAGTCTCCAATCTTGAACGTATAGAGTTTCAACTTCAGCCTGTAAGTTTACCAAAAAAAAAAAATTTCAGCCTGTAAAGAAAACATTATAATAACTTTATTCACCATATCAACAATGCGACAATAAATACTACTCTACTAGTTTACTACTACAATACTAAAATATAAACCATGATATTTTGAGGCATCTTTAACATTTATGAATGTAGGTTTTCATTTAACCAGATCCAAGGTCACATTTCTAATTTCTATCGATTCTTAAAAGTCGACTTTCAAGATGAAGCTTCCATTTTTTTTTTCTAACTTGGTAAAAAAAAATGCTTTGGTCTGTGTGACTGGCTGTGGATGCCTGGATCCACTTTAGAAAAATTGAAAACAGCCCAGATGTTGGGTTATCAGTATGAACTGTGGGACTGTCTGTGGATGACTGGATCCACTTAAGCAAGCTGAAAAGAAAATGAGAAAGTCTTCAAACCAACAGGCTTTTTTTTTCTTTTTCTTTTTGATAACTCATTCAAACTAACAGACTGACGATTCAAATCTGTGGACATGCCTTTTGCAGGCAAGAGATGCACAATGCAGTTGAATTGATAGCTAACAAAGTAAGTGCTGTTGCAAGCAAAGCTTGCAAAGTCATTATTTCAAGTTTTTATAACTATGTGACACAAGACACAGTTACATGTTATGTGGTTATGCAGAATATGCATGAAGTTATTACATAACCATGCTATAAGAAGTTAAAATAGGCCTTAGGTTGAACACCAAACACATGAAGAAACAACTAGTTTAGCCTTTACCAACAAGAAGGAAAGCAGTGTACCTTCAGCCTAGAAACTTGCTCCTCCAGTTCCCTTGGTGTTGAAGTATCAAATCCCCTGTTGTTAACCCTGATTAGCAACATATTGAAACCAAAAGCGAAAACTGAGAGAGAGAGAGGGGATTTCGCAGTTACTTCCAACGTATCCTATTCTTCAATGTTTTCTCTATTAATCCTATTCCTTCAAGAACATTGGTTATATCATATATTCTCCTCTTCTGCACCTGTCGAAGAAAGGGAAATATTCATTGGATAACAGGTCATAACACTGAACTAAACCCGAAGAAAGGGGCACTCAGATATTGCCGATAAATGTTTAAACAGGATGAACTCATGATAAGAATTTCTTTTCTACCTCCAAAATATCTGCAGCTTTGTTCAAATCAAGAGTGGCATCCTCAGCCTGTTGGATCAAACTAATGAACTTCTTTGTCAAAAGTCCTACTCAGACATACTACATGTCAGCATATCCGAAGGGCTAAACAAAATAATCGAAATAATATAATCAAGCATTGACAAGTCATTCTAAAAGTTAAATTACCTAAAGAACTGTCATATCGACAGCTACCAGGAGTATTCAAAGCATTGTCAGGAAAGCCTGGAACAAGGGACCATAACCATCAATCACACGTTTGAGCGTTAATATAAGAATAGTTTGCTAGTTGCTTGCATTATAATGTCAATGAATGGTTAAAATTGTTTACCAGAATCCGAACCAGGAATATTAGGCACAGATCTTGTACGTTTAGTCTTAGACACCTTTGCTCTACCAGGACGCTTACCACCTGCACCTGAGACTGATGTAGGTGCTGTACTGGTAGTTGCTTCCCTGTATCTTTCATTGGTTGGTGCACCACTCTCAGCATTGCAGCTTTCTGTTTTGTTTGTTAGCTTAGACTGCAGAGAATTGTTAAAAGTTTTTTTTTCAATGAATTAGCAGAGGAAAAATGAATGCCAAATTCCAATACAAGAATAGCAATCGAGATGATGCCAAGGAAACCACATGCACAGAACAAGTAGATATAGTCACAACTTATAATTCATATTAACATTCAATACCAGTATCACTTGTCAAAATGACGGGAGTATTAAAAGTAAAGAACTGGCTTCTGGATGGTGAATGGAAATTCAAAGAGAAAATTCTGAACCACCATAAGTATTTTTAAAATCCACCTTATCCAAAAACATGTGCTATGTAACTCTAGATTAAACACAAGGAAGACTCTATGCTAAGAAGGGAAATGCAAAAAATGAATGTTCGAGAAGGATCAAACTATATCAAGACATAGGACACAGATATTTAACCAAACAATTGTCAGAATCTAATTCTCAGGATATTATTGGCTGGAGATATATTTAGGCAGAAGGATGCAGCCATGAGGGTTTGGTTTCTTAGGAATTTTGGATAACTCACAGACAAAATAAAATATGGTTTAGAACTTTTAAGCACTTCAATTAAGAACTGTGGACTTCATTGTCTCATCACCATCATTGACAGTGGCAGGGCCAGGGTTCTCTTACTGGGGGACAGAGTTGTCTATACTATAGTGGCAGAAAATAAAAATAAAAAAAGAAAATAAACAATCACACCAAAGTTAAATGAGAATTTGGCCATGTCAAAAAATTTAAACCAATGAAAGAAATGGCCCCCTCCTTTAGTGTATGGTCCTCATCAGATTTCACTCAAATAGCCCAACATTCAGACTAATAACTTTTAAAACACTCAAATAAAATAAAGTTGGGCCTACTAAGGGGTACCTCTTCTATTGGATTTAGTTTTTTCTAAGTGGGGACCGTTTTCATTTTTCTTAAATGGACCCCACTAAGGAGAATAAAGAAATTCACATGACAACGAGCACTAGTGGATCTGGATTTGGGACGGTTCCATTTTTCTTAAGTGGGCCCCGCTAAGGAGCCTCATATGAGAGTTCTCATATCTTTTGGGAAGAAGTAAAAGACAAAGATGCACCCTAGGATTCTCGCATTTGGATGCCTTGGCCCTCAAGTGCCTTCTCTTGTAACTTCTTCTACAAGGAATTGGAGGGCTTTCCAAGTATCATTGCTCTAGCATCATTGGTTTGGTTAGGCTTGGCTCCTCCGAGGGTGGAGGCTTTCGTGTGGCTGGCTTTATCGGGAAAAGTTTCTACGGCAAACAACCTTAGAAGAAGAGGATTGACTTCAGTGGCTATTTCAGACATATGTGTGTTGTGTGGGAAGGACAATGAGAAGGCAGACCATCTATTTGTGCATTGCGAGTTTTCTTATTTTTTGTGGTGTAGGCTTCTAGTGCGGTGTGGTGTTCTTTGGAGCTTCCCAAGGTCGTTGGTGGGGTTAGTCGAAGCGTGGAGGTTTTCTTCTTTGTTCTTTTTTGTAGCGGTTTGATTCTCTGGAGGCTTATCCCTTTTGTTATTTTGTGGTCGGTGCGGAAAGAAATGAATAATAAAACTTTCAAAGGGTTTTTGCGGTCCATGGAAGATTTATCGCAATTCGTGGTGGTTCAAGTTGCAAAATGGGCCTCCTTCAAGAAGGAATCTAACACTTTAAGAGAAGATGGTGTATTACATAACTAGGAGGCTTTCTTATATTGCAGGATAAAGAGGGTAAAAAAGGTGGTACATTGGGTTCCTCCCATTGTAGGGGTGTTGAAGTTTAATGTGGATGGGGCATCTAATGGAAAGTCTGGGCGGGCGGGTATTGGTGGGGTGCTTCGCGATAGTGGAGGTATTGTGCTGGCAGTGTTTTCCAAGCATGTTGGGACTATGGAGTGTAATGAGGTGGAGGTGTTGGCTATCCTAAAAGTTGTTCAAATTTTCGCCTCTTCCTCGTTTCATTCAAGGTTAGAGGTGGAAGGCGATTCTCTCAATGTTATCTCATGGGTGTCATCTTCAGTTGTTATTACTTGGAGGTTTCAATTTTACCTTAATGAGATTAGAGCTAGTGTCCTCGATTCAAGTGAACTTTCAACATGTTGGGAGGTCAAATGGTTTTCCTAATTCCTTAGCTAAGCAAGGGGTGGATAGCTTTTCTAACTTGGTAGCTTTCACTGTGTGATGTTTCTTCTTTTTTTTTTTTTTTATGCTTTTCCTTTTCGTAGTATAATTCTTTTATACCATCATGCCCCTTTTGGTTTGTTTGGTGGGCTTCTTGTATCTGGCTTTCACTTTTAATATAATTTGTCGCTACTGATTTAAAAAAAAAAAAGCGTCCTACGAAATTTTCTAACTTCAGAAAGAAAAGGAAAAAGAACAATTAGAAGCGGCAAAAGCAAACGAGAAAAATACCCATGTCAACTTTCACATTTCCTCTGCTTTTGTGTAAGTAAAACAAAATAAGTTGAGGGCGACCCTTGTCTCTGCCCCTGATCATTGAAAACTAATAGCGTTGGTTTGCAAATTCTGCTTGCCCTCTTTTTTACATACAAGTTCTCTATCACTCCCACAAAATAAAATGTCTCTGCTAAATACTTCCAAGTCCTCATTGTCCTTTAATTTCTCTTACACTTGCTTATTTTAACAAGGGTTGTTTTTGGTCTTATAACCACATGTTTGAAACATTTTGAAAAAGATCACTTTGGTTTCTGTTGTCTTAGACGCACTCATATTATTCCTCTTACATATTCATCACTAATTTCACCTTTTTTGTTACTCTATGCATCCTCGCCATTTGCATCCTGGACCTATAAACTTTGAGAAATCATCATTTCTTTGTTGCCCAACATTTTTAGTTCTGTCTAGTAAAGCAATGTAGATCAAATTATTATCTTATTAAAAAAAAACCATCTACAATAGTGGCACTCAGTGATCATAAAATACTTCCCTTGAGTGTCTCCACATTGCATGCCCTATTTTAATCCTACTCTACTAGGGCTATTCTTGATGAAGTCATGGATTGTCCATGGTCAAAAACATGGTGATACCAATACTTTGTTCTAGTGTTTTAATAAATGGCCAGATTTGATGCACCAATCGATATGTGAACGGTTGATGGGGTACTAAGTTGCTTTCCAATGAGCCCAAGTTTGTGCAATTTTGAATTCATTGATAAAGTTAAGTCATTTTATGATAGGACGTGTGGCAGTGAAAAATACAGACTTTATTATTATTATTATTATTATTATTATTATTATTATTATGTTCAAAGGATCAGGATTAAAACATGCCTATGTTGATTTGATAGGTGTAACAGTGTTTAGGGTTTTCTAATGCAACAGCATATATAAACAAGAAGAGAGCTGGAAATTCACAGCTTTTGGTATTGTTTATTCTTGTTTAAGAAAAATCCCAAATGTGCGATGAAACCTTAATTTCAGGTGAGTTTACATGTGTTATTGCTTGGTATTTCCTTTAATAATCTATTATGGCTGTACTGCAGATTTGGAGAGACCGAGAGAGTAAAGGTTGCGGAATCCTTAGATTCTACTTGTTTGTTGTTCGGGCTGAATCAAATGGTTTAGAGCAAGTTTGCTTTCTGCCAAAGATTTTAACAAAGCTACCGTATCATTCTTTTTCTTTGTTGTTCTTCTTATTCCTCCTGCCTTCATTCTCTTTTTTCATCATAACCACCACCTTCATGTGCTCAGTAGTCTCCTTCACCTATCCTCTGCTGTAGCAACTAGCAACTATCTGTCAAACCACATTTGATAGTGCACCTGAACAACCATCATAACCAAAAGGCCACCAATCATCTCTAATCAAAACACCCTACACCAGATCTAGGGAAGTATCCATTTCCTTGCTTCAGACGCCATTCCCTTTTTCTTTCAAACCCTATCATTTTCCCCGCCATCAAGGCAGCCTACCTACACAAGACATCGTCCAAAATCTCAACCATCTAAAAATACATCTGCATTTCAGTCCCCAAATACAACAGCAACCAAATACCATTCATCTTCATCAGCTTCTTTCTTCTCTCAATCATCATCATTATCTTTCATCTTCATCAGCTTCTGTCTTCTCTCAATCATCATCATTGTCCAACACCCAACTTCCACAACCCTCCCAAAATTACAATCCACACTGCTTCTTTGCCTTCTACACATCCCACAGTTCCACTCTAAACCATGATTTGAAATTGCATCTGGCACTGAGTCGACTGCTACAAGTCAACTCGGTGAGGTCAGTGAAAACAAGTCTAGCAATGGGATCCTGAAAAGGCCATGGACTTGATGAAACCGGAGTAGCATAGACTGGTACAGACTGCCATGAGACTTGTATGATTGGCGGAGGACCGACAAAGACTAGTATGAGATTAGCATGAACTAATACTGCCGAAAATACAAACAGTTCAACCAAAAACAGATGTCGGAATTCATTTTTTAATCTTTTCTTGCCAATTTCAAACTTTGAAGTGCAACGGACAAGTATAGGACTGGGAAGCACGGACACCTCTCCCGGGCTGGAGTGTCAGTGTCCGACACGTGTCGGACACGGACACGCTTCGGACACGCTCCGACAAGTGTCAGATATGCAAAAAAGAGTGTCTTGTTTATTTTTTAATGTTTTATATTTCGGACACGCTGGGGACACGTTTTGGACACGTGTCGGACACGTTTGCCTCTTTTAATTGGAAAAAAAATAAAATTAGAGTAAAAAAAGAAAAGCAAAGGGGGCTTTTTATAAAAATTCATAACTTAAAAGCAAAGGGGCCATCCTTCCGCTGCCTTGAGGAGGCCGGGGCAATGGGTTTTTGCTGTTTACATGAATCTAGAAAATCTGTTTTTGCTGTTTATATATCAAATCTGTTCTTTGTATCAAATAATTTTTTATTTATTTATCAGCTCTGCTTCTTCACCTCTGTGTGACAATTTGGAATTTAGGAATATGAGTTTACACTCCTCCAACGAAGAAGATATAGATAAGCCTACGTGGAAATATGTAACCAAGTTTGAGAAAATTAATGAAGGAGGGGGAAATATTACTTGGCTATGGAAATAGTATCTTTTAGTATACGATTAGATATATTATTATTATTATTATTATTATTAATTATTAATGTGTCCCCGACGTATCCGTGTTCTACTTTTTTGAGAAATGCCGTGTCGGCGTGTCCGACACGTGTCGTGTTAGTGTCCCGTGTCCGTGTCCGTGCTTCTTAGGACTATAGGATAGTATAGTATAGTAAGGTAGGATAACAATCAAAACGCATGACACCGCCCCATAAAAATAGGGTCTGAGAACTTAGTTTGAACTCATTTAATTTTCGGGTATGAGTTTAGGTATTGCTAATTGGACTAGAAAATATTTGGGTCAGGGTTTGCATCCATATAGATCCAAACCAATGGACCCGGACCCAAAATAGACATGTATATTTTGTACACACATGCATGTAATGTACATACATTACACAAAATATACATACATACATACATAGATACATACATACAAACATATAAATTATAAGCAAGGTGTCTTAGATTTTGGCTTGGGATAGATCAGAATGGAGAAACAGAATTCATGTAGCAAAACCCAACATAGTTGGGACAAGGCTTTAATGATGTTGATGACAACTTCTCCCGTGCATCTGTCTCACCTAGTGCTATGCGAGATAGATGCTGATAGGACCCACCTACAGCTGCACAGATCATGGGACGTGTGGGGTAGGAAAGATCCAAGTGGCAGGGGGGACTACCCCAACAGTCAGTTCCAAAGCCCTCATTCTGTGGCCTAAAAATTTAAAGGTTATATACATATGTGTGTTTGACTTTTGTTATATACATATATGTCTGTTTGACTTAACCCTTGATCCAATGGGGACTGGTGCAACTCCCTGTGATTCATGGTGTATGGGGGCGCGGCGGAATCACACACATACACCAGTGAGGTAACACATGGGGCCCAACTGGGCACTTATCCATCAAACACCTCCAACCCCTTATTTACACCAAATCCATCGGGTAGCCATTAAAGTCGTGGGCCACGGATCAAGGGATTAGAGAGATGTAATTGACCTCAAAGTTGATATATAGGCCCTAGCCTAGGATCTTTCCATCCCCCGGTCCCATCATCAGTGGGGCCCTTGGTGGGCCCCATGAGCTAGCAGTTTTAAAGACATCTCTCATGAGAGATTTTTTAGGTGAGTGGGACCCCTTATGATCAATTACCACCCCAACCCCCCTCTGCATGAATTAGGAGCCCGCCCAAATTTGTCACACATCCATTTGTTAGTCACCGTTGGATTGAAATCCTAAAAAAACAATTCCTTTCAAACCACTTAAACTTGAGGGCCATAGATGAAAGGGATTAGTACAATCGATTGGGGTTGATATTTTGCAGACCACTCAGTCTGAGTAAGATCTTTCCATCAATTGGTATGGCCCCGGGTGGGCCCTAAAAAGTTCTCTCTCACTGTTGTCCATTAGGATCAGACCCTGAATTAAAAACCCCCATCACTCACCCTCTCTCCTCATAAGACCCTGAATTAAACCCATATCCTACCCAAATCCAGTAACTTCATCAGCTCAGGATATAGCTCCTCCTACCAAAAACCCAAGTTGGTTGGACACTTGGACCCACTGATCACGTCCAGGACTAACTACACAAGCGCAACCAAACACCACCAAACTAATAACAACAACAACAACAACAACCCATACAAAAAATAATAAACCCTGATCTAAAAACACATAACCCAAACAACTAAAAAATTCCCACAACCCAATCTAAACACAATCCCAATCTAAAAAGATCCGATCTTCTTCGTCAATCAAAATCAAGATCTAAAAAAAAAAAAGACAATCACCAATCAATTGAATCACAGAATCGGATTGCATAAAGAAAAGAACTTACAAAAGAGGGAATCGCGGGTTTCTGATCGACGACGGGGTTTTCGTTGGTTTGAAACCCGATATTGGGATCGAAAGCGGGAAGATGAGTATGAGGAGGTCTGGCGAGGAAAGAGAAGGGGAAGTGGCGTTTCAAGGGACGCAGGATGTGGGGAGGCTGAGGCGGCCTCTGCGGGCAAGCAGCTGAGGAACCTTCAACTCCACCTGACATGGCAGAGATAGAGATAGAGATAGAGATAGAGATAGAGAGAGAGATGAAGAAGAAGAAGAAGAAGAAGAAGAGGGTTTGAGAACAAGATTTGGGGGAAGGGAAGGAGGGAAGAGGGGGAAAAAGGAAAGTTAATATGATTTTTGGAGGCAACGCACGAAAACTGATTTTATTTTTATTAGGAAAAACTTTAATTAAGGCCCTAGAGTTTTACCTTATTTCAATAAGGACACAATTTTAAAACTTCTCAACTTAGTCCCTTAAGGCCACTTTTGGTAACTCTACTAATATATAGTTAAGTCAAGTAAAGTTGATTTTGAAGAAAGAATAAAATATAAGTGGGTTATGATGGTATTTTATTTTTAGTTGTTTGTTATGGAATCTTTTTGACTTTTTATATAGAAAAATGGAGTTTTTTTGTATTTTAGTGGATAAAGGTAATTGCTTTTTAACTTTTTGTATGAAAAAAATTGAGGGAGTTTTGAATAAAGTACATTTGATGTAACATCTCATCTGAAAAATGGAGATTTTATTTGACTTTAATTGTATTAGTAAAGGCATCTTTGGATGTGTAGTGAAGTAAAGTGAAGTGAGGTAAAGCCTCCATTATCTAGACAAGAAAAGACAATGGGTCATATCAAAAGTACATAATTTCAAAATTCCCTCAATCTTTTTAAAAAAAAAATCAAAAAAGCAACATCCTTTCTCCACTAAAAGACAAAAAAGTTTCATTTTTCTATACAAAAAGTCAAAAAGATTACGTACCAAACAACTAAAAATAAAACACCATCATAACACCTAATATTTTATTCTCTCTTGATTTGATGCTTCACCTCACCATACTTCAATTCACCATACATCCAAATAGGCCCATATCGTGGTCCGTCCATTTAATGCTATTTTCTGAATATAACTTTTTTTCTAATTTTTTAAAACCATCCACATTACCTTTCATTGAAGTAAATCCCAACCCGCCTATTTTTGGGATCCACGCTCTATGTTTTTCATCTACCTAAATGGTCTCGGGTGACATTTAAGACATGCTTATTTTGAATAATTGTGAGTTTTAAATTTTAAATGCTCCCTCTCGTAGATAAAATTCAAAATGTTCAACCTCCCTCTAGCATTTGGAATGTTGAAATTATGAAAAAAAAATTCCTTTTTATATGGTTTGAAATCTTCCAGTGTCAGAAATGCCTTCAACTAAATAGACCTTTGGGAATTAAGGAATTTGAGATGATGCTCAAGTATAGTAGTGCATTCAATGAATTCAAATAAAAAAATAGGCTCTTAGTTATTCTAGGGTGGTCGACTACATGTAATAATGGTTTTAAATGAAGGAGAATTTAGATATTTTAAAAAATTAAGAAGAAAATGGCAAATATACCCCGGGTGTCATTAAATTGAAAATCTTAGGGACTAATTTGAGAGACTTTAAAATTTATGTCCTTTTTTATATTAAGAAAAAAGTTAAGGTCTTATTTGGGAATTACCCTTTTTATTATCGTACACGTCAGCGCACGTGCGGAGAGTTCGAATCTGAGGGGCTTGCTGTTCTGCCGCCTCTCAATCTGCACCGCATCTACGGCTGAGTCTTTGCGTAATCTCCACGATCTGTGAATCAACGGTTGGATGGAGATCTCTCAGGGTGCGGTCGTTTAAAAGGTGGGACCTATTACTTTAGTGGGGTATACTTTTGGAGGAGTGATGAGAGGGGTGAAAGATGGAGTTTAATTGGACGGTGAGATGTGTTCTGTGCGAGCATGGTGGGCCCTTAATGTAGAAAAATTATAGAAGAGAATTTCGATGGGGTCCATAATACATTCGGACCTTTAAAAGAACATGTGGAAAAGGATTTCTGCACAGTACAGAATCCATTTACCGACAAAAATGGCAATGGACCAAAACTTTTGATTACTGCACTAAACCATATTTGGGACGAAAAATATAAGTACTTCCAGTAGTTCCATCTTTTGGAACTCACTTAGATATAGGGATGTAAATGGGTACCCGATTATCCGATTACCCAGAAATGAAAAAGTCTCCTTGTCCCGAGGATGGCCCGACTCCACTAGGGAGGGCCATTTTGGTCATTTGGCAAAATGCCCCTCCCTAGTGGAGTCGGGCCATCCTCGGGACAAGTCCCTCGGGACATGTAGCATGGCTGCCCAAAAATTCCTATCCGTTAAAAATCGGGTCTGGGTATTTCTTTTAGCTCCGATAAGTAAATAGATCCGGTTCCACCTTGGTTTGGACCCGTGAACTTGAGACCCGACATATTATCTTGATGTTCGAAAATCTCTCTTAAAAACCATAGGACCCGGATCATCTATGGTTCCGGTTCCAGAGGGTTGCAAAACGGTTCCAGGTCCAGGTCCGAATTCCACCTTCTCCTTAAAGGACCTTAACGATTTCGGTTCCGGCCCACCATGAGACCGGAACCGACCCGTTTACAACCCTACTTAGATATAAGTGGTCCATGAGAGGAGGGAGGATAGAAAGGCTCATTTATTGAAGTAAGATAAAAGAAAATAAAAAATCTCCACTAGATCATCCTAGCCATTAATTTATCAATCATTTCAATAGCGCTTTAGTCACGGTTCGTTTTTTTTTTTTTTTTTTTGAAATTCAATCCAGCAATGAATAGACAGCAGAGAGTTCTATCTTGCCTAACCGCCCAAGAATTTTTTCCCCATGTGGGCTCTCCTTCTCACATCGTGGGCTCTCTTGGGTCCCAACCTCCTTGGCTCAAGTACCCAAAAAGCAAAGATGGAGTGAAGCCGGATGATTGTAAATTTGGTCCCCATGATAGATCATGAGTTGATAAGAAAATTAAAAGAACTACACTGATCAAAGGTGGCCCGATTCTTCTCACATGGGAAATCACTAGTATACTAGAACTAGTATGGGAAATCACGAGATGGCATGCAGGCCACAGAGGATCTAGAAATCTACAATGTCTTGGAAGCTATAAGCCACAGAGGATCTAGAAATCTACAATGTCTTGGAAGCTATAATGGCTTTGTTGAATGAATCCAAACAAATCCACCTATACAAGGGAGCTTCGAAACTTGGACTTCGATGGATCCTATGGTATTGGTGGCATTTTCACATTGTCCACCTTCGCTTAGCCCAGTGAGCAATGCAATTTACCTTTTGAATTGCTGCACAGGACAATGCCTGACTCTAGATATCCATGGAAATGGATGCACATTGGAGCGAGCAGCTGAAGAACACCCTTTTAGTCTAAATATCCACTTTTGCCTTTAGTCTTGTGCAGTAGATGATGAGTCTGATGGAAGATAATTTGGCTGCTACAAATGTGAAGTAGGACTAGAATCAAGCACTTGTTGTTGTAGAGATCTGAAATCGTCTGAGTCTCAAGTTTTCAAATGACTCTCTCTTCTTTCTCTATCTTGGGAGCTTAAAATTCATTTGATGCTCTCTTTATATATCAATGAAAGTCCATTTCAAATCCCTCCCTCTTCGTGTTGAGATAGGGATGGCTAGTCTTATCCTATCTTTTGCAAACCATAAGATGATAAGAGAGTAATTTCAAAATGTGAGGGGAGTCCTCATCTGGATTAGGCCCACCCACGAGTGATTGCATGTAAGCTCGTTTGTTAGCCGTTCATCCTGGATTTGGCACATGTAGCCGAATACTTGAACGATCTGAATTGAAACAATCTAGTTATGGGTCCAATGGGCCCATTTTTAATTTCGGTCCAGTGATCCATTACCTTGGGTCTGGCTCCAGGGTCATGGATTTCATACCAGAGGATCTGAATATCAAATGATGTAACTGTATAAAATTATAAATTAGTATATAAGTGAATGGGCCTTGACTTGGGCTGGGTCCAGGCCCTATATTTGAGTCGAGGTCAAGATCCAGGTCTCTAATTCGAATTCAACTACGGGTCCTGTAAGTTTCCTGCTGGAACTGATTTAGGCTGGAGTTCAGGTACGGGTTCTTATAAGTAAATTCATATTTGGGTCTAACTACATGCAGTATGGATCGGATCCAAGCCCAAACCTTTTTCTCTACTTTAACAGGCGTTCTGGACTTAATTTTACTAGAATAAGTGGGCTTTTTGTTGTTTGCTAGATTGGGGACTGATACGTGTATGTTTTGCTGTGCATATTATCTCTTCAAGCATGGAGTCCAGGGCAAGAACAAGGGATTGCCCAGGGTTCAACCTTGCTTCTCACTTTAGTACCTAAGATCGAACCCTAGCTATGTCGTGGGAGACGGTATTATTCATCGATGGAGTTTCAAGGTCAATACAATCATGGTCGAGTGGTGTTGGCACCTTAGTTTCACTCATGATGCCGGCCATGATTTATATTTGTCATGACCCGGGCCCGAGATCGAACTAATCGGGGCCTAACCCGGATCGCGATGTCGTCATACTTACTCCCGTAAATCTCGAATTAACAGAAGTTAAGACGAAGACTCACAAGGGATCTAACATACATACCTGTCAAATGTACATTTTTGCGGAAACATATATATACATTGACAATAATTGACTTTACATTACAAGTAAAGTTCACATATACAAAATATAATCCAATGAAGTCCACCACTGCATATTCACAATACAATGCAGGGGACATCTAATTACATTTCAAAATGATATACAAAAGTATCTATCAATGAATTCCCAAAATACTCTCAAAACATTAAAATCAATGCCCTCCGAGCTATGCCCACTCGGCTAAACCTCCTGGAGGTATCAGATGGGCCTCCTCCGCACGCGGCGCGGCCTCTGCAAGACCGGGAGGGGCAACTGGGCCTGTAATGCCATCAATAACACTATGAACACGACGGTTCAACAATGTATAAACACATTTATGATAACTCATGCTAAACTTGTCCATTATCAATATAACAACTCTAGACTCTCACATCTAGATTAATGCAATATCATGTACAGTGTAGCCCATTGATACTCAATGGCTAAATTTTCAATTACAATAGAGTTATTATCATTCAGTTCAATGTCTTTCCAAAAGAAGCATTATTCAATTCATTTCATTTATTCCGTGTCATTTCGTCTCATTTCGTGTCTTCCAACGGAAGAAACTTAAGCACAAGGCGGAAGGGCAAACCGTTCATGGCCTGGCTTTACTCCACTTTCGTTTAATCAATTTAATTAAGCACAAGGCGGAAGGGCGAACCATTCATGGCCGAGGCTTCAATATTGTTTCAGTTTCCTTACATGGCTTATCAATTCATTGACTTTTCAGTCTATATGTGTGGGATCTACCAGTGTCTTGATCAGAGATCACTGGCATCACCACGGAGCTCCGGAACACCCCAATCATCTGCTGCAGCAGGATTAATCATTATTCATTGCATTTATTTATTGTTCAGTGGTTCAGTGTATTCATTCATTGTTCGGTGGTTCAGTGTATTCAGTCATTGTAGACTCAAGGGGATCAGATGAATCATTAATTACTCACGGTCCTACTTGTTTCTATCCCAATTTAGACAAATTCTGGGTGTAATTATTAGTTACTAAATGCACGTGTTATTTTCGATGGACATCACATTTTCATTTAATATGTGCATTTAGCCCCCAAAAATTTTCCACCCACAATACCAAAATCCACTTAAATTTTTGCTTACAATTTCATGTTTGGGCCAGTATCAGGTTCGCTCGAGCGGATCCAAGTTCGCTCGAGCGGACCCAAACAGAACATTCTTCGCTCGTGCGGACACTTTTTCGCGTCAGACAGTAACTGGTTCGCTCGAGCGAACTGTCCAGAACCCAGATTCCGGATTCTGAACATTCACTCTTTCATTCATTCATCTCAACCACCATTTGCATACACATTTAAGGATCTTCAATCCTCCCCTCATTCATCATTTAATACACATTTAGCACTTCTATTCCATCATTAACACATCATAAAACCATACAAATCACATTCAACCTAATCTCCATTTCATAAGAAAGAAAAGGGGTTTTGAGAACCCATCTCTAATAACTCAAGGAAACTTATAGATTAGCATTTGAATCATAAATGAACATTTATACTTGCCTTTAAAGCCTATTAGCAAGAAATCCCTTGATAGCTTGACTTTGAGGTGAGAAATCCCCAAATCCAAACCCTATTTCCATAAAACACAAGAAACACTATCCTATGAGCTAATCGGCTAGAAACCATATCTAAGCACTCATTATAACTTGGAAAAATCCTTGAAAGCCCTAAGTACTTACTTGTGATGTGGGTAGGGAGCTCTTGAGCCTTCCTTTCAAGTTCCAAGCACTCCAAATGGGGAATATAAGATGAGGAAGATGATGAAGAAGATGAAGCTTCTTCAAAACTTGCTTGAGACACTCCAATCTCACACTCTCTCTCTCTTGATGAAGAAGGATGGAAGAAGAAATGGAATGCCTAGGGTTTCCTCTACAATGAACTTGAGATGAATGAACCCAAAGGTTCATTTCAATGCCTTATAAGAGTCTTTTACAACTAAACCCTCTCTTTCTCTCTTATTTTCAATTCGAGTCAAATGGAGGCTCACTTGAGTCAATACTCGTCGGATGACTTCGAGCCTATTATGAAAGTTAACGTACTCGTCGAGATACACGTGTTGGTATCAAGAGTTTCCGTATTTGACAAAATATGTACAAATCCGTATTTACGGAAAAAGGCCTTGTTCTCTTAGTTTGAGTTTAAAAGCTCATTCAATCCATTCAATCCCCTTCATTATCATTTCATTAAGCTTAATTCAATCCTTTGAGACTAATCTCATCGAGCTTAGTCATTAGCCATCATTAGCCTCATTAAACGCGTTTAATTAGCATTAACTTCAATTAATTAGAGTTAATTTTGATTAACTCGGGGCGGGGTCTTACAATATTTCTCATCAGTTCATGCATATATGGATGATCTACATATGGGCTCATAGTAAAATTGAGCGAAGCCCCTCTTGCATGTTGGAGACCCTGTATTTTTAGTCGTCCATTTTCTTGTGACTCGATCAAAGTAGTTTTTACCCTCAAAAGTCTTTACATCATCTTGGCTTCATCCACACCAAACTTGGTGGCATACTTTTTTGTAAAGTTGATGAGAGTGAAGGCCCACTAATGTAAGCAGGCAGAAAAAAACAACAGTTCCTTTCTCTGGATAGATCTGGATATCCCCAGTGAGAGGATCTTCAATTGAATTGTTGCCATGACGACATTGGCATTTTCAATGATACATTGGAAGGTTTGATAGATTTCTTCTCTTTGGAGCCGACACTCAAGGAAACACTGGTACGTCATGCAGACCGCCAACACTGGCCGAATCTTTTCTCCTAACAACTCTCTTAAGTTCAACGCATACACCTTCAATGCAATCCACCATGACAAGCAGTACCACTTGTGATATGGGAGTCTAGATCCTTGTTTGATAGATACAAGGAGATATTGTTTCGCCCAATCTAAATTCGCTAAATCTGTAAAATCTCTTCTTGATTTTCTCATTTTAAAGAAGCAAGTTGAGAGGGGCGCATTAGTTAGCGAATTTGGATAAGGTAAATGTGTATCTCCCTATTTTTAGGAAACACGGGATCGAGACTTGTGATATGTAGGTAACTATTTCCGCCCCTTTTTGTTTTTGTCGTGGAGCCAATGTTGAGCCACTCTAGTCTTTTCACTACCCCCAATGAATATTACAAGTTTAAGTTTGACACTCATCTAACTTTTCTTCGCCATTGGATTGAAATCATAACAAAATAATGCCTCTATTTGATACTCATCCAACTTCACTTTATAATTGGATTGAAATCATAGCAAAATAATATCTCTAAACCATTAAAATTTAGGGTCATTGATCAAAAGGTTAAATGATCTTATGGACTCGAACTTTGCATATAGGTCGATATTATGGATCTTCACATCCAATTAGGGTTGTAAACGGATTGGTTCCGGTCCGGGTCCACGATGGACCCGAAGACCGGAACCATAAATGTTAAGGAGAAGGTGGAACCGGATCAAGACCCGGAATCGTTTCAGAACCGATTTATTAGCTCCAGAACCGGAACCAAAACCATATATGGGATGGGTCTAGATCCGGGTCAAGATAGAGAATGATATTAAAAAAAACATGGTTTTAAAGAGAGATTTTTTAAAATTAAGGTAATATGTTGGATATCGGTCTACGGGTTCGAAACCAAGGTGGAACCAGACCCGGACCCATTTACTTATCAGGGCCTAAATAAGGACCCAGACCTGATTCTTAACAGGTCGGAACCTTCGGGTAATCGAAGAATCAGGAACCCATTTACATCCCCTACATTCAATGGACTTCCATAATCATCATGAAGATGGCATATTCAAGAAACTTCATGAAGGAAGCTACCTCTTACCCTAGTGGTTAGAGATGTGAGTTCTTATCTACTTGTCCCGAGTTTGAACCTAGATAGGCACCTTACTTTACCCAAACGTCATGCTACCTCACCAAAGGGCTTGGGTCCTAGCCCCTAAGTTGAGTACCCAGAAAATAAATTTGAGACTTTCATTACCAAAAAAAAAAAAGATGTAAAATGAAGTATTAATTATAAAAATAAAAAAAGAAAGAAATAAGGAGCCGGAGCCCAGGGTATAGTGGCAGCTGATCTCTATTCACTATTGGCAATGTGAGCTGATGGGTTCAAGTCTTACCAATAAATAAATGTGATGTTTGACCTGAAAATATGACCGCAAATAAGTTTTAAGTTTTTTTTTTTTTGGTAGAGACATCTGGTTGATGTTGCAGATATGTTTTTTTTTTTTAAGTATAATTGAAGTTGGAAATCTGTATATTTGTAAAAATGACACTGATAAGCCTAGGGGTGCGAAAGAATAAAAAAAAAAAAGCTAAACAGCTAAACCCATTCGGACGGAACCGTTCGGATCGGTTTTGTAGTAGATCAGTTCGGTCACGTTCAGATTTCTTTTAAACGGTTTGATTCAGTTCGGTTTTCGGTTTGAAGGTGCGGTTAAAGCAATTAAACAGGACTGAACCAATTATATAAATATATATTTTTTAATTATAAAATGTATAAAGGAATATGAAAAATTACTTGAAGAAGACTCAAACCCTCATTCCAATACTTGAAGTCCAACGTGTCTCACCAATTAAACTGCCATTTTTTTTATTAAAAAAAAAAAAACTGTAACCGAACCGAACCGAACCGGTTCTTTTTTGGTTCTGTTTGAGCACATGAGCGGTTTGATTCGGTTTGGGAAAATAGAAAATCGATGGATTCAGTTTAGTTGATGATTTCCCCTCTAAATTGATCCGAATCACCAATGTGCACCCCTAGATAAGCCCTACACATCAAGGTGAGCCCAAAAAAGGATTCAGAAGTCGGAATATTAATTGGAGCGGGTCTTTAGCCAAAACTTCCTCCAAGTGTAACAACGGTGATGATGGGTCGCATTTGTCAAGATGGGCCACAAAAGGGTTCACAATTTAGCACCAGAACCAATATGCAGTCAAATTTCTTGTTTTTAACAAGTGAAAATGATGGGTTCATGGATTAAGGTGGGTCCACAAAGTGGTTTGGAAACCTGGCCAAAATTCCCATGATATGTAATGACAATGATAATAATGGGTCCCAAGCTGGATCAAAATTCCTTGATTTTCTCTCCAAATGCAAGATGACCTCTTTCATAGAGGTTGGGCTGGAGATAATGAATGGGAGAAAAGGTTCTGTTTAATGTGTTTCAGCCATCTATGGTTGGTAGGTCCTATTTTTTTAATTCTTTGGACCAATGAGATGTGGGATCTAGGAACTTTACAGACCCTTTTAGAGCCCCATGGGTCAAGAGACTCAAGACTCTCCACTAAAAAAAGAAGAAGAAAAAATCATCAAGATTCAAGTGGAGAACTTTCCATAAAGAATGGACGGTTCCTACCCACCGAAAGAATGGACGGTTAACAAACATGGCAAACAGCCACAATCAATGCTGCTGCTGCCTGCTCAACAGGATTGGGCCACAAAATCCATAATTTAGGTCAAGGACTGCTCATGCTAGGGGCCCCCCTTCTTTTTTAATGCCAAAAATTCATTGGACCTGCACT
This sequence comes from Umbellularia californica, assembly GCA_028538565.1. Classification (NCBI taxonomy): domain Eukaryota; kingdom Viridiplantae; phylum Streptophyta; class Magnoliopsida; order Laurales; family Lauraceae; genus Umbellularia; species Umbellularia californica. The sequence goes on along the minus strand of JAPQWN010000006.1, from coordinate 4,835,307 downwards.
CCTGATGCATCTGGTTTAAGGGTCAACACAGAAGGCTCAATCTGCTCATGCATGCATAAAGTCATCATCCAATAAAAGACTTACAAAATTGGTGGTCGACACATTGGACAACTTTATCCGGTGGGATTGGTTTGTTTAAGTGGACAATTTAATGTTTTCTAGGGGCCTTTGTTTCAGATAATTAAATGTCTAAGATTGTATTCCTATATATGGTTAAGAATGATTAATTAATAAGTTAATATCTAAGAAATACCGTCAAATAACCTCTCCGTCAACGGAGATTGAATCAAGGAAGACGGGAAAGACATTCGGAGCCATCACCCAGGTAAATCAACACCTACAAAAGTCAATGTCCCATTTATATATATCTCCATCTCATATCTTTCGTCGCTGTGCTCATATCCTTAAACCTTCACCTCTTTAATAATCATTGCTCAAATCATGAACACAATTAGAGAGACACTGGTTAAGTAAAAATCACTATGGACCAAATCTTTCTTCTATTAAATTCAACCAAGTTGGACAAGGTAAAAAGAAGGGAGGCAAGCAATAAGCCCCTCCAATTTACTCTACCATTCCCCCTTCTCCATTCAAACACCCTTGAAGTAAAACTTTTTATTGCTTAAGTTTCACTCGCGTTTCACTTCTTTCATCCAAACATACCCACCCATGAAATAAAACTTCATGTCATATCAACTATTTTTTCTTTTTTCACTCTCCTTCACTCTAGTTATACCAAAAGGCCATGTCAAGTCAATAATTTTTTTTTTTCTTTTACTCCCCTTCTATACTAGTTATACTAAAAGCCCAAGTGGAGCTCATTTCACTTCGTATGTATTCAACTCCTTTGTATTTATGCAATCAATAAGGCCTAAACTTCAGATTTCTCCACACTCATTTTGGCTTTGCTGTGGTGTTCCACTGCTGGTTGGATTGCCTAAAACTATACATTCCTACCCAAATAAGGAAGGTATGCCTAATCCACGCAAGTAGAAGCTGTTGTGATTCTCAGCCCTCATGCATGTTTGAAGCCTTTCTCGATCAAATGCCGATGGATTCTGGCATGAGAAGATAAGTTTTCCACCTTGGGCCATATAAGATCCAACGGTGGGATCTTCTTAAGTAAAACTTGTCTATTTGCAGGAGATTAACGGTCTTGATCACCAACTCATAGACCCCACAAGAAACATACCCAAACACCCAAAGCCCAAGGTTTGAACCTTCAAATCTATCAGTCAATGATCATATAATTCCCCATTTCCTCCCTTGATCAACGGTTATGAATCAAATGGCTTGTGGTGGGTGACGAACCTAACGACCTTTGTAAAAACCATGAAGACCTGGCATGTTGTCGGGTCCTCCTTACTGTGGATTACGTGGGGCTTTACCTTTACTGGAATTCTCGTTTTCCACAAAAGACTTATCTTTAATTGCCTTGAGGCTGTGACAGTGATTACTAGGAGTGTGTGTGTATCATTTTCGCATACGGTTCCTGTAACTGACTGTGATTCACCGTCGCTCCAATCTCCACCATAAGTTAAGAATATGATTGAGGTCTGCGAAATGACTTGTCATATCTCAAATGTCAGACATGATTAGGACCTCTCTCTGCTCTGATCATCATTTACACAACCAATCCACAAGGTGGCCCACTAAGTCGGCGGTCCGGATCACCAATCAATGACCACAAAGATGAAAGGGGAAGAAGAGAAAGATAGTAAAGTATAAAGGAAGCAAGTTATTATCATTTATTTATTTATTTTATATACCCTAAGGTTTATAGAATTTGTAAATGAGCACTAATTATTTGAGCAATTAGTGATATATTTATGCTTTCCATGTCCCCGAAATCAATCGATCTGCCTTACCGAAATAAAAATAAAAAATCACTCTTTCTAACGAGAGTGATCAACCACGGTGAGTTTTGTATTGAGTGTTTATAAAACGAGCTTGGCCCTTCTATCTAATAAAAATATATATAATTATTCATAAAAATACTATTATTTTATTTCAAGTCCCACGAGTAACTCTCTCATGCAGTTAAAGTCGATTAATGTATTTAACAACTTCTCATCAATTTAAAGGAAGGTCATGCATGGATTAGGTCAATTATAATCAATCATAGTCTTAATATCAACCCTCATTATTTTCCTCTTCAAAAATCGAACGTTGAGTCCACTTATGCTGCACCTGTAGGACACAAGAGTTTAACCCGACTTTTTTGTGGGCCTATACGGAACCACATATCCCTAAAACCACGGATTCTCCCTTGTCCCGAAGGAAATCACAAATCCCAAAAACCACAAAGGGGTAAATGAAAAACCACAAAGTAAGTGCAATCAAGTGGGAAGAAACGAGAAAGGGGGAGAGAGTGGTATCATCTTCTTTTCATCAGAACACGAGAAAGTAACACGTGTCCCAACCACTGAACGCTTGGTGGCAAAAGTCGATTCCTTTCTCCTCCAAAGAAATATAAATATGTAATCACAAACAAAAGCAACCCCAGAAGGAAAGAAAGAAAAGGAAGAGTGAGATCAACAGAAAGGGAAGAGGATTCACGAGTCTCTCACTCTCTTCCTCTCTCTTTTTTTTCTATCCTGTTTGCTGTCGATTGAATTGATTGATCTGGGTCTAAAAAGAGGCTTCGAGCGAATGGCAAGCATCACGCGCAAGAATAAAAGCGGGGCACAGGTGTTGGATGGTTCGGATATAAGAGATTTGGTGGAGAACGAAGAGGTATTCAGCAGTTTTGTGGATCATAAATTCCAAGAGCTGGATAGGGACTGTGATGGGAAGTTGTCTATGAGAGAGCTGCAGCCTGCTGTTGCTGATATTGGTGCCGCTCTTGGTCTTCCTGCTCAGGGCTCTTCTCCTGACTCTGACCACATCTACACAGAGGTTCGACCCGACCCCCGGCCCCCTCTCTCTATCTTCTCTCTCTGTCTGTCTGATAGTTTAGTTTTGGACCTTTTGTTACATGGACGGTTGAGATTTTTTTTTTTTTTTTTTATGTGGTGGTGAGTAGCCATGGGGTGGGTCCCATAATAGATGGTCCAAATTGGAGGAGGCATTTCTGGGTTTTATTATGATATCAACGGTTGTATGATATTATATTATAAATGTGGGGTGTGACAATATCACAAGTTCAACGTGTAGTGTGGCAGGTTGTGTGGAGTTAGTTTACTGATCTTAAAATAAGGAGTCACCAGACTCCACATACCTCCGGGTATCTCTCACACGTGTGGAACTCCATCGTGGGACCCGCACTTTTTTTTTTTTTTTTTTGGTGTTATTGGAGGGTTCCGAAGCTTTGGGCTGGAATAATCCTCGGGCCAGAGGAGGGCCAGAGGAAAGCCGGAGAAACTCCCCTGTAGCCCAGTGTGATACTGGAGTTTTGAACGTACAACTTTCGGGTGAAAACCATAATCCTAGGCCGACTGAGATACCATTTTGGAGTCCATATTGGCTCTTTTGTAGAAAGAGAAATCTGATAGAACGGTTTAGAATTTCACAGTGGGACCTGTTTACTTCAATCTGAACCATTCAAAATCAACTCCCTCGTAGTTATACCGTGTAAACTCAAAATTAACATCAATCAGAACTTGTCCTACCGTTGGATTGGCCGATAATGAATATGCATGAGAATGTGTTAATTACTTTTTTCTAGCACGTGGTCATCCAATTGGAAACTCTGATTGAAATAAAATTTGAGGATGCTCACTTATATATGAAGGCATTTGTTTTGGACGGCCAGGATCTTATTATATAGGTCGTCGGGCGGGCGGGCTGTAGCATTCAACTCAGGATTACAGCCTCGGAGGATCCGGATTCAGAATGCCCACGGTTTTGATGTCCCCACACCAAAATGTGGGCCCTGAGTGCGTGGAACGAGGATTGTATGGTCTCGATTGTAGTCAAAGCAGTGGGGCCACCGTCTTGAATGAGTTGTAGCCCAACCACTGGTGGTAATTGTTGAAATGTTTAGTAGTTATCATCTGATCCAACACGTGCTTATTCTAAGTCAGAAAAACTATAGAAAAGTCTCAGTAGTGCTCCTGCAATGCATGTGCAAAAAAGTCCAATTTAACAAATAATAATAAAAAAAATGAGTAAGTATGTAGGGAAAAAAAAAAGTTTTAAATATTTAGAAAGACACAAAAAGTACTTCAAACCATGAAACTCTTAAAAGATATTAAAACATTTAGTGTTTGCACTTTTTTTTTCCGGCACATTGTCTTTTACAATTTTTTTTATTCTAAACTCACAAGAGCGCATGTATCTTGCATACAGGTTGTGTGTGCGCGCATAATATGATCACCGTGTACAAGTCATATATGCATTTGTATACGAGATACATGCGCATGAGTGAGTGCAGAAAAAAAAAAAAAGTTGTGCAAATAGCAATGCGCATATAAAAATGTTGTACAGGACAACTGTACCTGCTAGCACTTTTTTGGGGTTTCATGGTTTGAGGTATTCTTTTGGGTCTTTTCACTTATTTGAGGTTTTTTTTTTTTTTAATTGGCATGGTACATAATTGTATAATTTTGAGGATTGTCTCATCTATGTCATGGTCTAAGACTTGGTGAGATTAGATTGTGTTTTAATGCCAATTATCTTCACAAAAAAAAAAAAAAAATGCTGCACGGATCTATTCCCTTCCTTTTCTAATTGTTATTATATTTGTCATTCTTTGTGATAAGATTCTACTAAAAAGATCAGTAGTCCACGTACTCTGGCCGAAAGTAATCTTATCTCACAGTACTAAAGATAAAAGGGTGACCACCACCCAAGAAATCCATGACTGACAGTTGAGGACTGTGGTCCACTTGAATTTAGTCACACCTTGTGAATGTTTACCTCTTTTTAAGATTTAGGACTTGTTTATGATGCAAGCTGAGGATTCTCCATTCCTTAGATTTCTGATTTCACTGCAAAGAGGAATTCCCCATTCCTACCTTTTATGGAAAATCAAGATTTCCTCTTTCTATGAAAGTTCATTTTTCTCTGAAGACAATATGTTGCACTAAACAAGGAAACGGTGGGTTAGCTATATGGAAAATCAAAATAATTTTTCTCCTCGTGCAAATGCATGCTTGGGGGTGTGTTTGTGTGACAATAATATTCGTGTGTTCGTGTGACGAGAGGATTCCTTGCTCCGAAGATTTTCATTTAGAGTAATTATTGATTTTTACCTCTCCCATAGGATATCAAAATCCTCTCAACCATGGAAAATCAGTTCAATTTTTTTCCCATTTGTATGGAAAAGTGTTGTACCAAGCAACAAAGAGTGGGTCATGTAGAAAATTAGGACAATTCTTCTCTCCATTGGGGAATCCTCTTGTTGTACAAGCATTTCTTAATATAGGATTAATAAATAGTCTGTGGTATCTAACATTTTGAATTAGAAGATTTCTTTGGCTACTATTTTGTTGTAAAAAAATAATATAAATATGATTACTTGTAGTTGATTCCAATATAGTTGGGACAAGGCTTTGATGATGATGATGATATAAATATGATCACTTGTGAAACATACAGGCTTGAGTACTTTAATATAAATTCTTGAAAGCCCATGCTATGCATTATTTTTGTTTGATGTGTCCTTCCCATATCTAGTTTGGATTTCTTTTTTCCTTTTAACATCCTCCCTTCTTTGCTTTTCCTCTTTCAGTGGCTACATTTATTTGTACATGAGCCCTCTCACACTTCTATATTAGAGATAACATTATCATGTGCTAATGACTGCAGCCTTCATTAATTACGACGCTTACCTTTGATTAATTCAACTCCCATGTCACATGCTACTAATTTATGGGCATCAATTTAGAATATCACATTGCATAGTTGACTTAAGAAGATTATAGTTAAAACTTATGATAAATCAGCAGAGCACATCTGTCCAGTTTGTGTGAAATTTGGTCATTTTTGTACGAGTAGGGCAAGGGATTGGGGTAAGACTTGATGGAGCATTGGTGTGCCTGCAATACAATCTACCTACCTTAGTAATACAAATTAAATTCACCTGCATGGACAACAGTGTTTATGCACAGGTAGTGTTAATGGGCGCTGCTAGTCTGTCAAAAATACTACCATTAATTAGAGAAGTACTGGCCACTGAGTTATAAATACTCCTTCTCATGAAAGGTTGAGATGAAATACGGGCAGATTTAATTATATTGATCACCATCATCAATGCCCAGTCCTAACTGTGCTGGGCCAGCTTTACCATAAATTATTTTATCGAATTTATGTTCTCTCTATTTTAACAATGGTTTTAATGACTCATATTTTTAATTATCTCACTTTTACTGCCTATTCTCATTAATAATTCATTGTATTTGTCAAATGGATTTAAAGTGAGAAATCATTTGGTGATTCTCTCTAACATATATATATATAGAGAGAGGGTGACCAGACTTGACCTGCTCTTGGTGAAAGGTGGGTTTGGTTGTGGTTTAGGTTGGTTCTAGGCAAGCATGGGTTCATAGATTTTGATTGTCATGACCACCCGTTTCCTTTTTCATAGCCCATCATACAGTTAGGAATATGAAGTTTTTCTTCAAATGGATGTATTTATCACATATATGGAAAGAATGACGGTTTTGTTGGTGATGTTTGAAGGTTTTGAATGAATTCACTCATGGGAAGCAGGAGAAGGTGAGCAAGATCGAGTTCAAAGAAGTGCTATCAGACTTTCTACTAGGCATGGCAGCGGGCCTCAAGCGAGATCCAATTGTGATATTGAGAATTGACGGTGAAGATCTTTTAGAGTTTGTCGACAGCCCAAGTTTTCAAGCGGATGCAACGGCCATTTTTTCACAAATAGAATCAACGGCAGGATCTCTGCAGGATTACATGACCAAGGCACTTGAACAACTCACAGTTGAACATGGCATTCCGCCACCTTCTGACCCTTGGGTAATTTGCAAATTGGAATTTCTTGATGCTCATTTCTTTTTCTCTTTGATCTTCTCGATCATGGAATTTACAACTCTCTCCTACTTTTCTTTTTATGTGTCTTATTGATGCGAAGTCAAAGAATTCATATGAATTGAAGTAATATCCTAAGACCCAATATTCATAGGTTTTATGTGAGAATTCCTTCCATGGTGGAATTATATCTTGAACAGGTAAATTTGAAAGGAAAGGGATCCTCAATGTCGTACTTAGCCATCCAATTGGGCCCATGCAGATCTTGTGGTCCACATGGTCCATGCCCCATACATCCAAGAACCACAATTGATTCTCTCTCTCTCTCTCTCTCTAAGTTTTGGATAACGGCTATATGTAATTACACAAGTCACTGCAAGTTTAGGTTCTTGCATCTCTCTCTAATTTCAGCAAAAATTGTGCTGGCCATACTACATTTTGCTTCTGTGCAGGTCTTTAACAAAATCATCAAACCCACATTGGAATCTTGTAGCACCCATCAACAAGAACAACCCATTTCTCAAGAGATGTTCGTAGAGGAGTTCAGTAAGTTCTTGAAGAACATGGCTCAGCATCTCAAAGAAGAACCCGCTATTGTTGCCCATACTGAAAATACCTTCGATGGTAGCAGCATCAAGAAACTGTTATCTAACAAATTTGAATTGGAGAAGGTTGGTTAATTGTTTTTTATTTATTACTAAGTTTTCAAATTTTTTGATTAATTTTTTTAATTCAATTTGATGAATGCTACGTTGGTATCATTATCTAATATTCATGGGTGAGATTGAAGGGTTGGATCGATTGTTGGGTGAGCCCCATTGCAGCAGATAGGGCAGGGAGCATGAAGATTTTGTTGATCTTAGCGCGCTCTCTCTCTCTCTCTATATATATATATATCTCTCTCTCTCTCTCTCTATATATATATATATATATATAGGCAATGCTAGAAAAACACCCCTCCTAATAGGACTCACTGGAATGAATGATGATCATGGAAGTCTGGTTGGATGGAAAGATCTATATGAGACCTCTCTATATGCAAAATTTGGACTCAATGAGATCATCCTAACCTTTTGATCAATGACCCTATAATTTAATGGTTTCAGAGGCATTATTTTCGTATACTTTCATTCCAATGGAGAGGAAGAATTGGAAGACTGTCAAGTTTGGACTTGTGACTATTGAGGAGAGGAGAGAGAGGGGGGGGGGGGGGGGGGGGTAGCGTATGCGAAAATACTAAATTGACTTGAGGTGGGCCCCATGATAAAAGAAAGGAAGGGGCATTTTAATAGTGGGGCATTTTGGAGAATCGCCCAATATATATATATATATATATTCTTTTGTTTTCTTTTCTTTTTTGATAATGGAGGGTCTCCAACCCTTTGGGTCAGACTAATCCTTACGGGCCAGAGAGACCCGGGTAAATCCCATGTGGCCCCAGTATCATAGTGCAGTTTTGAGCCCTCAACCTCGAGAAGAAAACCGTGATCCTAGGCCAATTGAGCTACCCCTCGGGGTTTATATATATTCTTTTCTTTTGTCTGTCCCAATTTATAATTATGATGAAAATGCTAATCAACATTGTTAAAATTTCTGACTCATGAACTTGCATTATCTTTCCTCTCAGGCATTGGATACAACATGGAAGGAAATGCCCAAAGATCGTGATGGGAAAGCATCTAAGGTGTATCTCCGAGTTGCCTTGGATGGGATGGCCCCAGCAGCTGGCTTGCCACCTTATGGAGCGCTAGAACAGGTTGGCCTTGTCTATTCTATTTTATACTGGAGTTTTCATTATATTGGAAGTTTGGAAAAAAAAAATCTCTAAAAAGGTGACTTGTAAAATATAGTCCTTATTGAACTTTGATGGTGTTTGACCTAATACACTTGGGTCTATCTATTGGTGATCCAGACCATGTAAGTGTTTGGAAAATTATGTGGCCCGACTATCATTGGGCCCAAGCCAGATCGAGCCCGACTATGTGCCGCGGATGAACTCCCAACGAGTCTTGATATCGTTGAGTCAGATAAGATCAAACTCTTGGAAGTAGAGTTTGGATCAGGTTTAGACTCCCGGTTAGCAGAATTCCCACGGTGGTAAGGAAATGTGGGATTCCAGGAGGGCTAGAGTCCGTAGTTGTCGTGACTCCTAAGGGATTGCTCTATATAAGGGAGATGGAAACCCTTGCTTGATTATCTGGTGGATCTGAGAGCATTCGTAGCGAGTTCGCTGGTCTACCCCATACTGAAACATACAAGGTTCTCGTGAGTTCGGTTTCGACACCCATCTGGGACTAGCAAGTTCTTTCAATAAGATAATTGATCTTGTAAGCCTTGTGGTACCTTCAAAAACACCATCTAGAATTTAAAAAAAAAAAAAGAAGGAAAAGAAATTTAGAAAGAAAGAAAGGAAGAAGTGAGCTCATGTGAGTTCATTGCACCATAAAATCACTGTACTAGATCATGAGCCTATATATATTATAACTTTTATCTTTATATTTTTATGCCTATGTTTCACCTTTTTAAACACAAAAATAAAAAAAAAATCATTTTTTTTGTATTTTGCATAGTGTGTTACTGAAATGATTAGCCAACCGCAAAAGCACTTATTCAGACCAGCTTCTCATTGTGGAAACTAAAATACAAGTCTGATTGGAACTCTACAGATGGACAAAGTTGTGAATGAGGTCTTCAAGATGGTGAACGCGGAGGATAGCAGTGTTGTTGCAGAAGATGAGTTTAAGAAGATCATGATGGAAATCCTTGGGAGTATTGTGCTCCAATTGGAGGGTAATCCCATCTCCATTTCGTCGAATTCTGTGGTTCATGAGCCCCTCTCGTCTCCTTCAGTGCTGTTGCCTGCAACGTCTTCACCATCCCAACCATCCCAGAGCGAGTAAATTAATTATGCTTAAGAGTGAAATGAAGTAGATTATGTAGATTAAGTGTCCAAAAGTTGCACTAATGTGCCGTATAATCACTCCAATTAGTGTGCCTTCCCTAGTTTCCATGGACACGTTGGAGAATTGTGTTGAAGCTATTGAAAATAAATGTATGCCATTTTGGATGGTGTGGTGTGTATTTGTTCTCATCTTGGGAAATCACTGCATTATGTATTAGAAAGCATGAGATTTTCAAGCGTAATTCTAATTCATATATAGTTAATGACAAATGGCCTGTTTCTGGACTGGTGGCATCAGAAAGGTCTGAATTTCAAAAAGGCTCAGCCTGCGATGAGACATGTTGGTGAGGCCCATTAGTCCAAAGAAACTTCATGAGAGGTGGTGGATTTCCATCAGGAAGGGTAGCTTAAAACTTAATTATAAGAACATTAGATCAAATGATATCATAGTTTTTTCGTTATTTTTAGCAATTTCTCAAAAACTGGAAACTTTGGTTTTGTTGCTGCAAATGCAGGAAAAAAAATTTAGACTCCTTGTTATTGTAATTTTGTATAGAGTTTACATAAAAAAAAAGGGGTCACCATGCACTAGAGAGGACTTTCTCAATTCCTATCCTTCCGAGGGGATTTATAATTAGGAGATTTTTTTGGCAGTTGAAATACCTTCGATTGGCTCTTATCTGAGTGGTGGTGGAGTGAGGATCTGATTAACAAGCGTAAAAGATGTCTAGTCATTTTCTTTAATATAAAGAGCCAGTCCCGTTCTATCTATGATGGGATCCACTGTTTTTTTAGAATTTCGAGAAATTCAATTCCATGCAAACAGACATGTGCATAGTATTTTCAAGTGCATAGTATAAAATTTGTAAATTTTAGATAAAATGATAACGTACATGAAGAAGAATTCAATGGCTTCTAAACGTTTCAGCTACTTGTTTCATCACGTGGTTGAAAATCATTCATAAACAGCTTGTTCTCAAATGCATTAACACATCCAATTCCAAGTACTTGGCCACAAGCCCGCAACAAACTACAGATATCAAATTTACACTGAAATTCTCATTCAAAGGGACAAAAAACAAACACTAGCAACTCCCTGTATGATTCCCAAACTTTCATCTTCTATCTACATTACAAGTTCACACACAAGTCCAACCTCAGACCAGAAGCAAATAAAAAAAAAAAAAAAGAAAAAAAAAACATATTGTGACAAATGCAACCATTTAGAACTCATATAGAAAGAGACACCTGTTGGGGCACAGGGAGAGAATCTACAATCAACACTCAAGCTATGATGCACACACAAATTCAATCAAGCAATCAATCACACGTAATACACAATAAGATTTACGTGGTTTGACGGTGAACCGTCATCTATACTTCTCTTCTTTTCTTCCTTCTTCTGTTAGGATTAAGGTTACTAGTTACATCAATATGAATCTCAAACAACGCATGTGAAACATTCTTATTAATTCCTTCACATCACAGGCAAAGCTGGTAGCCCCGTCTCTGATGCAGCGCTCGAACTTGCCACTGAGTCCCTACCACCTTCCTCACATGCTGATTTCTTAATGAATTCTATACAATCTGCAACTCCCTCACTGTAATGTGAGTCAGGTGGATACCCACGTGACGCCTTACCACCACAAGATGATCCACTTTGCTGCGTCTTTGATATGGCTGATAGCATGATCAGTCGAAAGACTACCTCGCGAAATCGCTCCAAGAGCGACGCAGGGGACGCTCGGTTGCCTCTGAGCTTTGGTATGCAAAAGCTACCAGTCTTCATGTTCCTTCTCCCACTCATCTTCCCAGTCTTTCTCTCCTCTTTCAGGTCCATATAAGAATCCAAGAGAGACCCAGTAGTTGAATCTAGGACCACTCTAGTGCTTATAATATGTTTCCTTGGGGCTAACCATTAGCCACTAATATGGGCAGGACTTAAGGAGCCACATGGATACATGTGCTAGGGAGAGATATATTTGTCTCTAGTGACAGGATGACTTCAAGGAATGGTTTATTCAAATCCACCGACCAAAGGAGAAAGAAACAATGACAAAATAAAAATATAAGGGTAAAGGAGAAAGAAACAAAAACAAGAAAAAACTATGAGGTTAGTTGTATATAGGGGATGTCAAAGGTTAATGTTCCACATTCTCTGATGTAGAGAGGGAGTATGCAGGAATAATTAAAGAGAGGGTCGGCGAGCTGTTGGATTGCTAAGATCTGTGAGTAGATCTGCATCTTCATTGGATGGGGGTATTTTTGTTATCGGGTTTTTTTTTTTGGCTAATAGAAGGTTCCCAATCCTTTGGGCTGGACTATTACCTCCGGGTCCAAAGAGAAATCGGGTAAAATCCCTGTGGCCCCTAGGTGGTAGCACAAGTGGACTCAACCCTCGGTTCTTGAAGAGGTGGGAGCCAGGGGCCGGTCGATACCAAGACCACTAGCTCCGGAAGAGTGAGGAACCGTGGTCCCGACCACTCGGCCAACCTCTTGGAGTTTATCAATTCTACCAGATGGGTTCAAGACTTTGATTCCTGTAAGTTTTTAACCTCCGGAGGAACTAAATAAGCCATCTAGATGAGATAGGGGGTTTCATAGTTGATTGGCAACCCGCATTTCACCCAGCAACCTCAGGAGGATCAATCCTTATACCAGTACTCTTTCCACATTTGTGTTCTCCTTCTCATGGTGTGGGCTTTCTCTTTCTGTATGTGTGGGTTCTCTCGGGTCTTAGGCCCTTAGCTAGGGTAAAAAAAAAAAAAAAAGATTAGACATCTAAAAAGAACCAAAGGTTACTTCTTCTCGCACAACTACCTAGGGATCAGTCCGTGGGTCCTCTCTCTACTTGTAGAGGTGTTTCATTCCCGGCATGTGTAGGTGTTCCCTCCACAATGTGTGATGGGGTCCACTCCAGCGGTTAGCCGGAGGTCCAGCCTCCTTGGCTGGGTGCAAAAAAAATTAAAAAAAGACTTGATCTAAAGGGAGATAAGGAGAGAAAATAAAGGAGAGAATAGAAGAGGGGAACTTCAAAAGGAGTAGTATGAAAAATAGGTAGAGAATGATGAACAAATACCATTTTCTATCAAACCAATCGTTTTTTTCGCTCTATAAAAGACTGTAAATGTTTTCTGCTTCACTAGCCAGGTTTCCAAACCTTCAGGCTCTTACTGAAGCTGTAAACCAAAATTGCAAAAAGTTTAAGTGAAGCAACCTCACTCAGAAGCTCACTTCTGATTTTTGTTCATTCTTAATAGGAAAAGGAAGTAGATAAGACAGCATCATAGTTTTTGGGGCCACTGTCGTACCAAATACAATACATTGGGATCCAGCCATCTGCAAAATGATCGGGTCCACTGAATGTTTCATGCTGTCGAATCATGATCATGGAGTGGTCGAAATAAGAACTTTACCTACGTTTCATTTGACCTCGTTAGATCCAATAGTTTGAAACATTAAGGGGGGACGGACTTACGTGTACGCAAAATTTTAGGATGATTAGATCATCTTAACCCCTTGATCCACGACACAACGGTTTTATATGGCTTGACATTTTTATAATTTTATTTCAACGTTGAGTAACATTTGGATGAGTGTTACACCCGAGCCATGTGACAATTTGATTGAAAATATGATTGATAAGGAGGAGGAGCTGTGGAATGACACAAAGCGAATGATCTTGGACTGGTAGAAGACCAGTTATATAACTCCCTGAGGTGAGTTACCAAACTCTCCTTTCTGAGCTAGGCATATTGGGTGTTTGATAGGAGTCATGGGCAATAAGTGCATAGGCCTTTCAGCGCCAATATGCATACGACATGGGTTTCACCAATGCCTCATATTGGTCAGACAAAAGCCATTACATAATGACATTTGAACCAATATGGCTCTAAAACTTAGGAAGCCTTATTTATTAAGAAAAACCTGTGGAATGAGTTATTATACACCTAATGTCAGGGGTATAAATTGAAGGGCTTGTTTCGAAATTGCGCGCACTACCATACTGGGGCTACAGGGGAGTTTACCCGTCTTCCCTCTGTGCCCGGAAGGATTAGTCCAGCCCAAAGGGTTGGGAACCCTCCGATAGCAAAAAAAAAAAAAAAAAAAGAAGAAAAAGATGGAATTGATTCAAAAGAATCAGTTTGAATAGAGCATTTTTCAATTAGACATTTTTTGTTTAAAAAATAGGCCTATTTTATAGATAGAGTATGGCATGGCTTTATCAATTAAAGTGTGTAGCTTTGATCAATTTGATTTTAGGGTGGGCCTGATCCATTCATTTTTCGGATCAATTAATGGATATTTCTAGTACTAACCAGGAGAGTATCAAAACCTCCCACTTCCCATGCTTTCTGGGATCTTGTCCAATGTTGTTGTTTTTGTTGTTGTTGTTGTTGGTTTTTGTTTTTTTTTTTTGTTTTAAAGGCTGGACTCTCTCCTGGGTGCACTTCACCAATCAGGAGTCCATTTATGCCATTTCACCGTGCCATAATTACATTGGTCTGATAATTCTAACAAGTAGATCGACCCATTTTCATACTAATGGGTTTTCTCCTCAAAAATTAAAATGATTAGGATTGTAAAACCAATCGATCCTCTAGATTCATAAGCAATCAAAAGTAGTCCTTAATTAACAAATTCACTACTTTGCTTTACAGAGCTTTTCATCATAAATAATCTGTATCATCATCTTCGTAGGAGATTGACAACTTGGTTAAAGTCATCTTGTATTAAGTTGGTTAAAGTAATCTTATTAGTATATATTTCTTTTTCCAATTTGGCAATGGGAACTTCATCAAACCAAATGAACAATGGTTTTTGATAAATTGAACTGTCCAAGTTGTTGGGCTTATGGCCTACACGCCATATTTTCACTTTCCTTATTTAAACACAAACGCCTATGTGGGGCTGTGGTTAATCTTGTCCAATCATGATTAGAAAATCCAACCCAATCAGCATTATGGTAGATCCGATGGTGGATTCACAACCAAAATGATATGCAAGGGGATTAATATAGAGTAGAGAGCACAAGGGGCCTGTTTGTTTGCATATAATTAATGCATATGAATTGAATATAGAGGAATTCACTCCCTGAGTGGTTAAGAATGTCATAAGTGAATATCCAAAAAATAATTATCAAATAGCCTCCCCTTTAATGAAAATGGAATTAAGAGAATATGTGAAATAAATACCAACCATCACCCTAATAATTCAAATCCTAGGAAAGTAAATGTTAATTTCATCTAGATCATCACCATATATTCTTCATCTCTCACATGATTTCATCCGCCCTAAATCTCTTTAATAATTTTTTGGTGGAGCTAATTTGACCATGAATTTCTATTATTCAATTTCTATGTGTACTATGCAAACAAACAAGTCTTAAATGTTTGTGCAATTTGAATAAGATCTTACTCATGAATTTCCACTGTTTGGATTGTTACTGGCATTCAACCATGGGCAATTCAATTCCTAGCTTTCCAAGTGTCGAAAAGCCACTGGGTATTAATTATCTTTATCATTATACTGAAGCATCATAAACTTAGGGGGTTGAATAATTTAATCATCTAAGTAATAACTAATCCCTTTTGAACTTGATTAATACCTCAAAGTGGTTTGTCTCAGTCCCAAAGAAAGATAATGTATTTGATGTGTCAATCTTAGGATAAAAGTAAATCAGAGGCATCATTGGTTCCCTTCATCCTCTTATTTTAGTGGGGAATTGGTTCCATGGCATCATTATCTAGTGTCTAGTTACATCATCATCCATGTCCTTCACATCAAATAAACCTATAGAAACTCCATTGAGCTCACCTTTTCCAAAGATTGTGCTTCAATCTTCTCTATTTATTAACTTATTCTAGGACATGGCATGCCCAATATCTGTTGGTTTTAAAGGTTTTGCCCCCTCACCATGATAACTCCTGTGCCCCATCTCACCGTCGGGCACTTTCTTGCCTTGTGGGTGGACTCAAAAGTCTATTATATTTTAAGCCTTAGTCACATCTACCAATAAAAAACATTCAATTTGTCGTAAAGAAAAACACATAGGCCAAGAGAAATGAAAATTTTCCAATCACTGAATCTCTATGTGAGGATTACATGATCCTCAAATATGCATGATGTCCTTGGGCCTTATTTTGTACAGGTTGGCTCCACAGTTTATTGATCCAGCTGTCGATCAGATCCTTTGATCTACAGTTGATCAATAATGGCTAGCCATGCACATCCAATATTTGGCAATGAAGGGCGCAGTTGATTGATTGCTTTCTTAACTCTCTATTTGTAGGCCATGGTTTTTTTCCCCCTTCAAATGTTGTGTGACTTGCAATGGCATGTTGATGGAACCCACAGTCCAAAACAAACAACAGAGTGGTGCCAGATATCCTTCAAGGTTTGGTTGTGAGGCAACAATGTTCATTACTAAAACTTGAAGATAACCATACTACTAAACTAACCATATTGAGTGGACAAAGAAAGCACAACCTTAATGATTTGGGAACATGGGTTATGAGCCTAATCTGCTTCTTTATTGCATCAGAAAAGCTTTAAATAACCCAAATTGTTTATTGCTTCTATATGAATCTATGATGGCTTCAATTTAGAAGATGAGTAAACATGGGTGAAACTCTCCCTTTCATATATATAAATACATGTTTTGCAGCTAGGGTAATAAAACATGCTTATGCGTGCATTTTGCCTGGAGAATTGTCAGTGAGAAAAATGTACAAGTTACAAGGACAGAGCTTTGTGATACATATGAGGGAAGAAGGCCATCCTCAGGTTAGATCAGGGGCTGCACCCAAGGTGAATCTCTCACCCATGAGGCTCTTTGACCGCTTTCGAAAAATTATCATGCACTTCATCTTCTCCCTTCCCCCGCGAAGGCATCAGGTTCCCCGCCAGCGAGCCGGAGGAGAACATATGGATCCTCCAAAGACCTCATGCAGTTCATATCACTATATGCCCAATTCACACTACACTGAAGCCATTGCTGATTGCATAGAGTTCTTCAACAAGTCTTCTCAGGAGGCTACAGCTGATGCTTTGGTTTGAGAATTGCAAACCTGGATACCCTTCATCCCCTTCTCTTGATTTCTACTTCTACCCTCCCAACATAAACCATTGGAGCTGTAAGTTGTGTGGTTATTATGATGATTGAAGTTTCTATGGGCTTGTTAGAATACATGGACATCCATCTATGTACGTACTTGGGCTTCATAGGAATATAGTTTGGTTACTACCCAATGTATGAAGTAGCCAAGAAGATTATTCTTGGTTTATTGTTTTGGATGTATGGATGAAATATGGTTGCTCGAACTATGAAATCTTATTTCAATCAAGGAACTGCTTTCTCATACTTTAGGAAAAGGAGGGAGTATTGGAATATACATAAGAGGGTGGCCATTTCAAATCATGCATGTCTTGCACCTTTGAGTTATGGTGGTCCTGCTGTTTTTTTGTTAAAAGTAGTGCTAGAAATATTAATATCTATCATACTTAATTATCACATAGTATTTCCTTTATGTCATGAGAAAGTTGTTCTGCAATTCTACCAGAAATGCATTACTTCATGCCCCTCAGTTTTATCTTCTTAAAATAAAATAACATCATGCATTACATCATGAAAAACTGATCCATGATATCATTAACCAGCTGAGCAACAACCAGGACTAATGACCCTAGGTCTTATTCATTAAAAAAGAAACAACAGAAAAATAAAATCAAACATTAGGTCAAGAAAACTGATCCAATGCTGATGTTCTCATGGGAATTTCCATATATAAAGATGACATTTGACTTATTTGGGGCTCACCTTTGATTGATCTGAGACATTTAGAGCAATGTTTATTGTTATGTTCATTGATATATACTTAAAAAATGAAACTGTCTATTTAAGTTAATTGTTTTTATATGCATTGATAAATCAATCCAAAAGTGTATATCAATTCAACTTAATGAATAATGCATCACTGTTTATTAAAAGTACTATGTGATTGTTGTTTGGATGAAGCAAAGAGGGCCGTCCATATGGCTTAATGTAACTTCTTTGAATGGAAACTCTCTGTGCAGAAATCAGATTGCGATCATGTTCTGATAAGCCATACATTTGATTGAAGATTATGAACTCAATACAAATGAGATCCATAGGTAGGCTATGTTTTTTTGGTGAGGGACCTTCACACCTTTTTTTTTTGGGCTGGGGGCTGGGGGGAGTAAAGTAGGGGTCAGATTATATTGAGGAAGAAGATTATCTTAACACCATTAATATCTAACTTAGCCCTTACCCTCTTATCTAAAAGTGCAGCTGACTAATTTAGTAGGGTCCTGGTCAAAAGACAGGCCCCACGCCTCTTTATTGGTCCTATCTGAAATCCACAATTGAGAATTTCGCAGATGAATGCTAGACATAAATATACTGATGCTCATCGGCCTATCAGAATTGAACAAACAATGTTGGGCTTCAGGTGGTCCACATGATATAACAAGCAAAAACACACTACTTGGAGGGACCAGGATCATGTAATGATGGGGATGATTTTGCATAGTGGGCCATTAAAAATGGGACAATCAGACGAACCACAGCTAAAATTGGGGT
The DNA here is from genome assembly GCA_028538565.1 of Umbellularia californica. NCBI lineage: Eukaryota > Viridiplantae > Streptophyta > Magnoliopsida > Laurales > Lauraceae > Umbellularia > Umbellularia californica. The sequence goes on along the minus strand of JAPQWN010000006.1, from coordinate 4,816,870 downwards.
TCAAATAGATTGCCAGCCCACTACTGACTAGCAGAATGATAAACTGATTAATGCTCCAGATTAATAGAATGAGACATCTAAATTGCATATTTAAATCTTGTATGATGTTCTGACATGCTCACTCACTCTGAATGTGCATGCTTCCCCACTTAGAGTCTCATCCCAAGGAAACCAAACATCATACTACATTCTACATGGTAACTAAAATCAACAACCACAACAAAACAATAGAAACTTGTGAAAAAGAAGAAGAACTAGCATCCAGGCGATCGATTATTCGATTAATTTGAGGATTTTGATAATGAAGGTCTAAAAGCCTCCAGCTTCTTGATGTCCTTTCTTCTTTGAGAAAATCCCTCCTATCAATGGGATCAAAGGCTTCTTCTTCTTTTTCTTGAGAGAAGGGTGTCTTTCCAACACTACTTCACTCTCTGTGGCCATAACTCTAGCCAATGAAGGCGAGTCGGCGAACTTGACATATCTTTTCCTTTGGAATTCAGCTTCTAGGCGGATAACTGGAGGATGAACTTCGATCTCTGTCGCATTCTCCATGAACTTGAGATCTTCCATCTCAGAATCTATAGGTTGTTTGACGAACTTGAGTTCTTTAATCTCAGAATGTATAGGTTGTTTGTCAGTTTCCCTTGCTTTCAGCTGGTGGAGCTCTCTCTTTGTTAGTTCGAGCTCTTCCTTGAGTGAAGTGAGGCAATTCGCCATCAATAGGCCTTCCTCTTTGGCTTTCTTCAGGCTCTCCTTGGTCTCCTCAAGCTCTGCCGTCACAGTGTTTAGCCTTGATGGGCCATATGAGCTTCCACTCGCCGCTACCTGCATCTATTCCAAAAATGAAAATCAAATATAAGTATATGATCATACCAGCTACAACCTTTGGTTTGATAATGCTTAGTGGGCATATGATTGGGTTCTACTTTCATATTTTTAGTGTATTTAAAACTTAATTTGATAGAATTTTATACTTTATTATTCGACTAAACTTTTTGGAGCTTGAGACGGACACATGTTGAAACAGTACTTATAGAATTATATCCAATATGGACATTTATAGACAGTTAAGTTAAAAAATAAGCATCAATCACGTGAGAAATTTTCTCCGACAAGCCGAATTGCATGTGAAGTCCAGCTCTAAGGGGACCACTTGGGTTCACTTTCATTAGTGCAGCCCCTTTCTCACTCTTATCCCACATGATCCGGCATCTTGCGCATTTTCATGCTCATTGAAGTACCTTTACCCACTCATCCATTGAATATATTTAAAAAAAAATCATGATTAATATACATCAACTTTTAAGGTACTTAAAAAAGGGTTAGGAGAATCTATTGCGGCTGATTTTTCACATAATCTATAAAGATCAGATCTTTTGATCCATCAAATCCTCAACGATAGGAATGCATCTAAATGGGCCCACAAGCCGGACGAAATAATCACTGCGGTCGACTTGTAGGAGAGAATTTATAGTAGTATTATAGAATATATATTTTCGCAATAAAGAAATCAATGGTGGGCCCCTTCAATTGACTCATATGCTTATTGATCAGATTACATATTAGAAAGAAGGAAGATGGAGGGCTAGGAAAGGAGTTGTAACAAAAAGACCATACCCTACTCGATCAATCGCAAGTCTTTTTTAAGTGTTTTACGGAAAGCTCATGAGATGCTTTGCACGTAATCACACGTGACATGGCATCTGATTTTGGGAGTAAGGAGGTCTCTTCTCCAATGCACTAATAATCAGATTCCATTTAGCTTTTTATGAAGCTTCACATCTGGTCTTTCTAGAATCATTCCTAAACCCTCCTAATGTTCTTGATGCTAATAAAGCAATAATGAGCCCAACTGGCTTGTGGGGCCCACTGCATATAACCTAATTGTAATCACCATTGAATATGAAGAACAATATGCCACACGAATGGCTAGCTAGACCAGATCATTTTGGCTGGTTACTTGGAAAGGCCCATCTCAGTAGAATAGAATATAGCTAAAACTTAGCTTCATGTCACAATTTATGAAATGCTTGGAGGCTCTTCTCATCCCACAATCGACCATATATGGAGGTAGTGAAATGGGCCACATCATATGAGCTGTAGTCCTAACATGAGTTGGACTAAATCATTTCTGAATAGCAGTAGCAATCAGTATAAGTAGTAATATCTTGCTAATAGGTACCACACTATTTGTTAGTGATCATGAATTGAATCCATTGAAATTAGCTTTATCAAAAGGCCATAAGTGATATTTTGGTCGGCGCATCCTTGGTGGAACCAATATGGGTCTAACCCAAATTCAACCCCATTCATTAATTGTTTCTGAAATGTCAACTCCAACTCTAAATCTCGGTTGGGTTGCAGGTCAAAGTACAAATTAGTCAGCAGAGGGTCAAACTATCATGTAAGAATTCATTTACTAATCATGTCACAAATGTTAAACCAAACCAGGAATATATTTTCATGCCAAGTTGGTGAGTACTTGGGCCTGTACCTGCCACCCATCCACTACCAATCAAATAGTAGCACACAGTAGACCTAGATGATGGCTTAGGACTCATGTCCACGTGGCAATACGGCCCACACATGATCATGTATGGCCATACATATTCTACGGTGAGATTCAGGTGGGTCCACTCATCAGGCAAGCATGCACAGGAAATGAACACAACTAAAACCTCTTTATCCATCTGATCCAACTGATCATATCTGGGCATGACAATACAAGTACAACACTGGCCTTCTTGATGAAAGGGGACTAAGATCATGATATTTCTTATTCCTATGTTTATATATAAGAAACATAGAGATCTAGTTCTCTCTTTCTCTATCTCTCACCTCTTTGAGCTTGTTGGCATAGACCTCTCCTGCTAAGACCTTCTCTCCAAACAATGCAACAGCTTCCTTAACCGACCGAAATGGCGCTCGCGTATCGATTTCTGCTCTTCCCATCTTCATCATGTCTACTCTAACATGTGCTGTGTATGTAAAGAAATGAAAGTGTAGAAAGAAAGAGAGAAAGATAGAGAGATGGCAATGGAGAGGATGACACAAGACTCTTGTATATATATGTTTTGTGTATGCGTATAGTCTGAAGAGGAGGAGAAGAGGGTAATTAAGGTCGTTAGAAGGAGGTAGGATTAGCTCAAGATCATGATAACATTTTTTATAATAATCCTAAGCTTCGTTTCTTCGCGTCCACTTCACTGATATTCTGTTATTTGAAGGTGAAGCCAGTTGGTGGACGGTCTCCAAGGAACGAGAGATCACAGGGCCCAGATTCTAAGCAAGCTGAGGTAGACGCTTCACCTAAGTAAAATCCAAAGACGATGGGGGAATAATAGGAGAGTAGTCTGTGGGTCTACCAAGTGGAACATAGTCTGCATTGGGCTAACGGTATGGGCTCATGTGTTAGAGTTGGTGTTGACCATCCTGCCAAGTGAGGGGCCCAAGCAGGGTTCTCCCATAACCCTAATCCTAATCCTAATCCTAATCCTAATCCTAATCCTAATCCTAATCCTAATCCGAGAGGAGTTTGGAGATGATCTAACTCTAATAGTTTGCGATTAGTGCCTATTTGGTTGCATAAAATAGTAAGAATTTGAATACACGAGAATTCATAGTCAAATTTACTTTAAGCGAAAAAATTATTAAAGAAGTGAAAGATATAAGGTAAGAAATGATATATATATATATATATATATATACAGGGAGATGCTCTTATGAGAGATATCTCTCACCTTTCTATAAGAGATAAGAGTGCATGGGGGTATTCACATTTAAGTTGTTGGCATTGTATATGGATATGAGAGCACTACCTTATCTCTCATAGTAAGGTGAGAGCATCTTTCATAGAAGCATTTCCCATATATATATATAAGTTAAAAGAGTAAAGGGGACTTTTGGGATATTCACCTTTGATTCTTCATTTCTAACCACTTATAAAAATACAATTTTACAGGAGTACAATTCCATGAAAGAAAAATGCTCTTTTTTAATATCTAGTCCCAAAATGTGAAGAACATGTTAGAGTGATTAGATTAGATAAAGAATCTTTGAAAATTTTATAAGATAGTGTGAAGCCCTAACTCTAGCCATTTAGAGAGTGAACCTGAGATCACCTCAATCACATCCATCTAGATCATAAAAAGTCATTAGCAACAACAACCTGTGCTTAGCCCGGGGCAAAAAGTAAGATATTACATTTTTAATTTATGAGATATCGAAATTAATTATAAACATATAAGAATATATTCATACATATTTATACAAAAATAGTCAACACATCTTCAATCATAAATACAAGTGTTATCTTCACATAAGTCAATGGTCATTTCAATCCCTCCGCACAAATTTTTTCTCTACCCCTTTAAAGTAGTACCAATACCATTTTAGAATCGATCAAACCATTTTTTAGCTCTAGATTTAAATATATATATATATATAAACATTTTAACTTTAAAAGCCATAAACTATGAGACTTTAAAACCACAAGTTAGTGTTATTTGATCCCAGTAATAATTGGCCCACCTTGGATTAATGTATATATCTCTTAATTATGAGTCCATGTGGGCCCACGGAAGTGTAATTATAGTGGTGTAAACCTTGGAACATTTGTCTATATAATCATATCAGAAAATGATGCTTATAAGATTTAATAAAAAAACCTCCAACTTCAAAACATTTTTATTACAAGCCCATCCATGAGGTGGTTTGCCAAAAGGTCGGGTTACAAGCCCATCTATGAGGTGGTCTACCAGAAGGTCGAGTCTGATTTTCATTCACGTGTGACAAGCTCTGAATAGAGTAGAGCTCTATTTGGAAACTAAAAGAAAATCATATTTTTAATGAAAAATTTATCAGTGTGAATTGTTGAAAGGTGGGCCCCAAATTTTAAAATAAATCTTGAGAGGATGGAAGATAGATAGTGTTGAGAGAGAGAGAGAGAGAGAATAATCCATAATCCATATTAACCTAGAAAACTAATATCTATGCATAATCCATGAGTGGGATCCACTGCAAAAATAAGTTAAATGTGCAGGGCCCACTAATTGATTTGCATCCATTAAGAAACCAGACAACGGCCAATAGGTTTGCATCCCTCCATCAGTGGGGCCCACTCTTAGAAAAAAGGGGTTAAGAGAAGGCCATTGGGATTTCATTCAATACTGGAGTCCAATCTTGAAATATATTTAATACGAACTGGTGCCCACTACTGGATCCATCCATTTAAGGAAAAAAACTGAAAGGAGGGTAAATGAACAACAGTTTGGATTTCATTCATATTTAACATAAGACCACAAAACATATTTCACATGGGACCTATTGATGATTGAAGATCTAAGGAAAAGAAAACAAACCGACTATAAAATTTGCTTATAATTTGGATAATAGCAAGAAATAGGATTCAAATTTAAATGTTCATAAAAATCTCTTATTAGAGAGGTTTTAGGAGAGAAAGAGTAGCCCTATTTGAAAAGAGACTTTTTAGGGATGATGTGGCACCCCTCATAGCCCAAAGAGACTTTTTAGGGATGAGGTGACACCCCTCATAGCCCACATCCCACTTTGCTTTAATATATACTAGCAACAAAGGCCCGTGCTAAGCCCGGACAAAAAATGAAAACATGTTAAAATTTAAGAGTTCTTTTCAAATATGGTTAAGATAAAATAAATATAAAATAAGTTTTTTTTATTATCTTTGAATATTAAAATTTTTTCTATGTATGAAATTAAATATAAAATAAAGTAAATTTACATAACACGACGACCCCAACGCCTCGTACTTAGCCCAGGGCAAAAAGTAAGATATTACATTTTGAATTTATGAGATATCAAAATTAATTATAAACATATAAGCATATATTCATGCATATTTATATAAAAACAGTCAACACATCTTCAATTACAAATACAAGTGGTCAACATCAATAATAAACTATTACAGAGATAAAGCTAAAAAAATCCATTCAACAACAACATAAAAATAATAATAACATCAATAATCACTAAAGAAGATATAGAAAAGCAAATTTTGTTAGAACTGATCAAACCATTTTTTAGCTTTAGATTTAAAAAAAAAAATGTATAAACATCTTAACTTTAAAAGCCATAAATTATGAGACTTTAAAATCACAGGCTAATGTTATTTGATCCAAGTAATAATTGGCCCACCTTGGATCAATGAATATATCTCTTAATTATGATATCATGTGGGCCCACGGAAGTGTAATTTATGGTGGGCCAAACTAAGGGTTATATTTCTATTTAATCAGATCAGAAAATGATGCCTATAAGATTCAACCAGAAACTCCAACCTCAAAATATTTTTATCACAAGCTCATCCATGAGGTAGTCTGGCAGAAGGTTGGGTCTGATTTTTGTTCACATATGACAATCTTTGAATAGAGTAGAGTTGCATTAGAAACTAAAAAAAAATGATATTTTTAATGAAAAATTCATTATTATGAATTGTAGAAAGGTGGGCCCCAAATATTAAAACAAAAAGATAACAATCTTGAGAGGATGGAAGATAGATGGTGTTGAGAGAGAGAATAACTGTATGACATGGCACCTTAAAGTACTCTATGTTTATTCTCCATATTTATTTGAAATGAGAATGATTGGGTTGCTGAGGTGGCACTCCTCACAACACACCTCCCCCTTTGCTTTAATATATATAACTAGCAACAAAGGCCCGTGCTAAGCCCGGACAAAAAATGAAAATATGTTAAAATTTAAGAGTTCTTTTCAAATATGGTTAAGATAAAATAAATATAAAATAAGTTTTTTTATTATCTTTGAATATTAAAAAATTTTCTATGTATGAAATTAAATATAAAATAAAGTAAATTTACATAACACGACGACCCCTTGAATTTAATGGCATTGACCATTACGGCTATCTCATTTACGGATATATTATACCATTGATGATTGAAAATATAAGAAAAAGAAAATAAACAGGATGGATTTACTACATCTACTAAAAAGAACCAAAAGAAAGAGATAAAAAAAATTAACGTGTTTGATCCAATAGTGGGAGCCACCCTTGAAATGTTTTTAACGTGTGGGATCCACTGATGGCTCTGCATCCAAAGAAAAAAAAAAGGGAAGATAAGACGAAAGGAAATGGAAATCAAATGATTTCATCCTCAATGGGCCCACACACTGCATCTGGATTTATGGTGATGGAACAGTTGACCGCCACAGATAATTGATAGTATAAGAAAAAAAAAAATTCAAAGAGGGGCGCGAACAAGTGTAAATGAAGAAAAAAAAAAACATAAAAGATGTACATTGCATGGGATGAGTGTACATGTATATAGATATGAGTCAACATAGTATGTTTCTAATAGTTCTAACTTATATGCACACAAATCACATCCTAACAATTATGAAAGAAATTAAGCTGGTGTATGATACCAACCCAGTCTGATTGCCCATTATGGATACATATTGACCTAGAAAACTAATATCTATGCATAAGCCATGAGTGGGTCCCACTGCAGAAATAAGTTAAATATGCGTGGCCCACTAATTGATTTGCATCCATTAAGAAACCAGACAACGGCCAACAGGCTTACCTCCCTCCATCAATGGGACCCACTTTTAGAAAAAATAGGTTAAAAGAAGGCTATTGCGATTTCATCCGATACTGGAGTCCAATCTTGAAATATATTTAATATGAACTGGTGCCCACTACTGGCTCCATCCATTTGGGAAAAAAAACTGAAAGGAGAGTAAAGGAGCAACAATTTGGATTTCATTAATCGGTGGGGCCCACAAAACATATTTAACATAAGACCCATTGATGATTGAAGATCTAAGGAAAAGAAAACGAACCAACTGTAAAGATTTGCTTATAATTTGGATCATGGCAAGAAATAAAACTCAAATTCAAACGTTCATAAAAATCTCCTATAAGAGAGGTTTTAGGAGAGAAAGAGTAGCCCAAAGTGATGTGGCACCTTAAAACAATGTGGATTTTTTTGTGCATATTTCTTTGAAATGAGAGAACTTTTTGGGATGAGGTGGCACCCCTCACCGCTTACCTCCCCCTTTGCTTTAATATATAATAATATATAATGGGTAGAACAAATGCAACGTTGAGAAACACCATGTCGTACCCTTTTGGGTCCAAGCCAATTGTCTACCACCATTCTATCCCATTTGTTTAGCCGAAATATGGTGGAGTACATGGACCTGGACCCAATTAATTTTTTTAATTTTATGCAGATTCAATTAATTATTTGGATGGATCGTTCTGGTGACTAATTGGGGGCCCATTTGTATCCACTGGATAACTTTAGTTTGGTAGCAGTATATGACTGACTAGAGTAAAGCACCAATGAGTTTTGCATTCCCATTTCTTTTATCTTGTTTGGGGAGTTGTGGTGGGCTTGAAGATAGCAGTTGCAATGTCAAATCAGAAATGTAAACATGCACTTTCTCTTTTGCCACTGATTTCATCACTCTTCTCATGTTTAGGAAGGATCTGGATTTGGGATTTCCCTTTTCTGAATTTGGGACTTTCTTAGCTTCTCTCGTTCATTTGGCTGATAAGAATGCTAAAAAACCTGCAACAGGACAAGGCTGCATGCGCACTTCACCTAAACCCACCAACTGCTCATCCCTCCAAATTGGTTTTTTGCAGAAAGTGGAATGCTGTTACCTGAAAATCTTCAATGCCTTTGTTTGCTTTCCACATCATTGGTGATGTGAGTTGTGCTTCAGCATGAGGATGTGAGAACCATGGTATTGTATCTCAAACGTTTTATCTGATGGGCTGATGACCTATTAACAAGCAATTCCATTAAGCCTTTGACTGACTTGAAAGATACAAATGGTAAGAGGAAAATGTACTCAACCACAAAATACAGTAAATATATAAGAAATTCTAAAGAAACACCCTACTTTGAGAACGCCCCCTTTTCCGCCCCTCTTTTTGTTGGTCATGGGGCACATGTCGATGACTGGATATGCCACTTTTCTTGCTTGTGTGGGCTTCTCTTCGGCCACTTTGTGGGTTCTCTCCTTCCCACCAGTGAGAGCTCTCTTGGGTATTTCTAGTAAATGAACAGTTTTGATTCGACACCATTGAGTGGATGTGAACCTTTGAGCCTTGGTGAACAACCTCTGCTGCAAATTGTTTTGTTTGTGAGGTTGATTGATAACTCTGATTGTCTAGACTAATGACCGTCTAAGAATGATCAAATTGACTTAATCTTGATTGCATGCATGATCAAAGTTTGTTAAAAAAAATAATCAAAATATGAACTTTGCTTACTGTTCCTTGCATGGCTTTAAATACAGCAATCGGCAGCATTCAAAGGTCATGATATTTTGTAAATGATTTGAATGATTTATTTACAAATCAATCTGGTGAAGCAACGTGACATTTTCACCAATAAGCCATCACATCGTGCTCATGAATTCCCAATATACCAATTTCTATTTAGAAATTCTAGTTAAAGAGCGGGCCCAATGTGCGTGCGTGCGGTCCATCATCAGTTGCTCCACTTGGATGCATTTGGTTGGGATTGATGGAATGGTCCCTTTATAGTTTAGTGCCTCTGGAACATTAGATTATCCTGGTCTTTGATTTAAGATCACAAAAGTTTAAATAGCCTTTAAACAATACAATAGATTCTTTTGAAGTTCAATCCAACGGTGAGTAAGTGCTCGATGAACATGATCAAAGGTGGGCCCCATAGAGTGGGCCTGCACTTAGCGGGAGAGAATTCCCAACTTATTAGACAAAGGAATGTCCAAGATCTGAAGTCAAATAAAAAATAAACCCTAGTCTTTAACCAAATCATCTCACAGAACAATTTTTTCATTTCAAGAACGGAAAAGATGGTATTCTCGTTTCCTCTCCCCTCTCTTTCGATTCCCTTTATCGCATTTCCCAAAACCCTAGATCTGATCTTTCTATTCCTTCTTCTTCTTCTTCTTCTTCTTCTTCTTTGAATGGCAGATCCGATTCATCTTGCTTCAGAACAGGCAGGGAAAGACGCGTCTTGCCAAGTACTACGTCGCTCTTGAAGAATCCGAGAAGCACAAGGTCGAATACGAGGTTCGTTTCATCTCTATGTGCTTTTTCCGCCTCTTCTTCTTCTTCTTCTTCTTCTTCTTCTTCCCTTTTGATTCTTCTTTGATCGAATTGATTTTTCTGTTTCCCCAGGTGCATCGGTTGGTGGTGAATAGAGATCCCAAGTTCACCAACTTTGTCGAGGTGAGAAACGCTCGTGATTTCTAGATTCATGGATCTTTCTTTTGTGTTTGTGGGTTGATTTCTAGATTCATTTGATTCGATCGAAATAAATGTTGTGGTTGTGGATATCTTGTAGTTGAACATAATGCATGTCATAGGATCTTTAGGTTGATTGAAACAATTGCAATCTATGATGCGCGGATACAGCATGGATACGGCAAGTACACGCCATAGACATGGCAGGGACATGGATTTTACATATAAAAAGTGAAGTATCGGGACACGATATGTTGCCCATTTTGAAGTATCCGTGCATCATAGATTGCAATTATAGATAAATAGTCGTTACGGCGTTAGCTTTGGGTGTTCTAATTTGTGACTCTGGAATATGAGGTGGTCATAATCAATGCCTTCAACTATAGCTGTGTTGGTGTGTGAATGGGGTTTTTTATTTATTTATTTAGGATGTAGTATCAGGTGGATTTGTTTCTCTACTATATTTCATTATGTGATAGAGGAACAGAGCAAATAGTATATTCAAGGAGTAGATCAGATTTAGTTATCAGAAATAGAGATTATCATTTTCCATTGTGCGTCCATGTAAAGCTTTAATTCAATTCCCCATGTTCTTTTTGCATGCCATTAATAGAAATTCTGTGTTATTGAATCACCAAGAGTTGAGAATTTCGGATAATGCCCTTTCTCTTTATTGGAAAAACTGTAACTTGTACCAATGGAGGCCTTTGTTTCCAAAAGAAATGCACCAAAATGGACCACCCTAGGCATGTTATATATAGATATGTATCATATCAAGTTTTCTTTCTTTTTTTTTTTTTTTTTTGTTTTTTTTTTTTTGCTTTCGATGATTGCTCATTGACTTGTGTAGTTGTGTGACTAATGCAGCTTGCATGTAGAGCCAGTGCATTACTATTTTGTGAAATTTCTTTTGTGGAGATATGACCTTTTTTACCCATTTAATAGGGAGATGGTGTTGTTAATTAGAAAGTGGTCACCATACTATTATTATTATGTGTGAAACTTAATGCCAGAATGAACTCTTGAGGTTGTTATAAAACATGATCTTGCACTTTCTGGCATCTTTTAGTTATGATCCCTTGATTTTTGTATTTTTTTTTTCTTTTTAAAACTCTTGCAGTTCCGTACACATAAGATTATCTACAGGAGATATGCAGGATTGTTTTTCTCTATGTGTGTTGATATCACAGACAATGAACTAGCATACTTGGAGTGTATCCATTTGTTTGTGGAAATATTGGATCATTTCTTCAGCAATGTGTGCGAACTGGATTTGGTATTTAATTTCCAAAAGGTATGCGCTGTTATGCTTTTTATCTTGTACCTGTTGTTTTATACTTTCTAGGCCTTTCTCATAGCCAGCTACCACAATTATTTTATAAGTCTGTGGAGAAATCTTTCAAGAGGAAATTATAAAGTTTCCTTCTTGAACATGCCTTCCTTCTTTGTTCATTTCCTGTTATAGCTTGTTTATTTTCTTTCTGCTGGGCTGGTGCCTGGTACTCCTTATAGTTTCTGTTTTGCCACTGGCTTATAAATTTAATGTTTCTCTATTCTTTTGGAAGTGCCAATATGCCAGCATTGCATGTGTCATACCGTCAATGAAATATATATTTCCTCAATTAGAATCTCTCTTATGGTTTTATCATGCATGGATTCCTTTGTTTGACAACAGATTACAGACAATGAGAATAATAAATTCATAATCATAACGTTTATCTGCTTTCTGTTTCTGTTGATTTCACATTTTAAAGTTATTGTCCTATATTCAGCCTCTTATTTGGCTTTTCTGATCACTTAATGCCTCTTTTTTTTCTAAAAAAGGGAATAAAAAATAGACCGGTAAGTTTCACTTCTCAATCATTCTTCGCACAGTTGAGTGCATTTTTAATTCTAGTCTTCAGATATTATTGTCTCATGTTATTACTATTTTTTTTGTTGGTAATAGCATTACTGTTTTATCAGAAATTTGTCATCTTGTCTTTTACCCTTGAGCGGTGATAGAGAACTCATACGCAACTTTTGATGCTTCATAGTTCATACTTTGTTTAAATCTGCACACTAGGAACTTATGGTTCTCTATACTTCTGCATGGATGTTGGGCGTGATGGATGATGTACTGATGCAAAAAGAAAAAAAAAAAAAGGAGGGTCAAGCTGATTGTGGTCAAATTGGGTCAGTGCGGAGGAAGTGTGGTATCAATTTCTGACCCATGCCCTAGCTATCCCAGGACTTCGCCAATTCAAAATCTAAGTGCCTCTAATCAACTGGCAACTAATTGTAACAAGATTTTGGTAATTATCTGCACGAATATAACTAAAAAAGGCTAATATGCCTAGAGATTCACACCAGATGGCATTTCCTACACCGCCCAGTGTTGGAAGAAAAACTCAGAATGTAACAATCAGCTGATATAATCTAGTGACTCTAGTCTAGTCTATAATTTACATTAGCTGTAGGGATATTCCAATGCATTAAGTTCAGCAACTTAAAAGTACTTAGACAACCCTTAAATCAGTGATTCACCAGTGCATGACATAAATGATGACAGTGTTCCGTACCCAATGAAAGCGGGTGCATATCAAGACTATTCTCATGCAGTTCAGGGCTTAAAGAAATATTGCAGTTGTACAACTAGTATTTCTGAGTTTGATCCTCCAATCTAAGTTACCCCAGAAATAGATTTGTTTTTTTGCAAACAAACCAACTTATTGAAATATTTATCCACTCTGTATAGGCACAGACACTGGCCATGCTTCTGTTATAAAATGAAACAACTATGTTAGTCCCAACTGCATAAGCTGGCATTATCACATGACTGATCTGGTTTAACCTTTCTAGCTGCTAGTTTTTTGGAAGAATGGTCAAGCACCAAATCAAAATCCCCAATATGATTATGCTCTCAAGCACAAAGAGGCAAATTGAATCGTTAAACTGGGTGCAAATCAATCCAAAATCAGATTGATTGCACAATGCAGTTGTACTTTGCGCTATTGCATGAAAATAAGGTTTTTGGTGAAACTTCTGGTATATGCCCCAGAGAATGAATTTCAGTAGCACTGTTTGTCTAAGCTAATACAAGATCTTTATAAGCAAATGCAATTTAAGAATCCCAATTAATCTAAATCATTCATACAAATCAAAGGCTAAAATCACTAATTAAAAAAAAGGACTATTAACACCTATATATTAAGAATCTTATTAACACAGAGATAAGAGAAAGAAAGAATTAATTGGAAAGTCTGGTCATCCTTGAGTGGGGTGTGCGAAACAAGTACAGTTACTAAGTGGTCTTGGGCCCCATGTGGGATATGGGATGCACTTGATTCTGCACCAGACCCAACATGTCTTTGGAGCTGCATCATGCACTTCGACAAAGAGGATCCTTTTGAGTTGGTTTATGACATCACAATGTATCCTTGAGCTTTTGACTTTTCCCCAAGGGAGCCTGTGCAAGTACTAATCCAAATGGAAATAAGCTACATATGGATAAACACTCTCGTACATGTATCTAACACCCTGTGGACTTGTTTCTTTGTGATGAGATGGTTTATGAAATGTTAAATGTGTTCTCTAATGTAGATTTGGTTAAACAAAAAACGAAGCTTGTATAAATTTAAGTCTTCCATTTGTGGAAGACAGTGAACTTGTCCTCTCGCTCAAACAAAGCTTCTCATTGAACAGTAAAATCCCAAAACTCCTATCTTTTCAATAATTATGCAATATAGCTTCCTCTGAGAGAGCTGATTCTTGATATTGACGTCACTCAAAGATTTCATCTTACAACTGGTCTTGATCTTGTTACTCAAATTTCTTTGGTGCTCATTCTTTCTAGATTGGAAGTAAATTGTATTATCTAGGGTGACGACCACATAGCTGTATTGGTTTGCAAAAATAGATCCTCATCTTTTTGGTTTAGCTTTCAACAAATGTTTCATCTTTCAATTGATATTGTACTTGTTTTTCCATGCTTTTCAGTGCCTCTTCTTTAGTGGTAAGTTAAGATAATTTTACTATGTGAATGTGACTGTAGCTCATGACTTTTACTGTTATAGTTGTGCTTTCAAAACTCACTGTTATCTTTATTATGTATCTGTAAAGGTGTATCTCATACTTGATGAATTTATTCTTGCTGGGGAGCTGCAAGAAACAAGCAAAAAGGTGTGCCTTCTTCCAGCTTTCTCTCTCAGCATCATGCGGTGGAAGTGTTCAATCCTGATCACTCTTGCATCATTTGCTTTCTGTGAATTATGTGGTTATTTCAGAGTAACTATGTTGCCACTATTTCTTGACATGCTACTAAATTCTAGGCAAGAGGTTAGCACATCAGACTACAAATCTGCACAAGTGCAGCCCACGTCAGCCTACATAAGTATATAGTGGATGGTTGGATAGGAGAGGGCATTCTATTGATTCCCTATGGGTCTAACATCACCTTTATTCAACAATACCCTTTTATGGAAGGCCTCTAAAATAGATAGCTAGAAGAATTTTGTCCAAGAATTCATTTATATGGTCTTCATTTAGTGTTATGATAATCAGATAAAGTTGAAATTAAGACACATAATCTGTGGATCTCCCTTCCTATCCAACCTTCGGCTAGTTGCAAGTGGCCGAAGTGGGTCCCACCCTATGGATTTTGCTACCATGGTGGTGCTACGCAACTATTATCGAACATGAACCAAGCATCATATACTTTAAGCCATGTAGTCCAGGCTCCAGGTGTTGGAGTAGACTGTTGAGAGTGCCTACTAGAGTAAAAGGACTATCAACAACAAACTATAATAATAAAGTATTAAGTCTGTACAAGAGTATAAGGTCTATCAAGGAGACAGACCCCCAAGAGAAAGGAAAAATAAAATACTAGTGATAGTTGAAAAGGGTACGGGGGACACATCAAAAGCAAAGCTGTAGGACAGCAGCATTTGAAGAGAGGGGGGGGGGGGGGGGGGGTGGGTGGGGTGTGGTTTGGGGTTTATTATGAAGGGAATTATGAATGGCCAAAATGATGGACTAACCCACTTTTTCTGCAATTTGTCAGGCAATCATTGATAGAATGGGAGAGTTGGAAAAGCTGGAGTGAGCATTATTCAAGGGAATATGTCTGAAAGATCTATTCAGCATTGTTGTTTCTAATTTGTTTTATCTTTCATCACCATTTAATTCAGTTCTGAATCATCTTTCTTCCTTTCAAGGTAAGAGAAAATGGAAAGCAAACAGAAAACCCAATGGGTGGGTTTACTCATTATTTGATGCTGATATTAACAGGCTGTCCCCTGGAACATCTAAAATGGTGTGTATCTGTTGTATAAGCTATCCATGTCGGAGTGTCATGTTCTTGAGTAAATTTTGTCGTTCTATTAAATACCTTTTCTCTGTGAATCGTTGTACACTTGCTCGTGGTGTCCCCCTTTTTTTCCTCTAAATACCATAGCTGCTGGATTTCAAACTGGATTATGGTAGCATGTGGCTAACAAGTAAAGGATTTTATGGTTTTCTCTAGCTGACAGTATATCTGAAGGTTAACTTGCATGCCATGGCTGCTTGTGTTATGATGAACTATATCATTCTCATAGTAGCGCTCTTTGTTCTATCCATATCTTTTCTTTGTAATTAAATTAATAATGAAAGAAACCATGTTAATGATGTGGCTTGTGTTTGGGACGTTCTACTATGCAAGCAAGGTCAGTGCTATGCACCCATTGTTTCTTGGAATATCATCAGGAAAATCCCAATGAAAACGAGTAATTAAAAATATAAAATAGGAAAACAAATTAATAATGCAATAAAATTGATTATGAACATATGCATTAAAAGTAACGACCTTTTTCAGTTAGATATTGTGGTATTTAGTTTTTGACAATATTTTCAGTTTAGTTTTGTTTCACTATGTTGTTTTTAAATATTGTGAGCTGAAATTTGAGGTACTGCTGAAATTTGTGGCATTCTCCTATGATGATGAGGACGATCATCTGGGATGGATGGATTTCATCAAGTATACAGGAACATGCAATAAATTATGTATTTTAGATCAAATTTTTGGCTGATTATTGTAATTGGCATTTTCTTATTTTTATGCTGTCATGGTGCAAGATGGTGTGATCTCTCTCTCTCTCTCTCTCTCTCTCTCTCTCTCTCTCTCTCAAAAGATGGACATGAACCCTTTGGTATTGGGTCAAGAATGAAGCATTAAAAATCACACTATGCATAAAGTGATTATACCTCATTTCAGTTTTCATTGAAAATTAAAATGATGTATTAAATGAAAATAGAAGAGATGGAAAGGGGGCGGAGCCAGAAGAGCAGACAAGAAAGGAGACTGAAGAAGGATAAGAGTGTTAATATAGAAGTCCTTAAACATTAAACATCCATGGCCCTTAGTTCCACGTTTCTCTCTAGTCATCTTACCAATCATGAGAAAAGGAAGCTCCGCGTTTCTAATCTTCAAATTGCTCGAAAATTATTGATCTTACAAAAATGAAGGAAAATGATTGAATAAGCTTTGAAAGGAAAAAAAATTTATGTAAAATTTATTGCATGCTTTTTCTTATTTTGAATGGTAACTGAGAAAAAATTATCGCATGTGAAGCGATTTTCAATATAAAAAAAAAAAAAAGAAAAAAGAAAGAGAGTACCAGACCTAATTTAAGGTTTGCAAAATGCTTCTTCTTGTAAGATTTATTCTATGCCTGGAAATTTACATGGAAACAAATGGTTGTGTATGCAATTATCATGCATGTAGGTGCACAAATGACAGATGATCTGGGCCTCTTTTGAGGGTGGGTCTTTTTACAACACTTGCCCACAAGCCTTTGGAAAGCTGTTTCTTACTCAACATTGTACCTTGTTCCATGTTGGTATTTGTAAAGTATCTACCTATTTATCGGTCAACATGGCTTTCTGTGGTAAACTACATAAATCTATATGGATCCTTTGTTTTGCTGGATCTTTTTTTCCATCCCATGCCTCCTCCCTATAGAAACCAGCCCTAATTTCAGTCCAGTCTAGGTGAACTGTACGGTTGAATTCACGTGTATAACATGTACAGGTGTTCTACATGATCAATGGAATCATGTAATTGGTTGGAGGGGCATGCTTATACGAGTGGGTTGGATGAAGCAAAGATGGTCTGACATAGGACAAAAAAGTGGCTAGTAAAGTAAAGGTGAAAATGATACAGCTGCCTTGGCCTGACTACGTCCCATGCAAATATCAATGGTTAATTTTATTTTATTTTTAATTGAATCCATGACCCTTGTATCAAAATTTTGTAGTTCTATACACTAGTTAAAAATAACGGTGTAGATTAATTGCAGCTGTGGAGACTTAGGCCTAGGTTCAAACCTAAGTCCAAAATTTGCAGCAGCCATAGGTTCAAATCTCCGCACCAGGTTTTCTATTGATCGGGCCAGCAATTGCTGATATGCATTAACCATATCAGTGATATGGATTGAGGTTTCATCTTACTTGATGTGATTTAATTTCTAGTTTCTTTTTTGGTAGAATGGTTTTTTTTTTTTTTTTTTTTTGAAGTTGAAAAATCAAAATTAGTATGGAGGCGGTCATCCACCTTTGAGTTGGTGGGCATGGATTTGCTCCTCATATCTTATATTCAAAGCCGCTCCAAATTTGCCTATTATATGTTTGTGTGGGTTTAGCGGTTGCCACCTAGGAGATTAATCCTGTTGGATCAAATACGTTAGAGATACCCACATCATTAAAAATGAAAAAAAAAATATTTAGGTGGTCCACACAGATGGTAACATATCAGACTTGTCAACTATGAATTAGGTGTGACAATGATACCATGTATCAATTTTAGGATAATAATATGTAGTGGCTGATGTGATATCTTTATGGGATGCCCATGTTTAAAACCTAGGTAGGACTAAATTTGGTAAATATGGTGTGCATGCACCCAATCGGACGGTCGCAATCACGGGTCCATCAAGCTTAAATAGAATGGTGGATTGGGAGTGTATTTCAAAACCACACTTGTAAAAAATAAACAGACAGATGCCATAATCATTGTGATGATTTTCAGGCCCGGGGGGCAAGCCGGCAAGGAATTGATGTGTTTTGAAGTTTGGATGGTGGAGCATGCAGCATTCACACGTTTGTAACCGGGAATAGGTTGGCATAAAGTTGCTTTTTTAACCATGTTAAAAAGAATGTTAGGTAAATCTTTGATATTTGCCATAAGTTCACAAGGAGAGCATAAAAAAATTGGCTTGAAGGTTTCAACTCTCAATAATATTAAAACCATATTTCGGCCAGAAGGCAAGGGCGGGTATGTCTCCTATTAAGCATAATGTGGTTTGATATTTGATAAGATTCAGGGGCATAATGGTTTGGTTAACCATTTATTTTGGAAAAATCGTAAATCAAATTCTATTTTATAGTTTTCGATTTTTAAAAACCGTAATCATAATCGTACCCTAAAAAACCGTTAAAAATCGAACCGCGGTTAACCGTATTAGACGGTTCGATTATGATTAATGGTCATTAAAAAAAGAATCTACCTTTGCCCTTTAACTCTGCATGTAGAACAATACTATCATTTTTCACAAAAATAAATATAACTACAATTCTAAAATGATACCACAAAACATCTATCATGCAATACATTTAGGCCATTTAAGTTTTTTTTATTAGTGCAACAGTTCGATTAACTGTGTGTTTTGGAAAAACGGTTAACCGAACTATATTTTATAGTTCAATTTGATTAATAACCGTAAGTCAAGACTGAAAATTGTAATCGAACCGTGAAGCACAGTTTTTCAATTTTAATAACCGTAACCGAACTATAAAACACAGTTATTAACCGTCGGTTCGATTCGGTCAGTTAAATGGTTTTCCGGTTTTTTTTTTTTCACACCCCTAGCAAGATCCATAATAGATGACCACTTTGACCTGATTATAGTTAAAATTCTTAGAGAAACGAATAAAGAAACTTCAATGGTTATTGTATAAGAATTCATAAGTTCGGATATGTCCAATATAGGCCAATAATGGCGTCGTAAACATTTCTAGTATCGAACAAAAAAAATTAAAGGAATGTGTCAAAAAGTAATTAGAGTGGATTTTCAGAATTCATGTAGAGCAGTGAAAACTCAAAACTGTGATGACAATGATGTTATCATTTTAGTTCTATCCAATCATCACGTTCAGCTTTACTTATTCTTCTTAAAAACAAACAAGCTATGGGAAAATAATGTTTCCAACTTGTTTTGTGCTTATCCATTTAGCTAGTCTGGGTTGGTGAGGATACAGATGGCGAGACCGGTCATTATTGTCTAAACCAGTAGGATAAGTTAGGATAAGTCAGAAAATCAGAATATATCTTCTAGGCATTTGTGCCCCACACTCCTCGCCCATGCCAGTAATGAGTGTCCCAATATGAACGTCCTTAGATATGTTATCTACGTATAAACGGTTGAAGTTTAAATATTTTCTGCAGGCTCCGACAGCAAAGGCGCGTTATTATATGGAAATATCCTACAAATAGCTTTATAGGAAATGTTAAACTTCGATCGCTTAGAAGCGAGTATCGTATTTAAGGGGCGAATATCATGTTTAATTGTAGTTGTATGGGGAATTTCCCAATATTATAAAGTCTATTAATGGTATGTATGCAAGTAAAATGAACTTACTATGTATGATATCTATAAGGATGACAGCAGTGTGGATATTGGATGGAGGAGGGCACAAGCCAGAATCATTCATTTTGGATTATTTCTCCCAACTATCCTTCCATCTACTTGCTCGTATACAGCCGCATCGCGGCATTAATGATATTATGACTATGTAGGTACGAGTTCAGATATTTTAGGCGGTAATCGTGAGTGGACCAATTAAGATAAAATAAAGGATAAATATTGCTGTGGAGAGCTGGCTGGTAGGCTCACTAACATGGTCCTCTCTCCTTTAATAGACGAATGAATAATCACACCATACACAGGGATAGATGGATTCCCTTTCGGCCATTGATCTAAAAACAAACTGTTACATCACTTTAGACTTGATGGCTGAGAACGCTCGTGCGACAGACAAATCACTAAATAGACAACTCAAAACTAATATGTAATAGGGCCAGTGGGACAAACTAAGATGTCAGTGTGACTCCTCAATTTGTGCAGATGCCAGTGCCACAGGAGTGAAAACTGCATGTAAACTTGTGGGGCAGCATAATTCTTCCTTGTGCTTGGTTAAGGAAGTTACTGGTTTTGACCTGGAGTTATATCTCTTCATATGACTAATTTAGATTTCCCACCCCCTCCACCACTTCCATATAGTCTTCTCTTTCCAACAACTTCATTTCCACCTCAAATCTTAAATATACTTACTCTACATATATTCCTTTTTTCCTTTTCACCCGACTTCTCTTCCCATTTGGTTTTTAGGGAAATTTTCAAATAAGGCCTTGGATTTTCGCATTATTTCAAAAAAGGATAAAAGTTTCAAAACTTTTCAAATTAGTACCTAAGTTTTTCAATAAAACTTCGATTAAGGCTATCTGGTCATTTAAATGTATTTTTATAGTATTTTCTCTTAATTTTTTAAAAATACTCAAAGTACTTTCATTTAAAGCGATGATATGGTTTTGACAGCAACTACATTTAGCCGATCTCTGTGGAAATGATAGTTTTTCTCGATCACTATAAGACTGCTAGTGAAAAAAATGAAGAAAATATAGAGGAAGTGAAGGGGGTTTTATTTCATTGAAGGATAATTTTGATAGTTTAAAAAAAATTAAAGAAAAAAGTTGTCGGAAAATTGCTTTAAATGGATGAATGTTCTTAATTGAAAGCTTCATGAAAAATTTAAGGACTAATTAAAAAAGTTTTAAAACTTGTGTTCTTTTTTAAAAATAAGGTAAAAACTTAAGGACTTATTTGAAGTTCTCCCTTGTTTTTAGGGATGTTGCTATATTTTTTATTGGTAATTATGCCCGTGTTTAGCACCAGTTAATGTGCAATAGTGTTACATCGATATGAGTTTTTTCACCATTAGATTAACTATTTGATGAAAAATATGAAATTGTCATACATATAATTTAATTGTGTTTATCATTTTATTATCACATATGTTTGTGATAGTTTTGGGCATGTTCGTAGGCCATAGCGACATTCATATAAAATCCTCGACTACGCAAATTAAGGAGAATGCGGATGGAAATAATATAAATCTCAAGTTATACAAAGAAGTGAAACATATATGAAAATTTATCTTAAAATGATGGGATTGGGAGAAGGCTTGATGATGATGATGATGATGCCGCCTCCGGTCCTGAGTATGATCAGAAAGATGGCCCAGTAACGATCGAGACACGAGGTGCCACGTGTACGAGGGAAACGCAAAAAGTCCTCGGGGATTGTGATCCCACATACCAGCAAAAGACCGTAGAGTCTTATAAAGCGAGTGTAGTTTTTACTCTTCCGCTCCCGCACGCGCGGTCAGGCTGAGGCATCACCGCACACGACTCCCTTTCTTCTTCTTCTTCGGCGGCTTCCTTCTTCTTCTTCTTCTTCTTCGAGACAAGAAGGAAATTGGAGAGAGACGTGGAGTGGGAAACCATGGCTCCTCTGGATGAAAGCACCGAAATTGCAGAGCTCGAGACCTCAGGATCGATTGCAACAGAGAAGCAGCCCATCTCCACCATCCTCATCATCATCGGTACTTCAAAAACTCATCCTTTCCTTCAAATCTCACTTCTATCATTATTAGGTTTTCGCTCTTGTTCTTCTTCTTCTCCACGATTTGTATTTTGATCAGCGATGCAGACGGAGGCTCTTCCCCTCGTCGCCAAGTTCCAGCTTTCCGAAGATCAAGACTCCGTGTGAGTCTCTCTTTCTCGTCCTTCTCCTCCTTCTCTAGGGTTTTCGAATTCGATTCTGCGGTTTCTCTTACTGTTCGTTGTCTTCTTTTGATTTTTGAGGATGTTCGTTGTTGTTGTTCATCTCCAAATGATTAGCGGTTCAATCAATGAGCATCTTTTATACTGGAATCATGTGAAATCGATGATGAGTGATACGCGTTTGCTATTTCTTTTGATCTTGTTTTTTGTATTTCTGTGTTTTCTGCGTGGAGCGTTTGGATGGTAAACCGAGCTGAGATTGAAGTTTGTTTGGATATTTGAATGGTTGGATGTTTATTACTTCTGTTGTTGTTGATCTTGACGAGTTGTTTTCGTAATTAATTTGTCTTGTTTGGGTTTTGGTTGGGTCAGCAATGGCAGCAATCAAATCTGTGTAGTGTATATTATAAAATACATCAATTGTTCATGTTCAATTGAAAACTAATTATGTGTGCATATCGGCATAATTTTATCAGTCTTTTAAGGTAGCCAAATGTCTCTCATCATCCAATTAGTGACATGAATTAATCATTGTCCGGTCGCTTTGAAGCCCCGCCCTTTGGTATCTCTTATTGATTATTCCTCTTAATGGTACAAATCATTCATTTGGCTCCCTTGACGTTGGTTCCTACTCAGTGGTCTTTACAAATACTCCTCTTTTTCAAGATGCACTACAATATCCCCCTTTCAACAACCCCATTTAGGTTTTCCTCTGTTATTTGTTAATCTTCGGCATGTGCCAGTCCCGAGTTTGGATAAAGGTGAAGGTTTGCAGTCAGCTATAAAAACATGCCATGTCGCTTTGGGAAAACTAGCACTGTGCTAAGCCTTTGATAGGGCTCTGATGATGTATATTAATATTTCTTACCATGATATTCTTAATTGTTGCTCTGTCAGATTCTTTTTGCCACTCTACTCTTTATTGTGCTTTGATTATCTCGATTTTGTTGTGAAATAGTAGTTGGGTTGTTAACTCTTTAGGTTGTTCTTTTATATAGTAGAGTGCACTTTGGCTCACCGTTGTTATCTTTGGGATGTGCATTCATTGCCCCCTATCCTTTCAATGCTCAGGTTTATGCCATATCCTCATTTCCATTGTATGTGTAAGGACTTGGTCCGGGTGGCACCCTTAACCACAAGGTGTAGCGTGTCAACCACGGGTTTCAAATGGTGAGTCTCCGCTGGCCCGCAATGGAAATACTCAAATTTTGACCTTGGGCTTATAAGTCAAACCCCGTATTAACTCAACATGAGGCATTTTAAAACCGTGCGGCACCAAAAACTATAAGAACTCTGGAGTTAAGTGTGCTCGGGAGGGAGTAGTACTAGAATGGGTGACCTCCTGGGAAGTCCTCGCGCACGCACGTGAGCCAAATTCTGGGTCTACTTTGGTGTTACCTTAACTTATTATACTTGTGAGAGAGTCATAGATCTCAGACAATTTTGTGATGAATTCCCAAGTTATTGCGTTTAGCTATTTCTTGTTTCGTGTTTATTAGTGTATATGTGAGCTGACTGTGAAATTGGGAACTAGAGATAAAATTTAAGATTCGATGCTTCAGTTTAAATTGTATCACATAGTCAATGCTTCTGTGAAAAACAAGTTGCAAATGTTTCTCAGCAAGGAGTCAAAACTCAGCCACATTTTATTTAACTTGTTCGAGTCCATTTGGACTTGGCCCTGATCAAGTTTGGTCTGGTGCTAATATATGAAATAGGGCAGGAATTGTACTGATTTGGGATTTATGACTTTCTCTTGTGACTCACTCCAACTAGGTCGAGTTCGACAAGCAACACAATGCAACTCAGCCACCTCAAAAGTTACAGAAGTTGGATATGAACTCCCACTTTACCACATTCCACCTCACTAGGGAGCTTGGAGAAGATGTAGGGGAGAATTTTAGGCCTTCTGTTGTCTTCTTTGATATAAAATGTGTTGTTGCAATGAAATTTCGGCAAAGCCACAATTTGCTGCTCATTTTGAAGCCCATTTGGGGTTTTTAAAGGAAAGACAATGAGTCAATGACAATCATTCATTCTTTCTTCAATCTTTTTTTTATTTTTTATTTTTTTTCTAATTACTTGCAAGAAAGCTTAATGCTTAATACATCATAGATCCATGGATGCGGTTTTAAATTCAGTCATTATGATTATTATGCATTTAAACTGCAAAAAATATAATTTTGTGTCTAAAATTATTATTAATATTATTGTTTTCTTAAAATGGATATTTTATGCCTTTTTTATGTTAAGGTTTGTATTGAATCAAGAAATAATTTTAGTTTACTTGTTGATTATAATTAATACGGTTTATAATTTTTTAAATTGTTGACTTCTTGTTTTCTTGTTTCTAAATTACAAAAAATACATTTAAAAATAAAAAATAAGTACATTGACAACTAAAAACAAATTCATTCAAAGTACATAATTTAAAAAGTTTAAATCGAAATGAAAATCAAATTTATAGATCATTGATATATTGTCATGCTTTCATGTTTTTTTTATTAAATTGTTTGACACTATTTAGCCTATTCTATTAGTATAGGTTAGTGGACTCCATATTGGTGCCAACTTCCAATTATGTAGCTTCTGTGACGAAATTTAATTCATTGCTTCTATATCTACTTTTACTCGCAATACCTGCTATCTAATTCTGCATGCGAGGAACTTTTAGATGTCAATCAATTTTGGAAGGACTTTCTAGTTCATTGAACTCAACTAGTTCTTGCTTACAGGATAATTGTGCAATTGAGAATTGGAGATAGAACCTCCAATTTTACTACGTCTTCACAAAGAGACAATGATAGAAGTCATCCTTTTATGCTTCAGTATATTTTGTAATGTATAATTCTTGTGCAGAAGAAGTGGAAAATGTGTTTGGGTGTATTCGCGATGCTCTTTTTTTTTTTCTTTTTTCTTTTTTGCCTTGTCTGGGAGCTGAGATTGAAATCAATAGGTGAGGAATTCCTTTTTATCGGAATCAACTATTTCATGCTTAGTGTTAAGTAGAATCTGTTTGGTGGATTGTATAATTGAGTACTAGGTTCAAAGTCAATGTAGATATATTGGGCAAAGCCAGTTTCAAACACTCATTCGTAATTTCAATTTTTTTTCCAGGTTTCCTAAAGGGGTTCCGTGGGTCAGATATCATGGTATTTACAAGGATTTGAAAATTAATATAATTTGGCCTGGAAAAGATCAATCTCTGGGTAAGTGTTTGGTATTCTCAAGTGATTCAAATTGACATGCACCTATAACTCATATGCACATACGTGTGGGTTCTTTTATTATGTTGTTGTAAGCATGCTCCTGTGTTCTATGAAATTGGAGATGCACCTATTAACATCATATGCAATTAGAATTGAAATCCTTAAGAAGATAGTTGTAATATCATCTTTTTTTTTTTTTAAAGTAATTGTAAAGAACCTACTGATGTGACTCGATACCTTGTTATCCTGCTATTTGCAGTTTGAGATGAAATGGTTTCAATGGTCATTGACATGCTAATGCTTTCTGGATTTTTGTAAGCCCTCAGTGTATCAAGTCAGACTGTATCATGCTATGTATCAATGCTGGTACCAAATACTCAGGGACTTGGTTAGCTGTTATCTTGAACTGAGTTTGAATAGCAACCAGAATTGTGTTAGAACATGGTATGTTGAAGTTGGTTTGCACTTCGTTCTGAACCAATCAAAAGATCCATAATGGAAGCTTTTAACTGACATAGCGTAAATTCCCCTTGAGTTTACTCTTATTGTCTGCAATTATTTTGCTTGATGTTTTATTTTCACATAAAATTTTCATCTATTTACTAGGAAGGATGAATTATGAATGGGTACTTAAGAGGAAACATGTTGGTAGCTTCAATAAAAGTAAAAGAAAAAAAAGAAAAGAAAAGAAAAAAGAACAGGGGGATGTTGCTCGAAATGGTTTGGGTATGTACCCCGTAGGCTAGAAACAGCCTTTGCACAACATAGTGAAAGGTTATGAGTTCAAGGAACCAAGAGAAGGTGGTGATTTACAAAGACATGGAATGGAGCCACAAGGAAAGATAGGCCCAACTATGAAGTTACAGAGAGCGTGATGTCAAATAGGGCCAAGTGGAGAAGGCAACACTCAATAGATGCAATAAGACTACATTGACTGTGAGTTCAATGGTACTTTACTGTTTACTTTGAAAGTAGTTCAACAAGTACTTAGTAAACATTTGATAGAATGGTTATGAGAAAGCTGGGCGTGGGTGGCATATTGGCATAGGCATTTTAGGGTATGTGTTATAGAATGTTAGCATTTACTTGAGAGAGGGAGAACGTTCTTGCACCCTAGTAAGTTAGGATATAAGATGGCATGGATTATTTCTAATTAAATTGTAAAACTCTTTAAGCCGTCCATCGATTAATGTGATGAGGCTTGGATCATGATGAGGACGTATGATTCCCATATATCAATAGGAAATATTGATAAAAATGAAAATAGAAGCTCTAACCCTTTTTTTTCCTTTTCTTTTTTGCTACATTGAGGACTCGAACTCGCACATTGTTGCCCCCGAATGGCGGTGTTTGGTTTCTGTAACCAACTGAGCAACAGCTGGGGACAACACCTCTCTTGCTTTAATGCTAATGTCATTACCTTTTTTTTTTTTTGTATATTTAGAAAAAAAACCTAGCAAGACACCTGTACCAGATATATTTCACATTGTGACGAATTGCAAGCTGTGAACTCATATTGAACCTATCTTGTTATGTTATTAATGTGTCCGTTCTCATGGAAAATCTACTATCATTTCATCCCTAGGCACTCATGCATTGTTTTTTATTTTTTCAGGGGTTGATTGTGTTGGCACAATCTCAGCATCTCTTGTGACCTACGCTTCTATTCAAGCATTAAAACCAGACCTTATTATTAATGCAGGCACAGCTGGTGGTTTTAAGGTTTGTTGCTAAACTACTTTTAAACGCTTTTATTCAAGCATTAAATCCAGACCTTAATATTAATGCGGTCACAGCTGGTGGTTTTAAGGTTTGTTGCTAAACTACTTTTAAACGCTTCTATTCAAGCATTAAAACCAGACCTTATAATTAATGTGGGCACAGCTGGTGGTTTTAAGGTTTGTTGCTAAACTACTTTTAAACTACTGCTTGTCTTGATTAGAAGTGTTGCTACCTTGATCAATAAATGGGACAAGTATTAAGTTACTAGTATTATCAATTATGTGTTGAAAAAAAGATATAGTTGCAACTTGCAATGGATGTTGGTTGTGTTTCGTTTTCGTTACTAGCAACAGTAGTCTGGATTGCTTATCATGGTTCTAAAAATCAGCCGAACCCGAGTCGACTTGGGCTTGGTCACTACTAAGCCAAGTTGCCCCTAGTCGACTACTATGTGGAAGATCTATGCATTCAATGTCTGAGGGTTCTGTTCATCCCTCCGAGTTGAGACCAAATGCAACTACTACTCGAACTCTTTTAAAATAAGTTAAATACATGTACATTAAAAAAACGTAGATTCATAGGATGTTAGTTTCTATTTTTAAGCCTTGTTTTCACTATTTTTCACTATTCCTAGGAATTTTGGGGTCTAGGATGCGACTAGGTCCAACTCAGCCAAGTTGACTCAGCTCAAGAGTGACCCTTTCACCCCTGGAGTCCATCTTAAAACCTTACTTATTGCTGTTGTTTATGATCAGTTACATGTGCAACTGATTTCAAACCATTGTTAAATGTCAACCAATAAATACTGGCTGGCTGCTATTTTTGTCGGTCTTTCACCGTGATAGACTATTAATGATGTACGGTTTTCTATTTTATTAATAAATTCATATTTACCTCTCAATAAGTGTGTGCCCGCACTAGTTGTGGCAAGGGCAGGCAGTGATGTTTGGCCGTTCAATTGCCAAGGAATGATGAGTACAACTAGTTGGACGGTAAATCTTATGGATCCACCATAAAATTCAGGCGATGTGGTTCTCAAATTGAAAATATTAGTGGTCCTTCTCTGAAGAACAAGGATGCAGAAATATCAAGCTGCACTTCAGAATATGAATAAACAGGATGTTATCTGTTGAACTGCTGTCAGAAAACTCAGTTGCACCAGTTTTTCTCAGTATCAGCAGGAGACTAGAAGGAAGAAGCAGAAAGAAGGGCATCGCACCCACCTTTGGAAGTGTTCAGAGGGAAGTTGGGTCTCACACCCTTGCTTGTCATGCAGAAAAGCCAAGAGATCAAGGTTTCACATAAAATGCAGTCAAATATCAATTATATGAAAACTGCTAGAGCCGAAGCCCACAGAGCATTGGATGTATTTCGGAAGCAAAGTAAACCTAATAATAATCCAGGCCCCTGATTTAATGCGGTTTAATCTCAGCCTTCTCGAATTTATTTACATACATATAGTAGCTCTCAAACTTCACCAAATAAAGAAGTAATTAAGTCAGGAGAGGAGACTGATTCACGGAGAAATCTGAGTTTGCACAAATCCCTTTCGGATTCTGGTCCTGCACTATATATGGAGGGGCCCAATTGCACCCTACTCCAATCAACTGCTTCAAGCAGGAAGTGCTTTGGTTTGAATAAATGTTGTATGCTTCTATCCCCTCACGCATAGCATGGTGGTGGAACACTGACTCCCACAGGGAGCACCAGCGCTCAAGCCCTACTTAACCAGTTGAAAGACTTCCGTGCTGACTAGTGTGGCAACCAACCCACCGAAGAAAAAGTTATGTTGTATGTCAATTGCCTAATGAGTGTCAGTTCAAAGTTTGGATTTTATTTTAGCATTTACTATTATTGTACTTTGCATTGTTATATAATAAATGTAACTAGGGATAGAATGCTGGTATGCTTTTATTTTAGCATTTACTATTGTTGTACTAAGCATTTTATATAATAAATGGAATCGGGGATAGAATACCGGTATGCTTTTGGGAAGCATATTTCACATCTATTTACATTTTTTCAAAATCTTCATAAATCAAACAAAAAAGATTTTCATTAAGTTTGGGCATTTGATGATGGCTTTTTTTTTTTTTTTTTTGGGGGGGTTGGGTTGGAAGACCTATTGCAATCCCTGGGCGGCTACAAGGGTGAGAAGCCTCTTTGCCATTGGGCTGTGAGGCACTTTTCTTGATGTTGGCATGTTTTGCATTTTGATATGGCATGTCTTCCTTTTTTTTTTTTTTTTTCAATTTATGCATGTATGATTTCCAAAGAAGCTTAATTATAAATTTGTTTTGATAATGCTTGATACAAAATTACAATGTGCTTTGCTTTAGGTGCTTGCTACTCTATCTTGTCCTTTCCAAATGACGTTTCTGAATATGATGTCATTGGTCTGTCCAATTCTTTTCAATGGAGAATTTTTTTTTTAAATATTACTTAGATGTAGAAAATCAATAATATTTCCTTCTTTGGTGGGTGTAAAAAATGCAAGTTGCTTCGCTTTGTGATGTAACCAAACAATTACATGAATGAACATTTCAGGCAAAAGGAGCATGTATTGGGGACGTTTTCTTGGCTTCTCATGTTGCTTTCCATGATAGAAGGATACCTATTCCTGTAAGTTCTCTTAAGATCTTCAGATGGTCGATGTTCTCGGCTGAGAACTTCTACACTTTACCTTCTCGATTCAATTGGAAAAAAATTAAATTAAGGAACCACTGGGAAAATAATCCTTTGAGCAAATTAATTGTTCCACAGCGAATGCTCCTTTACTGCTATTTCTAATTTCTTGTCTTTTACATATTCTGTTAGGAAGGATTTCAAGCTATTTATCATTTTTCTTTGATTAATATTTCAAACCTTTTAACCTAATAAATGCATTGTATTTATCCTAAGTTTTTTTCATGCCACATTCTAATCACAATTAAAACATGAGTTGTTTTCTTCCTGCTGCAGACCCACCTATGTTATTTTTTTTGTTATTCCTAGATAGTTTTGTTGTGGCTAATCACTCTTTATGATCCCACTCAGTAATATAACATTCAAATGCTTTTGTTATGATGCTTGAGTCTGGATGTTGGCTTCTTTTTTTTTTTTTTTTTTTTGAATGATGTCTAGGGGGTACCATCTTAATATTTTGATAGAAACTTATGATCGCCCCTTTCTCTCTCTCTCTCTCTCTCTCTCTCTCTCTCTATATATATATATATATATATATTCATCTACCACCTATTTTGCTGCAGGTTTTTGATCAATATGGAATTGGAGCTCGGAAGACCTGTCCCATACCAAATATTTTTAAGGAACTCAAGCTCAAGGTAATGAGATTTTATTTAGTTAATGCCAAAATCGAAACTTATCATCTTTAGGCTATTTCCCTTCTTTATATTCTTCTGCATAACAGCTAAATCTTCTGGTAAACTTCTGAAAGTTGTGTCCGTATGGATTGGCAGAATAAGTGTGCTACACCATTTTTTGTTTGTGATTGAATGATAAATAATTATGCATCCCTATTTAGAGTGTAGTCTCGCGGTTAGTGTTTTGGATGCGGACAGGTGAACTATAAGAAGGTGCTACTTGATTGAAACCTATATTTGAGACTTGAGAGTGACCTTGTCGATGATAGTGACCATTTTATGTTACTCCTCTGCATCTGTTAGAAGTGCCATCAATTGTTTGGTTTCTGTATTTTCTTCAGTAAAATGAATTAAGCGTTCTGTATTGTCTTGTTATCTGCTTAAGCTAGCTTGTCCAAGTATATTACCATAATTGGTCTTTGATACTGTGTACGTAGTTCATTTACACAATCAATATGTAGATATGAAGTATGGGGTCCTTAGCCCCAAAAATTGTACATTTCCTGACATCCAGTTTTCGTAATCGTGGGATTTATTATCACCTAATTCATTTTTTCTATGTTAGCGAAAGTCCTTTTTATTCAATTTAATCAAGCATAACATGCAGAAGATTCTTGCTGGTGTCATTGTTAAATTCTGCGAAACAGAACCTATTTCTTAAATGGAGTTTCCTCTAATTGCAAAGGAAATAACACTGATTCCTCCACTAAGCAGTACAAGCCTCTCTCTCTCTCTCTCTCTCTCTCTCTATATATATATATATATATATATATATTCTGTTCACTGGTAACAGTTGGATAACTAAGAATAACTAAGAACCATTCATCTAGCAGCCCATTGGATTACGATTGTACATTTGCGCAGCTCTAGTAAAAAAAAAAAAATAATCCAGGTCGAATTTCAGAATTTACAAACCATTTGAGCCATCAATAATTGGAGTTTGTCAATATAACAACTGGAAGTGTTTATTTGAACTCCAAAGAGCAAAACTGCAAGCCATAAATAGGATGGTTAAGATTGCCAAACAATGTTAGCTGTGTCATTGAGTGCTTCACATGGGTAACACTTGCAGTGAATTACCATTTTCTTGCAGCAAAAGTCTTGGCTTTTAAAGGATTCTTGTCTCGGACTTTACAGAACGAAAGCTAACACAAGTTAATAAATTTCTGCTACACATGCATATGCATATATGGGTGCTTTGACTTCTTAAACCTTTCATAATGCCTTTTGTGGATGTAACAGGAAGGAAAATTATCTACAGGGGATTCTTTGGATATGTCCCCACATGACGAAGCAGCAATTGCAGCAAATGATGCTACAGTTAAAGACATGGAGGTAAGTTTTCTTTGGTTGGTACAGTCAAGAAAGAGAGAATATTAGCCACTGTGGTGCATTCCTTGAATTTTCATGAAATGGCTCCTTTGTGTTAATTGAATGATAAATTCATGAAAAAACCAAATTACAAATGTTATGCTTCATTTAGAGAAAGTAGCAAATGGGGTTCTGAATTCTGTTTCTTTCTATCCAACGTTATCATTTGTTCTTCTCAGGGAGCGGCTGTGGCATATGTGGCTGATCTCTTATCAGTCCCTGCAATTTTTGTAAAAGCTGTGACTGACATTATTGATGGAGATAAACCAACAGCAGAGGAGTTCTTACGGAACTTGGTAGCAGTAACAGCTGCACTTGATCAGGCAGTCACGCAAATCGTGGATTTCATAAACGGCAAGTTCCTCTCAGAACTCTAGGGTACCCTGAATAGTGTATCATATTGTTCCCTTTTGGCGAGGGGAGATTTAGAGTCGTGTTCTCCTGATTAAGTTCAAGAAAAGCTGATGTGTTTGGAATGATGCTTCCATATCTGTCTGGAGCAGTTATGCCTGTACATGTATAGCATGTACCAAATGAAGGTCCCAAAGACAACTGATTTGCTTGTTCTTGTTCCTCTGGTAAGAATATTCATGGAGTTCATACCAATAGTCAGATTTTTTCTGAACAAAATTATCTAATAATATGTTGTATAGGGCTGTGAGCTGGCCTTCATGTTTTAAAACCTATCAGATTACATGGCATATAGATTTTGTTGCTAATGAATGTGCCTGAATCGCTGTAGTTATAACAATCTGTTGGTCTGGTTGATATTTCTGTCATGTGTCTGTTCCTAATCATGTGTTTGTCTGAAGCCTCAAGGCTGCATCAGTTTTGAGAGTACATTGTCAAGAAAGTGAGTTCTATTTGGAGAATTGATAGCCGGGAAAATGAAGAAATTCATGAATTTGTACTCCTGAAAAATGGAATGATGCATGATGGGGACGGTAGGGATTCTGAAATATTTGCTAAATGTATTATAGAGTTGCATCGGACTGGTATTCTGCTATATGCTGATTACGAGTTACGATTTGACGAAGCAGTAAGCATATGTCAATCCTGACTAAGACCAGTAAACGGCGATGGGCCTCGGGCGAAATGTTTTCCTACGAAGTTGCTCATGCGGACCAGCTCTATATGAAGCCCATTTTTTTTTATTAGCGCAGCTTCTTTGATAATATAATCAGCCCATGATCTAGCATCACGCCTAATGTTACACTCGTTGACCCTTCACTCACCATTAAACTTTAACACTGTTAGATCAAGGGCTAACATGCTTTGGTGGGGCTGCTTTTTTGGCTCTCCTTTTCCACAAGAGACCTTTCCATTTATTTACCCTTATTGCATTGAAAGGAACTCCCCTCAGTGGGCCTCATGAGCTGGACTGCATATATGCAATACGCAGTCAACTCATAGGAGAACATCATCCATGGGCTATACTATGAAGAAACCGATGAAGTTTGTGCATTCACTGAAGCCCTATTTGCATTTTGTAGTCTTGTAGTTCAAAATCCCAAGCATTTAGGTTGTTATCTTATCCCTTTCTACTCCTAAGATGCATTTTTTATACTGAACGAACATTTCCTGTTGCACCGCCTTATTCATCACCTGCAACTTGTAATAAGATGATACAATAATTTAGAAACAGTAACAAAATCAAAACCTAGCCATGGTCACCCTACC
Source organism: Umbellularia californica (assembly GCA_028538565.1). Classification (NCBI taxonomy): domain Eukaryota; kingdom Viridiplantae; phylum Streptophyta; class Magnoliopsida; order Laurales; family Lauraceae; genus Umbellularia; species Umbellularia californica. The sequence goes on along the minus strand of JAPQWN010000006.1, from coordinate 4,783,417 downwards.
CTGTCCCTGCCCTCTGACTGGCCATCAGATTCTACCAACTTCATCTCTCATCGTCTCTAAATCTCTGCTGGCCTGTCGTTTATGCAACGAGGCCTACTGGAATGACAAAATTAAGGTAATTCACCACTTGATAGAAAAGAAAAATATATAAATAAATAAAATAAGCAATTTAGCTGTTTCAGATGCTTTCAGGATTCACTCCAGAGCTGTGCCCGTGATTAAAGGTAATAAAAATGGCTGACTTAGCTGATTAAGGGACGTGGGGGCATGAGTTTGAATCCCTGATCATGTGGCAACAGAAAAAAAAAAAAATTACTCTCTCCTTTTTGCCTGTCATTCATTCAATTCACGAATCATTCATTCCAGAAAGGTTTATAAATAGTAGGTCTTCATATATCAACAAAAAGAAAGGGATTTTACCTGGAGAAATCTTTTTAGAGAAACCATTTGGACTCTGTTAGAAAAGAAAAGGGATAATGGCAATTTAAAAGCAAAATATATATATATATATATATATGATGCAGAGACGCACATGTTACTAACATGGTGTAGTATATACTTTTTTTTAGTATCTATAACCGGCCAACAAATGCAAAGGAGAAATACATCCACCACCTTGTGTTTTCACGCTAAGCCTTCAACAGCCAAATTGTCTCTCTCCCTCATGACCTCTGGTTTTCACCAAGGCCAGAATGAAAAAAGCTTACATACATTATAGAAGGAAAAAAAAGGGTGTGAAAGGAATTTTTTTTTCTTAAAAAAAAGGAAAGCTGGAAAAAAGTCATATTCTAAAGCAAACACACCATCCTGTTTGTTGCATTCAACCAGGCTTTTGCATCCTACTCAACCCACAAGGCACCCCGCCCCACATTGGTCTCCTGACACCCAATTGATCTTTCTATGGGGGTGGAGGGTTGTCACCAGAGGTGCTTTGGTTCTTCCATTCACTGGGGCCACTTCTATCAAATACCAAACAACCAATGCCCCCAAGAATAAAGGGTTGTTAGATCTAACCAAGGAGAGCTGTCTACAAAACGCCAGAAAGGCTGGCTGGCATTTCCATGTTCACCTGTGCATCTGAAACGAATAAAACAATTCATCATCCACCGCTGCTCCTCTTGTTTCCCTTTCTACATATTTTGGGCATTGCAGAGCAATTGCTGCAATTGAGGCGCACCACTCTCATCGTAGCTGTTGGGGTAGTTGTGGTGGTGTTGTCTCTTTCCTCTGGATGATGAGACCGCAAAGAGCTGCTGTGGGTTGGGCATGTACCTAGGCCCGAGTACATCAAGAGAAGATGGTGATGGAGGCACAGAAGACTGAGTGCAGGGTATGAGAGGCGGAGCATCGGGTCTCCCATTTTGCCACTTTGGGAGTTGAGCTAATGAGGAATTGCAAGGTCTATAATGAGCCATCTGAGCTGCCCACAGCTCCTGTTGCTGCTGCTTTGCTAAGCTTCCATGAGCCAACTGTGTCCCATAAAATGCATTGCTTGAATATTGTGGCAGCTGCAATTGCACCTGTGTCCCATCTCAAAATAGCACTAGTCATGAATTCGGAAAAACATAAAACCACCAAGCTATACATCAACAAGTGTAGCAAAGAATTTTAACTCAAAATGGAGCTTGAAAAATGGCGGCATTGAATCTCCTACGACCACTGGCAGAAAGTGTCTTGCATGTTCTACACTGGTTGAGACAACTTTATAATGTCCAAACCTAGGATCAGAACCTCAGTGCCATGCCATCAAACTACATAAACTATATAGGGCCCCACAAAGTTCATTAGCATGAACAACACATCATCCAAGCTGCTCACAAACTATTAACCCTCCTCGCATTAGCAAAGGCTGCGAGTCCCACTGAAATCACTGCCCATTCTTGGGTTAATCATATGGTTTATTCTTATTAATTCTACTTACATTTATCTGCTTTCACAGCAAATCAAATGAACATAATCACTTGATAAGCATATGATCAGTCCAAATATGGGACCACTGCAACTGGCTTGAATATTTTGCTGACATCAAGTCATCAATATATGAGGTAGTAATGTTCATGAGCAGTGTGGACCCCTCTAATTGCCTAGATTTACATACACTTTTATCAATTTGCCAGTAACATTCTCCCTTCTTTCTAGAAATTCTAAAACTAGATTATATCTAATATTAAAATGTAATCAACATTTAACATTATTGAAAAAAAAATTCAGGTCTAAAAATTGGGTATTTACAAGACCACAAACATAAAATATGAAATAAAATACATTGGCAATATTTGTAATCCATAAAAAAGGGGGAACTATGAGTTGCTGTCTGACATGTGTGCCTGCTATCTAGAACTGTAGGTGTCGAAGCAGGCCACCATTGGAGAACCTATAAAATTCAACTAGTAGCACTCGTCAAAGATAAGCCAAGGCCCAAAAAGCGCAGGAATATCTACAGAAACTCTTATTCTAAGAATCATCCAGCTCCCATACAGGTACGTGCCACACATGATTTTAGATTGAGGACCCAAACCAGTTTGAGCATATCTCTATAGTCTACCAATGCATGTTTACAAATGCAAAGAAAGATAACTGAATTAAAAAAAAAAAAAAAAAAGAGCAAAGAGAGAAATGAAACCTGTTGGGATGCTGCTGCTAGCTGGTCAGGATATGGAGATGGGTAACGAACATTTGGGAGGGAGAATGGCACCATTGGATGTTGAACAAGTGGGTGTAGGTAAGGAACATGAAGTTGAGTGGAAGACTCAAACCCATTTCCAGTATTTCTAGCAGATTCTCCACCAGCTGACAATGACAGAAAATCACAACTCTGCCATAACACCCCCAAACGTCAGAACAATGAAGCCATGTGGGGTAATTTCAATGGAGCCATATAGACATGATTACCTGTTTCTGCTGAGGATAGATTCCATATGAGGTGGAGGCCCGTTGATCTTGCGAAGGTTTGTTATTTTGTAGAGTTCCGAGTCTTGCTTCGTGCAAATTCCTGCCTGCCACCACACCATGTGCACTGACAGACATTTCATTATTGTTATCAGTTTTCAGCACACTAGGGTCATTGAATGATGTGGTCCCTGACATTTTCCCTTCATTCAACTTTGATTGATTTGCTGAAGGTGGCCAGCTCTTTTTCTCCACGCTTTGGTATGATCGAATGAGACGACTAATGTACACATGGTATGCACTTCGTTTAAATGATTGCCTTCTTCCAACTGAAACCAGCACTGGCTGCATAACCAATACAATGTCAAAGATGGAAAAACAAATAAAGCCAAGTCGAGCAAAAAAATTCAAATGGAGGATATATGGTGTAATGAGCTTCAACAACTGTATAATTCTTCAAGGCACCCACTTCTCTTCATGTGTATGTGGTTGATCAAGACCATTGATACATGGCCCTACAGTAATTTGGGGCATGACTTCAAAATCTCAAAAGTTTAGAAATCCCAATCCATTGCATGATGTCCTTTTCTTGGGATCCCTTTGAGTTCTCTTCTAGACATCAACTCACAAAGCATTGATCAGATGGATTAGGTCATACTAATATGGGATATATTTGGGCCATTTGCACTCTACAAATAATCTAGCTCGCAATGGAGCCCAACTGTACACTTGAGGCTCACATAGCTAAATTCTTCCGTGAAAGAGAATCTAGGGTTAAAATTTAGGGGGAAAAAAGGAAAAAGAAAGTGATTTATCCAAAGGTGCAAGAAAATTGGCATCTATCACAAGCGGGAGTAGCAAATTCCAATTGTTCTTTTCCGTGTATGTGCTTGTCTTCCTTTTTCCTTCTTTGTAGTTACATACATGGTAAAACCAATTATAGTAAGAATCCTTGCTTAGCACAATCATATCAACAGTGTACAATCAATGATAAGGATCCATGCAGGGCAAGAATAGCAATTATATCAATAGTATACTGTACAATATAGGGACGAGCAATTAGCAATTACTTGTTCGGTGAGTTGATGATACTAGAAGCCTGAGAAAAGAACAGTAATAATACCCAACACATGCCAACCGGTTTCTCTTTTAATACCCAGTTGTGAACTTGGGAACGCCCTCAAAACAATTACAATCATGGAGTACCATTCCCACCAATGTCTACATATGAAGATACTAACTCAAAATGGATACTAGTCAAAATCCAAAGGATGAAATATAGGGCCCTGAATCCGAGCCTCAGCAATGCACATTTTTCTAAGGTGCTGGATTCAATGTCTAGGGGCCATGATTTGGTGGCCCAGATAGTTGTCATCTAGTGGGACGCTCTGAATAAAAGGTGCCAAAATAATCTCTTGGATAGTGATTCCTAGGTTTTCAGTTGTTGGTTTATTTATGATTGAATGTAGACATAAGCTTATGTGTCCTGCTGTGGATGAATAGGAAATCCAGAAACTTTTATTTGGCTTATTTTCCATTGAATATGCACCAATCACCATTGCTGTAATCTTCTTAGCCATCTACTTCGAAGGCCGTTTATTTAAGGAGAAGGATAAGGACTTCCAACATGGGTGATTATGTGGTCATTGATTATCCAAGGTGGGGCTGATTGGATCAGCTCTCAGGGTCTCCAAATCACGAGCCTCACATGGAGTCCCACATGAGGACCCTCCAAATCCTCTCTGGCAGCTTACAGCAAGAGATAATCCATATGAATAGCCAAACCATTTCAGTCTATTATGTTTCACCTTCTAAACCTTTTGTGAAGCAGTACTGGCATATATGAACATAAAGAAAATGAAAGAATATCGTTTCCTAAGGCCAATTCTTCACCTTTTCTCTCGAAACATCATTTTTTGCTGAACCGGGTTTAGAATCATTAGTAGCAGAATCTGGCCAACCTCCAGCTTTAGTTGCAGATGTCCTGAGGAAACAGATTTATGTTAGTTATTCTCGGCGCAGAATGACATCTGCTATTTTTAATAATAGAGACCCGAGTACTGTTGGATTTGGACTTTGGGGAAAAGAAAGAAATTTACTTTGTCAAGTGCAAAAGACCATCAGACAGCCCATTAGGCATGGTATGCAGCAGATTTGCAGCTACTTCTGATACAAAAATTGACACATGGGGATCAAAAGAATGACAAAAAAAACTAAGCTTATTATAAAGTCCATATGCCCTTTACAAAGACACCTATTTCCTGATGCCATGTACCTTTAGGATGTGTACAACTTTCAGCAACTTCCTTGACAGAATTCTGTTGAGTTGCAACTGCTACAGCCTTGAAATGAAACCAAAGCCAAGTCCAAAAAAATTTGTATTAAAAACAATTCCAAGTACAGAATTTAAAAACCATCCATTTACACATTGGTATGGTAAGCATGTTTCACCAAGACACCAACCACAAAAAAAGCCATATTAGTAACTGAATTTTGATTCCTGCCTCAAGTCATGAATGAGATATTGAGATAATTATAGGACAAACCATTTACAACTCATTCATGAATTAAGCAGGCGCAGATTGAAAAATATGCAAACAGGCGCAAGATACTAAAAAATGCATATTTGCAGAGAAGTACAAGCACTGTCTGCATTCTTCATCTGCAAAGAGATAATGCAAATCAGAAGACTATGAAGCCTACAGGTAATGTGTCACTCTCCAGTCTTCTCATTGGAAGGGATTTGGGATGAATTGTCTCCAACAACCTGCAAACAGCACCAGGCATAAAAATTAGCAAGCTGCCCTTTTGTTTAATGGTACTTATAAATTAGCAAACTACTTTCCTCCTGAACATCCATGGGACTCAAGGACAAGTTCAGCAAACTACCTATCCCTCTAATCTCTAGTACTTGTAAATGTACCATAAGTGGGTTGAAAAATATGAAAAAACAGACCATTATATATTATATTCCACAATCCATTTCATGAAGCGCAGAATAAAAGACCACAGGCACAAAGCATTATGATGCCTTTCCAGTCTATCAAACTAAATCACCATCAAATCTGAATGCTGATATGATTTCACTTAGTGAAAAAAAGTCATGTCAAGTGTTGGAAAAATAATACTGCAGACACATGGAGAAAAGATCACCTTCCAACAGTGCTAAGGGCTCTTATCAACACATGGCAAAGCTTAATTAGCAATTCCACCAATACCCAAACTGACTGTTATTTGAGATACACGCAAACATGCTAAAATACAAATGATAATTGTAAGCTACAACAACAATATACCCACCCATTTCCAGGGTATGATTCAGATTGAACTTCTGTTCGAGTGCCTGAGTTGACAGCATCATTCAATTGGGTTCGCCCTGCCGGTTCATCCTTGGATGATAATCCAATATCTTGATCATCTACCTGAGCATCATCATTCAACTCCAGCTTGAATTTCTGACTTCCCGAGGTGGTGGGTTGTTCCAAAACAGTGGGTCCCATAACAGGCCAAACATTTTCAGTTTTTACAGATGATTCTCCCTTGGACAAATTAAGATTGGAAGCTTCTGCAGCCGCAAGATCATTGAGAGACTTGGTATTCGCCTCTTTTAAAGCTGCAGATTGAGGTTAATTATTCATCTAAGAAAGACCATCCAACCAAGATACAAGGACAAGATACAAGTACTCAGAGCATTTTATATCGATGGTTCTCCATCGTCCCATCCATTCATAGCATATAGAGTTTCCTGCGTACACAATTTTTATTTCAAATGTGCTCTGGGAAGGAACACTTTCGAAGAGCATAGGAATTCCGGTCCACCATGATTGGTGGTAAATTGGATATACACATGGATTTCTGCCCACCATGATTGTTGGAATTATAAGAAGCTACTTTGATGTGCACAGGAGTTCCTAAGCACCATGGATGGATGGTTCGGAAGAACCAGTAAACCAATCTACTGTGTGCCACAAATTACAAGGAGGTGGACTCAGTAAGAATGCAAATACCTTCCAAGGGAGGAAGAGAGCTCGCATTGTTCTTTGGCAATGGAGAAGGCACCTCAGCTTCTTCAGTTATCCTGTCTACTTTGTCCTTATCTGGTTCATCAATCGTGCTGGCCAAAGCAAACAATGCCTCTGCAACTTCTTCCTCATCTTTAGTAATTGTATTGGGAACACCATGCTTTAGAGTCTTGTCTGAGCCTCCTAGCTTCTGTAGGAACAATTAGAGAGGGCATTATTTAGAAGAAAGAGAAAATAAATGGGGCAATATTTCAATTGCTTAAACAGATACCAACCATGTGCAGTTTTGATCTCCTTACTCCATTAACATGGGGTAAGTCAGTTCCAACAAAGGTTCGGTTGTTTCTCTTTGGATCTGGCAAAGGCGGTGAGACAGATTCATGGTTGCGCTTGTTCATAGCTGCAAAAATAAAAACATTCACCGACTATTAGATTAAAACAGTAGAAGTAGAGGGAAAGAAACTTACTAAAAAAAGAAAAAAGTAATATCATCATTCTTATTGTGACCACCAGACCTTGCTTGCTAGTAGTAGTATGAAAACTTCAAAATTTAGTAAATTAGAGAAGAATGGATGTCCAGAGAATCAATTGTGGATGGGAATCTTTTCTGTGCATCCAAACAGAGTTTAAGTTACATTTTTTAATATTGATTTGAGGCTAAAAAAGAATGGAAGAATCTAATGTGGCTTCTGTTTCACACTGCCCAAAAAGCAATCCTCTCCACTGAAAGGCCACTCGTCCTTGGGACTTGATGCACATCTAATGTCACACTCTAGAATATCAGAAGCCAAACAAAAGATCATCACGACCCAAAAAAATCGCAGTATCAAGAAGAAGTTTCAGAGCCTGGAAACCTGAACTGCAGTACTATTTTGGTATAATTAAAGGGATCTGAACGATCTTCCTCACCTCTCTAGTTCACCAATTCCTAAATCTAAAAGAACCAGATTCATGGTCATCAAAAAGAGAGAAAAGACAAAAGATTCTCTCTGAATAAGATCCGTCTCCAATAATGCAATGCAATATGCAACAATATTCTAGAGGGACTTAAAATCCAAAGAGCTGGAATCTTTCTATTAAAAATAGATCCAACCAAGAAAGGTATCAAAAACAGAAGACAAAGAAAGGGAATTTTGTTTGACACACCTGATCGTAACCTTCTGGGGACGGTTGCAGGATCAACAGCATTGCAATCATCAAAAGCCTGAAAATCCATAAAATTAGATAAAAACCACACACAGGAACAACAATATAGAAGTTGCAATCATCAAAAGCACCTCAAAATAAATTAGACAAGATTACACAGAAAAAAACTGCAAAATGCTACTTTTTTTTTTTTTGCTCTTGAAAGTGCATGACCAACCTTCCCATTGAGCTTAAATCTCTTGCGACTGCTATTGCTGGGAAAGCCAAACTCCTCTTCTCCTTCAGACCCACCACCCATCATCTCACCATCTTCATTGCTGGAGCACCTGACCTTATCTTTCTTCGATCTCTCCAAGATTTCCACATCCCCACCATTCAATGCTGCAGAGAGAAAAAGAAAGCAAAAAAAAAAAAACAGCAAATGAACATCCTTTTCTCAGAAAGCAAAAGGGTGGGTGCATCATATGAAACCCAATTGTATACAAAGTGGAAACAGATGCAATCAAACAGATAAAGACAAAGATATGGGATTGTTTCAATCTCCATAGATTAGGAGAACAAAACAAGGAACTTGTACCAGAGAGGAGCTTATGTCCAGATGCCTTGTGCTGTCGCTGCTTCGCAAGCGAGTTCTTAGTTCCTCCACGCTTCACCTCTCGAGCTCTATCCATTTCTCTGCTACCGACATGAAACACGCCTCCTGTAGCTGAAATGGATGAAACCCACCTCGTAGAAGCTCTGGAAAACCGATTCCTTAGACTGTTGTCGCTTGAATTCCTTCCAAATCAGAAAGACCCAAATGATCAGATGAGCAGAAACAGGACTTCTGTATCTCCTATTTTGTTGCTTTCAAAGACTAAAAAGCAGGAGATATGAGAGAGGAGAGAAGATTGAGAGGAAAGCGAGTTAAAAGGCGAAGATGGTTGGTTGGAGAGTAAATGAAAGGATCGCATGAAGTGTATTTTTGGGGGTTTTCGCCGAAAAAACCGGACCAAAGAAAACCGATAAAAGTGAGATTTTGGATTCCCAAAGAAAGAACAGAAATCTATTTCCTTCTCTCTCTCCAACCAAACGCTTCAAGGTGTCGTTTCACACAGAACAACACGGAGAGCGATTACAACTACAACTCTCTCTCTCTCTCTCACACACACACACACACACACACACACGCGCTTCAAGAGGAATAGTTTGAGGAGAAAATGGAGATCGGAGAAAGGAGGAAAAAACAAAACAGCCAAAGAGAAAGGAAAAAGGAAAAGGCGAATTCGTAGAGGATGTTCAGAAGAGAATCAGGTTCCTCACGATTTAAAGCAGATACAAAGAACGAAAAGATCGAAAGAGAAAAAGACAGAGAAAGAAACAAACAGAAAGATATATATATATATATAAATAGAGATAGAGATATAGAGAGAGAAAGAGAGAATCAAATGACAGAAATAACAGAAGCAGAAGCAGCAGCAGCAGCTAAAAAGCCTCACGAGAAGAACGTAACAACAAAAAAGGCTGAAACCCATGAAAACAAAATCCACAAAAACAAGACCACATCTCTCCAAACAGAGAAAAAACCATCAATCTTCAACCCCCAAAGACCAAAACCACTATCCCATTTCCAAAAATTCTTCTTCCAATCTTCCACCACCTATACAAAAAAGGAAAAAAAAAAAACAGAATCTTCGCTGCTCTGTATCTTCCCGATTCCGAAACAGAACAAACGAAAACCCAAAAAACCATGAAACCCCACCTCGAAAACAATCTCCATAACAAAAGAAAAGCAACACTCAACACTCAAATCCACAAAAACAGAAACACCCACCATCCAAAACAATCTCCAACAACAAGAAACAACACTCAAATCCACACACGCACAAGAAAAAAAAAGAAAGAACCCCACCTCGAAAACAATCTCCAGAAACAAAACCCAACTCTCAAAATCGACAAGAACTCCCCAAAAATCCTCCAAAAACTCCACCTTTCTGTTGCATTTCTTACAACAAAGCAAAGAGATTGCAGAAACAGAGAACAAGACAAACACCTCAAATCTCCAAAACACAATTCCTCTTCGATCTCACAGCTCCTCCGATCCGATTCGTCGACCAAATCACTCCAAAGAGACGGAAAAATCAAAGCTTCCGTCCTCCAAAATCGCCTTTAAATGCATTTCACAAAACCGCTCCTCTCTCTCTCTCTCTCTCTCTCTACACTTTCATATCGCCTTTGAAAAACACCCCTCCATCACGTCATCAACAAAATCAACGGTCCAGATCTATCCGATCACATCAACCTATAAACTATCCTTGACCCCACAACCCACCTGGTCGCCACGTCGGACTACACGCAATACAGTTGGTGCAGCTGCCTGCGTGGACTCCACCACGTCAGCACGTATGCTGCTCTCCACATCCATTGGACGGTCCAGATTTGTTGATGGAAATCTCAGCTTAGCCTTTTTGGGCCGTTGGATCCCTTTTATTCATAGAAGGTTGGTCACTTTCTCAAGAGATCAAAACTGAGAAATGGCTGCTGATGCTAGATGGACGGCTGAGAATCGACTGGCCTGGATGGTGGACACGTGGCGCGTGTTGCGCCGATTGCAGCACAACAGGTCTCGTGTGTCAGCGCTTTTGCGTTATCCCTTAAAAAGCAATGTCATTCCTCCACATCCCCCCCCACCCTTTCTTCCTTTTCTGTTAGTTATATTTTAGCTTCTCCTTTTCAGAGCAGGTAAGGTACACCTCGAGTGCTCTCTAGAAAATTAGACCAAGCCATCTGAATCTCATGTGGTGTGATCCTGGACGTTCATCTGGCATGGCCCACTCATCTTCTATGATTAGTTGTTTTCTGACCGTTTGATCTTATGGTTGTGTTGAGGAGCAAGGAATTGGGCTATATTAAGATCAGATGGTTGACAGCTGCATTTGGATCAATTTGATATGCACATATAACTTTTTCCTTTTTTTTTTGGTATACTTAATATGCATGCACCTGTTTGGTTGTATGGAATATAGGGTTTGGTTTTGGCAAATGTCAAATCAGATTTTGCTTGGGGGCAAAGTTTCTGTTTTGACCACTTCAGTAGAATTGAGGATTTTAACTGACTAATGGAATTTATGTATGTGACATTTATGTATATATTATGTGAATTTTACATATATGTAGATTTATGCATGTAAAAAAAAAATATATTTTGTGTGCATGAAAGCATAATGAGGTTTCTTCTTAACTATAGAGGTGTATGGTGTTATACACCATTTTTCTGCGTGAAGATTTTCATATGAAAATGACTTCTTTTATATACGGCTTTCGCACCTTATTTCATACGTGTGTTATATAAATGAGTGCAAATAAATGTAATCATAGGTAAATGTTGTGCATGTTAAACATTTATTACATATATAAATGAGTGCAAAACAAGACTGCTTAATGGTGGACTATAAGTTTTTAACGGCCAATGTTTGTCGAACTAGTTTTTGTTCGTTCATTTTCAAAATGAAACATTCTCGAAGTGATGCCAAATAAGTCCAAAACTACAACCAACACATAGTTTCCTCGTTTTTCATTTTCTAATAATAGAGTCATTGGAGTTAATCTTCAAGAAATAAATGACAATTTGGAGCCCACTTTTATTTGATTTCAGGCAAAATCATATTGGATCCTTCTTCAATTGAATGTTTTTTGCATTATTGTGCATGCGTTGGACAATCGGACCTCTTTTATCTCATACCTTAAATGACTTTAAATGATGTTTAATGCTAGGTTTTTTATTAGTAATTGCTTATAATGGAAAGGTTTCAAAGTTAAATATTATTTCACTACCTTTTCCTTGTGCTTAAGTTAGGCCACATTTGTATAATATATATCAATAATACCATTAATGCTTCGATTTTCTGCATGGGATATTTCTGTGGTTCACTGGATTGGTTCAACACCTTTTTGGCATGGAAATAATGAGATTTTGAGCTACTTTTTCTGGATTTTTCAAATAAATGACCCTTTATACAGATGGTTGAAAACATTTTTTTGCACTCACATATAAATGAATTTCGAAGAGTCCAAATCCTAATACTAAAAAATAAAATAACTCTAGGCATGTTTGACTGATAAAATATAGTAGAAGAAAGTGTCTATAGTACAAATTTGGACCAACAACTATCTCCTCTTGTTTTCTTCACCCTTTTCTTTACATGCAAATGACACTTTGTAAAGGTATTTCATTGTCATTTTCAATCATCATTCCTGCTACAGACAAACTGTTTTGATCAGCTCTATCTAAGCAATGATATGATAAGACCGAATCTACACTCAAAATCACAAATCCTCCTAATTGTCTCACTCAAAATCACAAATCTTCCTAATTGTCTCACTCAAAATCACAAATCTTTCTTTGTCTTAATTAGAGGTTGTAATGTCTTGTACTAGTGCTAAAGGACCCTTATAGTTCTTACCTGCGATTTTGCGAATATATGTTTTATAACGAACAAATATGTTATTAGGTGAATGTGTGTAAGAATCTTAAAAAAAAAAAAAAAGGTGAATGTGTGTAAGTGAGAAAGTTTGCAAATTCTTAGAGATAGAAATATATGATGGTACAAATTTCGGTGAAAGATCTAAATATAATCAATCTCTTCGCATTTTGATCTCATTGAGCTGAGTAAGTAATAAGTTATAGTAGTCATTTGGAGTGTTTTAGGCTCAATCGGAGGGAAGAGAAAGGAATTAAGTCACAATTTGTCTAGAGCAACATTTAAGCTAGGATTATTACAAGACTCATATCTTTCAAAATGCAATTTTCTCCTAAGTTAATATTCTAATTTTCTACCATGAGTGGAAGGTGCTTTCCATTGTAATCTTAAGGTTGTGGATTCAAGTCACGTTACCTATCAAAGAAAGGAGAAAAGAAATTTCTAAATGCAAGGAATGTTTAATTGCATAAAATAACTTCTTTATCACATCCCCCCCCCCCCCCCCCCCCCCCCCCCCCCCCATCCTCTAATGTTGAGCATCTCATGCAATGATGTGGAAGGAATTGGAGAATTTGGAAGGAGATGACTATCAAATAGCTTTTACTTTCTACCAAAGTTAGTCCTAAAGTTATCAAAGAAATTTTACTTTCTACCAAAGAATTTCTACTTTCTATCTATCAAAGAACAAGGAATTTTAACTACTCATCAAAATTAAAAATGCCCTTAAGTTATTTTTTATATAAACAAAGTCGCCTAATTTATATTTTTTGAGATACCTTACACTCTCGAAACTCACTATGTCAATGCTTAAAATCACTAATTGTAAGCACTATATGTACAAATGATAATTTAAAATAACCACATTATTGTAGAATATAAATGTCAATAGATGCTTACAATTTGCACTGAGCTTCTGCTAGTTATTGTCAATGCTCAAAGTCACTAATTATAAGCACTATAATTTGCACCGAGCTTCTACAATTTTTCACTCCAATAAATACTCACATATACACAAATAACCACCAACAGAAGTTGTTCATCACCAAGGCTACGATCAGGGATTGATCCCTATGTTGCATATGTACGGATAGGTGCCTCACCACTATGCCACCGGTGTTGATTGGCATCTATAGTCTACTACAGTTTTATTTTCTAAAATTCTAGACAAAACTGTTATTTACTATATGACGAAGTCGGTTTTTAAAGCCCAACTTTTGGTAAAACAATTCCTAGAAAAACGTTATGGGTCATCTAAGCCTTTGATAATAGACTTTCAATTCAAAAACAAAAATTATATAATTAAATTTGGCAATTTAGAATAGTGGAGCATTAAATTTACATGCATTTTATTTTAGGAGTGCAACTCTCACATGCTAGCTAGGACAATAACTAGTAGAAGCTCAGTGCAAATTGCATCGAGCCTAATGCCCCACGAAGGCTTGAACTACATAAGTCCAAGCCAAACTAATGACATTATAACAAATAGAATATCCTATATTATTTTCATTTTTTATTTTTATGATATATAGTTTTTTTTTTTAACAAAAGTCATAAAAATTCAAATTCTCCAAATGTTGTCCCATGCATGGAATTCTTAAATCCTTTTCACAACTAGACAATTTTAAATGCCAAAGAGGCTAAAATCTTAAGAACTCCAAAGGTTATTTCTAACTAAAAAAATATTGCATCAAAAAATGCCATTGGGAGAAACATCAACACGTTGTCAGCAATTTCCAACATGATGAATTCTTATCATGAATTCTACTTAAGAAACAAGGCTGTAGGGTTTGCTTTTGCTTAAAAATACCTCTCTCACGTCATATGAAAGAAAAATCTAAACTCGGTGTGAGACCCGCTCAAATGTATACCAAACCTAAGGATAGTGCAATTGAAAACTCATATGGTAGAATGATTTTGGAATAAATTCATTCCAATAACATTAGTACACATATAATTTACAAGTCCTACTAAATTCAATCAAGTTATAAGTATAATTCAAATTAATGTCAAATTAAGGTTATTGTCAATTCAATAATGGGTTAGTGAGAGTCATAAGGTTAGATAAATTGATGCTAGGTAGGTCCATGTGGTGCCAAAGTTATTAACCCCACATGTGTTTTAATATAGGTCAGCCCATGCAACCTTGAGGCTGGGTCCACCACTAGTTACCCCCAAATCTATACAACCAATAGGCTTGAGGGTAGAGCACCTAAAAAATCAGCAGCTCCTGCGGAGTACCAAAAGCAACAATCACTTTGGTAGATATTCTGAGTACTCTCACTGAAATTTTGGGGCGTGTAATGTCTGGAAGAAACAGAAGAAACGAATATCCCAATCAGTATCACGAGGAATATTGAGTGGGACCCACAGCCAAAAAAAAAAAATTACTCGGCGATTTTTCCCCCATCTGCGGTTAAAACAAATCTGGACTATTTTAAAACTTCATGTGATGATTTGATTCTCTTGCACCTGCACATGCAACAACAAGTCATGGCTACTGCGTGACTAGTAATCTTTTTATTTAACATTTAAACAAAGTGCTTGTGAGTTCTGTGGGAGCACCCATCAATTGTGATCCTGCGATCAAGCCAGATGATCTTGACCGTTCAAGAGGCAGGTTTGGGTCCCATCATGTGCAAGAAATTCTTCACCAGAAGCTGATGTTTTACCATTCAATCATCTGCATAAAACTAGTGGTAGTTTTGTATAAATGATCATTGACTGAGTTTCCATGTGGAATGCTTCTTTTGATGCATAGGGACACCTTGACACCTTGTTTACTCTTATTCTTCCTTGATTCTGGCTATTCAAAACAAATGGCCTTGCATTGGGTAATAAGAAGGGTGCAAATCCTCTGCAACAGGTCACTAGAAATATAGAGGTGAATTTTCTCCAACAAGGGTCTGCAAAAGTATACACAGTGAGAACCCCTGAATTAAAGATGTAAACTGAATTAAAGTTAGTACTATCAAGTATGAATATATAAGTGATCAAGCTTTTTAATTAAGCCCTTTAAACTTATATATATATAATTTAAATAAGTGAGTCTAATTGCCATGGATCCAAATCCTAGAGTTGGAACATACAAATATTTGGTTTATGATCCACGAATAGTTTATCCCTATTTTATTCGGAATTGAAGACTTTTGGATAATCGGATACTTATATGTAACCGTATTCAAGGGTGATACCATCTTCAAGAGAGCTTATATATATATATATATATATATATATATATATATATATATATATATATATATATATATATATATGGAGGTGCTCTTGTGAGAGACACTCTCACCTTACTATGAGAGATAAATGTGAGGGCCCTCACATTTAAGTTGTTAACATTGGATATGGATGTGAAGGCCCCCACATTTATCTCTCATATGGATGTGAGAGTGTCTCTCACAAGAGTACCTCCCATATATATATATATATATATATATAAGATAAAGTTTCTTTGACATCGCAAACCAATCTAACACCGGTAAATATACAACTTAAATATAGACTTTGCACTTGTGTCTATTGGTTTTCATTTGATGGCCTTAGATCAAATAACTCAACTAGCAAAAGCTCCATTTATAAGTATCCACTTACCCAAATCTAAATTACTCTCAATGATCAATGGAGAGATCAATGTCTAAAAGGCAAAGTTCAGCTCAATTAGTAATCTCATTTTCATATACACACTTTATTGGAAGAATGTTTCTTCACTGTAAATCATATGATATCAATTGGTTCAATTATAGTTGGGCCACACATTGGAGCACATGACATGACACAGTGGGTTATATAAAATGGCTTGTAAGAATGATTATTGGCAGAGGAGTCCAACAGGAGAGCCTCATGTCCTTGAGAGGAAACATACACAGCACGCACCATTAATATATGGAGAGTGGGGACAAGGGTTCAGTTATTCAGATGGTTGTTGTGATTCTTTATTGGATTCTATAGATGACTAGATTGCCTATCTTCAAACAAACGTAACTGAAATTAACATCTTACTCCTCTCATCAATCAATAGCATCTATTCATTGGAAAAATTATACACAGCTAAAGGGCCTAGGGTTGCTAGTGGGCCGGGCCATCAGTCCTCGCCCAACCAAGCCCAAAACACATTGGGCTCAATTTTTAGGCCCGTGGACCGTACCGAGATGAGATGTCTTCACCTAATTTTAAATGTACTGGTTCTGGACTGATATATTCTTAAAGACCTGGCAAGCCCAGCTTACCGACACAAAGTTTGTGTGTATATTTCTGTAAATGGGCTGCTCCTGGGCCTGAGTTTAGGTCATGGATTGGATCCATCCAGAATAATAGGTTCAATAAGTAAATGGATGGACCTGCACTAGCTTCTTTTAATTCTTCTAGACTTTCTTCTTCTAATTCTTTCGAACTTCTATCTTCAAAGCAGAATCACTGTCCTTTTCTAAAAATAAAAATTACAATTCAATGGATCCAGAGTTTTGCCCAACCCATGAATTAGCCAACAATGAAAAAAACCTTACACCATCAATCGATCAAAAGAGGATTCCCCCATAGAAAGGTGAATTTGGATGCAGGATTTTTTTTCAGATCTATACTCAAAATTTTCATTTTGGTATCTTGGTATGCATTTTGAGTTTTGACCCTATCCTTCAGGATATCCATTTATATAAAAATTATTTATTTTACATTTCATGTAAAGGACTAAGAAGTAACACCCACAAGAATTTTACCCAAAAGAGAAATTATGATTTTTTTTTTTAAGTCATTTGGACATAAGACAAGATGGTTTTTTTTGTAAAAAATGAAATACATGAGCCTTTTTGTGGTTAGCTAAATTATATGATGCTTCCTAGAAACACCAAAGACAAAGAGGGAGGGGGCTGGAGTTCTTTGGTGATATTTCTCACCAAATCGTACATCATAAGACTGCTTTTTCACATAATAAAAAAGGAATAGTTTGAATTTGCCCCTTCCTATGTAGAAAAAAGTTCCACTACACAGAATCATGGAGTAACACAAATATAAATAATGGTGAACATACGAAGGAAATGAACCTGTTAGACGAGTACCTTTTTGGGATATAGGGCTGTTAAAATGTTTAGTCTAGAACCTCTAAGTGTGTGTGGGATGTGAAAGTACACAATGGGGTTCCATTGGTTGAATGTGTAAACTATTTATAATAAATGTCCTTTCTTCAATGTCATATCCCCAAATTTTACTTTAATAGAAATTAACTCCATATCAAAATTTAGCATGTAATTAACAATATGATTAACACAATTTTATGCATTATGATCATGTTTTTATTTGTTTACTAAAACTACTACACAACAACTTATATACGACACCCTAAAACAACCGAGTCATAGTTATTGGACAATCCTTTGCTTTATCATCCATATGTATAAATTACATTATCAATCATTTGCTCAATTTTACAGTGACGCTGGCTTGTACGGATTAGACTTTGAGGACATCTATTGAACGAGAGGGCATTCATTTTGAGTGTTCGGACTTTCTATATGTAGGCTCGACTATAGAGCTCTATTCCCTTCACTCAAATTGAGTACGACACTAGAGGATCAAGACTCAAAAGACCGAGGGCCACCACTAGTTTCAACCATAGCAATTTTATGGGTCCGTTCCAAATCAGGCATGCATTGGAACTCTATTCTCGCTGCCATATATTATATTTTGTCATCTAAAGTTTAAAAGTAAAAAATCAAGGCCAGAAATCTTGATTTATATAAAAATTTGAAAGGAAACTATCTCTTTTAGAGGAAAGGTAAAAATAAACCAAAATATTAGCTAGAAGCTATAATATCGGCCAATAAAGGTGCCTACATTGTCCAATAACTTAATGTCTGAAATCACGTTTCATCAGGGTTTGGTCCATCTCTTACTTTGTTGGTTAGGACTTGTATAGCACGTGTGGGTGGATGTTGCTTGACCAATGATACGCTTGGGCACATTGGCTCTACCAAATACAAAATGAATGTAATTAGTCTTTTACCAAGATTTTGATCAATTTGAGAAAAGAACACTACAATAAGCATGTTGCTTTTCATCTGTTTAGACAAGTCAATGATAACCTGTTGGAGGGGCTTCGAACTCATTTAGTGAATACTTTTTTCAACACTTCCATATATTTGCTCATGGTACTTAAAAGGTAAAACAGTTGTGACTAAATAGGTTATTCAAATGCATGAACCCTAAGTTAAGCTTAAGAAGACCCAAATGGAACAATACTCCTTTCATTTAAAAGAATATAAATTAGGAGAAAGAAAAAAAATTTAATTTTAGAGCTTTAACCAAACCACACTCACCCAAAAAGACCCACATTTGGATAATCAAATATCCAAAATGCAATTCAAAAGTTACTTTTCTTTCTTTAAAAGGATCAAACTCTCCAAAATTTATCCCTTTTTTTTTTTAAATTTACAATTTTCTAGAAGTACAACATCAAGATACCATTGAATAAATGCTATTTGTCTCTTCAAAAATGGGTTAGTAGAAAGAAATATGAATTGTCTATCTAAAAGGACCTCCTTATTGTTGTGGATGTCCACATGTATGCATGCTAATCAGTAATCACAATAGTATGTGGAATAGGAAGGACAGGGTGTTTCTTGTTAGTGACGTGGGCTCCTTCCAGGATCTTTACTTTGTTACATTTTTTATCTTTTTAGGTTTCCTCCCCAATTTTCCTGCCTGCTGCAGGCCACTATATGGATTGCCACCAGGCTCTCTTATAGGTTCTAAGGTGGGCCTGTTAGTTTGAAATCTTGTTTTTCCTTTTTGTTTCTTTTGAAAAAGATCCTCTTATCTTAAAAAAGAAGGGTAGTTTAAGGGTTGATCACCACTTCAGTCAAATCATTTTATCCTTTGATTTTGGGTGTATAAAATTTCTAATTTTTATCAGTGCATCTTTTATTGTGATTCATTCCAGCAGAAAAGGCCTGTTTCTTTCAAGCAACCGAATTCCTAGGATTGCATTTTTAAAGGTTACATATGTGTAGTGATGCGAAAAAGTGCTTTTGTAGACAATTTTTCTATTTTTTGCAGAAAACCAATCCCACAAGCCCCCTCGAAATTGCTTTTTCATAAAATCGCAAAAACGTATTCATTCTCCTGCTTTTCCTTGTGGGAAACAATCACACCAAACATAGAACCATTTCCTAATGTGGAAAAGCATTTCCAATTTCTTTATTTTTTTTCGAGGAAAAACAACTACACAAACATGCCCTTGGATGAAGATTGAATCAAAGAGA
Organism: Umbellularia californica; assembly: GCA_028538565.1. NCBI lineage: Eukaryota > Viridiplantae > Streptophyta > Magnoliopsida > Laurales > Lauraceae > Umbellularia > Umbellularia californica. The sequence goes on along the minus strand of JAPQWN010000006.1, from coordinate 4,763,635 downwards.
CGTGAGTAATAAATACCAAGCCGTCACTAATTCAAATCTAAGAAAGTCAAGATCCTTCTGCGTTGCTGCCTTGAATGATTCACCCCCTCACCTCATGTCCTACACTAGGCACCTCGTTAATAATCTTAGATTGAGCTCATATGAGTACCATAAAAGCCTAATGTATTTATTTTCATATGAGTACCATAAAAGCCTAATGTATTTATTTTCATAATATTCTATGCAACCAAACATGCCCTCAATGTCAAGTCAATTTTAATGTGTGTGAATTCACGGGGAAAGGTGAGGGTCTAGTTTTATTGTAACTAGCCCCGCTGTATGATATTGTTGTTATTTTGACAGTGACAATGATATTTGCGGTCTTTTTGCTAATTTACTCTTTCTAAAAGCATCCATCCCATGTGATTAAGAAAGTCCAGGAGATGTTAATTGTGATCTTAATATTAAATCATGCTAGCTACAATGGGGCGATTTTAGTTGCACCTCCTGGCTCCTATTTGATGCTTACATGATACTTTCTTTTGGAACCCATCAACTCACTAGGGGTCTCACCATTCAGCTGTCAGCATTGTTCACTTTCTGGGCCACATGATATGTAACAATCATTCCTAGGAACACTAATCTCAGCAGATGATGTTAACTTCCCAATTATGATGGAAATAATGCATATGTTGACTTCACCTGACTGGTTAAAATTAAATGCATTTTATGTTCAATCGAAAGGTAGGAGGTGTCTCTCAAAGTCACACCTTTTGCTGATATAAGCCATTTACCTGATTGGACATGTGTCTCATCAAAGGGTCCCTCATCCGGCCCTATCAATCAAATAATCTGAAAGAGAAAAAAGGCCAATTTCAACCTATCAGGTTGATAATGATTCGTAAAGAGATGGCAATGACACTGGTCGGGTAGGCTTCGGGTCAGATCCGAATTGACTTGGTAGGGAAAGTAATTAGACCCAAATCAACCTGAAAGTTAAAAGTTTGGAATCTTGTATTAATAGGTGGGGTTTTGGGTCGGCTTGGCTGGTTAGCGCTCAATGAGCCTGAAGATATAAGTTGGGTTCAAGTAAAGTTGATGGGTCAGGTAGAAGGATACACCGACCAACGGTAGGGGTGTTCATGGGCCGGCACAGGCCATGGCGTGGCATGTCCAGTCGGGCCAACTTTAAAAACACAGCCGAGATGGGCCAGGCTTTCCATCGCTTGTTTCGGTAAATCAGTCACTAAATTACATGCATTATTTATTCAGGTTGGGTCAGACAGGACTTCGGGCTTCTATCACTTAATCCAAGATCGACCCATCAAATATTAAATGGGCGAAAATTAAAGATCTATTCATGGCCCGTCTTCTGAAGCCCAAGGCAAAAACCCGGCCCAAAGTGAGCTGTACCCGGCCCTTGAGCACCCCTACCCAACACTCTGAATTCAGACAGGGTTGATCTGGGAATTGCCACCTGATCTTTTAAATAATCTTCCAAGCATGCAACCAAGGCATGAGAGGTTCTCCATCTTCTAACCCAGAAATTGGTTGATTACCTCTTCACTCCCTTTCACCAGTGACACAAGAGTTTCTGGTTGATAGGCACTCGAGGAACACGCATGCATATCAAGGTCACAGAAGCCTCTAAAAAAATGAATGCTGCTGACTGCTGCAGTGGCATCCAGTATGAAGTCATCCATCTAATTCAAGCCTCCTGCCCTGAGTGTCGAGTGCTGCCAAACTGTGCTCTGCCACACATGAAAGAATAAAATCCAAGGCCAACTAGAAATGAAAATGTTTGTCATAGGTTTAGGTTCAAGGCCTTCATTTGGTGTCTAGGTTTGGGGCCAACATGGACCAGAATAAAATTCAGGCCCTCGTTTGAGACTTTGGGTCCATGGGTTTCTAAAAAGAATAAAATCCAAGAACCCGAGTACCTAATGCCACCACGATCTATTTTGTTGTGTAACTAGTTGGGTTCTCAATATTCTGTAGGCAATTTTTTTTTTTTTTTTTTGGGTATCCCATGCTATGGGGGCTGGGACTCCTACCCCAGGAGAGAACCCTCTCATACGGGAAGTGAAACTTGCACATGGAAGAAGAGAGAGAGAGCCTGGACACGCGGTAATTTGGAACTCACTAAGGTTGATACTTGGTCATTTGATGAGAGGCGGGGTTGATCTTAATTTCGAGCTAAAACAATTTTGGAAATTTGTCTAAAAAGTCCAAAAAATGATAAAATTCACAAATTTTATAGTCGGTTTCTCTCGTCATTCGATGAGAGGTGGGGTTGCCAACCAACAACTGAGCAACCCCTCGTTCTCAAATATTTGGTATGCATTAGATGTATTGACGTGATCTTAATTTCGGGCTAAAATAATTATGGAAATTTGTTTGAAAAGTTCAAAAATAGATAAATTCACAAATTTTAGAGATTATCATCAGCCTCATTTTTATTCATCTAAAACCCTAACACTATTATGAGATGCTATTTTCAGACTGACTGAGAGCTTTGAGTTCTATAGATGGTTCCACTCTCATTTTCATTTGCAAGGACAACAGCCTTTGTACCTGCAGGATCGTCAAAAAGATCCCAGGCAATGGGACTGATTTAACTTATCAGTGTTGGACTCAATGTTTGAAGATCATGCAATTTTTAGAGATGGTTCTATAGATGGTTCCACTCTCATTTTCATTTGCAAGAACAACAGTCATTTTACCTGCAGGATCATCAAACAGAACCCAGGCAATGGGACTGATTTGACTTATCAGTGTTGGACTCAATGTTTGAAGATCATGCAATTTTTAGAGATAATCAGCACCCATCTTGGGTACATCATGGATCTTACACTATGGTATAGTACACTATTTTCAAGCACTATAGCCCCCATATAGTAGCATCATGGTTCGGTGGTTCCACATCTGAGAAATAATTGGAAAATTAAAAAACAGTACTGCCGAGACCTTAATCATTATACCTGAATGCACATGATCATCAAATAATGTGTCTCCTCGCAATGGATATGCATATGTATTTAACTTACCCTTTGTTTGAATTCACTGTTGATGCAGGATATGCATATGTATTTAACTTACCCTTTGTTTGAATTCACTGTTGATGCATTCCTTGCTTGTAACTCAGCTGGTCAGGGACATTAATGTGGAAATTCAAATGTTAATGTATCACTTGCCTTTAACTCAGCAAGTTAGGAACAGTCATTTTAGTGTATGATGTGAGTAGAGTATATAAGTTCAAATCCCAGTGTATCAGGAAAACGAAAGTTCGATGATTGGGTGGGTGGGCATAATTGGTTAACCGACCAATTACACCATAGTTAAATGTAAGCTTAAAAGCATAACTGATCCAGATTATATATAAGTGTTTTTGTAGAAGGCCTAAAAGCATCAGTTTACATCTGCTATTAATTTTCTTTGCTTAAAATAAGACAAAAGAACAGTCTATTTAGGCCATGTCTTTGGTAGAGAGAAGAAAATCTTATGGTATTTTTTCTGAATTGGCAAAAAACTCTTTCCATTGTCTACTTCAATAGGACAAGGGAACAGTCATTAATTCAAGACCTCTTTTTATACCCCCAATGAATATCTGAGTGTTTTAGAGTGATAAAAACAAGCCTAGGTGAAGTCATGAATTGTAGTAAGTGAACAAGACCTCTTTTTATACCCCAATGAATATCTGAGTGTAATTTAGAGTGATAAAAAAACAAGCCTAGGTGAAGTCATGAATTGTAGTAAGTGAAAAAGAGACATTAGAAATCAAACCAAACCCCACCAGTAATCTCTTATTAAAGATTTATGAGAAAGCCACCAAAACCAGCATAGTTTCAAAGTGTTAGTAATTGGTGCCAAAGAAAGACACAATTCAGAACTTGAACAAAAAAAGCAGCAGCAACAGCAGATGAGGAGTAAACACCTCCAACTCAATCATCTTCGTCTTCCTCAGGAAAGCGCAGATGCTTCCCTTCAGGCACTGGCAATCCCTTCAAGCAGAGAATACTTGGTGAAACAGAGCAGACTACAGTACCATCATTCCCTTTTACTTCTTTCTCTCCCTCAATCTCATCTCTGTCATTGTAGATAAATCGCGTGTGCCGACCTTTAAACTCAAGCATCCCTTTCGTCTCTTCCACACACATATTCTTCAGTCCTTGGCACAACCCATTGATTGTTTCGCCCTCTTCTTCTTCTTCTTCTTCGTCCTTGTGAGAACTTGCATTCACCTGAACAGACCAGTCAGAAGCATCATCTTCTTCGAGGAAGCCCTCTACAGACGAGGAGCACCCTTCATATGTCAACACAGAAGAAATTGAGACTCTGGAGGAATTAGATACCTCTGACTTCCCAGGAGAATCAAACAATAATGCCCGAGTCACCAAACCCTCAAAAGAACCGGTGATTTCCTGTTCTAGAGCATCAGTTGGTGCCTGAAAAAAAAAAATCAAATTGACCAAAACCCAGAAATACACAGATAAGAAAAACGAATTCAAACGAGAAATAGTGATGATCCAATGAAAATCTCCCAAGAACAAAGACCTGGATCATCTTGGAATCTTCTTTCTGCACTTCGGCTACATGAATTGCAGTAGTCAAGCCCGCCTGAAACAAAAATTCAAAATGGCAAAAACCAAGAAATACCCAGATGAGAAAAACGAATTCGAATGACAAATAGTAATGATCAAATGAAAATTCTCCGAGAACAAAAACCTGGGTGATCTTGGAATCTTGTTTCTGCGCTTCAGCTATTGGGATTACAGACATCAAGCCCATGATATCATTGTTTCCACCCTCCAAAGGATTCGAAAGAAGGGGTGTATTGTTTGGGGTCGGAGCAAGAAGTGTTGTTGGCGAATTAAGAAGCGCTTGAAAAGGAAGAAGAGGACGTTGATTGAAAGAGAGTGATGGTAGAAGCTCTCCTTCTTCCTCAACCATCTGTAACAGAGCCTTGACCTGACCACGAAGCAGAGCCTCACCAGACCCAGGCGTCTGTTTGGCTCGGCCACGGTTCTTGGCCAAAGACGAAGGGGTTTCCAAACTACCCGCTGCGAGCCCGATGATGGGGGAGTCATTTGTGATGTCGATAAGCACCGAGCGATCCGATTTCCCTTGTTTCGATCTTGAAAGACCCTTTTCGTTTGCTTCCTTTTCCCCTGCAGAGACGAAAAACAGAGGAGTCGGTCAAGAAATGGGCGACCCAGAAGAAGAACTTTGAGATTTGAATCAAGTTTTCAGGGAGAAGACTAAATACTTGATGTGGGTAGGTTGCTTGATGCAGCCGAGTTCTGGAATCTTGTAACCCGTCTAGTAGATGATGGTGTTTCCATTGATAACCAAAAGAAAAGGACGCAGGTCTGGAGGAAGACGAAGAAGATGATGGAAAGCAAATGAGATTGAAAAGCAAGAATAGATGGGGGTCGGATGGAGACAGGAAACTGATCTGGCTAGCCTAAATTTCGCTCCTTTGCCTGAATTCTTTCCGCAGATTAGAAGAGAGAGAGAGAGAGAGAGGGAGAGGATGTTGAGGGAGCATTTAAGGATTTGAATTGGGGTCGAATGGTAATATGACCGTTAGAGCGTGCTGGTAATGCGTGATGGTTTTCACTTTCATGGGTGCTTCCGAACTAGCCGTTGGAAATTGTAATATTGAAATGGGCCCAGCCCTCTTTTGGGCCGTGATTGAATCACCTGTTTAATATTTGGGCTGGGCTTGGATTAAGTGATAGAAAGCCCAAGCTCATCCCGAACAAGTCGTACTTGTAGCGTTTTTTTTTTTTTTTTTTTTGGGATAATTACCGTATGGACAGTCTTAAAGCTGACAATAGCCCTAGAACAGTCGGAAAATATATATTTATATATATCAAAGAGCTGTTCGATCTATAGGATATCGCAGGCAGCGATATCATAGGAATGTAAGATATCCCACAATCAGAAGCGGGAAGACTTGCACATTCCGTTTTTTTTCCTTGACTGTGGGACCACCAAACCACCATCCAAACCGTTGGATAGTTGTTTGAGTGTAAGAAACGTGGCTTATAATTTATTCTTATAATTTGCAAAACAACGTGACTTTCTTGCAAATTTCTTGATATTAGTGCGATATTAGTTCTTACAAACCACCATACAAATTATAACAGTGATATATCAACGGTTCAAATTTAGAATGATATTAGTTTTTACATTCATACAGCTATCAAACTGTTTGGATGGTGGTTTTGGTGGTCCCACCATAAAAATAAATAAATAAATACACGGACTGTTTAAGTGATTATGGGAAATCCTACATTCATAGGATAACGCAAGTTGCGATATCCTAAGAATCGAACAGCTCTGCGGTAAATATACATTTTTGAGTTGTTTTGGGGCTATTGTTAGCTTTAAGACCATCCGTACAGTAATTTTTCCTTTTATTTTGGTAAAAAGTAGTGTTTTGTAGTTTAGTGACTTATTATCCAAATAAGTGATAGAAAGCCCGAACAAGTAATAGAAAGCGCGGCCGTATCTGGCAGGATTGACTGCCCGTTAGGGCTTGGGCCTGAAATGTTTCGGATGGGTTAGTCTTGGTCCAGGAACTTACCACCCGTTAGGGCTCAGGCTGAATATGGGTCTGTGTTTCTAAAGTTGGGCTGACCACTTTGAGTTAGGTAAGGGGCAAGGCAGGTGTGAGTCGGCACACTTGGAGTTTCCCAACTATTATAATTGCTAGCTTAAGAAATCAAAGCTACCCAAGTCCAATGTGACCTATGGAGCCTCCAACTTAGAAAAATCCAATATTTATTTACGGGATAATTTCAAAATAGTGTAAAAATTTTAACTTATTTTTTGCAAAAATACATGAAGATTTAAATATCTCAAAAAAGTACAAAAGCTATCCCATCAAACCTTTAATCCTAGATCCCTAAAAATGGCCACACTTTTACAAGAGATTGGGGCTTGGATCCATGGCAAAGGTATGTTCATTCAGTACAAGTTGGATTTACCTTTGAAGGAGAGAGAGAGAGAGAGAGAGATGTCACATCTAATTACAAGAGTCGCGTCTTATGAGGCCCGGGCTTGGCCCATTTCTATCTGGGCTCGCATTTTCCTAGTGGACTGATCTGGGCTAGTACTAAATTACAATGCAGATGTTGTGTCCTGACCTGGCATAAATCAGGTCAGGATTTGGACCTTAAAAACTTTCACATGATCCCATGTGTACAGTACACGATCGATTCACTGTTTTATGGCCCCAGATGTCCCACCATTGCATGAAGGCCAGCGTTGGAAGCAGCCCCTACTAAGAAAATCCAGATTGCAGACCATCCCATAAATAGGCACTGAGATCAGTTGGCCAACCACATATATTCGAGCCATGGGTATCAGTTATTTTACAGGACAATATATGGTTTAGATGACAATCCTATTCCAGGATAATTATTCTTCTGGATTTCATGTTTGGCAGGGCTACAATGGAGCGCCACTCATTGTAGTAAGGTGCATCCCCCTTCTAAAATACATTGTGGGTCCCACTTTTCTAAATTCGAGCCACTCATTAACCGGATCTGACTTTGTGTTGGTTCCTTCTTTTAATTTCTAAATCTCTCCATCGAACTGTTTGGGGGCTTTACTAATGGAGTTGAGTAAGTAGAGATTATTTTGAAGAAAGAATAAAATATAAGTGGGTTATGATGGTATTTTATTTTTAGTTGTTTATTATGGAATCTTTTTTACTTTTTTGTATTGATTGTAGAGTGTTTTTTTTTTTTTTTTTTTTTTTTGGTGTCTTTTAGTGGAGAAATGAAGTTACTTTTTTTTTTTTAAATATGGTGGGAAATTTGAATTAAAATCTTTTAATGGGACATATTTTTTAGAAATGGAGGCTTGACCTTACTTTACTCTAATAGTAGAGTTGCCAAACTAAGGCCATTTTTTATTTTTTATTTTTGTAATTGATCTACACTCTTCCTCTAATTTATTTTAATTGATGCGATTTGATATATTTTGTAATGAAATATGAATTATAATATTTATACACATGGTGCAATAACTGCTCAGTTCGCTTTGTTGTTAGTATTTTCTATTATAATTTGTCTATATTAAATAGGGTTTTTTTTCTAGTAAAATTCTCTTTCAACATTGAGGGCCTTTCTAGTGTTATTTTTTTTATTTTTGTTTATTATATAAAAATTTTTTTATTAAAAAAAGCCACAAAACATAACACATAAAAAGGAAGTCATGTACGTGCTTGCTCCCTCTTGTTTTTATACCCTATGTGGTAAGTGCGACGTGAATGATATATAGTTTTGAGAGAGCCCAATCACATTGCGCCACGCGGACAGTTTGTCCCAAATTCTGTCTATAGAGTTTGTCCAAATAGACTTTTTGAATGACATATGGCATGGGTTAGATCAAGGTGGCCTTCTCCCAATAGGACTCGAAGAAGCCTCGGTTGGTGCTTCATGCGATATGGACTCTAAATTATTATTGACCATCTGAGCTTGAGAGGATCTATAGTTGTTATCAACGGGAAGGAAGAGGGAAGAAGAATGGAAGAAAGAGATAAAAGCAAAAGAAGAAAAATGGAAAGAAGCCAAGGAGAGGAGACAAGAAGCAGCAGTAATGGCACCACATGAACTGGTTGCAGGTGATACTCTCTTTCTATTTTTCTTTTCTCTACAATGTTTGATTTTATTGAGCTTTTCTCTTGGTTTACTAGTCAACTAGGCCTTCTTTATGAATAGATTCTCATATGATCTGAAACTCTTTAAAATTACCCAATCATTGGTTATCAATATTGACATTAACTAATCCAAAATGGGTTTGGCTGATGGTGTTGTTAAAGCTAGTGGTCTCTCTACCTTTCTCCTCTTCATTTTGTACTTTCTCTTCCTTTGTCTTCCTTTTATTCATTTTTTCTTCAAAAAAGGGTTGGATTCATAGTTATCAATTTCGTTTCGTTTCGGCCGAAATGGCCGAAATTTTTCGTTTCGGTCAAGTGGCCGAAACGAAATTTCAGAGAAAACTTTTCGGTTTGACTTTCGGTCAATATCGGCCGAAATTCGGGATTTCGGCCAATTTCGGCCGAAATTCGGGATTTCGGCCGAAATGTAACTTTTCGGTCGAAATAAAATTTTACAAAATTAATTTTTTTTAAACTTTTTTAACACATATATTTTGTATTTCTAATATTTTCACAAACTATAATTCCAAGAAAAATTACTATAATGGATTAAATCTATATTTATTACTTTTTCTATTTTTTTTACTTATATATGTATATATTTTTTGTTCTATTTTCTCCGAAATCTAATTCCGAAAAGTTTCGCCGAAATCTCGAATTGGCCGAAACTTTTCATTTTACAGGCTAGAGCGAAATGAGGTCCGAAACGATATTAACAACTATGGTTGGATTTGTTAATGCATTCATCCCTTCCAAGTGTATATTTTTCCTTTTAGTCTTTGATATTTAGAAGAGCTTTATTTATAATCAAGATGGAGAAACTAAAATATCAAGATATAAGCAAATTGAATATCAAGTAGATGAGCAGGTAACGATATCATCACGAGGATGATTCTGTCTAAGAAAAATGTACGGCGCCCTAATTCATTAATTATGTATTTTTGCCAATCCATTCGTCCAAATAGTATTTAATGCTTTTTTTTTTTTATAAAGATCCCCTATTTTCTTCATTGCAACATAAAGTCCAAGCTTTTTTGGAAAAAAAAAAAAAGAGGGAAAAAATGATGGATGGTCCGAGATCTGGCTGATTTTCCTCCTTTGAAAGAAGATTGGTAAAACTTGAGGTTCAATTTGAAATGTGTTTTTATTTTACTTTATTCTATTTCGATGTGTCCCAAAAACTTAGGGCCCATTTTGAAAATTTTCCTACTTATGTTCTTTCAAAATTGATGTAGTTACATCATTATAACACAAATATATTACAATTGGTATGTAGGACCTATGTAATTATACCCTTTCATATACATTGAAGATGTCCACATCTCTCTCTCTCTCTCAATGTTATACATCTGTTTTTCTTTTTCAGGAAATATATTATTTATGGATGACAAAGAAATACTTATTATGCCGAATACAACATTTATCCAAGATACACAGTATGAAAAAACTTCTGGGGTTTTGTAAAGAGTACAGTGGTCAGATCTCCCCATGGATCTTCTAATGTTGGTCACACAGCGTTTGACTCTATCAGATCATGTTGTATATCTACTTCTTGCAAGTCATGGCGATGGACAACCCCATTCTCCTCTTCCAAGAGCCCAATCCTCTTATTCATAGAAAATCAGCGTAGCAACATCTTTGACCCATTGTCTAATAAGATGTGTGTTACCTGCTAGACATGAGTGGTCCTCGTGACCACATGTGCAACATTGTTGGGAGTGACTTGGGACCCAAGGTTTGAGTCCACTAATTTAAGTTACTTTCCCCTTTAGGTTTTGGTTTTTGGTTTTACTAAGTTTATTTTGGATTCAATTTAAGTAAGCCCAATCAAATAGGACTCTTGTTGGCTAATTTGAGGGAATTAAGGAAACTTATCTTTATTACCTTTATTATATTTCTTTCATGAGAAGAAATCTCTAGGGCTTATATATGATTTTCCGGTCCTTTCTCTTAACCTACCAGATTTGAGAGAGGAAATGTGCTCATCATTAAGATCATGGCGCAAGTTACGCTTTTATATTATTTGAGATCGTATATTAATTAATGCATAAATCTAAATCCATATGTTTGATTTGTATTGAAAACCATATTAAATCTTACATTATCTACATCCCAGAACTTATAGATGCAACATTTCATTATTCAAAAATATGGATGGTTGCTCCTGTCTCAGAATAATAATCAGCTACAATTTTGATTCGTCCTTTTATTATCTAAACGCCAGAGGTACTTTAGCCATCATGAGGTTAAAGAAGCTCCCCACAAGCATAACTAGTTTAGTTAAAAAGCCCAAAGGAGTTCTCCCTAAGTATGATGATTGTTATTTAGTGGTGTCCCAAGGAGAGATTCTATCAATCTTTTGTCATGGCAATCAAGTTCAAGTTTTTCAGTTGGATCAGCGTACACTTTCTTAGGGTCCACAAGTGGAGAAATGGATCGAGGTGAAGAGCTTAGGAGACAATATGTTGTTTCTCAATCAATCAACATCTGTGTCTTCAGTTGTGTGAGGGATGGAGAATAAGATTTATTTTTCTACTTTTCAAAGAGGTTGTATATAATGGCCTGGTTTTCTTTTCTCTTGAAACAAAGACATTGAATGGAGAATTTAGTAACTACAAATTAAGAACATGCCAGACGGATTTGGGTTAATCCTAACTTTGTATTCAAGACCAAGTGAGAAGAATTGATATTGTTCAGTCATGGGCAAGGCAAAATGTTACTTACAACAAAAGTAGTTTGCATCTTTTCATGTACTTATTTATTGGCAACATGACTTAATCAGCAACTCGCACTTTTGCTGAGTTTACAAGGATTCAGTGATGAAAAAGGATGCTTATTGTGAAAGCATTTATATTAATATGAAATTATATATTGCCTTCTAATTTTATTTTTTTCTCAATCTTAGTGGTATGTCATAAAACACTTGAAAAACAAGTATCCAACATAGTTGGAACAAGACTTTGATGATTTAAATGAGTATCGTATTTTAGAGATACATGAGTGTCTTATTATAGAGATTTCAATGAGTTATGTATCTAGTTACCCAAGTTACCCAACCCGTCTAGGTATGAAATGTATTCTCGAACCTTTGTGTGTAGTACTTGTGTATATTATAATGTTACATAGATTAACATGATAGTAAGTACCATAATAATATACTAGCATTTTCATTTTTCCTGATTGGCAATGGGACTTGAATCCATACAAGGTATGTCCAATTCCAAACCCGGCCTAAATTGTACGGTACTAACCTACCTATGGGGATTCAGAAGGAACCAGTACAGAACCCTACCCGGTAGGGTTGACTCAAGTTGGGTTTAGTACTCACTACTAAAGTTCTTGGCGTGTCTTTACAAGACAAGCAATACACTGTGGCTGCTTACGACTTGCTCAAAGTTTCTATTTTCATTGCCCCCTATTTTAACCACAACAAGTTCCAGTCCTTGTAAGTATTTGATGGCCTTGTGCTGGGAATGAAAGTTGAATCGCATGTTTTAAGATACATTTATCATAGTTTCTACTCTAATTAAGTTTGGTCTAGAGGAGTACAGGGGAAGAAATATTATTTCAAGGAGATTTTCTCTTGTAGCTCTATGGCTTTCGTTGGGTCCACCATTGATTAGCTATCTCCTTTTTATGCTCATTACCCTTATAATCTGACAAGTCTCCAATTTGACAATCATTCAACCAAGTAATCTTCACACAGTTAAAAGGGTCATCAATCTGTTTAAGATGGGTCGACGAGTCTATTCTCTTCCCAAGTTATCTCATCGATGATGGGACCTTTTCATCTCCTCTATCCACATAAATATTTCCGGGGGCGGCTCCACATGATGACAAAATTTGCATATAATGGAGTTTCCTGCTACACAGGGAGGTGGGACACAGTCTGATATTTGTTTGGATGATGTGACACGAACAACTTAAATGAAGGGAACTGCCACTCCAACTTGTAATGCTTAATATTACAGATACCTACTACACCCAGGAGCAGGAATGTAAATGCGTCCCCATTCTTTTGGTTATATCCGGAGGAGGTTGAGGTTATGATCCATTAAAAATCATACTTGAGTTCTTATTTTGGCACTGTTAAGGTCCTTCTTCTTTTTTGTTCCGGTTCTATATTTGTTCAGACCAGTGGACCTGGGACTCGAAACACTATCTTAATTTTGGAAAATCTCTCTTTAAAATTAGATTTTTTTTCCACATACCATTCTCTACGTAGATCCAAACCTGCCCCATATATGGTTCTTGTTTCGGGCCCAATTCCACATTTCTCCTTAATGGTTCCGGGTCCGGGTTCACCATGGACCCAGATCGGAACTGACCCGTTTACGTCCCTACGCAAAAGGCCTTTGAATTGGAAATAGTTCATTTTGAGATTTTTTCCCATACCTTACCTCTAGAGAAGACCTTTTCTTCTCCCTTATCAAAGTTTAAATATTTTCTCACAACTACAATTATATCATTTTAGGATTAATATCATTTATATTCTCAAGAAAAGGAATTCATGGTAAAGTGGGTTTCTGTGATTTTCTAAGAATTCTATTCATACAAACAAACATGTTATAGATTTACAAAATAAGGGATCTCATGGTAAAGTGGGCTTCTTTGAATTTATAGGAACTCGATTTCATGTGAACAAGTAAGTTCTAACTTTAATGGCGCAACGGGTTCCTTTAAACTTTTAGAAATTCAGATCCATACTAATAGATTGGCCCAATCATATTTTAATAATAATGTATTTTTTTTTAAATCCTTGAGACATCAATTCCATGCAAATAAACAAGCTATTATATGTTCAGGATAAGAAATTAGTGGTAAAGTGGTTCATTATAATTCCTAAGAATTATCTTCATGCAATCAAATTGGTCATGGCAAGATAAACAGTTAAAATTTTATGAGCATTTAATCCTAACTACCTATCAATCAACGTGGTTTTTGGTGTTAGGACCCAAAAAATGTATATATTTTTGTATCATAGAAAAGACATCAATTTTTTTTAAAAAAATAAAGAAATTGATAAATAATTAGTTTATCCTATTCGATCCACACCTTTCATTGTTTAAAGTTGATCATGAACGACCACTCTCAATATGTTTATTGTATCAAATTTCACTTTAATATGTAAATGTGAATTGTACACACAAAAGGGGGCCACATAAATTGCAATGACTAGGAAAAGAGAAGTCATGTCAGAGGGGAAAATGTAAAAATAATAAAATAAAGATACCTCAAGAAAAGAAGGTTTAGACAGCTTTATCATTTCCCCTAGAACGAAGAAGGTTTAGGGAAAATTAGAGTTTTTTAGAAGGAAGAGGGGGAAGTCATTTCTAAAAATAACTTGTAGGGATAAACCTCTAATTCAATGCTATAACTGTTATATCGATCTAATCTCATCTAATATTCTAACTCAACTACTCAAGTCCTGTTAATCATGTGTTTTACACTTAATCAATCTTATTATGGACCGACCACTTATTGAACCAAAATCTCGTCCACAAAGTATATTCCTAGAAAAAGTATTTTGAGTTGTTCGAATTTAAAAAGTGGGCTTAGGACTACACACTCATCGATGGACTTAAATGAATTACTTCACCAAATTTGTCCAGCTCAAGCTCTTAATCACACGAAAGTGAATTTCTAGACAAATCTAAATCTCAAATTAGGAATTGCAAACTTGAATGCCAATTGATAAAACTAATGAACTAGATAACTATGAATGTACTCAATTCAATGGTCGGATGGATATACTTCATGCCAAGTTCATGCACAGCACACCAAAAGAGACAGGTAAGAAGATGGAGAAGCTGCTCGGAATGCAGTGTCCAAAAGCAGGAATAATACAGTTGTCAGGCACAAATGCCAAGCCTCTTTGACCCCCTTTTAGCCGTCTCCTCTAGTTGCTAACTCTATGAGCTGGCTGCCTTCACCAGATCCCAACACCGACCCAACCCAACTCTCCCTCTTGCTGCCATTGAGGTGGGTCTTTCAAGTGTCACCCTCCTGATCAAAGCTGCAAAACGACGAGCATGCCATGCACGTGCGGCCCAGTTCCAGCTGGTTTTGGTTAGAGTTAGACTTCAATCACATTCCACAAGTCACATTAGCCACCTCAACTCAAATTTTGTCCTTTTTTTCCCCTGCAAGTGGATATTGGATTAACATCCAATACCTACCAAATTTCACCATTCAAATGTAATGATCATCCATGCCAAGTGGGGCCCTACTGCACCCATCCAATGATGAGGATTGGTGTGATTGTGCTGTTCTCTTTGTGATTATGGGTGTGTCTAGTCACATATCTTCATCACATATTATTGTATACAAATGACAGCTTGAGAAGTGGGTATACGGCACACCAATAATTAAGATTTAAGAAGCATCAGTCAGGTTCATTCAATCAATGGATGTCGAGTTGGAACTATGACTTTCTAAATGGATTTCCAATTTTTTACACTAGAGCAAGGTCTAATTATATTTGAATTAGATCATTTATTTCATTTAGGGTTAAATTATATCAGATGAGGCCTTATCTGTGTGTTTTTCACAGGCCGCTAGCTAGTTTACAGGACCAGCAAAGGCATGGCTTAAAGTTAAATGTCATTTGGGGGATGTTATTGCCGAATTGCATATTGAGTAGTTCTTATCTGTCACAGTTATCAAACAACCTAAACCATTGAGCTTTTCTATTGAAATCTAATATTTTTCTTTTCTTTAGTAGCAAGTAGAGCTAAGACGAGCCCTAAAACACATCAATGGGACCCAAAATCATATCCCGTCCACAAAGTAGCAAGAGAGGGACCAATTCTTATGGGGTAAAATTTGTGGATACCCGATTTATATTGGAGGGCATTTATTTTGAGTCGGTTGAACTTTTTAACGGATGAGCTCTGCTAATATGCTGCAAAGCTCCACTCCTTAGACTTTGGACTTTTCTTAGTCCAAGCCTAGGGGGTATCCAAATTTGAGAGGGAAATAGCATATCTGTGACGTGTGATCGAGGGAGCTATCTTCATCAAGAATGCCATAAGGTGCAGAGGTGGAGCATCATTACTTGCTCTAAGTTGCTCTACACAGAGCAATCCACCAAACCGCATACTCTTTCTTGGCGAACTACCCACTTGGCGAACTACCCTTAATAATGAAATCATAAGCCATCTACATGCTTTGTTTTTATTTATTTACATATAATACATTGCAATTGAATATATAGGTATTGATGATCAAATGAGCTTTACCAAAAGAGTATTAAAAAAGTGTGGAGTAAAGAATATAGAAGCAATATAAAGAGACCTTAGCCTATATTTCCTATGATTTGTGTACTGGATGATGACAAGATATTCGTTTCTCATTTCCTTTGATTAAGTTTCCGTTATAATTTTTTTTCAATATTCTAACTATAATTTTCTAATTTTTAGCCACTTGCAAAAATACAATCTTTTAAGAAAGTGGGGTTTAAGAACTAATAAATAGAAGATCGATTTGATGTTTCCAGCTCACAGGACCAATGATATCATGAACTTTAGATTAAACAAATTGCAATAGTCAAATACTCTTTTTTTCCCCTATTGTGGCACTTGCTTCCCTAGCTAAGCTTTTTTGTTTTTCAAGCTTTCCTTTTAGGACAGTGGGACTCATGAAAGTGCCACGTATAGGACGTAGAGAGTTAAAATGCAAGGGGTCAATGCCCCACGTAGTTTTTTCTCATTATACTTTCATTCTCATCTTTCACAGTACTATTGCGCGTCTACGCGTGCTGGGAATGTTCGAGCCCTGTCCCTTGCACCACTATAAATAACCCCTAGGCCCTTCCCTCATTTATCTCAAGCTAACAGACACTCCAATTATCTATATCTACAATACCCTTTCCTCATTTCCTCCATCTGTTGAGTTCTCCTTCTTGAATGGCTCTGTCAAAGACTTTCCTTGCTTTCCTTCTCTTCACTCTCCTTGCTCTCAATCTCATGGATGATGCTCTTGGATTTCAGTCTCATTCGGTACACACCTAAACACAACTTAGTACCCCTTCTTCCTGTGCTTTGTTCATTGATTAAACTATAACATATATTTATTGCCCATGTTGCAGCTGCCTACAACTGCGGGTGAGAGAAATCTCAAACAAATAGGTTTGTAATCAAGTCCTTCTAACTTCTAAGTGCGTTCTTAAGTGGCAGGTTAAATAGTCCATGATTGTTGCCTCCACTAATTTTTGATGTTGCATATAGTCAATGGTGGTGTTTGATGTTATTTTTGGACAGATTGTGGGGCATCTTGTTCTGCGAGGTGTCGATTGTCATCAAGGCCTAGACTGTGCAAGAGGGCTTGTGGGACATGTTGTAAGAGGTGCAACTGCGTACCATCAGGAACTGCAGGCAACTTAAACGAGTGCCCTTGCTACGCCAACATGACTACTCATGGGAACAAACGCAAATGTCCTTAAAATAATTTCTATATCTCTCTCTCTCTACGCTTGCTCTGTCTTTCTGTAGTATTATTCTGTGAGATACCTGTATGAGAAATAAGGATGATTTGCTCTTGAGTGTATGAATGATGAAAAATGTGAGATGTGTGTAAAATTCTCTATATAAGTAAAATTTGTCTATTTTTGTGAAATTATCAGAAAAGAGCACCCAATTGTGTGTGATGTATGGGCCTTGAACATAGTTTTCTTGGGTATGAACTGGTAGCGACTAGGTACCTCATAATGAGTTCTATAAAAATCATGGGTGATATCTTAATTCCAATAAGTATAACCATGAAATAAGTGCAATGCGAAAAAGTAGTCCTTTGTTTAGAATCTTCGATGGAAGTGTTTAGCCACTGATTTTATAGTCAGCCAGGGGGACCCACCAGTGACAGTAGTCAACAAATCAGAAGAGCACTGGTAAGGTACACTTACGCCTGCTCTGTAGCGTCAACACAAGACAGCTATAATTTTAAAAGAGTTGGATCCTGCCGAGCTGAGCTAGCCCATCAAGCCTTTAAGCCTAGAACCCTTATGGCCAGGCTTTTAAAGGTGATTAAGGCTCGGATCCATTGCTAATCCTAAAGGTGACTTCATTTAGTACGAGTTAGATTGAGCTTTGAAACAGAAAAAAAAAAAAAAGGGTTAGTTTTTTAGTTTTCTAGAGTGTGAAAACAACCAAAGTCAGGGCTTAACAGGTCTAGGGCTGTCACTGATCTGGACCAGTAGTAAATTACTCAAGAGGTTGAGTACAAAACTGGCATGAATTTGTTCATAATCAACCCGTTTGTAAAGTACAAGATGGTCTTACTGTTTTGTGCACCATTGTATGAAGCCCCAAGACAATCGAGACCGTCCCAGAAATGGATTCTGAGATCAGTTGGCTAACCGTATATTAGAGCCAATGGGTATTTGTTATTTTGCATGGAAATTTGGTTTAGATCACACTACTATTCTAGTATTTTTTTTTCTTTTTTATGGATTTCATGAAATTGCAACTTTTGATCCATGGACCATTTGTATTGTTCCATACTTAATGAGCAACTAGCGTAATAATCCGTGCTCAAAATCACAACTAACGATCAAAATTCAATCCAAAAACCTCCTAGCTTAATATAATATAATTGGATCAGACGGATTAGCTGTCCTCCTAGTGATCGGTGGTCCAGCGGTCAGGCCTTAGGTTGATAAGCACAATTTCTCAGGCTTAGACTGATCAGATCGAAGTTTTGGGCTAAAGCTCAACTAACCCTCTGGCTCTGGATACCCCAACTCGAATGGATATGGCAGCATCGGTCACATATGATAGCAGGTCAGGTGCAAGTGCAACTGTGCAAGTGCCCAGGCTATAGATATGGGGGTTCCAAGCTTAATCAGTGCGACTCACAATAGGTAATTATTACACATGCATGGTTCTTGGACATAATCTCATTCAAAATAAGATGAACGGTGATGATCCAATACATGTATGTCAAAGTGGCACGTGCGATGTGAGAAAGTGTCCATCACTTGTCTCAAGGAAAGTGGATTTTCCAAAATCCAAGGTCCATTTATTGAGTGAAAAGTGGGTTTTCAAAATCCAAGGTCCTTTGAGTGAATTGAGACATGTTTCCTGAGAGTGTTTATATTTTAAAAAAAAAAGAGCTTTTTTTATATTCCCCTAAAGTTTTTTGGATTTGTAAATAGGCCGCTATGATTTTAGTATTTACAAATAGGCCCCTGTATTTTCATTGTAATACCTTCTGTATCTCCAAAATCATTAGTCTTCCAACCATCTTAGGTTTTTAGAGAAAAATGACATTTTTTTCCATATCTTTTATCCTTATATGCATAATTTAAAAAGCTTGGATTCAGCTTTTTTTTTTTTTTAAGTATGAAACATTAACAATTACACTTTGTGAGAGAGAATAACCCTACGTAAATTCATTTTTTTTATCAATACATGGATCGTTTTATTAAATCCACTCATGACAACAATCAATACATATACTTATAACTGGTTATAATTTATCCATTCCATACACGACCTACCGTTGGATTGATGAAAGTTTCAAAATACATGATTATACTTTATGTGTAGGGGTGTAAAAGAAATATTGAGGGAACGGGCAAATGTAGAAAAAAAAATATTAATTTTTAGAATTTGCGAGGGGAGTGGTGTTTGGCTCTATGTAAAAGAAACATTAGAGGGAAGGGGCAAATGTGAAAAAAAATATTAAGTTTTAGAATTTGCAAGGGTAGGGGAGGATTTTAAAATTTTCTCAAATATGGGTGGGGGATTCAGTCCCCAAGCCCTTGTACCAAGGTCCACCCCTAGTTATGTGCATGAGATAGTTATTAAGAGAAACCATTGAAACTTGAGATAAAATAATGGATGTAAGGGCAAAGTTGCTATTTATTTAAAAATCCAAAACAAATCTCATGATGGCTACCTGTTCTTATTAGGAATATTGATTTTAGGGACATGAAAGGTATTAAAAAAGAAAAGACAGGGGCCTATTTACAAATACTAAAACCTCAAGGGCTTATTTACAAATCCTACAAAAGTTAGGGGGCATGTACAAAAAGCTCAAAAAACAAAGGTAAAGATCCATAAATGCCCGTCAAAAGGCTTTTCTTTAATAGAAATTGAATTAAAGGGGGATAGCAAATGAATACATCTGCCATGAATTCCAAGAATCTAATTCCATGCAAAGGAACGGGCCTGATAATTTGGACTCTGCTGACTCAGCTGATTTATTGAGAGAACAGTTGGGATTGTATATTAAGTTGGATTTACAGAGACAATTTGGGCATTTATTGATTTATTCTTTTGTGACTTCTAGTCTGCAACTCCCTTATTGCAACGCCGGCCATGGTTAGGATCACAGGTATCTAGTCTGCACAAAAGGCCTCCGAATGGCAAATAGTTTGTTTTGATTCTTAGTTCGATTAGTGAGTTATTAGCGCAGCGCACTAATCTCACATGTAGTACTGTAAGTCCTATCCTATATATCCAAGCCACTAAAAAACAGTGCACCCTTATATGTTACCACTAATCCATATCTCACTCCAATAAGAGTTGGCCTTGCCCTGATGACCAGTAAAACATGAGATTTCATGTTGGTTTTTAATTTAACCATGTGTTCTATTCATTTTCAATCTAAATTGTGAGTCAAACTCTTACTAGAGTAAAATTTTTGTGTAAAGTAAATGTAAAGAGCAGTTATTTTGAGTGGTTCAAATTTTAAACGTGGACTGCAGCAATGGACTTATGACATATGTTCAAATGAATTGATTCATTGAAGTTGTCCAACTCAAACTCGAATCAAAGAATTTGAGCAGCGAATCAAATGAGTATCTCTCAACCGAGTTTCTTGACCAGTTTAAATATCAAATTAATAATGGTAGACTCGAATGCAATGCAAATTAATCAAACTCTGAACTGGATAACTATGGTTAGGATGGTTTCAGTTCCTAGGGCCGGATGGATAATGTATTTCATGCCAGGTTCATGCATAGTTTACCAATAAGAGACAGTTGAGAAGGTGAAGACAGAGGCGCTGGCAATTCAGTCTCCAAATGAAAGGATCAAGAGATATCCAGTTGTCAGCCACAAGTCCCAAGCCCTTTTGATCCCCAGGCTTGTCTCTTCTCAAGGGTCATATTCTAATCTCATTGAGCTGCCTTCACCAGTTTCTCTCCCACCAAACCAAACCCTCCCTCACTCAGAACCCCCCCTGACCAAAGCAGGAAAGAGACGAGCATGCAATGCACGTGCGGCCCAGTTCCAGCTGGTTTAGGTTAGACTTCAATAGCATCCACAGCAAAGGTCACATTAGCCAGCTCAACTCAAAACATTGTCCTCTCTTTTGATAAAGGTAGATATTGGATTAACATCCAACACCAACCAATATGATCACTATTCATTTGTAATGATCATCAATGTAAGTGGGCCCGGTGCTTAATTGGGTTGTTCTCTTTTAGATTGATAGTGGGTGTGTCTAGTCATATATCTTAATCACATATTATTGTATGCAAATTATTGCTAGGGAAGTCGGTATACGGCAAACCAATAATTTGGGTTTAGGAACCATCAGTTAGGTTCATCCAATTAATGTATGTCAAGTTTGAAATATGACTAGTGTAGGGGGGTCGCCCCCACAGGAGATAGGAGGGGCCCAGAGCCCCGGGCCTATTGTATACACTTCAGGCGTCAGGGAGTTGCCCCTAGCCCTATTCATGCATTTGTCCCTGGCTCGTCACCAGGGGGCCTCCTTGGGTTTCGATCCCGTGACCTCTTGTTAAAGAGGATTTTAGGGAGAAACCCAGTACCACTTGGCTACTAGCTCAAGTGGTACTGGGTTTCTCCCTAAAATCCTCTTTAACAAGAGGTCACGGGATCGAAACCCGGCTACTAGCTCAAGTGGTACTGGGTTTCTCCCTAAAATCCTCTTTAACAAGAGGTCACGGGATCGAAACCCGGGGAGGCCCCCTGGTGACGAGCCAGGGACAAATGCATGATTAGGGCTAGGGGCAACTCCCTGACGCCTGAAGTGTATACAATAGGCCCGGGGCTCTGGGCTCCGCCTATCTCCCTGTGGGGGGGTGTTCACCCCTTACAACTAGTGTTTTTCACAATTTGAATACAGTGGCTGCTAGCTAGTTTACATTACCATCAAAACTATGGGTTAAAGTTAAATGTCATTTGGGGAAGGTACGTTCTTGCCAACTTGTGGAGGGAGTGGTTCTCATCTGTCACAGCAATCAAATAACCTAAACCATTAATTATCTTTTCTGTTGAAATTTAGCATTTTCTCTTTTTTCCATTGGAAGGATGACTAAGACAAGCCGTATAAATACATCAGTGGGACCCAAAACCATTCCCAATGGCCACGATTGACACATGGCAAAAGAGAGACCAACTCTTACTTAGAAATATTACCCCATATATTTAAAAGGATATTCATTTTGAGTGGCTTGGATTTTCAAAAAGTTAAATCCCACTGCAAAGCTTTACTCCCTAGTTGGAGAGGGAGTAGCATCTTTGTGACATGGGAGTGGAATCCCCTGTGATCAAATGAGCTATCTTCGTCAAATATGACATAAGGTGCAAAGGTGGAGCATCATTACTTCCTCTAAGATGCTCTACATGGAATGACACGCACACTTCACCAAACCACGTTCCTCTTTTTTGGTGAAATAATCTTGACATGAAATCATACACCTACGGATCCTTTTCTATCCTATTTATTTGCATAGAATTAATACAAAAGAATTCATGGTGAAATGAGCTTCACCAAAGATTATTAAAGAGGTAAGCCTTAAAAGGACATGAGGCATTGGATAATGGATTTACGACAGCAATATAGTAGGGACCTTGGCTTTCCTATGATTTGTATTACTGAGGTGATGGCTTTATATTTATTTATCATCTCTCTTGATTCATTTTGAATATTCAAGTATTTCTCTAATTTTTTGCTAATTGCAAAAATACTGTCTTTAGAAAATTCAGTTTTGTGAAATGAACATGCCCTACATTAGAGAAAAGAGGGCTCTAAAAACTAATAAATGTAAGCCTCCGTTTGGTATGTCTATTTGAGCATCTATTTCTCTAAAATGTCTAAAACGAACAGAGGCTCTAAAATTTAGACTGTTTCGTACATAATTCTCTCCTCTGCGTGCTGTAGAAATTTAAAGCCAAATCCTCTAAAAATCACATGCTCCCATATCCAGTAGATGAGAAATAGACGTTTTGCCTCTTCAAAATATAGAGGCGGAGATATTTTCAATGACAAAATCACCCTCAGACGGTGTTTTATTGGCACTGTCTGTCCTTTGAACAAAATCTCAAAGCCCGTTGTTTGACCTCAAACAATCCCTCGTTTCGTTTGGAGAGCTCTACAAAGGGAAAAGAAAGAAGAAAGAAAAACTTCAGAGGAGGTATGCTTCTTCTTTCTCTTTCTTATGCTTCTTCTTTATCTCTTTCGTTCTTTTTTTTTTTTATTTCAATGATTCTGCGATGGGTTTCCCTCAACGTTGGAAGGAATGGTTCTAGGGTTTGGATTTTTTACAAGCATTTTTTCTTTTTTTGTGGGTTTTGGACTGTGGTGTGGTGATGACTGGGGTATCCAGCCGTCCAGATTACAAGATCGAACCCATGCCCGAATTTAAATAAAATCCATTACTTGGACCTGCAGCTACTTGGGTAGTAATGCTATATACATACATGTATATAATATAATCAGGTCCTTGGCTATGAAATCGATTGACCCGGACAGAGATTTTATTGGGGTCAAATATTGGACTCATACCCAGGTTTTCATTTTTGGGTCCTTTGGGCATTCAAGCAAGGAAGATGGTGATAATGGTTTTGTTTGTCTCTGTTTTTGCTTTTGCAATGGAAAGTACATCTTGATTTCTCTATTTAATTGCTTTTGCACATACGGCATTGGCTATTAAGGAAATTGGAAAAATATTAATCCCCAGAATTCAGATATACGAAGACTATAAATGGATCATTTGAATGATGTGGCTATTGGGTAGAGACCACTGATGGTTGCTTTCCCGGATGAATAGTTTGGATAGATTATAGTTTGGAATTCTTGGTAGAATGTCCACACAAAATCAGAAATGCAACCTAGTATTTTTAGGGGGTGTTTGTTTTCTCATGGTCTACATTTGATAAAAGGGGTTAAGTGAAGGGTCGGTGGTAACTATAAGGAAGCAACCATCAATTTTTCTACCTTTATAAAAAGTAGTTTCTCATCTTGTTTGTTTCATGTAATTGAATACATAGGAATTTTAAGACTGCTATTTCTAAAAATGGATGGTTAAAATTGAGGAGATAAATGTGAATTTCCAAAAATGACTTTCAAATCATCTCCCTTCTAATGGAAAATGAATTAAAGGAATGTGGGAAATGAATACCTAGCCACTACCCTATTAATTAAAATCAAAGAAAGTGGTCATTAAGCAATTCCAAATTGAATCCTAAAAACAAAACCATTTGTAGAAATTAATAATGATTAGAGTTTATCTTGTACCAAGATGCACATCTCATCTCTATGCATCTAATTCACTTGTGTGAGGTCCACTCATCTCAAACAAATTTATTTGATCTTCCTCTAAATAAAAAAAATCAGGACACTGCTCATCATGCATCTAATGTTACTGTAGTTTCTTTCTTGAGTCATTACCAATGGTAGGGATGGAAACACATTAGGTAATATAGATTGCCTTGCAAAAGTTATATATAGTCTCATTACTCTTAAAAAGGAGACCATACTGGGTACAATGTGTTTTTGGTTTGGCTCTGAAAGGCATAGATACATGCATTTGTTTGATGAGTGTTACTACTTGGTGCTCCATTATTGACTTTCTTATCCATTAATAAAGTTCTCAAAATATTTTATTTTTTAGTTTATTTTCTATTTCATTGTGTTTAGTGAGGCATACTGTACTTTTTCCTCAAAGTTCTAAATAAATTTTATGGTATAGTAATAATGACCGATAAGGGAAAGACAAAGGAACTAGATGACATTGATCGTGCCTATTGGTCAAATAGCATGAGAAAATGTCTCATTGATGTATGTTTGGATCAAGTAAAATCTGGAGGTCGACCCAGAGTACAATTTAGCACAAAAGCTTGGAAGGTAATAATAGAAAATTTTAATCAAAGAACTGGACATATTTTTAACCAAAAGCAGTTGAAGAATCAAGTGGATTATCTAAAGAAACTATATAATGCTTGGCTACACTTGAAGAGCCAAACTGACATAGGATTCAATCCACATACCGGTTGCATGGAGATGGCACAGGACCCATGGATGGAGTACCTGAAGGTATATCAAAGTTGTAATTGTTTTGGTATTTAGAAACTAGGACTCTAGCCTTTGATAATTATCATTGAACTTTATTGCAGACACATAAAGATCCAAAAATATTTAAGTCCGCTTCTTCCTTTCCCTCAAGAAATGGCTGCTTTGTTTGATGGTACCTCTGTGAGAAGGGATGATAAATGGGCTCCGGCAATGGATGGTTTACCGGAAGATATTACAATGGATATGACTTCAAGTTTCGTCGACTTGGCTCATTATGAAGATACTCCATCCCCAGACCCAATAACACCCTACTCAACCATGCGAGAAGAGCAATAACACCTCGGTCAACCATGCGAGAAGACTCAGTTGCTAGTGAGGCTAGGACGGATGTCTTGATGGCAAATATTAGGCGAAAGAGACCAAGGCCTTCAAAGAATCAATCAATGGCAAGTAATAGTGTGATAGATACATGCATAATGGACCTCGCAGCATCAATGAAGGCAAAAATTCCAGTAGCTGCAACTCTTGTTGAAACTGAAACTGATACCATTGCTGAATGCATTGACCTATTACATTCCATGCCCCAAATTACTGACGATAGCCCACTATATGCGACCGCTCTTAATTCTTTTATGGTTTCGGCGTTTATGCATGTATTTTAGAGAAAAGAACTTATTGAAAGACAGCAAATATATACATGTTGAGAAGCAAATAGCCATGTTCATGACCATCATTGCACATGCCCATACGAATAGAGTGATACAAGATAGATTTTAACACTCGGGGGAAACTATTCACAAACACTTTTGGTCAAGTTTTGAAAGCAATGATGTTATTTGCTAAAGACATGATAAAGCCGCCTTCATTGGATATAGTGCATAAGAAGATACTTTTGACTTCACGTTTTGAGTCATATTTTAAGGTATTACTCTCTTTCCATATTATTGACGACAATTTTTTTTTTCTTTACTCTAATATAAAATTAATTTTATCTTATTGTTCATAATTTTTTTATAGGATTGTATTGGTGCAATAGATGGAACCCTTGTGCATGCCATTATCCAAGCAGATAAAGAAATCCCTTATAGAGGTCAAAAGGGTGATTGCATGCAACAAGTTATGGCAGTATGCTCATTTGATATGTGGTATCCACATACCACATACTTTACATATGTGGTATGTAGATGGGAAGGTACTGCTCATGATCAACGAATTCTCTTGGAAACCATATCTGACGAAAAGCTAAAGTTTCCACGTGCTCCACCTGATAAGAAAGCATTTATAAGTGATTGAGATCTTATCAAATATGTTTTACAACATTCTTCTCGTGTGTTAACTTTTTAACATTTGCATTTCATTCTCTTTAGGTAAATATTACTTGGTTGATACTGGTTACACAAACATGAGAGCTTTTCTTTATCCATTTCGAAACATTTGTTGCTGGCTTTCAAATTTTCAAGGTCTTGTCATTCCTCGTACTAGGAAGGAACATTTTAATAGATTACATTCATCATTGAGGAATGTGATCGAGCGGAGCTTTGGGGTATTGAAGGCTCGATTTCCTATCCTCAAGCGGATGGCTCCTTACCCATTTCCAATAAAACAGAGCATTGTAATTGCAGCGATGGCAATGCATAATTTCATTAGAAAAAGAGGATATGGATGATCAATTATTTTTGGAATATTCTACTATAGACGTCCAAGTAGAGTGTGACACTAGTGTTCTGGAAGATATTGGAAGCACCTCTACTTTTGATATCACAGATATGACAAAGATGGATGCTAAGAGGAATTCAATTACAAGTACCATCTGGCGAGATGCATCTTCCTAAGCATAGATTTCTTCATCTTATATAATGCCACTGGTTTTTATTGGATTAAAGTGAATTAATATTTGTGATTGATATAATGGCTTGATGGATCGTTTTTAAAAGGTAAAGTATTGAAAATGAGGGTGTTTTGTATTATCTTTATATGAAGGTATGTGATGTCTTAATGTTTAAAATATTTACAAGTTACAGGCAATAGTTTAATGTAAATTGTGTTATTTTCCAATGGACAGGTTGTTATGATGATGGCACGTGTGTAGATAATGTATTTGTTCTTAAATGAGTCCATGTTGAATGTATTTTAATGAGTCTATGTTGCATGTGCTCTTAAAAGATATATATAAGGTGGAAACATATGAATGAGTTTCATTTTTCACGTAACGACATAACTACTCTTGTAAATAAGAGCCAAACCCTTCTCAAAAGAAGTAAATAAAAGGTGTACCAAACGGTCTATTTAAATTAAATATATGTATTATCAAACACATTTTTTTATTTTAGCCTCTATTTTAAATATCTCTATTTTTGAAGACAATATATTAGATGTTATATAAAAAAAAAATAGTATACCCACCAAACAGGGGCTAAGACGGAGGATTTGATGGTTCCAGCTCACAGGTCCAATTGTGACACTTGCTACCCTGCTAACTTTTTCGTTTTTCAAAGCTCTACTGGCCATTCATGGAACAGTTGTGGGTGGGTCGGCAATGAGAGCTTGAATTTTCCATCCAAGCTTTCTTTTTTAAGACAGCGGGACTCATGAAATGTGCCACATATAAAACGTAGAGAGTTAAAATGCAAGTTGTCAATAGCACGTAGTTTTTACTCATTACTGCCACTACGCGTGCTGGAATGTTCGAGACCTGTTCCTTACACCACTATAAAAAACCCCAAGGCCCCTCTCTCATTTTCTCAAAGCAACAAACACTCCAATTGGCTGTTTCTACAAATACCCTTTCCTCATTTCCTGCATCTATTGAGTTCTCCTTCAATGGCTCTGTCGAAGTATTTTCTTGCCTGCCTTGTCTTCACTCTCCTTGCTCTCAATATCATGGATGATGCTCTTGGATTTCAGTCCCATTCGGTACACCTAAACACACAACTTAATACCCCTTCTTTCTGTTCTTTGTTCATTGATGAAACTATATAACATAATACATATTTATTACCCATGTTGCAGCTGCCTACAACTGCAGGTGAGAGAAATCTCCTTCAACAGATAGGTATGTAATCAAGTCCTCCTTCTAAGTGGGTTCTTAAGTGGGAGGTTAAATAGTCCATGATTGTTGCCTCCACTAATTTTTTATGTTGCATGTAGTCAATGGTGTTGATGATGTTGTTTTTGGACAGATTGTGGGGCAGCTTGTTCTGCGAGGTGTCGATTGTCATCAAGGCCTAGACTGTGCAAGAGGGCTTGTGGGACATGTTGTGCGAGGTGCAACTGCGTACCATCAGGAACTGCAGGCAACTTAGACGAGTGCCCTTGCTATGCCAACATGACTACTCATGGGAACAAACGCAAATGTCCTTAAGACCTTTTATATGTCTAATATATCTTTCTTTCCACTCCTTGCTCTGTCTTTCCTTTATTAGTAGTACTCTGTGAAATATGTGTGAAAGAGAAACAGGGATGATTTGCTCTTGAATGTGTGCATGATGAAAAATATGAGATGAGTGCAACTTTCTCTATATGTAAGTAAAGTTTTTCTATTTTTGTGAAATTATCAGAAAAGAGCACCCAATTGTGTGTTATGTAGGCCTTCAAAGGTGTTTTTTGTTCTTCATTTTTCATTTTTTTGTACTTGGGAAGGATGTGATCAGCTATGCATGCCTATGGGGACCCACCCTAGACGGTATACTGCATATTGTTGACTCACAAGACCCAAAATGACAACAGCAGTCAACGAACGAGAAGAGTTGTTGTGGGTCGAATTATCCTGCTGTCAGCACAGGACAGCTACATGGAAGTCTCAAAAATATATAAAATACAGGGAGATTGAAGATTGAAGACAGAAGGGTGGTCTTTTTTTTCCCTTCTTTGTTTGTTCTTTTGTTTGCCTTGATCATATCTTAAAATTTTGTTTATTTGTCATTATACCCTAGTAGGCTAACCATGTCCCACTGGGGGTGGTCATGGGCCAGCTTTTGCCTGGGACTTGTTAATTAAGGCTGGAATTATTGAGGAGAATGGGTCAAGATGAAATCTCAACCACTACCAAACCTTATCTTATCCTATCTATTTGCGTTTCAGTTCTTATCCTCTGTATCTGTTATGAAACCACTCTATAAATGATCTCTTTCATTATATAATGAAAGCACTCTCACAGTCGGTAGTATGTGAGAATAATTTACAGAAACTCAATTATTTTAAGTGGAATTAGCTAATGTTGTTTGGATCTGGAATTGGGTCGGGCCTTTTTTGTGACAGAGAGCAGCATACAGGCTGAATTGGCTGGGGTAGTTCAACCAGCCTTTCCTCCAGCCTGTCCAAGCTATGACCACACAAGTATACGACTGTTTTCGTTGATTGAATATTGAATCCAGTTTACTATCTTTCTCAACCTATAGCCTGTAAAAAATCATATGCACAAACAGGGTTGCATTCAAAAAAAAAATCTTAATGATCAAAATATACTTCTCTTTTGAAGCCTAAACTATCAATTTCTCAGGTCACATCTTTCAGGGGAGTTGTGTGCAGAGGCCCCAACTCCCCTTTTTTCCCCACCTCTAGAGTATTGACCAGTTGCTACTTGCGCTGGCGATGAACTTTTAAATCATTATTTCAAAGACTCCATAAAAGCATCTCTGGCACTGTTACACCCTGACCCGAACTAATCGTGATTAAGGCTAATTAATTAAGATTAATGTCAAATAAGCACGAATAATTGAGTTAATGAAGATTAATGACCAAAGAGAGACAAATTACTCTCAAATGATGCATTAAGCATAATGGAATGGACTCGAGTGGTATTGAGTGGATTAAAAGTGAGTTTAGAGTCAAATAAGCAAGGCCAAGGACTTTTTCGTAAATACGGATTTTCACGTATTTCGTCAAATACGGAAATTCTTGATACCAACGTGTGCATCTCGAATAGTATGTTAACTTTCATAATAGGCGCGATCCATTTGACCTCAAATGGACCAAGTGGAGTTCCATTTGACTTAAAATGTGATAATGGTTAAGAGAAGGGGGCTTTTGTGTAAAAGGGCCCTTATATTAGAATGGAATGAATGAATGGATGATTCATTCGTTCATTCCACCTCCATCGAGCTCCAGCCAGTCCTTCTCTCCTTCTCCTTTCATTTTCTCTCCATTGGGTGTGAAGATTTGGAGCTTTGTCAAGTGATTGGAGTGGAGTGGGCTACTCCATCCATCTTCATCTTCTTCCTTGAGTCTTCTTTCCCCATTGTTCAAGAGTAAAGCTTGGAGAAGACCTCAAGGTTTCCTCCCATTGAACTACAAGTGCTTGGGACTTTTTAATGAGTTTTCAAGTTGTAATGAGTGCTTAGGAGAGGTTGGTAGCACAAATAGCTTAAGGATTTGTATATTTGCATGTTTTATGGATTTAGGGTTGAGATTTGGGGATTTAGAGCTCAAGCCAAGCTATTAAAGAGGGCTTTGAGTGCATTGACTGCAAGAGGCAAGTATAAACACTCTCTTGTGATTATTGTTAACCATTGTAGAGTTTTATAGAATTTCTATGGGTTGAATGTATAGATTAATGGATATTAGAGGTATTATTAGTGAATGGATATTGTATGAAAAGAGAACTTGAAGTTCCAATGGTCATTCTCAAGAGAATGCATTGTCTTGGACTTTTATAAGTTGTTGAAAAGGACTGGAGTTCAGGGAACTCAGTCTTCAGAAGTTGTTTCAGAACTTCTGAAGCTCAAAAATGGGATTCTGGGTGGGTTCCGGCTAGCCGCGAGGCTAACCGTAAAGCTAACCGCCGGAATCCATAAATGGGCGAGCTTCTGGAAAGCTAACCGCCAAAATTTCGGTTAGCCGAAATTGAATTTTCGGCTAGCCGCAGGGTGACCGTAAGGTGACCGTAGGGTGACCGTAAGGTGACCGAAAATTGAGACAGAAAATGTCAGCTTCTGGAAAGCTGACCGCGAGCTAACCGTCGAAATTCCGGCTAGCCGCCAGTCGAAATTCGGCTAGCCGCCAAGTAGGTTCCGGCTAGCCGCCAACTGAGTTGCGGCTAACCGCCGGGTAACCGCCGAGCTGACAGACTTTGGCCAACACATTAATTGTGAGTAAAAATTTGTGGATTTTGGATTTTTGGATTTTTGCATAAGTTTGGAGCACTCCTTGTGAGTATAAATTCTCCCGGATTAGTTCGAAGACTAATCACGAAGTAAATTGAGATTATTGAGAATTAAGGATAGTGAAGGGAGAAACCCACAATTAATAAATTGGGGTCTAGACTTCCATGGACGTTAACTACGGGGACTATAATGCACACACCAAATATAAATGTGATGCTCATCATGAATAACATGTGCATTTAGTACCGTTGGTTATATCTATATGGTTGTTTAGATTTAAGATAGAATTAAATAGAATCATGGTTGTCTAGTGATTCCTTATTGTAACATTGCGTCCTAATCTAAAGAGATTGATATCACTATTATTCCATTCCCTTGTTATTATGGGAATCTTGGAACTGAATTGAATCCAGAGATGGATTGCTCACTGAAAAGTATTCACCCTTGAGTCTAGCACTATCTAGCTATCGTTTTAGAACTTTAAATGAGTTCAATGAATGAATAAATGAGACATATGTCTAATCCTACTGCAGTAGATGGTATTTGGGGGCGTTCCGGAGCTCCGTGGTGATGCTAGTTGTCCCTGGCCCGGACACTAGTAAGTCCCACCAAATTCCGATCATATCTATGGGTATTGATCGATGCCTTCCGTTTGGAAGTTGAATCCTTCCTTTGAGGGAAGATGGTACTAATGAATCCTTCCTTTGAGGGAAGATGGTAAATGTAATGAAATGAATGCTATGGTAGTGGCCACCCTCTACATGTCCATATGATTGACTTTCGTGTCGATTTATTGTTATTGTAGGAACTTTCTAGACTCATCTAGGATTGGAACTGTTATTGATATATTGAATGAATCTAACTCATGAACTAACATGCTATTGCGAGAATTGTTTATACATTGTTGAACCGTCGTGTTCACTAGTGTTAATGATGGCATTACAGGCCCGTTTGCCATTGCCGGTGCGGCAGCACCCCAGGCGGGAGCGGAGGAGACCGCTCAGGTTCCTCCAGGAGGACTGATCGAATGGAATGGCCGGGATATCGTTTGACACGGGTATCCGAGTGCGAGAAAGAATATTACATTTTTGGAAATATTTTGTGAAGTCATTCTTTTGTATGATCATTTTGGGTTGTAATTAATGGTCATTGATGTAATTAATGGTCGTTGCACAATATTTTGGACATGCACTATTTGATGGGCAAATGATGGATAGTACACATGTATAAGGAACATTATTTTGTATACATGTACATCTTAATTGCTATTGTCAAATGAAATCGTTTCCGCAGGTTTGTGTAATTAACAGGTTTATTGAGATTGTCATCCCTTGTGGATTTCGTTTTAACTTCGGTTAATTCGGGATTTACGGGAGTAAGTATGGGCTCACGGCTCGGGGTTACCGGATCTCGGGCCCGGTTCGTGACAGGCATTCTGCTTCCTTGCCTTTTAAATGTTCCTATTTTAAGGCCCGGAGGACTCCATTCTTGGAGGGTTAGGATCAGTTTATCTGTTTATATGAAAGTCCTCATGCATGATTGGATGGAGCCCTCACACAAATATGTCATATATTGGGTTCTTGTAGATTATCACAGAACATTAAAATCAACTATTCAATGATGCAATAGGTGAGGATCAGAGATTCTCAGGAGAGTTTTAAGGGCCTATTTCATGCAATTGAACACAACAGGATTCTAATAATTATATTTCTTTTAAAATTGAAGTAGTAGTATTAAATTTCAAAAACGACCATCAAAGCTATCAAAGCATCTCTTCTATGCAAGGAAAAGGAAGATACAAAATAAATACTCAGCCATCATCCAAACCATCCAAAGTGACTCGAATCTTTGGAGACTCAATGTCCCACCTATATCTCCACCTTATATTTCGATCCTCACCTCAAGGTCCGTTCTTCTGCAAACAGGCCCAAAGAAAAAAAAAATTCACAATGCGCCCCCCCCCCCCCAAACAAAAATATCTCCACCTCATCTTTCCATCCTCACCTCAAGACATTTTCACCTCAAGGCCCGTTCTTCTGCAAACAGGCCCAAAGAAAAAAAAAATTCACAATGCGCACCCCCCCCCCCCCCCCCCCAAAAAAAAAAAAAAATATCTCCACCTCATCTTTCCATCCTCACCTCAAGACATTTTCTTTTGCAAACAGGCCCAAAGAATTTTCATATCACCCACCCCCCCCCCCCCCCCCCCCCCCCCCCCCCCCCCCCCCCCTCACAGAAAAAAAAAAAAGCCTATATACTGGTTCTACCCCTGTTTTGGAGAGAATGCTAATTTTCCAAATATTGTCCCCCCACGTGGAATTCAAAAATCCTCATAGCCAAAGAAGCATTTGTAAATGCTAAAGAGATTAATATTCATAAAATTCAAAATGTCACTTGTGACTTTTCAATTGGTTGAAATTCAAGAGTTCTAAAAAAAACCATAACATTTCCGAATGCAAAGGGCAACAACCGTACTATCCATCTTGGAAATTCCCAGCATGACAAATTCTCATTAGGGTCTATTTTTTTACTAAAATTTCTAACAAGAATTTGTCATATTATGATTTTTTGAATATGATGTGAGACATCTTGTCCCTTGGCATGTCATGTTTCTTCACAATTATTTCAAAATTTCAGCAACCTAAAACTAAAAGGGCCTCAAATGACCTTTGGAATTCTAGCTCCTTTGTTTTTTGGTAGAATTTCTAAATGCTCTAGTGCAAGGGTGCATTCAGGAATTCCACCAAGTCTAAGAATTTCTCCATACAAGAATTATATGAATTCCAATAAAAGGTGTTGTTTTGCAGTGTGAGGGTTTTGTTCTCCGTAGACAAAAAAGGAATTTTACATTCCTACACCTCATATAGGAAATCAATATCCTCTTCATTGAGTAAAATCAATTCATATCTACTTTTCTGCAAGGAAAATGTATTTCACCAAACCAAAAAATATTTCAAGAAAAAGCAGTGCCACGGATTCCTCTTGCAGCACAAGCACACTTTCTCTTGCAGCACAAATGCACTCGTAAATAATCCTTTCTTGAGGGCAGGTTGACCATAAATTCTATGTATTCAATTCCACACAAACAAATTGGGCTCAAGTGTCCCTATCTAATTTGGACAGTTGCTACATTTTCTTATTTAGCAGCCAGTCAGGGTTAAAAATTTTCCAAAATGTGGACCGCATTTGTACAAACAAAAAACATTGAGAACAGCATTTACAACCATGTACAGTTTCTCCAAGGATTTTCAGTTTGTAATGTAGGAGTAAGGCTCATGCCTTGGTGCTCCAAGTTGTTGATGTGCTTAGCCCATCCACTCACATGTAGGCCCTAATCATGTGTGTGTGTGAGTGTGAGAGAGAGAGAGAGAGTACTAATCCATTGTAAGCGTATCATGTAATCTCACTTCATTTACCCACTCAAGGGAGAAGACAAGTCTACACCTAGCATCAACTGACAAAAACTGCAATGTAGTTTCTCCTTGAACTGCTACAAAATCAGAGTTTTATGTACTGAACAAAAGAAACTAGTTGAATTAGGAACATGGCCATGAATTTGATCTCTTGATAAGGGGCTTCATCTGTTTATCCTCCTCCAGCGATACCATTCCCAAATGAGATGGGTCTTCAAGCATCATCTTTGCCACCAAGTAGCCAGCAACAGACCAGGTCTGGGACTTCCTTGCCTGTTTCCCAACATATCGCCCGAGCTTTCCATCATAATATTCAGGCCAATTATCTTTCAATAAACGGCTCTCTGCAAGATCAATGGCACGTCGGGCAATCTGAGGGCGCCCAGTTTTGATGCACGCAGCTGTGAGAAGCCAAAGCAGCACTGCATGCACAACAACTATGTAAGCAGATCCATTGCTTAATATTAACAAGGAACACAAGGCTTCATTGCCATCATGCGGTGCTCTGACTAAAAATATTATACACAAATTAATCATAATCTTTAGTAAAATCAGGGGAAACTGAGACTGGCTCCCACCTTATCTCTTATAATAAGGTGAGAGCATCTCTCATAGGAGCATATCCCTATATATATATATATATATAGGGGAACATTCATGTGCATCTATCCCTCACCAAAAATGGTGAGGGACACCCCTTTTGGGGGTGTTTCAAGTACAAGAGTGGTACAAGAGGGGTACTTTGTACCTCCCTCTTGTACTTGAAACAACCCCAAAATGGGTGTCCCTCACCATTTTTTGTGAGGGATAGATGCATATGAAGATCCCCCATATATATATATATATATATAAATATATATATATATATATATTAGTAAACTATATCTCTTGGTTATAGACGGGAGCACAAAACAGATGCCATGAAATGAGTGAAGTTTGTCAACCCAATTTTAAAAATGTCTCATTAAATGATGCTGGTGCTCATCAACAGAAAACAAGGCATACAGCTTTTCCATAAGTTTCAATGTACATGTGCATGTCTAACAGAAATATGGCTCTTACTCTCCAGGGCTAAGCAACAAAAGAAAAAAAAAACTTTTCCAATTGCAAAATTGCTTTTGGAGAACAAGAATTGTCCCTAAATGCGAGCATTTTAGCATTGCCAACGTGAAGCTAAAGCTCTAATACTCAGAAGAAGAACAAATGAAAATTTAGATATTATGAATGTCATTTTACTCTCTTTTTTCTCCAAAACTTCCTCATTTTAAAATTAAAAAAAAAATATTCAAGTAGGACCAGAATACAACAAAACAATGCAGGAGAAAAATGTTCTGGTTGAATTTATCACCACAGGGCCTACCTCCCATGAATCCAACCTGCTAAACCAGACCCAGCACCAGTCTTTTGTTGTAGGCCAACCCACTATTGCGAATGGAGTTAATCATGTGTTAAGTATAATCATAAACAATCGGAATGATACTCAGGTGCCTGCCAATTCATAAGCAGTAGGCATTCGGTTGGACTGGATTCATGAGAGGTGGGCCCAAAATGAAAATTCAACCTCCAGCACTAAGTTTTATACAGGCTACATTAGAAGAATTTATGTGTTATGATGTGTCCAAACCCTTCTAGCAAGCACTCCATATGTTTGCTCAAAATGAAGCAAAGAAATAATTGAAACGCTGCAGATTCTCACCAGGCCAAGATCCACCATTGTGGTAGCTCCACCTTGTATTTTTTGGGTCACAACCTGTTACAATCCGCCACTCATGGCTTTCTATGGCTGGATAAGTGACTTTTAGAGGCATTTCTCCAACCAGTTCTTCCCAACGTTCTTCAATGAGGTCCATAATGGCTGCAGATTGTTCAGGGGTTGCCAGTGATGATAGTATTGCAACACAATTACCCAAGCAAAACCAACGAAAATCCATTCTTGCGGGACTGACATTTCCAATGAAGTAACCGCCACGAGTTGGCATAAAATCAAATACCCATTCTGGAATTGAATCAGGAATTACATTGAACTTGTTAACTGCAGTATGAGAGTATTCCTCTGTTTTATACCGGTAAATATCATTTAGTTGTTTAAAGTCGAGCCAAAAATAACTACGCATGTGATAGCTCAATGCATGGAGTCTCTTAACTATTCTCTCCACAAACTCTTTCCCGTCATCATCTTGCCTCAACAAAACTAAAGCACATCTTAGAGCCATGAAAAAGAGTGCTTGTATTTCAATAGGATACCCATATACACCCTGCAAAAATAACATATAATTGTAATGCAAACAGAAAAGTCTATGAAACGGATTTTAGAAAAAAAAAAAAAACCACAGGCAGGCAAAGCAAGAAAATATCTTTTCTAAGCAATACAGTTAATTTACTCTGAAATATTTCAGATTGGAGTCACTGCACCGGTAAATGGAAAAGGAAATTCATGCAGCCCATAAGCTTCCAAATCATTAACACACTATTGTGCTCTATCTAAACAGCATGTCTAGGATGTACAGAAGCATGGTCCTACAGCATACAGCAAGTTTAACATACATAGGGAAGCATGAAGTTTCTGTTTCACTCTTTTGATGGTATTTTCAGTTCATTTCCATGGTTTCATATTCTTTTTCATAAGATCTCTTACATTCTCATAACCAGCTTTGAAAACATAACTATGTTCTCAATGCCACCTGAAGAAAGAAAACGCACCCACATCCAGCATATATGCACCAAAGGCTCAATAGTTTAACAATTTTCTAGGATGGACATAATGCAAGATCATAACACAGTAACAGTGCCAATCCACATGCCCAACAATTCTAATACCAAATATGACATATGAAGAGTATCAATTCAAATCCAAAAGTCAAATCTCAAGCTAAAACTTGATGGCGTGAATTCAAATCCAAATGCGGAATCTCAAACTAAGTCTAAAAGTAGATACAGGGTCGCACACCTGAGATCAAGGAGAAACACCCGTCCATAGTTTGGTGAAAATTCTTTAAAATTCTAGTAATTACAATTCTTTTAGATGCCCATATGAATAGAATAAAACTTCATAATTTTTTCTGCATGCATGACTTAAAACAACAAGAACTCAATGAATGTCAAGTATCACAACAATTCAAAATATAATTCATTAATTGAAATATTTTAAATAGCATTCGTTGATGATTACATGTAATCACGGGTTTATCATCATCTCATCATCATCATCATCATTGAATCCATATCCCATCTATCTGGGGTTCCACAAGTTCATCAATAAGGCTGTATATTTAGTTCAATGCACATCTCCAAGTAGTTTCCTCCTTTCGATATCAAATCTAAAAGCACATGCATAAATCAGATGCATTGATAATAGGAGTAAATGAAAGCTAGAGCCTATAAGATTAATGCCCAACCATGAAAGGAAAGAAAGAAAAAATATGTAAGAAGGAAGCAATGGGAAGCTTGTCATCCAACTAATAAAGAATTGGAAACTCACCATCCTGCGATCAATCATGCAGCATCCATCAGCACAAAGCAAGGTAGGGAATGTGTCAAACCCTTCTGAGAGACACATTGTCAAAATAAGTTTCATACCCCTCTGGCATTCAGGCCTGTCTGCCAAGGAAGAGTCTCCTGTAGATTTCGTATATGCACGAAGCAATATAATCCACCAAAATCCAGAATCAACAGGAGCAACTCTTCCTATTGCACTCTCCCCAAAATCAGCAATCAAAGTTTCATAATTCCGAACAGGATCGTTGAGTACTTTAAAACTTGCAGGCATTACACCTTCTCCTAGCATGAAGCGGTCAATCTTCTTCTCCCATGACTGAAGGCGAAGAGTTTTCAAAATAAAGTTTTTCACTATTTCTGGTTCTCCATTAATCAAAAATGCCAATGCACTCGGGACAAAGTCTCGCACAAACACCTACAACAATCAAATAAACCGAGGGGGAAAAACTAAATTAGAAGACATTAAAGATTATAAGTTGGAAAATGAATTAAATAGATATACCAGAATTATTTGGGCTACAACCAAAAAAAGGTGTAGTTTATGTATGTGTCATACAGAACACGCGAGAGTTGGTGTGTTAGGCCCAGACTTGGAGAACTATAAAATTAAGAATAAAGAGAATTACAGAACCTTAAAAAGATTATTTCTCTTGCCAATGTTTACTTCAAAAATAGCACAATGATATACATATATGTATGTATGTATGTATGTATGTAATATTTACTAAAGCGCCCGCATCATGGGCCATGTATAGGGGCCAGGCTTTCTTCAAAAGAGCACCTAAAAAATACCTCATATTGAAAGAGCCTAGTCATTGGCCCTTTGTCCATTATTCTCATGAATAACATTGTACTATTTTCTTAACTGTCCATTTTTGGCTACCAATCAAAAGGTTATGATCCTCCAATTTGGAAGATTTTTGGGGCACCCATCATCCACAGTGAGGCCGTTGCACCAATCACCTGTATTGCCTAACAATGAACTCCAAAAATACACAATTGAGCACCCAGAAAACTCTATTCATGTTATGGCAATATACTCTATATTTCTCATGCATATCAAACAGTGCCAGTTGGTTGGAGGGAGCTGAAATCAGAATGTGGATTCATTGCTTTTTCCTTGTCTTATTACTACTTAAGGCTACATTTGGTGATGTACCCTCTCCATATTCAATTAGAGAATTTTGGAAGGAAAAGATGGTTATGTGATTTAAATATGCATTTGGTTGGGATAGAAACTGAAAACCACACTGAGTGGGAGTGGGACACAGTTTCTGTGCCATCTTAATTCAAAATCATAGATCCTAGTATTGGTATGGGCAGAAAAATCACAATAAAACAGTATGCCACCTAATGTGATTTCCGGTTTATACAAGTTCCTAAAGAACAACAGAAACTTTGATCATCCATTATACCTAAATTATTCAACCGAAATGGTGCTTTGGTCATATACGTAAAACATAAACTACAATGAATATTTATAAATACAAATGCATCCTATACCTTGCAGTCAGTAAGAAGACTGACATTTTTTTAACTAATGGAACATCATTAAGATTAGAACATGTACAGCATCAGGACCACAGCAGGGCAATGAGATGGCCTGCTAAGCAAGAGCAAACAAGTATAGAAACGACTATATTCCATGACAATTCTTGTAATACATATTTTATCCACTATAGAAAGAAAAAAGAGGATGAAGAAGAATAAGAAACAAATATACCTGATTATAGTTAAGTGCATCTTCGGTGTGGTCCAAAGCAGCAATTGTCCCAACTGGTTGACCACGGAAATATACTAAAGAACGGCGCAGAG
Source organism: Umbellularia californica (assembly GCA_028538565.1). Classification (NCBI taxonomy): domain Eukaryota; kingdom Viridiplantae; phylum Streptophyta; class Magnoliopsida; order Laurales; family Lauraceae; genus Umbellularia; species Umbellularia californica. The sequence goes on along the minus strand of JAPQWN010000006.1, from coordinate 4,723,889 downwards.
CGTCCCATGCTTCAGCAATAATGGGATGAGACTCAAAGCAAGTTTGTGCTATCGGTGTACTCATACCAGATCTCCCAGTATCTAATATACTTTCAAAATTATCCGACGCACTTCGAAAGTTGTCATTATTCCTAAAAGAAAGGTTACTTGATATAAGAACAGCCAGCTCGTTGAGGGACTTTTCATCACAAGATCTATTCCTTTCCAATGCGTGTATGTTCGACTTATCTGGCAATCTTGAGAGATCTGAGTCTTCACTATCAGTCCCAACACTGAGGGGATCAAGATTTTTTCCACATGTACCCTGAACTACATCCATAGCAAGGGCAGACATATCCAAACTTCTTTAATAACAGAGGTCCCAGGTAATGTTCTGAGGCTTCAAAGAATCTGTCATAAACTCAAGAAACTTAAAACTAATTAAAAAAAAAGAAAAAGTTTACCCATTACACTATTAAATCCTATCAAATAATTGCAAACCGAACAGAAAAGGAAACTTGGGCAAAACCAGGGAAGAAGAACCTAAAAGCAAATCCAACACAACACTACTGTCTTATCATTTTTCAGAATTTTCTACTCTCAGATATATCTGCAAGTTATTGAGCTAGAATGGTCAGCTGGCCTGTAGGCCCACCTGGAGCCTCCTCTGATCAATTCTAAACCCCCTTCCTCTTCCATTCTAATTCAATTAGCACTTTGGTTTTCACTCTTTTGAATTGGATTTATCCGCAAAAGACACAGAAACAGGCACTTCATCAAAGGGCTTAAAACTTGTCCAACCTAAAGACCCTCTTCATTTTCTGCATATGCAAAGATCATACACACACAGACATACAATTCCTCTCCGCCCCACTGGCCACCACCCAACTCCATCCTATATACCCTTGGGCAGACCCAAGTATATCCATGTGGGGGCGGTCGCACCCGTTGGACCTGCTTCTAAAACCATAATGAAAATTTTGGCTCTACTTCAAAAATTCACATAAAAATAATGCTATTTCCCCCAAAACCCACGTGAAAATCTTGGGTCTGTTCCCAAAACCCAATTGCTTATTTTGGACTGCACCGCTCAAACGAAAATCCTAGGTCCTCCATATACCAATCAATACCTTCCATATTTACCAACCCCACTACTTCAAGATCGTTTCCATTTTAGTAAAACACCAAAAACCCAATTGCTTATTTTGGACTGCACCGCTCAAACGAAAATCCTAGGTCCTCCATATACCAATCAATACCTTCCATATTTACCAACCCCACTACTTCAAGATCGTTTCCATTTTAGTAAAACACCAAAAACTTAAATGCAACCTAACCCAACAGTTCCAACCCATGATAGTTTCACACCTTACAATAGTCAGTTCACATTTCATCCAATTCCACGAAAAATAATAACCATCACATACTTATAAAGAAGAACAAAGAAAAAAAAAATCTTCGTTCTTAATATAAAACAGCATTCATGAAATCCGAACCTACAGAAATGGCATTACTCACAGCTCAAAAATGGCATTACCCACAGCTCAAAAGGCTACAAAAATGATCTACTGAATCCCAAAACTAGGTTAAAATCATGCCCCAAACCCAACAGAAGCATCTGGAAGAAAAAACCCAACACAAACAAAACTACTGACCCATAAAACGAAGAAATGAAACAGAAACTCCTTCAGATAGAAATCATGATAGAACTCTCCCAAGAAAACAAACCAATCTCTTGTTGAAGTTCTTGTTTGTGTTTGTGTGTGTATTCTTTAAAAAAAAAAAAAAAAAAGAATCACTAACTTAAAAACACCCATAAATGAAGCAGAAACTCTTCATACAGAGCTAACAAGAAAAACCCAATCTCTGTTTTCTCTTCTTTTTGGGTAACAACCCAATCTCTTATTGGACTTCTTGTTTGCATTGTGTGTGTGTGTTATATGTTCTAGAAGAAGAAAAAAAAAACCCAACACAAACACAGAATTACTGACCTATAAAACCAACAAATGAAGCAGAAGCTAATCCAGATAGAGAGACTATTTATGAGAGAATTCTCCCAAGAAAACAAAGCAATCTCTTTGTTGTTGGAGTTCTTGTTAATGTGATGTGTATGCAGAAGAGAAAGAGAAAGAGAAAGAACACAAACACACACACAAAATCAGAGAGACTCAGATGAGAGAGAAGCAGGTGAAGCACATGATATAGACACCAAACCCCCTCCAGCCTTTGTTGGCACCGTACTACTTGGACGTGTCTTTTGGTGGGGTGGGCGTTACGTGTCGTCTTCTTGTTGTCGTCGTCGTCTTCGTCGTCCAATTATTTCTTTGTTACATATACAGCTGGGACCTACGTGGGAAGGAAGCAGAAGCAAATTGTTTTTTATAGTTGTATGATGAAACTGGAGTGTCTATGGACTATCGTCTATGGTCCAAGAGGGCTGCTGATTATCTATCTAATTATAATATATTAAATTAGTAGGTTTTGGATTTAATTTTGATCGTATTTTATATTTTGATCTGAAGTTACTTTCGGATTTTACAACCATTAACGTACCCTCCTCCGGTTTACACTAACATACTACTTCGATTATGACTCTCATTCTCCCCATTTCAAACATACATATAATTCTACATCTTCATATATATCCGTGATTAACACGGGTTTTTCTACTAGTACTTTCTATAATAGGACAGTGTGTATATATATAGTTAAAATAGAAACCCTGGAATTTTCTTTTTGAGACGAGCACTTTTTGTGCAGGAGAGATGGATGCAGCCACTTGATAAAGTGATGACAGGAGGGTTTTTGTGGGATCCTTTGCTTATCCTTCTTCAAGTCATCATCAAATTTCTTATTCCAACTAATTAGAATATTATTTTTTACATTCTAATCTAATGGGAGCTAAATCATTAGGGGGGATTGGACTTCCAACTTTTCCTTTTGCTATGAAAATTGAAGAAAAAATGGTAAATCTATGGAGATCCATGTTGTAGGATGCGAAAGTCCAACTATCCGGCATTATTTTTTCAGCAGTTTCCCTTCATATAAATGTATCCTGAGGCTTTTTCAGAATTTAGCCCAATTATAATATATTAAAGTCGAGAATTTTGGACTCAAGTTTGATCTTTTTATTGAACCTTAGTAAAAAGCTAAAAATGTATAGACGATGAGATTTAAAGTTGTGGCATCTTGCCTCTTTAAATAATTAATTTGCCCATTACATCGCATCATACTTATTTATAACTATTTATCAAAAAATGACAAAAGTAGTTAGATGGAGTGGATCACATGAGTCATGCTTGTGCTTAGCACTTGTTATTGCGCTAGAAGTAATTATACTGTGTTATCTAATTTATTATTTATAATATATATATATATATATGCATGAGGTCATTACTTCGGTGCAATGTTAAAAGTGTACGTCGGGTGCAATGCATGATAACCTAGGTATAGGAGCGGAAACTTCACTGTTAAAATAGGAGAGTTTTTGAGAATTTCTCATTAAATAATTAAATAAGTACAAGTCTTTATTACAATGTAAATTCATTGGGACCGATCGAGGCCCGCTTGTGTGTAGCTTGTTGGTGGGTGGGGGTGTGACTATATTTACCAAGAGCCAAGAAAGAACAATAATGAACTATTATTAGAATAAAAGTTGCCAAGGGCCTATGAAATATCCATTTCGAATTTTCTAATAGTGTGCCCTAAGCCACCAGGGACCATAAGATGTGGGGTCAGTTTTAACATTTAAGTACTCAGATCGTTTTCAGATTTTTGTGCAGAGATACATGAGGAAGTGGACTGTGAGCTGTCGCCAGTCCTTCTCAATCTCGTGAACAATTAAACAGATGAGATGAGGCCCATGAGGGTCCACCATATTCTATTGTATTTCCTTTTTTTCACATGGAGATGTTGGTTCCAATCTTCCTGACTCAATTCAATGGTAAATATGTACAGCTCCTCTTCATATCCTCATCAAATACAGGTAGGTGACTGAGATAGTTTGGATCGATCATGTGAGACCTGACCAACCTTTTTTTTTTTTGCTATCGGAGGGTTCCCAACCCTTTGGGCTGGACTAATCCCTCCGGGCCCAGAGGGAAGTCGGGTAAATTCCCCTGTAACTCCAGTGTGGTAGTGCAGTTTCGAACCCACAACCTCTAGGTGCAAACCGTGGTCCTAGGCCAACTGAGCTACCCCTTGGGATTAGACCTAACCAACCTAACTGGCTGCTAAAGGGACATTAGCATCTTCTTAAAATTTCCCTTCATGGGGGGCCACAATGTAAAAATATATATATATGATCAAGAGACCAAATGTTAGAAACTGAATTTTGGGGGGGCCTCGCTTTCAACTTTTTGGTCTTGTGTCAATGGTAAAACTGAATATAAAAAAATGGTTTTGAACTGTATTCTATATAAGTTCACTATTGCTATGCAACAAGATTCCATAATCCCAATAAAACCCCATTAAAAAGATATGCTTGAACTTTCCCAAGACAATGGTACAAGAAGGATATCTGTGGCAACTGACAATCGGATTGACCGTTAATCAAGAAAGAAATGTTTAATTGTAGGCTGCAGAACCTAGGAGACTTATGGTTTCTAAGGCCCCAATTTGTGTAAAATCATTTCATGTGTGTTTCCTATGATCCTTGATTTCAGGGAATTACTTCACTGCTTGCAGGTCATACGGTTAGTAACTTTATAGTACACATTTCAACTACCAGTTGCTACTATTTATAGTGCCACCTAAAACTCTATAGGAAATGGAAGATAACATAATTTATTTCAAGCCTTTCAAAACAAAGCAATGAAAACACCTCCACCATCTGGTTTTTTTTTTTCACAATAATTCTCTTGTGATGGTTTTGATTTCAATTTCTAAATTTGAGTCTTTCGAGTTTTTCGGAATAATTTTCATCCTTGCTAATTTAACAATATCCTTTCTTTTCACATATTGGCCATTGTATCGTACTCGATTCAATATTTGCATAGACCCAAGCTTGTTTTTCTTCAAATTACATAGCCCCAAATAAATTGGATGCAAATATTTGACACAAAATTTGATTTTCAAATTTGCAGTTGTCATAATTTTGCATTTCCTTTTATTTATTTATTTTGGTGGTAGAAAAACTAAACTTCTTGCAAAAAGAAAAGATGGGCTAAAGCCATGCTTTGTTTTTTTTTTTTTTTTGCTAATAAAAATGGATTTATATTAAAAAGAAGAGAAATACAAAGGGGACCATATGCCAATCATTGGTTTTACAAAAACACAAAGTGGGATCTTCATAGTCAAAATCATAAAACGACAACGACAACGACGACAAAAGGAGGATTTCATCAATGTTGAAGAATTTTGCAGCAAAATGTGTCACTCCTGGCTTGAAGATGCATTACCCCAATACTTCTGATCCTGCACACATTCCTCAGATAAGTAAATAGGCCAGATGTGAATTGGTAAAGAAATGGTGAAAAGCATTTCCGTAGGCAATCCTATTTTTGCTAGTTGGTCTGCTACAGTATTGGCTGATCTACAGATAAGATACAGTCTCCATTTCGGGAGTGTCTCGATTCTATGGAGGATCCAGCGCCAAAGAGACATTAGTTGCCAGCAAAAACCTTTCGACGAATGAAGAGAGTTCCAAAAGATGAATGAGTCCTTAGGGCTCATCTATTGAAGATTTAAACCATTAAAAATGAACATCCTATTTTATGGGGGTATGGGCTGATTTTACTCCAATATAAAAGTAAGAAAGAGAATATTACAAGTCATGTATAAAAAAATGAGATTTAAATACTTATTTTATTTTATTTTTATTGAAGCTCACTCTTATGAGTACTGTTTTTTCAATCTTCTAAATAATAATTGCAATGCCCTAATTTAAAATCGCAAAATGGGGTTTTCTTTTTTACTCAATTTTCCTCTTCCATCTCTCCACCAAAACAAGGCCATAGTCCCTTCCTCTCATCTCTACTCCCCACCCACAACATCAAAATCCCACCTAAACACTAGAAAACATTTGTATCAATAGTGCACCATATTGAGAGTGTAGCTATAGCATGAACACTGGCTGTAAAATGTTTAAATAAAGATATATTAGCCCCCAAGCATATGAGTTGATTAAATAGCAAACCATCTACGTACATTTATAAGGGGAGTTTTCATCATTTAAATCGAAGAGCAGCAAATAGATGCATTATGGGCAATGTTCTATGAGAAGACTGCATATGAGCAATACATAATTCAGCTCATGGGCCCACTTAAGATGCCCTCTTATTAGTAAGGAGGGGTACATGAAAATGTCTCATTGCATATAAAGGCTCGATGATAGTGAACATGGGCCCGGTACCAAATCATGAGGGGATGAGAGTGAGAAAGGACCTGCAGAGCATGGACTGCATATGCAATAGCTCGAAGGAGAACATCTCTATTTTATCCAAACACCCCTCATAGTGGTGCACCTATTCTTATATACATGGGGCCACCTACTAAAACCAACCCCTTCACACTCTTTCCCCTTTAAATTGGTGCTAGCCCTAGTTTGAGACTAACTCAGGCAGTGATCACCATTAAACATTATCACAAGAAAGTTGTACAATGTGCAGCCATTAAACTCAAGGCACTAAAAAGGACTATGATTAAAGTGACATCCCTAATCAACATGCTAACCTATGAAAAATCAAGAATTTAGGTTTTGTTGAAGACATCTAAGTGACATGAGGACAGATACTCCACAAAATGAGTTACTAATTTCTGAAAATGAAAACTCTAAGATTTTTGCTAGTTTTTCTTATTTTTAGTTTTTTTTTAAAGGATTTTTAACCACATGTACCACTGTAAGTCTTACCTCTAAAGCCTTCAGAACACAATGAGAGAATCCAGAGTCTAAGCACATGGACAGATGAAGGAAATAAATGCAGCTACTTTTAAGTTCTTTATGGGTGGCTGAACTGAATATGTGGCAAGCATTGTAAGTAGCAAACCAACCACCAATTAGGCCTTGTATGTACATCAGCCCAAAAATCACAACAATCACATGATCTGAACCATTTGTTTCACAGACATGTGAAAAAAGTAAATCACTATCTGGAACAAGTCAAAATAACTCACTTCAAACTCAAATGAGCAAGACTTCAAAAAAACACATCAATTGGACAATCCACACCAGTTTCAAAAGACGCAAAAGATCTTAAAGAAAGAAATCAACAAACCATTATTTTCCGAAAATTTCTTCCATGCGAATGGCTGCACTTGTCCAATTAAAGTGAGTTAAAAAGGTCTGTAGCTGTAGAATCCTCCCTGATACATAAATAGTGTATAGAACACCATAGTTTTTCTAATCATTGTATTACAAAGAGCTGCCAATGTGGCAAAAACTAAAAAACATACAGCAAGAATATGAAAAAAAAAATCATAATTGTTGTTATCAGATGTACCCCATAAGAATTATTATGACAAAACCACTGGATATCACTCACCATCTTGGATTGAAAAAAAAAAATGGAATAAATAGCTGACCTTCTGTGTGTCAAACATTCAAACCCCATTTAAATTAGAACAGCACAACTCTGCAATCTGTATCGCATTAAGAGCAGCTCCCTTGCGAATCTGATCACCACAGACGAATATATCCAACCTGCTCCAAAACCCTCCTTTTCAGTGCAATGCCATTTGGAAATTGAATGATTGTTAAAAAATATTCACTCTATACCCATCTCTCCACAGTGCACATCAGAAACCAAGCATCTGTATGACCCACCACGTTGATGACTAACCCAGAATTCATTGGCCAAGCTTACTGCAGCAGTACATTTGCTTTCAATGACCATATGCATGTTAGAACATCTCAATAGCACATCTCTATTGGGGAAGGAGACATGGTAGATAACTAAAGCCATAACAGACTGATGGTCCATTTGGATAACTGGAAATTTTAAGGAGGATCACCATCACAAAATGGATATTTCCACTTAACCATGCATTTAAAATAATTCTATCTTCTTGGCCTCATCAGCCCCTTATGAACCTAATTCAACAGTCATTGGGTGAAGCAACCAAAGTTATCCAAGCGAACAAAACAGAAAATTAAAAGAGAAGATTTTGTTTTCAGTCAAGTAGGGGTGTATGTATATAGACCCAGGTGCGGCCCAACCAACCGAGCCCGAATCCAGTAACTAAGGATTCAGGCTGTCCAATGGGGTGTATCAGTGTATGTATATAGACCCAGGTCCAGCCCAACCGACCCCGTGTCCAGTAACTGAGGATTCAGGCTACCAATGGGCCCACCAGGCCAGGTATCAAACCCAGATTTAGGGTATGGATCCCTTATTGGGCTGGAGTTAGGACAGAGGACAGGCCCGCTGGGCTCTGGTCATACATAGAATTTTTTTTTTTTTAATATGAGCTCTATTCAGGTGACAACTATCCTCACAAGGATGGTGCAATCTGGCCAATGGGGCCCCAAAGTCAAGGCAAAAGTTTCAAGACTATATCATGTAAGTTCAAAAGGCAATAACATCAAGCATAGTACTAGCAATAGAAATTAGCATCATCAAATTCTAACTCAAAATCTGAGCTAAAGATTCACACTATAAACCACATTACAACATTACCTCATCAAGTGGCTTCCCAAATTGAAGATTTTCACTCTCACCATGTGCACACATCACAGGAACTCATATATATACAAGTGGCAGTCACCTTGATGTTCATGTCGTTCTGGAACAAAGTTTAGAAACAAGTTAAATACACACACAGAGAGGGCTTGTACCAAACTACCAATTAAACAAACAGGAAAAAAGGATTACCCATATTTTTCGCGTTTCTTTCACTAATTTCATTTCCTTTCCATTATGCCCATTAGAGAGAACCGGCACATTGTGTGAGGAAATATTAAATGCATACTGCATAGAAGTTCAGATATTAAGAGATTTTAAGATTACATTAGGTGCAATGCAATAGTGATTCGAAGATTCCACCTCAGATCAATGTGTCATCACCACCACCAGCATTGTTATGGAGCATTATTAAGAACGAAAACGGAAACGTGTATATACTCAATACATATATATACTCCCACCAAATATGGACCAATTGCATGGGCACTATCCCAAATGTAAAGAAAAACCAATAACAATCTGTTACTCGCAATTCATGGTACCATCCAAATGCCATGGAAAAGGAGCAAAAGAAAGATTGCTTAGTACAGCAATCCATAATACCTTGGCATGATGATGGAGAGGGGTGGCATCCATCAAGCACGTGATGGTGGAGCAATTGGGATTGGCAATGAGAGCCCCCTTCCCTGAGCCAAACTTGATGTGGTCCACTGCTTGAGGATTGACCTCTGGGATGATAAGTGGGACACCCTCATCCATTCAGAATGCCGAACTATTGTCAATGACGATACAACCCTGAGAAACTGCAACAGGTCCAAATTTCTTAGTTATGGACCCACCTGCACCGAAAATTAAGGGTGATGTGGATATCACCAAAACTAACCTCATTGAGCTCTTCTATGCTATGATGCACAGATACGGCAAAGACACGCAATAGACACGGTTGGGACACGGATTTTATAAATAAAAATGAAATATCAAATACGATACGATACGACACGATACGTTGTCCATTTTAAAATACGTGCGCATCATAACTTCTATGATGTAGATTACCAGCAGAGCGTTTGCTACCCAGCATGCAGATACTTCGATAAGGAGAATCATGGTTAGAAAGAACACGAGGGAACTCCTGACCAACAGCCCCAGTGACACCCACAACAGCCAAAGAAGGATCATAAAGCACTAGAAGTGAGATGATGGTGGTAAGCAGCAGCCTGCATTTTTCTTATTTTCAGATGCCAACTGGTACGTACACCTTGCTTGCTAGCTCACTTTCAAAACTGAAGGATAAAAAAATACATAAGCAAGTAGAAATCTATTTAAAACAAAGTTTTACTAGGTACCATGGCATTCTCCTAGTGGTTTCAGGAGAAAATATGTCATTGGAAAATCTTAGCAAGAGTCCATGGATGGTCATATTTAGGGTTTTGCTTTGAATCCTACGTTACTTGCATTGATAGGACAACTTAACAGTTAACAACAACAACACAGAATGAGAAACTTCAGTGCAGGTTATTTCCAAATGATGTTATACTTTTTACTGAAATAAGAAATTAACTAAATAATAAAGTAGAACTTTGGAGAAAAATCTTTTGAGTTAAGACTCTGATTTTATATGATCACTAGTTATATTCATTTCAATGTCTCAATGGAAATTGAAATTTTCAACAAATCAAAGATGATACTATATGTAATCATTTTATCCCCCAAATGCGAATGATTGAACTAATCCCAACCTAGTAACAATCTTATCAGTTTGAAGCTTCAAACCAACAAAAAATACATTTTGTTCAAACCGTAAGATGGCTTGGGTCAAATGGAAATAAAGTCCAAACTGTTAGAATATTTTAGGTTTTCAACCATGAAAGATCTTTTTGGAATCAATCCAATAATATGACATGAATATAAATCATTAGATGAGTTAAAAAAATGGTCCCTGGTTATACCATCTTGAGTGGGAATCACAACTCTATTGTCCTTTATCTTTCTTCTTCAATAGGTGATGGTTAGAGAGATTCATTTATAGGAAAGAGAGTTACACAATGATCCTTTTATAGACCCCAAAAACTAAAATCTCTCCTTCCATAAAAAAGAGCAAATCTCTTTAATATTTCTGTCAATCCCTTGACCCTTAGCATAAATATCCCTTGCCCCTTAGCATAAATGGCAATTCCTTAAAAACTTGGTTGACTCAATAAAAATCAATAAATAAAATATGGATACGGGACAATAAAGATTTTATTATCATGGATATGTGGGCCACCCACTCGTTCTAACATTCTCTCACTTGATCCATAAAACTACATAAAAATATTTTTAAAAAATTAATTTCGAAAAACGGTTTTGGTCCTCTTCTTTTTGGCCTTCTAAAGTTGTAGTGAGAGGTTTTGGTGGGAAAAAAGGTAAGTCTTTTCTAGGGTTTTGGCGCTGCGAGTGGAAGGAAATTGAGCAGAGTCAATCCGTGGGCTAAAAGTCATCAATCTCTTGTGGGCCCGGCCAATCAACGACTATCATCAATTAGCTTAATTTGGGATAAAAATCAGCACGAGACCTTCTGACCCCTGTACATTTTGGAGAAATAGCAAGGGGGTTTCTACAAAAAAAAAACCATAAACCCTTCCTCACAACATATAAACCCTACACAGCTACACTGCACTGCAGGCGACATTGTCGATTCCAAAGATCTCGAGTACAGCAGCTCTCATCATCAAATCTCTTTCATTGCTGGTTCGTGATCAAACGAAGTTGAAGAAAATGCCCAATTCCAAAACCAAAACCCCCACGAAGAAGCGGAAGCGAAAAATCTCCCAAGACACCAACGACGAACGAGATGCCAAAGCTCCTCGAAAGCTATCTACGGAAAAACCATCGGCAGCAGCAGCCGAAGAAGTAAAAGAAGAAAAGGAACAACACACAAAGACCAACATCAAAACCACCACCACCAACGTCCCAGACATCCCATGGCGAAGAGGCGTAAACTGGAAAAATCTCGACTTTATCCTCTCTCTTCAAAGCAAACAGCTCAGCACCCAAAGGTCTGTTCTTTATATCTTCCTCTCTCAGACATTTTCACAAACAGCTTGTCTGCAAACATTCACTTCTTTACTAACCCATATCAGTTGTGGGTTTTTTTTTGTTTTTTTTAGGAAGATTGAACTCGCTTTCGATTTCGTTACCTCTGCCCCTGCAAATGATGCCTGGGTTGATATTGACCCGCGTTTCGAGTCTGTTTCGATGTGGCGTTTGGTTTCTTTTCTCAACGACTGGATTCAGTCTCTTCTGATTTCTGTTGATAAGAAAGCTTCTGCTGCTGATATTGAGGAACCCGATCCTTGTTTGGATTCTCGTTCGTGGGGTGTTTTCAAATTTTGCCTGAAAGAATCATCGTCTTCACAGCCCAGCTTTTCGCCGAATTTGCTCCGCGCGCTCTCTTGTGTAATTAGACATGCTCTTTTGGCCTCCACCCCCGGTGACTGTCTCAGTTTGTTCGAGATTGTTTCGGAGTGCTTCGTTTTGTTGTTCTCTTCGCATGGCCAATCCTTCAATGCCAGTGTAGATTTATGGGTGACCGCCGCAGATGTGTCGCTCAGTCTCGTTTGCAAGATCTTCACGGAGAATTATTGGGAAAGCAATGTGGGTGATGTTCTTTTACGCCTTTGTTCCTCAGTGCTTCAGCCTTTTGCTAACTACTTGAGAGCTCACCCTAGCCCGAAGAATGCCTTTCCTGTTGTTGTTGATAGGCTTCTTGAGAAATTGCTGGCAGTGCTGGTTTTGGTGAATTCTCCTGTGATTGGAAGCAATTGTGATTTTTTGACAATAATTGAAGACATTTTGTTGAGTGGGCTATTCCACCCTGCGCATATTGATGGGTTCTTATCCATTCGCAGCTCAGAGAAGTATGTTGTGAAGTCTGAAGATTCGAGAACCGGAGTGAAGGAATCAAAAGCTTGTATTAAAAGCTATCACAAGCATTTATTTCGAAAATTAGAACAGCTTGTATCTGAGAAGAAGCTATCTGTGTTGGGTGGATTGGGACAGCTGTTGCTTTTATTTGTTAGAAGAGTAATGAAGCAAAAGGGTGTACCTGCAGTCACTGCAGGAACTGAGAAAATGGGAAAAACAGAGGTCTCCAGACATTCTGAACCCGCAGATACGAGAGGCAAGGTGGAGATTTCTGTTGAGAAGCGTATTTCAGTTTCAGAAAAGTCTAGTTCTATGGTTAATCTAGATGAGGAAATGTGTAAGTCGATATTTGACATATTTGTACAGTTCATGGAGCCTCTGATTCTCAGCATTAAAAGATTTTCTGAAACAAAATGGTCTGAAGTGGGCGACTCTCGTGTAACTTTCATATCAGAAGCCCACTTGACTCTTAAGTCTATCAACAAGTTGCTTGCCTGTTTTCTGCATGAAAAGATATATTCTCGGACAAAGGATACCCCTGAAGGAGCCCATTTTAATTTTTTGAAGGAGGTTTACGACCTGGTTATTTCATTTACAACCCAAATACATGAACTATGGCGATCAGTGTTCATGGAAGAAGACAGGAGCTATGCAGAGATGCTCCTTTTAGTAGCTAAGGAGGTTATAATTTCTATTAGCCACTTTCTAGAGATTGAATATAAGGTCATTGGGGATGATTTATTTGGCTTATGGAGTCTGATGCTTTCTTTCATGGCTATCAATCTGTCTCTTGTGGAAACTCAACACATAGCTTCAGAGATTCTGTGTCTTGGATGCCAGTTGGTTAATGTGTACAGTGAACTTCGCCAGGTCAGTGGAGTATAGCGTTTTCTTATTGACAAAGCAACTCTCACTTTAGTGCTTAAAACTTCACACTAGTTGTAATTTGGAAAAGAAATTCAGAAGCTTAATGATTTACTTTAAGAAACATAAGCTAATTTATCCTTATACATTCAATTTTGGAAAAGAAATTCAGAAGCTAAATGATTTACTCTAAGGAACATAAGCTAATTTATCCTTGTATGTTCAATTTATATTCAACTTATGTTTCTTTACCTTATTTTTAGTTCTATTGATGTTTCTTTTGGTCTGATGGCCCATGTTCTCTGTCCTCTTGTTCTGGTGGTGTTTCTTTTGGTTTGCATTGACATATTTCTTATGCTTTTGATACTGATTTAGGTGAACGATCCCATTTTTGCACTATGTGATGCTGTGAGGTTTCTGGGATGTCCTTCCCGTGATGGCGGATTGGAGCAATCGAGGCTTGTAACATGTACACCTTATTTTCTCCCTGAAGCATGTGTGAAATCAATGGCAACACTGTTATGTTCACAGGAACTCAGACATGCATTTACAAAAGCAGTCCAATCCATACCAGAAGGGCAATCAAGTGGTTGTATTAAACAGTTAAAAATGGATGTTAATAAATCTTTGGAATGGATGAAAAGCAGTTCCTTGGAGGCCATTGGAGAAGAATCGACACAAACAAGCGTACCAAATAGCAGCATGCTGGATTTAAGTTTGCAAGCTGAACTTCTAGGGAAGGGTTTATCTGAGATATACACACTCATACTTGATTCTTTAACTGTCACAACAGGCAATAGTATACTTGTTGGGAACTCAATGAAGGACCTAGTGACATCAATACAACCGATCTTGGGTTGTCTGGTGCACAACCAGTCAGATAAGTTTGATGAGTTCCTTTTAGAGGTTGCAGGCAGAAAATTTTCTGGTCATAAGAAGCGTGAATCCAGAAATAGCATGTCATGGTTTTTTGTGTTTTTCTTTCGTATATACATATCCTGCAGAAGCTTATACCGCCAATCAGTTAGCCTGATGCCTCCCGGTTCGTCGAAGAAGGCATCAGCTGCAATGGGGGATTGTCTTACAGCATTCTCGGGCAAGGCTTGGTTAGAGAGGAGCGACTGGACAGATGGAGGGTATTTTTCTTGGATAATCAAACCTTCTACTCCTCTCATGACCATCATACAGTCCATTTCTGACAAATTTCTTCAGAAAAGATGTACAGGCAAGGCACCCTTGGTTTTTGTTTTGCACACAATGGCCTTCCAGAGGCTTGTTGATTTGAATAGGCAGATAAAAGCTTTCGAGTTTGTACAAGAGAAGGATGCACGAATGGCTGAGACGAACTTGCTGGATGATGCTGCCTTACCTACATCTTACGATGAAAGCAAAAAATTGGAAATGCAGATCTCAGCTTTTAAGCTAGAGGCAACAGATCTGACCAATTTTGTTACAGAGTATCTTCCGTTAATGGCTAAAAAGAAACAGTCTGCATCTTTATCAGTCAAGGGTGATGTAACTGGTACAGGTCAAGAAAAGCTGGCAGTGGATGAATTCGATACTTGGGATTTCTCTGTTTGCTCTGTGGATGAGGAGTCCCTGCCCACTGCCATTTGGTGGCTACTTTGCCAAAACACTGATCTTTGGTGCCCTCATGCAACTAAAAAGTGTCTAAAGAAGTTCCTATCACTTTTGTTTTATAATTCATTGTCCTGCATCAGTGGCTTCAAGATTATTGGAGCGCAGAATTTGGAAGAATCTAGTTGCCAGAGGGTCACACCTCGTTGCATTTCACTAGAACTTCTTACTGATGCAATTCTCTATGAACAAACAGTAAGAATATATTCTTTTAACAGAAATATTTCTCTCTCTTCCATCTAGAAGATATTCTTCTCTTTTTTTATGGGTTCACCTGGTTCAACTGCTCTTTTTCAGTGGTCACACTACTAAGAGGCCACTTTTTCATTGACTGTATCATGTATGCTTATGTCATCTTCTCTCCTAGTTTCTCCGCAGACATTTGACATCAAGGGTTTGCCACATCCTGACGAAATCACTATCATCTGTATTTCACTGTTCCTTTTCAAGTGATGTTAGCTTTGGCTCCATACCTGATTGGTCAAAGGTTTTAGCTAAATTTGATCAAGCACAAGCAGATAGGATTAATGATACACATGATCACTTTGATGGGTCAGAAATGGAACTGGATCATGTTTCTTGTAATCTGCAGAACCGAAATCTCCAAGAGGGTGGGAAAGACTTTAATTTGGATTTCATGGAACTCACAACCTGTCAGAGTGTGCTGAACCTCTTATGTTGGATTCCAAAAGGATGTGAAAGCTCTAGATCGTTATCAATATATTTAACTCATGTTCTCAATATTGAAAGGTGAGTTTGATGCTTTTATTTCTTTGTTAGTTCTCTGAGGATGTTATGATGTTACTCTTTTTCTTTTTTTTCTTCTAATTCTTATTTCAATGGCTGATCAGTGCCCAATGATGATAGCAATAATTTATTTATTTACGTTCCATGAGAAGTGCCAATTGATTTAGATTAAAAGCATTACCAAAATATTCATGGTGAGTAGTTTCAAAAATAAAAATAAAAAAAATTGTAAGCAGTGGAAAGTGAAAAACAATAGAGACATAAACATGCATACTTTTTTCATACAATCTTTTTCATTATCCTTGGTGCAAACAGGGTAACAGCAATGGGTGATCATAATGGTTGAATGATTTCTTGCTAACTTTTCTGCTGCATAAGTCACTATGCTTTGCATCAATGTGCTACATAGTGAATCGCTTAACTTTAATTTGTGGACTTTACAAACCGAACAATGACTTCTGTAGATTAATGAAGTGGTCTTGTTACCTTGTTTATACTACTGTCTGCTTCTTACATGTAATTTGTACATTTCAGTGACTGCATAACAATTGCAATATACTGCGCTTGACGAACTTTATACCATCTTGGAAGTTCATCCTATTTTGAGGTTTTTTTTTTTGTTTATCTATTTAATTTTTTGCTGCAATTCTGTTTTTTCAGTCTTGTGGTTGCTAGTCTGTTGGAGTATAAAGGTGAGTTATTCTTGCACGGTCATTATGATCTCTTCAAATTGTTTGTATCCTGCCGGAGGGCCTTGAGATATCTACTAGTGGCGTCGGTTGAGGAGAACCTGGAAGCTAGACAATCCTCTCTCATACCGATACTATTTGAGAATTCATTTTCTGTCACCTGGCTCTTCAAGTCAGTGTCTGAGGTGGTTAGGTTGTCACCTGCACTTTGCGAAGAGGATCATGCTAGGCAGGTGAAAGATATGATGTTCTCATTGATGGATCACACAGCTCATGTGTTTTCGATCCTAAGTGAAAGTCATGTGAAAGCTGCATTGGAGCCCGTAATAACTGAGCAAAGCCCCAGCACAGAAATGCACATTTGTAATGGAGGCCATGAACGGGATAGTGTCATTGAAGCTGATCTGCCCTCTGACACTATTGAACATTTTAGATTCTTGATAGATGAAACAAGAAACTCACTTGCTACTTTGAAGGAAACTGTTCATAACTCTAGACTAGAAGCTGGTGGCAGAGTTGTAAACTGGAATAAATTGTCTTCTATGATGTCTTGCTGTCAAGGTTATTTATGGGGCATAGCATCTGCCTTAGACAGTATAGATGAGGCGAAAGCACGATCACAAAAAAAGAGGTTTTGCAATGTTCTAGAGTACCATCTCTGTATAGATGTGTTTGAGGACTTTGTGAATTTTTGCTTGAATATACTTCTAGTAGGTGATACTATAGAGCCTGAGAGTTTATGTGCTTTCGACAATCATCCTGAATTAGATGGTATGAATAAATCGGTGAGTTCAAAGACAACTTTGAGAACTGCAGTTGAAACTTCTGGAGGTGAAGTCGAAAATTTTCCAAGCGATGAGCAAGAAACAGGCTTGATGGACGGAAAGGATGACTACTTGGCATCTGATTCATGTGATGAAAATAAAAGTGGAGGTAATATCCGTAAAAGTTCCAGATCATCAAAAAAGCAATCCTTGCTGGCAAATGGCACCGTGAATGCTCTTACTAAAGCTCATAAAATAAATTCCTTTGAACTAAAGTATTTGAATAAGTCTTTGCTGCGAAGCTTGTTGAAAGGTGAAAGACCAGAAGTAGCATTTACAATCAGACAGCTCTTTGTTGCGTCTTCAGCAATATTGAGGCTAAAGTATTTATTATCCTCTCCACGATTCTCAAAGGTTTGGGTCAGATGTTGTCAATCCATATCAACTTCAACAGTTGCTCTGATTGGAACTTCATATTTTGTGCTGTCTGAATTTGAGGAAATGGTTGGGACACCACATCCATTTTCTTTTGTTTGGTTAGAGGGCACGATAAAATATCTGGAAGTTTTGGGGTATTATTTTCCTATGACCGATCCTGTATCAACTAGAAATGTGTATGCAAAGCTGATAGGTATACATTTAAAAGCTATAGGGAAATGTATTTTATTACAAGGCAAACTGGCAACTCTAGCATCTCATGAGACAGAATCAAGAACCAAGACACTCAAAGGTCAAGAAGGATCTTTCAATGGTGTGCTATCTCTTTGTCATGAGCAGTACAGCTTAAATGCATTTAAATCTAGGCTTAGGATGTCATTCAAAATGCTCATCAGGAAGGCATTGGAGTTACATCTATTGTCAGCAGTACAGGCTTTAGAAAGAGCATTGGTCGGGGTGCAGGAAGGTTGCCATGTGATTTACGAAATACAAGCAGGTAATGCAGAAGGTGGAAGAGTTTCCTCATTTGTTGCAGCTGGGATCGACTGCTTGGATTTGATCCTTGATACTGTTTCAGGTATGCTAAATCTGTACTCTGTTAATAACTCTGTTAGGGCACGAGGATGGCAACACTTGGCTAGATATTTTGCAATTGTGATGAACCACTGATAGTATTAATTTGTTTTATTTTATGAACAATCCCATGTCCAAATTGTACCGCACTTCCCAGTCTCATGTCTATTTTTAAAGCTATAGCAGTGATAGACTGCATTCAATAATCAAGAAGCATTCTCTCTGTATTCTATTGCTCTAGTTCTTGGTATGACAACAATTGCCATAAGCACGCTGACAGGTCAATGTCTATCTTACTGGTTACTGCTAGAGCTTGCCTTGGAACTTATCATCCCGAACTTGGAAACAAGTGTGGGTATGGGATAAGGTACACGGTCTTGTAATAGAACTTCTGATGTGTTTTCTTTTGAAAACATAATTGCATGCATGTCAATAACAAAAGTCATAAAACATTTCCATTGTAAATTTATTTATTTTGATTTTCTAAAAAATTATTTATTTTGATTGGTATCAGCAATTTGAATTTATGGTGTCCTTGTAACTTGATTTAAGTTATTAGGTCATTATCCAAATTGTTTAATTCATTCGTAACTCTTGAATTTTGGTAAGAAACCTGGTTAATCTGACTGAATGTATTGTTATAAAATGCATACTGAGGTTCAAGAATCAAGACCTTTGTGCCGATAAAAAAATAAAAAGACATCCACAGAGCTGATAATCGCTACAAGTACTATGGTTATGACAATCTTTACTGGTGCAAAGTAGTTGAAAAAGGTATCAAGATTTGTTGAAGATAAGGGTAAAGTTATGGAAAACAAAAAAGAGGTAAATTCAGCACTTTTCAAGTAGTACCAAATGGAAATCACAGATGGCCACCGTCTGGGATTCTAATCATTGACTGACTGAATTCCTTGAGTGTAACTATTGGATATTTGACTGATGTTGACTTACCATGCTTGGTTCACTTAATTATCCATTTTCTTTTTTATTCAAATGATAATTGCTTTGGGATTTGCTTTTTTAAAAGAAAGCTTTTCAACTTAATCAGCAAAATCAGCACTCATTTGAATTTATCAAGTCAAGAAGTATTACATTGATTTGGTTCCAATTCCATTTTTGCTAAAAAAAATTTAAGCTTTCATTTGTTGACTTCAGACATATTTTGCAGGAGGCAGGCGTTTAAATGTTGTTAAAAGACATATTCAAAGCATGGTTTGTGCTTTATTCAACATAGTTCTGCACCTCCAGAGTCCTCTAATATTTTTCCAAGAGAAGTTAAAACATGATAAAGATGAAGCTGATCCAGACCCAGGATCAGTGATTCTTATGTGTGTTGAGGTGCTCACTAAAGTTGCTGGAAGACATGCTTTGTTTGAAATGGATTCTACCCATGTTGGCCACTCGCTACATATGCCATCAACACTTTTTAAACATTTCTGTCAGCTGAGGGCTTTGCCAATCACCTCTCATTCTGTAGTATTCACCACCAGCGGGGTGAGACTTATAGATCGCGAGTTCTCTGTTGACCTTTTTGCTGCATGCTGCAAATTACTCTATACTGTTCTTAGACACCGGAAAAGGTACTGTGCTCTGCTATTTTTTCTGTCAGTAAGCAATTTTTTTTTATATGCTTGTCATTCTTTCTTTTTGAGTCTCAGAACCAGTGTTATGTCTTTTGTAGAAAAATAGGCATATATGTGTTATTTTTTCTTAAAAGTTTTTTAATGGAATGTATGCATTTTGTCATGTGTGTTCAATTCATGGGCTTTCCATGATGTCCATTTGACTTTTCGTCGCCGCCGTCATCGTCATCATCATCAAAGCCTTGCCCCATGTTGGGGTCAGCCACATGAAATTTGTTTCTCCATTCTGAGCCAAAGGCTGCTGTAATGTATGCTTATAGGGAGAACACCCTAGCATGATAATGGAATGATCTTCTCTCAAAATGCACAAAAGAAGTGTAGTAAATATGAGAATATTGAGATGGATGGATGGTAAAACTAGGAAAGATAGAATCAGAAATGAGCACTTTTGGGAGCATTTAAGGGTCAATAAGTGATAAATTAAGAAACTCATTTGAGATGGCTTGGACGTGTTCAAAACAAGATGGCAACGACCCCACTACTCATTGCACAACCCTTTTTTGGTTTATTCTTGCACACATGCGTGTGCAGTTGCATATTTGCCTTTCCCCCCTTGGTTTTTTTCCTTTTAGTTAGGTCCTATGGCCAGTCCCTTAGTTGGGGATTAGATGGCATTGTGTAGGAAAGTAAAGAGTCAAATTTGTAATCATCTTTTGTCGATAGTCTTCTGTGATACTTTTTACATGAGGAAATTGTCAAGCTGGTGGACTATAATATGAAAAAAAGAATCCTGTGCCTCCTTTCATGTGGTAAAAATGTCTTAACAAATATAATTTTCAGCCACAATGGAATACAATTCAGATTATTTATGGAAGTGTAAGATCCTGTCCCAATTTAATAGTATTTAAATCTCATGATATTAATTTGGAAAATAAATAATCAAATTAATCAAATTGGGGGAAATCGACCCACATTGAACAATTAAGGCATAACTTGATTAGGGGATGATTTGGGTATAGTAGGGCCTATTTGTAATTTTTAGTAAATATGAGCATTTTTCGCGGCACTCTCCACATGTGGCCCCACCTCTTTTATTAACATGGCTCGAACCTAAAAGTCTTTCTTCGAGGTACTAAATCAACCCGGATGGGTTCTCCACTTTAAGGAAGGTTTCATCATTAATTTTTCTCTATCAAATGAGACCCATATTGACATATTTCTGAAATTATGAAATAAACCCTCATATTTTCTAAAAATTACAAATATGCCCTATTATTCCCAAATTATCCCTAGTCAAGTTTATGCCCTAATTCTGCCGCCCAAATTGTTCAATGTGGGTCTATTTCCCCCAATTTGATTAATTTGATTATTTATTTTCCAAATTAATATCATGAGATTTAAATACTATTAAATTGAGTCAGGATCTTACAGGAAGTTGGGGTTTCTCTTTTATCTTGGTGCTGGTCTGAGGCCATGGGCACCCTCAAGTGATTTTGTGGGTTCTAAAGTAGATGTAGAATGAAGAGTGATTTGGAGGCCTCCTTATCATGTTTTCCCTGGGTTTCACGGGGTTCTGTTAAAGAATCTTGCTTACTTCAAAGCAAGTAGTTCTCTCTCTCTCTCTTTCTCTCTCTGTGTGTGTGTGTGTATGTGAAGAGAAGCTTATTTTTCTTTATTATATTCATTTTGTTGTCCTTTTCTTTTTTTCCCTTTTTAAACTTGGTATTGGAGTACCAGGTATAGATACGATGTTGATGCAGTGTTTATTTGAATTGAATTATCTGGTACAGTAGGATGGTTGATTCAGTTATGATCACCACAGCGTTGACCGGGTGTTTCAGCCTTTCAAGTGTCTTGAGTGCTTGATTTCTCTTTCCACCAGAGTTCATAAAACAACTTATATTCAGTGACTTGCACCAGAAAAACTTAAATTTTATAATTTAAAATTGCACATTGCATGTCCTTTCTCTGTCATTATGTTTCTATTGTTGAAGTCGGTTTTTTACTTTTAGTTGATATATTTCAATTTTATTATTTAAAAATAGATTTAATTAGTTGTTTGTTTAGTTTGGTTAAGCTTTTCTGGTATAGTCAACCTTCTTATCAAGAGCATTCAATTGTTATACTTGCATGTCCTTCATTCTTTATTACAATTTTTTTCCTAGTTACTGGTAAGATTGAGTTATCTAATGCCCTATTTTTTTGGAGTTCCATGGCATTTGAATCTGATTTCTTTTCATTTCTGACCTTTTTTATTTAAGTCTTCTTTATTAGTGAACTATGATTTAACCATTGTTCTATACAAATTTACCCAATTTAAGCTAATATGTACGATGCTTTGATTTATCTATCTAAGGATTTGACTCAAGATAAGATCAGAATGGAGAAATAGAATTCATGTAGCAAACTCCAACATAGTTGGGACAAGGCTTTGCTTATGATGATGATGATGATGTATGATGCTTTGATTTCCTTGATATTTTGAATACTAATTAATCTACTTGCACTCAACCTCATCTTTACTTTGCAGTGAGTCTGAAAGGTGCATTGCTCTGCTTGAAGATTCAGTAACCACTCTTCTTCACTGTTTGGAGATGGTAGATTCTGGTTCAGCTAGCAGAAATGGCTATCTTGTTTGGGAAGTAGAGGAGGGAATAAAATGTGCTAGCTTTCTCAGAAGGATTTATGAAGAGGTGTGTGATGCTAGGAATAATATGCTTAGATATTGTGCTTCTTCTGTGTTCATGGTTTTCCACTTGTTTTTATGTTACTTACAGGCCTTGTGAGGAAAGTGGTGCTAGATATCACTTGTCACTTTTCTTTTTGTAGCTTGCAGTGGACAAGTCAAATGGGCTTGTTGCCAGTTAACCTCAAATAGTGAGAATGTTTAAATAGGAGAAAGGAAAAGGGAGCAGGTAGGGAAAGCTATCCAGCGATATAGCTAATACGTCATGTCATTTCAGAAATCAGAATACCAAACTCACATTAGTGTGGGCTCATTTGCTTGTTTTGATCCAGTGAAGAACATGTGCCATCTTTTTGAAGCTCCCATTCCAGGCCTTTTTACTCTGCAGATTGATTAAAAGGAGTAAACAATATTGTTCATAGGCCAAGTGATGCACGTTTTTGCATCATTTATAGGTAGTAGGTGTAACAGTGTAGATATTTCAAAAATCAGCGAGAGGTTTATAAGTTATTTCAAAAATTACAAACCAAGTCATCTGAAAAAAAAAAAAGAGGTTGTGGTTTACCTTACCCCATATGGTTTAGTACAATAGTCATGCATATAGTCCTCTCTTGCGTACGGCACAAGGGCCCATCGAGATGCCAAGGATGTCTTGGCAAGGGCATAATGATGATAATAATATTAGTTAACATTATACCAATAAAAGCTATTAGTGTTACAATAATTATTAATATTATCGTTGAAGTTATCTTTTAACCTCCTCTTACAATTGACAAATAATCTCTCTTTCCTTTTCCTTTTATTTTATTTTATTTTATTTTATTTTATTTTTTTGTTAGAGCTTTGCTTTGCATCTTGCATTTAAAAATCCCTTTTCTTTCCCCCCTTTTTAATCCTTAAGCAGATAAGGCAGCAGAAAGACATTCTCGGAAGGTACTCCTTCCACTTCCTGTCTAACTACATATGGATTTTTTCGGGATTTGGCCCTCTTAAAACTGGCATCAGAAGGTCAGCCTCTCTTTCTTGTTGTACACACATGAAATTGCATTCATAAATGCATGAATGACTATTTTACCTGCAACTCCTTTTGGTTAAATAGCCTCTTGAGTGGTTGCATGACTGATGACTTGTTGGTCTGGATGTAGCAGGTCATGTGCAGTATGCTTATCTACTCATTCCATTCAAGTGCGCCCCATGGTACAGTTGCAGAAAACATTTCTTTGATGGGCCCCACTGCCTATGGGGTGCAGTGAGATACAACCATTTTTAAAACCTTTTATCAACCACTTGATCACAGAACCATGTGCACACTGTATGGAATGGTGCATCAGGAAACTGAACATATGCTAATGCTCCCAGGGATTATTTTACTTGACTATCCTGAGTTTCCAAAAGTTTCTAACATATCTTAATTTCAGAGAAATAGATGAAGCTCTAAGACCAGGTGTCTATGCTTTAATTGATGCATGCTCACCAGATGATCTTCAACAACTTCATGTTGTACTGGGAGGTTGGCAGTCTTTTACTGATCTGTTTAAGTACAATCGCATGATTGCTGTCTTGGCGGGAACCTGATTGTTCTTTTCGTTTGTGGTTTTGTAGAGGGCCCTTGCAGAAGCACCCTAGCGACACTGCAGCATGATTACAAATTGAATTTCCAATATGATGGGAAAGTTTAATTCTATGATGTTTTTTAGGTTATTGCAAAATTAAGATCCCCTTCGATGGCCAGAGTTGCCCGGGTACCAAATTCCAATTCACTTGAGATAGTGTGAGGGCCAGGAAAGGATGCGAGCCTTGAATCCATAGGTCCTGTCAACGTCTCATTATGTGGCTGACATATTTATATCCAAAAAAGGGTAGCATTTGCTTGTTTAGTTGTTTTGAGGAAGCTTATGCTTTACTTTATTTGGATACAATATCCATATAACTGGGTTTCTGGTTTGTATGATCCGTAGAAATATTATTTCAAAGCATGGGCTCAATACCAAAGTACTGCATGAGATTTGCAGTAATAGGAGAGATGAAGGTTTTATTCGGCAAAGAACCGTAAGGATTGATGATCCCTTAGTCTACCCCACAGTCGACAGACCCCTCCAATATTGTACATCTACAGTTTTGCATCTTAAATGTATTTCTGGTAATGCTGTCATATGCTCATATTATTTATATATTCCTGATCTTTCAATTATTCATACATCGCATTGTTATTTTTTATTATCATTTTGATTTTTTTCACTTGCATCATTTACAGAAATGGCTAGTGTGTTACAACAATCCTTGATGTGGAAGCTCGAGCGAGGTGATGGCACAAGTGAACTTGCCATTTTTGTTCTTATTGTTTTTTTTGTTATAATCTGTAGTGAGTTTTACTTTCATTGTAAGTTTATAAATCACGTCACTGTCTCTGTAAAAGTCAAAGAACCAGACTCCTCTCCCGCACACTATTTCAATCACGGGAGAAATTCAAGAAAACTCCTGCAAATGTACTCTTCATTTTTCTAAAAGGAAAAAAAAGATATTAGGAGCTTGTTGGCTTCACTGACAGTGATAACAAATTGTGGCCATAATGAATTACCGTTGATTTTCGTTTTCTATTTATATTTTAGTTACTATGATTTTCTTTAGACTTTTTTTTTTTGTGTTCCGTATGGAGGATTCAAATTCATGCACTTTCATCTCATGTCTCTAACATGCTGAGTTACAGGGATTTTCGTTTTCTGTTTCCATACTGATTTTTATACAAGTTGCCTTGTTAGAAAGTGACAGCATAAGATGACAGCTTAGATTGTGTAATCAAACAGCAGAACTCATTAATCCAACCCAGACTAATGGTAGAAAGCCAATATGATGATGAGTTGCCTCTAGCAGGAAACTAAAAAATTCATATGGGCCAATAGGTCCCAAAACAAAGCTCAGATCAGCCTAAGCTTTTTCACAGCTCTCCTCCTAAACAATGTAGTGTTTATTGCTGATATTTTGAAGTTATGATATATTCAAGAAATGATGTTCTCGAATAATTTTGCAATAAATTTACAGCATATCATTAAAAATTGAGTTTTCCATAACAAATTTTGGGAATTTCACTGGTTGATAAGTGGTGAGGCACCTTTCTTCCATTGAAACGATCCCGGGCTCAAGCATTGATGGGGAAGAACTTGGGTCAGTGTTGTTTGTGTGAGTATTTACCAGAGCAAAAAAGATAACTTGGGGAATTTCTAGTTCGTGTGTGTAGATTCTGCTGTTAATCTTTATCATTTTAAATTATTATGTTTTTTGTTTTCAACAGTAATCCTGATTATCATAGATCATAATCCAAAATTTTGTAAAATATTATTTCTCTCTATTTGTTACATTGCTTGAATGTTCGTGGCATGGAGACCCGCAGCAAGTCAGTTTGGTTAGATGTGGTCATGGGTGCGAATCATCTCCATTTGACTCATGTTTTGTGAAATCACATGAGCCCTTTGTTTGAAGTTTTTAGGTGGAGCAACTTATTTTTCACGAAAGACAAAGAAGTGTTTTTTAAAGTTGCATAAAGAGCCATTGTCGTCAAAGCCTTATTCCAACCACATTGGGGTCGGCTATACGAATTCTATTTCTAGCCTTTTGCTACATAAGTTTTAATAAAAGATTCTTTTATGTCGAATTCACAATGGAAAAGAGCTTTAGGGCTTGTTTATTTGGAAAAATTTATATGGAACAGTGTAATATCAAGAATTCAGCCTTCTGAGTGTAACTTTTGGCTTTTGAAAATCTTCAAATTTCAGCAGTTTTGTCAGGGTCTGGGGTGGAGGATATAGTGAAGATAAAATTATCAAGAAAAACTTGGCCCATTTATGGTAGTATACTGTCTCATCAACTCTTTTTCACAAATGGGGTAAAGCTTAGTTACGGTGAGATTGTGTCCATCAAGCACAGAAAAATAAGATTAAAAGACAATCTCATTTTTTCATCACCACTTTTGGAATTCATGTAGGGCCCATTTGCCTCCTTTGTATTGACGACTTAGTATTTCATGGTAAAGTGAGCTCTAATAAAGGACTATTAAAGAGATGAGCAATTAAAACTGTAAGTTGAAGGTGCATAATTGAGATCTTCACTTTCCTAAGATTTAATTTATAAGGGTGATGGCATGACTAGGATGTGATTTATAAGGGTGATGGCTTGATAATCATTTCCTATCGAAGCATGAGATCATTATTATTTATTTAGGTTATGTTTGTGTAACACCATTTTTACAAGAAATGGGTCCCTTTTTTTTCCATAGTTTTGTGTGGTGCAGCTTTTGCCAGGAAAAGACAATTATTTTTTGCCAAAAGACAATTATTTTTTTGTGATGATGTAGAAAATTATTTAATGGAAATCTCTTTTCCTTTTGATTGATAAAGAAAAAACACTTCACATAATCGATTTTTCATTGATGTTATACCAGGTGCCCCGACCATATTGTCTCTTGCAGAATTTTTTATAGTACATCCGTGTTTAGTGGGTGAGGAACGCAGAGCCTTTTTGGATCCATATTTGTAATCTTTCCAACCATGGTCTTTTTGGATGTTGTCAATACCTATGTTCTTTTAATTATCTGCTATAGGTTCTTATCAAACTATGAAACATGATGCAAATATATTATTAGGAATATGAGTTCAAATGAATGAATGATAGAGGTACATTGATGAGTATTCCCCCAAATAACCTGCACATAGATCAACAAAGAATCCATACATCATTGGCTTCCACCATTTCCTTTTTATCTCATCAGTGCATGTGCATGCCTTATGAAGTTGCTGATTGGCTGTTTTTCCTGTGTCCTACATAAGATGCCCTTCATTGTCTGCCCCATCTGTTAAAAACACAATTTATTCAGTTCATCTGATGTCCATTGTCTGACCCACTAGAGAAATCTCAAGTTGAAAAATGGAACTACATAGTGTATTCCACCTATTGAAAATCAGAGCTGCTTTAGATGAACGGCCTCCCCATATACAGGATAACCCCATATTTTACTATAATAGGAGTTGGTCCTACCATAATAGTGGCCATTGATTAACAATATAATTAATGAATATGAATAGTAATGTATTAATCACGTTCATATTCAAATGAACAGCTGTAAAGTGGGACCAACTTTTATTGTGGTGAAATTTTAGTGATATCTACTATGCGACTCACATTGGCTCAACAAATCCTCAAAACAAAACAAACATCTCCATTCCCCACTATACATGTAAGAAAAAGAAATACATACCTTTCCCAAGTTGCTCCTTTCGTAAGGGAGTGATCTTTGGTTTAGAGGAGAAACTGGTGGAGATTTTCTCCTCAGTTCTTCCTCATTCAATTTCTTCTTAGTTTTGCTTCTCGTCGTCATACTAAAAGAACCCTGACCAACCTCACCAGTCAATACATGTGGAAGGCTCGACTCCTGATAATGATATGGACCACCACACAACCCCATAAAAGGTATCAGAAAAACAAGCAAAATCTCTGGTTTCTAATGAAAAATCATCTAATGCAAATATTTATGCAGATTTCTTTTACTGTAAGCATTGTTAGTAAGATAAAAAAGAAACCAACAGTACATGCTTCTCAATTAAAAATAAAATAAAATTTACAGTGCACTCTATGAAATGTTTTTGTAAATTTGTTTTTCTAGGATATGCTTTCCTGTCGAGACCCGTTAGTATACATTGTTTCGAACTATTGGTGTTTCTGGCCATTAACATGGTATTAGAGCCCCAGGGGTGGGGTGAAGCCCCACACGTGGGGGAGTAAGGACCCTTTGATATATATTTTAAGCTGACCAGATTGACGGAGCATGGCTAAGTTAACATCGAAAATTGGATATTTAAGATAAAAATGGGATTTCCATGGATAGTTGCATTTCTCGAACAACAACAACAATAATAGTAATCATAATTATAATTCATTGAGAGTGATAGACTCCAAATTCTTGGGTGGTTGAGTAACTCTTACCAGGAACAATATAGTTGCACAATGCTTGAGGACCTCAAGGTTCATCCGGACGTCGGCAAGGCTCCTGTGTTTCTGTTGCCCGAGCCCGAAATAAGCAGCCAACGTCGA
Source organism: Umbellularia californica (assembly GCA_028538565.1). NCBI lineage: Eukaryota > Viridiplantae > Streptophyta > Magnoliopsida > Laurales > Lauraceae > Umbellularia > Umbellularia californica. The sequence goes on along the minus strand of JAPQWN010000006.1, from coordinate 4,695,320 downwards.
CATCTATAGGAGGACCAATTACTTGCTTGTTGTGTTAACATGAATGGTGACAATTTAATATAGCCAATGGATTTCATAGTGAGTAAGAAACTTGGTCTAAGTTCTAATCATGTAGCTCATTACCTTGAGATTCCCTGCTCTCCGGCCGAATTTGTGCGATAGAACAGCTAATGAATCCATCATTCCAATGGGCTCCGGCGCAGGACGGCCTATGTCTGCAAACGCCTCCCGAATTCGGGCGCAATCGAACCGTTGAATATTGTGTCCTGCCCATATCCTCCCTGCGAAAGGACCCATGCCAATTACTTTTCCATGTCAATGCAGCACATTAGAGTATGAATCTAAATTATGAGTGTAAACATATCATAATGTACATTCATGTGACGAAGATTTCGTGATATAGAAGAAACTTCATCTTTCATGCATCCTACTGCCCCTTTCTTTAGTCCTACAGAATTTCCTCATAGAGAAAGAAGAAAAAATGAATAATTTTTTCTTGATAGAGAGGATTTTGATTTCCTAAGATTTAGGAATGCTGATTTCCTCTATGTGGAAGTAGAAATCAGAATCCTCTCTTTGCACAAGCAAGTCCTACATTGATTGGTTATATTTAGCTCTCCTTCTAGACTACTATTCGCTGCATCAAAAATGCAGCAGTGGGTATGGTTGGTTCTGAAATGGGCTTGCCCGTTGGACTAAGATGTTTGCCATAATCACATGAAGTCAGTGTTTTCATGTTGCAATTGTGAGAAAGTTGACGCTGGCTGGCAACCTACCTAAAACAATTGTCCTCATTTATCCTGGCTAAAGATATTTTCCATAGGCCGGCTAAATATTCAGTTGATTGATAAAATGGCGAGGTCTGCCCTTGCTAAATTTTACATACTTGGGCTCACCATATTCAAGCCAACCGAGGCCAATACTGGGTAATTTACACACTTAGGTGGGCTTAGGAACTATATAACACTTCTTTTCACTAGTTGGATTGACATTTCCAATCTGATTAATTATTGGTGAAGTTCAGATTGAGCATGCAGTTGCTATCCGACTGGTCAGCTCAACCAAAACCCATTCCAAATCTGACTTATTATTACATGTTTGACCCGCCAAATCAGCTACAACTAAACTCAGCAATACAGGTTCAGGTTGATTATTTTAACTTTCATATAATCAGTACCGTTTAGAATGGTGTAGATCCGGTCTGCCACATCTTCGAACCTTGGAGCAGTGGCAACAGCGCTGCGCGTGATCCCATCTGACCGGCCCGATGTCAATGCAACCGCCGATAGGTCACCGGGCCTTATGAGGGTGCAATAGCTCTCCAGCTCCACCAGTTTTCGCGGGCAGACCAGTATAGCTCCAAACTCCAGGACCCAGAACCGCTGTCCGGTTCGAACAGGCACCGTTGTTTCGACGTCGAAGAAGACGATCTCATTACCTCCCTCGTTACGATTGGGTGTCATCATTTCTACTACAAACAGATGCAGCTTCTCTGAGCTTGCAACATTGTGTCTCTAGCATTAACAGATTATAAATGGTAAATGAAAGGAGGAGGAGAGATCAAAGAGGAGAAGAAGAATCCAACCATGAGTTTGTTTGTCTTGTAATTCAAGTCATGGGATTGGGAGGAAGGAAGAGGAGTCCTTATCTTGTTGATGGTGTCATAACGGGTAGTAAGCCACCTCCATGTCCAAGGCCGCAAGCAAACAGTTAAATTAAGATAGAAATATAACAAGAGCACTGAGGATATGCAATCCATTTTATGTTCCTTTCTGTGTGAAGTACCTTTCCATGACCTTTTTATTGAACGGGTCTGGATTCGGGTCCTTGGATTGGAAACTGTAGGAATTTGGAACCGGATCTGAAAGAAGTTCCTGGATCCATATCTTCTTCTCTTTTTTTTTTTTTTTTTTTATATTTTGTCAGAACCAAAATAAAGCTTCAAATCGGATTTTTTTTTACACTGGATAATAGGATAATATTAGGGATGCTCATGGGCCGGGCCAGCCCAATCCAGGCCCAGCGTGCTTTTGACGGGCTTGGATTAAGTGATAGAAAGTCCAAAGCCCAGGCCAGACAGTGTAAAAAATGCATGCAATTTAATTTAATTAGTCCAAAAAATTGGTCAAATACCCTCAAAAGTGATAAAAAGCCCGATCTGGCCCGGCCCAATGATAAAATGGGCGGGCTCGGGCCTTACTTTTACGGCCCGCGTCTGGATTGGACAGGCCCTGCGCCAGTGTTTCTAAATCCTGGACGGGCTTGAATATGCTTTAGCCTGGCCCATGAGCACCCCAAAGGATATCTGGGTGCAACCTTACGTGTAGACATTACAACTTGGGCCAGGCCAAACTTTAGCATGACTTGTCGTGAGAAGTAGAATTTGGGCCGGGTTTCTTTGTATTTGGTCGTGCTCTAGCCACCCTCATAGAATTTTAGTCGGGTTTAGGTTTGAACTTAGGGTTCTGAAATAAATTATACTATTTAGAATAAGGGAAATTTTCAAGTGAGAACCAGTTCTCACCTATTATACGAGAACTTTTTAAATTGTATACGATCAAAATGTAAAGGAGCCCAAAATCTGGTATGGAACCTGGTACGCAACTCCAACCAAACTGCATAATTCACAACTCAAATAAGAATTCAAAAACCCTACATCTACCCAGGCTTAGGACAGGCAGTAACAAGTGGGGAAGTTAAATTGGGACAAGGCAAGGCTTTGATGATGATGATGATGAATTAGATTTCATGCAGGTCAATTTTGGTATGGTTTTGGACTTGGGTTGGATTAATGCCAAACCCAGCACGAAGTGGGATATAATATATCCATGTGAAGGTTCCAAACCATTACGGACCTATACTGTCCTGATGAGCCACTCTTTACATGTTGGGCCCACGTTTGATCTGATTGGCCAGACCATGATGGAGTTTCCTCAAACCTTCTTGTTTTTAAGATCCTTACAGCATAAGGGTAAACAACCGGCATCATATCAAAAAAGAGGTCTAAAGAATGGAATGACAAGGATTTTCTTCCAATCTAAAATGCTATTATGGTCTACCGTCAGATTGATCACATATAAAATACACGATCTCACTCCCTTTTACATATGGACAATTTGAGCAAACCCAAGATTGTAGTGAAATTTGGCTCAATGCCAACACAAGGACGGTGATTTTAGTAGTTTGGTTTTCAAAGTTGGGACCCTTAATGGATATTTAGAGCTAGAATAAGAAGACCAAGAGGATCATAATTCTTTGGGCTTAGGTAGGTATTGGACCTCCCATGGTAACTAATATTGGAGAATCCTTTTTTAGCCTGAGGCATTTAAATTGTATTATTCCTAATCTTGTCAGAATTTACTCAAATAAAAATAGGATTTTGTACTATCCAAAGGATCCACCAATACAGGGTTTACAAATATGAACTCCTGGGAGTAGTAGGTCCTATCCATAATTTCCTTCCAGTGGAATGTGGATGTGAGTGATTTGAAGATGTTTTAAACCAGTTTTTCATGTGCTTTCCCAGACTGTACTGCCTCCTGGACCATATTAGTGGACAAGCTAGACCTTGTTTATGCTATACAGCCAAAAGTACATCCGAGCAGTACCAAATAGACTGTATTTTATTTGTGAATTGTGATGAGGACATTTACCAAAAAAATACCTTTTGTACAACACAGTTAAATTTGCCTCAAATCAAGTCCAAGTTTAAATATTCTATGGAGAGCTATTCATATAATAAAATATTGCATGTCCCTAAAATATCACATACAGGGATACGTGCGACATCACATGAGCAACTCGGTCCGAAATACTTAAATTTTGACCAAAAAAAAAAAGGAACTCTATACGAGCCTACGTGCGAGGTTTTGGATATTCGGGAGGTTTCAGATATTTGAGGACTTTTTTCTAGGTTGTAGGTACCTGAGACATTTTTTTTTTTTTTTTTTGTTTTTGACGAACATCGCTTTGTGATGTACAACCGGAATCCATATCTGGTGGATATTTTAAAGAAGGTAAAGGAGATATTTGGGTGATGTTAGTATTTTTTATGTTGGCTAATTCATGGGTTGGACAAAACTCTGCGTCCATTGAATTGTATTTTCTAATTTATTTTAGAATGGATTGTAGTTATGTCACTGGAAAAGTTGAACAGAAGAGAAGACTAGGCGAATTTCTCAGGTCTGATCGATCGGACAGGCGCGGGCTATACGGTAAAGTCTCCTAAACTGTATAGGAATTGTTTCCTTTTGAGACTTTGTTTCCCACTTTGAGTCTCACTTTGAGTCCTATTTGTGTTCTAAGTTTAAGGCACAAATTTGGGGCTATAAATAGGGTGTTGCTTCCAACCCTAAAGCATGGGTGTATATATTGAAGATTAGGGACACCACCTCTCTCATCAATCTGAGTAAGAGTTATCTTAGAGAGAGAAATATTCACTCGAACCATTGAGAGATTATTTTGAAAGGTTGCTCTAGAAGGTTGTTATTGCTTCTACCTTTTTGTAGAAGGTAGCTCATTTTGGCTGACAAAATGCGAAGAGATCAAGTAAGGAGAACGGTGCACGGTGGATGTAATGGCAATGGATTTTGTGCAAGAACAATTACAATCCTTAGGTTGAGGTAGAGACTGAGGGAAATGAGCTGTGAATATATCTTGTAACTGTTCGTGAACTCTTGATTTCTAGTTTGTGGTTTGGATTGAGTTTCCACGCTAAATACTGTGTCTGCCTTCTTGTGGTGTTTGCTTGATTGATTGCTAGTTGTACATTGTTTGTTTGGTTATTTTCGCTGCATGCTGATTGGTTTATTTAGAACTGGTATCCATTCTGGTAGCCTGCAAAACTTTCAGTTGGTATCCATTCTAGATACCTAGGTCCGCTGTTCGATCGATCGGACAGCAGACGCGCCAAACTATTGAAAGCTTGTGATTAAAAAACGATATAAGTTGCATTTATTGTCCTATAGGTTAAAACACAGATAAGGAAATTCAATCATTGAAGAAAAATACCTTAGGCAAAAGAACACAGATTCAGCTTCAAGCATGCATGGTAAATTAAGAAAAAATAACAGAGCATCTGAACAAGCCTAATGTATTACTTGGTATTTTGGAACATTTGGCATTGAAATATCACATGCAAACCCCACACACATCTGGGACCACTCTAACCAGGCAAATTACTGGACCAAATCCAACCCTCCTCAGAAGTCGGCAGAGCAACTAATTTCATTCTACTCAGAGGCATTCGATGTAGCATTGAATTAGTACAAATAACAAGACTTATCATTTCACTGCTCTACGCTCACTGGTAACCCAACCCAACAAGTCAGGTCTTCAACATGTGATAGGTAAAAGTCTATGATGGTTTGTTTTGGTATTGGTTTTTCAAATATTCCATTTAGGTGAAGAAAAACGAGCAATGCAACGGCATGGTTGTAAAGGGAAGTCTCCCCGGTGCCATTGTTCTTGTTACGGAGTCTGATATTTGTAACCAGATTAGGTGACATTGTGCCCATAGTTTGAAAACTTTGATGAACTGCTCAGCTTTGGAAGCCAGTGAGCCGAATCATTTCAGACTCGTTTGGAGTTTTGACTGATTCCAGAGGTCAAACATCACTATTAATATATATATATATATATATATATATATATATAATAAAATAGGTCTTGGAATCTATATTTTACAAAGTTTTGGCCGAGTCAACTGAGTCTTGTCCAGGTTAACACAAGTAGAGTGGACTCAGTATCTCACTGAGTCGTCCATTTTTCTATAATCCATCAACTCGTCCGAGTTCCATCTAGCCCCCCTTTACTTTTATGTTATAACTATGTAAAACAAGTAAAACAAGAAGAAGCTTGAGAACAGGTAAGTGGCGGCGGTTCTCATCTGATTATCCAGGGTTCGAATCCTGCCACCTCTTTCCAGTTGTGTGGACTTTCTTTCCATTTGTGCAGGTTCCTTTCCCACGTGTGTGGACCTTCTTCCCGCTTCTGTCAGCCATAGACCCCCTGTTACTGGATCTAATCCTCCACGAAAACTAAGAAATTCCGCTTATGTTGACCAATTCAAGGTTTCTCTTGGTCCTGGCACCCTTGTCGGGTTACCAAAAATTTCAATGAGGAAGCCTGTGAACATTGAGGATGTAACGTCCCCCAAAATAAGAATTGGGGAAAAACGTAAAAAATTAAATTCAAATTCAAATTCCTGTGTTTAATACAACACAAGCTTCCAAAAGTGGACCCACAAAAAATTCCAACTTTTGGTGAGTCAAAATGAATTTCATTAAACACAACGGAAGCTTTATTCAATTGGTATTCAAGGTTCATAATTAAAATCCAACACGAAAATTAAATAAACAATAATAATTAAAGTTGCAGAATAAATTTAATAATTTCTAAAAGAGGTCTCAACACTAAAAGAAAGTTCATTTAAGATAATTTTAAGATGACGTTCTCTCGTTTGCTAACTCAGACAGCTCCAAAGCCATCTCCGGCATCCCACTTGGGTTAGTCAGTTGGCTTAAATGCTTGAAACGTTTGACCCTCCTCCGTCTCCTCGGTAAAATAGGGCTCGATACCTATGCACCAAATATTACAAAGTAAATAGCAAGTACATAATCATAATTCGAAATTAAATACAATAACGAGAAGAATATAAACAGGTGTAATCATATAGAAGTAATGACGAGAAAGAACGTATAACAGAATCCAAATAAAACAAAAGGAGCAATATGATTCACACGAAGAGAAGTGTCCCCGTTTTGGGTGGTCGGCCCTAAATAAATCGAGAAAGCCCGTTCATAACGTCGGTGGTCATAAACCGAACAAATAAAAAAAATCAGGCTAACCTGTTCACATTCATAGCGAATTATAAGTGATCTGATCACATCGGTGATCAACCGTCCATATATCGATCTGCAGTCGTCCATAAATGACCCACATAAACATAAACATATAAGCATAATAGACCTGAATAATAAAGCTCCGACACAAGAGTCCTAAGTCAAAGTAAAGTGCTGGCCTTTGCACATTCCATATCATAATCAAATCGTCATACAAAATTTGTCAAGCCACTTTATAGTCCATAACACAATACGGTATACATCTAAAAGAATACATCTCCTAAACCAACATATATATATATATATATATGCATGTGAAGGTTAAGACATAAATATGAATCGATCCTAAGGTCAAACATAAGGTCTCGTACTCAACAATTACAGGAATTTCTAATAGATAAAAGATCAACACATTTCTTTTCCATCAATGGTGCATAGACCCAATTAAGGGTTTTCCAATAGAGATGGGTTGAACTCGAATCCACTAGGATTTTCTCGAGGTTATATAAAGTACTAACCCCACGTTAATAAGATGCCGTTTGCCCAGACGGTATTTACTCGGTCTAATTATTCGATTAATAAAGTCCAAAATTATAATTTTGACACATTTAAAATCAAAGATAACAATTAATATTTAATTTACAAATTTACAATGATAAATAACCTTAGCTTATAATTTTAGAAAGCTTAGGGTCTCATCTTAGTGTATTTCCAAGAATATAGATCTTAAGAGTCCAATGAGTTCATTAATAAAGTACCAAAAATATAATTGTAATACATTAAAACCCAAAGATATCATTTAATATTAATTTACAAATAATAATAATCTTAGTATATAATTTTAGAAAACCTAAGGATTCAATCTATAATATTTTCCCATTTCAATTCTTTATAAAATAAGCCAAGGGTCTAATTTGAATGCATTAAAAGCTAATGATCCTTTTTTTTAATTCAAGAAATTAATGGGCCAAGTTTGAAAGGTCAAATTGTAATAGAATTCGTCCCTTTTTATAAAAGCTAATAGCCAAGTGTTAAAAGTCAATGCCATGTTCCATCACAACAGTTGGTAACAGAACTCATCCCTTTATTATTATTTTTTTTTAAATCTAAAACCAATGGTACCATGTTTAAAAGTCATAACTTGTGTGCTGGCACAACTTCACTCATCTCACTCCCAGGTCACCACTTTATTCTCTCTCTCCTTATCCCCTCACATCACCATCTCTCTCATCTATTCCACACAAGTCACCGACTGAAACTCCTTTCACAGAAACGAAGTCCGTTAAGAAGCCCGACGCCTACGACTTGGGCACTCGGATAGTGGGCCTCCTATCAAAACCCAAGATCATCCCTCATCAGGAAGGTCGCCCAGGGCCCTACTACGAGATATAGGGACCCGATCTAAAATCAACGGCCCACATGGGTCCCACAATCCCAAAAACAGAAACCCCTATTTTCTTTCTCCATGCCATCAGCCTCTTTGGATGGTTGGATGGAGGACCAAACGTGGTTCATTCAATGTGGGACCTACATCAATGGAATGCCCCGGGGTCTACTACTTGATATAGGGTCTTGATCAATCATCAGTGGGGTCCACCTGGGCCCCACAACCAATACACATTAATAAGGCCTCACGGTTTGCTTCCAGAAACCTGCGACGGGTCCGGTCATCTCTTTGGGTTATTTGGTGGGTCAATAGTAATGCTAAAAAAAATGAAAATTAGAAAAATCAATAAGATGATCTCCTTTCTCCAATCTCATCACAAAAACAATTAATATCATAAAAATGGCATCAAAGGGTTTCTATATGCACTACAATAGAATCAACGATCTGCACCCCAATGGAATCAACGAGAAACACATGTATTAAATTCACAAATTATGTTTAAGTACTTGCCTCTTACCGGGGTTATAGAAAAATGCACAGATCCTAACAAATACCCAAACCGAGATTCCCACAGCGCTCGAAAATAATCCTATCACCAATCTGACAAAGAAGATGGAAACAAATGCTCAAATAAACAGATCTATGGTTCTCTTATCCAAATCTACCATTTAAAGAAAAAGGAGGTAACCCAAGAATATAAATCTACTCCTAATGGTTTGAGGAGAGGGTTACCTGAGATGAGAAAGTTGAGTGAAAAATGATGGTGTCCTCTGATCTTGGTTCTGATGGCTGGATCCTAAAGTTGCAATGGCTTGGGCAGTTAAAAGAGGAAGAAGACGAAAAGTAACGGGAAGAGTTGCAAACGAAAGTGGAGAGATAAGAACGTGCAGTTCTTTAAAACAAGGATTAGGTTAAAAGGGCATGTTCTATAGGCTTGAGTCATTGAGTCAAACTACAGGTCAGGTCATCTACCCGATAAACCAACTCGCCGATCTACACATCTAATCTAACATGTGCCCTACTTAATCCTACCCACTTAAATAGCTAAAATACATTTAATTAAAATAATAGTAATATTCTAATTAAAATATAATAAAATATTATAAGCGGAACCAGGATCTTACCGACGAAGCGTGTCAACATTAGTCTCTCTCTCTCTCTACCTTACTTGGGCTGAATGAAGGGAATCGAGTTCCTTTCTCTCTTCAGTAGAACTTTAACTCATCAAATACCTTCCTTTCCATGCTTTCTTTCTTTCATAAAATCATATCAAATTCAACAAACCAACCAAAGCATCCAAATCGACGAGGCGTATCTTTAAGCCCCATAAAAAAAGTGATCTAGAAATAGAATCTAATACCCAAAGCATATATACCAAAATGTCTCTCAACATCTATGCCACCTTTAATAAATATTTATAAAAGCCAAACTCTTGTTAATAAGACATCACCCCAAGAGAAGCTTAGAACATAACAACACAAAGATGGCTTGGTTCTTAGGTTCAAGAAGGGGCCCTGACTGGAAACATGGGTGGAGACACCAGACCCTTTCTTCCATATCTCTGCCTCCCTTCCCTCTACTGGCCATCTTCGCCATACTCATCCTCTTACTCTCCTTTTCAAGATATATGGAGTACAAGACAAATTTCCACCAGACCATGATCCACTTCCAGTTTATAATCTTTCTAACTCCTCTCCTATTGATCTTGGTCATCTGGTGTATGTCGTCGACCAGAACGTTCCTGTTCCGGCTACCACGGTGTGAGCCCAATGCCATGCATCGAGCTGGGGGGTCACCGTGGGGAGTGGCGTTGCTGGTGGTGGTGCTGTTGGTGATGATCTCTTATCAGTCATCCTTCCATTCACAGTGGTTTAGACCCCTTTGGAGGTCAGATTAACTGTTAGTTTTTGTTATGGAGTGTGGGCCCCACATGGACTTGATTATTAGTTTGGGGCCTAGTTACTGAATGGATGGTATGGACTCTTGATATATATGGGACAGTTCATGATCACCACGTACCCTGTTTTTCTTGTTCTTTATTTTTTCTCTTTAGTGTCTGCTTGATATAGAACTCTAACAGTATGTAAGATAAAGAGTGTGCTTTTGTCCTTGTTACAGAAATTTCCAGTTTTTGTTTATTCTTTCTTGTCCTTTTGTTTGTAGCTTAGGGCAAGTTTATCCGGGTAGTAAGGAAAAGCCTCCGATATTCTATAAAAAAAAAATCCATTGAATTCCTGCATAACGCACACACATTCTTATGTTAAAGAGTGTTTGCAATCAACTTCAACGTGGCCAGCAGCAGAGGCCAAGGACTTCTGCAGTGACTATAGTCACTGCAGAAATCGTTGGCCAAGTTGGTTCGCCCGAACTAGCATAATGGAATTGAATTGGTAGGTCGCTGAGTTGGAGAGTCGCGTAGAGCCTGAGTACTCAGTCAGTCTCATCCTATTCACTCTCCATAATTTTGCAAGTCAATTTGAGCTTTCAAGTAATTTTTAAACAATGATACAGGTGTTTGGGTGGAGTTAGAGCTTGTTTAAGCTCGGCCTACATAGTTATTGTGAATAATATCTAAGCCTGTGCCAAGCCATCGTGCTTTAAAAGGTAGGTTCTAAGTTCAGTTTCACCTCCTTTGCTAAATTTGTAGTTTGTGCTAAATATGTTGGTCCGTTTTGTTATGATTAAGCAATTGTGAGTCCAAGCCTATTCCACATAATTATCAAGCCCAGAAGTAGAACTGAGGCTCTATCTACAGACCTATAGAACAGTTCATATCAAGTCTCTGTGGCCTGGGCTTGATCAAAATAACATGAGAATTGTCCAAGCCGTAGCTCGGCATGGGTGTGTGAGTGGGACTAGGAATGTTCGAATCTCCATGTAGCAAAAATTATAATATCAGGAGAGTTTTTGTCCAATCTGATTGATTGCAAAATAATAAATCAAAAGCTATTTTGTGTAGTTAGGATTTTAAAGATGCCCCTACTGAGATTTGAAGTGATGGCCTCAGGCCTCAGAGATTTGTCGATAGGATTAAGAATATTCTTAATAATAGAACGAGATGGCACAGGCAGAGTTGGTTTCCTCATGCAAATTGCTGAGAATGATGCTGGGTTTGGATGATCCTCATTGGTCCACCTGGATGATGCTTCTGTGACTCTGTCATTGTCCGTGGTCTGGACCTATGATGCCCAGCCACAGTGTGGAAACGGCAAGGATACGTCATAGACACGGTGGGGACACGGATTTTACACATAAAAAAGAAAAGTATTGGATACGATACGACACAATATATTGCCCATTTCGAAATATCCGTGCATCATAGGTCTGGACCATGAGAATTTGGGAGGCTAATTAATAGGCTCGCTCATGAAAATCTAAATAGCTCGTACGCTTTGAAAAGTATTGCTCCAATAAGAGTTGAAACCATTGTCAGATCAATAGCTGTAAAACACTTAATTGGTGATCGAGTAGGACAACTATAATTAATGTAGAATTTGGCAAGGGGCCATAGTTTGAGTAGTTTAGACTTTTGGTACTCAGCCAGAAATGGGAGAAAAATGACTTCCTGGCCCTTTTGTCAAGAACCTGCTCTAATGCTTTTTTTTCCTGCAAGGGGGCATCAGTTTTCAACAGAGCTGCAGGGGATTTGGTTTCAGGAACAAGTAAAGTCATTAGCCAGTGTAGTAAGTAGAACTTTAATGACCTCCTTAATTTAAGTATCACAATTAAGATTCAAGGCTAGAAAAAGAAAGGTCGTACTCTAGAAAGCTTTTGTGAAGAATAAGTTTCATATGCATGAGACAGAAAGCCTGAAAAATGTATAAGACTATCTCTTTGAAAAGATACAATAATCCAAAATTTTGGTGGGAAGCATACCATACAAGTCCAAGTGCTCTCCTGTCTTGGATACAATAGCCCGCCTATGATCAATTAAATCCCTTCACATAAATTAATCCTTTTGTATCCGCAAGAATCCTAATTTGACAATGATCTTAACATTATTGGCCCTTACAAACTCTCCCAGCAAGTTTGAAAAATGTGTACTCACATGAACTTTAAGACCTATAACCAAGGGTTAAGCTCTTGATAGCCTGATATTTTGTGCACCCTAGGACATGTCTGTTTCATGTAATTTAATATATGTAGGAATTGTTTCATGTAATCGAATATATAGGATTTTTTAGACTACATTTGTCAAAAGGGTTACAATTAAATAACTATATATAAATTTTCAAAAATGACCATCTAATTATCTCTCTACTGGAAAATGAACCAAAGGGAGGTGGGAAATGAATACTCAGCCACTACCGTAGCAATTCAAATACTAGGAAAGCGAGGTATATTGCTATCTTAAATCCTTATCATATCATGAGAAATGCAAAAACCCTTCTTATTCACAGCCCACATCTCACCATGGACAGTACAAAAACTCAACACTCATAAACTGCAAATTAAGTGGTTCAAGGGCTCAACATGATCACAGATGAAGTAAACAACACAACCGAAAGCAACACTAAAATGCATCATCCCCACCCCCCACCAATATGTAGTAGCAATATCTACGAGAGGTGCTGCCATACAAGTAGAATAAAAGGCAACTACTACTATTACTGGTAATCTTAAGCAAGAATATCCTCGAGAGCCTTTCCTTGGGTGGCACCTAAACTTTTCTCTGCTTCCTTCGGCTGCTGCTGTTCCTTTGCTTGCTTCTTGAGGTTGGCAAGCTCGAGATCTCGGCTCATCTTCTTCCGATACATCTCAGCGAATGTCATGGGCTCATCGAGGATTGGCTTCTCACCCTCCTGAATCGCCAGCGGGTAGACAATGGCCTCTGGTGCTGGGTTCTGGAATGTAGCAATGGACATGCGGCTGCAGTTGGAGTTGACAACGGCCTGGTGATCAGCATTCTTGAACCTGCCATTGCTGAGAAAGTGGCCGTGGTCGCCAAGGTTGACAACAAAGGCGCCCTCGACCGGCTGGACGGTGATCCAGGTCTTTCCGCCGTCTTTGGTGGCCTGGAGGCCCCCCACCTGGTCTTGGAGGAGAAGGGTGATGGTGCCAGGGTCGGTGTGGCGCTTGAGGCCAAGGGTGAGGTCGGGCTGGGGACACTTGGGGTAGAAGTTGACGACCATCTTTTGGTCCATGTCCACACAGGCCTTCGTCAGTGCCTCCTTTTCAAGCCCCATGGCCTCGGAGAGCACCTCCAACAGCTTGCAGGCTAGACCCATTAGCTTGTCACTGTAGACTTGGGCCACCTCTTTCCACCCCTCCGGCTTGTCAGGCCACCTCGAGTAGTCACGGCTGTGAATGGGGTAGGAGAAGAAGATTACGATCTCGCGCCAGTCCTGGACAGCCTCTCCCTACAAACACAATTTGCTTATGCCTTTATTGTTTGTATAAAATACATAAGAATTCAGGGTCAAATGAGCTTCATCCAAAGATTATTAAAGAGGTGTAGGATAAATGATATGAGGTGAGAGGTTTTAGGAAAAAAGGTGGATAAGTGGATAGGACCCTGACTTTCCTAGGTATTGAGTTACTAGGGTGATGGGTGAGTATTCCTTTCCCATCTTCCCTTGATTCAATTCTCATTGACAACAAGGTTGTTTAAATGTCATTTTTAGATATATTTAAGTTTGATTCTTCATTCTTAACTACTTAATAGAATACAATCGTAGGAATTCAATTACACCAAACATCTCTCAATCCACACTAGCCACTCATCATCTTGGAGAGATTTCATTTCCTATTTGCCATCTAAAATCACCTTGTATATGTTCACAGGTTTGAATGGATGAGTGGGACAGAGCACGGTGGGATAGCAGAGATCAACACCCTGTCTTCCCTGGAAAGTCAAATGCCTCTGCTACTGAGCTATTCAATGGATTGACAAATCACTTCTTGTTTTCACAAACTATTTCCTGAACAAAAACAGCCCCATAGAACATATTATTTGATTTTTAGGCAGAAAGCCCTAAGTCTAGTCCATAAAAGAAGCCCCAATTTGAGTCAAATAAAAGCCTTGGCATGAACATAATCCCCCTGCAATAGTCCACTTTTAAATCAAATGCTGTTCAAATGCCTTCCCTGGAGAGTCAAATGCCTCTGCTACTGAGCTATTCAATGGTTAGACAAATCATTTCTGTTTTCACAAACTATTTCCTGAACAAAAACAGCCCCATAGAACATATTATTTGATTTTTAGGCAGAAAGCCCCAAGTCTAGTCAATAAAAGAAGCCCCAATTTCAGTCAAATAAAGGCCTTGGCATGAACATAATTCCCCTGCAATAGTCCATTTTTAAATCAAGGACTGAAATTCTACCTACACAATTTGAAAAAAAAAAACAGAATTCATGTTTGTATCTTGGAAACTTGGTTTATCTGTAAATCTAAGCACCTATTATGCTAATTATAATTACACATGTCCAATAACAGAACAACTGACAAGGATATTCGTACAGAAATTTCAAAGTCAGTCTTCTTCTTCTTCTTCTGTTTTTCTCTTATTTGACATATTTGCCAAATCGAATGTTTGCTCATTCATGTAGAAATTTGTCATTCAGAATTCATCTATTTCCATGATGTTTGCACTATCTCCCTCTTCTCTCTATCCCTACACTTATAATTAAAAACAAAACCAGCGGAAAAGATTTCAGGGTCTGAAAGATTAGGATGATAAAAAATCACCCAACAACATTATGGGGTGTCTTCAAATTGATTCAAGTTTCTAATTAATATATGAGATTCAGAAGAAGATGGTAAAACAACCATACCTTTAAATGGCTTGAGACGACGAAACCTCCCTTCTTCCCACCAGACATATCATATCGCAGCTTCTCTTCAGCAGGGAGAGTGAAGAACTCCCTCGCAAGGCGAGTCATCTCCGAAATCAGACCCGCATCAACTCCATGATCGACCACTTGGAAGACTCCCCAGTCCTCGCACGCCTCGACAATCTTCTTGCAGACCTCAGCTCGGCCATCCTCAGAGTCTATCCCTGCAAGAGATATGATGGGTATGTCATTGCTGAACTGGTCGTAAGCTACCTTTGGGCGCTCGTCTTCGTCTCTGATGAAGTTCTGTCGGAGAGTCTTCTCTTCTGTTGTTGTTGGCAGGAATGGGACTACAACAGGAGCCATGTAATCTCTTCTTGTTTCTCTCTCTCCCCTTCTTCTTTCTATCTTTCTTTGTCTTTGGTTTGTAGAGAGATTGAAGTGAAAAGTAGTTATCTTTTGGGGTGGTGTTGGAGGCAGACAGACGGATGTTTATATTGTATGAATGAGTGGGGCGGTAGTTGCAACCAACCCCTCGTGACAAACTAACCAGCGACAGGCAATTTGTGAGGTTTGAGGGAATGATGGCCACAAAAGGGAAAGGGTAATCAGGATTACAAAAGAGGCATTTAGAGAGAACAAAATACCAAATGAGGAAAATAAAACTAAAATAAGAAGGAAGAAATCTCAGCTATGTTTGTTTGGAGGATGTCTATCGAAGAATTCACGCGTGTGTACAAGTGTTGGAATAGAAAATAGTGTGATATTTCAGAATTTTAAAAGCTGGATATTTAAAAAAAAAATATAGAATTTTTAGAAGTCGAAAAAGCTAATTCGCAGAAATGGCTTTGGAAAACTTGCGGATCAGAATTTAAATGCCGGAATGACTGTGCTATATTGAAGATTTCCAATAATAGTAAGGGGCTTGTTAGGTTTGCATTGGGATACAAAGATATTGAATACATAGGAATTCATGGTGAAGTGAGCTCTACGTGAGAATTATTAAAGAGGTGAGGGACGAAAGATATGAGATGGAGATGAAAATACCCCTTCACTTTCTATATATTGAATAATTAGCTCGGGTGACGGTTGGGTATTCATTCTCAATTTTTTTTTCTTTTTTATATTTCATTAAAAGAAAGGTTATTTGATGCTTATTTTAGAAATTAATTCACCTTCGTTCTTTATTTTTAACCACTTATGGAGTGAGATTTATGTATACGATCAATTCCTCTACGTTATAATGCAAACAAACCGGCCATAAGAAACCTTGTCATGAATTCTCACAAACAAGCTTTGCTGGAGTTATATCTCATTTCTATATAGCATGAGCAATAATCAAATCCTGTCACACTCTTCTACCTCCCTTGAATTGATTACCATTTCAATCTAACATTGATCCAACTATTATCATTGCAGTTAAGAAAAATATACTAATGAAACAGACACTACCCCTTGGCCCCGTTTTGCCATCAATGATTATCATGCATCAAATCAGCCATGCAAAGTTTGGGGCAAAGCAAAGAAGGAAGGGATTTTTATTTTTATTTTGTGTTGGCCAAGTAGTGGGTTTCATCCGCTGATCTTATGGTCCTGACTCTTGTTTAATTGATGGCCTGATTGATAGAAGAAGGATGAAAAGGAAATAAACTAGGGCCAGCAGACAGCGAACCAGTCTAGAGTATAATAAATAAATGATGAGGACAATTTGGTATTTAGGGTCCCATCTACCAGTCCAACATCTCCTTCCCAATCTCCAGCTCCCTACTCATCAGTCATTCAGTCCTCCTAACATTGCACGTGGGTTCTCTAGAAACTCGAGATATCTGTATCTACCACCGTTGAATTTGATGATTCAACAATGTACACTCGACCACAGATGGATGATAGAGATTAGTTATGAATGGAATTCAATGGATCTCTCTCCATTTCCACATGGAGCATTCATGGCCACGATAAATTCAACTAATAATATTTGACGTTTATTTATAATCCAATGGTATTGGGGTTGAAATGGAATTAGTGGACTATGGAGATCCTACCACCAGACTACATAGAATTCAAACAATTCCTGCCAATCAGCTTATGCGGCTAAATAATTAACAAAGCATGAATAATCAATGCCCTCCCATCTACTTCCTGCATCTGGAAACAAGTTGGAGACCCTGTATGCTTTCTTTTCTTTATAATCTTTTTCAAAAGGAGGAACGCTTTCGTTCTAGTCACATCGAGGTTATAGGTGCCCGAGGACATGTGTCCGCGCTCCTACATTCTCGTCCAGCTCAGGAGCTTTTGGCCACGCTCCTAGAAACATTTAATTCTAGACAGACAGCGGGGAACTAGGCACATGAAAATCTTACATGATTTTAAAATTTTGAGCTCATTTTTATGGTTTTCTAGGCATAAAAGTATTTACGTCGTCAATGAAACATTTCTACAAAAAAAGCTTCAACTTTTCCTTACCTTTTCTGCAGAAACGTAGTTGAACAAACGTGCCCAAATCTTTTTATTTTTTTTTATTTTTTAATATTATAATGGAGAGGTAGTGTGGGGGCTCCACCATGTACAAAGATTGTTTTAAATTAGCCCCTTACCAAAAATCATATGTATTAGAGAAAATGCAAGACACGCCACTAGCAAGAGTGTCTCATCTCACACAACTGCCCAGGATCAATCACAGGTAGATAGGTTATCTCACAAAATTGGTACCACTCACCCATGTATCAAAAAAGGAAAAAAAAGATGTATTAAGACCTTATTAGCATCGGATATAATGCCAAGAAAGGACCACTCACAAGATGAAGGGTGAGATTTCAAGGTTAACTGCTGCCGATGGCCTCAGATGGGTTGCCTGGCCATGTCCATTTAATCAGACTTCCGGTCGGTAGTTAATTAGCAAGTTACATGTATGTAAATGCAAATCTGAAGTCGTATCTACCTCAAACCAGATCCATTGGGCATCCACTGGGCGTGGCTAATGTCCGGTTAATACTTTTTTTTAAGCAACAACGCTAACAAGGGTCTTTGTGGTTACTTCATCAAAAGGCAGATTCATGAATCCTCTAGAAAGGAAGCCAAGATTGAAAGCGTGTTCACTGTAGTTTTCATCTACACTTACGTTAGAGTTGCTAAATAAGATTACAGTAGAATCACTTTATGGTAAATGTCTAAAACACATATGTCCTTTATAGGGATGGCATTTTTAACCCGCCCCGCCCCAACCCGGAGTGCCCGGCCCGGCCCACCCCGTACGGGTTCCCCCCCCCCCCCCCCCCGACTCTTAGATGCGGCGGGGACAGGGCAAAAAAAAACTTACCCCGAATATGGGGCGGGGCGGGGCGGGGCGGGGATAGGACTGTTTCTTGCCCCGCCCCATGCTCCGCCCCGAAATTAATAATCCTCTAAAAAATATATATGTTTTTATATTTCTTTTATAATAAATAAAAATATTTATATGTAAATGTATATATTGTTTTTATGTTGTTATTAAGGGTTAAGTAGATTGATTGAAGACTTTTTTTAAAGTTAAACAGGTAATTGATTGAACCCTAGACATTATAAAAGCATATAATATGATCTCATTCCCTCTAATTCAAATTTAATGAAATTAAAGTTGTTAAAAAATCTATCTAAGCTTATTTGACTTTAATCATATATAATGTTAAATTGCGACATGATAAATCATATTAAATAAAACGAATATAATAGAATGATAGATTATGCTTTAAGCTTATAATAACATATATAATTAGAGATAATAAGGTAAATTATAATTGGTATGATTCTAATCATACTAATAACAATATAAATTATACTAATTTGATATAACATTACAAGATATATCATGCTATACGCTTATAATAACTTATATGATTAGAAATAACACGGTAAATTATAGTTAGTAACTTAATATGATTCTAATCATACTAACAACACTATAAATTATATAAATTTTAATTATATGTAATCAACCTCTTTATTAGTGAGTGGAGTTCAATACCAAAAATGAAGTAAAACCATGTATTGATGGAGTTCATAATATTTTAGAGAGATATTGTCTTTTTTATAAAGAATGTCTCAAAGCATATATGATATTTTCAAGTGTATGTTAGTGGCCTTCGAGGGCTTAGAGAAAATCTTAAAAGAATAAATCTCACTTTAAATAGGTAAAATTTCAGAAAAAGGAAAATTTAGAATATTAATATTAGATAATCTTTAAAAATTTTAAAAATATAACAGTGCACCACATCGAGGTGGGGCCCTGCCGGGCATGTCGGGGCGGGGACAGGTTATTTAACATACCCCGAATTGCGAGGCGGGGCGGGGACCCATGAGGTGCGGGGCGGGGACAGGGCAACCCAATTCCGCCCCCGACCCGCCCCGTTGCCATCCCTAGTCCTTTGTCACATTATACACCTACCTTTTCTCTTCTTTTTTTGTCTCATCTTTTCATATATCTTGGAATGAAATGTGAACTAACAAACAGTTTCCAATTCATCAGCATTAACGCACCATTCCATGAGAAATTAATGAGAAATCTCATACTATAATGAAAAGTCTCGTACTATGACACAAGTGAGTACAATGAATCAATGAAACAGGGAGGGAGAAAGGTTACAAAGATATTGCAAATAATTTGATTTATAAATGAGCAAGGGAGGGCATACAAATTACGACAAAGGAACCTGAAACAAAAGGTAAGTTCCTTTGGTAATCTCCATGCATTCTCAGGAGGAATTAAAATCAAAGTAAAAACATAAAAAAAAAAAAAAAAAAAAAAATGTAGGTAAAAGCTTCGGTAAAGACCTGCAACCCGCTGCTCGTGACCTTGAGCACCGCCCATTTAAGTCATGGGCCCAGCCCTCAAAATAATATGTGGATTACTCAGAGTGGAAAAAAAAAAAAAAAGAAAAGAAAAAGAAACGAAAAGCACTATCTTGTGGTTAGAGAGATTACTGGAATCAGCTATCCTCTGATGCATCCGTGCCGAATTTGAGGACTGGAACAAGAGTTGAGTCCTCAGATGAGTCTACATCTTTAAACATTTTCATCACGCTCTCCAGATTCTGACAACCCGCCATGCCTCTGAGATTTATCACTTAAACTCGAATTGTTCCGACGCTCCTTTCCTCCAGGCTTGGATGATGCACTTCCATACCATATCATACCCACCACAGCTAGAACCATGCCTAGAACTACTTGTAAATTGAGACCCTCTTTCCCAAAGAAAAAGAAACCCAAGACCAGAACAAGGATGGTTTTCATGTGGCCGAGGACTTGGAAAGACACAGCAGTGAATCTGCCGATGCAGATGAACTGGCTGAGGTTGGTCCCTACTGCAATGGTGCATGACAAGATGATGAAAAACTGCAGAATAAACAGGAGGAAATGAGCAATGTTAGTGCTCAATCATCTGTGTTAATGCAGCTAAGCAAATGGCAATGTCTAGATGCAGTTTGTGCAAATCAAAGTTAAACATATACATGCAAGCAGACAACCAACCACTCATACACACCGACACAAATCGGTGCCAGCATAGTGTACAAGACACAATAATCTGATTACAGATTTCCTTTAAAAGACCAGATAAAAAGACATGAGAAGCGTCAGGATGTCGCTCCATCCAGAGTACATGCAACATATTTCAAAGGATCTGAAATGTATTGGAAATTGATTTGAGGTGGAAATGGCAATACAAAAATATATTTATACATTTCCATCCTCACATTTCCAATTCCTTTCAACTTAGACACTCGGGAGAATGAATTTTTACCAATCCAGTCAAAACATCTAGCTTATCAATGAATTTGCCATACAACCAAATGCCTCCTTACATAGTAGATATCATAAATGTGCTCATTGAGTTTTTAACTGTACTTACCGTAGCAGCTACATTATAGTCATACTTGTCAACTCTTTTGTTTGTCAACCAGAAATCCAAGAAGGGCCCTAACACCAGCAGTGTTGCAGCCTGGACTGGGGCAGTATGGCCCAAGAGATTGAATGATCCAAGCGAATACTTGCGTTGAAGGTAATAGACATACTGCAAAGACAAAAGACATTTTTAACAGATTAAGAAGTTGAGAAACTTGAAGATTTCACCTGTTTTAAATCTATTAAATATCACTCATGCTGGCTGATGTGAATTAAAATTCACAGTACCTGAAGACAACATTTCTATTCCTTTTATGTGCAAGCCAACAGACATATAACCAAGAAACATTGTGGCAATCAATTTAGAATGATCACGTGATGAGCTAAATTACAATATCACTATTAAATATAACCTTCTCTTGATAATTATACGTAGGATATTTCTTCTAATAAAGTTGCATATCCTTGCTGGAAAGGTTGATTTGAGTATGGGAACAAATTTTGGAGCCAGTATCAGTCTTTTCTTATAGCATTTTTCGCACTTAATGAGGTGGATTGGATAATATCAACCACATATCCAACTTGAAGTTAGTTGTTATCTGGATGTTGATTCAGGGACAAAGATACACCTTGCCTTCTCTAAATAGACTTCTGAAAAATAACAGCACCAAAACACATTGCCTTTTTTTTTTTTTTTTTTTTTTGGGATGCTTATTGGATGATCTCATCTAATGATGATGCTGGAAGAGGACCGTTCAAAATGGTAACATTAGTATAATGCAACACAAATGTGCACAAAAGGTTGTGAAATCCTACACTAACAAGCCATTACAATTTGCAAGTGCAATCACTTGTTGTGGTTTAAAAATGAACAGAAAACACTTTGTTCATCAGAACTAACAGACAATTTAAGATTTAAAATTGCTTGGACAAGAAAAATGAATGCGCAAGAACTGATTTCAGCACTTTGATTACTCACATATTGTTGCAGAGAAGTGCTCCAAACTGCTATGAAGGCTGCAATGAAGCCTTTAGAATTCACGCTCACATCAGTAACAGTACATACTGCAACTCCGAGGAGAACAACACCTATACTAAGCTTAGTGCCTCTCGAGTATCGGATCTTGTCCAAGACAACTTCCAGAAAGCATGATACAGGAATCATGCTCAACTTGGCAATCTGGAGATCACACAGTAAATAATGTCCGTTACTCCATAATTTACATCTTTCCAATGCTTGAAAAGGAAAGCAAATGTGACTGCTTGCTAGAACAAACCTGATAAAATCCCACAGAGTTCCACATCAAGCTCACATTCATACCAACAATTGAAAAGTTGGCAAAGAGGACAAATTTCAGAAGCTCCTGTAATGGTAGATGGGACGGCTGTATGTATCCCATCCACCTAAGAACTAGAGTCATCAGGGTTGTCGTGGCAAAATGCAGGCCGGTTAATGTTGTCGCTACAAAAATGATTGGATTCCACTTTAATGTCAGAACCAGCAGTTTATTAAGCAGCATCAATTGAACGGAAAAACGGGAAATTTCAATTTTCTAACAGTAACTTAAAACAAATCTGAATTACTTGACTGGGATCAAAGCATGTCTTATTCAATTCCAACATTAAAAAAGGCAGGTGTCAGAATTAAGCTTTTGGACATGGGTAAAGGTTGTCTAGAACATTTCTTGATTCTACATCAATCCAAAGACATAACTAAGACATACTTCTTTCTTCCCCCTACGTTGGGCCACTGGTCAGGAGTGATACTACTTCTTTCTTCACTAGTCAGGAGTGATACTATGAACTTGAAGACTGAGGGGTCAATCCTTGGGCATGTGAGTGATACCAAGGTTTCAACACCACTCAACCATGAGCGTATTGGCCTTAAACTATTAGACATACTTCTATTAACTCCAAGGCAGATGTACATATTTGAAAGTAATGCAGCATCCAGGTTAAGAAACACTACGTTAATCCCTCAAGTTATGCTTCAATTCTAATAAACAACTAGTAACATCGTCATTCATTACCCAAATGAATTGCAATTTAGAGCATTTGTGTAAACAGAAAAAAGAAGTTGAGAGGAGAATAGATAGAAAAGCTAAAAGCAAAAGTTTTACTACCAAAAAAGTGTCATTTACCCAAGGTTCAGGACCATAGGAATTGAAACCTTCACTGATACCAACCATCACTAGCCTAGTGGGGATGTCCAACTCATCATTAGAGATATGTGTGCTTAACACGGAAGTAGGATACAAATTTTGAAGGAAAAGGAAAACACCATGCCCCCATCAGCTATATGTTCATATAGCTCACTATTTTTATTTTATTTTATTTTGCTCTGGAAGATAGTCAAACTCACACGCCCATGCTCACTACAGGATATCCCTGGCCAGCTGAGCAACAGCCATGGACTGTAGCATATTACTTGCTTAATTTTTTTATTAATACATTCGCTTTGGAGTGAGTGCAACTTGCATATAAATTGAGCCTATGGGCTAGCCACCTAGCCCACATTGACCAAAAAGGGAAATACAAAGAAGTAATAAAAACAATGTGAGACATGCAGTTAAGGAATCCCTATATAATGTTGTATTTAAACAAATCCTTACTTGTTGGCTTTAAGTAGGAAACTGCATTTAGTATTCTTTTTATTTCTAGATAACTGTAGAAGTGGGATAGGAATTTCCAGTGCTTGGGATTGACAGCTAGGACTGGTATTAGGGTTTTCTTTGTTATTAATATTAACAATTTTATGGATGTCACCCATGCTATTTACCCATGAGGTCCCATTTCAAAGTATATACTCCTCTCATGCTGGGAGGGTTTATCCACACATTTGGGTGATGTGGGTAATTGACAAAGTGTTGACACTGTGGATGTGAAATCTAAAATGTTGCACAAAGATCAGATCTTCTTTTATTATGACGTTCAAAGTACTTACCCATGCTTGGTGAATTATAGCTTTATGACTGTAAAGAGAGTCCTTCCGATACGTCGTATCTACAATTAGAAAGGATGGGGAGATTGAGGACATTGTTGAACATTGGATAAGAGCAAAGATGGTTGAAGTGGGTACTAGCTTTTAGAGTGATTTGTGATCGGCACATATCAACAAGATTGAAGATAAAATTATACAATAAAAAGATTAGACCTGCTATGACCTACGGAGTAATGTTCGGCAATTAGGAAACAACATATGCAAAAAAATGAAATGCAATAGTGATGAGAATGTTGAGGTGCATGTGTGATAAAATAAGGAAAAATAGAATCACAAATGAGCGCATCAGGAGCATTGAAGGGTAGCAATTAGCATTAATAGATCATAAATCAAGAGAGAATCATCCAACATAGGCCAATAACTTTGCAGTGAGGAGAAACTTTGTTTGCAGGTTGATAGCCCCTCAAAGAAAAGGAGTAGGCCGAAAGGACATGGATTGAAGTGTAAGGACTAAAGAAGTACAAACCAATCTGAGATTTGGCTCAGGACTAACTGGAATGGAATAACTAATTTTATGCAGCTAAGCCCAACATGGTTGGGACAAGAAGAATTAATAATCCAATAAAAAATAAAACTATATAAGTGTGTGTTTGTGTGATGGTGTTGGCGCCAGCATTTAGAAATGTGATTGATGCATGAGATTCAAAATTTACTATTCCCCCTTTGCTTTGACCATACAGCTAAACAGTAGACTGTAAGGCCAATCAACTGATTGTACGTCCACGTTTATTGGTTGAGGCTGCCTAAATTGTGTTGATTGATTAATAAATATGGTTGAAAAAAGGCTTGCTTGGTTAAATCCTTCTCTGGAGAAGCAGTTTAGGAATTCTTTCACACTGGTTTGCTTCAATTTGGCAACAGACCAAATCAAAGCGAACCAGTTTATTTCTTTTTCAAACTTGGTCAGGCATGGGTTGGTTTCGTTCAGAGTGGTCGGGTCTTGGTATGGATGATTCTTGAATTGCTTCATCTTTTGTGTTAAGTCAAAGAATATGAATTCGAAACCCAAAATAGAGTTGAGTTTAAAGTTATCACGTAGCAAAGAAGACCTTTAAGTTCTGTAAATCGCAAAAGCCACTTTATCTTGAACACAATGACATCTCACCTCATCTGGCGCTGGTACAGAACAGAGATTCAAATCATCTAACCACCAGTGGTAGCATGTCTATTGAAGAATATCTTAACGAGCCCAATATATATCATCAAATACAATTATTCATCAGTTGTCTCAAATTCTAAAAAGCTTACAGTGGATGGATGAGAAAGGAAGAAAAGAATCAAAGTTATTTGTGCATTTACTCTTTACATCATTTACATCTAATCAAATGCGTAAGGATTCGTTTGTGGTTAGTATTTTATTTCATTTGGTCAAGAGAGAATTGCATGATGGAGAGCAACAGTAATCACATTGTGGTTAAGGTCTTAGTTTCCACAACAGCTTGTTCAATAAAGGATAGGGTTGCATTTACAAAGGAATAAATACACACCATGATAAGAGTAGAGTAGAAAAGTCCAATGTATTTACCAAAACTGTAGCCATATGTGGCCATTAAGGCTTTATTGACAATGATGATTCCAACAGAAGTAACAACATTAAACATCCATGAGGCCACATCTAAAGCCGCCTTTTTGTCTGCCTTGCTTGCAGGTGCCATTTATTTCTGCTCCTTTCAGCTTATATCATGAACATATCCACCTATTTATCACCATGAACACACATTTATGTATCTACATCAAGAGAAAAAGAAAGCCTCTGCCCACCAATATTTCTGAAATTTTGAAGGGGAAAAAATAGTACCAACAGGAATGCAAAATATTCAAGCTATCTGGTACAGACAAAATTTCATTACCAACCTGTATACAAGATCAAAGGATTGGAAATAATTCGACCAGACCATAAGAACGAGAACACAGATGCCTAATATTTCCAAGCTAAAATTCTCGAAAAAAATATATCTTTGGAATATCCCATCACAGGGTCTGATCATTTTCTGCTTAAGCTTTGACAAAAATGACTGTGAGGACTCGTGATTTCCCGATTTTTATCTACAAAATTCAACCATTTACCATTAAACTTTTGCTTGGATTCTCAGATTTTAACAATAACTTTATGCCTTAATTTTGGATCATTAATAAATCTCCTTTTCTTGATAAACAGTAACTTCAAAATTTAACTAAAAAAAGCTATAAAAAAAATTAACAAACAAAACTCTGACTCAATGTTAGCAGAATCTAGCCCATCAGATTTGACAATTATGGAATTACAAGTCCCAATTAGATTAAAAGTAGTGAACTGCGCAAGCACTGCTTGGGAAACATTTTAACATGAAGACAGCTATTAAACCCAATCAAAACCTCTTCCATACAAGCAGAATCACAGATCAGACTCTACAAATCCCTATTCTCCACACTTTTTACACTCACTGCCGATACAGCACCAGGATAACACATGTCCCATCTACATTTCACATCAATTTGACATGGAAAAAAGGGAACTTTCTCCAAATCCCACATTTTTCCTCTAAAATCCACCGTTAATCTTACACTTCTCTCTGAAAAGAAGGACAAACTAATCCATGATTTTACGCCGCGTTTGGATCACCTCCGATTTTGATTCGAAGCATGACAAAAATCAAGACCACATGATACATGAAAAATGAAAGATTTTTAGGATTAGCTTATAGAACAACCACTTTTTTCATCTGAGGATAGGGCAAAAGGGCAAGAAAAAAAGAGTACCTTTGGTGTCAGTAGGATTGCAATTCGGTCTCTGTTCTTCAAAGTCCAAAGCTTTGTATCTTCCGCCTGTGAATTTGCAGAACGCAGCAGAATCGTAGAATATCAGAGAGAGAGATTCTTAACAGAAACTAACATCTGTAATCGCTCGTGGAGAAAAGAAGATCTGAAGTGGAAATCGAAAGATAGCATCTTTATTCCGCGGATCGAAACGGAAGAGATTGCGTACATATAAGATGGAGAGAAAGATCGAAGAGATGTGATTAGTGATAGTGAGATTGGGGATGCGAATGATATGGACCGTAGGATGAGATCACGTGCTTACGTGTCCGCATCGTTATGATTGATGATTCGAGGTTTTGCACTTTTTTGGAGTTTGCGAAATGCCGTGATTGTTAAACATTCGGTTGATTGGATGGTTCGCAAAGGTTACATAAAAATAATAGCCTTGAGAGATGGCATAGCACGGCAAACAAGTTCATGAGCCTCAGGTCAAAGAATCTCATAGGAGCAGCTATATATGGAACTTCATGGAAAGTGCCAATCTATCTTAATTGTTCAAAATAAATGATTTTAGAGAGGGTTTGTGCATGCGAAATTTTCGCGAAAAGGAATAGAAATGATGTGGAGCCTTTGTTTGGTGCAACGGTAAATCTTTGGATCCGGAAAAAATAATGCTTTGTCGAGTTGCTATTTTGTTGCTAGACAGGATTTTGGTTTCTCACTTATTTTAGTCGAAAATCGAGTGCCGCGGAAGAGGAACTGACACAAGCAAACGCTTCCTAAATGTTTATGTGATTTCCTAAAATTGTCCTTCCAAAAAAAAAAAAAGATTTCCTTAAATTGTTACATTTTTCTTCAACCAATTAATTTAATGTTAAAAAAAAGGACTCAATTTGAAATAAAATTTCATCATGCCCCGTATGGTTGGTGAGCATTTATTTTGAATGATTACGAGACATTTATGCAGAAGCCATGAAAGAGAAAACACAAAACTTATTTTTAGAGGTGTAAAAAAAAATCGAAAAATCTTTTAACCGAACGAACCGATAGTTGATAACCGTGTTTCACGGTTCGGTTATGGTGATTAAAATTGAAAAACTGTCCTTCACGATTTGATTACGGTTCTCAGTCTCAAGTCACGGTTATTAACTGAACTTAACCGTAAAATACGGTTCGCATGGTTGACCAAACCGTTACACTATTAAAAAAAAAAAAGCTAAATGGCCTAAATGAAATAAAATGACTTAAGTTAAGCCCCCCTTTTCCTCATCTTGCTTTCTCTATAAATCTTTTTTTATATTTGTATTTCAATCATTTTTGCTTATATTTTCTTTGATATGTATGGATACTGCTTTTATATTGGAATATACTTTCTTTTTTTAGTCCGTATTGGAATTAACTGTAACTGAACTGTCTAATATTTTTAACCACGGTTTGATTTCAACGATTTTCTAGAGTACAATTACAGTTATAGTTTTTAAAAATAAAAAATCATAAAATACGATTCAATTAATGATTTTTTCAAAACAAATAATTAATCAAATCATTACATCCATACTTATTTTCTTACAGAGATAGGTGGAAAACCCGGATCCTCGCCAAAAAAGAAAATTAAGGAAATCTCGCTGCACCAAACTACCTTGAATCTCTATCCTTTCTCCGCCACAATGGGTCCTGTACAAACGCACCCTTGAAGGAACCATGCAGTTGTTTTTTGTTTTTTGGTAGAAATAAACCATGCATTAGAGGATGCGGATTCTTGTGTGACATGCATTGAATGTTGCAATGCGTAGGGTTTCATGACACGATAGAGGATCTTCATCGTACCATCCGGCATGTGATTCAAATCATAAATAATTTTTTAAGGGGTATGGTCCAATGTATCCGGATGGTCTCATAAGTCACAAGGCCTTTTTCTTTCTCACGCTTGTGGCTTTTAGGTTGGCATGTGATCTCGGATCTGTTGCCAACATTGTTTGTCGCAAGGAAATGCATCAATTTTCCAAAATATTGGAGTATTTTTAATGAATAGTTTTCTCAAAGATGGAAGTAAATATAGATGTTCTTGTGCCCAAGTAAGGTGAAATTAAATATGAGCATGCAGTCTTGAATACATGAATCATAAGGTTTTTATTTCCAAAAACAATTAAAAGGAAAGATCTCATGTGAGCAGGCCCACTTATTGATCCACCCGAGGGGACTATAAAACAGGGACCCGTTGATAGTTATTGATCTTGGGTTTAGCACCCATCCGAATGAATTGTACTATACTGTTGGATTAAGTGTATATTCATTTTAAATGATGAAAACTTGTTGGTTATTGATCTAATGGTTAAGATGATGATTTGAGCCATTGTCATCGCACACAATTAGGATTGGGAGCACCTAGGTGCAGTCCCACAAGAAATAGTGCTAAGGTGAGGGGGGGCTAGTTAAATTTACCACAATTTTGGTAACTTAAATCTCAGAAAAGTGAGGGTGCATCTACGGCTAATCGGCTATCAAAGAACCGGCTGGGCTAGGCCTAGAGTTATACTTACCTTACTCTCAATTTATGTTGCTCGGCTTAAGGTAGGTCAAAGTCTTCAAATGACTTGAATTACCCATGCCCTTATCCTACCTTCATGGGCCAAGGCCTGGTGTGTTCCAAACCCAGCCCTCAAAATAGTAGGCAAGCCTAACCCTTTGGCTTTTTAGGAGAAATAAAAGCCCTTATTTTACATGCTTTCCGAGGGTTAAGTCGGGGCAAGTGCTCCCATTAAAGAGCCAGATTGATAGGCCTAGTTGCATCCACATCTTGAACTTATATCATTCGTTCCTAGCCTGCCTCTTTAATAATCATTCAATGATGCTCCTATGACCATAAGTTCCTATATATGCTATGCAAATAAATAGACCTTAAAGATTTAAAATTATTGCAGTGTGAGTTTACCTATTTACTCATGACTTTCCTCCTCTAATGAAAGCGATATGAAATATTTGATCGAAGGAAAATATGATTAAAAGACTAGTTAATAGTGAGCTATTAATAAATATATTTTCTATACACAATTAGGACCCATCTTTTGCTAATCTTGAGTGCATTAGATGCACTTGTTTCTTCCCCATAAATATATATAAAACTTCAATTGGATTAGAATTATTTTCACTATAGCCATGTTTTTCACATGTATAAAATCTTTAATAGTCATTAGAAATTGAATTGTTTATCAATTCATGGATTTTTCAAATAGGTGTTCAACAACTAAAGGATTCTACTAAATGATCATTCAGCATTTGATGTACTTTTGAAAAAGAGAAATTTGCATCCCAATCAATCCAATTCACTTATTAGGTAAACAGTGGGAAAAATGTTGTCCTCAGTACATGCATTATGGTATTTACACTAATTATTTATTTAGGCTATCCATCTAAAAACTCACTTGATTTACTGATCCATATATACTACAATTGCAAAAAGGTTGATGAGATTACATGCTTTTGCATTTCACCCTTCTCCATATTGCCTTCATTTGAAAAATAAGATAATTTATCATGTAACTATATTGTATTGTCATTGTGACGCCCCGGAGTCCCACATCGATTATAGAGAGGAAATTGAATAGGGTTATATGTAGAGCTTACATCCTTACCTTGCATAAGACTTTTTAATGGGTTGAGGCCCATCAGAAGCAAAACCGTGAGGCCCGTGGGCCAAAGCAGACAATATCATGCAAAGGTATGGGGTGGGGCGTTACAACCGTGCAGCTTTAAGGGACATCGACTATAGAGAAGAAAGTGAATGGGGCAGGCTACTACACCGTGCAACCTTAAGGGACATCGACTATAGAGAAGAAAGTGAATGGGCCAAAGCGGACAATATCATGCAAGGGTATGGGGTGGGGCGTTACAGTCATCACTTACTACAATCATGGCCATCAGTTGAGAAACGACCCTATGACAACGTCTGCAAAAGAATCTCAATGTGAACCAATTAGATATACCCATGTGAGCCTACATTGCTAATACACTGATGACTCAGTGTATAAGCATCAATCTGCTTGTGTTAATGAAGGACTTGCATAGTTTGTGTGGATGAGTATATGAGTGTTTATGAATAAAATAAAATAAAAGAAAAAGATGGCCATAGAAAAATATTCTCCTACGAGCAACATCACATGCGGTCCAATTATATGGAGCCCACTTGGGCCCATTTATGATTAATGCAGCCCTTTCATACTCTAATTCTCCCATGATTTATCAATACCAGACCTACTCTTACTCTTATCAAATCTTTATCTAGAATTGGATTGAATATCAAGTAAATTAACGGCTGAAAGATCACTAAACTTTAAGGCTATTAAATGAAGATGGGATGGTCCCAAGGGACTAATATTTTATTCTCTTAAACCCAAACAAAAGAGATACCTTTCCATACACAAATGAAAATCAGATCCTCACTACTAAAATATAGAATCAAACAAGGCATTTCACAGAGGGTTGTGATGTCAAACATGTGGTTAAGTATCATTTTTTTCTGAAAATAATAGAAATCCAAACTGTGGCAGAGGTGAAATGCATTTGTTAGGGCATCTACCAGACTACCACCACCTCCTGTGGTCCTATATGCACAAACCCTGTCCTTTTCTTCTTATCACCTCAAACAGGTGCCCCATTTATTTCATATCATTGTCACTTGATATAATATTTACAAGTCTCTTTCCATTTGGCTTGGGGTCGACTGCTGAGTTGGGGATGTCGTTGTTGTTTTTTGGTAGAACAAAAATTAAGATGAATTCATGAAAAAGAAATTTAAGGAAAAAAAAAAAAGATTGACCCGTAATCGACATATTATGCGGATTGGGTTGTGCAGGTCATCTATTGGTCGGGTCGGGTGGGTTGGCCGGTCAAGTTTGTTTTTGTCGGCTCTAGACTCATGAGTCAAGACAAATAAAAAGATACTGTTTCGTGATTGTGAAACTCAACTGGACTCGAGACAATCTGCTCACCTTGATGCATAAAAACATAACTGTGACTCAAGACAATCTCCTCTCCTTGATGCATAAAAACTACTCGGATCTAGTACTTAAATGAGATGATGTCGTTTTTTTATTCATATTGTCTTCTCCAATGCATATATGCTAGACTATAATACTACTAAACCACAAGGGTTCATGTTGGGCAATATATACATTTTCTCATTTAATCTACGGTTTCAAATGCATCATGAGGGAAGATGTCCTTACCATTGGATCAACGCAGGCAATGCATGTGTTCAAAGATGTTTAAGAAACTCTACCAAAATAATGATGATAATAATGAATTAAGAAGAAAGAGAAGCAATGTAGAATAGTTACTATGACTAACTCAACCCCCATTATATGCGGGTCAAGAAAACTTGACCTTTTTTTTAAAAAAAGATCGGGTTAGGGTCAACCTGAAAACCTTGTCTAACCTATTTAAATGGGTTGGATTAGGGTTAACCCTCATATCTAAACTCATATAAATAATTGGTGTTTAATAATTGGGTACTTGATTAGTATATTTTATACGGACTCAGCCGTGTTGAATCACCTTTTTTTTTTTAAATGCAATTTAGCTCAAATATAGCATTTATATTTGAAAGGATTGGGTTTGAGCCAAGATTCTACTGTTTCAATTGAATTTAACGGGTTGATCATCATTGAATGCGGGTTATGTTGGTTGAGTCGAGTTGACCTACATCTTGTGTGGATTAAAGTTAATTTAGCCATTTTAAAAATGGATTGGATACGAGCTGGACTTCAAACCATAAATACTCCCTTGTTAACCTGAATCATTTTAACCTAACCCAACCCATTTGCCATCCTTAAGTGTGGCAATGTATAGGTGCAATGCATGTATGCTAGACCACAGTATGTACTATCTCATTTTATTGGCGAGTTCAACTGCATCCAAGGAAGGTGTCTTTACCATTTTGCATCCATACAAATAATGCATGAGATCAAATATGTTTAAAATAAAAAAAGAGTAATATAAAACAAGTAGTATGACCTAATTAAATTTCAGCTTGAGTGCATGATAACTAGTGAATTATACTGGAAATTGGTCTCTAGTTGTATCACTTGATGATGAAAATCTTAGAAAATATGTGTGGGAGCACGAGCATTTACTAGAGCAAGCAAATAAGAAGATAATAACAGTCAGCCGATGTAAATGCATAGTGAATGGTTGAATGTACTAAAATTTGCCTTCTTCGTCTCACAATAAAAAATAAGTGTTTTATACCATATTAATGAAAAAGTGGCACATCCATATTTCCTTTCCTTATAGAAAAACATTTATATTAGATTATAGAAAAAGTTTTCCGAAAGATAACGTCTTACTAAAAATACAATCATATGTGCACTAAAATTTTGAAATGTCACTTTTGACCTTTAAATTTTAGCGTCCTTCTTGCGATGATTCGGAAAACCTACGTAAGTCGCATTTTGAGTGGAATCCCTATCATGGGTGTAAGCATTTCACCAACTAAATCATGAACTCAATTGGACTAGAGGGACCACCTACAATCTCTCCTTCAAATTGATCCAAACCATTGATTTATTCAACAAAACCCTAACATCCAATCAATCAAAATTGCCTTGCAATTGGACGGTCACGATGGAGATATAGCCTTAACTCTCAAAATTTAGACGGCTTGGACCATTCACTTGTGGGGATAGACAAGAGGGATTTTTATTGAATCTCCACTCAGTTTCTCCCTTCCCTCTCACTTCCCTTTCCCTGAAAATGTCACCCAAGCAAGAGAAACCTGTGAAGAGGGAAGTGAAAAAGGAGGAAGGTGAAGAAGAAGACAACAGTCCTCTCAGTTCTTCTTTGAAATCCATGAAGAAATCCATCCAAATGAATGGCAGCCGAGAAGCTCGCCTCAAGGCAGCTGCAAAAATCAAGAAAGAAGAACCCCAATCCGACGAAGACGATGATGATTACGAAGAAAAGAAACCCATCGTTAAAAAGACTCCAAAGAAGGTCGAGATGGTTCGGTTTCCCTCATCTTCATCTGGGTTTCTCTGGTTTTTCCTTGTTTTCTTTGAATGATGGGTTGTTTCCCTTTTTTTTTTTTTTGAATGGTTTTTAAGGGGTTGGGGTTGAAGGATAAGAAGGTGATTAAGAAGGAAAAGGTGAAGGAAGAGATGGATATGTTGGTGAGGAAGAAGAAGGTAGCTTCTGTTGCTGCTGCAGTGGGAGTGAAGGAGAAGAAGAAGGAGAAGAAAGTGTATGATTTGCCGGGTCAGAAGCATGACCCACCTGAAGGAGTAAGTGTTGCCTTTTTGTTTGTTTGGGAACTGGGTTTTGCATTACATTTCAATTTGTGGCTTTCAGGTGATGGGTTTTGTTGTTTTTCATTTTTTAGAGAGACCCATTGAGGATTTTCTATGAAACACTGTATCAGCAGCTTCCCAGCAGCGAAATGGCGGCCTTCTGGTGAGGGTTTTAGTTTAGTTTTATTTTGCTGTGCTGTCTTCTTTGCTTTCCTCTCGGCCTTTTGATCTGTTGAATGATTCAATGCTATTATTTGATTTGTGTACATATCAGTAGATTGCTTCACCTAAGGTCTAGTTAGTCTACCATTTGAAACTGCTAAAATCATTGTCGTCATGATTATCATTATCAAGCCTTATCCCATCTATTTGGAGTTGGCTTCAAATTCTTTTTCTCTCAACCCTATTTACAAGTTGCAACCATGTTTTCAGTAAATCTTCAATCCATGCCATTCATCACTACTTCGTTTAAGCTGGATGCTTTAATTTAATCACTCTTGGAGTGTAAATTGATCTGCTCCAATGTTACTTATTTGTGGCCGAGGTAATGACCTCATATTAAGATAAAAAAACCAAAGCCTGCTCAATACGCTCTAAGACAAGGGACAAACAGTAAATGAAACAATACAATATGCGGAACCACTAAATAACTCAGTGGTAAAGGCGTTTCACTTCCCAAGGACGACAGGGGATCGATCCTTGGTACCCTAGGTTAGACCCACTGTACTATAGCACTCACCCAATGTAACCCAAAAAAAAAAAAAAAACTGTGGCAAATCGAATCAACTGAAACAGGTCGCACAAATGATACCTACCTAGGAGTCTCTAATTTTTCCATTAGTCTATCTAGGGATGTGAATATGTGACAGAACAATGCACTTAAATATCTGGTGAAGGCTGACTTCACCAGAGATATGATGATACCAGATTACCAGCTAGGCCTTTTCGCTTTCTGACTTGTCCAAGCAATCGAATATTCCTCTACTATCAATGGGTCCTTGAAGGTGTATTCTAAAAATTTATAGCTTTCCCTTTTTATCACTAGGATATATTTCCCATTGGGATCAATTCCATTTGAAACTGAGAATTTTAAGGCCATCTTTCCTCTCTCTTAGTTATTGGTTAACCCCTGTCATGAATGGTCCCAGGTTGTCAATATAGCTTTCTATTAGTGTTTGAGTTGAATTTACCTGGCGTTGGACTGTTGGAGGTGCCCACCTAGGGAGGACATGAACCACCAAACTTGTACCACTGATCGAACTCAATAAATATTTGTTCAAATTTGACATAGAGACACCTTGAAACTCTTTTGCGTTGAGGGGCCTTAATAGAGAGTATTCTCCGGTAGTTTCTCTTCTATTCTCCTGTGACGGTCCAAAATGGAGCAATTTTAACGAGATCACCATTACAATTAAGTCTTAAATGCACCAGAAAAAT
Source organism: Umbellularia californica (assembly GCA_028538565.1). Classification (NCBI taxonomy): domain Eukaryota; kingdom Viridiplantae; phylum Streptophyta; class Magnoliopsida; order Laurales; family Lauraceae; genus Umbellularia; species Umbellularia californica. Next base: position 4,659,983 of record JAPQWN010000006.1, on the reverse strand, counting down.
CATCCAAACATGAGAGAAAGTAAGTACACAGGAAACATCAAATAGATTGTGAAAAAGGTTGAAAGAATGAGAAAGAAGCACACAAGGTCCCAATGGACAAACTTGCAGTGAAAAAAAGTTATTTCTTTTGCCTAACACGAGCAAACTGAGAGCCAAAGGGTCGAAGTTTTATACCCTCAAAGCGATTGAGCAAGGTGCTACTAGACTAATGGTTGTAGTAATTAAGAGATCATTGAGAGGGCTTATGGAAGCTTGTTAAAAAAAGAAATTACTTTTTCAAAAAAAAAAAAGAAATAAGAAATAAGAAAAAAAGAATAAGATTGAACTTTGTACAGGGCAGTTGGAACACAATTTATGCTGCTCCAAGGAGGGAGAGATTCCGGAATCTGAAGATATTTCAGAAAGCTATTTTGGTATGACAAGTGGATGGGCGATGTGACTTTCAGCCAGCGTTTTCTTGTCTTGATTCAAATTGCCGTAGATGATGGAGGTTGTTGTACAGGTGGGAGGAATTTTTCATGTGGTGCCTTATGTTTAGACGGAACTGTCCCATGAGGAAATGAACCAGTTGTGACCTTTCTCTTCTGTTGCGAAATGTTCATATTCCCTTGTTTGGGGTAGATAAAAGAATTTTACATGGAGTATATGAGCAGTGCCTTTACGATCAAGTCTTTCTTCTTACTGTGCATTGAATCTGTAACATCATGTGGTCGTCTTCATTAGTCTTTGTTTTATTTTCCATATGGCTAGAGAGGAATATGGGAAATTTTCATAATGTGGCTGTTGTTGCATATACTATTGCTCAACATTCATGATTCTTGGACACTTCTTAAGGCCTCTTCTAGAAAAGATTTTGTTGATTTTCCCCTACAGATCTTTGTGTGAAGTCTGGCATGGTGGTGCTAACCATTTTTTTATTTGGTTATTTCATAGTATTAGCCGACTCCAACATAGTTGGGACAAGGCTTTGATGATGATGGTGATGACAACGGTGGTGGTGGTTATTTCATTTTATGGTGATGATTGTAAGTGGCCTTCATATTATTTTTCTATTTTGTTTACGTAAGTAACTGTTACCATCTGAAGAAAAAAAAAAAAAAAAAAACAAGGCTTGTCAAATTCTTTGGCTTCTCTTGGGCGTATCCATGCTCCTCTGAGAATGACTGCTTTTATTTGGATTGGCATAGCAAAATCCTTACTATGGACCATTTGCTTAGTAGTGTCAGTGGGTGCATTCTTTGCATGCTGAGTGTGTTGGTCACATGCTGCTGCATTTTTGGGTTGTGATATCAGTTGGAGCGTCTTCTTTTCCTGGTTTGTATCAGCTAGTGTTGTTGAGTGATGTTAGGGATTGTTTTGACACCTAGAGAATTGGCTTCCAGTCCGTGAGTGGTAAAACTTTCATTTCTACTATTTGGTCCGCATAGATGGAGCAGAATGGGAGATTTGTTCAGAATAAATTGGTTAGTATGGTCATTCTCTTCTCCTGCATCTGGAAATCCTGCAATCTCATGTGTATTAGGTTCTAAACCATTTTTCTGGGTCACCGGCTAGAGTTCATTGATGAATGTTGCTGTCTGAATCCTATTTGCTTAAGGTGTTCTCCTTCACCTGTTGGTGTTCCTACACTTAAATCGATGCTAGTGTGTTGGGGAATATTGGTTGGTTAGGTATGCGGTATTTGCTTAGAGAATCCAATGCAGTTTTGTGGAGCTTCTTGGAAACTGTTGGCTATTGGGTGCTTAGCATAGAGTTTCTTTTGATGCTTGTTGGACACTCACTTTGTCTTAGCCATTCTATTTATAGGTCCTTGATGGATGACTATGATCATCTAATACGGAATTTCTACATGCAATTCATGGTGAGTTGTTTGCATTGAACATTTCTTACCGTGATTTCTGCCAGGCCTACCTCTTGCCCAACAATGCTTCTTTTGCATTACAATGGAGTAGAAGCTTGCACTTTGTCATTCCTTTCGCAGTCAGTTTCAAATTAGATATGTTTTTCCTCTCTCGAATAATGGAATTTACATATTCTATAAGAAGGCAAACCAGTTATCATCATCTAACAGATCACCTGTCTTCAACTCCAGATACTTTGTCCCCGAGTCTTATTCTATTGTAGGCTATGATGCCCAGATACGAATATGGATACGGATACTGATATGGGGATTGGGGATACTACTCCTCCCTTTTGAAAATCTAGGACACATATACGAATATGGGTGTCTAACTTTTTCTTTAGATCACTTTGGAATCAATGAAATATCATTGTTTTTGTCCATTTCTAGCATTTTTTTATGGGGAAAAGTAAATATATTAAAAGAACTATATGAAATAATGGACTTTATAAGTAGGTTATGTTAAACTTGTTCCCCAAAAGTATAGGTGCAGTATTAGGTACCAATACAAGTATCGTATCGGTCCGATACGGATACGTTGGGCTTGTACAAGTATCCGGGTATCATAGATTGTAGGTTCTTATGTTGTGCACTCAATCTTATACCTCAGTCATGGGTGCTTAAGTTTCACCATAGTTTGATCTTTCTTGGGTGAATACATTTGTGTTAGCATTTTAAATAAATACAAACTTTCCTTTTGGTGTAAGGTAGAATTTATGAATGGAGCCACCAATCCAAGTACTTTTTTTTTTTTTTTTAATTTCCTGTTCTGTTTTTGTTTTTGTGATTACATGTTCCTGATTATGGCCTATTGGTATGCATAAATTTTATAATACGACCATAGTCAGAGTGATGGCATCAAATTTCACATTAGCCAGGAAAGCTCTTCGTTCCAATTACTATAGTTGACTTTCTTAGAGAATGTGGTAGATATGCTTGTACATGTTCAATCAGACACGTCAATCATTTACAAGAATTATCTGCCATAGATGATCTGGACACTGGAACAGCAAGATCTTGGGTGATCAAACAAACGGGCTCATAAAAGGATCCACTTGCAGCAACATCATGGCAATATAACAGCTGTGAATGGATGGCACTAAAAGGAAGGATGAGAGAAATCACGTTGCAGTCTCCACATAATCATCAAAAGTTTGAAAGGATCAGAAAGATTCAAAGCAGCAACTGCCTGATCTATGAGCTTTTGCTTTATTTCAGCTTTTGTTAGAGTAGATTTAGTCTTTAGACACATAGTTTATATAGATGTGATTTCGAACAACTTTATGTTTCTTTATAGTTTATATAAATGTGATTTCGAACAATTTTATGTTTCTTCTATTCTTTTATGAATAAAGTCTTATTTCTAGAAAAAAAGAAGTGAAGAATTGCGTGAAAATCAGGTGGTGGGATCTAGAAGGGAAAATAATAGCATTCAAAGAAAGTTTCAAAGCATGGCATTTGGAACTGGGATATGAATTCTAAAGAAGTGTGTTGTCAAACAAAGGGTTATATTAAACAGGTCACTCAGAGGTACTTGCAAGTCCAAGGAGAAGATGAGTTGCATGTGTAAGGAAACTTAGTGGTGGGATTCAGTAGTTTCAAAGCATGGCATTTGGAACTGGGATATGAATTCTAAAGAAGTGTGGTGTCAAACAAAGGGTTATATTAAACAGGTCACTCAGAGGTACTTGCAAGTCCAAGGAGAAGATGAGTTGCATGTGTAAGGAAACTTAGTGGTGGGATTCAGTAGTCTGAATAGGTTATTGTGGAAAAAATAGACATTATTGAATGGTGAGGAACTATAAGACTTCTATGTGCAAGACAGCAAAAAACACTGTTGAGAAAACTGTTAGGAAAGTCAAATATGAAGCTTATGATAAATTGTGTAGTTGGGAACTAAGAATGGGGAGAAAGATATCTGTGAGCTTGCCAAGATCAAGGAGATGAAAACTAGAGATCCAAAGCATGTGAGGTGCATTAAATATGAGAATGAACTGGTCTTGATTAAAGAAAAGGAGATTTAGGATAGATGGGGGATGCATTTTAAAGAATTAAATGCGAAATATACAAGTGAAGCAGATTATGAGGTAGAATGAAATCAAGGTATGATCAAAGAATTATCATAATTAGAAGTAAAGACCACTTTAGTAGGATGAAAAGGGGAAAAAAGCATTAGGACCAGATGGTACTCATTGACCACTTAAATGACGATGGTGATGAACCTTTTTCGTGTAGATACCAAAGATGATGTTTCATGGTGTTTGTAGTTTTAAGATAATGTGGTACTTAATTGGTCAGACAAGAAAGAGAGTGTGAATTTAGAATTTTGAAGAAAGGCGTCCGAGTCAAAATAGGATGAAATCTAGTAGATCTAAGACTTGTAATCCAAGGCATACTAGGATTACAAGTTTGGTAGATTGAATAGTAGAGTAGTTGAGATTTTCAAATTGAAAATGACCAAGTCCTGTAGTGTGATACATTTCAACATCTAGGAGCAATAGCAGAACAAAATGATTGTTTGAGTTAGATACAACAAATAAGATCAACATAAGATGGGCTAATGGAGATGAGCTATTGGAGTGTTATGTGAGAGCTATTGGAGTGTTATGTGATAGTTGTTTGCCACTTTGATTAAGAAAGATATTTTCATTAGATGGTAGTTGGACGTGTGAGTGAAATGAGCATGGTAAAGGATGTGTGGGATTACTTGAGAGGACGAACTAGAAATGACTACATAAGAGAAAACCTATAGGTAGTTGCCCAAAAAATGAAGGAATATAGCTTTAGATGGTTTGGGTATGTGCAAGGACAAGAAACAATCCCTGTAAGACAATTGAAGGGTTACATATCCAAGAAACTATGAGATGGGAGAGAATTAAAGATCTTGGGTGTATAGTTAGAAAAGACATGTTATCATATCAAGGGGTTGAGAGAGCACGCTTTTAAATAGGGTCAAGTGGAAGAGTAAAACTTGCATAGGCAATCCTAAGCTATCATTCATAGATATGGGTACGGGTAAGGGCACAGATATGGGGATCGAGGATACGACTCTTCACTATTGACAATCTAAGACAGGGATATGGATATGGGTGTCCTAATTTTCTCCTTAGATTGCTTTTAAATGAATGAAATTATTATTGTTTACGTTCCTACTTAATATTTTTTTATGTTGAGAAATAAGAAAATTAACAGAATTAATATGAAACAACGAACTTGGTAAGTAGGATATGATTAACTTGTACCGTAGAAGTATCATTGCAGTACCAGGTACCGATACGAGTGTCTTATCGGTCTGACACAGATACGTTGGGCTTGTACAAGTATCCAAGTATCATAGACTCTGAGTATCTGACACGTGCTTGTTCACACACCCACACACACATCATGTTACCAATTTTGTCATTCTGTGCTGCCACTGAGTTGATTGTCATCCACTTGGCATTTATAAATTGGGGTGCCATCCTTTTCATTTGTGCTCTGCATCCACACTAAGACCACTTGCTTGCCACAGGTGCTTGGTTGCTGTTTCTGTAAGCAATGCTGAACTGATTTCTATTTGTCGATTGTGTGGTCATCATGGGTGGTCATCCCCCTCCTGCCAGGCTATTATCTCTTCTTGGGGTGGGCCAAGACAGCTTCTGCCAATCCTTTTAGCTGAAGTCCATTTTTGGTGTCCAATTGGGCATGGCTAACTATGTGGTGTGCTTTTGGATTTATTCCAAGTTGCAGGCAGAAAAAGAAATTATGGTTGAACGAATTATCGGTTGTATTGTCTGCCTAGGGTGTTACAGAAATTAAAATCACTTTACATGCTCTCTCTCTGTCTATTCCACCTCAAATTGATTGTCAAGTGTTGCTGAGAAGGCAGAAAGCCTATGTCCCATTTGGTCGTTCTTCATTTCATTTGTTGTCCCAAATGCAGAGTCAAGACCATTTGGGGAGAAAAAAACATATATACAAAAGTTCATTTTGCTAGAGCAGTCGAGACTCTTGGCTAATTGGAGTACATCTAGACACATCCTGTACAGGCTTGAACTGTAATCGTTGCTGCAAAAGATGACCCTGTCCGACAACATCTGATGTCTGTTCATTGTCCTTCCATTGTTTCAGGTTTTAATAGTGTTCAATGTTTGCGATATTCCACCCTCTGCATCTTATTTTCTTACCCTTTGTGATACTTACTTGAGTTTCTGTCACCAGTTTAGGCAGTTGTCAGAGCATGTCTTGTTTTTCAGTTGCTGGACTTCGGGTCATTTGAATTGAAAGATCTGAACCTTTTGATTGTTGGTTGCTGTCACTGAATGTGGACATGTTTCTGTTTTAACTGTATATTTGTGGGTCATTTGATCGAGGGTTAAGCCCTTCCAAGCTGGGAGACTTTTGGGACATCATGGTGGTACGCAGCAAATAAACTGTCTGGATCACCAATCAATGGTCCCTTGCAGTAAAAATAATCCTTGTATTAGTTTCCTATCATATATTAATTCCATGCAGTTTTTAACCCATGTGACAGACCAAAGATTCCCCTTAATGTGATTGCAGGATGATGGAGTGGGGTCTGCTACCACCGGCAGAAGCAAAGAAGGTATACGAGTTGAAACTGAAGAAGAACCAGCAACTAAAGTTGAGTTCACCAGTGAAGACTGTCTCCGTTAAGAAGACAACAAGAGAGGCTTCTGTGAAGAAGATTCCTGTGAAGAGTACTCCCGTGTCCAAAACTGCATTGAAGACATCCAAGAAGCGCAAAGCAAACAACAGTTCAAGTGATGAAGAGGACGACGACGACTTTACCCCTATCAAGAAAAAAACCAAGAAACAGAAGGGTGCCACGTGAGACATGCACCCTTATTAAATTTCCTTGATTCCATGTAGTGGTATGTTTCTAGCATAGTGAAGGCAAAGCCATTTGAAGCACATGTGGATCTTCTAATGCTGCATTTACATTGAAGTGTGAACTGGAAACTTTCATTACAAATCAATGCATTTTTTAGACCTTGTGGTGAGTTGGGATTTATGATCAGGTGGAAAAAGATTTGTGGGAATTGCACACAATCATTTTATATGACTTTCTAGGTGTTGGGTCATCAACTCAATTCTGAGAAAGCTTAATTAAGCCTCCACTCCAGCCATTGTTTATTGGGTGGTCTGGGAAATCATTATTGGAGTGAAAGGAACTGTTTGGCCATCTCTCTTTTGATCTGTAGACTGGAACAGGAATCATACATTGGTGGAAAGGTACCTGTTTGTTGAGCAGCCCAGGGGGCTGTATAGAAAATTGTGGACCTTGGAACCCCTCCCTCCTTTAAGGCTGTAAATGGGCTCAAAGCACCATCACCCACCCTGGAAATTCAGATACTGGTCCAGATCTAGTATGGAACATTCCCAGATGTCCATTTACTTGAGTATATTATATAAGTATATGATTGTTATATAATTGTAATGATGTTTTTGATAATGACTTGGGTCTTGACTCTTTAGATGCCCTGGACCTGAATCAGTCTTACCATTTACAACCTGGGAACCTTGCCCTAATAAGCCTTATTACAACATGGCCCTGTAGTTGCATAATATGGTGAAGGCCATTGGCATCAATCGGAAATTTATATAATCAAGCAGCAGCCCAACCCTCTCCCTCTCTGTAAGCTTTAACCCTCAAGCCAGATCCCACACAAAAGTGGCTGTCACCCCTAATCCATTTTCCGTTAGGCCTGGACTTAGGAGTTTCAGTGGGATCCACTTATGAAAACTCTTAAAGGTCAAATTCAATCACAATATGAGTTGGGCACAAATACAATCATTTATACAACAACACGTGAAAAGAAAATTAGGGCATGGAATCTTCGTGGATTTGGGCCGGTGGGAATTTTTTTGTTTCTGAGGATTTTCGGGTTCGGCCATATTCTATAAGATTTGAAAATTCTCATTTTTTTAGATTTGCTCAACTATATGCATCCCACAGTGAAGTGAAATCTTTAGTAAGGAATCTCTGTTCTAGGAAAGCGAGGGATCCGTAGATTGTAGGGCAGTAAGGGATCCGTAGATTGGAGGATTCCTCACTTGTTAAATGTGCCCTCGGGGGTCTGAATTCTGAACCTTTCTCCTGAAGGGCACAACTAAGAATGCATCCAATTATTGTGGTTTGGTGAGAGAGGGTGGACTAGTTAGTGGTTTAAGAAGTTTTTGTAAGATGGCCATAATAGAGCTTCAGATTTTGTTAGATGGGCCAACTAACTGCATTTTAAAATGAATTCAACACTAGTTAGTGATTAGATCAGTATCAAATTAAGATGACCTCCAATTTGGAGTAGACTTTTTTTTTTTTTTTTTAAATCGAACCCAACAGTGGTTAATGGTCAGATTACTGTCTAGGTGGGTAGGATAAGTGCCAATTATAAGGTGGGCCAGTGAGTGGTTTGGGTTTGTCAAAAGTGAGTACCCACCTTGAGAGATGAGAAACAGTGACTAGAGAAGTCGATGGTTTTGGAAGAACACTTCTGCCGAGTATTTTGTACACACTGTCGACCTGTAAAATTCTTGTGTGTCTTTTTGAACGACTTGCAAGTTGCAGCTCTATCAAGACTGCCGTGTCCAAAGGATTGAAGAGTGAGGCCTTTTGCTGCTCCGCAGCTGCCCCGAAGATCCCTATAGTCATTACAAGAGAATAAGGAATTGCTCAGTTGCACTTGTTATCTCATTCAAATACTAAGGGATCGATCTCTAGACATGCCACTCTTTCACATGTGCGCGGAAAAAAAAAACTCTACAGTAAACAGTGTTTGTCAGATTGGGCTGGGTTGGGTGTGTTAGATGGAGTGTTTAAACATGGAGAGGAAATTTTAGAATGTAAGGTTGAAAAGGTGGGTTGCAATTAATGATTCTGTAGCCGTATGGATAGGGAATGGGCTGGATCAACTATAGAAGTTCGTCAACTTCCTGGTCAACTAGGTTGTCTTAGCCAAGTGCAGTTTACTTGGAAAAAGAAGAAGCTGCCAGGCACAAGGAAATTCAATGGGAACGGGACGGCCCATGGTAGGGCAAGTTGACCCTCTTCAATTACTTTGGATATGAGCGCTTTTTTGTCTTCTTAGACAGTTAGAGAAGCTGTGAGAACTTTCAACATATAATTTCGAGTATCATTAATAGCTGAAGGTGACTCTTTTAGTGTTGTTGAATTGGTCCAAAAAGGAGGAATGCAGAGTTAATTCTAGACGATTGGTTATATTTGCAAGCTCATTGATGGGGTGAGCTCTATCAAAGATTGAAAAGGCCAAATGAAGTGGTGGATTCACTGGCTCCATGTTTGTAGGTCTTCTTGTTGCTTTTGTCTACTTTGGTTTTAGCTTATTTTCATTATCTTAAGCCGCATGAGTCGCATTTATTAATGTTTTTGAGTCCTTTTGGTTTATTCCACTCCCCTACCTATAGGAGGCTTATTGTAGGCAATTTTCTGCCTATGGACACCCCATCATCGTCGTCGTCGTTGCCGCCGTCTTGTCACGACTATATTGAGATCAACAGCATGAATTCAGTTTTTTCCATTCAAATCTATCCATGGACACGCCCTCTGGCCCCTTAATTGTAAAATGGTGGAGCTAATTCATAAGAGGCTCAAAATTAGTCTCTTGGCCATACAAGAAAGAAATCTTTCATCTAAGGAGGAGAGACACACCACAAGAGCACTCATAAGTAAGCCCAGTAGAGATGTGGCCCCAATGTCCATATATGTATATATGTATGGAGAGCGTTGCATAGTGCCCGAGTGTTTTTTAGGAGGAAACGCCCCTCCTAGTTGGGCCTATTATGATACATGATGATCATGGAAGTCCATTTGATGGAAAGACTCATGTGAGACCTACCTATATGTGAAGTCTTGAGTCCATTACATCATCATAACCTTTTGATCCATGGCCCTAAAACTTAATAGTTTAGGAGGCGTCATTTTATCATAATTTCAATCTAACGGTGAGGAAAAGTTGAATGAGTTAGACTTAAGACTATTCATTTTGGGGGGGGGGGGCGGGGGAGATGGACTCAACATGAGCCCCATGATAAAAAAATAAGAGGGGCAGGAGGAAAAAAAAGCGTTTTTAAAGTCAGCCGTTTTTTAGAATTTCCAAATACACACACACACACATATTTCCCATATTTCACTTTAAGCAGAGACCATTAAAAATCATAACTATATTTCATATATGATCGATCGCATAGTTTACATCACTATGTTTGGAGTGAAATTTGAATTGATTTCTATACAAAGGTGTTTGTATGATACAAATGAAATTTGACCCAAGGCAGGCTTCACATACCAGAGTTGGTGGTGGTAGCAGCTTGGGAGCATGCCATTATGTAATGGTTTTGGCAATTTTCAGGTTGGTCGAAATCCTGTTTTCAGTCCAGTAATTAGGGTTCTGAGTTCTGAGCTTTTTTTTTAATGCCCAAAACACCCAAAGACTTGGATTTAGATGAATAGAAATAATACAAGTGTAGCTGTCAGCCGTCAGGTGTTAAAGACTTGGACCCAGTCGGTCTCCAGGGACACAGCATCTTAATATAAAAAATTACAGTATAAGCAGATGGACAGTCACAATCTCAGATTAAAGAAATGATCAAGTCTAACCTGGAATCCCAATCTCACCAGCTTAAAATATTTCAGGGCTCAACTCTTCAAAAAAAAAAATATATATATATATAACTCATTAAGAAGTAGCGAAGCCTGTGAATAAAGCGGGACCTCTAAATTTAAAAGCACCTATCATGACAATGTGGCTCGTTCGTCCACAAAACGTCAACAGGAGAAGATTACCCTAAACTAAAATGGCTTGAAAAAACTATCCTTCCAATAGTAGTTAGGACATCCATCAGATCAATGAGCATGTGGTTAATTAATTTGCAACAAGATGGCATGTTTTACACACGTATAATTTGAGAGTGATCCAACTACTTTGATTAGTGTAAAACTCACATACACATGGAAGCATAATTTCAAGCATCTACATTTTAGAGGCATGCCACTGATGTATTATTGCAGGGCTAATGTTAAAGCATGTTTGTTTGTATAGAATTGAATTTGTAGGAATTCTAAAAAAGTATTACTTGATGGTGGCTAAAATTGAAGCGACCAATATTAAGTTTCATAAAGGTCAATCAGACAACAACCGGGGGGCAGGGGTGACTGTTTGACATGATCCCCTAAAAAGTTTTGAAAACCTCTTAATTATTTTTTGAAAACTACATGCATTTTTTTTATACACATAACCCTAAAACGGCTATCTTAGTGCTGAAGGCTACCTAAAAATAATGTTCTTAAACTTTATGTTTATTTAAGGTTATCGATAAACGAATTACGTAATTACTATATAGATTGTTTATTTAAATTATCATATTTTTATCAATTTTACTTCGTGGTTGATTCTTAAGATTGAACGATTTGACAGATTCAACATTTTCACTGGATATTCACATGGTTAAATGGCTTTGTTTGAATTGACCTGCAAAGTACAGCATACCGATTCAACCAGTTGAACACACCCTTCACATAGGATTTCGATTCAATGCATGGTTAAACACTTTTGGGGTAACTAAACAGCAAGTGCAAGGCATAGTTTTTTTCCTTCTTTCTTTGTTTTTTCCGAATTGAGATTCAAACTCAGGCATTCTCCCTAACACACCCAAACACATAGTATTTCAATTATAACTCCTAGTTTCTGTTATAATCATCTAATCTTTCGAGATTCTCATAACTCCAACTTCGTTGATATTTGCAAATCTTTCTTTCCAAAGGAGGATTTGGAATTCTACTAAGGGGGAGAATCTTGGAAGATTTATATATTTCTCAAACATGAATTCTTTCAAAAAAAAAACTCACCCTTACGTTATCCAAAGCTCTCCCAAAAGTTGTTAATGGTTTACCAGCAAAATCTTCTCCCGAGAACTGCTCCTTACCTAAGTAGTAAGGAGTGGTAAGTTCTCACACGGGATTTAAATTCTCGGTACACCACCTCTTCCAACATGTTTGGGCTTTATTTCTACATGTGTGGGCTCTTTTTTGATTTGAATGGACTGTCCACCCTGTGTGTGGGGCTCTCAATTGGGTCCCCGCCGGTTATTTCCCAACAAAACAAAAGCTTCTAGATGTATCAAACAAAAATGAAAAACGTGGAGTAGAAGCCTTATACCCATTTGCCTTTTCCCGGCTCCTTTCAGACCTAGTCAATCTGCACTTGTGGTCACCTACCAGCTACAACTTTAACAAACGTCTATGATAGGACTTAAAATATAGCTTGTAAGTTCTATTAGTCAGATCTTGGTAATTAAAAAAACAGAAGATAGGATGATTGGATATTGATTATCAGATCTAAGGCCACGTGGGAATCAAAATAGAAACTCTACTTTCTTTTCGTTCTTTTTTTTTTTTTTTTTTTAATTTGCTGATAAACTCTACTTTCTTTTCATTTATTGTCTTATTACATGACCTTTTGATCAGATCATTTTCAGAGTCAGACAGAATTATTTTTCCTTTGTTCGGATCAATCTTTTAAAGTCCTTCATACTTGTTCATGCTACACCTTGAAAAGCCTCGTCCTGACCTTTGAAAGCTTTAATCGATTGAGATTTGTTCGCCAGTGAATCTGCTAGAAAGAAAAAATTCAGATAAAGAAGCTGTCCTATCTACACAGTTCTTCCAATTATTATATATAAACCTTAGTGCTTCAATTGTCAATTTCATTGTCAATTTCAAAATTTATTTTGGCCCCTCTGATGTTGATCTCCTTTTAATATCTGTGATTAATCCTCATACTAATATCTCCTACTATCATTTTAGGTGTAACGTTCATTTTCCTAACTGAATGTAACCGATCCCTCTTCTTTATGTGTGCATTCCAACTTCTAAATGCAGCCCTTTCCTCTTCTCTCTTCATCCTCTCTTCTTTCTATCCTTATCTCTCCTAATCTTCAATCTCCACAAGCCACGTTAGAGCCCGCATGCATCCTCGTTGGCCTCTCTTAGGTATGGTTTTCCCTTCTGCTCTCTCTCTCTCTCTCTCTCTCTCTCTCTCTCTCCATTCTGTCTTATAACTGTACCAATCTCTCATTTTTTTCATTAAATTGGTGATCTCTTTTACATGAGATTTTAATTGCTCTAGAATTGCTAATGTTTCTTTTACACCCCCTACATATGAAGCATAATCATGTACTTTGAAAGTGTCAATAATCTAACGGTGGGTCATGTATGAATTGGATAAATCATAACCGGTTACAAGTATACGTATTGATTGTCATCATGATCAATTTGGATCTAATAAAATGAGCCATGTATTGATAAAAAAAAAAAGGAATTTATGTAGAGTAATTATCTCTCATTAAGTGCAATTGTTAATGTTACATGCTTTATAATAATAAAAAATTGAGTACAAGCTTTTGAAATTAAGCATATAAGGATAAAAAAGATAGACAAAAGTGTCATTTCGCTCTAAAAACCTATGGTGGTTGAATGACTATTGATTTTGGGGACACAGAAGGTATTTCAATGAAAATGTTGTGTCCTATTTGCAAATACTAAAACCTCAGGGGCCTATTTACAAATCCTACAAACCTTAGTTGGGTATATGCAAAAAGCTCTTTAAATTATGAATTAGCACGGGCGTCTTTTGCTAGTTATAATATACTAAACTAGGAGGTTTTCTGCTTTAATTTTGACTGTCAGTTATGATTTTGACGGTTAATTATTCTTTTTTTAAAATCTTTTCAGTTTTCTCCCCACTTATCTCATGCAAACTAACTATATCTCTTTACCAAAAAACCACCTCTGCCACCCACTTCTCAAACTTTCACTTTTTATTTTCCTACAACTCTCTTTCTACCGAAACTCTATAATTTCCTTTCTCCTCTTTTATTTCTATGTGATTAGCTCTTAGGTTATATAAACCGGTACTCTCATAATCTTTTCTTCTATTGCTTTCTTTCTAAAATTTATGGATATTTTTTTCATGCATGAATATTTAAGTTGCAGTGTTGGCCATACCTGTGCTAAGCACAGGTTATAGTGCTAGTGTTCTGTTTATATTAGTGCAACTGGATGCGTTGAATCTTCCACTTTCTCAAGTCAAGTTGTTGTTTCAATCTCCCTCTAATTAATTGAAGTACGCTCGGATGTCACTATGAGGGCCCCACCACACACTTGAGCTTACCTTATCTTAAGTTTGAGCGTATGAGAGCTGCCCCTTATTTGAAATTCCAAAAAAAGTTAAGGATTTATTTAAATTTTTCGCTTTAATAAAAGGTTGGTGTCACTTTCATTAGAAATTTAGAGTGATACCAAAAATGTAGAAGGTGAAATTCACCTAATGGTATAAGACTGAACAAAAGTAGATCACATGGTAGGAATCTCTTGGAAATACATGGGATCATCTCTCTATTAATAAAAACAACAAGGAGACTTGGTTGGAATTTTTAAACTTTGTATATTGTTGCTTGTCAAACTAGATGGGAGTTAAAATAATAGCTTGAGAGGGTCAATAAATAAGAAGATCCTAAAAGAGGATTATTCTGGAGTTCCTATCCTTCAGCTTTAATTATTTAGAACTGGCTATAGCATTGAAAGCTCTTTTTTACTTTTTAACATTTACTATTTATCCTGGTCCTTTGGAACAGAAGGCCCTCCATGATGAAAAGTCTATCAAAGAAATAAGACATTTTAATCTTATCTCTAATTTATTCTTAGCTTTTAAAACCATGGTTACGCGGCAATTCTTAACTCATCATACCAACCCAACCCAATTAAAATCCATCAAAACTATTCAAGGTTTAGGGTTGACCTTTTCTTAATTGAGTTGGTTAGGGGTTGACATTTTTTACCCAATCAATATATAAATGGGTCAGGTCCATTTTATTTTTTGAATTGCCAAGACCCAATATTACTAATATCACTAATAAGGGGAAGGGGTCGTTTGCCTTTTACGTATGGGATATGTAAATGTAATTAACATATGTAACATCTACACATATGCAAGCATTACGTATGCATTTCAATTTACATTGTTTGGCTACTAATACTATTTTACAATGTTTGTTTGAACTACATGAGTGCAAAATAAGCATAAAATATACGTAATCATTATGCATATAAGTCATTTACACATGTAAGTGATTGCAAATAAATGACCCTAAAATATATTAGGCCCATTTCCTTGCTAAAATGGGGCAGTCCAGTAGTTCTTTCATGTGGCTTAGGAGCTAAGGATGTTTGATTGTTTTGTATTGCTTTTGTTGGTGTCGTGGTTAGACTTTGGTTCTGCACTGATTTTGGGTTGAGTGTGGTGTTGTTTACTCTTTTCTTGCTTGCTGTTTGTCTTCATTAGCCAAAAAAGGAAAGGCTCATCAAGCCCTACAAACTCAATCATTAACCAGGAGTTCAAATTTACTAGAGATGTAAATAGGTCGGACATGTTCATATTGGCTTTGGCACCATGTGAAACTAATTAATATGCGTTCCAGCTACAGCTGAACTTGATTGAAGTTTGACTCAATTCAAGATTTAAATACATTGTAATATACATTATTAAACTCAAAGATGATTCAAGATTTAAATATATGAAATCAATAATAACAATTAAGGAGTAACTCTAAGAAAAATTGAGCAAAAAAGAAATGCACTAAAAAACTTTTAAGAAAGATTCGATTAAGATGATTTGAACATTTATGACATAAGCCAACAACAATGCCAATGAAAAAAACTTCAACATATAGGTGAAAATCCCATGAAAAAATGAATTATGCCAAAATACGAAATGGATGAAAGTAGACAACACAAGTCATCCAAAAATTCGGCACGCAGTAGACTTAAATAAGATACATAACTCATATAGCTAATCAGTAATTGAATCAATGCTTTCAAAATGATTGATTCTAGGGGATTTTACTAAAAAATAACTTTAAGTGGCCACTGCACCAAACATGCAACTTTAGCCAGTAGTGCACCAGATATGGAATCTATACAAAAAAGTAATTTTTTTCACCATTTTTTTATGTGGTCGCATTCGACCTTCATTTTCTGTGTTGTCAACCCTCGCTATAACAAGTGAGGGTCGCGTGCGACCCTGAGCAATCATAACCTCTTCGCCTTCTTCCTTCTTACTCTAGTGTTTGAGTTTTCGATTAAAGGAAGCGATAACTGTAATATCTAATCTAGTAAATCGCCAATCGGCCCTAAAAATGTTGTTGGTGGGTTTGTCAATTTAAGAAATGTTCGGTCCCTAATAAATGTTGTCGATTGGTTGTGCATCATGTGAACTGCTGGTGCCCTATTCTCTTCCTCATCTCTGGTTTTCTTGTTGGTAGCATCTTTTATTTTAGGCCATTGGTATCTTCTTGTTTGGGCATGATTTTTCTGGCTAAAGCACAAATGAGTGTGGATCTTAGCTTTTGAATTGCTCCTCTAATCTATTCTTTCATTTTAGCAAAATCTGTTTCATGTGATGTTGCACAAAACCATAGCATGCTAGAAATTTGGGTTTGAAATTGCAGGAGTTTTTTTTTTTTTTTTCAGAAGGATCCTTTATGAGAAATTTAGCAAAAAAATAACTTTAAGTGACAGATCTTCCAGTCCTCTCTTCCTTTAATCGAACACTCGAGGAAGAAGGTGAAGAGGTTATGTCTGCTTAGGGTCGAATGCAACCTTCACTTGTTATAGCGAGGGTTGCAATCGACTCTCAACACATAAAATGAAGGTCGAATGCGATTACAAAAAATAATGGTGAAAAAAGTTAGGTTTTTTGTACGAATTTCCTGTTTGGTGCCCTACTCGCTAAAGTTTCCTGTTTGGTGTGGTGCCCATTTAAAGTTTTTTTTTTTATTTTTTTATCCTCTTGATTCTATGTACCCATGGCTTCAAGCTGGTGGCCCACTTAATTGAATCTTGGGACTTTTACCATATAGGATATAAAAGACCATGAATTCCTAAAAATGGTGCTGATCAAAACTATATCTCAAATGTGGGTACTATATATAGGACCCCAATTTTTTTTCCAATTCTACCCATTTTGTGCGATATTGCAGAATTTATGCAATATCGCACAAACTGCTTGATCTCCTTCTTATATTTCCCTCAATTCCCATCTCCTAAAGCACCTCCTTTTTTTTTCCTACGACCTTCCTGTTTCTACAACTTTCTCGATCATTAAAATTTTTTCCCAAAAAGTGTAGTCTTTCATTCTCTTCACCTAAAGATGATTCATGGGAAGCAGTTTCCAAAAAGGGTACATAGACCACAAAATTTTATAAGGTATTGATATTGTGGATCCATCCCTTGTATTCAGGGGTAAAGTTATTACAACATGACGGTGACCAAATTAAAAGGAAAAGGAAAGAATAGTTGTGAAGAAACCTTGAGATACTTTTGGATAAATGGAAAACCAACGGAGAAACCCTATTGAAAATCTTTTTTAATGATAGAGAAAGTAGTAGGAAGGAAGAAAGTCGCTAGAAGAATTTGAAACTTAGTGCTTTAGGAGATGGGAACGGAGGAAAATCGATTATTTTCACCATAATTTAATTTATGTGATATCACACAAAATGGGTAGAATTGAAAAAAAAAATTTAGTTCTCATACATTGTACTTATATTTGAGATATGGTTTTGGTCAATACCATACAAGGAATTCATGTTCTTTTATACCGGCATGGTAAAAATCCCTTTTAATCTATCAAAAAGACTCACCGAGGACGAGCACCATTGTACCATGGGGCAACAAAACCGTTAAAACGGCAAAGAAAAAACGAGTCGACATTTTTTCCTTCAAGTCGTGAGAAAGCGAGAGGAGGAGGAGGAGGAGGAGAGAGAGAGAGAGAGAGAGAGAGAGAGAGAGAGGGGCCTCTGCATTCCCCTCTCTTTCCTCTCTCTGTGTAAAAAAAAGAAGCAACAAATAAAGTTTCTTCCTTTGACCTTCTGCACCTTCTTCTCTATCTCCAATCCAAATCCCTCCTTCTCCTCCTTCAATCTTCTCCACCTTCTTCTCTCTCTCCAATCCAAATCCCTCCTTCTCCTTCTTCAATCTCTACCTTCTTTACACAAATCCAACGTTAACAACCTTTTACTTGAAATGGGGTCCTGTCTCTCTACCTCCAAGGTCACTACCGGATCCAGCAGCCAAAGCAACAACAATAACCAGAGAGAAAACAAGCCTTCAACAACTACAACTACCGTAAAGAAACAGCAGCAACAGCCGGAAAAGCCTCGGAAGCATTTGCAACAGCCCAAGGGGAAAGGGAACTCGAAGCGGCCAAATGGGGTCGTGGCCTGCGGCAAAAGAACGGATTTTGGGTACGACAAGGATTTCGATTCCAAGTATTCGATCGGGAAGCTTCTGGGTCATGGGCAATTTGGGTACACGTACGTCGCCACCGACAGGGCGAGTGGAGATCGTGTTGCTGTGAAGAAAATTGAAAAGAATAAGGTATTTTGGGAATCTGGTTTGGGGATTCTATGTTTTTTCTTTTTTACGCAATTTGGAGAGTTGGGATGGTGGAAGATACGATTTTTATGACGACCCATTTCACGATTTCTGCAATTGGGTTGGGATTTATGTGAATTCTAGTTTTCTGTTTGGTGGGTGGTGGATTTTTTTTTTTTTTCTTGGAGTGTTTGGATGGTGGAAAATACGTTTTTCATGGTGATCCGTTCCTTGATTTCTGCAATTGGGTTGGGACTTTATTTGAATTATTGCATTTTCTGTTTAATCAGTTGGCTTTCGATTTGATTTTGTGCCGTTGACTTTTAGGGATCGATGGATATGATATGATTTGGTTTGTAATGCGATGTAGATTTTTCGGGCTTGTATTGAGCTTCGAGAATTTGATCTTCCAAGGAAGTAACGTTGTGCGGTGTTTGTGGCTTGATTTCTCAGTTGAGGATTTCACTTGTTGACTTTAGATTTGTTTGTTCATAAGCAGATTTTGTTTTGATGATATTCTTTTGTTGGATTTGGGATCTGTAATCAATTTGTTTTCAGCTTACATGATTTTATAGTGATTTCATATTCTGTTAGGATTTTGTGGCCTGAGTAGTTTATCTGAAACTTAGCTACTGGAAAATGATATAAGTGATTGTTCTTTAGGTACTTGTTGAAGAATCTCTTCAGATATAGGACGTTTAGCTGTCATTTAGTATAGATCTTTGGTGGGAATAGGCAGTTCTCTTCAAATTGTATTTCTTGTGGAAAATTTCAAATTAAAGGATTGGTTTCCCTAGTGAATGGATCATATGATAGACTTGATGGTGATCATTACAAAACTACGGCAAACTTCTACTTATGCCCTGTTTGGCTCATCTAAATTGGTTGTGTTGCCATGGGTTCACATGGAAATTTAATTACATGTAATTTTGTCTTCCTTTGATCCTTTATGACAAAGATCAAAACAACTGTTATTTACGGGTACTGAGGTTATCCAACACATGAACATGGATTCACCCATAAACTGACTTACTCGAACATGTTTCATGAAGATCCGAATGTGTTGTGAAGTCAAAATGAAAGGAAAAATTAATATAACTAATTAAGTGTGGAGAATGCTTTTACTGATTGCAATTATCTTTGAATGTACATATGTAGTTGTAATGATAAAGACATGGTAACAAAGTTGTTGCATGGAGGCTTTCTGAATACATTTAGAAGCTAAAGGAATTAGCCTTATCAGCTTTGTTGTTTGTGTACAACCCAATGGTGCATTTTACAACTTGACGTCACAATATATTAGTTGTCGTCATTTGA
The DNA here is from genome assembly GCA_028538565.1 of Umbellularia californica. Taxonomy (NCBI): domain Eukaryota; kingdom Viridiplantae; phylum Streptophyta; class Magnoliopsida; order Laurales; family Lauraceae; genus Umbellularia; species Umbellularia californica. The sequence continues at coordinate 4,640,319 of JAPQWN010000006.1, read as the reverse complement.
ATACCGACCCACCCACCCACCCACACATATATTGTAAATCATCAGGTGAGCACCCTCATGTGAGTACCATCTGTGAGCACACTCCTTTTAGCATGTGGGACCCCCCATGATCATTCCAAAACCCTCACACTCGCTACCAAACCAAACACCCTATAATCAATTCTGCTTTTCAAGGCATTTATTGGATGGATGGATGCACGCTGGTTATCAATGCATTCTATAGGCCTTAGTAGATTGGTCTTCCATTGTGAGCGATGACCTAAAACCTCAATTGTGGCACCTTTGTTATTTTAATGTGGGCGGACATCCTAGCTTCCGTTTTAAATTCCAGCAATGTAACATCTGTGATTACTGAGCCACTTAAACCTACATAAAATAGTACCTCCTCTTTTCTTCATGAAGCATTTATATAACAAGTTGTTTATTTTTGGTTGCAGATGATCCTTCCTATTGCTGTTGAGGATGTTAAGCGAGAGGTCAAGATATTGCAAGCCCTGACTGGCCATGAGAATGTTGTTCAATTTCATAATGCTTTTGAAGATGATTCCTATGTCTACATAGTTATGGAGTGAGTTCCACCGATTCGAGCGTTTTTGTTCCTAAATATAGATCTATCATGCTTCTACTGATTTTTAAATCATTGTGTCATTGATTCTTTTCTTTTCTTTAGTTTTTTATACATAATTTATTTCAGATGAAAATCTACAATTTCTTTGAGATTCTTTTGCCTTCTCCAAAGATAAAGGACTGTTAAATCTAAGACTTTTCTTCTCGGAAAGCTACTTGCTAAGCTGTTACATATTTAACTTGAAACTCACTATCACTGAGCTTGCATATTATTCTTCAGCGGAGCTCTTATGCAGCTTCACATTCCCACATGTGTTTCTCTAAGTTTTCTGTGGCTGCTGATGTCTTATGTTCGTGCTAGTTTAAGACAGATGGCCTGCTTTATGACAAGTGTTGTTTATTTATCAGGTTATGTGAGGGTGGCGAACTACTGGACCGGATACTGGCAAAGTAAGATTGCTAAATTCTTGTATTTTATGAAAAATGTAATTGATTATTTATTTTTCTTTATGTCATCATATTTCAAATTTTTTGGTGGTGCATGGGACATTGGTCTCATTGCATATGTACTTTCACCCAATTATGAGGTTTCAAGCACTTTGGCTCTGAATATCATTTGAAAATATTTTTATCTTGCATACTTAGCCTTGACATATTTGCAAGTAACTGTACATTGGGCATATTCAGCATTGAATGGGATATGCCTGGATGTGTCCTGAACATTTAAGTAGTTTCTTTGTGTCCTGTAATTGGTTCTCATATTTCATTAAGAATATTAGCACCTTACTGATTTTAGTTCTGCATCATGGGTCTGTATCAGAAAGGATAGCCGTTATAGTGAGAAAGATGCAGCGATTGTAGTGAGACAGATGCTCAAAGTTGCAGCTGAATGCCATCTACATGGTTTGGTGCATCGTGACATGAAACCTGAGGTAATGGTTGGATAACCAGCTGAAGATGTTCTACTTCTAGTTCATGGAGTAATTGGTAGATCATGTTTCACAGCTTATTTCTCACTAGACCGGAAAATAATTTGTGCATTTCTTTGTGTAGAATTTCCTTTTCAAATCAACAAAAGAGGACTCGCCCCTCAAGGCCACAGATTTTGGTCTGTCAGACTTTATAAAGCCAGGTCAGTAAGATGCTGTTTGGTTTTTCACTTGGATTTTCTGTTTGACCAGAATGGTTAAATGACCGGAAAAAGAAATAGAGAGAGGATTTGTTTTTAGTGGGGTTCATCAGAAGTTTTTCTGACTCATTTGAATTTGCCCAAAGTAGCAGTTTGTTTCAATAATCTGGCAGGATGGTTTCTCACTTTCTCTGCTATGCATTAGGATCTGGCATGGATATTGGACGCCACATAACATGTTATACTAACTTTCTGCTTTTCCATCCCAAGTCATTATCCTGCAAATTGCAGGTGTTGATCTTTGGGCGGAAAAGTTGCAAGAACAGTATACCAACTAATGTGGTTTCCAATTTCAGCATTGTCTTGACTGCATTGCAATGGATAAATTCAAGTTCTTCAGTGCCAACTATACAAAGCAATGCACCAGTAGTGACTTTGGGTGCATCCAATGTGGCCTTTGAGATGGAAAACATTTTGCTGATGGATGTGTGCATGATACTTCAAGCTGGAATAATGCAGGAAGGAAGTTCCAAGACTTTGTTGGCAGTGCATATTATATCGCACCAGAAGTATTGAAACGCAAATCCGGTCCTGAATCTGATGTTTGGAGTATTGGTGTGATCACATACATTCTACTTTGTGGAAGGCGTCCTTTTTGGGATAAGACAGAGGATGGAATATTCAAGGAGGTAAGCTGTATTCCAATCTTGGAGTGCTAAAAAAGGAGCCATTTGGACTAATTCTCATGATTTGACAAGTCCATGCATGCCACATAGCATACCTAAATGCCATGTAAATGTTTAGGTAATTGTAATGCATTGATTTAGTATTATGTATCAATGCTAAAGGCATAATTAAGCACCATGCTGTTGACCCTTGGCCCACATATGATCAACACACACCACTCCCCTCCACTCCGGTTGAATTGCCACTTAGACCAAACTCATGCAACCATTATTTACCGTTGGATTGAAATCCAAAAAATGATGTCTTTTGAACCCATTAACTAAGGGCCATAGATCAAGGGGTTAGGATGATCTGATGGGTTTGATTTTTTGCTTACCTCTAAGTCTCATGGAGACCTTTCCAAACAATCCCCACTCCACCACAACTACTGCCAAAGGGATTTCCCATGGTTGGCACTGCACCATCCAAAGTGCAACTCCAATGGATCTAGGTTCTAGACTGCTTCAAAAGTAAAAGCAAAACATCTAACATCTCCTTATTTGGTTTCACTCAGAATGAAAGCGTCCAAGGATTGGATGAATGCAAAACTGCCCATCTACATTGATTCCACCAGCTTCACCCCCTCAAACAAAAGTGGAGGTTCTGCCATTGACGATCTTAACTCCAATCAGCTTTTGTAATTTCCCTAGAACTACTATTGATCAATAAACCTGTAACCCATGCATGATATTGTCCGCTTTGGCCCACGGGCCTCACGGTTTTGCTTCTGATGGGTCTTAACCCATCAAAAGGCCTCATGCAAGGTAAGGGTGTAAGCTCTACATATAACCTCTTACTTTCATCTCTATAGTCGATGTGGGGCTCCGGGGCGTCACATTCCACCCCCCTTAGGGCTTCACGTCCCTGTGCAGTAGCCTGCCAGTCCTCTTGGCCCGCCCACATGGAGACCCGCCCACTTGCACCAGACCACGACAGGGGACCCACACTCGAACTAGTTGAGAGTCGGCTCTGATACCATTTGTAACGCCCCACCCCATACCCATGCATGATATTGTCCGCTTTGGTCTACGGGCCTCACGGTTTTGCTTCTGATGGGTCTCAACCCATCAAAAGGCCTCATGCAAGGTAAGGGTGTAAGCTCTACATATAACCCCTCACTTTCCTCTCTATAGTCGATGTGGGACTCCGGGGCATAAAACCCCTTTAGAGGCAGTTCCAAACTGCTCACTTCAGTTATTGACCATTCCCTCTTGGAAATGAATCTGTACCTCATAAGTTTATGTTGACAAAGGAATATCCATGTATTCATATCTACATCTTGGTGTAAAAGATGCTACTGGCAGTGGTTCTTGTTGACATGTGAAGCAAGTTGAATATTCTATAACTACTAGAGTAATGAAGGCAACCAGTTTTCTGTGTACTTACCTATGTACTTTATAGCTTCATATATGTGAGATGGAGTGTTGAATAATGATATATTAGAGTTAACCCAATATACACACTGAAATTTTGAGCTGTCACCAACCATACGAACCTCACCACAGTTTATTTTTTGGGGCGTAAAGCAAGCTGAAAACATTTCTTTAAATGAAGGGATTTTTTGAGGTATTCGATAATTTTGCTTGTCATATTAGCCCTGGCCCATCTAAGGGTTGGTTAGAAGAGTTACCATGACCAATTTGTGTTATTCAGGAATATGTGCCCAGCACATCCATTATTTAGAATTTGGCTCCTGTTTTTGGAAGTTTTTCAAAATTTTGATTGGGCCCAAGGTTTTACAACTGCAATGATGATACCCGTGTATTGTTCTCTTGTTTGAAGTCATTTTATGCCGCTATAGCAATAGACCTCCTCAATGCTTGTTTATTTGCAGGTATTAAGAAACAAGCCCGATTTTCGCCGGAAGCCGTGGCCAAGCATTAGCAACAGTGCTAAAGATTTTGTTAAGAAGCTATTAGTGAAGGATCCTCGTGCAAGACTGACTGCAGCTCAAGCCTTGTGTATGTATCTTGTTTGGGTCTATAAAGAATGTAATACCATAAGTCCGACATGCTTCCAGCCACTACATGAATTAAAGTATACATGGTACATGGGTTTGCTGACAGAATTATTGACTTCTATATTTGTCTTCCAACATCCACTAGTTTATGGTAACTCATCCAGTGGTGGCGGCTTGTACATGCATTCCAATCTAGAGCACCCAATTTATGGCCCTTACTAGATGGAGTTTAGGCCAGGAAAAAAATTATTGTTCAGATGATCCTTACCTTCTGATTTTTTTCCAGTGAATTTAGATTACTGAGTTTCTTTTCTTGAACATCCATTCGATGGCATGGGCCTTATCGGATGGAGGTTATACAAAAAATCAGCATTCACATGATCTGAGCCGGCTATTTTCTTTTCCAGTGAATTTAAATTGCTGGGCATTCTCTTTTTGAACATCCATTTAATGTCCATGATTGCAATGGTTAGGATCATCTGATAGTTTGGTTTTAGGCTTGCTCATTCTTTTTTTTTTTCTCTAAATCAACAACGAAGAATCACAATATCTGATTGGCATGCATCTAAATTGTAAACAAAGTATGCCTTGTTGAGTTTCCACAAAGCCATGATTTGTGTAATACACGCATGCAATGTAGCCCTTTGAAGGCATTGTGAAAAACCCCGATAAGATTTGTCTGCACTTGAGCACTTTTTGCTTTTTACTATGTGCATCTTGTCTTCAGTAATGTGCTTTCAAGCCTTACATTAAGTATTTGCAAAAAAAAGGGGGCTTGATATTAAGTGAATATGGCTCTGAATGGCACTTTTTTTTTTAAAGGTACATTTCTTTCTTTTAGTCAACTTTCTTGTGATGTTTCTTTCCTTCTTATTTTTTTTTTTTTTTCCTATTAATTCCAGCACATCCATGGGTGAGAGAAGGAGGAGATGCATCAGAAATCCCTGTGGACATTTCTGTTTTATCCAACTTGCGCCAATTTGTGAAATACAGCCGCTTGAAGCAATTTGCTCTCAGGGTAACAAACTATGCTTTGGTTGGCTTTCTTTATTTTACCTCTGTATATTCCTTTTTTTCCTGTGAATATATATATATATATATATATTTTTTAGCTTGTGTATTCTGACTTGCACATTTCTTGGCTAATTTTGTAGGCTTTGGCAACAACATTTAGTGAAGAAGAGATTGCAGATCTCCGTGATCAGTTTGATGCAATTGATGTGGATAAAAATGGCACCATTAGTCTTGAAGAAATGAGACAGGTATGCATTTCTTCACATTCTCTTCATAGAAATTTACACTTAGTTTTGCAGTGCCGAAAACTTAGAAAAACTCAATTAACAGGTTTTCTTCTCTTAGACAGAAGTATGTGAATACATTTTTCTGCGATTATCTGTGTATTGAGTTTTGTTTCCCTTTTATTTATTTATTTATTTATTTATTTCTTCTTTTTTTTTTTTTTTCTAAAGTTGTGTCTGAAGTCTGAACACCAACAAGGGCAAAAGATGCTGTTGTAGATACTATCTGTTCTTTCCCTTTTTTAATTTTCTTTTCTTTCCCTTTTTTAATTTTCTTGCCGTGCACTTTGTTATGCGTATTATCTGTCATTGCTTTCTGTTTCAAAACCATTGTTTGTCATATTTTTCAAGGCTGATATGTTTTAGCTATTCTCATTTGTAATTGTTTTATTTTATAGGCCCTTGCAAAAGATCTTCCATGGAAATTGAAGGAGCCACGTGTGCTTGAGATTCTTCAAGCGGTATGCACATATTCTTTAAATTTATCTCATTTTATATGGAATTTCATCACTGGATAATTCTTTTATTCAAATGCTCTCTGTCTAAGTGTTCTTCCATTCCCATGGTTTCTGCTTTCTACTATTTTCCCTGTTGCCAAGATGGCATACATGCTTGTATCTTTGAGATAGCAAAATAAGGATGTTTCCTTGACTCTTTGTTACTTGATGGTTCACATGTTTTATCTAGCCAGATTTTTGTGTGTGCGCGCCTTCATTCGTGATTAATAATTTTTGTAACTTTTCCAAAAAAAAACTTTGAGGTGGAAATGATTCAGACCGTCCGGAAGGTAGATAACATTCAGGAAACTACTGCCAACTTACTAGAAAAAACCTTATAGCAATTGTGGTGTAGTTTCGATAGTCATTTGGTAGAGAGCCTTTGGTTAGTTTCATCTTCTACCATTTACTAATGTATAGTTGAAATAAACTGTCACCATGCCTCTCACGTTGACCACCCAAAAGCTAACAATTATGTGTTTTAATCTTCTTGTATTCGAAGGGTTGGTTCACATGCATGCTTCAAAAGATCTTTTTATCTCTAGTTTTTACAGCATGTTCTATTTATGCATAGCATATAATGATTATTTCAAGCATGAACTTAGTGATTTTTAGCATTACCTTGAAATTCTGACATTAGTATAACCTGCTTGAGGCAGATTGACAGCAATACAGATGGGCTTGTGGACTTCCCTGAATTTATTGCGGCAGCTTTACGTGTGCATCAGTTGGAGGAGCATGACTCTGAAATGTGGCAGCAGCGCTCTCAAGCGGCCTTTGAGAAATTCGATGTGGATAGAGATGGATATATCTCCCCTGAGGAACTGAAGATGGTAATTTTGGAAACATGGTTTTATTTATCACACTGTTTTAATTTTAAAAGATCTGTGAATCATTGAAGAAGATTTTAAAATGTCTAATATCACTCTGATGTAGACTGCATACAAGAGTAGATAGAGGTCATGGACTGTGAGATCATGACAGGTTGTATTGCAGGGCGTCTCAACCTCCCTGGGTGTGTATTGCCCCATGTAACCCATTTGAATATATTGATGGATGATTAGAACTAGACATCTGATTTGTAGTAATTGACCATCGTTCAAAACAATCACATATTGTTGCTCCTTACCTTCATTTGTAAGCATTTAAATAGACATTTTCTTAGGAGTAAAATCTTTCCGTAGTCCACATTCAACTTCACCAGGTCAGTGCTAATCATCTCAACGCGTCTGCTAACAGTCATGGTCCTCACTGGTGAGAAGGCTAACAATCATATATATTGACTAGCAACTGTGTGCCAGCAAATGCTCAGTGCCAGTCATCTCTTTATGTGGCCCCAATGGTTGATAAATGCCCAAGGAGCATGAATAACAACTCTTGCAAAACATAACTAATACTCCATGGAAGAGGAGATCACAACATTTTGACATCATTACTATTAATTGTGTTGTTTGGTCCTTGCAGCATACAGGACTGAGGGGATCCATCGACCCACTTCTAGAGGAGGCTGACATTGACAAAGATGGAAAGATAAGCTTATCAGAGTTCCGCAGATTATTGAGAACTGCAAGCATGAGCTCGCATAATATGCCTGGCCCATCTGGTGTTCAAAATTCTCACAAGGCGTAGATGGTGAAAGATGATCAAGAAGAGAAGTAGATGAAGTTGAGGTGAAGCTGTTGCTGGATTAGTAATCTTATCTGTTAGATCAAAATCGACCACGTGGCCCTCAGTTTTTGTAAACATCTTTGACTGAGAAGCTGTGTGAAAAATCACTTTCCTGTCGTCGACAAAAAATCACTTTCCTGTCGTCGAGCAGATCTACAGAAGCTCGTGATGACCGGTGACATCATGAAGATTGGCTGAGCTTGATCCTGACACACCTTTGGTGAAGGTCCTTCCATGCTTCTGTACATGTTTTTGGTGTGATGGGTTTTCTTCAGTCTTGCCTCAGCAAAATGTATTGTGTGAGTATTTGAATGGAATGCAGATTTGATCTGTGGAGTTTGTGTCTCTTGTTTATGTAATTTTATGTAATGACTGAAGAAGAAAGAGACGAGAGTTGGAGAGAAACTGATACTCCAAAGGAGGATCGTCTGACCTTTTTATCATATCATTATACCCTAATCAAGGGCTTTAAACATGCTAATTAATACAATCAGAATAAAGAATGAATCAATCACCTATTCTATGTAAGGAAGTAATATAACACAATTAGCAACATGATCTAAGGAATCCCACACGTGGGATTTTATTATACAAAGGAGTGGGCTAGGCCTAAGTGGGCCTAAGCCACACTATCTTCTACACTCCCCCTCAAATTGATGTGGTAATGTAGAAAACAACAATTTGTTAGTGAGATCATGATGGCGCGGTTTGGGAAGTGCTTTTGTGAAGATATCGGCCAACTGGTCATGAGTAGAGACATGAGGCAGAGTTATCTTCTCAGTAACAACATGCTGACGGATGAAGTGACAATCAATCTCAATGTGCTTTATTCTTTCATGAAAGACCGGATTGGTTGCAATTCGGGTAGCACTGGTGTTGCCCCCATGAAGAGGTGTAGAGCTACCAATAGTGACACCGAATTCACAGAGAAGACGGCGTAGCCAGATGATTTCAGCACTTGCAGATGACATGGTCCGATATTCTGCCTTAGCAGAAGATTTTGAAACAGTGGTTTGCTTCTTGCACTTCCATAAAATCAAAGATTCCCCAAGAAACATACACCAACCAGTGGTAGATCGCCGAGAATTGGGGCAACCAGCCCAGTCAGCATCTGCATAAGCAGATAAATTCAGAGAAAAGCCCGAAGAGTAGAAGAGATCATGATTAAGGGTGCCTTTGACATAACGGAGTATGCGTAAGGCAACAGCAAGGTGAGGTTTGTGAGGATTGCTCACAAACTGGCTAACCGTATGAACGGCATGAGAGATATCTGGTCGAGTCATAATTAATCAGAGCAAACTACCAACTATCCGTCGAAAAACAAAGGGATCATCCAGTGGAGGGCCATCATCCATACTGATCTTACTGTTTAACTCAATAGGGGTATCAAAGGAGTGGGCATCATCAAGTCGTGCCGAAGTGATCAAGTCTGTAGCATATTTCCGCTGATGAACCCGAATGCCAGATTTGTTACACAAGAACTCCAGCCCCAGAAAGTAGGTGAGAGGACCAAGATCCTTCATTCTGAAGTGGCGAGTGAGATGTTGTTTGAGAGTCGTAATGCTGGCACTATCATTGCCACTGATAATCATATCATCAACATAGACGAAAAGGAATGTGTAGCCCTTCGTTGTCCATTTAAGAAAGAGTGAGCTATCCGAATGGCTCTGACGAAATCCAGCTTGAAGAATTGCAGTCCGGAATTTATCAAACCAAGCCCTGGGAGCCTGCTTAAGTCCATACAAAAATTTCCGCAACTTACAAACATGTTTAGGAGGACAGGCATATCCTGGAGGAGACTTTAAGTAGACAGTCTCTTGTAAATCCCCATGAAGAAATGCATTTTTGACATCCATTTGCCATAGAGGCCAGTTGCGAACTGCGGCAACACAAAGGAGAGTACGAACGGTGGTCATTTTAGCGACTTGTGCAAATGTCTCCTCATAGTCGATTCCATACTCCTGTTTATAACCATGTGCAACCAATCGAGCTTTGTAGCGATCAAGACTCCCATCGAAGTGGACTTTGATGGAGTAGATCCATTTACTGCCAATCACAGAGGCTCCTTCAGGAGCCGGTACCAAGTCCCATGTATGATTTGCTTCGAGAGAGAGCAATTCATCATTCATAGCATCATGCCAGTAAGCAATCTTTGAGGCCTGTGAATGTGAGGAGGGAATAGGAGTGCTATCCAAGGATGAAAAGAGAGCAGGAAAGCCATAGCGGTTAAGGGCAATGGAAAGACGATTAGATTGTCGCAGAGAGAGGATATTATCAGAAGAAGCATGGTTACCTGTGGGAGTTGTAGGCGGCACTGGGAGATGATCAGAAGAGGGAGGCACCATAGGAGGAATTTTGTTACGCCGGACATAGACCTTGAGAGCAAGTGAAGCAAAAGCAGATTTCGGGAATTGTGGCAAAAAGGACACAGCAATAGAATGATGATCTAAACGCAATGAAAAGAAGGGAATTTGTTCCAAGAAGATCACATTTCGAGAGATTCGCATGCGTTTTTCAAACCGGTCATAACACATGAACCCTTTGTGTTTAGAACTGTAGCCAAGAAATATGCATTTGGCAGCCTGTGGGGATAGCTTAGTGCGTTCAGTCGGTGGAAGATGAACAAAACACAAGCAACCAAACACACGTAAATGAGAGTATGAAGGAGGATGTTCAAAGAGAACTCCGTAAGGAGTAGTTTTACCTAAAACAGTACTAGGAAGACGATTGATCAGATATACCGCAGTCTGTGCAGCATCACACCAAAATTCTGGAGGAACTAAGGATGCAAGTAAAAGGGTGCGAACAGTTTCAAGAATATGTCTGTTCTTTCTTTCTGCAATCCCATTCTGTTGTGGAGTGTGCGGACAAGATTTTTGATGAAGAATTCCTTTATCAGAAAGGAAAGCAGAGAATTCATGAGACAGGTATTCTCCGCCAGAATCAGATCTAAGGACCTTGATATCTTTCTTAAATTGGGTGTGGACCATGTTATAGAATCTTTGAAAAATAGAAAACACTTCAGATTTTAAACGCATAAAATAAATCCAAGTATAACGGGAATGATCATTAATAAATGTCACATAGTACTTGAAGCCTGCCCTACTTAAAGTAGGAGCAATGCCCCAAACATCAGTGTGAATTATGTCAAATGATTCTAATGCACGAGAATTATGAACAGAAAATGGCAAAATATGACTTTTACTTAAACAACAAGCTTCACATTTGGATTGAGTTAAAAAAGACATCATTTTATTATCAATTGTAGAGTCCAAACAACCAAGTTTAAATAAAGAAATTAAGTAGGTATTGTTCACATGACCAAGACGTTTATGCCAAATCGTCCACAAGTTATTGAAATTATTAGAAAAGAAGCAAAGAAGGAATGGTGTCCAATGTCCAGCAAAAACAGGCGCTCATGTTTACTCCCCGTCGCGATCACCTTCCCAGTTTGTCGCTCCTGTATGACACAACCAAATGAAGAAAAGTGAACAAGATATCCATCATCAATAAATTGTCCTACAGAAAGTAAATTGGCTGATAATTTGGGAACAAAGTAGACATTAGGAAGAGTGATGGACTGGCCAGTGACACTAGATAAAGTAATGGTACCAACTCCAGAAATAGGAAGTTGATCACCATTGGCAGTGGTAATTTTTTCTTTGCCAAGATAAGGGTGGGAATCCGTAAAGCTATGTTCTACAAATGTCATATGATTTGAAGCTCCTGAATCTAAAAACCATGTGGAAGAGGTGATAGAAGAAGACAAAGATGCAGAAGAATGGAAGGCAGGAGATGCTATATGAGAATGGGATTGATACCGACCACCAGAGAAGCCCATAGACGCATATGCAGAGGTGATTGTGCTCTGGATCAGTTCTTGAATCTGAGTAGGAGTCATGGATATAGCCCCGGAGGAAGTGCTGCCTGTATCTGATACGGGGGCTTGGGCCTGAAATGTGGAAGGAACATTCTGTCTTGGCATATTGGAGGGAGGCTTCTTAGGCTGTGTCTCATTCCTTCGCTGTAGGCTGCGACAGTCATCAATCACATGACCAGTCCGTTTGCAATATTTGCAAACCAGTTTCTTGCGACAATTTTTGGCAATATGGCCGAAGCCTTTGCATTCATAACATTGAGTCAGCTTTGGAGTTGCCAAAAGAGCCGAGTCAGCAGAAAGAGGTGCAAGGAAGGCTTTGGGAGCTTCGGGTGCTTCTAGAATAGTGCGCTGTGAAATGAGACGAAGTTCTTCGCGAAGGACTTCTTGGAAGCAAGTATCAAGATTAGCAGTATTCTCCCTGTTCATGAGCGCAGACCGAATAGATTCAAATTCAGGTCGTAGATTCATAAGAAACTGGCTGATATGAGTTTCTTCTTGTAATTGGAGTGCCTCAGACAGAAATCTAGAAGAGACTGTTTGGATTAGCATGGAATCCCTTTCAGTCCACAAGGTGAGGAAACCATTAAAGTATTCCTATACAGTTTTATCCCCTTAACTATATTTGGCAATTTCACTATCCAGATGAAATTTCCGGGCTTTATTGGTTTGATGGTAGATTTTCTTCAGATGAGCCCACATATCAGCTGCCGTGGTGTAAGCTTAAAGAGCCACAGCAAGAGAGGGATCAATAGAGTTAAGGATCCAAGTGACTACTTTCACATTTTCTTTGGACCAGGTGGCGATGCCTTTTGAGTTAGCGGTACTGGTAAGCTGAGGCTTCGTTATTGATCCATCAAGATAACCAAAAAGTCCCTGGCCTTCGACAAAGTTCCTTAAGTGGAATGACCAGGACATATAATTCTGCCCGTTAAATTTGATTGGGATAACATCATATTTATCCATTGCAGAATATGAAAGAAGAAGGTCAACAAAGAGCAGCAGCACAACCAATCAATAAGGGGAAAGGAAGAGAACAGCCAGTAGCAGCACAAGAAGTTTAAAAACAGTCCACAGTTAACTTGAGAACTAGTAATAGAGGTGGCAGCAGTGTCTGATGAAGAATCCAGCAGCAACGATCATGAAACAGTGCAAAGATGTCCCAGACAGAGCCAGGCGACCCTGAAATTTGATGTAGGATCTGTGCGTGGGCCCCACAGAGTGATCTAATCACACATCCAGTTTGAAACTCTTGAAGGAGCTCAAAAGTACTTTCTTTGATCCAAATCTGATGAGTATTGGATAAGGATCCACAAAACGGGACGGTGGAGATGAAATCTTTCTGATAAAAAAACGTCAAAAACGCCAAAGGAAGAAGCGGATGAAGCCTACCTCAGATGAAGATGAAAAATTCCAGAAAAATCCTTACAATAACCCTGAAGGACTAGCGAACACTACTGTGGAGGTCGCTTGGTGATAGGGAGTAGATCAGTGGTGGGCCACAGTTTGATCAAGGCATGCCAGACACTATTATCAGTAACGACAGCAGTAATGGAGAGATGATGCACGCCAATAGAAGGGTTTGATCAATGAGAGAAGATGGATTGATCAAAACCTAGGCTCCGATACCATGTAATTTTATGTAATGACTGAAGAAGAAAGAAACGAGAGTTGGAGAGAAACTGATACTCCAAAGGAGGATCGTCTGACCTTTTTATCATATCATTATACCCTAATCAAGGGCTTTAAACATGCTAATTAATACAATCAGAATAAAGAATGAATCAATCACCTATTCTATGTAAGGAAGTAATATAACACAATTAGCAACATGATCTAAGGAATCCCACATGTGGGATTTTATTATACAAAGGAGTGGGCTGGGCCTAAGTGGGCCTAAGCCACACTATCTTCTACAGTTTATGCATGTTCTTCAGACAATTCTGCGTTCTATAGAAACTCTCTAATACGGCATCTGTTAATTTACTGAATCGCTTTTCAGCACTGTTCATGCAAATTAACTCAATGCTCCTCCCCTCACTATGACTGGACTCCAAATAATTGGGATTTGGGATGCATGTTGATTATAATCTGCCCTTTTTCTTTCATGCCCTATCAGTAAAAAAAAATTTCCACTGTTGGAGGTCTAATGCTTGTTTGTCATCATTCTAGGAATGCTTCATTCTTTGAATGAATGGAGAAAAACGTATTTGGCATCTCTCCCTTTCGGCGCATCTATAAAATTTCTCTCTCTCTCTCTCTCTCTCTCTCTCTCTCTCTCTCCCTCTCCTTCTCTCTCTCTATATATATAGAGAGAGAGTTTTTCTCTCAATCAAGTTTTTCTTCATGCATTCTCGAAATCTCGAAATCAAACATTCCAAAATGTTGCTTCAATTCCAATTTACAGGGGTTGTGTGTGTGGGGTAAATGGAATGGATTGTATATAAAAATTCTAAAATTGATTTTCATATGAATATTTCAAATAAAGTTCAAAACTTCAAGGAGTTGGGTCCACTGTTGATTGTCAATTATAAAAAATAAAAATAAAAAACTTGATTTGTTACTTAGTATTTTATTGACATGTTTTTAAATGATGAACGGGACAATTCACCCAATTCTAATTTGAGTAAAATTTGTTGAGGGCCAATTCAAATCAAGTTTAGATTTTTCATAGATGAGAGGATCTAACTTTTTAATTGGTCCTTCAATCCTAAAGTATTGCAGGAAGGCCCTAGTCAAATTTCACTCGCCCTGTTAAATCAATGGTTGCTTATCTTCTTCTAATTAATCTGAAAATGGACAAGTCTCTTATTAAGGTGAAACTTTCACGGCCTCTATAACATGGTGAACCAGTTTAAGATGGTACAGATAAAAAGAGCAAAAAAAGTTGAGAATCGAGAATTTCAAATGCACATTGATGCATACTATTTAAAATATGTATAATTGAGAAAAAATATTTTTGATGTGCAAATACTCATAGTGGAGATTTTAAAATCTACTTAAAGATGTGGGACTAAAAAATTCTTAAAATTAAAATTTCCATTCATCCAAATCTTCCAAAATTTACAATTTGCTCGACGTGATTTTGCTCGACTTTGTAACAAATAGAAAAACCTTTTCTATGATAATTTGATTGCAATAATTGATATATGAGATTTTTACGAAAAGATTAATTTAAAATCTTAATTCAACGGCTCTACGAAGAAAAATCATAAAATATTCGTATGTCTTTTTTGACAATTTCATAAAAACCCCTTGATTTATTGATTTAATAGGTTTCTTAGATATTAATTTGAAATTCACCCAAGATAACTAGAGCCTGATTTGGCTTGTGCCAACATAAGATCCTAATGATGAGCGGTCAAGATCAACCACACTGTGTGGCCCATCTGATTGATTTAAAAGCCTTCGTACAGCTTCTGGTTCTAGCTTCGATTTTCATCT
This sequence comes from Umbellularia californica, assembly GCA_028538565.1. Lineage (NCBI taxonomy): Eukaryota > Viridiplantae > Streptophyta > Magnoliopsida > Laurales > Lauraceae > Umbellularia > Umbellularia californica. Next base: position 4,625,153 of record JAPQWN010000006.1, on the reverse strand, counting down.
TGCTAGTTGTTGCTACACTTGCGAAAGTCGACAGAGAGAGAGAGAGAGAGAGAGAGAGAGAGAGAGAGAGAGAGACGATGGCGGGTATGGGCGATGGTTACGTGGGCACTGCCCAAGACGCTGTAAGAATACGAAGGCTGCAGAAGCAGAGAGAAGTCGAGAAGAGGAAGATCCAAGAGCTCAAGAGCAAATCCGCATCCGCCGGTGGCCAAACTGGTCTCCTCCAATTCGGCTCTGGAACCTCCGAGGTCCATTTCATCTCCTAGGCTTTTATTACTCTTTCATCATCTTCCTCTCTTTCAATCTAGGGTTTCTTCTTTCATTCATCATCTTTTCTTCTTTCGCCATCTCCTTCTTTTATCCCTTTTAAATCTAGGGCAAGATTAGGGTTTTTGGTTCTGGTCGTCGATGGTTCTATGATCCTTCTTTTTTTTTTTTTTGTGGGTTTTTGGTACTTAGGGCTTGTTTTGTTTGCATTGCAGAATATATAGGAATTGAATACATTGGGTGGATTAAAGCTGAGTTTCCATACATGAACATCAAATAACATTTTTTTTCAAAGAAGATGTCTTTTTATGCTCATTTTTTACATTTACCTTTGATTGATGCAAACAGTGCTTTAATGGTGGATGATGTGATATCTTTCACTTTCTGTGTGCCAATTTTATGCATTATGATGGTTTTTTCAATGCAATTTGAGTAAATTCACTGTGATGGTTGCAGATTCTTGAGACTGCTTTTAAAAAGGAAACTGTTGGTCTTGTTACTAGAGAGCAATATGTTGAGAAGGTAAAAATGTCTTTTTTTTTTTTTTTTGTTGGCAATGTTATGCTCTTGTATTGGAGCAGAGATTTTGTAATGCAGACATGTTCTGATATGGGTTTGGTTTTGTTTTTATCATAGAGGGTCAATATTCGAAACAAGATAGAAGAGGAGGAGAAGGAGAAGCTCCAAAAGTTGCAACAAGAGTGGGTGAATTTTTATCATGATTTGGTGAGAGACCTTTATAGACTTATGTCTCTGATGTTTTATCATGTTGATTGACATTTTAGGGAGGAGGAACTTGAACTTCAAAAACGGAAAAAGAGGAGGGTAGGGAAGGTGAACTCGCGCTTGTCTTTTGCTGACGATATTGAGAATGAGAGTGATGAGGAGGCTGGAGAAAGTGGTGAGAATATTTGTTTTGCTTTGTGAATTAACTGCAACTTCTGATTTGTGGATGTGTATTTTTTTTTATATGGGGGTTATAGAAATTTTTGTTACCAAAGAATTGATTGTTAGTATTTGTTAAATGTTGACAAACAAGTTTTATTACAGTTAGGTAATGTCTTGTTCTCATACCATAAATGAGGTTACTTGGACTCCTTTCCTACTGACTTGGAGAGGGAGGGTGTAAAGTTCAATCTTTTTATTCAGTGGATGATATCCTAGGCGATTAGGAGATCGGATTTGACCTTTCCCACACACTTTGGCCAGGCTAAGTTGTTGTGTGTGTCATATTTATCATGTTCTATGAAATTGGGTTTCTTTAGCAAGCATGACCAAGAGCGTTCTTACATGGGTTGTGCACCAACTGTTATACATGAAAAAAAAAATTGTACATTTCATTGTTATTATTTTAATTTTTGAAAATTGTATAATGGAAAGTTTTGTTATGTCACTTTTTTTTTTTTTTCAAGTTCAATTTTAAGAATTAATGGAGGTATGTCACGGGTGTGTTCCTGCTGTTTTTTTTTTCTCTTGGTAAAGTGTTCCTGCTATGCTTATCATCTGTGTTTCTATAGTTAATTTTTTTTTTATTCTCTGCAGACAATCAAGAAACAAAGAAATTTGGCCATGGGGGACTAGGCAAGGATCCAACAGTTGAAACAAGCTTTTTGCCGGACAGGTATTATACATCTCATTAATTGGATGTGTAATTAGTGTTAACCAAACTGTATTATTATTATTATTATTATTATTATTATTATTTTTATGCTCGGATTTTTAACTAACCTTGGAGCCTAGGACTGCCGAGGATAATCTTTCAGTGAACGAGAAGCAGAAGAACAAGCTGAGCGTGAACGTTTGCGGAGGCAGTGGCTTCGTGAGCAAGAACAGATTCGAAGTATTTTAAAATCCTCATGTATTGTTATCCTTTACAACTTATAATTGGTACTCTCTACTGAACGGTTCTTCCACCATATTTCAGATGAGCCCCTTGAAATTACTTACAGTTACTGGGATGGAACAGGCCATAGGAGAGTGATCCAGGTACTAAAAGGCTTCTATCTTGTTTGAGTGATTGTTTCTGGTTTCTTGTATGAACTGTCTCTGAATGAGCACTGGTGCCCATTTCTGATCTGCAGGTCCGCAAAGGAGATTCCATAGGAGAATTTCTACGTGCTGTTCAGCAGCAACTTGCACCTGAGTTCCGAGAGATTCGAACAACCTCAGTTGAGAACCTGCTTTATGTAAAAGAGGATTTGATCATTCCCCATGTGAGTACTGTGATTGTTTTTTAATGTTTTTGCTGCAAACCTTTGCAATGTACTTATCTCTATTTATCATCTCTATGTTTTTTCTGTGGGTTCAGCAACACAGTTTTTATGAGCTAATCATCAACAAAGCCAGGGGCAAAAGTGGACCGGTAATCCTTAAACCCATGAATATGATATATATTATTTTATTTAAAGTTTAATTCGTGTTGTTATTTATTGTTCAGGTTTATTCTGACGAACCTCAATGATCTATTATTTATGTAGATTGGCAATCAGAAACATTCCTTGTCAAACTTCCTTTGTTTTAATAACTGAAAAAAAAAAAAAAAAAAGAAAGATTTGTAGTTCAAGTAGTCAAGGGCCTGAAGGAACTGGTGCTTCTAGATTTTACCTGTAAATGCTTTTTGTTCATTCTTCCCTGGTTTTACTTTTTGGAAGTTGTGGGGCTTTCAGAACCAGTGCATCTAGATTTTACTTGAAAATGTTTTTTGTTCATTCTTTACCTGGTTTTACTTTTTGGAAGTTATGGGGCTTTTACAGTTCAGTTCTTGAACGTGAATGAATCGGGAGTATTATTTCTAATATTCTAGTCTAAACAGAAAAAAAAAGGAAGGATTTGGAGTTAAGTGGGATTCCTTTGGCTTAAAGTGGGTCCTGGTTGAAATGATTGGACTTCCCCATGAATTGCATGCCACTTAACCAATTGTGGCCCTAGGCCTTTTCCTTATGGACTACAAAATGGTCTCCCGGAAATTGATACAGTTCACTTTTCTTTTATTGATTGGTGATAGATATTACATTAAGTTTGGAAGTGTTTCAAATGTAGTTAAGTTTTAGGGGAGTTCTATTGGCACCACACTTCTGTCTCTTCACATTGCAAAGAAAAAAAAATCCATTTCCTAAACTACTACTCCCCCCTTTCCTTCTCTCCCTCCACCCTCTTCCTCTCCCCCACCCCACCCTCCCAGCCTCCGGCGGGGAGGGATCCCCGGCCGGCCAGCCAGCGGCCTTCCTCCACCATCTATTTTCTCCCTCTTTCCTCCTCCCTCCCCCCTCCTCTATTTTCTCTCCCCTTCTCCCTTCCTTTGACACCGCGCTCCCCACCCCCAAGCCGCTGACGAGGAGGGAGATCGGGCGGCTGAGAGGGGGAGGGAGAGGAAGAGAGAGTGTGTGTGTGGCTGGCTGGCGGGCGGGGCGGGGCGGGGCGGGGGGGGGGGGGGGCGCTAGGATAGAAGAGGAAGGGAGAGAGGAGAGGAAATAGAGGAGAGGAAGGGAGAGAGGGAGAGAAAATAGAGGAGGGGGGAGGGAGGAAGAAAGAGGGAGAGGCCGCTGGCTGGCCGGCTGAGGATCCCTCCCCGCCGGAGACTGGGAGGGTGGGGTGGGGGAGAGGAAGAGAGTGGAGGGAGAGAGGGAAAGGGAGGGGTAGTTTAGGAAATGGAATTTTTTTTCCTTTGCTGTGTGGAGAGACAGAAGTGCGGTGCCAATAGATTTCCCCTAAGTTTTATTGCAAGTCTTGGTAGCAGCAGGCTAAAAACTCTACAATTCTTGAGAAGTTCATTTTAACCTTTTCCTAATTAAAACTGTGCCTTTTTTTTTATAGGAAAGGACAGAAAATTGCAGATAGTGAATAATGAAAGCTTCTTTTTAATTCACAATGTGGAGTTTATTTCTTTAATAAAAAATGATTTAATGGTCGAGATTTGGTTAAAAGATAATAGTGGAGAGATGAAAAATAGAAAGGAATGATGTGTTTTGAAGAAAATGAAAATTTTATTTTGTACCTGATGAATTTGCTGGAGATCATGGGCCAATTCGATAAACTATTGATTTTAACCACCAATTCAGCATATAGCATCATCATTGATGAGTCTACCTAATGTTGAGTTTTTTAATCGAAGCATAAAGAAATCATTTAAAATGAGGTCCTAAGTGATGTGTTTGTTGGAGTGGAATTTTGTATTCTTTAATCAAATTTCTTCACCAAGAAGATGAAGCTTTTATGTGGAGAGGGAGGTGCCTCCCCATTGAGCTAACAATGGATTTGCTATCTTGATATTGTATTAATTGTTAACTGGTTATTTTATTTTTCTGATTATTTGGTTTTTTTTTTTTTGTTTTCTGCTACAGCTTTTCCACTTTGATGTTCATGAAGATGTGCGAACAATTGCAGATGCAACAATAGAGAAGGATGAGGTATACTTTTCTGTTTCTAGCCCCCTTTCTTTGAGCACTAGTAGGTTTGTAGCTGTGTAATGCAAATCATCTTCGTGTGCCTTAGTTATTCTTTTGATAAGTAGTAAGCCTGGTAGATAGGAAGGAGGCCAATTTCCTTTGTTTTCATATAGAAGTGTCGAACAGCGGTATATATATATTTTTCATGTCACTGGAATTTGCCATTCAAAGTTACATAATATAGTTAAAGATCCAAATGTGGGTAAATTCTATTATGGGGGCACATAGTACTTTCTTTGCTATTAAGAATAGATTTATTTGCTAAGTCTTGGTTGGGTGGTGATCCACCCTACAAATTTGTGACGAGGATCAGTCCTTTTGTAATTTGTATATAGTGGATCATTCCTTGTAACTAATGCATTTAAGTTCTATGTTTTGTTTTTTAATAAGGATACAATTATGCGTATTCTGTGTTTCTGGTGATTTTTGCAGTCCCATGCTGGGAAGGTGGTGGAGAGGCACTGGTATGAGAAAAACAAGCATATCTTCCCTGCTTCTAGATGGGAGGTCTCTCTCTCTCTCTCTCTCTCTCTCTCTCTCTCTCTCTCTCTCTCTCTGTATAATGAGGTTTGGCATCATCAAGGGCCATTTTTGTTGTTTGACTAATCAGATTTGCAAATTTTGTCACAGATATACGATCCAACTAAGAAATGGGAGCGGTATACAATTCATGGGGATTAATCGCTATTTGCAGCTGCTCTGTTCACTGCGTCTCCTTAGCCTAGACCACAGTGATGCATAAAGCTAGAATACTATTTTTACATGCCATGCTAAGATGTTTGTACTTTTGTCCGATTACTATTTGAAAAAAAAAAAAACGCATTATGCGAACCAGTATGTATGTCTTGTATCTTCTAGAATTTTTTAACCATTCTCCTTACATCGAAAGAGTGCCTGAATCATCAATAGCAATGTTCTGCATTCTCTCTCTCTCTCTAGATGGTTGTGGTGGTGATAGTAGCTGCTAATGACAAAAGGCTCACATTAGTAGATCCAAAAATGTGGCACGCTGTGCTTTATCCTTCTGTACGTTGGGGTTGGCCTAGGGGGGCAAATCCTTTATTCTCAATGGAGAGGAACTTTTTTGCTGAAGGACAGTCTAGTTTTGAGCCAGCTGTGCATGTATAGACTGTTTCATATGGAGATGCCTTGTGTGAATCCAATCCGTTTGAGCATTGCTTGGTGTGGCCATTCTAATTTTAACGTTGGATTAGTTTCATTTTAACTACCACATTTAGAGGATTTCACTGTGATTACTAATTATTTTTCCATGTCTTTCCCCTATGTTAGACGTGATTTCTGATGAAACCTTCGTAGAATGTCAAGACACTCTAGTTTATGGTCAGTTGAAATTTGTATACAATTGCAGAACATCATACACATTTCTCTCAATTGTAATTGATCCAGTGGTAAACCGGAGCTCAATAAAAATGCATAATTATCATTATTTTTTCAAAAAAATCAAGAACTAGGAAGTCGTATGGATGCAAGAGAAAAAAGGGTGAAGAATTTTAGAGCTAAACAATGCAAAATTTTCCAAACGATATTCTCTACCTTAGTTCTCTCCGCAACGAAGTGTTATTCCTTGCCGTTACAGGAGGAAACACCTTCACAATGGCACAAAGTGAATTGTCCCCTACAAAACTTGCGACTACGTAATCCAAAGAAGCTGTCGAGGGAGATGGTGTGGTATGTGAGCTAATTTTTTAGGGCTCATCTAAATTTTTGCCAACCATGAGAGGCTGGAGGGGAATTAGTTTTGTGCAGAAAAAAAAATCAGCTCCATCCAATGTAGTTTAATGTGTGAAATGAGGTAATTTATTTCAATCATTGCAAATGTGATCCCCCTAAGATGAAGGGGTTAGGATAGGGATGTAAATAGTCCCGATTATCCGGAGGTTTCGATATGTTAAAAATCAGGTTTTGGTCCTTATTTCGGCCCCAATAAGTAAATGGGTCCGGGTCTTGTTCTACCTTGGTTCGGACCTGTGGACTCGAGACCCGACATATTACCTCAATTTTTAAAAATCTTACCTAAAAATCATATTTTTCAAATATCATTCTCTAGCTAGACCCGGACCATGATCCATACCCGTCCCATATGTGGTTCTGGTTCCGGTTCCGGAGCCAAGAAATCGGTTCCGAAACGTTTCCGAGTCTAGATCCGATTCCACCTTCTACTTAACGGTTCCGATGGTGGATCTGGATTGGAACCGATCCGTTTACAACCCTAGGTTAGGATGATTGGATTCCGAAGAAGGTTGCTAATGGGTGTTCATGGGTCAGGTTGGGCCGGGCTGTCCAATGTCCAGGCGCGCCCTATTTTTAGACCATTTCCCCAAGTCCAAGCCATCTGATCTCAACCTTCCATCTGTGGTGGGTCCTGATAGAGATCGAGCCTTAACTTCTCAACACGTGTATAAAATGGGAACGACACCTGCGTTTGGTGAAAAAAAAAGAAGAAGAAAGAACTCGTTGTTCTCGGCCTCGGAACTCGTCTCCCTTTGTCGTAAAACTAGTAAGGACGCTTTCGTTCGTTTACTCATCCTCTGCTTCCATCTCAGCCATGGGGATTAGGGTTTACTTCTTCCTCCTTCTCCTTGCCTCCCCCTTTCTCTTCAATGGTACGTATACCTCTCTATCGGTTGGGATCTGAAAAACATCATCCTCCGCTTTAAATTTTCAGTCGCCTGCTTGAGATCTAAGATATCTGCATGCTATGATTTGATTCCTCTCTCGATCTGTTGTTATAAACATTGCACTATAAGTTTACTGCTGATTTCTCTCATTCTTTCCGAAATCAGATGGATTGAATTGCATCCCAAAAGTTTCAGATTGTGCTCTTCTTCTTCTTTTAAGGTTTCGTTTGATTTTTTTTCTTTTTAGATTTACTTGAAGTTAGATTCATGTGGATATTTATGGATCTTTCTCTTTATTGATTGCCAAAAATTGCGTTGTAAGTCTCTCGATCTGTTGCTTGCTAATATAAATTACAGTTGAGTTTACGACTGATTTCTCTCACTTTTTTGATGAAATTGTATGGATCGGGTTGCATTTCACTCCCGAAAGATTCAGATGTTCTTTTTTGAGGTTTCATATCTGGTTTTAGATTCGTTTCAGGGTAGATTCATATGATTTTCTCAAGTCTGTCACCGATTTAAAAAAAAAAAAAACTGCATTAGAAGTTTGTAAATTATCTAATTTCTTAGAATATGTAAGTTCTTTATAACCATGTTTGACGTGTTTTGGTATGTATTTAATCTCAACTTGATCATTGATGTAAAATATATATAGATGATTAGAAATTTTTAGTCTCTTCTTGCTTTATTTCTTTCTTTCCATCTTAAATATTGACCCCTTTTTGGGTAGAATTGGATTGGAAGCGTATACCCGGTGAGGTATAGTTCAAAATCCATGTTCACCATATAATGTCAGGCTTTGATGAATTTACTTCAAGTAGATGGTAGAGAAAGTTGGCATTTAGTGGGGGAAATTGGAGAAACGCGATGGAGAAGATGGTCCAATCTTGTTGATTAACATAGGTTGGTTTATCCATACGTGCCCGTGCCCCCACTAGTTGGGCAACTCTGATTCGCTGTTCCTTCAGACTCTTTTATGGTGGAAGGATGTCTCCATGGTACTACCATGGTGATATCTTGATCCTTTTTTTTTTTTAACACTCCTTTCATTTTTCTTGCTCAGGTATTTATCAAATAGCAATGTGACAATTAATGAAAGAATTGGTGAACAATTAGCATGAAGTTCAAACGAAATGTCAATATATTTTCAATTTATCACTATAATTGAAAATTACATCCCCTATAGAAAATATGAATAATTTATTAGTGTTTAAATTTTTTGGCCTAGTATTGACTATTGAAAGAATATCGTGATGGATTGTGGATTGGGAAAGAACACAGTACCAGATAGGAATGAATGGCAAACTAAATCTCATTAAGCATGCCTCAAATGCATGGGATGAAAAGGCTTCAATGGTGGCAATGATTGGTTGAAATATCACGACATTTTCATTTTTAATGGTGATTTTCCATACCTGTAAAAAAATATATCATAGATAATTTTTTGTTAGGAGTTATGCCGTATAAGTTTAAATGAGTGAAATTAGAACATGTTAGTTTGATGCAAACATATGCCATTTTATCTAGTTTAATAATCTTTCACTTTTGAGGCCCGAAGTTTCAGTTATTCGTGATAGGTGTGTAGTCAATGATATCATCTTCCCTACAATATTGGCCCAAGATTTCTGAAACAACATTTGACGTGGTAGTTGGTTCACTTGTCTTTTGTCTCTGTTTTTGTTGAAGTTTTTAGGCATTTTACTGTAGCGCATTGCATGCATCGAATTCTTTTCTTTTCTTTTCTTTTTTTTACATCTTTTGTTGTTCATAACCCACTTACCCTGTACAAAGTTCTCATTAATTAATTCTCAATTTTCCTGGACAGTTGTAATATGCCAATCGAACGATGTGGAAGGAGCTGAAGCTGTTGAAGGAGGTGACCTTGGGATTGTTGGTGATGATGTCCAAGATTTTGGTGATGGGTCTTTCGCTCCTGCTCCTGGAGTTGATACAGTCTGTGTTTTCCCTAAAAATCCTAAACGACGTAAGTAGCATTTATCTTAAGGAAGTGAAGTTATCTGTGTTATTTGGAGCTGTATATTCTATTTGTAGAGTTTAACGAACTTCATTACTTCAGTGGTGACGGCTGGTGAAGAGACTGAGCTACTAGTTGGAGTGATGAATAATGAAGGTAAGGTTGCCTACCAACTTTGAGTTTTAGTGTATATGGATTTTTCTCTGTCAGTTAAGTTATTGTTGGCATTGGATTCCTTTTGCTTTCTCATTGTCTGTATTAAGTGTTTTGGACACTGGTATTATTGTTTTGTGACTACATGTAGGCAGAGTGGCCATTCATTGTGTCCATAAGCTGCTTCTTTTATATGTTCTGTGTCTGCACTGCGCACAATGCAGATGCTTACCTGCGCTTTGTTTATTGATCTCTATGATTTCGACAAACTTTAATTGAAAAGATTTGCATGAATGCTCCTATTTTCGAGAATTTTAAACTGGTAGGGAAAAAAAACTGGTTGTGCTTGTAGTTCTTGAGATCTTTGTGGCATTTTTATTTTTTTTTTAATTCATTAATATGTTCACGTCTAGTTTTTTCATGTCTTAAGATGCATTTGCCTTTTTTTGTTTTTTTGTTTTTTTTTATAGCTCAATGGTGAGGCAGCTATGGAGAGGGAGATGCCTTACCACTGAGCTATCAGTGAATTGACTGTAAGTAGAAAATACAAATATTTAACCAACAGAAAGGTCCCAGGTTGGAGCTTGTTGGTTGGGGTAGGGACTTGGGAAGCACGTGGTTATGTGGGTTATGAGTATTTTTCCAGAGCAAAAAGAATTTTTTACATGTGGTTTGCTCATCATGTTGTTTTCTTTGTATAATGTGCATTTGAGTCTTGATTGATTACTAGACCTTCAGATTGTATAAACTTGCCATATTATGCTTTATAAGAAATGTGCATCAAACATTTATGTCATTCATCCGAATCTTGAAATTCCACTTGGGCTCTTTTAATTCAGGGTGTAATTGGGGAGGCAATGCCTTGCTATTTACTTTTTCTTCTGCACTTATATTGGTAAGTTTGGCCATCATGGCATCATCTTTTATTTCATTTTTTAATGGAATGGTATTTGGATGGAATGTAGGTGAGTCAGCTTTGAAGGTCATTGCAATAAGGGCCAGCCTTCATCTTCCTTTCGATCATCATCTGTATGTCCAAAATCTAACTGTGCAGGTGATTTGATGTTTCTAAATTTCTATTCTGCAACCCTTGCCTTAGTGACTGTTTACTTCCATTTTCGTTTCCTATTATGGCTACCATTCTGCTAACACACGCCTTTATAGTATTAGTATAGGATATCACTATTTGTTTTTTTTTTTTTTTTTGAATGGTAGTTTAGAATAACATTCTGCAACCCTTGCTTTATTGATTGTTTACTTCTTGTTGTATTAAGAAGTTTGGTATTGATTTGTTTGATTCAATAGTGTTTTATTCACATAAAAGTATAAAACAATTTAAAATGACCGGTAAGTCAATCTTTACTATTTTGAAAATCCTACAAATGGGCGTCTATGGAGGTTATGAACCATTCCGTTCGTGAAAAGCTTGAAAGGATATTATTTCAAAAGATAAGGTTTCAGTGACAAAGCCGACGAGTATGATTTGGGTGGAGAACGATCTTAGTTTGCATTTCCCTTCTAAAATGGGGCTAGTCATTTTCGTAAGAGTAGTTTCCTGGTCCATGCAAGGTGCCTTGGAAGCTAGAATATTGTTTAATCATAGACGGGGGTGGAGGGAGTGGGGGTCATGGCGTCTTGTTAGAATATATGAGCAACAATTTGTGGCCATTTTGGTTTCTTGCAATTTTCCTCTCATTTTCTTATTCCTTTATAAAAGGAGAGAATTTAAACAATCTTTGAGGCTACTTTTGTCCTTTGCTTGCTTCCAAAGAAGTAAGTAAATCATCCTCCAAGTTTTAAGGAGAGTTTTTCTCTCCAAAAGGGTGGCTTCTCTCTCAGGACACTTTGAGATAATCCTTTCTTTAGAACTAGTTCGAATTTGGCTTATTGGCTATCCTTTGGATTCAAATAGGAGTTGGCCCCATTGTATTTACATTTAAAAAATATGATGTGCTCAATCTTATGGTGGGACCTATTATTATTAGAGTAAAATTTGGGGAAAGTACACTTAAGAAGAGGACATTTATTCTAAGCAGCATGGATACTTGATGATTTACTTTTTTATGGCATTGGTTAATGGCTATTAGTAGTGTGCTCGCAACCATCTACGCCTGCTACAGCTATCGCAGCCCATCAAACTATCACAAGTTACTAATCAATGGATTTTCAACCATCCATGTCCACTGGAGCTATTGTGGCCTATTAGATGATCACAAGTAACCAATTAACATATTTTCATTAATTAATTATGGGTGGACTGGTTTACGCGTGATTAATCCAATATAGGCCTCACTTTGATTAGAGTGAAATACAATTTTCACTCCTAAAACAAGGAGCAAATGATTATTTTGAGCGGTTTAGATTCATATGAGAAGTCCTTTTTTTTTAAATTGTCTTCGAAGTTTTGAAATTTTATCTTTTTAAAATATTGGGGTGTTTACTCAAATCTATGATTTTTTTTAGATACAAGTATAAAATTCTGTAAAAAAAATAAATAAATTTATTTTTAAATGACAAGTGACAAACATCAAATCTAAAAGAAAAAATATCGATCCCCTAAAGCAATCCTTGTTCTGCCTGTTGTTAGTCATCTATTGTTCTCCCTCCTGGGAGAAGATCCTGACTCCGCCATTGATCATAGACCTATAACCCTTGACACCACTAGATTCAACTAGGGGTGTAAGGCACAGCTCGCTAGTTGGCTAGCCCAGCCGTGCCTGGGCCATGCCGTGCTGAGGCCGGTAGGGGGTTCGCCCATGGCACGACATATGTCGTGGCGTACTGGCCATGCCAGCCCACGGGCCGGCCCACATGCGCCTCCTTTTTTTCATTTTTTTTAAATTTTTTATATAAATTGAAAGGGATTTTTAGGGTTTTCAACTTGGTGCCTTGGAGAACTTAGAGAGAGCTAAGAGAGTTGAAAGGTTATTTCCGGCGTTGGGTTTGGGTTAAACATGAGATTCAATTTAGGTTTTGAGACTTGTCTTTTCAGGTTGGAGTCTGAAACTGGTGGCTCATATTATGTCTAGACAGAAACTAGCTAAGGGCAAGAGGAGGTGGCCAATGAAGAGTTTTGACTTTTCCTTCGGGCGTGTTTGGATGTATGGTGAATTGAAGTAAAGTGAGGTGAAGCATGAAATCGAGAGAGAATAAAATATAAAGTGATGATTGTCTTTTGTTTTTAGTTGTTTGATAGGGAATCTTTTTAAATTTGTGTAAAAAGAGGATTTTTTTTTTGTCATTTAGTGGAGAAAGGAGGTTGCTTTTTGATTTTTTTTTTTTTTTGAAAAAAATGAGGGGATTTTGATTGTGTGTATTTTTTATATGACCGCTTGCCTTTTCTTGTCTGGATAATGGACGCTTTACTTCGCTTTAACTTTACTAGTTAATTGCCAAACGCGCCTACCTTCTATCCATGAGATATGAAAATGGTTTTACATATGTAAAGGTTCATATGTAATTTTTCATATGCAAAACACATTACAATAGTTGTCAAAACCATCATTTTCACATGAGTAAATGCATACATACAATTGTTTTTGATGGGTTTTGATTTTTTGGACATCTTTCACAAATTTCTCAAAATCTTTGAAGATTTAAGATATGAAAAAGAAATATCTTGATGTTTATCATTAATATGGGAATTTGAACAGTTTAGATCATGAATTGAGGGCACAAGTGCAGAAAATCAGAAATGTAGGTTAGGATTCTTTTTAGATATTTTCACGAATTTCTCAAAATCTATGAAGGTTTAAGATATGAAATTAAACCTCTTTGCATTTTGTAGAAGGCCTATAAAGAAGATGAATTGCTCAGATGACCAATCTGAGGCCAACAAAAGTGCCGAAGCCTGTAATGGGGGAATGCCCCCATTGTATCTGTACTGGTGCATTTTTCCCATTTACATATGAAGATGAGTAAATGATTCACTGAAAAGGGCCTCATTTACACACACCATTTTCATACCTTATTTACACATGTGATGTGTAAATGAATATAAAGAAACATGATCATCTGTTAGTGTTACACATGTGCATCATTTACATATGTAAATGAGTGAAAACATGTGACCCTTTAGTTATTTCTAGTGTTATGTAGTCCTAGCATATTGAGGAATTATTGGTAGATGTTGCAATGTTATAGAATGCATGTCTTGAACCTGAAATGCAACGCTTGAAAAAGAAACCCAACTTGATTCAATCAAGTCAACAACTCTAGATTTTGATGACAGCTAGTAATGAAAGAGTCAAACATATAGCCCAGCATGAATTGGCACAACCTTCTCGATGACATCTTTAAGGAGAATCAACACCCCTCTATGGGTGTTTGCATTTGGGTGGACGGCTCAACTTAAGAGACATCCTTACTATGGATGACTTGTGGTGGAGAAAGAGAATAATCATCTATCTTATGTGCCTAGCTAATGCAGAATCAGTTGACCACCTCTTGGTATGATGTGAAGCCATTGCACTTGGCCCCTCTCAAACACCCTTATGTACTGATTGGGGCTTGGAAGCTGAGTGTCAGATCTCCTAGAGAAGGAATTATATGAAATGCATCGTTCATGGCTATGATTTGGGTCCTGTTGAAGGAAAGAAGTAGTCATTGATGGAATGGAAATCTATGGATTTAGAGATGTTAGAGGCAAATTTCAAGTTCATTGTTGCCTCATTGATTTCTTAGATGCATTTCGTGATAACTTTATTGAAGTTGTCAAAAAAGATAACTTTATTGAAGTTGGCATGAGTTCACCTACTTCCAACATGTTTAGCGGCCACAGTCCTAGAATGGGCCCCTCTTCTAGTGGGAAAATTCAATTTGAACTTTGATGGTAGTACTCCCAGAAACACAAGTATGTTTGGCGTGGGTGAGATTGTTAGAGATAAATTGACATCATTGATCACTTGCTCAGATATCCCATAGGCGTCCACGCAGCAAATGCTGCTCAAATGTTGGCTTTGTGGATTGGTGTGAAGGAGGCTTTCCCGCCTAAACTTCCATCATGTCATTGTAGGAGGTGTCTCTTCCTGTGCCATCTGGTGGGCAAGTGGTCAGTGCCCTTTTCCACGGAGTTGAGCAAATATAGCTGAGGAAATAAGAGACTTGGTCTAATCCCTCCAAGCTTCATTTGACCATGTAAAGTGCAGCGCTAATTGGGAAGCAGATCCTTTGGCACAACAAGGAGCTAACGCACACAGGATTGTCTTTTTTCTTTTTGTACATTTTATTCTGAGCTGTGTGGATTCCTTTTTCTTTTTCCTCTCTTTTTGATGATCCTCATAGATCTCTTGTATGCTTTACATTCTTTTTTACTTTATAATGAAAGTTGCCATTTAAAAAAAAAGGGTCTCATATGTTTGGTAGATAGGGGTTTGGAAACTTTGGATAGTTCCTGTATGGAACATGATTTTAAGGAGATACAAACCATCTCATTTGATTGGTGGAGTGTGAAAATGCTCTTATTTCCCTAGTTTGGGTTTTTAGATGTATAAAAATGGAAAATGAAAATTTTGTGAAATTGTTCATTTTTCCACAATGGGAATGGCCGACCCCACCTAGTGGGAAAAGGCTTGGTTTGGTTTGGTTTGGTTCCACAATGGGAATGGGAACAAGCTCATTCCGTCTATTCCAATTTCCAACTGGAATTGAATGGATGGTTAGGTTCTGTTTCTCATTCATGCCTTACAATTTTGGCAATTTATTCTTGACAACGTAGTTTCAAACTTCATATTTTCACTCATACATGGTCGTGATAGTATTCATGCTCTGCACAAATTGTTTTTATCATTTTAATGGTATGACTCGAGGTGTTTGATCTATTATTGCTTCTGTTCATTGCTTTGTTGGTATGAAAATAGTATATTTTTACAACTTGTGCTATTTTAAGGATTATCTCTTAACATGTCATGTATTCTTTATTAAGCTTTGAACATTCCTATCACTTCCTTTCCTATGTAGTGCGGCTTCTATATTAAATATTTATAGATTGAGTTTACTCTACTTATGGTGGTATGAAAGTGAGTGCACTTCTACAACTCATTCTATTTTGAGGATTACCCTTTAGGTATCTGCAAATGCAAACATGCCACTTATTCTTAACCAAGCATTAAAGACTCTTGAATCCTGTCACTTCTTTTTCCAAGCATGGCCTTCTATATTAATTATTTACGTATCTTTAGTTAATTTTTTTAATGTCTTGTCACCAATTAAATGAGTGATTGTTTCACATGATTGCCTTTTATATAAAGAAATTATCTCTTCTATTCATAGTTTTGAGCTTCTAGTTACTTCTTTTTCAATTAATTCATCATCATCGTTGACGTTGAACCCTTATTCCTTCTCTTTTTGGCTTGGCTATGTGGCTCAGTCAGCATGTCTAAGTTCTTTATCATTTAATTACCTAACATGGTTGCTTTTAAATACTTCCTTCAAAGTCTTTATTTTGCTTAAATAAATTTAATTGGATATCAAGTACTTTCTATTTTGTTTCAGGAGTTCTACAATGCCTCTGTGCCATTTTCTGTTCAGGCAACTTTCCCATATATCTTTGCTGTTAACAAGTACTTGCAGGTATAATATCCTTCAGTACAACTACAACTGCCTCACTTCAACACTCATTGATTCCTAAGCCTTACTTCAGCTGAAACATCTATATATATGTAAGATATTTGACTTTGATGCTCTTTTCATTGCAGTCGGGAACATTTGATCTTGTGGGTACCATTGTTTATGAGATTGATCAACATCCGTACCAAAGCATCTTCTACAATGGTACTATTGAAGTTCTTGAGGCGGGCGGTTTTCTCAGCATAGAATCTGTTTTCCTATTTTCCCTTGGAATTGCGTTGGCTGGCCTTCTAGGTGTGTGGATATATGGGCAAATTCAGAACTTCTCCAAGGTGAGTAAATTACTAGAATGTGTACATGTATGGACTCTTGATTTGGACCCTATTGATGATTGGATAATATTATTACTATATATTATATAGATGTATGGTTATAATATTATATTAGTATCATTCTATACCCTCATTGAGGGACAGAAACACAGTGCAATTTGGTACAGGATTGAGTCTGCAACCATCAAATCATGATTTCCAGTCTCAATGTCCAGAGATTATATATATCTGTGCGCGCGCGCTTTGAATTGGGAGTTGGAACTGGAGTCAGGTCCACCAGAGTCGCAGCTGGGTCCAATATCTTCATTTAATTGGGTCACTATGGCCCATAATGAACCCGACGCATTTACATCCCTACTCACGGCTGTACAAGTGTCTTGCTTGTTGACCTCCAAAAAGAGATGCTGGTCGATTCACATTTTTCTTCTACTGCACTAAGCACTTTGTTCCTTCACCAACATGCAACCAAAACTATTCGGTGTTTTTTGGTCATTTTACTCTTTTTGTGGTTCCCCTTCAGCCATATGTGTTCTTCTGGTAGATTTATAAGCCTCCAAAATCACCAGTAATAATTTATGAAAAAGTGTAGAAGAGAAAAAAGTTATCGGAACCACATGGGGAAGCAAATCCTCAACACGACCTTAAAAAAGAAACTGGAGAAACATAAACCACAAATTGTGTGTAAACCAAACCAAACCAAACCAAACCAAGCCTTTTCCCACTAGGTGGGGTCGGCTATATGGATTTGACGACGCCAATCAAATCTGTTTAGGGCCATGTCCTCCGTTAGATCCATATAGGCAAGGTCATGTTTAATAGTTTCTTTCCAACTTCTCTTGGGTCTCCCTCTCCCTCTCCTACTCCTGGCAATCTCTATGCCTTCACACCTTTTAACAGGTGCTTCCATTGGACGTCTTCTAACATGGCCAAACCATCTTAGTCGATTTTCTCTCATTTTATCTCCAATCGGTGCTATTCCTACTTTGCCCCTAATCTCCTCATTCCTAATCCTATCTCTCCTTGTGATCCCGCACATCCATCTTAGCATTCTCATCTCCGCAACTTCCATCTTCTTAACATGATTATGCTTTACTGCCCAACACTCTGATCCATATAACAATGCTGGTCTTACCGCCACCTTATAATACTTTCCTTTAACCCTGAGGGGGACTTTCCGATCACACAAGACCCCCGAAGCACTCCTCCATTTGGTCCACCCGGCCTGAATCCTGTGACTTACATCAGTATCAATCCCTCCATCCTGTTGCACCATCGATCCAAGGTACCTAAAGTTTTCTTTCTCTACAATCTTTTGTGTGCCTAAACTTACTTCTATGTTACCAAGTGTCCTACTTTGGCTAAACTTGCACTCCATATATTCCGTCTTGCATCGACTTAGCCTAAACCCTTTTGTCTCTAACGTTTTCCGCCATACTTCTAGCTTAGCATTCACTCCTTCTCTCGTCTCATCTACTAAAACAATGTCATCTGCAAATAGCATACACCACGGCACCTCATCCTGAATATGACAAATTGTGTGTAAATTGCATAAAAATAATAATAAAGAAATTCTGAGCAAAAAATGTCTTTGTACAACCATAATAGGAGTTTCTAGAAACTTGTCTTTATGTGAACACATTCAAAATGACTTTTTAAAACCTGTCTATTTGCACAACATGTGGACCCATTCTAACTTATGACTAGGAATTTATGACTAGAATTTCTGGAAGAGTGGAAGATAACAGGAATTGAATTGCAATCACATAAAGAAACAATCATTTACACAGCCTTCAAGAAGATACAGGAGAAACATTAACCAAAACTCAAATCTTTCAAAAAAGAAAAAAGAAAAAAGAAAGAACGAGAAACATAGAGCAAGACTCTCTTTTCAAATTGCGTAAACTTCCGAAAAGTTCAAGAAAAATATCATGGAACGACAACATAAAACCCAAAGGATGTTCATGTGTGAATGCATTGAAGTGACCCTTTAGAAGCTCTGTTTTTCTGGTCGTGTAACCTTTTGGGACCCATCCTAACTAATAAACTGGAGTTCTACCGGAATGGGATTGATAATCAAGTTAGGTGATGACTGCAAGAGTGGTAAATAAAATGAATATTAAAATAATGAGAGTGAAAACATAGGGGCAAGTGGCAAGAGTTCATAGCACCTTTGAAGGTGCCCAGTGTCACAATTTGTAGGCAGTGGGTTTGAGTCATGTTACCATTGGGGGAAGAAAACATCCTGTTACATAGGGTCAAGGAGTTTCCTTTTTTTTAAAAGAAATGTTCTGGAGGATTTTTCTGGTTAACTGGTTAAGTTATAAAGTCAGCCTGATTTTTATTTTTATTTTATTCTGGCTGGCATGCATTTTTTTGGTGGTCTCTGCAGTTTTTTCCCCCCTCTTATACAGTTGATCACAGTGTTATCCTTTTTTCTATTTACATTATAAAATGACATTTCATCCACTCAAAAGGAAAAAAAAAAAGAAGAGATAAGATAAGATTGAACCTTAATAGCCTCATAAAAAATTGGAATTATACAATCTGAGTGAACTTTTGGACTGAGCATGAAAGCTTAATTAATAATAGGTGCCGAAGGCTATGCATTTTTGGGAATAATGTTGACAATCTTGTTTGCAATATGTAATGTGCCCTGTTCACGACCTATTTGATCAAGTTTAGACAATCTCCTTTTATGGTAAATGGTGTTGGCTAAAAGTAGAAATGAGAAACTTGTGATGATTTATGAATGATGACATCTTCATGTCAGTTCGTCATCATCCTTGTTCCAACTATGTCGAGGTCAACTAAATGGATTCTATTTCTTCATTTCGATCCATCACACAGAATGTTGTTTTCTCAAAATTCATGTTTGGATTGTGGTAAAAGTTTTACATTGACTGTGAACCCACTTAATGCAACTCTCCTTAATCAGGGCTTGGGACCAGTAGTAGAAACAGGAGAAGTTCTTTATGGCAATTGAAAGACGTCTTTTTAATATTCAAAACTACTTTTTTTTTTATAGGTTTTGTCTTGGTTCATTATTTTGTTTGCTCTTGTTTGGTGTTGTGTTTTAACTATAACCACTTCCTTTTGTGCATGATTCTTCATTTGCACAGAAAACCAAGAGAACACCAAAGGTGGAAGTGGGCACTAAGACTACTGATGCCTCGCTGGATGAATGGTTACAGGTAAGTTATAATGCAAAATCCCCTTTTTTATGATACCAATTACTATCCAAATTAATATTTCGGTGGATTGGATGGCTTTCCCTTCCACTCAATATATTGGGTATGGTGGCAGAGGTGCATTCTATGAGATTTGTTTTCATCTGCCTTCTCCGACCACAATCAACATTAGTTGTGATTATGGTGCTCAAATAATTTAGCATAAAGTGGCCCTAACTGCGATGCCCTTTTTTAGGTTTTTACCCCATTTCGTAATGGGGTCCGGTGAGAAATTTGGGGCTCCACTAATGTGAACATATTATGCATTTTTTTGTGTTGGTCAGGGCACTGCTTATGCTCAATCGCAGTCTTCTAACAAGTCTAAGAAGAAGAAGTAGGTCAGCTCTATATTTCTGCTTCAGCGGAGTAAATTGGAAGTGTGATATCACCTGCATGACGTATTTAACTTTTAGTCAGAAGATGAGTTACTGTTGCCAATGAATTGTGTAGTATTTACAAGGTTGTTTATCCTAATTTTGGCACCATTTAGTGGTGTTACGCATAGTTGGATTTTAGAGCTGACACAGTATTTATGGAGGAAAAAACAATTTTGTTTAGGCATTGTCATATTGCAAATGATTTTAGGTTGAATCATAGGATTCTTGACCTGGTTATAAAAGAAAAAGTAAAAGAAAATCATATGATTCTTGACCTGATGATGTGCTTTGAATTATGCCATGGACCATGTCTTTGTCGATGGGGATCATCTTGAAGCAGTTCCGGTTTGTGTCTTGCGCAGTGTCATTGCTATTTGTTTGTTTGTTCTTAGTTGATTCACTCAGATGACACTTATTAAGATGGCTTTTACACCGGACTTTCTACTTTTGAAGTTAGCTTCTTATGGTCCACCTTGATATTAGAAGCAGACTCAGATCCTGTTGGAAAATTCATGGTGCATGGCCCATCCTCTGTAGTTTCATCATTCAAAGGAGGTTTGAGCTGGTAGAACTCGTGGATTACTGTGTAGTACAATTTACATAACCCATCTAGTTGGCTCATAAATGATTTCATTAATCATGACCTTCTACAGAGTGGACCCTTGGATTACTCAATTTAAGAATTGGTTCTGGTCGGTCATTGGATGTGCAGTTTGCTTGTTTTACATTTTAACAGAAGGAAGCTGCCCACCCTGTGAGGATTTTTCCATTTGGGGCAATTTAGAGCTCCGTTTGGCTCTCAATACCTGATAGCATTTCTACATTCCCGTAGAGTTTTCTCTCTCTTGGTTATGCTGGTTAAACTTACCAATCAAGAAAAAAATCATAGTTAAACTTGATCCTTGTTCTATGCGGTCAATTTTCTATATGTTACATTCAATTGGCGCTTGGCAGTATTCATTATTCAACCGTAAGTGGTTTTATTGGGGAAGTTTTTTTTTTTTTTTTTTTTTCTTTTTTTGTTAAGCTCATCTGAATTATCTAAATTCTGACTAGGAGAGAAGGACGACTGTTGTATGACTGTTGTGCATATCTTTTATCTAGAAAGCAGCATTTTCTTAATAGGCCATAAATCCAATTTCACGCCATTATGTAATTAAAGCACAGATGATTGGTTACTTTATATTTAGTTTAATGATTAAATTTAAAGTATTCCAAAGTTCATGGGTGATGAGTATAATATTGGAAACTCTATGAGCCAGAAATAATTTATTTTTTATTTATAAAATGGATATATTGATATTTCTTTGTAGAATAATATAGTCACAAATATGATTTGTAGGTTCAAAACTGCACTACCACACTGGGGTTGTCTCAAAATAAGTACATTCTTAATGGGACTCGCTTTAATTAACGGGCGGATGTGGTAGTATTTTCTTTAATTTTTTTCCAAATCCGAAGCAAATATGGAGTTATAAATTTTGACACTAGCTGGGCTCTCCCGAGCTACACCCTGTTTACCACTGCTTTAATCCTTTTTTAATAGTCTACCGTACACATATTTTGCATGGTACAGTGAGCAGAAGAATTTTAAGTGGAGTTTTTTTACGTTGGAAACCATACTACGTGAAAGTGTAAAAACCTTGTCAACCTTTATCATAAAATATAATTTAGTATGAAATCAACTTTATTTATATCTCATGAGCCCCGTCACTGAACGAGTAAAGTATAGCCCGAAAGGAATGCTCAATGCTGGTGGTAGCATCATATTCATGGTAAAGTAAAGTATCCAAAAGCAATCCTCAAGTAGATTCGGACCATTGACGTTTTCCTCCTACTTTGGGTAGTCTGACATCCACAAACACTAATATTAACATAAGTATTTTCATGCATGGATCAGATGGCCCATCTGGCAGTAGGGCCCACTAATTTTTTTTTTTTTTTTTTTTTTTAACAGTTACCTACATCGATCGTAGTACCAAAAATAGAAAAAGCCACCTAAACCCTAAAAGAATAAGAAGATCACCTTGACGACACCATCTCTTTGACAAGTGGCATTTAGCTAGATTCCCGCTGTGGATTTGTTATAAGGAATCTATGTTTGAAGCACCGGTGCTTGCTCCCAATCCACTTTTTCAACCAACTATGCTGTGCTGCTCTTCCTCCTCTACTCTGCTCCTCCTTTCATTCTCTTCTCCTTCTTCTTCTTCCCTTTGTTGTGTGTTGAAAATGACAGTTACTGCAAGTGTAGAAAGTGAGATTCAAGAAATCAGTTTTACTGAAGAAGAACTAGAAGCTGCTGAGATTTTGATGCAGTTTTCGGATTCGAAGTTTATGCTTTGCTGGGGTAAAAAGAAGAGACGAACTAGAGTTATATGGAGCACTTTTATTAATAATAGATTGAAAACTGATATGGAGAGTCCTGTTACACCTCCCTCCTCCTCCACAAGTGATACAGATTCGAAGTCCAAACAATTAAGAATAACTGGAGTTTTCAAGAAGAAGGTAATATCGTTTATTTTACTCCAGTTGTATCGTTTTTCTTCTCTATTTTTCTTTCTCAATGCCACTGTACTACAATTTGTGTCTATTGATTTTCTTGGCAGAACCACAAGGCACTCAAGGAGACCGTGTGTGAATTACTTAATATACAACAACAACTAAAACATGTGAGTTTTTCTTATTGTATTATTATTATTGTTATTCTATGAATCGAGATCATTGGCCATACATCATAATCTCTGTATTTTCTATTATATTTTCATCTTATTTGATATATTTGAGTACGGCTAGCAGCTTCTTTTAAATTCAATTTTAATATTCTTAACTTTCATAGCTACCGATTAGGAGTACACAAAAAAAAACCACTAAATCGATTCGAACCGAGCAGTTCGGATCGGTTTTGTAGTAGATCGATTAAGATTTCCTTCAAATTGTTCGGTTCGGTTTTCAGTTTGAAGGTGCTGTTAAACCGTTCAAACCAAACCAATTATATAAATATATATTTTTTTATAAAATATATAAAGGAATATGTAAAATTACTTGAAGAAGACTCGAACGCTCACTCTGTTACTTGAAGTTCAATGTCTCTCATTAATTGAACTGCCATTTTTTTGTGAAAAAAATTTAAAAAAAAAACAAAAAAAAAAAACCACAACCGAACCGAACTGGTTCCTTTCAGTTCAGCTCGGTTTGAGCATATGGGCGGTTCGGTTTGATTTGGGAAAATAGAAAACTGATGGGTTCTGTTCGGTTGATGGTTTCCTCTCTAAACTGATTCAAACCGCCCATGTGCACCCCTCAAGTCATCTTTATTCAACTCAACGAGACAAACTATGCTTATTGGCCCCATCTTATGATGAATTCTTTGAAAGGACAAAATTTTTGAAAATATGTTTCCACCAAAATAGAGGAATTCATAGATCCTGTTATGGAAGAAGAATGGAAGTATGATATTTTTAAATTCAAATCCTTGCTTGCAAACTCTATTGATGCCATTCTCAGATTCCAACCTGCAAAATTTGCTCATCCTAAAGATGCTTAGGTTTAAATGCTGACCGGACAAATGATCCAATACATGCTTTTTATGTGAAATTGATTACTCTATAGACCAGTCAGCGTTTATTCTTAGAGCTTTCATAATTCCACACTTTTCTGTTTTTTTTTTATCAAACGTGGTCGTGTGCTTCTTCTTCTCTATGCTGAAGATTCTTTATCACATATATGCAATTATCAAAAAGGAATTTTGTTTCTCAAGATATTTCTTCTTTCCAAGTTGAATATGAAGGATCTTGGCCATGTGTGCTACTTCTTGGACATATATAAAAGTTGCCTACTCTCCTTTTAACTATCTTCTTTCTCACTTGAAGGCATTCTTTAAAGAGCAGAATTACTAAGTTCAAGATTGTTAGCACCCCGCTTGAGCTCAATCAAAAGCTCTCTACTTTTGCTGACACTTTTCTCTCCAATCCTTCTCATTACTGACAGGTTGTTGGAAGTCTTATTTAGTGACCACTACTAAGCCTAAGATTTGCACCTCCAATTCAAATGGATGGTTAGTTGATCTTTGTCCCTGAATCTATCCATTGGGTTGTGGTTCTATGAATTTTGCTCATTTTCTAGGAACAATTAATCAGGCCATTCTTCTGTCCATTGATAGCTTTCTCCAGCTCACTGCCTATTCAAGACTCTTAACATTGAGCAAGATGTTTTGACGCACACAGATCTATCATAGGTTTCTGCACCTTGTTGAACTTTTCTGAGTCCTGAAAGACAAGAAGCAATTCATTGTTTCTCATTCTTTTACTAAAGTTGAATATCTTGCCCATAGCTCATTACAACTAAGGCTAATTTGGCTTCGCTAGCGGCTTGCAAATATGGGGATCTACTTACGTGCTCCGACTCCACAGTTCATCTTCTCTCCAAGTTTCTTTCAAAGATGTCTCCCATAATTAGCGCATTAAACGTACAGAGGTCCATTGTGATGGATCTGGATGTGCGAGAGTCGATACACGGCCCAAGATCTGTATGCGTTTTGGCGATTGAGAAGCTTTGCGGATCTCTTCGCCTCTCCCTTTACCTTTACTTACGGGATAGAATAGAATGCATAGAATTTCAACCCCGGGGCTCCCATATCTCTTACATAGACCAATTCTAAAGAGTCACGCTTCCTGAGGACTTCTTCTTCAGAAATCCACATCCTATTAATCATATTGGTAGATCAAGTGATCTTTTGTTTAGAGTGGGGCATTAATTTCTCTATTGGCCACTGCCATACTTGATCTGACATTGGACCTATAGCATGCAGGCCATACGATTTTCAACAATCTCTCACTTAGCAGAATGACACATATACATCAAACATTTCTTAGTCTTATACACATCACATGCCTCGTAAATGCCTCTACAGGCACCTTTGTGAGAACATCAGCTATTAAATATTCCTCTGAAGGCATAAAGAAGATTTCAATCTCTTTCTTTTCAGTCATCTCTATGATAAAGGATAAAGTAATACTTTATCTCAACATGTTTTGATCGGTTGTTAAACTTTATCTCATTCACCATAGATATTGCCGAAATACTATCTATGTTTATTGGGACATGCTATTTTTCTTTAATTATTTTTAAAACACTAAGGAAGTATTTCAACCAAAGAGCACTTGGACTAATGTACTGCATGCCATATACTCAGCTTTGCCTATTGACATAGCCGTAGATGCCTGTTTTTCCTACCCCAAGAAATTGCACCTCCTTCGATAGTAAATACATAGCCAGTCGTTGACTTTCTCTAGCCCAAATCACCAGCCCAATCATCATCCAAGGGGTCGTGCAATTCCAAGACTCCACCTTGCTAACATAGGTGAGGCTCTACGGTTCTTTTGATATACCGCATAATCCTTTTATCTGCATACCAATGTTGTAAGCTCGGATTATTTAGGAATCTGCTAACTATTGGAAAAGTCTTATATCTCACATCACCTATTTAATGGGTTCGACATGTCTTCATATACTTGTTTGGGCCTTCCACGTGTCAGCTAAAGCTTTTGGATTGGTATATAGTATCTTACATGGTATTAGAGTCGGTTCTTATTATCGCATACATGACCTCCCATAATTTGAGCAGAAGGCTTTGTTCTCATCATTTTCTTATCCCACTCTGTTGTAAGTCCCTAATCGATGGACAATTTCACACTTTTGCAGATGGGAAAGTCGATTGGTTTGCACGTTATCATATCAAATATTTTCAACACAGTTTTCAATTAGGACTCCTGTTATAAAGTCAATAACTTGTTTGAACGATCATGGGTTATCTTTATACCAAGAACATACTCTTCCTCACTCATGTCTTTCATTTCGAATTTTAACTTTAACCACTGTTTGATTTCATTCATGACTACCAATTCATCATCAGTGATCAATATATCATCCACATATAATGACAAATACAAATTACTACTCCCACTGCATTTAATATAGAAACATGTGTTCGCATTATTGGGGACAACCTATTTCACCTATGGCTTGGTGAAATTTCTTATACCATTGTCTAGAGGCTTGTTTCAATCCATACAATGCCCTTTTTAATTTGTACACTTTGTTCTCGTGGCCTTCCACCATAAAACCTTTAGGTTGTTTCATATATATATATATATATATATATATATATATATTTCTTCTTCTAATTCGTCGTTTAAGAATGTGGTTTTCACATCTATCTGGTATAATTCTAGGTCACGGCATGCTATTATTGCAGCTACAATTTTTATGAATTTAAATTTTACGATTGGAAAAGGTCTCCTTATGATTTATTCCTTCCACTTGTGTGAATCCTTTTTCCACAAACCGTGCTTTATATTTATCCAAGGATCCATCCGATTTTAGTTTCTTCTTAAGAGCTCACTTACATCCAATGGTTTTTCAATCTTTCGGTAGATGGACCAATTGCCATACTTGGTTATTTTCAATTGATTCTATTTCCTCTATCATAGCGTTTAGCCAATACTGCGCATCCTACGCTTTAACTGCCTGAGAGTAGGTCGTAGGATCCAATTCATCCACAATTTCTGTTAAGTTGCAATAATCACCTAAATTTGTCGGTTGTTTCCTAGTTTTTTTTTTTTTTTTTGGGTGAAGTTGTTTCCTAATTAGAAGCGGCCGCCTACCAACTAGTTAATCGGGTTGTTCAATTACCTCAAGTGGGCCCTGGCTAGGACTTTCTTGTTCAACGTCCTCTTAGTTAGAACCCCCACTCGCTTGAGCCCCCTTGCCCTTATAGGTTTCATATAATTACATCTATTGTGGTTTATCTATAGTACTGACCATCAGATCCTCAAGGGAAAAACACTTATTGACGCTCTATGATTATTCGATTATCGTGATCATACACACTATATCCCTTAGAATGCAATAGTGTGTCCATTCGACACTTCCACATAGTTAGGTTTTTGTTGTTGAAGATATCGGCCTTTGCAAGGTCATGCAGTGCTAATTTTGAAGCATATCCGTTTTTTAAATCAAAAGGGAAGTTCATATACCACTAACCGTTCAAGGGATTATCACCATTTTCTGAACCGTTGAATTGTCTTTTCCTACCTTGTGCTACGTAGATCTCCTCGCACTTAATCTACATGCGTAAACAGATCGTCGATCACTCGATCCAACTCCGGAATATTAAGATATTGCGATCTAAATGTGTGAGACTCCGACCAGCTCGCTGCTAGAGACCTGTATGCATTCCGGAGATTGGGAAGCTTCGCAGATCTCTTTTCCTTTCCTTCTACCTACGGGATGTAACATAATGTATAGAATTCCAACCCTAGGGTTGTTCCCATATCTCTTTAGATATATATATATATATATATATATATATATATATATATATATATAGGGGACAACTCTCCTAAGCTGAAGCTTATCTTATCTTAAGCTGAAACGGTGTCGGTCCCACAAATCAAAGTCGATTATCATTATTTTTTTGCATGATGATCATCTCCAAAATCAAGATAAATCCAATTAGAACTGGATTTTCCAATTCCATCATGTAAAAAACAGATATAATCAACTTTGATTTGTGAAACCAGCACTATTCTAACTTAGGATAGGGTAAACTTTAGCTTAGGAGAGCCCTGCTCATATATAGATATAGAGCAGGGCTCTTCTAAACTGCAGCTTAACTTATCCTACGCTAGAATAGTGGTGGTCCCACAAATCAAGCTTGATTATATTTGTTTTTTGCACGATGGAATTGAAAAATCCAATTCTAATTGGATTTATCTTGATTTTAGAAACGATCATCATGCAAAAAACAGCATAATCGACTTTGACTTTGTGGGACCAGCCATGTTTCAGCTTAGGATAAGTTAAGCTGCAGCTTAGGAGAGCTGGCCCCATATATATATAATATAGGAAGACGCTCCTACGAGAGATGCTCTCACCTTACTATGAGAGATAAGATGGGGGCCCTCACATCCATATTCAATGCCAACAATTTAAACGTGAAGGGCCCCACTCATATCTCTCATATAAAGTAAGAGATATCTCTCATAGGAGCATCTCATATATATATATATATATATATATATATAAGTTTTGACCATCTTATAACAATTTTGAGTTTCAGACTGAGCCACTTGGAATCTCATGGAGTTGGTAATGCATATATGAATGTTGGATCTCTAGTCTATATTGAATTGTCATAATGTTTCTTTTATTGCTCTTCAAGCCCTTCCTACTAAATTAGCATGAGCGAAGATAATCTGCTTTTAGTAGAGAGAAAGTCTACATGGACAAACTGGTGGACAGAATTTGAGACAAATTGTATAGACTTTCTTTTCCTTTTCTCAAAAGTTGAATGCATTGTTCACACAGTTTATCCCAAATTCTGCCCACCAGTTTGTCCATGTAGACTTTCTCTTTAGTAGAACTTTTAGTGCCCTTATCGCATGTGATAGACAAATCTAATTTCACTTTTGCAAAACCAAATAGATGGTTATTCCTAACTAATGATCTTTGAGTCGAGAAGATAAAATTATATCACAAATCGATCATGTTCTTTTGTTCTTGCAGCAATCAGGAGCACCTTTTTCTTTAGAAATATTCTCCTCCTGCATTTTTATTTTTATTTTTTCTTTTGTGAAATCAGGATATATCAAAAGTGAGGGACTACTATGAAAAGCTGAAAGCTGAGAACTTACAATTGAAATCACGTCAATTAGAGGTACTTTTAAATTCCTGGTCTCTTTTTTTTGGCCTTTTTTTCCCTTTCAGGCTTGAACTTTTCTTTGAATTTTTTTTTCTCTTTTTGCCATGGCAGTTGGGACTTTACCAGAGGAGAGAAGAGTTTGATTTGAAGCCATGCAAAGACACAGATTTTTTTGAAGAGCCAAAAGAAGATTTTAACCCTGCTTTTGAGGAAAAACAAGCTTCCATTATCATTCAGTCTCCAATTATCCACCAACCATGTGAGAGGTCTGCTGATCAAGAAAAGCAGGCTCCCATTGTCCACCACCCATATGAGCCCCTTGTGTTTTACCCCCATAGTCATGACATAAATCCTCTTAATGATAAAGCTGCTAAGAGGGACTTTTACAAGTCAGCCATTGCTGCTCAGGCAAGGAAGAGAAGACTTCAGTTAAATAGGGCCAAGAGCTATACTGCATTAAAGAAGCCATGCTGAGATGAATGGTTTGAGCTTTAGTTCCTTGGTTCAAAAGTCGGCAAAAAATGACTTGCAGAGCACCATGTCAAATGGGGAGTTTGATTTTTTTTGCAGACTCAGTTCCCTCCAAATTGAGTCTACTTAATTTGCCGGGTCGAAGGCTGGAAGCATGTCCAATCTGGCTTTTGAAATGTGGTGGTTCTCATTTTTTTCTCCTCTTTATATTTTCACTCTAGCTTTTAGTTTAGAAGACTAGTTAAGTTGATGTATATATGAAAATGGTTCGGTTGTTTTAATGTAAGCGTAGCATCAACCAGGGATGGACAGAGGCGGAGCCAGAATTTTCTTATTTTGAAGTGGGTGGGCGAGGATTTTACAATTCTTGGATTTGTTACTAATTATTTAAAAATATCTTTTTCCTCCAAGTCGTAATAAAATGAAATGTAAAGATGTAAATAATTTGAGAATGCAAAGTTAAAGGTTTGGATCCTTTGAGTGGCTCACTCAAGCTTGTGGAAGTTCAGAATGAGACCTACTTATTGAATATCTCAGCTGTTCAATATAAACTCCCTCATCTTAAGTGGCTTTGCTAAACTTTTACTCCAATAAGAGTTGGACCCACTATAAGATTCAACATATTATTAAGAATGACATGCTCAATCTTACGGGACCAATTCCAATTGGCATAAAATCTGGAATCACTAGAAATTAAATCCCATGTCAAAGAAAGTTAATTAAATTGACCAAATCAATGGTACGCTCGTATCCAGTGACAAGTGTGGCCCACTAAGTCAATACTACTATAATGTATTTTTAAGAAATGCTCTCAGAACACTGCACAACTGTAATACATTTTTATGAAGTTTTATTAGAAAACTACAGTGCTAATGCAGCATTATTTCCACAATAACAATAGCAACATTATTACTTGGGCTCGAACTGGGCCCTTATTACATATCTGAATTTGGTAGGTATTGTATCCAGATCTTCACCACACCCTGATTTTTTTTTTTTTTTGGTCCAACTAAAACCCAGTATGGCCCAACCGGTTCATGGCCCTGTCAGCTACAAGATCCATCATTTACCTTGCACGGTTCTGAACTCTGATTGTTCCTTTGGAAGCCCTACAGTGCTATGTCCTGACTTCCCCCACAATGGGCCCATTGTAGTTCCTTCAAAGCCCAGCAAGCGCCTTGCTCTAAAGTTGTCACTCTTTTTCTTTTTAAGTAGTAAGCACTCGAGTCCGCAGCGGCCTGTGCAAACGAATGTGTTTCCAAATGTTTCAAATAGGCAGCGGTTGAAGCAAGGCCTAAAACACCAGTATTGAGGGTAAGTACCCACTGGCCTGTTATTATCATGCCAAAACTTCTCCCAGTCGAATGCACTGCAAGTGGGAGCCACCACAATTAGCATCAAGAACAAGGTAACCACACCCAAAGCCTTGTTAGATGAAGCCATCTTCTTATATCTATAAAATTAAAGTAGGTATCCTTGCTACTGCTGTTTGATGGTTGAGAGAGAGAGAGAGAGGTATTTATGGGAAATGGAGTTTTGGTGTGTTTTGGCAGTTCCTAATATGTTTATTGTAGCACATGACAGTTTACTTTTGGGAGTAAAGGGCATAATTAACCCTCTCTAAGGTGGAAATCTCACTAATATATATATATATATATATCTTTCTTCACTCAGTGGGCGTTTCGTTCGTTTCAATACCAATTAATAAACAGGATTTATTTTGTAGTTTCTCTTGATTAATGTTGGTCTCTTGTTTTAAATGATATTAACTATGCATAAAGCATGGAAAATGTTCTCCTGCGAGTAACTGCAAGTCTGGGGCCCACCTTTCATCAATGCGGCTGCTTTGATCCTCTTTTCATCCCATGATCTACCGTTGCTCCAATTTTACACTCACTAAGCCTTGACTCAGCACCGGTTTAAATCTCAAGGAGATTTGCGGCTAAAATGCCATTTAACTTAAAAGTTGTTAAATCAAGGGATAGGATAATGTAGTGGGGCTGATTTTTTGGATCTTTCTTTACATGACTAGACATTTATATCTGCCCTCCTCCCGTTGATAAACTTGCATCTATGTGGGCCCTAGTGTGCATTCTACTCATAGGAGACTATTTTCCACTTCTCATTATAGCTAGGATTCCCTGCATGCATAATCTAATTTAAGTTATTTGACCTTATCAAAGAGAGTCTGTAGGATAATTTTTTTAAAAAATTAAGGAGGTGGGGATCCTTATTTAGACATGACAGTAGGGTTAAAAGTCCTTTACCATTTTTTTCCTTGTTAGAAAGGAAGATTTCATTATATAAGGAGACAAACAAAACTAAACCTTTCTTAATCTCTCTCTCAAACAACGACCGACCTTTGATGGGGACCGACAATTAATAGTCTTCTTTTTTGGGATAGACTAGAGGGAGGAGATCCATATTCAACAGATGACGGTTCGGTCAAAGCCCTTTTCTTTTTTTCCCACTCTATAGGAATGGAGAATCTTGTCTTGTTAAAAAAGAGCACAAACAAAACCAACTCTTTCTTAATCTCTCCCTCTCAGGCACAAACAAAACTAACTCTTTCTTAATCTCTCCCTCTCAACTCTCAACACATAGCCGACTTCAGATTGAGACCGACAATTAATACTCTCCGACTTCAGATTGAGACCGACAATTAATACTCTCCTTCACTTTCTTTTGCTTCCATGTATAATACCTAATGGGAAAGGTGGTTCAATGCTAATGCACCTCCCTCTCCACATAAATAATTAGGGTTTGATCTTCGTTCGTAGCACCGAACAGATGTTAATTTCATGTGTGAAGTGAAAATGGTTTACACATATAAATGACTCACATATAAGTTATTATCATAAACAAATGAATCACATGTGAAACATAGTCCATCGTTTTGTCGTTTTCACACCTCTTCAAATGTGAATTTAATTGTATCCAACAGTTCACATGTATTTCACTGATTGTGAAAAATCCATGATGAATCAAGTGATGAGATTTGATTCAATGGGCATTGTTGGTCTTCTGAAGATGATTAATGTTTTGGATCGGGAAAAACAAGCTCACAAAAATTAGAACTGAAGATCAAATGGCTTGAGGTTTTTTTTTTTTTTTTCCTTTTTTGAAAATTTATCGCAAGCCATGAAGGATCAACGGTTGAGATTTGATCCACTAGGCGTTTATGGCCTTATGACGCAGGTCTATGGTTCGTATCTTGCATTAGAGGCCCCAGATGGTCTAAAAATTTTAAGAAGATGGACTGCCTTTTCAACTTGTGGAATGCACTATAGCAACAGTACATGGATCCAATGGTTGATGTATTTTTTCAAAGATATTTCAATATCCATGTTAACTCAACACTTGAAATTTCACCATCATAGCTTAAAATAGCCTTTAAAAGTGGATTAATGGTTTGGATCATAAAATGGGGCTCACAAGAGTCCAGAAATAAAGATCTAATGGTCTGAAACTTTTCATAAATATCTCACAGTTTATGATGATCCAACGGAGAAATTGGTGCCCTAGCCGCTTTTTGCCTTTCTAACATGATTGACGGTTCGGATCATAATTTAGGTGCTCACAAAAACAAAAAAAGGCATGATAGGCAAAATGGCACTGAAGCACCACAAAACCAAAGAGGATGTGATTCCGTTTCACACCTCTTGAGGTGTGAGAATGTAGGGGCCCTTTTGCACATGATTTATATCCCAAAATGACATGTGATTTACACCCAAGCGTGTAAATCTTGCAAACAAATATTAGTGGTGTGGAATTGTTTTACATGTGGGGTGTTTAAATACGTAAATGGGATGAAACAAATGACCCCTAATCGGAAATGATCATTTAAGGGAAGAAAAATCTAGATTGGGTTTTCCAAAATAATAACTAGTTTGAGATTCAGACAAAAAAAAAAAAGTTGGAAGAAGTAGGACTTAGTTTTGCTTTTGCTAAGATTTTTTTGTTTGGAATTTTATTTTAAATTTTAGAAGGATGTTATGGTGGAGACAATGTTCATCACGATCGAGTTCATGACAACGAATAATGAAAGTGACTTAGAAACCAACCATTTTTTTAAGGGATTAAAGATAGGGTTGTTTGAATTATTGGGCTCGAGTGTGGCCCAATGAGCACACACGAATGTGGGTCCTCCACTTTAGATGACCAATTTTACTTAAAAATTCCTATATTGGTAAGTCTCCTTATAGAGATATCTTTGGTGTTTAAGGAAAGTTGTTAACCTAATAGAGTTTTTATATGATAAAAGAAATTTAAATCGTAATTAACTTTGGGCTTCATGGGAAGGGAGTTGTTTAGGAAAACCTATATATAAAGTTTAGGGGTTATAACTAGGGTTGCAAAAGGGACGGTTCCGAATCGGAACCATAGTGGACCCGGACCCATTTTTAAATAAAGATTCCGGTTCCAGATCCAGTTTTGAATCGGAATCTGTTTTGTTGGTTCCGGACCTGGTTTCGATAAGAAACTTAGAAGGCTCAAATCTAGTTCCAAAATCGATTCTATTTTCTCTTTATTCTTCATTTTTTTTTCTTAAAATAAGCATATCATTCAACTTATATATAACAGTGTATCAAGTCTACAACATCTAGTATTATATATAAGAATGCCAAAAAAGAGTTGGTTTTAAAGTACAAAGTGCAATATCAAATACTCATATCCCGAGTCCTGGGTCCACGGGTTGGAACCTATATAGGCCCGAAATTGGACCCGTCTACTAATTGAAACCTAAATTAGGTTTCAAACTCGGACCCGTTTATGAATCAGAACTTAAAATAGGTTTCAGACTCAGTTTTTTACGGGTCGAAATTTCTAGATAATTGGATACATGTTGCAACCCTAGTTATAACTCCTCTCTCTACCAATACATTGATTGTTCTATTGAGATCACGATGAAAGTCATAGTAGAGTTGTGTAGTAAATTCTCAATAATAATATAAAAAAAAGCCGTTTAGATCAAATTTGGAGAATGCGATGAAGGCAAATCCCCGATTTTTTTAATCTGATCTAAACAGCTATCTTTGATTGGAAATTTACTACACTCCTCCACTATGACTTTTTTATGTGACTTCAATGGGGCAATCAATGTATTTTTGTAAAAAGGAGATGTAACACATAAACCCTAAGCTAATTACTTCAGCCTTTTTATGATTTCTTAGAAAACTCACTTCTCATCATTGAATCATAATTAGGATGATCTTCATGAAACCCACCCGGGGAGATTCAGGGGTCCTACCATGAATCCAAAATCTCGAGTGCAGTCCTTATCCTGTCTTATTTTCATAAAATTGGGAGCTTGTCATCAAAAAAATGTTTTACAAGCATACCAATACTTTTAATGTGTGGTCTAACTCATAGGGTCCACTTAGATGCATGTCTATTAGTGGGAAGGAAGCACATGGAGAGGCTCCTCCCAGTCTCAGCCCCATCAGGTTATATTGTGTGTGTCCTTCCTAGGAGATAGTTTCACAAACTTTTTTCTCTATTGCAAAAAAATTCCTTTCTGTTTTTTCAACCCCACATAGGAAAAAGCTTTTCCACGAAATCACAGAAGGTCTAGCACATTTTTAGCACTATTCTTCATGGAGTGCAAAAAAGCTTTTACGCAGTACTCACTTTTATTTTTTCTAGAAAATTGACCGTACACGTGTGCTCTTAAAACCTAATCAATAGAATTGAGATTTCATTGGGTGAGTGATGGTTCAATGCCGTAAAATTGTATCCGATGTCAAATCATAAAATGACAATAATATCAAAAGGGTTATACTGATCAAAAGTGAGCCTACCGTAGTTGGCACTAAAGAAAGTTTTCCTTCCAATTCCAGTCTGTCACTTGATGATAGTCACAGGTGCTGGCCAGATCGTCAAGTTAATGCTGACTTTCTAGAAAAAAAAAAAAAGAAAAAAAAAATCAATGCTGACCTTTTGTACGTTTGGCTACCATGCAAACGTAATCCAGAAAGCCTCCATTGCCTTTTTGAAAGGTGCAATTTATTAGAGGATGAAAATCTAGGTACATAAACATGCAAGACAAACCACTCAAGGTGAGTTGGATGCAGTTGGGAGCATCGTAGGCAATCATTAAAGAAGAATTAAATGGCGTCTCATCTGCAAAAGCGGTGGGACTAGTCTTCATTTTTCTCCAATGAGAAGAAGACATAGTGCAACCATTAAGAGGGTGGTTGTAGCCTGTAGGTGGGCCTTTTATGCACTTGTCTATAAATGGCTGGGGTGACTGGGAGACCTTGGTGCAGCAGAAGCTGATGCATACCTTCTCTTGCTTTTCATTTTTCATTTCCTTTTATAACTGTTAGTTAGCTCGGATTTCCTTATCCGGGCTCTTCCAATGGGTGGAAGGGCCGCCCTTTCCATCCTGTGGGCCCTATTGTTAGTGGGCCTTTGCTTTTGTGATGATGAAGCTCTGAATGGTAGATCTGCTGTTGTGGTCGGAACAGTGGAGTGTGCAGACTGTGCACAGCAGAAGCTTAACAGCGAAGATGCATTCTCAGGTATGGATTTGTAATATTGGGGTACATGCTAAATGCTTGATCACTGCTGTTGGATCAAAATTCTGAGTTGGGGAGGGCTCGAGCTAGTTATATGATCAGCTTGATTAGAGTGATATACATTGTTAGATTAAAATGAATTTCACGACATGTGCAAAATTTTGATATCATAACAGAGTGATGATCACAGTAAATATTTCCCACTGAGGGAATATATAACCCAGAAGTAACTTTGCTGAACTGTGAGTCCACCTTTTGTTGCAAGGGAGAAAGCATGGATCATTTTTTTAAATAGCAAACATGTTTTTGGTAAGCAAATCTTCAAGCAAGATTTGAAGAAGTGCAATCTGTTGAAGGAACAATTCGGAATGGAGAAATATAATTCATGTAGCGGACCAATGTAGTTAGAACAAGGCCTTGATAATAATGATGATGGTGACTTAATATCAAACAATCTCTGCATCACGGATTCAATCCACCATTAACAGAGTATGTTCCATGTTGACCATGTATTTTGATCGTATACACGGGGGATAGTCAGCGCATTTGATTTTATCAAGATGTTAGCATTGTATTATTAATATATCAATCATTAGCCAAGAAAATCATATTGATTATTGTCTTAATCATTTAGAAATGTTTTGTATTTATTTCCTTGAGCAGGTCTATATGTAGCTATTGATTGCAAGGCTGCTAACAGCGAGTTTAAGACCAAAGGTGTTGGGGAGCTTGACAAAGACGGAAAATTCCATGCAAAGCTTCCCACAGAACTTCTTAATGACGATGGAGCTTTAAAAGAAGAATGCTTTGCACAACTCCACGGTGCATCTCACGAGCCATGCCCAGCCCAGAATGGTCTTGAGTCCACAAAGATTGTCCCCAAGTCAAAAGACAATCAAGAGCACACGTTTGTTACTGCAGGCAAATTGTCCTTCACCCCAGTAACTTGCACATCCAAATTTTCTGTCTCACTTTTCAAACACTTCCCATTTAAGAAGAAGCCTATTTATAAGAAACCCTTGCCACCTATTTACAAGCCCCCAGTGTTTAAACCATTGCCTCCTCTCAAACCCAAGTTTCCACCCATCTATAAAAAGCCATTACCACCTCTCTTGCCAAAGTTTCCTCCTAAAAAGCATTTCCCTCCTCTCAAGCCCAAGTTTCCTCCTATGGATGAAAAGCCATTTGCTCCTCTTCCCGAGTTTCCTCCCATGTACAAAAAACCATTGCCTCCTCTCCCCAAGTTTCCTCCCATGTATAAAAAACCACTGCCTCCTCTTCCCAAATTTCCTCCCATAGAAAAGAAGCCATTGCCTCCTATTCCGGAGCTTCCTCCGAAGAAGCCATTGCCTCCTATTCCGGAGCTTCCTCCAAAGAAGCCATTGCCTCCTATTCCGGAGCTTCCTCCAAAGAAGCCATTGCCCCCTATTCCGGAGCTTCCTCCGAAGAAGCCATTGCCCCCTACTCCGGAGCTTCCTCCAAAGAAGCCATTGCCTCCTATTCCGGAGCTTCCTCCGAAGAAGCCATTGCCTCCTACTCCGGAGCTTCCTCCAAAGAAGCCATTGCCTCCAATTCCCAAACTCCCTCCTATCTATAAGAAGAAGCCATTGCCTCCAATTCCCAAATTCCCTCCTATCTATAAGAAGAAACCATTGCCTCCTATTCCCAAACTCCCTCCTATCTATAAGAAGCCATTCCCTCCTATCTATAAGAAGCCATTCCCTCCTCTCTATAAGAAGAAACCATTCCCTCCTATTCCCAAATTCCCTCCTCTCTATAAGAAGAAACCATTGCCTCCTATTCCCAAATTCCCTCCTTTCTATAAGAAGAAGCCATTGCCTCCATAGTACCCTCCTTTCACTGGTTACCCCCCTCTTCCACCTTCTTCTCCCTAGATTAAAGAGGCGAGGAGCGTTGGTAATCTAGTCCCATGTTCTTCTAACTTAGGAGTCATGGGTGTTTAATTGTTTCATATATAAGCTGTAAGGTCCACGCTAGAAGTGGTATTATGCTTGCTTAGCATGTTATATTGCTCCTTTATGGGTGCATATGTAATGTCAGCTGTTGTGATCGGTAAGAAAAATATTCCCATTTCTTACGATGAAATATTATAGTTGCCTCTAATAAAGCATTGAAGAAGTAAGCATAACCCGCATGGAATGGATCGTGGATGGGATTCGAAGATGTTCCTGAAAAAAAAAAAACTATGTTCATATGGTCCAGTGTGGGCAATTAGAGGTGTTAATTGGACCGGGCCACCCAGTCCCAGCACGACCCAGCACGAAAAAACCCAGGCCATGGGCTGGCACGGCACGTTGAGTGCAATGACCGTGCCGGCCTGGCCTAGCACAACCCAATGGATGGGTTGTGCTGGGCCATGGCACAGCACAGC
This sequence comes from Umbellularia californica, assembly GCA_028538565.1. Classification (NCBI taxonomy): domain Eukaryota; kingdom Viridiplantae; phylum Streptophyta; class Magnoliopsida; order Laurales; family Lauraceae; genus Umbellularia; species Umbellularia californica. The sequence continues at coordinate 4,587,086 of JAPQWN010000006.1, read as the reverse complement.
CCAACCTAAGGACTTGGTCGTGGCACGGCACGGCATGGAGGTTTGTTTGTGTGCGAGAATGTTTGTTCAACTACTCTCTTTTCTCTTAAACAATGCCTTTCATTTGGGCCGGGCTTTGGACTTTCTACCACTTAATTTGACCCGAACCCATAAATTAAATGGGTCCGGAACTTATATTTAGGCCCAGCCCGAGTACCAAGCCTGGCTGGCCCGGTCCAGGAGCACCCATGTGCCCTATCCAATACATCATAGATGCTTTCATTGGCCCTTTCACTTTTCCAATTTTCAATAGTACCAATTTCCTTATATTAGCTTGAAACTTGAGAGAAATAGCATGGAGGCAGGTTTTTTTTTTTTTTAAATTCATGTGCTGTCCCAGTGGCATCCAGGCTTACCTCTAGCGATTACAGGTACAATACTGCAATCACCTAGCAAAAAAAAAAAAAAAAAAAATTTCAATACTGCTACCTACTCAAAGTTCCAACTGGTACCTCATACTCCACAATAAAGAGAATGCCCTACCATTGAATCATGTACCATGCAAAACTCTTCTTTGTTTAATGGCGGATCAAATATCATCATGATCCTGGTATATTTTATTCTCGCTTAATTTGATGATTTACATCACTTTTATTTTAATAGTAAATTGCCAAATTGATCCAAGATTTTTTCTAAAACCTGAAATTTTAGGCTCGCCAAAAGTTTGGTGCCCTTATACCCAAAAATAGAAATTTCAATAAATTCCAAGTGTTTGCGGTCCTGTAAGCTAATGTCCTATTGTTATGAGAAGAAGTGCCTCACAACGCAATGCAACTGCTTCTCATCACCGTTGATGGCTGTCTAGTGATGGATCCTTTGGTCTGCATCCTTTTCCTGCACACTAATAAATCCATAATAGTAAAAAGAAAAAAGGCCCCATTGTCATGGCAAGGTGCAATTAAGTGGTTTTGACGTTTGTGTTCCCACATCATGTACTGTTATTTCTAGAAAGGGGAACTTTATATCTCCAACTAGTTGATGATATCGTCACTGGGGTGATTTCATCCAAAATAATATACGAACAACTCTCTTGTCATTTTATGATTTTCTTCATAAAATAGTATAATTAATGTATAAGCTTAATTATTTTGTAAAAATCTATGAGGAAAATTTTGTATTAAAGAGAATATGAAAATACTGCCTTAAATTTACTATGGCCTCACAACAAAATGGTCAACAGGTGCATCTATGCTGACCATGGACAATATCTTTGTGCACAATGATAGATAGTACCATAAAAATATATCCACCAGTGGGTGATGGGAGATAATCATCTATGTGCATTCAAGATTAGGCTAGAAGGATGTTTCTTGTGAGAGACTTCACGCATACTCTACTTATTTTTTATTATTTAGCAAGTGAGATCCCCCTGGAATTAACCCGACTCCCTCGCACTCACCATTGCCCCTCAAATTGCACATGTTCGTAGGATTGAAAACCTGCAATAATGAGTTATAAAGTCATTTAAATCGACAGTCATCGAGCAAAGAGCAATGATTTAACGAAGTTGAAAATTTGCGCACATATAGATCCTATTTAGATCTTTTTATTTTTAACATCCCACTTCATTGTGAACTGGCATGGAGTGAGAGAGGGGCTTACCTAAAGGACCTTCTCATGAGAGACTTTGTGTGGACCCCTTCTTTTTTAGCATGGGAGACCCCCCTATTATCAATACAATTCCCTCACATTCACTACTCCTTGTGGATTGGAATAAGCCCAAATCTAACATTCATTCAACAATTGCTTACCGTTGATTGAAATCCTAAAAAAATGTTATCTCATAAACCGTTAAACTCGAGGGTCATGGAAGGGGTTAAGATGATCTAATGGAGTTAGAACTTTTTACGTAGGCTTCATTTAGACCTTTCTATCTCAAATCTCCACCACATTTAGATCTTTCTATCTCAAACCTCCTCCATGATGGGTGTGGCTTCAAGTAAGCCCCACAACCAGGGGTGGAACCAGAAAATTTCTCTTCGAGGGCCTCTTACTAAGGGTTTTTTGGGGACCATATACAAAATACTATAAAATCTCATATAATACATGAAATTTCTAGCGGCATTGCCCTTGGCTTTGCCCATGGCAGTGAGGGAGCCTGAATGTAGTAGTGTTGGTTTGGCTATCATCTTAAAATTCCAACAACTCACACCCTTTCCTACATCTCTTTTCGATTGTAGTGAATTTTGAGCCAGTGTCCATATTTTCTTCTATATCTCTCCCTTTCTTCGATTGTATTGAGAGATGGCATGTGTGTGATATAAGGTGCCAACATCACTTGACCATGAGTGTGTTGACAACCGGTGTCCATACATGAGTGAGAGTGTGGTACAAATTGTAGATTTGAGCAATGGGTCCACACACTGCACGCACGGTGGCAACGAATTCAGTTCCACTGTTTGGTTTTCTTCCTTTATTTTTTTTTCACCACTGATCTTTAGTCAAAAGGCCGAGAAGGCTGATCTCTACTAGTTCATCGTTGGTTCCCAAAACTCCTTAGATATGATCGTCCCTCTTTTTTTCGAAATATTATTATTAAAAATAAGACTCTTTTATGTGGTTGTTTGGCAAATCTATTTTTCGGAGTCTTAGGGTGTGTTTGGCATCGTGTCATTTGAATGTTCCCATGTTCCCACGAGATAAGGGTGTAGAAAACATGTTTGGTATGTGTAAATGAATGTTCCGAATTTTGTTCTCATGGGAATGAATTTTAAAATTTTAACCCACTAGCATAAGAAAGTTGGAACAAAAACACTTTGCTTTTTTTAAGAAACAACTTGCTAGCACAATTGATTCTTTCTTATCTCTTACATTTTAAAAAATATCAATTGAAGATCCTAAGTCCTCTCACTAATCCTAAATATAGGCCCCACGTTCACAATCCCAAAGGAGGTGGCCCCACTTTATAATTCCTAAAGGTGGGTCACATGGTCACAATTACAAAAGGTGGGCTCCTAATGGTGTGACCATATTATAAATCGTTTATAAAGGTAGGCATTATGTTGTGATTTCTCTAGGTGGGTCCCGCGTCCACAATCACATTTTAATGGTGGCCACATGTTTGGATTTCTAAATGTGGGTACCACATTGTAATTTTTCAAAGGTAGGTCCCATGTTCACAATTAACAAAAAGTATGGCCCCACATTTTAATGATAGCCTCATGTTCGGATTTCTAAATGTGGGTACCACTTTGTAATTTTTTAAAGGTGGGTCCCATGTTCACAATTAACAAAAAGTATGGCCCACATTATAATTCCTATAAAGGTGGGCCGACATTATAGATTTTATAAATGTGCTACCCCTATGTTTTAATTTTTAAAGGTGGGCACCACTTGCTAATTTCTAAAGGTGAGCCCTGTGTCTACAATTATAAAAAATGTGGCTCCATTTTGTAATTAATAAATATGGGTCATCTAGTCTCGTTTACAAAAGGTGGACCCATATTGTAAATCCTATGAATGTAAGCCCATATTCTAATTTCTAAAGGTGAATTCCATATTTACATTTACAAAAAGTTGGCCTACATTATAATTCCTATAAAGGTGAGCCCACATTATAGATCCAATGGATATAGGTTCCATGTTCTAATTTTTAAAGGCAGGTACCAAATTGAAACTTCTACAGGTGGGTCCTTTATATGATAATAATAGTATTGCACACGATAAAAGGTGGGGTCTCACATTGTAAATCCCATGTTTGCTCCTTGAAGCAAAACTTTTATAATGTTATCAAACAAGTTCCGCACGGCATATTTTTAGTAGAGTAATTTAATATAATGTTTCCAAACAAGTTCTGCAGAGAAAAGACTCGGCACAACCTGATCTCAGCACAACCTAATCCGAGCGCAAAATTGAGAACAACACGAGAACAATGCCAAATAGGCCCTTATTCTCTTAAAGCGGTTTGGAAACGGATTGAGACTGTTTGGTAACTATCCTGTCTGCCTCCACTACAAACCTCATAAATGAGGTACAACCTCTATTTTGCCCAGCGTCACAAACTTGTAGGATCGATATAAACGAAATCGTCTGAACTGGAAGGACACAATAAATGGCCAGTAGTTTTAGTACCACATTTTTTTTAAATGTATGACTCTAAACAATGATTTGAACCGTTGGAATCCTGAAGAAGGCCAAATGTAGCACGTAAATCAAGTTACAGGCATTGATTTATTATAGATCTCGAGATATTTTTGAAAAAACACGTAACCATTGGATAATTTTTTCTAGACTTGTGTGAAACTTAACAACTAATCAATTTTGCAAAGCCAGACACGACCATGTGGTAAAAGTTCAGCCTCTGATTTGGTATAAATCTCGAGTAAATGATAAAAATATGAGAACCACTGCATAGCCCCATGTTTTGTTAAGCAGGTGAAACATGCTTTTGGGAAAGTCATTTTTCTCATTGAATCACGGGCCAGTAAAAGTTACCACCTGAACTGTTGGAAATACATAGCAACCCAAGCACAGCTATGGGATTAAATTTAAGCCGTTGATTTATTACGGATCTCAAAATATTTAGTAAAAAATAAATACTTGATCTGCTTTTATGGGCCCGTTTGTCAAGATCCAAACCATTGATCCACTTAGAAATACTAAAAATATCCATGTGATCAAATCTCAAAGCTTGATTCCTTGTCAATCTCTAAAAATTTGCGAAAAACTTTCAATCATTCATTTAAAATATAGTTTGTTTCAATCCATTTTTGAATGCCATAAAATTAAACTATTTGTAATCCATCTATTTCAATTTCAAATAGGGACATTTTAAACAAATATGTTTCATGTAGGTTTCATACAAATAACAGTTGCCAAAGGTGCCCTAATTTTTGAGATGTAAAAGAGGGGTACCCAAACATAAATTCCCATAACCCTAAAAATTCACTTGCAGCCAGGGCGCTAGGCAGCGTTTGGTTAGTACTACTCTCTACGGCAAGAAAACTAGCAAGGGTAGAAATAAAAAAGGAGAGAAACGAAAGCCCCAAAAAGCGCGGGATCTGCCATTTCCACTCGCTCTCGTTGTTTCCTTGCAAAGGAAAGAGAGAGAAAAAGCCCAAAACCCTTCTTCTTCTTTCCCTTTTTCTTCTTGTTGATTACAATGGCGAGCTCTTCTGGTTCCTCTCTCGACGACTCTCTCTGGTGGGACTCCTTCTTCTTACTCTTCAACGACCTCGAAAACTGCCCTTTCCCTCCCGATTCCCCTCCTCCCTCTCTGGTAAAACCCTAGCCCTAGGTCTTTCTCGTCCTTCAATTTCTTCCCTTCCTTGCATGGAAATCTGATACTACTTTCGTGCAGGTGAACAAGCTGAAGAGCAATCGGTCATGGTTCTTGAACTCCGTTTCAATGTTCAAGCCTCCCAATCACAAGTCCAAGTCCGCTTTGGATTCTCCTCATCTTTCTATCGGTTCGCATCGATTGGCTGTAAAATCCGAACTGAAAGAAGCAGCCCTCAAAGTCAGCTCTTGCCTCGTAAGTTGCCTTGTGGATGTTGCTTGATTTTTTATTTTTTTTTCTTTTCAGCTTCTGTTTGGTTTATAAGCTGGAACAGTAAGATTTGCCGCAGTTTAATTGCGATGCGAGCAATTGGAAGATCTGATGTTTGCATGAAGATTCTCTCTAACTTGGAAGGATGACTTTTCACTGACAATGCTCTTGCAGAAATTGTTTTAACTAGGAATTGTATGGCTATATGCTGTTATAGAATCTGTGTTAGTTGCAAAAACTATATGGGCCTGCAGAAATTGTATTAGTTACAGAAACTTCATACGAATCTTGGGTTTTAGACCTAATGCTCCCACTGATGTTGGCGTGCGGAGATCTACATGGCTGAACTTGACTATTAAGGAGATGGAACTGATTTTTATCAAGTGTCTTGGTAAAAGTACTGGCAAGCATTTGCTTGGTTGGAAGAAAGGCAGTCTTGATACTACTTGTAACTTTTTCACTAGTTAAATTGCAATCTACCTTGGAAAATCATATATTTTTATGAAACTATGGAACAATCCTTTAATTGGATGTTAATTTGCGCTTCCAGTTGATCTTTGTGGATTTAGAATACTATATTTGAAGGATAAAACTAAGATTAGCCACTTCAATGTGATGCTTGCTCAACAATTTGTGTCTGGTTGATTGTCATTCACCACTCTTAGTTAGGGCTAGTCTTACAGTGGACTACCAAAATTTTTTTTTCCGGAAATGGTGTAATACCTGTAATTTAGGTTCTTTTTTACTTCTCAGAATTGGATATTTAACCAATATGAAAATTATGATGGAATTTACTGCAGAAGCGAGGAAAATTGAAGCAAACTGGATCATACTATATGTTAATTATGAATTATTTTATAAAATTGTGAGCAGTCTTTATCAAACTGTTCTGTTTGGCGATTTTCAGTGTTTAGATGAAGTTCAATCGTACATTCTCGTCAACAGAACTTTGGAAGAAGACCAATTAGTTGAAGGTTACAATGTTCATGGATTTCTTCATTTGGTTAGTAGCTTTCCTTTCTACCTTCTTTACATAATTATTTTAGTGTCATTTATTATTCTCCATTTGGCTCTTATGAAGGAAATATTGATGTTGTTCTCAACATTTCATGCTGTTCATTTATATCTTGTAATGCATATATAGGGGATTTTCTCATAAGGGATCTGCTGGATATAAGCAATAGGTGAATCATATTGATAAAATAGTTTGTGAGCCACTTGTGGGGCTCGTCTGGTTCCACCTCCAAGCAAGGGAGGTGAGGGAGTGGAAGGTCTATGCATGAATAATAATAGCCCTCAAAAATCAGCCTAATGAGATAATTATGGGTGTGGATTTTAATGCCCCAAATATCAATGCTGAAACATTTGAAAAAGTGGGGTGCTTCAATCCAATTGGTCACAGACAATCGTTAGCACTTTTCAGGGAGTGACAAATGCTTCCCACTTACCGTCAATTTGGGTGATTTGTTGTCGTCGTCGTCGGGTTTTTTTTTTGTGTGGTTGGGGGGGGGGGGGGGGGGGGGGGGGGCGTGTTTGAGTTTGTTTGGGGTAGTAGTGTAGTGAGCAAGGGGTTGGATTTATCACAAGGGGGTCAAGGTAGTCCACATATCCTTTTTATAAAGGATGCTTATCTTTTAAAATCTTGTGGATGTAAGCATATTGATGTTTATAAACTTTTGTCTAACAATACCCAAAAAAAACTCGTTATCTTTACATTAGATCATTGATTGATTCTTTTGAGCTGCTTTCTAAAAACTCGTTTGCTGGTGTTGATGAAGTATTGTTGTTATCATTTCATTTCATTTTTACTTGGTACAATGTAGTCTTCTTTTATATTTCTCATTAAAGTATTATGTCTGAACAATTTCTCCCTCCAGAGGGAACAGAATAACATAAATTTTTGGGACGACTATTTGGCCTGGTTTAGTTATAGATTTTATGAGGAGGCCTCTTTTTTATTTTTATTTTTTTTTTAGGAATGGGGGTGGGTGGGATTAGATGCGTGTGGTTTGATTTTTGTGAGATTGTTTCAGATTTTTGAAGTGTGTTTAATTGTTGAGTAGGTACTCTTTCTTCATCCTATTTGGGTCTGTGATGCCTTTGACCGGCAAAGGACTTGATCTGGCACCGAAATCCAAGTGGGGTCCATCATCCACCTGGGGCTGAATGCCTGACCATTTCTCTCGTGTCCCCAAGCAAAGGAGGATTTGTTTTTCCGTCAAATCATTCTTAATTCCCTTATTAAGTGAGGTTAGGACTCTGATTTAATAGGTTCATTGTTGGCTATATCTGATGATTAGGATTATGTTATGATTTTATCAGTGGATTAGATTCGTTTGAGCTTTCTTATCTTATATAATGTATAAACACTTTGTAATTGATTGGAGGCTATTGTTATTTTGGAGAACAAATAAGAAAATGATGTTTTTGACTTTATAGTGGAAACACCCAAGTTTTCTTTGAAAAAGTTATAGCAATGCAAGCCCTTTAACCTTGCCCCCATCTTCTCTTTTGTGCAATTTTGTTGTGGCTCGGTCAAGCATTTGCTACCAACATTCTAATCACAAGGTTTGACTGCTGGTTTGTTCTCCTTGCTTTGGTTCCATTTGTTGCTTGCTGAAGCTAATGGTTAGGAATGTGGCTGTTCCAAGATCTAAAGCTCGGTTAAGAGGTTCCAATTGAATTTGTGAAAAATACTCATGCTTGAATTGAAATGTGGGTGTTTTGATTTGGATTTATTGTGGTTCATTTAGATTGTTGTGGATCTGACTTCTGAGTGTGATTTGGTGGTCTCAGTTGTTGCATTAGATCCAGGCTAATCATTGTAGCAATAGGTTCGATCTTGGACCACTAGCCTTGGACCCCTTGGCTTGCATTTGGATGCCTCTCTGTATTGGGAAGTCAGGTAAAACCTTATGGGATCCTGTCTTCAAAGTATTCATGAAAAAAATTATCTAGTTGGAAAGCTCCTACTTGTTTTTGGAGAGAGGATAAATTTGATTAGGTTGGCATAGGCAAGCTTTCCTATTTTTATTTATCTATCTTTTGGTGTCCAATGGAGTATTTCCAAGCGAACAAAGAGAATGCAACAAGAGTTTTTTGTGGAATGATTAGTGAAGATCATTATATATTCATAATGAGCCCTTGGCATAGTGGAAGGTGCTCAAATTGCAACTTCCATTATTGTGGGTTCAAGTCATATTCCCTATAAAAGAAAAAAGATCATTTTATATCTCATCAGTGATGTGTAACGACCTGAAACACTTGTTAGAATTGAAGCTTAAGAGATACCATAAAGAGATTCATTCCAATACCCTAACTCGATAACTAGTAGGGATGGTGAGATTGATGAAGATGTCGAAATAAGATAAGAATGAGATAGTGGAGTGGAGATGCGTTTCTGGAGTGCTTTGTGATTGGTTCATGCTAATAAGATTGAATGGAAAATTTTATAGGACAACGATTAGATAAGTTATGACCTTTGGAGCAGAGTGTTGGCCAATCAAGAAGCAACATGTGCCCAAAATGAGCGTGCAAAGATTGGAATATCGAGGTTGATGTGTGGTAAAGGTAAAACTGGGAAAGAGAGACTTAGAAATGAGAGCCGGGAGCATGTAGGGATAACATCTAGGTGATAAATTAAGAGATATTTGTTTGAGATGGTTTGGACATGGCCAACACAGATCAGCAACAATGCCTTTGAGGAAAAGTTTCTCTATGCAAGTTGATGGCCCACCAAAGAAAAGGGGTAGGCCGAGATGACATGGATGGAAGTAGTAAGGATGGATCAGAATGGAGAAACATAATTCATGTAGCCAACCCTAGTCGGGAATAAGCCTTTGATGATGATAATGATTTTATATCTCAACTGGTTGGATAAAAAAAATGTTGTCTGTTCGAGAAGGTGGCTTGGAATTTGGTCCATTATGTGGCTATATTCATCGGACTCTCTTTGTCCACATTTCAACCAAGGATCATGGTTAAACCAAGATTTGATGAGAACGCAAATTTCCCTTCTATTTATCAAAATATGCTATAATTGTATGCTTAATTGAAGTAGATTTGGGCCTGATTACTTTCCTTCTATTCGATTATTTGGAGTAAGACCATTATCATAGAGAGCTTAGAGTTTAGTTTCATGTATATTGACATCTTTATAAAGGGGTTAAACCAAATGAAACATTAGAGATTTTGGGATTAAAGAAGTGAGATCATTTATTCTTTGGGTGGTAGCATTGCAGGAGTTATTCAAACCTTGGCACTAGTCTTGCAAAGAGTGATTTTGGCATGTTATAGAAGTTCTGGGTGTGAGAGCTAGCTGATCGTGGTCAAGGTTTGCATATAAACCTTTGGCCTCCTTAGAGAGCAAGTTTTGACCTCATTGGGGGTTAAACAAATGCATAGAATATTTTGACCTCATTCCATTTCCACATAAAACTATCCCCACATCATTTACTCCATTTCCTCTTTAATACTAGTTTTCAAAAAGGGAAACTATCCCCGCATCATTTACTCCATTTCCTCTTTAATACTAGTTTTCAAAAAGGGAATCCTCAGCCGCACCTAACAACATTAGCTCCAATTCATCGAGGAAAAAGAATTTGCACCAAACATGAATTTCTAACTTACGCGGAAAACCTCTTTTGAAGTATTTAAAAACCATAGAATTTGCTGATGTGGCAATTTCATCTTTTCATGGAACACAAACATGCCCTAAGAGAAAGTTCTGATTGCTTGGCTTGGGCTACCAAACATGCAAACGAACTACAGTAACATTTTATGCTGTTGGCTAATCATCCTCCAATTCATAATATGCCTATATGATGAATCTTGCACCAAAAGATCACAGAGCAAAAAAGTGGTTGAATGGAAAAAGGAAACTATATTGGAAGTTCTACTAGACTTGAATACAAGTATGAATCTTAAGCTAAGAGATCTAGCAAATAGCAATAGCTCACGTGCAAAGGACAAATATATGTCATAGTTGTCAACTTTGCGTTGTCTGGGCCAACTTCAGTTGGAATGTTCCGGAATTGGCAAGGGGTGTAACAGAATGCCTCCCTAAAAGTTTCTGGGCCCAATGCCAGCTCATGTTTTATACTTTAATTCGTATGAAGTGAAAACTAGAAAATAGTCAATTATTGATTGTACTTTGATTTAAATGATGTAAGTATGCATTTTTAGTATTATTTTAGCAATCTACTTTTTTACTTTAATTTAAATGATGAAAGTATGTATTTTTAGTATCATTTTTGCAATCTACTTTTTTTTTTTTTTTTTTCAATTTTAAGTATTCTTTAATATATGTTTATATATTTCATTTTTCGATCGCATATTTTCCAAAATGAAACATCAGAAATGACCAGAATGTTGGAGCGTTCCACTATAGGGCCCAACTGAAATGGGGATGGGAACAGAATTTACAACTATGATATAATATGTTACCTCTTTCATTGAAGTTGGTGGATCTGCATGTGAAGGGTCCATTACATATGGGATGGGTTTGGCACAATTTATTTCGTTGACTGTGAGTGGCAACACATCATTCCATTGATGATCAGATCATGTTTGCAACTTTCAAGTGAATCTACTAGACAGATGGTGGCATGTTTTGGATCGGATGATCATATGGACTCTATGTAGAGAGCGGCAATTCAACGATGACTGCAATGTGATATAACCGAAGAACAGTAGACCTAATCATCAAATCCCAAGGAATGGAATTTGGAAATCTTTTCCATGTTCTTAGTGTTCGGTTCAGGCGGACATCAAAGCAACTTGCAATTGAGGGCGTGCTTCCTCAAATGTGAAGGGAATGATGCGGCCCATATATGCGTCCCACTTGGCTCAAGTTTCAACTTGAGTGAATGATGGCTAATTTAAGATTTGATGAGCCAACAATTTTCCTTTTTTATTTATCAAAATATCTTGCAATTGCTTGCTTAATCTGAATAGATTAGGGCAGGTCACTTTCGTTTTATTTGTTTAGTAGGACTTGGAATATTCTCTTGAGGAGAGTTTAGGATTTAATTTCCTTATATAATGATTTACCAGAAAAAAAAAATTCTTATATGATAGTTCTATCTAAAAACTTAAATCTTGTATGATTACCATGGGACTGACTTTTGTTTATTGTCTGATGTTCCAAAGATACTGCTTCAATATTACATTGAGCGACAGTGCCTGCTGAAGTGTATCAGGCAGATTCTCCTGCTTGCTTGTAAGTATTATGTGATGCTGCCCCCCCTCTTTTTTTCTTTTTTGTAATGGAAAACTTTCCCCCCCTTCTTGTCTTTTATTATCTAGTTATTTATTTTTTTGAAATGGAGTTTGCTTCACCTAATATTCTCTTGGTCATTCTTCAAAATTGATTGTAAAGGATTAATTTCATCATCATCGTTGTTGTTGTAATCTCAGCTTTATCTAATATACTAGGTTTTTTGTTCAATAGCCGTTGTTCTCTCTGGGGATTTTTTTTTTGGGTAACAAAGTAAAATTTTATTGAAAGGGGAAACAAAAATGGCGTAACAGCCTACAACCAAGGACACAAACAACATAGGTATAAAAGGATTGTACCATATGCAAACAAAATACAACACAACACAAACAGGCTTCGACACATAAATTTGTGACCTTTTCAACCCTTGCTTGGCTAAAACATCAGCCATACCATTTGCCGTCCTACCTAGTACCCACATGCTGAAAACTAATTTGAAAAGACGGAAAACACTTTGATCTCTTAGAAGTAATAGAAGAATTTCCAAGGGTGGTCAACGGTTGACTTCATCCATGAAATAGCATTGGATGAGATACTATCCAATGCGATAGCTGATGGTTTTGCAAAGGAAGGGCTCTCTCGAGATACTATCCTTATCTATGAGAAAAATATGGATAGCTTGAAGAATCTCTGGCACCTCTGCAGGTGTTGGAATCTTTAACACCCATTTTTGCTTGGACAACAAAAACAGTAGCTTCCCTTTATTGTTACAAAGAATGCCTTCAATTCCGGCCAGCCCAAGCTTCCCTCTAGCTGCCCCATTCACGTTGAATTTCAAGCAACCATGAGGAGGAGAGACCAAATATCAATCTTTCTCACCTTTGAAGGCACAATATTCATGCAAAACATCCCAATTTGTCCAACCTTGTAACAGTGAATACCTTCAATACTTGGATCCTTTCATTCCTTAGAAGGGCATTGTTCTCTCTATCTGGTGATGCTCTCTTCCACAATTACCGACTTTGTATTTCAACCAATTTGTATTCAAGTTTTTAGTTCATAATTCAAGATTTAACTTGATTGTAAATATGTTGGGGTAACTTCATTTGTTTGATTTGAAGTTCTAGTTACATGTTCCATGATGAACCAATTCGGCTGAGTTTTCCTTTAATTCCATCACTAGCCTGCATCTAAAATCAAAATACTTAAATTAACCATCCTTGTATTAACTCTTGGTCTAACTTCACTCTAATGAGAGTTTGACTTATGCTCAGATAGATCATGCATATAGAACATGATTAAAATAAAACCAAAGTGAAATACCATTTTTTACGGGTGATCAATCTTACATGGGACCCACCCTAGTTAGAGTTGGATATGGACTAGCTTTAATACATAGGGGACTTGTGCTTTCTGAGCAGCTTGGATTTCTTAGATGGGCCTCACTAATGGATTTATAGGACCCAACTTAATCGCAAACTGTTCTAAACAAACTGTTTGCAGTTTTAGGACCTTATTAGCGAACTAGGAAATTGTGCTCCATTCTCATTTTCTTTTTCTCATGGAAACATTTTCAAAATTTTTCCTTGTGCATTCATTTCTTTCTTTTTCTTTGATTGCAGGCATTTTCTCTTTTCTCCTTTATGGTTCCTATTGTCTCGCCTTATGAAAATTAAGTGTGCCACAACATTCTTTAATGATATTTTTTTTCTTACTCATATCAGTTGCTTTCTTTCAACATTCACATCTTTGCCGGGCATGCTTGTTTGATTTTTGTATCCATAGTTTTGAATGCTGATTTAGATCGTGCTGGTGATCATACTATTGGGGCTTTTGTATCTGAAAATGTTTGTTTAATATATCTTGAGTTGCAGTATATGTTGGAAATGGATCTCATGAAAATGAAGCATTTCAAGAGGAGGCATTGCACCTAGTTTCTGGTGGATTAGAGAAGAAATTATCATCTATCCTTGAAGACCTTCTTTCCTCAAAACCTCCTGAACATATGGTATGTTGGATGGTTATTTGAATCTGACTTTGGAGTCTATTGTATAATTGATTTCATCAATTTTTTTACTATCAATTTCCCATTCATTTAGTTGTTTTTGTTCCTACTAAATAGTAATTCTAGGAGGGTCAAAATAGCATGAACTTAGACCTGTTGGAAAGGTAATTGAAACATTCATTACAGCGAATCTAGTCCAATTGTTTGACTAATGAAAGATTGCCATTTATGAAAGCCACAAACATAGATCTTTTGATTCCACCATCCATTGAACATGGGCTATCCATTGCTGCATCAATCAATTGCTTGACTAGCTGTCTGCCAGTCTTGCACCCTTTGATAGCAGTGCTGGTCATTGACATATCATTTTACGGTCCATTATTGTTGGTTGTTGGTTGTTGTTGTTGTTGTTTATTTTTTTAAAGATTCTGATCTTCATTGCTGGGGGATTTTCTGTAGGAAGTTGACCTTGTGACTTTGTGGGCGGAGGAGACTTTAATCGAAGTCAATCTGATCTTGGACGTCTTGTTCCTTGCTTATTATGAGAATTTTTGTACTTGTAAGAGCGAGCAGTGGAAAAGACTCTGCTTACTTTTTAAGGTAACATAATTTTTTTTATATGACAACCTGCAGGTTTTATGGGGTATATATCTTGTTTTGAAGCAAAATGGACATATATCATTTTAAACATTGTGCAAATACTTGGATTTCAGGGTATTTTATCTGAATCTTTAAGCATTGGAAAACTGGTCATATCAACTGAAGCGGGAAATTCTTTACATCATGCTAAAGTTCAGCTGCTTCTTATCCTTATTGAAACTTTGGACCTTGACAATCTTCTACTTTTGGTTCATGATGAAGTGCCTTTCAGGTTATTGTCAAGTTGTTGTGTTGTCTCTTCAATTCTTTGGTCCACATTTGACCATTGGTGGAATATATTTTGAATTGCGTAAAATATATCTCTTTTAGTTTTGTCCACTTCATTGCTTGTTCATGTTGCTATTTCTCTTGTAACCATGCTTATCAGGGAGCATCATTCTACATTTTCATTGGTGGATATGCAAGATATGGATGCTATTGTTTCGAGTTTCATTGCTTTGGAGGCAGTAGAAGCAGGACCCTTGATTCTGGCATGGGCAGTTTTTCTTTGTCTGATGTTGTCACTTCCAGAAAAAGGAGATCATAATCCACTTATGGTATGTTGGTAATATGAAATGTTTGCTTGATGGATATTCCTGGCATAAAAAAATTTAGTATATTTTTTCAGGAGATCGATCATGTAGGATATGTTCGCCAAGCCTTTGAAGCTGCTCCTTTGAATTATATTATTGAAATTCTTCAAAATGATATATTGAGGGAATCAGATGTAAGTGGAAAAAATTCCTTCATATCTTATGGTTTTGTTTATATAATCAAAATATTTAAAGAAACTGCTTTCTTTATTTCTGTATTCCTGTATGATGAGTTTTGACTGTCCAGTTGTTGTTATGATGACTCATTTCCTAATGTGAGGTTTCATTTCAAGCCTTTTTTAGTTTTGATGAAGAAATTATTAACTATGATTTAAATTTACCTGAACAGCTGGGTTGCTGGCTGTGCTTAGAATGGTAGGTATTTATTATTATTAGAGGAATTTACCCTAAAAATCACCTTAGATGGCCACTAACCAAAAAAGGCCCCAGTAGTTTTTATGAAACAAAATTGGTCTTCCCACCAAACTTTTCTCTGTTTTTTTTTTCCCTTTTTCAACTAGCGTCGACGTCGTCGCTCATTTCAATGGGACCAAGCGTTTCAAGATTGTGTGGAGCAACGACGTCGTCGCTCATTCTAACCTTTAACAAAACTTAATAAATTGTTGGGCGACTGCATCGACGCTGATCTTTGTTTGGAAAAAAAAATTCATTAGATTCACTATGATGTGCCCACGCACTACATGATCCAAAGAAACCAACGTACATCCTCTACATGCTTCATTGCAAGCACAATTACAAAAATTCATTAGATTCGATGTCTGCTTTAGTTATTGTAAAGAGAATTGGTGGGCAAGATTAATGGTGACTTTTTAACTAAGGGCTGACATTTAAAGTAGTGCTTGATGGTTGTTGGATACATGTTTTCTTGTGAGCAAATGTAGTGGTTGGTATATTTAGAATGAAAATGCATGAGTTAAGCTTTGAATGGCTAGCATTTGAAGTAGTTACAAAATGATCAAATGCATAAAAAACCACATCGAGAATTTACTAGCTCCATCTCCCATAACCAACCATATTTTCTAACAAAACTCGCACCCATCCATCCTTACCTAGAAAACCCCACTGCAAATCAACGAATACAACTAAGACATTACATAGATCGGGAAATCTCTTGCACCCCATGTAATATTAGCCAAAAATGTTCACTGGCATCCCAGAATAACCGCATTCCCAACAAACCCAAAAACCCCACAACAACCAAACGAGGGAAAAGATCGAAAACCCCACCAATAACAAAACCACACAAGACTCGAGCTTTTTCTCAGGATATAAATCAAACAGAACTAAGAGTAGAATAAATAGACATTACAAAAAAAAAAGAGGAGAAATTAAGAAAAAAAAGATCTTTCGTTGCCTGCCTCTCTTTTTCATTCTTGGATGTTCTTCATCTGGATGCTAAGACATTGCCAGACAGGGGAAAACGACGGGGGATAAAGAAAGGAAAAAAACAGGTTTTGGTGGTTTGTAAAAAGGCAAGATGAGCGGCTATATCCCCTCTCCGGAAAACTAAAAAAAACTAAACCACCACTGCAGTGCATGGAGACTTTCTAAGCCTCTTTTGATCTTCAATGAGTCTAAGGGAATTTTTTTGGTAAAATCCTCTAAAAAATAGAAAGAAAAAAAAATTAAAAGATTAATAATATTAACTTATTGGTTGTAGCTATTCTCGCTTTGTTGGATTGTTTGAATCATAAGATTCGATGAAACGCGTATTGAATCGTAAGATTCACACTTGAATCCTAAGATCCATATGTAAATGGGATTTGTTGCAAAGACATGAATAGTTTTCTTTACGATTCGGGATAACTACTACTACTACATTTGGATGTTACATCATTTAACAAGCTTATGCAAAGGGGAAAAAGTTTTCTAGGATCTTCTAGGGAGAGGATAAGAAGAGAAGAAAAATATAGTCTATTACCCATGGTTGGAAAACTCTCCGAGTTGACTCTTGACTCTCCCGAGTCATCTCATTTTGACAAAGGACCGAGTCAAAAATAGGGGAGACTCGGCCAAGCCATTTCATTTTAAGTTGTTTGCATTCCAAACCATTTAATAGGAAGATCTAATTTTAAACAAATACGATTTATTTATAAGTAATTATGCATGACGTTTGGAGTTAGCAATTTAAAAATGATGACTAGAATGTAATTTAAAACTTATATTTTATCCTTTTACATTCTGTAGTTGGACTAACAAATCATGTAATATGCAATATTTTTTCTTTTGTTTTCCTTATTGTAGTACTTTTCTTGCATGTATATATTTATTAAAATGAATTGACTATTATTAATGCTTGTAAATAAATGTATGTTTATATTTTATAAGTAATAGATTCATTTTTAAATATTTTTGAGATTATTAAAAAAAAACATGACTCCCGAGTCTCCGCGTTGATTGTATCCGAGTCAATTTTTTTGCATTAGACGAGTTGATTCTGAGTCACAAAATTTTCAACCTTGCTATTACCTAGAACTTAGAAGGGTAATGTTGTGTTGGGTCGAAGACTCATCCTTCTTTCTCAATAAATCATGAACACAATATGGTGCTCTGTAGTACTACATAGAATGCTATTGTAACCTATGATGCCTGGATACAACATGGATACAACAAGAAAGTAGCATGGACATGGTTGGGACATAGATCTTAGCATAAAAGTGAAGTATTAGAGATGATGCAGAATGAGTAAGTTGTCCATTTTTAATTATCTGGTTACCATAGATTATCACACATGTAAACTAATGCCCCTCAATTACTAGTTTGTTCTGATGTAAAACGGAGGGGAGGTCCGGGGTAGGCAAGATAGAAGAGATAGAGAGGTAGGGGGGTAGATTAGACGAACTTTGAAAATTGGGCTTTCACCTAATTCTGATATGAAGGCGTTACTGACTTGGGCTCTCACCAAACTCTAAACCATGACCAGTGGCGGAGCCAGGATTTTCTTCCAGGGGAGGCAAGCAAAAGTTGACTTACATTGAGCAAAATAAGGATTTTTTTATGGAGGCGATCGATAATATTTTTTAGATTTCCAGGAGAGGCAAGCAAAAGTTGACTCAACTATTCATGCTGTTTAGAATAAATGTTTTCTTCTTAAGTGGACTTTCCCCAAATTTTATTCTAATAGAAGTTGGTCCCACCATAAGATTGAGCACATCATATTTTTAAATGTAAATGCAGTTGGACCAACCCCTATTTCAATCCAAAGGATAGCCAATAAGCCACAATCCAACTTGTTTTAAAGAAAGGATTATCTCAAAGTGTCATGAGAGAAACCACTCTTTTGGAGAGAAGAACTCTCCTTAAAACTCTGAGATGATTTACTTACTTTTTTGGAATCAAGCAAAGGACAAAAGTAGCTTCAATGATTTTTTTTTTTTTTTATTTTAAATTCTCTCCTTTTGTATAAGAACAAGATAATGAGGAGGGGCAAAATTGTAAAAAACAAAAGCCTCCAAACTTTGCTCATATGTTCTAGCGAAACAAAGAAATTGACCCCCTCCCTCCGCCACTGATCATGTCGTGTTAGAGATCTCAAGGAGAGCTCGAAGAAAACTTAGGGAGGGATTGCAAAAGCTTCACTTTCATTTATCATAATCTTGTCTCTCTGTCTTCTAAAGCCAAGAGGCTTTACATTACTTATATAGGAAAATAATAAAACCTAAAACTAATCTGAACCATCCAAACACATTGATGCGCATGATTAAAACATCCAACATAAATCATAAAATGGCATAAAATAAACTCTAAATAAGCTAAAACATGAAAATAGATGGGCTGGGCCCAAAGAGCTTGATCGAGATAGATGGGCTGCCCCCATTGGTGGGTCGACCCATAGGGGACCATGGGTCTATCCTGCATAATGTTCCCTACTGAGGTTGACATTAGTCGCAATTGTACAGGCCTACTATTGGGGATATAATGCAAGGTTTATATCACTGGATTCATATGGATTTATAGAGTTTTTTTTTTTTTGGGTGTTTGGGTTTTTCGGAAGATGATTGGAGGCATCAAGTTTAGATTTCAAAGAAAATTTCTTAGAAAGATCCTGTTGAAAGTGCTTGATGCCTTTAATAGAAATACTCCAATTGGAACAAGTTTTACTGGCTCCAAGTAATGAGACTTGTGAAGTTATTAAATATGTTAACTGTCATTGATGGATTTGTAACTATGTTATTCATGCTTGAGTATTTTTGTTAATCTTCTTCTAAATCTGCGCTTGCAGAGCCCTGTTGCAGGTTATCGAAGCGTTTTGAGAACTTTAATTTCTGCATTTGTTGCATCCTATGAGATGACTCAACAGGTATATTTATTCCTTTTTTATATGAATTCTTTTACAGAGAAGTTAGTCTTTCTGCTTATGCTACCTTCATGGTGATGTAGACGGAGGACACTACCTTCACCCAGATATTGGATATCCTTTGTAAGATCTACTCTGGAGAGGTTTGATTCTTTAATGATTTTTGAGCTGTGCATCAAGCTAAAGAAAAATTTTACCAATATTTTTCTACTTAGGATTTCTAATGGAATTTTTATTGCATTCATATGGTGCAGGAATCACTCTGTATGCAATTTTGGGATAAAGATAGTTTTGTTGATGGTCCAATTCGTTCTCTCGTTTGCTCCTTGGAGAGCGAGTTTCCATTTCGAATTATTGAACTTGTTCGCTTACTATCAGCTCTTTGCGAAGGAACTTGGCCTGCCGAATGTGTGTATGTTCTCTTTCTTTCTCTCTCTCATTGTCTATTTCAGGTTGGTTCTTCCCTTTATGCTGTATGTGTTCAGTCATTTTAAGTACATTTCATTAATTAGGTGAGCTTTGTTTTCACTGTGTAGGAATGAAATTTGTATTGCCTTCATATGGTGCAGGAGTCACTTTGCATGCAATTTTGGGATAAAGATAGTTTTGTTGATGGTCTAGTTTGTTCTCTTGTTTGCTTTTTTTTTTTTTATAGAAAGAACTTAAAATTGTACTAATGAATAATGATGATTGGTTTCATGGTTGCATGAAGGTGGATAGCGGTTTATAATTATGATTTAACCGTGATATATTTGTAATGATTTGCCAGTAGTCTACTAAAGCCTTGTGTCCTCGTGCATTGTATTTCTGTTGAACTATTGATTCTTTATATCGTGTTCATTGTTTTAGGATAAGACCCTTTTCTAACCATTAAATTTCCAAATCCAAATATCTTTATAGCTATTATTTTTCTAAAATATAGTATGCATGTACTATCATCCTGTCAAGTGTCAATTGCACTGTAAAATCAAAGAATGTATTATGCAATATTCAAGTCTTTGTATTTTGTAAAATCTAAATTTGTTTATAAGCATCAGTGGTCATTTTGCCTAATTGTCTGTTCTTGTTCTTTATGATGACAGCTACAATTTTTTAGATAAGATGGTTGGCATATCATCCTTGTTTGAGATCTCTGGTGATTCTGTTGTCAGCAACATTTCTCAAATGGTTGAGACACGCCATCCGCTACATGTTCCTGGGTTTGAGGGGCTTCTCATTCCTGGTCAAACCTGTGGTCGTGTTTTGAAAATCGTTGATAGCAATATTTCTCTAATTCGTTGGGAGGTGAATGACTTAAAACTCTCTTTGTTTTAAGCATTATGTAAGTCAGTTTTGTTGCTTATATTTTTTTATAAGTTTACTTGGAACTAGTTTTTTAATATCCTGGTCATGATTTAGTATTCATATTTCATAGTAAATTGTTTAAGTTGTCAATGGTGGCTAAGGGGGTTTGCACCTATATGTTATGAGGTAGATGAATTTATCTACTTTTATCAATTATTCAGATGAGCTTTTATATCGTTCTGCATTGTTGTATTTTTTGGAACATTGTCCTTTTCATATTTCCATTGCTCCTCCTTTCTATCTATTGAGATGTTGTCCTATTCAGATGAGCTTTGGTTACCGGTACACATTTGTTGCGTAGGTTAGTTTAACCTTTAATTGTTGCTCTATCTTTTGTCAGGGGATTAAATGTTGTCAGAAGCTTGAATGAATCGCATGAAGGGGATTGATAAGCTACACATATAACTAAGAAAAAAAGAGGGAGGGGGAAGAAGGGGGGGGGGGGGGGGGGGGGGGGAGGGGGGAAGAAAAACTGCACACTGGTGGAGTGTGTCTAATTAGCTTAAAACTAATGAAATACAATTTAAAATTGAACAGTACCTGTAGGGCTGATATAAGAGGACATGCAAGGTACAAATAGAACAGAATATAAAGGAAATACACACTACGCTATGGTAAATTGGTAATGGTCAGTGTAACACCCCGAATTCCGGAGCTCATCAGGATCCGGGACATTAGTATAAGGTAATCAAGATCACCACATAAATCAACTATGACAAAGAATTGAGCAATGCTTTTAATTAAATTAGGAGAATTATTAAATAGGTGATAACCAGTCTGCTAACAAAGCAAATCCTAAATCATAAAGGAACAAGTTTAACATTATTGAAGAAACAATCAGTCACTAAAATCCTAAACATCATTTTTCAACACAATTGTAACGCTCTCTCATCAGCCACGCAAGTTGAAATCCAATGGCTAATTTCCTTCGCTGCCAAGCTCCCCCAAATGTTACGCACTTGAAGTGGGGCAAACCACTTATCAGAATACTGGTGAATAATATTCTAAATACACAGGTCGTTATTAACACAATTCATTAACAAAAGTGTAAGAAGAATCCATGAGATATTAATGGATGTCCTATAGAGTTTTCTTATTTTTTAATGAGGTTTCATATTCATTTCTTAACTTTGGTAAGTTCAATATTCCCAATTATGGGTCCTTATAATTCAATAGAACTCTATCATAAGAGTTTCAGTGTTATCAGTCTCTTCCAAAGGAAGTCTTTTCTATAAGTTATTCCAAACTCTCTCATAGGAGATTGGTTCAATAATCACTGATTCAATCCCAGTCCACCTTATTACTCCATACCCACAAGGGGTTCATTGATCAATCAATATTCAGAGTAGCTGTCAGTACTGATGTTCCAAATACGGTGTCACTGTCTTAAACCATGTTTATAATAACACGTGCTAATTACATTAGGATATAATCATAGTTCTTTTATGTTTATTATGCATGTAGAAGAACTGTTATAGAGTCATATTAATTATTTTGATGTAGGGCTAGTTCCACATAACTGGGTTTATGTACATGTATGCCCCACTCCAAATTCAGAATTTGGAGCCCGCCTATGTGGCACTACCATTATACCTTAATACTAAGTCTTCATTACAATTCTAATCATTCATAAGATTTCAGAAGTTAAAAAAATAATCCTGGTACTAAATTATTTTTTTCAAAATCATGAACCATGGTTTAGGTTCCATAAACATGTATCTATATGAGGTAACACTAAGTTATACCATTAATCAGGCCTATACTAAAATTTCCAGAACCATAAACAGAACCTTAAAAGGGTTACAATCTGTTTATAATTTCTGTGATAGTAAAGGGTTGGAATGGAATTTCTGCACAAAATAAACATAAAAGGAGTCTTTTAAAAATCTAGGAATAGTCAGGGTCCATGTAGAAATTATTCAACACAGCAGCTTTCAACAATGGGAATGACGATACAGTACTTTGTACAGTATCGTCATTCTCAGAAGAATGGTCTCACGCCCACTACAACTTGAGGAGAGAAACAGTGGGTCCCTAATGGTCAGATTTGCGTGGGCCCAGACCATCCTGGTCTCCCAACAGGGATCAAGCAGGTGGCTGGTCCTGATCATCAATCAGGTGGGCCAATGGGTCCCACAAGTCTAATAAACTTTGTGATGAAAACCCCTGCCGTCTGTAACCTCTTCTTCTTCCTTGATAATTCATCTTTCTACAATCTGTTTGCAAGAGATGGAGTCTACAACCTCATGGACTTTCTCATTCCATCATATCATATCACATAAGATAGTTTTCAGCCATTTAAAACAGTAAACAAGTCTGTTCAAAGCTGCCAGTAGCTGGTCTACGTATCCAAATCAAGAAATGTTCAGATGGTGGGCCTTCAATGGTTCAACTCGCCTGGGACCTGGCCCACCTTGGTCGCCCATCAGAGACCATACTGATGACTGGTCCTGATTCTTGATCAGGTAGACCAGTGGGTCCCACAACCCAATCCACCAAAAACCGAAAAAAGGCCCAAAAGTACCGATGCACAGATCTTGGGATTCAGATGGGCGCCAGATGGGGCCCAGTTCGAGATGGGTCCATCTCTACAGTGGTCGCCCAGGGGTCCACTTCCGGATCCCTGGGACAGATCCACGATCAAGTGGGCCACGTGGCCCCACTACCCAAGTGGACAGATTCTGTTCTGTCGATTTGGGTTTTGGAAACCACCCTGCTGCCTGGGAAATCCATCAGACTCATTCCTTCTTTGATTGAGATATTATCAAAATTCCAACATCACATCTAATCAGATAATTAATCATGTTCCATTACTATTTTGGTATGAAGATCACAGATTTTGGTCAAACCCCCAGATCTTTGTATAGGGAATGAAGATTTCCAAATCCGTCAGTAATCAGGTTTTCATTCCTTATCCCCTCTCTGGGTTATAATCATGATCAACGAAAACACACAATAAACCCAAAAAATCCATATTTCTCTGTGTACTTGAAAATATTACTCACCTTCTTGTATGGCAGATTGTGGCACGGTTGATATGAAATCTTGAGTACTGCATCCACTAGGCCTTCCGGCTTCTTCCTCCTTCCCACGAATCTTGTTGGTCTCTGTTGATCTTCAAAGGAAACTCTTCTCCACTCTATTACTCTCTTCTTCGTTAACCAAATGAAAGCAGCGGAAGACAACTAAAAAACTAATTAAGAGAAAGGGTGAGCGGAAGCAAAAATCTGGGGATAACCCCAAATTCCAGTCGTTGAAATCATTCCCAGGTTCTACGAAGGAAATCCCCCCCTCAAGGGAATATCGTTCTAAAAACCTAACAATAATAAATGGGCTCTAATGAGTTGGTAGCAGGTTAAAAAAAAACAATTAGTACTACCCAACCCAACCTAATGCCTTATGGGCCAGACAAATCTGGGCCTAATCTGGCCCAGGTTATTATATTCAGTTTTGGTATGGGTTGGCCTAAACCCACACTTGTCCTGACTGATACTTGCTCTATTTGTACCCGGCCCAACCTGTGACAGTTTTATGGTTTGTGATATCAAACCCTTGCTGTGACAGGTACGGGTCAGGTGGAGTTTGTCACACACACACACACACACACACTTAGTTTATATATATATATGTATGTATGTATGTATGTATGTTTATATAAAGGGGAGGGCTAATAGGAGCAGCTCGGGGCAGGTCACCACTTTAACCCGTCCCCTTGCCATCCCTAATGGATGCTAATTGCTGATTGGTCAGATGTGTGCTAGTGTGCTAGTGAAGAGTTGTTTTCATTGTTTTGTGGTTTTTACTCAAGACATTGCAATTGATTCTGTTTATATTCTACATGCTTTTTATATTGCAGTGCATGCAATCTGGGATATATGTGCTGCTCTTGCATTTGGCACGGGAATTTCATTTGAATAGTTATGAGGAAGTCTTTGTTACTCTTGACCTTCTTTGCCGGATGGTGTCTTCTAACACGGTAATTTATGATTCAGATTGCTCTTAAACTCTTACATTTGCATTTTGGTTTTCCAAGTGAATTTTTTTTTCTTTTGTTTGTGATGTAAAAATGTTTTCTTCATTCCAGCTTGATATTTTGTTGAAGAAATCATCTATTGTAACTGATGTAAAACCAAAAAAAAAAAAAAAAACTAATTGATGGAGTTGGAAATGGGCTGGGTCAGATTGGGCAACACTGGTGACATGTATATGCCCAACCCAAAGCTGACCCATTTATTAATTGGCTGGAAATGTCAACCCCAACCCAAGTTGAAATTTAGAAGGGTCAGCCCATACCCTAAATTAACCAGTGAGGCTTGAGGCAAGTTCACCTGTCATCATGTAATAACTTTGATTCAGGTTGGGTGGCAGGTCAATGAATAAGTTTGGGCTCAAACCAAACCTGTTGACAAACAAATCTGGAATCCACCCGAACCTGGCCCATCTATTAATCGGGTTAGAAATGTCTACCCAAACCGGCCCTAAAATAAAACTAGTCAACCCAAACCCTGAATGACTAGGGAAAGGTTTGGGTTGGGTTAGTGAGTTGAGTTAGGAATTGCCACCCCTACTTATTGATAGACATTGGATTTGAGTTGATATATCCATTAGTACCTTGCTCATTTTAAGGAATCCATGCAACATGGGTGAGAAGGGCTTCAGTAATTTAGGGAGTCTCATTTTTAATGGTTTTGTAATTGTACTGTGATTATGGATCAAATAGTGACCTCCTGTGGTTCCATGTGGTTTTGGAGACTTCTGATACACCGACCCTACCTGTGTGGTTTCATAAGTGTGAACAATTGAATCCAATGGTGAAAAAAAAAAAAAAAAAAAACAGATGGATCAGTGCCAAATTAGGGTGCCTCACAGTACATCCTGGGTTGGTTTGTGTTCAGTATGAATGGTTTTGCTGCAAGGATCCTTCTCAGTTCCCATCAGGATCTTTGTTATCTGATTCTAATATGAACACATCTTTGTACATGAAGCATTTTTATATTTCTTGTGTTCTGTTGTGGGCCTATGGCTATAATTCATCTGTGTCACTTTTGCACATCTGTAGAATTATTTCCAAATTTTGCATACATTGGATGTGAAGGATAGTTCTTCATCATTGCTTTAGCATTGAAGCTGGTTTTCATTTGCCACATTTTTGTGACTTGCAGTTTACAGCTTTCTTGAATGTGAATGAGTTGCACACATTTCAAATATGTATCTTGTATGTCAGAAGGTCTACTTTTACTGCTCCTGTTTTGCGTTGAAACTTATTTCGGTGGCCTCATTTGAATTCCAAATTTCCTACCTTAGATGGGTTTTACTTGGCAGCTTGATATGGGTATCTTGGTGTGTGCGAATGACTACCTGTCTGGAATACCTTATACCTCCCAAACCCTTTTCATTGTGTTAACATAAGAAAGAAAAGATAATCGGCAATTGACCCATATTGTTTACATTTAGCCTAGGACTTAGTTCAGCATTCTCTTTTATGGTTTTCAGTACTTGTATAGATTTCTGGTTTTATGTAAGATTTAAAAAGTACAGTGGTTTTCTGTCTGAAGCTTGCTTTCACCTGAATTGCTAAACTTTCCTTGAACTGCAATTTATAATTCAAATAAACTGGTTGCGCTATTTGTTTGTGTTTTAGGCTCTGTGTTTTCCTTTGATGGACATTGACAGTTCATTAACTGTGCAAGTAGCTCAAAAGAATGGGTACATGGACAGTAATATTCGGTGGGTCATTAGTTACTTGTTTTTTTTAAACATTTTCATCAATCCTATTTTCCTTTTCTGTTTGTATTTTCACTGTATATTTTTCTTGGCTTCTTTACAGTGTTGATGTGGTCAAAATACTCTGCACATTGGCTACAAATATGTCACCTAACATTAACAATATAGGATTGATGTCCATGTGCATCAGAATCTTGTCGAAGATGCTTAAATGGTGAGCCATGTTTCTTTCACAGATTGGCCACATTAACTTGTGTAGAGAATTTTTCCTTCTCTAATTATTTCATGTTTGTTTCCAATGTAGCTCTCCTTCTCATGTTGCTGCAGTTGCCTCACGGGCACATATGTTCGATCTAGGCACTAATGGGTCATCAAAGTGAGTATATTGCCAAAAAAGTTTCTATATGTCAACTTATTATTTGAATATTTGTGGCTTGTTGGAATACTATTTGTTCCCATAGTTTTGATCTTGTTGGAATACTATTGCACCCTATTGCTCTTCTTTTTTTGCAGGGGGGGGGGGGGGGTATCTTTTCCTTTATAAGAAGATTCTTTTTTTTATTGAATTTTTCTATGTAGCTTTTTAGAGAACAGAGCATACTGTCTAGGTTGATTATGAACTAGAACTAAGTTAATGGATAATTGAAACAAAAGGAAAAAACAGCCTTATTAATGATAATGAAAATGAGAGCATCAAGAGATGGTATACCTATTGAAATATCTGTGTTATGGGCATGGGGCTTGTTTGGTTAACTGGATTGTTGAAGAAAAATTTTGATTGATCAAAGTATGTGCTATGTTTCACTTAGTGCATTTGTGTTGTACTTCATGTTGTAAATCCCATTGCACACATTCTAATAATCAGAGTCCAGTTTCTCTTCTTTCGTATGACATTAATGCATGTCAAATATCAGCATGGGTTTCAGCTTTGCGGTGCCAATTTTTTAGTCTTGTATTATCCTTTTGTCAAGTTTCTTGTCCTGAATTGTGTGGTATTATACACTGAAGACTGCTACTCAAATACTTGAATTATGAATGATAGCCGGCTTAATTTACATACTAAATATCTTAAATCATGCTTTAGCCTCTTTCACCATTTACGGCAAATATATATTTTTCAGTGGCATGTGGTTACTCTCAGGAGGGCTTGCAAGAATGGTGTTAGTTGATTGCGAGCAAAATGAGGAGTGTTGTTCCTTGACTATTTCAGGCATGTATATTTTGTTCTAATTCTTACATCATGTAAGGTTTATATTTTCCATTTTTGTATTTATTTGAACAATTAACTGATATTGTGGGTGTTAATGTGTTAACACATTTCATGTTAAAATGCCATGTCTTCCAAATTCCAATTTTTGCTTACATTATTTCTCTTCACTAATTCACTTTGTAGAAATTTGGTTAAGCTTGGCTCTTGCACTGCAATGTTTTACATGGTAACAGTGACAGTTTACTAGTCCTGCATCTGTAAACCAAAATTCATTATTGTTTCATTTGTGTGTGCATTGTGTAATACAAGTGGTTGCTGTGCAATTATCAATCAGGCTTTGTTGGGACTGGTTGTTCGTGTGTATCTTTTGTTAAATACAAGTGAATTGAGACAGCCATAAAAGTGGGCCTGAGCCGACTTGTATTTTACATCTATAATTCATTTTAGGGTACTTAATACTGATTCTAGCGGCTTGTGCTGTTACAGTGCTTGACTTCACTCTGCAGCTTGTTGAGACTGGTGCAGAGGACAATATGCTATCTGCACTTCTCATATTTTCTCTACAATATGTATTAGTTAATCATGAGCATTGGAAGTACAAGTTGAAGCATGCCCGTTGGCAAGTGACTTTGAAGGTACCTTTCAGTTTCACTAGTTGTTTCTCCTCTGTTTGCACTCCAAAATATTCCATGGTTTTATTCTCTATTTGGGTCTTTTGTATATGGGTTTAAGGAATTTGTTGGTGCTATTTTTGATTTAAGATGAGAGCTTTTTAGCCCGAATACAATTATCATCATCTTATCCCAACTATGTTGGCTCGGCTACATGAATTCTGTTTCTCTATTCCGATCTATCCCGAGCCAAATCCTCGGATGGGGTTGCACTTCTTTAAATCTATTATTACTTCCATCCACGTCCTCTTCGGCCTACCCCTTCCCCTTGGTGGGCCATCAACTCGCATAGAAAAACTTCTCACTGGTGTCGTTGCTGGCGTGTGTTGGACATGTCCAAACCATCTTAGATGAGTTTTTAAACCTCTTGATGTTAACCCTAGATGTTCCTAAAAGCGCTCATTTCTAATTCTTTTTCTAGTTTTACCACACATCTAGCCCGACATTCTTATCTTGATGTAGGACAGACCCATGATCCATTGGGTCGACTAGCCCTTTGGCCTTAACCCATCTATTTTCTTGTTTTATTTATTTAATGTTGGAGTCATTTGCATAGCTTATGTCTATTTATTTATTTGGCTCAAGACGTGGATAGAGATAGTAAAATAGATCTAAAGAAGATCAACTTATCTGAGGATTTGGCTCAAGATAGATTGGAATGGAGAAACCGAATTCATGTTAGTTGGGACAAGGCTTTCATGATGATAATGACGATGGCGTATGAACTGGGGTAGTATTTTGGAATCGAGGTTCACAAATAAGATCTCGAGTGTACTTGCGTTGATTAACAAACATGTCACCTGGAACTCTGTGAACTTCAAGCCCCAGTGAATAAGTGAGAGAGCCGAAATCCTTCATTTGAAAAGAAGCATGTAGGGATTGCTGAAGTTGTAAGATGCTATCCGGAATGGATCTTACCCTGTCATGATACTGTTGTTCACATAGACAAGCAAAATAGTGACACTCTTAGAAGTACAACGAAGGAAGAGTGAATGATCATATTGGATTTGTGGAAAGAAAGCAAGTTGAAGTGTCTTCTGGAATTTCTCAAACCAAGCTGTAGGCGCCTGTTTCAATCCATAAAAAGAGATGCGAATATGACAAACACTGTCACTCATTACATAATGATATTGTTAGAGTGTTTTGGTTTAATTCATATGAATGTTTGGGGGATTGCACTTTCTATTGCACACTCACATCATAAGTATTTTTTCACATTTATAGATGAGTATAGCCCTTTCACTTGGATTTATTTCTTGTGTGCAAAACTTGAGGTCTTTGGTGCATTTCAAAAATTCATTGCATTGATTGAAAATCAATTTTCTAAGAGTATCAAAATTCCTTGATCCGATTCAAGGGGGAATATGTCTTTCACCAATTCCAAGACTCTTTACAAACTAAGGGCATACTTTAAACACGTGTGACTGAACTGGGTGTCTGGGCCTATCTTAACAGTAACAAGATTGTTAGAGGATTATGTCTTGTGATTTGAAGCCCTAGAATCTAGAAGCAAAATGGAGGGTTTAGAAGTTTTTCCAGAAATACCAAGAGCCAAGGATGTAGAGTGAATACTCTGCTGAACCTCAGAGTTAGGATGGGGCGTGCAGGCTATGTGGGCCGTGCAGACTGCGTAGGCATGGCGGGGTTGGTTGTGGCTGTGCTAGTGGATCCCTCAGTGGTAACATGATAGTCACTGTTCCTATTTTGTGAATGCCATCAACATTCTGAGATAATGTGATCAAGATTCTTGCAATAGTTGCAAATTTTCTGCTTGCATTGATTGGCAATGTGCCCATATTCTTTGCAACTGTAGCACTGTATTTTGGCCCTATATTTGGCATTTGTTTGGGCAGCATGTGCCCATGCTCTTTGCCTATTGTAAGTTTAATAAAGATGTAGGGTTAGCGTCTCATGCATCTAACTGATCTTCCCAAAATTTAACTGCAGTTGCTGTGCACACAAGGGATACTGCTTCTCTCTGAAGTCTTCTAAACTTCAAACATTGGATGACTTTATATGTATTAGGTCATTCACTTTTAATTTTCAGCCGGAGGCTCAAAAGTGCCATTTATTTCTCATTTTTGCAATTGTTTGCTAATATTTTAGGTGCTTGAAGTTATGAAGAAATGCATTAAATTGATAAAGGGCTCACAAAAGCTTGGATGCCTTCTTTGGGATGTTTTACTTTCTGATTCTTCCATTCACGATACGTTGTTTCGGGTTATGTGTGTAACAACAGAGACATTGGAGGTTAGTATTTTTTATCCTTGGTAAATCTCTCATACGTGTTTTTTCTTCTTTTCCTTTTTTACTTAATGGAAATCTACAATTTTGCAGAGAATGTTCATCAGCCGTCTTTTTGACATAAAGGAGATTGAAGGGTTGCAACTTGCAATTTGTTCTGTGCTAGATATTGTGTTTGCCATACTTAATCTTTCAAAGGTGTGATATGTAATTACCGAACTTCGTTATGCCGTGTTTAGTTTTCGATGTGATAATGAAGTTTTTTTTTTTTTTCTTCTCTTTTTCATTTTTTTTTTGTTAAATATGTGCTAATGGTATTTAGAAATGACACCCTGTCCAGCCTCATGGTATCCTGGATTAAACGAATGCAACTTGATTTCTATTAAATGGTTTGGTATCCTGGGTTCAATGAATGGAACTTGATTTCTACTAAATGGTTTGTATTTGTATGAAAAATATTGGTGTTCCTTATTTAATTGACAAACGTGAATTCAATGGGATTTTTAGGATTTAATTCAAAACAATTTTCTTTTCTGCTTTTCTTTCCATATTTTGTTGGCATGTGTGACTGTAATAGAAGAAACCTTCATGTAAGGTAAACTAGAGAATTTTTTTATTCATTCAGGGGCATATTTGGAAATTTTTTTGCAGGATTTCCCTTGTGGCCTCCCAACTTTTCACCAAGCAATGTTGTCTTCTACAACTAAACCTATCCCTGTAGTGACAGCACTGATATCCTTGATCTCTTTCTACCGCAATTCTGTAAGAGCCAACTCTACATTAAAACTTGATCTTTTTGATAATTAAACATTCAATCTTTCTTTGGTACATTATGCTGGTTTGTTATTTTCTTCGTCCTTTTTTTCTGTTGATTTATGTAGTTTCTTTTTCATCCCTGCTGTCTGTGTCAATAGGTGTCTACTTTATTTGTTTTTACTGAACAAATTTCATCTCAAAGTTTTGAAATAAATAAATGAAAAATGTCTTCAATTCTTTAACTATGGTATTTATGTCTATTGTCTTGGTAGAATCATATTTATAAGATATGTAGTTTCCTTGCCGAGTTAGTATGGTCTCTCCATACTTTGGGATGAGCCTGGCCTGTCGTGTTTTTGGGATCTTGGAGCTTATCTGCCATGCCGTTGTTTTTAAATTACAAATACGTTTACTTTTCTGTAATAAAACTTTCAGTAACCATTAAAAAACCTGAAACACCCCTTGTTTTTACCTGAACCTGGATCTAAAGCCAAGTCTTAGTTTTCAATGCACCAACATCCTCCCATGGGATGTTTTAATTATGGCCCTTACATATTAAAGGCAACGACGGTTAAAAGAAAAAACAAGGAAAAGAACTACTACGGTGCCACTTTGGACAATGCGAGCGAACCATGTCTAGAGCTTCATACTTGCCCCAAAAGGATAGTTCAGTTTGGCTATTCTATGTTGTGTGTTATGTTTCCTTAATATAATTAAATTAAGAACATGTTTTAGAAACTTGTTGAGTCAACTCTACCTGACTGTATCTCAAGGAATTTTAATGAAAGACTTGTTTCCATCTGTTTTCCATAGGTTTAAAAAATATTGAGTTGCCTTGAAAACTCAGCCAAGTTTGTCCGAGTTTGGACCTGACAAATAAGTGCATTCTTTTTTCAAAAAATCTTTTATATATTGTATTATGTTCTGGCCATTTCCTTCACTTAAAAAGATAAGAAATACAACAAGCATGAAGGCTAAAAACACTAAAACAGAAAGCAATCATGAGGACAGTAATATAAAAAAAAAAAAAACATAGAAAGTATTTTTAGTTTTGTTATTTTTGTGTCTTGTTTGTTTCTGTTTTTTGGTGATTCTCTTGCTTGATTGTTCTTATATTTCTTCTTTCTTTAAAATGAAGAAAGTAGCCTTTTTTTTTAAAATATGTTTCATCCTATTAAACCTGAATCCTTCTAAATGTCTAGAACCATGATATATCAAAATGATAAATTTGTCTCCATTTTGTAATAAAATGACATCCAGCAAGAAGAATTTCACTGAAAATGAAATGTATCTCTGAGGCAGGTATTCACTTGTTACCATGCAAGAGTTCGAGATGCTGAGCATGCAACTCTTAACTGTCATGTTGTGATTGTATCAATATAACGTCCATTGCACCATGGATGTCATGGATATAATATACGTGTATTAGCTGTCGGGATAGTGACTCATCGTATGATCACTTGATCTGTTTGTCATTATCATAGACAAATCACTCGGTGCTTACTGAGTAAAAAAAAAAAAGAGCACGTTCCAAGTGTATTCGATTTGTGAGCATGATTTTTGAGTTTCACTTGTAGGCAATACAAGTGGCAGCTGCTAGAGTCTTTTCTATGTTATGCAGTGTGGCAGAGAAGGCTCAGCCTTATTCATTTGGAGGTGCATGTCTTGTTTCTGATGATATTCAGGTTATCTTTTTTTACTTATCTTTATTTTTGTGTCAACAGATTTCATATGATGAATCAACTTGTTTTGCTTCAACTACACTTCTATTTTATTATTATCAGGTGAGGAGTTTAAATGCTTCCATCTGCGACATTATATATATAGAAACCGAAAGAAAAGAAGATCTGTTTCTTGCTATAGTGCAAATCCTTACTTCTGCAGCTTGTCACCAGGTCTGTTTCTGATGCCACCATCTTCTATTGGAAAGATTTGATTGTCATCTGTTAAATTGTAAACTTCTTTAAGATGAACTGATTTCCATTGATATGTCGGTATTGGGGTGCAATTCAATAAATTTTGAAAACCTGTAACGGTTATATGAATTTAATGAGATCTATTGCATTTTTCTCTACGTTGCTATTGGCTTTTGATTTTTTAAGGGATGAGTAGTAGTCCAGAACTGGCTGGTAGTTTCGGCAACTTCGTTTCTCTTTTTTTTTTTTGAAATCCTTTCTGACAGTTAGTAGTTCTTGACATTTCTCTTTGCTTTCACAGGTCATATTACATATCGATGTGCCTTTTTTTCGTTTGCTACATATTAGGTTAGCCCTCACCCTCGTCAATCCCGAGTCCTTTTCCCCGGTGAGAGGATGCCTTAACCATCACAGTAGTCACGTGATGACACATCAATGCGTTCATTAGTGAAGCTACCTTTATTGTTTCCTTATCAGCAAAATATCTTATTTTTTCCTTCCTAGGCATGAAATACTGCAGCTAGGGATGAAAATGGCTCCCTATATACTTGAATACCCAAAGAGACTTGAGTTGAAAAACTGGCTAGGCTCCGATATCTAGACGCATTTACAGGTCAGGTCTGGGTTCAGGCCCACTGCATTGACCTGAATAAAATTTGGGGCTGGGTTAATGTCTATATATTTCATATTTAACCTGAATACTCGATGCTGCAGCCATATAGTATATACCTGCAGCCATGGATTTCATATTCAACATATTCAACCTGAATATTTGATGCTGTGTGTGTGTGTGTCCCTTTTCATCTTTAACTGCAGCAATCCACTTTTCATCTTTAGCTGCAGCAATCCACTAAACAACCTAATTGGATGGAAGTATACTTGGAATAACAGAGGAAAAGTTGTGCGTATGATTCTGTATGAAAAAACAGAAGATAGAGATAATCCCTCTGAAATAAAGATCATGTCTGATCCCAACCATCCTCCAAATGTACGGAAGTGCAGATGTAATGGACTGTAAAATGATAGCATGTAAAACACGGTCGTACTGAAACAAACTCAGAGTGGTTGGGGCACAACGTTTTCAAATGCCAACAAATGTTGCTAAACCCCCTGTTATGCAAAAGAACTGCTATAATCATTGTTCTTCTCTCACATTTAATTTCCACGACATAATACAGAGGGTAGGAGCAACCTTACACCATCACTATGATGAAGGGGGGCAACCACAATTTTCATTGAAAAGAAAAACAGAATCACATCATTATGCTGGTCGTTACATCATATATAAGCTATTTTGACTACTACATGTTGGAATTCAAAGTCTCATAACAATAGGTATTTGGCTAGCATCACATCTATTAGAAAATCTGGAATATAACTAAAAGAATAAATACAATACTCTTTTATGAGTTCTCCACATCTGGGGCCTCATTGAGTTGATGTGGACCCCTATTGGAATCTTCCAAAGCCATCAATTTGTGTCATTCTCTTTGGTTTGGAAGAATTGTCCTCGAGTTGCATCGTAGTCTAGGAGGATTAAGGTCCATCTTTCCATCTACCCCAACACTTCTAGCCCGCAAATTTTTTATTCTTGCCCCTTTCTAGGATGTAGACCGATTGAGTTAGGATTGTAAGCTTTGAAATTGAAGCCCTTATTACTTCGGTCAAATTTCTTCTTGAACTCTTCCCAAAGCATGATGGTTACTATAGCCTGATCCATGTAGTCGGCCAGCCTTCCCTTCACACCGACATGGAGTGAGCAACTTATTGATAAGGGGTCTCTCATATACCCATGTCTATCTAGAAACGAATCTGAGAACCATCACCGACTCGGAGTGTGATGCTATCCATAAAAACATCTTCAATGGAAGAGTTATCCTACCAAATGCCAAAGTAACAGATGAGGCCTCTCTGAGTCCCATCCATTGGTTCCGTGTTTGGCCATGTATATGTTCTTTGTTAAGTCCTTTGATTCATCTTCGATCCGCCAGAGCCTGTTGGACATGAGAGCTTAATTCATTTGCTTTAGTGGCTTAATCCGAAGACGCTTCTGTGACATGATTTGCAGATGAAGTTCCAAACAACCAAATGAGTTTTTTTTTTTTTTGTTTCCCTTTTTCTTCCTTGCCTTGCTTTAAAATGTCTCTTTGAGGCTTCTTAGGGAAAGGCGTTTGATTTATGCCACTAGACGTGATAAAAATCAATCTGAAGGTTTAATAACACTGACTTGCTAATGGTTATTTCCCCCTATGGTAACAAATACTTAGATTTTGAAATATATTGTAGGTTTTGCAACAGTGCCTCAGAATTCATGTTTTAGATGTGACAAAAGTTTTACGTCTGATGTTAACCTGATGCAACCTTCTTCTTTTATCCTGGCTTGGGATCACAGTAAAATAGTTGAAGTCGTGACTTGCTTCTTGGGTGCTCCTCTTTTTTTTTATCGGTAACAAGAATGATTCTAACTGGGAAACTTATGGAAGTGGTGGATACAATGGAATAGAAGACTGAGATTAGGTACTTGGAACATTGGGAGCCTAACTGGGAAACTTATGGAAGTGGTGGATACAATGGAAAGGAGACGAATCGCAATTGCCTGCTTGCAAGAGACAAGGTGGATGGGACAGAAAGCTAAAGAGATCGAGAGGACTGGGTATAAGTTATGGTATACGGGACTTAATAGAGCGAGGAATGGGGTTGGCATAGTAGTGAGCAAGGACTTAAAGGAAGATATAGTTAATGTAAAGCGTTGTGGAGATAGGATTATTGCAATTAAGTTAGTGTTAGGAGAAGAGATAGTGAACGTAATTAGTGCTTATGCCCCCCAGGTGGGCTTAGGAGATGGACATAAGGAGAAGTTTTGGGAAGATTTGGAAGGAGTGCTACTAGAGATACCCCAAGGCGAGATGGTCTTCATAGGAGGAGATTTGAATGGCCATGTAGGACGCGACGTAGATGGATATATAGGAGTACATGGGGGACTTGGATACGGTAATCGAAATGAAGAAGGGAAGGATATTTTGGACTTTTCAGTGGCTTATGATCTCATGGTGACTAACACCTTTTTTAGGAAGAGAGAGGAGCATTTGGTGACTTATAAGAGTGGCTCCTCAAGGACACAGATTGACTTCTTCTTAATTAGGAAAAGAGACCGCTTAGCTTGTAAAGATTGCAAGGTGATACCGGGGGAGAGCTTGACTTCCCAACATAGGTTGTTGATCATAGATGTGCAGCTACAAAGGTGGACTACAAAAAAGAAGTTGTATAGATGCTCAAAGACTAAATGGTGGAACTTGAAAGGTGATAAGCAACTAGCATTTAGGGATAGAGTACTAGAGGAAGACATTTGGGCGATAAATGAGAGTGCAAATAATATGTGGGATAAGGTAGCAGAGTGTATTAGGAGGGTAGGGAAAGAAGTCTTAGGAGAATCCAAAGGGGGTGCTCCGGCACAGAAGGAGGCATGGTGGTGGAGCAAGGCCATTCAAGACAAGATAAGAGTTAAAAGAGAGAGTTTTAAAACTTGGCAAAGGGATCGAAATGCAGCAAACTTGGAAAAGTATAAAGAAGCAAAAAGAGAAACCAAAAAGGCAGTTAGTGAGGCCAAGGCAAAGGCATTTGAGGAGCTATATAGGCGACTTGACACTAAGGAAGGCGAAAGAGAGATATTCAAGCTTGCTAAAGCCAGAGATAGGCGGACCAAGGACTTAAACCAAGTTAAATGCATTAAGGATGAGGATGAAAAGGTATTAGTAAAGGACGATGAGATAAAGGAGCGTTGGAAGAGCTACTTCTACAAGTTATTTAACGAAAGCAGTAGTAGTGACATACAATTGGGACAGCTTACCATTTCTAGGGAAGAATCGAATCATATGTTCTATAGGAGAATCAGTAGGGAAGAAGTTAAAGAAGTATTGAAAAGGATGAAGAATGGGAAAGCGGTTGGGCCAGATGGTATCCCTATTGAGGTCTGGAGGTGCTTGGGGGAGAATGGCATAAATTGGTTGACAAAACTTTTTAATGTAGTGCTAAAGAGCAAGAAGATGCCTGATGCATGGAGGAAAAGTATTCTTATACCCATATACAAGAACAAAGGAGATATTCAGAACTGTGCGAACTACCGCGGGATTAAATTGATGAGCCATACGATGAAATTATGGGAGAGAGTTATTGAGAGAAGACTAAGAAGGACAACAAACATTTCAGATAATCAATTTGGTTTCATGCCTGGGAGATCAACCATGGAGGCTATCTTTCTCCTGAGGAGGTTAATGGAACAGTATAGAGAAGGCCAGAAAGATTTACATATGGTGTTCATTGACTTGGAGAAGGCCTATGACCGGGTTCCTAGGGAGATTCTATGGGGAGTACTGGAAAAGAAAAGAGTGTGTGTCGCATATATTGAGGCGATAAAGGATATGTATGATAGAGCCGTGACATCTATAAGGACGACTGGCGGAGAGACTAAGGAGTTTCCTATCACGATTGGTCTACACCAAGGCTCAGCGTTAAGCCCGTACTTATTTGCCCTAGTTATCGATGAGATTACAAGACATATTCAGGATGAGGTGCCGTGGTGTATGCTATTTGCAGATGACATTGTTTTAGTAGATGAGACGAGAGAAGGAGTGAATGCTAAGCTAGAAGTATGGCGGAAAACGTTAGAGACAAAAGGGTTTAGGCTAAGTCGATGCAAGACGGAATATATGGAGTGCAAGTTTAGCCAAAGTAGGACACTTGGTAACATAAAAGTAAGTTTAGGCACACAAAAGATTGTAGAGAAAGAAAACTTTAGGTACCTTGGATCGATGGTGCAACAGGATGGAGGGATTGATACTGATGTAAGTCACAGGATTCAGGCCGGGTGGACCAAATGGAGGAGTGCTTCGGGGGTCTTGTGTGATCGGAAAGTCCCCCTCAAGGTTAAAGGAAAGTATTATAAGGTGGCGGTAAGACCAGCATTGTTATATGGATCAGAGTGTTGGGCAGTAAAGCATAATCATGTTAAGAAGATGGAAGTTGCGGAGATGAGAATGCTAAGATGGATGTGCGGGATCACAAGGAGAGATAGGATTAGGAATGAGGAGATTAGGGGCAAAGTAGGAATAGCACCGATTGGAGATAAAATGAGAGAAAATCGACTAAGATGGTTTGGCCATGTTAGAAGGCGTCCAATGGAAGCACCTGTTAAAAGGTGTGAAGGCATAGAGATTGCCAGGAGTAGGAGAGGGAGAGGGAGACCCAAGAGAAGTTGGAAAGAAACTATTAAACATGACCTTGCCTACATGGATCTAACGGAGGACATGGCCCTAAACAGATTTGATTGGCGTCGTCAAATCCATATAGCCGACCCCACCTAGTGGGAAAAGGCTTGGTTTGGTTTGGTAACAAGAATGATTCTATTTAAGAGAGCAAGAAACCATTACAAAGACAACCCACAAGAGGGTATAAGAACATTATACCCCACAAACAACAATTACATAACATGGCCCACCCATGGAGAGACTCTCAAAAAATTTATGTTGTACTTATTGGGTGCTTTGTGATCGGCACATACCAGCAGGATTGAAGGAAATCTTTACAAGATAGCAATTAGACCAGTTATGACGTGGAGCAGAATATTGGAAACAATACGTGCAAAAAATCACTGTAGCATAAATGAATATGTTGAGATGGATATGTGGTAAAACTAGGAAATATAGTATTAGAAATGAGCACATTCTGGTGCATTTACAGGTAGCATCAAAGGTGATGAATTAAGAAAGACTCATTTGACACGGCTTGGACAATTGGACATGTCCAATGCAGGACAACAATAGTGGTGGTGACTGGTGAGGAAAGTTTCTCTATGCAGGTTGATGGCCCTTCAAGGAAATGTGTAGCCTGAAGAAGGCATGGATGAAATTTGGAAGGATAGATCTGATAAAGTTCAACCTAGCTGAGGATTTGGCCTAGGATTGTTTTGAATGGATAAACAGAATTCATGTAGCTGACCTCAAGATAGTGACTTAGTCCAGATTAGTAATATCAGACCATCTGATGAGCCCAAATGAATGTCTTGAGTGATTCAGAAAAAAACTCAAAAATAATTCAATTACAAGGAGATCAATAGAAAATAGCTTTCCCCAAATCCCTTATCCCTACTTGATTGGTATCCAATAATCGGGATTGATTAGTCTATCTTGTCTTTTTTATTTATTTATATATTTTATTTTTAGTTTTTTGGGTGTATGGAACATCTTCTATTTATGACACAATTTATCTCTATTATACTGTTCAGCTGGTACATAGTCATCTCTGTAATTTTTGTATGTTTTCATGTTAATAAAGTAAATTATTGTAACAGCTGACTTTTTATGACTTCCAGCTGATTCTTTGGATTTCTGTTCTGCATATGCTCCCCCATAACAGAATTTCTTTTATTGCAGCCTTCTCTTCTTCTTTCATTAATATCCACAAAGGAGACTGGGGCACTTCAAGTGAGCAATACCGGCAATGTGAAATACAAGCTTCTGAAAGCTGATCCTTTCAGGTCTTTGCGCTCCAAGGAAGCAAGTATTGTCGACTTTCTTCTGCAATATGTCAAAAGATCCAAAGATCTTATTGAACGGTATAATTTATACTGAATATTGGTATTCATGAGTCATAACAAGTATATTTTTACGGTCTTCATTAGTGAAGAGTGGATTGACGTGGAGTCTTCGTACACATCTTGGAGCCATGTCAATGGAGTCTTTACACATTGGAAATGGCAAGGAGTCTTCACACAAGGCTAAGAGATGAGAAATAGAGTTTTCACAACTCAAGATAGGAATGGAGAAAGATGTCAATTGATTTAATGTGGATCCTTGACAAACCTTATGTAGAATAGTGGTCATCCCTTTTTGGTATCTTAATTAGAGATTATACCTTTAATTAGAGTAGTCAACAACCTTTGACCCTTAATTAGATATTATAATTTCTAATAAAGGACTTTGAAGATATTGATTTACACATCTTTCTAAATTTAAGCAAATCACAATAACAGGATAGAATTTATTAAAACCCGAGATTTGGCATGCAACGGGACCACATGTGACTAATTAATCACTTAAGTTATTACCCTCAGTGGATTGGGCCTATGTCGGTCTTCTTGGGCCTTCTTTTGTAAATCTGTTTGGCCCATGGCCTGCATCATTCAGTGATTTCGATCCACTACCCCTTTTGTATAAGTAAATCAGTTTGAATTCAATTGGGTATAAGACTAAGTTTTTTTTCATGAATTTTATTGTATTTTCAGCCATCCTCATCTCCTGCTGAGTGTCCTTAACTTCCTGAAGGTATTGTGGCAAGGAGCTACTCACTACAATCAGGTCCTGGAGATGCTGAAGACTTCAGAAAAGTTCTGGGCACATTTGTCATCATTTATTTCGGCACTTGCTGTCAAGAAAAGTTGCTCACCTGATTCGCTGGAAGATGTTGAGACTCTTCGCCTGGCACATAGGTATCAGTGTCAATCTGCAGTTTTGCAGATTATTGCAAATGAAATATTTCTACAAAAAAGAATGCCTCAACAGGAGATTCCTGAAAAGAAGTCTTCTGAATTGTCTGGGGGAAAGATTGGAAGCGCACCTGGTGGTGAGGATGCAAAATCTGATAGTTTGTCAGAACTTAAGGGTATTTTGTCTACCTGGTCTGAGCACTCAGTTATGGAAAACCAGATCAAATTATTTTCATCTTGTGGATTTAATAAGGACATTGTTCTTCGTGCTAAGGTAAAGTTATTTAAAATTCTCTTTTATCTTCTTTTATTAGATGAGTATTAAAATTGTGTCATTAGATGATTCCACAGCAGAAGCCCATATTAGTCTTTTAATGTTTGGCCTTGCTATTATTAGGGTTTTTTTTTTAATAGGAACTTGAAATAATCATTTTGTTATCCATTTCCTATGGGAGATATGAATATGATGCCCATATATGACAAGGGACACCCACGGTTACAGCAGAGAGACGGTTGTTACTGAGCATTGGATATGATATGCAAGGGACAGTGGGACACTCCTTAATCTTCTGCAAAAGTTTTGGAGGCACAGCTCTTTACATGACTATATATGTACCATTCTATAAAGAAAACTCTAGTTTTAATCTAGTTCTTCCATCTTGTCTTGAAACATGTAGGCCTTCCATCTTGTGTCTATCTTATATGTTTTGTTAAAAAGCTAAGAGAGAAAAGAATGTCTAATATACCCTCTTTCTTAGTAACAACTAATCTGATGATCATATTATAAAAGAAACTATTAGTGAAACAGGAATGACAAGTCCCGCTGCTGGTGGATATGGTTACGAATGTGCTATGGTACAAACTTGGTTCTTCTTCCTTGCAAAACTTTGTTTCCAACATATATCTGCAGTGCATTTTTCTTTTGCACAACTGCTTTGTCGGTGTCATTAAACATCTGCACCCTACCTGACTTATATGTACATACAACATGACAGACTATGTTATCCATTTTCTTCAGTTAATAGATGTTGGAGCAATAGCTCCCATAATCTCACTCCAATGCACATATGAAACGTATGGATGGGATGCATTTTCCCCGTTACTTGTTGATGATGATATTTGTTTTGATCTAATTGTGAACAGTACAATCTGTTTTGGTTTGTTTTGTGGTTTTTATTTGTTCTTCTTTCTTGAGGATCATTGTGGTGTCTTATTGTGTAATATTCTTTCTATAACGTTAAAGGGTTGAATGGTAACTTTATCATCATTTTATTGTGTGTTCCTTTGTTTGATCCTTTTTACTGAAGTAGTGCAAAATAATCTAACAGTCTTTATGTGTGCATCAAGCTAGAGAGACATCTAAAATTCTACCATCATTTCTGTTCTTTTGAATTTTGTCACAAGTGAATGGTAACTTTACCATCATTTTATTGGTTGTTCTGTTTGATTCTTTTTACTGAAGTTGTGAAAACTATTCTTTTTACCAATTGTTGTCTTCAATGTATCGAGCTAGAGAGGATATCTAAAATCCTATTATCATTTCTACTATTTAAGTGATGAGTATCGATGTTTTGTTGGTTACTATTGACAAATGTATTGCTAGTTTAACCTCAGTTACATTTTCGGTTAGCATTAATAATTCTGTTTGGTTGTCTTCAGTTGTCCGTGAGTCTTTGCATTGTGCATGTAATGGGTAAATTATCAATCGGTGATGCTGGGAGTGTCTCTCTATCATTAGTTGAAAAGATCAATAAGATATCTGAAAAGGTCAGTTCTTCTGTCTAATAGATTGTTTGACAGCATTTGCAGCAGATATAGCAGTTCCAATTATTAAATTTATTCAATTCATCAACTGTACTTTTCAACATATTTAGTCCCCTTGGTATAAGATATCTTCAGTTTCTTAAAGTTAGTCCCTTTTTTTTTTCAGACTTCTTCAATTAGTTGAAGTTGGTCTTTTTTTCCCAGACATCTTCAACTTATTGAAGTTAGTCCTATTTTCCCCCTTAAATACATATTCTCATTTTTATTAGCAAGAGGAAAACATATTTTGATTGCTCCACTCTTTTGTATTGTGCAGTTGAGGGAACAGCCCGCATTTTCTGAGCTATTAGCACAATATTCAGTACGTGGTTACAGGTAGGATGTCAACTATTCCAACCTATTGTTAGAATCATTTTTTTTCTTCTGTCAAGCATACATTGCATCTTCATGTGTGGCATCTCAAACTCAGTAAGTTTGCATCTTTCTTTTTTCTTTTTCTTTTTCTTTCCTTCTTTTTGTGCAATTAAACGTGCAAGTTTGGAGACAACCCTTACGTGATGAGATGAAGTGTTACAAGTAGAAGATTCTAGGAGGGAGGGGCCCATAAAGACTTGGAATGAAGTATTCGAGAGTGATATGTTTAGATTGTGGGGTGATGAAGAATTTGACCCTAAATAAGGATTAAGGAGTAACAAAACTTGCAAAGCTGTACACCAGATAGATGTGGGTAAGTCTTAATTGATGTTGAGGATGATGATTAGTGTGACTATGTTCTTTATTATGGTAATATTATTGGTAGACAAAATTAGCTATTTTGGCTTCTCCATGCATTTACAAATGGTTTGATATTAATGACAAGAATATAGTGCAGGGGTTCATTAGGAAAGAGTGAAAATGCTTATTTGTGTCCACTGCACCTGTAAGTTAGTTACATATTAATTAAGTCTGATGAAGTGATGATGCAAGATTTTCTGTATCATCCAACGAGTGATCAAGATACAGATAGAAATACAAAGAATGATTATTTAACTTTGTTTCTGAAAATAATGATACAAATTTATCATCCAATTAGTGAGACTTTGATCAAATGGGAGTTCCTGGACTTGGATAATTAATGATAAGCATCTCATTTTTATATACTTGGGTTTGGAACTGCAGGCGTACTTAATTGTTAAAATGGAGTAAATAGTACCAAGGTCGTACTTGTGATTTGGGGAATCATGTAGTGTGATTATACGAGTAAGTTAATAACAATCCTTTCTTGTGCCTGTATCCATTCTTGCTGAGACCCATACCCGACTACAGCCCACTTGGCTTCAGATTCCTAAATTCAATGGGAAAATCACTACTAGAGTCTTAGCATATTGTAAATGTATTAAA
Organism: Umbellularia californica; assembly: GCA_028538565.1. Lineage (NCBI taxonomy): Eukaryota > Viridiplantae > Streptophyta > Magnoliopsida > Laurales > Lauraceae > Umbellularia > Umbellularia californica. The sequence continues at coordinate 4,543,298 of JAPQWN010000006.1, read as the reverse complement.
CCTAATACAATAGAATACCAATCTACCTGTCAGTAACTGCTATCAGTATTCATAGCCAATTTCATTACCATCTCTATGCTACAAATGTACCTAGGTAAAATGATAAAATTTGTGAAAATAATTGGAGAGCATTAATTTTATCACCTCATTCTTCCATCCTCCACTTTCTTTTTGGGTTGCATCTTTAAGGTGCTATGTGCATAATAAATTGATTGGGCTCTTTTTCTCTTAAAGTATTTCTATTGATGAGTTTTCTTATTCCAATGATATTGTCTTTTCAGGATTGCATGTGAATCTTTTTAATTTTTATAAATCATGTTTTTAAATCTCTCTTCTTTTGCAGTGAGGGGAAGGAACTAAGCACTTTAGTACTCAGTGATCTATATTTTCATCTCCAAGGAGAGCTGGAGGGTCGAGAGATGACTCCTGGTCCTTTCAAGGAGCTTTCACAATTTCTGCTTCATTTGGAAAATTTTCAGACAAGTGAGCAAAAGAATGTCATGGACTTCTCCCATCCCAGTAATGTTGTCTATTTGTTTGACCCTGTACGTGTTAAAGAAGATTTAGGATTAGAGTTCTGGGATCATTCTGGTTGGAAGTCATCCAAAGCAATCGGCGACAGAATGTTGTTGCACATGCAGGATGCAAATTTGATGGCATTTCTTGCAGATTCCAAGCATTCTGCACTGAAAGCCCTGACTTCTTTTTTATCTTTGTACAAGGGAAATGTGAGTTCTTTTAATTCCATTTGGATATCCTACAGGCCTTTTACTTTGCAGTTTGGAGTAATGTTATACCTAAATCGACAGTGGGGAGCCGTATTGATTGTCTTTCTTTTTTACTCTCTTGTCCCCTTGCAGTTAACTACAAGAAGGACAATATCACCTGGAGGGATGGATAAGACACCTGAGGAATCTTGCATTAATTACTTGTGCAAATGTTTGCAGATGACATCAGAATCATTAGTTCCATCTTCAGATCCATCTGAGGCTATACTGAACTGTCTTGCAACGCAAGCAGAATTACTGCTCAGCCTTATCCGGGTCCTATTCAGACAAGTTTCACACAACAGGCAGAAGTGCTTACCAATTTGTGCACTTGTGTTGAAAACCTTGGGCTTTGGCCTTAGAATGCTGTGTGATATCAGGCCTTCTACTGTTCTAGTCAGAAAACCAGTAGTACTCTTTCTTACATTGCTTCTGACATCAGTTGAATTCAGTTGTCCCAAGTTGCATTCACAGGAAAAGTCAGATTCAGATGTCTCTGATGCTGTTTCCGAAATATCTCTTGTTAGTCTGGGGTTGCTACCTGTTCTTTGCCAGTGTGTTGAAACTGCAGAATTCTGTAACCTCTCGTTGGCTGCAATAGACATTTTACTTAAAGGCTTCTTGACCGCAAATACTTGGTTGCCCATCTTACAGAAGCATCTGCAGCTGCCTCTTGTTCTCTGGAAGCTCCAACAAAATGATTCTCATGTTTCTGTTCTCATAATTTTAAAATTTCTTTTGACCCTTGCACGTTTCAGAGGAGGTGCTGAAATGCTTCAAACCTTTAGTTTCTTTTCATCTCTAAAGGCGTTGCTTAATCTCTTATTGGATGATAGTCCTCCGAACAGCCAAGATGGCAGTGGGATTTTTGCCGAACCCAAGAAAGAAGAAAAACCCCACCGTATATGGGGACTATCCATGGAAATTGTCACAGCTATGATTAATTCTCTGGGGGAGGATTCTTTTTGCGCTGATTTTATGGACAGTGTCATCCGCTACTTCTTTTTTGAGAAAGCATATTTGATATATTATTACCTTTCTGCCCCAGAATTGCCCATTGATAGTCATAAGAAGAGAGCCCGAAGTCAACAATCACAAACTTCTCTAACTGTACTTAGGGAAACTGAGTACACCCTCATGTTCATCTGCGTTCTAGCAAAACATCACCGCAAATGGAGTAAAGCCATGAAAGATGTGGATTCAGGTCTTAGGGAGATGAGTATTCATCTTTTAGCCTTTATCAGTAGGGGAGCTCAACGAGTCAGTGAATCTCCCAGTGGGACTGTGCCTCTGTTATGCCCTCCAATCCTCAAAGAGGAAAAAGATTTTAATTCAAAACGACCATACGTTCACAGCAAACATGGGTGGTTTATGCTTTCTGCCCGCGGTTGTGTGTCCAAAGCTAGCATCCCTACCGTCTCAACCATTGCATTGTCTATCATAAGCAAGGATCGGGCAGATGGAAATAACGATTTAGTCTGTCGGACCTATTTTTCTGATGTGGTAGCTATACAGATCTACAAAATCTCCTTTCTTGTTCTGAAGTTTCTGTGTCTCCAAGCGAAGGTTGCAGCTAAAAGAGCAGAGGAGGTTGGGTTCATCGATCTTGCACATTTTCCTGAGCTTCCCATGCCTGACATTCTACATGGCTTACAGGTGCAATGTTTAATATGTTTTCTTCTCATGGCAGTAAGCTAGCAACACTACAAATAGTTTTGCCTGAGGGCTGGGCATGACTGAAGCTTGTTTAAGCAGCCCACTGGTCTATAAATTAATCCTGCCTGTCATGTTTGCATATTAGTAGTCCCCTTGTATATTCAGGTCAGGTCAGGCTGGGCTGTCTTGTCTTGCCTGTAAGGATAGGTAGGCCCACACCTTACCCTGGACATGACATTCTATAGCTACTGAAAGCATGCTCTAGATAGGGCGAGTGGAAAGTATGACTCGCGTTGCCAAAATACAACACTGCATGGTCTCTGCTATTAGGTGTATCTTATTTAGTAATTTATAGTCTACTATTAGGTGTATCTTATTCAGTTAATATATGACAACTTGTTTGGGAATTTCAAGTATTTGTGGGAAATTTCATAATAAGCGGCATTAAGTTTCCAGCCTGTTCAAAGTTTCTCATGTTAACAAAAAATGTTGTGATGCAGGACCAGGCAATCACTATTGTTACCGAACTATGTGAGACCAGCAAGTTGAAATTGTTGGAGCCAGAAATTCAAGATTTGTGTGTGTTACTTCTGCAAATAGCAGAGAAGGCATTGTATTTGGAATTATGTGTTTCACAGACTTGTGGAATTAGACCTGTGTTAGGGCGTGTTGAAGATTTTTCAAAAGAAATCAAAGAACTGATACAAGGTACTCATGTCATCCCCAATAATTTCCACCCCGTTTCTTTTATTTCATATGTTTAGTGATAAATGTTCTTGTCATCTCCAGTCTGTATTATCTGACATTGTCATCTTCTTTCTCCGTGTTACCAGTTGCAGAGGAGCATGCATGCTTGAAAGCATCATTAAAGTCATTGAAACACATTGCGGCACTAGTGTACCCAAGCTTACTACAAACTGAGGGTATCATGTGAATGTTTATGTTTATGAGGGCCCATGTTGTATGTTTATGTTGGCAACAGCGCAACATCTGCGCATAATTTACAACTTTTGTCTCAAAGTTGATATCAGTTATGGAATCATGATTCATGAGCATTCTTCCTTTCATATCTGTATAAACCTCGCCGCCCTATCAACAGCCCAGGCCCAGTCCCAGTCCAAGATGCTTCTAATGCAAGAACACTAGCCTATTATGACTCTCGATAGGATTCTCCATTCTGTCTTTCATTCATTGAGGTCTTCCTAATCCAGTTTGAAGCAAGAGGGGTCTCAAATCAACCAATGTTCTATTCTCGTCTTTCATTCATTTTCTTTTTTACTTTATGGAAGATTGACTGTTTGGATAAATGATGAGTGGTGTAAAATGAAGTAGATTTCACATGTGAAGTGGAGTGAAAAGAAGTAGATTGAAATTAAAGTAGAGTAAATCACTTTACTCCATTTGGATGTTTATTTGGATGTTTATTTTGAAGTTAAGGTTTGGAGCAGAATCCACTTTTATTCAAGAAAATTAAAGTATTTTGAGTTCAAGTGAAATGGAGTAAATGTCACTTCATTCAATTTGGATGTTTATTTTGAAGTTAAGGTTTTGGAGCAGAATCCACTTTTATTCAAGAAAATTGAAGTATTTTGAGTTGAAGTGAAATGGAGTACATGTGGCTTATGATATTACTTCATCTATTGGGTCAGATTTATCGAAACAGGGTAGAGTTGAAATTTTAGACTATTGGGGTTCATTTAAATTCACTCTACTCTATTTTTTGGCTATCCAAATTTGTATTTGCTACCTTCCTTTTTTCTTTTTGGCTTATAGGATTAGCTACCTTCACCATAGAAGCATGTTACATGTTTATGTTGAAACAAGTCAGTATTTTGCAGGTCTGACTAATGTGTCGGAACTTGTTCGGATTTGATTTTATACTTTACACTCAAAAGATAGGAAACAAGAACCAATCAAAGAAAGCATCCCGGGAACTCAACGTTTGCATGATGCACATATATATATTCATAGAAGTTACAAATGACTTCTGTAATGACGGTCGTACTTGCACATAGGAAGATGTGTGAAAGCTTCATTGATACATTTTATTCACACCAGTACAGCTCTCAGCCAAACTGGAATCCCGCTGCCAGTTTACCTACTGGGACTTGGACAGAGTTGGACCAAGTAGTACCCAACATACATCTTTATCACATATATGTAGAGATGGTTGAACTGTGTTGCAGAACTGCCACTAAAAATCTGTTGTTTCTTCATTCCAGTTACACATCAAGAAAATCCTGCAAATCTTTTTGCAAGCATCTCCTGAATAGTCAGGTCGCAATCTCCTCTCCTTTGAACGCATCTCTGGGCAACTTCATCTGGAGTGGTCCATTGCTCTCTGGTACATTTAATAAAATAAAAAAGGGAACCACTTCTATGTAGAGTTAGCCCGAAGAATAGTACTAAAGGAGGCAATAATTGATGCCAGAGTAAAGGTATGCAGAATATTAGGTTCATCAAACGAGTTAGCTTTAGGACTTCAAAGTTCTTTGACTATAAAGAATGTATACTTATTGTAGCCTGAGTATCATACTATGACCAATCTCCAAATTAATGGGGGTAGGTGCCCATGTAAAGGGATTGTTGATCATAGGTGGGTCCTGTACAAAAAAAAAAAAAAAAAAAAAAAAAAAAAAAAAAGGCTCAAGAAAAGTACCGGGAGAGAGTGGGCTCCTGAATAAGAGAAATGCAAATCCTCCGACCATTGTAGATCCAATTCATCTTCTGCTGTTCTGAAAGAAGACGTTAGGAAGAACAAAAGTAAAAAAATAAAACCGGGGGGGGGGGGGGGGGGGGGCGGGGCGGCATGGGATAAAATCACACCACGTCTGGCTAATACAATTTTTTTCATCTGCTGTGAATGCCATTAAACCAAACTCCTGCCGGTAATCTAACTCTGGACAAAAAGGGCTAATTGTTTAAAACGAACTCTCCTCTAACCCAGCCTATGTACATGATCATAGTCACATTTCAGTTATATGTAATTACAGTAGAAACAATAGAACCTTCTGTCCCTTTGCAAATTTCTACCTGATATCTCTGCTTGCAAATTTTTTTTACCCTTTTCTCATGATCACCCTCTGTAAAAATAGAGGCTGATCGATCATCTAAACAGCCTGATGCATCTTCACTGAAAAACAAAGAGTCAAATTGAGTATAGACTAGATTGTTCATCCAGAAAAAAAAAAGAGTTACTTGTAATCAAATGCCAAGGAGACATCGGAGGTGATTGGTCGCACCAATATCAATCCCTCCCACTTCTGCATTGCAACTGATCTTTTGCGCCATGGAGAATTTTGGGAGGGGCAAACTGCTGGGTTCAGGGGAGTGAGAACAAACAGAACCTGAAAATTTTTCAAGTCCATCATCTATACGTGTAGAGGAAGGAGCTAATTTTAATACCCCTGGAATCTCCTTGGGAAGTTCACTTGGATCTGGACCCAACCAATCTGTGGCCGTTGATGGCACGCCTTCTCCTTGGGAACAAACAGAACCTGAAAATTTCTCAAGTCCATCATCTATACATGTAGGGGAAGGAGCTAATTTTAATACCCCTGGAATCTCCTTGGGAAGTTCACTTGGATTTGGACCTAACCAATCTGTGGCCATTGATGGCACGCCTTCTCCTCTTCTTCCACTAGTCTTGATCCTTTTGGTTGTAATCCTATCATCTTTGATCACTCTACTGAGTTTGCCATGACAATTAGTTGGAATTGGATGGGAGGGATTAAAGACAAAATCCGGCCCATAAGAACCAGATAAATGACTTGAATGATGGCTTGAATGAGGAGTTACAAAGAGATTAGAATAACTTGAATTGTAGAAATTGGTAAAATGTTTTCTAGGATTTCGCCTCTTGGGGCAAGGAGATGAACGTTTTAACATAACAGCTTCCATTAGCAGCAATACAGAAGATTAAAAAAAAGAGTTATACCAAGAATGAAAAGAATATACAAACAAAAAATTGCAAATCAAAGAAAAGATCTAAATATGAGAAAATTTCTGAAAGGTTTGTGTGTATAGATGATTGGATTTGTGAAAATCTATTACTCTTTGGAGCAGCTTGTGTATTTAATCACAGATGTTTCTTCTACCTTGGCAGTGTTTGATCTTGGCTGTTTTGTTGGATTTATTATTTATAGGGGAGTGTATGAGAGAGAGTCTAACGGCTACTCTCATTTTTTTATTATATACTTGAGATCTGTTTCTGTTCGTTACAATCGTTACAGCAGCGGATTAGTAGGATCTGAGCCGTAGGATTGGGGGACCACAGGTAGCCGTTGGAAGACTGAAAAACAAAATTGGACCGTTGAGTTTGTCATTAGATTCCTCTCCTTGTTAAGAGGAGAGAGAGAGAGGAGCGTGAAGCACGTGAGTGAGACACGACTTTCTCATACCTAAAAATCAGATCAATCCTTTCGTTGTGTCTATATGTCCATGCTCATGAATCAATCCATCAATGGGGCTCTGCCCCTATGTAAAATCTAGCATGTCAAAATTGGCTTGCCTAGCTTTAATGGGTCTATAGGACGGATTTTAATTGAGACCATTGTAATATTAAAACACATTTGTTTTACTTAATTTTATGCGGGATATGTAATCAAAATTTGTTTTATTCTCGGCTTATGCTAGAATAAAATTTAGTTTTTTTGGCACCTTAGCCTAGGGGTTGAGACCTAAGAGAGTCCACGGAAGTGAAAAGTTGAAGTTCATGTCGCGAGAAGGAACCAGACAAGAAATCAAAGAAGGAACCAGAGTAGATATCAGCTACGTAACATGTAAGGTTGCCAACCAAACCAACTTATCAAGCTGTTGGTGGCGATGAGGGTGGATTTGATCAAAGACTATTCCACCATTGAGTAATATGTAAGGTTGCCAACCAAACCAACTCAGCAAGCTGTTGGTGGTGATGAGGGTGGATTTGTTCAAAGACTATTCCACCATTGATAGATTTAGAGGGTGGTCATAAAAGCATCTGAACACGTGGTGGAGAACTTTCCATGTTATGTGATTTTGTTGGCAGACCAAATTAGAGGGACCTCAATCACTTTCAGTCGACATCTTTAGCAGTCTTTAACGCGTTTTTGAGTAGGGTGATTCTAAACGGACCCCCATTATATGCTGTACACACCCACATCCTCTTATGTGAACAGTGATTTTTCATTGTTCACATAAGGGGGTGTGGGTGTGCACAGCAATATGAGAGGGTGCATTTAGAATCACCCTTTTGCGCAAGAGATAGCTGAGGCTTGGGACCATACTCGTACCATGACATTGGCTTGATTTTCACCATGGAGAGGGAAAGTCTCAGCCATCAGGCAATCTCGACCATCCAAATAGATAAGTACCAATGGTTAGTAATGATGTTCACAAGTTGTGCAACTTGCTAGCTCCTATTTTTTCTTTTTGGCCAGTACGAGAGGCGGACGGAGGACCCAATTACAAGCACGTAGCTGCAGTCACACCGGTCGGCACACTTCCAAAATTTATATAAAATTTTTGCGTCCACTTCCAAAAATCCAATAAAAATCATAGTTGTACTTTCACTTTACCCCCAAAACCAAACTATAAGAATGTGGCCTCCAAATATCTTGATCCGGAAGTTTCTAACCTTCCATCGTGGCTTTCATGGGCCATGATGGGCTAAATTAGGCAAGGGAGAAGCTAGTCCAAGCCCAGCCTATATGTAATATTTAGGCTTTGGTATAGCCCACAGGTCCAAAGGTTTAGACGGCCCTAATCCTCTTGAGCTTAAGTTTGGATTAAGTATAACAATGTTTACACTGTTCATTAGGCTCTATCATATAGAAGATGAATCTGGATCTAATTATCTACGAAGATTCAAATCCATTAAAAGCAATGGAATGGACAGCGCATTAAAATTAACTTTTATATCTGGATCATCCATACTTAGATTTGATGAATAATAGTAACATTTCGAGAACGTTAATCTTTTGTAGTGCTCACTGTTAGATCTTCATAATGACTCCAGGTCCCATAGTGATCTCCACATGCTTTGACACTTTTTCACTAATATCTAACAATGGGACCAACAAGTTTTTAAATAATAGTTGGAGACATCCAATAAACAATTAAGCAGCTAGAATTTCATTAGGTAGCCCCGAAATAACAACTGAGAGGGTGTATTAGATGGCATGAGATTTTATATAGATCGTGAATGTGGATTGGATGAAACACTATTTCCTTGTTTCTACAAAACACGGGACCCGGACTCCTCATCGTGGGGTTCTACTTCTTTCATTCACGCGAAAGATGAGGGAGATCACTTAGCGGATCCGGACTACTTTAGAATACAAAGTCCATGTCCTAGATATAGTGGTTGTTGGGCCGTGAAAAAAGCCCGTAGTCAGACCTTGGGCCTAAAAGTACAGCTCAATTGGATGGGCCTTACCCGGCCTGGCCCATGTTGATCCAAAACATCCGACTGTATATGTACACAGGCGAGTCGCGACAAATTCGTATGCGAATATCCGTCCCCTCGACCCCACCACCAAACCCTAATCCACAAAGCATAATAATAAAAAAACCTGAATCCAACGGCTCAGATCGAGCCAAACAACATCTCCTCCTCAAACCCATCGCTTTATAAACCCCAGTCACGCTCCAAACCCTAACTCACCTACTGCTTTTACCAATCAGATCTGAAAAACCAGAGAGAGAGAGAGATGGCAAACCCTAAGGTCTTCTTCGACATGGCGGTCGGCGGCGCCCCAGCTGGCCGGATCGTGATTGAGCTCTACGCCGACACGACGCCGCGCACGGCCGAGAACTTCCGCGCCCTGTGCACTGGCGAGAAGGGCAAGGGGCGGAGCGGCAAGCCCCTCCACTTCAAGGGCTCCTCCTTCCACCGCGTCATCCCCGGCTTCATGTGCCAGGGCGGCGACTTCACCGCCGGGAACGGCACAGGCGGCGAGTCGATCTACGGCGCCAAGTTCGCCGACGAGAACTTCATCAAGAAGCACACCGGCCCCGGCATCCTCTCCATGGCCAACGCCGGCCCCGGCACCAACGGCTCCCAGTTCTTCATATGCACCGCTAAGACCGAGTGGCTCGACGGCAAGCACGTCGTGTTCGGCCAGGTCACTGACGGGATGGAAGTCGTTCGCGCCATCGAGAAGGTCGGATCTTCGAGCGGGAGGACCTCCAAGCCCGTCATCGTCGCCGACTGCGGCCAGCTCTGATCTGATGATCTTCTTCAGATCTAGATCTTACCAGATCTGATCTGATCTGATCTGATCTGGTTCTTATAAAGCTAATATGATCTGATCTGATCTTTTATCAAGAAGAGTTAATAGTGTCTTTTGTGGCTTTTGTGTCCCTCTGTTTTTTAAATTATGGGTGCTGGTATGTTTGGCTTATGATCTTGGATAAGAGGCCAAAGACTGTTATCTGTAGAGAGGTCTTTGCTGGAATAATTTGACTTTAGTAGTGTTTACAGGCTCTTCTCCTTCTATCCATTTTCAGATCATAAACCCTAAATTAATGGTGGTTCTATTTTTTGTGCATTTTGACATGGGTGTGAACTGTGAAGGGCTGGGAGTAACCGCGGTTTCGTTCGCGGCAGAGGTCCGGGCGGAAAGTCGATATGATATCGGTATCGGCCGTGGTTATTGGTCGTCAAGGTATAAATTTTATTTTTATCCAAAATAATTTATAAAAATATCTAAAAAGATTTAAAATATTAGAAAATGTTGGAATTTTTTTTTTCATTAATAACAATAATAAGTTAAAATATCGGTCACTTTTTGTCATGATTCTCGTCTATGTCATAGTTTGCTCTCTTTTCTAGTATTTCATATAATGCAATCAAACTCGTGATCAATTTATTAATGTAAATTATAAGAAAATAATGATGATATATTAATTATCATTTAATACTAATTCTATCATCATTTAATATTAACTCAATAATTAAATAAGTTGTGAAATTCAAGATCATAAAGATAACATATTAAAATCTGAAACATGATAGTGAGATAGATAAAAGTGTATAAATCTAACATAAAAGTATGTAGATCTATCATTTAAGTGAAGAATATAACACAAGTGATAAGTGCAATGATCTTTTCATTCATTTTTATGCTTTATTTAAAAATAAAAAATAAAAAATACATAATAATAAAAATAAGGGAGTTAAGTTAATTTTATCTTACCAAATAAAATGAATTTTTTAAGAAATAATATTGAAATTTGAAAATATATAAGAAAGAGTTATGGGGATATGGATGTTCTAAGGAGATAAGGGGAAGGGAAAAAGTTTTAAAAGAAATTAGAGTTTTTACTATTACTCTATGTTGGTCTAGATATTGGTCAAATCGATATTTTGATAATCTCGGCTGATATTTACTGTTATTTTTGTGATATTGTATCACAGCAAAATAACATACTGGTATGGATCGATATCGGTTCATATCATATCGGTCGATTTTTTTATCCATTGCTGGGAGCAGTTGGTGGAGGCAGTTGGATGTGAAGTTTATGATAATTTATTGCTGAGGTGATGCGTTTCAGGGTGGGTGGGCCATGGTTGGATGTTGACTAAAATTGTGGACTACTGGAAGAGTCCAGGAAGGGATTGAGATATTGGGTGCAGTAGTGGGGCCGGATGATGTGTGATTTTCTATAGATATGTGTGCTGTTCGGTTTCTATTGCAGTTTGTTTTTTTAAGATGACTGGATTCATTGACTTTTGGAAATTGGGAGGAAGGAGTGGGGAGAAGTATGTGCTTGGGATATATTCCAACTCCCATGGCATGCTATGGGATGGGCCATGAAAACAATTTTACACATGGCAACCAGGGGTTGCTTATTTGGTTATCAGCCCCATTCTTTGTAATGGTAAGAGGCCAGGGTCGTGGGATCATGGTTCCTGTAAAACAAAACTAGCAACAACGCCCCGTATTTACTCTGGTGTAAAAAATAAGATATTATATTTTTAATTTATGTGATATCAAAATTAATTATAAACATATAAGAATATATTCATATATATTTATATAAAAACAGTCAACACATCTTCAATCATAAATACAAGTGTTATCTTCACATAAGCTAATGGTTATTTTAATCCCTCCACACAAATTTCTTCTCTACCTCTTTGAAGTAGTACCAATACTATTTTAGAATCGATCAAATCGTTTTTTAGCTTTAGATTTAAAAAAAAAAAATTATAAACATCTTAACTTTAAAAGCCATAAATTATGAGACTTTAACACCACATGCTGGTATTATTTGATCTCAGTAATAATTGGCCCACCATGAATCAATGTATATATCTTTTAATTATGGGTTCATGTAGGCCCATGGAAGTGTAATTATAGTGGGGCAAACCTAAGTCATTTGTCTATATAATCAGATAAAAAAATGATGCTTATAAGATTCAATAAAAAAAATCCAACCTCAAAACATTTTTATGACAAGTCCATCTATGAGGTGGTCTACTAGAAGGTCGGGTCTGATTTTCGTTCACGTGTAACAATCTCTTAATAGAGTAGAGCTCTATTTAGAAACTAAAAGAAAATGAAATTTTTGATAAAAAATTTATCAGTGTGAATTGTTGAAAGGTGGGCCTCAAATATTAAAATAACAAGATGACAATCTTGAGAGGATGGAAGATAGATAGTGTTGAGAGAGAGAATAATCCATAATCCATATTGACCTAGAAAACTAATATCTATACATAATCCATGAGTGGGTCCCACTGCAGGAATAAGTTAAATATGCGGGGCCCACTAATTGATTTGCATCAATTAAGAAACCAGACAACAGCCAATATGCTTGCCTCCCTCCATCAGTGGGGTGCACTCTTAGAAAAAAAGGGGTTAAGAGAAGGCCATTGGGATTTCATCCAATACTGAAGTCTAATTTTAAAATATATTTAATACGAACTGGTGCCCACTATTGGATATATCCATTTAGGGAAAAAAAATTGAATGAAGAGTAAATGAGCTAACAGTTTGGATTTCAACCATCAGTATGGCCCACAAAACATATTTAACATGGGGCCCATTGATGACTGAAGATCTAACGAAAAGAAAACAAATAGACTGTAAAGATTTGTTTATAATTTGGATAATGGCAAAAAATAGGATTCAAATTCAAACGTTCATAAAAATCTTTTATGAGAGATGTTTTAGGAGAGAAAGTGTAGCCCTCTTTGAAAAGAGTGACTTTTTAGGGATGTTGTGGCATCACTCACAGTCCAGAGAGACTTTTTAGGGATAAGGTGGCACCCCTCAAAGCCCACCTCCCACTTTACTTTAATATATATAATAAAGGGTAAGAGTATAAAGCTAGTTCCATTGGTTCATTAGGAGGCTATTTAAAAAACAAGGCAGATGCAGGCCAGCAGCAGGAGGGGCACACCCCCACTTTAAGAGATACTCTTTAGCTTGCTTTTTTGAACATATTTGAAGGTTTTATCCCTCACTTTTACCACTTGGTAGAGATTGAGGTGGAAAAATTACCAAAGATTAGGATGCAATCATGACGCATCCAAATCTGGTATCTTTATAGATTTGGTTTCAGATGTGATTTGGAATCCCTGGGTTTCAAAAAAAAAAAAAAAAAAGAAATATAGAGGCAAAGCAATTAAAGAGTATATAATGAAGTCTAACTAGAGTATCAAACATGAATATTAGAGGAAATGTTCTCTTACAAGCCATTGCAAGAGCAATTCAGCATTGTGGGCTCAGGAGCCCCATTGGTAGTCTTATCACTCACTATTCCATGTCAAGAAAATCTAAAGTTAATTAAATCAAGGGCTAGGAAAGTTTGGTGGGGCTGAATTTTTTGGATCCCCTTAGCCATACCCTTTCAGTCTACCGTACTCCAATTTTTCAATCTATGTTACTCCAATTGGCAAACCTTACCCGCGTTATTACTTAGATGATAGGATTACCATTTGCAACCCTTACCTAGGATCAATGACTGATTTTGGTGTATATCACCCTTTTTTCTTCTTCTTTTTTTTTTTCCTCGAATGGTTTCTTTATACTCTCCACATTTTATAATTGTAGAAAATCACCATTATCCTTGTTTGTAAAATCGTTTCTTACTAACATCAATCTTAAAAGCTTACAAGATTAAAATCCAATTGTTTAACTTCGTAAAAATGATAGTATGTGTAAATCATTATACTGTTAGGTAATCATTCCTTGTAATGACAATACATGATTGATTAACAATGAAACAAATACATCCCTCGTGAATTGGACCATTGTCCTTGTCCTAGAGGGACATTGCATTCTCGCAATTCATGTGGTTGGCAATTTTAACAGTGCATTTCAATTATCCATATCAGATGAAGCCACCGCAATTCCATTGTTTTGATGAGGTAGACCTACTATAATTATTCTCCTTTACAAAAACAGCAGCAGAATGGCCACCATTCTTGCAATTTCAAGAAGAAAAAATAAGGGTTTGAAAGTCATCAAATAGTCCTTTTATAATGAACAATGAAATTAGGGACCTTGCCATCACCTCAGAGAATAAAATATTGGAAACCCAAGTTCTTCTACATCTTCACCTTGTATCATATTATTCATAAAAATAAACATGCATTTAATTTAAAGCATAGGTAATCTCATCATTTATTATTCTCTTTAGGTCACGTTTCGCTACCAAATCTTTGGAGAAAATATTTTTGATTTTTCACAAAAGAAGTTTTGAAAACCGTATGTTGGGCAATTGAAAGCCCCGAAGATTTGGGCCATTTGAGATCCTTATTTTTGAACTTATCAAGTCTCACCCCAACATATAGGATGTGGAAAATGGAAATCCATAATTGAAAGGGGGATGGCTCATTTGCATAGTGATACAAGTTTTGTTTTATACATTGAGAGATTCTCAAATTTGAAGATTTCTCATATTACACTGTTTTCATAAATTGAATATTTACTCTACTTAAGAGACAAGGGAAGTGCTAAAAGAGCCAGCAGGAGACCTTAAACACCTTCCCCAGTCAACTTGCCCTTCCAAATTATCAAAAGATCCAGGATTTTTTCTTTTCTCCCTTAGAATCATGCCAAGCTGTTTTCATAAAATATCTTGTTCTAAGAAGGAGATTGTATTTGTGGCAGGAGAAAGGGGCAAAACACAGATGGTGACCACCATTCTCATCTAAATATCTAAATCCAAATGACTTGAGATCAACAGCCCAGATCACCCAACCATGGCCCACTCACTCTATCAAGTGGCCCCCACAATTACCCATCTCATCACATTCTCATCTCATCCTCTGTCAAAGAGTCAAACCACGTTCCAGTGATCCACAGTCCAATTTGCCTGGCTTTTATGACTTCCCACGCATTCCATTCAAAACCGTTCCCTTCCTCGTCGTCGTTGTCTTCTGTTTATTCTCATCTTCTGCAGCGCCAAAACCCTCTCAACCTCTTCTTCTTCGATGCGATAAACCTCTAAAGCTTCCTCCATCTCTCTCTCTCTCTCTGTGTTCGATCCGGTTTCAGATCCTGTATCTACTGCTCTCTACCGTCGGATCGATCGATCAGACGATATGATCACGATCCCTTATCTGACCGCTCTCACCACGCTCTTCAGCTATGGCTTGCTATTTGCCTTTGGACACATCAGAGATCTGTTTCGGAAGTTCCTCGATTGGCCCTCTTCTAAAAATCTCCAGGTTCGTCTTCCTTGATTCCCTCTACATGCAGTTGATTTCGTTGTTTTTGAGATTTTTTTCTTCTTCTTCTTTTGAGCAGGGATATGCCCCAATCTGCCTAGAGCATGAGGATTTCTACACTCGGCGTTTGTATCTTCGTATTCAGGTAATGATCTTTTTTCTTTTTTTTCCTTCTTCAATCTGTCTACTTGGAGATTTGTTGGTTGTTCTGAATTGTGTGACGGTTGTAAATTGGATTGCCATGTTCATAGTTGGATCTAATATGATGCAAAGTTTGTGACTTTGAGTCACTGTGAATTGCGTTTCTAGGGGGGGTGCATGAATGGTGCCGGTTTAACCTTTTCATTTGTGGAATGGACATATAATCCAGGGAAGTTTGCGTGGAATGTGTGATTAGGATAACAGATATTGGTGACTTTATCTCAAGTAATGTTGTATGGAAGTTTGGATTCTTTGTTGTTGTGCAATGATTCCATGAAAAACAGATTTTGTTGAGTGAAGATTCCAAGCGAAAATTCTTTTATCTACAATTTTATTATATATTTGCATGTGTTCTTCAATTTAAGGGTAACGTTCATGAGTTATATTTCCATTTTTGACTTTTCCTAGCAATTATATGTTCTATTAGGATGAATCTTTCATAAGGTATTCTAGCCATTTCCTTCAAGGCATGAATCTATTGGGGGCTATTCAAATTTCATTTCTCTCGAAAGTCCTTCTACTAAAAATTCTTGGATTTTGTTTGCATATTTACTTTCCAAGGGTATGGTTTTGTTTAAGGGATAAATTTGCAATAATGTTGTCGATACGTCGACTTCTCTCTCTCTCTCTCTCTCTCTCTCTCTCTCTCTCTCTTGTCAGGATTGTTTTGGACGACCAATAGCTAGTCCTCCGGATGCTTGGATGGACGTTGTTGAACGTTACTCTAATGACAGTAACAAGACATTATTGTGAGTGGTGTCTTTGAAGCTGACTTTTATTGTCATTTGGCCTTCATTTTGCTTTATGATGGCCATGTAAGAATAATTGAACTGTTCAATTCGGTTCTGTTATCTCTTGGAATGAGTCTGAATGAAATATTCTGCTGGATCTAGATTGAATTGAGGATATCTAATCTCGCTGGTTGCTTTTAATGCAGACGAACTGCGAAGACGAGTAAATGCCTTAACTTAGGATCATATAACTACCTAGGATTTGCAGCTGCAGATGAATATTGCACACCACGTGTAATTGAAGCATTGAAGAGATTTTCACCAAGCACCTGTGGTACCCGTGTAGATGGCGGTGCGTGTTTAAATTACACCATACAAACACAACTTCAATAAACTTGAGTTTAAGCTAAGGCACTTATGAAATCAGGCACCACTGTATTGCATACGGAATTGGAGGAGTTGGTTGCAAAATTTGTGGGAAAGCCAGCTGCAGTTGTTTTGGGTATGGGCTACGCAACAAATTCTACAATCATTCCAGCCCTGATCGGAAAGGTTTGTAATATTTCCAAACATATATAAATTACCCATTCTTCATTATCAGAAGGCATTGAAGTAGTTTTCTTAGTTCCTACATCACTGAACTTTCTGTCTCATGGTTATATGCAGGGGGGCTTGATAATAAGTGACTCTTTGAATCACTGCTCAATTGTCAATGGTGCTAGAGGATCAGGAGCTACTGTTCGTGTTTTTCAACATAATAGTGAGCATACAGTGCATTATTATTTTCAACTTGAGTCACCAATATGTATTATCATAAAAAAGAACTTTTATATCAAATGTTCCCATGATCTTATATGTTTACCATTCTTCTTTTAGTGCCGTCTCACTTGGAGGAAGTGCTGAGAGAACAAATCGCTGAGGGACAGCCTCGGACGCACAGACCTTGGAAGAAGATAGTTGTTCTTGTTGAGGGAATCTATAGCATGGAAGGGGATCTTTGCAAGCTTCCTGAGATCATAGCGGTTTGCAAGAAGTACAAGGTAAACCGCATCAAGATAGATTTTTCTGCCTTCTTTCTTTATCTATATTTTTTTATTTTATCGTGTTTGCATTTTTTTGTCTTGATGAGAGAAAACATGGTGTGACCAGTAGAAAAATGATGTGGGGGTCCATTTGTTTTCAATATAGACCATTGGATCAAAGCCACCCTCTCTTGGTTGAATTGATCGTTGTCTTTGTGAGATAAATCCCGAGATTACCAAGTGACAAAGATTAGTAAAATGTGAACATGAATTATTCTCACTTTGGATCTGACTGATAATTGAGTTGATGTCACACTTACTTGGGGATTGGTTTTGTTCCAAATGGACTACCTTGACCGGTAGTGGGTGGACATCATATATTTTGTTAGATGCTTCCATGAATTTACAGCGTGTTACAGTCAACATTGCATGATGATCCCATCTTTTATTTGCCAACCATTCGGATGATAAACTTCTTGTGCCGCTGGGGACCACTTGTGATTAGAAGTTCTCTCCATTGAATAGGTGGTCCAAAAATACTCATCATCAGTAGTTGCATCATCATATTCATGGAAGCTTTATTGTCTACTTGGGTACTTGATGAGTTCCACTATAAAATACTATAAAATATTAGGTTTGGATGTTTATCTACATTCTTTTGTAGTATTTAGGTATTTATTGGACCTATATATGTCATGTAGGTCTTGTATTGCTAATTAATCCAAGGGAATTAAATTGTTGAATCAATTGGGGTTCAACCATTTCATTCACCCCACGTACTTAAACTTTATACAAATTTATGTCATATAATTTATTTATGTACTCATGTTTTGGAGAAGGTAACAAACGTTCAAGTAAGGAGAAGAAAAATACAGAAGATAGGGAAATAAAGATACACAAATTTACCCTTCATGTTTTCTTTTTTGCTAATTTCCTGTCTTGTTGCCATTTGAAAAATAAGAAAGTGGCAATCTAACTCTGATGTACTTTGATTCTCTCAAAGATAATGAATAAAAAATAACGCTGTATGTTCAAAATTTAGGGCTGTATGTTCCATATAATATATATTATACAATCATGTTTTCAAAAGAAACTGTTATCAGTATCACCTTTGATGTGTCGGGCGTTATGTGCTATCATGAAATGCTTTGTTGTCTCTTTTGTTCTGTTCTATGTTTATGTGAACAGCTAGTTTTTTCTTTTTCTCTTCTTTTTTTTTTCTTTTTATTGTTTTGACCTAAACTTACAACTGCGGACAGGAAACTTCTTTTCTTTTAACACATGCAACTTAGGAACTTTTTTTCTTTTTATTGTTTTGACCAATACTTACAACCGTGAACAGAAAACTTCTTTTCTTTTATCACATGCAACTTAGGAACTTTTTGGTATCTGAGTGCTGTGTTCTGTCTCCCCGTTGCATTAAGCCGCATTAATTCAACAGTGATATTTTTACTGTTCTGATCATCTTTTGATATGTCAAGCTAATTTTTGGTTGCCTTTCTCTGTATGAAAATTAATTCTTACTTTCCTATGTCCATCTTTTTTCGCTAGTATAGTAGTATGTCCTTATGAGTGTCAATTTAGGTGATCCAAACTCTCCTTCACCAGTAAAAATATGCTAAAAATGGACTAATAGAAGGTAGGCAGGTTTTAGATAAAAATATCTCTTTGAGAAAATAAGTTGATTTCTCAATATGCCCCGAAGTTGATTTCACATACCAAGAATGCTTTTTTATGCCCTCAATTTATGTCCAAAATTATAACATAATTATGAACAAAAAATTGTTTTTCTGCCACATTGAAGCAAGAGTTTCTACTTGATTCAGGCTTAAACATAGCTGCTTCAGTTATCTCATCATCCTGAACTCTCTGAAATGACAAAAGCAGACAGTAGCTGGAATATCTTGCTCTATTCATGTGTTGTGGTTTCTTTAGCTGAAACAAAATGATGACAACAACTGTTTATCCTCTCTTAAATTTTCCTTTTAATAAGTGACATGACTTGAACCTGTAATCTCATAGTTTACAAAGAGCACCTTCCAACGATGTAATAGGTTCTTGTCCTGTTACCTTTTTAAAGTTAACAGTTTTGAATACAATTGTGTTTTGATTTTTAAGCTTTCTAAGTGGCATGGTAAATTTCAAGTTTGTGCTGGTTCTCATTCTGCTTTTGAACTTTGGAATAGGCATATACATATTTAGATGAGGCCCACAGCATTGGAGCAATTGGAAAAACAGGAAGAGGTGTCTGTGAGCTCTTAGGAGTTGATACCGCTGATGTTGATGTTATGATGGGAACTTTCACAAAATCATTCGGGTCATGTGGAGGCTATATTGCAGGATCCAAGGTTGAGTTTATTTCTATTGCACATTTAAGTTCTATGTTTGAAATATGAAGAATGTTCGACTATGAATCAATCTGCAACTTCTGAAGTTGTGAATGTGGTTGTGGGGCTCACCTCATTTCATGTCAATCAATGGGGAAGGGTGGGGTTGGAAAGTGCCTCTTCAAATTAGTGGATGGACCCCACATGGGCATGATCTGATGAGCATGACCATCTGATTAAAGGCCTTAAAGTTTAAGGGTTTTAGAAGTGCATATGTAACCACTAAACTTTCTGGCCCATGTATGGTTATGATCATTTGATTGTGCCCTTGTGGGCCCATCCACTAGTCCAGAGGAGGGATCTTCCAATACCACCCTTCCCACAACTCCATAGTTATGACCAGTTCAGACCCAAATATTCCTCTTCAAACATTTGTTTAGCATGGAGTAGTAGCATTTGGTTTATATCACTGCACCTGGGAATTGGGATGCACATATATGGATGTTGGTATGCACACGGATGAGCAACATGGATAAGACGTCCAGTTCCCAAAATCTAGGACACTAATTTATTTACAAGTATAACGCTCGGTCGCTCATAACATTCTGTTAACATGAAATTTTATTTTCGCTGACTAATATACCATGCTTCCCCATGGGCATGTGGATAGCAATAAAATAAGTAAATTGACATTAAATTATCAAAAAACTATGATAAACATACTTAAGTCTATAACTTTTAAAAAGAAAGTCGACATACATGAGATCCATTTCTGGTGCCATTGGGATGTCATGATGCCATTGGTTATTTTCCACCAGTATGCACTCCACGCATGGTTTGGGATAGGGAAAGATCTCAATGAGACCTGAGAGTATCCATAATCAGTCATATAGCAGCCCTTCCACTGAATAAGTACTGGCCCAAGCATGGTTTAAAAATCAGCCAAGCCCAAGATCTACCAAGTCGACTTGGATTCAGTATGTGCCAGGTCAAGTCATTGCGAGTCAACTTGGGCCCAAATCTCACTCCAATTATACTGATATTTTCTTCATATTAGCTCATTAAACCCTATGATACCTGGATATTTGTACGTGCAAAGCACATCCGTGTTGGACAGATACGATGCTCGTATTGGTACCTGATATTGCACCGATATCAAGTTTATTATTTTTTATTAGCTCTTTTAATTTTCTTGCTTTTCAACATAAAGATGTTAGAAAGGAGTCGTCATCAAAGCTTGGTCCAAACTATGTTGGGTTTAGCTACATGAATTCTGCTTCTCTATTCTGATCTATCCTGAGCCAAGTCCTCGGATAGGTTAGAAAGGAATTTAAACAATAGTAGTTATTAGTGTTAGAATGTTCTAAAGAAAAATTAGGCGAGCCCCAATTGTATCCATATCTGCTGGATCTCCAAGAAGTGCAGAGTTGTATCCTCAATCCCCGTATTAGTGTCTATATAAAGGTCATTACTTGCGCGGGTCCCGCCAAAGCAGGGTCCCGGGAGGGTCCAGATTGGAGCCAGACCTAACCTTTGGCAGTTTTGCACAAAGTGGCCGCTCGCAGCTCTCGAGCTTGTGTTATCACACATGGAGCCTGACACCTTTACCATTGCACCAAAGCAATGACCCTGTATTAGTGTCCTATCTGTATCCATATTAGGGCATCATAGATTATACTAGGAAAAAAGCCCGTAGCATAGTTTGAAGGTGCTCATTATTGCAACCACAAGGTTGCATATTCATGTCACCAATCAGGGGAAAAGAAGCCTCATTATATCACGAGATATTATGCAAGACACCTAAATGTATATTAAAGGAAACTAGGAACCTATTTTGTGCGTCCACTGATTAAGCCACTTGTCATTATCAGGAACTTATGCAATTTTTGAAGTACTCCTGTCCGGCCCATCTTTATGCGACATCCATGTTGCCCCCTGCTGTACAACAAGTTATATCTGCTGTGAAAGTTGTTCTTGGAGAGGATGGTTCTAATAGAGGTAAATAAAGACATTCCTCCCACATTCTTTCTGGTTTATCTGCTTGATGACATGCTCTTTGCAGCCTCGAAATCTATATTGTTATTGTTATTGTTTTATTTTTATTTTTTTTATGACTATTTACGTATAGTTCCATACAGGGGCTCACAAACTTGCACGAATCCGTGAGAACAGCAATTTCTTCCGATCAGAACTGCAAAAGATGGGCTTTGAAGTTCTTGGGGACAATGACTCTCCAGTAATGCCAATAATGCTTTACAATCCTGCAAAGATCCCTGCATTTTCTAGAGAGTGTCTTAGACAGAATGTAGGTCTTTCGGCCTAACATTTCTTCTTTCTTTGTACTTAATATGGTTCTCCAGTAGTTGAGGAATACACATACAAAACCACACACACATTGCACTTGTATACACAAATGAGACAATTCGTTTCAACAAAACTTATGTTTGACTTAGGTACCAAATGCTCAAGTTCATTGCAGATGAGTTGGAAATTTATACCATAGCTTGTTACAGATTTGCCTTACAACAGCATGCACAACCCTTGGTTCTTTTGCTTAATGGTTGAGAGGAGGATTGAAGACTTCTAACATTATTGGCTCTACTGTTATGCTAAGGAATTATTCAGTCTTCCTCTAAATGCTAGCTTTACATACTTGGTTAGAAAGTAGAAAAGGGGTTCTCTCTAAAATCTGCATCAAGAAAGCACACCAGAGCACACAAAACCAACCTCAGAATATTCTGGGTTTTTGTATATTTCTGCTGCAATGTACCAAGCTTCCTTGTGTCTTACTGGTTGCATTATTACATGATTAGGAGTACATATGAGAGGTCAAGGGTTCAAGGATTGGTACCACCCTCATCTTCAAAAATAATTCTGCCGCAATGTTGCATTTTGGGAGGTGTGCAATGATTTAAGGGAAGGATGTGGAGATTACAAAATGAGGAAAAACAATATCCAAATAAATGCCTATCCAAGAGAGGCCAAGACTTTACATCAATCACTATTCAGGGTTACATCCATGGATGAAGGACTTATGTCATGTCAAAGAGAGTTCAGAGATCACAATCATTGTGCAATGCATGAGTTTAACCTAGAAACCTCTTATGAAGTCTCAACAGAAAATCCTTTCAGAGTGCACTACTCAATTTCTCTCCTTCTCGCTGTAATTTTTTCACGTCTTGGGCCTTCTTATATTGAAAAAAAATTTCACATACTCTTGCAAACAAATCCTTCTTGGAAAAGAGTTACTTCTTAGGGAGGCATCTCACATAGTAAGCATATATTGGCGGCAGAGTCTCTCAAATGCAATGAGTAGCCAAAAGAAGCATGTCTTTATTAGGACCCTTTCTCGAAATTGGAACCAAGCCACTATCATGGAGTATCAAGCCTACTGTCACCTGTCATCACTCATCACCTTATTTTCATAGGTATTTGATCTGGGCTAATTTTCTCTTTCCCTCCATCTTTGCTAGTGTCTTTACTTATATTTCAAATCTTTTGCCCAGTCATCTCTTGATGCATTTGCCCTGCACATTATGTTTATAACTGTTGACATCATACAATTCTATCAATTTTCTTTATCTTTTTCTTCCCCAAGACCCTTTTAATAAATAACACATACATACGCCTGAAATACTACTATGGAACATATATATATATATATAGGGTAATATTCATATGCATCTATCCCTCACCATTTTTGGTGAGGGACACCCCAAAAGGGGGAGTTTCAAGTACAAAAGTGTACTTGATGTGAGGTACAAAAGTACACTTTTGTACTTGAAACTCCCCCTTTTGGGGTGTCCCTCACCAAAAATGGTGAGGGATGGATGCATATGAAGACCCCCCATATATATATTAGGAGGTGCACAACGACTAAACTCACTAGTATAGCTGAACCAACTTGTCTCTAGATCTAAACTGTTAAATGTTTTGATATTTTTTCCTTGTTATACGGGCACTCCTAGGATGTTACTATGACAATGGCACTTAAAAAACCAGGGCGGACCCAGGAAATTTTCCTGAAAAAACACAGTTTTCAAAAAACTTTTGCATGGGTTATTGGTGGGTGGGTGTGGCAGCATGGCCACCGTTTGCCCTACCTTGGTTACGCCTATGCTTAGAACTTCCTTTGTTTGGACCCACCTTCATTCAGCCCCTGGTTAAAACTCTCTGTCTGCTTGCTTCCTGGGAAGACCTTGTATGGTTAGTGGTAAAATGTTCAGTCTGTATTTCAGTCACCCATCCTTCTCACAGTGATTGTGGCTGTTAGAATTTCTTTTAAGGCATAATTTTTAATTAACATCGGTGAAGTGGAGATTGCTGTAAGAATGTTTGATTAAGATCAAATCTTTCATCATCATTAATGACCTGCTACCATGTGCTATAGGTTGCTATTGTGATGGCTGCATTTCCAGCAACTCCACTATTATTGGCCAGAGCACGTATCTGCATTTCTGCTTCTCATACAAGGGAAGATCTGGTGAAAGGACTGGAGGTACGACCCAGCTCCCACCAATATGAGATGATGCTTTTTGTTTTAGGTGTCCTTTACTCCTTCAGCATGCATCACTGATTGTCATTTTTTTTCTTTTTACATGATACTCTTGTGGATCATGAAGAATTTTAGGCAACCAGGCCCACTGTGTACATGGGATACACGGGCCTTAATCCATAATGTCCAGATTGGTGGCTCCATTCATGAGAGTTGCATTGGTTGGGCCATCTTTAACATCCATAAATTTGTTTTTGCATGTTGTACTAAGTTTTTTTTTTTTTCCTTTCCCACCACCCCTTTCCATACTTGTGGCACTCATTGTTTGTCGTCTTGACTGTTGATATCATAGTTTTCCAACCAAGCGGGTTGACATATTTAAAATAACTAAAATATAAGAACTATGTAAATCTATGTAACAATTCATATAATTCTTATTTTAGTATTTTTTGTATTAATTGAAATATATTTGACATCTACAGTTTTACTTATGTCAGTCTTATTACTATTTTCATTTAGTTTTTTTAATAAATAAGGATAAAATGTTTTAAGATGTACTGACCGACTCGGTGTAAGCAAGAGTTACACCGAGTCGGGCGAAGTCCTAAATTGACCAGGTGGTTCAGCTGAGTTTCAACTAAAACTCATCCACATTGAGTTCAACCTTACCCAGTCACTCAGCATGTGACTGGGCTGAGTCAACTGTGCTGGGTCCCTAGAGGACCCACCCCATTAAAAATGTATGGTTGGTATGGTGGGCTTGACTATTTCTAAAAGTCTCCCAAATTGGAAGATCCTAACCATCCTTTCTTTATCTTCTATTCCAAACCGATGTAATTTCATGAACTATATTTGGAAGCCGCTGATCGAAGACTTTGATATCTTCCAGATATGGTAGCTTTTAGAATATTCAGTGAATGATTAGCCGTACCCTTCATTAGGGCTGTCAAAAGGGGGCCACTGAGAGTGGACCTTTGAACTAATTTAGCAGGCCCTTTTCAGCATGTAGGTTTCCCCATGCACAGGCATGGTCCGTTGACATCCCTACATATTCCCACATCTATTTAAGATTTGAGGTGCAGCAATCTCTGCACAGTTGCTGCTGCTCATGATTCTGGAGTCCCTCATCGCAGTTTGGTACATGCATTTTGCATTTATGGTTTATGTTTACATGAGTATGACTATGATCTGCTGTGTGATGTCAGATTATGCTGTTCTTTCTTTTTTATGTTTTAGCTTGATTGGTGTTTCTAAATGCAACGCACTTGCAGGTTATAAGCAGAGTTGGTGACCTTACTGGCGTAAAATACCTCCCTGTTGAGCCTCAAAAGCACCAGGATGCAGGCAGGAAGAAGCTGGAGTAGAGTGTAGGTTGGAGAGATTATCTGTGAAGGAAGTGCTTTAGATTGAGTCATCATGATATTTACTATTTTATTACACTTAGGAAAACATTTGATTCTGAATCATTTTGTTTCTGGTCAGTGACCGTCATTAGTTGTTGGTTTTATTTTTTTTTAAATTGTTTTTAGTGTTTGATTTTGTTAATGTGATGTACAGTTTTTGCAGTGATTTTTAGTCTCTCTTGTTTCCAATTTCACTTTCTTTCCTACTTGTTTCTGCAGTAACTACAATTTGTAGCTGAAAGAAAATTAAGATTAGAAAACCAGAAAACAACACGGGCACGAGTAAGACTTGCCAATTCACTTCAGAGCAGCTGGGAAATCGTCACAAGAGAATCATCCCCAAACCACAATTAGTCAATTTGCATTGTCCCCTCTGCATTGATTTTCTTCTCAAATGATGATTAGGACCAGTTTACCAGTTACGCGTTTTCTCTTCACTTAAAATTATCAGAGCCTTTTAACCCCTTCCCTTCATTTCTGAGAAAATAGTGATAAAATTCAGAATAAAATGGGAAAAAACCAGCTTGGAGACGGCACTTTACTTGGATACAAATTAAATGACCCATCTGTTTTCTATCCTTGTTGTCAAGTGTTCTATTCATGACGATTTGATTGATCCTTCACAGTCAGCTTGGAGACAGGCGCTTCACTGCCCTCAGGATTGGCAAGATTCTTTTATAGAAATTAATTGTTGCATCTGCTGAACTTTGGATAAGGAAGCCACTCATTTGGTGACGATGGCTTCTTCTTTGCAACACTAAAATTCTACTTGCTCTTATTTTCACCCGAGCAGTGGGTTTCTCTGTCTTTGTTTGGGAGATCTGTTTTCTCCTACTTTTGCCCTGCCTGTGGGTCTTTCATGCTCTTTGATCATCTGTTTTTGCTGGGTTTAGCTCCTTTGGGTTGCCCCTTTCTACCTAAAGACCGGTAAATGGGTGGAGCTTTTCCTTAAACTTTATACACTGTACAAGAACTGAAGAAAACGTTTATTTATTTATTTTTATGAGTATCTAATATGGTATATTGTAATTATATAAAACTTAATTGTTTTAGTGGCATTTTCTCAATATGCACCAAGTAAAACTGCAACTTTCCCCATACCTGTGTGTTAGTTTGTTGGCAATTGGCGTGGGTTTGCTCTTCATTTTGTGTGTTCGATACACTCTAGATCTACCTAGTGCCTGTGTGCTGTGGGTGCACGGGTCAAATACAACAGGGATACCTTCGTCATAAAGGGAGAAAAATAAACAGCTGCAACTTTTAAAATATTCTAACATTTTCGTGAGCCGCAGCTTTTCGAGAACCAGATTTGTGACAATGCATGTAACCGATCGGTTAAGTACCTTCTGTTCTCGAGTACACAAGTTTGGCAGCATACGAGTCATAAAAAAGGGTCCTTTGGAGTGATTTTGTTATGCTACTAATACATCCTTACGAATTTAATGATGAGACAATTTACTATCTCATAACCAGTTAATATTTCAGTCATGTGACTACTGACTAAATACTCAAGTCTTGAATTTTTATTTTTAATTTTTTAATACCCAGCTTAGGGCACTGGGACCCAGCCATCTAGTGAGAGAAGTAGACCTCGGGTAAAAGGTGAGGAAATCCTCCGGTGAGGGAAGGTGGCTGCTTAGGTTTGAGCCTTGGGTAGCTAGATAAGAATTGGCGCTTTACCACTGAGGTAAAAATCATTCTTTTTTAGTCTTGAATTAGATACCAGATTCTGTGCCAATGGGACTTGATAACTCTTAGATCACTATAAATCTAATAGTGGGGGTCTCACCTATAAAATCCAAATCGTTCAAAATTACTGTTTTACCTTTTGAGTTGTCACTTTTCATCAGGGTCCCCTAAATGGACAACAACGAACGGAGACACGGACGGATGTTAGCATGTGGATTACGAGTATCCTCAAAATCAGTTTGGTAATTTGATCCTAGCCTTAAATCTTGGCACCTCGAAGTCTACAAGATACATTAGCTACGTTTTGATATAAAAACGAAGGGCATTCTTTCTCTGTTACCTGTTATTAGTAAGAACACTATGCTTCCAAAAGGTTTTTGGTATCAAATGATCAAATTTAAGGTTTGCACGTGTATCTTGGCTAGGGTTTGCACATGCTTCCAAAACATTGGACGCTTTCAAGTAAGGGTAGTTCGTTTGCACCTTATTTACATATATAAATGATGCACAAGCCTAACACTTACTCATGATCACATTTGCTTTTACGTGCATCATGAATAAATGATGTGTAAAATAGCATGTAAATAAGGTCAGTTTATGGTGAATTCTTTTCATTTATGAGGAGATGGTATAAAAATGAGAGAGGCTACATAGACACTGGTATTTGCTCTCTCCACACTCGTACTCTCTACACTCCCCACACTTACTCTTACACACTCTGTTTTGATCAAAATGCCCTAACCTCTACTCTCTCTGCTTCTCTCTACGCTCCCTCTCCCTACTCGCCTCCGCCCGCCCCCTAGCCCTGGCCCGCTCTCCATCTCCTGGTCTCTCTTCCTCTCCCTCTTCCTGCTGCCATTTGTCCCTCTCCCTCGCCTTCCGCCGCCCTCCCCCCGCCCCCCCTCCTCTTCTATCTCCCCCCCCCGATGGTGTTGTCGGGGGGGTGGTGGTGTTGTAGAAAGAAGTTGGGGATGTAGAGAGTTTGATAGATGCCCTTTTAGCTAATTTCCCACCAGGTCTTTTGGTAAAAAAAACATAAACTTCAGTGTAGAGATCAGTTTCTGGTGTGCATTTAGCAGCTCTCCAATGAGTAGTGCTAGAAAACGTCCGAGCATCTTTTTAGAATAAAAATGCCCCTCCTAGTTGAAGCCCACTGGGATGTAAGATAATCATGGAAGTCCATTGGATGTGAAGATCTATATGAGCCTTACCTATGTGCAAAATCTTGACCACAAGATTATCCTAACCCTTTGATCATGCCCCTGAAATTTAAAGGCTTAGTTGCATCATTTTCTTATGAGGATTTCAATTCAAATGGTGGGAAAAAGTTTGATGAGTGTCAAATTTAGACTTGTGACTATTATATTCATGGGATTGTGTGTGTGAAAAGACTAGATAGACTCAAGGTGGGCCCCATGACAAAAAAGAAAAAAAGAAGCCAGAGGGGGGGGTGGGGGGTGGGTGGCTTCTGGCTTGCATTTTGGAGAATTACCGTATATTATGTATGAGAAAAAAAAGCTATGTACACATTCAATAGGATGTCCGCCAAATACAGGTTGTAGATTTGAATCTCCTCGCCCTCAGCCCCCATATGATAGTGAAGGGAAAACTGAAGGGGCCCACCTGGGACCCTACTAATTACATGACTAGGGGATGGAAAGAGACATTTTAGATGGGCCCAGATATCAAGTTTGGGGTTAATCACATGTCTCTAATTCCTTCATCCATGGTCCACAAGTTTAATGACTTTATATTAAAGAAAAGACTTGATTCTCGATCCAACAGTCCGGTTAATTAAGATTAGTGAAAACGCAATAGATCTAGTGTAATTCAAGAGTTTCCGTGTGTATGGATGGTTCGGATGGATCATAAAGTCGGCCCTTCTACGTTGCCGGCCCTACTATGTGTCCCTCACCATAGATGCAAATGAACATTTTCCATGTGTGTATATTGCACTTTTGGTAGTCCCCAAATTGATAATGAGCTGACTTTTTTCCTTATTGGTGTAATAAACAATAAGATGTTTAGTTTCATATCATAAATATTCATAAGTTCTAAAAAAGTTTGAAAAATGTCCGAAAATTATCAACTCATACATCTAAATTTTTTTCTTCACTTTTTTGTGCCCCAATTCATAATCGGAACCATTCAATATTCTTATATTATTGCAAACATTAGGATGCTTAGTTACCATGAGAGAGAGAGAGAGAGAGAGAGAGCATTAGGATGCTTAGTTTCATAACTTAAATATTTATAGACTCTGAGAAATTTGTGAAAAAAAAAAATCCAAAGAATCCAAACTCATCTAAAATCATTACTCATGAAAATGTTGCTTTCAAATGAACATAACATGGTAATGTGTTTCACATGTGTATATAACAACTGCATTGGAAAAACTTGCATGTGAAATCTTTGCATATGTGATGTTCATTTTCATATAATCCCATGCGTAATAGGCAAACTACATCTAAATGCTTGATTTTCAATTTTTTTCTTTGCTTTAAAAATCCCTTATTGTTAAGATTATTATTTTAACCGATGAACCCCTTGTCTTCTTACTTCTTGATTAGTAAAAAGAAAAAAAAAAACACTAAAGAATATTGTTTTTGCATCTGCCCTCTCTCTACATATTTTAGCCCCAGGTAGGTGAAAACAGGTTATCCCTACACTTCCCACCCAACGTGATTCACAAAAAGACACAAAAGA
This sequence comes from Umbellularia californica, assembly GCA_028538565.1. Taxonomy (NCBI): domain Eukaryota; kingdom Viridiplantae; phylum Streptophyta; class Magnoliopsida; order Laurales; family Lauraceae; genus Umbellularia; species Umbellularia californica. The sequence goes on along the minus strand of JAPQWN010000006.1, from coordinate 4,513,637 downwards.
TCACATGCAAACCTAAACCTCTGATTAGTTCCTTCCTAGAAGAGAGGGGAAAAAGAAAAGAAAATACACCACACCCCTTAGAATAACTCAAACCTATCACTTACTATTCTGTTCTGTTGATTTATACTGTTGTGGCAGCTGGAAACAGAGATGAAAAATGGTGGTTCTTCAGAGATGATCAATGCCATTGGATATCACTCCTCAAGATCCAATGGCTAGGAGGGGCATCCAAAATCAAAAGTATGAGTTCTACTGGTCAAAATAATGTGTCCCAAGAGAGATGGAACTCTTCCCATCCTCAATTCACCCCCAACAAAAGGTAATAGGTGGAGTATTTGGCACGAGAGAATCCAGTTAGTTTGGTGGTTGGGTCCCACAAATGTCCACCATTCTTGGGCCTTGCTGCCTCACTGCTGCATGTTTTCAGTTCCCAAATACTCGAAACGTGCACAGAAGCAGTTGATCTAAGAAACAGATATCACATGGATAACTACCTGCGCCCCTCTTACACCAGTTGAATAGCGTTCAACCACCATAACCAATGGCCAATTTTTGATGATTGATGGAACTGCTAATGTTTTGTCCAGAATAAATAGAGGAATCTCCTTGGATCCAGCCCCAATAAGATTTAAACTTAAGACAATAACTTTTAGAGGACAATCAAATCCGAGTAAGAGTAATGCCCCTTCTTGAATTTGAATGGCATACCATCTATAAACCTGGCGAATTTTCTCCTAGAGTGGAGCTATGGACTCGACCTGGGTTCACCTTTTATCTGTGCATCCCCTTTAACACTCTTTTTATTCAATGATTTGGCACTAGGCCCAATTTAAGACGTAGCAAACCTTTTACTCACCTTTCCATTGAATTGCAAAAAGATTTATGGTTGACATCATATTAGACTTTAAGGCTGGTAAATCAAGGGTTAGAATAATTTGATGAGGCTGATTCTTTTTATTACCTTTATCCATAACTTTCCATCTACCCTATCCCCCCATTGATAGGGAAGCTCTAAGTGGGCCCTACAAGAAGGATTGCATATAAATATTGAGTTAGGATCCTCTGAGCTAGGTGTTAAGTTAGAAAAATCTTAAATTAAAGGAGAGAAACTTCACATGGGACCCCACCTACTAAAATCCAAATCGATCAAAATAATTAATGTCCACATATATGGGGTATTCTCAAGTTTTACATTATTGAAGGTTTGTCCCACCCTATACTTCACTGAAACTAAAATTTGGGGATACTCCATTTATCCTGAGGGCATTTATTTTGAATGATTCGGATTTAAAAAGCGAACCAAACATGGAGTTCTACTCTTGTTAACTCAACTTCTCTAGCTTAAAGCCTTTAAAAGGATCCGAATTCTAAGAAATATATGCAATCCGCTAGCTTGTGCTGGAAAATCCTCACCTTCTATTCTTTTAAAGTAATACACATTAAATGCAACTCATCAGCATGTCAATAGCTGAGCTTTGATAGCGATTAGCTTTGATAGCGATTGAGGAAGATCGGATGACATTTTTAAATTAAAAGAGGCTAGTTATAGATGATTGCTTGTAGTTGTTATAACTTGGCTGCTTATATGCAGAAATTTCCTCTATATAAGCCTCCCCACCCTTGTTCCTTCTTCACATTTGAGAGAGAGAGAGAGAGAGAGAGAGAGAGAGAGAGAGAGATGGGAGAACAACTGGTGGTGGTGGTGTTTTTCTTCATGTCCATGATAGCCTTCACAGGGGCTGAAAGCAAGCCCTGGAAGACTAGGCCAGTGGACGACTTGCGCGACAGCCTTGTGCGAGGGAAGGAGAAGGTGAGCCATCTACATTTCTACTTCCACGACACGACGAGAGGGAGGTCACCGAGCTCGGTTCCAGTGGCCCAAGCACCGGTGACCAACCAGTCGGCCACTTTCTTCGGTGCGGTGATGATGGCCGATGACCCGCTCACCGAAGGGCCTGAGCCAACGTCCAAGCTCTTGGGTCGAGCCCAAGGGATGTATGGTTCAGCCGGGCAGAACGAGCTGACCCTGCTCATGGTCATGGCCTACAGTTTCACTACTGGCAGATACAAGGGCAGCTCTTTCAGTATCATGGGTAAGAACCCTGTCTTGCATCCGGTTCGGGAGATGCCCATCGTTGGGGGAACCGGTATGTTCCGGTTCGCACGTGGGGTTGCAAGGGCCAAGACGTATCTCTTCAATACCACTACGGGGGTTGCCATCGTTGAGTATGATGCAACGGTCTTGCATTTCTAGCTAACCAGTCATGGAGTGGTTTATTACTGGTGGTCATTATGAATAAAGTAAAATTAGGAGTTTTTTTTTTTTTTTTTTTTGTGAAATGTGTGTTAGATAGAGTGTGAGAGTTCGAGCTCCCATTGTAGCAGAAAATAAATGAATGAATGAAAATTTGCTATTGGCATGTTATGTGTGTAAACAATTTATCTGAATGTGCCATGCCTTTCCAAGCTAGAAGGCTTCATGCAATGATTGCTAATTATGAGCAACTGAACTTCTCTTTCCTACATCCTCAGACCGTAAGTATATATTAGTAAACTCATCAACAGAAGTTTAGAAAATCCACCAATGAATATTAATAATATAGATATTTTGTATAACTTTATAAGGCATAGAGCTTAGATGTTAAGTAGCAAAGTTTATTGCTTTCGTTTTGTTACTTTTGATTTTTCTTGTATTGATGGGGTATGCTTATACTATCATTCTGATGTTATAAAGCCCATTTCTGTATATTTTCTTTGAGAAAATTAAATGAATACCTAACTTACTCTTCAAAAAAATAATCTATTTCTATTTATCTGTTATTTATTACTATTATTATTATTAATATTCTTTTATAACTTTTATGCAAAATTTTCTCCTAAAAGGGTTATTTAGAATGCGGACATCTCAATCTAGAAGTTAAAAAGGTAGGGGGCCATCAATAGAATATAACCCCTCTAAATTAAGTCATGAATGATGCCAGCTCATGACACATGTTATACGTGCAAGTATCACATTTTTATTTTGAGATGATGCGTGCACACCTGAGATTATAATCATTAATGTTTTGACCATATATTTTTACCGGACAAAATAATGCATATCAGCAAATGTTACCCAGCAACGTACATAGATAGCATGGATTAGCTAGCATTTGGTTTAAGTCATTTCTATTCTTTTTAGGCATAAATAGATGATGGTATACACAGGAGAGGGAGACCATTACCTCTTTTTTTTTCTTTTTTTTTTTTCCTTTTTTTAATTTTATTTTATGGACACATAGATAGCATGGAGTAGTTTAGGGGTTGACACCCAAAATAGCCCACACAAGTGGGAAGAGGAAGATCACAAAGTTGGAAGGAGCAGATACATTACTTGAATCACTAATTAGCAAAATCCCGTGCTATGTACGGACCAACCACGGAACCACTAACTGCATAGGCTAATATGAATTATTTTTAATAAAAATTTTAATTAGTGAACTTGTGAGTCCTTCTTTTTGTTGCTAATTTGGTCTTTATGTGTTTTTCCACATATTTTATTCTTTGCTTGAGGTGTAAATGGAGTTTGATGATGCTCGGACACGTATAAAAGAAAATAGATAAAAGACATATTAAGAATAAAACAACAAAATAAAGTAAGTAAATTTAATTTGAATAACACGTGGGGCCTTTAAAATTAACTTGCTTTAAAATTAATTTTCTCGCCAGATAGTACGTGGTTTTATTTTGTTAAACGATGTTTGTGTATTTGGAGTCTGTTTTAAATTTCTCAAATATTTTTCCGGAAATGTTATTTTATCTTCTCAAATCATCTTCCCATAATCTTCTCACAGTTGACAAAAATGATAATGATAATAATTTAACCTTCCCCAAAAGGACTCAGTTGACCAGGGCAAAGTTTTAGGTCACGTTTGGCAATCAAATTTTTAGGGAAAAGATTTTCGGTTTCCCTAAAGTTGTAGTAAATTCTTCATTTGATAGGATATTTAGATCTAACCACCTCCCATAAGATTTGAAAATCCTCACTTAAGTGGATTTGCACACAAATCTACACCGAACCCTGTTTTTTTAACTATATTTATCGATACACAGCAATATCAATGTGAAATCCTCAACTATACAAATTTCCAGCGAGAAATCCTTGTACCAGTGAAAGTGAAGAATCATAAGATCTATAGATTCCTCACCAGTTACCAAACATGCCCTTAGAAAAAAAAAGACCGAAGAGGCAAAAGTTTCCAAACCTGGGTCCCGCCCGTTGCTTTTCCTTTCTGTTACTATGAATACTATATATTCACACAAACAGCCTTCTCAACATCACACCAAAAAAAGGACCCACATGCAACCTTATATATTGACACAAACAACCTTCTCAACATCACACCAAAAAAGGACCCACATGCAACCTAAGAAAAAACCTATCCAGTATCCATGCTTGATTTGAATCCCATGTAGTCCGCAGAGAGAAGCCAAGAAAATAAAAAATAAAATCTTTCCTACCCTATTATGATATACAACGAAGAGAATACATTGAAGAGGAGGTGTCCATTGCTAAAGCATCAAATCCTCTCTGGTGGCCTGTATTCCAACTCCTCATCGTGGTCGTACACAAAATCTGGAATATCAATCTGACCCCTCCTTATGTGCTCCCACGGGAACTGTGTACAACTGATATACCTCATCTTCCCATACAATCTTCAATCAAATAAAAATATACCTTCTTTTTTCATCTCATATATCGTGATGCCCTTGGCAACCAACTCTAGTGAGGCCGTGTTTGCAATCATTTATCCCATCAATTGCATGCATCATTTGAAGCCAATGGCTTTGAGAGGGAATTACAGTACTATGAGAGTTCAAACATTGGTGTAAAGGATAGGCTTACTTGATTAAGAGTCCTATGTAAATGGATAGTGGATGATTGCTTGCAATGAACACTATTAATGTCCGCCCCAGCCTTGACAAAATCTTTATCATGCAGCCATTTTGAGCGCTACTTGGGGGTTGTTCTTTATCCTTTTTGACGTAGTGTCTCCTCCTCTACTGCCAGTCATGGTTTTTTTTTTTTTTTTTTCTTTTTTGTTTTTTTTTTTTTTTTTGGCTTCCTGTGTTTGGAGTAGGAGATAGGAGAGCAGTTAAGAAGTGGGAAGTTGTTTTTTTTTTTTTAGGTTGTTATGCGGGTCAGTTATCTTAGAGGGGATAGTGGAGAAAGAGGAAAGTTGGCAGGAAGGAGATCTTGACAATTGTTTTGAAGTATTTTTTTAAATCAGGATTTGTAGTGTAGAGTCATGTGGTTAATCGGAGGCAAACCACATTCTAATAGAGATATAAATATGGGGTTGCTCAGTTGGCAACCTTGCCTCTCACTTGGCTCGCCACAGATCAATCCCTGGGTGTGCTGCTCTTTCGACTGGCATGGGTAACTTCTTCCCACATTTGTGGCTCTCTCTCCCATGTAGACGACTGCTTGTCTTAGGTCTTGGCCCCCTTGGGCGGGTTTCAAAAAAAAAAGAAAAAGAAAGAACTACTCCAATTTATATCTACTTTGGAAAAACATAAACCCCATAAAAAAATGTTCTAATTCTTTATGAGAAAAATATAACTCAATATGATTTAGGCCCAAGTCAAATTGACCTATATGAAAAAAAATAAATTTTGTTTATAAGAATCTTATGGAATATTTTTTATGAAGTCAACAATCTTAAGTTGGGTCATTTGAATGAAATCTGATTAGGTCAACACACGATATGAGGATTTTTTTTATTTTAACAATTTAGATGTTTTATAGGCGGGTCTTGTCGTGGAACTCTTCTATCATGTTTGTTTTATCTTTCCCCTTTTTACCATCTTTATTGTGCAGATGGCATCTAAGGACATTAAAATTATATCATAGATCTTGATTTAACAACCTTAAAGTTTAACACTATTTTAATAATAATTTTTTATGAGATCCAATCTAATAGTGAGTAAAGGATCGATGAGCATCAAAACTTAGTAAAGTGCCATATCAAAGTGGGGATATAATTATGAAAGTTGCTAAACTGATCAAAGGTTGGCCCAAATAGGCCCCATAGAATTGGACTTTACATGTGATCTATGTGTAGCAAAAAAAAATTTCTTTAAGTGAATCTTATGAAGATAATAAGGGAAGGGGTCATTTCTCGAATGGTTAAAATTTTTCATAAGTGGGCCCACTGATATTAATCATCGATTAACTTCGTCCCAGCAGCAGAAAATCCTAGCTCTTTACCCTCTTCCTGTCTTATGTTTCCCTCAGCATGCATCACTGAATATCATTTTTTTTAACATGATACTCTTGTGGATCATGAAGAACCTTATGCAACCATGGCCCACCATGGACATGGAACACATGTTCCCTGCTTGGTGTCCAAATCGGTAGGCCCACCATACATGAGAGGTGCAACGGTTGGGCCCATCTTTAATTTGCGTTTGCCAAAAAATATGGTTACTGGCCGTGGGTTGATCAACCTTATTTCATCAACAGCACCACCACCACCACCACCACCATTCATGCTCTTCTCGTGGCACTTATTGTTTATTATCTTGACTGTTGATAGGTTAGTTTTCTGGCCGAGTGGGTTGATCAGACTCGGGTGGTTGTATGATTGAGTAGACCCAGAAAGTCAGTAGTTTAAATTAATTTTTAATTACTTTTACCGTGGATACTTTTTTTTTTTGCCCTCAAAAAGGAATCCTGTTGTATTTGACCCAACAGTAGTCTACTTGGTTGGGTTCCTAGTCGACCCACCAGGACTTACTCAATATGTAGGTTTTCTGATGCCCAATCCTGGTCCATTTACAACCCTACATCCACACTAGTATTTAGCATTTGAGGTGCAGCAATCTGCACATTTGCTGCTGTGCATGGTTCTATAATTTCTTATTGTAGTTCTAGGTAGATGCTTTTGCATGTAAGTTTATGGCTGTGTTTTAAAGTCTGGCTGGGCCTGGATATTCCTCAGCCCATGAGCAACCCTAATTCACGGGTCTTGCTGCCTCATTGCTGCATGTTCTCAGTTCCCAAATATATAAACAGAAGCAGTTGAACTAAAGAAACAGAGATCACATGGATATAAAAAGTAAATTTTGCACAACCACTTGTATTTTTGGATATGTACCAACTACCTGCCTTTTTATTCTTACAAGTTGATCGAAAGATATCGTTCAACCACCTTATTAGCTGGTTAATGGCCAACTTTTGATGTCTAGAATAAATAAATAAAAAAAAAATCTCCTTAGAACCAGCATCAATAAGATTTAAATTTATGATAATAACTTTAAAGGACCATCAAGTAATCCGAGTCATAGTAATGCATGCCTCTAGCTTAATTTAATCACATACCATCCATAGACTAGGAGAATTTTTTCCTAAGGCGGCTCTATGGGGTGAAGTACTTGGGCCTGCCTTTAATCAGTAGAATCCCTTTCACTCTTTTCGCCCAATGATCTAGCTAGTACCACGTCCAATTTTATAATCATGGCCTTCGCTCTCCATTTGATTGAACTTGAAAAATCTATGGTTAAATTAAGAGTTATGATAATCTAATGATGTTGATTGTTTGGATTACCCCTATCCACAAGGTTGTCTTTATCTGTACCCTCTCCCCCACCGATAGAGATGCTCTAAGTGGGCACCATAAGGAAGATTGCATATGAACAAAGAGTCCATATCCTCTGAGGCTTTAGCCTAGATAAACCCTAAATTAAAGTAGAGGAACTCCAAAGTGGGCCCCACCTATTAAAATTTGAACTCTTCAAAACAAACGCCTTCTCAGTATACGGGGTATCCTCATGTTTTAAATGATTGGAGTTTGTTACACCATTGGATCAACCGTTTGATGAAAACATGATAACATAAGATTGTGTTAATCACATAAATTTTTAATAAATGGATAATTCTATGGTAGAAAAAAACTCTGATTGATGTAAAATTAGAAAAACCCCATATACCTGGAGAGGATTTACTTTGAATGGTCCGGATATTAATAGGTGGACCCACAAGGGAGTTCCATTCTTTTTACTCAAGATTTTGCTAGGTTAAAGCCTCTCAAGGATCCCCAAATATTCTATGAACAATATGTAGTTCACTAGCGAATAGGAGGAAGTTTTCCATATATATATATATATATATATAGGGAAGTGCTCCTATGAGAGATACTCTCACCAACTTTATGAGATATGAGTGGGGGCCCTCACTTTCATATCCATTCTCACCAACTTAAATGCAAGGACCCCCAACTTAAATGTGAGAGCCCCCACCCATCTCTAACCAAGTTGGTGAGAGTGTCTTTCACATGAGCACTTTTCATATATATATATATAGAAGTGCTCCTTTGATAGATACTCTCACAAACTTTATGAGAGATAGGTGGGGGCCCTCACTTCCATATCCACCCATCCTTTATGATTTAAGATGCATCAAATGGATATCATCCACATGTCAATATCAGACCTTTGGTTTTGAGTTAGAGGAAGATTGAATAATAATTTTAAATGACAAGAGACTAGTTAAAGATGATTTCCTTGTAGGTGTTAACAAACATTTCCTCTATATAAGCTTCCCCACCCTTGTTCCTTCTTCACATTGAATAAAGAGATCAGATAGAGAGAGATGAGAAAACAATTAGTGTTGCTGTTGTTGTTCTTGTTCTTATCCACGATAGCCTTCCCAGCAGCTCAAAGCGAGCCCAGGAAAACAAGGCCAGTCGATGACTGGCGCGAGAGCCTTGGGCTGGGGAAGGAGAAGGTGAGCCATCTACATTTCTACTTCCACGACACGGTGAGAGGGAAGACACCGAGTGCGGTGAAAGTGGCCGAAGCGCAGATAACCAACCAGTCGGCTACGCTCTTTGGTAAGGTGATGATGGCCGATGAGCCGCTCACCGAAGGGCCCAAGCCCACGTCCAAGCTCTTGGGTCGAGCCCAAGGGATCTACGGCTACTCAGGGCAAAACGAGATCACATTGGTCATGGCCATGGCTTACAGTTTCACTAGTGGCAGGTACAAGGGCAGCTCTTTCAGTGTCATGGGTGAGAACCAGGTCACGCACCAGGTTCGGGAGATGCCCATCGTTGGGGGAACTGGTCTGTTCCGGTTGGCACGTGGGGTTGCAATCGCCAAGAAGTATTTCTTCAATGACACTACGGGGGTTGCCATCGTTGATTATAATGTAACAATCTTACATTTCTAAGAAAGCAGTCATGGACATGGTCTTGCTCAGTTAGGTCAATGTGGGGTAGTTTTCGGTTATTTTGGACAGTGATGGTGGGGCTTGGTTATTCTCTTGTTTACTTTTATTGGTGCTCTCTCTCTCTCTCTCTCTCTCTCTCTCTCTAATGCATTCTTGATTTCTTACTGATGGAATGGTTTCTTACTGATGATAATGCTAGAATAAATAAAAAGGAGACATGGGACTTTTTTGTTTTGTTTTGTTTTAATGACTGTGATTTGTAATTAAAATATCTGGGCATCAATTAAAAGGACACTGTGCTGGCTGGCATGGTTGTCTCTCAAGGTGTTTGAGCAGACTTGGTGCTCCCAATAGGAGTCCGACCCCTTTACCACCATCCCATGCATGCAAGTGATTTATCATTATCATTATTATTATTTATGGATAAGCAATCACACATGAGACTCAAATTTGTTTTCATTATTTTTAAATGTGTGCAAGCAGTTTCCTTTTTTTTTTTTTTTCTTTTTTAAAAGAGAATTTTATGGGGAAAAACCCAATAGGACCGATGATGACCCAGTAAATTGGTGTAGACAAAAGGGGTCCTTTGGGCCCCTTTCGGCTTTTTTTCTTTTCTCTATTTTTTTTTGGAATAGTGGAAATCGACCGTCAGCGTGTTGCAAGCAAAGAAGAAATGAATAGGCCAGACATTGATGGAAGACAACGACGGTGTTGTTGGAGGCGAGCACAAGGGACAACAACAAGGCGGGTGAGGCAACGGCGGCTTGGCTGTTGCGGTCCGATGCCAGGTAGTTGGATCTCGCACTCCTCTCTTTCTTCTTCTCATTCTTTTTCTATTTTCTTCCTTTGTTCTTTTCTCTCCCTCTCTCTTTTTTCTTTTGGTTATGCGTTTGGTATTGGAAGGAGAAATGGGTGTTTTGAGCGAGGCAAGGAGGAGGTAAGGCAGGAAGCTAGAAGGGTTGGGTTCTAGCGTTTCGCGGTCTGTCAGTGAGCTATGGGATTAGGTTGGGCAGGGATGGATTTGGGTTTGTTAATTTTGGGTTCTGGATTAAGGAAATTGAGGATTTAGGGTTTCCCTCCCCTCCCCCCCCCCCCCCCCCTCTCTCTGTTTTTTCTTTTTCTCTAATCCCCTGAGCTATCCTTGGCGAAAGTGTAACCAGGAGGAGGAGGGATTGCAGCATCTACGCAAGTCAGGGCAGCATCATAGTTACCTGAACATGACAAAATGGTCAATATCAACCAATTTGTCAATCATATTTCTTCCACCCGTAACTACCTTAGTTGCTGAACATGACAGTATGGTCGATATCGACCATCTTAGCTTAGCCCTGATGGTCGATATCGACCAATCTATCAGCCAGATTTTCTTCACCTTGTAACTGCCGTATTTGCTGAATACGATAGAATTGTTAATATCGACCATCACAGCTTAGCCCTAATGGTCAATATCGACCAATCTATTAGATAGACTTTTTCCAACATGTAACTGTCTTATTTGTTGAATAAAACAAAATGGTCGATATGAACCATATAACTAAAAAAAAAAAAGCACAATCTGTCTCCAATGTGCTACTGGGTCATCATCGGTCCTATGGAATAGGATTCTTTCCCATAAAATCCCCTTTGTTAATTTTTGGTAGGATGCTGTACTAGTTGTTATGGATATTCTCGATCCATAGGGGCTTGAGCAAAGCATTAATTTGGTGCTCATTAAAGGAATTAAATTCTCTACTATCATGTCCTTCGCTAAAGCTTGGCCGAGGAGGGAAAGGTATTTGTGTCAGAGTGCATGAGCTTGAGTTCTCAATATATAGCATTAAAAAAAGAATCCTTCCAACATGTGTTATACTTGTAACAGCCATTGTATATTTATATACTATTTATTACTATTGCTAATATTGTTTTTATAACTTTTTATGCAAAAAACTTCATATGGGAAATTTGCATTGCAGATATTGCAATTTAAATGTTAAAGAGGTCGGGGGCATCAATGGATTATGCCTCTCTGATAGTTGTACTAGTTGGAAGGGATATAGATAGTATGTTGAGGAAATTTGGTGCACCCTAGAGAAGTCTTAGCAGCAGTTCGGATCTTGTCACTACGGCTGTCAAAATGCCACACGACACGAATCCACAAAATATTAATGGGTTTGGGTAGGCTCTTAATGGATTTGGGTCGTTAACAGGTCAAATCCGTTAACACGTTAAGTTAACGGGTCGTGTATGAATTAAATCAGTAACCCGTTAACAACCCACTTAACCCGTTAAAGTTTTTTTAATCCCTAAGTATAGAGAAAATTAATTTATATTCATAAAGAAGAAATTAAGATTTATTATTTTATAGTGGGGTTTTAGGTGGGATCCACTTGAGATCCTCACAGTTTCGTGTAGCTTATATATTTTTGTCCTTATATATTTTTGTATGGATTTTCTTTTAATTTTTTAAATGACTTAATTAACTTAACGTTTTAACGGGTTAGGTCGTGTAATCCTTTAAATTAATGGGTCTTGTTCAGGTTGGATTTTTTAACCCTTTCTTAACCGGTCATGTACAGGTTGAGGTGATTTTAAAATGAATTAGTTAATCCGTAATCAAAATTCGTTAATTAACACGACACGATTGCCAGCCCTACTTGTCACATAAGTCTCAGCAGCTGTGAAACTAGATAATGGGCCTATCGACCGAAAATTTAAACTGCTAAAACATGAATGCATCCTTATGTTGGAAGTTCTTCATGAATTTTATGCATATAGGCATTGACCGGGGCAGAGCTGCGGGGCTAGCAGGGGCATTCACAATGGCCCCCAATGCCTATATCTAGGCTCCGCCCTTGGGTGTTGATCATATTTTTAATCATATACTCCATCTTATGCCGAACCAAATTCAATTTAGGTAAAGTTTGAAGACATTTAAATCATCATGGAGTGTCACATATTTTCAATAGATGTGCCCTATGTGGAGTTTCGCTCCCGTACACGTGAAGTGTAACGAAGAGGAGGAGATTTGGGACTCACCCCCCACCATGTTTTGCGTGAAAGCATCTCATTTTAATTTTTAGAAGATGTGTCGCACTGAAAATATAATCATTTGTTTTAACTATTTTTACGGGATGCGATTAAAGCACATGTATCCAGTAACGTAGCATTTGGTTTATGTAATACTAGCGCTTTAGGGCCCGCGTCCAACGCGAGCCTTTAATTCATTCAAAGAAAACCCATTTAAAATTGAAAGTAAATATCGATGAGAGAAATAATTTCCATTTAAACTAATTTCATTTAAATATAAAAAATAGTTAGCAGATGGACTATTTGAAAAAAAGTGAATCAAGAAAAACACTCAAAGGATAATTAATAATCAAATTCAAAAGGATAGTTACCAGATAGGACTCATTTGAAAAAAAATGAAAATCTCTCTAATGAAGAATAAAGAAAAAAAAATTGTCACATTGATTGATGTATATTCAGATTGACCCATTCCTCAATCCCCTTTTTAGTAACCAAACATCCAAGCCAGGCCGACATGAAGTGGTTATCCTTTTATTAAAAAAAATAAAAAAGAAATAACCCACAAGGAGTGGGCATTTTGTTTGAAAAGAATACTGCAATTTCTATTTTGTCTCATTGAAAAAAAAATCACGAATTCTTATGATTCATGACCCAAGCATATGGAGGCTACATTCTATTTTGCAATGAAAATTGGTAAAATGCAATCCTAATTCCCTAGGGAAGAGGTCTTGGATTATGGTGGAACTCGATTCACATCCTATTTTACATGAGTTTTTTTTTTTTTTTTTTTTTTTTTTTTATCATTAGTAGGAAGTGATAGGGTAAATGACGTTTTGAGATTGCAAACGGGCAAACCCATATCTCCCTTTGCCTTGGCTCACACACCCAATATCTATTTCATGCTTATTATATATATCTATATATTATTATTATTTAATATACTATTATTTAATATGTGTTATTATAGGGCCGGGCTCGGCATGGACGTTATGATCAAAACAATCTTGATCGGATACGGGTCGCCTAATTAGTTTTTTATATACAATTGCATAAAAGAGTCGATTGGTGTAGTAGTGGAGATGTTGTTAAAAATGTCAAAGGTTGTTGGTTTGGATTTTCTAAGCCATCTTTTTTTGGGGTAAGGGGTAATAGACCGAGTTATAAGGGTTACGTTGAGCCTAACCTAACCTGACCCACATTTAATGCAGGTTATGCGGTCGGTCATAGGCCAGGGTACAGAAGGTGGGCCCATCTCTAACCCGACCCGAATTGGCCCGACCCGTCCTAAATTCATCAATGAGATTGGGTTCATTTTAAAATTGGAGAAATAATGTGAACATGGGCCCCTGCTTTTAGAGCAGGGTTCCAAAGGAAGTGGCTAAATGCGCCACGTTAGTTTGGATCGAGATTTTAGAGGATAAATTAGAGGAGATTTTAATTGAGAGATTTTAGGGAAGATTAAAAGGGCAATTCCGAAATAAGAGTTGTAAAAAGTTTGAGGTTATTTGTAGGAAAAAATATTAGAGGATAAATTAGAGGAGATTTTAATTGAGAGATTTTAGGGAAGATTAAAAGGGCAATTCCGAAATAAGAGTGGTAAAAAGCTTGAGGTTGCGCCACGTGTTGCTCTCCCAAGAAAAGTCTATTCTCTTTATATATATATAATATATCTATTACTGCATACATGGATTTTGGCATACAATAGAGAGGTAGAGATATTATATTACGGTGGAGGCCATTTGGGTCCACCTTTCATCAATGCAGCCTTTTAATACTCTTTTCATTCCATGATCTGGCATTAATTCTTATACACTCATTAACCAATTAATCACGGTTCGATTGAATCTAAAGAAAACCTACAGTTAAAATGCTATTAAATTTAAAAGCGGTTAAATCAAGGACATGATAATCTCTTAGGGCTGTTTTTAGGATTCCCCTTTTCCCTAAAAAGACCTTCCATCTTTTCTCCTCGTGCTAATAAACTTGAATCTAAGTGGCCCCCACACGCCGGGCTAACATACAGACTGAAGAGAACACCTTCTCCTATTAATCACTTGTCAGGGTTACATCCATGAACGAAGGACTTATCATGTCGTGTCAAGTAGAGGTCAGATATTACAATCATTTTGAGTTCACATATTACCATTGTCTGCAATGCATAAGTTAAAAATTGAGCCCTACTTGTCCCGGGACGTCTCAAATGATCAAAATGCCCTTTTACATGGAATCAGACCGGTCACAGGACAAGTAGACTTTTTCTTAAAAATTTAGAAACCTCGTGAAAAGTCTTGAACCTTCTAACATTGAGAAGATTGCACGTACCCCTCTTGCAAACAAATCCTAGGCATCTCACCACATAGCGTATCTTGGAGGTAGTGTGTCTCAATTAATGAGAAGCCAAAACAATGATGTCTTTATTAGGACCTTTTTCCCTAGTTTGGAACGAAGCCACTATCATGAAACATTAAGCCCACGCTACCGATCATTACCTATATTTTCATTGGTATATGCCACTTTCCCTCATCTTTGCTACTGTATTTGTTTCTTTAGTACATAAATTTTAGATGTTTTGCTACTTAACTCCCAGTTTGGCAACTCTACTAATAGAGTGAAGTGAAGTAAAGTTGATTTTAAAGAAAGAATAAAACATAAGTGGGTTATAATGATATTTTATTTTTAGTTGTTTGTTATAGAATCTTTTTTACTTTTTGTACGGAAAAGTAGAAGGTTTTTTTTTTTTTTTTTTCAGTGTATAAAGGTAGTTGCTTTTTTACTCTTTTTTTTTTTTTTAAGATGAATGAAGTTTTGAAATAAAGTACTTTTGATGTGACATCTTGTCTTAAAAATAGATGCTTTACTTGAATTTTGCTATACTAATAAAGTGCCAAACTAGATGTACTTCCCCTACATATTATGTGTTTCAATGTTAACATTATACAATTCCATCAGCTCATGCTTTCATCTTTTTCTTTCAGCGAGACCCTTTGACTAAATGGCATCCATATGCCTGACATACCACTATGAAATATATACATATTTGGGGTGCACAATGACTAAGTTCATTAACATGGCTGAATCAACTTGTCTCAAAGCCTAGCATCTTAATTTCTTGATATTGTTTCCTTGTTATATAGGTACTTCTAGGATGTTACTTGTTAGAAGTTTTTCATGGGCCACCATGTAAAGAAAAAAAGTTCCAAGGGGACCCTATGTAGAAGGAGAGTTCTCAAAAAAAAAAAAAAAAAAAAAAAAAAAAAACCCTTGTTTAGGTGGGTGGGTGGGTGTGTCCGTGTGTGTTGGGGCAATTCAGGGCCGGCTCGACCATTGGGCAAGAAAAGCCCTTGCTTTAGGCCCCCAAAAAATAAGGCCCCATAAAAATCATCTTTTCAAATTCTAAAAAAGAATTCAAGCAACTGCCATTGTTTTTTTTTTTTTTTCTCCCAAGGTCCCATAATAGTAATTAGTATCACATTTCATTAAAGCCATCTTTTCACATTTAAACGAAGCATTAAAGCAAGTGTTAATCCTTCTTTTGTCTACACACTTGTCTTTTTAAATCCCAACAAATCTCAACTCAACCTCCTTGCCACCTCACCAGTGAGGTTTTTCAAATGAACGTTTCTCCACCACCATTTTCCCATCTCACGTACTCTTTTCTCTCTTACGCTCTGTCTCTCTCATAGATTGCCTTTCTCTATAATTGATTTTTTTAATTTATAAAGCAATCTTCTTTAAAAGATTTATTGATCTGGTTTTGTCTTCTTTTTAATAATATATGTGGATATATTCCGACAATATATGTGACTCTTTTTTTATAATATATGTTAATCAAAACCCACTAACTCAAATATAATCCATTTTTTCCATAATGAAAAAGCTGGATCCTGGATCAAATTCGAAATACATCTACATCTACAATCTTTACATACAATAATGATAAATCACTAAATCAGGTTCTATTGTTTTATGATTTTAAGATTTTTTTTAATTCCATGCTCGTATTGTATGTTTATTATAGTTAGTGTTCGTTTTATTTATAAATATTATTAGTTATAATTTATAAATGATAAATGTATCTATTAGAAAATACGAATCCAGATCTAAAAACTTAAATAAAAAAAGAGAGATAAAAAGGAATAGTTAATTTGAGGCCTCATTTATAATTGTTGCTTTAGGCCTCAAATTGTCTCGAGCCGGCCCTGGGGGCATGGCCACCCTCTTCCCCACCTTGGTTCCACCCCTGCTTAAAACTCCTTTTGTTTCTGCCCACCCTGGCTCAGTCCGTTTAAAACTCCCTTCGTTTGCATGTTTCCTGGGAAGACCTTGTATGGTTTGTGGTAAACCGTTTGGTCTGTATTTGAGTCATCCATCCTTGTCACAGTGATTGTAGCTGTTAGAATTTCTGTTATGGCATGACCTTTGATTAACATAGATCTACTTGTCAGAATGTCTATCAAGAAGGTATTGCCATCAGAATCTTTAATTAACACCAGAACTTTCATTATCGTTAATGACTTGCTACCCTGTTCTAAAGGTTGCCGTCATGACAGCTGCATTTTTTGTTCTAATACCAGGGAAGACCTGGTCAAAGGACCGGAGGTAAAACTCAGCTAACAGTAGAAATATGAGATGCTACCCACACTTAAATTGTACCCATATTTAATTTGTTTGTGTGGTTATTAAATCCAGTAATGAGCTAGAGGGCTCGGATTTGAACCGTTTGGGGTCTTACCTGATATAAAGTGCTAGTGGGTGGCATTGTGTATCCAAGGTTTTATCAAAAATTAACCGCAAAGGGGTTACAAGTTCCTTGTCAGAAAAAAAAAAAAGAAAAAAAAAAAAGAAATATGAGATGCTTATTATTATTATTTAAAAATAAATAAATGTTTCCTATAGCATACATCACTTATTTTAACTTTTTTTAGCCCACAGTGGGGCTCACATGATGATAATCTGGACTGTCCAACATGAATGTTATCCTCTCTTGTAATATATCATCAAAATATCTTAGCTCAATAGAAGTGGGTGCCACCATCCGATTGAGCACATGACTAAAACGTGATTATACTCCATCCATATCTAGCCAAGGTTTTTGTCATGAATTCAATCTTACAGAGGGACGCACAACTGTTTAATTGAAATCCAAGGACATATCACAAGAGTGAATGATATTATCTTGGACGGTCCGGATTATCACTATGTGAACCCCAAAGTGGAGTTTTGGAGATCTCTTACAGAGGAAGCATGTAATAGCCACAACTGACGATCCTGAGGCAACCAGGCCCACCGTGGACAAGGAAAACATTTACGTACCTTAATCCATGATGTCCAAATCTAGTATTATGTGAAGCTGTCATTCCAAAAATAAAAAATCCTACTAGCTATGCTGATTTCAGACCCATTAGTCTGCTGAACTTTCCATATAAAATTTTCTCCAAAATCCTAGCTAGTAGACTACTCAAAATCCTTTCGAACTTGATTTCTCATCATCAAGCAGTTTTTATCAAAGGAAGAAATATTCATCACCATTCGGGCTTGGCTTTCGAACTTTTCCAAAAGCTGAATTCTAACCTCTCTAAAGGGAGCATCTGCCTTAAGCTAGATATTTCAAAAGCTTTTGACAAACTCAACTGGAGCTTCCTCTTCTCTGCTCTTCAATTTTTCAAATTCTCAGAAACTTGGATAAACTTGATCAAAGAATGCGTCTACACTACCAAATGTTCAGTACTGGTCAACCGCTCCCTTCAAGGTTTTTTCAGCTCTTCATGTGGCCTAAGACAAGGAGATCCTCTCTCTCCCTACCTCTTCATTTTGGCAGAAGAAATCCTCAGCCTTCACCTCCACAACCTCCATCTCCAAGGCATTTTCAGACAGATCTCTTCAGTTCCATCTACTCCCTGCCACCTCCTCTATGCAGACGACATTCTTATTTTCATGAAGGGAATCTCTTCAAGCATTCTGGTTCTTCAAGACCTTCTTGACACTTACCAAGCAGCTGCAGGCCAGTTCTTTAATCTGCATAAGAGCCAGCTCCATATAGGAAAATGTGGCATCCGCAGGAAAAATAGAATCAGCTCCATCCTGGGAATCAAAGAGACCACAAGCCACTTCAAATACCTAGGAATTCCAATCTGCTTTGGCACTCCAAAGAGGCGACATTTCTCAGCTCTCCTAGACACTATATATGCCAAACTTAGTGCATGGAAAGCCAAATGCCTCTCATTTGCAGGTAGACTAATCCTGATCAATCATGTAATCTCCAGCATGCCCCTCCACTTAGCCATCATTCTCCCTCTCCCAGCCTCTATCTGTAAAGAGATTGAAAGAATGATGAGGAATTTCCTCTGGTCTAGCCAAGCTGAGAAATCTAGAATCCATTATGTGAGCTGGGGAGCAATTACCCTTCCAAAAGCTGAAGGTGGTCTTGGAATTAGGAGAATTGCAGACATAATTCAAGCCTCTTTCCTTAAGCTTGGCTGGCAAATGGCCTCAGCTTCCTCTCTCTGGGCGAAATGGTTCAAGGACAGATATTTCAAGTTCAAATCCATTTGGAGTCAACCTTCCTCTCTTTCAGGCTCCTACATTTGGAGAAAGATTAGGTCCTTGCTCCCTATGATCCAAGATGGCAGTACCTGGATCCCTAAAAATGGGAAAGACATCAATCTCTGGCTGGACTCTTGGAATGGAGAAAAGCCTCTCTCAGGTAGATTTCCTCTTCTTCATTTCCCTCTGGACCAATCCCTGTCCTCTCTCTTCTAGTCAGGTTATTGGACCCTCCTAGAAGGCTATCCCACAGAAGTCCTAATCCAGCTCTCTAGCCAACTATCAGTTCTCTCTCCCAGGCTTGAAACCAGTGACAAATTCAATTGGAAATCTTCCCCTAATGGCCAGCTATCCCTCAAGGCAGCTTGGAAAATAGTCAGGCTTAGAGCAGATGCTCTCCCCTGGGCTTCTCTAGTCTGGAACTCCATTTCCCCCCCCAAAAACAAAGTGCTTTAGCTGGCGTCTGCTTCACAACAAGACCCCCTCAAAGATCTACCTGAAACGCCTGGGAATCTCCTTAGCTTCCAGATGTAGTGGGTGCCACCAAGAAGAAGACTCAGTTCCCCATATGTTCTTCTCCTGCACCAGAGCCATTCCAATCTGGCACTGGCTTTTAGCTGCAACAAAGATGAAGCCCCCTCCATCCCTCTCTGCAGCTAGTATCTGGCATACTCTTTCTCTCAAAAGTGATCCAGTTGGCTACAAGTACATGGCAACAATCTTCCTTGAAGTCATCTATGCAATCTGGAGAGCCAGAAACGAATCCATATTTGAAGACCAAAGCCTCTCTCTAAATTTCATCAGTCAGCAGCTCAAAGAGGTTTTTTCCTACTCTCTGCAATCCATCTCCAAGCCCTTCATTAGCCCCCAGCTGAAGCATCTATGTAATTTTTTGAAAATTCAAACATACAGGTAATACCAGTAGTTTATAGCTTTCCTTTTGGTTTCTTTCTCCTTCTTCTATGGCTCCTTTGTTTTGAGCTTCCTTGCTTTGAGCATTCTGCAACTGGGGATCCTATTTTGATCCATTGTATTTTCTTTCCCTGTTTTTTCCTTGTTTTGTCTTAATACAAATTACCCTTATAGCAAAAAAAGGAGTAGAGTTAAGGTTGGAAAGATTAATTTGTGAAGGAAGTTCTTTAGATTGAGCCACCATGAAAACTAGTATTTTATTGCACTCTGGAAAATATTTGATTCTGAATCATTTTGTTTCTGGCCAACGGTAATCTTTAGGGTTTTTTTTTTTTTTTTTTGAAGTGCTGGATATTGCTAATATGAAGCACAGTTTTGCAGTGATTTTTAAGTGTCGCTCTTTTTTCCAATTTCACATTTTTTTTGCCATTTGTTTCTGCCCTATGTATAATTTGTGGCTGAAAGAAAATAGGATAGAAAAGTAGAAAACAACCATACGAGTTGAGAATGGCATCTCACCCCAGTGGTATTCAGGGATCGACCCTGGGCATGCCACCTTTCCTCTCGATGGCTCCCTTAACTCACCCAAGGTCTAGATCTCTCTATAAAGGGGCTCGATGTATCCAATTCACAAAGAAAGAGAATCATCCTCAAACTTGGGTTAGTCGATTCTACTGTCGTCAATGGTAATTTTCTTCTCAAATGATGATTGGGACTTAGGTTTATCGGACATGTGTTGTCTCATTCAGTTCAAAATCTGCAGTGTCAGTTCCAATTGGATTAAATTCCTTCTGCAGAGTACTGACTTTGATTTTAATTGCAAAGGAAGGTGCCCAAACTCCTTTTCATGCGAGTTATGTTTGAGCAACTCTGATGTTATCTACCAGCTAAAATACTGGCGTTATAACCACTTTCCAATATCTGCAATATTTTGACAACAGTCTCTTTTTTTGATAGGTTATGACAACAGCTTTCAAAATGATATTTTCCCGATATTACTGTGATATTTCATAATATTCTCAAAATTGAGAATATCTTGAGGTAGTGGTAAAATCAGGATAAAGGGGTAAAACCAGAAAAAAAAAAGATGAAAATGTTTTTTTAATAATTATATAATATTCATATCTTAACTAAGTATATAATATTCATATTTTAAATATGTGAAACTTAATTATTTTTGTGGAATTCTCTCAATACGCACCAAGTAAAGCTGCAAATTTGAAAATATTCTTACATTTTTATGAACTGCATGCAGCCTTTTGATGTGGATCAATTAGCATCCATTTAAGTGGATGGAGAAAAGAATTTATTTAAAATTTTTTTTGGATGCTTGTTATGATCAGGCCTAGACATAATTTTAGGTGGACCAGAGGGTTAATTAGGCCCCAATACAGTCCCATATGCTTAATAAAATAACATATTAGTGGTTGTTTTGATGAATATTATTATATAAAATTGCAGAGAAAATACAGCAGAAATGTTGCACGTTGAGCCTTAAATATATGTGATTTTCTGAGCCCAAACCATGGAATTATATTCCAGCCCCATTACCAGGCGTGTTCATGGCCCAAATTGGACCATGCGGAGGCATATACAGGCTAGGCTCGACTTTAGAAACAGACGATTGATCATGTCTGGCCAAAGCTAGATACAGGACAATATCAGCGTCAAGCCCAATCCATTTAGTCAATCGGGCTTGGCTCGGCAGAACTAGTACTATTTTTATTTGTTGTATGGGCTTTCTATTTTTTATTTATTTATTAATTTTTTTGTATAATGGTTAAGTTTTTTGTATGGGCTTTCAAGCAATTGTTTGGAAAAATTATCACTAAATTTATAAGCACTCATTATTAGAATGGAGCCAGTCCGGGCTTTGAGTTTTCTATCACTGAATCTGAGCCCCAACTAAATACTAAAAGGGCCCAAATTATATATCCAAGCTCAGCTGAAAAGGGTTGGTCCTGGATTAGGCACAGACTCGCCTGGCCATGAGCACGCACATTACCAATTAGCATTGCCCAAGGGTCCCATAACAGATTCCAGGCCCCGTTTGTGAAAAACTAGACCATTTGAGGCCCATAGCTTCGACCCTTCACAGAGTCTGGATGTCCTTAGTCATCACAGTTAGTATATTTTCTTTCTTTGTAGAGTCTGGATCCCCTGTTTCATTGAAACATGGGGATACTGTTTTATCCTATCAACATTTGTTAGCTATATATATATATATATATATTGTCTGTTTTTTCATTCCAAGTAAACAACTTATAATTCAAGAGTCAGACTTTTGAGAATCTTTTTTCCACAAAAACCCTTACTATTATGATTAGCCCAGGCAAAAACCCTAACCGCCAAACGTAGCTCATAAAATATAAAATAGAGACCTAACCTTTTGAACAGTTTAGTTCCTTTATGAGAATATTAAAAAATAAATAAAAAACCATCATCCCCTTAAATAACTTAAATCTATCAAATAAGCTTCTGCTCTTTCGATTTGTACTGTTGTGGCAGCTCAAAACAAATATAAAAAGATGTGGTCTATCAGAGATGATCAACAACAATGCATATTAATTCCTACTTGTAAATGTCTGAATATTATGGACTTGGTTTAGACAATGATGAAGCTTTTAATGATGCTGCTTATCTGGTCTGGAAGTAATGGAAATCCTGAACCTGAAAGATAGACAAACGTCAGGGCCTCGGGCTGCTATCAGCCAAAGGCACTCCGACGCCTGAGTTAGTGCAGTCACTGAACTAGGATGAAGTGAGGAAGAAGAAGGTTCAAGTAAGATAGTCTAGTATATCTCAAAGTACCCCTATGGGCTTACCATGCAAATATATATAGATGAGTGGAAGCTTCCTGAGTGGGGGTAGGTGAGAGCTTTGTCCCATCAGATCTTCCTAAATCCTCTTCATTAATGAGGACGTGATTGAGAGGTAGGGATAGCCCTATGCCGGAATCCGGCGGCCACCCCACCTGTTGGCACGCTCTGTAGTGTAGCTGTCCCATCTCATAATGGAGATTAGACGCTCAATGCCCACCTCGGTCAAGTGGGCCGAAGTGGAGGTCACTTAGGTCGGGCTTACTCGAGGTCGGGGTACTGTTACCGAGACGCTCAAGGCAAAGCCCAGAAAGAGTGTGGCCGGTACCCTTAATGGGTTGGCAAGGGTATTGGCGTGAGAATTCGAGTCTCTACCGATCTGCCTGACTTCAGCTTTTTGGAACTGAGAAAGGAGTTGCTTGGCGTGGGCTAGGTAGGCTGTCATCATATCGTCACGGGCTTGGTAGTCTCCATTCAGGTGGCTTGTCACCAGCTATGAATCACTGAAGACCACCAGTTGTCGTGCCCCCAGAATTTTTACGCTGCCCAGCCCTGCGATCAATGCTTCGTACTCAACTTCGTTGTTTGATGCTTTGAAGTCAAGGGTCAGGGCTTGCTCGATGACAAGGCCCTTCGGAGATTGGAGAAATATGCCCGTGCCAGCCCTCTTGGATGTTGAGGACCCATCGACGAAGACATTCCAAGATGAGTCGAGGAAATGTTTCCAGGACCGTTCCTGTTCCATCTCGGTCTCGGTGGTTGCCCCCACCTCCTTGCCCCCCAGTTCGGTGTCGAGGTGGCTCGGCTCCGAACTAGGAGAGGTGAATTCCACGATGAAGTCTGCTAGCACCTGGGCTTTGATTGCCTTTCTAGGTTGATAGTGGATATCATACTGCCCCAGTTCGACGGCCCATTTAGACACTCTTCCAGAGAAGTCAGCCTTTCGAAATAGGGACTTTAGTGGATGTTCTGTTACAACCATGATGGAGTATGTTTGGAAGTAGTGGGAGAGCTTGCGGGAGCGAGTGCGAGTGCGAGCTTCTCCAATGGCAGGTATCTCGTCTCGGCATCTAGCAGGATCTTGCTCGCGTAATAGATAGGCCTTTGCTGCCTGTCTTCTTCTCTGATGAGCACCGAGCTCACTGCGTGATCCGAGACATTTAGATACAAGTATAAGACCTCGCCCTGCGTCGGGATGGATAGCAGGGGAGGTGAAGAGAAGTATTGTTTGAGCTCTTGGAGGGCGTTGTCGCACTCTGGAGTCCATTGGAACCTCGAGCTCTTTTCCAGGAGCTGGAAAAAGGGGCGGCATTTGTCTGAAGCTCTGCTGATGAAGCAGTTCAGTGTCGCTGCCATCCCTCTGAGCCTCTAGACTTGTTTTGCCATGGTCGGGCTTTGGATGGCTTGGATCACCCAGATTTGCTCTGGATTGGCCTCTATCCCTCGTCTAGTGACCAGGCTGCCTAGGAATTTGCCGGAGCCAACGCCAAATGCGCATTTAGATGCGTTCAGCTTGAGTTTGAATTCCTTGAGGATGGCGAATGATTGACTTAGGTCCGTCAAGTGGTCCTGTGACCTTTTAGACTTGACGACCATGTCGTCGATGTACACTTCGACCGTCTTACCGAGCTGGGCCGGAAACATTTTTATTACCAGCCTCTGGTAAGTGGCACCGGCGTTTTTTAACCCAAAGGGCATTACATTGTAACAGTAGATGCCTCTGGGTGTTATGAACGCGGTCTTTTCTTCATCAGGCCCGTGCATTGGAATCTGATGGAAACCTCGGTAAGCATCGAGGAAACTCATCCTGTCGTGCCCGGCAGTGGCGTCAATCAACTGGTAGATCTTTGGAAGCGGGAAACTGTCTTTGGGACAGGCTTTGTTGAGGTCAGTGAAATCCACCCAAACCCTCCAACTCCCATTCTTTTTCTTGACCACTACTGTGTTGGCTAGCCACGCAGGGTAGTGGACTTCCCTGATAGCTTCAGCCTCCAACAGCTTTTTGACCTCTTCGATTACTGCCTCTGCCTGCTGGACCCCGGTCCTGCTAGCTTTTTGGACTACAGGCTTGTGTCCGGGATCCACATTCAGCTTGTGGCTCATGACTTCAGGGTCGAGGCCGGGCATCTCGTAGGGGGACCAAGCGAAGATCTCTCTGTTGTCCAATAGGAACTCAAGCATCTCGGACCTCTCAGCTTCTACAAGCTGACTCCCGAGCAGGAAATATCTCGCTGGATCGTTGGGATCAATCCTGACCTCGGTGAGGTCCTCTACACTTTTCTGCTCGGGCGCTCGGCCGACAGCTTCGAGCTCTACCTCATGCTCGGCCATGTGGACTCGCTGCTGCTCTGTTTCGCCGGGGACCACGACCATGAGGCATTCTTTGGCCATCTGCTGGTCGCCGCGGACTATGATCACCTTGAAGCTAGGGTCTCCGTTCTGCAACGGGAACTTGAGCCTTTGGTGATGGGTGGAGGGCAAAGCTTCCATGTTGTGCAGCTAGGTCCTTCCTATGATGGCATTATATGGAGAAGGCGCATTTACCACCAGGAAGTCTGCTGTCATGGAGGTACCCCCTACTCTGACTTTGAGGGAGATCTTCCCTTTGGGGTATACAGACTTGGAGCTGAAACCCACCAGTGGGGTGCGGGCTTCCTGCAGGTCCTTCTCTTTCAGACCCATTTTTTTTTAAACAGTCGTAGTAGAGGATTTCCGAGGAGCTTCCAGGGTCCACGAGGATCCTTTTGACATTGAAGTTCCCCAACCTCACAGTTAAGAGTAGAGGATCATTGTGGGGTAGCTGGACCCCGTCCAAGTCTTCATCAGAGAACCAAATCTTTGGTCTCTCATTCCTTGCCTTCTTCGCTGAGGGACCGAGCTCAGCTGTCATCACTTGTTTGACGTGCTGGGCACTCCTGGCTTCAGTACGAGCCTGGCTACTGCCCTTAGGAGCTGGAGTTAGGTGGATGACATTGATGGTCCCTTCCGGCTCATCGCTGTCCCGATCATCGGGCAGGCGTTGTTGAGCGCGGTTGACCCTGCTTTCTTCCTTGACAAGGTCCTTTAGGTGCCCGTCTCTCACGAGCCTTTCGAGGTGTGCCTTGAAGGCATGGCAGTCCTCGGTCCTGTGCCCATTTTGTTTGTGGTATGCACAAAACTTGCTCTGATCTCTGGTGGAGGCATCGCCCTTCATAGGCTGGGGCCATTTGAAGAAGGGTTGCGTTTGGATTTTGCCGAGGAGCTTGTAAATGGGCTGCTTGAAGATGGTGTTGACGGCCTTGTAACAGGCACCAATTGACTTCGGCTTCACGCTGCCTCCCGAGCTGGGAACGAAGCGTGCTGCCGAGCCGGGCGGCTCTCTGTTTCGGTTCACTTCCCTTTTGGCCAGCTTCTTGTCCTTCTTAGAGGGTCGGTCCTCATGCCAAAGGCTATGGCTCTCCTGAGCTCGGACCTCATCCTCTTCTTGCTCGACGAACTAATTCACCCTGGCCATCAGTGCTTTCACTGTGACCACGGGGAACCGCACCAGGTCCTTCCGAAG
The DNA here is from genome assembly GCA_028538565.1 of Umbellularia californica. Taxonomy (NCBI): domain Eukaryota; kingdom Viridiplantae; phylum Streptophyta; class Magnoliopsida; order Laurales; family Lauraceae; genus Umbellularia; species Umbellularia californica. The sequence goes on along the minus strand of JAPQWN010000006.1, from coordinate 4,487,605 downwards.
CTCGTTGGCTGGCAACAGAGCTTGTTGGAAGGACTTGATGGCTACTTCGTCATTGGTATCTTCGACCTGGCTGTAGATGGTCCAAAACCTCTTGGCGAACCGAGTGGTATTTTCGGCCGGCCTCATTCTGATGGCCATCAAGTCGGCGTCTATCTTCGGGATGATCCGGTGCGCTTGGAACTTCTCGACGAAGGAGTTTCGGAGCTGGCACCAGCTCGAAATTGATCCCTCGGAGAGCGCGCAGAACCACCGAAGTGGGAGGTCACCCAAACTAGAGGAGAAGACCTTGTAGTCTAGGTTGCCGTCTCGGCCCCACACCGACATTTTCTGGGTGAAGTGTCGGAGGTGCGCTTCGGGGTCCGAGGTCCCGTCATAAAGGTTGAACCTCGGGACGTTGAATATTTCAGGGAGGACGTGATCCCTGATCTCTCGAGAGAAAGGAGACGTGCCGTGATTGTCACTGTCTTTGGTTGCTAACCGACCTCGGGTGAGGCTAGTGAACTCTATATTCTGCTGTACAGCCTGTTTTATTTGCTGATTGATCCAATCCGTCATGTCGGGGTCGGCCCCCTGTCTCCTTTGTCTCTGGCACTGCTGTTAAGGGTCAGCGCTGGCATGAGTGCTGATCGAGCCTTCATCATAGGCTTGGTCACGCCTCTTATTGTTTAGGACTTGCCTCAAGTCCTGCCGAGCCTCAAGAGCCTTCCGGGCTCGCTGCCGTACAAGAGGCACGTGCGAGGCTCCGGCCGGGACCTTCTCTTTCCCCTCGAGCTGCCGCTGGAGCTGGAGGATCTGGGCTTTTTGCTATTCAATAATGAGGTTTTGAGTCCTGATTTCTTCGACGTGTGCCCCGTCGGCCTCCTCCAGAATCATGTCGTCGTTGCCCTCGTCGTCGAGGCGCACATGGACTTCCTCCATGTGGTCCTGGTGACGAGGCTGGCGTGGCCTGGACAGCGCTGGAGTTTTGTCTCGTCGGGAACGTTCCTGAGGGGGAACATCCCTGCGGGGCTGCTCCAGTAAGATAACGTCCTGACGAGGACGCTCTGCCTGGGAGGTGGTCGGCCGAACTCGTTCCAGAACGGGGTCGTGACGAGGAGATGCTGTTACACCTCTCGACGACGAACCTAGCTGGGTGACAGGCGATCCCACGCTTCTCATGCCAGGGTCTCCGCCAATCATCTTTTGTCGAGGGACCGTCGGCACCAGCTCAGTCGCTCTTGCCTGGTTCGGCACCAGTGGAGGCAGCATGAGGGGCACAAAATGTTTCTGGCGGTATGGACCTGGATGGTCCAACGCCCTTTCCCTTCTTAGTCTTTGGAGGCATGGCTTTTCAAGGTGAAAATATGGTTTTTTCAAATTTTTTTTTTTTATTCCCACAGACGGCGCCAATTGTAAGTGCCTGAGTATTATGGACATGGTTTAGACGATGATGAAGCTTTTAATGATGCTGCTTATCTAGTCTGGAAGTAATGGAAATCCTGAACCTGAAAGATAGACAAAAGTCGGGGCCCCGTGCTGCTATCAGCCAAAGGCACTCCGACTCCTGAGTTAGTGCAGTCACTGAACTAGGGTGAAGTGAGGACGAAGAAGAAGGTTCATGTAAGATAGTCTAGTATATCTCAATGTACCCTTTATGGGCTTACCATGCAGGTATATATAGATGAGTGGAAGCTTCCTGAGTGGGGGTAGGTGAGAGCTTTGTCCCATTAGATCTTCCTAAATCCTCTTCATTAATGAGGACGTGATTGATAGGTAGGGATAGCCCTCTGCCGGAATCCGGCGGCCACCCTACCTGTTGGCTCGCTCTGCAGTGTAGCTGTCCCATCTCATAATGGAGATTAGACGCTCAATGCCCACCTCGGTCAAGTGGGCCGAAGTGGAGGTCACTGAAGTCGGGCTTGCTCGAGGTCGGGATACTGTTACCGAGACACTCGAGGCAAAGCCCAGAAAGAGTGTGGCCGGTACCCTTACCGAGACCAACTCTATTTTGGTGCCAGCTGGCACATTGCCGAACTGGGTAAATAAGGCCGAGGCAGTTCCTGATTGGTACTTTTACCTACGTCAGGGATAACCTCGGTATTAGATAAACACCCCACACACTACTCATGCAACAAGTTATAGCTACTGGAGTCACGAGAGTAGTGAGTAGTCCTTGCATGAGACAGTCTCATTCAGGTGGAATATCTCAGGACTGACAACTCCCTCCCAAGAGACTTCATGCTATGGTGGAGAAAACATGTAGAACTTCTCACAGAGCTTCAATCCTGGGGGTTCAGATTTTGCATCAGGACGGATAACAAGGATCAGATCTCACAGAGCTTCCTGAATCAGCCTTTGGCATTTACATCAAGGAATGTAAAAGTCCTACTGAAGCCCTTTTTTGTAAATCATCCGACCCCTACCAGGCCAAGAAGCTGATCTCCTCAGCCCAAGGGATCCAAATTTCTTTAAAGTTTGTAATGGGCTGTAATGTTCAAATTTTTTGTCTTTTCTTTAATGAACTTCCCTTTCCTAGGAAAAAAGATCAAAGAAAAAAAAATATATAAGGACTGCTCAAAATAATCTGTCCATGGACCATATGTGAGATGGAACTCCTCCAATCTTCACTATAACCTCAACAAAGGATAGATAACTGGTGTAGTGTTTCATATGACTCAAGGGAATCCACATAGTCTGATGCTTGGGTCCCACCAAAAGTCAACTATTCCATATGGCAGTGCCGTCCTCACTGCTGTATGTTTTCAGTTCTCAAATATTCTAATGGTGCATGGAAACAGTTGACCTAAGAAATAGAGATCACATGTATATATAAATGTAAAATATATATGTAGCCGCTTGTACTTTTGATATTTACAAATAACTACCTGCACTTTATTTTTTATCCCTGTTGACCAAAAACTCTCGGCCAACCACGTTAACCTCTCGTTAATGGGCCCTTTTTTTTTATTTTTTATGATTGATGGAATCGATAGTATTGTGTCCAAAACAAGTTAAAAGTTTGCCTTAATCCGGCCAGCCTCATTCGGATTTAAATTTAAGATAATAACATTAATAATATTGGACCTTCAAATCCGAGTCAATTTAATCAGGGTAATGCCCCTAGTTTAATTTGAATCACATACCATTTGTAGACTTTTTCATCCTATTAGGATGTGTTTGAGGGACAAGAGGATTCCGCAAATGTGCAGATTTTCATTTTTGGACATAGAGGTATTTTGAATTTTTACCATTTTTATAGGAAATTGAAATCCTCTCTAATCAGAAAAATTAGCTAATTTTCTACCTTTCCCTCTGTATCATGGATTGCGTATCACAAACTTCACCTTTAAAGTAAAATGCGTTAAGACCAAATCATAAACAGGTGAAAATCAGACCATTGATTGTGACTGAGATTTTAAAATTAGAATTTAAAACAGATTGGTTATAGATGCCCTTTTCTTCGCAAAATGATTGGTTATAGATGATTACTTGTACTTGTCAAAACTTAAAACTCTGGTGGTTATATGCAAATTTTTGCTTTATATAAGCTTCCCGACACTTGTTCCTTCTTCTCATTGAGAGAGAGAGAGAGAGAGAGAGATGGGAAAACAATTGGTGGTGGTGGTGGTGGTGTTGTCCATGATAGTCTTCCCAGAGGCTGAAAGCAAGCCCTGGAAAACTAGGCCAGCAGACGACTGGCGCAAGAGCCTTGGGCTGGGGAAGGAGAAGGTGAGCCATCTGCATTTCTTCTTCCACGACACGCTGAGTGGGAAGACACCGAGCGCGGTGAGAATAGCCGAAGCGCCGGGGACCGACCATTCAGCCACGCTCTTCGGCGTGGTGATGATGGCCGACGACCCCCTGACCGAAGGGCCCGAGCTTACGTCCAAGCTCTTGGGTCGGGCCCAAGGGATGTATGGCTCGGCCGGGCAGGGTGAGTTGAGCCTGCTCATGGCCATGGCCTACAGTTTCACTCATGGCAGGTACAATGGCAGCTCTATTAGCATCCTGGGTAAGAACCCGGCCTTGAACCCGGTTCGGGAGATGCCCATAGTTGGGGGAACCGGTCTGTTCCGGTTAGCAAGGGGGGTCGCAGTGGCCAAGACCCATTGGCTCAATATCACTACAGGGGATGCCGTAGTTGAGTATAATGTAACAGTCATACATTTCTAACAAAGCAGTCATGGAATGGTTTGTTACTTGTGATCATAATGGATAAAATAAAAGGGAGATGTCTGCCCATTTTTATTTTAAAGTGACTGGGATTTTTAGTTTCTATTTGTAGGAATCAATTTATTTATTTATTGTTTGTTTGGTAAGCCATGTATTGGCTGTGATGGAATTTTTTTTTTCTTAAAATGGGTGCACCAGAGTTGGTGCTCCAAACAGGAGTCCAATTTCCCTATCACCATGCTATGCTTGCAAGTAATTTATTATTAGGGCCTTTTACGGTTTAATCCCTCTTAAAGTTGGATTCTATGAAATAATTAAAAAAGAACCCATAATAACAGCAAAGTCGCTTGATTTTGGTAATTTTTTCTCTTTTGAAGATTTTTCCCAATATCCCATGATACATTGAATCGCAGTACAATGGGATTTTAAAAAATAATTAAACCTAGGATATCATAAGTTTATCCCATGATATCATTGATTTTTTTTCTTTTTTTTTTGTCTAGAATTTATAAAAAGATTCACAAGTTTATAGCTCCTATTAAATGATTACCAAATGTGGATTTTCTTTTTCATAATTCAATAAATGGTGAAAGATAAAAACGTATTTTTCTTGTTGTTCATAGTAATTGTAAATCCCATGATATTGTGGTTTTTTTTTTTGCAAGATTTGTAATAGAAAATTAGAAGATTTGTAACTCCCAAAATGAGTGATTAATAAATGTGGATTTTTTTTTTCAAAACTCAATAAATGATGAAAGATAAGAATCATCAAGAGAATTTTGGAACAAAATCCCATGGTATCATGGTTTTTGGGCAAAATTGTCAAAAATAACTTTTGACTAAAGTCAAATGATTCTGCTGGCATTTTTTAGGTCTTTTGTCATTATCTCATGGAACACAACTTTAAGGGGGATTAAATGGTAAAAGTCCCTCATTATTATCATTATTTGTGGTATTTGGGACAATGCACGTAACTGATTTGTAAACTGCTTCTGTTCCCATCAGCGTACTATGTAAAGTTTACTTTGGCAACATGCGGAAGGCATAAAATTTGATGGAAGAAACAAGAAAGAAGAAAGAGGGTCCTTTAGAGTTATTTTGTTAGTCTATTAATACATTTTACTAGTTTAATTATCAGATATTTTACTATCTCAGGGCCTGTATGTTTACATTAAAATGCATATATAGGAATTTTATACATATATATATATAATTCATTCCGCAAGTAGTTACAATTGGAGATCTAATGTGATTTCCCAAAAAAAAGAGCATCAATCAGCCTTTCGTCTCAGGATAAGAAAATCAACCGAAGATGCATGGAAAATGAATGCCCTTCTATCATCCTCACCTTATCTCCTATATCCCTCACATTTTTAATAATCTTTTGCTAGGGTTCACTTCACCGTGAATTCTTATGTTTTCAATTTCTATGCATTTTAATGCCAACAAACATACCTGTCTTTTAAATGAGACACCAAGCACGAGTTCAAACTATAACTCTCATACCACTAGAGTCGGGACTCACCTTTAAAATCCAAACCATTTTCATTAGGGCCCCCTCAAGGAATGACAACCAAGATAGACAAGGATAGATAGATTAAATGTGGACTAGGGAGTAGTGTCCTCAAATTCAGTTTGGTCATGTGATTCCAGCCTCAAGTTTTAGCTCCTCAAAAAGCAAATCTTGTTGGAGAGATTGAGATACTCTTTCCCTCTATGGAGTTTCAAAAAGGATGTGCGAGGTTGGTTATTCACTTCTCGTTTTTCTTTGATTCTGTTTTGATAGAAGAAAAGGTGATTTTACACTAATTTTTTTATAATTGACCTATGATCTTCATTTTCAACTACTTATAGCATAAATTCTATGGATTCAATTTCAATGTATTTTAGTGCAAATAAACAGTCCTAGGAGAATATGCTTGGGTCCCACCAAAAGCAAACGATTCCAATGACTTGTTGTCCCCACAGCAGCATGTTTTCAGTTCCCCAATATTCAAATGAAAGCAGTTGACGTATGAAACAGTGAGACCACTCATATATAAAAGTATAAATTTACATATAACCACAAATAACAAACCTGTCCTTTCATTTTTACACCTGCTGATAAAAAAAAATTACCTTATTTACTTGTTATTGGCCAATTTTTTTATGATTGATGGAATCGATATATAGTATTTTGTCCATAATAAGTTGAAATACCTCCTTAAACCTAACCTCATTCAGATTTAGATTTAAGACTATAGCGTTAAGGGGCCATCAAATCAGAGGCAAGTTGATCAGGGGCCTATCTATAAATATTAGGATTTTACAAATCCTAAAAACCTTTAGGGGGTATATTAAAAAATCTAAAAAGAAAACCTCGAAATCACCTTATTTACTTGTTATTGGCCTTTTTCTTTCTTTCTTTTTTTTTATGATTGATGGAATCGATAGTATTTTGTCGAGAATAAGTAGAAAAACCTCCTTAAGGGCCTGTTTGTTTCCTAGCATTTCTGCCAGGAATTCAGGTTGCAGGGGGTTTTGGAATTCTTGTCTGTAAATGCTCTGTTTGATTAAGTTTTAAGCATGGATATAAGAAATCCTGGTATTCCAGAAGCAGCTATCGATGAGGTTTTGGAATGCTGGGATGGGAAGTAGCATTTGAGAAATCTGATTGTTCTCATTCATTCCGGCGATAAGAGGATCCCCAACGGTCATCTCCAGATTCAAATCTTACCTTCTTTCTACTGATTTTTTTCCTTGGTGAGCATCTCCCATTTCTCTTTCATCCTTTGTTCTATATCTTCTTCTCATCTTTGATGGTAAGAAAAACTCACTTTCCCTCTGCAACTCCTTTCCACCCATCTTCTGTGTCTCTCCAACCTAGAGGAGAGAGTTTTGAAAAAGGGTTTTGAAAATGGGGATCCAGAGTTTTGTGTATGGTTGGTAGCGGTGGATATTCTCATGCTTGGGTTTGTTTTTGTTTGAAGAAGGGTTTTGAAAATGGGGATCCAGAGTTTTGTGCTTCCAAATGTCTATGCTTTTGATGCTACCCTTTTATCTTTCATATTGTTATCTTAAATCTTGCCTTTTATCTCTTTGGTTTTTGTCTTTGATTGGTGGTGCTCCTTGAAAATTCAAGAACGAAAGATGAAACTAGAGAAAGAAGATAATGGGTTTGAGATGCTGTTGGGTGAGATTCCTAATGCAACATCTCTCCCTCAACATCTCCCTCAACAACATTGAAAGCAATATTACAATCTTCTAATCTTAGATAAATACCTAGGTAGGTCATACATCCTACATTATGATTGCGTCCAAATCATGAACTTATCCTACAGATGATGAGGGAATACTGCTGGCAAGAGATGAAATGTCCTTTTTCCAACGCATGAGCCCCTTCATTTCACACTACTTTTTGTTTGGCGACCATTGAGAAAACAAAGGAGGATTGTGTCATCAAAGTAGAGACGTGAGAACATTATCTTTTGAATAGATTCTAGGAAACTTTGCTAACTGTCTCTTTTTTCTTCTGCAATTTATAAATAACCACCTGCCTCTTCCATTTTCAAATGACTACCTTCAGTTTTTCAATTATCTTACAACAATGACCTCGATCAGCAGTCCAGGAGCAGACATAATCTCATCTTAGAGGCGGTTTTCCTGTATATAAAACCCATTACCCAAATGGGTTTCGCTTTTCAATGGACCCCGAAATGCCTGATTCTCCTGTGAGAAATAAGATTGATGGAAGTTTGATAAATGCATTGGGTGTGTATGAGAAGTTTGGAGGAATTAGTATTAGAGATGAGGAAGAAGATGCAGTCGAATTGAGTAGGCAGTTGCCACTGGAACAATCTGGGAATCCATATGGGTTTTGGTTCGATGAACATCATTCAGTTGGGTCTAACTATGGCAATGTTGTAATGAAGAGTCCATTTGAAGATTGTAGGAATGGTTTTTCTAATGGTTATGGAGATTCTAGGAATGGTTTTTCTAATGGTTATAGAGAATGTTGGAATGGTTTTTCTCCATCAGGCTAACCCTATTGACTTCAGGCATGTTCAATGGAAACAAGCTATGGAACAACATCAAGTGATGAAGCTTTGCATAATTTACAGCTTCACCCTGAAGCTACTCTTGCAGAGAGGATAAACACACCAGAGCCTGTTTACATGTTGATGAACAAAGTGACAAATGGTGTGATTTCATGTCCGTTTATACCTCCACAAGCTTATATTGCCGTGACTGAATATCTTGCTCAGGATGAGCGAAAGGCTAACTTATTTCTCATCTACAGTGATGAAATGAAACAACAATGGTTTGAGATGCATTTCACTAATCTTGGTTCATCTAGTGGTGGTCGTTAAATTTCTAAATAGGAAGTCCTCATGGTGGTAAACCTTTGTTTTTGTGGGATATTATAATATCATAACCCTTGAACTTTTGAACTTTTAGTTTAGACCTATGGATTGATGAACTATAATGATGGACAAAATCTATTTGAATGCAGTAGTTTGGATGGATGAGTATTGAGGTGCTCATCTAAATAGTAGTTTGATATAGTGGATGCTTTTTTCTCCAATTATAGGATATGGTTGTGAATGAAGATTGCATTGAATGGATAGATAAATAATAGATAGATATATGGTTCTGGGTGAAGAATGGATGAATGAAAAACACATTTTATGGATTGATGAATATCTACTTGTATAGACATATGGTTGTTGATGTCATTCCAACAATATCATTTGTATGCCATTTATTATTATTTGATCATTTTATATAGATAACTTGATGAATGAAATTTTTTTATTTAGGCATTGATAAAATATGTTTTTGTATGATAGTTTGAAATGGAGCCCTTTTAAAGGCTTGTCATGGACTTGGATTAGTTCATAAGTACTAATTGCATAGCTAAAATTAGTTCATAAAACAAAGAATCTTTAGCTAGTTACCAAACAGTACATTCAAAGAATTCAGGGTGAATTGAATTCTCAGGCATAAAACTACAGGACGAATCAAACAAGGAATCGGAATTCAGGTGAAGTTTAGCAGCATTCCAAATTCCAGGATTTCTAATTCTCCAAATTCTAGCAGACATGAATTCTCCAAATACTTGCAACCAAACGGACCCTAAATCTAGCCTTATTCGGTTTAGATTTAAGACAATGGCATTAAAGGGCCATCAAATCCGAGTCAAGTTAATCAAATATAATCCCCTAGTTTAATTATACAGACCTTTTCATCCTCTTAAAGTAAAACACATCAAATCCATCTCATCAACATGCCATATATTTCTTACCCTTTAATTGCGGCTGAAGAAGATTGACTCAGATTTTTAAACTAAAAGAGATTGCATGGTTATAGATGATTACTTGTAGTTGATAAAACTTATGTGGTTATATGCAAATACTTCCTCTATATGACCCTCCCCACCCTTGTTCCTTCTTTTGATTGAGAGAGAGAAAGAGAGAGATGGGAAAACAACAGGTGGTGGTGGTGGTGGTGGTTGTGGTGTTCATGTCCTTGATAGCCTTCCCAGAGGCCGAAAGCAAGCCCTGGAAAACTAGGCCTGTCGACGACTGGCGCAAGAGCCTTGGGCTGGGGAAGGAGAAGGTGAGCCATCTGCATTTCTTCTTCCACGACACGCTGAGTGGGAAGACACCGAGCGCGGTGAGAATAGCCGAAGCGCCGGTGACCGACCATTCGGCCACGCTCTTCGGCGTGGTGATGATGGCCGACGACCCCCTCACCAAAGGGCCCAAGCCCACGTCCAAGCTCTTGGGTCGGGCCCAAGGGATGTATGGCTCGGCCGGGCAGGGCGAGTTGAGCCTGCTCATGGCCATGGCCTACAGTTTCACTCATGGCAGGTACAATGGCAGCTCTATTAGCATCATGGGCAAGAACCCGGCCTTGAACCCGGTTCGGGAGATGCCCATAGTTGGGGGAACCGGTCTGTTCCGGTTCGCAAGGGGGGTCGCAATGGCTAAGACCCATTGGTTCAATATCACTACAGGGGATGCCATCGTTGAGTATAATGTAACAGTCATACATTTCTAACGAAGCAAAGCAGTCATGGATGGATTATTATTATTTTGCATAAGGTCATGGAATGGTTTGCTACTTATGATTATGGTCAATAAAAAGAAGATGTGTGTCCCTTTTTGTTTTAGAGTCATTGTGGGATTTGTAGCTGTAAAATTTATGTGATTCAATTTTTTTAGTTTCTACTTTCACTTTTTTTTATTTATTTTTTTTTTGGCTGTTTGGTAAGCCACTTTGTACTGGCTGGGATGGATGTTTCTCAATGGGGTTGAAGAGACCCAGTGCTCCCAACATGTCCCAACTCCCCCCATCTTCATGCTATGCGTGCAAGTAATTTATTATTATCATTACGATTCTGTATGGACAAGCAATCACACATGGGAATCTCAAATTTGTTTTCATTATTTTTAAATGCGTGCAAACAATCTATTTTTATTTATCTGTTATTGATTACTTCGACAATATTGTTCTATTGCCATCATGCAGGATTTTCTTTTATGGGACATCATTCACTTGTTTTTTTTTTACCAAATCTCGACGTAGGATCGGGAACACATAGAAATGATGCCAAACGGGTCTTTAATTTCATTTATTAAAATCTTCATTCATTTTGAGGAATTTGTTAAAAGCATCTGGAAAATTCTCAATTTATGAATTTAAAATCCTGCAGTTTTATGGGCCCCACAATTCATGATTCCAACATTTCAATATTCTCATAGTAATGATGAACATTAAGAATTTATTCTTGGATCTTCATTCTTTATGGATTATTAGGGATTTGTGAGAAAGGCTCGAAATCCAAATACATCTAAAAGCGCTGGATGTTCTCATTTCCTCAAGTGAATATGGCGCTTCACATTTATTTGTGAAATTAACATATGTAATTTGTAAAGCACTTCTTTTTTCTTTGCGTAAAAGGCAAATGGCTCCTAAGAAAACTTAATGCTCGTGAGAGAAGTCCAGTTTCCTATTATAAGTTCCGATTCAAAGCTGAATAAGTTTATAATCATATGCTAAATCTTATGGTGAAATCTAATGCTACTTTAGTTCAATTTAAAAACATCCAGTAATGGGATATCCATTTTGAGTGACTCAACTGGGTATTGGACTCAACTACCACCATGTCATGCGTGCAAGTATCTTATTCTATGATTTTATTTTTGAGATGCATGAGGTGTCACTTGAGATTATAATCATATTGTTAATTGGGCCATGCCTGAGAGTCCAACATGGTGCTCCCTATGTGCAAGTAATATATTTATATTTGTCATTTATTATTAGGTTTAGAATTTTGTTAACAGGCCCCAAGAACAGAGAATCACAAATTTCCATGCATTCAAGTTCAGTGGATCTAATTACAAGCTTTAGCAAAGCCCACCTACTAAAGATCTAAGGATCTAGCTAATTGTTAACCATTCAAGGACTAACAACGTCGAGCAAAGACCCGTTACAGATTGTTAAATTAACCACTCAATCTAACGAAATCTTGTCATTGAAGATTGAAACTTGTCAAAAATAAGTGGCTCTCTACGGTGGGATTCACCTATTAAAAATCTCAACCATATAAAATAAATGTCCCCTTTTTGTGTAGGCGTTCATCACATCTTACTATGATAGAAGATGGGCCCAATGTTGGATTGATCGCATGTAAAATCAAATAGTTTTTTTTATAAAATTTTATAAGAGTGTATTTATAGGTGATCAATCTTACATCAGCCCACGTCATGTTGGAGTGAAATTGTAGAGGCATTCTTTATGAGCAGTCCACATTTTATATAGGTGGGCCCACTATGGATGAAACATGATTTTGTGTGATATTTCATTAAAGTGTGGTTTACTTGAAAAACCGTACAGTGGGTCTAAAATATATTAAGGTTAAATTTGCCAAGTTGCATAGATAAGGCATTTGTTTTAAGAGATTCACATTTTAGAATAGGTGGAAATTTTCTCATGAGTCAAAATAACGAAATGGGAGCTTAGTTTAAGAAAAAAGGGAAAATACAATTTTTTCCGTTAATGCAAGTAACTCCTGTTTATATTTTAACCACACGAAGCGTCTGTTCAAATTAGCAACTGTTGCGCGGCCGTAGCCGTTGAAGCCAATACGTTATTTCGAAAATAGCGGCATTACGTACGGTCTAAGACCTTTCTCGATAGCCTTTCTTAAAATTGTCTCTACCCTTATATAGTTTCAAATCGGTAAAAAACACAAAATTTAAATTCTTTTGACTACCTGAAAAATTCACTCCAGTGCCCCCCTACGTTTTAGCCACTGGCTGCTATGCTCACCACAACCGTAATTTCGATCAGGGGTTGGGTGACTCATGTTGATTGGCGGGCCCTTATTACATTCAAAGTAATATCCCTGATGAGTCCTTCACTCAGTCCTACGTCCTATGTTGACTTTGATTTCTCTTCTAGTGGAGGGACCTTTCCCACCATGGCTAGGCTTGGGTGACTGCCTGACTAAGAAAAGCCCTCCTCAAATCTTAATGCTTATTTCTCATTACATGTTCTAACTAGTTTTATTACTTTATTGTACGAGGACAAGAGCATAGAATCATTTGGGGGTCATTTATTTGCACTTATTAATGTACATAAAGGATTTTTATTTCTTTATTTCTTTGGTAGAATGCATAAAAGGATTTAGATGTATAATGGTTATGCATCATCACATTTATGCATATAATATGCATATAATGCATCACTAAATTATGAAAATGGCCTGTAAATGAAACTATTTTCATACCTAAATAGATGTGAAAAAAAAACAGGCACCGATAACTGCTTCATTTCTATCAGCTTGAGCCTGACTCAACCAAGGTATATCCATTTCTATCAGGTTGAGCCTGACTCAACCAAGGTATATCCAGGCCTTAACCCAAGTTTAGAAATAAAGGCATGTACCCGGTCAAAACTTAGCACAAAGTCGGCCCATTATCGATGAACGTCAAGCTGGCCAAATCGGGCTCCTTGCTCCAATGAAAGAGTAGTGACCCAAAAAGACCCAACCTTTAGTTTTTGTATTGAAGTGTGCTGCCTTCAGCTAGGGATCAGATCGGTCCAGTTGGAGTGCCCAGTTTGTCGTAACCAGGCGTGGGGCGGACACCCCTCTCGCACCATATGCGAGATTTTGACCACTCATCATATCCCGTTTACTGCCTGAAGGATCATACCTTCATTACCATTCACTTCCTAGTTTTATTTCAAGTAAAGCCACTCTACTTCGCCACCACTTTCGATGTGGGACTTCAGGATGTGTCATCAACCACACCAAGATACTAGATACTTACTTACTAACAAAAGGCCCCCATTAATAATCCGGATGTTCCCAAGGGAAGGGAGACAGTTGAGAAATGTATTCTAGTTTCAATAAGAAATTATGATAGTTCCCAGAAGGATCATACTGGGTGCACCCTACAATGTGTTGTGGTTCTCTCTATAGGTTTTGGCCTTGTGGATGGAATGACTCCATCCTAGATGATGATCATCTTGATGGGTGATGATGATAGCTACTAAATTTTTTTATGGGGCCTTGTAGAATGTGTTGCTGCCTTGCTTTCCTGACTTAAAACTAAATGAGAACAAGGCCGTGATCAGTGTGTGAATCATGCTCATATCTAGATCAGAACGGATCAGATCATCGTGCAAGGAACTCTAGCTCCCAGGGATGATTCAGAAATTATATTCAAAATGAACCCTTCGTTCAATTTATTGCAGAACGTATCTGTATTCTGTAGTTGGTAGGGAGGAGACCTGTGTTCATGCTTGATCATAATCATCCTGAGAAACAAGCAATTGTTTCATGCCTTGAATGTAATTTATATTGGACTCTTTAAGTTTCAGTAACAGAAGAAAGTCTGGTGTTTATAATTTTAACAAGCGTCTGCCACAAATTTCAAAACAGTTTCCTCTGCTGCGTTCCATCATGCATGTACACAAAAAGCAAAGATTGCTAGTCATATGAACTTTTTCTTAAGGGTTGTTGGCCAAGAAAACGGTAATTGGCAACTAACTACTTGTAGAAAGGCACAAAGTCCGGATCACCCCTCAAATATGACCAACTTGTTGGAATGAGGTTAGAATTGAGACCCCAAACCGTTCCATTCCAATGCATGAAATTCTCTTTAATAAAAAAAAAAAAAAATTCTGGTATCTTCCACTCCATCATGTAATCTTGGTATCATTAGTCCAGATTTTCCATGTTGTCATGCAGTTTTCAGTTTGATTCATCAACAATCATCACACAATGGTGATTCTAATGATGCAAAAGTCTTCTCCTTGATTACTAGTAAAAGACACGGGCATACTTGGCCAGTTCGATTCATCAACAATCATTGCACGATGGAGATTCTAATTCCTTGCTCGCTGGTAAAAGGTGCATGCATACTCGGCCAGTTCTTGAAAAATTGCCTAGTTTGAATGTTTTTACATTGAACTGCACTCTTTTCTTGGTAAGCAGTTGTGGTAGAACCAGACAACAATGTTTTAATGATCTATCAACTTCCAGTCAGACTACCATTCAAAAAATCTTCTTATTATGAATAGGGTCTCCCTACACAAAACCTGGTTGAAGACAATACTGCTATTCAAGCGAGAAAGAAGCCCATTCATGCCATTCATGTTACCGCCTCCTCCTGATGAACAGGGTCTCTTTTTACAAAACCTGGTTGAAGAGAAGACAATACATTGCACTTTTTCTTCAGCTGCTGCTGCTGCTGCTTCAAAATCGGGCCTCTTTACACAAAACCTGGTCGAAAACAATACACTGTCAATCAAGAAAGGAGCCTATCCATACCATTTATGACACCACTACCTTCTTCAAACTGATTGAGAACAATACACTGCTCCTGCTCCTATCCATCTTTTTACTAAAAGCTTCACCAGATGAAAGCACCTGGTCATGAACATTACATTGCAAGGTTTACCATCTGAAAGAGCTATTGGAATCCACAAGTTCCAGAACATCATATATGGTTTAAAAGGGAAGCCAAAATGGAGCATTGCAAGAGAATCAAAGGGTTGGCTGTGCTGATGAAGAATGTGTTGGATTTCTATGACTTGAATGCCTTGCTGCTTGATAGAATCGCACACGTTTTGGAAAACACATTCTTTTCAGCTAGTCAGTGCCACTGAGAATCATCAAAGTGAGTTCTCGAGCGGTCTAGCCACTAATTTTGTTTAGTTCAGCCTTCACATGAAAGAGAAGAGTGACAGTTTGGGAAGAGACCATGAACAAGAGTGACAGTTTGGGAAGAGACCATGAACATGTGTCAACTACCGACCATGTCATGCAGGAGATTCATGTTTCAGCAGATAAGAAGTTGCATTCCTCAATGCTGTCAATAATATTTTAAAAAAAAAAAGCATATTTTTATGCCCATGTTGCATACATAAGCAAAATATTGCATATGCACACAGAATATCTATATTGCTGCGAGAAAAAAACAATCAATTTGTAACATAAATCTATGGAAGACAGAGAACAAAAAAATCAGCTGGAGTAATTGAATGTAAAAAACACAACACCAACAGAAATGGTAATAAATAGAATAAAGTATATAGCAGCAAGATCATAAAACTTGGTTACTTGAAATTGGTTGTAGTGATGAACTTAGTAAACAGACCATGCGCTGTAAAGAAAGTAAAACCTGAAAAGGGATATAGCTCCCTAAACATAGGCAAGGAAAGGTATGGATCTTAAAAGTCATGCCACAACAAGGACCTTAGTTTCTGCTATAACACTCTACACCAGCGGGTCCAGTCTACTGAAATAGTAAATAGGTATTAAATAGCCAACACGGTCGCGGTTGAGTGACATTGGCACCTTCGTTTCACAGCCATGCCAAGGGATCGATCCTTGGGTCCTCAAGTGAAACTGTGAAAGTATCACTTAAGATACAGTAGCCCAACTTGCAGGGTGGGCGGGGGGGCGGGGGGCGGGGGGGACATTGAGTACTTTGAATTTTGATAGAACACTACATCTGAGTCCACAATTCAAAGTCAATTGAGAGCGCACTCATTCTCTACTGAAGAAAATCCACCATTCATCATGTTGTGCTATCCAAACTGTTGGACAAATCATCCATTGTGGCAAGTGGGGCCCAATCTAAAATACACTAAAAGACAAAATAGAGAGAACCAAAATTTACACCATTTTGCTTCTATAGTATAGAAGATTGAATGTAAGGAGTTGTTGGGCTGGGAATGGACATAACATTTTTTTCAATTTTTTTATTTATTGATAACTAGACTTGAACCCACAACCTAAAGATTGCAGCAGTAAGCACCTTCCACTCCGCCACTAGTGGCACATCCATATTGTGCCATTAGTTGAGTTACCAATGGAAATGTCTATCCGTGGCCTACATTCAATTGGATGGAAAAAAATCAATGCATGTGACAGTAGACATACTCCAAGTCATTCTACGTTTGAGCAATTAAGATGCTAATTGATTAGCAAAACAAATAAATCTTCTTCAATGCCTACTCTTTTATGTTGCAATTCCGAAAAAAGAGAGAGATTTCATATACTTATAAATGCGCACACAGTAAGTCTGCATGTAAGCTATTTGTGGAACAGTTTGTAGGGTCAACTTGGGCCAACCAATCATCAATCTACTGCCCCATCCAACCCTTTCCGGTCCCACTTTCTATGCCCCCATGAATACAAACACAAGTTTGACACTTATTTAACTCTAACTCGCTGTTCAATTGAAACACCTTTTTATTTAATCTTTTCACCATTGATCTTTGGACCTCAATGTCCATATCTACAGTGATTTGAGTATGCAAGGATTTTGTTCATCCTTAATCCAGGAATAGACCTTACCATTCCCACTCCTTCTAAGCCCCATCACTGGCACCCATATTCCATACAGGCGAGCCGTGCAACTGCAAGCTGGTCCGCAGATAAGTTATATATGTAGACTCCTTGTAAGAGAAAATTCCCTTTGTGCACAGGAACATGTGCACGCATCCATCCCAAGAACCATGAGATTTCATTGGGCAATTAATAAGCACCACTTGCACATGAAGCAATTCTAATCACAAATTAAGCCCTACAACAAGATTATTGTTTTTACTTTCTAAACAAATTTTCAGCAAATGAGAAATGCCATTATAAAACTGTGAAGACAAAGCAATATAACAATCTAAATAAATAAAAACCAGCAGCTTAGTCTCACTCACAGTTGGAACCGACCAAAGGCATTGGATCGGTATCAAGGCTATGTCCTAATTCCGCCAGCTGCTTCAAACATTAGAACATAGTATTCCCCAGCAACCTACTCCATTGATTGAGAAGAACCAAACAACCCACTCTTGAATATATTTTGGAATATAGGTACCAGGGCAACCAAAGCTATCTGAAGTTGTTCCGAGCTATTTAAGCGGATGCTGACTTGTCCGGCCCCCTTGTTGTTCAAGTTGGCACGAGCAATCATGTTTGTGGTCCTTCCCACAGGAAACTGAGATTGTAAATTGCAGCCAAGAGCAAGATCTCCATGCCAATCCATAACGGAGAGTCCAAGAGTTGATAGCGTCCGACCTAGAGGATGGTCCTTATCTCTCAAAGTAGCCTCCAGAGAACCCCCATAAGCCACATCACCGCGACTGGTCATGGCACCACCAGTCATTACCAACCTGAGTCGTTTGTGAATCAACAAAATGTCTTCAAGCTTCACTCCGGCAGATAAAGCATCGCCAAGAATGTTAACTGAAAGACCAGCTGCTGTTTTATTGCATCTGAAATTACTAAATCTCACCTCACTGCGTAAAGTATATGCCATGTCCTTCCCAAAAGTCTGCATGTCAAAACCAAAGGAAGTAGTTTTTCCTACACTGTGTTTAATAGAACTGGCTAACTCCATTTGGAGATTGGACTCCTTCTTATCCTTTGAGATCTGACCTGAAAAGGAAAAGGGTATCTTCTCTTTAACGACAAACAAACGCTCAACATTCACACCCTCGTAACCGACATCATGGTCCCAACCATGGGTTTCTAAAACGGGCCTCACAACCCACTGGTTGGAGTTGTCCAGGTAACGATACCGATGACTGGGATTGTCAGGATCAAAAGAATTGGGTAAGAGCATATCCGGCACAGGAACAGGCACAGAGGCTGCACCACCACTTTCTTCCTCCAAGTTCTCACTGTAATCATTTGGTAAATCTTTAGCTGATCCTGCCATTTTCTTCAATAGCTTCCTACGCCTTTTCTCTTCCTTTAATTGTTTCTTCATGAAAAGAATTTCCCTGTAATCTAGCTCATCAAAGTACGCCCTTTTCTGTTCTTTATTCAGTTTTGATAGTTGGGCCTTTGTCAAACGCTTGAATGGTGGCAACTCATCATATTCTGATTCTTCATCAGAATCGGATGCCTCGTCCAGATCATAATCCATAGTTTCCTCATCACCAAACTGCTCCTCTGGCAGCTGAAGTGGGGGCCTCGACTGTAGAAGAGATGACAGAAGGAAAGGCAATGGAGGTATTTTTGCACGAGTTCCAAAAGGCTTTCCAGGTGGACTGTCTTGCAACTTTAGAAGTGTATTTGCTTCAGCCAGAATTTTTGATGCAAACGAAAGCAGTAATAGGTGTGGCTTCCAGATCTGACCATTGGGCAAGACTCTCTGACCGGCCCTGTTTGTCCTGCAAGCAGAGTGATTCTCTACTAGAGAGACAGGGTTCATGAGCCGCATGTCTCCCGCAGCTTGGCGAATTGCTTGCTGAACCACATGAGAACGCTGAGTCACAAACATCTCATAACTTAAAGGAGTACCATTTGGCCCATCGGGTGGAGCAGATGCAGCGTGTGTTAGAACAACTATGGCATTAAACCAAATGGAAGGTCCGAATATGTCTGTGATGGTACGTAACAATGGCAAATCACCATAATCCCGGCTTTGCATATCCAACCTGTCAAGATACAGAACAATATCTGGAGGGGTCTTCTTGATGAAATGCTTCAGAGAGTGGAGGATCTTTTTATTTTGACGCTGGTCCAAACAGGAAGATAGAAGGCCCGGAGTATCAATCACTCTAACCTTTATGCCTTGAACTGTCCCAACTATATCCTGAACCTTCTTGGTGCCTAAATGAAATGCATCCGTGCTGAACTTAACCTCATCAAAAATGGAATTGATGGTTGCACTTTTACCAACTCCTGTCTTTCCAATAACCATGATTGTACAAGAGAAATCGAGGGGTTCCTGACCAGCCCCCTCGAGTTGCTCTGCCATGGCACTTGCTCGGTCAAAGCTAAATGCTCCACTGCGGCTCACATTTCTGCTCCCTCGAAGCTGCTCGGCAAGTCCAAGCCTGTATAGGACTTGGGCCACAACAACATTATGTGGGGTTTGTCCAAGCCTATGAGCAAGCCGCAAGAATTTCACCCGGATCATTTGAAGCTTTTCACGGGTCTCATCGTACTCCTCTGTCTCAATGATAGTGGGGTCTTCCACGAGCTGAACTTGCCGCTGAGGAAGGGCTCCATTCACCCGCAGCTGTTGTTGCAACACACGAGGGGCAGGTTCCAACAGTGAGGCAGAAGATCCAAGACCCGCAGGACGAGGAGGAGCACGAGGAAGATCTAAAGAACTACCAGAAGAACCACTAACAGCCGATGCATTCTGTGTGCCTTTAGTGGTTGAGCTCGATTCATCATACACTATGCATTTTCCTTTGAGCAATTCCCTTGGAGCTGACTTCTCCCCAATGCTCAGTTTCTTTCCATTATCTTTCTCTTCTACATCTTTGGTTACTTTCAGTTCTTTACTTCTGTCTGTAACGTCAGAGTGATCAGGACCACCACTTCGAGTATCTGGATACAGCTGAGCTGGATAATCCTGCCAATCTTTTGCTACAGATTCATTTGTTCGAGCTGCACATTTCCCATTTAATTCAGTAGGAACTACCAGAGCTGGACTTTCACCTTGAGTGGCTTCCACCTGTTTGTCAGCAGAAGCATCCATGCTGCCTGAGCCTGAAGTGTCTTTCAATCCTGGACTGACATTGTCCTGCTGAGTCTGATCAACCAATTCATCAGCACATGCCTCATTAAGAAGACCATTCCCAGGTTCTTTGTGAGAGTCAATCTTGCCCAGATTTGTCTCACCAGCATCCCCATTCTCTGATTTCCCATGAACATCAGCAGAAACCTCCATTGAGTTCGCCTTATTGGAACTCCCATTTTTAGACTTCTCAACGACTGATAACCCTTCTTGTTCAGAAGTTCTATCAACAATATCATCAGGTGCTATTTTGCTTTCCTCAAGAACAGCAGATTCTTCAAGAACAGAGGGCATTTCTTCGGCCTTCTCATGAACAGAACTCACTTCATTGCCTTGTTCAAGAACAGCAGGTGCTTCTTTGGCTTCCCCATCAATAGCAGGCACTGCCTCAATAACAGCAGGCACTTCTTCGGTTTCCTTAAGATCAGCAGGCACTTCTTTGATTTCCTCAAGAACAGATGACTCTTCTTCGCTTTTTGCAAGAACAACAGGTGCCTCTTCGCTTTTTCCAAGAACAGCAGGTGCTTCTTTGGCTTCCTCAACAACATTAGATGCTTCTTTGCCTGCCTCAACAATAGCAGGCACCTCTTTGTTTTTCTCAAGATCAGCAGGCGCTTCTTTGCGTTCCTCAAGAACAGAAGACGCTTCTTCGGTTTTTGCAAGAACAACAGGCGCTTCTTCACTTTTTCCAAGAGCAACAGGCGCTCCTTCGATTTTTTCAAGAGCAGCAGGCACTCCTTCGATTTTTCCAGTAACAGCAGGCAATTCTTTGACTTCCTCAGGAACATCAGGTGCTTCTTTGCCTGGCTCAATAATAGCAGGCACTTCTTTGCTTTCCTGAGGAACAACAGGCGCTCCTTGGACTTCAGGTACTTCTTTGCCTTCCTCAACACTAGCAGGCACTTCTGGAGCCTCGTAAACTTCAACATCAATCATCCGACCCCCAGGACTCTCATCTGTGGCCACACTACTTATCTCTTGTTCATCCTTCTCCAGCCCCTGGCCATCATTATATTTCCCCTCCTCTTCAATTCCTTCAGCATTTTTCACCACGCCACTAGCACTGCCACGACTCTCTCCCGAATTCCTCTCCCCATTTTCTGATTCCTCCTTCTCAACACTCTCAACAGCAGCAGAAGCTCCGGTTGCATCCGCATGCCTCTTTTCAATCAAACCCGGAGTCCCCCCTTGACGCAATTCAGCCGGTGGGAGAAGCGCAGTCACAATCCTATCTTCAACATCTTCCTCTTCCTTCGACTCAACAGAAGTTTCTCCGTCACTACCAACAGGAAGCTCCATTGCTTCTTCAAAAGTCTCATTCTCAAGACCCTCTTCCCCGTGAGGTTTCACCCCCTCCTCATCGCCCGCCACTGCCTCCTCAAAAACCTCACCCCCTTCCGAATCCCTCCTCCTGTGAAATCCAGAAACCCCTCTCTCCCCAATTCCCGGCTGCAAATCCTCGTTTTCTACCGCCATCGACTCTCCGACAGCACCAACACTGTTTTCCAACGCAAAAAAAAAAGGGGGATAACTCTACAAAACCCTAAATTGAACTCAAAAACCTCAAACTGCAAATCCACAGCTCAAATAAACCCTAATTTCAAATCAGATTTCACAACCAAGATGTAAAAATCGCAACTTCACAAAGAAAGAACTGAACTTTGAAACGAGAATCAAAAGGCAATCTGATTAATCGATTCAAACGAGAGATTGGGGAAGCAAGAACAGTAATTTCTAGGGTTTTTTATGAATGAAATGACCGATTAAAGAGACCAAATCAACAAAGAAAGTAGAAACAGCTGAGATCGCTGACCTGTTTTATCTTCTATCTTCTTCTTCTTGCAGTTGCAGTCGGGATTGGGATTTCCTCGGATTTCTTCGGATTTCTCGTTATGAAGAATCTGGTTAGACTAGAGAGATGAGGAGAGTGGGAGGAGGGAAGATCAAACGGATGGAAATGAAAGATGAGTTGGATCGGACGGAGGACGATGATTGATCGCCAACTTCGAGAAACACGCCGATGTCCGTATCGTAAAAAGAAAGGGGATTTTTAAAGGTGGCTGTTTGGTACTTGTTACCTGTAAAACCCGGAGCTAGGATTCCATATTTTTCTTTTGCTTGCTTTACGACTCGCTGAGATTCCTGAGAATGCAGTGAGCATCGAGTGTTATGTAGTGATGGCTGAAAGTAGTTGATGGATGGATGGATGGGATTTGATTTCAATGGACAAGATTTTTGGGTTGTGGGTCATCAGAGGAGGGATCCACTGATCGTTTGTTTTGGATGGTTGGATGTTCAATTGTTCATTGATCATGAGTTTTTGAGCTTGACCAAAGTTTGTCGTTTAACAAAGTGTCACTATAGTGCTGGTAACAAACTTGCTCATCCTTGATTGGATGTAGTATTTGGTGGATTTTGGGATTGGGCTCTATCGAGTCCGTTTTGTTTGTCATCTAGCATAGAGATCATGACCTGTGGCTAATGGACCCAGGGCCTTTTTTTTTTTTTTTCAATGCCATGGGTATCTATAAGAATTTTGACAAAGTAAGACTACCCTACCTGGTGATGTCCACTAAACCCACATCAACGCACACTCAAATCATATTCTCTAATCTAGAATTTATTCATATGAAACAATAGGGGAATTCATCTACGCAGCCTAGTAGGATTTTTGGTCCATGCCTTTGATGATAAGAGGTCTCACTTTTTATGCACAATGGAAATAGAAATTTTCCCACCATCATGCGCTTGTCATTATTGCTCTTTTTTTTTTCTTTTGTTTTTTTGGTAAAGATACTTGTTGCTCAGTTGATTAGGAATATAATGCAATTTGCATGGCGCGTGCAAACCTCATCTTTGGTTGTGTTTTGAATAATTCTACATGTTTTTCCTCAAGGTCATCGAGTTTTTCCCTTTTTATTTTGTTGAATGATTATATATATGGAGATGCTCCTATGAGAGACACTTTCACGTTACTATGAGAGATAGTGGTGGGGGCCCTCACATTTAAGTTGTTGGCATTGGATATAGATGTGAGGACAAAGGCCCCCAAACGTATCTCTCATAGTATGGTGTAGATATTTCTCACAGGAGCATCCTCCATATAGATATATAATATATGTGTGTGTGCTTTAAACGGCATATAATATATATTGTTAGTGAAAACCCAACATATTGCTCTTGTTACATGTAACAGAGCCATCAAAAGAAATGACGACATAGAATAAAAGGTGAGAAAAAAGGACATTGGAGAAATACAAAATAGATGATATTGAAAACATGAAAATTACCATTAAGTAAAGGATAACAAATTAGGGAAGTAAAATGAAACTAAAAACACATGTACATAATTGAAGTTGATACAAGGATAAATGATCAAGATGGTCCATTTAGCAAGACCCAGCATAGAAGTTTCGACTGTAGCTTGTTGAGGACACTGGCATGTGAGAGTTCTAGGTGTAAAGTCCCCAATAGAGTGAAGAAGAAAGAGAAGAAAGAGGACTAATCTTTGATTGGAGATGCCAAAAAGAACTCCTTGTCCATGACGGAATGAAATGCAACAAAAGCTCCCTCTCCTCCAATCCCACGTGAAGCAGGATCTGGTTATAGGACATACGATAAATAGTTTGCAAATGGACACTACTTAGAGGGAATTAACTTGAGGAGGAATCAATAAATTTCTTGTTTTTTCAATGGTTACTTGAACCTACAACTACAAAACTTTCACCCTTGAAATGATAAATCATGGTTGGTACTTCTAAAATGACAGCATGAAGGAGCAGCATGCATGCTTTGTCTGCTTTTTGGATTTCATGTGATCCACGGATCATCTTCTATTGGGTCTGCTGAGTGTCACCATCACTGCATATAAAGTTGCAAACATGATATATATTCCACTTGCAGCACATAAGAGGGCAGTAGACTAATGTTCCAAGTTAAAGTGTCCTGCAGCTAGGATGCCCGGTTCTATATTACATGGATTCCGATACCCACATAGACCAAGTGACATATTTCTAAAATCTGCTGCCTTGTTTGCGGACAATGCCAGACATCATGTTCCCCCTGTCAATCACCTCATCCAAACACCTGTGAAGTCCAATAGAATGGCGAAAATTAGCAAAATGATCTTGTTTGGGAACTTATAGCATTTCCAATTCTTATATATGAAAGTGACTGTTTCAATTGAGAATCACTCTAGATTTTTTAAATTGATTTTGACTCTTCCAATTTATTTTGACCCCTTTCTCCCAAGTCCTCTCCTCTTTCTGCATTTAATTTGATTTTTTTCAATTTTAAATCCTCTCCAATAGTTTTCCTTTCCTCTTCCTTTTAATGCAAGCATTTTGCAACTTCTCCTACTCTTTATATGTAGTATCCTTTGATCTACCACTTATCATAAAATTAATTGGTGATAGGAAACGGCATAACAATAGTTTCATGGTGAGGGCGAGGGCGAGGGCTCGACTACAATTATGATCACTCAGAAGTAAGGGTGAACGTTGACCTCAACATTTTGTATATGATCCCTCCTTTTCTTTCTTCTCCTCTCTCCCAATCTCTTTGGCAAATACTCGGCCGGGCAGATCTTCTCTACTCACACAGGTACCCCTCTTCCCTTTCAATTCCCAATCGCCATTGCTTTTTCTTTCCATTTCTTGCAAATTCTAGGTGTCAATCAATCTACGATCATAAAATAAGAAATAGGGTTTTCTGTTTTTGTCCAATTTTAATGGGACACCTTCGATTGATGACGGTTTCATCCATGGGGGCATTGATTCAATTTCTGTAGTACGTCTTGTTTGTGGGTTTTTCTCTTTTCATACAAACAGTTATGTTTTTGTCATAGAACAATGATATTGTGAATAGTGGCACTTGAAAAGCGTTTGCTTTAAAGGGTTTCTCTTCTTACAGGGTGCTTATGATTGTAAGCAATGAAAGTCATAACTGGATATCATATAGTTTCTATAATTTATTTTAAGAATGTCAAATTCCAATTTAGCGTAGTATGGTTTAAATTTCGGCGATAGCATCAAAAAAAAAAAAAAATTTGCCCAGAACATAAAAGCTATATATGTATTAGATTGACCCCAGAGTCAGGGAAAGCCAACCATGCTTAGAGCAATAATTTGTTAATCTTAGAAATGTTCACATGGATTTTTCGTCTATTACCATGCATGTGTATGTGTTTTATTTTTCTTCTTCTTCCCCTGCCAACATTATATCATTTTGAATGCTAAATGAGGCAAAAACCCAGCAACCAAAATAGTGACAAATTTTGGAGGTTGAGAAAACCAAAGAAAATGAGCAATTGGGGCTATTTGAATCACATCAATTGCTATAGATATTTGGCTTAAACACCAAAACTAACAGATTGCTGACCATTTAAATATTAGGAATACTTTACAAGAAAAATAAAATACATTTGTTATTCTAATGTATGCATTTCATCATTTTTATTTAGATTCTGGCTTACTAAATGGCATGACTTTTATTTTTGTTTTTTAACATATCCTCTGAGAGTAATGAATAAGAAACACTTGATATTTCTTTCTTTCCTTTTATTTTTTTTTTCTTTTTTAGAACTTAGAGATTTCATTAATTTTTCTATTTGATTGTTCAGTAGAATTTTCTCATTCAATATAATCAGCACTGTTTTGGTTATTCTTGTTCCTTGTGATCAGTAAGGGGGTCATTTGGTCACAGCTCTCGTCAGTGGCGGACTATGCATAGTGAAATTGGGGTGGGTGCCCAATGTAGATTTTGAACTTATCAAGAATTTAAACGGATTTGATGTGTCCTACATATATTTAATAAATAGTTGCCCCACATCTAAAACTTGTGAATGCCCCACGTTACAAAATCTTGGTGACCAAGAGTACCAGATCATATTCGCGTCGTTCTCTTTCTACATCTTCTTTCTACTGAGAGTTCGACTTTCTCTTCGCGCCGATCGAGCTTCTCGCCACCCGGTCCTCTCATAATTAGTCTTTCTCTCAGCAAATAACCCTAAATAAAACAATCTCCCTCCCTCCTCAGATTTTAGTATAATCCTAATCATTCTACATCTAAATCTCCAAATCCTAATTTCAAAACCCTTAATCCCCAAATCCCAATTCAAACCCCAAGCCATAAATCACCTAATCTAGGCATATCTACAAGTCTGAAGATGACCAAATCACCATTGAGCAAACTTTAATCTTCAATTCACAAATAAATCAAGCATTAGGGTTCATGTGTTTAATTAATTTGAGTTACATTTAAGTGGCAATTTTTCTTCTTTCCCAGGAGCCCATGACCCAACTGTAGGGAATTAATTTTAAAACTAGGTAAGTGCAGGAAACCAAATTTCTTTGATCAAAATATAACCCGAACTAGGTAAGTACGGGCAACCAAATTTTCTTAGATCAAAATAGAACCCTTTGGAAACCCAAATTGGGTAATTAAACTAATTATGTGCTCATGCAATTCACCGTTTCAAGGCATCCAAACACCTAGGATTAAAAAAAAATTATCTTAGTTGTTTTCATGATGATGAATTGATGATCACTTGAATTTGGAAGAGGCAGTGGGAAGACCCTTTAATTAGGTAAGAAATTTGAGCATGGAAAAAAGTCTTATTTATTTAAATGCAATATATTTTTTCGTTTGGTATTTTACTGTGAAAAAAGTTAGCAAATCCGAGTAAAAGTTTAGCCCCACCCAAATAAAAATCCTGGGTCTGCCGTTGGCTCTCGTGAACCAAAATACAAGATTGAGTTTCATCCACACTGGACCCGCCTTTTCATCCTTTGAGTAAACTTGCAACTTCCAAGATCCCTTTGCTGTGTAATCTCCTTTATCTGTGTGTGCTAGATTGGAGAAGTGTTTCAGTTGAAAAATCAGCTGTGTATTTTGACTCTCGATTGATTTTAACATGTTTTAAATGACAATCAGTTTTCCAATAACTACTCCACGTTTGTCTCACCCAGTTACCACATTTTAACCCTTCCCCTTTCACTTGGTTTTTACAAGGGCTGTATTCATCTCTGGGACTCTTCATTTCCCACAAAGCACTTGCGCGGCTCCTCATTTCCACAGCAAAATCAAAACCAGATTGAGTAAGTAAAAAGGATAGGGAGAGATCTCTTAAGGTGAGTGGTGCCCCTTCACCTTCTCACCTCCGGTGGGAATCTCTCTGTGTATCTCTCTCGTTTTTTCTTTATTCATCAGATATATTTTTTTTTACCTAAGATATTATTCTTTATTCATCATATATTGAGATTTTCCATTTGCAGTTTCTGATTGGTTATGATTCTATACGCTCTATGGATATAATTCATTCTTGTCCGACTGGGTTGGATTGTGCTCTCCAACTGTCAAAAATTTGAATTGGTTCTGTCAGTTTTTGTTTGACAGGATTCGCAGTCATGCTTCAGGGAAGTGAAAAAAAAAAGTTTGATTTTTTTATGAAGTGTTCTGTTATTTTTTCAATTACTGATTTGATTTACTGTGGTAGTTGGGTTTTGGTGAAATGATTTGGTTTTGGTAAATATTTAGGGTATCCCTTTTGGTTAAACTTTATCATTTGCAAATTGAACTTGAGGCAGTCAAAACCGCAACAATTGGGCAACCATCTGGTATTTACTTGTAGGATATAATGGAAGTGCCTTAAGATGAGCCATGTATATCTCATATCTTATGTAGGTGATTATTCATTTGAGAGTCCGGATCACCTATTCAATTTGTTATATCTTCACCGTGAGTGGACCAATAACACTCCAACACGTCAAAATCACCTAAATTTTTTGATGACGTGTTGGAGTATTATTGGTCCACTCACGGTGAAGATATAACAAATGCGATAGGTGATCCGGACTCTTCATTTGATTGTGCACTTCTTTACTTTTCATCAATTCCAAAGTTGGGAGTTTTTTTGTTATGCTGGTAAATGTTGCATTTGTTCGAGTTTTAATTACTAAAAGAAACAATTTAGATATGAAATACAAAGTTTCAAGAGTCCTTTTAGGAGAGAATTGTAAGGTATCTGCCACTTATTTTCATTGTGGCTGATATCGGAAATGCTGCAAATGACTGTTTTCCTAATATGCTAATAACTACTTTACTTAGAAATTTTTAAATGAATAACTTTCCTCATTTGATAGAAACATTATTTGGGGGAAAATATCTTCTATCTCTATTTAAAATGGTATCTTGTGAGGAGATGGGGCCTTTTTGTGGTTTTATTTTTAGATAATAAGTAATTGTGATTTTGATGGTTGACACTATAAATTCAATTTATTGTAATATTTATTTAATTATATTTTCAGATATTCATGGTACTTGCACAAAAGCCCCATGCTATACCTAGGCCCTAATTAAATTATTATATTTATAAATTTTAGAACTTTTGAAATTGATTAAAATAACAAAACATTGCGACAAAATGATGTATATAATTAATGTAATAATTTTACTGAAACCTGAGGGCTTCTTTTAGGTGTTATTGAGAAGAAAACAAACAAGAAAAAATAAAGAAAATATATTATGAAATTATTCTTAGAGTTTTTATAGATGAAAAAATATACTAAATAATGAGCCATTTTTGTTGGACCGAATGTTATGGCTCAAATAACCATACATAAAGGATATGTCATCCCTTCTTTGGATTTCTTTAATTTGATTTAAGTTTTCCTTTCGTAACTGTCATCTATGTTAATTTGAGGGTTAAAAGGTATTTATTCTCTTCTTGATAGAATGAGAGATTTAGGGCCTATAAAAGGCAACCCGGGTAACTCTCTTGGCTACGATAGTTTCTCTGCAACCATCACTTACCGAAGAAGAAAAGACAAAACAAAAGAGAATTGTGATTCCTCATTGAAGACCAACCTTCTGTTGGATCAGAGTTTCAAGATGGTACAATCATGTACCATTTTACTATTCTACTGGTTTAGATTAAATATTGACAGTATTATTGGATTGATTCCAGAGAGGGTTTAAAAACCCAAGGTTTTCTAACATTAGTTATCAGAGCCTGCTGGTTTATGATTGTATGTCTTTTTATTTATTTGTGCTTTTATAATGAATTTTATTTTTTTATTATTAAAATTTTATAATAAAAAAAAAAGGATTTTGTGCGCTGTCCCGTACGTGTGTTGTGCGCAAGACAGCGCACAAAGCATTTGGTAACGTTTCGGTCATACAAACATTGTGCCTACTCCTTTTTTGGGTGGCTGGGTTGGGCCAGATAGGTAGGGTCAACCCGACATTAGAAGCCTGGCCTGGAATGGGCTGGGTCAGGATCTGGTTCAGCCCGACCCGACCTGTTCTGTCCATTTCTGAGTTTTGGACTGGGTCTGGTAATGGTCTGGGCCAGTTTCTAGGCCAATCGTGAGTTGGGCCTGACCCGTCAGGGCTCACTAAGCGCATTTCAATTTTGGAGAAAATTTTCCAGTTGGACCCACTTATTAGACGGTACATATTTGTATATTCAATCGACCAAAATAAGATATAGAAGTGACCCAAATTAAGGTTTAGTTGCAGAACCTGAACTATAAAATTGTAAATTATAGTTGATCGATGGTTCTGATTATTCTGATGGTATTTTTTACCATCAAATCTTTCTATTGGACATTTATAGGGTCTAATTGGGTTCTGAAAATATTTATTGGGCATTGATTGGTCAAGATCAAATTATATTGATCATTAAAGTTTTATTCTAATTATTCTCATATATTGTTTATTCAATCCGATCAGAGTCGTTAAAGTGATTTTGTTGGCCGTAAATAACATTCTAAATTCATTTATCAATTTCAGAGTTGAACAGATTGGTCAATAATAAACGGTCCAAATCTTATTTTGATCATAAAATACACATTTGGACACGGATAAACGAGCCGTTTTGTTCTATTTATTGAGAGTTTTGAGATCTATCACATGGACAGATCTAATGGACTAATTAATCACTCTAAATTAGAACACCTTTTATTTTAATATTATGTTTAACTTTTTTTTTTTTTTTTGCTACTTCCGCTTCTAATCTTACTTATTTAACAAAATCAGAGTTCTATTTTATTGTTAATATTCAGATATGCTCGCTATGGTTTAATATTTAGAGTTATTTATTTCTTGGATTGGATGGATGTACGGTTATGGTGAATCAATTAAAGATATTAGGTATTGATCAATGATAAATTAATGATAATTTTGACCACTAATCTATGAAATGATGCCTAATTAACTTAAATGTGATATAATAAAGTCATTCGGAAATTATTTAATGGTGCATATGGATTAATATTTTTGATTGATTGATTCATCACACTTGATGACCGAATGAACTAACTTTATCACTTAAGTATTGTTAACAATTAAAAGAATTCAACAATTTCTTAACTTGGTAGCCGCCAGAGGAATTACAAACTCAACTGTTTGAATATGACAACACTTAAAATTGCAATTTCATAAAAGGGAATGGTTCGATTAAGCCTAAATGTACGATTTTCCATAATTTGAAATTGGAAAATGACATGGTTAATAAATGTGTTTTGGTTGTATTTGATTTATACCCAAAGGTATATATTCAATACAATCACATCACATATTATAAACATGGTCATATTCATAAAATAAAAAAAGCAATATATTTACATATAGTTTTCCAACCTAAAGGTGGCTTTACAATGATGTATATATCACTTTTAAAAATTTAAGAATACTGCGTGGATAAATTCAAAGCTTCACACAACTTATTGTTACTTGTTTATTTTTCTTCGATCAGTTACAAATTTCATGGCATCACTTTCGACTTTAGGAAATATATCCATGCTAGATGGATTAAACTTTATTGAATGGCTGGACATGTTATTGTTAGCTATTACTTACTTGGACCTTGATATGGCTTTAGATGAGCCTAAGCCAGTAATACTCACGGATGCGAGCTCAGTTGATGAAAATGCTAACTATAATAAATGGATTAAGGCTAATAAAGTTGTGATAAAAATTATTATAAACTCCATTTCGAGGACCGTTAGATGTTCCATCAAAGCGAAAGAAAATGCAAAAGACCTACTAGAAGCTATAAAAGGTCAGTTTCAAATAACCGATAAAGCTTTAGGTGCATCCTTGATTAGCTGTCTTACAAGCATAAAATATAATGGAACGGTGGGAGTAAGAAAACACATATTTACTATGACAAATATCGCTTCTAAATTGAAGGAAGTTGATATGACAGTGTCTGAAAAATATTTGGTGCAATTCATTTTCAATTCTCTTCCTCCCGAGTTTGGCCCATTTAAAGTAGCCTACAACCAGAGCTCAACTCCTTGGTTATTGAATGAGTTGATCGCAAAAATTGATCAAGAAGAAAGGAGGCTTAAAGCTGAGGGACAATTAATTGTGAATTATGTCTCTCAAAATAAATCCAAGGAACAAGGAAAAGGCAAAAAGAAAGCAAATGTTCAGGAAGCAAAGCCCAACAGGAAAGAGAAAGGGATACAGAAGAAATGTTTTTATGTAGGAAGAACGAACATTTTAAGAATGATTGCCTAAAGCATAAAAGCTGGTTTGAAAAGAGAGATAAAATTTTATCTTTTGTATATCAGGAAACCAACTTAGCTAATATCCGATCAAATTTTTGGTGGGTCAACTCTAGAGCAGCCATTCATGTATCTGGTTGTGTACAAGGATTCATTTCAAGGCGAACTCCAAATGATAGAGAAAAAACCATTACCATGGGGAATAAAAAGGAATCAAGGGTCGAGGCTGTAGGCACTTATAAGTTGGTGCTTGACACTGGTTAGGTCCTGGATTTAGATAATACTTTTTTGGTTCTTGATATTTTTATAAATTTAATTTCAGTTTCCAGACTTGATTGTAATGGATTTAATTTCAACTTTGGACATGGTATTATGCATATATTTAGCAATAATATTTTGACTGAGAATGGTTAAATTTGTGATGGTTTATATAGATTAAAGCTAAATTCTATGTATGAACAAACTTTACACATACCTCACATTAATTGTGGATTGCACATAGGCATGAAAAGAGGGTCACTAAATTAGAACTCATCAAGGCTATGGCACAAAAGATTAGGGCATATCTCTGAACAGAGAATGAAAAGACTGGTGACTCATGGTTTATTGCTCAATATTCATTTCACCGTTCTGCACATTTGAAAGAAGAGAAAACAAACCAATACAAACAAGAAAAGTGCCACAAGGAGTTCTGCACATTCATACAGATATATGTGGTAAAATTCATGTTCTATGTTTTACGGGAGAGGAATACTTTATCACTTTTATACATGATTTTTCACTATATGGTTATGTTTATTTGATTAAAGAAAATTTTGATGCTTTAAAAATTTTAAGGCAGAAGTAGAAAAGTAATTAGACGTGAAATTTAAAGTAGTAAGATCTGATAGAGGTGGTGAGTATTACGGTAGATACTCTGAATCGGGTCGTAACTCGGGCCTGTTTGCTAGATTTTTAGAAATAAAAAGTATTGTAGCACAGTATACAATGTCGAGTACACCTCAACAAAATGGTGTAGCAGAAAGAAGGAATAGAACGTTAATGGATATGGTAAGAAGTATGGTTAGTAATACCAACTGACCTGATCCAATGTGGGGAGAGGCATTAAAGATGACAATGTATGTATTAAATCGCTTTCCTATGAAAGCAGTTTCAAAACTCTTTTCGAGTTATGGACCGATAGAAAGCCCGGCTTAAATCATTTTTGAGTCTGGGTTGTCCATCTGAAGTGAAAATCTTTAACCTACAAGAAAGGAAATTAGACCCTAAAATAATCAGTGGATATTTCATTGATTTTCCGGAAAGGTCAAGTCAACTTGGGTTGGAAAGCTGCATGGCCGAGTGGTCTCAGAGATGGTCGAGTCATTATCGAGTCAAATAGAAAATACTCAGGTCTGAACTATAACAAAAAATAATAACAACAATTTCTAACAATTTTATTGAGTTTTGATCGAGTCTTTAAAGTATTTCGGCCGAGTCACCTTAGCCAATTGAGCTAACTCGAATCTATTTTGGCCTGGCTCATGGACAACATGACCTGTGGTGATATGGGCTTCTCCCATTGAATTCACCCCACCATGGTCCATGTCAAAGCCACATGCAAAAAGTTTCACCATCTACACGAGCAGTAATGACCCTTAAAAGCTATACTTTGTAACAGTACTCTCCCACGTTTAAAAAAGGATGTCGGTTGATTGGAAATTTGGAAGGACGAGGAAATGTGTAGCAGTGGTGGAACTGTAACGGTGGAGCCCACCTCTTCTAGAGTTAATTATGTACGTACGTACTACACTATTTTTACGCTTTTAAAACTGACAACACGGAGTCGTGTGGGCCGAGTGCCGACATATGCAGGTTTTGATCATATCCGTTCCTCAACCAAATCCATATCAATAAATTTAGGAATATTTACTCTATTCTGATTAGGTGCTGGACCCCACATGAAACTAGCAAAAACACTCTTAAATGGGCTGAGGCTCATTAGTCCACTACTAGTAAATGGAGGTTTAAGTGTTCATTTTAAGCATGTTCTGTTGTTCATTATCAGGTGAAGAGTCCATGAGCAATTCGGAGGGTT
The DNA here is from genome assembly GCA_028538565.1 of Umbellularia californica. Classification (NCBI taxonomy): domain Eukaryota; kingdom Viridiplantae; phylum Streptophyta; class Magnoliopsida; order Laurales; family Lauraceae; genus Umbellularia; species Umbellularia californica. Next base: position 4,453,826 of record JAPQWN010000006.1, on the reverse strand, counting down.
GAGGTTCCTTTGATGCCTCAAATTTGAGGATTTCTCACTCAAGATTTGTATAATTGAAAGTTTCATATAGATTTAAGTGGTTTTCGACGTTTATAGCCTGAAAAAAAATTATTATCCGTATATAAACTTGCAAAACGAAAAGTTACTAAATCCTTTGGTTTAAAAGTTTAAGGCCCATGTTCCAACACAACCCATTTGTCACCCTCCAGTAGGATATGCTAAAGTACTATGTTTGTGTATTAACCATTAGCCGAATACAAAATTCAGGGGATATGACGTTTCAATGCCCCTTAAACACTTAATTTTCAATTTTATGACTAAAATTCTATAAATATTATCAGTCTCAAACTTTGGTACACCTTTTCCTTTTACTTTTTTGCCCTCGATCCCAAGATATCATAGGAGTTTAAAAACCCATGATATCATGAGATCCAAGACAAAACAAGAAAAAAAAAAGTATACAAGAGTCAAACGAGCTCTGAAAACATTTAGAGACCTTTAGTTATGAAATTGGGGATTGAGTGTTTAAGAGTCATTTAAATGTTGAATCTCTTAAAGTCTATTTGATACCAATGCCTATAAAATAAAAATTATAAAAAAACTTGATAAATAAATGATTACGTTTACGTTCTTACTATTCATTTTATGATCTTAAATCTAATGATGCTTACTAATATCCAATAAATTTAGTTTTTCATTAATTTAGCACAGACAAAGGGTCGGACCAACCTGCCATGTATCCTTCATTGGAAAGTTAATAAAAACAAATGGAGAGGTAATGGATAAGGCCATAATAAGTGGTAACTTATCCTTACACGTAGGTTTTTCATATTATTGACTCATTTTTATTTTTATTTTTTTTTGTGATCACATGCTATGCTGAAGATAATGGACAAATCATAAAAATAATATAGCATTCTCTAAGAACGTGATTCAAACATAAAATACAGAGATAAAGTGATGACTCATCCTTAAACCACATTCCCTTTAACCTAACCATGGTTAAATCCATCCCTACTCCAAATCTATAAAAGCCCTCTGACCTGACCCATCTCTCCATCATTCCTCCCCATCTCAACTTTACTACCAGGTCACAAGTCACACAACATGACTACTGCAGCGTCTTCTTCTCTCTGTTTCCTCTCGTCCAATTTCTACGGCTCTCGTGTTTCTGCGACTCCATCTACGTCTTATAACTCGCGAGTCACGTACTCGCGCCCCGTGGCTTCCTACAACTCGGCGAGGATCGCCACATCAGCTTCTCTCTACGAAACCCTCGGCCTATCAGATCGCGCCACTTGTCAGGAGATCAAGAGCGCCTATCGGAGACTGGCACGTGCCTGCCACCCGGACGTAGTCGCGTCGGATAAGAAGGACAAGTCAGCAAGCGAGTTCATGAAGATCCACGCGGCGTATTCTACGCTCTCCGATCCGGATAAGCGAGCTGATTACGACCGTAGGATTCTCAGATCGGGGAGACCGTATGCGTCTGCTTTCACGGTTGGCAGTCCAAGGAAGTGGGAGACGGACCAGTGCTGGTAGCAGTAAGAGGGTTGAAAATTGAAATCTCTCTTTGGGGTTCGTTTGGACGTACAAATTCTTGTGAGGAAATTTATTTTTTGGCCTTTGGATTGAATTCTCTGTTTTGAAAAATCCAAAGAGACAGTCTTTGTTTACAATATGTTTGTACTTTCGTTTATAGCAATCAAAAGTCTGAGAAACTGTACGTGTGAAGGAAATTAACTGTGTGGGCATTTGTTAGTTAATGGTTCTGTAAGCCACGAGTAAACCCATTTCCATGGAAACTTGTACAAGGTAGACAGAGTAGGTAACTTGAATTCCTTGGGAAAGGGAGTGAGTTGGAGTAGTAGATAACAAGTGAGGGAATAATTAGATCCAAAACGATGTTTGTTTCCAAACAGTGTGCTCCTGATGTAGCTGTTTTTATATTTGTAAGCTATCACCGACTCAATTACGTGCAATGTCAAGAGTCGGTGGAGAAATGCTTTTTTATAGACTCTAGCTTTTGTTTTATTTTTATTTTCAATGGCCTTCTTATGGCGTTGCATCGGGATTACTGTGGACGAATCAGGGTCGCCACGCAATGCAAGAGGACAGGGGAGACCTTGTTTCTCTTTCCTCCGCCACGCAAGCGTCGCCCCCTTATTCGTCCAAAACGGAATCCCCTGCTTGGACGAAACAGGTTCTATTTCCTATGGTGTTGCAGTAGTAGTACGCGGGTAGTGTTTCCTTTCTGTGCGTGCCGAGGAACCTTCGAAGGTCGCTCGATCTTGTCTTGGCATGAAACAACAATTTTAATTAGTGTTGACCTAGGATCCAAGTGAGAATTACTACTCATTTCCTAACTCCCATATGTAAAAGGGATTTAATTATCGAATCCTTTTGATTGTTTTATTGAGAATGGGAGATTCGGAGCATACAATTTAGAAACAAGCTGAGCTTGAATTTGACTTGTAATAAGCTGAGGGCATATATATTTGTAGGAACTCAAATGTAGATCCTAACCCAACAAGCCTTCTTTCAAATCTGGACCCGTATTCCAAGAGCCGACAGATTATCTTAATTTTTAAAAATTCCTCTTACAATTATTTTTTTTATATGATTCTCTATCTAGACTTGAATCCGGAGTTAATTTTTCCACGATTCTAGAATACGATGGTCGGACGTTATTTTATGCAGAACCAATTTTCTGCAGCGCCGCACGAATGTGCTATGGAGATTTACATATCTAAGGATTTTTATATAGATATCATTGTGTAAATCCACAAAACTATGGATATCTAAATCTTAAAAGGGGAAATCAGACTTGAAAATCATCAAATATAAGAATATCCACTAGCCCAAACCCCTCAAGGGTTTACAATTGTCGAATGACGATTTTCACATCCTCGAAATAAACATGTGTGAAATCTCTAAGGATTTGGTTGTCAAATATGACCTTAACCGGTATCAATTTGGATGTGGAAAACCTCTAATCCCAATCTGATCTGATTATATCCAACCCAACCCAACCCAACCCAATTGTCCCTCTCGAGGGTGTCTGTCATTAAACAGTAACCGGATAAGAAAAACTCAATTTTACAACAGTGCCTTTTATTTTAAAATTAAAAAAATTGGATAGTTAGTAGATAAATGACCGAGTTTATGTTTTAACTATGATCTTAAATCTGATGCTTTCTAACATGCCCTGCATCTAATTTTTCATACAGTTTGGTCGACAATATTGGGCTCGGTGAACAATGAACATGCTACCTATTCTTTGTAGAAAGTTTGGAGATGGAAGAGGCGATGAGTAAGACAAGCATAAGTTGTAATTTAACCTTACATGTAGGTTTTCCATAATTTTGATTAATTTCTTGTGATCATCATTAACCATATGAAGATAATGCCCAAAACATAAAATAATATAGATAACAATCTCTTAGATGTGTTTAGACAGATAATAAACAGATAACACGATGTATCATCTTTAAGCCACTTTCCCTTTAATCTAATCATGCATGGTTTAGTTCATCTACACTCCAAAATCTATAAATTAAAATCCGTTGAGCAGACCCATCTCTCCATCATCTACACTCCAGTGCTGGTAGTAAGAGGGTAGAAATCTCTCTCTTTGGGGTCTATTTGGATGTACAAATTCCTTTATAGAAATTTATCTGTTTATTTTTTGGCCTTTGGATTGAATTCTCTGTTTTGACAATCCAAAGAAAGGGAAAAAAAAATTGTGGTTACACCCGACCCAATTTAACCTTGATTAGTGTTAATTATTGGTGATTTAGTTAAATTAATTATACTTAGTCGTTAATTATGATAATTAGTGTTAATTAGCCTTTATAAGCTGAGTTAGTTGAGTCTTGAATCTCGGATAGGTGAGTTGGAACCGTTTTGGCTCAGTAAGGTAGAGTTGAGGTTTTTTTTTCGTAATTATTGATTTTCGCATTTTGCATCATTTGCACATTATCTCGACATAATCACATGTATTTCAACGAGCACGTCAATTTTCGTATAAAACTCTACTTCATTTGACCAACCATTGAGCGAGTGGACCCCCATTTGACCCAAAATGGAAATGTACTATGTTAAGTGGGCCTTCTTGCAAAAAATGCACTCTTATCCCTTTATATATATATATATATATATATATATATATATATATATATATGGGAAGTGCTCATATGAGAGACACTCTCACTTACTTTATGAGAGATGGGTGGGGGCCCTCACTTCCATATCCACTCTCACCAACTTAAATACAAGGACCCTCAACTTAAATGTGAGGGCCCCCACCAATCTCTCACCAAGTTGGTGAGAATGTCTCTCATAGGAGCACTTCCATATATATATATATATATATATATATATATATATATATATATATATATTGGAGACATTCATGTGCATCTATCCCTCACCATAGGGTGAGGGCACTTTCCCTTTTTGCACATGAAGACAATGAAGTGTACCTCACCTTGTGTACTTGAACGCTCACTTTTGTACTTGAAATTTTCCATTTATGGAAGTGTCCATCACCTTTTGGTGAGGGAATGATGCACTTGAATATTTCCCTATATATATATTATAATGTATAAAACTTGAAAAGTTAATTGGACTGAATGGGAATTGATACCTTTATATGTATGAATTACAGCTTCCACTATGAATTAATCCTTATTGACAAGTTCCGTAAGCTTGATTCACGTGTGTGAAAAGTTATTTTCTCTCATTCGTATGTTGTATTTGGCTCGAGATAAGTACATCATCATGGGAGTACATGTATCGCACCTTAGAAATTATCTTAGGCCAGGATGATTTGAGACCGAAATGTGACATTTGTTGTATCCACTTCTGATTGGTTAGCAATGAAAGTTTGAAAACCAAGTTTGTTAGTTAATGGGTCTGTAAGCAATGGAAGAAAAGCGGATAATTTATTGTTCTTGCAACTGGAATGGATGGTATAAGCTCTGAAATGCAAACTCATTTCCCTGGAAAAGTTGCAAAAGGGTAGTGACTTTAGAAACCCTTGGAAACAGTTGACTGTTGAGAGTTGAAAAAACATATAAAACTTTTCAAGCGAAGGAAACAATGAGATCTATACCATCCAAACAGCGACGTGTTGCAGTTGTTTTCTAGATTTGTAAACAATCACCGACTCACCGTACAGCATCAGGAGTCGGTGGAGAAATGCATTTTTTTTATAGTTTTGTTTATCATTATTTTCTACAAATCCTTTTTATCCTGTTTATTATCCTTATTTTGCATCATGAGTGTTGGAAGATCAATCAATCATCTTGTCTTGTTGGCATGAAGGGACAAATTTAAGTGTTGATGATGGATCCAACTAATGGATCCATCATATTAGTTGTTTCTAGATTTTCAAGAATAATTTTAGTGCACCAAGGATTAATTAATCATACATGAGGGAATCCCTCCATTTTTGTTCCAAACCTTAAAAAGTAAAAGAAGTTCATCATGTGTTTTAATACAAAAAATAAATAAATAAATAAAAATAAAATCAATATTGGTTATCTTACATAATTAAAAAATAATTTATGGATTGATCACCATATAAGATGATAGGGCTATCGAGCAGCTCGGATTTCAAAAAGATGGGCCTCGTAGTGCATTAAAGAAGGGGGATGCATCTCTATTTATAAATCCTTTTACTTTAAAACATGGAGTTAACAAGGGACATGCATCCAATCCTTTTCTTCCTTCTGATTGGGGTTTGATTTTTCCTTTCAATTGCCTTTTTCATTTTATGTATTTTTACATGTGGTTGATTTGCTTGGAGGCTAAATTTTCTTTTTATTGTAAAAATTGATGATCACCATCTATGCACTTAAGAAAACCAAAGGTTACGGGAGAAACTTGGGATACCCCGTTGGTAATTTGACGTGAGGCTAAATTTTTATTAGAGTGAAATTTGATCAAAGCTAGAATATAAATACCCAACGCCCCCTTTTTTGTTGAATTGGTTTGACATAACTTTCCAAATGCCAGTTTTTTTTTTCAAATTATGTTAGAGAGCTTCTCAATCATTTGTGAGAATCCAAATCCTTTGAAGCCCATACATAGAGGATTCACAATGTAACCTTGTAAATCAATCACATGAGACCACCACTTAAATCCAAACAATTTACCGTGATTCTCACCTTGTATTTGCCAATGGACCAATTTAAAGTCGATTCACAATAAGATGTGGAGAAAAAAGCTAGATTAAGTGGAGGCCTAAGAGAGAGCAAGCAGTTTTTTAGACTTGCTTTCTCCACCTATCTGAACAAGCTTCGGTCAATCATCAGTTTCATCTATAATGAATCTTTAGCAATCCCAATCAATGCCTTATTATCGAACAAATTAAGATTACAGTTTTGAGATAAAAATTGAGCGACTTCATCAAATACTCTCCTTGTCAATAGGAAATGAATGCCCGACCATCATCTGCTAGATCAAATCTTTAGAATACTATAGAGCCCATAATCCCATCCACTACATGAGGGTGCCCAAAAGAGGCACAAAGAGGAAGATCCCTTTTCTTTCACCTTATAAGAATAAATTCAAGTATATGACAAAATTAAAATGTTAATCACTGTAGATGTCTTCTTTGACCCGAGGCCATTTCATTGGAAAAAAGGGACTATTCTTTTGTTTTTTTTATCAAAGCATGCTCAATTCAAACATTAACTTATAAGCCATTTTATACACACCGTCACAAACTGCCGACACTTTCGATGTTTGATCTGAAGGAGAAGATGCATTCAGACTTCAGTGAAAGCAATGTGGAAGTGGAAGATTTTAGCGTCTTCTGGTCCCACAATGACCATGTAATGAAGAAAAGAAAGTTTGAAAGATTTCTTCCTAGAACATGTCTTTGTTAAAGATGCACGAGGAATTAAATTATATTAAAGAACTTGTAGTCAGCAGCATGTGTAGGGTTGTAAACGGGTCGGTTCCGGTCCAAGTCCATGGTGGAACCGGAATCGGAACCGTTAAGGATAAGGCGGAACCGGATCCGGACCCGGAACCGTTTTGAAATCTACTTTTTGGCTCCGGAACCAGAATCATATATGAGACGGGTCTGGGTCTGGGTCTAGGTAGATAATCATGTTTAAAAGGATGGTTTTAAAAGAAATTTTTGAAAATTGAGGTATTATGTTAGGCTTCGGGTTCACGGGTCCGAACCAAGGTGGAATCGTACCCTAACTCATTTACTTATAGGGGTCTAAATAAGGATCCATATCCGATTTTTAACTGGTCGGAACTTCCAGGTAATCGGAAAATTGGGGACCCATTTACATCCCTAAGCACGTGTGTGCACATGGATGAGAGAGAGAGAGAGAGAGAGAGAGAGAGAGAGCGATGGGGGATTAGTTCTGTTGGCCTAAAATTTAGAGACCTAGGTTCAGCCCAAACTGAAGTCACTACCTATTTCAAAAATGTATATACATTCTTTTCGGTTTCGGTTGGCCCAGTACTTTCTGCTTATATAGCCCAAGCCTAGTTAACCAATGGGCTCAAAAGTCAAAATTCCACGACCTCAACTTTCGAGTAAAGCCCTAAATACAACCCGATGTGGTTGGGCTTGGGTTGGCTCGGTCAATCTGAGAAAAGGAAATTGATCAAGGTTGGTTGGTGTTCAGCAAGCTATTAGGTGACAAGAAAGGTAAGAGAGAGATTGATTCATGCTTCCTGCATGCTTACTATCATTTAAACAAGGAGACCAACATAAATCAAGAGGAACTACAAAATAAGTCCTCTTATCGAGAGAAGCGTTTAAAAGTATTGAAACAAATAAAACGCCTAGTGGGAAAGAGATTGAGGATATAAATAATCTCAAGGGGTTGGTCGAGTGGTTAAGACCACAGTTCCTCTCTCTTTTGGAGCTAAAGGCCCTCAGAAACCGAAGGTTGAGTCCACTAGTGCTACCACCTGAGGGCCACAAGGGTTTTACCCTGCTTTTGTTTTGGCCTGGAGGGATTAGTCCAGCTTAAAGGATTGGGAAGGCTTTTTTAACAAGAGAGAGAGAGAGAGAGAGAGAGAGAGAGGATATAAGTGGGATTTTTACCTTAATAGAGGGGGTTAATTATACCTTTACTCTACTAGTATATAAGTGGGATTTTTAGTCCTGCATAAAGGGTTGGGAACTCTCCGATGGCAAAAAAAAAAAAAAAAAAAACCCTTTACTCCAATAAAAAAGAGGGATATGTGAAAAATGACCATAACTAGATTGGCAGCTGCCCTCAATGCTAATTACCCAAGAAAAGGAAAATGAACCTCCGTTTCCTATCAAAACACCTCCCTCTCTCTCTTATACCTACTTTTTACAGATAAGAAGATGGCTTCTTCTACCAAGGTTTTGTGTGTGGTTATGCTGTTCTTTATGCTACTTGTGGTGGCTCCAGCTTGCAGTGCATTTGATTGGAACAGGCTAGTCTGTGGCGGATTCAGAATTTTTGTGTGATGGTGCAAACCTTAATTAGGTAATTTGGTTTTGGGGGGCAAATCATAGATTTTCATGTGAATTTTGAAGGCGAACCCACAACTTTAATTTGATTTTTAGAAGCGCACTGTGGTTTGTCGGGTGCAACACACCTGCGTGGCTGTGTCTTGCCCTTGGGCCTAGTGGATACTTTCCCTGAACGCTAGTGTTTTGGACCTTGCTTGAAGCGTTGCCTAATCACATATTTCGACTTATTTGTCTGTCTGGGCCAATGCACGGCAGACTGCATTAAGAAAAAACAATAAAAGCGACCATTTTAGAGCGGGGCCATGAACATATGTTGAGCCATACTCAGTTTTCCAGTTAGAAAAAAAAAAAAAAAAAAGGGTGTGGGTCTAGTTCTGGACACAATACCTAGAAAAGGGAGATGTGTAAGTAGGCCTGTCCATTTAGCCCGTTGAAATGGGTACGCGGCCTAAGCTTGAAAACACAGGGCTTTTAAAATAAATTGGACACAGTGGGTTGGCTTGGACAATTATTTAAAAGCCCCGCCAAAATGGGACTGGAAATGGGCAGAGCATGCCCCGCCTGGCCCGGCCCGTCCACAAGGTTATTTTACTAACTTTTACATATTTCAATGGGAACCCTAAGAATACTCCCTCCAAAATGTCTCTTCCCTACACCATTTCTCATGAATTCAATCGTTCCCACTCCACACCAAAAACCCACACCATGAATTGATAGTGGACTAAATTTTATACTTGGACTGAATTCACTATTGAGCTTAGGTTTGAAATCTTTTATATATTTATCACCCTTAATCGAAGACTTGATATCTACTATCTAGTATCTAGACCTTTTGAAATTTGATCAAGCTAAAATTTGGTCCACCACTTGTCCGACCATCATTATCATCTTTACTAACAGAACTTCACCCATTAAGAAGAAAAAAGACGTCGCCATTGATAAAAAATGCTAAAGCCCAAGCCCAGGCCCAGCCTGAGCCCCACAAGCCCGTCCAATATTCGGGACGGAATTTAGGGCTGGGATTGGGCAATCCCCAACAGGCCTGTCCAATATTCGGGACGGAATTGGACAACCCATGCTCAAGCCCGGTCCGGCCCATTGACGGGCCTGTCCCAGCTCGAGCAGAAGCATTAATATTTCTATTGTTATTGTAAAAATAAGGTTGAATCAGTAGTGCAGTTATCTGATAAAATTTCATAAAAATGCATCGTAGTAGGACCATAGCGTCTCATAGATAGATGTTTTAAATAACATTATGTCAACAAGGTCCGTGAATGGCACTATAACTTCCTAAGTGACTGGTCCACATTGGTGAAGAAGGATCCAGATTTGTTTAATAAGTGGCCCACATCATCGAGATGTGGGCCCAGTCATTGGCCTTTTATGTGTGGGACGTGAAAATGGATTTTATATATGTAAATGTTACATATGCAAATGTCACGCCTATGAAATACATTTTCATGTTTGTCGAATTCATTATTTTCATATGAGTAATAAGTACACCCTAATGGTTTTAGATATATTTGGATATTTTGGATGTTTTTTTCACAAATCTATCAAAATCCTTAATGATTTAAGATATCAAACTAAACATCTTGAAACTTATCATTAATAAATGATATTAAACATTTTGGATAATGAATTAGGAGCCCACAAAAATGCAGAAAATTATATTTATCCGTTTGGATTGTTTCACATATTATTCAAAATTTATAAAGATTTAAAATAATTAGCTTTTGAGGTCTTGGAATTTATTAGATTAATAAATTAAAATTGAGCAGTTTGAAATACACATATGAGGCTCATGGGAATAAAAAAGAAATAAGGGTGGTTGATGAGGCCCATATAAATGCAATCACATGAGACTTGCACATCTTTTGCAAGAAAGTTGATTCACACATCTTTAGGTGTGATAATATTGGTGTGCAAATGGCCTTATATATTGTAAGGGCCCCGTCTCGAGTTAATCATGATTAACTCTAATTGATCGAAATTAATGCTAATTAATCATGTTTAACTAGACTAATGATAGTTAATGCCTAAGCTCAATGAGATTAGTTCCAAATGAACTTAATGAAGTGATAATGAGGAGATTAAACAAATTGAACGAGAGTTAGACTTAAACAAAGGAGACAAGGACTTTTTCGTAAATACGAATTTATGCGTATTTTATCGAATACGGAAACTCTTGATACCAACGCGTATATCTCGACGAGTACGTTAACTTTCGTAATAAACTCGAAGTCGTTGGACAAGAATTTGGTCAAATGACCCTCCATTTGACTTAAAGTGTAAATAGCCTTAGTGGGGTGGGTTTAAATGCTAAAGAGGGCTTATATAAAAGAAATGAACTCCTTTGAGTTCATTCCACCCAATTTCATTGAAGAGAAAACCCTAGACACTCTTGGTCTTCTCCCTTCTTCCATTCTTCTTCGTTAAAAGAGAGATTTGGAGTGTTTCAAGTGGGTTTTGAAGAAGTTTTATCTTCTTCATCTTCTTCCTCAACTTGTTTTCTTCTCTGAGAGTATCAAGGCTTGGGTAAGAACTCAAGGATTCCTTTTCTTGGATCTACAAGTAAGTGAATGGCCTTGTCTTAGGATTTCCAAGTCTATTAAGTGGTTGAAGTAACATTTAGCACAAATAGCTTATGGAATGGTGTTTTTCCTGTTTTTATGGAGATAGGGTTTGAATTGAGGGTTGTAATCTCAAGCCAAGCTCTAGAAGAGAGGGTTTCTTACTAGTTGGTTTCAAAAGGCAAGTATAAATGCTCATCTATGATTAAAATGCTAGTTTGCAAGTTTTCTTGAATTGTGAGAGTTGGGTTTTCAAACCCTTTCTTTGTTGTAGAATGGAGATTGTTATGGATTGAATGGAAATGATGAATGGTTATTCCAAATATATGCGTTTTCTTGGATTCCATAGATTTTTGGAGAGATTTGAGTTCTTGAACTCAGTTTCAAGATTTGCTCCAGAAGTTCTGAAGCTCGAAAATGGAATTCTGGGCGAATTTCGGCTAGCCACAAGGCTAACCGTGAAGCTAACCGTCGAAATCCATAAAATGAATTAGCTTCTGAGAGCTAACCGCTAGATTTCGGTTAGCCGAAATTGGAATTTTGGCTAGCCGCGAGGTAACCGAAAGCTTATCGTAATTGAGTCAGAATCCCTGCAAAAAATGTCAGCTTCTAGAAAACTGACCGCGAGCAGACTGCTACATGGCGGTTAACTGCATTTGAGATTTCGGCTAGCCGCCGGCCAAGTTTCGGCTAACCGCCAGGTAACCGCCGAGTGAACCTGATATTCGCCAAACATTAACTGTGAGTGAAAATTTGGATTTTGAAATTGTGGGTGAAAATTTTAGGAACTAAATGCACACATTAAATATATAAATATGATGTCCATCGAGAATAACACGTGTATTTGATAACCAATGTTTACACCTAAATAGTTGTTTAGATATGAAAGAGAGTTGAATAAAAACAGAAATGAGGATGAAGTTTTCTAACCCGTCTGGAACTAGTCTAACTTGTTTGGAACCATATTGACTAAATATAATGAATTAATGGACATTTACTAAAGCTAACAATATAATAATTAATCCTACTACAATAGATGGATGGGGTGTTCCGGAGCTCCGTGGTGATGCCATTGATCTCTGATCAAGATGCTGGTAGATCCCACACATAGACTGAAAAGTCACTGAATTGGTGAGCCACCTAGTAATATTGGATTGAAGAGTCCCATAAGCCATCTAGTAAATATTCAATGTAATCAATAAAATGATATGAAATGAATGTAATGAACTTACTAACTACCACTTTTTGGAAGAAACTGAATTGAATAGGAATAACACTATTGTAGTCGTAATTTAGCCATTGATTGTTAATTGGTTATACTGTATAGGATATTGTATTGTTCTAGATTTAATTGTCTAGAGTTATTATATTGAAAAATGGACAGATTTAGCATGAATTATCATAGATTTGTTTATACATTGCTGAATCGTCATGTTCATAGTGTTATTGATGGCATTACAGGCCCAGTTGCCCGTCTCGGCCTTGCAGAGGCCGCACCGCAAGCGGAGGAAGCCAATCCGATTCCTTCAGGAGGATTGATCGAATGGACTTGAGTCGGAGTGCTCATGAGTGAATGTTTTGGACTTATTTTGATAAATACTTTTGTTGTAAATCATTTTGAGAGGTAAATAGATGTCACATGCATTGTATTCTGAATATGCAGCTGTGAACTTGATTAGATGGTAATCGTGTATATGTGGACTTTACTTTTGATGTAAAGTTAATTATTGTCAATATATTTATATATTTCCGCAAAAATGTACATTTGATAGGTATGCATGATAGATCCCTTGTGAGTCGAGCTAATTCGGGATTTATGAAAGTAAGTATGCTGGCATCGCGAACCGGGGTTAAGCCCCGATTGCTTTGATCTTGGGCCCGGGTCGTGACATATATGCACCAGTTTCACACTTATTTATCCACGGGATCCATGAAACGAGCGTAAATAAAAGTGTTGATGTATAACTATTATGCATATGAACCATTTGCATATGTAAATGATTTCAAATAAACCATGCCAATAGTTCATTTGTATGTATGACAAGAGGATTCCAGGCATTTTTATTTTTTTTTGCACAAAATGGAAAATAATGAAATGATTTTCGAATAGATTATCGAATAGAGGATTTTAATTTCCTGTGGAAAGCATAGGAATGCAGGTTCCTCTTTCCTATGAAAATAAAAATCTACTGAGCACAGAAGCATCTCATCACACAAAAAGTCCTAAAAATATTCCATAATCCACCACATCTCTCTCTTTCTCTCAAAGCCTGAGGAATGAACATGTGATATTTTTGTTCTCCAAATTTTCCAATTTATCTTCTAACATATTCAATTTTGGTTTTGTTTTCTAGTTAGCAACTTAGCATCCACTAGGACAGGTCACTGATTTATTTAGGTCATGGGTCCGGCCAAAATGATGGGCAGTTCCTCCTGACCTAATAGTTCCAGCTAGGTCAGCTGGAATCAGGGCCGGCTCGAGACAATTTGAGGCCTAAAGCGACAATCCTAAATGGGGCCTTAAATTATATATTCTTTTTTCTTTCCTTTTCTTTTTAAGTTTTGAGAATCTGGATTCGTATTTTCTAATAGATACATTTATCATTTATAAATTATAACTAATAATATTTATAAATAAAACGAACACTAATTATAATAAACATACAATACGAGCATGGAATTAAAAAAAAAATCTTAAAATCATAAAACAATGAACTTGATTTAGTGATTTATCATTGTTGGCCATAAAAATTGTAGATGTAGATGAATTTCAAATTTGATCCAATCTTTTCATTATGAAAAAAAAAAAAGGAATATATTTGAGTTAGTGGGTTATGATTAACATATATTATAAAAAAGACTCACATATATTATCAGAGTATATCAATATATATTATTAAAAAGAAGACAACCAAATCAATAAATCTTTAAAGAAGATTGCTTTAGAAATAAATAATAATAATTATAGAGAAAGACAATCTATGAGAGAGACAGATGGTGAGAGAGTAAAGAGTACGTGATATGGAAAAGCGTTCATGGAGAAACGTTTATTTGAAAAACTTCACTGGAGAGGTGGCAAGGAGGTTGAGTTGAGATTTGTTGGAATTTAAAAAGACACTCTGTAAAGAAAAAGAAGGATAACACTTGTTTTAACGCTTTGTCTAAATGTGAAAAGATGGCCTTAATGAGATGTGATACTAATTACTATTATGGGGCCTTGGGAGAAAAAAAAATTGACAGTTGCTTGAATGCTTTTTTAGAATTTGAAAGATGATTTTTATGGGACCTTATTTTTTGGGGGGCCTAAAGCAAGGGCTTTTCTTGCCCAATGGTCGAGCCGTCTCTGGCTAGAATGTGGGGTCCACAAAGACAGGTGTGTGCTACTGTCCTTGTCAAACTATCCTACACCTCTCCTGTGGGGAGAATAAAAGTGAGTCACAGTAGTAGGCTTATCTCAAAGATCCAACTCCCTCAAACCATGACCACTGCATTCTCCTCCACCCAATTCAGTCATCTAATCCTCATTTCAGCCCCATCTCTCTATTTCCACATATTTCCATTTCCTCCTCCTCCAAAGCCTCCACACCATCTGATATCTTCAAACAGTACAACCCCAAGTCTCTCCTTTGCTCCTATCTATCTCAAACACCAGAACCATGTCTGCTGCAGTCTCGGCTGCTGTCTCTCTCCCTTCTTCCAAGTCAACTTCTCTCTCTAGTAGAGCCTCCATCACCTCTTCAGAAAGAATCAGCTTCCACAAAGTATAATTAAAAAAAAAAAAAAAGAAATCAATGCCAGAGTTTCATGTTGTTTTTCTTTGATTTCTATCTTCTTACAACTCCTTGCTCATGACTTGAATTGGGTTCCTGCAGACATGCTTGTATTCCAGGAATGTGTTTGGTGGAGGAAAAGTGGTTGTTCCTATCAGGGCACAGGTGACCACAGAAGCACCTGCCAAGGTAGAGAAGGTGTCTAAGAAGAATGAGGAAGGTGTGGTGGTCAACAAGTTCAAGCCCAAGAACCCTTATATTGGCAGGTGCCTGCTCAACACCAAGATCACTGGTGATGATGCCCCTGGAGAGACCTGGCATATGGTGTTTACTACTGAAGGTGTGTTTCTTGACTTACTCTCATCTGATTGTGGTGACAAAAAAAAAAAAAAAAAAATGTTTCAAGTACTTATTTTTCCTTTTAATTTCTTTCTGTTGAATTGTTGGGTTAGTTGGGTTTATTCATGGTGTTCAGCACTTGGATTGAATTTCCAATTTGGATTTTTTTTCTCCTTGACTCCCTCAATTTGGTTTTCTTGATTTGCCTTAGACTTAAGTGTCTCTGTTTTGATTTTTTTTTTCCTTTTAGGAAGTAAAGGGTGAACTGCTAAATGTGACCATGATGAGCTTAGGGCCCAATTAGATTGAAATGTCTTCTTCTACATTTTTCCTGCATATGGATCAGATCAGACCTCAGAGTGACGTCTACTGTAGGATTGGAGATTTTTTTTGAACGGTTAGGATTGGAGATATTCATCATTAAATTCAAGTTGCTTATTCACAAGATGGCTTTCAATTCAATGTGAGGGTGAATATCACTTTGATCTGATCAAGAATTTGGTGATGGAATATTTTGATTCGATGGACTACCTTGATGAGAGCTGTTACTACACAGTCCATATTTGCTCATCTGTATCACAACTGATGGCAGTGTCATTTTACTTGATTATTTCTCACTAATGCCCTGTTACTTGTGTATTTTGGTATGGACACTAGTCTAGCTTAAACTCGAAAGTTGTAAATTTTTGGATTCCACAATTTGTTGATTCAAAGCCTTGGCATGATGGTCCCTATTTTAGTTGGAAGATTCTCCAGTACCTCATCAGATGCTCCTAACCATCTGTATTTTCCCGTATTAAACACGAACAATCATGTATAGCTTACTATAAATATCCGAAGCGCAAAATGGGTTAGATTACACTGTTACTATTGGTTTTCAACAGGCCGAGACCATAGATAACAGTAACTCTGTACCATTTGTAGTTGAAGAGAGGATATTTTCTCTCGGTTGAGCATGGTAAATTACATCTATGGAACTTGGGTTACTTCTTTATATATTTAGCATGAGCTTTCATTCTTTCCTTGCCTTTTCTTTTCATCTAATTGTGGTGAATTTCTAATTTGAATTGCATTTGCTCTTGTAAATTTATTTTTTTCCCTTCTGTTGAAAGTTTGGTTTCGATTTTCTTGTTTGAAATAGGGGAGCTTCCATACAGAGAAGGTCAATCTATTGGTGTAATTCCCGATGGGATTGATAAGAATGGAAAGCCACACAAGTTGAGGTTGTATTCGATTGCAAGCAGTGCTATTGGCGACTTTGGAGATTCCAAGACTGTATGTTTGGGAATTATATGCTTTTCATGTTTTCTATGTTCCATCTTTTACATATTCATTATGATAAAGCATTCTAAATTTTATCTTAGACCAGCACGGTTCATAATTTTAGACGTGTTTGTTCCTAAGTTCTAATTAGGCATGTTTCTGCTCTGTCCCGGAGTTCATTTTGTTGTTCCAAGTACATACAGAAGTAGTTCAGTATTTAGGAAACAAGTTGTAGTATG
Organism: Umbellularia californica; assembly: GCA_028538565.1. Lineage (NCBI taxonomy): Eukaryota > Viridiplantae > Streptophyta > Magnoliopsida > Laurales > Lauraceae > Umbellularia > Umbellularia californica. The sequence goes on along the minus strand of JAPQWN010000006.1, from coordinate 4,437,157 downwards.
GTGAAACAGTACAACAATGAAAACAGAATTACAGAATGTAATCTAGAAATGTAAATGCACTTATTGTTTGAAGGTAGAAAACAAAGAACTTTTTGTTGAAGTTAAGTGATCCGAAAATCCTCAAAAGAAAATTGATCAAGGCTAGTGTTTAACACTATGTCCTTAAGACAAATTTCGCCCCTGCATTGGTGTTTATGAGTTCCAGCAGCGTTTGTCTCCCAGAATACAATGATCAGTTCCATAATAGTTGCAGCACTACAAACTGTGTGACAGGCGAACCAAATTGTACAACAAATTTCTCTTTAGACTCTAATGATGATTCGAAAATGCAATGTAGCAGTAGCGAATGGGATGAGCAAAAGGCATGAATGAGATGCATTTAAAACCTGCTTCAAGTCTTTTCATGGGGCTGTATTTGTTCAGAATTGTGACTGTTCAGATGAACAGATGTTTCTTTGGACACACCTCTCGGGCACCCCTTTCAGATGCGAAAGGACACACTACTAAGGACACATCCCATTTGTAAAAAGAAATTTTTTATTAAATAAAATTTCTCCAAAAAATACACAGCCCCACTTGCACACCAAGCCCCAGCCCATCCCGATTCAGGGCGGGGCGCGCGTGTGGTGACCCCACTTGGTCTAGGCCCTCCCTCTTCCACAAAAGTGGAATGCCCCTTAGGGCTCATCCTATATTAAGCATATTTATACCCAAGGAATGTTTTGCTCCCAAGCAATGTGGGAAGCAAGTTCACCACTTCCTTTAGTTTTCATGTTTAACATGTTTAAGTAGTGGTGTTTAGTAGTCAATTTCTCATTCACTCCTTAATGGTATAGAGCACCTAATACATGACCTTAATTTACTCATGGAGTAGATTACATTCCCATGTATTCCCACCTAAAATGATAAGTGGGTCCCACTTATATGTTTGGCTCAAAGTTGACAAAAAATAGTGGTGCTCTTAGCCATTTTTTCCAACACATTTTTCTACTGTTTTTATCAGTATAAATATGTGATAGTTTCTGCTTCACTAATGCTAGTGTTCTATTCATTTGATCTTCTGAGGGGTTGAAATGAAATTTCATCTATGTTTTACAGGTTTCTCTCTGTGTAAAGAGGCTTGTCTATACAAATGAACAAGGGGAAATAGTTAAAGGAGTTTGCTCAAATTTTCTTTGTAAGGAATTTTAGGACCTATTTATATTTACCTTTCTAGATTTTATGGGTTTCCTGCATGCCTGAGCTTGAGTCATTCAAATCTATGATTTTTCTACAATAGATACTTTGGTCTTGTCAAGAATTTTGGGTTGTCATTTCTTAACAAAGTTACATCAGTCAACAGTTTAAAATTAAGCTAGTTATGATAATCCAATTTATTTCAGGTGATTTGATTCCTGGTGCTGAAGTGAAGATGACTGGACCTGTTGGAAAAGAAATGCTTATGCCTGTTGATCCTAATGCCACTGTTATAATGGTAACACTTGGATCTCAGATATTATATTTACATTCTCCACCATAAGTCCATGATTTTATTGCAGTATTAATTAAAAACTGTTAGACAGAGTATTATATCTGGTTCAATGGTTTTATCATATAGACTGCTCTCTTTGGATGAGGAATATAAATCATTATTGTGTATTTCTTCATTGCAGCTTGGAACAGGAACTGGAATTGCACCATTCCGCTCATTCTTGTGGAAGATGTTCTTCGAGAAGCATGATGACTACAAGGTTTTACTGTTTTCCTCAAATTCCTGATGACTGGAGAAACATATTAGGTTTTGAGCATGAGTAATATATTTGTGGAGTAGAATTTGAAGTTCTATACAGTTGGTGTTCCAGAATCCAGATTGTAGTTGTAGGAGCATTCTATCCAAGTCTCTGATCCTACTTTGGGATCTTATTCCCTTTCCTATTTCTTGGGCCTCTTGATACATTCTTACACCTGAAACCACTATTTTCCAGCTCCCCAACTTAGAATCCCTTGTCTCACTCCATTCCAACCTCGTGCTATTAACTTCCACATCGTGATCTTGTCGACTTCATCATACATAGAAGAAACATTAAAACAAAAAACCCAGATTAGAGATCAGTTAAATTTGGCCATACTGTATGTTGTATGAGGACCTTTCCTGTAGTTCTTTCTTAAACCTATATTGGCAAACAATTGGCTAAGAGCTTGCATTTCTTATCAGTAGAGTTTGCATTTGGTTGGTAGGATACATCTACCAACCATCCAAATCACCTTTGTGAAATCATTAGAGACTGCACGACAATATACAAATCCCTTCACTAGCTGATTATATTACCAAAGAATTGGTTTTCAACTTCTAGCTACCTCTTAAAGAGTGATCATTCAGAACACATTGAGTATTTGTTATTTCCTCTTTCATTATCAATTTGGTTTTTCTCAGATTATTAATTTTTACTACTTAAAACTATAATGCAGTTCAATGGTCTTGCTTGGCTCTTCTTGGGTGTTCCAACCAGTAGCTCACTGCTTTACAAAGAGGTTGGTTTGCTAACTTTAAGCTCCTTGACTTTCTTTGCGTCAACTCATTTGAGAGTTGATTGCTTACATAGCTGCTGAAAATGTATCGCTGATGGGTAATTCTGGAGCAGGAATTCGAAAAGATGAAAGAGAAGGCACCCAACAATTTCAGGCTTGACTTTGCTGTAAGCAGAGAGCAGACAAATGAAAAGGGTGAAAAGATGTACATCCAAACGAGGATGGCACAATATGATGAGGAGTTGTGGGAACTACTAAAGAAAGACAATACCTATGTCTATATGTGTGGATTGAAGGGAATGGAGAAGGGGATTGATGACATTATGGATTCATTGGCTGCCAAAGAAGGTAAGAATACAAGAAATATATATAACACTAATTAAGTTTGAAATTTGAATAAAACATTTTCTGGGTGCTTACCATTTGATCTTGCCTTGTTAAATATGGAATTGGCAAAAATTGTATCCCTTAATGGGGTGTACCACATTAAGAATGGCTTATATCTTCTAAGGTGGGCCACACCAGTATCATCGCTAGTTAAAAAAGAAAACATAAAAAGAAAAAAAAAAGAGAAAAAAAGACGCAGTTTCCTTTGGCTAGGCACCACACCTCAAGAACTGTTTGTGATTGGTGACTAATGGTTTTAGGATTCAATAGAGTTTGCTTACTCCTCTTTATCGCGGGTGTGCTGTTTCACAGGCATTGATTGGACAGAATACAAAAGGCAGTTGAAGAAGGCAGGGCAATGGAATGTTGAAGTATACTGATGCATAACTTTCTGGGGCAAATTGAAGAGGCCATCTTTCTATGATTTCCTCTATATCTTCTGTGTAGATAGGTAACTCTGCTTTTGTAATTTCTCAACTTCTTATAAAGCGCCCATATCGTCATGGCCTTGCAAGTACTGTTGAAGAGGAATCATACAGTCTTGCGCTAGCTTGACAGTCAGAAATTGGTGATGTACCCTTGTCTGGCACTTCATGGTATCCGAGGTTCTTGCAAACTTCAATATCTTGTAACATTCTCCGTTCCATCGATAAATTTCGTCCTTTTCCCCCCAAAGCTGATAAATTTTAAGTTTACAAGTTAATTTGTGCTGAATGAATTACACTGTATATGCTTCGAGTCTTTTAAATTGTTTTGGATGCTTTTATGAGAGAGAGAGAGAGAGAGAGATTCAACTTGTCTACAACTTGGGTCCATTTATTGATCTCCAATCATGCATGATCTCAAACACGGCTTACATGGATCAACCAGATCTGTCCTGCCTTCCATGTTCACATGGAGTACGCTTACCATAGACCAGAAACACATGTACTGCCTGGTACTGGAATTCCTTGAGGTTTTGAGTACTGTGCAGATTGTTGCAAAATCTGTGTTACATATATTTCAGTTTTATTAAACGTCTACGAAGAGACTTATGAGTTATGACACAGTACTTGGTGAAAACTACATGAGCTCTAACTGTTTTCTCAACTAGAAGAAGAATAGTGTAATCCTTACATCAAGTCTATAACTGCCATGTTCTGGGGGGAAATTAGATTATGCAGTGTGTAATAATAGTTCCAGATATGTACAATGAAATTATCAAGTCAGCGTCCAGTTTCGAAGAATTTCAAGTCCGACCCTCTCTCAAAGCATCAGTTCTATGGTTTTTTTGTATAGAGGGGAAACAACAAATCAGTTACTTTCTTTCTGTCTTTCCTACTTAAAATAGAACACCAAACTCCTGCTTGAGAAAAAAAAAAAAAATCAGCCTTTCAATTCCTCGCATCATAACCCATGTCTAAAAAATTTTCTAAAAAAAAAACAACAAAAATTTCTCCCCATGTCTAGTCTCTTTAGCTGTTTCGCTAACTTAGAAGGATTTCATTTGGATCTCCAGAAACTCTAGTGTGGATAACCCGGTTTATATATAAACAGGATTGGTGTGTTTGGATAGCCTGATTTTCTTGTATGAGAATTTCTGTGTTCTGTCATAACCAGTCTCAACTTCCAAGTGAACAGAGTTATAGCTAGATTGTGCAGAACACAGTTGGGTTTTAAGGATCCAAACAAAATCAACAGGGGTGAGATGTGGCGATTCTCATGTAGCTGTAGAGGGATCAACCCTGGGCATACCTCCTATTTTCACCCGAGGGCTCTTTATCACCTCATCCGAGGTCTCCTTCGGTCACCCGAGGGCTCGATGAGGTCGCAGCCCCTTTAGTTGGCGTAACAAAAAATACAAAATCAATTGTAAGGTGATAAAAGAGTGTCATCACCAAAACTCTTGGCAAAGTTAAGCTGGTAAAGAGTAAACAAAATCATTACTTCATCCAAAAATTAAAAAAAAAAAAAAAAATACAAAGACCATTATTTTAAATGAAGTTAAAAAAAGAAAAGAATGCAAAGCATCTATAGAGGCAAAAGTCCTTGGGGTTTAGCCTATCCATGTGACCAATTATGTGGAAACTGACATTTTGCATGGATAAGAGACAATGTACAACTTAGGCAGCTATAGCAGTACACTCTAGCTTTTTTCTCAAGACAGGATGGACAGGGGTTTATCACAATTTGTGTGTTGAAAAAAATTTCAGGTCAATGGTGAAAATCATCTTATCTAATGTCAAAAAATAGTTGATCCATGGAAAAAAGTACTGAGTTCTATATAGAGTGTCCATTTATTGAATTAATAATATTGTTACCAGCATCTAATGAGCCTCATTTTTTAAATAAGGAATTCATCAATTAGTGTCAAATGTCAATAGACTGTTGAGTCTTTTTTTAAGAGTTCAAATCTTCTAGTGGTTGGACTCATAAAAAATTGGTGAAGCTCCTTGGCAGAGCTCACTGTGAAATGTCTGAACCACTTTATATAAAGTTCTTCCTCTTATGAGAGTCTCCTCTAATTCTCACTAGGATGATAATCAAGCTCTTAGATTAATTACAGCAAAACAATTGAATTTTTCGTAATATTTTTATTCACTTATTTTGTGGTCAATCTCTCAGTGGGCTTAGATCATGTTTGATTGAAGTTTGGAGAAAGGTAATAGGAGAGGGGCATTTACTTTTATCCATTCAAATAGTTATTGAGTTTGTGTATTGTTGACAAGTAGGAATATAGCTGTATGTTTTGGTGTAAGATAAGATCATGTAAACTCGCTGTGAATACTTGTTCTTTCACCGTAAATGAGCAAGGGCAGTCCCAACTCCCTTTAAGTAGGAAAAAATTCCAAAGAATCACGACTGTAGAACTCTACCCTTTTCTGGAATCTCTTGCTAGCAAGAGACACCTACCTGAGTTCAACGGAGATCCATACTCTTTATTTAGAGTTTGATCCTAATTGCAACTCTTCTAGCATTATATATTAAGATTTTTTTAGAGAGATCAGCATGATGGATTTGAATGCGGAGACTCCGACATGCGGCCGGATATCTATATGCATTCCGGCGATTGTGAAGCTCTGTCGCCTCTTGTCTCTCGAATGTGATAGAATAATAGTAGGGCTTCCTTATCTTATATAGACAAGTCCGAAAGAGTCTTACTAAAGACTTCTTGGAGTTTTATATTAAGTGAGATTTTATTCTCTGTTGGCATCAGCCTTACTTGATCTGACGTGGGACCCGTGGCATGCTGGCCACATATTTCTTACACAACCTTGGTCCTTAACCAATTGCTTGATCTGACGTGAGTCCCATGGCAAGCCGGCTACATTATTTCTAACCATTTCTGGGGCTATATCAGTTGTGTCATGTGAGTTGTGTTGGTTTCTTGTAAACTCCAAAACAGAAGGAGAGAGAGAGAGAGAGAGGCAACAAGGGAGAGAAACAGAGACAAGGGTTCACCTCCCACTTTTACAGGAAAACCCCAACCAATCCAACGGTCTCCCATCTATCCTCTTGCCAATCCCCAACCGTCCGATTTCTCCCATGCCCATGATCACACTTATTAATACACTTACAAAAAAGAGCATAACCTCCAAAGCTGACCCCCTGGTGATAGACAAGCAAGCATGACCACTTTATTTGCCTGTGTGTGGGCCCCACTTCTGGTGAAGCCTTTCTTACAAGAGGTTTGAGACCTGCCATTGGCCCTTGTAAAGATCCACTGTCGAACCAGGGCCCAGCCTTGAAAACTATTAAAAACCTTATGGGAGTGGTTAATTTGAAGAGCCAGTTCATGTCCAAGACCCAACCTAGAAAGGATTAAATACTCCTTGCAATACTAATTTGGTGTGTGTGTTGGTTGACGAAGGGTGATTTTTTAATAAATTCTAAAAATTTCTAATTGTATAGTTGATGATTTCACATTGATATCGGTACAAAAAGATCCATATAGTTAAAGAAAAATCAATATCAATATACAAAAACTCCCCATTGCAAAAGGGGTGTTTTCACCCCTTTTAATTTGTTCAATGAGATAATGCCATTTCACATTGTTTATGTCAACTCATATTTATTTACTCACCTTTATTATAGGAGTGTGTAGGAGAGAAAATAGGAGATGTGAAAGAGAGAAAATAGGAGATTTAAATTTGAGAAAGAATCTTTTGAGGTGCTCATGTAGATATAATATATCATTTAGTTGCATTTTTAGCCCTTCTATCTTGCAAAGTGGGGCACACATTTGGATTAAACACAACCCTTTACAACAAAAATAAGAGGGTCCTACTGTGGGTTCACGTGATGATATCCAAATCGTTCATCTTGAATCCTGACTCCTACATGAGTTTATCATTCAAATCTTATTTTAATATAAGCGAGTCCTACCGTATGATTGAACATATAACGTACATAATCGATGCCACGTGAAAGAATACGATGGATGTCCCAGGACACATACGCAATTGACTGGATTTTGAATATAGCTACCTTAAAGGAGAATTTAATTAAGATTGATTTCATTAGCTACTTTTAAACATTTTAGTTGGGTAAGTAATAAGAGAAGAATCAATCTCTAACTTGCCATTTGTGTTAAATCTCATTATCTTTATTTAAATTAGATGACATGACACTTTAATATTAATAGACTCAGAAGAATGGGCGTTTTCTTGCAAATAACGCCCGATGAGTTTTGTAGCGTGACCCATATATAGATCTACAAAAATAAGAGTTATTAAATTCAATGAAAGGAGTCAGCTCAAAAAATCCTTACAAACGAAGATTTTTCCTAGTCTAAATCTTTATATACTTACTTACCATTGATAAGTGTACATTTGGTAGATACGAAGGTTCTTCTCAATTCTTTGAATAAAAATTCATCGTTCATGATTTGTATGGTTGCGGATTTTACATGAATATAGTGCACTGATGCACGAATAAGTTTAATCTTAAGCGGTAGCTCAGTTGGCATGGGACTACGGTTTGTACCCGGAGGTTTTAGGTTCTTTTTTTTTTAAAAAAGAAAAGTTGAAATCAAAATTAAAAATCTTTATAAACGAAGATTTTCATGGTTCAAATCTTTAAAAATTTGAGCAATGCTAGGGACAGACGGCCCGGGACAAGTGGCGGACAGACGTTAGAGGGATCCACGCTTCTCAAGATACATGCATGTTTCTCAAAAAATCAAAACCACACTGACTGTCCGCCATTTGTCCCGGGGCGTCTGTCCCTGGGATTTCTCTCAAAATTTATGGGGCATAGTTTCTTTCCCAGATATTTGGTCAGGTAACCTAAGACATGGATTTTGTGTAGATTGTCAAAAAAGGGTGCGACAAGCGTGGCCATGGATTTCCATCATGCTTCCTATCAGAGCCTCCCTGGTCCTGACTCCTTCTCCATCACATCAGCATCAGGTGATTTGTACTCTCTCCCGTCTCTCCAATCAATGGTCACGATCACATCCACAGACACGTGTATGGTCTCCAACATAAACTAACGCACCTTCCAACTTAACTTAAGGTAGTCCTGCGACCTATAATTACAAACTCAAAAGGGCTAAATTAAAAATAATAATTTAAGTAAGTTCTTAAATTTTTATCTTATTTCAAGAAAGGAAATAAGTTTCAAAAGTTTTTAAATTAATCCCTAACTTTTTTAAAAAGTTTTCAATTGAGAACATACATCAATTTAAAACTATTTTTCCGAAATTATTTTTAGTAATTCCTTTTAAAATATATAAATTACTTTACATTGAAATAAAATCTATCATTCACTTCTTTTATATTCTCCTCATTTTCTTTATTGATTTTCTTACTGTGATCAATGACAACCAGTATTCTTACGATAATCATGATAATCAATTACTTGAAATGGCTGTTATAACTATGTCATGACTTTAAATAAAGGGTGATTTGGATATTTTTAAAAGATTAAGGAAAAAAGTATGCTAAAATTAGCTTAAATGGCCGGATTTACCTAATTGAAATTTAAAAGAAAATTTAGAGATTAATTTAAATTTTTTAAAAAACTAAGTCTTTTTTTAAAATTAGACAAAAACTTAAAACTTTATTTGAAATTTTCCTTAAAAGGATTGAGGAAAACATGGTTCCCGGCCCACAACAATAGTCTCCTATCAGTTATTTTTGCCCAATATGCCACGTGGCTAACGATGCGAAATCCGCAGCCCACATATACAATATAAAATTCAAACCAAAAGAACCAAAAAGATACATGTCATAATCGAAAAAAGAAGGATCCAAAGAAAGAGAGAGAGAGCAGAGAGAGGAGGAATTAGGGTTTTCTGGTATTAGGGTTTGGTTGTTCAATGGCGCAGGATAGCAGATCGAGCGGCGTCGTGAAGTGGTTCAACGGCCAGAAGGGCTTTGGCTTCATCACACCTGACGACGGCGGCGAAGATCTCTTCGTCCACCAGTCATCCATCAAATCCGACGGCTACCGCAGCCTCGCGGAGGGCGAAGCCGTCGAGTTCGAGATCGAGCAGGGCGGAGATGGACGCACCAAGGCCGTCGACGTCACTGGCCCCAACGGCTCCTCCGTCCAAGGCGATCGCCGCGGAGGATCCGATGGCGGAGGCGGCGGGGGGTATGGTAGCCGCGGAGGCGGCGGGGGGTATGGTAGCCGTGGAGGCGGTGGAGGTGGATACGGTTTCGGTGGTGGTGGTGGCGGCGGCGGTTACGGTTTCAACGGTGGCGGTGGAAGAGGCGGCGGTGGTAGAGGTGGGCGTGGATCGAGAAACGACGGCGGAGGGGGAGGCTACGGCGGAGGCGGCGGCGGGAGTTGCTATAATTGCGGGGAGCCGGGGCATATGGCGAGGGATTGCTATCAGAGTACTGGCGGCGGCGGTGGCGGTGGAAGGTATGGAGGCGGCGGCGGCGGCGGGTCTTGCTACAACTGCGGCGAGCAAGGGCATTTTGCTAGAGAATGCCGTAGCAGCTCGATGAAATGAATGTGGGGTTAGTACTCTCCACTTTTTGTTTAATTTCGTTCTGGATTTAGATCTTTTTTGTGTACCCATCGGATAATTTGAACTGGGTTTTGGATCTAGACGGCTAATGCTGGAGATCGTCGTCTGCGAAGGTGGGTTTTCAATTTTCTTTTTCTTACTTTGTGAGATCTTCTTTTGGAATTGTGGTGTTTTTGTTCTTGATGCTCTGCGAAGAGAAGTAAAGGTTTGTGTTTAGAGACTGAAATCTGGATCTCTCTGTTTTGATTCTCTTTTTTTTTTTTTTTATGATATACATATGTGGTTTGGTCAATGGATTAGATCTTCTTTGTTTCATCTGTTATTGATTTGGGTTTTTCTTTTTTGGAAGTTTGTTGGTGTATTGTTGAATTTTTTAAGTTGCTTCTTTTGTGTTATGTATGTGGTTATCTTTGCATTTTGCTTGGTTCTTAATTTTAGTGTTCTTTTGCTTAGGTTATCTTGGTATATAAGGATTTATGACTTCAAGTACATGATTAGTGGCCTATTTACAGTCTCACATGGTAGAGAGATGAATATTGAATTAGCTTTGGTGTTCAAAAGAAGAAGGTCAGGATATATGGTCTTAGCTTATCCTTCTTCTTTTCCTAATACATTAACTTGACCTCATATTTATTGGATAAAAGCTAAGATGATAGTGGTAACAAGGGGTTTTAGGATTTGTTTGGATTTACTCCAAGTTACTTTCCATAATGGTTGGCTATGAACCCTTTGTATGTTTAGGGTGTTTAGGCTAATTGAAAGTTATAATTTATATGGTATAATGCCATGGGGCTGTTTTCTGCCTCCAATACATTAGTGGACAGTGGTGAGTGTTGGATGATGTCATGGAATTTGGATGGAAAGAAGGCAAAAATGTGTCTAATTATTGTTCCATCCAACCTCATTATAAACTGGTCCTGCACAAAAAATTTAGTCTACTTCATTCATCATCGTAGTCAGAAGAGCCTTGAAAGTGTGCTTTACTCGGAAAAACATTTCTACTTTCCACTTAAAAGAAGAAGATGTCTGTGACCTGAAAAAATCATTAACCTGCTTGCAATTTGTATCATATGAGATCCTTTTAGGAGTTCAGATTATGACCTATAAATTGCCTGCTTCTTATGATCTTTTAATGATTGATTTGTTGTTGAGCCTGACAGGTAATTGTGTGAGCTCACTGCCATTGTTTGGCCAAGTGCATTCTAAATTTCTACTTGGACCATGCCGTGATCTTTTGTGGAGAGAGAGAGAGAGAGAGAGAGAGAGCCACCATAGCCTTTTGTGTCTATATATAATCCCTTCTCCTTTTCTACAGGGGTGGGGGGGGGGGGGAGTATTTCTGATAGAGAAGAGAAGCAAAGTTATCTTAGAAACTAATATGAAGATTCCAATAAATCATTGTTGAAAATAAAGAAAATTTGGAAATTAATTCAGCGAGGATCATTGTTGGACTCTCTGAATGTTAGGAGCATCTTTGTCTTTGGGGGATGGTTTTATGGGCTGGTTGGTTTGATTTATCTTAGCAGAACAAATGTAAGAGAGGACTCTCTCTCAGAGAGTTTGGTAGAAGATAATATAGTTTAGTTTCTTGCTGATGTGCTTACTCATTTGGGGGCATCTGGGGTCATCTATTCTTCATAATCCAAGCCTTATCCCAACTGTCTGAATGAATCATATTTATCTTATATTAAATTTGTGAGGAGACATCTTATCCTTTTCAGTTGTATACTTTGTTGGACTCCGTCTGCATAGAATCAACTGAGATGCGCACCCAAACTCCTCAATTAGTTGGTTTTTTTATTATTATTATTATTTATTTATTTATTTTTGTAGACTAGATAACATTCATGGAACTCAATTCAATTTTTTTTTATTTTAATGATCGGGCCATGCCACAATTGGAATTTTTTTTTTTTTTTTATCTATGTTTGAGATGTTGTTTAGGGTGTGATGGAGGACAAATTGCCAACATTGCCAAAGTGGAATCTTCATCAGTGTAGCCTAAAAACAAGGATGTTTGGTCGTCCAAGGTGGTCCCAACGGTAGGGCCTAGGGGGAACATGTTTTCATACTGTGCTGAAGAGGAGATTACCATTCCTTTTTCTGTGACTACTCAAAAATTTGAGTGCCTTGTCACATCATCTGGCTGCTTTCTGGTTCAAGTATCTCTTTACATTCTGTAAAATCCTCCATGTGATGAAAATCTCCTCTGTTCCTTTCTGTCCCACTTCCATGAAATCAAGAAAAGTAACCAACTATTTGTAATTCCACGCTTGGAATCTTGTTTTCTTTTCAGACAAAATTGTTTGTCATCCCTTGACATGTCTTGGTCCATGATTCGAAAAGTAATGTTCTTTTGGGAGCTTTGGCCCCACCTGTTCACTCACCCTGGTGGGTTCACTTTTCTCAATGAAATCCATTGGTATTCTATGTTGGACAAATTCAGACTGTGATAATGGTAGGAAAATGTTCACAAAAGTTTTTACTGTCTTTTCACTATGGTTGAAGCCTAAAACCCACAATTTAAGATGTATGCTTATGGTTATTCAGGAGGCAAAAAAGGAGACTCTGATTACATTGTCGTTTTTTTTTTTCCTCACTATAATCTATCCATGGATCCACTTCCAACAACATCCACCTTGTAAGTTTCTTTTAAACACTCTAGTTCTGTTTGGTAGGTCTCACTATAAAATCCAGACCTACAAGTTGACATTTGATTAACCAGTAATTAACCATAAGTGAATTTAATCATAAAGTTTGTTCTGAAAATGATGTGCTTGAAAAGTCTTAATCGGTTAGTATTGTGTAATTGGAGTTGATACTACGTCCACCTCCATCTTCCATATGCGCTACATATCTTATTCTTGTAGCTTGGATGCGCCTACAGTGAACTGCAAAAGGGGGTTTGCCCCGGGTTGATGTGGTTTGTCAATATTTGGATCCTAAAATCAGTGGCTCGTTCATCCTATCATCGGAGTTTGCTATTTTGATGATTCCTTTTACTAATACGTTTAGTAATTGACATGTCTGGGTGCTTCAACAAATGGTTGGGGAACAACTTCGTAAACCTGACTCTACTCTTACTTTTTTTAAATCTTTTCCTCCAGATTTGTAAACGAAACTCAAAATTGTCTTTTAACTCGTGTATAGAAGGGTAGAAAACCGGAAAAAAAAATTTGTTATTAGAAATATCCTAGTCTGCATTTTTCTTTGGAAAGCAACTATTCAAAATTAATAATAGTTCAAGTGAGAGCACTGTCAGATTTTCAAGTTATTGCGGGTATTTTTGGCATTGATTAAGGCATGTTTGTGTACACACCATTTTCGTGGAAAGAGTAAATTGCTACGTGAGCAAATTTCATAGAATTGAAAACCTCTGAAAAGGATTTCCGTAGAATTTAGAAATTCATGTTTGGTGCAAAAAGAGTTTTATCATTTAATTGGTGCTAATGTCGTTTGGAGCAGCTGTGGATTCCTTATAGAAAATCAAAATTTCTTATTTGGTGATATAATTTTTTGAAGAAAAACAAGGAAAATGCTAACAAGGCATGAAAGCATTTCCGCGGAATTGTTCTGCACCAAACGTTGGAAAAATGGTTTTTTTGTAGAAAATTGTCCACTTTTCCAAGGAAAAGTGTACACAAATATGCCCGTATTTGGAAGATGGATGATGTTATCAACATATGGCAATTTTCATGACTTAGATCTTGATGATGGCATATAAAATTTAGGGATATTAACTGTACGATGATCTTGTCGAAGGTTATATAATTCATATAGAACTGTTCGTAAAATAATAATATGATATTGCACGGCCCTAGGATATTGTAATCGCATGAGGGATATATTACTCTGGGCTATATCCCTAAAATTTATGCGTAGATCGGATCTGAATTACATCACATAGGGTTAAAAGCTTTTGGACACGATTCTCCAACTGCTCATGCCATGATAGCAAAGGGTGAACTTCCTTCTCCCCCTTGGTGACCATACCCTTGCCGCTCATGCATTGGTTCCAATCATGAATCCCAATATGGAGACAGATATCATGATTACTGTGTAACTATTCTCCAATTGCTGGATTAGAAAATAAAAATTTTAATCAATGGTTCATTTTCATGATTAAGTTCCACTCGAGGATCTCAACCTCTGAGGCTGATGTTTGTTAAGCCTTCAATTAGATGTGGAGCCCTCTTATCTACATAGATAGGTCGAATCTCATTGAGATCTACAAGTATGGTTGATGGTTGGAAACAATGATAATTTATTTTCAATAATGGACTTGTTTCAGGTCCTTTAACTCAAGAGGGATAATCATAATCGCTTGTGGTTTCACCTACGATCCTGCACAGGGACTATGTGGGATTTATCATTCTTCATCATCTACAAAAGTTACAAAAGTGGGACTCCCCTGCATTAAAGGCTCTGATCATGGGGCCTGCACGGCAGCCTTGTGGAAGTCCCATTGGATAAAATTGCCCATCACTTGGGAGCTATTTTTTTCCCTTGCACAAAACCACATTGTTGAGTGATTAATTATAGCTTTTTTTTGTTTTGATGATCCAAACTCATTATGTAGACCTTATATCGGTGAATTTAAGCCGTAGGATGATGACAAGCGAAACTAAGAGAAAATTGACTATGTAGAGAGAGGGAGAGAGAGATTGACATAGACATACAAGTTCTCAAGGATTTCTTACAATGTTTCCAAACAGTAACTATTGTAAACAAAGCTGAATATGGGAGAAGAGAGAGGTGCTATTACCAAAACCCTCCTTGAGGGGGATCATTGCATGCAGTGAGTGATCTTCTATTTTCCTTTTTCTTTCTCTTGCAAATGCCTAGATCAGTGAGAACAAAAATAAGAGGGAAGATGTTCATGGTTTGTGAAGCTGGTGGTGAGGAGGAGGAGGAGAAAGAGGAAGAGTGGTATTGTGAGGCAGAGGTGGTGGGCATTGATAGCATTTGGCAAAGAGCCCAAAGGTGTCCACCTGATGAACGAAGTTGGTTACACTGGCCCACCCACCAAACCCAAACCCAACAATAAAAACCCACACCACAACAAACAAGTTGATCGTGTACATCCCTGCCCATTTCCCCACAAATGATGGTGGTCTCTCCACAGCATTCTACAACAGACAAAAAGCATACACACATTACATCAATCAACAACAGGCCCTTATAAAGAAAAAAAGAAAATGGGTGGCCAACAACAAAATCACCAAGTACCCCATCCAGTGGGCCCCATCGTCAATCAGAATAATGGTCCAAACTTGATCATTGGTTCTTGTTGGCCATCCATTTTTCTTACCAAAGCACACAACTAGTGACAGATGGTGTTAGATATATGTATTATATATACCTCTCTGGCAGTAGCAGAGCGGAAGGTGAGCATGTGGGCCATGGAAGGGATGATGTAGACCGTGAAGCTGACAAGGAGTGATCCAACGGTGGAGTTGATGGGACCAAAGAAAGGGAAGATGATAGCCAGGAACCATATGGGAATGACCACAGGCAGCCTTGCCAATGCACGCTTACACATGCTCTTGCAGTCATGCATCCCTATCGCCTTCTCCCACACGAAATACAGAGGCGTGCATGCGAACCCAAACGTTATAAACTGCTTTTCCACAACCACACGCACCAACATTGACATTACAACAGTACATCAGCATCTCCTTTTTTTTTTACTTTCTTTTCTAGCTACAAGACCCGTATTTTGTCTGTGTCCTTTAAAAGTATAGTCTGGGGGCCATGTAATAAGATATAGAAGAGGGAAAAACAAAAAAGTTATATAGAACCCACCTGATGAATGAGCATGAGGACTACAGCCATGTCTCTGAAGGGTGTCCTCGGAAGGAGGGCAAAGGCATTGGAGTGATTCAGAAGCATGTCTCCAAAGGCCCAGTAGACAGATGCAGCAGATGGAAGAGTCAGTGTTAGAACGTATAGAGTTGCCAGTAGGTATATAGATTTGAATTTATGGGGCTGCCACATTGCGTGCATGATTTCCCTGCCAACACCCACCAGCTACAACATTAGAATCGTTCATTTACTAGTGAATTAAGGACCACTTTAGTATGCATCAGAGCGGTCAGTGAGTGGTGAGTTTTTAATTGGTCCCACCGATTTCCATCACAGTGGGGATCAGGGATCTCTGTTCAAGGTGTACAGCTATTTCGATGCCAGCCGTGCTACTTGTCCCGGATTTAATCCGAGGACTTGGCCCCACTCTACATGGGAGGGGCAAAATGGTCATTTGGCAAATGATCATTTTGGCCCGACTCCACAAATGACCATTTTGCCCCTCCCATGTGGAGTCGGGCCTTATCCCGGGATTATTAAATCTCAGGACAAGTAGACTTTTTCTTTCGATGCGTCCCAAGAGGTGATTGAAACTCGTGGTCCTTGGGTATACCTAACTACTACTCTTTTGTTTTTTTTTTTGGCCGAGAGGGGTGCACCAAACTTATGGGTTTTTTTTTTTTGTTAAGTTGAAGACATCAAAGACTCAAGAATCAAGGGCCCATTTGCAACCTAAGCAAAAGCAAAATGAAGAAAACAGGAATCTAGAAAGGGAGTTGAAGGTCGTCCTTCATGTCTTATGAGTTATATAGGGGTACCCCACCTTGAATTGGGATGAGGGAACGGTCTCACTTTTGTGTTGATTGAAAATAAGTCAGCTATTAAACTTTAGCTTCTCTAATCCACATCCAAAACTAGGATATTAAACTCTATTCATACACTGCTGTATTCTACATTCTATTGGTAGAATGCAGTAGTGCTTGGTGTAAGATATGACACGACAGCTCTGATATTTCTGGGTTGCTTATTTGATATTGTCAGTTCACAATCTCTTTTACTGAGGTCAGATCCTCTTAACTTAAATTGCTGGTGAAATAGGCATGCAACTGGGAGAATGTCTAGCAAGTTAATGATTCTTGTGCTGACTGAGTCAACAGAGAGGTCCAAGATTTTGTGGCCTCACATGTGAGCCCACTGATGGGCCTCATATGCCAACATTCTACCACTTGCAGTTATGGCCCCCACTGGACTGAGAAATTGTAGAAAAAAGTATGTGGAGAAAACTTTCCACTTCAAATTACAATTTTCCCAGAAAAAATGAACCTTCCAAAAGTTATTATTTTCTTCTTATTTAATTTCCAACTAAATGTAAGAGATGACTTTTGGTGGAATTAACAATGAGGGTTTTGGGGCTCGTTTGGTAGCATGTGAGGATACTGAGAGAAATCTATAGATTTGAAGATTTAGTAAGAAAAATTGTTATCTTTGCACAAGTTGCAAAATTGAGGATTTCTAAATTTTATTGGGAGAGGTCGGACTTGAGAATCGATGGCCTAAATCCAGGAAGATTTATAATTGTAGAGTGTGGATGTTCCAAGTCCTCGGAAAGAAACAACAAGGAATTTCTGAGTATTTTGTTGCCAAACATGACCTTATTAGCTTTATCTAATGACGACTTCATATTCAAGCTTATAAACCATGGAAAATAAAATATAATTTCATGCATGAATGATATATATATTTGGAAACAAGGATAATTAGCTAGGGAAATGTAAGCATGTGAGACATGTCACTTGTCTTACACTGTAACAGCATGCCCTCCAAATGTGTAGAGAATATTTGTAGCTCCCGTGAAGTAGAGAACCAGTCCAGTTGGACCTGAATGCTTAACCCCTTTCGCCTGCAGATGCCATATTATTTTTATTATTTCTGTTATTTATAACTTCTGCAATACAAAACTACGAGGGAGACAAAACCATGGTCTTGGTCTTTCAGGGAAATGATATTTTACACCCATTTCCCTTGCACCCATGCCCTTTCTTGCTACTAAATGAAAATGAAAGCATAAGATTGTGCAGTGACATATCATAAAAAAAATGGGTGTAAGATGTTGATATCAGCTCCCCCATGTTCCCTATTAAGCAATATATTTGGCCTACCTGTCCATGTGTGAGGGAGGCAATGGTCATATACCAAGCTGTATATGTGGTCATTATCAGACCTAGAAAAGACCATATTCTGTAGTTGCGGAAGGAAGGGACGAACACTGTTGTAGCACAGCAAGCTCCAAAGATGTATGTCCAAGTCCTCTTGTCTAGATTATCATTAATGTAATAAATGTTGCTGCAGCCATGCAAGGAAAATCAGTTATTGCATTTCTTTATGAAGGCCGGCTCCTGTGGTCCACATGCTACTGCTGGTTAATGGGTCAGTCCTCTTTTTCTTTTTTTCCCTTGGAGATGATCTTAATTGTCAATGTATAACAGTAAGGATCATTCTTATAAGGGAAAAAAAGATTGATCATCCTTGGTGGGACTTACCCTGAATGGGAATGGGTAGTACAAGTGGCCCAGTTGTGTTGAGATCTGATTTTATGCTTCCATGGAAGACTGAACTTTTATTTATTTATATATATATATATATATATATATATTTGGTTTTTGGATTGTAAAGAAGAGATGATATTGCAGTGTCAAGAACCACATACCTTGCACAAGCTATGAGCTGAATTACTGATCCAAACAGAAGGAAAGTGCAGTTGAAGGCCAAACCCACATTTCTCCAATGCTTTCCAAGAAGGCCATCAAGAACCTCAAACCACTTTTAAGCAGACCAAAAAAAAAAAAAAAAGAAGGATAAAAGATAGAACCCATGTTAGGATATGATAAAAACATTAGAGGAAAAGAAAAAAAAAATGAAATAAAATATGCTATTCAAAGCAATTGCTGCAGAGATCAACCTGGATCACATGGTTTCTGAAATCTACTTTCTCCCTCTCTTTCCTGGTTCTATACTCAACATATAGAATACTTATGAGATAGGCAGTCCAACTACCCAGCAAGCCATAAAACAGCTGGAAAACAATGCCAGAGGTCATTCCAAGCTGTGAAAATGAGTAGGGCAAGGTGAGAAGAACCTGAGCGACCTGCCACAAAAGAAACCAGAAACATGGGTGTGAAGAAAAATCATATATATATTTAATCTTTCCAAGCCTTTTTTCTCTCACAAAGACAAAGAACTACACCCATTTATATTCTAAGCCTATACATCATGTTTAGGAGAAAAAAAAGGAGATAGGGAAAACACCCATTATTAGTTCCTACTCTAAACTCAAAAGCTTGTCTTTCGTATGTTAGAAAACAGAAAATGTTATTTCTTTGTTGTAGAGAGTAAAAGAAGAAACACATACCACTCTAATATTGTTCCAATCTTTTCATATCCAGAGCAAGCCAAAAAAAAAAAGATATATGTTTTTATGACTCTCAACATTTTCTCATCTTCCTCTTTCATGTAAAAAGAGAAAACAAACAACGCCCAGTATGAGAGGAAGAAAATAAGATACCTGATTTGAAGCACAGCTAAACCAAGCATCATAAACAGAGCCACCATGCCAGAAGAACTTAGACAGTTGGGTTTTCAATGTTTTGGGCTTTCCTTCAGCTTCCATCTCCACATAGCTTCCCACCATTACAGGCTCCACCACCTTATCAGATGATTCCATTACTCTCTGTTCTTCCTTCTCTCCACTAGCTAGTTCTTCTTATACTTCTACTCTAGTACTTCTTCAGCTGATTGGGAGTCAAGGGAAGGGAATAGCTTCAGTGTATTTATACAAGACAAGGGAGCATGGAAGGAGGGGTGAGATGTCTTAAGACTAAAAAGATGGGTGGTTTTGAAGGGGACCCAAAAACCGCTTTTGGGAAGAAAGTTGGCGGGTTTCGTTGAAAGAGCCTGGTTTGTTTATTGGGCGCTTAAAATACTCATGCGAGCGTGGGAGCGTTGTCCGCACGAGCGGGTCTTGGGTTGGGGAAAGGAGTTCATACTACTGTGATTGCCCATTTTTGGCGATAGGAATTTCTAAAATGCCACCACCCCCATTGGCCTTGGAGAATGGAGAAATGGGGTTGCTGCATTTGCATTGATCAGGCCCTAATCTGAATTAACTTTTGGTAAACTCTAAATTGAAAACTCAACTAATTTGATGTTGGAACATGATTTGAACACAAATTGATTAGAGGTTTAAGTTAACACCTTCATCTTTGGCTAAGGTTCTAATTGACATTTGTGACTAAATTAATGGATGTATTGTATTGACTTCGTTTGGGTTAAGGCCTATTCGTCGGCAACCATAGAATTTTTAGGATTTTTTGGGCAACCATGGAATTCTTAGGATTTTTTGGATATGTATTTCTAAAAGTGGTTAAAATTGAAATAATAATGATGAAGATACTTAAATATTAAGCAATCAAGATCTGGTCCTTCATGATAAGGATGGCTGACCCACCTAAGCATGGCCATGTCATACCAAATCTGAGATCATTGACCCAACTAAGCATTTGCGTATCATGTCTTTTCACTTCCATATTTAGTGAGAATCTAATCCATCTCACATGTTATCCTTATATGCACAATTGGCTCACTCTCAACATGTATCTATAAATGTAATGGTACAAACACATAAGAAATACACAATTCACTGTTACTTTTCAGCAAATAGTTACCAAATACTCTCTTATCTAATGAAAAATGAATGCCAAATCCTAGGAATGTGAATCTAAGAATCTTATCTACATTTTCACTTCTTGTACTTCACTTCTTTAATAATCTTTCATTAAAGGAAATCTTAAAGGATTTGTTTGCCAAACCTGACCTAAAGGTTCATTCGTATTGACAACTTTGGAAGGACTACTTGGATTTGAGTCGACTATTGATCTGAGTTGAACCTGTAAGTTGTAACCCATTTACATTTTAAGATATGGCCTAAACTAGTGTAAGTTTTAAGGGATGGCATATGACATATTTGGTGCATGTAATTGTGAAGAAGTGATGGGGTTTGTTTGGAGGGGAAAGGAATAAAATAAACGGGAATGATAGCAATAGGAGAGGGTGCTTGGGGGGAGAATTATCCAATGTAGACCGCATGATTGCAGCCAAACGGGCGTGTTCGCTTTAAACGAGCTACAAAGCGGCTTTTCCACATGGCTTTATGGACTCGAGACAGTGAGAATCGGCCAACTCCATTCACATGGCCCCTTTGGGCCTGTAGCTTTGTAAGATCATGTGCCCTTGGGAAACGGCAAATGTTATTACTACATTCTTCTCATGTTTCCCTTTCTCCCCATCAGGCCTGCCTCCTCCTTTCAGAGATTCTTCCCTCTCTCTCTCTCTCTCTCTCTCTCTCTCTCTCTCTCACATACTTTTCAAACCCCCCATATATACTAATACAGCTCACTGCTGTATTCATTTCTATTTCCCTATGGATTAACTTTAGTGAAAGCATCCTTTAATTGATTCTTCTTTAAGTCTGGTGATTTTAGACACCCACCCATTAACCAAAATCCAATCAATACTTTACACCAATTATCAACTTGTTGGGTGGGTCCCACTTGATTTCAAAGGGTCAATCCTGTCTTGCCAAGCAACATTTGTGATAGGGCAGATATCACTCCGATGATAGCGATATTGGCCATTGGATTCAAAGAGGTGTGATGATGTTTTCCCATTGTTTCTTGGGGGTGGGGAGGCTTACTGAATCTACAATGAATATCAGTGTCACGATCACTAGTTAAATAATTCAATCAATACTTGTCACCAATTATCAACTTGTTGGGTGGGGCCCCACCCCTTCACCTCTGTCATGCCAAACAACGTTACATTAATTTGTACTGCACAAGAGGAGGTCGTATCCTTCATTGCAGGTATTACACGAAACCATGTAATAAATTCTTGGAACTCTATTATGGGACCTGCATGCTGATAATTTGGACCATTTGAGTTGAATCTCATCTCCTTTTACCTAGATCCACAAGTTTTAATTGAAAAAGAATGGGTCTCACTATCCGATTGAGCACATGATGGAAATGTTACCATGTAATGAAGCGGCATCGCATGTGGTGGTAATCACAGTCTCCATCATGTGATCAATCATACATGCGACCTACATATGGAGGAGATGAGATTTATCTTGAATGGCCACAATGAAGCTAAAAAAATTTATTACTCGGCTCTTACAATAGCTACAACTGTGGGTCCAGACTCGGCACTAGATATCACTTGGATCATAGTGATATTGGCAATTGGAGTCTATGAGGTGAGATGATTTTCACGCAACCCTTTTTGAGGTGATGAGGCTTACTTCAAACCAATAATGAATAATATAGTGTCTCGTCTCTATCACGCATTAAATATTCAATCAATACTTCTCACCAATTATCCAATCGTTGGATGGAGCCCACTTCTTCAACCCTGGCCTACCAAGCATAAGAGATATCACTCCAATCATATTGATATTGACCATTGGATTCTATATACAGGTGAGATGATAAGCACGCATTCCTTCTTGGGGTCATGGGGCTTACTTCAAAGCAACAATGAATATCAGTGTCTGTGTCACAAGAACCTTAAATGGTATGTGGAAGGGGAAGGAGAGGACTGAAGAGTAGTGAGAAGTGGGCCCCACAATGAAGATATGGTGTTTATTATGAATAACACTTATGCAGTCTCAGTGTTTGCAGAACAATAATACTAGCAAATGCACATTTTGTACTCTTCAGCTCTCACATTTTGTGCAAAATGTGCATTTCGTACTCTTCAGAACAATAATCCTATATGATGTGCTCTATCTTATCGCAAAGGTAGAATTAGTCCCGATCCTCTGGTTTACGAAGTCATAAGAAATTTCGTGATGCTCTTCAATGGGGTTAATTATTAAAATTTGAACCACTCAAAATAAATGTCTCATTTTATAATTTCTTACCAAATTTTACTCAGATAGAAGTTAGCCCACCATCTTTTTTCTTTGTTGATCACATATAAGAATACATAGGTTTTTTTATAATATTTTACTTTCATTTTTCTTATATGTAATCAATTTATATTAACAACTAAGTCTATTCTTCTCATTATAAATTTGGCAAAAATCCAAATAAGGAGTAGATGTTTTGACTGGTTCAAATTGCAATAAATGAATCCCACTGAAAAGCATCACCAAACCAAAAACTGGAGATTCCGGACCCATGCAAGATGCCTCAAAATTGGAAGTTTCTAGCCCTCCCTTTCTTTTGGTAGGATGGCTGCTACAGTGCTATCATTCAGTATAGTACATAACCATCTGACTATAGGACTAAGGTTTGAACAAGAGAGTATTTTGGAATATTCTCCATCCACAACGGCCTATTACATGAACAGTTTGGTTGACAACCACTGGACCCCACATGCATTGAATAGCAAACTGTCCCTCTGATGAATAATGCCCACGACTTGTCATTCTTCTTGGATTCTAGGATGCTTCTACACTGTAGTTCCTTAAAAAGACTACATGAGAGAGAGAGAGAGAGAGTAGGTGTGTAATATAGTGATAATGGCAGGGGGGCATGCTTGGGAGAAAATGGAGTTGGTAAGTGATAAGCACTTGAGATCATGGCAAAGTCTATTAATGATGAACAATTATTCCCTCCACATCTTCTATGTGATTCACATTTCCATAAGAACTGCAAATTTAGAAGGTGAACTCATGTCTTAATGACACCCCCCATCTTAGAAGATAATTATACAGATAATTTCATTGACTTTATCCAAAACCAAGTGACCAATGTGACAAACATATTGTATGGTCATGATTTATTGAATATTTTCAAAAGTCTTATCTGATGATCATTTTATTTCAACCAGCATCATCATCTTATTGGTCTTTTCTCATCAATCAATCTGTGATTATCTTGATCATTTTTGTTTCAACCTAATAGTAGTATGGGGTCAATGCAAATGTAACATCTCACATAATTTTGTCAAGCCCAAGTAGTTTAGTAGAAACTAATCAATCCATATGCTTTTTTTTGCAAAGATTTTCAACTTAGATAGATTAACTAGTGACTCTTCAAATCTAGAAACCCTTCAAGCTTTATTTCTTGGCAATGATTGAAGCTCCACTAGATTCATCTTTTTCCCCATTTCTCATCTCTTTTTGATACATTTAGAGGCCTTTATGTGTTCAAGACAAAGGACATTTGCCTTTGGGTATGATGATCTCAAAGCTATCAATTTGAAATGAACATTTGACTTGAGAAGCAATTTCCTATTGGATCCTTTTGTTTCTTTTCACCTCCCATTGACTAAATGATGGTTAATTCCGCACCAAAGAGCCTGTCATGCCTCTATTTGTATAACAATATCATTGAAATGGAGTCATGTCCTAACAAACAATATCATTTTGCTTTGAGGGACATTCTTTTGAGGTGTCCCCATACTCTCCAGGTAAAGTTTAGGCTGGAAAATCCTTGTCCAGGTTATACTTAAATCCCATGTTTATTTTTGTCATTATACCAATAACTGTTCACTAAATCTTAAGATTCCTCCCTTCTTTTTTTGTGGGAATTGAGATTGTAGAACAGCAATCATGTATTTTGACTTCTACTTCAAATGATTTCCACAAAAACATATTGTCGGTGGAGATCAGTAGGGACATATACTTTCAAATCTGACTCGGACTCGCCAAAACTAGTCCAAGTTGGCCAGATTTTAAATTGGGAGTGACTCAGCGAGTTACTTTGCTCAGCCCCAGAAATGAGCTGGGTACCCGAGTTTTACTTATGGGTAGGGCAATTAACAGGTGAGCCTATCCATGGCATATAAAACTGTCCCAAGCCCTATCCAGGTCATTCATAATCGGGCCGGGCCCAGGTGTGTCTTTAAGGAAAAAGTCCAAAATCGAAGCCGGGTCCAGTCAATTATATCAAGTGAACTTGATTTTAGGAGATGGGACACATTAGCCTGTTGGGCCTTACGCCAAGCGGGCCATCGCATCATTTATGCTGGAACTTCATTAGAAACTAAATCAATCAAGAATGTGTCAAATCAATTAAGTAGAAGATATTGGGCCAATGTGTTGTTAAAGTCTTAAGGAACATCCATCAACAGGTCCAAAAGATTCCTTGGGTCTCCAAAGAACAGCTATTTCCACAATGAAAAGTTGCCAGAGAAGGCCCTACTTGGAAACCATGCTTGGATAATGAAGATAATGATCTACTGAGAGCAAAAGAACTTGAGGATCCTTAAAATACATTCAAGGATGGTCCACTAAGGAAGATTTTAGAGAGTTAACATGGATGGTGGAGCATCAAATCATGGTTGGTTAACTAAACCATTGGGTTTGTACAAACTGAGAACCCAGTCAAACAGTCCAGTCTAACACACCCAACAGTATTTAATTAACCTAATATTGAGGCCCAAGCTTATAAAAATTTAAAAAAAATCTGTATGTAGGACATGCAGTTTTCTCTAATTGTTCTTTCCCTACCTGTTTTTGCGGCATCTGTATGACCCATGATACTCCTCTGTCAAATCTAGAAACAACTAATACGATGGGTGCTAGAACTGATGAGCAGCTCCGATTTCGAAAAGGTGGGCCCCACAGTGCATTGAAGAAGGGGGATGCACCATGGCATTGTGGCCCTGGTCTATGCAAGATGGCTGCAGATTTATTGGATATCCAGGATTTGTCCCATCCTTGAAAGTAAACAGCACCTAGCACAGATGGTTCATGAAAGAAATAATTGTGTGGCCAGTTGCTATCAATTTTAGCATTCTAAAATATATTCTCTTATTTGGACCATATGTTGTGTGGTACGTTGACACCAGCTCATACATGGGACCTTTTTTGAGTCCATGTTTCAACCAAGTGACATAAAGCCATTGCTTGGAAGGTGATTTAGTTGTAAGTCTGTTTTGTTTTACTTTTGTCTTCTCAATAGTGATCAGATTTCATTTGTTAAATATTGTTAGCATGAGCTTAGATTAAATTCAATTGGCTTATTCAATTAAACAACCCCAAGGGGTAGCTCAGTTGGCCTAGGACCATGGTTTGCACCCGGAGGTTGTGGGTTCGAAACTGCACTACCACACTGGGGCTATAGGGGAATTTTACCCAGCTTTCTCTCCTGGACCCGTAGGGATTATTCTGACCCAAAGGACTGGGAACCCTGCGTTATCAAAAAAAAAAAAAAAAAAAAACCTCATAGTTCACTGGAAGAGGCCTTTCATCCTCAGTAGCTTATTCAATTAAACTGTAGGCTGGCAAACGGGTCGGGTCGGTTCAAAACGAGTCGGGTTATGGGTGACCTTTTTAAAAACGGGTCAGGTTCCGCAACCCGTAACCATGATTGATCGGGCCTGGTTGACCCGTGCTTGATTTTTCTTTCTTCGTTTTTTTTTTTTAGGGGGGGGGGGGGGGGGGGGCGCGGCGCAAACAAGACCCGCTGTGTTGGAGAAAAGAATGGGCTTTGGGTGCGGAGTTTCAGTTGGTTTTGGTATGGGTTTCAATTGCAGAGAGAGAAAAAGAGAGGGGTTTGGGTCCTGTCTAGGGTAACCCTGTCCTCCTCTTCCTTCTTTTTCTCCTTATTCTTTGTCTCTCTGTGTCTACTGGACAAAGGGTTTGACTTAGGGGGGAGATTGGGATTTTATTGATGGGTCGGTCAGGTTAAGTGGGTGAACCCTGACCTGACCCTTTTTTTGCTGGTCAGAAAGATCTAACCTGTGCTTGACCCTTATTTTATTCGGATCGGGTTGAATGGGTCAAATTAGGGCCAGGTTAGGGTTGGATAGGCGGGTCAGATTTAGTTTCACTGGATCTATGGCTCATAACTCACTTGATAAGGCGTCTCATCTTCATGTAACTATCCAAGGATTGATCTTTGGCTAGATAGGTTAACATCACAATACTATACCACTGGAGAACATTCTCCTACGAGAAGAACCCATGTGTACGCCATCCCTATAGGGGCCACTTGGGCTCACCATTGATCAGTGCAAACCCTTCGATATTTTAGCCACATCATGCATCATTGAAACTTCACTCACGGTTGAATTGAATCTGAAAAAGATGTATGTTTAAGATGAAATTACACTTTAGGGAGATGGAGAAAGAGGAGGAAAAAGAGGAAGAAAGACAAGGAAGAAGAAATACAAGTGGCGATATCATCACTCAACTAATGAACGACGATAAACGAGCGGCGATATCATCACTCAACTGATGAAAGACGATATCGTCGCTTAACAGAAGTATTGAAAACTGGTAGGAGGGCCTTTATTATAACAGAGGAACTCTGTGGGCTTGTTTGGTGTATGGGACATCTAAGGAGATTTTTCGGGTAATTTCTTCTATATTAAAATAATCTAAGTCATCATTAAGTAGAAAGTAGATTGCCACAGCAATCACCCTAAGGTTTAAGAATCTAATTTATTACTTTATAAAGTTTATTCAAAATTATTTCAGTACATTGTACCATTACTTGAAAATTGACGTGAATACTTGAGTCACCGAGTCCAATGGCAAGATTTCTTCTTATGATCCTTTTTTCCCTTTTTGTATTCAAATTATTTAAATAGCATCTTGACAAATTTTATTTTAGTGTTTTCTGATATTATTCGGATAAAATCACAAAAGTTGAAATTAGTCGATCCAGTTAAATTTTTCACCTATATTGCCCAAAAAATGTTTTGTAGTTTTGGATATCATTTAGAAATGAAGCAAACCTCAGGGGGGTTCTAGAAAACTCTCCTTTTATACTACCAATTGATTAATCCCTTTTACAATATGAGGCTAGAACTTAGGGTATCATTAATTTTTTCTTTGTAGGGAATGAAATTAAGTCCGGATCACGTATCACATTTATTATACTTTCACCATGAGTGGACCAATAACAGTCCGCCACGTCATCCAAAAATTTAGATGATTTTGAAGTTTCAAGATTGAGGCCCGGATCTCCGCCTAAAGATACAGGCCAATAACTTAAAAAACTTGGGCACGCTGTAGCCCAGTTTTGTTAAACCACTTGCACTAGATTGCTTAAATATATAGACGATGCCAACAGACAGCCCTAATGATCAAATTGTGTGTAGTTCTCCATTTATGAACTTTTTATGCAGAATGACTTAATTGAAAACATAAGTGAATCATGCACCAGCCCAACTAGCAGCAATTCGAAAGCTGGTCGAGCCAACTCAGCAATGGGCCAATCCAACAATTGCCAACCCTAAATGGTGCAATCACATGTCTGATCTGTGGAAAAGGAATATGGATCTCATAAACTGGACTTCTGATCAATTATTGAGTTGTTTTCAAGTTTAAGAATTGCCATTATCTTCACAGGTAAACAAAAGGTATTAGATTTCTCCCAAAACAAATGACAAAACAAAAAAAAAAAAAAGATTAGACATATGAGGTTAGAGCTGTTCATTGGCCGGGCCCATCCTGAATTGGGTGCAGATTGGTTGGGTCCATGAGCCTAACTCTGGTTTTATGTACATAAGTTTGGCCTTGGACTATGCATATGTTTATGGTATAAGGCTCACCATACTATTAAATGGAGATGAATTTGTATATTGAATTATAGTGGGGTTCTGGGCATCAAGGATTCAAATCTCAATAATTTGGCTCTTCTGACCAGAAAAAGTCTTTATGTTGGAAAACTCTAATGTCCAAGTATTGCCCCAGTAGACCTATTTGAGAGGTGGGTGCTAAGAAAAGAAACTCATAGTTTTGGAGGGGCTTTATCGAAGCCTTTGGATTCATTAACGAGAATATTGTGTGGATATATAGCTGGTAGCAGTAATAGAATTTCTATATGATATTGCAACTAGATCCCATGTGATAAAGGTCTCCTGAGATGTACGTCCCCTAACTTTAATCCGAATCTGGTTGTCAAAGATCTTCCTGATCATAACAGGGATTGGGACTTGGAAAAAAGCTGAAATGTTTATTTGTGAATCCTAAGAATATATATATATATATATATATATATAGAGAGAGAGAGAGAGAGTAACGCTACAAAATTTCTCGGGCATTTTTCACAAAAAAACGCCCCTCTTTTAGCCAATGAAAGCGTGATACGTGTCATCAATGGTACACTTAGTGGATATTTTATAGATTCTCTTATATCATTGGCTAATAGACGGGCAAAAACTTTCCTTTTGAAATAGGGGAATTTTTGAGAATTTCTCATATATATATATATATATGGAGAATATTCAAGTGCATCCATCTCTCACCATTGTGGTGAGGGACACCCCCTTTTTGGAAAGTTTCAAGTACAAAAGAGAAGTTACTTCTCTTTTATACTTCTCTTTTGTGCTTGAAACTTCCTAAAAATAGGGTGTCCCTCACCACAATAGTGAGGGATGGATGCACTTGAATATCCCCCATATATATACACACACTTGTCCTTACGTCCTGACCAACCAATGGAGAATAAAAGAATTTGGTCATTTTCTAAGAGAGGTAAGGTTCCTGTGAAATCAGCCTATCATATTATCACCGTGGATAATTCCAGTGTACTCAATTATACTATATTAAAGCCACGCATTTTAAAGCTAATTTTAACCGTAATCACTGATTTGACCGGGAATTATATCCATTCTCTATAACGAACCCACATTCTCCCCCCACTTTCACATGCAACCACTCCACTTTACGGTCTTCTCTTTTCAACAACTTCATTTCCAATCTCATATACACTTACTCTACTTATCTTCCACTTTCCTTTTAACCCAATGTTGATTTTTATATATGTTACTGCAATTTTTATTGGTAGATATGCACGTGCTTAATATGGGTTATCGTGCTAGTCAATCTATTAAATGTTGGAACTTAGGGAAGCTTCCTCTACTCTAAATAGTTTTGTTTGGATGAATATGTTTTTAAAAAGGCTCCCATCATGTAAGGATGAAGAGGAATCATTTAAGCACGTTCTATCTTGCTGTGATTTTGCGCCGGCAGCATGATTTGGTTCTATTGCATTCGAACGCAAACCCTCAGCATTAATAGCATGGTTGAATGGTGGAAGTGTTGGACAGATGATGCTCAATAGGTTTCCATGAAAGTTCCAGATTCTTATGCTTGGTTTCTAACCATTTGGTGGGCTTTGCAGAAACCTAAAAATGGCTTCGTGTTCAAGGCTTCACGGAGTTGTTCAGATAGCTAAAGTGCATGATGGCTCACTTTGGTGATGTGGGTAGGTCCTAGGGAAACTTCAACGGCTTAGCTCACTTTTTTTCATGCATGATGGTTCAACTTGGCAATGTTAATGACATGTCTAAGACATGATCAATCCGATGTAAAGCTGAAGCATATAATAAGGTGGAAGAGTGATTTTGATTGATTTGGTTTTCAAAGGCAACACCAACCAATCACTGATGGAGTACAAGTACCATGTGACCTTTTTTTTCCCAATAATACACACAGCCCCATCTGTTCTAGGTTGGTAGTTGGTACATACCAAACAACCATATCCACCCAAACAGTTATCACTGACAAGGACTCATCAGTATCAGCCATACTACAACCATGCTGATGATGTCTCAGAAATCGACGCCCATGAGTCAATCAATTTTAGAGGTTCACATGGGCAGCACATGGTGAGAGATGGAGCCCCAAAAGTAAGCATGTGATGAGTTGGACCACCCTACTTAGGCAACTAACTGCATGTTTCGTCCTTTAGCTACTTGGACCACACAATCACTCTGGGACCTATATTATCCATTCCAATTTAACAAACCATGCTTCATTCAGCATCACTTCTATTTCTTTAATATCAATCCATTCTGGCAAGTTCACATGGATGAATTAAGATCTGGCTTAATACGCGGTCAAACCCATTTAACTCGCTTGACTCGGTGACTGCCTACCTGAGTCAATCTGGCCATGGTATAATTCCATACTCGGCCCAAACCAGATGAAACCACTAACAAACCCGCCCATAATTGGCGTGGGTTGGGGTTGGCAACCCATTTAACCTGAATTATTGCCATCCCCACAGTGGATAAGGATTCCAAGATCAACTGTTTTAAGACCAATGTGTTGTAGGGCACATTAAGTAATGATTAGATTATATTTTATGTAATTTTATCTAAAAGATAGAAATCTTTCTTTCGGTTGCAAGTGGGCCACCCAACAAAGTTCAGTGTGGTGGTTCTTGCTGGATTTGGTCTGAATTATAAGCTGTACTTCTGGAAAACGGACCTATTTTCCAGCTTGATAAAATAGCAACGGTTGTTCATGGTCCAGTGGGGCCAAACTGAGGCATATCCAGGCCCGGTCCATCATGGGCTTTAACTGCCTGGCATGAGTCCCCACCTATCCCTCTGTAGTCAATCAATCCGGGACGGTCTGGGCTTCCTTTGCGCTTTTCAACATTTAACCAGGCCCACTTTAAATATTGAAAGGGCCTAGATTTTAGATCCGGGCACGACCGAAGTATAAACCTAAAGCCTGACCCGGCCCAAAGATAGCCGCCCCAGGTCAGGACCATGCTATCATGGCCCATGAGGACTTCCATAAAAAGCTGGGTGCAAAAAGGCCTACAGAAAGGATCTTTAAGGCAATGTGTACTCTTGGGTCAAGTCTTTGAGGTTAATTTCTTATGACCACTGTTTTCTTTATTTTGCATACTGTATTTAATTAAAATACACTAATTATCCGAGTCTACATCATCTTTTCCTTAATCTACTTTAGAACCTGATCCATCACCTTTTTTTTATTTTATCATTTTGGCATCCAGCTATAGGGCTGGGACCCCGCCCTTGGGCAAGGTGAGATGAGAGTGTTCTTGGGTGAGGAAAGATGGCATATCTAGGGTTCAAACCCTAGGCATCAAGGTGAGAACTGATGCCTCTTACCACTGTGATAAGAGGAGGGTCAAGGATAGGCCGGATAGACTTTGAACAAAGACTTAAACTTAGGTTCATGTTTTTACCATTCTGATGTATTATGAGGAGATCACATGTTTATTAATGACAGATTATTTATAATGAAAAACATTTTTTTATTAAACGGCAAATTCGATCTCCAAATCACCTCATGTATTGGCATCCCTATTTCCGCATTCATACTGGGCTCACCAATCATCAATTTAATCACTTTACACACACTTAACCACGTGATTTGGCTCTATCTCGAATTTGACAATGATCCAACATAATCTCTGGTTCACATGCTTTCAGTTATGAAAATCATGTTCTTTATTTACTATATATGTATGATTATATGGTTTTAGTAGTTGAAAAGTGAACATAATCTCTGATTATTTCGATCATCTTTTATCTGCTATGATAGTCGTATCTTGAGATTCAGAAAATCCGAATCTTGTACCACCACATTATCTATCATTAAATATCATCAAAACATCTTTTTACAGTACATATATATATAATGACTAAAGATAGAGAATTAAAAATTAATAAGGATTAGGATAATCTCCTTGAACTGATATTGTGTTGTGCACACTCCTATTGTCAATATTGTCATCCATGCAAGTGGTCCTCATTTTGATGTAGAGGTGTGTTAGTTATTAGTTGCACATACTATCCAATAAAGAATATTAGCATGGTACATGCTTTAATGGGTTGCATGTAAAATCAGCAATAGGTAGCTAAAGCACGTACATGGTTTCTTTTTTTAACCAGGCAAAGAGGCTGGGACTTAATCAAGTGCCTATCTACACATACGGAAAGAGGTTGCGTACCAAATGTTCGAACTTTAGGCAGCCAGGTTCTGCCAGATGAGAATTGTCACTCCTTTCCATTTCTACTCGGATAAAGAACTGTTCTCGGCAAAAGCACGTGGTTAACTTGGATTACGGCATCTTTTATATTGTGTAATGTTTAAATGCAAAAGTTCATTAATCAAAGAACACTTTTAATCAAAAGACAAGTTGATTGAACACATAAGGTAAAGCTATAAAGAAAGTACGTAATTGAGCTTTCTTTTGCTCAGTCCTAAGAGAACCAACTTGTAAAATAGGACAAAAGGAAAGGTAAAAACATCAATTTGGGAAGCTGAAACTTGACTTATGTTGAGCTTCTTCTTTTTCTTTCTTTATTTTTTTTTTTTATCGTTTTCTTTTCATCATAAAAGCCAAGTTGTGTATCTCTTTCTCTTGGCAACGATGTAACAGGCAGTGGTCGGCAATGGTCAATCTCTTTTCAAATCATCAGTTACCACCTTTTTCCCTCCAAAGCAGAGTGGGGAAAAAGAGAAGAGGTACAGAGGAAAGAACGCTTCTTTTACTGTGGACTTTGAAAATTTTAGAAACAATAGCAATGGAAAAAGAGAAGAGCTAGGTACAGAGGATAAACCCTTCTTTTGCTGTCGACTGAAGTATGCAAAATTTAGAAACAAAAGCAGAGGAAAAAAAGAGAAGAGGTACAGAGGAAAACCCTTCTTTTACTGTGGATTTTCATGTCCATCCTACATGACTGTCGAATCAGAGGGGTTGGTCGTGATGGTGAGCTGTGTTTATACAAGACTTCAAAGAAACAGAAGGAAAGGGATAGTAGTTGTTGAAAAGCAGGAGAAAAATATGTTGAAATGCATATGCATCTATCGCTGCTGGTTTGTTGCATGCCTTGTTTCCCAAGGGAATGAACATTTGTTGATGTTAAAATGTGGTACGGATTTGTTTCTTGTTTCCCAAGTGAAAGAAAATTTGTTGCATGCCTTGTCCGATGTCTCCCAATCAACCATTGACAGTGAATACAAAAACTATAATTAAAGCCCTGAGCAGCAAAATCCAAAGTTACTGAAGAAATAGCACTACTATTTAAGAAGTAAAAGAACATTGGGCCTGTTTGTTTGGAGATAATTTTAATGAGAATTGCGGGTCTTGGGAATTTCTAGAGCATTCGGAATTCTCTATTTGTTCTAGAATTCTAAATATTAATCTCCTGAAAAATCACTTTTGACTTTGAAATCTCAGAATTTTAGCTTTCCAGTGGTAGCATGTATTTAAGCATTTTTAAATTAATTTGGGAGACTATATTTGGCGAATTCATTTTCTCCCCAACAAGCATTGTTATAGCTCCTCTAACCAAACAAGTAAAGGGGCATGTTTAGTTACAGCATATATGAGAGTTCATGTTTGGGGATATCCGAAGATTTCAAATCTTGTCTTAATTGGAATCACAAATGCTCAACTACCTTGACCATTTTGAAAGCCCCTGAAAATTTGAAAAAGAAATTAAATAATCCCAAAACCTTGATTATTTGGAGAAATAACAAGCCCAACATAAAATTCAGAAGTCGGTAATAGGAATTCTTGCTAGGAAACGGGTCCTAACACTAGTCTCTCGTGTTGAAACTTGTGTGGCCCGCATGCCACGGGTCCTACATCAGATCAAGCAGATAACAATTGCCAAGGAAGATAAGTGTCTTAATATAATCAAAAGACTTGATCTCTTGTAAATAAGATAGGGATCCACAATAATCGGATAAACTAGCAGATCGGATCTTATCCCCACGTAGTAGAAACCCATTATGATTAGGTGACGCGGGTTTCTTGGTGGAATAGTCTCTAGGAAGCATGACTTCTCGAGATCAGTTATATAAGGGAGTTGGGAGCCCTAAGTTGATCATCACAATTACCACAATCATGGAGATCCAGCCACATAGGAGATCCATGAAGACTTCTCACCGCCAAGGACCCATAAAAAAAACTTGTGGATTCTCGGCATATTAAAATCCTAGTCATTGAATCAAAAGCTATGAAATAGATTGTCAGTAAAAGGAGAGTTCTATTACAATCTTTCATTACATAGCCTTAGATTAATCGGACTTTTACTAATGTTTGATTGTATGATTTTCTCTATATGACAAATCCTCACATCAGGCAGGAGCTACAATCGAGCGGTCCTGATCGTTTACAATAGAGAAATAATGGATGAAAAGCTAAAAAAACCCAAGAAAGGCCATCAAATAATCTCTTCTTTGATAACATATAATTACCCACCCATAACCCTAATTAATTAAGTCATAAAAGGGTGATGGTATGTTTTAAATCTCCGCCTTAGATCCTTCACCAAAAACTCTAGAAAATACCGTACGAAGTAGATAAAAAGCCATTTAAGAGACAAAAACTATCAAAAGAACATAAATCTAACACATTTAGTAGTAACCAAATCAAACTTATATAGAGAGTTTGCGAACATGGGTAAGTTATGCTTTTGTCAGACTCAATTTAGTGATTGTGCACAATGCAACATGACTCGATTAGAATCCCATATATAATTCATACACTCAATTCATGGACCCTATCATCCATCTTTAATACCAATATGGCTTTCTATAATTGTGAATTAAGTGCTTGCCTTTAGATGTTTTTTTAATTAGCTTTTGTTTTATTAGAAGATGATATCAGCAACTCAAGTTGTCTCAATGATTGCAAGTTTTTATTATGTTCTAAACTAATCTTTTTTTTCCCTAACCACTATAGGCATCAAGATATTGCTCCATGTGGCAGATTTTCCCATTCAATGATCTGTTAGGATATGAATGGTGGCTGAGGCAAAATAATTTTCCATTAGACCAAGGCGATAGGGTTGAAGTGACAATGATGATCATGGTGATGATCTTCTAAGGTTTTTTTATTTTATTTTATTTTTATTTTAGAAAGAGGCATTTTATGTAATTTTGTGGGAAACCAATTCAAACCCAAGATGTAGCTAGAAATTAGAGATACAGACTACAGTTTAGCACAGCAATATTTCATTGGGCCATGTGGGAAACCAATTCGAACCCAAGATGTAGCTAAAAATTAAAGATATTAAGCACAGCAATATTACATTGGGCCTCACACACACACACACACACACACACACACACACACACAATTAATATACTGCTATCCCTGGATTAGTAGATATTACTTTTAAAGAAATGAATCCATTGAGATAAAATCTTAGGCGAATCTTTATGTAGAGGTAAGAAACTTATCTCTAACCATATCCTCGATAGTGGATTCAGGATTTTCGTTTGAGAGAGACAAACCCAACCAAATAGTTGGATTTTGTGGACAAGATTTTGGGAGTTTTTGAGGCGGACCCAAGATTTTCATTTGAGTTTTGGAAGTAGAACCCGAGTTTGGCATCCCTGTGACCATGTATATATGTGGGTATGTGGGTACACCCCTGCATATTCTAACCAATTCTTTATCTCTAGTAGGATCTCTATGGGAATGCTCAAATAATGGTAATCATTTGATTAAGGTCCTCAAAGTTTAACAATCATAAATCCATTTATATACTAGACTCCCACTCCTTTATCTATTTACATCTGGCTCATGTAAGCCCCATTCGCTAAGCCACACCTAGACCTCCAAATCCCCCCTGCTCTAGAGCCCTACATCCAACATCAGGATACTCAATCATAAACTGTAACATATCCAATGCAACATCTCCAATTTGTTTGAAGCTTGAAGATTATCACCATAGCTACAAATTGAAACTAGCAATCTCTGTAGGTCCTAAAGATGGCACAAGATCGGGTTTGAAGCAGATTGGAGGATTGAAGAAAGAAAAGAAGGGAAGCTACAATCAACTTCAGTAGGCTCAAACTGTCTAAACAATGATTATTTTAGCATTCATTTGCCCCAATTTGAATGAGATATGTTCCAAATCTGCCAATTTAGTATCCTGACAGAATTTTTTGTCCAGACCGCTCCATTTAAAACAAGAATTTGAGTGAATGATTAGCATATAAACCAACACATTAGTAAGATTTCTTTACTTTTCAGTTACTTGCACCTATCGAAATTACAAACAGTTGGAGTATTTTTGCATACACAAACATGTTCTCAAGATTCTCTACTGCTTTCATAGTTGCTGTTGCATTTACAAACACGTTCTTAAGATTCTCTACTGCTTTCATGGTTGCTTTGAGATTTCAAAATTAGACATGTGACAAAGTTAGTTAGAGCATACTTTATTGCTAGATGCAAAGACTTATTATAGATCCCATGAAAAATATTAGATGGCAATGAAATAGACATTAAATTAAAAAGTGATTGCTTTTTGGCATCTGGCTTTATCTTATATTCTTCATCTTATTAGTCTTGGCTGTGTGTATGCATGAGATTCGAATCATAAATAAAATTAAAGAAAATGGGATAAAAAGTGAACAGTATTACGAGACAAAAATCTACTTCTCCACGAGTTATTACACTAGGGGAGAGTAAAACAAAGTGGGAGAAAATGGGGCAAGTCTCCTACTTTATGTCGCAACGAAAGTTTATTCTTTCATCCAAATACTTATGAAGTAAAACATTCGCATTTGTCTCCTTCCTTTAACAACAAATGAGTAGTATGTTAAAGGAAACGGAAGTGTTTCTTTCGAAAGGATAGAACTTGAAGAAAATGAAGAAGTCAATAGCTTTGATTTCAATATCTGTCCTCACAAAGCTGGTCTTCAGTTCCTATAGATCAAGTGGAGTGCTTGTAGTCTCGTGGTGTTTTTTTTCAATTGATTTATTCTTTTTTCCATTTCTGTTTTTTTTTTTCCCTGCTTTATTTGTTTCTCGTTTTCCTATTCTCGTGTAACCCTCTCTACGTAGCAAAACAAAAAAAAAAGAAAAAAAGAAAAAAAAAAAGAAAGAAAAATTCATATCACCTTTCGTAATCTCCTTGTACTTCTTTCATCTAAATACCTGTGAAGTAAAACTTTATGTCAGTCGATCATTTTTGTACTCTTCTTCTGCTCTATTCACTGCTGAACAAATGGACTAGTAGGATATAGTTTCTTGTGGGAAAAGCAGGAGATGAGGATTCAGGTCCTTCATTTTATTTTGTCCCACTTCAAAAGAACAATCAGGAGAATCCAATGCCTTCGAATGAGGCTAATCACACTAGAAAGAAATGGGCCCTACCTCCAACATACAAATCCATTATGCTATCTTCCAGCACTTGTCATCCAACAGCCCTTTCTTTGTCTGACCTCTCATCTAATCTTGGACGTTGGTTGGATGGTCCACTATCAATCAATCCCAGGTCATTAGAGAAATGATGCAGGAAGGGGAATAAAGCCATTTTTGTGGTGGGGTTAGACAAGACACCCCGCAAAGAGGCTCTAAAGTGGTTTAAATAAAATGATGCTTGCTGTTCCCCTCTCCTTAAACATGAAACAATATATGTTGCTGCAATCCAACAGGAAATGCATGATTAGTTGAAAACCCCAATATATTAGAACACGAACGTACATGTTAACACTTATATGATTTTTTCTTTTATCCCAACCAAGGGGGTTGGGACCCAAGGTAGCCCACACAAATGGGAAAAGGAGAGTCCACAAATGTGGAAAGAGTGGCATATCCAGGAAGGAATTGATCTCTGAATGGCCAAGTGACATCCAAAGTTGCCAACCGAATTAGTAACCCCATGTTGTCCCCCTCTATGATTAATGGCTTGAATAATTGCCTATCTACCTTGCTAGAAGCTGGATCCAAACTTGTAATTGAAACTAGTAACTAGGGTTGCAAATAGAACGGTTCCGGATCGGAACCATACTGGACACGAACCTGGATCCGTTTCTAAATAATGGTTTTAGATTTTAACTCGGAACTTATTTTGTTGGTTCTAGACTAGGTTTCGATTTCGGAACCAGATTTACCTACAAGACTGGAATCTAGTTCCAATTCCTCTTTATTTTTTAAATTTCTTCTTAAAATAAACGTATAACAGTGCATCAAATCCAAGGCTACTGCATGTGATATTATACATAAAGATGTTCCAAAAAAAGTTAATCTTGAGGTACAGTTTGCAATATCGAAGACTCATACGTCGGATCCTGAGTCCATAGGTTGGAACCTATATAGACCCAGAAATAGACTTGTTTATCAATCGGAATCTAAATTGGGTTCCGGACCCGTTTATGAATCGGAAACTAAAATAGATTTCAGATCCGGTTTTTGAGGGTCGAAACTTTCGGGCAATCGATAAGTCAAATACCCATTTGCAACCCTACTAGCAGTAGTAAAAGTAAATGGGAGAGAAGAACAAGAGCAACACCCATACCACACCTTAGGATAAGACTTGCAAGTCGTCTTCTCAATCGTTTTGACCAAGAGTCAAGATCCTATGATGCTCGGACTCAAGAGAAATATATGAGGCTCAAGGTTCACCAAAGTTTTGAATCCAATAAGTAATAACCACTATCAGATTAATGAAGTATAAACATGAAAGCAAATGTTTTTCAAATGTTAGATCCTGGACCAAATTCAGATTAGATTAAAAATAGGTGTATGCCCAACTCCATTTGGAGTGAAAATTGGTGAAGACCCTTACAAGAAGAGGAAAACCTTTTTCGCGCATTTTAGGTTTTCCATGAGTGGTCCCTGCAATAGAGTCTCACAAATTTCTTGTGAGCACATACCTATAGCTCAATAGTTGCGAGTGTCATTCCCACCCAACTCTCCAGAGTTCAAATCCCTGGTTCAAATTTACTTGCATGTTATGGTAGTTTTCTCTCCAAAATATACTGAAATTCACTCTCACATCAGTTTGGTCTCTCAAAAGTAAAAAACTTAGAGTCTACCCACGTCGCCTTAAAAAAATAAAAAAAATAGACCCTCTTTGTGATAAATACATTTGGCTGGATGTTTAGTTAGATATAGCCAATGACAATTGGTTGACAAAATGCAATGGTTGTTATTAGGATTTATGAATTTCCTATTTGATTGGCAATTTTTGGGTGGCAATTAGTTGAGTTGGCTATTTAAAAGACAGTTTTGACTAGCTAAATTTTTTGATCAAAATCCAATTTCTTCCGTATCTATTAGTATTCTCGAATTATTCAAATAATCCGAACGAGAATTCTCCAAATACTTACAACCAAACGGGGCTAAGACCATACATACTTTTCCTTTTTTGTCATAAAAAAAAAAAAAAAAGAAAGAAAAATACTGAAATGGAATAAATTTATGATTATTGATTTGGGGGCCACATGATGCAACAATCCATTACTACATAAATAAATTCCATTCTCATTATGATAGGTCGAAGGAGCACGGCAATCGAGGCCATGGGCGCCGTGGGTGAGAATGTCGAGGTAGAAGAACGGTCTGGTTTTCATCGAGTGGAGAATCTGCTTTATCACATTCCCACGGCTCCATTCGATTGTGGACACGTGGCACTAATGACGAACGAGATTGTCTAGACGCGACTCATCTTGCCTGCCATATTCTTGCCAATCATTTCCGTCTTTTTGTTCGGCCGACTTAGATAGCAAATAGAAAAACGAAAGTACAAGAGAATTGTACGGACTAATTCGGACCGTTCAAGATAAATTTCGGACCGTTGAATATAAATCCTGTATGTTACATGTTCTTTGGATATATCTTCGAATTTAAGTTCAATAGAAATGGTTCTCACCATCCAATTGAGATCCATGAATGCTAACTTGGCCAAACAAAAAAAGTAAAAAAAAGGCAAATTTTAAAAAAAGTTTTAAGTTTTTATCTAATTTCAATAAATGACACAAGTTTCAAAGTTTCTCAAATTGGGGGTCTAAGCTTTCAGGTCATTTTCGATTAAGCTTATGGTGAATTTTTCTCTCGAATTTTTTTATAATATCCAAATTACCCTTTATTTAAAGTCATGTCATGCTTTTGTCAGTAATAAATACTGCCGATTGTCGTGGGGATGCTAGATACCGTCAATCACCATGAGGACGCCGATGAAGGAAAATAAGAGAAGATGGAGGATGCGAAGAAAGGTTTTATTTCAATTGAGAGTAATTTAGATATTTAAAATTTTTGAGGGAAAAGTCATAAAAAGAAATGCCTTTAAATGGCCAGTTGTCCTGAAATGAAAACTTGTTAAAAAATTAGGGCCCAATCTGAAATTTTTTGAAACTCTTGTCTTTTATTATTTTATTTTATTTTTGCCTTTTGAAATAAGGTAAAAAGTTAAGGCCTTATTTGAGATTTTCCCACAAAAATTACCACATCAGCTTCATGTCACATTTCCAATGAAGTGTTCCATCATTTAGTGGGACCCTCTCCTATTAAAATGAAATATGAGGATCTATTACTGGAGTGGTTCAGATTTATCCTGAACGATCCGGATTATTTCTATGTGAGCCCCAGATGGATCTCTTGCTCATGTAATAGCTGTGATCGAGTGCCCGAAGGCCTATTTATAAAAGGTGAATTCTTTAAGTAGCTCGTTTTTCCCCACTTTCTCATGAGAATTCTATACAACAGGAGTCTGAATCCTCTGTTTCGTAGAAATAAAAAGATACTGTTTCATCCAACTCACATTCGCTAACTGTGTAAAAATCTTATGCCGGCTATTACACTATCTTAATTGCTTTCTTGGAATGAAAAAAAAAAAAACAACAACAACAAGAAAGATATTTAACATAGTTGGCGAATGTGGATTGGATAAAACAATATATATATAATATAAATTCTCAAAAATGCCCCCCCCCCCCCCGTTAAATAGTCGCCAGTTCAAGTTTGACACTCATCCAACTATTTCTCGTCGGTGGATTGAAATCATAATAAAATAATGCCTATAAACCATTAGATTCTAGGGCCATGGTTCAAAGGGTTAGAAATATCTTATAGATTCAAGATTTTGCATATAGGTAGGCTTCATATAGATCTTTTTATCCAATGAACTTCCATGATCATCATATATCTCAATAGGCCCAACTAAAAGGGGCGTTTTCTCTTAAAAAGAAAATACTCAGGCGCTATCTAGCGCTCCTCAATATAGATGTGTTTATTGATTTCTTATAATTTTCATTTTGAGATCCTAGATGCCTATAAAAACAAAATCAACACGGTAAAGTTGAGATCAGTGTTACCAGCCATAAGTTCTCACCTAATTACCCATGGTACAACTTGACATGCCCCCTTACCTCACCCCGGGGGGATGTCCCATTGGCATGGGTTCAAATGGTCTCCAGCCCAATAGCTGGGTTACCCAAAAAACAAGAGATTAAAGCTTGTTATAGATTCAATAATTCCATCTTAGTAATCTTACAACAATACATCTATAAATAACCGTCCTCCTCAGTTTTGTCCGGAAAGGAGGGAAAGAAGAGAAGCCATCGACGAGTAACTCTTGTTACCCCGTCGGCAATCAATCAGCAGCATGCAATGCCTACTCCATTAATTTACTTAACTTACAATCTATAGAGCATAACAACAGCTAGCTGATTGTGTTTTCCCTCCCACTCTCTCTCTCTCTCTCTCTCTCTCTCTCTCTCTCACTTATCCCAGGAGCAGAAATTTCTAACTTTTCTCTTTCTTGTTTTTTATGGGTGATCTCCTCCAACCCCATCTCCATTCGTCCTCTCTCACTGCCATCTACCAAGGCAAAAAGCTGTGCCTCTGCTACTATCCCTCCTCACAACCCCACAAAACCAAACACCCATTTCCCCAATCAATCCACTAACTCAATATCCTTCCATTCCTTCCTCACAAAACACAAAACCACAGACAAACAAAACAGACCAAGACCCAAAAAAGAAAATTTAAGACCATGGACCACTTCTTCTCTTCTCACACCCTCCTCTTCTTTACTCTCACA
Organism: Umbellularia californica; assembly: GCA_028538565.1. Classification (NCBI taxonomy): domain Eukaryota; kingdom Viridiplantae; phylum Streptophyta; class Magnoliopsida; order Laurales; family Lauraceae; genus Umbellularia; species Umbellularia californica. The sequence goes on along the minus strand of JAPQWN010000006.1, from coordinate 4,394,922 downwards.
TTCTTCCTCAGAGGTAACAGGTTCTTCTAAATTCTAATTCTAATAGCCTTCTCCTACCGAGCATTAGTAGGATTGGCAAGCGGATAAATTTAATATGGTTTCAGAGCTAACCGGTTGCAATGTGCGCCCACCGGCTTAGTTAGGGGGGAGTGTTCAAAAGTATTTTCACTTCCTCTACTAATGATGGAGGTTTTAGTATGATTTGTTAGCATAGTAAATTTAGTACTCAGCAGCTAAAACTGTGTGTGTGTGTGGTTTTGTGTAGGAGGATCAGGGGCTACATTTACGTTCACAAACAACTGCGACTACACAGTTTGGCCTGGAATTCTATCAAATGCTGGAAGCCAAGCACTGGAAACCACCGGCTTCGAGCTCTCTAAAGGCGGCTCTCGCTCCTTCCAGGCCCCCACGGGCTGGTCCGGCAGGTTCTGGGGCCGGACCGGCTGCACCTTCGACAGCTCCGGCAGCGGCACGTGCGCCACTGGCGACTGCGGCTCCGGCCAGGTGGAGTGCAACGGCGCCGGCGCCGCCCCTCCCGCCACCCTCGCGGAGTTCACCCTCGGCGGCTCAGGCGGGAAGGACTTCTACGACGTCAGCCTTGTGGATGGGTATAATTTGCCGATGGTAGTGGCCGGCAGCGGCGGGTCTGGGATGTGCGGGACGACAGGGTGCGTGGCGGACCTGAACCGGCGGTGCCCGGCGGAGCTGAGGGTGGGGGAAGGGGAGGGGGAGGGGTGCAGGAGCGCCTGCGAGGCATTTGGGAGAGCGGAGTATTGTTGCAGTGGGGAGTACGGGACGCCGGACCGGTGCCGGCCGTCGGTGTATTCGGCGATGTTTAAGTCGGCGTGTCCGAGCTCGTATAGTTATGCGTATGATGATGCTACAAGCACGTTTACATGTACCGGAGCTGATTATCAGATTACCTTCTGCCCTTCTCTCCCAAGGTAATGAAGATTCTCAAGTTTGTTTATGTGGAAAGGTTTCTCACTTAGGAAGTTGGATGAAGATTAGGTAGGACGATCTCATTTTTTTTAAAGTTGTTTTTCATAATTTTTATTTTAGATAGACAACGTGTATGCCCGAATTCTTCCTACGTGATCACCCATCCCGGTACTACTCCGCACTAGCATACTTGGCTTCCAAATTCTTATGGGATTCCCTTTATCCATGCGAATTTTCCTTTTTTAAGGTTACAGGATCACTCACTTGACGTGATCTTTGTTCATTAGATTACAGCGAGATTAGGGTCTCACATATCCTCTTCAATCTATCTATGATAGGTCATTAACTTGCTTTAAAAAAGACTTTCCCTCACCAACATCATTGCTAGCGTTTGTTAGGCATGTCCTAACGATCTCAAACGAGTTTCTCATAATTTATCCCCTTTACAACATCTCAATGATGAGTAAATCATGCTATACTGCAATTAAATCATAAAAAAAAAATGTCCAAATAGAGAATGGTACAATTAGAAAATCTCTAATATAGTTTTTAATAGTATTTATCTATTCTTAATTATTTTTAAAGATTACTTGTTTTTTACAACATTTCCAGTAATATACTAAGAAATAATGAGGAAAACCTAGGGAGAGATAAGAGAGGTGAAGGGAGAAGATGAACCATTTTGAACAATTGGGATGGGTCAGGTAATTGGGGGATAAAAAGACAGCCATTAGGATTTTACTGGGGGTTACATTTGTCTATTTGTTTTGGTGCCTTTGGTTGAGGGAACTTGAGTTTAGTGGGTTATATTGAGTTTAAAAGAGGGTATTTTGCATTCATGAAAAATAAAACTCAATGTGCACTGTTTGGCCCAACACTAGGGAAGTCTTTCCTAGACTCACATTACAGAGGCCTTTTCTAGTTTTTTTAACAACAGGGGCTTTAATATAAAAAAAATCCAGCAGTTTCTAGTCCTTTCTAGTTTTTTTAACAACAGGGGCTTTAATTTAAAAAAATCCAGTAGTTTCTAGTCCTTTTTGCATGGGTTTTCTGTTCACGGAGAGAGGTGGGTGTGTTCAGCACTTTATGTGGGTGCATTTAGAATCACCCTTTTTTTAAAGCATTTCAAATTAAGAATCATGTCAACTAATGACCTTAAGTTTCTTTTTATCTACACACAAGTTGATGAAAAAAAATCTGGATATTATTCTATTCATTACCTTGATGATGAACTCAGTCTTTGCCTTAGTGATGGAAACCTAAAACTAAATGGTAATATGATAAAAAAAGTCTCTTTGATACTCATTTGTTCACTTTACTTCATTTAGTATGATTAAGCAATTACCTTTATTGCAGTCAAAAGTCATCAAAAGAACCTCCTACAAGAGCAACAACAGCAAGTACATCAACAACAACTCAAACAGGGGAAGCAGGTGTGATGTTGGCAGATGACTCATGGTTAGCAAGCTTAGCCACTGCAGATGCAAGCACAGCTGCCTTCCCCCATGAAATTGCATTTATTGCTAATATTATCTTGTTGATGGCCTGTCTCTTATTGTAGCACTATCCCCTTCTCCAATATAGCCCCTGCCAATTTTCATTTTAATGGGAACTTTTGGTTTTGTTTTGCATTCTTGAAAAGGAATTGCATCAACTCATATCAAATGCCCTTTCTCATATTAGATGAAAAAACAGTGTTTATATATAATGAGGTTCTGTAATTGCAAATATGTAATTTGATTGTGTTTTGGAGCTACAGCAAGGAAAAACAGCTCTTATGGATGGTTTTATTAAATTTGTATCTAGGCCCTCCCTCTTTAGATCATCAGAACTCGGTCACCCCAAGTGACACAGCTTTACCTATGATTAATTATGGCAAGGACTGAGGTAACTCGGTTTATCCAAACACATTAGTCCTGATTTAACCAAGTTATCCACACTTGGTTTCTGAAGATCTAAATGAGTCCTTGTCATTGGCATTTTGTTATGGGCAGGTTTTATTTTGCATCAAGTGACAAACTTCATTTCTTAATGAATGTCCTTTCTCACATCCTGATTTTATGTGTGGGTCATTGTAATTGAAAATATGATATTTGATTGTCATGTGGAGCCAACTGCTAAAGCGAAAGTGAAGAAATAAAAAAAGGGCTCTTCTGCAATGGATGCTTCTCAGTGAATTTCTGTAAAGAAAAGGAAAGCGTTTGCTTCACTGTAAATCTAAGTCAGAAGGGTAGTGGCCAGTGGGATCTTTTAGAGCAAACCACTTTGCTGCAACAGCAAGCTTAGTGGTTGTTAGCCATGATAACGGTGCATGAGCAAAGGTGAAATGATCTGAGAATTTCAAGGGCCTGTTTGTTTGCATGGAATACATGAAAGTTCATGGTCAAATTAGTTGTGGAATTTTACCTATAATGCTTGGGCATTATTAGAATTGATTTGAGTAAGCTCATGTAGCAGTTGCACCTCTGATAAGTGGGACTGGAATTGATTTAATTTATGAGATCATTGGCTTTATTTATCATGTCATACTACTTAAGCATAAAATGGGTTAAAATGTTCAAATATTTCTTCACAATCAACTTGATTGGCAGTGAGAAAAGACAACTGAAAGTGCCTAAAAATTACGGACTTGGTTAGGCGAGTATAAAACTCTTAACCAACATTTTCAAAGATAAAAAGGTGCAAAAGAAAGCTCTGTTTAAAGGAACAAATCTAGAAAATGCAAGCTGCTCTTGTTTGAGATAAGATTCTTCCCCCCATTTTCCTTTCTGCTAATGTGAATGCTAAGAGAAATGGAGCAGATGATATGATTGGGAACCAACGGCAATTGAAAGAAACAAAAAGTGGAGATAAGAGATGACATCAATAACATTTGCTTTGACCATATAATAAGTGGCATGATTGAATGTGGCCCACATTCGATGACAATGTGCACACAGAGACAACTGTAACGTTCTTTCTTTTTTTCGTGGTCCTGTTTGAATTCAGAGAAAAGTAGGGAGGTGAATTTTTTTTGCTTTTTCCTTCATCTAGTGAAATAGTGGCGGGAACGTCCAGTTCAAATAAACAACCAAGGATCAATCTCTAGTGTAGGGATAATAAAAAAAAAAAAGTGGTGATTTTCTACCCAGCGTGGATTCTCCACATCCAAACAGTCACTTTGTTTTATTTCAATCATCTATTTGAAGCAGACCTGAGAGATAGATAAGTACATAGATCGAGTTGATTTTTGGTAGATGGTCAATTCGAAACGCCCTCTTGAAATTTGTATAGCCAAATGCTATAGGACTCCATTTTCTCAACCATCTTTCTACCCATTTTCCTGGATTTTAAAATACACAAACATGCCGACAATGAAATCCCACCACCATTTGTTTGGAACAGATTCATTCTCCCCCTTGGGAAAAGGAAGTTCCACCAATTAAAGGTTGAGACACAGTGCACTTTATCAAAAGTTGCAACATGTGGTAAAGAAAGAAATGCAATTCATGGAAATATAGAAACAAACGTGAGAAAGTAGCCAAGTGCACATGCAAGTTGCTGCTTCTGTGATTGTGCAAGGCTGCACCCGAGAGAATCTTGGTTTAGTGGGATTGCTGTTGGACAGGCTTTATGTAGAAGCATCATCCAAAGGTTAATGAAAACACAAGCAAAAATCCCTGATCATATGCCCAACAGGACCACCTTTGATTTTGGTATGAACTTCAATTGGCTTGTTTGGTCTTTGCATACAGGGAATGTTAGAAACTCAGTTTACACTTGATGGAGATTCATATTTTGTGAGCCATATTGGTTATACATGCTGTGCCTTTGGAAAAAAGTTGGGGTTACAAACAAGTTATCAGTGTTAGAACTTACAGGTAATTTAAGGATCCCAGTGGTGTATTTTGTGAGTACTGTTTACTGTTAAGAGATACTAGAGGATACATAATGAAAGACTTCAAACGAGTGTGTGTTTTCCTAGTAAAGAAACTATCAATTCTGTGCAATTTGGTTGTTTGACAGAGAGTGTTGGTAACTTGGTTTACGCGTAATGGAGATTATGTCTTGTAAGCAACACTTGATCTTAGCCAAAAGGCCGAGAAAGGTATGTCTTGTAAGCAACACACTCTGCCCTGATCTTTGAAAAAGGAGTTGGGAGTAATTATAGTTACTAGTAATTTAAGGATCCCAATGGCACCTTTTTGTGACAAGGGTCTACAAGTAAATGATGAGATGTTTTTAATATTGTCCACTCGCACAGTGGGGAACAATCCAAGAATAAAGTTTACTTACAATATTTAGGTGCTGATCTTCCTAATTCTTGGGCTTCTTTTTTACTGTTGCCGCGATTTCTTCTTTAATGTTCCTGTAATCATATCAATTCATCAAGGGTGGTTCTTTTAATCCTATTTTTCTTGTGGCTTTGTTTGAATTGTTTTTTTACCGTTTTCTAAAGTTTTGCCATTTTTCACAGCATTCATTGTTAGACAGGTCAGTGGTTAATTTGAAGGCTTCACATTTGAAAAGGATTGAAAATCCAAGCAAAATGTGAATGCTAAGAGAACTGGGAGCCTTTGGATTCAATGAAATATGTAGAGTTGAAAAATCCTATTTTCTTCACGCTATTTACCTCTATTTTTCTCCTTCGAAGGTTAAAAAAAAAAGGATATAAGAGAAAAGAAGAGAGAAAGGGCACACCCAAGAAGTCTTCCTTGGGAGCCAATATGTAGAAAAGAATTCTTGGGAGAGCCACATATAAAAAGACGCATGTAGTTTTTAAATATATAGTTTTTTTTTTTTTTTGTTTTTGAGATTTTGGAGGGGTTGTATGTAAGAAATTATATAATTTTATAAAAAATAAAGGGGTTTTCTGAAATTTTGCGGGACAGTGGGAGAGAAGATGAAATAATATAAAATAGACGTTAAAACACCTCTACTGTCCTTTTTTTTATTCATTAGAAGAAAATAAACTATATTTATATAAATATCAGTGTAACCAAACTCAGTCATTTCATGTGCATATGTTCCTTTCCCACTGAGCATTTTTTGTTACAATCTAAGCCACTCATGTAATTGGTGGTCCACTTGAGATGTTTGTGGATCAATCAAACCCCCTACAAGATACAGAGGTCTTTCTTAACTCTTATCAAACTTTTAGTCATCTAATGTAAGACCATAAAACTGTTGAACTTTGAAGGTGTTAAATGAATGGTCATGATCATGAAATCATATAGTAATTTTGTGAGCATTCCAATCCCACCAAGTTGCGTCCACGGGCGTGGCGTCACCCTGAACTTTCTTTCTTGAGGACCCAAGATTTATCTCCTCCAATCAAAGAAAGCAATAAATAAATAAATCATAAATAAAGTATTATGGACACTTCAAAATGCAGTGGACCACAACTCATAGTATAAGATTATGCAATGCTCGGCCTGTTGGTGACTGGTGAGCAGCCTGCACAAGCAGGGCCCAGAGTTCATTTGTCTAACCAGTTGATACAGTGAGCAGGCCTTCGTTTGTGGCTCATGCAGAGAAATCTACTCTTGTTTAAGGACGCATTTGTCTAATCCCGAGTATTCCTCATTACTGTCAAAAAGAGCATCTTATTTTCCATGCTTGTCACTTTTCTTTGCATTGGTACAATGCTTTTCTATGTGAAAAGAGGAAAAAATTAATAAACTGCTACATATAAAACCAATTTCATCTGGTGTTGGGATGCTCATTTCCACTGAGCCAATTTTTGTATTTCTCTTTTATATGGCCATCAACATCTTACAGATGCTTTGGGATTCTCCTGTATAAGAGACACTCTATAGAGTGTTAAAATTGCAACGTCTAGATGATGTGTGAATGAGGGAGGATGCTTGATTTTTTTGAGAGAGAGAAAAGAAAAGGACTAATGAAATCATAGCAGAAGCATGAGAGACGCAAGATCGCCACGGGCCACACTTTTGATACCATATGGAAATTCATGACTCATGAGTCACCATAAACCATAAAGTGAAGTTACATGAGCTCCAACCTCATAGTGGGAGAGCCCAAGCAACAGGTCACGTCCCCTAATATGTTTCAAATTTCAATGCCTCCAAGAGTCTGTAATTCGAGTCCTTGTTTTCTACAGAGATAGATAACAAGTAACAAATTGTACTATAAACAAAACTTCAATGACATTTATTTCTAGTTCACCGACATTACAATGTGGTTTGATCTGGAGAGATTCACACTCCTACTTGACATTAACCGACCGTGTGGAGATTCTGCATTCAGTTTGACTTTTGAAAAAACACATGCGGGAGAAGAAATAAAAAGAGCAGCCCAATGGAGCATCCGGTGCCAAAGGAAAGACAAGGATTCTTGTTTATATCTAGAAGCAATATATATATATATATATATAAAATTTAAGAAAGCAATCACAGGGGCTTCCAACACCATCAGATCAAGGACCTGCTCGTGCAGCCCCAGCATTTCCCTTCTATCCCTGCAGAAATGGAACATCAATTTTCTGTCTTCTATCATAAATTTGTCCCATGTTCTATTATGCAGCATTACACAAACACATCCCAAAAGTCCAACGATAAGGTTCACGGGACCTGTAATCCATGATAACCTCTGCGACAAATCATCTAGGCATTATTGCCTTAATTGGATCCTTTTTTAACTCAGTTTTCATGTAATTAATTTACTTATAAGTCTGTTTATCCCATGATAGGTCATGGAAAAAGAAAAACTGTCTTTCAAGGGTAATAGAGGTTAAACCCATACTTGATACTGGGGCACATTGACTGCATTTGGTTTAAGATCTCAATGGGCCCTTTAGTTTTTTGTTCAGACATTGGAATCTGAGACAATTTGGCAGGCAGCCCTCATACAGCAGCTTTTTTTTTCAAGATGAGGCATTAATCTGATTTAACTAAACTTTAACCTCGTGTTAATAAATATGGCTGCACAGCTTGCATGGTGATTGCTGAGTCAAAACTACATAACAAAATTCAACTATACTACCCCAGAAATGATGGAAGCCATCATTTCCCTCAGGTGGTTCCTATCAAAATCTTTCAGAAATGCATAAGACTGCTCTTAATAATTACAACTCATCCTTGAATGAAGACTCTGTTTCTGCTTCATCGTCAGCAGCAGCATCATTATCTCCCTTGGGTGATTCCTTGGTTTCAGTCTGAGCCTCTTCTTCTACATCATCTTCCTCTTCCACAGCTGCATCAGGGCTTATGTTCATACTTGCCTTCACGGAGCTATAAATGCTAGAAGCAAAATCTTTGGGGTCATTGAGCATGAAACCACTCTCCATTAATGCTGTATGGTAAACCAGCCTTGCTGTCTGCTTCACACTCTCCTCCTGCATCCCAAAGTTCGTAGAAAACATGAGCAGGCATGACAAGCAACAAATTCTAAATTACAGATCCAAACAAGAAACCTTGTGAATTCATTTGCCTTCCAAATTACAGAACCTGAATCTAACAAGTTTTTGGCGGCCCGCATCCATACCCAGATACTTGAACAAGTTCAGTCAAGCCAAGCCATTTTATTTTTTATTAAAAAAAAAAAAGTAAGTAGGATACCATATTGAATGATTCATCTTTAACAACTAATTGCCTTAAAACAAACAAAATCAATTTGAATCAGCAAAGTCTACTTGACTTGGTAAGACACCATTTCTCTGCCAAGTTGCACAAGTCAACAGCCAATCAAGTGAGCCATAGCTTGGATTTTGAACCAATTGTTATGCATTGGCCTCCTCTATCAACCTTGACAATCAAGTTGACCTAGTTGACTTCCAAGTTCACAAATTCCTAACTGTGGTGCAGAGATCACACAATTTGGTCACCAGCCATAAGCAGAACCAGTGCCTTGGATGGTCTGTGGTCCAACTAAACTGACAAACTGGTCAAAAAAAGGCCAGAGGCCCAAAACCACATACAAACGTACAAAATAGTTGTCAGACAAGGATGAACTGGTAGTTCTAACTCTTTTTGACTGGTTAATTTTCTTACTCTTTTTTTTTATCATGGCATCACAGTCGGGCACAATCAAAATTGATGGTCCCAAAATTTGGACCAAACTATCCCGCCAAGTGGTTTGGCCTTCGATTCATTGACTAAAAATTGCAGCAAATTCACGATTTTCAAATTGGAATTGATATCAGTCAATACCTGTGGATCCTTGACAACTCTATCCCGGAGTTCCTTGATGATAGGATGTCTTGGGTTAATCTCAAGAACCCTCTTGCCACGCATGTATGCCTGCTTATTGGCATCTGACAGAGTCTGGGCCTGCATAATTTTCTCCATGTTTGCGCTCCACCCGTATTTAGATGTTACCACCACACAGGGGCTGTTATCCAGACGATTGCTTATCTTCACAGAATCCACATTCTCACTGGCAAGAACATCTTTCCACCAGTTGGTCAGGTCCTTAAAGGACTCCTTGAGGTCCTTGAACTTCGATTCCTTCCCAAGTTTTAGGCCCTCCTTGGACACATTCTGAAATTTCTTGTCTTCATAGTCCATCAAGTATTGCATTAAATACTCATCCACAGGATCAGTGAAGAAAATAACCTGCAACATAGATTTCTCTCAGAAGATCTCGAGAACCAAGAAAAGCGCATAAAATAGCAACTCAAGTAAATGATGGTAAAGACAAATGCATAACTAATTGAAAATATCATAGAAATTACCGACTTAACAACTTAAGATTTTAAAATCAGACAGCCATTTTATAGCAAAACTACAATTTCATAACTTCAACTGAATGCAATATATTTTTTGGATGGATGGCACTGTAACATAGGTCACCTTCTGCCAAATATTTTAATAAAAAAAATTCTACAGAGGCTTCAGTTATAAACATCGCAGGGTTTGATGGAAAGAACTGCGCCGTACACTATTTTTGCCTCACTCTGAACTAATATAACTTTATCTAACCCTGAACTAGTTTTAGAAATGTGGCGTTGGGATTGTGGAAATGCACCTGAGGTTCCACTGTCATTCTTGTTAAAATATGGACAAGAATGATCAACAGAAGTTTAGCCATAGATACAATCAGGGGTATTTTTTATCAACTAAAAGGAAAAGAAGGAAGTTCAGCCTAAGATCCGCTATTATCAAAATGCACCTCATTTCAATAACCTGCACCTCCAAATTATTCAAAGATGGCATTATCAAAATATATAGGGGATTTTACCAAAAAAATCACTTTATGTGGCTAGTGCACCAAACAGGGAACTTTAGCCAAAGTTGCACCAAAATAGGGAATCCGTACAGAAAAACCAAATTTTTTTACCCTTTTTTCGGTGGTCTCTATCGACCTTCATTTTCTGTGTTGAGAGTTGACGGCGACCCTCACTTGTTATAGCGAGGTGCATAAACTCCTCATCTTCTTCCTTCTTCCTCTCTTCCCCAAAACCAATCCAATGATGAAGAAGTCCATCATTGGACTTTGAGGAGATTTTCCCACATCTCTTCCACAGGGAGGAAAAGTCTAAAACATGTTTTCTCATCTTTTCCTCGTTAGTGGTAACTAGTTACAAAAATAATTGCATTAGAGAAAGCGTCACCATCGCATAACCAGGTTTAGCCATGTGATTGGGTATGTCTTGGTGTCACTAGTCCAAGAGGATCTGCAAATCAAGACATCTTTGAATTAGTTACCGGGCCAAGCATCACTTGAATCCTTCTCTACGGGACCATTCATCAAGTGGACCCCACCATTTTTTACCATCTTAAGTCTTAATCACTCATGCAAACATGCTTGTTGGCTGCTCACAGCATATGAGTTGAATAGAACAAAAAAAAAGGGGAGAGAGAGAGAGAGAGAGAGAGAGAGAGAGAGAGAGATACGAAATGGAGATCTTTTGACAGATTGGATGGATGGTATTTCATTAGAGTAGAACTAGGGTGGATGTTTGCAAACAGTCCAATTCATAAATGTAATGATACGAGTAAGAGGCAGGGTGCTGGAGACTCTTACTCCATTAATGTATTAGGTGGAGGCTTCCAAGTTTTAATAACAAACAAGAGTCCCTCAAATCATTCTCTTTTGACACTTCTACATTCATGCTACCAGGTTATACTGCTGCAGCAATTACCCATGTAAAAGGGTAGACCGGACCTGGACCTGAACCTAGACTCGAAACACAGGTCTAGTTGAAAGGACCCAAGCCCAACTGGATCGACCCTCTACTGGATATAGAGTCTGGACCAGCTGGACCCATACTAATTATATTATATTATTTTATTTGATTGTGTATCATCATATTAAGCAACATTGGATTAGGTTTGGAGAAGAGATGAAGAAGGAAGAAGATGAGGAGTTTACGCCTGCTCAGGGTCGCCGTCGACCCTCAACACAAAAAATGAAGGTCTATAGCGACCACCGAAAAAGCGGTAAAAAAAAAAGTTGGTTTTTCTGTATGAATTCCCTGTTTGGTGCAACTTTGGCAAAAGTTCCCAATTTGGTGTACTGGCCCAAAAAGTGAATTTTTTTGGTAAAATCCCCAAATATATATATATATATATATATATATATAAAGATGGGGTGTGTGTCATCTAAAAAAAAGTGCAATGAGATGGGGTCCACCATATAGACCACCTTCCAAAAAAAAGGGCACATACCCATCAGGCTGGAGACCGTATGTACCAAATAAATGTGTAAAATTTTCAAATTAGTTTAACGGTTCACTTCTCAGAGCTGTCTGATATTATCCTAGATTATGAGATGAGAAGCATGCCACATGCTTAATGGTGGCTGCAAGGATGTGAGAGAGAGAGAGAGAGAGAGAGAGAGAGAGAGAGAGAGAGAGACCCTGAACAAGATAACTTGGCAATGTTACGGATAAGCACATGATTTAATGTTCCGGACCTATGACCAAGATTTTCAGACAATTCCTTCCAATCATTTAGTGTCAAAATTGTACCTCATAGTTTTTCTTTGTAAGCCTCTCAAGGAATGGAGATTTTTCCAATTGCTCTTTGCTAGATCCCGTTATGTAAAATATATCCTTCTGTCCAGATTTCATCCTTGAAATGTACTGATCTAGTGATGCCAATTTACTGCCAGACTTGGTACTGAAACAAAATTGCATGTCAAATGAATCATTATTCTAAGCACATGGGCAAACAAGCTCACACACAGGAGAGAGAGAGAGAGAGAGAGAGAGAGTAAAATTCAAATGAATAAAAGAAATGTTACCTTTCAAATCTGAGAAGCTTTGCAAGACGGTTTCTGTTAGCTGCATCCTCAATGATACCAAGTTTTATGGACTTGCCAAACTCATTCCAGAACTTGGCATACTGTCCCTTCTTCTCATCTTTCTCACTGACTTTTTCAGTGTCTATTTCCCCAACCATAGTTAAAACAGAGGGGGGGGGGAGGGGGGAGTAAGAGACTTAAAAATATTAAAAAAAAATAACCTATTTGAAATAACACAAGCAACATTATCACAAAATTCTCAGCAGCTTATTAAGCTTATACCTGTCTTGTCTTTATTGTCAGACTCATCCGGATCTTCATCTGCAATTTTCCGAATCATATCAAGAGCCTTGCGGATGAGTTTCTTCTTGATTGTCTTCAGACTGTTGTGTTGTTGAAGCATTTCTCGTGACACATTAAGTGGTAGTGTGTCAGAGTCAACCAGACCCTGCATAAACCATAAAAGCTTTAGACTCTAAAGCCTGACTTTCAGAAAATTAGGATGCAACCCAGTTCAGATGAGTAACCAGCCCAATCGAACTAGATAGAGGAATCTGATAAAGATTCTCACATCACATTACCTTCAAAAAGCTAAGGTATTTGGGTAGAAGCTCATCAAATTCATCAGAGATAAATACTCGTCTAACATACAACTTCAAGTTGGACTTGCTGTTGTAGTAACTTTCATACAGGTCCTGAGGAGCCTTAGGAGGAACAAACAGAACAGCCTTGAATTCCACATCACCTTCAGCATTAAAATGACTCCAAGCTAATGGTTTTTCAGCACTAAAATCCTGATGAAACAAACAAAAGAAATATGAACAAAGAACCTTCACTTGAAAGACTTAAAAAAATAAATATATACTTCTTTATAAAATGATTGAAGATTTTCAAGCCCATTTATTGTCCGTAAGTATGGATATAAGAAAGTCACCTTGGCAATAGAGTGGTAGAACTTCATATATTCTTCATCAGTCACCTCCTTTGGACTGCGCAACCATATGGCCTTCACATCATTCAAAAACTCCCATTCATAAGTTGTTTCCTTAACTGTCTTTGTCTTGGGCTTTTTATCAGCGTCTTCCTCTCCTGTTTCTTCATCCTCTGAAGTACTACTTTCAGCTGCTAGCAACCACTATAAATGTCAATAAAATGCAAAGCCAAGGTAACCATGAAAATGCTTCTGAACAAAATTAATATTTGAACAAGAATGATAAACAAGAATATATGGTAAAGCATTGCAGAGTCCTGAATAAATTGGAAGTGCACTAAAACATACATGTCTCCTCTTCTTCCCCCGATTCATCTTCGTCGGCAGGAACCTCTACGTCAACCTCTTTGCTTGCCCAGAGATATATGGGGAAGTTGATAAATTCAGAATATTTCTTCACCAGCTCCTGCAAAAGGATCATCTAAAACATTGAATACAAATGAAACTTTAAGCATGTCAGGTTTTGGTTGACTTGGTCTCAACCTAGAAGCTAAACACTAACCACAGCCATTTTTCTTCATGGTCAGTGCTGTTTTTTGTATGTTTATACCAAGTTTTAAGTTTTAGAAAATTTAAGGCTCGGCCAAGTCAACTTAAGTGCCTAACTTAATATTCTCTAGGTGGAGTCGAGTTTTCAAGCTTTTGGACACTGCTAAGCTCTATTCAACAATGCCAGGTCAGCTAAAACACAAACTAAGAGAACAATTCATAGATACTGTTTATAATTGATGGTTTCTATACTGGATAGCAAAAAAATAAATAAATAAAGGCATCTCCATTATTATCAAAATTGGACAATTTGGGATTTGAATAGTACAATTCAGATGAATTGTTGGGAAAATTATTCAGATCCCTGTGTTGAATCACAAATGCTTATGAATTCATACACAAATACAACCAAAGATTCATACATGAATCCTATGAGATTCAGTGTTGTCTGAATCTTAGGATTCGAGCGAGGCAGGAATAAGAAACAGAATGTTTGGGGGAAAATGAAGTTCAATAGTTTCTTTTCCTTCTTTTTTTTACATGATTTCCAGTTTGAGTTAAATTGTTTAGCAATTCAATAAGCATTTGCTTCTTATTGGAAGTAGATATTGAGAGCTTCCAAGATCATACCTCTTTCTTTCAAATAGAAAACTGAGCTACTTGCCTCGTATTGCAAAGATTAATCCCACATTTTCCAAATTTCTTCCCAGATTTTGTAGTTGGATGCAATCAAAGACAAGTTGTGAATGAAAATCATTTCAGACACAAGGTTTTGCAAAAAGTCATCCATATGAATGCCTTTCTTGCAAAATTGCATGCAATGCGACCCTGTTTGTGAAATGCCAAAGATAAATTGATTCTCTTCATATGTTTTCCCTTTTTTTGTTTGGAATGCTGGAAAAGCAAAACTACAAATCTGGATTAAGAATATTGGATTACTTCTACAAATCTGGAATAAGAATATTGGATTCCTTCTTGAAGAAAATCCAATGGTTTGGAGAAAAAATTTTCCATAAAGAAATTCAAAGCCGCACTCAGGTATTTAATAAAATCTTATTTTATTTTTTTACTTTTTCCAATTGGAATTCAAATTCTCTTAGGGAAGGAATCTGAGCCCTTCCATAAATCTATAAGTAGGCCCACTGCTGAAATCAAACAGCTCAAGATCCCCATTCTACTTTAAGTTGGACAATTTCACTTCAATAAGAGTTATGCTCATTGTCAGATTAATCACATCTAAAACACGAGATATGGTCAATCCAACGGCAAGCATAACTCTGATTGGAGTGAAATTTTCCTTGATGCAAGGACAAGGTTAGAAGTGATCTTGAACAATTTCACTTTCAAAGGTGATACTCACCATTGGATTTATGGCAATGAGCTCCATATAAGAATGTATTATTTTCCATTGTTTCAAATCCAAAAGAAAACACATACAGTATAATTTTTTCGCACTTTGAAAAAAAGTAGATGGTTTGTATTTCTTTTATTATGTGATTAATCAGATCAGACATGAGCTTTTTCCATTTTTCTTCAATACTTATCCATCTTGTTGGAGTCCAGCTTCTCTAAGGCAAGACTTTGAGCTCATTACAATAAATCCATTAGTGGACCCCACCTTTCAAATCAAACAGCTCAAGATCACTATCCCACCTTGTTCTACATTTAAGTTGCAAAATTTCACTCCAATAAGAGTTATTATCATTGTCAAATTAATCATATCTAAAACGCATGAGACATGATCAACTTAACAGTAAGCATAACTCTGATTAGAGTGAAATTTTCCAGAATTATAGGACAAGGTTAGAAGTGATCTTGAACGGTTTGAATTTCAAAGGTGGTACTCGCAGGTGGATTTATGGCAACAGGCTCCAAATAAGAAAAGAAAGTATTATTTTCCCCTTTTTAATTTAATGAAAATGCATACACTATCATCATTTCCCAGTTTGAAAAAATGTATATGGTTGGTAATTATTTATTTAAATTGAACAAATTAGCATGTGAATTTTTTTTTCTTTTTTCCTTTTTTGCATATTTTTGACAGATCAATGGACAACTATAAGTTCTATTATAGTTGGACATTGACAATATTGATGCGTCCTCGATACTTGTCAATAGTTAACATACAAGTTTTGAATCTTGATATCAAGATAGTTTTTGTTTCAGGATATCTTAAATAAGTTCAATGATTCAAATATTAATATATTGATACGTTAATCAGATTCTTCACAATATTTAATTATAGCTTATTTGTCATTATCTTGGTGTTGGTACATGAAAAATTGATGGATCATGAATAGCTAATTTTTTTAGTATTTTTATTTTGTAGAAAAAGAAAAAAAAACGACAATTCATGATTCAATTTGACCCCTTAAACAATTTTCAATGCAATTCCAATTTTCCGAACAATGGCTATAGCAATAGTGGACAATATCAAACAAATGGGCTAAAACTTTTCATGTAAACTTAAAAATAAATGAAAGACCCTTTTTTTTATTTTATAGAAACAACAGAATCTTAAAAATACCTACAAGACTTCTGAGAGCTCTATGGCTAGAGTGCATCTAGGACAATTCACGTTACAGACAAACATTATGAGGTGTTGCCTTTAGC
The DNA here is from genome assembly GCA_028538565.1 of Umbellularia californica. Classification (NCBI taxonomy): domain Eukaryota; kingdom Viridiplantae; phylum Streptophyta; class Magnoliopsida; order Laurales; family Lauraceae; genus Umbellularia; species Umbellularia californica. Next base: position 4,378,700 of record JAPQWN010000006.1, on the reverse strand, counting down.
TTTAACTAGTTTCACATGTAGAGTTTAGTGGAGGGCATTAAACAAATCAAGGTACTACCACATCTCACAGAAGGAGATGTTGCCAAAAGTACCGAAATAAGGCAGTAGACTGATCATGTAGAAAAAGGATACCAAGATCTTTGCAAATTGAGCAGAAATGGTGCTCATTTCTACTTGACGTCAGTAGTGGGTTATAGAGAACGATGTCGCAAGAGCTTTGGGGACACATATAACATGATAGAAGTAACAAGAGATCTGTAAGACCGTTTCATGTACCAGGTAAATAAACGAGAACCCCTGTACACCATGAGGTCAAATGCATCCTAAAAGAACTTTCAATGGAGAGAGGCATGGAACCTAGAAGGCAAGAGACTGGGGCATTTAAAAGGGTGATTCTGACTGGCCTAAGCTTGGTAAATTATCCATGCCAATGGGTCCACTTACCACAATAACTAAAAGAAGGGTTGTGGATTAGTATAATCCTCATCACCCTCAAAGCTTAACTCATCTATTAGCCACCTAGTAAAATCAACTCGACATGGCATTTCTAGCCACCCAATTGGGATCCATTAACTGATATTTACTTCGACCATCTATTTCAAAGCCCTCTATCTAATGGCTAAGAATGACAGACTGAGCTAACTTTTGGTAGATTGCAAATACACAACTCCCTCTTTTACTTAATTTGGTTAGTCCATCTAGACACCACATGTTACCAAGCAGAGGGTGGTCAAAAATATTCTACTGGTTATTAGCCAATGATGATGGTGGTGGTGGTAGTGGTGTTTCTGGGGAGGGCGATCACTTTGGTGCAGGTCAACGAGATATTGTGTGCAGTCCCCTCCCAAATCACTTATCTTCCAACCTCTGTATACTTTAATACTAGGATTTTCTCTCCAAAGTCCTAACGGTACTCTAAGGAACACATCTTATCAGTTCACTTTCTATGCCCAAAGAAATATATGTACGCAGGAAAATCAAGTACAAGCAATGTGCATCTCACAATGAGATAACTTCAGAAAGTGCACCCCCATATTTAGAAAGTTCCATGAGTTTATCCAGGTATTATTCATGAAAGAAATGCATCGAGATCACATTCACAACAAATAAAATGTCCAATGAAGGTCAAAACATCCACAGCTGGGTTGATTTACTGCAGTGGATATTCCATTTACATGTTCAAGCACAGTCCTCAGCAGTAAATTACACCAGCAAAACATAAAAGACTCAAACCAATCACTTTGTACTAGCAAAATATGAATTCATATGAAAGGCTCGTTACACTCACTTTTAATTTATCTTCCTGCAAATATTCACCAGCTTCTTCCCTGAGATGCAATCTGATCTCCGTGCCACGTCCTAGTGGTTCATTCCACGTATCCTCAGAAATAGCAAAGGCACCATCAGCCTTCGACTCCCATACATACCTAAAAGACCACAATGATTACAACTATTAGAAGTTCCAAACAATGAACTGCCTACGGGCAGAGGAGCAAAACAAGCAAACCCTAGAGAACATAAATTGTTTTGGCTTATTACTGTTTGTCATCATTGTGTTTGCTAATGACTTCAACATAATCAGCAACCAGATATACAGAGTAAAACCCGACTCCAAACTGGCCAATGAGATTGAGATCACCCCCAGTCTGCATTTTCTCCACAAAAGCTGTTTAAAAAGAAAAGGTCATAGTTAATTTACTCTCCCTCTCTATCTTTCTCCCACAAACATCACTAACAAGTAACAAACTAACAATACACGTCCAAAAGAGTACTTTTGGATTGTCAGTGGTCAAGAAGAAAACCTGAAGTTCCAGATTTTGCTATGGTCCCCAAGTTCTTGATCAGATCCTCCTTCGTCATTCCAATACCTCTATCGCGAATAGATAGTACTTTCTTCTCTTTATCCAACTTCATCTGCATTGCATAAATAACATAACAACCTCAAACACTAAAAAAACTCAACTTTTCTTGCTACTCTGGCAATAAACAACTCACTCTTTCAATTAAAAATATACTACTAACCAATATTTCAAGCTTTGCATTATCGCCTTCGCCCAAAATCTCCTTATCCGTAAGAGCAAGGAACCTGATCTTATCCAATGCCTAAAGAACAAACAGATCAAATCTCAACATATTCAACGCCATCTAAACTACAAGAGATTTAGAGGAGAAAAAGGTCAATACTATGCTTAATGAGTGAGATTCTTACATCGGAAGCATTAGAGATGAGTTCTCTCACGAAAATGTCCTTATTGCTATAGAGCGAGTTGATGATTATATCCATCAACCTCGAAACCTCTGCTTGGAACTCGAATTTCTCCGCACTGTTGCGCAGAGATCTCCGCGACATCGATTCCGCTTCCCTAAACCAAAAAAAATTTCTCTTTTCGTAAACAGAATCAACGGGAGACAGACGACAGATCCATCAAAAACAAGATCACACCACACACGCACCTCTTAACAACATCCGAATCCGTGGATAATCCATCCGGAACGGCGCCTCCGACCTTCTCCTCCACCTTCGGAGGATCTACAAGTCCTTCCGATTCGCCGTTTTCCTCCGCATTCGCATGCAGTTTGCGACCTAAATCAAAGACAACAACAAGAGCAAAACACTCATCAGATCAGATATATGTATATCATCGTCATCAGAATCAAACGATCTAACCCTAAAGTAGAAGATCTCTTCTATCGATCTAAACAGAAGAAGCCCTAGACTATCAGATCTCTCCGATCAATCGAAACTAAAGGAGAAAAGCAGTATTAGATCTACGAAAAACAACAATGATGATCTAACAGTTGAGAGATCGATAGGATCGTTAATGGCGAAGAAGAAAAACCCTAACTTGCCTTGATCAGGAAGAAGAGAGAGTAGAAGTAGAAGAAGAAGAGCAGAAGGAAGAGTCCACTTCCTCATTTTCCTCCAATCGCTGTGAGCTTCTGCTTCTACTTCTGCGTTTCTAATAGGATATTTTGAGCACGAAGTCGTTTATTTATAAGATATCCCGCCAGATGGAGACTGACGGTGGGGATGAAATTCATATGCCAAGATGGAGGATTTGACGGTTTGGATTTTATAGGGGACAAGTGGCGTTTGCTAAGTGGGACTTATACCGGGTGTGACGTGGTGAATTGATGTGGTACGTGGCGATTTTTTATTGGGTGGTTGCGTTTGGATATACGTGGGAGGAGAATAGTTGGTGTTTTGTGTGGGGACATTGTGATTGTTTGGATATGGCAGTTCATTTGGGTAGCCCATTTTATTATTAATGGGTTTTTATTCTACTTAGAGGTTGTTTGTTTGCACCATTTTACATATGTAAATAACCTACATGCGTAACTGTTACGCACCATCACGTTTGGTTGCACTATATTTACACATCAAGTATGTAAATTTCATATGAAAATGGTGTGAAAATGTGTCCATTTTTTGACATAATTTTTCACACCTCCATAGATGGTAAAAGGAAGCACATCTGGAAGCATGTGTAACAAAACCACACCAAAAAGGCGCCCGTTGGGGAGATTTGTCATTCCGTCAAAGGTGATCCCGGGTTCGAAATGTGCAAGCCCCATATTTTAATATCAATACTTTCTCTCCCAACACAGGTACCCGAAAATCTCCAAAACGAACGTCTCCTCTTCCTCTCCGACGCTCCAAACCCTACCAGTTCCTAGGTATGCTTCTCTTTCAGCTGATACTCTCTCTCTCTCTCTCTCTCTCTCTCTCTCTCTCTCGCCCCCCTGTCACTTCTGATGTTGCCTCTGTCTGTCTCTCTCTCACCCCATCTATTGATCTCCATTTTCTTTCTCCTCTCTCATGTCTCTTCCCTTTTTCCAATATCTCTCTCTCTCTCTCTCTCTCTCTCTCTCTCTCTCATGTATCTCTCCAAGACCCCCTTTCCAATTTTTGCTACTATACATCAACCCTGACGACCCACTTGAGATGGACATCAATCTGCCAGAGGCAAAAGATGTAGCCCTTACACCCAAGTCATCGGACACTGAGAGTTTTCCACTAGATAGAGATTTGGATGCAACACTCTGAAAATTATTTAAAGCCAATACCAAATGTAATGATGCTCCATCCACTCACGATTTTTGTCACCAGAATCAGATTTAATGATGCTCTTACTAGAACAAAAGTGATGATGAAGCATACAGGATGACCTCTTCAAGGAGATTGTGTTCATGGACAACAAACGGTAGATGACACCTTGGTGGAAAATTATTGTATCGATTTGAGAAAATGAAGTCATTAGGCTGGGTTAGATGCAAAACTGATGAGGAAAAAGGAATATGCTCATGTCAATAAAATGTTCATTATATATCACCTAAGGATAATGGAATTCAGAGTTAAATGGTATCCATGGATTTGTGAAATGAACAAACATAGGAGTCAACACCTAGGGCTGACTGCATACTCCTGAATCCAAAATCAGCAAACAAGCACAACGAAAGATTTATAAATCTCTCCTTCTAACACTTTCACATATAAAATTCAACCCCAATAGGAAGTTTTTTACATAGTCCAAATAAATTTATAGCAAGTAGTACATGGTGTCTGATTAGCAACATATTATATGCTTAAAATAATTGATGAGTGATATTTAGTTGTTTCAAGTTTTAAATATAAACACCAAAAATATTTTGCATGCATTTACATATGTTTTTGAAACAAACATGGTAAAATGATTTGCATGCGTAAATCATGTGGAAATGGTGGTAATTGCCAAACAACGTAAACAAAAACACATGTGTAATGCTTACATACTCGACATTTACATATTTAACGTTTACATATGTAATTTGCATTTACGCATCCCATGCGTAAATGCCGAACAACCCCTTATGGATATGGTCTCCTGTGATTCATTGTAATTGTTCAATTTTTTTTGCAATTATCTACATCCATTTACTTGCATTAATCCTAATTTAATGTTAGGATTTTTATTTTTTTTAATTTTAAATTATAATTAAATAAATTTATGAAATAAAATAAGAAAATGACGACAAAGTTGTATATACTTATTTCTTTTACCAAACTAACTCCGTTGATGATATTGTAAATTATTCTATTTCACAAAACCCCACAAACAAAAAAGAATCCAACATCTCTCGATATTATAGAACATCCTTGCATGTCAATTTTGCAAACACCAAGACCATATACCAACCCAACCGTTGTTTATCCCAACACTAACCCGCTTGTCTGCAGCCCCACTCTAAACTCGTTCGAAACCATCATCCTCGAGGCAACTTCATCTCAAAACAGTGTGAATGAGATGTGGTGATGGATGTAGGATATAAGGTTGCCAAGAAGATCAAACCTTAGCCTCTATTGGATTTGAATTTTTAGAGTGACCCAAAGTATTAATCTCTATTGTTCCCTTGATTCGCTTTTTCATTAGAAAAACATTATTTGGTGGTTACTCCCTATGCACTATGTTAAAAAAGAAAAAAAAAAAACTATAATCAGCCCAAATCCAATATAAATTGTAGACTGCCCATCTCAAGCCTAGCCTCAACTTCACATACACTGATGTTACTCAATATACATTTGGAGATGCAATCTTTGCTCGAATTGTGTGGGCTCTCTTGGGTCCCATGCCCCTAGGTTGGGTTCCAACAGAGGGGGGGAATAGATAGATAGATACAAAACCTTTTATATGGCTAGCCCAGCACAAACAAGAAAATAAAAGGAGGTAAATTTGGATGTTGATTGTGGCATTTGGGTCTGGATATGACCCACTGCTTCCCTATCTAACATCCACCTTTTGTCATAAAGAATATTATACATATTATTTACAGCCAAGTTTTAAATCAGAGTTTGCTTTTCCCACATTCCTAACAGTCAATCCAAAAACAAAAATATACCCAAATTTGAAAATATATGTAAATTTACAAAATTTACAAACACAGTGGATATTTAGCTAAGATGTCTCAATAGCATCACCTGTTTTCCCAAAAACATAAAACAATACAGAAAGAAAAGATATATCCAAAATTGAAAAAACATGCAAAGTTACAAAACAAAGTGGAAATTTAACTAAGGGGGGTCTTCATATGCATCCATCCCTCACCAATTTTGGTGAGGGACACCCCAAAAGGGGAAGTTTCAAGTACAAAAGTGAGGAAGTACAAAAGTGTACTTCCTCACTTTTGTACTTGAAACACCCCCAAAAAGGGTGTCCCTCACCAAAAATGGTGAGGGATAGATGCATATGAACATTTCCCTTTAACTAAAACGTCACAATAGTGTCACCTTTTTTTTTTTGTTAAACTTAAAACAATAGTACCCCTGTAGTATTTACATCACTCATATTTTTTATAGTAGTCTTTCCTCTCATGATATTGAAGGGCTAATAATAATGGCCTCTTACCTCACTACCATAAGGGGTCAACTCTTATCAGGCTATAGAGGGTTTGAATAATGGGCATGCCACCTTTCTTCCTTGGAGCACTATTTTATTTCACCCGAGATTTGATTCCCTTACCTCACCCATGGTTGGGTCCAACCTCCCTAAGTTGGATACCAAAAAAATAAAAAATAAAAAAGATTTTGATCATTTGGTAATTTTACTTCTCAGATAAAGTCAAGCACCAAATTAGAGGCACTTTAATTCAAAACTCTTTCTACATTTTTTTTAAAAAGTAAAAAAGTAACTATCTTTATTCACTAAAATACAAAGTAACTCCATCACCTCCCTCGTACAAAAAGTAAAAAATATTATATCACAAACAACTAAAAATAAAATATCATCATAACCTACTTATATTTTATTCCCTCTCCTTATTTTACTTCACTTCATTTTATTTTAAAAGTAAAATTACCAAACGACAAGGGTTAGCGAAAAAGCTAATTTGCAAGGGACCCCCCATACTCAGGTCCCAAATAAAATGAGGGAAATTTAATGCTGTGCAGTACTTCTTATATTCTCAACAAGCGACCGCATAATTCGAAATTTCGTTGCATTTCGGCTTCCACTCCCAAACATCTTTCCCATCGATTCTCCTCTGGATCTCTTCTCCCTCTTCTTTTCTAGGGTTTTGGATTTTGATCTCTCTTTCTATTTCTCTGTAATGGGTCTGGTGATCGAGACCGAGGTGTGGGAACCCAGTTCCTTCTCCTTCATCTTCCTCTTCTGTTGTTGTATCTCTTCCATTATCCTTCTTCCCTACTTCGCAAACACCTCTGGAAAATCCAATTCATTCTTCGATCTGGGTTCGCCTTTTCTGCGCTTTCAGAGGCGTTTCTTGCTCGTTTATTCTCTTGCTTCAGGTCAGTTTTTTCTCATCGTCTACTGTTTTCAATTACTGGGTTGGATTGGGTTTTGACCATTGATCTCCTCTTTTATGGTTTTTTTATACGATTTCTTGCCGATTATTGCTATCTTTACAGCTGAGTATGATTTGGGTTTGGTGATTTCAGTACTCTTGCTTGCATTATTGCAGCTTCTGTAATCTGGGTTTGACTGAATTTCTCGATTTCAGTTTGCTTATCTCACTTTAGCTATTTACATGGTGTGGGTGTCACTGATTTTATTGATGTTATTTCTATCTTCATCAGAGTCTCTGCTAATTTCGTGAAGTGGGTTTTTGTTTTCTTGCATTTTGCTCTGTGGGTGTGATTGGGTTTTATTATTTCTGTCTCAGTATGATTAATTCTATTGATTTCAGTTCAGCACTCAGTTTCTTTGTTAATTTTTTTCAATATGCAGGACATAAAATCTCCTGAAATCTTAGTTTATCAATCAGTTCTTCTCCTTTTGTTTTTAATACACTGGGTTAATTATTTATGCTGATTTCTAGATTTCATATATATGCATATCGCGCACTGTTATTAAATACTGAAGATATGAGAAACTACTTTTCACTTCATTTATCTGTTTTCCTGCTTTCTTTGGTAAATTCCAATGTTGATGTTTATGACACTTTTCTGTTTTATGTATTTATTTCTTCAGTCATTGAAGGGCTTGGATCAGTGTTTGGGGAATTTGAGTATGGTTACCATGGTCTCAGCAGGGAGTGGATGGTGGTCACTCTATCTGTGGGATTTGCTGCTTCTCTTCTTGTTGGTACTTTCTTAGGCGTACTTTCTGATGTGATGTAAGTGTGCTTTGGCTGATAGTTTCTTCTCACATTGTTTATTCTTGGGATGACAACAGTTGTTTGAGAACCTTTCATCTTTTTTTCAAACATATTTCCACTAGTTGGGCTTTTGGCTGCGTGTGCAATATTACATTTGGCAGAGACTGCATAATTTAAGGAGATCTAAATATATAAGGGAACAAAAATGTAAACACGATCTCTCTCACTCTCTATTAACATTTCTACTTTAGATTCTCAATATGCACTTATCGAATTTTTAACCATGTTTATTATAATTTACAATGTTTACTCACCCGCACCACTCTTGCTCAAGTTCAGTTTGTTGAATATGATTTTGGGGAAACATAGTTGGGACAAGGCTTTGATAATGATGATGATATTGATCATCCATATGCATTTGTCCATGATAACTTTGGATCTTTAGATCAACATCATCATCAACATTAATAGCCTTCTGTCATCTTTGGGCTGGCTTTAATAGTTCTACCAATCAGCTCTAAGAGCCTGTTTGTTTTCATGGAACTGAATTTGTAGGAATTCTAAGAAATGTATTATTATCAAAGTGGCTAAAATTGAAGAAACAAAGGTGTAGATCCTCAAATCGCCATCAAATGATTTGGCCTTTGGCCGTAAATGAATAACTAGCCATTGCTCTATTAACTCAAATCATAGGAAAGTCAGGGTCCCATCTAGATCTCCACACCTCTCAGTTCTTGAATATTCCTTCGTGGAAACCCATTGAACCTTGAATTCATATGAATTCAATGCCATGCAAACAAACAAGACCTAAAAAACTTTGGATGTTTGGATGTAACTGATAAATTTAAATGCTTAAAATTCTCAGCAAGAACTTCCAAAGTGAAGTTGTGACGCCGTGGAGTCCCACATCGACTATAGAGAGGAAAGTGAATGGGGTTATATGTAGAGCTCACACCCTTAACTTACATGAGGCCTTTTGATGGGTTGAGGCCAATCAGAAGCGAAACCGTGAGGTCCGTGAGCCAAAGTGGACAATAGTATGCATGGGTATGGGGTGGGGCGTTCCAAATGGTATCAGAGCCGATTCTCGACTAGTTCGAGTGTGGGTCCCCTGCCGTGGTCTGGTGCAAGTGGGCGGGTCTCTATGTGGATGGGCCAAGAGGGCTGGCAGGCTACTGCACAGGGACATGCAGCCTTAAGGGGGGTGGATTGTGACGCCTTGAAGTCCCACATCGACTATTGAGAGGAAAATGAATGAGGTTATATGTAGAGCTTACACCCTTAACTTGCATGAGGCCTTTTGATGGGTTGAAGCCCATCAGAAGCAAAACTGTGAGGCCCGTGAGCCAAAGCGGACAATATCATGCATGGGTATGGGGTGGGGCGTTACAGAAGTAATCTAATTCCAAAGTGAAGTCATCTAACTTTTACTCACTCTAATAGTGACTGCCACAATTGTTGTTCTTCTTGTTATTATAAACACATATTCATCATCTCTAGTCACATCAAATTGTGATATGTATAAATTAAACTGCAAAGCATCAAATTTATTCCACAGGGTTATGTATAAATTAAACTACAAAGCATCATCTCTAGTAATCATTTGTACAAAGCACCACCAGGCACCAACATCTGATCCATCTCAGCAAGACAACAACATATTTTTCACGAATCAGTGTCTAGTTCTTTACTCGTAAGTCATAACTACACATGTTGATGTGCAATGGAGGCATAATATGTTATTGTAATTGAAATAACTAACTTTTCTCATGATCATATGTTGAATTTAAACTTTTACGATGGAAAAAATTTGCATCTTTAATAATAGAAAAGGATTTTTCATATCTCATCTCAACCTGTTGTCAGATTCAAGTTCCTAATGTCAGATTTTATAACATAAGTACCAACTCTGATCAACTTTTGGTAATGTAGAGGTCATGAGAAGGCATGCCTGTTGTTCTGCATCCTCCATCTTTTGGTGGGTGTCCTAAAGAGTGTGACTAGGAATCCAAGTAACTGGATACTGACCAGCTGTTTGGCACTTGCCTCTTCCATATCATCTTTCAGTTTTGAGACATGGATGGTAGCTGAACACGAGAAGGTTTGTGTCAGATGTTAATACTTTTGTTGAAATACTTATCCGTTTTAATGCATTCATTCTTTTTTTTTTTTGCTTGCAGTTAGGTCACAGAAAGGATTTATTAAATGACACATTTTGGTTAATGACTTTTTCCGAGTCCGTATCTCTTTTTGGGAGTCAAGTTCATTCCAATTTGCTAGTTGGAAGGAGTGCAGAAAGGGGGATTGTTCTCCCCTTTACAGCAGCTGCTGTTTTATCAGTGATTTGTGCCATTTATATCAGCAGAGAATGGAGTGGAAGTTCACCAGCGTCAGGCTTCTGGGTTTATAGGAGGGATTTTTTTGCTCATATTCTTCATGGTAAGGGTAACCTATTTAAGGGAGAAACAGTTTCAGTGACTGATCACACACAAAAACCATGTCCCACACGCTCTTATATGTTGGTGTAATGTCAATCTGATGCTAGAGATGCACAAGAATGCATGACACTAGAATAAAGAGGTTTGGTTTAATTATTGGGTTGGAATTTGTGACCTGATTAGTAATTAGGTTGGGTCCACGTTCAGTTAGACTAGACCCATTTATTCGGTTACCGGAAGGGTAGTTAGTCCATTAAAAAGTATGATGACAAAATGAGAAAAGGCCCATTGTATATGTGTAGAAGTGTTTGGAATATGTATCCAATTTAAATTTGGTATTGATGGTTAATAGAGAATCCAGTCCGGGTCTAGGTCCAATGTGTCGAACCTATATTGGCTGTGTCACCTCTTATATGGATCTGGTCATCTGATCCAACCTGAACCTACCTCTTTACATCCTTGCTAAATGAGGAACCATTTTAATGGTATAAATTACATGCATAGCTTTAAAAGTTATCATACACACACATATCAAGCCTGCTTAAATCTACTACCATTATCATATATATTAACTTCGAAGCAAATATTGCAACTAAAGACTAATTAATTAAGTGGGATGTTATGATTTATACGCTGTTCAAAGTACACGAAGTAACCAATGCTCTCATATAGTTGTATTTACTTATTTAGTTGTCATGCTGTTTCATCAATTTGAGCAACATAGCAAATTTGTGAATCATCATGTGTGAACTGTCTAGTGACATCTTTTAAACAAACACTTGAGAATCAATGTTTCTGTGCACCTGCATCATATATGTTTATGCCTTTAACATGGGGATGTTTCCAGTGAAAAATGGACCACATTGAGCATTGTACTAAAGCCATAACCATAAGGCTTCAATATGCTTGAGAAATTCCTTAATTATCAATATATGAGGCTCTGTCTCTGGTGAGTCTTGACTCATAGTTGCAAAGATATCGCACTTTGTCTTGTAGTTGCAATTCAAGGAAATTTCGTGAGACAAACAGGCAGGCTTATTCATACATGGAAATTGTTCATTCTATTTGCTGGTCACATGCACTTTCAATCTTTAACATGTCCAGTCAATGAAGATGTGCATGTAAAAATCTTTACTTCTTTGTTCATTATAAATGCTTTTGTCTCTGGTTTTTATATTGAGCAAAAACACAGCCACATGTATGAGGATCTAACTTGTCATTCAGCGTAATACCAGTGGATGGGCATTTACCAAAACCACCTATATCAGATGGCTTTATTTGACACATCAGTGGCTGGAATTGCATCATCAAGGCAATATTGAGCTATAGTATACATTCCTATCGAAAGTACATCAATCTGACAATGAAGATAATCTGGTCGGTGCAAGCTATGGACCACAATACTTCGAAGATGGGCTTCACTGGATGAACTGTGCAAATAACCATAATGATTGCAACACATGTAACGGTTGCTGCTCCATCATTTCTGTGGCGTGCTGTTCTGGATAAAGTACTGTTATATACAATACATTGAAGAAGTGCTGCAATATACCAATTGAAATGATCTCTGCTTGGCCCCATATTGTCTTTGCCCAACCACGTCAACTAAATCACAAGATGATTGTGGATGCTTGCTTTGTACTCTACCAATTAGAGTCTTCTGTATCATTTCATCATATACCATCTCTAACTATTGACAGCACTTCAATGTCAACACCAACTTTGCAATTGTCTATTTTTTTTTTCTTAAGTAACTTTTTTCTGATTGACAGATAAAATGATATGGCTGCTAGCATTGGCACAGGCATGTCTTCATTTTTCCACGGCTATCTTTTGGATTTTATGGGCACCAACTATAGTGGTAAGTTCTGCTCTGAACCGAGAAAATCCATGAAACATACTGCCATTTTGAACTGCATATTAGTTTTAGTCATCATCATCCCCAGGCATCAACAATGAGAAAATTGTTATATGAAATCTACAAGGAAAAGATCCGGTCAAGAAATTTGTAAAGCCAGTGCCTGATTTATTTGTATTAATTTGCTTTAATAATTACTGATAGGAAAAGGAGATTTGCTCTGCTTTAGCAATAGATGACCTAGAGGTGAGACCTAAACCCCAAAATGGATAAATATTAGATATAATTGATTTTGGCCAAACCAAATGGCCATGTCAAGAGCGGGCAGGTTAGGGCCAAGATTTGGATGGAGTTTGTTACTTAGGCATTTGAAATTAGAATATTTCTAGTGGTGTATGTCAAAATGATGGTACCATACACACCCCAAGAGCATCATACAGAATGTGGCGGACCTCTCAGAAATGTAGATCCAAGACTGCTGGAAACTTAAAGATATTGTTGTAGATTATTAAGGAGTTGATCAGGGAATAAGATATTGTGATTATTCAACTGAAACTGAAAGGATATTGTGATCTAAGACTGCTGGAAACTAACAGCCCATTTCACTGTAATCTCTCTCTCTCTCTCTCTCTCTCTCTCTCTCTCTCTCTCTCTCTCAATCAATCAATGCATATGAGATCTGTTCTCAGTGTGGTCTGTTCCATTACTGAACTCACTATTGGAGGGTCTGGTGAGCTAATGAGCTGTGGCACTAGTCAAATATGTATTCAAAAGAAGGTGCACTAAGCATAACAGTCTAAGTGTCAACAGAGTTGTCGGGCATTGTGCTAGGATCTCATAAAGAGAACGCACACGACCCTTGGCCCAAGTATACTTTTTATCCATGATTTTGTTCAGGTTGGGTTTTTTGGGTATTCATGCCCCACTATTGACTTGAGTGTTCCAACTGCAGATGAAGTGTAATCTAAAATGTCTCCCAAGTCCATAGCAGGTCCATCATATGAACAATACAGATTTCCAAACTCTATGCCTTGCCTGTACAAACTCAATGCCTGAGTATACTATAACATCCTTGAGCCTACAAACGTAAACCCTCCTTTTCAAGGGAATGCAACGTATACTGTATCGCTATAGTGGTCCACTATTCCTTGTTTACTCTGCAATTATATGTGACATCATCACAGGCCACAACCGATTGTGTTAAGGATGTGTTTGGTTGGGCTTTTTAGGATTTTGACTCCAAAGCCTTAAAAAGCTTGGTCAATAGGGTTCTAAAAGTGCCTTTTAAAAATTAAAATTGAAAAACTCAATAGCACTTGTTAAAAAAAAAACTCAATAACACTCAACGCACTTCGCATTGAAAATGCATATTATTGCTTTAGCAGGAAGCACGTGTGCGAGCATCTGGAATTTTTTTTTCACCTTTTCCCCCTCCTCCCTTCCCCTTTTCTCTCCCTCCTTTCTCTGGAGTATGTGATTTGCATCGAAATGAATTTCAAGGAATTCATGGTAGAATGGTTTCAACAGAAGTTAAGATATGAGGGGAGAGAGATATAATGTGCAGATGTAGATAGGACCCTCACTTTCCTAGGATTAGATTTACTAGGGTGATGATTCGGTATTTATTTTCCAACTTTACTTTATCTATTTTCCATTAAAGGGGACATTATTTGATTGCCATTTATGAATCTTCACCTTTGTTTCTTCAATTTTAGCCACTTTTAAGAATTCATTTCTTAGAATTCCTAGGATTTCAATTCCATACAAACAAAAGACCCTTAATGATGAAAATGGAATTAATGAACTATAGTACAATCAATGGATAAGAGAAACCTGTTTAAGATGGTTTGAACGTGATGCAGGCCAACAACAACAACAACAACAGATAAGGACTCATTATTGCTTTAACACCCATTACCATTCATATTTAGCATAGGAAAAAAAAAAAAAAAAAAAAAAAACCAGGAACCATTTCCCAAGGATGCATGGCAGAGTTAATGGGGTCAAGGCAACATAAAGATAAGGGAGGTTTTGGATTGTAAAAGTTATTTTGCTGAGGCCACATAAAATGGTGCACTTAGGATTTTATGTGGGGCTATTTTATTTACCTATAAAGGTCTTGTATATTGTGCAATCATTTTTTATTATAAAAAAATTAAGATATTAGTTGATAATTATTTTTGAAAGCTGATTTTATGTCTCAACCAAACATCCTAGGGTGCTTTTGTTGTTAAAAAGCATGTGAAAAAGTCGCCTTATCCAAACAATCTTTTCCACTAAAAAGTTGTTTTGTAGAAGTAAAGCACTTTTAGCTTTTAAAAAGCTCAACCAAACATACCATAGGAGATATATGATTTTTTTAAAAATCTGTCCATCTGTTGATGTGGAAGGAACTCATCATCTTTTTCATTGTCGTCATTCTTGTTCTTTCATCTTGCGGGGACAAATGATTTGTCAGTCAGTGTTGCCAATCCATTTTCTAACTGAGTCCGTTTCCTTTTCATCTTCATTATTATTATTATTATTTTATTGATACAACGGTCCATCTCTGTATTTCCTAACTAGAAACAACACATCAAAAGGAAACATATGAACTCTGCATAAGTTGGGACATGAGTCAAACCTCCACCATATGCATGCGGCCACACAGACACTGATCCACCAATGCACACACCTTCTCATGGGCTCGAGTCGATTGTCTTGGGAGTTGCATGGTTTGTGTAATGCTTTCATCAGCGTCTTCTATTTTGGTTGCAGGCTGATGGGCGTGCAGTGCATTTATCTATGATATACCCATGTTTACTGGCTGCCAGAATGTTCGGAAGCACAACAGTTCCATGGTTCATTGGTGGGCCACTGTCCGTCACCATAGAGGATTTTCTATCTGCTGCATTTGCTATTGCTGGCTTGGCCTTGTTCATAGTTGCTTATGATTATCAGGTATCAGTTCCATGGGAAATAGATGGTAGAGAAGCTATCTGATCTGACGCTGCAATTTGTTGAGGTGGTTTGGATATTGAAGCCTCGCACTTTTGATTTGCAGGAAATTGGTGTTCTAGTGATGCTATTCTGCATCTTCCATGCCTGTGTTGGCCTAATTTCACCTTCACTTGCTAGATTGAGGACCATGTAAACTAAAAATTCTGCATCTCCTTTTATGTTGTCATTGTTCTTCTTGGGGAGATAATTGAAGCTTTTGTGGTTCTGAGGCAGGCTGGTACCAGTTGAGTTGCGCGCTGGAATGATAAGCCTATCTCTAGCACCTGCAAATGCTGCAGTTTTGTTCATTCTTATCCAAGTATGTGCTCTATAATCAATTGCTCCATTTAATTTCACTAAGAGAAAGGGCGACAAGCCTACTACTCTGCAAGGACAACCCAGGCTTGCACAGAATTTGGTCTGGGTTGGGCCATGTCTATTTGCCCTTAGATGACTTGTGCCAATGCCGAAAGGCGGTACAGACTGGTCTCTTGCCTATGGCCTGGAGTAGGGGCCAACTTCTGGGCACATGGGCTGGATTGGATCATAAATATGAGGCTTGGTAAAAAAAAAAGGGGAATTGATGGATTTAAAAGTCTCAGCATAGTTGCAGCCCTGATTGGGTAAAAAGGGTTTGGGGGAATGATGTGTCAGGCCAACTTAGGGTATTGAAAATCCATTTCTCTACAAATTAGGCCTGTTGCTCTTGATTCATGCCATTGACTGTATGCTAATCGTAATGGATGATTTGTGCCCCAAAATCTTCCAGATTGCCAGGTCTAACCATTTAAGCTGATAGACAATCAAATGCAGCAATAGTCTGGTATGTAAAACTTTAAAAAAAATGGACATCTGATAAACTTAAAAAAAAAAAAAAAAAATGGAGATCTGAATTCTGATCTAATTTATCTTCTCCATCCACATTCGGGCTCATTAAATCCAAGTTTTGTTTCAAAATATTGGCCATAGTTTTTACATTTGCTGTAAATTTATTGATCAGATGAGTGTAACTTAGCTTATGGTTTTGTTTCGTGTCTAGGGTGGCTATTATCGGAGTCTTGGAAATTCAACAATCATAGCATTTGCTGCAGTTGCATTGGCTGGTGCTGCTGTTTGTATGCATGTCTTGAAACGTTGGAGAAAGCAACATGACCAGAACTCACATAAATTCTAGAGTTCATAACAGTCCAAGTCATGAAACTGATGAATTTCGAAAGAAGATTTGTGCCATGTTTCTGAATCTAGCATAAATGGTCGAAAATGGAGACAGCAGTTCGGAATTATGTAGCTGCTGAGTCACAAAAAAGAATACAAAATGAGCTGGATTTTTGCTTGCTTCTAGTGCTGCTGTCTCCAATGTTACTTCATATACTTAACACTCCAGTAGATCATGAATACTCATTCATTGTACTAAAAGTAAGCAACACCGTGATGAAATCCTTCAATGCTCAACACAAATGCCATGTTAAACATAAACTCTGACAAACATGTTGCTGATGCAAGCAGGTCATAGGAGGAACAAATTGGAGGGAAGATCAGAATGTTGTAGATGAGAAACAAATGTTATTGATTCTTTTGATGCAGTTAAAAGCTAAACAAAGAACATGGGAAATTTTCATCAATGATGTAAACAAAGTAGAGAGATATGTGGTGAAGGCCATGTCCATGACAGCTGATTTGGATTCATGCAGAATTATCTTTTCTTTTTTTTTTTTTGTCCTGTGCCCATGAATTTGAAAATAGTTCCTTTATAATTCTTTCTTTCATTTTCTCAGTCTCTAGTGTTCATGTTTGCATACTGTCTCAATCATCAAGAATTGTTTGATCTGTTTTTCTGTATCCTTGGCTGCATTACATCATCCCAGCTAAACCCTGCATGCACCTTAATGGTTTCTTGTACATCATTGGCAATTTTTTTTTAAAAAATCTTTCTAAATTATCTTTATTTGTTTGAGAGGAGTCCATGCTCCATATGTTCCCCCATTTTCACACCTTGTGTGAAGAAATCAAGGCTCCATAGAAAAAACAAAAAAACTGAGTCCACGATTTGAGGTGATTCCTGTTTAAAGCAATGAGTCCAGACCGCCTGGGTGTCACCCACACGCTTCCTGTGATTGATCCCCACTGTAAAATTGAGTACATGACTCCTATGGAACCATTTACCATCATCATATGGAATGCAGTAGCAAAGTCGAAGCGGAGGCCCATTTACCACGACACAATGTATACGGCCCATTACATTATATAGAGGCTTCCCTTTGTAATGTGATGTAGAACCTGTAAAAGTATTTTGTCTACTGTTTCCTAAGTTTCTGCAAGGTTGGTAATTGAGTTTGCTGCGAGTTAAATATCTTGTGCATTTGCTGTCATGCCTTTTGCACTGTGTCAAGAAGGCGCCATATTACATACTCGTTGATCTCTTCATTGGGCTTTGATACACCCACTTCAGCTGTGGATGTCAATGGAGCAGGTTTGGTATGTGTTGGCCTAAACTGTGGCCCATATCTACTTGCACCTACCATCGTGCATTATATCCGATCAGGCCTGTGACAGATTACTAATTTGTGATACCGAAACTGTCTCGTAACAAGTAATGATTGCATGGAGGATGCTTTACACTTGAAACCCACCACACATGCAAATGTCCATTGATGGTGCACAGGTTTTGTACATTATAATTTACTAAGTAATTTGTAGATTAGCCACAAGCTGAGCTGAGTGAATTGTACGGCTAAAACCCGAATTCACACCAAGCTCTATTTGGTTCAAAATATGATAAACCAGAAATCAGCTTTTAGCCATACTTTTCCTTGGTGCCCCCAAGTCAACCAGTTGCTGTCAAATTGAGCTCATCGGCCACCAAAAAGCACAACCACCAAAACGACCCTTCTCAGGTTTCTACTTCTAAACTAATCAGACAACCAGACACATCACTCTCTTCCTATTTAAAAACAAAACAACTACTAGAGAGACAACTGGATAATGTTGGCGCCAGTTGCCTTTAAGAAGAGAACATGCAGATGGGACACCCTTACATGATTACATCTCAGCCGTTGGTTTAGTTGACCCCACCTATCAGTGATCTGTGTCTGTAAAGACATTGGCCTGGGCCCTGGACGACCAGCTAGCTCAATAGTCTATATTCTACATCCCACAGGAAGACATAACCCTTTATGTTTGAGATGACGAACCTGGCCCATGTTTCCAACTGAATTGGCAGTTAGTTGCATGCGGGGACCATAGATTAAAAGTCTCGTGCTCTGTCATGGGCTGAAGTCGGCAAACCTGCCTCACTCTAGTAATGGTGGTCCACCATGTTTGAAATGTGAAATCAACTACAATAAAAACATAGCACTTGTAATAGGACCATCTCATGGTTCCATTGTCTTAAAATCAAGGGCTAAGTGGCCACACCACTCTCACTCATTCCATCCAATCCCTGCATCATCTTTAGTTGGGGCCCACCCAAATGGGGCTCACTTTTCCATAAAGAACAGACCCATGTGCCTCCTATTTGCCATTTTAGAATTCAATGAACTTTTGGCATATGCATAGGTAAAAAAGTAACCAAAGCGTTAATAACAAGACAGACCAACATGTTACATGAGCTGACCATCTTGGACCTTTCTTCACCTGGGAGGCCCCACCATGCCAACTATCATGCCCCAAAAGTTAGGTTAGGTTGTCCACAACACAATGCAGAGGTTAATGCAAAACAACCACCACTCTTGCCACATTTACTACATGGATGAATGAGGAGGGCTCATTCATTGCAGAATTTGAAGAATGATCAATGTTTCACTTATTCCAGTTATTCTGGCCCCACCTAAAAACGTTTCCAGCCCACCAAAGCACTGCTAGTCTCCCGTGATAAAACTTATAGACAGTGCGATTGTTTTTTCAGGACGAAAAGCAAAGCACACAAATGAGTTAAACTTTTTCATGATTTGCTAAGAAATTTTTTTCTCACGGGTATTGAATTTTTTTCATGGAGTTGACCTGCGGAGCACGGTATCATCACAGTCTTGTCTGGACAGTGAGGGTGTCATTTTCATGAGAGACTGAAGAGCAGGTCACTTCCCAACTGCTCTGCTAGGCCATGCCCTCACTGCATTCACGTCAAAATCTACGGTCGGCTGTTTGACCCACCAGTCACTGGGCCCCACGTTAAATGACCTTTTCAATGGTTCTTTTTCCTCTTCACTTCTTCTCCTGCATTAAAAACGACCATAACAAAGTTTCCAGGAAGTAAAGCTGGTCTAAAAAGAAAGAACTCCAAAGAAGAAGAATAAGAAGAAGAAGAAGATGATGATGATGATGAAGTGAGATTCTGTGGTTTTGGAATGAAATAGCATTGCAAGAAAAAGACCCAGAAAGGAAATACTTAGAAATGGTTGAGGAACAGATGGGGGTGGGAAGGTCCTTGGCAGAGACACCTACATGGTCTGTTGCAACTGTCATAACTGCCATGGTTGCAGTTGGGTTCCTCATTCAGCGCTATATAAACAATTGTAGAAAGGTAGAATTGTTTCTCATTTCCATTTCTGTTTTGCTTTAGATTGATTTGCCTTTTTGTGTTTGTTAGTGTTTTAAGAATGTGTACTGTTTCTTACATTTGCTTTCTTTTGTTAGTGGTTGGTGAAAACTAAGAGGAAAGCTCTCCTTGCTGCTCTTGAGAAGATCAAAGAGGGTGAGACTTTGGGTTTCCTTAGATGGGGTTTTATTATTCTTGTATTTTTATTTTTTTTTGTTCTCTGTTCTGAGGAGAAGATCAAAGAGGAGAGTTCATAAGGTCTCTGTTTTACAATGCTCGATTCAAACGATTGGAGTGTCCCATAGAAAAATAAAAAAATCATTCCCAAAGCTGTCCCTATTATTCAATGATAGAGATTGGAGACCACTTATCTGAGGACCCACCATCGATGACTGAATTATAGCTGTCCTAACCATCAGATCAATTTTCTGCAATGGGCACAGCAATCACTGGTGGCCCTTGATTACATTTCTCTTTAAAAGGTCCATTTGCGGGTGAATAATGGGAAGAGTGGTCACTATTTGAAAATTGTGGGGTCCACTAGTGATTGCTGATTCACAGGTCACCGTGCTGATAAAGAGTCTGGTTTTTAGAGATGGGACTTTGTTTTTTGTATTGCTGATTTTTCTTGTTGATAGTTTCATCTCTTGGTATGTTTTTATGTTCTAATGATTTTGCTTTTGCTGGTGGCAGAGATGATGCTTTTTGGGCTTCTTTCTTTGTCATTGGGCCATTGGACGATTTGGGTTGCTCAGATTTGCGTTAAGTCTTCTGTATTTAGTGCCAGATTTTATCCATGTGCAGAAGAAGCCCATAAGGTGAATGTGAAACAAAAGTTTGTTGCTGCCTTACACTCTTCTTCTAATCACTCGGTTTTCCTGGAGCAGGAGAGCAAAGGGCTTCATAATTACTGTCCTAAGGTAATTTCATCTCAAGCCTTTCTAATATAATTGTATCTTATTTTTCTTTTCTTCTTCTGTGACGATTTAGTTTATATAGGGTTCTTTGGACACTTTATTAGAAGTAGTTAGATAATTTAATCAAACACATTACTCTCTTTTAAACTTGTTTTATCCTCTGGTGACTGGTGTATGTGGCTGAGTTTATTAAATGGTTCAACGTAATTTATAACACCATGATGATCAAGCATGAAGCAATTTCTCTGGTTTGTAGTGTATTTGAGATTGTGGGGTGGAAGACCATGTTTACTTTCCATGGTTGTGTTTGTTGGTTAATGTTGAAGTCCCAGATTTATACCAATTAGATTTGTTTTTATTCCCATCATCGTCATCATCATCATCAAAGCCTTGTCCCAGGTCCCAACTATGTTGGGTGTTTCCGTTCCCATCCAAACCACTATAGATGGCTAATCTGCATTAGGAAATCTAATCTCCTAAGAAAGGCAATAGAGAGAGGGAATGTGAGACAGGGGGGTTGATATTGGTGTGGAGCCCACAAACAACATGACATGTGGGTCCCACCACAAAGTCCAACAATATGGCATATGCACCACAATTTTGGAAAACCCCATTCTCTTATAGGACATTTATGTTTTTTATTTTATTTTATTTATACCTGTGGCCCTTCCAAGAACCATCTTCTTTCATATGTGGACAATAATGCCAAATCTCAATAAAAGTCAAGGAGAAAAGGACATCTTTGAATATCTTGGACATTACAACTAATCCTCATGTTAATGAGTTTACATATCTATACAGCTCAAACATTAAGACTAACGGTTTACCAACTTAGCTATCTAATCGTCACATTCTTTTTTGGGTTGGACAACCTGTATGCCCTTTTTTTTATCACTAGTTTCAGATAACAAATATCAGCTCTAATGTCCTTGCTTTTTGGAGCAGCACCGAGTTTACCACAGAATATCTATAATGTTAATCACTCTTGGCTTTGACATATCCAAAAACTGCCTGTGAATAAATAAAATTCTCCAAACTCCAATGTTCTGTGAATAGATGTTTTTCAATATATCAACTTAAGAGAAATTCAAACCTTGTTCTGTGAATAGATGTTTTTCAATATATCAACTTCAGAGAAATTCGAACTCCAATGTTGGTTCTCCCTCTTGACCGCCATACCCTTGAAAACATCAGTTACCTCCTACTCTATTCTCACTTCACTTGTGCATGTGCCTGTAATAAACTCACACCTTTCATGTCCTATTTTTCATTGTGCAGGGTCATGAACCATTTGCTTCATTTGAAAGTCTTGAGCAGCTCCATCGCCTATTGATTGTTCTTGGCATTACCCATGTTTCCTATAGCTTTTTCACTGTTGCACTAGCCATGATGAAGGTAAATTCTTCCCCTTTTAGAATTACTGCACAAAGTTAGCCATCATTGCGTGTTTCTATCCATTTCAAGATCCTCTTTGTTTGGATTTGTTCACTTACTTTCTATTTTTGCAGATATATAGCTGGAGAAGCTGGGAATCTCAAGCTACGGCAATGGCTATCCAGAACTTACAAGGTGGGCACTCACTAGTTCTTAATTGAACTTTTTTTCCCTTTTAGTTAAAGTTATCTATAGGTGGTTATGAATTTCAAGAACAATTATCTAGGCAATTTTCATCTCCCTTTTTATTCAGAAAGTTTCATAAAGAAATGCAGTTGTGTGTTTCAGGTGATGACCTCTAGCTGTGGAATAACTTCATTAGGATACCTAGAAAAGTCTTAGGTACATTTTGTCCCAGATGTACGAGGGATGTGGTTTGTTTAACAAAAAAAATCGTCATATCGTATATGATAACCAGTCACCATTGCATGAAGAGTAGAAGATGGCGCTAAAAATCCATGAACTCATGGCTTAATAGCATGTTACATGCCTGAGTGACAAGTGAATGGATTTTATGCTTGGGCTTTTGAGCTACATCCATCTATTTCAATACCGAACATGGTTTTAGAAATTGGCCGTCAAGTTGACCCCCGAGTCACCTGCTTAGCTTGAGTCCTATGTTTCTTTGACCCTCTCCCTGAAGACACTTATTCCATGTTTTTCCTATTGGAGAAGTCATGGGACGCTGTTATGCTATGATGCCGAGATGCGACATGGATCTGATACAGATACGCCATGGATATGTCGGATGGATTTCACACATAAAAAAGTATCAGATACGATTTTACAAGATATGTTGCATGTTTCGAAGTATCCTGGTATTGTAGCTCTCATGGAGATTTGTACTGATTCTAGAAGATCAAAACCACTTCTTTTTTAAAGATCCAAGCATTTGAAGACCATCAGTACTATTCATCCAAATGAATAAAATAAAAATCGGGCCCTTATAAGAACTCAAATTCATTATTATTAAATGACGCAAAAAATCTTTGTATTCTAGATTCATAAAACTATTATTCTTCTTTATTCCTTTTTTTTTTCTATTTTCCATATTTTTAAATGTTATTGGACCTAAGGTGTGACCAGTCCTACTTAGCCGAGTCAACTTGACTAGAGGATCAAGGATTTGACTGGAATCTGTGTTTCGAAACCTTGATGCAGTAAGTTACCATCACGGACAGAGATGAAAATGACTTCTTGTTTCCTTTCATGTATTTAAATGTATTCAATATCTGTATTCATGTTTTACTCAAATAGCCATGACGTAGATTCCATAGCGAATGTTTTGTCAAGGCCTCAATATCCTGAGTATATGAGTAAAAAAATAAAAATAAAAAAGGTTACATTATAATTGATATTATTTTAACAATCAGTATTTTGAAACAAATATAATATATGTGATATGCACTAATGCATATACATAAGCATTGCTCTGGGAGTCTTGTATGAGTGAAGCTCAATGGGTGGAGGACCATGTGATATGAAATTCAGTCTTATTCTCAAGCGAGTAGTTTGATCTGTGAGATTGTGACATAAGAACTGGAGGTGAAATAAAATAGTAGTGTATTGGTTTTGAAGAACACTTATTAAGTGCAAAATCAATTTTGTATCCCATACTGAACTAACTGATGAGTGTTAAATACTGATTTTTTTAATGAATTTATTAAATTGGCTATGTTTTAGTTAGGCTGGATAAATGTTGAAGCTTCTTATTGCTTTAGGTTTTCATGTCTTGTTTTTATTTTAAGTTTTCAGAAATATTTATTCCTCAAAGCTATGTTCTTAGTCATTTTTTGACAAATGACCCCATGACAGTTTCTCTGACAATTCTGTGTGCTTTTCCTTTAAACTTTCCAACATAGATTCCTCAGGGGTTGGTTCTAAGAACATGGTAATTAGGCGCCAATCTACATTTATTTTCCACCATACATCACACCCGTGGAGCAAGAACAAAGTACTCATTTGGATGGTAATCCTGTACCCTCAAAATTTATTTGTTTGTTTAGGCTGTCACAGGACAATATTTTTGTTTTGGTTATTTTCTGAGGCCAGGAAACATCATTTTGTTGCACCATCATCATCATTGCGACCAAAAGAAAATTATCCTGATCATACCATTAAAAAAAAAATCATGATCATCATCATTGGAGCCTTATCCCATCTATTCTATTACACCCAGTAAAAAAGGGGTTTTTTTCGGTTATGCTAATCAGTGGAAGTCACTGAATCTATTAGCCACAGTGCTGTATAAACCCAGTATGGTAAAATAATTTTCCTGTACATTTTTTTCCAATGAAGGTTAGCATTAGAAGATCTTTGTATTCACTTGAGTAATCAAGTACTTGCTCTCTTTTTTTTTTTTTAATAATTCAAACTCGATACTTCCATCTGCAGTTGTGCTTTATCCGTCAATTTTGGAGTTCTATAAACCGAGCCGACTATATGGCACTGCGTTTGGGCTTCATAACTGTGAGTTTCTTTTGATAGTATTATAGTGAATGACTCCTTAACTTCAATCTTATATCTGTCTTTCTAACATGGGTTATGCGGCAAGAGGCGTGGTGAAGTTCTGATAAAGGGAAGAAGGGTCAACCGGTCAAGTGTGAAATTTATTGACTGCGGTCTTATTTCATTTTCAGGGGGGAATATAAAACTTTTTTTTTTTTAAGAAATCAGCCATCATTTCCATTATTTAAGTACCCCATGGCGTCATTACTCCCTCCATTAGCACCTCACCCCTCCACTTTCTGTTGAAGCAGGTAGAAAATGTTCAAAATTTCCTGAAGTTGGTTGAATAAAATCATGTAAGAATGAGATTTTCTAAATCATGTGTGCATGTATACGGAGACTGTCCATGTTCAATCACACTAGCAGAATCCAAGATATTAATCAGGTAGGCCTATTGTGTATTTACCCTGTCGTAAAAGTTAAGAGACAGAATGGACAAACAATATAGATGTATGTAAAGAACAACTCTTCAAACAATACACTAGACATACATGCACAGCCCCTGAACACAATAACCTGGTGAATTAGTTCCTGTTTTCTAATTCCCCATGTGCAAAGTGAAACCTGTGGTTACCTACTCTTCCAAAATAATCATTCTGGTGGTCATCTTTTAAGGTAGTTCTGTCTATTTCTCATATTGCTTTTTTGCGGCCTCTTGACGTTCTTTATGTGTTAATGAAGCTGAGATTTATGTGGTTAAGTGGCCTTCTGTATCCATGGAGACTTGCTAATGCATCATAGAGTTGATCCATCTTATCTCTTGGGATGTAGCTATTAAGTAGATTGCGTTGCGCGGGGGCGGGGGGGGGACGGACATGTGGTTTGCTAATTCGAATGACGTCTTTTGCTTCCTAACGACTTAAGCTTTTGGGATATATTGGCTAATCGGACTTGACATGGTATCATAGCTGCGCCAAGTCTTCAGTGCGAGGTGTTCTCCCAGGCAAGGATGAAAATATCGGTAGCGGTGGGCGTAGCGGCCTGCCGCCAAAACGCTACGTAGCGGGCGCTACGTAGCGTTGCGGCGCTACGTAGCGGTGTAGAAGTGCGATTTGAAAAAATAGTCAAAAAAATTTGAAAAAATTCTCGAAAATCTAGAATATTGGAAAATGAGAGAAAATGTATTTTTTTTGCAAAAGTAACTAAGGTAAGGGGGCGTAGCGGTCCCCTCACTATATGAGGTCCTGTATCGCTGTATAAATAGAAAATAATAGTAATGATTTTTTTTTTTACATGTGTTCATGTTGCTTAGTTATGCTAACTTAGAAACTAATGGAAGGCTTATAAAAAAAAAACTATGTCATGAAGTCAAGACTTAAGAGTACCTAGAGAAAAAAATGCATATACCAAAGGGAGTGTCTAATAGGATGTACTTAGAGAAGAATCATTGAGAAGAACTCTTTGTATCGACTATAATTCGGCGAGATCATGTGCTTTTTGGTGTTCTTTTAAACATAAAAGGGTAAAAGAGTTGTGTAGAAATGTTATTTGGAGAGAAGAAGAAAAAAAATAAGTTTTATTATGCATTTTAAAAAAATTTGGAACATAGAAAATTTTCTCACCCCGTAGCGGCCCCGTAGCGGCCGTAGCGGCCCGTAGCGGCATTGTAGCGGCCGTAGCGGCCGCTACATTCATGTAGCGGCCAGAATACCGCTTTTTTCAATATAGCGTGGCGGCCTGGGCCGCCACGGCCGATATATCGGCCGCTACGCTTCGTAGCGGCCGCTATTTTCATCTATGCTCCCAGGTCACATGGGCAGGCACGTATTGCATAGGTTGGCACGTGGGTTGATTGGTTTTCTGCTTTCTAAAACCTTAAGCTTTTGGGATGTATTTGCAAGTCGGACTTGACAGTAGTATCATCTTTTATTCATGTATTTTGTTTTGCCATATTAGAGTGGAATGCTTTAGTATCTCTTTTGTAGATGCGACTTCATAATTGAACATCTTTACATCTTTTGCTTATTCACTTGTTATTTCCCCTTAATTGTAGAACCACAACCTCCACCTTTCCTATGATTTCCATAACTACATGCTCCGTAGTATGGATGAAGAATTCCGGTGTATTGTAAGCATCAGGTATCAACTTATCAGTATGCAGTGTGTTGCACTAAAATATAATTTTGTTACTGTATCTTGCAGACTTGTCATTAGTAAATACAAATTTTCTTCACTTTTTTCTTTTATAATATTACTTCCTTTTGGTTGTTTAATAATTATACAATGCAGAAGGAAAATGGCTATTGAGGTTGAATTGGACTAACTTATATGAAATTTAATAAACTTGTTCTTATGATGTCTGTGTGCAATTGGCTCAGCTCGTTTACATTGGGAGAGGTGTAGAAGGTGAAAAAAAAAAAAACTAATTACCAACTTTACAGAAAGTAAATTAGCATATGTCCATTAAAATAATAAAGTTTGGAAGTTCTGTAATTTTTGTTAATGCCCGGCAATTTTAAGAAACCCTAAAATACTTGCATACGTTTGAAATTGTACACAAATATACCACTTAGATTTCTTTGATCAGATTTATGTAATGGTTCACGATTGCAAATGCACTCTCTTTCTTTCTTTCTTTCTTTCTTTTTTTTTTTTTTTTTTTTTTTATGATAGATGGATTATGTAGAGATTGGTTGTAATTTTCATGTCAAGATTGCCTAAGGTCATGTAAATTTTCTTATGTTTTTTTTATTGGTAACAATAAATTATACTGAAGAAGAAGAAAAACACAGCCCAAAACAAAACACCCTAACTCAAAGACGTGCAGGACAATGGTATTGAAGATCTATACCAAAGGAGAGAAAAAAAAAAAAAACACATAGTGAAAGCAATCATAAGAGAAGACCTATCAACCCCTTGTTTTACATTTACAATTTATTTTTTAATTTTATGCTTTCTTGGCTAGCTGTCTTTGTTCAAATGTGGACATTTAGGATTCCCCCTTTACATTTTATCCTTCTATATAAGCTAATGTAAGCCTTCCAATTTGTTTGAGTTTTTTTGCTTCCCTTCTCCTACAGTAAAATGTAGCAGGAAATGTCTGTTGCTCCATACACATGCACATATACACAAATTCACACACAGGAGAAATAGACTGCTCCAACGCGAAGAAACGCCCTATATGTCTGTTAAGGGGTTTTATTCCACTTTCATAATTTTGGCGGCACATAGTTGTGGCTAGCATATTATGAGAAAAAGGAGAGGCGTGTAGGATATAATTTTGATTCAGAATGCTACATTCAAGTATATTTAGTTGAAGGGAGGGCCATAGAATATGATGACTAAATTGATTTTGGCACTCGGCCAACCCCAAATAGATGGGATAAGGCTTCGATGACGATGAAATTATCATTGGCTCTTGGTTGACAAAGCTGGTTTAGATCAACTATTTGGATTGAAGGTTGCCAGAACATGGCCCCTACCTAAACACAAATGGGGGTCTCAAACTACCGTACAGAAAGAGGGGCCTTGGGGACTCGGGACCTTTAATTTCTGTAAATAGAATTTTACATAGTGGCTATTCTTAAAAGATGAGTACCTGTCACATCTACCTTTTGATTCTTCACTGGTCTATATCACATTCAATATCTGCCCTCACTGAACAGCATTTAAAATCATGTTTTACTTTCTTTCTGTATGTTTATAAACTTCATTCGGATGCCAATAACTTTTCTTTGATCTCTTGGTGACAAATTTTGCAGTGTTCCACTTTGGGGTTATGCCATACTTTGCATATTCGTAAACTTCCATGGTAATTTTCCTGAAGCACATGTATTTTATTTCAAGAACGAAGGCTAAAATAGTGTACACTACAGAAAACATACAGTATCTTGTGATGTTAAGCCCCACCATAGATGGATGGTCTGGAAACCTTCTGACTGGGGTGTCCTATGCGCCCAACTTTTCAATAAGTGGTCTATTAATGGTCAATTGAGGATAGAATCTACAGATGGTAATAAAAAAAGGGATTTCCAAAGTAGTATGTTGGGTTCTTCCAATCAGGGAGGTGGTTTGGACATCCTCCATTGTTAGGGCATATCATATAGATACTCGATAGTCTTGAATTATGCATCCGGTATGCTCAGTACAAGGGCACCATAAGCTGAAAATTAACACTGTAAATTCTCATCAAAAGAAACATTTCTTGAGTATGGTGAACTGTTTTTTCATTAAATTTGATCTCTGAAGCAAGAATTGATTCCTCATTTCAGGCACAAATGCATACTTTTGGCTATCTTTCATTCCAGCTATTGTATGTCTTCAACCTCCTGTTTCTTTGATTGTGCAATGTAGTCGTAGACGAGTCATTTGATTTAGTCCTGTTTCTTCAGTTTGTCTTGGTTTCATTGTCCTAGTGTTGCTGACCAATTTATTCTGTTCTTCAACAAATATAAAAGCTGATTCTGCTAGTTGGTACAAAAATGCATCATATTGTGTCTCAATTGGCCCTTGAAGTTATGGATTCAGATCAATCAGGAAATCAGTTAAAGCCACGCGACGAACTCTTCTGGTTTAGGCAGCCCAAACTTCTGTTGTGGTTGATACAAATAATTTCTTTCCAGGTAATGAGTGGATAAAAGATGTTCTAAGTGTGTATTTTGGATGTACACAAATTCATAAGCCATTTGAATATTTGGTGGAAGGATGCCATCCTTTCTGCTGAGTGTTTGGGGCAGAAGTTGGGAACCACAATAAGGTGAATACTTACTGTATGCTTTACCGGCAATCAAAAAATATAGGGAAAATTATCCATTTTCGGATCAAATAATGCTAAATATGATCATGGATATTGTTTTTGGATCTGAAATGTAGTATCCAGTGTTTTCTGAAATCCTTGCTGGCCTAAATCCACAATGAAGCTCTAACCATCTATTCCACCTACGTATTTAACCCTACTGCTACTTGTGGGTGGATCCACATGCACTCTTAAAAATAGAGAATTTATCATTCAACGAGGGTGTTAACTTGTCATTTTGAATTACAGAATGCATTTGAGATGGCAACATTTCTTTGGTCACTGGTAAGCATCTGCACTTCCTCTTTTAAGGTGGTTAAATGAATTTATGGCACTATGAAACCATTACATGTTGTTGGTTTTTTTCTTTAAGTATTTTTTTGGTCATTACACAATCAGTTAGTGCAAAACTGATCCAGCACAATTCTCCGGGGCTTGATCCTAGAACGTGCTTCCCCAACTGAGGTGCCTAATCAGTAATCAGTGCACTACTCATGCTGTTAGCATTCTATATTCACATTCAACCAAGCCTTCTTTAAAGTTACTATACCTTCAAATAATGTTGAATGAACTTCAATTTGCGATAAATATACTTCCATAGGTGATTGAGTCAAAGCTTCTTTTACTGCATTTATTTTGTGAAGTACCGAATATCGGAAGAACCAATGGATATAGAATGAACTTTTGATTAGTGGTGTATATACGTCCATAAAATTGAAGTATCAGATATTCTGCCTACTTTGAAGTATCCAGCAATAGGTAGCTCTCAATATGAAGGTAGATGATATCTGGATATGCGTGATATACATTATGAAAGTGCATACCTTGTGAATCAAAGTTCATTCTATATCCAGAGATCAAATAAAACCAAATCTAAGTATATTTTTACTGCATATCCAGAGACCAAACAAAACCAAATCAAAGTATGTTTTTACTGCATTGATTTTGTGAAAACAACAATTGATGCATCAACATAGGTTCTTCTAATATTTATTGTTATGTTGTCAATTTCTGTTTTAACTTTTTCTGGACACTAACGGTTTTTGCATTCAGTGGGAGATAAAGGGGCATTCCTGTTTCATGAAAAACCGTGCATTCCTCATTATTCGTTTGACATCAGGGTACGCTTTATATGCTATTACATGCAATATGCAGTCTTTGAGCCTGCTATTTATTACTTGTTATTTGTTCATGAAAATCAACCCTATTTTGATTGTTTGGATCTTAATGCAGCTTTTATAATTAACTACTGAGTTTATTGACCATTGTTCAAAAATGATGCTGCAGTTCTGCTGATGATTATCCGGATGTTCTTTATAATAGAAAATGGTTTTAATCGTTATGAGTAGATTCAGCAGAGCAGCACCTATCCTGGAGGCATTGTGGTTCTTTAACAAGGCAAACCAACCTTTTGAGAATCATTGATAACGAGCAATTGAGACTGAAATAAAAACTCACCTATAACAATGCCAATGAAACTATGCCAGACAATCTAATTGCTAGAAATGCTTCTTACTGGCTATTCATGTCTTCACTTGTTTTGTAAATAAAAATCATGACAAAGACCATTTTTCAATTAGATGGAATCAATCTCATCCAAAATCATACAGATGTTTGAAAACTCTAACGTTGTTTACATATTGCAGGATCATTTTTCAATCTTGGTGTAGCTATATCACATTTCCTCTGTACGTTATCATCACACAGGTTTGACTCAACTCTTGGGATTAATTTTTACTTACTAGTTTTTTTGGGTGGTGGAGCTAAGACCTATGGTAACTTGACTATAATCCTAGAGGAAAAATAAAGAAAGAGCATGTGTGCACACAAGTATGTTTCTTTTATGCTTCCGGCTGATTACCTTCTTTGCCCATCTAATTGGTTGAAAATGATTACTAATTTCACGATCTTTTTTTTAAATTGTTATCAGTATGATTTTACAATGTTTTGGCAGAATGTTGACAGATATTAATAAATCATCATATTTATAATTCTCCATTGTCTTGAAATTTCAGCAATACCAATCGCCGATATAATCAACCTTTTTTTACAATTAGTTAAGCATACATATGTTGCATTATTCTGGTTTAACATTTTTTATCGTTTGAAGTTACAAAAGGAAAACTGCACAAAAATCCGCAGTTTGTGCCCTGGCCTGAAAATAGGAGAGTCGCACTTAATGAACAGTTGAGAAAATTTAGCAAATTGCCACATTTTATGTATATGTGCAGACCCTCCCTGATGTGGATGGATTTTTTTCTTTCTTGAGCCATTTGATATAAAGGTGGGCCCCACCGGCTGGGTTGGACCCCATATAAACATGTCATGCATTCTTTTGTGGTGGGTCACTGGGATGGGATCGAGAAATGTTGGGCCTGGCTTGTGCTGTGTAATTTTGGGTTGATCTCTTAAAATCCTTTCTTTTTACTGGTGTAGATGGGATCAAAGTTTAAGAAAGCTCTGATTGCTGAGAATGTCAGAGAATCGCTTCATGGGTGGATGAAGAGAGTGAAGGCTAAGCCTAAACATGCTCATCACCATGCCAACCTTATCTCTGCAAGATCAAACACCTCTCTTGAATCAATGGCAAATGAGATGGAGGAAATTGATGATGTTCCCACCAGCTCCATGCCTATAGAGGAAAATATGTCAAGTGTGGATCACTCAGATGAGATTTATGCACCACAAAGTGTTCACTCAGATGAGATTTATGCACCGCAAAGTGATGACTCGTTGCTTGTTTCACATTCTTCTGGTCCTCTCTTTGACAGATATGGTGACGATGACATTGAAGAACATGTGGCTGGTCCTTAGCACTCTCTCTCTCTCCCTCTCCCTCCCTCCCTACATGGGTGGATGCCCGTGTATGTATGGAGAGGGGTACTAACTTATATTCTTCATACGTGTGTGTGTGTGTATATATAGAATAATGCTCATGTACAAGCTTCCGTTACTGTCTTATGGTACAGGAGTCTTAATATAATCTTAAGTTCTACCTTTATTTTATCAAGATTCTTCAAAGTTCAAGCATACAATTTCATCCTTTTTAAGTTTTTAATTTTTTTTTATATAATCATTCTTATTCATGGCCCTTCCACATCACAGTGTTCTTCTCTTCTGCTAGTATCCTAGAAGATATGAAAAGCGATTAATGTTGGGACTCCCGAGAATTAATAACATAAACATTCTCCCAGCATCTGATCACCTGTTATTATCACCTCATGGTTGATGGTTGAATCCACTGCTCCTGCCTTTCTCTAGTAGCAGTTACCACAGGTGCCAAAAATTCTAAAGAAAAAAGAGTAAAAAGACCATACCCATGTAGCAAGGGGTGGACAGATCTTTTCCTTCTGTTGCTCTCACTATGTAGCTTCTCTCTTGGGGTTTGAGTTCTTTGTTTTTTGATTATTGGCATAATGTTTTTATACCTTTGTAAAAGACCATTTTCGGTTTGTTGATTCCTATTAATGAAATTTTGTTACCCATCAAAATTTTTTTATCATACCCATCACTTCCCACAGTAGCAATATCTTTACAATGTAGCACTTGGACCCACAGTTCGCATGAAACCAATGTAGAACAAGGAAACAATAGAAAATTAGGAAAAGATAAAAAAAAATATTTTTTTTTATAGAAAAAGTGTACATTAAAAATGGATGTGTTGAGAAATGCATGGGGAGATTTAGAAATAGTAAAATAAAAGCAAATATGTAATGAAGATATATAATGTGTGTGCACATACACAAGTAGCTCCAAATTTCAAGAAAAAAGAAAGAGAGAGAGAATATAAAAAATAAAAAAAATAAAAGAAGAAGAAGCAAGCAAAGTGGTATGTGTGGTTTATTGCATGCACCTAGAATACTGCCCCATGGTGAATCATTAAATTGTTACAAGCTTGAAGTAACTAAAATTGACATCAAATTCAAGGTTGGAAAAATATAACTTGTGCAGCCAACAGTAGCGGACTGGCCGATGGCAATGATATTGAGATGATGAACTCAAAAAGATGATGAGATGATGAACTCTGGATGGAAGAATCAGAAAACACACTTATCAAAAGGGCAAAGACAAATACAGTTCCTAAAGCTTGTTAAATACCAGCAACTAATAACAGCAGTGGAGTCTTGCCCACAAGCAGATTAAGAGACATTCATTGTAATCCCCAATTTCTTGATTTTGGTGTTAGAAGAGTTTATGAAATATACAGATATGTATGCCCCAGCTTTATCGCTGGCTGCGAATAGCCCCTATAAAAATCATGGAAAAAAAATTAAAAAGAAAAAGAAAAAGAAGAGACAATTAATTAAACCCCACAAATCAATTTCATCATATTCCCTACCCAAGCCTTATTCAATCTATTCGTCCGTCCCAGTACAAACTAAATTGACCACTTCCCTCTCTAGCTGTCTCCCTCTCCTCTCCTTGGCCCCCAAGTAAGCATCAATTGAGTCAATTCCCTTCATTACCAAGGCACTGATAATTATAGAGCCTAGAAAATGAAGAGTACTCTGAAACACCTAGCCAGAACTAACGCCACAAAGGCTCATGTTTGTAACCAAATGGGTTCATCTCCCAGGCATATTCTGGTTCCTTCCGTTTCACTGCCGTTCCTGCACCAGCAGACTTCATCTGCTCCTCCATCAAACTGCCAGGACCCTGGACAAATAACTGCCTAAAGGTTCCCATTTCATTCCCTTCAGCAGCCACTGCTGCCGCACCAGAATTCAAATCAAGGCCAGATGGCAAAAACCCAGCTCCATTAGAACCCAATGGTGCATCCGTAGCGCTCATTAAGAAAGGCCTTGCAAAGGATGAGGCAGCAGCAGATGAGGATCCCATCATATGGGGTGTAACAGCATATCCTCTCGAATCAACCATGTAAGGGATGTTACCTGGGGCACCATAAAACTGTGGATGGAGAGACATGGGGGGTCTCATCATCAGGCCATTGTAGCCATACGTTGGATGTTGCATAGGAGGAAACATCAATGGAGGTTGTGAGGTAGCACCTGCTCTTACCAAACTAGCAGTGGCACTGGATTCAACATGCAGCCCGTTCATCAGAAAGGAAGGATCTCGATTAACAAACTCTTTTCTATTGACATCTATTTTTGAACCCATAATTGAAACAACAGGGTCGTCCGGCTTGAATCTTCCATATGCTTTTGTGTCCTGATACTGAGCTTTATCATTGTTAACCCGGTGATCATGGGGGAGACATGCATCAAAGAATGCTGGGCTGTCATTCAAGTCAAAGTCTCTCATGGGTGTCCGCCTTGATGATGATGATGATGCAGGAGATTGAACACGCTTGCCATTTTGGTGGTTAAAGAATTGCCCTTTCACTTTCCAATCCGAGGAATAAAGTATGCAAGCATCCTCGCAGTCCCCAACACGGTTGAGGTCCAACTTAAGCCTCTCTGCTTTTGTCGAACTGACTTCGACAGAGGAATCTGTTGAATGAAGACCAGATGATTCAGGGACATGCTTTGGTGATGATGCTAGGTTGAGCGCATCGCCGTCACCCACAGCCACATTGAGATCAATTTCAAGTAAGTTCTGTCTCTGCTTAGAACTGTTGCTGCTCTCCTCAATCAAGGATGTCTTTTCCCGATCTGGTGTTCTTCGAGGAGATGCACGACGGAAGGCACTGGTCGTTGCAGACCCCCTCCACCCCAGCTCCCCTCCAAAGTGCAAAGGGGTAGTGCGCGATACAGGAGCTCCTTTTAAAGCAGCAACTAGAGGGATGGATGCAGTCACAAAGATTGGCTGATTAACTGTCACCGAGCATTCAATTTCCTCTGTGTTAACATCCTCATTTAGATCAAAATCACACATGCTCTTATGATTGTTATCATTTGTTTCTTGAGTGACTGCAGCTGTTTTAGGTAATTCCAATTCACTTGTTTGACAGTCTGGTTCAGAGTTGCTCTCATTTGAAGTTCGTAAGCGCCTTCTCTTAGGAGATGAGCCATCAGAAGGATCTTGTTCAACTGATATTCCATCCTCATTTTCTTTTTCTATCATGGATTCATCATGCTTGCATCCAACAGAATCAGGGCTATTGGGCTGCATGATTTCACCTTTTGACACCTTTCCCCCAGATGAAGAGCTGCAGAATGGTCCTCTATAGTCAACAACTTCTCGCTCTACTTCTTTAGCAACTCTCCGAGCAACTTCCAATGCATCATCTAACCCGTAGTCAAGTTCTACATCCGAACCTGTCCCATCCACCTCACCCAACTCCTTGGTATCCATTGCTGGCTTTAAGAAGGCAATTAAAGAAGCGTCTCCTTTCCTTGCATACAAATCTCGCTTGCTAACACGCTCGATGATATTGCCTACAGCTCTAGATGCTTCTTTCCTATGACAGGATGCCTTCGGACCCTCGGGCTGTCTTGAAATGCACCCACTGTCGGCTAAATCCCGCAAAAAATTAGCATGACATTTACCCTCTTGCACATCAGATATGGCCTCTGCTGTGCTTCTCGAGTATTTTGGCATCCCACAATCAACTGTCCCAGTCTCTATCTGGGCCTCCATTACACCATGGTCATCAACCAGACCAGTAGATGCAGTCTTCCTTTCACAAGATAAGCTCTCAACATCCTTATCACATGATTCATCAGGTTCCATCATAGAACTTTGAGCATTTGCAGGACATGCAGACAAATCATCAAGTTGATCAAATTTGGAATGGGTGGAACACATTTCTTTCTTACTATGTTTACTGCTTTCCTTCATAGCCATCTCAATCACCATGCCGTTGTTATCATCAGAAGACCTGTCATCAACATTCCCATCTTTCAACAGTGAAACATCAGAAGACTTATCACCAAGATTCTGATCTCCAGGAACCAAAGAACTGCATGTACCAACTGAGGTAGTTACTTCTACAGGACATAGAAAGGAGTGTGTCTTATCACCAAGATTCTGATCTCCAGGAACCAAAGAACTGCATGTACCAACTGATGTAGTTACTTCTACAAGACACAGAGAGGAGTGCGTCTTATCACCAAGATTCTGATCTCCTGGAACCAAAGAACTGCATGTCCCAACTGATGTAGTTACTTCTACAGGACATAGCGACGAGTGCTCAGTGATTCCTGAGCTCTCCCGACGAGTGTTTGAGATAGGAGAGCAGCTTGATGAATTCACACCTCCTTGGAGCCCATTTACATCTTCCTGTTTTGAAGATGTTGGAGATGCATCTTGATTAGATGTAGTGATTTTGACATCTTTAAAAATCTCCGATTGGGAGTCATCATCTTTTTGTGTAGCCTCTGAATGCTCTGATAAACTTCCTTCAACAGCTTCTTTGATTGGAAATGCATCATGCATTGGAGATTTAGCACATCTATCCTCTGCAATGACTTTCATGTCATCCGACAACTTTGCTTCATCCTCATCACCATCACAGCACGTCCCGCCCTTAATGACATCCTGGCTAAATGAGTTTGTATCCTCAATCTGATGCCAACTATCAAACAACCTTCTAGCTATTTCCTGGACATTAAGGCTCTTGTGAGTAAGGAGAGGCTTGATGGTTTCCCTGATTCCACACGTGTTTAAGCGCTCCTCATCTATAGGCAGCTTCTCCAGGGCCCCCAGTAGACCACTGATTGACTCCTCCACAGAGCTGTCACTTGTGTTAACTTTGCATTTTTGAGCAACCTGAAGCCATTGATTGAGAAACTGAAGTCCGTCTGACTGAATAAAATGATTAAGACAATCATTGTTTCCTGTGGCTGCTAGGATAGTGGCAACAGTCGACCACTGTCTAGCAATGTCACCAGTGTCCTTCAGGATACCATCAGATGTCTGCATGACAGTAACCAGCTCGTCAACTCTAGCAAGGGCGGTGAGCCCATCCTTCATCTCAGTCAAGGTAAAAAAGTCTTCCAGTACCATGTTTGTTTCTGTAACCCACTTTTTACTTCCAAGACTCAAAAGCCAGTCCTGACAATTTGAGACAAGCCATATATTTTTTATTGGCAATGCGACTTAAACTTGAACCTTGCTGTTGTGACAATAAGTACCTTGCTGCAGGCTATTTTTAATCATCTGTGCATGTAATCTGCAACATGTATCACATAATTGGTTGGCAACAGATTTCAAAACCAATACCATTTAAACGCATGGCTTTTAGAATAAGTAATATAGAATGTAGAGAAATGATCGTGTGCCACTGTCAGATGGTGCTGATAGCATCTACTAAAACATTTAACACATGTTGGATTACCTTTGTCTAATCCAACTTGCTCATATTACACACTTTTCTATGTATATCCAATGGCCAAAAATTACAATCCAATCAAAGTAATATGCACCACTTGTTTGATTATGTGTCAAATATAGTCAGGCTGATTTCTCTAAAAGGTATGTTTGTTAGAAACAAGTGGGATAAACCAATTACTGTTTACTCAACAATCCATCTATACTACATGAAGTGCACATGTGAAGGACACAAGCCATTTACAAATAACAATAGACATTAGAAACACAGATAAAATGAAATATGAGTGAACTAATTGCCATTATCATCACCAGTGAGTGTTTATCACATCTATCAAGGATCTGCCGAGGACGTTTTCAAAACATTTTTTTATTGAGCCATTTACCGAACATATGCAATTTACAAACGCAAAAGTTAAATGGTACGTGGGTAATAGGGTGATATCCCACTGACAAAAGCCCATTGCACGGTGGAAGGTGGTCACTACTGCAACCTTAAGGTTGTGGCTTCAAGTCAGATTACCTATCAAAAAACAAAGGCGATACCCAACTTCCTAAAACAAATTGAATATATCTGAATTTAACTATATGGCATTATTCCTACCAAAAAAAAATAAAAATTATATGGCATTATGGCCTAATCTGGCAGTAGCATATTCGATAAGAAAAGAGTTGAATAGGCATTATGACACCTTTTCAAAGGCAAGAGAGTAACAAGTAATCCTATCTTCAAGAGCAACTCCTTCCGAACCATAAATTCTTTCTTGCCTCCGCCATAACTGTATCATATTCCTCATGGTTTCTTTAGTATTAGTTATTTGTGAGGCCTTTATTTATATTTTATTTACATTACTAAGCTCTAGTCAGGGATCAAACTGAGTTCAAATGTGGTGCCGCACTGATTCTGGACGCTTTTTCAAGCTATCCACTACAGTGCCTAAGAATTTGTGATTTCAATACGAATTGGAGAAGTTGTAGCCAAAATGCATATGGGGTAAAGATGGATGATACGAACAGGGCGTTTTGCGACTTTTATTTTATTAAAAATATATGGCTAGGCCAAGAAGTAATGGACAGTTAAGATTGGCTGGCAGAAAAAAGGATGATTAAGACGAGTGGAGTTTCTTTTTCCTTTTATCTTTTGTTTGGAAGATGGGTTCTCATTATCAGCCATTTCTTACCATATCTGCAAGATCCGGCAGGCCCGAGCCAAGGTGGTAAATCCAGATGAAATCTGTTCTGTCCATCACCCATCCAAGAACGCCCAGGATACTGCACGAGTCCTACATTAGAAACATCCAAGTCCAGAGCCTGGGCTTTTATGCACACATGGGTTGCCTCCTCCATAAGGCGTCTTTTGGAAGGCAAAGCCCCATGGTGTGACAATAACTCTCTGAATCTCAGAGTTTTCTTCTCTCTCTCTCTCTCTCTCTATTTCTGTTTTCTACATTCTCTATGCTCTATTACCCGTCTTTTCAAACTCTATCTAATTCCATTTTGGAAAATACACAATCACATTCATGTAAGAAATCCAATAAACACAGCATATGTGTGGGAGCTGAATGCGGAAAAATGCATCTTCTACTGTAAATTGCAATGCCAAAGCAAACAGATCAGAATCAAACACTTCTAACATTCATTTCAGACAACCAAATCATGCAATATTAATGCCTCTGCCATTTTCGCCCCGCAGCCACCAAAATCGCAACTACACACACACAGGAGAAAACAGCAAACAAATTACAAAACTAATTCCAAAATCAGATGTTCTCAACAACTACTTGCAGTCAAAACTAGTGAAATTGTCCTCAATGGATAAAAATTGCTAAAATACACACATTTACAACAGCATTCATATCATTTGATATCCAAAAGCTAAATCTATCATGACTATCTTTCACTAGTCTTGATTAAAACAATCAATAAAATCAGTCAACAATGACTAGTAACTGCTGCATCAATGAATAGACAGAAATCAAGAAATTCTTGAAAGAAAAACAAGAACAAACTAAAAAAATCATAAATGCATGACCGGAATCAGATCCACTAAATTAGGTCATCAACATCGTCCTCAATAACTCAAAAAACACAGAAACCCTAACTAAATCTCATTGATTCCTAAAAAAACCTAAAATCAACGGCAGATGATAGATCTTTTGCTCATAAATAGGGGAAAGAAAAAAACTAAGCATGGATCAGAAAAGGGAGATTTCAAACCCTAGAAGATCTTCTTCTTAGAATCCAACAAAACCTAGAACAGATCAATAAAATTGAACGGAGAAAGACAAGAATTCATCAATTGCAAGAGATAGAGAGATTGAATAGAAGAATCGAAGGCTTTGCGAAGAGGATTCAAAAGAGATGAAGGAAATCGAAGGTTCGGATTTGGAAGAATGTTACCAGATAGTAGAGTGAGTCAGGTGTGCTGAGCAGCTTGACTCGGGGTGAGTCGAGGTGTTTTTGTGAGAGATTCGACTCGCTCTCGATCTCTCTCTCTCTCTTCCTTGGCGAAACCTTTGTGGGTTTTCTAATTCTATGGCCTGCTTCAAAAACCATACATACATAGAAAGACCTTTCTTTCCTTCTTTCTTCCTTTTTCTTCTTCGGGGTTTGGTAGTCCTCCGCACTATGGAAAACTGTATCCTCCTATTTTTGTTACACGTGGCACACATGTGGTTTGTGGAATCATTCCGTATCTTGTCAGTATCTTACTCACGATTCCTCCGAACGCGTGAGAATTCTTTTTCGTTTTTGGTTGTGGTCTTTATGCATGGAGAGAGAAATATATTTACATTGGAGGTGTATATTTTATCAGATTTTTAATGAGTGGGGCCATGTTGCAGGGCACATTTACGTCGCAGCAAAGTAGATTGATGAGCGACTATGTTTTCTCCTCATTTGGTATAGGTAAACCTATTTTCTTCATAAAATTTTTTATTTCTAATGATTATCAAATCCAACAGTTTGCGTACTTTTGTCATACATAGTAGTCAATTTCGTTTTATTTCGGCATGAATGAATGAAGATTTTCTTTCCCGTCCTTCCCCGTCCTTCGACCATAATGGAATGGGGGTCAAAATATTTCGATTTGAATTTCAGATCATCCCTGTCTATTCTGGTCCATTTTAATTTGTAGCATATTTTTTACGATTTTTATATAGATGGGAAGTGCTCGTGTGAGGGTATCTCTCACCTTGCTATGAGAGTGAGGGCCCCACCCTATCTCTCATGACCCTATCTCTCATAGCAAGGTGAGAGCATCTCTCACTTTAAATTAGAGATTGGATGGGGGCCTCATATCCATAACCAAAGCCAACAAGGTAATTGTGAAAGAGAGTCCATGTTGGATTAAGTGCACAATTGCTACTAATTTTGGTTTAGTTGTGAGAGCCGTAGACATAATAAATTCAATGGTGACTATCAATGTGATTGTACAGATTCAAATATTTCATTTGTTTATGAATGATTTTAGGGCCAAATTGTTTCCATGAAAACGTAGAAATTCATAGACGAATGTGTTCCACCAAAAGATTATTAAACACACGAGGGGTGAAAGATATAAGTTTGTATAGCAATGTAGAAACCTGCAGCTAGGAGAAACAGGGGCCATCTGATCTGGCTCCTTAGATACAAAAAACTTTCTCCAATTCCTCACATTGACTGGACTGGTCAAGGTCGAGCCATAGTCCAAATCGGTCTCTTTCGTTATTATTATTTTTTTTTTTTTTTGCTAACGAAGGGGTCCTTTTCGAGTTTTCATTATTCAAGAGTGAAAAAAAGGAAACAAAACAAGGGCCCAATTCAAAGTCTACCTTTATTAATGTTAGTGGTTGAAGTTGATTTTTCCAAAGCTTTGGACAGTAGATAAAGTAATGATGGATGATTAAATATAATAACCTTGGTGTTGTGAACTTGTGATTAACTAATGACAGCTATTGCTGACGATTCTTTTTGGCATAACAGTCATTGACTCATTGCATCATTATCTCCCCTACACATGTTGTTTAATTATTTTAGAGCAATTTGAATCTGGGACCATTGATTTGGTGAGCCATCATTAGAAAAGAAGAGAGAAGAAATCAAGACAACAAAGCCAGCTACAAAGTCATCTTGTTCTTCAAGAACCAGTTATGGAAGAATCACGAAACCTGCTTTTATTTGTTGTTTTGGAATATCAGAGAAAATCTTCTGTTATCTGTAGTTTTAGAATATCACCAGATGGAATAAACATTGAAATAAGAAATCTGCTCTTGTTTGCAATTTAACAAATAAATCCACTTGTCATGGGGCCTAGTAAATGCATTTTTAGAAGTGGATAAAGTCAAAATAATAAAAATAAAAAGATTCATAAATGACCATCAAATATTTATTTTTTAATCATGAGAAACGAATGCATGGCTTATGGCTATTACCCTAGTAGTATATGAAAATACTAAAAAACGTCAGTACCATTATCGTATTATCCTCAATCCTGCACCTCTTAAATAATCTAGTGCTCCAACTCCTCTTAAATTTAATTGAGGATTTAGTGCAAGCAATCAAGCCCTAATTGCCATATCAGATATGAGCCAATGGGCCACCCGCTATGATAGACTAAAAAAAAGCGGAATATGACAGTAATGGACTTTATATAAAAAGACAATAGTCATCAGTATCACATAATAGACACATTGACAAAATAACAAACCAAAAATCAAAGGATTATATTAATTGTAACTAATCACAGCATCCTTAATTCTCAAAAGGGACAACGTGATTGCGGGGAAATAGTATTAGATATTATTAAATATTGGACAAGAAAAGGATGAGTCATCTTATTAGATGATGATTAGATTATATTTGAGTTATATAAAGCCAGTGTTGTTATCTAATTAAGTTTTATATGTATTACATGATTGGGTCCTTATTGGGGATAAAATTAGGTTTACTAATTTGAGTCAATATCTTTGTGTAGGTTTAGCAAGCACCACATAGGGGATTAATCCAACCGAGTCAAAGACCCGGATACTTATCTCATAGAAAAACTCAATTATCTTTGATTATGTTCTTATAAATAGTTCTCAACCATTCTGAACGAAATTACAACATCTTATTTATTTAAGGTGGGGATTTTATATGGCAAGTGTAAAAAATGCATTCACCTTAGCATCCATTCTAGAAAAAAATAGAAGTAACCTAACAAGAGTTCTCTAGTTGAAGGAGTATAACTTTATAATAAAGCCTACCTAATGAAAATCCGACCACCCAAAAGCGAAAACCGTCAATGTATATGATATTTTCCAAATTTTACTCTAATAGGAGTTTGCCCCACTGTTTAATTGATCATAATTGATCTAATCATGGGACTCATCATGTTGTTGATCTAATCATGGGACTAACTCAGAGACAAAACCTAGGAAAGCTGGGAGGACCACTTATTAAAAGAAATTCGCGTGTGTGTGTGTCATATTAAAAAAAAATGCATGGAGATTTCTTATTACTTAGGCATTTTTTAAAAAGAAGGTACATATGTAAAAAATGCTTAATACATTCTAAATATCAAAATTTTGTGCGCGCACGTGTGGCTGGTGGGGAGGGGTGTTATTTTGAGTGACTCAACGGAAGCTTATTTTATTTTTGGGAAATTTTCAAATATGACCTTAAGTTTTTGCTTTATTTCAAAAAAGGACACAAGTTTTGAAAATTTTCATATTATCCCCTAAGCTTTCCAGTGAATTTTCAATTAAGGACATTCGGCCATTTAAATTTATTTTCTGGTGACTTTTTCATCAAAATTTTGAAAATACCTAAATTAGCCTTCAGTTAAAGCCATGACATGATTTCGGCAAGCACTACATGTGGCCAATCGTTGTGGGAATATTGGGTGTCATTCATCACCGTGAGGACACTGGCGAGGGAAATGAGAAGAATTTAGAGGAAGTGAATGAAAGTTTTATTACAATGAAGGGTAATTTGGGTATTTTTTAAAAAATTGGAAAAAAAGTTACCGAAAAATAACTTTAAATAGATGGATGTTCTTAATTGAAAACTTCCTGAAAAACTTAGGGACTAATTTGAAAACTTTTGAAACTTGTGTCCTTTTTTGAAATAAGGCCGAAACTTAAGGACTTTTTTGAAATTCTCCCTTTATTTTTTGAGTAAATATGTGAAAACCATGGAAGCTCATTTTAATAATTGCAATACGACCTGTTTGTTTGCATTTGAGTGAAATGGAATTGGCCCAAACAATAGGGAATTCTACTTCTTAATGTGTTTAAATGGCCCAAAGGAGACAAAAAGAGTAAACGAGTCTATTGATGTGAATTCCACTTTTATTCCACTTCACTTTAACTTAAAGTTACTCTCACAATATATAATAAAGAGGATTTTACTGGAAAAATCCCTAAATATAGCCATTTATCCCGAAAGGTCCTGGCAGATTGTGTAGCACTA
Source organism: Umbellularia californica (assembly GCA_028538565.1). Taxonomy (NCBI): domain Eukaryota; kingdom Viridiplantae; phylum Streptophyta; class Magnoliopsida; order Laurales; family Lauraceae; genus Umbellularia; species Umbellularia californica. The sequence continues at coordinate 4,334,539 of JAPQWN010000006.1, read as the reverse complement.
AGGAGGTTCTCTTACCAATTTTTTATACTTTTTCCTGAGGGACATAGCGTTACCATGGGCGACGCATGAGAACATCTCCTCACGCCTTCTTCTTCCTCTCCACATAATCACTCACTATTGGTGGGTATTGTGTGGTCCACGAGACCCTAGCCGGGGTCCATAACAAAATCAGGCTTGTTTGGAGTGGATGATTGTCTGATCTAAAATCACAAAAGTGGGACAGTTCACATCAAAAGCATCACCCTTTATCCTTCTGGCCCTGTTCAAATGTGCATATCTGAAAGCCCTTGTAAAAGAGCCAGTGGTTCAAATGGGGTATATCTGATTCCCACAGAACCCCTGGGATCCTTCTCTACTCAAAATCTGGTCTTCTACGCCGGGTCCAGAGGTTTCAGAAATTCGAAAAATCAAAACGAACCACCCTATCAAATCAACAATTCCAGTGACCATTAATCACGGTCTCTGTAAAAGCTTCCTTCCATCAAATCACTATCAAACAACGACCAAGTCATCTTCTCAGCCAGCCTCGGTTGGATACCGGGGTCTTCCTTGCATTCCTGCTAACCGACAATCCATTTACAAGGCCGAAAAGATTCAGTGACTTAATCAAGAGTAAAAAAAGATCTACAAAACGTTAACAAACCTACATGGAGATGGTCCCCTTTTTAGGTGGTGCCCACCCTAAATGTATCACAACAGGGCAGAAGTTGATAGGTGTAAGACCTCACCCCGAGTTAATCAAGATTAACTCTAATTAATTGAAGTTAATGCAAATTAATCACGTTTAATGAGGCTAATGATGGCTAATGACTAAGCTCGATGAGATTAGTCTCAAATGATTGAATTAGGTTTAATGAAATGATAATGAAGGGGATTGAATAAATTGAATGAGATTTTAGACTGAAACTAAGAGAACAAGGCATTTTCCGTAAATACGGATTTATACGTATTTTGTCGAATACGGAAACTCTTGATACCAACACGTGTATCTCGACGAGTACGTTAACTTTCATAATAGGCTCGAAGTCATCCGACGAGTATTGACTCAAGTGAGCTTTCATTTGACTTAAATGGAGAATAGGAAAGAAAGAGAGGGTCTAGTTGCAAAATAACCCTTATAAGGTATTGAAATGAAACCCTTGGGTTCATTCATCTCAAATCCATTGCAAAGGAACCCTAGGCACTATTTTCCCTTCCCTTCTCCCCTTCTTCTTCATCAAGAGAGATTGGAGTGTCTCAAGCAAGTTTTGAAGGAGCTTCATCTTCTTCATCTTCTTCCTCAACTGTTTTCTTCCATTGGAGTGTTTGGAGCTTGGGAGAAAAGCTCAAGGATTCCTTTCCTTAAAACTACAAGTAAGTAGATGATCATTTTAGTGAGTTTCCAAGTTATAATGAGTGATTAGATATGGTTTCTAGCGAATTAGCTCATAGGATAGTGTTTCTTGTGTTTTTATGGAAATAGGGTTTGGATTTGGGGATTTCTCATCTTAAAGTCAAGCTATCAAAGGGGTTTCTTGCTAATAGGCTTTAAAAGGCAAGTATAAATGTTTATTTATGATTCAATGCTAATCTATAAGTTTCTTTGAGTTGTAAAGAGGGGTTCTCAAACCCTATTGTTAGAAATGGAGATTTTATGGATTTGTTGAGCTCTATGGATTTTATGGTGTATTAATGATAGAATAGAAGTGATTTTGGTGTTTAAATGGTGAATGAGGAGAGGACATAGGATCCTTTAATGTATATGCAGATGGTGGTTGAAATGGATGAAAGGAAGAGTGAATGTTCAGAATCCGGAATCTGGGTTCTGGACAGTTCGCTCGAGCGAACCAGTTACTGTCTGACGCGAAAAGTGTCCGCACGAGCGAACATTATGTGCGCTCGTGCGATGAAGGTTCTGTTTGGGTCCGCTCGAGCGAACTTGGATCTGCTCGAGCGAACCTGATACTGGCCCAAACATGAAATTGTAAGCAAAAAAAAAAAAATTTGACCAATCGATCGGACCGCGGGGGACTCAGTTTGAGTCCAGTGAATTTTGATATTGAGGGTGGAAAAATTTTTGGGGACTAAATGCACATATTAAATGAAAATGTGATGCCCATCGAAAATAACACGTGCATTTAGTAACTAATAATTACACCTATAAATTGTCTAAATTTGGGATAGAGACAAGTAGGACCGTGAATGATTAAAGATTCATCTAATCCCATTGAGTCTATAATGACTGCATACAACGAACCACTGAATACTGAATAAATGTAATGAACCATTGAATAATGAACAAAATGAATAAATGCAATGAATAATGAATAATCCTGCTGCAGCAGATGATTGAGGTGTTCCGGAGCTCCGTGGTGATGCCAGTGATCTCTGATCAAGACACTAGTAGATCCCACATATAGACTGAAAAGTCAATGAATTGATAAGCCATGTAAGGAAAATTGAAATAATATTGAAGCCTCGGCCATGAATGGTTCGCCTTTCCGCCTTGTGCTTAATTAAATTGATTAAACAAAAGTGAAATAAAGCCAGGCCATGAACGGTTTGCCCTTCCGCCTTGTGCTTAAGTTTCTTCCGTTGGAAGACACGAAATGAAACCAAATGACACGAAATAAATGAAATGAATTGAATAATGCTTCCTTTGGGAAAACGTTGATCTGAATGATAGTAACACTATTGTATTGTAAATTTAGCCATTGAGTATCAATGGGCTACACTGTATATGATATTGCATTAACCTAGATGTAATTGTCTAGAGTTGTTATATTGATAATGGACAAGTTTAGCATGTGTTATCATAAATGTGTTTATACATTGTTGAACCATCGTGTTCATAGTGTTATTGATGGCATTACAGGCCCAGTTGCCCATCCCGGCCTTGCAGAGGCCGCGCCGCGTGCGGAGGAGGCCCATCCGATACCTCCAGGAGGTTTAGCGGAGTGGGCATAGTTCGGAGGGCGTTGATTTTGAATGTTTTGGAGATTATTTTGTGAATCATTTGATAGATATTTTGTATATCATTTTGAGATGTAATTAGATGTCCCCTGCATTGTATTGTGAATATGCAATGGTGGACTTCATTGGATTATATTTTTGTATATGTGAACTTTACTTGTAATGTAAAGTCAATTATTGTCAATGTATATATATGTTTCCGCAAAAATATACATTTGACAGGTATGTATGTTAGATCCCTTGTGAGTCTTCGTCTTAACTTCGGTTAATTCGAGATTTACGGGAGTAAGTATGATGGCATCGCGACCCGGGGATTAGGCCCCGATTAGTCCGGTCTCGGGCCCGGGTCGTGACAATAGGTTTGAACGTGGATGAATAAAGGTCGGATGAAATGATAAATGACCACTATTTCAAAGTCATCTGCTAGATGTTATTGACCGTTATTTTGAAGTCCTCCTTGAGTATACTGGCATAGTATTCTGTCATTTTGATAAAATAAAATCCAAAGGTTGAATCATGCAACCCTTAAAATAAAATAAGAAAAACCCCTCTAAATGGGGGAGGAGAAGAAGAAGACATTGTTACGAGCTACACTAGCGCCGCCCATGGTGATAATATCGTCATTCAGAAAAAAGTATAAAAAATATAAAAAATTGGTGAGAGGAGTTAATTAGTGCTACACAATTTGCAAGGACCTTTCTAGATAAATGACTATATTTGTGGATTTTTCCAGTAAAATTCTCTATAATAAATGTCTTATACTCTATCATTTTCACTTAGACCCATTTTTTTTCTTACTAATTTATAATAACCATCCAAACACATACAAAATAACCCACTACTCATTTTCTTTCAACCCACTTTTTTTTTTTTTTTTTAATTTTATGCATAATGTGACACTTACTCCACTCTGTCTCTATTCCTCCGGCAAACAGTTAGGCTTAAATCTTAACTGTTTTTTCAGTAGAGTGAGGTGATTCATTATTGAATTAACAATGGGTCGGCAGGTACGAATCACTTTGTTTCATGAATATTCTTCCTGTGTCCATGTATGCAAATGGCGCCAAGTAGAGAGAGGAGCAGCAGTGTCTTCCATTGTGGGAGTAAATGAGGCCAGTTGCAGTTTTGTCTGCTTGTCTCTTGTTGTGTCCCTACTCTGGTTTTGGCACACGTTCCTTTTGTTGGGAGTTCTGGCACCAGATTTTCTTATTTGGACCGTCACTCGTACCAAATGCTTGTTTTATGAAAGGACCTAACGCAGCTCTAACTGATTGAAGGCCAACACATTAGCCACTGCCATTTCATTCCAAAGACAAAACAAAACTAAACAGTTCACGTGACTCTTTGGACTCATGTCCCACGTTTATTATAACAACATAACATATTACTTTGCCAGTTGCCCCTGATCAAACAGTGAAAATACTAATAGGCATCTCTTTCATTATTCATGCACTGATCACAGATTCACTTTGTTCGAGGGTGGAACCACGAAATTTGTATTGATAGAGAGGCTGTTGTGTAAAAGAGAGGATTTTTTTTCTTTCAAGAAAGTACAAAACTTTTGGCTCATTTCAAAAACTAGATGAAGATCTGAGTATTTCAAAAGAATATAAAGTTTTTTGTATTTTTTTCAATCAAATCTTCTTCGTAAAAAAATATTATAAAATGATAATGCCCACATGAAAGGTTTTTGTCTTCTTTTTTTCTCCTTCTTCCTGCCCAAAACACCTTACGTACCTTTCTCCTCCCTCCTTCCTTTAAAACTCATGGTTGAAAATCTGGCTTTTTTCATATTGATATGTTTCCCTTTTTTCCCTTAAAAAACTTTCTTAAGTCAAAGTTAGGAAGTGCAAAATCACGACTGTCATGGTTAGGAAGTGCATGTGAGCAACTTATTGAAAGTTTGAACAAATCCCATGGACAAGTAAAGGGTGTGGGCCTATGAGACATGCCTTGAGGTAGGGAAGGTATCATATGACCCATTTAAAATCTCTGTTAACTGCTATATATATTTTCTGGTGCTTCAACTGATTAAGAAGAGGGAGAGTACATAAGCAGAAAATGAAATTGAATTTTAAGGCTAATCTGTGGGATGAGAATTTCTTTTCTACTCTAATTTCCAATACATGTAACTGAAGAAGGAAGAGGGTCCACTGGTGATGATGATCATGATGTTTGTTGATGGTGATGAGCCGAAGTTGGGTAGGACCATTGCTCAGAAATCAAAGACTGCGGTTTTGAACACGCGTTCCCTCCGGGCCAATTTCGAACCTACAACCTCCAAGTGCAAACCGTGGTCTTAGGCTAACTGAGTACATGTACTAATAAGCAGAAAATGAAGTAGAATTCGCATTTAAGGTACTAATAAGCACATGTACGTCTGTCGAGATTCTAGACGGCTTAAGAAAGAAAATATTGAGAAATGCCCGTGAATCTGATGACAGTATGAAAAAGAAAGCATTGAGATCCTACTGAGATATACTGAGATTTAAAGAAGGTTTCACCGTTCAACAAATAAATTATTATGATCTATTGAGATTGGAGAAAGCTTTAAAAAAGAAATGATTGAGACTTTCACTCTCATGCACCCCACCCCACAATCCAAAAAAAGAAAAAAAAAGATTTGGCACGAGGTCCAATTCCACTCTCATCAAACCTTCCTCAATTGGAATGAATGTCTAAAGAAATATATACTTAAAAAGCTACTACACTTTATGTCTATTAAATCAAGGCTAGGAAGATTTGATGGGGATGATTTTTTTTGGTTGACCCTTATCATAAGGAAGCCTTACCATGTAATCTTAAAGGCCGAGCTAAGGCTTAACCCAACTCAGCCTGAACCACATTCTACTTAGTACCCACTCATCCATATTCACTCTAATCCAATTGCTAGATTTTCACATTAATAATTTGTAATCTATTTCATGGTACCCCAGCCAAGGGTGTGGGTTCCAAGAGAGCCCAGCCCGCACATGCAGAAAAGGTAGGGGCGGACCTACATGTAGGCCTAGGGCCTAGGGGAGCCATGGCTGCCCTTAAGTTTTCAAAATTTTACTTTTTACCACGAAATTTTTTGTAATTTTTTATTTTGACCTTTAAATTGTTAAAATTTTCTTTCAACACCCCCCCCCCCCCCCCAACTAGTTTCATTTTCTAGGTCTGCCCGTGCGAAAAGGTATCGTATCATGATTTTTCAAATCCACGCACTTTACCACTTGGGTAAGGAATCAATCACGTCTTTTTAATATATTATTTCCTGCAGCTTCTCCAATGTCCAACAAGAAGACCTTGCGAGAGTCGGATGATTTTGAGCAATGACAAGCACCAATGTCTCCAAAACCAATGTGATATGCCATGCCATTGTGATTCCTTGCTGGAAAGTATTGATATGTGTATGAAAGTTTATATAGTCTGAGCTCCACTGCCTGCATTTCAAAGACCTGTTTGTGGTAAGTATTTGTTGAGTCATGTGCTTCAGAACTCGGCAGCATAAATGTCTACATAGTTCATACCCTATTTCTTCATTACCTTTTTTTGTCCTTCACTTATTGTATGTAATGTGCTTTTGAACTCGGCACAAAGGTCTTCATAGTTTTTTATTTTTTTGCAAGGTAAGGTTTGATATATTAATAAATAAATCAAAGATACATCAGCAAAAGAAGGAGCAACCTGTTTTCGAATCGCTGTGAACAGAAACTGCCACAACAGAGCAAAACAAGCAACAAAAGAAGAAAAAGAGAAACAAGAAGAAGAACATCCAACATCCCGAGAATAGTTCATACCCCATTACTTCATCACTTTATCTCTCTTCAAACTATTCAGACTAACCATTTTTGTCATTTACTCAATTGGATGGTACTCATCAATACAAAGGGTTTACGCGGAGGCGATTGCGATCATTGTGACTTGTAAAATAGTAAAATAACCAACCTACGTCTATTTATGGGTAGATAAGTCTTTACTTTGGCCTGCGATAGAAGTTAAATTTTTACTCTGTCACAGGACATGGCAGAGGAGCAATTCATTAGACTCAACATTTCACAGAGTCCGTCGTTACAGAGTTTAGTCCGGAGCCTCTCCTGCATCTATTACACTCTAAACGAGCACCCAGTACCCACTCAGCCATATTTACTTTTAGGGCTTTCAAAATGCCATACGACTTGTTAACACGATACAAACCCACGCGATATTAACGGGTTCGGGTCGTTAACGGGTCAAACCCATTAAAACGTTAAGTTAACGGATCGTGTACAAATTAAACCAGGAACCCGTTAACAACCCGCTTAACCCTTTAAAAATTCTCTAGTCCCTAAGTGTAGCTATAATTAATTTATATTGATAAAGAAGAAATTGAAATTTATTATTTTATTTTGGGATTTGAGGTGGAATCCACTCGAGACCCCACTTACAGTTTCGTGTGGCTTATATATATATATATATATATATATATATATATATTTCTCTCCTTGTATATTTTTGCAATGGATTTTCTTTTAATTTTCGAAATAACTTAATTACTTAACGGGTTGGGTCGTGTAACCCGTTAAATTAACAGGTCGTGTTTGGGTTGGATTTTTTGACCCGTTAAATTAACGGGTCGTGTACGGGTTGACGCAATTTTAACCCGAATTCGTTAACCCGTGACCCAAATTCGTTAACACGACACGATTGATAGCCCTATTCACTCTAATCTAATTGGTAGATTTTCACGTTAATAATATGTGATCTATTTCATGAACTTTTTTTTTATACCCCAGCCAAGGGGGTTGGCTCCCAGAGAGAGCCCGCACACGTGGGAAAGGTATCATATCATGGTTCGAATCCAATTGGGTAAGAACTGTCACTCCTTACCACTTGGATAAGGACTTAATCATGTCTTTTTTATATATTATCAATGTGGCATAACCTTGTAAATGTTACATCTATTTATTGAGAGCTTTTAATCAAACACTTAATGCTTGACTAAAAATTATTTCACTCAATGGGTTCTATCTATGATGGGGCTAAAATCATCAAAATCAAGGTAAAAAGAATGAAATGATGCCTAGGGATTTCATTCGAATTAGGCCCGACCCACATATGTGAGGGTGGGGCAAGGGCTTACCCCGCTACAACCCGGGCCCAACCCTTTGACAGCCCTAGTTCTCACTAAAACCTTGGTGATTGTGTGAGAAAATGGGATATGGGGCTTTGTCTTTATAGGTCAATGGATAGATGGGGTGTGAGAAATGGCAGAGGAACACAATCTATAGATTCTACTACTTTAAAATAAACTAGCACAAGAACCTGTGCTTAGCACAAGTCCATATACAATTCAAACCAAATACAATTGCACCACAATAAAAAAATTTTTAAAGACAATGAAAGAAGAATTTCTATGACTGACCTATTTTCGCAATTAAAAGAGGTAGAATACAAAGAAAATAGGAGAAATGAAATAAAAAAAAAAAGAGAAAAATATCTAGAAATGGGAATAAGAGGTGTGAGTAGAAAGGAACTTTTGCAGAAACTGAAAAAGAAAAATGGGGAAGTTACTAGAGGCATGGTAGTTACATGGGTAGTGAGAAATTGGTAGTTATATGAGATGATTAGTGTTATGCATGAGATAAGAAGTGGCCAAATATAAGAGATAAGGGAGGAGGGAATAACTTACCGTCAAAATAAAAAAAGAGGTAATTAGCGAAAGGTCCCTAGAATTGGATCTAGGAAGCCTCCAGTCTAACAGAAAAATTTTTAAGGGCTCTGGTCCATATAAACAAGATGTTTCCAGCGAGAAGTCCCTCTATGCACACGGTCTCATTTTTTAAGACTAATTTGCCCATGTAACTGTCACAGCACGTGATTAAGTGGTCCCCAATGTGCCACGATTATTTAGCCCTGAATTAAGAGCATAAGCGATCAGTTATTACTGATATGCCTCTCTAAATCAGCGCAAATCTCTTTTTTTGAATTTGAAACTGCAATCGATGAAGATCTCCGAAACTGAATGTAGAAAGTTTACGAGGGAGAAGAGACATCTATTCAGTGGCCCATAGTTTGGTAGATTGTTCTTTTGCGAAACAGATTGCAGATCGAACTGTTTGTGAAGCAGTTGTCTTCACAAAGTCTGGGAAGGAGATTGATCGACTGGCAAGTGCATTTTGAGATCCAAAGCCCTAAGAAGGAGTTCTATTTTTTTTTTTTATGTAAGCGAGTTCATCCATTCTTAGCAGAGAGTATGCAATATTTCTTATTTAAATTTGTAGATATATATATTTGATACTTTTGGTGAGTTTGATATATATGGATTCATATTGTATGGATGAACTGATATGTATGTGCATTTTTTTAGTTTTTCTTTTCCTTTTTCTTTAAATTAGATTAGATTAGTTTTGTTATCCATGAACAATTCAATTTGTATGAATTCAACTGGTCAGTTTGATATGTGTGGATTCATATTGTATGGATGTTTGATATATATGTGCTGTTTTTTTTTTTTTTTTTTTCATTTTATTAGTAGATTTCATTTGTTTTTTTATTTATTAACAAATAGATTTGTTAGAGTTCAGTTGTTCTAGATTTGCTTTTTATATTTGGAATATTTAGTTATATTTGTTCATGTATTTAGACTTGTTAGAGATTGATATATATGCAAGTTGTTCTGTGTTAGTTTGTTTTTAGGATTTACTTTAACAGTAATAATTGTTGAGAGCTGCAATGTGGAAGAAGTCATGAAAACAAAGATCTGTGAATGTACCATGAAATTTATCTGACTGTCATACAGACTTTTCTTAGTTTATACAACTAAATCTGAGTTCTGTACAAATTATCTGAGTTCTATATTGAATTTATCTGAGCCATGTATTGAATTTATCTGAGTTCAATTGAGAAAATCCAGATAATTTTATATAAATTTGGCTCAAACTCAGATAGATTTGTACAGATCATGTGAGTGTTTTGCATTCTGCATATGTTTTGCAATGTTGATGACCCTTTATATTCTTTGAATTTTGTAGTTTTATAGATGTCACAGCCGCTATTGTTTCTTTGTAAGTATGGAATGTTTACTGTCGTTATTCATTTTAGTCGGAGTATGGGTTATGATGGTTTGATGCGTCAAGTTTGTAATAAGTGGAATAATCTTTCAGTGAACATGGTCTGCATGACCTATGCATTGCCTGGCCACCCAAAGTGCTTATTGGACAACGATTCGGATCTAATGAGTTTGTCCATGTTGGCGTCTTCAATGGGATTGGGAACAGTGGATGTATTTGTATCAGAATCGCAATAATCAGAGGATGATGATCAAGAGGGAATTGGTGATGATTTAGCTGAAGATGACTTGGCATTAGTGGGATATGAGGATACAGATATAGAGACAGATCTTCTTCCACAGTTTTGTACACACAAAGAGAAGAATTTGCTGTCTTCGGGCTGGGCAAGTGGTATTAGAGATGTGGGGCAGAGGTTTGAGGGAGGTGTTGCTGAGTTTAGAAGTGTGCTGTGTAGATATTCGATTGGGGTTGGGTTTGAATTCATATATGTGAAAAATGATAAGGTGAGGGTGACGGCTGAATGCTCTCGCAGTCATTCGATGGGATGTAAATGGCGTGTTCATGCATCTATTGAAAAGTCCACTGGACATTTTTGTATTAGGACATTAAACAATGAGCATACATGTGGTGCAGTAGTTCGAACATCAAAGAACAGCCGTATGAATTCTGAGACAGTTGCAGAATTAATGATTGATCATATTCGTGAGAAGCCACTAACTAGACCTATTGATGTCGTGCACCACTTTAAAGCGAATTATGGACTTACCATTACATATCATCATGCATGGTGGGGCGTGGAAAGGGCTAGAAATAAGTTGTATAGTGATTCATCGCTGTCATTTGACCATCTTCGTTGGTATATTAAGGTGGCGGAGGAGGTAAATCCGGGAAGCCTCTTTGTTCTAGATTATGACCAATCAATTATGTGTTTCAAGCGTCTTTTTGTGTCATTATGACCATATTCGTCCTTTGTTATTTCTGGATGGTACTTTTTTGAAGGGGAGATAGAAGGGGAACCTGTTGGCAGCAATTGGAAAGAATGGAAATCAGGGTAAGTTTTGATGTTGTTTTTTCTGATATTATTGACACATTCTGTTTTACTTAATGATCAGCATGTTTTGATATTTTGAATAGTATCTGAAATATAAAACTTTTATTTATTCTTGCCACAGGTTTGTTTCCACTCGCTTTTGCGGTGGTGGACTCAGAGACTGAGGACAATTGGACATGGTTTCTTTAGAACTTAAGGAAAGTTATTCTTTCGGATCGCAATATTACTTTTATTTCCGACAGAAATCCAGGTCTGATAGAGGCTGTTTCAAAGGTATTTCATTTTGCCCATCATGCGTATTGCCTTCAACACCTGAAGGCAAATCTGAGGGACAAGTTGTCCAGTGCTTATACTAATGAATTTAGAGAGAGAATGGTAATGATGCTTCGTGAATGTGCTATGCGCCGACCATTGCTTCCTTCCATGCAAAGCTGCAGTCATTGAGGCGTGAAGGTGGTTCTAATGTAGGCAGATTTTGTTGACACCAAAAATGTCACTTTGCCTCTTCAACATCAAGAAAGCTGCATGAAGTCGCAACCTGTCATAAATAGGCGATGCAATTTCTCCAAAAAATCAAATCTTGTCAGAATCAAACAAAAACTGCAAGATCCTTCAAGATAGCCAAGAGAAGAGTACACATGAAGTTTCGGGCCATTTCGACAACATTTGGCCTAACTTCACTTCTCCGACAGCTAAACAGGAGCTCTCGGCGGTGACATCATCGGAGACGTCAAAACTTCGATCAGAGCCTACAGATGACTCCAGCATGTCTCAAAAAGGGCTCCATGCCAAATTTCAAGTCAAACCGACAACGTTTGACCCTCCATCAATGCTCGAGCAGCAAAATCAAGCCTCCCGGCGGCGGGAACCACCGAAGCCTTCGCTCATCAAACCAAGTGCATGAGTGGCTTCAACATGCCTCCAAAAGGCTGCACGTCAAATTTCAGATCATTCTGACAACGTTTGACCAGGTTTCGATGCTCCGAGAGAAAATCAAGCCTACCGGCGGCGGAGCAACCCGGGACCATGACATCCAAAACGGAGCCCATGGAACGTCTCAAAATGACTCCAATAGGCTCCCCGTCAAATTTCAGGTCAATCGGACATCGTTTGGCCACATATCAAAGCTCGGCATTTTCCCCGCAGCAAAATCAAGTGAAGCATCGACGGGACCCCAAACGGCTTCAAAACTCAAACAAAAGCCTATGGTTGGTCTTATTTATTGCTCAGGAGGCTTCACCTCAAATTTCAGGTCATTCCGACATCGTTTGACCAAGTTTCAGCTTCTGGCGGAAAATCAGCAGCTCTACGCGACAAAGTCTTCGGCTTTCCCGGAAAATTAGAAACTTTGCACTCTAAAAATGCAAGGATTCTCATCAAGTTTTCTACAGGGAAATCAAGCCAATAAATGAGAAGAAATGTCAGGAAAAATACAGAAGAAAACGGCGACGAAAAAGACCTCAAAACGACCGCAAAACGGGCTCCGAAGGGGAAAATTCCCCCAGGGTCGCAGGCCCCTGCGACCCTGGGCCAAGGTCGCAGGCCCCTGCGACCATGGCCCATGGTCGCCGGCGACCATGGAAGTCCGGGTCACCGGATTTTTCGCCGGTGACCCGTTTTTCCGTCCTTTTTCGCGTTTCGCGCACTTTGGCCCCTGTGGTTTCCTGAAAATGTGATTTTTAGTGCTTGAAATTGACTCATGTCCGCCGACATCCGTCAAAATCACGGGTCAACCTCCAAAAGTATCAAAATCAACATTGATCGCCAACCGGTCGACCAAAAAAGTGTACTTTCCGCCCGATCGATCGAAAAATCGACAGGACAGATGTCACCGGCCCGCTCTTAGCTATCATTGTCTGAAGTTACATGTTCATCCGATGTCGATCAGCATGAAGATCCATCGATGATCATCGCCAGAAGAATTCCAGAAGATACGGCACGGCCCGCGACTCTTCGACTGCTCGGCGACCAATTAATGTGGTTAATTGACTAGCTTTATTGCAGTCATTAATTCATTTCTTTGGACGGCCCAATCAGAAGCAAGCATTTGGGAGTTACAAGTCAATTGATTCATGGCATTTAACCCATGAAACTCCTCCCATTATGGTAATTAAGGTGATTAAAAGCCCTTAATCTCCATCGGCCAATCAGATTCAAGGAAAAAGGAGTTACAAAATCAAAGAAATAAATCTTGTAACTCCTCCCATTAAAGCCATTAAAGCCCATAAACTCTCCTAAATGGCTACCAAAAGCCTATAAATAGGAGAGCATTCCATTGAAATCAGGATCAGAAAAAAAGAGATCGGATCAGAAAAAAAGAGATCGGATCGGAAGAGAGCGGAAAGAATCCAGAGAAAGAAAAAGAGAGAAAAACTCTGCTGAAGTTCTGCACCGGCCACCACTACAAGGTGACAAAAGTCCCTTGGGGGGCACCCCCCTCAAGGTCCTTGCCTTCTCCCGCTGCCTCCAATGGCTTAGACGTGGCTTTTCAGCCCGTCTACTTAGCTTTTTATTGGACATAGGACCTTCTCTTGGTCTTTGTCCTCTAAAAACCTGAGGTTATAGCCAAGCCAAGCGAATCAAGAGCATCCTCTGTTCTCATCTGCATGGATGATGGCGAAGCCTATACATGACTTGCGACCGTCAATCTGAACGAGTCCCCCACAATCTCCTGAGAAGTTAGATCCTCCTTTTCTTGCTTTTCATTGTAGTTTGTATTTTTCTAAAAGAGACAAAAATCACAACTCTTGTCTTTCATTATTGATGAGAATTGTAAATCGGCTATAAACGCCAAAATCGGCTATAAATGCCAAACAAAATCGCCTTTCACGGCAAACCAAGAAAATGTCTCTTTTCTTAAATATTTGTGCAATGGAAAACTTGAAAGAAGTTGATTTCCTTTTTACTTGCGAAGGTTGATCTCCGGATTACCACTTGCAATTCCAAGTAAAATAGAAAATCTGGCACACCCACACAAAGAAATGTTGATGCACGCTTCAGGCCCGCCAGGGCGCGAAAGGGCCGGACCCGACGGACTCCCACGTTCCGCTGACCCCGGTAGCCGCCCCACCCGGTGGGACTCTTTCATTTGAGAACACGGTGCTTGGAAATGAAATATTTGCATATCATACTTTTTGCTCTATGCTTATACTTCTTTTCTGGATTCCTTGGCTACTTTCTAGCTGGTAGCCTATGTTGGATTTTGCATCCTAAAAAAAATGAGATGGGATTTTTTGGAAATTTCTATTTCTTTGAGTTTGTTTCCATTCTTTCTCTTTTCAAAAAAAAAAAAATCAGTTTTCTTGGTTTGAATTAAAAATTGAGAAACTTTGATCCTATCCTATCGTTCTTTGGTGCTTGCAGAAATGTTGAGCCCGTTCGACTAAGGTTTTGGACCATCGTTTCTCTTCGATGAGTTCATTAGAGATTTCAAAAAAAAAAAAAAAATAAATAAAAAATCAGCTTTCTTAGTTTGGATTCAAAATTGAGAAACTTTGATCCTATCCTATCGTTCTTTGGTGCTTGCAGAAATGTTGAGCCCGTTCGACTAAGGTTTTGGGCCATCGTTTCTCTTCGATGAGTCTATTTGGGATTTTTATAAAAAAAAAGGACATAGACCACTAAGGTTAAACCAATTGCGTTCTTTGATCACGATTGATTCCAGAAAAGCCTTGTCCAGAGTGTGGAGACAGCTTGACTGTTCTAGGCAAGGGTCCTCCAAACGGGTTCATTAAGTAATCCTACCCTTACCTGGGGGCAATTCTATCAATTGAGGTTTCATAAGATCGAGTTAGGAGGCCTATGTGTACTCTCTCGTCTTTAAATCTTAAAAAATTAAAATCAAAATAAAAAAAAATAAAAAAAAGATTTTAAAAAAAAATCCAAAAAAAAAATAAAAAAAAAATAAAAAATAAAAAAAAGATTTTCAAAAAAAATTCTTAAAAAAAAACAAAAATTTTCAAAAAAAAAATAAAAATAAAAAATAAATAAATAAAAATATTTTTAAAAAAAATAAAAAAAATAAAAAATAAATAAAAAAAAGATTTTCAAAAAAAAAATCTTAAAAAAACAAAAATTTTCAAAAAAAAAAAAATAAATAAAAAATAAATAAAAATATATTTAAAAAAAATAAAAATAATAAAAATAATAAAATAAAAAAAATCATTTCAAAAAAAAATCTCCAAAAACTCATCACTTTTGATTTCAGATCTGAGAAATTTTGGTTTCTTCTTTTCTGAGCACTGGCGCTCGCGAAAATCGCCGAGACCGTGTTCAGATCAGAATACCATTTGCTCTCCTTGATGGAACCAATCTTGACATTTCAAAAAAAAAAAAAACTCGTCACTTTTGGATTCAGATTCGAGAAATTGTGGTCTCTTCCCTTCTGAGTACTGGCGCTCGCGGAAATCGTTGAGCCCGTATTTGAATCGGAATGCCACCTGCTCTCTTTGACGAATCCATTTCTGACCTTTCAAAAAGAGAATCACATCTCATGGATGCGATTTCCAACATTTGTGCCTAGCAATACTGGTACGCCCTTTCAGGGTCTACTGTATCTGTGACCGGCACATTTGTAACTCCTATCTTATATTCTTCTTATCTCGAGCAAGCCCTACTTCTCGATAAGTCGAATTTAGGTTTACAATTGCTTCTAGCAGTCACTGGAACGCTCATTCTGGGCTCACTATACTTGCTGTCAGAACAATTGTACCATCTATGGCTTTTTACCTTCTTCATGTCGCTTGGGTCATATCCCTTGAGCGATTTGAAAAGACAACCATAGAAATTCCCATTTATGATCATTATATTCTTGTGATTACTAATGGATGTGGTCTTATTTCAGAAAACTTTTTTCGAAATTAACAATGGCAGCCTTAA
This sequence comes from Umbellularia californica, assembly GCA_028538565.1. Lineage (NCBI taxonomy): Eukaryota > Viridiplantae > Streptophyta > Magnoliopsida > Laurales > Lauraceae > Umbellularia > Umbellularia californica. Next base: position 4,318,624 of record JAPQWN010000006.1, on the reverse strand, counting down.
CCATTATCTTCGATGAGAACAAGCACCAACTCATGCTTCAACAGAAGCAAACCGAGCGCACTTACAAGCGCCCTGCCAGCTGCCGAAGCGTCAACTCCCTCGGCAACTCTCTGAACTCCGGGTCGACCTCGACTCCCCGGACCATCGTCTTCGGGACACTGGGACCATTCCCACTTCCCGAAGAACAAGCTGCGTCTGCTAAAAAGCAGAAGATCGCCTCTCAACGTGTCACTCCCGTGACACCAAAGGCGAGCGCCCAAAAGCCCGAAGCCCGCAGCACCCCCGCGAACCCTCGACCAACAACCAACCAGGTCTACCCTAAGACTTGGTCTCCAAGACCTTCCCCAAAACAAAGAAGGTCTCAAACTTCCACCAAGCCAGCATACCTGGCCCCACTCAAGGAGAACCAGTTCTACCCTCTTGCCTACATGAAAGAGGAGAGACCCATCTCCAACCTGACTCCCAAGTCAACCCAGCATGAACCGGCTTGCTCCCACAAGCCCAGAATCAGATCACGCATCACTAGGCCTCTACAAGCACCTGCCAAGGCCTACACTCCTTCAGTTCGACCCTTCAACTCTACAGGGGCCGAACTCGAAAGGTTCAAAGCTTCGCTGCAACAGGCAAAGGACCGGGTCCGGATTCTGTCATTGCCTAGCTACAAAGAAGATAGGCTCGGCTGCTGCGCCCGAGGGAGCACATCCTTCATCGTCAGAGCCCAGCAAGAGCTGACTGAAGCTCAAATCGCTCGTCGAGCACGCCGCCGTGCTTCATATCGACAAAAGAGACTAGAGAAGCAACGGATCCAGCCTCCTACACTTCAAGTCTCCCACAAATGGGTCGAAAAAGAAAGACCCGACCAAGTTGCTGCCGTCCATATGGTTGGAAAAACCAGAAGACGCCAAAGGTCAGCATCAAAAATCCATGTCCGACGTCCGGTGACCCGTAGCGTCACCAGGACATAAAGACATCCCGAAGAATCTCCTGCCCCTTCAAGCCAAGGACGGGAGAGTAATCCTTCATCAAGCTCTTCATCAAAAAGAATGAGCCCCAGCTCGGTCACCAGGACGATTTCTTCGTTCGAATCCCGAGGGATGAACGTCTTGGCTACAAGTTCTGAGCCACCACCTCAGAGTCCACCTCGAGATGATGCGCTCACACGCATCCAGCAGTTGGAACAAGGCCAGCAGAGGATTGAAACTCTGATGGAAAACCTTCTCCTTGTCGTCCAAAATCAGGCGAACAATGAGCCTCCTCCGAATCATGGCAATAACGAGGAAAATTGTGAAGAAAATGAGTTACGCGCCCTTACCAAAAAGGACGTAGACAGTATCCTCGCCAAAGCTAAAGAAGAGGATATACTCAAAGAGCATGGGATCAAGCCACCATATCCTTTATGGATGGACTCGGTCCCGTTCCCCACAAAATTCAAGCATCCTACTCTCCAAACATATACGGGGAAAGGATCAGCCAGACAGCACGTCATCCACTTCAAGATTTTGACGGGAGCTATCGCGGATCAAGATGCACTCAAGATTCGCCTCTTTGCAAGTACCCTAAAATGTACGGCCTTCGATTGGTACTCCACTCTGCCGGAGAACTCCATCAAGAACTGGGCTATGCTGGAGACACGCTTCCTGACCCACTTCCAAGGTGAGGATCATCCTGTTACTATGGCTCAGCTCTGTAGCCTGAAGCAGGGGGAGAATGAGTCAACATACGACTTCATTCACAAGTGGAAAGCAATGGCGTACAAATGCTCAGATGTATTGCCACTGGCGTCGCTAGTCGACATCTGTCGTAACAACATGAGAGCTAGAATACGCTCCATGATCATCGGCAACAAATCAAAAAACCTGGGAGAACTCCTGGAAGCTTCTATGGAAGCTGAAACGGTGATTAAAGACCTCAACAGTCAGAAGTCATCAAGAAAAGAGCCAACCGCCATTGCAACCTCTAAACCAAAGAAGAAAGAGGTCCTTAATGTGCAAACCAAGTCAGCTCCTCAGCAACCAAAGAAAGCTGAAAATAGAGCTGCAGGTAAGAGACCTGAACTCTCTGATGCCTTCAAAGAGCGAGTAGAAAAGAAATATCCGTTCGATGAAGACGTTGAAGAAATCTTTGAGGCTCTCCTAGCAAATGGCAAACTCATTTTGCCAGAGCCCAAAAGACCTGGAGACGTTGGCAAAACCAATGATCCTCGGTATTGTCCATACCACCAGATGGTCTCGCATCCTCTCAATCAATGCTTTGTTGTGAGAGAGAAGATAAACGAGATGTGGAAAAACGGAGTCATCACCTTTGACAAAAACTATGGGACTGCCTCCGTCAACATGGTGTCATGTGGACAAACACCAAAATCACCGAAGAAGAAGATCACTACTTCCTTCAAGGTGATAAAAAGAATTCAAACGTCCGAAGTGTTGGTTCCTTGCCCGACACCAGACGGACAACCCATATGGGTACATTCCGATCTCCTGGAAGATGAAAACTGGGAGATCGTAAAAACAAAGCCGACAGCTCAACAGCGAAGGCAGGCTAGGAAACATCTCCTCAGGCTCAAACGGCAAGAGAAGACCCAGCCAAAACAAGAAGTCCATGAAAAGGCAGAGACCTCCTCTACCACTTCACTCGGGGCAACAAAAACGTCCCTTCCAGAGACTTCAAAGGCGGTAAGAAACTTCACTCTCATGATTTCATGCCACCTCAATTCAAAAAAGAAGCCATGCAGGGGGCATTATACTCTTGCAACTCGGTAGTTGGATTCTCCATTGATGGATACGAGTCCAGCGACACCGACGATGGATTCGAGCCCAACTACACCGGCGAGTGGGAGGAATCTCTTGAAACAGGAGAGTATCTCTCCGACGAAGAATGGGTTCCTGAAACTCACCTTATGCCAGTGATCTGGTATAACCCCTTGCAACCATAAGGATCCTGGTCTGATGATGAAGAAGACCAAGAGGCTGCACAAGAAGATGCTGTTAACCCAGCACCTGTCATTGCTCCAGTGGAAATCAACTATGTTGAGCCACACGGAGAAGACGAAGAAGAGGATCTGGCTCCCACGCCTGATCTTGAAGAATATGCAAGGATCTTGCAGCGTCTCGCTCTAGAACAAGAGCAAGATCGTGTTAACGAGCCTCCTCGCAACCCAGAGCCTGAAGTCCCTGAAGATAATCAGGTACATCCACCCTTAACTCCTGAAAATGGAGAACATTGCTGGATTGACGATCCTCTTACATCCGAGGATGAGTCTGACTCCGAGCAGGCAACATCTCCTATCAGAGCTTCCTGTAATGTAATATATCAGGACTATAGCTCTTCTGAAGCGTCGTCTGATGAGATTACCTATACTCCGACAACGCCCAGCAATGTATTCTCTGGAGCTATCTCGTCTCACGTGACTTTCACAGAGATGACACCCTCTCAGGTTTCTTCTCCTGAGACTGTGACTTCAGGATACACATTTTTCCCGACTGATCATCATGAAGAAAACCCAGATAATGATGCTTGGGATGATGAAATAGTCAACACAGAAGAAAAGCTGCTGGATGCTGTTCAGGACTTGCTCCCGGAAAATGCTCCGTGTAACACAATCACTGAGGATGGCAACTCTGCTGCAGATACAGCCTCAGTGGATGAAAAACGACAGCCTCTTGATCCTGAAGACAATCTTCCAAACGAAGATCCTTCTCAAGAAGCTCTCGAAGTTGGTAGAGGCACCCGCTCTGGCCGGGACTACCACAAGAATTACAACCAATATTCCTTTAATTATGTAAATCCTTTGGGAAAAGATGTTGTAAGCGCCCCCAGTGGCAAAAACAATGAACATGCAGGCCCCAAGGAGGCTTTCAAGTATGACTTGGTTGAGCACTTCAAACACATACCTGCACGTCTTCACATCCTAGACTTATTGCGAATGTCTCCACGCACTCGTGATAATCTCATCTCAGAATTACAAAAACTGAATGAGGATGTCGACAAACATGCCCCACAAGTCCTCCAAATTGAAATGGACTACCGGGTCAAAAACTCAGAAACCTCCTTAAAAGGAGAAAAAGAGAAAAGCGAGGGATCATGCATCCAATGCCTCTCGGTTCAAAAGGCAGCCAGTGCAACCATCGCCTTCACTAAGGAAGACCTCCTACTTGGCGAAGCAAGGCACAACCGACCCCTGTACTTCACAGGGTACATCTAGGAAGCCTATACACAGAGTTCAGGTCGACCCAGGTTCTGCACTCAACCTCATCTCCACTTCGGCTCTCGAAGAGTTGGGCATCCCACCCAGCAAGCTAAGCCACACATCTGTATCTATCTTTGGATACGATGGGAGCGCTCAAAGGCCTATCGGCAAAATCAGGTTCAAATTGCAAATCGGTGATCTTATCTCTGAGGTCACTGTGTATGCAATAAAAACCCCCTCATGCTACAACATCCTTCTCGGACGTCCTTGGATACACGAGAACGGTGTTGTCCCTTCAACTCTACATCAATGCATCAAGTTCGTCGGCGACGACGGCATGGTACATCGTGTCTTTGCGGACAGAAAACCCTTCAAAGGTAAAGAAGTCCACTTCGCAGACTCCCAGATGTATGAAGGAGAAAAAGAAGAAGAGGAAATAGCACCCCCTGCTGAAAATTTCCAGAAAGATAAAGGCAAGGCTCCTCAAAAATCACCGGAAGAAAACAAACCCTCCGGCAAATTAGAAGAGAGTAGTCAATCTCCCTTCCTCATCTCCCTCAAATCTTCAAAACCTTTGGTCATCACAACCAGAGTGAAGAAGGCAAAGCAAAAGCCTGGGGGCAAATTTGTTGTTTCTCTCGTGTCTATCATGCAAGACACAGACTCGGACTCAGAGCCAGAAGACGATGCATCGTCAAGCCAAGCTGACACTCAGCAAGTTCAGCCTGCTCTCACTCCAATGGAGACACCTGCTGATGTAGAAGATCCTACGTCTGCTACCTTTATTGTTCCGGCAACATCACCAAAGCAAAGACCGATCTTCTTTCATAGATCGGATGCTTCTTCATCAAGTTCCTTGCTTGAACCCTTCCAAAATGAAGGTATGCCTCAACTATCTCTATATAGTCCTGTGGCACAAGCTATCATGAAGAAAATGGGCTTTGACGCTCAGAACCCAGTCGGTTTGGGAGAAGGCCGCGGTATTCTCACGCCATTGGGGCCCGCCTTGACCAAAAGCCAGCTGGAAGATTGGAGACTCTACGGTCATGTAGAAAGTCTTCATATGGGTTAGGGTATGATCCCGACACTCCTCTGAGACAGTTGACACAAAAGCTTAAAAGTCGTTTTACCGACCAAGCCTCAACATCTCAAGTCCATAAAGACATCGATCTCCCTGGATATCTCTTTAAAGAGTTACCTGACAGAGATCCAGGAAGCTCATCCAATTGGTACGATTTCTCTGATGATAAAGAGGAATCGTCCGATAATACAGACTTGTGCTATTCTGACCCAGAAGAGCCCTCGTCTCCAAAAGAAGTACCTTACTTCGACCCAGTTTCAACAGGCGATTGGGACCATCTCATAGCAAGCCTTGAGAAGATCACCTATCAAGAAGACCCGTGGAAAGGAACAAACCCTCAGTCTACAAATGCCCTTGGAATCCTAGAAGGTTTTGTTGAGCTGGAAGCCTCCGAAAATATTGTGGAGGAGCCACCTTCGAACCTTCTAACAGAAGATCCTGTTGAAAAGATAGACTTGGGAACACCAGATAACCCACGTCCTGTATTCATAAGCAAGAATATAAAGGATGATGAGTTACCCGAGTATATCGCTTTTCTTTGTGAGTTCGTTGATTGCTTTGCATGGTCCTACGCTGAAATGCCTGGTTTAGACCCCAAAGTAGCAGTCTACAAACTCAATCTTCAAGAAGAAATCAAGCCTGTCAAACAAGGCCAAAGAAGATTCCGTCCAGATGTGATGGATAAAATCGAACAAGAAGTTCAAAAGCTCAAAAGCGTCGGCTTCATCCGTGAGGAACAACATCCAGAATGGTTGGCCAATATTGTCCCCGTGACAAAGAAAAATGGGCAGATCAGAGTCTGTATTGACTATAGAGGCTTGAATGGCGCTTGCCCTAAAGATGAATTCCCGCTCCCCATACCGGAGGTGATGATTGACAATACCTGCGGATTCGAGCGAATGACATTCATGGATGGCTTCTCTGGCTACAATCAGATAAAGATGCATCCTGAAGATGAAAAACACACTTCATTTCGGACTCCATTTGGCGTGTATTGCTACACTGTCATGCCATTTGGTCTGAAAAATGCTGGTGCCACATATCAGAGTGCTATGATGAAAATATTCCAAGATATGCAGCACAAGACGGTCGAATGTTACGTTGATGACCTCGCCGTCAAAAGCAGAAGAAAAGAAGACCATCTCAAAGATCTTCGGGAAGTCTTCCTCCGACTCCGCAAACACAAACTGCGGATGAATCCTCTAAAATGTTTCTTCGGCGTCTCGTCGGGTAAGTTTCTCGGATTCCTTGTTCGGAAAGCTGGAATAGAACTTGACCCCATAAAAGTCAAGGCTATTCTAGAAATGCCCTCTCCAAGAACCTTGAGAGAACTAAAAGGGCTCCAAGGGAGATTGGCCTACATCAGACGGTTCATCTCCAATCTTTCGGGGAAATGCCGTCCATTCTCTCGATTGATGAAAAAGGGTGTAGACTTTGTCTGGGATGCCGACTGTGAAGCCGCATTTCAAGATATCAAGTCATACCTGACCAAACCTCCAGTGTTAGCTGCCCCTGCCACTGGAAAACCATTCATCTTGTACACAAGAGCCCTTGATCACTCTCTGGGTGCTCTGCTTGCACAAGAAAATGATGAAAGAAAAGAAGCTGCTCTATACTACCTCAGCCGCATGCTAGTAGGTGCAGAGCATCGCTACTCCCCAGTCGAAAAGGAATGCCTTGCAGTGATGTTCGCCGTACAAAAGCTACGTCACTACTTGCTTTCCAACACAGTCTATCTGGTCTCGAGGATCAACCTCTTGAAGGTCCTTGTCACGAAGGCCGGTTCTCTCAATGCCCGACTGGCAAAATGGTCCATCCTTCTATCACAATTTGATATTAGGTATGTGCCACAAAAAGCAATCAAAGGCCAAGCTCTAGCAGACTTTCTCGCAGAGCATCCATTGCTTAAAGATTCTCCACTCAGAGATGATCTCCCAGATGAACCTGTCTACAACGTGGAGACTTCCTCACCAAATGCCTCCTGGGACATGTACTTTGACGGTGCAACCAGGACAAATGAAAAAAGACAGCTGATCTCGGGAGTTGGCATCCTCTTTGTTAGCCCTAACAGATACATGATTCCACATGCTTTCTCGCTACTGGAACCATGCACAAACAATGCAGCTGAATACCAAGCTCTGATCCTAGGATTGGAACTTGCCATCGAATCCGGTATCACTATGCTGGAAGTCTTTGGAGACTCTCAACTGATCGTCAACCAGATGAATCAGAAATATGAAGTCAGGAAGCCCGATCTGCTGCCTTATTACAACAAGGCACAATCGCTTCTGCAAAAGTTTGACATCTGCAACATCACCCACATTCGTAGAGGTGAAAACATCCGTGCCGATGCCCTGGCCGGACTTGCCGCATCAATGGCGATCCAGGAAGGGGAAAACATGCAAATTACAGTGTGCGAGAGAAGGATCCTCCCTCCTCTTAACACACACCAAGCAGTTGCTGAATGCCACCGAGTGGTTGGAAGTCGGATCTCTATCCTTCAACCTTCAATCGGCGACTGGAGGGATCCGTTCATTGATTACACTATGTTCGGAATCCTACCTGAAGATCCAAAAGAACGGGTAAGCATCCAAAGGCGAGCCCCAAACTTTCATTTGGATATCCCTTCAAAGATCCTTTACAGGAAATCCTTCAATGGAGTACTCCTACGCTGCTTGTCACAACAAGAAGCTGAAGAAACACTCAAAGAAGTTCACGCTGGTCTTTGTGGAGCTCATCAGGCTGGTCCCAAGCTCTACGACCAAATCAAAAGGTTGGGTTACTACTGGCCTACCATGGTACCCGACGCAATGCAATTTGCTAAGCGCTGCCAACAATGCCAAGTTCATGGAGACTACATTCACATGCCTCCAGAATGGCTGCATCCTACAGCAATCTCATGGCCTTTTGAAGCATGGGGCATGGACATCATAGGTCCTATCTCTCCCCCTTCAAGCAAAGGTCATCGCTTCATCTTTGCCGCTACGGATTATTTCTCCAAGTGGTCAGAAGCATTTGCGTTCAACGAAATGAAGACCTCATCAGTCCTTCAATTCCTACGCACCAACATCATTTGTCGTTTCGGCATACCCAAAAGATTCGTCCATGATAACGGACCACAATCCCGGGATCATCGATTCTACAGGTTCTGCGACAAATACAAAATCCAAAGCTGTCCTTCGACTCCATACAATCCGGCAGCAAACGGATTAGCAGAAGCCTTCAACAAGACACTCTGCAAAATCCTCAAGAAAATGGTCTCTAGTCACAAAAGAGACTGGAGCGATAAACTGTCTGAAGCTTTGTGGGCCTATCGAACCACCGTTCGAGGACCAACCCATAGCACACCATTCTCCTTGGTCTATGGATGCGAAGCTGTCGTGCCCCTAGAGATACAAATTCCTTCTCTTAGGGTATCTCTACAAAATGACATGACTCAAGAAAGCAATGTCAAATTGCGACTCCATGAGCTGGACAATCTCGACGAGAGACGGCTCGAAGCTCGACAAAGCATTGAACTTTACCAAGCACGCATGGCAGGATCTTTTGACAAAAAGGTCAGGCAACGCGCCTACAAAAAGGGTGACTTGGTTCTTGCGGTAAAAAGACCAATGGTCTTCGCTCACAAGTCCAAAGGCAAGTTTGAACCAAAATGGGAGGGACCCTACGTCATCGACAAGGTCTTCTCCAACGGCGCATATGCCCTCCTAAACATGGAAGGCGATAGATGTATGCTGCCTATAAACGGCAAGTTCTTGAAGCGGTACTACCCTTGAAGACTTACCCAACTGGGTAAGAGCAATGCCTGTATGGCCAAAACCTGTTCTCAGGTACTCGCTCGTCAAACCCACTCTCTTTAGAATTTTCATATCAAATGTCAAAATTTCTAGAGATTCAAAAACAATGCTTACTTTCATCGTTTCATTGTTCAAAAACAAAAAAATCCAAGTTTAGGAGCCTCTCCCTGATTTGACCAAAACTTTCGATCCTTGAACCAAAATTCATGGTTTGAAACAAAAATCCGGATTCAGGGATTTCCACCCTAGTCCACCTTACCTTTTACCGCCAAATGGTTCTAGGTCAAAATTTACGACCCTCGTGTCTTTAAACAAAAAAAAAATGGTTTTTCAAAAATCGTGGGGAAACGACATCAAAGTCAGTACCCGCAAAACAAAAATTTTGAAAAAAAGCAAGGGTGCGACATTCCATCGATACTTGCACCCAAAATCGCAGGGAAGCGACATTTCGTCGATACTTGCAAAATCCAAAAACCGTGGAGACGCAACATATCAGTTGATATCCACAACCCAAATTTCAAAGGTTCGAGAAAACCTAAAATCGTGGAGAAGCAACAAACCAGTTGATATCCACAACCCAATTTCAAAAATCGTGGAGATGTAACATACCAGTTGCTATCCACAACCCAAAATTACAAATGGTTCGAGAAAACCTCAAATTTCAAAAATCGCGGAGAAACGACATCAAGTCAGTACCCGCAAAACCAAAAGTTTTGGGAAAAGCAGGGAAGCGACGCTTAGTCGATATTTGCACCCCAATTCGCGAGGAAGCGACATTCCATCGATACTTGCAAAACCTAACCCGCGAGGAAGTGACATTCCATCAATACTCGCAAAACCGAATGAGCAAGGAAGCGACATTCCATCGATACTTGCAAGACCATTCAGCGGGGAGGCGACATTTAGTCGATACCTGCATTTTGAAAACCAAAACACGGCTATAAATGCCAAAATCCGGCTATAAAGGCCAAAACAAAAATTTCCGGCTATAAACGCCAAAATCGGCTTTCATGCCAATAAAACAAAACTTGGTTTTCAAAAAACTCGGCTACAAATGCCACACAAAAAAAAAAAAACCTGACTCTCATGTCAAAACCGGCTATAAATGCCACAAATTGGCTATCAATGCCACCAAACCGGCTATAAATGCCACCAATTGGCTATCAATGCCACCAAACTGACTGTAAATGCCACAAAAATCCGGCTTTCATGCCAAATTCGTTTCCCCTACCAAAACAACCATTTGACAAAAGATTTTCACAAAATGACAAAGCTTTTGATCAAATCCCATTTAGCAATTGCTTTCATCAAAAAAAGATTTGAGTGAGCGTAGGGAAAACAAAACAAAAAAAAAAAAAAAAAAAGTACCAAAAAATACATGTGGTACCAAAAAAAAGAAAAGTGTTCACAAGCACTACACAAAAAAAAGAGTACCAAAAATATACATGTGGTACCAAAAAAAAGAAGAATAGTTTCTGCTACAAAAAATCAGGAGCTTAGCCAAAAATGGTCTCCAGCCAAAGCTTCAGCTCCTCAAGCAAACTTTTGGCATCAGCCGTCAGAGTTTCCAAGGCACGCTTCTTCAGGAACTTGCCATAAGATGCTGGCGAATGCCGTAACCCTTCTTTAACACCGGGAAGCTCTTCCCCAGCAGTTTGCCATTTTTCATTTTCTAGAGTCCTCCTCTCGAGAACTTGACCGGCATCTGCAACCCTGCGAATCAGAGTACTCTCCCTGTCACGAGCCTCTGTTATAGCAGTCCACTTAGCATCAACTTGTGCCTTCAATTGCTCAAGATGCTTCCTGGCCATTTCGACCTCTCCATCAAGGATGTCAAGATCGCGCTTTAATCCAAGGATGACTAGCTCTTCCTTATTCTTCTCTCGGACTACCTGCTTCCTGCTCTGTGTAGCCTCATTCAGGTCAGACTTAGCCTTATCAGCAGGGTCCAAGAACATCTCCTTGAAGAATTGGTCGTCAGGGAAATCCATGGTCTCAAACCACTTGTCACCCAGTGCAATGATCCTATCAACGATCGCCCTGGCACCTGTGACATCCAGACCAACCTCTTCGGTATCAGTGAGAATCTCCTGTACATGTGGGATCATGCCAAATCCTGCCTCCAAGTGTCTAGATAGGAGAGTCTTGACCCAAGAACTCAAAACCCGAGCCAGCACCTTCTTCGCAAATTGAAGAGACGAACTGGATGAAGATTCACCCTTCTCCGCTGATCGGCTGCTCATGTCATGTCCCATTGGAAGAGTAACAAAAGAACTCTTTCCACTAGGAGCCACTGGAGAAGGAATCTCAGCACGAGGTATCTTCTCTATCGCGTCAGAACTGGTTGTAGGAGTCTCTACCTCCGGATCGACCTCTGGCACCCCTTGCTCTGGTTCTGAAGGAAGCGATGGACTCTCTTCTGTCACTTCAAAACCTGCAAATGAAACACAAAAATGTATGAATATGATCCTGTTAAAAAAAATTCATCAGGGTCATCACTACAAAGTACCTTCTTCGACGACTGGCGGAACACTCTCTTCCTCCACGAACTCATCGGAAGCATCATCAACATTTGCGTCCATTGATGGTTCAAAGTCATCGGAATCCTGTGGCAAGTCAGCTGACAAGAGAAATGTTAGCAAATCAAGTCGCAGGCAAAAAAAAAAAAAGAGAAAGCGAAAGAAGTTATACCAATTGGAGATTCTGGAATCATTCCAGAGTCCCTCGGTTCTTCTTCAGATGCCATAACCGGCTCCATCACCGCCTCATCAGTCGGAACCTCAGGCATCGCCAAGTCTTCATCATCTGCTAAAAAAAAAAAAAAAGCAGCAGCAGGGTGAGAAAACAAATCAGAACATGGAAAGCCCCATGAAAGAAGTAGAAAACGAAAAAGGAAGAATCATACCTTCACCAATGGTCTCTTCTCCACGGCTCCTCTTCTCTGGAGGCTCGTCGACAGCCTCTGGCGCCTCCTCGTTGATGGTAAGAGGGATTTCCATGTCAAGAGAGTCCTCATGTGGCCCCTCGCTATGATGATGACTCCTCCTCTTCTAACCTCTACGGGTTCGTTTCCTAGAAGAACCCGCCCCACTATCAGAGTCAGGTTTCTCACTTGGCTCCTCACTGGATGGTCTGCTCTCGCCAGTAGACTCCGCGGAAGCTCGCCTCTGTGCCGCTTGCATCCAAGCGTCGAGCTCAGCTTCCTCCTGTTCTAGCTGCTCCAAAGCCTCATCAGGTACTTCCCGAACAGCTTCAGAACCAATGACGCCCTGGTCACCGAGAAAGCCTATCTTGTGCTTCTCTCCAGAAAGGAAGGCCCAAACTTTCTCTCGCCGGACGCCATCCGACTTTCCAGTACCTTTCCCCGAAGACAGCTTTATATCAAGCTCCTTCTTGGAAAGCCCCCGATATGCCAAAAAGCTCTCCGCGAACCACTTCGTGAAGCCGGCAGTTCGGAAAGTCGACAGCTTAGGATAAGAAATCGTGGCAGTAGTGTCTTCAGCACTATAAAAAGCCCATGCATTTCTGCCATCCTGCAAACCCCCAAAACGCTTCACCATACTCGAAGGCGCTCCAACAACGCCTTGAGAGAAGCCCAACTGAAGCGCAAAGCGAGAAGGTACATACTGCTGGATGTCGACGAAAAGATGTCTGCGGTACACCATCGTGCCGACTCGTATGCTGAAAAGCCACTCTTTCTCTGCATTGGTCAAAGGGTAATGCCTTCCCGACCCTACTCTGGTAGAGTCTCGGGAGGCACCAAAATCAAAAGCCTTCTTCCGCAACTCCGGAGAAAGCTTCACTGAAGACTGGCCCATCTCGACGTCCCTGAACCGTCGGATCCTCATGCGGGCAAACAAAAGTGATTCGGATACGGCTTTTCCCTTAGCCAATCGAATCATCAGAGGATCATCATCCTGTGCAGCACCCAGCTGGTGGAAGCCAGGACAGTGGTATACAAACCACGAATAAAAGATATGGGCTGAAAATACCCTATTCATAGGGAGCCCAAGCCGAACCAAAAAAGCAGCAGCCTGCAGTTCGGTACACAGGTAGGAGTAAAGAGCGGGCACCAAAGCAAGCCGCTCTCCAAACGTCATCTGACAAGCCGGAAAAATACAATGCGGCCTGATGTGCGTCCCATCTCCACCAGCAAAAATAGCCTCACCTAGCCAAAAAGTGAGGTAAACAGCAAGATCTCTCCGTAGTGTAATGTCAGAACAAATGGCATCTGTGCTCGCGAAGAAACCCTTCAACTCTTCCTGCATGGCCGAAGTCTTCTTCATGTCTTCCCGGGTCATGCTATCAGAAGGTTCTCCACCGTCAAAGGAGTTGAAGAATGAAGAGCCATAACTCTTCCAACTGCTGGATCTCACTTTCGAGCCCTCCTTCAAAAAATCATAGAAGGCGACGAGCTGAAAGTATAGGAGCCTGAACTCCTCTAACTGCTCCTCAAGGACGCTGTCAATCGGCATGAACTCCTCATAGAGTTTGCCAAGGATGGGCAATCCAGTAATAGCACTCAACTCCTTCAGAGAAAAACCAATCTCACCGTTCGTGACAACGAAGGTATTGGTCCGAGGGAGGAAAGACTCCAACATAGCCATGAAGGCATCATCGGAAAAAGTCACGGTCTCCCTAAAAGCGCGGACCGCGTCAAAAATCCCGGCTTCCTTCAAAACGGCGCCCCCAATCAGCAAGGTGTGGTCAGTCCATGACTTCCAATCGGAGTCAGCATTGAAACGGCCACGAAGTCGAAAATGCTTCACCCAAGTACTGCCGTCACCGCTGAAAACGCCAAGGCCTACCGGTCTCAAATCGACCGACGGATAATCAGAGCCCTGGTAGCCGCTGGCTGGCATCAACACGTCCATACGGACAGGTGGCTTCTCTGCAAAACCGGAAGGTCCACCAACAAAAACCCCGGTCTTGATCACACTGGTCCTCTTCACCCAGCTCGGAGGATCTTCCCTTTTAGGGCACGTGGGAGAAAGGCTCAGGATCGAGATGGTCCGATCAAAAGACGACCGGGTAAAAATAGTTCTCTCCTCACCATCCGCTGTGTAAGAGAACTGAAAACATCTCCTTTGGTATGTCAAGTCGTCAAGGACTGCATCTCCAAAGAAGAAGGTAGGCTTGGGCAAAACCCTCAGATCGTCCATAACCCAAGGACGGCTGCTTACCATGATCTTATAGAACTCCTCATCCTTGAGAGCGATCAATCGCTGTCTCATCTCATCGCGATTGAGGGAATTGCACTCTTCCAAGTTCTTCTCAACAAACTGGACCTTCTCCCAGGCCTGCTGAACGGCCACATTAGAAGATCTGGCGGATCGACGAGGTACGCTTGTAGCAGGCTCTTTACCCTTGTTCGTTCTGGAGGAACCACGTGCAAAGGTTGGAAAAGAAAAAAAGAAAAAAGATCATCATCAAAATGACAGAATTTCGCTAAAAGCAAATCTGGTGAAATTTTGGCATGGTTCCGGGGCAATTCCGAAGAAAAGGGAAATACCCCGAAAGAAACAGAAAGCTTTGAAGATGGGCTCAACATCGCTGCGAGCTCCGAAACTACAAACTTTCGAAACCTCAAAATCTCCGCAAAATCAAGAAGGGCTCAACATCGCTGCGAGCTCCAAATTCCCAAATTTGCAAAGATTTTCAGGTATGCTATCATGCTCAATCTACAAAAAGTACATGCATGAACATCTAGATTTGCATAAAAAACGCATTATCATGATGAGCAAAAAAAAAAAAAAGAAACTTTCTCAAAAAAAAAAAAAGGGAGAAAGAAAAAAAAAAAAAAAAAAAGGAAGAAACTTTCTCAAAAAAAAAGAAGAAAGAAAACAGCAAAATAATAATAATAATAATAATAATATCAGGCCCATCAGGCCGTGGCCCACAGGCCACGTGGCCGTACGGACCAGATCCGTACGGATCTGTCCGTACGGCCCACAAAAAAAAAAAAAAAAAAAAAAGAGAAAAGAGACACACATGGAAAAAAAAGAGAAATCACGTGGAAAAAAAAAAAGAGAAGAAGAATAGAAAGAAAAGAAAAAAGAAAAAAAAAAGAGAAGAGACACTTTTTTTTTCCATCCTATTCTCTACATGGAGTTTTCTTGAAAGAAAAAGAGAGAAAACTTACTTGAAGCCATTGATGGAGAAGAAGAAGGAAAAAGCTTGAAGATCCTTGAAGAAGAAGAACTCTTGGTCTTGGAGCTCTCTTGAGATTGTTGCAAAAGAAAGCAATAAGAGCAAGAGATCCTACCTTCCTTTGCTTTTATAGGAGAGAGCAAATCAAAGAAGGAAACAAAGAAGAAAGGTAAGTGTTACTAATTAGTAACCTTACCAAAAGAGAAGGAATTAGAAAGATTCTTTCCCAAAAAGAAAGATGTCTTTGAGAGATTTTCTCCCAAAATCAATCAATGAGAGATTCTCTCCAACAAAATAGGAGATTGGAGATTCTTTCCCAAAAAGAAAGATACCTTGAGATATTCTCTCCCAAATTAAGGGAATATGAGAGATTCTCTCCCATAAAGATATTTTTAGATATTCTCTATCCAAATGAGATATCTTTAGATATTCTTTACAAAAATGGCCCCACATGAGATCTAAGCCATCCTAAAAAGCTTAAGGTCCCATGGGCTAGCCCATATGAGCCAAGTTTGACCACCTAGGCACTATAAAAAAAAAAAAAAATATGGGCTTTTAGTCAGGAAAAAATCCCTCTTACCAAGAGCATACAAAAATGGTTCCATGCCTCTTTTGAGTTGATTGAACCATACAAAAAAAAAAAAAAATATTCCAAGCCCCATGAGCTTCCAAAAATCAAACCATCCAGCCTCATAAACCAAATTGAGCCAAAATATTGAAATTGACATTCCACAAAAATCCAAACCACTCCAATGGACCCACACAGTCCCAAAGAGTGACCAAAAACCAAAGCCTGGTCCCCTAACTTGCCACATACAGCTTGTTAGGTCACAAGATCAAAACCAAAACCCGACCCCCCTAACCTGCCACATACAGCTTGTTAGGTCACAAGGTCAAAAACAAAAGCCCAAATCCACATCCCTGATGTCATCTTCAAAACTTTGCCTCGAGATGGTACTTGATTCCTTTCATTTACCATAAAATTCCCCTGGAAGCTCAAAGGCTACTCTACCAAAGGAAAGATTGCTCAAAGACTCTTGGTCAAGACACAAGCTCTCCTTCAAAAATCTCTTCGAGGCACATCGACTACAAAAGTCAAGCAACTCGTCGCTGTACCTCGAGGGGGCATTTGTTGACACCAAAAATGTCACTTTGCCTCTTCAACATCAAGAAAGCTGCATGAAGTCGCAACCTGCCATAAATAGGCGATGCAATTTCTCCAAAAAATCAAATCTTGTCAGAATCAAACAAAAACTGCAAGATCCTTCAAGATAGCCAAGAGAAGAGTACACATGAAGTTTCGGGCCATTTCGACAACATTTGGCCTAACTTCACTTCTCCGACAGCTAAACAGGAGCTCTCGGCGGCGACATCATCGGAGACGTCAAAACTTCGATCAGAGCCTACAGATGACTCCAGCATGTCTCAAAAAGGGCTCCATGCCAAATTTCAAGTCAAACCGACAACGTTTGACCCTCCATCAATGCTCGAGCAGCAAAATCAAGCCTCCCAGCGGCGGGAACCACCGAAGCCTTCGCTCATCAAACCAAGTGCATGAGTGGCTTCAACATGCTTCCAAAAGGCTGCACGTCAAATTTCAGGTCATTCTGACAACGTTTGACCAGGTTTCGATGCTCCGAGAGAAAATCAAGCCTACCGGCGGCGGAGCAACCCGGGACCATGACATCCAAAACAGAGCCCATGGAACGTCTCAAAATGACTCCAATAGGCTCCCCGTCAAATTTCAGGTCAATCGGACATCGTTTGGCCACATATCAAAGCTCGGCATTTTCCCCGCAGTAAAATCAAGTGAAGCATCGACGGGACCCCAAACGGCTTCAAAACTCAAACAAAAGCCTATGGTTGGTCTTATTTATTGCTCAGGAGGCTTCACCTCAAATTTCAGGTCATTCCGACATCGTTTGACCAAGTTTCAGCTTCTGGCGGAAAATCAACAGCTCTACGCGACAAAGTCTTCGGCTTTCCCGGAAAATTAGAAACTTTGCACTCTAAAAATGCAAGGATTCTCATCAAGTTTTCTACAGGGAAATCAAGCCAATAAATGAGAAGAAATGTCAGGAAAAATACAGAAGAAAACGGCGACGAAAAAGACCTCAAAACGACCGCAAAACGGGCTCCGAAGGGGAAAATTCCCCCAGGGTCGCAGGCCCCTGCGACCATGGCCCATGGTCGCCGGCGACCATGGAAGTCCGGGTCACCGGATTTTTCGCCGGTGACCCGTTTTTCGGTCCTTTTTCGCGTTTCGCGCACTTTGGCCCCTGTGGTTTCCTGAAAATGTGATTTTTAGTGCTTGAAATTGACTCATGTCCGTCGACATCCGTCAAAATCACGGGTCAACCTCCAAAAGTATCAAAATCAACATTGATCGCCAACCGGTCGACCAAAAAAGTGTACTTTCCGCCCGATCGATCAAAAAATCGACAGGACAGATGTCACCGGCCCGCTCTTAGCTATCATTGTCTGAAGTTACATGTTCATCCGATGTCGATCAGCATGAAGATCCATCGATGATCATCGCTAGAAGAATTCCAGAAGATACGGCACGGCCCGCGACTCTTCGACTGCTCGGCGACCAATTAATGTGGTTAATTGACTAGCTTTATTGCAGTCATTAATTCATTTCTTTGGACGGCCCAATCAGAAGCAAGCATTTGGGAGTTACAAGTCAATTGATTCATGGCATTTAACCCATGAAACTCCTCCCATTATGGTAATTAAGGTGATTAAAAGCCCTTAATCTCCATCGGCCAATCAGATTCAAGGAAAAAGGAGTTACAAAATCAAAGAAATAAATCTTGTAACTCCTCCCATTAAAGCCATTAAAGCCCATAAACTCTCCTAAATGGCTACCAAAAGCCTATAAATAGGAGAGCATTCCATTGAAATCAGGATCAGAAAAAAAGAGATCGGATCAGAAAAAAAGAGATCGGATCGGAAGAGAGCGGAAAGAATCCAGAGAAAGAAAAAGAGAGAAAAACTCTGCTGAAGTTCTGCACCGGCCACCACTACAAGGTGACAAAAGTCCCTTGGGGGGCACCCCCCCCAAGGTCCTTGCCTTCTCCCGCTGCCTCCAATGGCTTAGACGTGGCTTTTCAGCCCGTCTACTTAGCTTTTTATTGGACATAGGACCTTCTCTTGGTCTTTGTCCTCTAAAAACCTGAGGTTATAGCCAAGCCAAGCGAATCAAGAGCATCCTCTGTTCTCATCTGCATGGATGATGGCGAAGCCTATACATGACTTGCGACCGTCAATCTGAACGAGTCCCCCACAATCTCCTGAGAAGTTAGATCCTCCTTTTCTTGCTTTTCATTCTAGTTTGTATTTTTCTAAAAGAGACAAAAATCACAACTCTTGTCTTTCATTATTGATGAGAATTGTAAATCGGCTATAAACGCCAAAATCGGCTATAAATGCCAAACAAAATCGCCTTTCACGGCAAACCAAGAAAATGTCTCTTTTCTTAAATATTTGTGCAATGGAAAACTTGAAAGAAGTTGATTTCCTTTTTACTTGCGAAGGTTGATCTCCGGATTACCACTTGCAATTCCAAGTAAAATAGAAAATCTGGCACACCCACACAAAGAAATGTTGATGCACGCTTCAGGCCCGCCAGGGCGCGAAAGGGCCGGACCCGACGGACTCCCACGTTCCGCCGACCCCGGTAGCCGCCCCACGGCGCCTCGAAGCGCGTTCCATCAGATTTCTTTGTGGATTGCTACATGAAAGGTGGAGTAATGCATATTTTAATGGTTATCAGTACGGTGAGATGTGTTCGAATGCAGCTGAATCTTTCAACTCATGGATTAGGGAAGCCCGGCATCTTCCAATTACAAAGATGGTTGACACAATAAGGGTTCAAATAATGGAGCAAATGGCTAA
Organism: Umbellularia californica; assembly: GCA_028538565.1. Lineage (NCBI taxonomy): Eukaryota > Viridiplantae > Streptophyta > Magnoliopsida > Laurales > Lauraceae > Umbellularia > Umbellularia californica. The sequence continues at coordinate 4,299,510 of JAPQWN010000006.1, read as the reverse complement.
TAGGAAAGAAGTTTCCAGCAGATGGAAGTCAGTTATATGCCCAGATACGGATAAGAGGCTGGATGCTGCTATCCGGGTTGGAAGAACATGTACTGTAAGCCGTTCGAGTGAAACTGTTTATGATGTGCACTCTTATCCGTCTGTGATTGTTGACATCTTTAATCACATATGTTCATGTTATCAGTGGCAGATAAATGGTTTTCCGTGTGCCCATGCGTGTGCTGCGATTCAAAAGAGTGGAAAGGACTTGAATCTTTTTGTGGATCACTATTTTCACACTGATACATATAGGGCTTCATACAATGAGCAGATATTCTCAATACCAACCATTGAAATGCCGGAGCCAACAGTTGTTGAAGCTGTTATTCTCCCACCAGTGGTTAGACGCCCAGCTGGTAGGCCAAAGAAAAGGAGGATCTTGTCAAGAGGGGAGATCACACGGCAGATAAAATGTGGGCGATGTGGTCGGATTGGGAGTCACAATAAGAAATTGTGCAAGGAGCCTATTCTTTGACAATTCATTGAATTAGATGTTGAAATCTCACCAGTGTATAATAAGAGATGTTGACATTACTTTTACTCTTAACTGCATTTTAATTTGCTGTTACTTTTACATGTAAATTTTGTTAAATGTGTCTATTTGATATGGTCAGTGTTCAAAGTTGTGATAGAATTTTAATTAGAGTTGAGATTAGGTTGAATGAACAGCTAGACAGATCGATCACAGGAGTCAGCTAAATATGCAGCAGAACTCAGATAATATTACCCAGAAGTCAGATAATTTGAATCAGAACTCAGATAACCTTGGCCAGTACTCAAATAACTTCGTTCAGAACTTAGATAATTTCATTCAGAAGTCAGATAATTTTACCCAGAATTCAGTTAATTTGATTCAGAACTCAGATAACGTTGGCCAGAATTCAGATAATTTCATTTAGATATTAGAGAATTTGCTTCATATCTTAGATAATTTGATTCAGAACTCAGATAATTTGAAGCAGAACTCAGATAATTTAAATCAGGAGTCTGCTAAAATTAAACCAGAACTCAGATAAAATCATTGCATAGCGCAAATGTGTCACGAATACATTGACAAGAAGCTTTCATATACATTCATTCACAAGTGTCACAATGAATTTCATTCAGTCTTTTACAAATTTGAAAATGACAATGACAAGTTCTTCTCCAACATTCATTTGAGCAAAAAAAAATTACATTCACAAGTTCGTTGTACTGGTGCTTTTCATATACAGAGATTTACAAAAGAATGTTTCATCTTCTCTGTGACATTAAGTTGATTCAAAACAACTTGCTTCTCTCATGGCTGTAGATTCGTCATCAAATTTCGAAATCATCATCAGCACCTTGTTGCCTAGCGTGGAAGTTTTCAATAGTCCAGCTGCGATGCGTGTCATTTAGAAACTTGTTTTCTATCTCTGCCCTTAATCCATCAATGATGCGCTGTGGCAGCTTTGAAGCAATTACTTGCTTATGAGTAAGTTGCTTCATGAGATAACATACGATTACGCCGCAATCAACACTGAAACAGGACATGATATTATTAGTTGATTGAACAGAAGTCAATGTGAAGTCAGAGGTCACAAATGCACACGTAAAATGATACTTCGAGCCCATTTTCTGCTGTGGGGCGTCTTCCATGCTATTCAATGGAGCTCCATATGGTTGTGTCTCCTCCACGGTTACATAATTGTAGTTCTCCACATACTGTTTCTGTAGAACAAAAAGAAGTCAGTATTTTGGGTTGTTTTTTGTTTATTCTTATGGGGGCTATTATATAAGTAATGACTGAGTCAATGAGACATACCAGAATTCGTGCATCCTCAAAGTAATGATCAACTGTTTTAGCTGATCTTGGGCGTAAGGAGTTGTAATGTAGCCAATCTCCTTCTTTCTGATCCAGCACCAATAGTGTCCAGTGGAAGGGCTCAGCATCTTTTCTTTTTCCATTTGAATTCATTGGAAATAGCACGAATCTGTGGTTTGTAGTTCTGGTTGGGGAGATCTGTGGGTGCAGAAGCTTTTCCCTCATTTTCGATGATTTGGAAGTAACGAGTTTCTACATTAAAATGAGTTTAGTAACTGTTATTTCATATTAAAATAAAGTAAATGGTGACGCAGTTAACACAGTAATTGTCTTTTACCCAGCATAAACTTGTTATGAAGTATGTTTTTTCTTGAGGCAGCTGATTGACAGTTGTGAGCTGTTGTTGTATGTCTCCCTGCTCTCTATATAGCAACTCTCCGTAGCTGTCAATAATCTGTTGAATTCCAAACTGATAATGTTAGGCATCTAGTGTGAACACAACCATTTTATGTTTTTGTAAAAATGAAACAATATTCTGTCAAACTTTATTTGTCGTGATGTTTACAGTGCTTGACAATTCTGCTCTGCTGAGAACTGTAATTATGTCCTCATAAGACACAGCATGCATGCCCTCACCTCCCCAAACGAGCGCTCTGCAAATGTAATTGCAGAAAGTTCTCAATTATTCTACATTTAGTTTAATGTAATTTTTAAATAAGTAGCTATGTAGCTTAGTTGCATAGGTCTGTAACTTACGCATTCCCTTCAACTTCGTAAATCTGCTTCAGCTTTTCAACATCAAATTCATTCATAAGCTTAGTGACGCTATTTTTTGGGAGTGTGAAGGGGGCAGCTGTTTGGTGAGTTTTCCGTGACGCTGTTCTTTTTTTAATTCTTTTTACCATAGAGGATTGTTTCACCTCTTTAGTATGCTTCAATGGTGCTTCAGAGGTCATGATCTGTTCAAAATTTCAAATAAACACACATAGATTAAATAAATTGGAATTTATAAAATGACAGATAAATTCAATATAACATCAGATAACTTTGTTGAAGGTTAGTTAAAATCACACAAAAGTCAGATAAATTTAATAACAACTGTTATAAGTCCTTACAGAAGTCAGATAAATTTGATACAAAACTCAGATAAGACTTCTGAAAGTCAGATAAATTCATACATAATGCAGGTAAATTTAATTAGAATTGTGAAAAGTTCAGACAGAAAGTGAGATTAATTTGATAGATACTCAGGTAAAACATTAATTGCATTCAAACAATAATTAGCAAAACACGCATGGACGTTTAATTGAATTACCTCTGGCGCTTATTCTTTAAATTTTTTATGAGCTGCCACCTCTTCTGATGCTTTCTGTGCTACTCTAGTCCCTTTTTGTTCTGAATTGCTTTGTCTTTGAGGCTTGAAGATATCATCCAGTTTCTTCCCAGCCCATTGCAGTCCCTTTTCTGTATAATCAATAGTCATCTCCTTCAAGAGCTGCTGCAGTTTCATGTTGTTTGATTCAAGATTTATCATCTTTCTCTTCAGGGCCTTCACCTCTTTTTCTGCATTTGCAGCTCTCGAGGACGGCATATCTGATACACTCATAGTATGTTTCAACTGCTCTTTGAGGGAGCTGACCAGTCTAGAGGAGTCTTCTACAGCCTGATAGGTGTCAACATGATGTCTTTCAAGGGAAGTCCTCTCCTTTGTCAGCTGCTCAACTAACAATAGAGCATCGTCCCTTTCTTTGAGCAAGCTGATGATCCTCATTTCATTTTCAAGCCTTTGCTTCTTGATATTGTTGTTTTCTGTTGACGTCCGTTCAAGTTCAATAGCCATCCTTTGTATATGTGCCTGTAACTCTGCCTTCTCCTTAGTTAATTGGATGACTAATGAAGTTGCCATGTCACGCTCCTCAGTAAGATTCTTGAGCTCGCTGTTTTCAGCGGATTTTGATTGGTGGCCAGGGCAAGGCACGGTGTCAACAGCTGCTGGTACTGGCCCAGAGTGTGCTTCAGATGTCTCCTGATTTTTTTTGTTGCTGGTGCTGACAATTATGTCAGCTAAGATGTTTGCAATGATCAGATCTGTCTGTTAGGACATCTCTTCAAAACCAGCCATCTCTTCATCAAATGATACAGACTTTGTTTGCACTCCAGTTAAATTTGTTTCTTCACTGTTATTATTTTGTTTCTGCTCTTCCAACTCTGATACAGCGAATGTGTCTGGCATTACGTCTGTATCCAGCTAGGTTGCTTCAATGATTTTGTTCTCAGTTCCATGCTCTCCTTCTAGTATTTCAATTTTTTTTCCCTCATTTCCTTCATCTTCATTCTCTCCTTCATCCTCATTGTCTTCTTCTACATCTACTGCCATAGACTGTTCATGTTGTTGCTGTTCATCTGTTTCTGGATCCCCAAGTTCACATTCATCCACTGTATCTTCTCCTTCATCTTTCTCGTTCTGTTTATCTTCTTGCTTATCTTCAATCTTCATTATATTTCCCTTGTCACCACTGCCACTGTCCAACATGGTTCGGAATCGCTACACTTCAAGCAGTGTGTTATCTAAATTGTCACCGAGGACCTGCATTAGATAAGAGTGTTACGTTGATGATGCAAGATTAAAAACTTAGATAAATTTAAAGTAAAAACAGTGAAAAGTACCTCAGTAGCTAGTAGTGAATGAAGGGGCCTTTTCCTAAGTGCCATACTGATTGCCCTTAGATTCAACTTCAGTATCCTTGGGAAATGTAGAGAATCATTTGGGCTGATAATTGTTGTGTGCTCACACAACCAGTACTGTTACATAATTACAAAAGACATGTATTTCAATTATTATTTTTAAATTCAAATTCAAATGTCTAAATTGGTAGTTGTATATCTTACCGGTAATGCAATGAGGCAGCTAATGACTCTATCAGACCCACGGTCCCTATTGTGTACCGACTCCATCAGAGATTTTGTAATCTCTTCTGGTCAAGCATAGTGCTTCATTTCCATGTAGTTTTCCACGTAGCCCACATATGACCACCCTATTGTGTTTCCGTGGGTGGCAAAGAAGATTACCACAAGGATATAGAGGCACAGTAGCCTAGCAACATCTGCAATGTCAGTTTCTGAATTTTCATTCAATGCTTGATGGAGCTGTGCTTTTATTTGTGGAGCGGACACCCTTGAACTGGTCTGGAATCTCCTAGATACGAAGTCAGATGTTTTCCTTGTTGAATACTTCAGATCAAGTGGTCTTGTTCCATTTGGTATTAAAAAAATGTGAGATATGTCATCTGCAGTGAGTAGAACATAAGACCTCCCCAATCTGAATTGTCTTCTCTGGTGGTTGTATGTATCAAGGATCAGCATTATATCCTTGTCATATTTTCTACACATTTGTTCTGATAATTTTGACTCCAACATGCACTCTATGAGGCTCCAGAATGGAGTTTTCCTCAATTCAACTCTGTGGAGCTCAGTTATTGATGGCTTTATGCTCTGCATTAGTGTCACAGTTGACACCAAGTTAGATCTGAATTGATAGTAACTTGTAGGCTTCTCAGGCTTTTTCTCCTTAATCTCTTGTGCATTTTTTGTTGGTTTATCATGTACTCTTTTTCGTTTGTTCATTTTTCTTGCTGCATAGAGTAAAATAAATGAGATTCATATAGTATATAATGTAGATAAGTGTCAACAGAAGACAGATAAATTTTACAAGTCACAGATAAATTTTATATAAAGTCAGATAAATTTGATACAGAACTCAGATAATTTGTATATACACATAGATACATTTCAGATAAACTCAAATAAATTAAACTAAAGGACATAAAGTATCTATACAACTCAAAAAAACATAATATCAACTGGTTATCATCTCAAATAAAGTCATTTACTTCTGTTAGTAACTCCCAAACTTGAATAAGATGAGATAAAGGAAATTCAAAGCAAAACAAACTCTGTTATGTAGTGACATTAGTTCATTTAAATTTATTTAGAACATATAATTTCACAACAGGCACATTTAAATACAATATAATTTGACTGAATTTTCATTCCAAACTCATATGCATTTGCTTTAATGCAGATAAAGTCAATAGATATCATTCTAAGTTCAGCCACAATATAGATAAATTGAATATAAATTCAGATTAATTGGTTACAGAAATTAGATAATTTGCATATAGAAATAGATACATTTGATAGAAACTCAGATAAATTCAGTTAAGTGAAATACAAACAAACTGGGTTGTAAATGGACATAAGTTCATCATAATATATCAAAAAGAGATAAATTCAAATCATGCACATATAAATACATTATATTTCAAGTTAATTTTCATTCAAAAATCATATTTATTTGCCTTAATCTCAGATAATGTCAATATATAGACATTGATTCAAGTTTACTCAGAACTCAGATAATTTTAGCAAGGATACAAGAAAGATTGATTAGTTTTGTACACAAATCAGATAAAATCACTAAGATAATCTTTCTTAAAATCACACAGAGTATAAGGAAAATGAAGAAACTGTTTAGATACCCTCTTCTCCCTGTGTTTGTTGACTCTGTCTTTCCGAAATCAAAGACGACTCGGTCCTCGCCATTTCTTGAATATATTTTCGTTATTAGAAGATGAACCAGAGAGAAAGGTACAGAAACCTTCGAAACGACGATTTACAGTAAAATAGGGTTTCAAAACTAGAAGATGAAGAAAGTTTGAACTCACAATGGAAGTTAGTAATTCGGACTATCGTTTGCGGATTTGGAAAAGGTTATGCAGTTAAAGAATTGTCGTCTGCAACTAGGGTTTCAATCAACTCTTTCTTGTATTTCTTCTCCTCGAACTTGAAGTTTTTGGAAATGTTATCTTCGAAGGAGCGACGAACTTGCAATGAAGCAGTTAATCTTTGGTAAGTTTTTGAAACGAAGCCCTAATCTGCTGTTCTTCGTAGCATGGAATCGCAACACTGAAACGTCACCTGAAATCTTCCGTAGTTTCTTCTTTGAGACGATTCGAGACTTTTTTTATTGGGACAGTTATGGATTTCGTCGGCGTGATGTGAATAAAGAGACATTTAATGAAGGGGCAAATTGGTCTTTTTAGATATGGAATTATGTGTGAGGGACCTTTTGCTGCATGACTTTTTTTTGTGGACTGTTTGCATTAAATTCAATAGTTGAGGGACCTCCAACCAAAGCCCCCATAAAAAAAAGGGTCAAAATTAGGTTGAAAACCTCTTAGCTTAATATAGTATAATGGGTTTTGAGTTTTCTTCTGGGTAGTGAAAAAAATCCATGAGAATCAAAGGTAAACAAAACACACTCTTAAAATCTAAATGAAAGTGGATGACGGGGGGTCATTCTCCAATAAACCCTTTGTATAGAATTTGGAAGTTGAAGATTCCGCCAAGGGTCATGGTGTCTAATTAGTTGGCATTGTGAGGTGGTATTTTGGACCATGGAAAACCTGCGCCGGCTTAGGAAAATCATAGTCAATGTGTGTCCTATGTGCTTAACGGATGAGAAATCAATTGATCATCTCTTATTGAATTGTAAAGTAGCCAACCCCAAGGGGTTGGCCGAGTGGTCAGGACCACGGTTCCTCCTTCTTCCGAAGCTAAAGGTCTTGGTATCGACCCCCGGTTCCCCCCTCTTCAGGAACTGAAGGTTGAGTCCACTTGTGCTACCACCTAGGGGCCACAGGGGTTTTACCTGGCTTCTCTCTGGGCCCGAAGGGAATAGTCCAGCCCCAAGGGTTGGGAACCCTCTGTTAGCAAGAAAAAAAAAATTATAAAGTAGCCCAAGGGCTTTGGTCTAAAGTCCTAAGCTGGTTTCACTGTAGTTGGGCCCATTCGAGGTACATCTATGGATTATTTGAGGCATGGTAGTCAGAGGTCGGATTATTCGAAGGAAGGATTATGTGGAGAATTGCCCTTCCGGCACTTTTATAGATCATTTGGAAGGAGGGGAATTCTCGATGCTTTGAGGACTCCAACACTTCGACTGAAAATCTTGCGTACAAGCTCAAATTCACCATCTCTTTATGGGTGTCCTTCCTTCCTCCCTCAATTTCATGGGATTTCTATTGATATCATTTTGTGGAATTGGAAAGAGGTAGTCTTCCTTTAATGTTTTGGTTACTACAGTTGTTAGTGTACGTTCTTCTCTTTCTCTCTCTTGCTTCTTGTGGTTGTGGGTTTAATTTTGATGGTATTGGTTTGTGTTTCTCCTTTCTTTTCTTCTTGGCTTTTCAATATTCCCCTCGTGTACTGTAATGTTTAGTTTGTTGAATGAAAGTTAACATTCAAAAAAATAAAATAAAATAATCTAAATGAAAGCAACAGAAAAATAAAACTAAGAAGCATCTATCAAATCTCAAAACTGCCAAAAGCATCGTGGAAGTTGTCAGTTACAAGGCCACTTACCCAACCACTTGCAAAAGAAGTCCAAGAAGAGTAAAATTGTGAAAACATGGCAAGAACCCGATTATATACACATATAGATCTTTTGTTTTTAGTTCTTGTCCATCCATGGAATGTATACTATTTTTAGAGGTTATTTGTGTAATACAGCGGAGTATAACTTTTATGTGGAAACTGAAGCTGGGAAAGAAAGAAACAACTCAAAAAATAGCGTGTTTCCGCGTAGAGTCCTACATCAAACAACTAAGCATGTAAATTAAGCGGATTTGATTTCCACTTCCACATATAAGGCTTTGCACCAACATGCCCATAGAGAAATGAGTTCTATCTAAAGTCCATGTTTGTCATCTTTATTTTATGTCTCTATTTCTCTAAATGTCTAAATCGGATAGAGGTTCAAACAATTAGAGTGTTCGGCACAAGATTCCAGACTCTGTCCGCTTTATATATTTAGAGGGAGAATAGAGGTTTTGAGTCTTAAAAATACCAAACGCATCTTTTTTATGGCTCTTTGTTTAATTGCTCTATTTTAGATGGTTCTGTAAATAAGCGCCAAGTCTTCTTCATTTGGCTCTTTTTCTTAAGATGAATGGTTAGAGGGATGATTCTTCTTCTTTGAGTACTAAAATGAGAGTAGGTTTGTCTTTCAAACTTTTAAATAATGTTTGTATGCATGAGGGGCGGGGAGGGTAGGGGTAGAGTGAAGTAAAATCTATATTTTTTTGTTACTCATTGTCGCTTAGTTTTTATCATTTAATGCATTTTATTCCCAATCCCTTCATTTTTTTTCTTTTATCTTAATTTGACCATTTATTTTACTTCACCCCCTTCTCGCATACAAAGAAAGCGGTAAAAAAGTCAAAATTGGAAAGGCAAAAAGGGCGGACGCTGACCGCGAGTCAAGGGCGGGAGGCTTCAGCAAAAACACAAAACATAAGTGCTTTTCTAAGCTTTTGTAAGAACACAGGGGCCCTTTTGTAAAATACGATTTAAAAACTCGCGCTATAAACTATCTTCCTCCTCGTGTCTGTGTCTCCGGCTTTGTCTCTCTCCAGACTCTATCTTCCTTCCAATAGAATAAGATTACCGGCAAAAATGACAAATCCAAACCTTTGGAAAAACCCTAAACCCTAACAACTAATCAAAATCTTATCTTGACCCAAGGCCGGCTGGTAGAATCCAAAAGGAGAAATCAATGCTATTTTGACCGCATTCAAATCCTTGACATTATCTCCAAGCAACCATCTTCCATCAATCGTTATATAATGCAGGCTACACCTGAAAATCATCACAAGTTCAGAGGGATTCAATTCGGAGAATGGCGATTTCACCCACCACCCTCACATTTCTCTTCCTTTTCGCGATCAGTCTTGTTTGTGTTTGGGGTGATTACATCAAGTATAATACCTCAGCTGGCCCTGTGGAAGGGAAATTGAATGTCCATCTGGTCGCGCATACGCATGATGATGTTGGATGGTTGAAGACTGTTGATCAGTACTATGTTGGATCTAATAACAGTATTCAGGTCATCGCCATTATCATCTTATTGTCATTATATATCATCATGACATTGTTTTTTCAATATGTGGTGAAGGTGATGTATTGGGGTGGTTTTAGAATGGTATTTGGAAGGTTTAGAATCCAGTAATTGAAGCATTATAGAGATTGATTTGGACCATCTTTGCAATTGAGTGATTGAGCTCCTATATTACTGTTTGATTGATTCATTGGTGATATGATTTAATAGGGTTGATCTGTATGGTAAATGTTACTTAACATGCATTGGATCCAATGTATTTGGGCTAATTGTGATGGTTCTTTCTTTTGGCTTTTGATTTTTGTCAATGCAGGGTGCTTGTGTTAGCAATGTGCTTGATTCATTGGTCATTTCACTGATGAAAGATCCAAATCGAAAGTTTATTTATGTTGAACAGGTAAAGTTTAATGTTTTGTGTGAAGGAAATTGATTAAGTACAGACATTGATCAATGACCTTGATTGGATGATCTGATTTGCACATTAAGAACTTGCAAAATGAAAGTTATGGATAGTTGGGGCGATCAGGCCTTATCCCATCTACTTGGGTCGGCTGTGAATGCTGTTTTTCCAACCCACCATATTTCAAGCCATGTTCTTTGAAACTCCACAATCCAAAATGTCCTCCCTTGGTTCCTTGAACTTGCAAACTCTCAGTACAAGTTCTATTCTTATAGTCTGATTCATCTGAAAAGTGGGGTATAGGAAACCTGGGTTATATCCTATCTATTCAATGACCCTTGTTTAGTGTGAAGGCTTTACTTAATGTTCCTGAGGGAAACGGTTTTCACTAACAGAAATTGATGTGCCCACAGGCTTTTTTCCAAAGATGGTGGGCAGAGCAAAATGAAGAAACACAAGAAGAAGTGAAGAAATTGGTAGATTCTGGCCAGTTGGAGTTCATGTATAAGCTCCATTACCATGTTCCTTTGCCAAAATGTTCCTTTTTTCTTTCCCTGAATTGGGTGATTTATTAATCAACAAGGAAAGGTCTGGACAATACAAACTTTTTTTTTATTTTTTTTGTGCAACCATGAAAAAAAAAAGACAGTGCTAAGTTTCTAACTGTGTCTTCTAGAAACCATCCATTGTCATAACACTACTCACAGCCACTATCAAAGAAACTTCAGAAGCTGCATCTGATCCTGCTCCCCTGATTGCGTCTATCTTGAACTTTGGCCTGTCTAGGAACTCAAAATTTCCTGCATCTGATCAATTTCCAAAGTTATCTGTTTCCTTCATCATGGTTTTAGCACTCAAAACCAAGTGGTCTCACTCAATACATATAGGTTTCAGCCATGACTGATACCGATTATCCATGGCTTTAGCTTGAATGTTTGACACTTTAAATGTACTGGATATTTGTTCTAACCACCCGTTTAGATTAGATTTTATTATTTATTTGCATTTAAAAAAACCTTAAAAAAGATGAAGATTTAGTTTTTTAAAAACATTTTCAATTATTTTCCTTTCAGAAAAAGGGCCAAAACCAACCAAGATATCAGTCTAGGACCAATGTAGTTACCCATATAAAAAGGTTTTGGCTTTGGCAGATTTGAAGTCCAAAATCTTTGTTTAGAAGTTAAAACCATGTTCTTAATTTAAAAATGACTTCTTTGGCCAGAAATGGAGGCTGGTGTATGCATGATGAAGCAACATGCCATTACATAGATATGATTGATCAAACGACTCTGGGTCACCGCATGATAAAGAAGCAATTTAACAAGGTTCCACGTGCTGGGTGGCAAATTGATCCCTTTGGACACTCTGCTGTGCAAGCATACTTACTTGGAGCGGAGGTAATGCAAATTTTTTACTATGATCTCATGTACCTCTGAAAATGGATTAACTCGCATTCCTGTCACATTTTGGCTGGAGCTGAGATAGGTCTCAAACTATCATGAAAGTGGATCTTGATGAGACGAATCAGTGCTCTGTTATGAAGCTTGAGATTGAGAAGATTCGCATAAGTTGCCATTCAATGGAACAGAAGATTTCCATGTAATGACTGTGAAGAGTTCTCCAATGAACAAAAATGACGTAAATTTTTTTAAAAATTGAAGTTGAGTTACTATTCTATGTATGCTCATGCATGGATTTCTACTTGTTAAAATATTTCACTCCTTTAGTGAGATGAGATTCTTCTGGTGAATGCATTGCTTCCACAATCATGATTTGGAATGTTTCAAACAAATGAATCCACTCTGTTTCATTCTATGGATTTTATCAGCACCATCCATTTATCAGTTTCTACATCAAACAAAACAGTTGAAGTAAGAGGTTTTAAAAACTTGAATACTCAGTTGTTTATTGGACAGTCACTTATGGTTTGATCTGCTATCTTGTTTCTGTAGCTTGGTTTCGATTCTCTATTTTTCGCAAGAATTGATTATCAGGACAGAGCAAAGCGTAAATCGGATAAATCTCTTGAAGTAATATGGCTTGGGTCAAAGAGTCTTGGTTCCTCTTCTCAGGTTTGATGTTTCCATTTCATATTCCTTTTTTACCCTTAAAATGATTTAGGCTGCTGACAAGTCCTATTGTCCTCCACCAGATATTTACAAGTGCTTTTCCTGTTCACTATAGTCCTCCTAGTGGTTTCCATTTTGAAGTGAATGATGACTCTGCACCTGTCCAGGTACCTACCTACTTTGAACAATATGGCTTTTTCATACTACATCATCCAGAGTTTTTGTTTCTTGTTCTAACTGATTTAGCCGAACAATTGCAGGATGATCCTCGTATATTTGACTATAATGTTGAACAACGTGTTAATGATTTTGTAGATGCCGCTAGGACTCAGGTAAGCCTGAACTTTACAGTGTTTGATGTGTGAGTTAAATCCTGTATGTTTATGAACAAAAGGACAACGGAGGCTACACTAGAATTATTTTATTAAGAGTTTTAAGTTTTAACTGTATCGGACCTTTTCTTACAATTTGATTCTCCTGAATCACAGGCTAATGTAACACGTACAAATCATATCATGTGGACAATGGGTGATGACTTCGAATACCAGTATGCTGAATCTTGGTTCAAACAGATGGACAAGTTTATTCACTATGTCAACAAGGTATAGTATGCGGAAGAGTTTCAGTTGTCAGAATTCAATCATAGTAATACATTTTTAATTTAACTAAAAATCTCACCGTTGATTGCTTTGGAATATTTCCATCCATGAATAACCAACATTATATGTGAAACTTGTACTTGTCATATTGAATAAGTTTTTACTCTTTTTTAAATAATTACTGATTCATCTATCAGCTTTCCTTTCTATTCTTTATGTGAAGCATGGATTTAAATCCTTTGATTCGTGATTTTGTCGTAGATTTAAGTAGCATGAGTTTTGTTGACCTCGTTGATGTGGCATGCTTCTTCAGTTTTGTTGACCTTGTTGATGTGGCATGCTTCTTTATTACAAGTTCACTGTTGATGTGGCATACTACAATTGTTTGCACTTTCCAATTCCTAGCCCCAAGCGACCATTAAGAAAAAAATTTCATTAACCTTTGAGTCTATAGGGCTACATAAAACTTTATTAGACCCAAGTGTCTGTACTCTGTAGGGACATATAACTGTAAGGACTTTTTGATTTACATTGTTATGTCGTTTGCTACAGTTCGAACTATTAGTGTTTCTAGTTATTAACATGGTATCAGAGCTAGGGGTCATGTATACGAATCCCTGAGCGTGTGTGAAATGTAACTCAGTGGTATTTGATATTACAGGATGGACGGGTCAATGCATTCTATTCTACGCCCTCTATTTACACAGATGCCAAAAATGCAGCAGATGAATCTTGGCCCCTGAAAACTGATGACTATTTTCCGTAAGCAGCACTTGCATCATTTCTGTTGTAACTAATATGTTATGGATAGTTTTGTTACCAACTTTTTCATAAAAGCTCGCTTGATGACTCCATACAGGTATGCAGACTCGGAAAATGCCTATTGGACTGGTTTTTTCACTAGTCGGCCATCACTAAAGGGATATGTCCGTATGATGAGTGGATATTATCTGGTAAGGCACCATGCTGGGTTTCAATCATCAGCTCTCTCTTTCTCTCTGTCTTACAGCGAGAGACACCATGATGGCCCCCACTTATCACCAAATGAGTTTATATTATGATATATCAACAAAGACTAAATTGCAATGACAGGCTGCACGGCAACTTGAATTTCTAGTTGGGAGGAAATCGTCTGGTCCAAATACCTTTAGCTTGGGAGATGCTTTGGGAATTGCACAACATCATGATGCTGTGACTGGTACAGCAAAGCAGCATACAACCAATGACTATGCAAAGCGTCTTGCTCTAGGAGCTTCTGAGGTTGTTAACTAGTCCACTTGGCCACTTCATTTACTTGCTGCCTGATTTTTCATTTTGCAGTCTTCTAGGTCACATATGCTGATCCTATATGATATTTCATTGTTGTGTAATTTCCTAGTCAGAAATGGTGGTGACCTCTGCTCTTTCTTGCTTAACTAGTTCAAATTCAAGCAAACAATGTGCTGCTCCAGCACTACAATTAAGCCAGGTAAGATGCTTTTATTTATTGTAGAGAGGGACTATTATTCATCATTTGTGAACAAGGGCACATCTGTTTACCTATCTTAATGGAAAGACCTTCAATCTATATGTTCTTTCTGTGCCTTTACATATTTCAATCCTCTTATCTTTTTACCCATCATAAACCTCATTCTGGGTGTATGCAAGAAGAAGAGCTATTGCTTGGGATTCATACAGGTGATTACTGTTCTTAAATCATTTGCATATATAGTCCTGAAAAAGGGGTTGGCTACTCACCTTAGGTATATAACCTGTATGATTTGTTAGACCTAAGTCTTGATAGCAACATTTATAAGTTCCATTAAGCAGCCCATAGTGTTGGTGATGAGGATGATTCATACACTAGTTGTAAAAAATTTAAATGTGAAGATTTTACTTGATCGGTAATGGTATATTCACTATATTGTATTAGACCAAACAGAAAAGAATACAAAAGGAATAGAGAAGAAACCAACAAACCAACAAGAAAAGAGGCATAGGTATAAGGGCACTATACCACATTCAACAAAACCAAAAATTATGAGCACCCAAAGGAAAAACCCTATGAAGCCCTTTGCTTACCCAGGGAGTCTATCATGCCTTTGGCTGATGTCCACATTTCTAAACTCTACTTCAATTGATGGGGACAAAGATTTTATCTCAGAGAGGAAAATGAAATCGCCATGGACCCTAACTGAAGAATACACCCACATAAGAGAATTAGTGGAGTCAGTTCTAACAATCAACTTATCCTATAAATAAAGAGAGATGGTCTTTAGAACTTCTGAAATGGCCAACACTTCCACTTCATTGGAATCTTTTGTCCCCATCTGCTTGGAGGAAAAAAAAAAACCAATACTTTCCTTGTCACAAAGAACGCCTCCAATCTAGCTGGCCTATTAAGAATTAACTTTGACAAAATGGAACCTTTTTTGAAACTCTGTACTCTCTCTCTCTCTCTCTCTCTCTCTCTCTCTCTCTCTCTCTCTCTCTCTCTCTCTATATATATATATATATATATATATATATATAAATGGAAATATGGTTTAGTATCTCAGTTATATATTAGATTCTAGTTTCAATAAGGAAAATGAAAAGCGAAGAGAGAGTTTGCATTTGACCTGGTCCTTCCTCTATCACATGTACAAGTTCCTTTCTTTCTCATCTATGTTGACAACCACTTACTCTAAAAGCTTAAGCCGTTTCATGGGAATTACACCCTCCATGGGAGGATACAGGAGCTCCGCATGGGAATCACACCCTCCGTGAGAGAATACAAGGCACAACAGCTCAGGGGATTCGAACACTCGACCTCCTGCCTGATACCATGTTGACAACCACTTACTCTAAAAGCTTAAGCTGATAGAGAACGTGAACAATGTATATCAAGCTTACAACAATCTAGTTATCCAGCATCTCCATGCTCTATAAAGATCTTAATATATTACATACTCCACATAGTTTTACACCCTTTTAAATAATTATGTTTCCTAATCCAGTGGGTTTATTGCGTCAATTGCAGTGCCAGTTGCTCAATATAAGCTACTGCCCACCAACTGAGGAAGATATTCCACAAGGGAAGAGCTTGGTAAGTTATTTTGGGCATATTCATACTGCTTAGACTTTTAGAAGCTAAGAACTACTGTCAAATGTTTTCTAAATATGATTTTTATGACATTCTAATATCTAACCTTTACAGGTTATGGTGGTGTACAATCCTCTTGGATGGATCCACTCTGACATAATTAGGATTCCTGTGAGTGTAACATTTTCTATTTGTTGGTGCAATGCTGGTTCTTTGGTTTTCTTCTATTTTCATTAACTTCATTTAGGGAATGATTGTAAGTGTCATATGTTAAAAAGATGATCCAGGTGTTGGCTTTTTTTTTCATTTCTGGATAACCAATGAGAAAAGATAAGACAGTTTGGATCTTGTTACATTTTATGTGGGATATTTTTAGTTATCCCTTTTCACTGTCAATCTTGAGGTTGTTCATGGTAACCATTCTGCCATGCGGCCCATCAAAGTGATGTTCCAGTAACCTGAATCATGAACTCATTGGCACCATAGTTAGAAATTGGTTCTTTCAATTATTAGAATTTTGTCTTCGGCGTTGCTTTCTCCTAAGATTCATTAAATAGTTTATAAGTATGATAGGCTAGCTCAATAGCTTGCATAACTTTGTTCGCATAAAAACCTACATTGATCGTTCTGCATTTTCTGGCATTCTTTTATTCCCAAAATTTGTTGAATTATTTTGTAAACCAATCAATCCTAATGTCTCCCATCTAAATCTATATTTATGAAGGTATACTCAATCCTAATGTCTAGTTCTAATGCTCAATTTATTTCATCTT
This sequence comes from Umbellularia californica, assembly GCA_028538565.1. NCBI lineage: Eukaryota > Viridiplantae > Streptophyta > Magnoliopsida > Laurales > Lauraceae > Umbellularia > Umbellularia californica. The sequence goes on along the minus strand of JAPQWN010000006.1, from coordinate 4,282,823 downwards.
GGCAAAAGGTTGCCTTTAGTTTGGTTTCGTATATTTTACAAGTCTGTGTTGTAGAACTTAAATCATGGTTTTAATAGTAGCTCTATCATGTTCATTTTATCTAATGTATGCACCTGGTCTAATATTTGTTGCATGTTCCAATTTATTTAAAATTTTCTCAATGCCCTTTGCTGCCTTTTTCTGTTAGGTTAATGATGACCATCTTGTTGTAAGAGATTCAAGCGGTAATACAATTGAGGCTCAATATATCGCAGTGGACAATGTTACGATCAATTTAAGAAACTTCTATGTGAAGGCCTATATGGGAGTGCCACCTAAAGAAGCCCCTAAATATTGGTTGTTATTTGGAGTAACTGTGCCCCCACTTGGATGGAGCACCTACTTCATTTCTAAAGCTGGTCAGACTGGTGATCTCTATTTATTTTCTTCATATATAATTTTTCAAAAATAAATTTCTGTAATTTATTGTGTCATAATTAATGAAATGAAATCTTTTTTTTTCTTTTTTTTAACAAAGCACCACCGGTGACAACAACATTCTCCAGTTTACATGTTTTGCTTTACTCTATTTTGTTTCTGGTTGGTCATACTAAAAGAATATTGGAATTTGGAACAGGAGGTAGTGGATATCTCTCAGTTATGGATCCTCCTCAAAATGAGACAGTAGAGGTTGGGCCTGGGGACCTTAAGATGTCCTTTTCATTATCATCTGGGCAACTCAAACGCATTTCCAATAATAGAACAGGGGTTAGTTTTGTTCCCATCTAGTTATTGTGGAATATATTATGACTGTGTTTATATTTTTTAGATGCCTGCTTATTTTAATTTCATTCTGCACCAGTGCACCCCATCAAAGGACAGACCCAGCCAAGCCTTTGGCCACTCCACATTTGGTGCCCAGCCCATGTGGGCCTTGTATATTCCACGTATCCAATTCCAATCTAGCTCAAGTCTCCTTTTGTTTTTTTATAACGAGTATCGAATGGTTGGGATTAATCACTAAACTCGCATAATTATCCATAAATTTTAGAAAGAAAGCAGAAGAAGAAAATGTTATGAGAGTGCCTATTTATGTAATCTAAGAGCTAATGACATAGAAAGGAAAGAGAATAATTGGAAAAGAAAGGAAATGAAGAGTTTGGGTAGAAAAGGAGGTATTGTAGAAAAGGAAAAGTGGAACTTTGAAAACAAGGGAGTAGATGTGAGTGGTTTGGATAAAGAGATTAAAGTGGGTAGGTTTTCATGAGATAAGCGGGGAGAAAACTGAAAAGATTTGAAAAAAGAATAACTAACTTTCAAAATCATATCCGACATTCAAAATTAAAGTCAAAACCCTTGGCTTTAATATATTATAATAGAGATTAATATGATATGACTTCTGATTAACAAAAAAAAAAATGCATATTAAGTCTTGAACAGTTGGACATCTTTGGCCAACCTTATTGTCCATGCTATTGTGAATTGACAGAAATTATTCCTTTGTGTCATTCTCTTTCCATCGTTTTTGTTTTATAGTTATATCTAGCGTGAGACTAAACTCCAGTTTAATAAGAGAGTAGGGCTGTTTGCTTGCAGGGGAAGCCAGTCTTCAATTTCCCACCATTTGAATGCAAATTTGATTGAGAAAATCCATTTAATCCCTGAGTATTAAGATGGAAGCCTGAAAACATCGACCAAAATCTCAGAAAGATATAAAGATATTTTTAAGTACAAGTTGAGTTTCTCGAATAATAGTTGACAACTAACTCATTTTATCTAGCCATCAGGATTTTTTCCTCTCCAAATTGAAGTACCAAAGATAGAAAATCTGAGATATTTCTTCCTTTTAAAGAAAACAGCCCCTAAAAGTTCTTTTTATACATTATTTGTTTGTTATTAAATTCAGTCCATGTCTAAAATCATTTCATCTTTATTATTTCATCCAATACAATTGGAACAGCTTTTGAAAGTCTACACAGATGTTTCCCTACTAACCATCACAATGCATCAGGTGGACATACCTATTCAGCAAAGTTACCTGTGGTATGGTTCAAGTAGTGGAGACATGGATCCACAAGTATGTAATTTATGCCCAGTACTGTACACTTTACTTGAATTTAAATCTTTTGTAGCTAATTGTTACTTTTTATGTTATGTATGATAATAATCAAAGGCCTCTGGAGCATACATATTCCGGCCAAATGGCTCCCCTCCAACACCAGTATCCAGATCGGTAATTACTTTGATCTGTAGTTTTTATGTGCATTATAAAAGTAACTCTTCTACCAACTAGCTATGACTTTTGAATTTATTGTTAATTACACTCATTTCATTTAACTATAGGTACCTTTGGAGATTGTGAGGGGACCTGTAGTTGATGAAGTCCATCAGCAGTTTAACTCATGGATCTATCAGGTAGATTGTCCTGTATTTTCTATGACAATTGTCGGCTCCTGTTAAAACAGTTGTGTAGCCTTATAGGATTCTTTAAATGTAAGACTGATCATCATTGTTGTCATCGTCATCCTCATAGCCTAAAGAAAAAAGATCTCTACTATGCGCTTGAAAAGAAGAAGAAAAAAAAAAACCCTCCAACAAGACTAATACTACAAAATCAACTAAGAAATTGCTAACAAGAATGCAAGGCCTCTCTCTCTTTCTATCATAGTGAGCGTATTTGTTGGAATGGATTAAATTCTCTCTGTCTAGTATATGATACATTATATAAATTTTCACCATTTGACACACTTAGGGTAGAATCAATAAATGATCAATTAAGAGAGACTCGTTTCAGATGGTTTGGACATGTCCAGAACAGGTCCACAACGGCGTCGGTGAGAACTTTCTCTATGCAGGTTGATGGTCCCTCAAAGAAAATGTAGGCCGAAGAAGACATGGATGGAAGTAGTAAAGGATAGATTTTAAAGTGCAACCAATCCAAGGATTTGGCCCATGATAGACTAGAATGGCAAAACACAACTCATGTAGCCAAACCCCTACATAGTTGGAACAAGGCTTTGTTGCTGCCGTTGATGATGATGGCTAGTTAAAGATACACATATCATCATTGATGTTGCAAAAACCATCTTCAGTGTGTGTGGCAACTTGAACGTTCAAAACTAAAATGGCCCATCATTTTTTTTTCACTGATGGCTTGTCACATTCTGTGTAGACCATCTGATTCTTGAATGCTTAGGTATGAAGAAGTGCAACTTATGTGAGGATTTGGCTCATGATAGATTGGAATGAAGAAACATAATTTAGGTAGCCGATGACAACATAGTTGGGACAATGCTTTGATGATGATGATGATCTTATTTTAGAATGCATTTTTTTATAATATTCTTTTGGTGAGTGGTTTTGCAAACAAATAATTTTAACAAGTTGCTGCTTGATTCCAAGATAGGGTTTTTGAATTGTCAGTATAGTTCCACGTTTCAGACCTGAAGAAGGGATTAATCACCTCAAAGTAACCTATTTCAGGTGACTAGACTGTACAAAGAGAAGGATCATGCTGAAGTTGAATTTACTGTAAGTCTTTTCACCTACACACATCTCCTTATAACTATAAGGACTGGACTTGACTAAATTTGTTTTGTTCAAAATGTAAGGCTTGCTTTATTCTTTGGAGTGAAAAAAGATATTTTGTTATAAGTGATATTGTGCTCCACTTTACTACTGACACAAACTTCTGAAATGAAGATTGGCCCAATCCCTCTGGATGATGGTGTTGGAAAGGAGATCATCACACGGATGACAGCAAATATGGCCACAGATAGGACATTTTATACAGATTCTAATGGAAGAGATTTTTTAAAGCGGGTATTATTCAATTTTAAGATTCTTCTTATTTGCTATAAAAGTTTTGAAAACTGATGTTCCTTATTCCATCTTCTCTTCTCTTTTATCATATTTCTATGTCTAATGTCAGGTGATGAAGCATGTACTGCTGAATATTTATGATTCATATCTCTCATTTTTGAGTTGCTGCTAATTCTGTAATTGTCACACTCTTATGTGATAATTCTATTTTGCTAAGTTCTAATAGCTTAGCATTGGTCTTGTCTATATATTTTTACTTTTTATTTAAGACTTAAGAGATAAATCCATTACGAAGTGGTTTTATGGCATCCTCTCGGCAGTTTATTATGTCATAATGCACTGTCCATATTGGATTTAGCCTGAGCCTCACCCAAAATTAGTTACTGGACTGAATTCTGAGGTCAAAATTCCTGATGAACAAATGTATGTACAATGCCTTTACTGGCAAAGGAGACATGATGAGTGCCCCGCCATATGGGCCAATGACTCATCCTTTTGACACCGTTGGTCTATTTGAGCACTAATTTCCATCTGTTACCAACTAGTTTTTGTGGAGTTCTGGTTGGCATAAAATGTGTTTGTCCTTTTCTTGGTAGTCAATTTGAGTTTCTGCCCGAACAGTTAGGCATATGAACCATGATATATTTATGAGAAGACGACAAAGTGTATGAGCCATGGTATATTTTTTTGGGGTCATACGTACAGGCAGGCATATGTTTTTGTTAGTAATGAAAACCAAGTCACTGGTTATCAGTTTTTTTTTTTTTTTTTTAGGGGGGGGGGGGGGGTGGCGGGCTAGAACTGACTACACTATTTTGTTTCATGTGTTATTCAATAATTGCTTTTTTCCCTTTCTCCTTCCTTCTTGAGTTAGCTCCGGCTCCCATATTGACGTGAAGCTTTTATTACTTATTTTATGTCCTAAGGTGTTATTCTGATTTAACATGGTGTACCAAAATTATGTCTTTAGGTCCGTGACTACAGGGAAGACTGGCCTCTTGTTGTCCATCAGCCTGTAGCAGGAAACTATTATCCTGTAAGTGTTATTTCTTGTTCTTGTTACACTAGTTTTTCATGTCATTACAATGAATCATGATTCTATTTTCTGGAAATTAAAGTTATATACAGTCTATTATTTATATAATTGAAAATCTTCAGATTAATAGTGGAATATTCATGACGGATGGGAAGTCAGAATTCTCAGTCTTAGTTGATCGTGCTGTTGGAGGTGCCAGCATCCATGATGGGGAATTAGAGGTCATGCTTCACAGGTTTAATTTCCTCATTATACTATTGTGGAACACTGAGCTTCCTATGCTATTTTATTTATAGGAATGATCCTAGAGCTATTATAGGGATCTTACACTAATTACCCTTTCTGTTTGATAAAAGACGAATGATTGATGATGATGGGAGAGGTGTTGGTGAAGCACTCGATGAGACTGTGTGCGTAGGAGATACTTGCGAGGGACTTACGGTATGCTAATTTATTCTCAAAACTCCCTCTACTGATGTGCTGTCAACAGCTATTCAAGCTTTATATATCCATGATTATTGTGTTCATATAATTTCTGGAAGACTTTTATGGACTCTGTGCCTCATTTCTCTCATTTCATCTTTCACATCTTTATATATCCATGATTCTTCCTGGTGGATTTCCTATGTTATATCTATAACTGATTAAATTGATTAGAGACCAGGTTTCTGATACTTCAAGAACTTCATCTTAAAATACTGGATAAAATTTCTCCTGACTTTGTTTCTAGGTCAGGGGAAATTACTATATAAACATCAACAAGTTAGGGAGTGGAGCACGCTGGCGCCGTACAGTTGGTCAAGAAATCTATTCACCACTTCTTTTATCATTCACACATGAGGTATAGCACATATTTTTACTATTTCTACGTTTGATTTTCTTTCTTTCTTTTTTTTTTCTTTTTTAAAAATGATCTATTGAAACCACTGGTCTTTCAGGAGGAGAACCTATGGAAAGCTTCTCATGTGACAAATGCAACTTCCATGGATTCTAACTATAGCTTACCTCCTAATGTTGCACTCATTACTCTTCAGGTGAACTTGACATGAAGTTCTGCACTATTTATTGAGTCTTCTTACTTGTACCTTTTAAACGACTGTCCCTCGCTTTTGCAGGAACTGGATGATGGATTCACACTGCTTCGGTTGGCACATCTATATGAGGTAAGTCAATCAACAGGGCTACTTTTTATGCCTTTATGGAGCTTATGTTCTGGCCTTCCATTTATTTTTTATGCTGTGGTTATGGTTAGGTTGGCGAAGATCCGACGTATTCAACCATAGCTGAAGTGGAACTGAAGAAAATTTTTGCCGAAAGGACGGTATGCAAAATTAATCTTTGATGATTTATTAACTATAATCCATCATGTGCTATTTTGTTGACAGCCATCTTCTGCAGTCTCCAATCTGTGTTTTCTTATTAGTTCAGATACAATATTGATTCATTAGTAAAGTTTTCCTGTCTGAGTCATCAAAATATTTACAATTTCTAGAAGAACAACACCATTATCCCTTAAAAGCCTAATTGACTCCAGAACTGCTAAGATTGACTTATGTTTACTGCAATTTGCTGAGCAGATACTAGAAGTGAAAGAAACAAGCTTATCCACAAACCAGGATAAGTCAGAAATGAGGAGTATGAAGTGGAAAGTTGAAAGGGATAGTGGAGAGAGTCCTGTTCCAGTAAGAGGAGGCCCTGTTAATTCTACTACTCTTGTGGTCGAGTTGGGTCCCATGGAAATTCGGACTTTCTTGTTGAAATTTTAGGTAAATGATGAGTCGGCAGTTGACAGTTATATTTGTAGCAAATGCAAAATGAAGCTTTTTGCAGGATTCAAAAATCAATTCAATTCTGTCTAGATATGTATCATTCCATTATATTTTCTTATCTGCTCCTTTCAGAACATCAAACATTTTCTGCTTAATTGCCTTCCAGTGTTACTTGACAAGGGACTTTAATTTGTTCCAATCCTTTTCATTTTTGAGTTTTTAACAAAAAGGCTGCAGTATTTTCACACAACCTCAAAAAGACCCCCTGTATTTCTGTTTTCACTAAAGCCTCCTTTGACTAGCAGTCAAACCTTACAAAACCCCCATGTTTTTGTTTTCATCCAATTTGCTCCAGACAAAAACTCAAATGACACAAATTATGATTTTGCCAAAAAAAAAAAAACCACCCCTTTCTCACAATCGCTCATTTTGGTGCTTTCATAGAGGGAACTACCTTTGATCAATCCAACCCATTCACAACCACCAGGACCTTTGATTGGACAAATTCCGATTTCACACTATTTTGCACATTTTCACCATAGGGTATGGTCAAAAAAAAAAAAATATAACACAATGCATAACCATTGAACTTTGAGGATCTAAAACTAAGGAATATAATCATTTGATTAGGTTTTTCTTCATCATGCCTCCTTTGGTCATCATGACTCCAAGTGGGCTTCTTCATCTAACTTGAGTTGAGTTGGTGTGAAAAGGAAAGGATATGTCTGTCATCTGTCCATAAAATCCAGCAGGTATTTGTTTCAATCACCAGGGTTGGGAGGCCTTTTTGACATTGTCTAAAAATACAGAGGCCTTTGTAAATTGTTCCCCCTGTTATTAATACTTTCCTTCTCTAATACTTTACTCGACAAGACTGAAACCAGTGAAGGCCTCCCTCACCATTACTGAATCCTTTCACCCATCTTCTCATGGGACAATGTCTTTAAACACTGCACTGCTCACTTGGTGCTTCTCCCTTTTAATATAGCATATTTAGTGGGCCCAACATGTGTTGAATTTTGATTGATGCGATCATCAAAGGCTCACCCTTTATGGTGGTCTCAACGTAGGTCTGAACTTCTGCATTATTTTCTAACGTGGCATTTTCTAAGACAGACTTATTAATAACAAGGTCTACAATAGCTTGTAATACAAATGGAAGGTGCTCATTGCTGTCAACCACAAGGTTTGATGTTAGGATGCAAGTGGGTGGAATTTGGGGCGGTTGTGAGGGCCCCCACCCTTGCTCTTACTATAATAATGTGAGAGTAGCTATCATAGATCTTTATGAATTACATTGGGATCCAACATGAAACATATGTTCTTCGTTTGAAGGGCGCGGAAACAAACAGCCAATTGTGTTTTAGGAACAAACTCAGAATTTTCATGCGGGTTTTAAGGGTGAACACAAGTTTTTTATGTAAATTTTGAAAGTAGTGAAAGAATATTCATTTTTATCTTAGAAGTGGACCAAGGTCTGACGGCTGCGTCTGCCCCTACGTGGATGTACCTGGGTTCTGCCACTGCTTATATGGATCTAAAATACAGAAGGCGGACCTAAAAGTCTCTAATCCCTCCCCAACTGTTTATTAAATGGACAAATGACTTCTAAATCCCAGTGACACAATGGCTCAGTGGCTCACTGTCATTGTCACCTTAAAATCTTCCAAACAAAGTATAGTCTCCAACTACTTTCTGTCCCAAAATAAAACTAATTAGGAGAAAATAGGCCCCAACAACAAGAGAAAAGAGGCACCACCAAGCTCATGGTTGGGTGGTGTTAGAAGTATAAGCCTCTTAAAAGACTTGACCATTGGGCTACCTAGACCTATGCCTACCTTGGAGGGCCAGGGTAGTGCTTAGGGCTTGAAGAGAAGAAAATTAATTTTTAATTTCTGTTTTCTACATCCGCATCTAGCATTAGATAAACTTTATAGGATTATAGTTGATCCTACCAAAACTTATAAAACAAAAAACACAAAAGTGCACACGTCGTCATCTACCAAAAACTCTAGGTGTTAAAAGACTTTTAAAAATGCATATATATATATATATATATATATGTGTGTGTGTGTGTGTGATATATCCAAAGAAAATTAAAAAATATCAAAATTTTTAGCAGTTGTAGCTAAATAAATGTTAAAGAATGAAGTAAAGATCAACGATTATGGGTGCCATAGATGTTATATAGCTAGAATTTCCACACACTGGTGCTAGGATAGGGTCCACCATCCTTGAAAAACTTAAAGAATATAGAATTGAAAATAAAATAATTTTTATAACTTTAGATAATGCAAGCACTAACAATGTCGCAGTAGAGTTAATAAAACAATCAATTCAACTTGATTTAAATGGAGATCTATTACACAATAGATGTGCATGCCACATCATAAATCTTATTGTACAAGTATGGGTGAAATTAATTAGAGATGATTTAGAGACTATTAAATGGATTGTATGATACATTTTTTGTTCTCCCTCGCGAAAACAATGGTGGAGGGACATATGTGTAAATTTGAATCTAAGACCAAAGAAAATATCATATGATGTAAAGCATAGATGGAATTTTACCTATAAAATGTTAAAAGAAGCATGTGCCTATAAAATGGCACTAAATCAATATTGTCAACTTTATTTGGAGCATGAAAATATTTTTATAAGTGATGATAAATGGACCCTTCTTGAGATAATAAGAGATTTTTTAGAAGTTTTTCATGATGCAACATTGTTTTTTATGGGGTATATTATCCCACATTAAATCAAGCTTTATCCCATTTTTTTGAAGTAAGTATTACTTTTAAAAAGTATAGAGATTTTCTAATTTTTCAACTCATGTATATACAAATGGAGGCAAAGTTTTCATCATATTGGAGAATAGCTCCTTTAACATTTTGTATAGCTGCTATATTAGACCCTAGATTGAAATTACAAGGTGTAGAAACCCTTCTTGATGAAATAAACTCTAATATGAATACAACTAATATAAATGACATTACAATAAGTAAGACATAATTAGAAACACTTTATTTGGATAATGCTACCCGATTAGGTAGATCCATAGCACCCACGGTCCCAACAGGCCCTCCCCAAGTACATAAAGGAAAAAAGAAGGCTATTTGGAGTATTTTGAAGAAATCTCATGGAAGTAACTCCTCTTCTTCCGGAGGATCTTACAACCTTAATGAATTAACAATGTACTTGGGGAGCGATCCTATTGTGGTTGAGAATGAAGATGAAGATGATTTTGATCTTTTGGCATGGTGGAAATCATTCGAAACTAAGTTTCTCGTGCTTTCCGTCATAGCCCGTGATATACTAACAATACCAGCGTCTACAGTTGCATCAGAGCAGGCATTTAGTGCAAGCGAGCGCCTTATTGACCTCAGGAGGACTATGCTTTCAGAAGAAACCGTTGAGGCCTGCATGTGCTTACGAGATTAGTATCAAGCACATGATAGGGAACAACACCACGATGATGATGAGATCGAGATAGAAGATGAGCTAACAGCGTTACATATATCATAGTATATATTTTTTTAGAATGTATAATAATAGGTTTTCAACTTGTAATTTATTTTTTAGAATGTATCATAGGTTTGTAAAGTTGTAATTTAGTTTTTAGAATGTATCATAGGTTTCTAAAGTTGTAACTTATTTTTTAGAATGTATCATAAGTTTCTAAAGTTGTAATTTATTTTTTAGAATGTATCATAGGTTTTTAAAGTTGTAATTTTTTTTTCATTTATTAGAAGGTTTGAATTTCATTATATATATTGATCCAAGTTCAAACTTGTAATTTTTTTGAACTTTTGTAACTTAAATTTCAAGGAAATACAATTTATTTGATGTATTTTTTCAAAACATCATTAGTGTTATTTTACTTGTTATTTCTCTTAATTTCTTTATTTTAGTGAAATTGGTCCAAGACATATTTTTAAAGAACCTAAAAAAAAGACATAAAGAACCTAAAAAAAAAAATAAAAAAAAAAATTTTGTGGGCCGCCCACGGGCTGCACGGCCCAGGCCTGACTAGGGCTCGGCCCAGCACGGCACGACCAGAGTCGTGCCTTGGGCCGTGCTGGGCTGGCCCCTGAGCCCTTGGGCCAGGCATGGCACGGCCCAGATTTTCACTTCTACCCACGATCAACATGAAAAATTAACAAATTTAAAATCTACACACTGATATTTAGAATAGCATAAAGGTACATATTTTTGTAATATTAACAACCAGATAACAATGCATTAACCTAATCAAATTCTACACTTAGATATTCTTACAATATTTATTTTATATTTTACGGGTACTAATTATTTATATTTAAAAAATATATACTAAAAAACACTTCTTTAAATAAAAAAAAAAATAGTGACAATACGGGGGTTACTCATTTGGTTGATAACCACAGTCGTCAATTTCTTGCCCATTGACCAATCCCCAGCCGCCTCTGTTCCAACATTTGTTAATGGAAGAAATAATTGCCACATCGCATATAAAATTTTTGATATCTCATAAAGTAATAAAGTACTGTGATATCACCTAAAGTGTCCATACCATAACCATTTGTATTATTTAAAACTTAAAAGTAATAACAGTCTTCGAGTCTTCCTTCGTACCTTTTCCGGCCATTTTCCCTTAAAGTCTTGTCTGTTGTTTTGAATCACACGCTGCTTCTGCTAAATCCGTCGAATAACAACCACATAATAATCACTGTCCCTCTCACTCTCTAATTCCCCTTGTCCTTTTCTCCATCAAGTACCTTCCAAACCAAGCATCATCACTTGCGCCTGTGCCAGTGCCAGTGCCACCACCCTAATTATTTTCACTCCCACCCAAATCTCCAGCAAAAACCGCGGCACAACCGCGGGACGCGTAACACTAACACGCGTGTCCTTCTTCTTTCTTTTCTTCCTCCCATCCTCACCGACTATTCTTAAATCTCAAAGGTGGCAAGTCATCAAGTCAAATCTATATATATTTATAACCATATCCCCAATTCCATTTCTTACACAAACAAGCAGGCAAAGGAGATCCAAAAAACATGGCATCTTCAAACCCTAATAATAACTATCCTCTCTACCCTCAAGTCCTCCAATCCAATCCAGAAACCAACTCTCCTTTTCTCTCCAATCCTCCCCACTCTTCATCATCTTTCTATCCCCCCATCGATCAATCTCATCCGTACAATTATGGGCCACATCCATCAATCTCAACCTCATCTTCTTCTTCCTTTTCTACTCCCGTTCAATACCCCACCATCAACATGGATGAAGAGCAAATCCTCACCGCAGAAGAAGATTCATTTCCGGATCCGATCAAATCGTCCGAACACATCCTCATCACCGTCCCCGGCGCCATCGCCCACCTCATCGACCGCCAGTGCAGCATCGAGCTCGGCGCCGGCGATTTCTCCGTCGCCCGCCTCCACCAGGGCGACAACACCGTCGCCGTCCTCGCCCGCGTCGGCGGCTGCGACGGCGTCCAGTGGCCCCTCACCAAGGACGTCGCCGCCGTCAAGCTCGACGACTCCCACTACTTCTTCTCCCTCCGCGATCTCAACGCCGGCGATGGCTCGGCCTCCTCCGATCCCGACAATCTGTTGAATTACGGGCTGACGATTGCGTCCAAAGGGCAGGAGGGGCTGCTGAGGGAATTGGATGGGGTTCTGGATAGGTATGCTGGGTTTTCCGTCCAGAGGGTGTCGGAGAAGGCGGCGGAGGCTTTTGATGCCCCGGTGGCGCCGGCGGAGATGGAGTCGGGGGCGAAGAGGGAGATGATGGAGAAGCGGTCGGCGGCTTACTGGACGACGCTGGCGCCGAATGTGGAGGATTATAGCGGGTCGGTGGCGAGGGTGATTGCGGCGGGGTCCGGGCAGGTGATAAGGGGAATTCTTTGGTGTGGGGATGTGACTGTGGATAGATTGAAGTGGGGGAATGAGATCATGAAGAAGAGGATGGATTCCAATTCCAAGCCGACTGAGGTCAGTCATCAGGCCATGAAGAGAATGAAAAGGTTTGATCTTTGGTTTTCAATTACTTGCCCTTTCCCACCAACTTTGATTGTAATAAACACATTCATGCAACTGCACTTGTTATGATTTTGGGGTTTCATGATATGTGGGGTTGATGGATTTATGTGAAATGGGTGATTGTTGCAGGGTGAAGCGGGTCTCAAAGATGTCTGAGAAAGTGGCAACTGGAGTTCTATCTGGGGTTGTGAAGGTCTCTGGGTTTTTCACTAGCGCTGTTGTGAACTCAAAAGTGGGGAAGAAGTTTTTCAGCATCCTGCCTGGGGAAATTATCCTTGCTTCACTGGATGGATTTGGTATGTATGGTTTCAGATTCTATCTTTATAGTTTTATTTTATTTTTGCTTTTGTTAACTAGGAACTGGATGCTTTGATTACATGATATGCTTCATGTAACTGCTGATAGATATACAATTGGTTCTTAGAAGTTCAGGGTACAAACTGTTTTTATGTACTGATTTAGATGCTTAATTCATTGTTACCCAGTATAAACTTCTTGGACCTGATTGTTTGCATAGACTGCATATGAATTTATTTAATGCATAGGAATTCATGGTGAAACAAGCTCGGCAAAAGGATTATTAAAGAGGTGAGGGTTGAGGAAGTAGATGAGACCTTGATTTTCCTAGTGTTGAATTACTAGGGTGATAGTTGGGTATTCATTTCCCATCTACCCTTTATGGTGGGAGCTCCACACCTAGTACGAAATGGTCAGGAAAAGAGAAGTCTTATCCAGTGAACAATTTTTAGTTGCATTTGGAGATTGCACAGTTTGTTTTCTTTTATCCATCCATTGCTAGCCAATTACAAGCTAGCTACATTTGTCTATGGGAGCTTTTAACTTCATCTCAGAATGGTCTAGATCACTAAATGTTGGCCGTACATGAGCAAATGAATGTTCCCAACAAATTGTTAATTGTTTTTGTCCATGCATCCTATACATTCCATAGGATTTTCCATGGGAGAATATGCACAAGTATTTCCCACAGTTTGTATTTTAAGTGTTTTGATCTACTGGCTGTCAAACCTAACAGAACCAACATGGGAGACCTCCTCCATCCTGGGTTTTTATCTGTTTTAATGGTTGCTTGGTTAACATTGTTTGACAAATGATTTTTGAGTTTATTCTCCCAACATGCCAAACATTTTTACATGAGATGTGATCATTGAATAAAATTACTAAATTAGTATGTTTGCATATGTGACCTTTTTTTTCGTTTTTTTGCTAAGTTGGCCTACTGGCCCGGAGTGATACAATCAACCTGAAGGACCAGGTATTGGTCCCAGGGCATGTGTGTGATGCTGAGGTGCCAACGCCACTCAACCATAAGTGTGTGGGCGCATTTGTGATTATTATTCACTGTTATTTGCATAATCACTGTAATTGTGCTCTTTGAACTCTAATGAGTTCTAAGTAGCATGCTACTGTTCATAACATTGATGGATTATTTTAATTGGTGAATACAGAGAAGATCTGTGATGCTGTTGAAGTAGCTGGGAAGAATGTGCTCTCAACATCGTCAGTTGTGACAACTGGACTTGTATCTCAAAGGTAATTCTTGAGTCACTGTTTTTTTTTTTTTTTTCGAAAACTTTTTCTCTAATCTAGATATTCTGAAATGATAAAAATATTTTGAATTTCTTTGAAATTTGTTGCATTCAACAATGCAACCCATTGTAACTTGGAATCTTCAAAACAATGTAGAACAAATAGGAAGGCCCAAATAGGCCTTGATCAAAATGAAGCCTACAATTGAATTGAGTTGCATCCATCACCAAAGGAAGGGAAATTTATTAGGGTTGTCAAAAAAACCATGCCTAAAATGCTAATGGTTAGATCATTGTCTTGTCACTAACGATCAATCGAGACTCCTATCTGTCGTGCTTCTGTCTAAAGCACAATCATCTGAATGCTGTAGGACTAGCTAATGGAGGTTATGCTGCTTCTTTGTTGCAGGCATGGTGAACAAGCAGCTGAGTTGACAAAGGAAGGCCTTGATGCTGCAGGGCATGCTTTTGGAACTGCCTGGGCTATTTTCAAGATAAGGAAAGTACTCAATCCCAAGAGCGTCATTAAGTCCACCACTTTGGCAAAATCTGCTGCAAAAGCAGCAGCTGCTGAAGCAAAAAAGGCCAAGCAAAGCAAATAGTACTACAAACTGATTTTCTTCTCCAAAGTTACCATGGAGTGATATTTCATTTGAGGAGGCAGCATGTGTGTCACTCAACTTAACCATGAGTGTGTTGTCTATACATCTTTACTGCTGTTGATTGTAGATAATGGTACCCAAAACATAGTCACTTGTTAAGTGTGATTTGTTTTATTTGTTCATTTTTATTTTGTATTTTTGTTATGAATGACATAAGAGCGTTGTTTGAAATATAAGAACAATATTTACTTGGCTTTTTATAGGACACTGTTGCCTATATTTGTTATCACTGGACATTGGAATTATTGTAAGGACGCACATAGGAGCCACCATCAATGATCCATGGGGAAAGCTGAAATGACAAAGCACATGAAACCCATGCCTCCAGTGATATGGATTAGGAGATTGAAAGTTAGTAAATTTTGATGGTGTATTAAGGAATCTTCTTGATGATGATTTAAGTTTTATGGCTATATACCCATATCCCAAAAGAAAAAAAAAAATTTTGTCATTTCATTTGATTCGGCTCGATAGAGAGGGTAGTGCTGATTGTCTATGCCATGGCTTGGATGCAGGATTTATAATTTTATTATACAACCCTGAGGTTGCACTACAATCAAGTTCTTGTTTGTGTCTCTGTGGTTGCATTATTATGAGCACATGCAGGTGTTCAAGAGTTCAAGGATTGGTGCCATCCTCTTCTTCTTCAAAAGTGGCGCTCGAGGATTGATTCTATCTTCTTCTTCATCAAAAGAATAGTAAACCAGGCTTTCTTAGCATCTACTCTAGATTAGTTAATTAAGATATAATTAATTATTACACATTACACTATTAAGAGTTGGGACCTTACAATGACGGCATCCTGGATTCCCCATGGTAAATCTGGGGGATGCAGGGAGCAAATCCACGCCTTGACTGATGAAATCTATTCAAGCTAATGTTTATGTTTTAAAATTTTGAGTCCAAGCAGTACATCTACCTCTGTGCGGCTCACTTGGGCCCACTTTTGATTAGTGAGAACCTTTCACTAATAAGAAGTGTGCCCACGTGAGCCACATAGAATAAATATAGCTGCACTGCTTGGACAAAATTTTAAGTCAAACAGTCTTAAAAGGTTTTTGAAGTATCAAAATTTACCATTATAACCACACCCGTTCCACGTTATTCAGGGCTTGTTTGGATGTATGATGAATTGAAGTATGGTGAGATGAAGCATCAAATCAAGAGAAAATAAAATAGAAGGTGTTATGATGGTGTTTTATTTTTAGTTATTTGGTATGGAAACTTTTTGACTTTTTGTATAGGAAATTAGAGTTTTTTTTTCTCTTTTAGTAGAGAAAAGAGGTTGCTTTTTTTTTTTTTTTTACTTTTTTTGAAAAATTCGGAGAGAATCTTGAAATTATATACTTTTGATATGATCTCTTATCATTTTTTGTCTGAATTTACTTTACTTTAACTTAACTAGTTAATTGCCAAACACGAGTTGTAGTAAGATTAGACTTCCTGGGTTGAATCTTCTACTTCTACTTCCCGGAGAGAGTTGGAATTGGGTTGTAGTCTTGGGTTGTAGTCTGCTTTGGACTTGCTCGTAGAACTCTTCTTCTCCTGCCAGAAAAAGAGTTACAATTGCAGTCGGACTTTCACTTTCCTCCCACGTTCATCTCTTCTTTAAAATAAGAGGGAGACATGAGAGAGAGAGAGAGAGAGAGAGTTGACTAGTCATCAGAAAGACAGTGAAAAGAAATAAAGAGTAAAGGAAAGGCCATGGACTGGCTGAGCGTAGTGGAAGAGGGCTGGGATCGGGATTCAAGGCAGCTGCTTATGGACGAGGAGGAAGCAAGAAGAAGGAACACAAGTGAAATGATGTTATTATACTTGGCTACAGCTTCCTGTGCACTTTCATTTTTTTTATTGTTCTTGGTCGCCTATTACCAGTAGTTTTTTCCCTCATCTTCTTTCTCTGTAGACTTGTATGCAGGGTTTTACCATGCAAAGTCTTTTAAATAGTAATTAATTTGTTTGCCAAGTATCATGAACATTGGCTGAAGGAGCAGTTCTACAACATATTTTCTTCCTTGGTGGTGGTCTCATGTAGATCTTTTTTACGATCCGTTTGATTATTGATTTGATTTTACTTGCTTATATAATTTCTTGCTCAAAAGCAATGTACCAGCTATAATGCTTGATTAAACCCAGTAATTAAACTGATCTCCCTTAGTGCAAGGTGGCCCACTTAAAATAAGAAAAGCACCTCATATTCCCTTTATATTCTGTGGAGATTTTTTGGGTTTTGTATGTATGGTCCTTCCAAGATTTTTTTTTACTTTCTAACATAGTGGCCCCCTCTAGCCCAATTTTCTGGTTCCACCCCTGCACATATGACTTGAGCCAGAGTATAATAAAACCATGGGGTGAATTTGGATCTGGTTATTATAGGATGGATCTGTTCTAATTTTTTTTATCTAAATCTGACACAGATCCTAATTTTTCAGATCCAGATCTTTTGTATCAGATCCCATCTAAATCAAAGAGTTGATGTTGGATCCACATCCAAATTTAGAACTCACATATATACCATCCGAGCCCTCTGGGTTGGGTTGGAATTGGTGTCACTAATAAGCTTTTTTTCCTTTCAGAGGGGCTGGACTAATCCCTTCGGGCCCAGAGGGAAGCCGCATAAAATCCCATGTACCCCCAGTGTGATAGTGCAGTTTTGAATCTACAACCTCCGAATGCGAACTGTGGTCCTAAGCCAACTAAGCTACCCCTTGGGGTTATGTTACTAACAAGTTAAGCTACACCGGCCGTGAAAAAAATAACCCACGACATATTATTCTAGCTTTCCCATCCCGAATTGAAAATTGATGTTATTGAACTCTGATGATGATGCATGATGAATACAGCGATGATTTATCATGTTGTTTTGGTCTTGCAAGAACCCAAGAGGGTCCTAATTCTGATATGCTTGATCGATGATAGAGAAGTCTTCATCACTAATTGATAATGGAATCACAGCTACATCCAGTATGGGTGGCCATTGGATTTTAAGATCATTCGAGTACATTCCAATTACCAATATGAATTAAAATTGGAATCTAAAATGGGCAGCCTTTGGGTCATGTAGACCCCTATATATCTATATTAGAAACCAAATCAGATTCAGGCCTAGCCTAAGAAGGGTACCTTATCTGTAACTAGTGTAAAACTTTTGTCACATCTAAACCAATCAATGCAGATCAGATGCAGGAAATAATGAAAACATGATAGCAAATGAATTAGTGGAAAATTAGTATTTTAGCTTTTGATATATTACTTATCAAGCTATTCAAGGAAAGGGGAGAAAACATATGTAATACTCGCGCTTTTGGAGACACGCATATACTTTTAGTCGCAACAAGTTGTTCGGGATTTGAACTTGGGATTGATTGGCTTTGATATCATATTAAATTTCCCCAGTTAACCATTCCTATCAATACTTTGAGGTGTTAGTAGACGCAGCATAAATATTTTTTAATACCCCTCGAGTGGAGCCCACTTCCTCAACATGTAGGACATGCATTTTGAAAAACTATATAATATAATGTATGTGCACCACTGTCCGCCTGTTGAAATCCAAACCATTTAAAATTACAATCCCTTTGTAAATCAACATAGAGCCAAGTTTCTCCTCAATTAGACTGTCCCACCAGATAGATTTTTAGCAATTCAAATCTTATAAGAAGGCCCCATAGATGGATTTTTTTAACCCACGTCTCAAAAATAACGGGATACAATGATGGCCCACTGGTTAATACATTCATCAGTGGGCCATCAAATGAAATAACAAACATCTTGATTTTTCTATATGGACCATCAAATAAAGAATTCAAACACAATCTTGTAAGAACACTCCTGAATGAAGGAATATCAAGGCAAATTAAGGATGACAATGGGTCGGGTTTAAATGGGGACCTGTCCCGACCTGCTCCTTAGTTGGTCTACTCAAATTGATCATATAGTTGGCCTACTTAGGTGTCTCACATAGTAAGACCATACAATTAGATGTATGCATAGAAGCATAATGCCTTTATTTATTTATTTATTTTAGGTTAAACTTATATTTCTAATTAAAAGACGAATACTATTAGGAGTTTATCAAATACTCTACCAAGTAAATAAGTCCTAATATATTCAACAAGAACTTGTTTTTTGATGATTCCAAACTAGGAAAGTAGCCTTGTGCTGAGAATGCAAGTTATAAATTACAAAATATGAGCCCCTTTGAGATAGGAATGAAAGATTGTTGAAAATAAATCTCACTTTCATTTTGTTTAAAATCACTAAAATAATTAAGTTGGCTCGTAATATTTTAAAATATTACCTAGTTTTTTCCTTTTTAGTGATTTGGCTCGTTCCATATTTTTAATAGTTCTGTTTGAACGGTCACAACAAATAAAAAGCTATTTGAATTGGTTTTGAACGTATTGATTCATTGTATACAACACCTATACACACATGGTTTCTTCTCGACTTGCATGAGAGATAAAATTCTTGGCCTTTTAGGGCAGCCACTTGGATGCATATCCATCATTTATTTAAGAGCCTCAGGGTTTAATTGTTTCTAAAACTACAATAATTTTACTACATTCGACCAAGGGTAATAGCAATTTTGACCAGTGTCAAATTTAGGCTTTTGGCTATTCGTCTACACACATGAGTAACTCGATCATAGGTAGGTCAGGTAGCTCAAAAAAATAGAGTGGACAGCATGGAAGAACCATGCGGATCTTGAATTTCTTCAGCTAACCATTTCTACCAAAATCTAAGGGGCTAGTAGAGGCAGAGGAAATACTTTTCAATATTCCCCCTCAGCCGTCGCACTTCTCGGTGACACATATTTTTTTTTTTATTTTTTTGCGCCAAGTCGTTCCTCCTAGGATTCGAACTCACGATTAGTTGGCTCTAATACCATCTTGAATTTCTTCAGCCGTCCATTCCTACCAATACGAGATTTTTATCATCTAAATATTTCAATACATATATGCACATACACAATTTTATATCCGGAACCGATTTGTATAATTGAGTCTGTGTCCTGGCCTGGCCTGAAATTCCAGTTGGACTTCAAAATACAGGCTCGAACCCAACCATGAACCCCTAGAAAGAAAGATCTAGACCACATTATAATGTGGGATGGGTCATGCATGCAGCTTGGGGTTTATGGCTCATGGCTTGGACTGTGCTGTGTTCGGTCACTCCTGAATTTAGTGGCTTATAATTACGTGAAACAAATAAATAGACAAATCCAATGAGAGATTTCCAACCCTTCGATGGGGATCCTGTCCAGGGTCTCTCAACATAAAGATTTTGTGGTCCGGGTATTAATTATTTATGCGGCCATGTATGCATATCCAGGGATTAGTCCTTACTCATCAAAATAACTCCCCCGGGGCTGGAAGCCTAAGGTCTGAAAGTTGGGATAGCGGGGGATGCCCTGGATCATAAAAGAAAACAAACCCCCCCTTTGAACTGGAAGCCAAAGATCGGAAGGTTTGGCTCGCGGGGGATACCTTGGGTCATAATAAGGAAACAGAAAGATTTTGCGGGAGTAGACGGAGACCACCCAAGCACGTAGTTTGTTGCACCGATGACTCCCTAGGTTGGGCCTCTTTTGAACCTATGAGACCCACCACACCATGGAAGGCAATGTGCTCAGCAGCTCTTTCAATCAATGAACATGATAATTGGCAAACATAATAATTCTTATATAGAAAAAAAAAAGTAAGAAAACTTGGCATAGCATAAACATAAAAAACCACTACCGCTACTGCTGTAGAACTACAAGCAAACATTGAAACAAATGAAAGATAACATCAAAGGGGTAGAACTGGTTCATCCCCGGTCATGGTTGGATGATGAAGCTTTGCAAAATTGACGAGTAGGTATGCAATTAGAGCTAGGGCTTGAAAGCCAATTAGAAAAATGATAAAAGCAGGTGGATGGGTTACTATGTGTAGTTAGGGTTGTAAACGGGTCGGTTCCGGTCCGGGTCCATGGTGGAACCAGAACTGCTAAGGAGAATGTAGAACTAGAGCTGGATCCAGAACCGTTTCGGAACCGGTTTCTTGGTTCCGGACCCGAAACCAAAACCATATATGGGATGGGTCTGGATCCAGGTCTAGATTTAGGTAGAGAATGATATTTAAAAAAAAAACATGGTTTTTAGGATATTTTCGAAAATTGAGGTAATATGTCGGGTCTCTCGTCCACAGGTCTAAACCAAGGTGGACCCGGACCCATTTACTTATCGGGGCCTAAATAAAGACCCAGACCCGTGGACTAGAGAATCGAGTACCCATTTACATCCCTACGTGGAGTGAAGTATTCGATGAAGGTTCTGGTGGCTTTCCTATTCTCGGTAAAGATGTACAAAGGGAAGATGACGAGGATGTAACAAAGGGCAAAGAGGTAGACACCCAGAGATGCAAACAGACCGAGTGAATAGAGTTCAGATCTGATTCATCTCGACGCTTCTTGATCTTCTTCTTCTTCTTCCCAATAAACTTCCTCCTCTTGCTTCTGCATACTTACTTGTTTTTTCCTTCTTCTTTACTCTTACTGATGACTATAGAAACCTGCAAGAAATCTCTCTTTCTATCTCCCTCTCACGCCCTCATTTAATGGAGATGAACGAGGAAGTTAAAGTCTGACTACAACTCTTTTAACACTGCAGTGGAAGGAGTTCAACCTGGAAGTCTACTCTCTCTCTCTCTCTCTGTTTTTTGTTTTGGTAAAAGCTAACTACCAGTCTTCACATTCACTTCGGGCAGGGGAAGAAGATTTCAATTTAGTGATTACAATATATGATCTTCCTCAGTGGCGGATTCAGGAATTTCATTTGAGTAGGGCGGACAATAGTCCACTAAATATTAAAAATGTCAAAATTAATGCCAAATACATGGTTTAAAGACATTTTTTTTTATTTTTTTTGCAAATTGTATAAAGAACTCATATCCCGCTGCTAATCAATGTTTTGCTTCCCCCACATATTGTGTAAAGGTAAGGTGAGAGAGTGGACATTTATGCTATCCTACTATACAGAGGCCGAACTGCATGTGCTTAAAGAAGGAGAACGATTAAGCGAAGGGTTCCGATGTTTTTCATTTGGGAGATCTCTGACACCGAGAGCTACGGATTTTGCAATACATGGGGTGGGGCGATTTCTTTATTGGAACGGGGGATGACCATATATAGCCCATGCAACTTTTAACATTTTTTGGATCAGTCGCCCCAGGTCCGAATTATGTAGGTCTACCACTGATCTTCCTCACTGTTATTTTTTTATCTTTAAAACTCTTCTTAGACCATTCTTTTTAAAAAAATTATTTTGCTCAAGCTGTGTTTTTTTTTTTCAAATTTCATCCTATAGTGCAACTACTCCAGCGGCCCACTTCGGCATTTTTTTTTCTCCGAGTCTGGATGGTCCAAGGCTTTAACATAGAGAAATCCTAAGTTAAATGAGTGGAACTCCACACTAGGGACCATCTTACGAAATTCGATCAAACCACTCGAGATAAATTCCATACGACTATATTGGGTATCCTCAAATTTAACTTGAATCCAAGCTTTGTTTACTGAAAAACGTGATAATATATATGCAATGGTGACATAAAATTCACAAATTTTTGTTTTGAGTGTGTGGTGTGTGGGGTTTTTTTCTTTCTTTTTTTTTTTTTTTTCTTTTCGTGGGGGGTGGAGGGTTTGGGTTATTTTGAATGATTTGGATTTTGTAGGTGGGCCCTAGTGTGGTGTTCCACTCCTTTAAATAAAGATCTAGATTAAAGCCTGATCTGGATTTATTGATGCTTGGGACAGAAGCATATCAGAATTAGGATCCTCTTGGGTTCTTGTAAAACCAAAACAATATGATAGATATTAGTTGATTTGGGATGGAAAGAAATTAAATAATATATCACGGAAATTTTTTCCGTTTTTCCGTTACATGTAGCTCAGCTTGTTAGTAACATCATTATGGACAGCTTGAAATGCAAGAAAGTATCCCAATGAGACCCACCAACAGTAATGAAAATTTGATGAACTGCTCCCTCAGTAGTCAGTACATGATACTTGGCAAAAAAAAAAAATTTACTATTATAAAAATCTATGCACAATACAACCATAAAAGTCTGAATAAAATAAAACAGTACTTTAATGAAGAAGACTGAAGGGTAAAAAAAATCTACTGCTAATACTAGTGCTGCGACCAATTTATGATCAGGGAAAAAAATACATGGAAGTGAATGCAATGATCAGACTGAGCATTAGGAAGACCAGGAAGATCATAAAAGCAATGAACTTGATGCGAAATGGTGTAAGATGAAGTAAGATGGCTGTGGTGACATCTCCACTGGTGGGAATCATATGCAAAGGGAAGATGATCAGCATCGAACAAATATAAAAGAAAAGTGCGCCCAGAGATGCCCCAGCACGCAATGACAAGGATTCATGTCTGTTTCTTCTCCTTTCTTGCTCCTCCAAAAGCTGCCTCGAATCCCAGCCCTCTTCCATAACTTCCAGGCTCCAGCTTCTGCTTGGTTTCTCTTTATTTCTCCTCTCTCTCTTTCTGACGACTCGAGAAATCTTGCAAGTGATCAACTCTCTCTTTCTTCTCTCCTTTCCATGTACTTTGCTTTCCAGCAAAAAAAAAAAAACCTCTCTTTCTCTCTCCCTGATGTCTCCTTCTCTCATGTGAAGAAGAGATGAACGACCAAGTTTAAAAATCTTGCTACAATTCTAATACGATTTCTGGCAGGAGAAAAAAGAGTTCAATCAGACTACATTCATGACTCTCTCCTCTCTGGGCAGTGGAAGTTTAATCCTACTACAACAACTCTAAATACACGTGGGACTTGAAAAACAGAATGGGGTTCTCAAGGTAAGTTTTGAAACTTTTAAAAGCAGTTAATAGTGGGGGTGTACACGATCGGATTGAGCCAAATCCGTCACCAATCCGCTATCTACGGATTGATAGATTTGGAATTCGTTACCAATTCATGACCGTTAAAAATCGATTTGTTCGGATCCTAATATTAAAAGAAAGATATGAAACATGTTGTAAAAAATTTTATATTTGACATCTAATTTTTTTTTCTTATTTTATATTTAGACATCTTAACTTGTATTTAGACTCCTTAGTTTTTTTTTATTTATATTTAATATCAACGGATCGGATTGAATCCGCGGATTGATGGTGAAATCCGTCACTAATTTGTTGCTATCGGATTACAAGATTTTCTATCCGTCACCAATCCACTTACCTTCGGATCGGTTAAAAATCCCGGATCAAATCGGTTTCACGGATCGACAGATTTTTTGTTCACCCCCTAGTTAATAGGCATGGATGTAGGTGCGCCGCACAAGCTGGGCTGGATATAAAAATTCTCAATTTTTGGTCCATCTATCCTCCTATAAGCCCAGGTTGAATGACTTCCAAGTGGCCCCACAATGGTGCCACACATTGTTATCAAGAAAATTGCCCTTTGATGGAAAAAAAAGACCTACAATCAAACTACTTTTAGTAATACCCAGCCATCATTGCCTAGTTATTCAAATTCTAGAAAAGTGAAGGTCTTAACATTATCATCAAAGCCATGTCCCAAGCAGTTGGAATCCATATATTTACATCTTCGTCTTATATCGGTCACCTCCCCGCACTATGATAATCTTTCTCCGGAAGCAAATAGCCATGGATTCATATATATTCAATTCCATCCAACACGTAGGCCTAAGAATGGCTACAATATTGGATGTACCCAAATGCATGCGTGGAACTAGGCCTCCCCTAAATTTATGGGAAGAACTATTAGACTGTGAGGAGTTTTTTTTTTTTTTTTTTTCTTTACAAATAGCCCCTAATATTTTTTTTTATTTTTAGTGTTTTTAGATAGAGATCCGCCCCCAAAAGAAAATCCCCTGGTTCTGCCCCTTTCCAAAGAGGCATGCTACTTGTCCCGGATTTCATGTCCCGGGACAAGCACGACTCCATAGGGAGGGGTATTTTGGTCATTTTCAAAAATGACCAAAATACCCCTCCCTATGGAGTCGTGCTTGTCCCGGGACATGAAATCCGGGACAAGTAGACTTTCTGCTTTCCAAATGATCCATACCTTGTGGATTGTTCTATTGTAGGATCCTTTTCGGTTCTTGTAAAGCCAAAACTATATGACAAATAATCATCGTAGTCATCAAAAGCTTTATCTCATCTATTTAGGAACGCCGAAACAATACATATGATAAATGATAAATCTAAAGTCATGAATCTTTTTAACGTGTCAACTCATGAGATGATGAATTTGTGGTTCAATCCAGGTGCACCGGAGGGACCTGTACTGGATTGATCCAAATGCATGAATTTATACATAAATTGAGTTACTGTACAGGATTCCCAATTAACCATATTGCCCAGAAGGGCATGGACAAATAAATGTGGTAAGCAATGCCCCAGAAGTATCTAAGAAAAAGATCCCAGCAAATTCATATATTTGTTTTTCTTTTAAAAACTCGTATCTAGCAGGCCACTAATGGAAATTGTCACCAGCTTGTGGCAAAAAATTATGAGCCCCAGTTCTAGCTTCCTGCTGGACTCTAGATTATGGGTGATGAAATTAGGAGTGGGAAAGTGGTAATAATTTATGACCCATCCTTCCAACCAAACCGAAACCCAATTCAATTCTTCATTGTTTGGGTTGATTCTTTTTTACTTCAGGGTTGGGCGCGGACTGACATTTCTGACCCAAATATTAAATGGTTGGGTAAGGTTGATTGGGTTATTGCTATTTGACCAGCCAATCAGATCCAAACCTAGATAATTGCACCATGCGCTGCCAACCCAACCCAAATTGTTTTAGGGTTTGAGGTGAACTTTTCACTTATGGTTGACATTTTTTTCATCCTGATTAATACGGGAGTCGGTTTTGAGTTGGGCCTATACATATTGCAACCCACTGGTTGGATCCACAGTGGACAGGGATCTGGATTCTGGACCCTTTCAAGTAAGTATGGTCCCGGATAGGAAACATAAGCCTGTATCTAGGTCCTACTATTGTCAATGGTGTCCACATAGTGATGATCCATACCTGATGTCTCCATGTTAGATGTTCAGGTGGTGAGAAGGTAATGGTATAAAACTTTTACACGCGTTCTGATATGTAGATATTCAAATTTCATTTAAATCAAAGTTGTGTCCATTGTCAGATTGATCACGCCAATATCTCAAACATCCTTATATTTGGATCATGTGATGTTCAACTAGTCAGTGGTGCCTTCTATATTAATTCCAAACTGCACAGGATAGCATGTTCCAGTGTATTGCTTCTTGACCAAAATTGACTCAAACAAGGTTGGGCCCCTACCAAAAAAAAAAAAAAAAAAAACCAAGAACAAGGTTGGGCCTCTTTTTGATAAATCAGCTGCCTAACTCATAATTGCCAAACAAGTCAATTGCTATTTATTGTTATGCCCGAGTACATTCAGTAATAGTTCAATGTTTAGAAGACAGATCTGAACACAGTGAATTTAACAAGTAGTAAATACAATAAGAAGTCACTCACTGTTTGAAGACAGAAACATGGTGTTGTTGCAGAAGTCTTGAAGTTTTGTAAATCACAGAAGCTTGGTGATCAAGGCTAGTGCGCAGCACTATTTCCTTAAGACAAAAATCGCCCCCGCAATGCTGCTTACGAGCTCTATAGCGTCTGTCTCCCAGGATACAGTGATCAATCACACACAGTTGCAGCACTACAAGCTGAGTGTCTGACGAACCAAAGGTGTAGCAGTACTCTCTCTTCACAATGATGACTCGAATGCAATGCAAAAGCAGCGAAAATGGATGCCCAAAAAGCATGTACGAGATGCATTTAAATAGCTTAAACAGGTCTCTTCAATGGGGGTTGCATCTGTTCAGAACAGTGACTGTTCAGTGAACAGATGCATCTTCCTTCTTTGGACACACCATTTCAGATGCGAAAGGACACACATCCCATTTGCAAAAAAGGAATTTTATTAAATAAAATTTCTCGCCAAGGCCCAACTCGCGCGTGAAGCCCAAGCCCAAGCCCAAGCCCGGCGGCGCGCGTGTGTGGTGGTGACCCAACCTTGATCTAAGTCCTCCCTCCCCCACAAAAGTGGGGTGCCCCTTGGGGCTTATTTTATACTACCAAAGTAAGTATATTTATACTCAATGACTGTTTTGCTCCCAAGCAATGTGGGATGCAAGTTCACTACTTCCTTTGTTTCCATGTTTAACATGTTCAAGTAGTGGTGTTTAGGAGGCAATTTCTCATTCACTCCTTAATGGATTAGAGCAACCCAATACATGTAATTACTCTACTCATAGAGTAGAGTACATTCCCATGTATTCCCACCAAAAAGGATTAGTGGGTCCCACTTAGTTTTTGGCTCAAACTTTGACAAAAGTAATGGCGCTCTAGCCATTTTTCCAACATTTATAATAGAAACCATGAGAAGAGCTAGGGAAGGAAAAAAAAAAAAACTATACTTCTAGCAAGCATTAGTGCTGCTGTTGAATCAAAGGTAAAATCAAACAAGTAAATTATAATGATCCTCCATTAACTCCTACATTGAGTCCTTGGTTGAGATTGATGATAAATCTCCAGGAACCATACAGGAAGCATGCAATAAGACACAGTGCTTGGAAGCAAATGCAGATGATGAACGCATAGTGTATACGGGTTGGATGTAGAGTGTTGGAGACAACATCTGCAGTGATGGGGTTCATGTAGAAAGGAAAGATGACGAGCGTGCAAATAAGGCCAAAGCAAACTATACCCAGAGATGCAACCACGCACAAGATGAATTGACATGTGATGCTGCTCCAACCTTCTTCTTTCCGAAACTGCTTCCCTATTCTTCCTCTATATTTTCTTATCTTCTCTGCTTTGCTCTCTTAATGACAACTTTCAACCTCTCTCTTTCTTTGTCTCTCTCCCTCTCACTTAAAAAGGAGATGGAGGAGGAAGTCTAAGGCTCACACTGACTGCAATTGTACACTCCTTCTCGCAGTAGAAGAAGAGTTCAAGCAATCTCTCTCTCTCTCTCTCTCTCTCTCTCTCTCTCTCTCTCTCTCTCCGTTTAATGTTTAATGAGGAAGTCTATTCTCACATAATCGGGATGCTCTAAGTGGCCTTAGGCACGGTGTCCGCAAGTGGACTACTTAGGGTCCGTCACGTCACCATGGGCAACCTACCAGGATGTATGGCATGCCGCCCGCAGTGATGTTGTTGCGGACCGTTAATGGTCCACTCACGGTCACCTTGGAGTTTTCCCTCACCATATCGATCGATCCGGACTCATTCCCACAACACTGGGTAATAGTTATAGTAATAGTAATAGTAATAATACCCATAAAACTTGCAATTTGAAGATATAGCATTTGAGAGAAGCAAAATTAGGTTTTTGGAGAATTTGAAAGGGAAAAGAAAGGTGGAAATGCCAATGAAACCCTAGATATGATGGTGCTTGAGGAAGACAGAGAATAACTATTTACAAAGAGAGTTATGCCTTTTGTAGGTATGTAAATAGAACATACACCACATCACAACCCCACCAACTGGACCCTCAAACCCATCAAACCCCATGAAAGAGGGAGGGAGGGAGGGAATACTCAAATCTCCATCACTAACCCTAAAATCACAAATCAAATAAACGCCAATCTGTGAGTAGATATTTGAGTTTAGGGCAGTGGGGAAGGAAAAAAAAACAATTGAATGAGAAAGAGAGAGGGAGAGAGAGAACGAGAGGGAAGGAGAGAGTCACCCGTTGTTCGGTCGGGCGGAGAGAGATGCATGAGACAAATCACAGTCGGGAGAGAGAAAGGGGATGACGTCGAGGTTTGCAGATCGGAGATGGCGTTGAGGCTCTTGTTTGCTCTGTGGTATGGGTTTTGTCTTACTGAAATGGGGAAATGAAATGATGTTGAAATGGTATGGGTTTCATTCTGTCGAGCGAGCGGTGCTGCGTGTTGTTGTAGAGAGAGAGAGAGAGAGAGAGACTGTTGATGCAAGAGAGATGCGTGATTTCGTTGAGCAAGAGATATGAGATCCAGGGAGGCGAGGAGCGTTTGGGAGGGGGAGGGAGAGGGACCGGCTGTTTTAGGGCATTTTTGTCTTGGGGCACGATTTCTTCTCTCTCTTTTTTTTTTCATTCTAGCGGGCTTTGAAAATTTTTCATTCACTTGGTCCACCTCAGCGCCACGTGGACTTCCATGTGGGATCAGTCCACAAATCGGGTTGTGGAGTCGGTCCATATAGACTTATTGTATTCGGAATGATTCTAAGCATTCGGTTGAGGTTTTTTTTTAAGGGAATTCATTTAAAAAAAAAAAAAACAAAGACAGCATACAAACCCAAAGTGTCACACAAATCATAACATCAAAGAAACCCTGTTCCCCTTAGCAATCCAAAATCCTTTCCCAATAAAAGTTTTGGTGAAAGGAGTAGCTCATGTTTTGCCAGTACAAGAGCAGCATCATTCAAAGACCTAAGGACAAATTTAAAACTGATATGATCAAAATTAGAAGCTATGAATTTAATGTCCAAAACAATTGAATTTATAGGCCAGTCATATGTGAAAGTTTAGGGTGTGAGATCTCTAGATTGGTTGATGAGTGTTAAATATTGCATATTTTACCCCTCATTAGTCCGGGTTTTATTGGCATCTCATATGCATCTCATTTGCTTTACACAGAGATTTTATCATTTTATCATATTAACGAATTATCGGATTATCTTGCATAAATCTAATTATTTGTAGCGAATTTTTATATAATTTCTCTTGTGTAGGTGGACCCCGTGATTATTCCAACCTTCCGGCTAATATCCCAAAGCATCAAGAAGATATTTCAAATAAAGAAGTTACATAAAGAAATCTTATTGAAGAAGTCTTGGTTAAGTGTTAAAGAATTCCAAAACAAGAGGAGAAGACTTTAAGGATAAAAGAAGTTATTTTTTAACACAAAGGAGTGGTTGGTGTATTGGTTAGAGCTTGGGTTGGTATGAAATAGATTATGGGTTCAAATCCCAACAATTGCATATTATTAATATTTTTTTTACCTATAAAATATTTCATCCAACTCATCTTACCTCTCTACCAAATCCATGTGAAAGGATATGAGCCAATCAAAAGAAGGACCACATAAAGCAAAAGGCACATATCCTTTTGAAATGAAAGTTTGTTGCAACTAATCACATTGAAGCTATCCATGTGAAAACAAATGAGCCAGTGAAAAGCCTTCAAGTTGCAACCAATCAAGTTGAAGCAATCCTTGTGAAATGAAATGAGCCAAACAAATGTCTTCAATGTTCCTATAAATTTGAATGTATATGTAAAGTGAAGGAGATCTTTTGATAAGTTAGTTAGAGTGTGTAATTGAAGATCATTAATGAAGATTTTGAGCTCTTTCTTGATGTTTAGTGGCTAAAGCTCTTAGATTAGGCTCTCATTTTGAAGCCAAGTAATGTGATTAGTTCAATTTCATGCATGTTTTAATTTAAATTTCCTACTCGTGCCTTAATCGATTAGTAGATTTTAGATCTAATTGTACTAATCTCTCTCATTTCTCATGCTCTATCTCTACACTTGATGCTTGGATAATCTCAATTGATGTTTTGTAGTTCGATTGAGTTCTCTCACATAACATGCTCCAGAGCTCTTATTTTTTATCTTTTATAACTTGATTTTGATGATTAATTGTTATGGTAGTTACGTTATGATCTAAAATCTTGGCGTTTTATTTTCTTTACTTTAATCTTCATTGCTATATCATTCAATCCAATTAGGCAAGAGATTGCTAATTGGATTGTAGATTTGAGAATTGAATTAGAACATGTATTGTTTGAATTAATTATTTAGTGGATTTTGGATTGCCTAATCTCTTCTTTTTATTATTGTTAATTTAAATTCTTGTTTGATTTGTTATTTTCACTTTTAGATTGTTAGACCTACATTTCACATAACTTGTTTTAAAATCTTACACATTTCACACCACATCTTTACCTTAAATCTTTCATTTTCATCACCGTTCATACACTAGTTTAGTTTTATTTTAGATTGTTAATTAGTCATTTATATTGCATAGTTTATTAGTTTTATTTTTTTTCACTTCATTTGTCTATATTAGTTATATCTTAATTCAATTATACTTAAACTGGATTCATTGCTTTCTCCATCCTCTTCTCGTGGGATCGATAATCTGGACTCTTTAGTCCTTTACTATTTGACGACACCGTAGTCTTGCGGTTAAATGTTGTACATTTAAGTGTCGATTATTGGTCTACTCAATAAATCAGCCCAATAGTGTGCAAAAAACAATAATCTATGCAGTGAAAATTAAATCACAAGCACATACCACAAGAACACCAAATTTAAGGTGGAAAACCCTAACCAGGTGAAAAACCGCCGATTCGAACTGGATTAAATCCAACACTATTAATTTCGCAATTACAAAAAACTCAGATTTCCTCCCCAAACATCCCATATCAAAAGACCGAAACTACCTTGTGTCGCTTCACTCTTCAACGACTTCATGCTGTTGATTACAACATATTCAATCCCGCGCTTAACTCCTCAAGTCTTCTCGCAAGAGGATAATCTTTTACAAAGGATGCAAAAGAAACTGGCTCTCTAGAGTACTTATTCGCACAACTCCTTAATGAATAACTCAGAACTTTGAGAGGTGAGGTCTAGTTTTAGAATAGCCCCTGAGTCCTTTAAGTAGCCATTAGGTCGTGCTTAAGGTTGACTAACTTGATTATGATTAAAATAAGCAATTTGGGCACAATTATAAGAGGTTTATAATTTTTTATAAGACTTTGCCGCCTTGTCCGCTCGAGCGGATGAAGTTTTGTTTCAGCGATGGCCATTTTGCCTCATGTCCGCACAAGCAAATGATGTGATTGCTTGAGTGGACCCCATTCTGGTTAATTCGAAATTTCAACTATTTTTCATTTAGCTTTTTTCTTCTAATTCTTTCATACTTTCTTCTTGGAGTCTTTCAAATCTTCTATCTCTACAATCCTTTTCTAAAATAAAATAATAACTTAAAAGACCCAGAGTTTTGTCCAACCAATGAATTTAGCCAACACGCAAAATCCTAACAATATGCTCCATTAATAGCTTTGTCACCGTTGATGTTGAAGCTTTTGAGTCATATTGGACCATTTTAATCTATATGGAACCCACTTTATCCCTTTTCATCAATATACTTCTTTCACACTCTTGCATTATGTCCAATTTGACACATTCGGAATGTTTCTAAGCATTTGGTTGAGTTTTTTTTTCCTTTTCTTTTTCTTTCTTTCTTTTTTAAATGGAATTCATTAAAAAAAGAAAAAGAAAAACAACAACAACAAAGACAGCATACAAACCCAAAGTGTCCCACAAACCATAACATCAAAGAAAACCCTTCCCCTTAGCCATCCAAAGAGTAGCTCATGTTTTGCCAATATAAGAGTAGCATCATTCAAAGACCTAGGGATAAATTTAAAACTAATATGACCAAAATTAGAAGCTATGAATTTAATGTCCAAAGCAATTGAATTTATAGGTCAGTCATATGCTCCATTAATAGCTTGTTGAACCACCCCTTTGGCATTTGATAAAATTCAAGTCTTGGAGAAGCCTCTTTCTCACCTTTATCAAAACAAAGAGGATTGCTCTCGCTTCGACCTCCTTGGAAGAGAATATTTTCGGTCCTTGAATAACTTTTGCACACACAATATTTCCTTCTGAAATTAAAATGAAATCAATTTTATCAAAGTTGGGTTGATATCCGAATCCATTTGTTTACAATTAGGGGGGAGGAGGTGTTGCAGTTTTCGAGAAAATTAGAAGTCATTTTATAATTGTAGATATCTAAAATTTTAACACTGGTGGGTAGCTCACATAATTTCACCAACATTTCCCTCCTCCCTGCCTAAACCGCCAAGCCAATCTAAATCATAATTTCGAAAATTCAAACACCCACCTCCATCTACCTTTTTTAAATATCCCACGTGAATAAGCCACCTCTCCATCCCACGTGAATAAGCCACCTCTCCATCTCTCTCTCTCTCTCTCTCATTTCTTTCTATTTCTTTATTTTCTTCTTCCTTTCTTGCTCCTCCCTTCCTGCGAATGGACCCCCGAAGCTCCATCTCCACCTCCGTTCATCGCCGCCATAATCTCCGCGTGGGCCCCACCACTATAACCATCCATTTTTCTTGGATTCTCTCCACCTCCTTCAACCCTAGGTAAGCTCCTTTCTTTGTGTGGGTTAGGGTATTTGAGTCTTTAACTTAGAAATGCATTAGTGTAGCTCACAATCTTCTCCTCTTTCTATTTTGTAGGTAAGTTGTTTGGTTTGGAGTGTTTTCCTTTGAGATTTGATTTCTGGGCATTTTGGGATCTAGGGTTGTGGATTTTGGGTATTTGAGCATTTCACCAAAGGCAAGTGGATATGTATATTGTGCTATGATTTGTTGTTTCTCTTTATGATTCTAGCAATTAATTTCAACTCTAGACACCCATCTGCTCATTTTATGTTAATTGGAAATTAATTTGCCAGGTTAGGTTGTGATTTGTATGGTTTAAAATGGTGGATTTAGAGGCTGTCTAATGCATGAATGGAGAGGGCTAGGCCCTATTTTTCATATTGATTAATTGAGGCCTCATGGTAAGTGTGAGTATGCACATGAGAGAGTTTTGGATGGAAAAATAAAATGAATAGTAGGTGGTTTTATTACTTCTTTATTCACCAATTCGATTGCTTTCATTTCTTTATTGTTATATAAAGGTTCGTTTATTCGGTAGCTTTTCCAATGCCTGTACATACTCATTCTTACTTAGAGCCTCGGTGTGACCCATTATTCTGATAATTATGGACATCACTGCGGGTTCATTTTTATACCACGGAAACCTTAGGCCTTGTGGACTTAGCTGGGCACCCTTGGAACCATGTTTTGAGGACTGATTGGGAGACTAGGAGCGAGGGATGTTTCGAGCCAACATACCCTAACAGTTTGTCTCGTTAATGTAGGAGGTACACTGCACATCGAACTGGGTTGAAGTGAGGCAATAGGACACCTAATGATTTATTATGGGATGCCATGACTTTAGCTTCTCCTTGGGCTGCGTAGTGATGCCTTGTAAAAAGAAGGCAATGATTGACTTAGGTTTGGATTGTTTATCCGTTATGATTCCAAATCGTACCTTCGGGTACCGATGTCTACATATCTCGAACTTCATTTTGCTACTATTATTGTTGGGATTAACTATGGAACTTAGATGATTGGACTTGGGCTGACCTTATAGGAGACCTCATCCGACCCAGGCGAACGAATGATTGCGATACTCGAATACAGAACGGTGGTATATTTTATCGGCGTAGCTATTCAATTCAATTTCTATATACTTTCCAAATAGAGAGAAACCGGGAGCATAGTATATGTGATTTGCCTTGCCAACACCAGTTGTGGCTACACTAACTGAACTAGTACTCTTAAATATTCAAGTTTTTCACCTCAACCCACACCTTTTAGGTCCAAAACACACGACAAGCTAGTTTGGACGTGGAGTCTAGAACCACTATCAAATCTAACCATTAATAATCACATTCGTATCTAATAGACCCAATGGCCCCCTTACTAAGACATCCCCTTTCATATCTTTTTAAAGTTTTAAAGGTAATGGCCTGTGGATTGTAAGCATTAGTAATCAAGATACTCCAATCGCTAGTCATTGCAAAGAACCTTCCCTCGCAACACATTAGAGTTGACCACTTCATTCCATTCATATTTATAGATTTTAGGGGTGTCGTCTCCATTTGTTAATATCATCTACCATAAATTCGTTCAATAATACATTGATAAAGAGAATGACATTCGAAGCTGGAGTCGAAAAGAAAACCCAATCAGTAATGAAGTTTGAAAGCTTCCTTGGAATGAGTATATTTATGTGCAAATGAATTAAGAAATATGTGTATCATGGGATGTTTCTTGGTGCTATGCGACGACACATAACCTTGACACCAAGATTGCTCGGGATGAATAATGAAGTTATCTGGTAGTTTGATTTTGTATCGTCTGCTCTCTACCACACTTAGGTATTCAATAATGAAGTGATTTGGCAGTTCTTCGAACTTGTATCTTCTCCTCCCTGCCACACTTAGGTTATCATCGGGATTATAAAGCATGATGATCGGGAGTTCAGCTATGCATTCTTTTTGAGCTACACGCCACTAGTGGGAAACAGAGCCAAAGCGCTGGATGTCGCTTGTGTAGGGCAAGACGATTCAAAATAAGTTTAAGAGGATCTTGGTGAAGGTTTGACCAAAGACTACTTGTTTCCTCTATGTCAATCTTCAAATTCCTTAATTTCTATCACACCTATTAAAAATGGGCTTCTATCCTTCCTTTTTTAATAGGTGTGATAGAAATTAATGAACAATAGTCTTTGAAGATTGACATGGAGGCGAGTAGTCTTTGGTTAGACCTTCACTGAGATCCTCTTAAACTGATTTTGAATCGACTTGCCCTACGCGACATTCGGTGTTTTGGCTCTATTTGCCACTTATAGCGTGTAGCTCAAAAAGAATGCGTGGCTGAACTCCCGGCCCTCATTCTCAGTAATCCCGAGGATGACCTAAGTGTGGCAGAGAGGAGAAGATACAAGTTCGAAATGCCGGGTCCCTTCATTATTAAATACCTAAGTGTGGGGACGATACAAGATCGAACTATCAAATTACTTCATTATTGATCCCGAGTCATCTTGGTGTCAAGGTTGGGTGGTTGGGCGGTCGCATAGCACTAAGAAAAATCCCATGGTACACGTATTTTTTAAATTATTTGCACATAAATATATTCTCATTCCAAGGAAGCTTTCACGCTTCATCATTGATTGAGTTTTCTTTTCGACTCCAGCTTCGAATGACATTCTCTTTGTTAATGTATTATTTAATGAATTCATGGAATGCGAGATCAGCGA
The DNA here is from genome assembly GCA_028538565.1 of Umbellularia californica. Taxonomy (NCBI): domain Eukaryota; kingdom Viridiplantae; phylum Streptophyta; class Magnoliopsida; order Laurales; family Lauraceae; genus Umbellularia; species Umbellularia californica. The sequence goes on along the minus strand of JAPQWN010000006.1, from coordinate 4,247,027 downwards.
ATGGGGCGACACCCGTAAAATATATAATATATGTGTATATATATATATATATATATATATATATGAATGGAATGAAGTCATCAATCTAATGTCATTTTTTTTTTTTTTGTGAGAGAAGGTTGTTTACAATAACTAGCGATTGAAGTCTTTTGATTGCTAATGCTTACAATAACTAGCGATTGAAGTCTTTTGATTGCTAATGCTTAACCTTCACAGGCCATTACCTTTGAATAGATGATGAAAGGGGATGTCCCATTGTTGGTAAGGCAATAGTCATTGTGTCTGTTAGATACAAATGTGATGGCAGAATCCTATGGTTAGATATGTGCTTCTAATGGGGATGATTGACTCCAAGTCCAAACGAGCTTGTCTGACCGAAAATGTGTGGATTGAGGTGAAAAACTTGGGTGCCATGATGCTCTTCTAGTGCAGGCGCAACAGGTGGTGGCAAGGCAAATCGCATATATTATGCTCTCGGTTTCTCTCTATTTGGAATGTATATAGAAATTGAATCGGGTAGCTATAACAATAAAATATACCACCAGTCTGCATACGAGTATCACAATCGTTGGTTTGCTTGGCTCGGACGAGCTCTCCTATAAGTTAAGCTTAAATTCTGTCACTGACTCACTGTTATTGATGTTATTTGACCCTCTGAAGAGATTGGACTCTCTATACAGGTGTGACCTTGTCAGGATTAGGTAGTTTTTCTTCTTTTGTATGAATTCAGGATTAGTCTTCATCTTTTTAGCTGAGCTTCAATTTTCTGTCACTGTTATTGATGTTATCTGACCCTTTGAAGAGATTGGACTTTCTACAAGTGTGACCTTGTCAGGGTTGAGTAGGTTTTCTTTTGTGTTAGTCCAATATTAGTTTACATCTTTTACATTGACTTTCCACTTGCAAGGGTATACTACTTCATATAACAATTACATTGTCCGAGATGCAGCTTTGTGCTTTTGTACATGCTAGTCAAAGAGATTGGACTTTATGCTCTTTTCATTCCCTGTTGATTCATTTGCCTGTTGAGTTTATGCAGAAAAGATTCAGCATGTTCTTTTCATTCCCTGTTCTTTTATTATTGCTATTTGTTTCATTTAGTAAGGGTTTAATTAAAACAACTTTATGTAAAATAAATCTAATAGAATCAGCTCCGTTTCAATTACATCATACAAGTGCAAAACAAGCCAAGGTTGTAGGCCATGTAGTTCATATGTGATGACCATAAAAGGCCACAATGGCTCATTGACTTGTTCCTCCATTTTTTCCCTATATGGGTGCATGCATTATCTTAGCAACAAGTGGAGAGCCATTTCCTGCTAAACTCAGAAATCCAATCGTTGAGGAACTCTTATAAAATCTTCATCCTCCAGGTTATATACACAGTGGTGTAGACACAAAGACTTTCAATGGTCCTAAGGCTAACAATACCTGAGATCTTCAGTGATCACAAGCCTCCAAGCAATACCTCTCTGCATTGTTGCACTGCTATCTTCAAACGTAGTGGTTTTGGTTGAACATGACTCCTATAGTAGCTTGGAAGTTTGGTCTAATGCAAATAAATTTATTCATCACCCTAATAAAAAAGTAGACATTAAACAGGCCTCTCAAATTTCAGTTCAAGAAAATTTAACAAACTACCTAGTTTCACAACAGAGTCTAAATGCTATTTGTATAAACTCATGATTGGCCCCATTTGAATAATTAAATCACACTCTAATCCCACTTCATTTTGTTATGCAATAATATTTTGGCTAAGTTTGATTCTTACCCAATGGTGGTCCTCAGACACTAGGGCATTCTGTGTCTATCCAATATGAACACTAATCAGTAACAAAATTCTTGGTTGATCTGTGTCATAACCAGTTCTAAAATTTACACAAATGCTTACCTATTTTATTGATTTATCAACATTGATGCCAACACTGGTGAGTAGTAAGGCTCTAGATAGAACTGGAATAAAAAAAAAAAAAAAAGAAAAGGGAATCCAGTAAGAGTCTGAAATGGGGTAATTCACCCCTTTAAAAATTTTCAGGGATACAATAGAAAAAAAAGACTAACTTTATCATGCTCCATGGGTGTGGGAAATCAAGATAGAAAATCTCACAAACAAAGAAACAAAAACACACAAACAGAGAACAGAACCAAACTAATGAAAGTGAATGTAGAATCACAAACCAATAGTAAAAAAAAAGGCCACTTTCATCTGTAAATAGCTTGAAAGCAGTTGGAGCACTCCTCTGTGTAATCCAGAAAACATCTGTCTTCTTAGTCACATGGGAGAATCATAGGGTAACATTTGTCAACAAGGGCTCGTTCTTTAGACAATTTTGTGCGATTCGAAGTTATCGCGAGAAAGTCATGCTTGATTTAGCAGTCAAGGGTCAGATGGCTGGAAATCATACTTAGAAATTTAATATACAATCATTATTAAACTAGCGAAAGCCCCGCAATGTAATTAGTTGTATTTATAATGTAAAGGTCTAAAATAAAAAATCGATAGAAATTGTTTAGAGTGTAACCCTAATAAAAAAAAATCAATGAGTTACTTATTAGAGAAGATGGAGAAGAGGAAAGGGCTTGTGGCGTTTAAAGGTGGGAAATGTAGAGACGTGAATAGAAACACAGAGAGAAGAGGAAAGAGTTTCTGTAACATTGGATTAGTAAAAGAATGTTATTAATAGGGCTAGTATTAGTAGGAGGATTAAAGAGTGATATTAGTAGGAGGTCAACATGAGGAGTCAAAATCAAATTTGAAATTGACAGTGAAATTGGAAATTGAATCCACTTCGCTTCATATATAATAATTGAATAGTCTACCGTTTCTCCACTTGTGTCTTTGACCATGCTTCATGGATAATAATATGTTACCTCATTGATTTCCAATCTTTGGTACTTACAGCTCTCATATATTAACAATGGAATACAAAGTGTCATGTCTCCTCATCTCTTTGTATTAGCAACAGCAACAGCAAAACTATGTGTCATTGTCTATTATATCTTATTTCTATGGTCCATTTCATCTTTGTGAGCCTTGTTCTTAGTCCTAGCCATCTTCATTGGTGACTCACAGAACCACTCCAAGTGAACTATTCCAGCACATGGATTCTAAATGCTGGCACTCTTAACCAGGCTTCACTTTGGAAAATGGATAGCCTGTATAAAAGGCTGACATACCTTAAGAAAGCTGGGATGACCAATCCAGTCAGTTTAATTATATTGCAGTTTGGCTGATTGGAAGTGGGTTAAACTGAAGAGGCATGATCAGTTACCAGTCTGAAAGAAAAACAAAGAGAAATGATTGAGTCAGATCGGTTGCACTGAAATAGTAGTCCAATCCACCTTGTGGGGCCCATTGCAACGACCTATATGCATAGCTCTCCGTGTTTTTCATTACTTGATGCCATATGACATGTGAAAGTAGATTGACCCCACATGCGATTCCTATTGCGTGCATTGTTCATTTTAGGTGGAAAACACCAACTTGAAGGTTTGAGGGACTTTTCCTTTTGGTAGGGAGCACAACTCAACTCCTTTTGGTAGGCATCGGTATTCAGTATACATTGCCCAATCCCAGTCCTTTGTTTCCTCCAATTCCATAAACTCCATTTTTTGTAGCTATGGAGTTCTGATGCTCTGTTTTGTACTTTAGATGCTGTTGTTCAAGGTTTTATTTCATGTAGGTGGTAGGGTTTCTTTGAATATTGTTTTCTAATGTAGTGTTGAGTCCATAACTCCATCTCCTACATTTGGGGGTTTTCCCTCGTGCACTTTTCTTTTGTTTTGGTGTACATACATCATTTCACGAATCCTTTGGTTCATGGGGTTTTGATTTGTTTCCCTGAGGGTTTCACACGACATGTGCAATTGTTCAACATTGCTAAAGAGGTAATGTTCTTTACATAATTTGTGTCATAACCATTTAATTTATTTCTGCAACTCTTGTTTCTGCTGATCATTAATCACAACATGACTTCTAAAGTATCTCCAAGTATAACAAACAGTAGCTTCAGATCTGATGGAGAAGTCAGTTCGAACAGATTTAACGAAGAAGAATCATTGATGCCCTTCTAGGTATCATCCTCAATAATTTATTCAATACTTTTTATATAAGCATCGTTTGATATAATTTCTGACTCATGATTTTTCTGTATTTTATTTTGTAGGCTTGCCATGTGGTTTTTTCGAGTCGCTATTAGCAAAATCCTGGATAAAATAATCTTGGCATGATTTTCCTGTATTTTATTTTTATTTATGGAATCTGAGTGTGTTTTTTTTTTCTCTTTGCAAGTTGGGTTGTAAGAATCTATATAATAAGGGAGAGCAGTATTTGAATACCTGGACATTTTGGACCCTTGGATTTATGTACATATTTTTGTACATAAATCCTAGGGCTGAGAAGGGATTCAAGAGCTTGGTAATTTTGTAATTATTTGAAAACAAAAGGACAGTAACTTTTTACTAAGGACAAGAGGATACGGGAGTGCCATTGATTTTCTGTGAAATTACGAAACCTGTCATTATCTTTTCTCAGAGGATATGGGAGTGTCCTTGGTTTTCTTTGAAATTACGAAACGTGTCATTATCTTTTCAAAACTTCCTTGTAAGTAAAGATATGATTAAATACACGGCTATGATTGCAATTGAGTGGTTGAACGGTGTGGAATTTGGGCCCACAACTTACCAGTTTGCCCCTTCACATATATATGCTGTTTTTCATGGATTGTGGAATCTGGGCTAACTTGGATTGTTTTGGTAGCAGATGCAAACGTAGCTTGTATGTAATTAAACTAGACTGTTTATATTAGTGGGCCACTTCTGGTATTCAATGGTGGTTAAACAAGGGTTCAATTGGCTGGGTTGTTTTACCTAAAAAAATAAAATCCGACTGGGCTTGATTTGAAGCTGATTGATCTAATGGGCCACATAGAAAATTTGAGTTAAATTTGTTAAATTATGGGCGGTGTTAGTTGTTAGGTGGTCAAAAGAAGAGTAATTAGATTTAGTTGTGCTCAAAGTGTGGTGTGCTGTGCCTTCAGGCACGAGCAATGACTAGTGTTCTTATGTAATTGGATGTATTGAATGGATGGAGTCACAATTTTAATTTTATTTTTTTGCTTACAGTGGATGAATGGAAGGAGTTGTTTTTGGCCTTTTCTTTTTACATGTGACAGATTATTTAGCTGAATTGAAATAGGATGGATGGACCTTTTTTTTGGCGAAACTACCGGAAAAAGCCCCTAAGAGCCCTATATGTGCTACCAGGACCTCATTTCACGTTGGATACGGGAGGAGTCCTCATGTGGCCATTTAAATTTTTTTTTTTTTTTTGTCGTTTTGCGATATGGTCGATATCGACCATTTTGTAGTCAGATTTTCTTCAACCTGAACACGATATCGACCATATCGCGAAATAACAGAAAAAAAAGAAAGATGAATTGGGTTTTCCTCCTACTCTTCTCTCTCTGTGGCGCTTTCTCTCTGCCACCATGCTGCCTCCTCTACTCTCCCTCCTCTTCTCCTTCCTCCTCCTCTTCTCCTCCATCAACGGCGAGGGGGAAGGTGACAGACTCGCTGTCTCCGTCGACCCAAGACTGAGATTCCCCAACCCCCAGCTCCGGCAGGCCTACATTGCCCTCCAAGCATGGAAATCCGCCATCTTCTCCGACCCCTTCAACTTCACCGGCAACTGGAATGGCCCCAACATCTGCTCCTACACCGGCGTCTTCTGCGCCCCCTCCCCCTCCCCCTCCCCCTCCCCTAGCGTCGTCGCCAGCGTGGACCTCAACCACGCAGACATCGTTGGCTACCTCCCCGACAAACTCGGCCTCCTCTCCGACCTCGCACTCCTCCACATTAACTCCAACCGCTTCTGCGACATCATCCCCACCTCCCTCCGCCGCCTCCACCTCCTCCACGAGCTCGACGTCAGCAACAACCGCTTCGTCGGCCTCTTCCCCACCATCGTCCTCTCCCTCCCCTCTCTCAAATACCTCGACCTCCGCTTCAACGACTTCGAAGGCTCCATCCCCACCACCCTCTTCGACAAGGACTTGGACGCCATCTTCCTCAATGACAACCGCTTCAAGTTTCCCATCCCCTCCAATCTTGGAAACTCTCCTGTATCTGTCATTGTTCTTGCAAATAACCATCTGGGGGGCTGCATTCCGACATCAATCGATCAAATGGACAAGAATTATAATCTCACTGGGTGTTTGCCTGTGGAGATTGGTATGCTTGGAAAAGTTACTGTCTTTGATGTAAGCTTTAATGGGTTGCAGGGGCCGCTTCCTGATGCTGTTGGGCAGATGAAGAGCTTGGAGCAGCTCGATGTGGCGCATAATCAGCTGACGGGAGTGATTCCGGCGAGTGTCTGTCAGCTGCCCAAGTTGCAGAACTTTACTTATTCATACAATTATTTCATTGGGGAGGCGTCGCAGTGTAAGGCTACACTTGCGATATGGTCGATATCGACTATATTGCTGTGTTCAGGTTGAAGAAAATTTGACTACAGAATGGTCAATATCGACCATAATTTGGTCGATATCGACCATATCGCAAAACGACAAAAAAAAAAAAATTAAAATGGCCACATGAGGACTCCTCCCATATCCAACGTGAAACGGGGTCTTGGTAGCACGTATAGGGCTCTTAGGGGCTTTTTCCGGTAGTTTCCCCTTTTTTTTTTCAATGTAATTTGAATGGATGGATGGCTGTTTTATTTTGGATAGTTGTGACGGGCTATGATGTGCTCATTTCCATTGCTAAATTGTGGTAGACATGATTAGGTGGGGCATGCTTGTGTGCTATTGGTATTCATGGAAATTGTTACACAGTGAATCCATAATTTGCAAAAATTAAATTGAATATTTTATTGTCCATCCTTCCAGCAAAAACCCATTTTTCAATTTTGGAGCTCAACTAGAATATACAGGTGATGTTCTATAGCATGTTTGGAGAAATAAATTTTATAGTGGATGTTGTCATAAGCAAGAGTGGTTTGTGGTCGAATGGTTTGTAGTGGAAGTGGAAATAATAACTATTCAGATTATTCCTGCAAATGGTTTGAATTGTAAATAGTTTTTAGTTGAATGGTTTGAATCCTTTGGCAATAATAACCAGTCAGATTATTCATGCTCCTAGTTGCTTGTTCAAGATCATATTTTGCTGATTGCATTTTTCTTGACTGAAGTTGCATTCATAAACAAGTTGCTGGGAAACAGCTCCCGTGCAAGAGGAAGTTGCATTTTGCAAGTGATCCAGAATCAAAAGCCAGAGAGCTGCATGACAGAGATTCCAATCTAGAGAGAATTCCTGCTTTGATTTTTGTGTAAACGCCATGCTTCTGAAGGTGAACAAACTATAGAAACATTTATTTGCAACCAATGATTTCCTTGCCTTTTCACAGAGTCTAGCTTTGTCTTGTTTTTCAAGTAGAAGAATTCTTCTCATGGTTTCCAGTTTCTCATGGACAAGAGGCCTAAAGCTAGTGAAAATATTGGGGGTGGGTTTAATTGGAGATACTGGTGTACAGTTTCTAATTAACTCCGAAGTAGTTGAATAGCTTTGTCTTGTTTTTCAAGTAGAAGAATTCTTCTCATGGTATCCAGTTTCTCATGGACAAGAGGCCTAAAGCTAGTGAAAATATTGGGGGTGGGTTTAATTGGAGATACTGGTGTACAGTTTCTAATTAACTCCGAAGTAGTTGAAACTTGTGATGGGGGTGTGTTTTAACTCCGAAGTAGTTGAAACTTGTGATGGGGGTGTGTTTTAACTCCGAAGTAGTTGAAACTTGTTTATCATTATTTCTTTTTCACGGATTCCTCTTGTGTTATCAAATGTGGGCTTGAAGGAATCATCTTTGATTTCTCTACGCTAGCCAAACATGGAATGTGATGAATCCTCTTCCTCATAAATCCTTTCTAAAGAAAGTCTAAATCCATGACATTAAGGACTCATCCGAAGAGAGAATTCCTCTCTCGTTACCAAACGTGCCCTAACATGAGAGCTGTGTTTAGATTTCTGCAATGTTTTATTGTTCAGTTGTGTTCAGATTTCTACAGGGTTATGTTGTCCATGATAATCTAGAAAATTTCTGGCCGCTGGTTTGATTTACAAGGCTAGACTTTAGATTTGTGAAATTCTACACTTACCCCTTTTAATGTCTGATTTCCTGTTGGTCATTTTGTTCATGGAATGAGGTATTTTGTTGAGTGTTGGATGGAGTTTGGTTTGAGGGTGATGGAAACTCAGTGTAGTGTCGGAAAATGTTGTTTGAAAATGAAGGGAGTGGAGGTTCAAAAATGCAGAAGAAACGAGCACAAAACTCGCGCGCAGGAGCCATTCCGGAAGACATCCTCCGATGGAGTGTGGATGTCTAGCACCGTGTGATATGGCCACACCTGATCAATTCAATCCCCTCTCCCTAAATCCCCATGCGTTACCTATCTCATGGATTTTTCATTGTTTGGAATGGATTGGTTTGTTGGATCATTATAAAATAAAATTGTGCATTTTAATGTCGCTAAATTTGAGTGCCACAGATCCAGGGATTAGGATATTGGATTGACTTGAAATTTCATATATGGGGTAGTCCTGTTAAAAAAAGATCCAAACAGGACTGCCCGTGTATGAAATTTCGAGTCAATGACCATCCTAATTCCTTGATATGTGGTCCCCAAGTTAAATGGTGTTAACAAAAGAAACTTTTTCAAACACAGACCCAAAGGCCCGCAGTTAAGTGATGAAAACTAGGAATTTTATATTTTTATGGTGGTGAGAAATTTGTGAGAGTCCACTTAATGAAAATCAAACGTATTAAAACTACCCACTGTGGTCAATTACTAATAAAAAAACTTGATATTTCTCGAGTCTCATGATAGTTCCAACTCCTATTAGAGTGAAATTTGATGAGGGTCCTAGATTGCAGCCCACCACTTTCATTTATATAGAGTCCTCTTCTTTGATTTGAATCTTTTTTTAAAACCAAAATAGTTATTATATTTAAAATGAAATTCTAGTTGCCTATGCATGGGAATCTCTATCTATCTACATGGCTTCCTTTAATATTTAGTTATCTCCCATTAAAATCAAAAGCCTAGTGTCTTTAGACTATATTTATTACTTAATTGAGTTTATTAAAACAAAAATAAATACAAATGGTTTTTATTGGATGTTTGCACAGGTGCAAAAACACCTCTTTTTGGGAAGGGCATTTTGCAGAATTTCTCCCAAGAACATCTCTCATGACAGACGTTTTACGAATTTTTTTATTTTTAGGTGCATGGCACTCACTTATGATTAATCCAACCCCCTTACACTCACTATCAACTGTGAATTGGCACTAACCCAAATTTGACATACATCCAATTGTTACTTACCATCGATGAAGAGGCGAGGGTGATCTATTAGTGTTGATATTTTGCATACCTAATTGAGATCTTTCCACCCCGCACCTCCTTCATGATTGGCATACAGTTTCTATTAGTGTTGACACTTATCCAACTGCTCTCGTAGGAGGGCCCAAGTCTTGCTCCAGTGTAGGATACTTTCAAGACCCTCTTGGGGCCCCCAAAATCAAGGGATACGTAACCCTTATAATATTTATGAGCATCCATCTGTCGGATAACATTGTAGGGCCGACTTTATGATACATCCAAACCATCTACACATATGGGACCCCATAAATTATATTGGATCTATTGAGTGTTCACCTATTCAAATGGATTGGATCGAACATTTTTTTCTTTAATATAGAGTCATTAAATTTGTGGGCCACGGATGAAAGGGGTTAGAGGCATTGGATTGACCTCAAAATTGATATATGGGCCCATCCAAGATGTCTCTTTCTATCCTCCACAACTCCCATGATTAGTGGGTCCTAGCCTGTGGGCCCCATTAAGTTTGTCCCTCTCTATATGGTGAGGGATGGATGCACATGAATGCCCCCCACAAAATATACACACATGCGCGTGCGCATTGCATATCAGGTGAATTAGTGTGCAACTTACACACCTAACCACCTGAATGGACCACACCCGCTTGAACTTCACATGGGGCCCACCTTTGCACCCATCCGATGTACTATACATCGTTAGATCGACTGCACATTAATCTGAATGGAATGTACATCGTTAAACTTGTGGGGCCTGGATGGAGATGATAGAGGTCGGGGATGGACTATTTTTGTTTTCATAGATGAAGAGCTAGAGGAGATTTTTCAATCCCCCTAATACTAGTCCTAGGTGGGGCCCCACGTTGAGGTGCACACAAGCATCCAGTGTGCAATTTGCGCATTGGATGACTACTATACACACACATACACACGAGTTTTCAGGTGCGCCCGGTGGGAAACTTGTGCATCAAGGATGAGGCCCACCTTTGCTCCGATCTGAATGGATTGTACATCGTTAAACTTGTGGGGCCCTGATGGAGATGATATAGGTGAGGGATGTGGTTGATTTTTTTTGTAGAGATGAAGGGCCAAGGGAAAAGTTTTGATCCCCCAGTCCCAGTCGTAGGTGGAACCCCATGTGGGACCCAGCCGATGTGATGTAAACCGATAGATTGACTGCACACCCATTTGAATGGACTGTACACCATTAAACTGGTAATGCTCGGATGGAGATGATAGGGGTCAGGGATGGGGCTGATTTTTTGTAGAGATGAATGGCCAATGGAGATCTTTCAATCCCCCATGTTCCCAGTTTTGGGTGGGGCCCCATGTGGGCCCCCCGTTGAGGCACGCATGTCAGTTAAGTGCACGAGTCGTGCACTAGATCAACACTATATATATAAGAGGTGCTCCTATGAAAGCATCTCTTACCTTACTATGAGAGATAGGGTTGGGGCCCTCACATCCATATCCAATGCCAATAACTTAAATGTGAGGGCCCCCACCTTATTCTCTCATAATAATGTGAGAGATGCTCTCATAGGAGCATCTCCCTATATATATATATATATATATATATATATATATATATATGGGAGAGGGTACTATGAGAGTAAGGGTGGGCCCTCACATTTAGGCTATTAGCATTGAATATGGATGTGAGGGCCCACCGAGAGTAACTCTCTCTCTCATACACACACACACACACACACACACACATATATATGTATATATATAGAGGAAACTAAGAAAAAAAGGACTCGAGATGGCCACTAGTCAATCTTACACGGAAGTGGTACCCTGTGACCATTTCCGTTTTTTTTTTTATTAAAGATTTAAACGTGCGACGACGTCGTCGCTTAATATCTCATCTAAACGTGTGACGACGTCATCGCTTAATCGCCTGAAACACTATTTTTCCCATTTTCCCCTTTCTTCCTCCCATCGTTTTCCCCATTCCTCCCAATGTGTGGTTGCCCTTGCGCTTGATGGGATCATTTTCTTAGGAGTAGATGAGGGCTACAAGCATAACGCCTGGAAATATTATGTACTCAAAGATTATTGCAAGCTTCGAGACCAGAGGCTCGCCTCTCAGAAACACCTTAAGAAGATGAAGAAAATCCCTTGAGTTTCTGGTTTCTGTGGTTGCAGTGCAGATTTGTTGCAGCCTTGTTGCAGAAACAAGAAGAACAAAGAGACGATGAGGGCTGGGCTCTGTCGAGGACGCACAGGCTTCGTCGTTGTAGAAGACGACTGGAAAAGGGTTGACCTTGTGCTGCGTTTACAAATCAGAGAGAACTGGGTAGGGGATTTGGACCACTGCATGCCTGTGCAACAATGGGGTTTAGGTATACAAGGCGATTTCTATGATCTATGAGAGATGAATTATGATAGGGAAGAAGAAGGGGAAAATGACGAAAATGGGGTTTCAGGCGATTAAGCAACGACGTCGTCACGCGTTTACATGGGATATTAAGCGACGACGTCGTCGCACGTTTAAATATTTAATAAGAAAAACGGAAGTGGTCACAGGGGACCACTTCCGTATAATATTAACTAGTAGCCTCTTTTTCGGTTAGTGGCCATTTAGGGTCCTTTTTTTTCGTAGTTTCCTCATATATATATAATGAATTACACTACAAAACTCCCAGATCGTTTTTAACAAAAAAAAAAAAAACATCTTTTAGCCAATGAAAATGTGACACATGCCATCAGTGATACACATATCTGATTCTCTCTCCTAAACATTCTCTTACAAAGATGGATCTCTTAAAATAATAACAAATCGTTGGTTATTAGATAGGGGTAGAAACTCCCCTTTTGAGATAGGGGAGTTTTTGAGAATATATATATATTTCTTTCTCTCTCTCTCTCTATATATATATATATATATATATATATATATGGAGATGCTCTCACCTTACTATGAGAGAAGTTGGGGGCCCTCACATAGCAAGGTGAGAGTTACACTCACAGGAAAGCGCCCCCCCCTATATATATATATATATATATATATATATAGGGAAGTGCTCCTATGAGAGACACTCTCACTAACTTTATAAGAGATGGGTGAGGGCCCTCACTTTCATATCCACTCTCACCAACTTAAATGCAAGGACCCCCAACTTAAATGTGAGGGCCTCCACCCATCTCTCATAGGAGCATTTCTCATATATATATATATGGTAATGTTTCTATGAGAGACACTCTCACCAACTTGGTGAGAGATGAGTGGGGGCCCTCACTTCCATATCCACTATCACCAACTTAAATGCAAGGACCCCCAACTTAAATGTGAGGGCCCCCACCCATCTCTCATAAAGTTAATTATATATATATATGTATATGGGAGGTGCTCCTATGAGAGACACTCTCACCAACTTTATGAGAGATGGGTGGGGACCTTCACTTCCATATCCACTCTCACTAACTTAAATGCAAGGACCCCCAACTTAAATGTGAGGCCCCCACCCATCTCTCACCAACTTGGTGAGAATGTCTCTCATAGGAGTACTTCCATATATAGATATATATATATATATATATGAGTAATTCTCACACTAGCACTACTATCATATACCTCCCAAGCTCATCTCCTCTTTTCCATATATTTTTCTCCTCCCACCTCAAGATGTGCATGAGTGAAACAAGTAGAATTCTATAGTGGGGGTGCACCAGTGAAAATTTGAACCATTAAAAAACAGACACCCTCCTCTTATATGAAAAATGGCTAAATTTCACACTAAACGGAGTTTGAATTCCTTTCATTCCCATGATAATAGACAAATGCTGAACGTGTGGCATATAGTGGCCTACCAGTTCAACATTAGGAAAGTGGAATTTTTTTACTAATTAACACTTAAACAGTTTTTTTTTTTTCTTTTTTCACTGACGAGGGTGTCCGTACTCTTTGAAAACTAACTATTCCCCATGTACGTGACACAGACAGGGTAACTCAAATGGTGCTAATTTAATCAAAGCAAATGGGCTGGCAACCTTCAATGAAGCCAAATATTTTACATAAACTTAATTTGTAATGTATCAGGCTTATGAGTCGCGTGGGCATCATGATCATCCACATGTGAGGACATGAGTCTGAGTATTAGAAGATTTAAAGACCTTAAAAGTAGTAAATTGTGAGGATGTGTCTGAAAATAGGTGAGTTTGATGTGAAGGGTGGGTAGCACATAATCAATACAAAATGTGGGACAATAACAACTCTTCTCATCCTACACCAACACCCTGGGTCGTAACTGGTCATTTCTCTTTAAACTATGGTCTCGTGGGCAAAGATTAAAACAAAAGGTATAATCTTCAGTTGTCTGGTAATTGAGAATAAAATTATGAAAGATGAATGAGGCTGCTTGTTTGCAAGATCTGTTAGAATTCTTGTTTGGGAGAATTCGGAAAAATCCAAATGCCGCACAAAATGCTCAACCCCTGCTATCATTTCCAAACAGTAGCTTTTCACGTGAGCTGGAATTCTAAATTAGCATTTGGAATGCTCAAGGGACAAAAGCTAAAGGCACGTCAGACTTTCACAATTCGCAATTCGTTGTCATGCTTCTAACCAAACAGGCCCCGAAACATTTGAGACAGATTGAGAGGGAAAAGAAATGTATTTACATTCAATGTATCACTCAGTGTGTTTGTGGTATAAGTGGGTGTGGAAATTTTGTTAATAGAAATTCAAAAACTACTCGTCTTCCTAGATTATGCTGATTTTAGCACTTCTAATAGAAGCCCATCACCAGAATTAGACATGCTGAAATATTCTTCAGTTCCACAACAGTGCAGGGTTTGGAACAGCAAAACTTTCACCCAAAGGACGTGGTGCAAGTGTACGGTGTGGATTTTCAATCCTTGCCATCTACAAAAGCTGGACTTATGCGCTCATTGAAGGAACCACCTTGATTCTCATAGGTGAAGGATATTCTTCAGCTTCTTAACCAGCTCCAACTCCTTGGAGGACAAATCATCCTGTACATTGACAATAAACTTGGTTTAGTAGAGAACGACCAATAAAGTATCAAATGCCAGAATAGCTGGTCTTGATGTGCAACATGGAGACACCAGCCAGAATGCATACACACATGCAATTTGAATGATAATATGAATGTAACTCAGAACCACATGGTTGGGAGAATGAACACATTCTGAAAGCAGGGGAATAAAACTTAATTAATCGTAAGTCTTATATTCTAATTTTCTTTTTGGAAAGTTAATCTAATATTCTAGCCAGGTTTAAATACATGTACATAGCTCCGATGTATACATATGCATGTTTTCTTTACATAATCCCCTTGAAAACTTAACCCATCAATCAATGGGTTGTCTTCATGAGTTCTATAGAAATCAATCACTAATGGGCAAATTTCTTGAAGCTTCTATCTAACAAAATTGCATACGAACATGTGGCCGCGTACCGATATGAAAAATTGAATACTTTTTGTGCATATAGATGTTTGGGAGTTTTACAAAAATAAAAATAAAAATCCTTGAAGTTAAAAATTACAATGGAGGGCTCCAACATTTCATAATAAGTGTAGAGGACTTCTATTCCATGATATCATAAAACAACCAAATTATTCCATGATATCATGGAATTGGGGCACTTGTATATCAGATTATTCCATGATAGCATAGAATGTCGGGTCATTCCATGATATCATGGAATAAGAGGTCCTATGCTGACAGTATGAAGTATTTGGGCCCTCCGTTTTATTTTTCTAACTTTAAGGTTTTTTTTTTCCTGTAAAAATCCTTAGATAGGGGTTGTTTTAATTGTATACAAGCTTCTCCACATACCATATGATGCATAAATGTCAGAAAGTAAGAAATTTTTGTTCCGTTGTTTTCATGTATGACACATGTAAATTTGATAATCCAAACTATACACTTCATGTAAAACAACCTAGGATGGGCAAGTACCCTATAGCAGCCTTGGTCGGGTCCATGACCCACAACAGCCGAGACCAAAAAAAAAAAAAGAAAGAGTTTACAGCCCGAGAGATAACATGGACTATTGGATCATGGGGGCGGACCAGAGTTCTATCCCAGGCAATGGAAGAAAAAGATTCCAAACTAGATGCAAGTGGTGGCAAGCCAAGTCATAAAGAAGAAAAGATTCCAGTGTTCAGTCTTTAATAGAGAATTTTGGGACCAATGATGATGATGGAAGTAATGATGATGTTTGTATGATAACATACAAGTGCAAGTGTGTAGGTTTGACTATTATTAGAAGACATGAAGTGACCTTATAGTTTGCTTCAAGTACTTGTATAGATCTACTTGAGAGGTGGCTGACAAGCTGATCATCGACATCAAAATGTCTGCCAAACAATTTTTGTTGCTCTTCAGGATTGCTGCCAACAATCTGTACAGATAGAGAGTGAAAAAAATTAGGCCTAACTAGATGGTTGGAGAAAACAATTTGCTAACATTTCGGTTGTCATCCACTAATTACCTTAATAGCAACCTTCTGGCCTTCCTTTGCCACATCGACCTGTTTGTGGTTGATCTCAATGGAAGCAATGCGTCCAATGTCAATAAAGTTCTTTGAAGGAATACAAATGGGAGTTCCTACCTGCATTCGATCCACATTCATTAGAATGTTATGCACATAGCTATTCAACTAGGAATGGAATGATGATTGGCATCTGGTTTTTCCTTGAAACAATGGTTCTAGGACCATGTTCAGCTTTGAAATTTTAGAGGAAATCTGTGTCCATAACTTGGACTGATTAAATTCTCAGATTAAAGATATATGTTTCTTTCAGAGAAGTTGCCACTTCAACTGATGCCAAACAAGAATAGTACCATTCTAACTTTCTACACATGAATGAACATTCCACAAAAATTGAACTAGAAAAGAAAAAAATGAGAGCGGAGTAAAACCTTTGCGATGCCGTGTAGAATATCAACTCCCACAATAATTGGATCCTTCTTGTTAAAAATGCAGTCTGGCATTATCTCCAGAACACAAGGGAATACTGCTTCTGCTGCAGTTTCTCTCTTCTTTTCTTCCTTTAGATTGTCAATGTAAGCCTTGAACTGATCAAACAAGTGATATATAACATCTGCAATGAATATCTTCACACCAGTCTCATTTGCAAGTTCTCGAGCCTCAGGCGTCACTTTGACATCAAATGCCAGTATTGTGCCATACTTCCTTTTCCTCTCAAGCATAGCACTGGCCTTTTTAACATTGCTCTTGTGCACTGGCCCTATGCTTATTTCACTTACTGGGATGTTAATAGCTGGACTCCTAAGAAATTCCAGTAGTGCTTCCAGTGAACCAAGGGTAGAGGCATGCACATACACCCCCTCCTCACGCGTACTCATAATTGTATTCACGTCTTGCATTGCTGTTTCCTTTACAATTTCCACATCATCCCCAGGCCTAACCACATACAGTCCAGTGCCTGCAACGGCATGTTCAAGGCCCTACAAGAAAATTTAACAGAAGACAACTTACATGACAAGAATAAGACCAAGGATGTCACCATCACAGAAATTTAGTAATATTTAAAAATTCATCTCTAAGCCAAATATTTGAAGGATGCAATACTGAAATTTTTTTTTCAAATTAAAATTAAACAAATGTAACACATTGCGGTAACTTTGAGTTTAAGATTTGGACACAAAATTATGACATGGGTGTACCTTGGAAGCATATAAAATTGCAAAATTAAGCTTGTCTAATTATATGAACTTCAAAAATACCTAGTAAGGAAACATCACCTGTGCAGTTATCTTGATACCCTGTGCAGCCTTGAGCTCCTTATGATGCTGATAAGATCCCTGAAAGTACGGTGAACAATAATAGTAAGAATTAAAAAATTATGACTTGTGAAATTGGACCACGAAAAGATATAGCATAATGTCATTGCGGCCGTCTGCACAACTTACAAAAATTATTTGTAATTTTAGCTTCCTTAATTAGACTTGGAATTTTAGTTGATTTGATTTAATCAGAGAGGTTTTAGTAATCCTGTGGAGGGATTCTAACAATTATTTAATAATTCTGTTTCTTTTTCTAGGATGTTCCTCTATTATTTATAGAGGGGGGCTCTGGATGTAAGGTATGCTACTGAAAATTAAAACACAACGTAGTATCATCGTGAGTTGTTTTTCGGGCGTTCTACTGTGAGTTGCCGTATGGCTTGAGTCCGAGGGCCCAATCACATCGTTGGAGGTGTTGATCTTCGTTAATTATGGCTGGGCTGCACCAGCATGATAATGATATTTTCCTATTATATATGTAAAAAAAAGCGAAAATACAAAAGGATGAATGGGCAAAACAATTAAGGAAAACACCAGGTAAAAGAGGTCTTTAAAATATGAAATAGGAGAGCATCAAGAAAAATAAAAAAGATTAGAAAGAAGAGTGCCCAACCAAAGAACAGAAGTTATTGGCATTTGAACTCTTCCCTATTAAAAACCATGCATCATGAAAATTTTGCTCCTCTACAATAAGCGAACTGACAAGAAATACATGCAAAAAAGTGTAAAACAAAACAGTAGCTTTTGCTAACTCACCTTTACTCGAAGCTCTTTCATAGGATGAGGTGTTAGCAAAGCTCGGATGGTTGTAACAATAGGCCCCTAAAAAGGAACAATGAATATGTAACAACAGACATTCAGTACCATAAAGCTTAAGATAGAAAAAAAGGGTCACACACGGCTTACCTGCATGCCGCAAACAACTATTTGATCCCCTTCATGAAGGACGCCATTAACTAACACAACGTCAATGGTTGTTCCTAGGCCTTCAATGACCTTGACCTCCAAGACTGTGCACTGAGAAGTGAGAACAGTTGGAAATCGGAAAGTTAAATTAAATGACATTAACCACACTGTTCTGGTAAGATGTTAGAAACAGTATGGCTGCAAACAGGATTAAGTGAAAAGCAGCCAGAGTTAATTATATGGGATAATGATGAGTAAACAACAGATGTGTAAACAACAGGTGTTGCTATCTAAACGGAAAAAAAAAATCCTAAATAGATTCTAAAATGTTCACACCTGTACTTCATTAACAAAAGTAAGCTTTTTATCCATTGTTTTCTGTGTCCATTGACACAATAATAAGAGCAGGTCTGGAATGCCTGTACCACTGGAATATCAGAAACAAACAAATGTCATTAAATCAGCTACCCCAAGCACCAGAAAACAATATCAGATCTGGTGAATATGGCACAGCTTAAAGTTCATGGTACACACCTTACTGCACTTGTAGGGACTATGCTGAATGTCTCCCTCATATTTCTGTTTTTGATATACAATTCAGTATTGAACCCTTGCTCCTTAAACTGTGTGATGATCTGAAAAAAATAAATAAATAAATAAACAAAATAAAAAGAAATTGCAAGTTGCAAGTTTGCAACGATTGTTCACTTAAGTCATATCCTAACATACAGATGAAAAGGCAAAAACATGAAATGACCTGGGTGAGCCTCATTTTGAACTCATTTTGGACATCACTGGATTGTTGTTTCATAGCCTTGACAATAGGTGCATTGGGGCAAGCATTCCATCCATA
Source organism: Umbellularia californica (assembly GCA_028538565.1). Lineage (NCBI taxonomy): Eukaryota > Viridiplantae > Streptophyta > Magnoliopsida > Laurales > Lauraceae > Umbellularia > Umbellularia californica. The sequence goes on along the minus strand of JAPQWN010000006.1, from coordinate 4,228,089 downwards.
CAGTCTATCAACCTTTGAAATCGAAACACAGAAGTATCAGGCTATAAGAAGAAACTAATAAAATAACCCATAATGAATCTACATTTACCACTCAACTTCCCCGAGAGTGGAGAAGTTCATCTCTTGATTTTCAGGTGCTCCTTTTGATATATATGATTATTATTATTATTATGGGGGGTGGTGGGGTGGGATCTACAATCTCAAAATCAGAGAAGATTCTCTACTCCCATGATGGCAAGGAGCCAAATGCAGCATTAACCAGAAGCTTATTGAAATTCATAATGTAAATTGATCAAGTAACTATGAATTCACCTTATTCAAGGCAACTATGAATTCAGTTTTCAGCATCCTCAAAAGATTAATGGATTCAATAGTTTGTGATTCTAGGCCATGCATAATATCAACCACCAAAATTGCAATGTCACATAAGCTAGAACCTCGTGACCGTAAATTTGAGAATGACTGGTGCCCCGGGGTATCAATCACCAGCAGACCAGGAACCCTCAACTTTGCATCAGCTTTAAGCTCCTTTGTTCTCTCCCTTATATTTTCTGCAGGGATATACGTAGCGCTAATCTGCTGCGTAATACCTCCAGCCTCACCCTCCTGAACATTAGTCCCTCGAATGCAATCAAGCAGCTTGGTTTTACCAGTATCAACATGTCCAAGAATGCAACAAATTGGAGAGCGGAGGTTGTCTGATTCTGCACCCCCTTTCAACAGAGCCTTGGCTGCCCATTGCTCCTCATGTTTTGAGGCAGCTTCTTTTCTCTCTGTCTTGTTCTCTTTTGCTTCTTCAATTTTGTGATCTTCACCTTTCCTGTCTGTATCTTCTTGATTTTTTGCAAGCGCCGGAGGAGCTACCCTTTTAGTTGTGAATGTGGGATTGGTGTCTTTCTTCACCTTCTTAGACTCAGCCTCCTCCTCAAGAAAAGCACTCTTGGGAGGCAAGACTATACCCACATCATCCCAGTTCTTGGCATCCCATTCCTCAACATCGTCTCCATCTTCTTCAATCTCATTTTCTTTAACCACCTGCTGCTCAATGTCAATGATGGAGGAGGAGGAGGAGGACTCCTTCTTTTCAACCATCTGGACTTGTGGGGGTGGCGGTTCAGGTTCAACAACGCGCATGCTGTGGAGCTTGTTTTCCAAAACCTCCACAGTTTCCAAGGCCTCTGCAGCTGCCCCACCATGCCCTTGCAAGGGACCACCATGCTTTGACTTGATCTTTTCAAACTTTGGCCTTTTGCTTGTTGAAGTCTCAATTTTGGCAAGGGGTAACTGGGGTTTGTCCCCAAGAAATTGTTTCCTCATTAACTCCAATCTTTTGGCTTCTTCCTTCTGCTTATGTGTTAGAAGCTTACCTTCCTGCTTTTTCTTTAGAAGCTTCTCCTTCTCTCTCTCCTTTTTCCTACGTCTTGCCTCTTCTGCCAGTCTTTCCTGCTCTTCCAGCCTGAGGCGCTCCTCCTCCTCCCTCCTCAACTGTTCCTCTTCCTCTCTCTTTTTCCTCTCTTCTACTGCTTTACGCCTTGCCAGCGCCTCCTGCATATCTCTGACATGCTTTGGGATCTTTTTTTCTTCTTGCTTCTCCTCCTTTTTTGCCTCCACTACCGCAGCTGCAGCAGCAGCCTTCTTTTCTTTCTCCTTTTCCTTCTTCTTCTTCTTCTTCTTAGCAGCCGCAGACTCACCACCACCTCCTTCCTTTTCTTCCACTTGAGTAGTCTTCTCCGAATCCAAAGGAGGTTTTTTCTCAGGCACCAATGCATCATTCTTAGTTTCCCAATTCTTCGCATGGAGGGGGATGCGGCCATCCTTCCTCTTGATCGCCTCAATTCTATCTACATCGGGCATCATTGTGGCGAAGGTCGAGCACTCCTCGTTGTCCATGGTTATGGTTATGGTGATGGTGAGGCCTCCTGCTTCGATTTCAAAACCCAAAACCCAAAACCCTATCTGCTGGAAAATTCTATATTCACCCCTATTTTTCTGGGCACACCCACCTCTAAAAGAAAATTACACATAACAAGGAACGTGGGTTTGCTCAACAAAAAAAAAGTGGGTTCATATAGAATTTTCCAAAAACAATACAAGGAATGGGAGGATGAAATTGAAATATGAGGGCCCACCTGTAAATTTTTTTTCTTTTCTTTATATTCATTAATTATATATATGAGGATTTAACCGGAAAAAACACTTAATGCGGACGTGTTACGCAATAAAACACTTTAGCCATTGGTGCACCAATTAGAGCAATTGGGCTCGATTTTTATTTTTTTTTACCAATTTGTCACATCGTCGGCGCCGACTTTATTTACACTGAATAAGGTCGGCGATGACCCTGTCCACGAACTCTATATAGCTTGGTTTTTGTGGGAAATGGATGCAAATAAGGCTTCTTGGAGGGCGAGGTCGAATATGTATTTCTCAACACAGATTGGGTTATTGCTGTCTCCTTTCCATGATAAAAGGGTGTTGATTTCTTCTTCTTCTGATTCAATGTCTTGTATGATTTGGATATTTGGGTCTTCCATCTTCTTCTTTTCCTTCTGCTTTTTCTTCTTCTTCTTCTTTTCTTCCTCCTCTTGATCTTAGGGGCTTTTGTTCTGTTGTTTTCTATGATCTGATCGTGTTGTTGCTTAAACGCGCATTGATTCTTCCTCCATTAACACGCTTTAAAAGATCTCACGAGGTTCAAAAATCTTGTTAACTGCTCGATTTGCTTTCCCGATAAGTTGCTGCTGGAGTGTGCTTTCTATAGTAGGATTGACTAGCGACGACTCTTGATTCTCTGTTTTGGCTTTTGCGCTTATAATATACGCAGAGGAGGGACTTGGGGGGTTTTGTTCTGTTGTTTTCTACTGCCTTCCGAGGATTCCATTGACCATAACGATGAGATAATCGGCAGAAGCAGAAGAATCCGAAGAACTCCAGACATCGCGTCTGCCATTAATAGATTTTGAACAAACTCCGTTCTTTTCTTGTCTATCGGAATCCTTCATTTCATTCTACATATGCATTTCTCTCTTCTTTCTATTAAAAGGTTAGACGAAGAAGAAAGGGTGTGGATGTGATGTAAGAAAGGGGAAAATAAAAAGAAGAAACTGAGAAAAGAGAGAGAAGAAGAAGGAAAAAGGGTCTGTGATGTCACCCCAAAGGTCGGTAATTTAAAAGGAAACAACTTTACTAGTAAAATAAAGTGAGCTGGCTTGGCTCTAACATCTGTTTCTCAATGAGAGCGAGGAATCCCAATTCCCATATCTCCGGTACAAAATCAAAACTTTCAAAGGAAAGGTAGTTTTTTTTTTTTCTTTTCTTTTCTTTTCTTTTCGGTTGGACAATGGTGATTAAGAAGACGGTGACTGCACAGTAAATTAAAACAATTTTTCTTCTGGTGTTATATATTTTTATTGGGATTTCTGATTGGTTTTTCGGCTGTTTGGAAAATTTCGAAATTCCTATTTCAAAATCATCATTTTTTCTTTCTTTTTTTAGAATTCCTAGCACTTGCAAATTTGGGTAAAAAAAAAAGAGAAACCTGCGTCGGTGATGACCTTATTTTATAAAAGGTTAGGTCATCGCCGACCCGTACTTGGAAATTTTGTCACAAGCCTCTTTTAAAAGTTACAACTTTTAGTAAAAAAATAGAAACCTGAGTTGGTGATGACTTTATTTTACAAAAGGTAAGGTCATCGCCGACCCGTACTTGAAAATGTAAGGTTTTCGGACAGGGTCATCGCCGACCTTATTCAGTGTAAATAAGGTCGGCGCCGACGATGTGACAAATTGGTAAAAAAAATGAAAATCGGGTCCAATTGCTCTAATTGGTGCACCAATGGCTAAAGTGTTTCATTGCGTAACACGTCCACATTAAGTGTTTTTTCCGGTTAAATCCTCTATAAATATTAATCAAATGGTCAATTTTTTCTAGAATAAACTCTTGTTTTTCAATAAGGGCAGTTTGGCAGTAGGCAGCGCCACGGATTTTTACCCGATTTTCCTTGAATGCATGGAAATCCCATGCTTGATAGACTGCAGAAAACGGATAGGAGGATTCTATCGTTCCATGCATGTTGTTATTTTGTCCGTCAGACCCTCCCCGGACGAATTCTCAAAATCTGCGTTGGAACAGAAGGGCACTGCTATTTTTTTATTTTTTTATTTATATAGGCCCCACAATCAAGATCTGAACTGATAATAGTGTTAAGAAGGTCCAAAACGGCTACCATACCAAAAATCACTTGTTGATTCCATCTATAACTTTAGATATTTGTAAAAAAGTGTAGGCCATTAGATCATTAAATCTGGACTTTTGTGGGCCCATTTGCGATATCCGAACTGTTCAGTCTCTAAGGAAGACCTGAAACTGCTATTGGGTCCAGTTTTGGAGCACAATTCATCATGGAGCATGAGAAAATGGCAAAACAATTCTGACCGTTGATATACCCCCAGTGTAAAAACCAAGATTATTTGGTAGTATCTCTTTTGTTTTTTTTTTTCATTTTTCTAATTTTTGTGGGCCTAACCTTGAATAAATTAGAGGAGAGCAAACACAACTATGGGCCCAAATCTCAACCATAGATCCATCATGTATTTTTGAGATATTTGCAAAAACACCCATACCCTAATATATTAAAATTTTAATTTATGCCCCCCTCCCCCCCTCCCCCGATCTGAGCCGTTCAGAATATCTGAACAGCCAAAAATGGTTATATAGTGAAAGATCATCCCTTGATTTTTCATAGATTATGAGAAATTGACTAAACACGTATGATTGTTGGATCACACAATGTATAGACTCTATGATTCTTCTCTTCTGCCAAACTTTAAGGCCCTATTTCTTTAGTGGGATTTCTACCAAAAATTCACCATGTCTAGGAATTCCTGGACATAATGTGACATGCTATCCCCTGGAATTATATTTGTTAAATAGAAACAACAGATGGATTTGTGCGGACCGCTTCGATCTCCCGATTGATAGACACCTTTAAAAGGCACCACCATCCAACTTGGCTAATCAAACCAACGGCACGGATGATGGAGCACCCAACAAAAAGGGACCAACCAATATGGAGTTGTATCAGGACAATTAGTTTTATGATTTAGATCGTTAATCACAAGGTGGAATCCAACGTTCAACGAACAGAAAATAGTGGACTCTGATGATCGATTATATTTGTTGTTAAATTGCATATTAAAATAATACATTTAATTTCTAATTATATATACATGAAATAGTATAAGGGTTGGTGTGAGACCTGCCTTTAATAATTGTTGTAGACGAGGCCACCTTTAAACACATCAGGATGCACCTTAATGAATTAGGATAAGAGGCCCACTTTTAAATATTACATCATGTGACCCCGCCAATGCTCCTTGGAACACCACATCAACAAGGGCCTACTGTCCAAATGTTGAATTGGACACACCTTTAGATATTTGGATATGAGCCTATCTTTAGATGTTACATCATTTGACCCACTAAGGATCCTCGGAATGACACATCAGCAAGGTCTCACTGTCCAATTGGACACACCTTGGAGAAATTAAGATGTGAGGCCCATCGTTAGATATTACATTATGTGACCCCACTAAGTTATTTTTTCTTTTTTATTAAAGTTATATATATAATAAATATAAACTACTTATTTATTTCTATAAAATATGTTCTTTTCCAATAATATCTCAGAAAAGAATAACATATTTCATTATATTTTTTGAGCCTGGGCACCATACCTCTTCATTTAATTCTGTAAGCTTACACTTGTGGAGCTCACCCTTGGTCCATCCAAATGGACCAAACACACAACCTCCCTAAATTGCACGTGTCCACTAGCTTTTGGTTAGATATGGTTTTACTGGACTATTGGATCGACTGTGTACCAATTCGAATGGATTGTTGACCATTAAACTTTTGGAGCTAGACGGAGATGGTAGAAACCACGATTGGAACTAATTTTTTGCAAAGGCAAGGGATCTAGAGAGTCCTTGAAATCCCCCCATCACCACCCCATGTGGGTTGTCAAGTGGGCCCCACCACAAACTTGAGCTTACCTTAACATAAGCTTTAGTTTAAGAGAGCTGCCCCTATATAGACAATACTTGTGTAATGGTCCATGCCTTTAAATTCAAGAGGTCATTATGTTATGTAAGTTTACTTTATTTTATATTTATTTTCATTACATATTAAAAGATTATAATATTTAAAAATAATAAATTTCTTTCTTTTAGACTTATTTTATCTTAATAATAATTTAAAATAATTCTTAAAATCCTAATATATTTTTATTTTTGGCCCGGGTTTAGCAAGAGAGTTTGTTGCTAGTAGGGTTGTAGACGAGTCAGTTCCGGTCCGGGTCCACTGTGGACCAGGAACTGGAATCGTTAACGAGAAAGTGGAATTGGATCCGGACTCGGAACCATTTGGGAACCAGTTTCTTGGCTCCAGAACAAAAACCAGAACCATATATGGGACGAGTCTGGAACAGGGTCTGGGTCCGGGCCAGGGTCTAGGTAGAGAATGATATTAAAAAATATATATGGTTTTTAGGAGAAATTTTGGAAAATTGAGGTAATATTTCGGGTCTTGAGTCCACGGGTCCGAACCAAGGTGGAACCGGACCAGGACCCATTTACTTATCAGGGCCTAAATAAGGACCCAGACCCAGTTTTTGACGGGTTGGAACCTCCAAGTAATTGGAAAACTGGGGACCCGGTTACACCCCTAGTCGCTAGTATTGATTAATTTGTTTGGCACATTAATCTCATCGATGTTAGTTTCATCAGGTCAAAAGAATCCCAACTTAAAAGGGAAGTAATCGGGCTTAAACTTTCTTGTCTACTAGTCGCTTTTTGTAATATGAGTGAGCTTTGTTTAAACGTACGGGTCATGTCTTAAAGGCTCTAGTGTTATCTATGTTATGTTTTCTAGAGGAGCTGATCACACCAACTTGGAGCTCAATCCTTGTCAGAGTCAAGTTTTTCATAAGAAGCAAAAACTTGTGACAATAGGGATCCAAATATAGACCTACACTTAATGGGTCCAGATCACTATATATCCACTATGTACCCAACAAGATTACATGGTTACACACTTAATGGGCTAGAAAATATTTCATCCATGTTGGCAATGGGTTAGATTGGGTCGAGAGTTGTGATTAGATTCAGCACTACATGTGTAGACTCAACTCAAAACCACCACTCATATTAATCAGGTTGAGTTATGATTAGACTTCTTCGTTTAACTCTTCTTCTACTGCGAGAAGGAGTGTATTAAACTGTAGTGACTGATCCATGGTGCATCTGGGTCGATCTGGACCAGAGTAGAACGAAGTAGGGACCTTGACTTTCTTAGATATTAGTTATTAGGGTGATAGCTAGGTATTCGTTTTCCATCTTCCTTTGATTTATTTTCTATTAAAAGGTAAGTTATTTGATGGGAATTTTTTATATTCTCCTTTTATCTTCATTTTTAACCACTTACGGCATGAATCAGCCTAATTCCTAAACAAACATACTCTTAAAGGGTTATAGCATGAATTCCTACACACTTAATTCTTATTTATTATATGCTAAACAAATCTCAATTCCATATTTGTTATGCAGCTAATACACACAAAGTAGATTATTATAGCCCCCACATTATATTTGTAAAGAGAAATTCCAGGGACAGTCGCCAGGGACAAGCGGCGGACAGACGCCTGTGTTTTTGGTGCCTCGAGAAGCGTGCGCGCTTCAAGCGTTTGTCCGCCGTCTGTCTTGGGCCGTCTGTCCCTAGCATTACTCATTTGTAAATGAGCCATTTCAATCACTACCCCCAACTCAGTATTTGAATACATATACATTTTCTTAAGTTCCATTACAACCCTTTTAGTTTCTCCTCATCCTAATAAAAAGGCCTCTACGTAGTGGTGCTAAAGGGCTGGCCCAGCTCGGGTCAGACCCAAGCCATGCCTTCTTTGGGCCAGTTTTGAACTTGGGCTTTTAGAACTTGCGCCAGGGCTGGATCTAAATTTTTGCTCGTTTCACTATATGGGTCAGATTTAGATTAAGTGATTGAAAGCTCAAGCCCAGCTTGGCTTGAATAAGTAATGCATGTAGTTTAGTGACTGATTTATCCCAAAAAGTGATTAGAAAGCCCAAAAGAGTGATAGAAATCTCGGTCAGACCCGATTGACGAAATGGGGAGGGCTTGAACCTGACATGTTAAAGGCGGTCCGGACTCGGGCAAGGCACTGAAGGCATGTGTCAGGCTTGGCCTGGATATGGGCTTGTGCTTCTAAAGACGAGCTGGGCCAGGATTTCCCCTGGACTAGTCCATGAATACCACTACCTCTATGTCCTCTCTTAGATGCTCATTGCAATCCTGTCTCTCCTTCCTCTCCCCTCATCAATTCTCCAAGAATATGGAAGGGAACATCTCTCTCTCTCTCTCTCTCTCTCAACTCTTTTTTTTTGATAACCCAGCAAAGGGGGCTAGGACGCAAGTGAGAGCCCACACATACACGGAAAGACAGCCCACACAAGTGGAAAATGAGCCCGCACACATGAGAAGAAAGCCACACAAGTGATAAGAGAGCTTGCACATGCGGAAAAATGTGGCGTACCCAGGGTTCAAACCCTGAGCAGAACTATCCCTTCTTACCACTCGGGTAAGAAGCCATTCTCCTCACCTTTTATCTTCTGTTTTGAATTTGGAAACAACTCAAAACTGTAAATCACAACCAGATATATGCCATTTTGATGGGGATTTATGGACTAATTCTTTGAAAATAATTGGGTTTTCATGAAGGTCGTGAATGGGTGAGTGGGGTGCTCTAAGACAGATTGTAATGCCTCTCAAGCATGGGTCATTAGCCACTCTTGTGCAGAGTTTTACTCATTTCTGGGTTGGAATATAAACTCTGGGGCAGTATGATACATGAAACGAGATGAATTTTGATATACAAAAAAGTTTCCGGTTGGAGAGGGCTGGTGTCCACTCTTACCAAATCTTAGGTCACAGAATTGACTGTGGTGATTTGATTTAACAAAAAGAGAGAGAATGAATGATATTTCATGGTGGATCCAAATCATTTACTGGAACTGCAATGCAATAGACGTTTGAGGGAGTTACAATTTCATGATTTGGTGTGATAATTTTGGCAGATCAATTTCTAGGATCTTAATGTGATTGTGGTTTTGAATTTGCCAAGGTAAGTGGGCCTCACTTGTCATCAGGCAGGGCTTTTGAACTTTAATTTATTGAAAAGGTAAAAAATTTATATAGGAACTTGATTGACAAAACAAACGACACATGAATTAGAGATTTTTATAACCCCAAGGGGTAGCTCAGTTGGCCTACAACTACGGTTTGTACTCGGAGGTTGAAGGTTTGAAACTTCGCTACCACATTGGGGCCACAGGGGATTTACCCGGCTCCCCTTAGGCCAAAAGGATTAGTCCAGCCCTAGGGTTGGGACACCCTCCATTATAATTAAAAAAATAGAGATTTTTATGGAAAATACCGTTTAAACCTTTGTAAACTAGCGTAGGGACCAAATATTTTCATATTGACACCCGAAGGCCTCTTTCTACCTTTTGTTTTCTTGAATTTTTTGCCCTTGTCCCATGATATCGTATATCATTGGATGCTCTTTTTCCTAGAGGGAGACCTTAGCATATAATTGAGAAGAGATCTTTTTGGGTGGATTTGATCAAGTAAAGGTTGTCCCCACGTTAATTATAACGGGTCGTGGCTTGTGTTGATATTTATGGCATGCAATATTGATCTTTATTAGTATCTCTATTAATCGATCACTGGTAAGACGAGCGGGTCAGATTAACTGAATCTTACCCTTTGATCTCAAAATGAAATGACAGCCATTTGATGATTCAGTTGATGCAAATCAATGAAACAACTGCTAGTTATTGATTTTCTGCTCAGACCAATACAGCATTTGATACTGATTTTGTAGTCATTGCATCATATTCATTCAATCAATAAGTGGAACCCACAATGGGCAGAGAATGAACCAAGCATCTCCACGATTAGGATACAATAAATGTGACCTGTTGAAATTAATTTGCAAAAAAAAAAAAAAAAAAAAATATCCCTAATATGAAGACATAGTAAACCAAATAACATGTGTATTCATTATGTACCCTTCAAATGCATATGTAAATCAGCACATATGTAGTAGTTGTGAAATCACAAAATCACTTCAGCTACGATGAACTCCAACTTGATCCTTGGTTAAGAATATATGGGTAATTAATCATTTTCATTGATCAAGTTATTAATAGCTTATTTTATGCTGGCTTGACCCATGACTCATGGGTCGATCAGTTCATTGGGCCCATCCCACCGGCCCAACAAGACCAGCCACTAATTAGGAGTTTTGATTCCTAATGAAAACTTAAAGATTTTGAATTCAGATTGATTAGAATTGTTTTAGGAGATCTAGTTTCCTCTAGTTAGAGAATATTTAACAATTAGAATCCTATTGGTGAAGAGGGCGGTCTAAGTCTAACCCTTCCTAAAAATGTGTAACTCCTCCATTGAGAGAGGGACCTTTCATCATTCGATAAAGACTTTGTTCAACTTCACTTAGTTGTGAGTTTCTCTCTTAGATTGAGAGTGATTGGTGGCAGAATCCATGAGGACTCGGCCAAACCCTTATGTGGAATTGGTCTATTCCGTTTGCGGATCCAGGTTTGCATCAATCCTCAATGTTATGGTGGGATACGGCTCCGATAAGAACGTGCATTTTGAGCAGTTTGAATTACCACTAGGCATTCATTTTGAGCAATTTGAATTATCACTAGGCATGCCCTATTATGGAATTTCACTCCTTCCACTCAAGGGGATTAGAGTTCATCATGTAGTTCTAAGAGGTTTTGGCCTGCACTCACACAAAAACCTGTCCACTGTAGTCTCCATTTGAACTATGGGTCATCAGAAATGAAGTTGGAATTGGCAATTTTTTACCTGCCTGAACCATAACTTAATCCAAACCATGTCCAAATTATTCAGAGTTTAAGTTGATTTTATTTTTCTGGGTGGAGCAATGGCGGGCATTTCTGACCCATTAATAAAAGGCTGGTTCGGGGTTAACTTAGATTCTTGCTATTTAACCTATCGACCCAACCCAAACCTAACCAACCGCATTATGCTTTGCTGTCGACTAACCCCCCTATTTTTACTTCTAAGTTGGATTTGAGTCTCTTCCCCGCATCAATCAAGTCTCTTAAGGTCCCAACCACCTTGGCTGTTATTGAATAAGAAAACAACCTCCAACTTGGATTTGGTTAGGCATTTTCAACCTGATTCAAACTAAAAGGAGTTGGGTTTGAGTTAACAAAAAGTCTATATGGACAAACTTTTTGGCATGAATTTGTGACAAACTCCCATGTGGCACAATCTTAGAGGTGCAACTTTTGAGAGAGGGGGAAAAAGCACCTCTAGGATTGTGCCACATGGGAGTTTGTCACAAATTCATGCCAAAAAGTTTGTCCATGTAGAAGGGTTGGTGAGTTAATCCATGATAGTTCAAAATCAAACGCCCACTTTCATTCATCAGATGACAGAGATAGTTTAGTGGTATACCTGGCCATTTTAGCTTATGTACCGACTAGTCCGACTTGATGGTGATGGGCCATGACTCTGCAGAATCATCCAAACTTGTCATGGCCCATGAAACACATGAAGGGTTGAACCATGAAAACGACCCCCAACAAAGCACCACCTTCTTCAAAACTGACTTCCAAATGCATGTCCATGTCAAGATTACCAAATCTCCAGATTTTGTTGGGCAGGCCATCTGTTAAGTCAATTCAATGGCTGTGATATCACGTGGAAAAGTTAGATAAGACACAGACCCACTTGCAATTAGTGAAATAAGAGTTTTCTAAGACACCTGTGTGCAGCCACTTTTTTTCGTTAAAAAAGTGTGAATAGTAAAAGCAATTTTTGACGAGGATGAAAGTTCCATTTTTTTATTAGTATGAGAAAACAAATTAACTTTTTCGTGATTCCATGGAAAACCGTTTTTCATAGTGAAATAGTATACACACATGGTTTTCCAAAAAAAATACTGAAAAGCAGAAAACATTTAATTTCCGCGCTACAATAAATTTTGCATGTGGTGTGGTTTGTGTTTCTGCGAGACAAAGTGAAAAAAATGGACTAAATTTCCTATAATTCCATGGAAAACGAATCCTATGGGGTCAGACTTTGTGCTTTATGCTGAACACAAAGCTTAAAATCCACTTTCAATTGTTAATCAGATAGATGATCATGATCTAATCCAAAATAAATGTATGGTGGATCATCTACAATTGGGCATGATGGATGGATGGATGGACGGTAGAGATTCATCACCCCCTCACCACTTGTACAGGGGAAAGAAAGTACTGTATTCTATGGTGGGTTGGGGTGGGGTAGAGAGGAGTGATTGAAAGTATCAAATCATGTGACATATCCACCATAGACTGAGTCATGGGGTTTTAATCACTAATAACGGCGATGGTTGGGAGGTTGGTGTGATCCATCTGTGTCATGGTAGGTTGAGTTAACGGTGCCTTCAACCATATTCCCACATGGAAAAGTAAAGTAGAATTAAATTCCCACCCCAACTTTTGAAAAATTTCTTCTTGTATCAACTCCTTGATTACTTCCGTAACTAACAGGTGGGTGGGCCACACCTGTGACGATTGAAATAAACGTGGTATGACAAATCAAATGGGACTTGGAGAAGATTATGATTTAAGAAGCCAACAAACCCTATAAATGTGGAGGTGATTCTGGTATCCATTGAGAACAACCAAAATTGTGTCCACTATGTCTTTCAATGAGAACACCCAAATTGTGACCTACCATGTCTGTGACTGTGAGTGGATATGTTTTGCATGTTTGATGATATAGTTTTTCAGGGGGTTTTATCAGAGATATTTCCTTAAATTTGGTGGAGATAAAATAGGTACTCAAAGTTTAGAGACTTTTTTTTTTTTTTTTTTTTTTTTTTTCTACTAAGTACTAACGGAGTCACATTCTTTTCCACTTTCCACGTTCACTCTTCACTAGTTTAATTGAATGAAGACCCACTTTGTTTTCTCAAAACATTTCCAAACATGCAAATCAAGTAACCAACCAAATTTGACCCTCCCACTTGCACCCCGATCACCAATGTCAAACGAACACCTACGCCCAAAGACGAATCATCTCTGTCGATTCTTGTTCTTCTTCAAAATCATAACTTGACAACAAGCAAACACATGCACCCTTGTCCTTCTTCCTTGCAATCATCTCTGATTTCGAGGAATGAGATTTGCAGAATCCTTGGATCAAAAGCTTGCATAAACCCCCCACGACCACAATTGTCAATGAAATTTGTAAAGATTTTACATTTTTTTCTTTTTTCCTTACTTTCAAATTCATTGAGGGTTTTTATTTCAATATGAAAGATTTATCTTTAGGAAAGAATATGAATAATCGAAAGCCCTGGGGTCGAATCAATCTCGTCAAAGCTTAGGTGAAGATGATGATGACGTGAATAGCGGTACTACTTCTCCAAAAAAAAAAAAAAATTTGGTGGGAGAACCCTTATGGTCTATATTGGAATTTAAGGGTCTTTTTTGTCTCAACCACTTTAAGGAGATTTTTCTGATAAAATCCCGTTTTTATTATTTCAAATGTATAAAAAATTGATATTTTGTGTAGAAATAAAGAAAAAATGATGTTGGCAATGGCTGAACCTCAAGAATCAAATCGGCCTTAACTTGGTACTCTCCGTCGGTTTTTAACATCATGCTTTGTTTAGAAGCCAGAATTTTTTTTTTTTTTTTTTCTTGATCTGAAACTTGATCCAAGTTAACCCAATAAATGTAAAGGGAAGTTTGAATTTGCTTAATGTAAGTCCAAGCTCAGTTAACTTGAATTTTGATGGCTCAGTTGAACACTACAAAGGAATAGCGGGCATTGGAGGAATCATTAATTAAGGTCTACATACTATGGTCAAATAGGGAAAGGAATGAAGCTTCTATAACTTCTGGGATTGAAGGATATCACTATAGAGAGCCACAGTATCATGCTCACCAAGGGTCACAAGAATTCAGTCTCAACATCATGAATCATACGTATGTCTATATAGAAAAGGAACTTCGAGAATTAAGTCTAAGGGGTTAGCCGAGTGGTCAAGACCACGGTTCCTCTCTCTTCCGGAGCTATAGGTCCTAGTTCTCCTTCAGTAATTGAAGGTTGAGTCTACTAATGCTATCACCTTAGGGCCACAGATTCATTTTGAATGTTACATGTGACACCAAACTTCAAACTTCAAATGGAAGATTTCAAACTACCTAGGCGTGGTACTTTCAATTTGAGGACTAGGGATTAATCCTGGCTAGATAATGTGAAAACGAGGTCTATCGATCTATCAGTACTTGGTGCATATCCAACTTCTTTGACTACAGTATTTACGGCAAACTCTCATAATGCTTACCAAAAGCAACCTTATGGTTATCTCACTTCCTTGTGGTGCCCACCTGGACCATCCTGAATGGGAATGAGAGCGGTGGAGATTGAAAGATTTAGGTGAGCCATACTTGTGTATATAATTTGGGGCCCACCTAATCATTCTAACTAATTGATCAACATCCTATAGATTCTCACCATCAAAATGAGTGTATAGTTGATCTAATGGTATAAACCATTTGGATGGGTGTCAAACTAGGAATCGATGACTATCAAGAGGGTCCCTATTTCATGATCAATTTGAATGGATCATAAGATAGGCCCCACTAAGTATCCACGTTCCGTGAGCTTACCATAAAATTTACCATAGCTCCTATGTCCTTCGTGGCCATGGTAGCCAGCTTCTTTCATGGGATGTGACTATAGTTCAGGCTGTATTTCACTTGCGTATGGAAACGATGCATATGCGCAAGGGTTATTTATAATCATGTCTGTTTGGCTTATCTACTCGTGAAAAATGGAGGCTATTTTCATGTATAAGTTTAAGTACTTGAAAAAAGTATGAAACCAATAGACATATCTTGGCTAGAAGAGGAACTAGTGTAAGTTTTGCCCCAGACAAGTTGAGGTTTCAAATTTCCATTATTGACTTTTTTTAAACTTTTAGAAAAACTTCAAGTAAAGTCTTAAGTTTTTGCCTTATTTCAAAAAAGGATACAAGTTTTGAAAGCCCTAAGTTTTGCAGTAGATTTTCAATTAAGGACATTCGGCCATTTCAAGGTATTTTCTAGCGGCTTTTTCCCTCAATGTTTTGGGAATACCCATATTACCCTTTATTTAAGACCATGACATGGTTTCAGCAGCTGCGCGCTGTGTGAATAGTGGTTGTCCTTGATCATCGTATCCCAAATAAAGGAAATGAGGAGAATATAGAAGAAGTGAAGGAGAGTTTTATTACAATAAAGGATAATTTTGGTATTTTAAAAAATGGGAAAAAGTTGCTGGGAAATAGCTTTAAATAGATGGATGTCCTTAGTTGAAAATTTTCTGAAAAACTTAGGGACTAATTTGTAAAGTTTTGAAACTTGTGTCTTTTTTTAAGAAAAACAAGGCCAAAACTTAAGGGCTTTTTTGAGATTTTCCTAAATTCTTATGGGCTCCAAAATTTTAATTCTAACCATTCAATTTGTTTATTGGCCAATTAAATCCTAAAAAAAACTAATTTTTTGTCTTAAATATTGATAAATCTCTAGACATATATAATTCGAACCATTCAATATTTATTAATGTGAAAATGGTGTTTACAAATAAATATGGTATTTCATTCACATTTTCACATGGCATGTGTATAGGACAAAAGACTGCGTAGGTACTAATTAATATATTAGGCCTCTTTAAAAAATAAAAAAATAAGCGGCTAAAATCAAAGAAATAAAGGTAAATATTCATAAAAGGCTACCAAATCATCTTTATTTTAATGAAAAACTAAACTACTGGGAGACGTAAATAACTAAGTAACCATTATTAAATCATATTTCTTCAAAGAAGAGATAATTTGATAGTCATATATGAATATTCACTTTTATTTATTCATTTCTCGACACATTTAAAGTGCATTTCCTATGATTCCTAAAAACTTGATTTCACGCAAATAAAAAAAGCCCTAAAATTATGTGCATGTTTGTGGTGCTGGTTTTCTACGAAAAAAGTACATATTGTGGAAATGGATTTCCACGTTATAGTAAAATCCATGTTTAATATAGCCCTTTTTCCTCACCGAAAAGTATAAAAATAATTAAGTTAAATTTTTTATGATCCCTTAGAAAATAGACTCCTATAAAATAGTCGTGCTAGAAAAAAATTTCAAGCAAATTTTTTTTGCACAAAACTGATATTTTGCATCATGTACACAAACGTGTCCTTAGACGGTGCAATCAAACGAAGACGAAAAAAATCTTTTTTTTTTGCCCATAAATCATTTTCTCCACCCCCACATCCAAACATTTCCTATATGTCATCTTGTCCTATAAAAAATAAAATAAAATAACCTTCACGTCATCCCAATCTTTACCTACATATCATATCCTCCCAATTCACATTCAATCAATTCATACAAACATTATCACACTAATCTTTACATAATATAGAAAGGCAATTTGAAAATGATCTCTCAATGCCACGCGCTTCTAGAAGGTGAAGAGAGAGAGAGAGGGAGAGAGCCAACATTATTCAGCGGTCACGTCTACCAAACCCTTCACATGATGTTCAGATAAGATCCAAACTACTCAAACACCTTTTTTAACAATTTCTATATGACATTTAGGGGACACCATATCGTGTGTCTCGCAGGTCCACTTTGGAAATCCCGATGACCGAGCCTGAGAAATCCTGAGTCAAAAGGATTGGAACTCAGCACTGACCCTTTAAGCACATATGGTATCATCAAATTTCCGGATTTTGGGGCCTGGTCTTGCGCAAGAATTTCTAGATAGATAGAATTAGGCATGTTTAGAATTTATAAGGTCATGGTATGATGGTTTATCTCCTGCCATTGGGATTCTCAAATAACATGATGAGATTGTTTAGAATTCTAAATTCCACACACATAAACAAGAGTCCCAAATGACTTGAAATTCATATGTTCTTTTAAAAATGCGGATTTAGAAATTCTAACCAACGAATAGATTTTGGGTAATTTCAAATCCTTAAGTAAGAAATCCGTGAATTCTTGTAAAGAAACAATCGCTTTACCTTATAAGTTTATTCCACCATTAGACTGTTTGGTAAAAAATCCCCTCCCTCAAATTTCAACGGTTGCATGAGAAAGACGTGCGTTGAAAAAGAAAATTATCCTAATATCTAATGCATATCCATTATCACGGTTCTCATTAAATAGTCAATCTAATGGTAAAACAAATTATAAACTTAGCCATGTAATTAAATTCCATTTATTTTGACAAGAGTTTCACTCCTTTTAACTCAAGATTTCATAACATCGTAGACCAACTTTTTTTTTTTTTCTTTCTTTAAATGTCATCTGAAACCCATAGGACAGCTAGGTAGTAGTGTAATCTGAGACCCACTAATTGTGGGCTGTGATCCATGGTCCCTGGTTCACAAAAGAAGGAAAGGTTGGGTGCACAAACTGTACGGAATAAAAGCTGAAAAGGGCTGGGGTTTTAGGGATTGGTTGGGAGAGTTGAAGAAAAGACATCTGAGCACTTGCATGCATTGCAAAAAGGGTAGGTCAAGTGTGGGGCACACCAACTCCATGTCCCCAACAGCTCACATGACGAAACGGCTGCCAACCACCAAACCCAAAAAGAGGGAGCAATGGCTATGAGAGTTGGTAGAAATAGCAGTAGCAGTAGCAGTGTGTGTGGGGGCCTACCATACAATCCATATCCTTAAAGCCTTACCTGCCTTGGAAGAATGTCCAATTGTCCATCCCTTACCATGTAAACTACTTGATTGCCATTGCCCATGTAGGACTAATTTTTTCATAACTATAACATAATTTAATTGATTAGGAATTAGGAGAAAGATTTGATAATGAAGATGATGACATGAATGAATAAAGTTTTTAGAAGAAAGCTTTGATAATGAAGATGATGACATGAATGAATAAAGTTTTCTTTTTAGTGATGCACCATTGCTTGAGGCTAAACCTAAATTAGGTTTTTTCGATAAGCTTATTATGTGAAAGAAAGATTGTCGCATGTGATGCTCACTTGAAAGCATAATAATCATGGGATGAGAATGAGGAGGTATTATTGTAAGTGTTTCAAAGTTATCTATATTCTACATAATTGTTATGATTTTTTATTTTTTTTTTGCACATACAAGGTGAACGAAATTCCAGTAAGTGTCAAATTTTGTCAAAGTCAGGTGACCACACAAACTGGACTATTCCTAGCTATGAGTCATTTACTAAAAAATTAGTATAAAATTATAATTTTGTTGGATCATGATTATGAATGTTTATTCTTCATTTCATGATCAATATATATATATATATATCTGTATAATAAGGGAGAGCAGTATTTGAATCCTTGGACATTTTGGACCCTTAGATTTATGTATATATTTTTGTACATAAATCCTAGGGCTAAGAAGGGATTCAAGAGCTTGGTAATTTTGTAATTATTTGAAAACAAAGGGGCAGTAACTTTTTACTAAGGACAAGAGGATACAGGAGTGCCATTGATTTTCTGTGAAATTACAAAACCTGCCATTATCTTTTCCCAGATGATATGGGAGTGTCCTTGGTTTTCTGTGAAATTACGAAACGTGCCATTATCTTTTCAAAACTTCCTTGCAAGTAAAGATATGATTAAATACACGGCTATGATTGCAATTGAGTGATTGAACGGTGTGGAATTTGAGCCCACAACTTACCAGTTTGCCCCTTCACATATATATGCTGTTTTTCATGGATTGTGGAATCTGGGCTAACTTGGATTGTTTTGGTAGCAGATGCAAACGTGGCTTGCATGCAATTAAACTAGATTGCTTATAGTAGTGGGCCACTTCTGGTATTCAATGGTGGTTAAACAAGGGTCTAATTGGCTGGGCTGTTTTACCTAAAAAAATCAAATCCAGCTGGGCTTGATTTGTAGCTGATTGATCCAATGGGCCACATAGAAAATTTGAGTTAAATTTGTTAAATTATGGGCGGTGTTAGTTGTTAGGTGGTCAAAAGAAGAGTAATTAGATTTAGTTGTGCTCAGAGCGTGGCGCGCTGTGCCTTCAGGCACGGGCAATTACTAGTATATATATAAGAGAGAGATATTTAAAGAGGATTTTCTTGTAGGGTCCTTATTACTCTTCGATTTTCAAGCCTGGTGGCCAAAGTAGAGATATTTCTCCCACAAGCTCTCTCTATTGCTCCATTTTTACGATATCACAAAAGATTATATATCGCTAAAATTTTATTGAATTAAATAATATCCCATTAAACGGTACATCTTTTTTTTTTTTTTTTTTGTGTTTTAATGCCTGTTTTCAATAATCCAATAAAATTCTAGATATTGTAAAAATGGAGAAGTACGGAAAATATTTAACCAAAATATCTCCACTTTGGTCACCTTTTTTTTTTTTTTATGCTAACGGAGGGTTTCCAACCCTTTGGGCTAGACTATTCCCTCCGAGCCCAGAGAGAAGCCAGGTAAAATTCCTGTGGCCCCTAGGTGGTAGCACAAGTGGACTCAACCTTCGGTTCCTGAAGAGGGGGGAACCGGGGGTCGATACCAAGACCTCTACCTCCGGAAGAGGGAGAAACTGTGGTCCTGACCACTCAGTCAACCCCTTGGGGTTCACTTTGGTTACCTCGAGCAAAATGGATGGCCAACAATGGTGACCGTAGATACACAAACCCCCCATTAAAAAGTATATAAAGTTATTAAAAGTGCCCTAATATACCCACCATGTTTGGCTGTATTGAATTTGCCATTGCTGAGGTGGGTAAGAGTGTGTCCTCATCACCCATTCCATCAAGCATGCTATTGTTTGGTAGGATTCCATCAACCAGTGGAAAGTGATGGATGTTATGTAGGCCCTATCATATCCAATCGCCAATAAAAAGGAGGTATAGTCCCAGCTCTGTTTCACTTTCCTGGCATGAATGGGCGGTGATGCGGTTGACCCACCTCCCCATAGGTCAATTCATCACCAGCTGTCTCATTCCAAGTAGGTCCCACTACATTTCATCACTTCATGTGGTAACCCGGCTGTAAATCATCTCGTGTTAACGAATTTGGATTAAAATTACCTCACTTCATACAGGATCCGTTAACTTAATTGCTCAAAAAATCAAGCCCGAATACAACCCGTTAATTTAACAGGTTACACGACCTAACTTATTAACCTGTTAAGTAATTAAGTCATTTCAAAAATTAAAAAAATTCATATAAAAATATATAAGGAGAAAAATTTATAAGCCACACGAAACTATAAATGAGGATCTCAAGTCGATCTCACCTAAAACCCCACTATAAAAAAAATAAATTTCAATTTCTTCTTTATGAATATAAATTAATTCTAGCTACACTTAGAGACTAAAAAAAATCTTAACGGGTTAAGCGGTTTGTTAACAGGTCACTGGTTTAATTCGTACACAACTCGTTAAATTAATGTATTAACGGATTTGACCCGTTATTGACCCGAACCCATTAAGAGCTCACCCGAATCTGTTAGTATCGTGTGGGTTCGTATCTTGTTAACAGGTCATATGGCATTTTGACAACCCTAGTGGTAATTAGCCTTGGATAATAAAAGTCATGTCTTTTTTTTTTTTCTTTTTCTTCAGAGAGGGAGTCTCAGCCCTTTCGGCGGGACTAATCCCTCCGGGCTTTGGGGGAAGCCAAGTAAATTCCCTATAGTGGGTAGAGAGCACCGATTGACTCAACCTTCAATTCCTAAAGAGGAAGGTACAATGATCATGGCCACTCGACCAACCCCTCAGGTTCAATAATAGTTACGTTCACAGCTACCTAAATACACCTTGCATTTCATTCAAATACCACACCCATGTAAGAAATTTATCAGTGGGTAAATAGCTCTCCTATTATAATCTAGAAGGGATGTATGAGGTGTCATTTTTGAAAATTTTGTAATCTTTGGGTGGGGATGTGGGGGATCTAGTAATTTAGACACATCAGATAGGGACAATGTAGGGGCCACCATGTACGTCAGGCATGTGTTCTTGGAAGATATTGCATTATTAATTGATAGAATAGTTAACTAATTAAATGGCCAATAATTAAGGAGATGGGGGAATGGAATGCTTCTTGGGCAAAAAATAAGTTTAAGAAGCTTCTCTTGCCTACCTAACATGTTGAAAAAAGAAAAGGTAGGTGAATGTTCACAGAAAATGACCCCTCCTTTGGGTCTTTGCTTTTGGGATCTTGGCCTTGGATGCTATTCTCCATTCATCCAAAGACACTCAAATCACCAAACTCCCAATTGCTTTTAGTACTTTATTGTTTTATAAAGGCTTTTGCCTTCTGAGCTAGTGTTCTAATTAGGGTCTTGGCTTATAATTGTTCATAAGCTTATTTGCCCAAAATAAAATGTTGTTAAGCTATCTTTGAACTGTTTTACCTATACCTATCCTTAATCATAGTAGAATACATGTGATACCCTCTGAGGAGACAAGTTACATTATCTTCTTGACCTTCAAATTGTAGGAACCAACTTTTAGTAACAGATATACGAGAACATACTGATTAGATGATTCCAAGTGTCCATTTTACATATAATTTGCGCAATTGACCAACATTCTTGTTGATTATCCATTTGATTAGTGGTAATGGTGATCTTTTATTTGGCCGTTCCCAATTCATGTTAGGGTCAAAAAATCAGTTTAATCGGGCCTAACTGGCAAAAGTAATACATAATACTTCTGATAGAATGGTAGAGAACTGATCCAGTGTGAGCCCATACTAATTTCATATTAATCCAATAGAGAATAATAAAGCGGGCATTCAGACTACCCATCATTTGAGAGAGTTGAGTTGATACTGATGATCTTTGCCATTGGAATAATATGCTTTTCACTCTAATTGTGAATTGTGGTATAACAACTAACAAGTCACTTGAGAACAACTCCTAATACGAGTGGTATATATGGATTCTCACTTGGGTGTCCAGGGTTTAAATCCTAGATACACCATCTGTGTTCCTGTGTGTACGGGCTTCCTTCGCACTTGTGTGGGCTTTCTTCCTGTATGTGCGGGCTCTTTTCGATTTTTGAGCCATGATTAGGACAACTAAATTTAAAATTCAAGTTGTTAATTGACTGTTTACGATGATAGTGAGTTGCACGCAACGGTTTCTTACAACATCGATCATTCATCATATAAGCAATGCATATGATATGCAATGTGCACACCATTGTTTTGGAAAGTTTTTCAACTTTTGGCTTGAGGAAGTTTGCCACTTTAAGACTAATTAAAACCAGAAAGGATGCTGTTTCTAACCAAAAACCTCATATGATTACTCATAAATTCCCAATGCTTTAGAGAGATGAAGCTAGTTGCACCTTCAATGTGTGTGTGTGTGTCTGAGAGAGAGAGAGAGAGAGAGATGAGGAAAATCACATAAATTTGTGAATTTTTTTGAATAATTTGTTTGGTGATTTTCAAATCACCCATAATATTGCGGTGCTATTAACATCCTAAAAGATGTGTATCACGTTCCCAACACGACAAAGAACTTAATTATTATCACTGCTGAAAATTTTAACAGCAGACCAATATGTGCTATTTGGACCCCAATGATGTTAATGTGTTTGACAAGGTGTTTTCACAATTTTTTTGTTGTTTAGGGGATGTATTGTTGCACCAGCAAATTTTTGTTGTTTAGGGGATGTATTGTTGCACCGGCAAATTCTATTCTTTTGTTGTTTAGGGGATATATTGTTGCACCAGCAAATTCTGATTTTTCTTGGAAGATTAAACATTTTTTTAGTTTAAAGATGGCCATGGACCTTAATTAGGACCTTTTTTTTTTCTTTTTCTTTTGTTTCTTTTTGTGCAAAAAGATACATGCAGGCAAAGTGTTGGAAAAGCCTAGTATATCAATTGCAATCGGTCTACAATCTACGGTCTAACACGAATCAATAATCTTTCTCTATGGCGGAGATCTGTCTCTTGTGATCGTCTCGAAAATTAGATAATTTTGATCATCAAACACAAATTAGTGATCATAGTGCTAGGCATGAGGAAGTGAACACCTCCTGATCTGTACAATGACCTCAGCTGTAAGGTGATTGTGGCCTGCATATATATCTAAGAACCCAAATCTTCTCACACTTGTATTAGTAGATAATACACAATACTTTTCTTTATCCTAATCCCATTGTAAATACAAAAAACCCAGTAACTCATCTTCACATGATTGACCCTATACCCAACAAACACCCTGTACCCAACAAACACTTCCATGGCAATAACATGACAAGAGCAAGACACAAACAGTTAGTATCTATAATTGCCTTTGGTGGGACAGTCCTGGTTATTATTTGGTTGGTAGAAGATAGCAGTGAGAGCATTGGATAAAGTGGTACAATACCCCATCACTCAAATATATCTTCCTTTTCTTTTTGAAGGGATTGGCCACCTACCCACCTCCATTTGCTTCTCATCCTCTCAAGGCTTATCCAAAAAGCTGAAATGCAATCGACCTTTTATAAACAAAACAAGACAGGCCTGGAATTTTATAGGCCTCACAGGAAGAAAAATACAAAAGATAACCTCCTCAGGTAGAGAGAAATGGTGTATAAAGCCTGGCCCAGTGATGGGCCACTTGCAATCTAGTTTAGTAGGAAAAGGGCACCTCCATATCACATCATCATGTATGTGAATCAGTCCACATGGTTCATGATGCAGGCTCGAGGTGAATTTGGACATGGACAAAATATCACAGCAATTGGATGGGATTTACTGTTTATATTTATTTTATTTTATTTCTTCAGTTGACTTCGATTGTCAATTTCTTGTAGCCGTTTATTTGAAGCCCATCAATCAATATTCAGAAGGCCACCAATGTCAAAAAAAGTGATTTCCTCTTGTGCTCCATCCACATTCTGGAAAGCAATTCGGAAGGTCTAGAGTTGGAATAAGTCAGCATACATGACTAAGCTACCGTATACTCCATTTGAATTGCTTAAAAATTGTAACTAGAAGTACCAGGTGATGAAAAGGTAAGGACATCTCCTTCGGCCCTCTTATTCTCACAAAAAGAATAAAAAAAAGAAAGAAAAATAAAGAGTGAGAAAGCCATTTGGGGATTCCAAAAAGGTACCAAGAAATGATATGAAAAATTGGAAGAAAACCCATGTTTTTACATGAAAAATGAGGAAACATTCCATCATAGTTTTGAGGGAAGTCTACATGGAGTTGATGAATAAAGATACCCATATATATGTAACATAGTAGTATCATATACCAATAATTACACAAACAAAAGAAGGAGAAAACAGAGATGGTATTGATTCAATCTCTTTCTCTCTCTTCACTTTGTTTTTTTTTTAAAAAAAAAAAACTTTCTATTCTACTCTTAATTAACCCATCTCATCACTTCATTTCCATGCTTCTATAATCCAAGAGACCCATTTCTAAGCCTAGAAAACCATTACAAGTGCAATCCTTACTCTTCTTCAAACCCAAACTACATGAGAAACAAAGGCTTCTCCCCATCTTTAGGTCCTCATCTTGATTTGAAGGAGGGCTAATACAAAGCTCAAGGTTGAGGTCAGGACATCGCAGCCGCGGCGTCTCTTGGTTGCTTCTAGCCTCCTCAGCCTGCATGAACCCAATGACTTTCTCCTCTTCCTTCCCAAAAGAGATGGTGGCCGCCGACGCCGACTCATGAACCGGCCGATGAGTGGCTGGATCAACTCCCCTACTTAGGAGCTTTCTCCTAATATGTGTGTTCCAATAATTCTTTATTTCATTATCAGTCCTTCCTGGGAGCCGCCCTGCTATCAATGACCACCTATAAGATCATGAACATACCACCATGAGAAGAAAAGATGTGGAAGCTATTCCCAAAAACTTAAGCTATAGTACAACTATATATAATTCAAACATAAAACCCAAGTGTTTGCATCAATAAGCACCTTATAATGTCATAGGCTGTATCATAGTACTGCACAGCCTTTTAAGAAAACTACTTGTGAGGTGACATTTTATTCTTCGAAGGAGGCCTACCCTTTTAAATTACATGTTAGAGACTTTGTGTTCTAATATCATACATAGGAACTAGATTGCACAATTAGGATGAAACATACTTGTTGCCAAGGAGACTATGAAGCTTGATAATGAGCTCATCTTCTTCCTCAGTGAAGTTGCCGCGCTTGAGATCGGGGCGAAGATAGTTGATCCAACGGAGTCTGCAGCTCTTGCCACATCGGAGTAGCCCAGCTGCTTTGGGGAGGGACCTCCAACACCCCTCTCCATGAACTCGAATATACGCGATGAGTCGATCATCTTCTTCCTTTGTCCATGCTCCCTTGTTAGTGTGAGCTTTCTCACAACATGGAGATCTACCCATGACTACTCTCTCTCTCTCTCTCTTTCTCCTTTTTTCTCTCTATTTCCTTTATCTCCCTCTCTCTTTTCATTAGGCACCCATTGAGGGGTTGGAGGTAGAGATTTATAAGCGTTTGACTGGAGGTGGGGGACTGGAGGTGGGGGTGCTTGGCTATTTCGTGTTTTTGGCTTCTAGACGCAATTTGGTGGGAAAGCTTTGGGGGATTGGCTGGTGGGCTCTGAATGGTATTACATCATCATACAATAATAAGTTAAAAGACACAACTTTAGGTACCCTTCAGGTAGGTGTAAAGCTATGTAAGTTATATATAATTAATGTAGCACAGAAAGCGTGATTCCGGCCTTGTTATATTTCAATAACTTACAATGACCTTAAACATAATGAGACATCACATAGTACTTGTGTTTTTATTTTATTAATTTGTCTAGTTTTTCTCTTTTTTTTTTTCTCCTTTCGTTGGGTATCTCGGCCGAGGGAGCCATGATAACACCCTCACAAACCCAGAAAGAGCAGACACAAATGGAAAAAAAGCCCACACGTTAATGAGAAAGCTTATAGTACCTTAGTATCAAACCCTTGGACAATTAGGTAGAGATACGGGTTGCAAACCGTCTTGGCAGGCCCCGGTTATTTATTTGTCAAGATGAGTGAAATGAAGTCAATTTGGTTTTCATGAAAAATAAAATGGGAAAAATGAGATGTGGGTCCTCTTTGTCCTATCTCCCAGTGTATTGATTTCTTGTCATGTGAGATGTTCGAGGAAGAGTTGAATCATTAGGGTTGTTCTGTACAAGTTGAAATATTCCAGCTTTATTGGTAGTTCACTGATGGTTGTAGTGGCATATGAACATGTGATGGAGTTCTAGAAGGTCATTTATTATAAAGGGAAGGTAAAGAGGCAAAAGAGGGAGGGGAGGATAGGAGCAGTGTGGTTGTGGTGGGGTGTGGGCATTTGCTTTGGTATACCTTCCACCTAATTTTTTTGTCCACAATATTGTGGCACAAGTTTAGGATGAATGTGCAGGTGGGGTAAGATTGGAGTTCTCTTATTTATCTAGTTAATATCTAACCCATTTGCAATGATGGGTTTTGCCAACCACATCAATAGAGGAGGACTACCCATGCCATCACCATCCCTTTCATCTCTTTTTCTAGCAGCCACTCACTTCATTGCAAAACAACAGACCAAATTGATGGGCCTATTCTCCCCTTAGCTAGGGTGTTCAATTTTCATTTCATTTTATTGCAAAATTTATGTTTCTGTGCTTTTGAAAGAATGTGGCACACTCAAATATGTATGCCAACAAAAGAAAAGAAAAAGAGAACCATGTTCCATTTGACTTCATTGAAAAAGAGAATCATGTTCCATTTGACTATTTGTCTTAAAGAACTATTTTCAATAGAAAAACCGACCCATTTGTGGAAAAACCCTAATTGGTTTGTGAACCCAACTCACAATCAACCCACACAACCCAATAAGCAGCTTACTGGGGACGGATGCCGTTCAGGAAATCATGACCAAACCTTTTCAGGTCAGGTTAGGTCAGACCTATTTATTAAACGGATCGAATATGGGTTTTGACCCATAAATCCTCCCTCTCAACCCAACCCATTTACATCTATCCCAATCCCTAATTGCCAACCTACCTGCAAAACCTATCTTATTTGAACTAGAAATTTCACTACAATTGGGAGTGTGGTTTTTATTTATTTATTTTTTTTTCTCCTTTCCTTTTTTTTCCCCGCGGAACGCGATAGTGAAGTTGATCATGTGCAAGAGACATGATTAACTCCATTTTACATCTAAAAAAACTCATGATTTATCCAAGCATGGAGCTAGTTTCCACTTGGACTGGCATTTGGAGAAATGTAAATGTAATTGTAATAGTTTACTTTATGGTGGGCTCCCACAGAAGATATATTTGGGAGGTAGAATTGGAAAGGGTTGCATTGCACCAACTGATAATCAGATTTCTTAATATTTGAGCACCATACCGTTTCAATAGGTACCCAATCTTTCATAGATTTTTATTTTAAAATTTTCAGGCCCATCTTCTGCCGATCTTCTAGATCTTATTTAAAGTCTCAGTCCTTTACTTCTGTAATTTTTTTTTTGCCCTTTTGGACTTTTTGCCCCCACACTGTCCTCATAGGTTGCCGGCTTTCCATTCAAATTCTTCCATTTCGCTTCAAACACATGTTTCAGAAGAAACCTGAAATGGTCCACTTTTTTTTGTGGATGTTCTCCAAGGACATTACATCATCCTACTAGCATTCCATTGAAAAAATTTACAGAGATATTGATTATAAATATAGTTGTCATGAGAAAGCCACAGCTCATCAAGGATCCTTCCATAGTGTCAATTAGATGCAAGTGATTTTCAACATTGAATTCAAAGTTGTCTTCATTTGCACCATTTAAATAAGCAAAGATTATCAGTCATTTCTCTATTTCCAAGTCTTGCAAAAGCTATCTAGGCTACCTAAGCTCGTCTAGGGCATCCACACACAACCCATCACGAAAGCACCTTTTGCTCCTTCACACACATCTGCCATCCACACCACTTTGCCCGTTTACTTATTTGAACGTTGCAAATGAAAACTTTACATGTGAAATATGGAATCATTTTTGTTTGAGAGCACCATTTTCACATGACCTGTGGCTGTGTGGTTTTGCCTCCTCAATTGTATAAATTTCATAAGAAAATGGTTTCATTTATGCCATTTACACCTCATTAACTCATTGCAGATCACGTGTAAATAAATAAATGCATGCAAACAAATACGACTATTCATAACCCCTATGCATGTGCATCATTTATGTACGTAAATGAGTGCAAGCAAACAACCCCGAAATGGATAGTGCTATGTTAAGCCAATCCAGTTGGACCTTTAAGGCCAGCTTTGAAACTTTATGCCCCAAAGCTGGGCAAAGGTCTTTTATCTTCAAGCACATTAGCCCATTTCACAGCCACCAGCTCTCATCACGATTGTTATTGTCTTTATCTTTTCTTTTTTTTTTTTTTTCTTTTCTTTTTTTTCCCGCTAACGGAGGGTTCCCACCCTTTGGGCTGGACTAATCCCTCTGGGCCTAAAGAGAAGCAGGGTAAAACCTCCGTGGCCCCCAAGTGGTAGCACTAGTGGACTCACAGGGGTTCAATACTAGGACCTCTAGCTTCGGAAGAGAGAGGAACTGTGGTCATGACCACTTGGCCAACCCCCATTTTCTTTATCATCACTGGCATCTGCCTAATCAGGAGCATTAAAAGGGATTTCACACCTACTGTAAAATCAGGGAGTCAATATTGTTTGGCACAGTCCTGGGCTTCGTCTTTGGACATAAAACTTCTAGAGGCTGCATGGGCTTGGTCTTGGAGCACATTTGGAAGGTGCTCATGGTTACAACGACTAGGTTGTAGGTTCATGTTATCAATCCAAAATAGATTTATAAAAAAAAATAAAAAAAAAAAGAGGCCTGGACCTGATGTCGAGGAGAGAAGAATTGCAGGGGAGAAGAATCCATGGATCTCTATATATCATCTGACAACAATTATTTCATTGTAAACTAAGTAAATCTCATATGGCCCATATCACATGTAAGTTGCATACAAGACAAGCTCGAACAGACATGAAGGACAATAAAGTTCATTCTTTAGACAGTAGGAGCATATCTTTGTTCCAAATGTATGAATAATTCACTGATAATTATACTTACTGGTGATGCGGTTGGAACACATTGAACCATCTACTTCACTGAGTTGTCCTAGAATAACACAGATGGAAGCACCATTTACTTCATTTTTCTGCTAACTTCATAAAAATAACTTAGGATTACCACAGCAGCGGCAACGGCAACTCCAACAGCACTTTGCGCCAATATGGTACTGGTCGTTGCCTCCGTTTTGTTGGCAGAGCTAGAGGAACTTGGAGTAAAACCAAGTTCAGAAAGTTTCTTGTGTGATTCTGCATAGTCCTTGAAAAATGCATCCTCATCCTGCTCAAGTTAAAAAGAGAAAACAATGTTGAGGAAGTGAATACAGGAAAATATGAAATCTGTCAACAAAAAGGAGTACATCAGGATAAATTAAATGATACAAGTATACTGGAATACAATCAAGAATTCTTGCAGATAAGGGCATTATAGTCTCAACATATGATTCAAAGAAATTCATTATACAAAGGTGGCCAGAACATGGTTCAAAATAGCTACATAGCGGCCACATTATCGGTCGTAGCGGTCGAGATCACTATGCTATTTTGAAAATAGCGGCGCTACGGTCTAAAACCTAGTAGAATCAAACAGTTTTTTTTTTTTTTTTACATTGTTTTTCCTATTTCTTCTCCTCAATACCCTTAACTAAAGTTGTCTATACTCCTCTTATATGGTTTCAAATCACTAACAAACCACAAGATTGCTCGTTATACAATATTATCTTCTTTTTTTTACCACTTAAAAAATTCACACTGTTAAACATTGCTACGTGTCACAGCAACCGCTACGTAGAGCCCGCTACATAGCATTTTGACCACTAGCCGCTATGCCCGCTGCAACCACTATTTTGATCTTTGAGCCAGATAGTGCTGATTATAATAAATAAATAAATAGGTCAGGAAGAACACGATCAGTTATTGAATTTAAATTGGCATATCAAATATGCTACTCATGTGTTCTGATTATGCTTCACCCTCGGGACTTCAAATTTTAGGTTTTTCTAATTTGGAAATTAGTTGAAAGGAGAAAGCTTTCTAGCATGGAGCAAGTAAGATTTAGATTTTCTTTCTAGCATGAAACAAGGGTAGATTTAGGTTTACTTTCTAGTTACACACCCTACCAATGGTCCAAAAGCCAAAAAAAATAAAAATAAATAAAAGATCCCAACTTCCAATTTTCTTAAAGCTACCATATGCATTTTAGATAGAAATCAAACACAAAATCCGGTCATCCTTCGAATTTTGTTACATAAAATTCTGTCATTATAATTTCAATTTTGATTGATGTTAAGTGCATAAAAATTGTGTAGGTAAAAAATCAGCACAATACCTTTGCATACAGCTCAACATAGCGACGAAATACAGGATCCTCCAATAGAGCCTTGTCTGTTGGAAGTTTCAATAGCCCCTCTTTATCCCCTTCAAGCAGCTCCCTGATCAAAATCGTAATGTGGAAAGTTCCCTGTGAGTATATTTCCACATGGAAATGGAGTTCAAGATATCATTTTCCTGAGGTTTCATTTTCAATTTTGGGGGGCCCACACAACACCACATCAGGAGGATTTGTTGTTCTGCAGGTCCTCAAACACATTAAGCAGAGGAACGCAACATGACAAGGTTTCCTCATGGTGATGGAGCAGGCAACCACAAATCCAGAGAAATGAAACTATAAGATTTTACCCATTCCCACTTTCCAATACTCTATAGACCAAGTCTATCAATACGTACTAAAAATGAATAGAAACAATCAAGAAATTGGCTGGAAAGCTGCCATTCACATAGAAGCTAATTAAATCTTAATAGCTTACACAAAGTAGGAGTTATCAAATTTAAGAGGCTCCTTAGTCCAAGCACCCTCAAACCCTGACCTCTCTGCATGTGCCTTTCCCTACAACAGCAAAAGCAAACATACAGTGCACAGGTCAGTGTATACAGCAAGGACATGGATATCTGTATTATATAGAGATGCATGTGTTAGATGTCAGCAGAAGCAATTACCAGTGTATGGCCACCGGACAACACCACAATATCCTTATCTGAAAGGCCCATCCGATAAAATATATCCCTCAGATGTTGCACACCTACAACCAACATCAATAGTTGAATTAATCATCTCAGTAACTTTCATTTTTCTGTTACATTGGGGACTCGAACTTGCACCCTCTCTCACACAGCTACATCCCTCACAGAAGTAATCATCTCAGTACCTTTCAGAAGCTGTCCAGTAACCCATGTCTATTGGTTTATTAATGATAACATTAACTTTCGATTCAGTTTAGCAGCTAATCATGCACTCCATTCAATTTAGCAACTAATTGCACACACGGACCTTTCAGCATTAAGGAATCATATTGAATATTACAGAATTTCGCCTCCCTCTTCTTTTTTCTTATAGATGACGAAATTCAATTATCTTAAAAAAAAAGGTAAAAAGTACTAAATAAAAGAGTTAGCCATCAAGATGCTAGAGGAAGCTCCACAGTCAACAAGGGACCCACCATGATGTTCATTGCCAATGTTATCCATGAGGCCAAACTGAAAGTAATATCTTTGAATTATCTAAGGAGCTTTAGCATACAAGTGATTTGGATTTATGGCAGTGGTGGTACTATTGCAAGGAATCAGATATATCTATTCAAGAATTATGACATGGTACCTCCTGAATCGGGTAAAGAAGGTTTTTTTAAGCTAACTTGTTCATGAGACTTTGCAGGCGGGCTGTGGTGGCACCATTCATTATCGTGAAGGTAAGCTAGTCAGAAATTTCATGGATAGATGTTTAGATGCAGAGATAGAATTACAGATAAGAGAAGTTTATCTCATTGACATGAGATTTCTCTACATGGGATCCCATTCAAACGAGGCTGAAGTCATGGTATTGCCCGTTCAAGTTCAGACTCTTGCAATGGATGCAATTCTTCGGGGAGATTTCTTTTTGTACAATTCCATGGGCAAGTGTGGTTGTGTACTTGTGCATGCCCATGGAATGTGACAAACAGGATTGTGTAAAAGAAATCTTGAGTAGTATGAGAGTATTTCGTTTCCAACATCTTCTTAGGGTAGCTAATGTATTAGTGGATTAGTCAGCCAAAATGGAGACAGACGATCTGAAATTGTTTTTGGTTTGATGCTTGCCACAACATGTCAGAATGTGGAAGTGTCTTACACAGTACTCTTGTAACCAGGTTGACAACAGGCATTATAGAGCTTGTCTTAAAACAAAGATTTGTTGGGTGATCAAACCATATCCCAGTATGCTTTAAAAAATAAATAAATAAATAAAAAGATAGTGATACAAATTTTCAATAGGCATAGGTGATTAGCAGAAGTCAACTATGATAAACATACAGTTTAGATATTAATGGCTATAGTTAGATAATTACATTCATGTTCTCACATCAAGGTTTAAGCAGGCGTTAGCCGTAGCACCCATCAGGGTAAATACACATTTTATTTTAATAGAATATTTGGTAAGTACTACATTCTGATCTGTTCACTTCCTTATGCTATTTACCTAATCGTGTTTTATTACTACATCCACATTTTCTGTACCTACACATAATTACATATAGATTGTTGGCTCGCCACTTCCAATTTTAAACAGAGTCACAGTTTATACATAGAGTGTTGGCTGGCCACTTTCAATTTTAAACTGAGTTCCAGTACCAGTATTGAACACCATGATTTTAAGTGCGTCTCAAATAAGATGCTGCATCAAGTTATAGTGATGGCCATCCTGTACGCAGACTGTGACTCAAGTATAGCATCAGGCACAATTTAACTTCAAGG
Organism: Umbellularia californica; assembly: GCA_028538565.1. NCBI lineage: Eukaryota > Viridiplantae > Streptophyta > Magnoliopsida > Laurales > Lauraceae > Umbellularia > Umbellularia californica. The sequence goes on along the minus strand of JAPQWN010000006.1, from coordinate 4,195,085 downwards.
AATATTCAAAATAATACTCAAGAGTGTAAATGATGTTTCTCTTCATCATTGGGCTTGAAGAGCTCCATTCCAGTCAACAATGGTCAATGCGTTCATGCAAGAGTCTTAGATTATCTAAAATAAATGCAATGGGGGCATATGCATCAATAATATCAAAGGCTTCTAGATAAAAGAGAGTATCAAATCTTGATATTGATAAACCTTTTTTAGCATCAGGAAGTCGTCCTTCTTTTGGAGAAACCAATGAATCCTGATTACAAGATACCAATCAATAATTAGTAGCTGTTCACTTGGTGATGAACTATTTCCCAATAACATGCCACATTACATACCTTTCTACCAGGACAAAAGTCAATTGTTGGTCCTCCAGTGACCTCAACTGCAACCACCCCAGCAAGCTGAAAATGTCAATGTGTTCAAACTATGTTAGGTCATGATGACAATAGGATATCAGCTAGGAACAGATCAGTAATACAAATATGAACTAGCAAGCAATAAACCACCACCTCTTAAATGCATCATGGCAAGGGAGGTTGACTTGCAGTGCTGTCATGGTTTGAAGTTTCTTGGGGGGTGCTTTCCAATTACATTACAATCCACTTTGATTCTAGAAGGTAAAACTTTTTAAATGCTTGCATTTGTGGTGACCATTCGGTCATTATAGAAGGAAAGGACCAGCAGAAGCTTTGATAACAAACAGATGACTTGTCCAGAGCCTAGCTTCTCTTATTAATAAGAGAGTCAGGCCTATGGTGTTGGCTACAAATCTGTTCATGGGAGTTGACAGAAACCTAGGAGAGGTGCTTGATGGAGGTGATACAGGACGGCAGACCTCAAGCACACACCAAATTTCTTTGGTCTCCTCCAGATCAGGCTGGTGGAAGCTCCATTCTGATGCCAATGCACAGGGCAATCATGAATTTTAAAGGGATCAGTGGCCTTATTCAAATGGTATAGGTAATGTGAGAACATCCTTCTTGAACCAAGGCAGCCATAAGAGGATCAATGAAGCGGAATTTCTCTCTTTGCTAGTGGGTGTTCATGGGCCTACAAAAGGGATCTCTTCACTCTAGTGGTGGAAGGTGATTCTACTAGTGCTATCGCATGGGCAGCAAGGCTGAGCAGTGCTCCTTGAAAGATAGATCCCTCGATAGATGAGGTGAAAGATCTTATCAGTGGCCACTAAGTATCCTTCGCTCCAGTGCTGAGGGCAGCCAAATAGCCAATTCACTAGCAAGTATGGTGTTTGCTCTAATTTGGTGTTTGATTTATAATTATCCGCGTTTATTATGTAATATGGTTTTTCTTTCCTTATGGTTTGCTGCTAGGGTTGTTTGCTGTCTCAGGAAATGCCTTGCTCCTTGTCATAGCTTTGCTTGGTCTCCTTTTGAATGCATGTTATTTAATAAAGTTTTGTCATCTTTCCAAATAAAAAGGTGTGATAGAACATTCAGAGCTTCTAACAGATTCCATATGCAGGAATGAAATAATAATACAAAATACTCTATAATTCACAACTACCATAGACCCAAGATGGACTGTACAGTCCTTACTCTTCAAGGAAAACAAATTCAAAGTTAAAGAAGAAAAGACAATATAGTTAACGTCCTCTAAATATATCATGCAATCCTATTAACAAGCACAACTAAAGACATGGCGCCAGAAAAACATATCATACAAGTTGACACGTGTACCAATAAAAACCTCGGAATTATCTTAAAGAAATCAGCTATGGCCAATAAGCCATTTGAAAATTAGAAATTCAACAAAAGAAGTGAGTCCAAACTAAAAAAAAAAAAAAAACAATGGAAATCCTAAAAAGTTCAATTAAAAATGCCTCCCGAACAAACAATTAGTGTCCATAATCCATGACAAAAATTAGACAAAACCTAGACCCTATACGCCCCTTTAATCATATCCATAATTCATCATCATAACATCAGATGAGAAATAGGCAGTGACTAAGGATAATTATAAAGATAATCAACAAAAGGATATAGATGGCAACACAACAACAATTATCATTGATGGTAATAAAAACACTGACAGTAATTAATATAAATAACCCCGTCCATTTATCCTAAAAACCAACTGTGGAAGTGGCTAGAATGTGTGCACAACTTTATGGCATGAGTTAAGAGTCTCATATAGGAAGTCGAAGGTCACTTGTGATGGATTATGCTTTGCTCTCGATCCTTGCTCTAGTCAACTTTGCATTTAAAATTAACCTTTTAAAAAGAACAATTATAAGAATGCGTTTAATAACCAAAAATATACTGTTGAATGTATTTTGCACCATTGGAAGAAGCAAGTCTATGAATTAGAATTACAGAGAAACTGGCAATAATTATATGTTAGCCTTAAGGGAAAACCGCAAAGAAATATAATCTGGGGATGTTCCCACTTCCAGCCTAGTGGTGGGGACATTGATGGCCATATGGAGCATTAGGGTTCACATGTTGCTCACGACGTTCAAAGACAGTCTTGCCAGCCAGTGTGGCAGCCACCAAAAAAATTGCACACAGAGTTATGAAGGAAACAAACATATAAATGAAATAATAAAACATGAAGAAAATCATAAACTTTTCATTTACATGACAACAGGACAACTATTAGAACCCAAGTAGATAAGAGAAGAAACCTCTTTCGTTTATTAATGAGCTTTATCATTTCCAATAGTAACTGATTTCTAGTCCATAGTGAGGATAGATCTGAGCTGCAAGCTATTCGAGGATTTCACTCTAGGTAAATAGGATTGGAGAAATAGAATTCATGGGTCCGTTTGTCTGCATGAGGGGTGAAATGAAATAAAATTAAGTGGTCAAATCAAGAGGAAAAAAAAAAAGAGGAAGGGGTTGAAAGTAAAGACACAAAATGACAAAAAGCTACCCTTAAAAGGCATATTAAATGGCAAAAAGGGGAGGAGTAATTTTTTGTCTATTAGTGCTTTTACTCTCAACTCCCTCTTCTTTCTCTTTCTTTTAATTTGACCCTTAATTTTGTTTCATTTCACCCCTTAAGCAAACAAACAAGCCCTTAGTGAATCCCAACACAGTTGGGACAAGGCTTTGATGATGATGAGTTGATGATGTTGGATTTTTTTTTTTTTTATTTTATAATATGATTCCTATCCTTACTTTTCACTCTTTCATTGATGACATATCAACATCAGAAAGAAATTAAATAAAGAACCCCACACGCAAGAGATGCCAATGATTTCAGATAGAAAAATGGAATGGTCAATGGCATCGTGAGTGAATTAACAAAATGAACAAATTGGAAGAGCAGTCCCTCTATGATCACCTGATAGAGATCTGCATATGTAATCTTAGGAATTTTCTTCTTCACCTCCTCTGAAACCAGGAAAGAAAAGAAGTAGAAAATCAATTCTTTTAGCACATGAAGAATGCCCAGACTTTACAAACTTAAGGAAATTGAGTACTAAAAGTTACCACAAAGGTCAATGGCAATTTTCAAACCACTGTTTGAGCCATGTCTATACTCTTCCTCATTCCTAATTGAACCGTTGGGACCACCTGTCTTTGTGTTAACATCATAAGTTCCTGCATCATGCCATCTGCAAAACAAAGGAGGGCTTTATTCTTTGTTTCACATTGCACGCATCAACTGAGTAGATGATGGCAGTTACAAAGCATTGAGCAAGAAAAGTGTAAAGAAAAGAGTATTCAAACTGGAATTTACTAAAAAGAAAGCCATGGGATGTGCTTTGTATATGCATAAGATGGCTAAAATTATAGCTAGCATTTTTTATCTCCATTCTTCAAATTACATATAGAGCTACAATCAAATTTCAACCCACTTTGGATGACAGAACTTCAATCTCTCCTGAATGCGTGGTTCACATGTTGGTTATCTGAAGAGTCCATGGATCATCTCATTAATCATTGTTTTTATGCTCCCAAGTCCCAAGTCCCATCATTTGGTGTTATTTCCTTAATTTGTTTGGAGCCCCCTCTCCTTTCCCTTTCACTTATCAGGATCTAATTGATGGTTGGTCTGATAGGCCGTTTCCGCAAAAGAGGCTCAATTTTATGGAGAACTTTGCCTTTTGTCATTACATGGGGGCATATGGAAAGAATGGCATATGAGAATTTATCAAGGAAAAGGTCATGCATTTAGAACAGTAATGAAAAAAATTAGAAGGATTTTTCAATGGGGACTGCAAGCAAAGGCCTTAATGGCATTTCCTTTCCAGAACTTGACTAAGGATTTTCTACAGTGATAAAAAGCTCCACTATGAGACAAAGCAAAAATATTCAAGGGCAGAGATTGGACCCGGTAAATGGAGATTGATTACTGATGGTTGTTCTCTTGGCAAGCCCAGCAATATGGGATTAGATTAACAGCTAAAAATGACAAAGGAGATTTTTTTTAGCCCTTTCAAAACGAATAAGGTATTAGAGACTCAAAGAGAGCCAGAATCATGGAAATTAACAGGTAAGGCTCTTCAAAATTTCATGCACGGGCCTTTTGGCAACGGAGGCAGATTTCGTCAATGCCATTAAGCGGGCACATAGAAGCACCAACCCTAGTTGGAGATTGGCCTCAATTGTAAAGGAATCATGAAAATGGTTGAATCCTTAATGTGCCTTTCCCTCATATTCCACAGGCTCTTTGGTAAGGCAGAGGTATCGAGCAATGCTTTAGTGGTGGGAAAGGTAACACCTTTGTAGCAGGTTTCTGTTTTCTTGGATAAAAAGGGATGCATTGCCTCAAAAGGTACCTCTTCCCTTTACATATTCTCTTTTCCTCACTAAAACTCTCACTATTGCTTTTAAAAAATGGAAGAACAATAATTAAAGGTGTAGGTCTGAAATGAACCCGAATCACAAGAGAACCACATACTTGGCAGAATGAAGGCTTATCTGTTCTGCACTTCTGCTGTGCATTTTGGAATATATACAAAAGGGAACTGCATGATGCAGACGTTTGTTTGTTTGTTTCACCACATTTTCTGCTCCAAATCAGTGTTTGGTGATGTTCTTAAGTAATCTAAAACCAAGCAATATTTTTCTTTGATTGGAAAAGTGTCCACTCACCGAAAAACGTTCTACATCCAAAAAAAGGTACAGATAAAGAAATTTTTGGGCCCTTAAAGCCATCAATCACGCAGAGAGAAGTCCAAACACAGTAAATGAAGCAATGAAACGTTCATTTCTCCAGAAACTTAAATCAATCAGTCAACGAAAAGATCAAAAAAAAAAAAAAAAAAAAAATTGGAAAACCAAACAGGAGGAAGAATCAGACAAAAAGACCAGGAATCAAAAGAGAATGAGAAAACAAGGAGTGAATTAACCATGTATAATAGAAAGGAAAGAGTTGAAATCAACGAACACCCATAAGTAAGAATCCGTGAAAACAGATGTAAAAATGATCTTTTTACAATGGAACCACCAAAACCCACAAAAATTTAATAGTAGTTGTTGGTGTTGCTGATGATTAAGATGATGATGGTGATGATTGATGGTACCCCAATTCATTTGAACTAATGACAACAATAATAGTGGTACCCCAATTCAAAAAATCAAACACAGACCAAAACCCAGAATCCAAAAATCCAAATAGAAGAAGAAAGACTGCATAAACATGCTCAAATTCACAGCACCAAACCAAAAAAAACAAGAAGAAAGAAAGCGGGAAAGGGATGGGGGAGAAGGTATTACGCTAAACGAAGCATGATGGGTGCGCAGTTCTTGCTAGAAATGAGCGCTCGAAGTTCTCGACGGGCCTTCTCGATGGCCTTGAGGTACTCTGCATTGACTACAGGAGCCGCCATTGGACCCTCTCTCTGCCTTGGGCTTGAACACAACTTCAAAGAAGCAGAAGAAGAAGACGATACAGAAAAACAAAACAAAACCTGATGATTCCTGCTGTTGCAAACAAAACAAACGAGAAGTAGATTAGAGGGAATGGATTCTATAAGCAGCAGCAAAGCAAAGGAAAGGATTTGGATTTTTGTCTTGTGTTCTTCTTGGGTTTCGGATCGCTTGGGTTGAGGTTGAGGGGGGGCCTTTGATTCTATCCATTATATTATAATACTGGTCATTGCCCGTGCCGTGCCTGAAGTAACACGCAGTTCCTTATTATTACAACTAAATTTAATTACTCTTTTTTTTACTACCTAACAACTAATATTGTCCATAATTTAATAAATTTAATTCAAATTTTCTATGTGGCTCATTGGATCAATCAGTTTCAAATCAAGCCCAGCCGGATTTTATTTTTTTAAGTAAAACAGCCCAGCCAATTGGACCCTTGTTTAACTACCATTGAATACTAGAAGTGGTCCACTACTATAAGCAGTCTAATTTAATTGCATGCAAGCCACGTTTGCATCTGCTACCAAAACAATCCAAGTTAGCCCAGATTCCACAATCCGTGAAAAACAGCATGTATATGTGAAGGGGCAAACTGGTAAGTTGTGGGCCCAAATTCCACACCGTTCAATCACTCAATTGCAATCATAGCCGTGTATTTAATCATATCTTTACTTGCAAGGAAGTTTTGAAAAGATAATTGCACGTTTCGTAATTTCACAGAAAACCAAAGACACTCTCATATCCTCTGGAAAAAGATAATGGCAGGTTTCGTAATTTCACAGAAAATCAATGGCACTCCCGTATCCTCTTGTCCTTAGTAAAAAGTTACTGCCCCTTTGTTTTCAAATAATTACAAAATTACCAAGCTTTTGAATCCCTTCTAAGCCCTAGGATTTATGTACAAAAATATGTACATAAATCCAAGGGTCCAAAATATCCAGGGATTCAAATACTGCTCTCCCTTATTATATAGATATCAAGATAGAGGGTTTTGGTTTTGATTTTGATTTTGACAGGGCGGTTACGTAACTACTCGTGTAATTGCCCAGTCAATCTTTTTTTTCATCAAACTGTTCATGTTTTAGTTATTCCTACGTAACTACACCCTTTTTTGTTATAATTTTGAACGACGGTTATGTAGCTGCTTAGGCAACTATCCACTCATTTTTCCATATCGAACCACTCATATTTCAGTTGTTCCTAGTAACTATACAATTTTTACTCTAATTTCTTCATTTCTATTTTATCCAACTTGTCCTATGAAAAGAGGTAATTTTTTTTAATATGTGATTATTTATTTTACAATGCAGGCAGATAGCGTGCTCTAATGCTGTGTTTGGGAAGGGAGGAGGGGAGGGGAGGGGAGGGAAAATTTGAGGGGAAGGAAAATGAAGGGGAGGGAAGGAAAAATTGATTTTCCCTCCTCTTGTTTGGAAAGTCAAAAAGTAGGGGGAAGAAAAGTGAAAAAGTAAAGAGACAAAGACCATTTTACCCTTGCTTTTGAAAAAAATTTCAAAAGGACAAAAAGGGCATTTTGGTACTTTCCCCCTCATTCCCCTCTTTCCCCTTCATTTTCCCCCCATTTTTGGGGGGAAAATTTTTGCCACAAGAGGATAAAAACTTCCCCCCCACTTTCCTCCCCCCTTCCCAAACAACCCCCAAAAAAAATTTTCCCCCCACTTTCCCCTCCTTTTTTTCCTTCCCCACTCTTCCCCCCCCCCCCCCCCCCAAACAGACTGTAAGAGCACGGGTTATTAGGCTAGTATACATATTACAAGGGCATCATTTGCGTGCTCCGTGCACAGATCGGTGGGGCCCATACCTTGGGGTTGTTGACTAATTAATTAATTTTATTCATTTTTTTTTTACAACCGACGGTCTCCCAACCCTTTGGTCGGACTAATCCTCACGGGTCCGGGGAGCCAGGTAAATACCCTACTAGCACAACAACCCGTGCTAAGCACAATATGTCCATGCATTACAAATTGAATATGCATATATTAAAAAGGTCATGTGGAGTACCTCTTTCATAAATGAAAAGAAAAAAAATTGGGCAGAAAGGGAGTAGAAGAGATGGGGTGAAATAAAAGACTTAAAAAAAAAAAAAAGAAGAAAGAAGTAGAACTAAAGTGAAGAGTAGTGGGTGATTTGATGACATAAGGATATGAGTGGGTAGTTACAAAGAAAGAGTGAACCATTCTAACAAATTAGGGTAACCGTCCGTCAAAATTATAACCAACAACCAAAATTGAAGTCAAAACCTCCTAGCCTAATATATTATAATGGCCCCATTGTGGCAGTGTAGTTTCGAATTATCAATTTTTGGAAGCAAACCGTGGTATTAAGCCTATTGAGCTACCTCCTCGTGGTTGTTGGCTTGTTGGATGGAGGAGAATTCAAAGATTTCTGTTGAATACTTGTCATCCATGGGATCATTTCAACCCATGATCTTAGGCCCATAAGTTAATATAATACGCATTTAAGGTAATATTTTTGTGCATCCCATCTATTTTTATAGTCTTACCATAAATGATGACTATTGGGCCCACAAATTATGGACATGAGAGGAAAGATCTGCTCATGATAGATTCATATATATAAAAATGGGGTTAATCTCATGTCTCTTACCTCTTAATTAATGGCCAGCAAGTTTAATGGCTTTATGTTAAAAAAAATCTGACCCTTAATCCAATGGTCACCCCCAAGGTCAATACTAATAAAGGGCCCACCTATTAAAAATTTTGAGAGACAATTTAAGCAGCATATGAAAAAAGGAATAGAAGACATTTAGAGGTGCATTGGTTGTGTATATCCCATGTGAATTGGTAGTGCTCCTGGTGGGTGGGAGGTGTCCCGGGACTCTTACACAAAGCGAGTCCAAATCACCAATCACTGTTGTTATATCATCTAAATTTTTGGATGATGTGGCGGACTGTTATTAGTCCACTCACAGTAAAGGTATAACAATTGTGATTGGTGATCTGGACTCGCTTTGAAAATCATCTAAATTTTTTGATGACATGGTGGACTGTTATTGGTCCTCTCACGATGAAGGCATAACTACACTTATAGGTGATCCGGACTCACACAAAACATGCACTAGATCATTCACTTATATGTGTGGCACACTTTTGACCCATGTAATGTACCACACATGCACAATCCACCTGTAGGCCTATACTCACCTAATTTCATGGATCTTTACAGATACGAAGGAACTAAATTGTTGGATTAAGGGACAATTTTTATGATTTAATATAAAGTTGTTAAACTTCTGGACTATGGATGAAAAGGTTGAAAGTATTAGATGAAAAGGTTAATAGTATTAGATTAACTTCAAATTTAATATAGATTGATGGGTGGGGTTCTAAGGGGAACTCTTCTAAGTAGTCCTCACCATAATATTGTAAGGACGGTCCTCACCACAGAGAGAGAGAGAGAGAGAGAGAGAGAGAGAGAGAGAGATGGCTGTTGGTTGGGGTGGTGATCAGGACCTTTCATGTGATAGGAAACAGAGGACCAACCATGGCATATCCAAATTGCTGTCCTCTTTTTGCCTGACTTATCTCCTCGAAATAGCTCCAAATTGACCTTTTACAATCGATTGCTTTGGCTTGCGGACTGCAGCTATTGCTCTGAAAGGCTGAAAATTTTCGTGCGGCAGAGGATGTAGTGTGTACCAGATGAAGGGATAGGATTCCTCCATCTGGGGAAATTTTTGGTTCAGTACCATATGTCTTGGCTCTATCATTTGTTTTAGGTTGAGGAGTGGGCTCCAACCGCGGAGAGTATTGAAAAGTACTTCATATTAAAGCCAACCGTGTGAAAAAGATGAGTGCCGAGTTTCATAGGAGTGTTGAGAAGTGGGCTCCACCGAACGGGAGTACTGAAAAATATTTCCGCTACCACTACTAATACCTCAAAGTTTTGGTGGTTGGCTAAAGAAATTTAAGATTTTAATGATACCGAGGTGCCACCCCTTTGTATTAGAAAATGCATATAATATTGTGTTCATCCAGTGGGTCCCACCATGGATAGGTTGCCAAGCCTAAGTACAGGAAAGTGATGCACACCATGAGATTTGCAAAACAAGATTATAGTATGACTATGTAAGTTTCACATGATCCATTAAAGTAAATCACTGGCTACTGTATACAATTGAAGGCATTGATGAGCTTCTTGACTCTGAATGCAAAAATCAGATCCATAGAGAAGTCATTTTGTCAAAATGATTAAGTTTGACCCCTCAGAAGGGTTTTCCACCCAATCGCAAAACTGTCGATTCAAATTTTCACTTCTCCAGGTAGAAGAATTTGCTGTACCAAATATGAATTTTACTAAAGCAAAAAAAAAAAAAAAATCTCTTCCATACTTTTATCCCACAAAAAAGTGGTCCCACAAGGCATGCCCTTAGTAAAATAATAATGATAATAATAATAATAAAGCCCTTATGGACTTATACCCTCCAATTCACCTATATGCACTGTAAAGTGCAAGGACTACAATTTATTATTGCTTGATACATACAAACCATGAAGCTGAGCAGTTTAATGTTGGGGCCCTTAAATAGATGGTCAAGATAACAATTTTTTGTATGTAACCCTGATGGTGCAGGACATTCCTATGACCCATGGATCGACCGGGCCCTGTACATTTAGTTTATGTTATTTTTTAATTTATTTAGAGTTGTTTTTAATGGTTTATATTTCTTAATTTATTTATGGCATGGTAGGAGGTAGGAATGTTCAAATGGTAAAGATTAGTTTTAGAGTTTTTATTTTACCTATATATTGATGCAATGCCTCTTCGCTTTGTAGACTTTGATTCATAAAAGAAAATTGCTTTGGTGTTTCTGCGCGAGGCCTATTCACGTCAGGCATGAGATCTGACCTATCCCGATTTCTTCCATCTCTATCCTACCTGCCGAGAATCAATCCCCATTTCGCATCACCTGATCTGTAATTAGACTTTTTAATCATCCTACCCTAATGACCTCTAATGATGTGATTCATATGGATTGCCGTGATCCTACTGAGGAATTCATAAGTTCCAAACGTTCAGACAAGTAGAAGCTGAATCTTCCTTATCCATATTGTGTGCTTAGGAATAGTGATATGCTGACATAATGTAGTTCAAACTTATTGTCAGCTACACTCATGTGGGACCCACTATCATCACCGATTCTTTTTTTTTTTTTTTTTTTCCTTTTTTTTAGTGGGAGGATTGGAAAGCTCAATACTTGGATAAGGGGTGGACCTAAAATCAGCATACTTGGCCATCATATGGTGATGGCATAGATGTTAAGGCCACACCATCAAGGGTGGAAAAGCAATTAAAAATCTTGCATGTTGGGATCATAGTGGGGGATATACATTGGTTGTAGCTAATGATACTTATCTCCTGATCATGTATGCATGTATTTTTCTTGCATACTGTAAGGCGATTCCTTTTTAGATTGTGTAAGATCCCACATCGCCCATGGGGTTGGCCAGAGACTGGGCTATAAGTCAAAACCCCCGCCTATTGCAGCATGAGGCTTTTTGGGACGCCTGAGCCCAGAAACAAAACCGTTCGGGTCAAAGGTCCACAGCGGACAATACCCACCTGCCAGTAGCATGTGATCATTTCTCACTAGGGTTATCAATAGAACCCCAATTACCTGCTTGCCTGAGCACTGTTGGAAGGTGCTCATTTTTTACAACAGGTTTGTGTAATCAATCTAGATAAAAAAGGATCATTACCTAGTGCAGGTCCCATCGAAGTAGGGTCCTGAGAGGGTCCAGACCGGAGGCAAACCTAACTCTTGGCAATTCTGCACAAAGTGGCTGCTTGCATGTCTTAAACCTGTGTTATCAATCTAGATAGATTTTTATGTTGAGGCTTTCTGAGCAGGGCTGGATTTAAAGCCAACCCAGTTACAGGCAGGCCGGGAAGAAGAATGCATGGATCTCTATATATCATCTGACAACAATTATTTTCAATGTAAAAGTATCTCATATGGCCCATATCACATGTAAGTTGCATATAAGACAAGCTCAAACAATCTTTGGGCAGAGTTGGAGCATATCTTTGCTCCAAATATATGAATAATTCACTGATAAGTAATGCCCCCTTGGCACATTGCACCATCTACTTCACTGTGTTGTCCTAGAATAACACAGATGGAACCACTATTTACTTCATTTTTCTTCCAACTTTATAGAAATGGCCTAGGATTGCCACAGCAGCGGCAGCGGTAATGGCAATGGCAACTCCAACAGCACTTTGCACCAATATGGAACTGGTCTTTGCCTCCATTTTGCTGCTGGTTATTGCCTCCGTTTTACTGGCAGAGCTAGAGGGACTTGGGGTAAAACCAAGTTCAGAAAGTTTCTTGTGTGATTCTGCATAGTCCTTGAAAAATGCCTCCTCATCCTAATCAAGTATAAAAATAAAAAATAAAAAGAACAATGTTGAGGTAGCAAATACAGGAAAATATGAAATCTGTCAACAAAAAGGAGTAGATCAGGATAAATCAACTGATACAAGTATACTGGAATACAGCCAAAGGATTTTTGCAGATAAAAAGGCATTATAGCCTCAACATATGAAAGGGAAATCAAAATGTCAGCCCCTAAAGTTTCACCCTGCTTCATCCGTAACACGGATGATGGGACCCGTTTTCCTACAGGTGGATGCAGTTCAAATCATGTGGGTCATCTAGATGCATGCCTATCAGTGGAGGTAGGGGATGGAAAGGTTTCATCATGGATTACAATCAGGAACAAGAAAAAGAAGAGACCCCATTGACACCCCTAACCTTTGATTTAATAGCATCAAAGTACAACGGTCTTTTAACTATCCCTTTTTTCTTATTTGGAGATTCAATCCAATGGTGAATAATGGCTGTATGGATTTCAAATTGGGGGTCAGGCACAAAATAAAATTCCACTGCATAAGAATAGTATGCAGTCAACTGTAAGGTAAACATTGATTCAAAGAAATTCAATATACAAAAGTAGCCAGATAGTGCTGATTATAATAAATAAATAAATAGATTAGGAAGCAAGTTTTAATGACAAATCAGTTGTTGAATTTAAATTGGCATACCAAAGATGTTACTCGTGTTCTGACAATGCTTCGCCCTTGGAACTTCAATATTTTTTTTCTAATTCGGAAATTAGTTGAAAGGAGAAAGGCTTTTGTTCAGTAAAACATGAAAATTAATTTCATTTTCACCAAAAATAATTCATATATTCATCCATTTTCTCGACCATGCACAACACTGACTTCCATTATTTTAGGTGCCAACTTTGCTCAGCCCAAAATTAGGAAATGAATCCTGATTCATAGGATCCTTGTATGAGATTATCCAAAAACTTAGGTACCATCTTGAAATTATACCCCCAACCCCAAATTTTTTTTTTTTAATGAAGGCTTAACCTTGGTAGCTTGCCTAATTAACACATTACAAACGTGGTTGGCTCACCACTTAACTTTTGCCTTTACTCTGTAACAACATGTTATGTTTTTTTTACGATTGTATAATTTAAATCAAAGAAATATTATTTGACAGTTTATCCATATGATCAGAGTCAAATAGTAAATCATAATAACTCCAGAATAATGAAACAAAGCAGTTTGAGAGTTTACGTATGTAAAAGATCCCTATGTCCAGGCCTGATAGTGCAGCTAGTAAGAAATATCAAAGTCCCTTCGTGAGAGAAGTCAGAGTGCAGGTTCGAGCATGGGTGGATGCAGGGAGGCATCAGCCAGTGCAACATGGAAAGGTAATGACAAATTTAGTTTTACTTTCTAATTACCCACCCTGCCCATGGTCCTTCCACTAGAGGCCAAAGAAAAGAAAGAAAAATAAAAAATTTCCCAATTTCAAATTTTCCTAAAGCTACCATATGCATTCTGGTTAGAAATCAAATGCATAAAATTCGGTCATCATGGTCATATTTCAATTCTGATTTGTTAAATTTTAAAGTGCATTTTAAAGAATCCTCAGTTTAATTTCTTGTTTTATTTACATTTTTTTATTATTTTTGAGTGTTGTAGTGAGGTTCTTATGTAATTTTGTGTGATGGGGCGTGGTTTTATCTTCTTTACATGGGTCCCACTTGCACATGTGTGGATGACACATGTCACACACTCTCTCTTAACTTCTCTCAACCCAACCACTTTTCCATCTTCCCATGTTGCCACATCATTATCCTCACTAAGCCATTACCAACATACATTTAGCCACACATCTCATTACTCCCATCCATTTCTCCATCCACCAAGCCACATTTCCATATTATAATATATTAAGCTGAGAGGTTTTGGATCCAATTTTGACCGATGCTTATGATTATGACCGGAAGTTACATCAACTACCTTCTTTATTTGTTTATCATAACCACTCATAACTGCTCTCCACTTTTATTTTCTTTTATTTCTCATAGACTTTGTTTCAATCCAAACTCTATCATTTTCTTTCTACTCTAATTCTCATTTTTTATTCTATGATACCAATTCTTCAATTTTATAAATACATACTTATATTTTTCTTTTCTTTTGCTTTCTTTCTGAAAAATCTATGAATTTTTTATACATGAATATTCAAATTGCAACGTTTGCCATATCCGTGCTAAGCACGGGTAATTTTGCTAGTGCTTCATTATTCCTATCCACTTCTCCATACACCAAGCCACATTGCCCAAACGCTTCATTACTTCCATATACAAAACTTATACTTCCCATATACCTCATTTTTCCATTCAACCACTTCTTATCTTTCCCATGGTTTTCCAATAATTATCTTCCTTTCCCATGCAACCACCTCATTATCCTAGCAATCATAACACACATTCAAAAACCATGTCCATGAAACCCTTGAACAAGAGAGGAGTGTGAAGTTACATCAACAAATAGTACATATCTTGTGTTAATGTTCATCTTTTAATGAAGCTAATCTCTTCCCCCACTTTTTATCTTTTGATTGTTCTTCTTCTTTTATCCTAGTGTTGAGTCTTGGGCTAGTGTGATTTTGCACACTATTTGAGAAGTGGAATTCTGAATATTTGGATTCCATTTTTCTCCACATGATTGATACAAGTACTTAAAATTTGTGTAGGTAAAAAATCAGCACAATACCTTCGCATACTTCTCAACAAACCGACGAAATTCAGGATCCTCCAACAGAGCCTTGTCTGTTGGAAGTTTCAATAGCCCTCCCTTTTCCCCTTCTTCTTTTTTATCGCTAATCACTTTTTCCCCTTTTAGCAGCACCCTGATCAAAGTTGAAATGAGGCAAGTTCCCAGTAAGTATATTTGCACATGGAAATGGACTTTAAGAATTCTATTTTCCAGAAGTCTCATTTCAATATTGGGCCACCACACAACACCATATAAGGAAGCTTTGTTATTCTACAGGTCCTCAAAACACACTACGCAAAAGGAACACAACATGAAAAGGTTTCCTCATGTGATGGAGCAGGAGGCACCAAATCCAGAGAAATGAAATTATAAAGGCACGTCCCCTCCCTCCCACTTTCCAATACTCTACAGCCCAAGTATATAAATACATGCTAAGAACAAATAAAAACAATCAAGATATTGAATGGAAAGCTTGTTGAAGTCCAGGAGGGATTATGCCAACGACACTATGTAGGTTAGGCTATTATTACTTTTTTTATTTAATTAGTTTTGTTTATTTGATTAGTATTGTGTTTTCTACTTAAGTTAGGAATCTAGCTTAGCACGTTTATCTTTACTTTTCTATATATATATATATATATATATATATATATAGAGGGATCTTCATATGCATCTATCCCTCACCATATTTGGTGAGGGACACCCCTTTTGGGGGTGTTTATATATATTGGTAAATGTAATTGAGTTGATTAGAATGCAATAAACCAGTCTCTCTTCCCTTCAACCTCAACAAAGCTTCCATTGACATAGACATTAATAAATTTCTTCATAGCTTACACAAAGTAGGAGTTACTAAATTTAAGAGGCTCCTTAGTCCAAACACCCTCAAATCCTGACCTCTCTAAATGTGACTTTCCCTACAACACCAAAAGCAAACATACAGTGCACAAGTTAGCACGGACATGGATATCTGTAGCATATAGATCATGTGTTAAGATGTCACTGGAAAGAATTACCAGTGTATGGCCACCAGACAACACCACAATATCCTTATCAGAAAGGCCCATCCGATAAAATGTATCCCTTAGATGTTTGGCACCTACAACCAACACCAATAGTTGAAGTAATTAACCCAGTCCATTTGCTTTTTTTTTTTTTTCCTTTCTTTTTTGGCTACTTTGGTCACTCAAACTCATGCATCCTCACTCAACACACCCATGTCCCTTTCAGAAGTAATCATCTCAGTATCTTTCAGAAGCTGTCCAGTAAAGCATATTTCTAGTGGTTTATTAATGATAACATTATCTTTTGATTCAGTTTGGCAACTAATCATGATCTCCATTCAATTTGGCAACTAAAGCACTAAACACACATACAGACCTTTCAGCATTAAGCAGTCATATTGAATATTACAGAATTTCACCTCCCTCTTCTTCTTTTTCATAGACAATGAAACTCAATGATCTAAAAAAAAAAAAAAAGAAAAAGTATAAAGTACTAATACAAGAGTTAGGTCGATCATCAAAATGCTACAATATGCTCTACAGTGAACAAGTGACCCATTACAAGTAAGCTCCACAGTCAACAACTGACCCACAACAATTGTTCTATATTCATTGCAAATGTTATCCATGAGGCCAAATGAAAAGTATATCTTGGGATTATCTAGGAGCTTTAGCATATAAGTGATTTGGATTCATGGTAGTTGAGGTATGACTGCAAGGGATCAGATAATCTATTCAAGAATATTGGCACGGTACCTCCTAAATCAGGGAAAGAAGGTTTTCTATGCTAACTTGTTCGTGAGACTTTGCAGGCAGGCTGTGGTGGCGCCATTCATTATCATGAAGTCATGCTAGTCAGAAATTTCCTGGATCGATGGACGCATGCAGAGATAAGAATTACAGAAAAGAGAAGTTTATCTCATTGGTGTTTTGAGAAATCACAAGGGGGAAGTGTTATGTATGTTTTTTAAACATGTTGGGATTAAGATTCTAATGAAGCTGAAGTTTTGGCCATTTTGGAAGCTCTTCATATCTATTGCATCACTTATCAACAGAGTCTTATAGTAGAGAGCAATTCGCTCAATGCAATTTCTTGGGTGAAATACTTCAGGGGGTCCTTGGAAGATGCAGCTCTACTTAATGATATCCAGGCTTTAGCATCTAAGTCTCGGGTCTCATTCGAACATGTCAGTGGGTTCATGAATGGAATGACAGACACTCTAGCCAAGAAAAAGGTTGTTCGTTCTTGTAATCTTAGTGCTTTTTCTGTGTAGCTTGGGTTGTGTCTGATATTTCTCTCTTACATTGGCACACTCTTATATTGTTCTCTTTGTTGTGCGTGATCTGTAATACCTTTTCTTTTTAATACAAGTTATCATCGCTATTTAAAAAACAACGACGTGAGACATCTCTTCATGGGATCCCATTCAAATGAGGCATTAAGTCAAGATATTGCCTATTAGTGTTCGAACTCTTGCAATGGATACAATTCTTGGGGAGATTTCTTTTTAAAAAAAAAACTCAATAGGCAAGTGTAGTTGTGTACTTGTATATGCCCATGGAACATAGTAGTGAATTTTGTTTTGGACTCCATTTTGATCCGGCCTCTAAACCCAAATACACACACACACAGAATCCAGCCAATGTAGCAAAAATAGGCCCAGCCCAAGAGAAAACTGAATGCAATAGGAAAAAATGTTGTAGCTGAATGCAATAAAAAAAAGGCCTCAAATATCTCTATACATCAAAATCAATCCTCAAATACATGTATTGCCCAAATAGATCCTCTCCCGTATTGCCCCTTTTTCTGAGATTAAATTTCCCTTCACTTGTTCTTTCACAAGTTCGCAAGTAATGTCTCGAGCTCGCAAGTATCGACAAAATTACCCTTCACTTATTTTTTTCATGGGTTCGAAAGCAATGTCTCGAGCTCACAAGAGTCATTTCTCAAACTCGCGAGTCATATCCCTTGGAAGATCTGAATTGAGGTTATACTGGATTCCCTTTCTGAATTTTTAAATCCTACAGATTCATGTGAATGTCAATAACTGTGGCTGTGAATGACAATATATCTTAGATCGTCTAGAAAGTGCACAATCCATTCATTTACATCAAACTGTTCAACAAACATACAGAGTATCTTCAACCAATAATGTCATATAAATTGTAATTTAATTTTGATTTTTTTTTTCATTTAACGCGATGCAACTTAGGCCATCTTATTTGGTGAAAGTTAAACTCTCAAACTCACTAGTATACTCTTGAGCTCGAGAATAAACTCTTGAGCTCGTGATTGAATCATGTTGCAGTTATTTCTGCATTTGAAGTTGAGAAAAGTGAAGGAAAATCCATAGCTTTGGAGCTAATTCCAATCAAATTAAAGGCCTACAAGTTCAAAAAATAGAAAATGGGAAGACCAGCATATACTTCAAAGGAAGTGAAGGGAAAACATGCTCAGAGACTGCATGTACAATGCTAATGCTGGATGGACCTAATTGCAAGCCAGAGACATTAAGTACGAACTCGCGAAAAAACAAGTGAAAGGCACTTTTGTATACACTCACGAGGTCAAAATATTTTTCACGAACTCTCGAAAAAACAAATGAATGGCAATTTAGTCTCACAAAAAAGGGGAGATATGGAAGAGAATTGATTTGGGCAATGCGTGCATTTAAGGACTAATTTTGAGGTAAAAGGGATATTTGAGGCCTTTTCCGTAAAAATCCCTAAAAAAAGGGGAAAAAAAGAAAGAGAAAAATCAGTGTAGCACGTCAAGCTCTAGTGGCAGATCCAGCACCAGCTTCAAACTCCACACTCGTCATCTTTTTTTTTTTTTCCTTTGTTTTGGTCAAATGAATTGAATCCAAGTCAGCCAGTTGTTCGCCCCCCGCCCCCGCCCCCTATTCTTCCTTTTTCTGTTCTCATTTCTTCTGCTTCTTCTTTCTTTCTCTTCTAGTTGAACGGCTGGGGTTTGAAATTAGGGCTTCTTTGTTTTAGGTTATAATTATTTCTTTAAGATTTTTTTCCAATGGGGCGTAGGCATCAATAATATCAAAGGCATCTAGATAAAAGAGAAAATCAAATCTTGATAAAAAAAAAAAAAAAACTTGATATTGATAAACCTTTTTTAGCATCAGGAAGTCGTCCTTCTTCTGGAGAAGCCAATGAATCCTGATAACAAGACACCAACCAATAATTAAGTGGCTGCTCGCTTGTTGGTGAACTATTTCCCAATAACATGCCACATTACATACCTTTCTACCAGGACAAAAGTCAATTGTTGGTCCTCCAGTGGCCTCAACTGCAACCACCCCAGCAAGCTGAAAGTGCCAATATTTTCAAACTATGTTAGCTCATGATGACAATTCTGAATAGGATAAGAAATCCAGCTAGGAACAGGTCATTAATACAGATGCATAACTAACAAGCAATGAACCACCACCTTTTTAAATGCACCATGGCAAGGGAGGTTTACTTGCAGTGTTGTCATGGTTTAGGATTTCTTGGGCACTTTCCAATTACATTACAATCCACTTTGATTCTTTGAAATTGGCTACCGCTCTCAACAAGGTAAATTTTTTTAAATGCTTGCATTTGTGGTGGCCATTTGGTCCTTGTGGAAGGAGAGGAAGATACTTTGATAACAAAGTGACAACTGTCCGGACTCCAAAGCCTAGTTTGACTCAAGCTCACACCAATTTTCTTTGGTCTCCTCCAAATCAGGCCAGATGGTGGAAGCTCCATTCTGATGCCCATTGATACAGTGGCTTAGTTGGCACCATGTCATCTTCATTGCCGTGTGGATTCTTATGTGGTAACATTGGAGAACCAAAGGCTTTTATCCAGTTAACATTGGAGAACACAAGCCCTTTAACCAATTAATGTGATTTTGAAAAATGGTTGGCTTCATTTTGAATCTTCTTGGAAATCCTAGTAGTTATTTTGCTTGGTAACTAGTTCCTATTAAGTTGTGTTTTGTTTGGGAAGTTTTAGTTGACTACCTAGTAAGATGTGGTCTTGAATAGAGTTATCTTTGGGATTAAGCATGTATTCATGGAAGGAGAATGCTATATGTGTTATAGAATCCCTATGGTTGGGGCAAGATTATGATGGCTTTATTTTGATTAATATCAATTCAGTAGTGAGCTTAGCTCCTCTATTTTATCTCATCTTTCTTGTTGTGGTTGTATTCTTCTATCTCCATCTTATTTTCCCTCATCACCCATACATGGGGCAATCATGAATTTTAAGGGGATAGGTGGCCTTATTGAAGATGGTAACATCAGCACATCCTTCTCGAACCTGGGCAGCCATAACAGTTTCAACGAAGTGGAATTTCTCTCTTCGTTAGTGGGTGTTCATGGGCTTACAAAGGGATCTCTTCACTCTAGTGGTGGACGGTGATTCTACTTGTGCGATCGCATGTGCAGAAAGGGTGGGCAGTGCTCCTTTGAAAGATAGCACCCTGGATAGATGAGGTGAAAGATTTTATGAATGGCCATGGCCACCAAGTATCCTTTGCTCGGGTAACGAGGGTAGCCAGTTCACTAGCAAAGTATGGTGTTTCACGCTTTCTGGTGTTTGATTTATAATAACCATGTTTCTTATGTAATCTGGTTGTTGTTTCCTTATGGGTTGCTTCTATGGTTGTTTTCTGTCTCAGGAAATGGCTTGCTCCCGGTGATTTGTATGCATGCTATTTTGTGTTCCTCCCTTAGTGAGTGTTGTTAAATTTAATTTGGATGGGGCAGCAAGGGGAAAGCTTGGGCTAGCGATCATTGGTGGAGTGCTTCGTAATAGCGAAGAAATTGTGTTGGCAATGTTTTCCAAACATGTGGGGTGTATGGAGTCTAATGAGGTGGAGATTTTAGTCATCTTACATGCTATTCAGATGTATATCTCCTCTTCTTTTCAATCAAAGTTAGTGGTGAAAAGTGAGTCTCTTAATATATTACTCTTATATCTTTTGCCCCTTGCCTCTAATGGGGCCTTTAGTATTATTCTAATTTCTTTTAATATAATGTGTCATTACTGATAAAAAAAATCTTAGTCCATAGTAAGAATAGAACTGAAGAGATAGGGGTGTAAAAAAAAACCGGAAAACCGTCTAACCGAACCGAACCAAACCGAACCGCGGTTAATAACCGTATTTCACGGTTCAGTTACGGTTACGGTTAATGAAATCCAAAAACCGCATGGTTCGGTTCGGTTACGGTTTTCCATAATAATTCACGGTTATTAACCGAACCGAACCGTATCATACGGTTCGGTTAACCGTATGCGGTTAACCGTACCGTTTACAAATAAAAGAAAAAAATAAGAAACCGTATACGTACGGTTAACCGTATAATAAAGATTTCTAATCAATGAGATTTTTATCCAATTGCTCCTTATGTGTCATTTTACCTTCAATCATTCACATTTATCCCCTTATTTTCCACGGTTATTAACCGTAACCGAACCGTTTAATATGGTTAACAGCGGTTACGGTTTCCACGGTTTTTGTATATACGGTTACGGTTACGGTTTTAAAAGGTTATTAACCGCGGTTACGGTTCGGTTAACGGTTTTTCCAAATTAACCGGTTAACCGAACCGTTACACCCCTATGAAGAGATGCACACTATCCGAGTGACAAGATGATATGCTTAGTTTTGCCTTTTCATTATTGATGACATCGACATCTGAAAGAAATTAACTAATGAACTCTGCATGCAAGAGATGCTCATGATTTCAGATAGAAAAAAGGAATTATTAATGTTCGAATTAACACAATGAACAAATGGCAAGAGCATTCCCCCCATGATCACCTGATAGAGATCTGCATATGTAATCTTTGGATTTTTCTTCTTCACCTCCTCTGAAACCAGAAAAGAAAAGAAGTAGAAAATCAATTATTTTAGCATATGAAGGATTCACAGACTTTACAAACTTAAGAAATTTGAGAAGTAAAAATTACCACAAAGATCAATGGCAATTTTCAAACCCTTGTTTGATTCTTGTTTATACTCTTCCTCATTCCTAATTGAACCGTTGGGACCACCTGTCTTTGTGGTAACATCATAAGTGCCTGCATCATGCCATCTGCAAAGTTTATAAAAAAAAAAAAAAAAAGGATTCATTCTCTGTTGAGCTTTGATGCTTCACGTGACAAGATGATGACATTTACAAAGCGTTGAGCAAGAAAAGTGTAAATAAAAGAGTGTCAACATCAAATATTCGAACTGGAATTAACTAACAGGAACAGCATGTGATGTGCTTTGTATTTGCATAAGATGACTAAAATTATAACTAGCATTTTTTGCATTCTTCAAATTGCATATAGAGCTACAATCAAATTTCAACCCACTTTGGATGACAGAAATTCAGTTTCTCCCAAATGTGTGGTTCTTATCTTGGTTGTCTGAAAAGTCCATGGATTGTCTCCTTATTCATTGCTTTATGCTCCTATCATTTGGTTCCTTAATTTGTTTGGAGTCCCCTTTCCATTCCCTTTCACTTATCAGGATCTGATTGTTGGGTGGGTGTAGCAGTCCATTTTCGCAAAAGAGAACAATTTTTTTTCAGAGAATATTACCTTTTGCCATTACATGGGGCATATGGAAAGAATGGAACACAAGAAATTTTCAAGGAAAAAGGTCATGCATTAAGAACAGTAATGAAAAAAATTGAAAGGATTTTTTTCAACAGGAAATGCAAGCAAGGATCTTAATGGCATTTCCTCTCCGAAACTTGACTGAGAATTTTCTACAGTAATGAGAAGCTCCATTACAAGACAAAAGTAAAAATATTCAAGGGCAGTGATTGGAAAAGCCCAACAATATGGGATTAGATTACCAAACTAAAATGACAGAGGAGATCTCTGGTTTTTTTTTTTTTTTTTTGGCTCTTTCAAAACCAATAAGGTAATGGAGACTCAAAAAGAGCCAAAATAATGGAATTAACTGGTTAGACTCCTTAGAATTTCATGTATGGGCCCTTTGGTGGTGGATGCAGATTTCATCAATGCCATTATGTGGCACAAGGAAGCACTAACCCTCCTGGGATTTTTAGCAAAAAAAAGAAAACCTCCTTGGAGATTGGCCACAATTGCAAAGGAAATAATGAAGATGGTAGAATCCTTAATGTGTCTTTCCCTCATATTCCAAAGAGAACGGAACGTGGAGGCATTATTACTCTTTGGCTAAAGGAGAGGTATCAAGAAATACTATAGTGGTGGGAAAGGTAACAACTTTGCAGCAAGTTTCTGTTTTCTTGCATAAAGAGGGATGCATTGCCTCACTAGATACCTCTTACCTTTACATATTCTTTCTTCATTAATAAAATTCTTATCTTTGCTTCTAAAAATGGAAGAACCTCAATGATTAAAGGTGTGTTTTGGATGGAACCCAAATCACAAGAGATCCATATACTCAACAGAATGAAGGGTAATGTGTTCTGCTATGCATTTTGGGATACATATAAAAGGGAACTGCATTATGTAGGCGTTTGTTTCACTGCATTTTCTGCTCTAAATAAGTGTCCAGTGATGGTTTCTAAGTAAATTGAAACCAAGCAAATTTTTTTATTTGATTGGAAAAGCTTCCACTCACCCAAAAATATTATGCATCCAAACAACTGCAATCCTCGACTTTCCACTGAAAATAAGTGGGTCTGGATTATATCTATGTGGGTCCTAAGATGGAGTCCAGAAAAAATGTGAACACAGATCCATGGTGTAATATCCACTACAGAGGATCATCAAACTGATAAAAGAAAATTTCAGGTCCTTAAAGCCATCAAATCATACAGAAAACTGTCCAAACACACAAACGTGCATTTCTCCATAAACTCAAATCAAGCAATCAACTCAAAGATAAGAAAAATGGAAATCCAAACAAGAAGAGGATTCAGAAAAAGGACCCAATAGTAAAATCGTTTGCAAAATAGAAGGCAAAGAGAGACTCATTACAACAGAGCCACCGAAACCCACAAACAATAATAACTGACGTTGTTGCTGGTGATGATGAAGAAGGAGATGATGATGATTGATTGATGCTACTCCAATCCATTTCAACTACTAATAACAATACCTCAATTCAAAAGAAAAAAAAAATCAAACCACAGAGCAAAACCTAGAATTCAAAAATCCTAATAGAACAAGAAAGACTGCATAAACATGGCCTAATTCGCAGCAGGAAATCACATAAGAAAGCGCGAAAGGGATATGGGGAAAGACATTACGATAAACGAAGCATGATGGGCGCGCAGTTCTTGCTATAAATGAGCGCTCGAAGATCGCGACGCGCCTTCTCAATGGCCTCCAGGTACAATGCATCGACTACAGGAGCCTCCATTGGAGCTTCAAAGAAGAAGAAATTGAAGAACACAATACAGGAATACAAAAGCTGATGATTCCTGTTTACACTAACAGAACAAACGACAAGGAGAAAGGAAGGAATGGATTGTAGCAGCAGCGGCAACTGTAAAAAGCAAACGACTTGGATTTGTCTCTCGTCTCCTCTTTTGAAAGTTATCGGATCACTTTCGCGGGAAGGACTGTCTGTCCATATTGACATATTCATGTTCTCCTTCTTGGTGGGCCCCATTGCGAAAACTGATGCATGAAGGTGGCAGATTCAAAAATTTTGGGCCCATTGGATCATCCAAACTTTCCCATTGTAAGATAGTATTTCTGTGCATCCAATGTGTAATGTGTACATACCAACAATTGAGGGCCCACAAATCATGGATATGGGGATAGAAAGATCCACTCGTGATAGACCACGAGTTTAACCGCTTTATATTTATATTAAAATAAAATTGGCCCTTGATCCAACGGTTCATTCTACTATGTGGGTGCAAACCTCAAGGTCCAGTGACTAGAAGGAGCGACATCATAGTTATTAATTTCGTTTCGTTTCGGCAGAAATTTTTTATTTCAGTCACTTTTCGGTTTGAATTTCAGCCTATCTCAGCCGAAATTCAAGATTTCGGCCGAAATGAAATTTTACATAAGTAATTTTTTTTGTTTTTTTACATACATATTTTGCATTTCTTAAATTTTCACAAAATATAATTCCAAAAAGATTACTATAATGGATTAAATCTATATTATATCCCAAATCGGCCGAAACTTTTTATTCTGCAGGCAAGAGCGAAACGAAGTCTGAAACGATATTAACAACCAAGGGCGACATATTAATTGAATAATTGGGAGCAGCAGGCTAGAGCTGCTGGATTTGCTTGCCATCCAAAGAATGGCCCTTGCCTTCCATGTAGGTCTGGAAGGCTTTCCTTATAGTTATAGAAGACTTGAGTTGCGGGTTCAAGCTTAATACCAAAAGTAGCCCATATAGAACTTTTTGCTGACCCATCTGGATCAAAGTTGTCAGTGTTGGGAACCAATGAGAACCACTCTCTTAACTTCATCCTGTAAAGTTGCATCTCTAGAGTTCTTGCCTATGGTTGGTGAACCATTGCCTGAACAGGCACTATTGGTAGTGGAAGACAATAGTGCAATTTGACCGAGCCCATGGCACGTCTCATGATCCACCAGGCCAACCGGGCATCTATCCCCAGAAGCAGCAAGCAAGGGACAAATGGGAAAGGAATGGATTCCATAAAAATGCCATAAAAACTTGAATCAGGCAGTGTTCATTTCCCATGAATGCGAGAGATTTGGCCAACTTGTCCTGTGAGTTGTGTGTGGTTCATCAAAGCAAAGACCAGGATTACCAATCCCATGGGCTTTACTGCTTTTCTCATCCAGCTGTAGTGAGTCCCATTAATTGAGACATGGACAATTCATGATATGGCCCAGTAGTTTGACTATTTAAGCAGGCGAATGATCTGGGCGACATATCATCCACAATAGTGCCCATGAATGTGAGATTACAATAGGACTGAGAAGTCTCTACAGACTGATGGCTGAGCTCTCCAAACAGGTTAGAAAACCAATGCAATATGCAAGATTTGAACACAAACATATGATGCAATTGGGGAGAAAAAGAGAGAGGAATCTGCAACTTAAATTTACAGGGATTCACTTTCCACTTATTATACCATGAACAACAAGCAATTCCAAGTCAAACCCAAATAAAATTCCGAGCTTGCAGAAAAGCAAAACCCAATTTCTATAATAGCTCCATCCAAGAAAATAGGACTGTACATTCTATGTTCTCCATTGCAACTCAAGTTGAATTTTTCCATTTTTTGAGTCAATAAGGTGGTATTTCTCATTGATCCTTTTGTTGTTGACAACGTCTGCAAGGCTGATATCAACATAGCCCAGAACTTCCTGATCAAACAAAAAAATATAAAATTTCAAATGCTTTGCAAACTTAACACACAATAATAATAATAATAATAATAATTAATGGAAAATTATACTAGATGATTCAGCAGGGGGAAAAGGCATCAATACAGATAGTAATGAATGGTTTGAGAGGAATCCTTGGCAATCGTCCCCAATGGATATTCATTGTAGCCACAAGCCTTGTTAGTAAAGGCAATTCCTAACCCTTATAGGTTGGCAGCCTGAATTTAGACGGTTGAAGGAATTACGGCTAGGGAATACATGTCAACTTTGATATTATGATCTTCCAAACTGGGTTATCTTTTAAACATTGTCAACCTTTCTGAATGTCCTGGATCACCGAACCATGAATTAAGGCTCGTGATATGCACATCTTCAGATCCAGGATCAGAAAACTCCTAAACGTCATAACACTCTCCTTCCCAACTCATAATGATATCATTCTTAACACGGTCTAAAATGGGACGTCCTCCAAACCTTAGAGAAAAAACTTGGTGCTCAGGTGAACAGTGAACTTCACTGAACTTTTCTTTTCTCACCCATTTCTCAACTGAATGGTTAGGAAGGTTTCACTGGTATATCCTGAGGATATGGACCACTGAAGGACTTCTCGATGAGCAGTTGAGATATCATGTGTGTATGTCATGTGATTGAAAATAGCCATTGTAAAAGAGGAAAAATGTAAAACACAATCTAGCATGTTTAAAGGTTGCACTGCAATTGTTCCACATCCCATTTTCCAACTCGTACCTTCGGATGCAGGCCAATACTTGGTGGTCGACTCATAACTTCTATATGCATTCTATCATTAACCGGTGGTTCCTCCAGCATAAAGTGGAACTCCTCTTCCCATCTTGGATCCCTGTTCTTCTTTATATGCTGCATACATGCCAATCATCTTTCAGTAATGCTAGCCAAAGGCTCAGGATGTAAACCAACTTGAAAGTAGTTGGATTGTTTTGGCAGAACATAACTATCTATTCTGCTATGCACAGCAGCACAATCAGAAAACACATTAGGTCATGTCTTTCTGCCTTATCAACCCATTATTAGTACAATCACCAGTATTGACTTGGTATGGAAAAGTTAGAAAAGTATGCAGATCTCATGCTAACATAATATTACAATACCCATGCGCCCTACTGATGCGGTGAATGAGTAAACCAATATGCAAACCATTTGTGATTCAGCCATTCAAGTACATCCAAATGCACCATAAAACACATGATCAAAGAAATTGAAATGTAACAATTCTAGAATTTAAATTCGTAGGAACCAGCTTACTACTGGACATATCATCAATACCTTAGTTTTCCTCTGTTCCCCTCTGAAAAGGATCCGAACATATGGATTCGTGTGATGCTTCCCTTCAACATCCTGAGCTTCATGAACAATAACTACAAGCAAACCTCCACCTTCAGGTGTATTTTCAGGAGCCTTTTCTACTACATTAGAGTCATCAATGAAGTCTTTTGCCATATCCTCCTCTTTGAATGGACTATATGTCACTTCCACAACAAGCTGCCCACGTGACTTGTCATTAGTAGAATCAGCTGGATCCATGTTTTTAAGCACATCAAGTGTCAACAGCTCTGGCTCCTCAGGTTTAAGATCTTTCAATGGGATGACATTCATGCCCATCTTCTCATGTCTGCCAACCTAGAGAAGAAGGACATGGTATTATATGAAAAAGAATTATACAAGTGCATTTTATACACAAAAAAAGAAAGAAAAGAAAAGTGGTTTGGTCAAAGAGTAATGATTCAAGAAAGCTAGGTAATCTGGTCAGTTTTGAGTGCCAAGAAGCTGGCATTGAAACTTCTCTGACTCGATGACTCATTCCAGCTTGGTCGTATTCATTCAAATATACATTTCAATTTTGCATGGAAGTGGGCGTGCTGCCCATTTTATTCACTATCAAAACTGAGTTAAATTGGACAGCTTCAGACAAGTAATGCCCACATTCATTCAACAAGCCCCATCATTAGGCCTGCAAATAGGCCAGGGCAGGCTGAGCTCGATTTAATGCTAACTGAGTTTTGGTTGCGTATGGTTGACTTTTAAAGACCCTTGAACACGCCAAGGGCTAATCAATTCTCTTATCCAATAGCTAAAATGGCTATTCTCAACTATGTCTGAACGAAGGCTTGGCAATATGGCCAAGCACAGCTTGAGAAATTCAACAAAAACAGGCCTAGCAACTTGCTAATGAGCCATGCCAATGACTGGCATACTGCATACAATTGAATGAGCTAAATCCAGGTCTGAATACTAGGCTCAATAAATAAATAGGATTGGTTTGAAGAAGCATTTGCCTGATCCAATGTGGCAGAGCCCATGTGCAACCCTACCTATCATGGGACAACACATGCCCTTGTCTCCCTTGCCTTCGATCGATTGGGAGTTTGGGACACATACATCGAGAATCCAGCATGCAAGTCAGTTGGAAGATACAGATAGATTGTCCCCATTCACCCTCTCTTACCCAGATGATCATAACTATACTGTTGCTTCCTTGCAAGTAAGCAACTGCAGTTGATGGTTCACTTTAGCAAGGACAAGATAAATTAAAAAAAAAAAGGATAAAAAAAAGGCAGCATCTGCAGGAGAACATTCTTTGGGTATTTCCTCCCAACTGCAACAAGATCCACTGCATGAACAATTTCTCACAAAAGGTGACCCATAACAGCTTATAATACAATAACTGGTTTGGTTGAGCATAGATCTTATAATACAAGTAAATGGTTTGGTTGAGCATAGATCTTATAATACAAGTAAATGGTTTGGTTGAGCATAGATATTCTTAAAAGTGTTAGCCAACAAAGTATATTTCTCCAAAATATAGCTTAAGCACAACAAATTAAGTACAACTTGATATGTTTAGGGAGAGAGAGAGAGAGATCCATGCCTGTTCCCAGTCATAAATTTGAAGTTCCAAGTCTTGAGATTCTGGGTCTCTTACAGTCATACTAAACTCCTCATTCCATTCAGGATTCAAGTTACTCTGCTTCACAGTTGTCTTTTTTGCAGGAAGCTTATCTCCTGTGAGCTTTAATTTCACATAAGGGTCTGATTTCCCCAAAAGATCTTTCTTTTTCAGTTTCATTGCTTTGATAACCTTAACATTAAGAATTCCAACTGGTCTCTGCAAGGCCCTGCACAGAATTCATTCCAAAAATTACTTAGCCAGGGAATTGGCAAACAAGATATTAAATGAAAATGTAAAATGTTAAGAATTTACTTAGAAGGATCCATGATTTGTACTTCAAGAGTCTTGGGCCAAAGATACATGCTCGCAACTTGATCTTTGATCATTTCCTGAAGGAACAAATGCCTGAGTGATTAGAAGAGAGAACAACAAGAGTTATGTAGGTATAGGAAAAGGATCTGCCAACAGACCTATATGCATGTGTAATTGTTTGTGTTCATCTCACCGGTTGTGCCCAAAACTGTCTAATACTGATTGAAGGACTCTTGAGAATTATTCATAGAAGGTTAGAAATGGGGAGAAAAATCCAACCGATGTTATGTGCTCAATTGACTGAATCCTTCAAGGATCTGCTAGGATCATCCAATCACTGCAATATTCTGAAATGTAGCCTATCATGGCAGTGCACAGCAGAAAAATTTTTCTGTTTTATATTTATAACAATTTTCAGGTTTTTGTTAAGTATTTCAATACTTTAGTGTTTAACAATATGTATTTAAGACGTTATAATGGCATCAAAGTTTAATTAGTTTGACCTTCCTAGTTGGATGAGATCTTCCACCAAAGCAGTTTTGATCACTGGCTAGGTTCTAGAAACACATTGACCTTAAGACCCCCCATGCCAGCCAGTTGGTGGGCAACCATGAAAAATTAAAACAGAGAATCGCCACAATCAAATCCAGAGCAACATAATTTCCATACAGAAGAAGAGAAAGTAACATGCCTGAACATATCTGTACAGGCCCGGAATTGACATAACATCTGCCCCCAGTAGCTTTAGTCCAAAATCAACGTGTGGCTATAACACATAAGACACGTTAGAGAGACAGAGACGCATAATCCAACCAATCGTGCTGCAAGAGAAACAGTAGATAACAACAAAAATATATAACGATTGAAAGAAAGAATGTCTAAATGGTTGATTTACCCATTCTAACACACCTTCTCCATCAGTGACACAAGTATTTTTGCAAAACAAGGAAAGCATGGGACCAATGGCTTCAGGGTAATACGTGGTGCAGCAAATACTTGCAAATCTAGCACCTGAAATCCATTAGCGATCAAAAACCAATACTAACATAGATATATTATCCACTGACTAAAGAGAATGAACACTCCCAAGCAGACACCTTAGATTATTACACTTGGAAATCAAAATAGTTAAATGAACTGGTGATAGGCTTTTCTTGTTGGTAACTGAAGATTTAAGCATTCAATGTATTTTCATGAAACATAAAACCAACTCAGCGACCTGAACAGTTGCTTTTAGTCCGAATGCTCTAACAGCAACTGTGACATTTGGATTTCCTGCCCATTTTAAGGAAGGTTCCATTATCAACTCTTTCTCCTCAGTAATGTAGACTTTCATTCCTGGTAAGAAATAACAAGAAAAATGTGTAAGGAGACAATCATAAACAGGGGAGAAAAGGTAGGCACGAATGCAAGCATACACACTGTAGAGTTTTTTCTTAAAAAAAGTAAAAATAAATAAATAATAATAATAATAATTCAAAAAACTAGAATATAAGGAAAGCTACAGATAGGTAATTAGAGAAAGAATATCCACAATTTCTACAGCAGTGAAAACTCAATCAAGGAGAGGCTCATCCATTCCAGAATACAGGAAGCAAACCAACGGCTATGTAGTCATGATGTAATGAACCAGTAGTCTTATTCGCATAGAACAAAACAGAAAGAAGTAATAGCAATGATGTCTTCAATACATAAATAATAGAACCATACTACGTATCCCAATGGCTTACAGTGCATCAAGCTGTACTACTTAAAGCTTATTTTTCTTTTTCTTAAAAGCAAAAAAGTGACATGATGTCAAAATTATTTATTCAAAAAAAATCCCAAACAACATGAAGTTTATCATTTATCCTGGAGAAATAACATGTATTTAAATCTGAAAAGCAATCCAATGTTAATAACTGATATGTGAAAAATACATAGTTAAGAACTACCAACTAACCAGGAAAGGTTGGTGGGAGGGAGCCTAAGGTAAGACTTTCAAATTCAACAGACTCAATTTTATACTTCTCGATATTCTCTGCGATAATTGGCTTCGTAATTTCCTTCACTGTCCTGCAAATTGCCTAAATAAAGAATTGTGAATTACTCATTAAAAGTAAAATTAAGTAAAAAGCACATTGTGAACTGGAAACTGCTGAGAAATCATGGGTGCAAAAAAGATTAAAAGTTCTTATTTCCAAAAAAAAAAAGGAGGCTGAAACAACAAACCTTGTCCAGATAAGGCCACATTTTTTCTAGAAACTTGTTTAGCCAATCCAACTTCAAGATAACACAACAGAAAACAGTGATCAGAAATTACAGTTTGCAATCAAGAATCTAGATGAAGGAATTCAACTTACATCAATCACTTATGGAAACCAGCACTAACATTAGTAAACATACTCTATCATAGTCAGGATTTTTCACCCATAGTGGTATTTCAGGAACCATTTGCTGCAAAGAATTTGAGTCTTGTTCAACAAGCGGACGAATTGTGGGATCCTGATCAAACGAATAAGAGAAATGAATTGAGTACACACACACACACACACACATATATATATATATATATATATATATATATATGGGGGGTCTTCATATGCATCTATCCCTCACCATTTTTGGTGAGGGACACCCCTTTTGGGGAAAAAGCAAGTACAAAAGTGGGAAAAAAGCTAAGTACAAAAGTACACTTTGTACTTGAATATTACCCAAAAGGGGTGTCCCTCACCAAAAAGTGGTGAGGGAAGGATGCACTTGAAGATCCCTCTATATATATTGACATGCCTAATTAAAGGATCTTGAAAATAGATAC
Source organism: Umbellularia californica (assembly GCA_028538565.1). NCBI lineage: Eukaryota > Viridiplantae > Streptophyta > Magnoliopsida > Laurales > Lauraceae > Umbellularia > Umbellularia californica. The sequence goes on along the minus strand of JAPQWN010000006.1, from coordinate 4,162,781 downwards.
ACAATATCTACTATCAAGAAAAAATGCAAGACAATAGTTCCTATTTGCAAAACTTGAACCATATCCCCATCTCCAGTACTTGGAGATCCTAGTGAAGGCATGAAAAAAATAAAGACATTCAACAAGAGTTGTTTATAGTTTCAATAATATTTTTTTCCTATAGAAACAAATACTTCCACTGAAAAGTTCAGCCAAATTTACAGTATTCTTTAAATTATAAAAGGAGAATCTATATAGTAGTGCATCATTTCTGTTCAAACCTAGAATGTGGCAAATGTGCAACTTCTTTCCTAATTGATAACAAGAAAAAAATTATTAAAATTAAAGAAATGTATAACTAATGGATGAGAAGGAATGCTCATGGGACAGGCCATTCTGAGCTCGGCCCACATTGGGCTGGATTTAGGCTGTGTTTTATATCCATGGGCTGGAGGCTTAATTTCCTGACCCAATTGTTAATGGGCTGGTCCTTGAATTATGTATCCTTGTTAGCTCAGCCCAGCTTGACATACTTAGCTCAAAGACATATACATACTTTGCAACTGAGATTGGCCTGAACCATGTGGCTGGTTTGGGCCTGAATAGAAGGCCTGAAAGGATGAACCTCATAATTAAATTGGCCAGGCTTGGACAACTATGGCCCAACCGGCCCACGAGCCCCTAGATAAGAGCAATAATACACTAGGGTTGTTTGGATGCAGACAAAACTGCCAACAGTACCAATTCAAACTGTGGAAAGATTACTCCACTTTTTCTCCTCATCCAAACAGAAACTAAATCATTTTTGGTAGTGTTCTACAGGAGATTTAAGGGATGTTATGGTGGAAGGAGATCAAAGGATGCTTGAAGCTTTATTTAAAGGTGAAACTTTCCCTACCAGGATTCTGTAAATTCAAGTTTACAACACTCGTAAGAATAATCCGGTTGCTTCCCTAGATGAGAGGAGTTTCTAGGATCACTTGGCAGGGGTTAAGCTCGCTTTCTTAGCACTTGTGGGGGGGAATTAAGAATGACTAGCATGAGCAGAAGCAAAGAATGAAGGGGGAGGACCAAGTCCCAGCTCTATGGTGTACATGGGGAAGCTAGCTCTCAAAATGTCATATCAGGGGCAAAGGATCATGAGAACAAGAAATGGAGTCTTGCTTTCATTGTTGTCACGCCCCGGGCCCGAGATCCGGTAACCCCGAGCCGTGAACCCATACTTACTCCCGTAAATCCCGAATTAACCGAAGTTAAAACGAAATCCACAAGGGATAACAATCTCAAAAAACCTGTTAATTACACAAACCTGCGGAAACGATTTCACTTGACAATAGCAATTAAGATGTACATGTATACAAAATAATGTTCCTTATACATGTGTACTATCCATCATTTGCCCATCAAATAGTGCATGTCCAAAATATTGTGCAACGACCATTAATTACAACCCAAAATGATTATGCAAAAGAATGACTTCACAAAATATTTCCAAAATGTAATATTCCTTCTCGCACTCGGATATCCGTGTTAAACGGTATCCCGGCCATTCCATTCGATCAAACCTCCTGGAGGAACCGGAGCGGTCTCCTCCGCTCCCGCCGGGGGCGCTGCTGCACCGGCAAGGGCAACCGGGCCTGTAATGTCATCAATAACACTAATGAACACGACGGTTCAACAATGTATAAACAGATATTGCAATAGCATGTTAACCCATAAATTAAACGCATTCCATCTATTAATAACAGTTCCAATACCAGATAAGTCTGGAAAGTTTCTACAATGGGATGTGTGTACATAAAAGCTAAACTTGTGGTCATGCGTTGGGTGGACACTACCATAGCATTCATTTTCCATTTCATTTCATTTACCATCTTCCCTCAAAGGAAGGATTCATCATTGCCATCTTCCCTCAAAGGAAGGATTCATCTTCCAAATGGAAGGCATCGATCAATACCATAGATATGATCGGAATTAGTGGGACTTACTAGTGTCCGGGCCAGGGACAACTAGCATCACCACGGAGCTCCGGAACGCCCCCAAATACCATCTACTGCAGTAGGATTAGACATTTGTCTCATTTATTCATTTAATGAACTCATTTAGAGTTCTAGTACAATTGCTAAATAGTGCCAGACTCCAAGGTCAACATTTCTCAGTGAACAATCCAATCCTAGATTCGATTCAATCCAATTCAATGATTCTCTTCATAGTAAGAGAAGAGAAGGATAATAATACCAATCACATTAGATTGGGATACATTGTTACAATAGGAATTGCTGGACAATTATGATTCTAATTAATTCTTTCTTAAGTCTAAACCGCCATATAGATATAGCCAACGGTACTAAATGCACGTGTTATTCTTGATGAGCATCACATTTATATTTAGTGTGTGCATTATAGTCCCCGTGGTTAACATCCATGGAGTTTAGACCACAACTTATTAACCATGAAGTCCTTCCTTCATTATCCTTAATTCTCAATCATTTCACTTTACTCCACGATTAGTCTTCGAACTAATTTAGGGAGCATTATACTCACAAGGAGTGCTACAAACTTTCGTAAAAATCCAAAACTCACTACGGTCCGATCGATTGGAAAAATTTTTACTAACATTCTTTCCCTCGATTTTCTATACTTAATAGTCCTTAATTATGGTACACTTAGTTCTAGGACTGATTTATAGTCCATTCTTAATCATAAATAAGGTACCGGCACAATTAATCGCCGATCTCAACCGGACTCAAAATGAGCCCTCCGATCGATCGGACCTGCAGGTCCGATCGATCGGACTGAAACCACGTCCAGTTAGTGACTTGTCCGATCAATCGGCCTGCAGGTCCGATCGATCGGACTGAAAACATGTCCAGTTAATGACTTGTCCGATCGATCGGCCTGCAGGTCCGATCGATCGACCTGCAGGTCCGATCGATCAGACCTGGGACGAAACCCTTCCAAAAATCAGTCCGAAATCTGATTCTTCTTCCTCTTTCTCTACTTCTAATACATTCAAAGCTTACAACCAATTGGGAATCTCCTATTCCCCTCCTCATCCACAATCCATCAATAAAAACACGCATTTAATCATCTATTAATCATTCCATTCATTCCATAAACAACTCAAAGCTCAATAACAATGTATAAAAATCTAAATCCATGGAAACTATAAGTATTTCTACATTGATTAACAATAACTACAACCAAATTCTTATACTTGCCTCTTAAAGCCAACTAACTCAATGTCCTTTGCTTAGCTAGCTTTTGGAGAAGAGAGCCCCCAAATCTCAAACCCTAAATCCATAAAACATGCAAATACACAACCTTTAAGCTATTTGTGCTAGAAATCAAGTCTAAGCACCCATTATAACTTGTAGCTCATTAAAAAGTTCTAAGTACTCACTTGTAGTTCAAAGAGAGGAATCTTGAGATCTCTCTTATACTCTTTCCTTCAACAATGGGGAGATAACTTGAGGAAGAAGATGGAGATGGAGCTACACTCCACAAAACCCCTTGAAATCACTTCTAACTTCTCTTTTGACAAGGAGAATGGAAGAGAAAAGAGGAAAAGAAATGAAGGAGGAGCCTAGGGTTTGGGTGAAATGCTTGAATGAATGCATTTCATTCTAATATAATGCCTCCTTACACTATAACCCCCTCTCATTTATTCTTATTTCATTTTGAGTCAAATGAACCCTCACTTGGCCCATTTGAGGTCAAATGGGACCGCGCCTATTACGAAAGTTAAAGCACTATTCAAGATACACACGTTGGTATCAAGAATTTCCGTATTCGACGAAATACGTGAAAACTCGTATTTACGAGAAAGTCCTTAGCCTACTTTATCTAAGTCCAAATTCATTTTAACCAACTCAAATCCATTCAAATTCATTCCATTATGCTTAATGCATCACTTGAGACTAATTTGTCTTTCTTTGGTCATTAAACTTCATTGACCCAATTATCCGTGCTTAATTAGCATAAATCATAATTAATTAGCATTGATTTCGATTAATTAGAGTTAATCTTGATTAACTCGGGGCAGGGTCTTACAATTGTCGACAAGATACAAATTTCGCCTCAAAGCCTAACATTCTTTCTACTCATATTGGTAAGGAAGCAAATGTAACAGTGGATGTGTTGGCTATACCTTTAGAGAGAACTTTCCACTCATACTGGGAGGGAAGCAAATGTAACAGTGGATGTGTTAGCTAACTGCTTTAGAGAGATCACTGCGGACAGACTTCCACATTCCATTCATTTACATCATTTGTACGTTTTGTATTTATTAATGTTATTTGGTAGAAACTCTATTTCATTAATTATATCAAATTTGATATGAGTGTAATAAATACAGTAAAAAGATGTAAAGCATGCATACTAAAATATTGCACCATTCAAAAGAATACTAGGTACATCTAAAAACATACCCGGATGAACTAAAACCATTTAAATAGTGTAAACATGACACCACATGACAATGCTAAGTGTAAGTCAGAGTATGTCCAGACAATCCACTGGTAGCTCAGTTGGTGAGGCACCTCCCTTTCACATAAACAAGAAGGAGGGACTTGGGTGAGTGTTTGTGTGTGGGTGGGTGTCTGACTACTCACCTTTCAAAAGAAAAAAAAAGTCAGAGTATGTCCAGAGCTACTTAATAAAAAGAAAAATAGTATCAAACTTTATTTCAGTCAAGAACAGAGAAACAATTTTTTTATATGCTAATCTTAAAGGTGTTCTGGGAAGAGATTTAGAAAGCAAATTTGAGCTGAATAAATGAAATTTCCACCCAAAAAAAAAAAAAACCAATGAATTTCTAGTACTACTGTGTGTGGTGGCTATGTTCTGTTTCAGTGGTTCCTGATCTGGCAGGACATAACTTCCTGTTCCAGATGCACTATTTAAGTTTTCCTCAGGTTTCCATGCCAACAAGTTTGAGATGTGCCTCAAACACTTGAGATTCAAAAGGGTAGCAGTGTAATGTCACAATCAAGGATAAAAAAATAAAAAATAAAAAACAAAAAGAAAACATGGTGCGTGGTTATCCAGACCGTTCATATGGTGTCACAATCTAAAATAAATGCACAGTTACTCAAATTTTCTAATGTCTGGCACCATGGTGGACACTAGATAGCCAAAATCTCCCCCATAGGATGATCCAAACATCCAATTGGCCCTCAATGAATATGGACCACTGGTTGCAGTTATCTGTTTCACTAGCTAGAAATCTGAAATGGATTATATATCTTGTCATGGTTCATCCCATGAGTGGACCCACCAGATCTCACACATTGAGCAAGGCCCATCAGTACTATTGCCAGGTAAAATATATAAATAGAATATAAAAAGCTTCTTTCAATCAAGCATCACATGATACCTTTTTGGTTCTGCCACCCATAAATCAAACTACACCAGGAATTTCTCTCAAAATCAATCCCAAAAATGTGAAAAAAAAAAAAAATTCTAGAACTTAAATATCCTACTGAGTTTGCAATCAATGGCATCATGAATCTCATTCATATAAATTACACACAACAAGATGCAGCTCTCATCCTCCAATTGGGATTCTTAATCTTTCTTTAGTTTGTCTATTGTTTTCCAACCAATACATTAAAATCACATAGATTGAAAACCCCATGTCCCTCACCATCACAAATCTATTAAAAAAAAAAAAAACTGCATAAAAATCAAATCAACCCAAAGAAACAAAACCCAACAACAGAGGGAACCAATGAAACCAATTAAAAAGGAGATACCACAAAAATAGAAGATTAATTAAAACAAAAATAGAAAATCACCTTCACATCACTGGGTTGATGGTACATGAAGAGATAGTATCCAATAAAAATCCCAACAGAGATCCCTACTCCAAATCCACAGAAACCAAACAAAGAACTGAAAAAACCCATCTCAAATCCCCCTCCAAAATGCCCACTCCTTCTGCATCAACAAAAGAAACCCAGATTTAAAATCGCAAGATAACAAAACCCTTCTCTTCCCAGATCGATCCGAGACGCCTTTTCAGATCCGACACATGGGGCGCGCGAAATGAATAGTCCGTAACGGATGCGTATGTCGGTACCGTTTCGGAATTGGGGATGCGAAAATAACCGATGAAATTGAGAAATGTAGATCAGATTTCGGCGAAACAAACAGTAACTGCATGGAATTCAAGGAATTGAGAAAAATCCAAACGCTTCCTTTCTTGCCGTTTCGGTTTTCGATTTCGGTTTCTTGGTAGCAGTGACCGACAAAAACCGCTTCCCTCGTGACGAGCTCATTTCCCGCATTTTGAATCGTCGAAACTTGACTCGATCGAGAAGATTATGGAACTGACATCGAGCGATGGATCGGTTTCTTTCTCCATGTGGGTCCCACTTAACTGTGATATCATAAGGCTGCTACTAGATCTAGTCCGTCCAATTTATGATGGTTCGTTTGGAGGCTTCATCATTTCTGGCCGTCCATTTGGAAAACTGATTGATAATAGATGGTTATGATTTTTAGAGAGATGAGGTCAGTGGGGGTAGGGGACTCAACGAGGTAATTGGTTTTAAATGGTTGGGATCTGCTTAATGGGCCCCATGAGAAAGAATCTATAATTCCTAAGGTCACATTTGCAATCAAGTCCTTGAAGATTCCTCATATTTATCAATTAAACATGTCAAAAAAAAATTGGATAAACAGAAATTCTCATTTTTTCAGGATTTTTCAGTTCCAGCCCCATCAGATTTAAAATTCCTCGTTTCGTAGACATTTCCAGTGACAGTCGTTTTTCTAAGCTATACACATTCATACGATAGAATATCGATGTCAAATCTTCAACTATTCAAACTATCGTAAACAAATTTTTTTTTTTTTTTTTTTTTTGTTTAGGAAAATAAAAGGTGTTGAGGGGCAAAAATGCAAAATTCCTCCCTCTCCTATAAACAGAAATTTATGGAGCATCTAACCCTCTCGTTGTACGAACAAGTCCTAAGATTTTGAAATAACCAGTAGCACGTCACTAGGAAGCCTTTGCTATATTACCAAAAAATTAAAAAATGGAGCCTTGAAATTGATTTGGTAGTTCCATATATTAGTTGAACCTTTAAATTGTGTCACATTTTCATGCCGTTTCATAAATGGATCAGGTTCTAGTGGAGTCATACATCTTATCACACCCCCAAGGGGTAGCTCAGTTGGCCTAGGACCACGGTTTGCACCCAGAAGTTGTAGGTTCGAAACTGCACGACCACACTGGGGCTATAGGGAGTTTACCTAACTTTCCTCTAGGCCCGGAGAGATTAATCCAACCCAAAGGGTAGGAACCGTCCGATAGCTAAAAAAAAAAACAATCATACATCTTATCTACAGTGCTTAACCTGCCTAGAACCAATTTAACCAATTTGACTCATTCAAACTCATGGTGTCCATACTAAGGGTGGCAAATCCAGAACCCACCTGAATTCAACATAGTAACTCCATGTGCCATTAGATTTCCAACCTAGATAATTAATTGGTGGGGTTTTTGTTGAGAGCATAGTGTTAGGTACCATTTGGCAAGGCACTTTTTTTTTCCTTCTTCTAATTAACCAAAAGTTGTTCAAATAGATGTTTAAGTACTTTAAATACTATTCGGCAAAGTTGGGTGGATGTCTAATTGAATCAGAAGATTTTGCTTCTTGCCCGTTAAACTATAATCCACCAATCTGACCCAATTTGCCATCCAATCTCACCCATTAAACCATAATCCAATATCATGGCCCAAACTCGACCGAGAAATTTAATGTTCGAGTTGCTACATTTCCAGCCAATAAACAAGAGGGATTAGAATCTCTTCTAGCACAAATTGGGCTCACCGGTAAATAAATGACCTTCCAAAAATTTATTGATCCACAGCTACACAGCCAAGTAGCCAACCAAAGAGGGCAGAAAATCAAGTTCAGTCATCCACTGGGGCTGGTTGATTGGTCCCTGTCACAGGGATGGCAATCCCTCTCACCTGACCTGCCACTTAACTTGTCTCGGACCTAACTTTCTTGACCAATTCCAAACCGCTAATATATATGTTATCGGATAAACTCCCTTGTAGTCCCAGTATGGCAATACAGTTTGGAACCTACAACTTCTAGGTGCAAACTGTGATCCTAGGCCAACTGAGCTACCCCTTAGGATGAGGCAAATTGATATTGATTAATTAATTTAGAGGAAAAAAACAAGGCTACATGTCACATGGGATCAATCTATTTACAGAGGCTAGAGAGTCTGAATTTTGACTGGATGGCAATGGGTTTGTGTTTTTAAGCTATACAAATCCCATCCCATTGGCATTTTCTCTACCCAATGACCGACCTGCTCCATCATGGATGTATAGTTTGTGATGTCAAACTTGCCCTATGATTAGATTAGTTTGGTTTTCTATTCATTTTAAAATTAAGAAATTACTCAATTAATGGATAACAATTAAACCGATAACTTAATATTAAAAGATTTACTAAAGTAATATATAAGTTAAAGGTAAATAGGGTTGAGTGAGTCAAGCAAATCGGAAACCCGAACTAGACACAGGTCAAAATTTCTAAATCCATACTCACCCTTAACTTGACCAATTCACTACTAATTCTGCCCCTAATAGGAAAATATGATATTTTAGATTTCTTATAGATTTTTCCCTTCTCAACATAATTTATATATATATAATATTATATTTTCTTTATTTGTTTTTTAAAAATAGATTTTTTATATTATGAATTATATTGTTTGTGCTAAGCATCCTTTTCTACTACATCCATGGTTGTCCATTTTATCTAGGATTCCATCGTTTATCTGCTTGTGTGACAGATTATTAGGTGTGAAGGCCCAGGCAATCTGGGCTTTGACTCGGCTGGATTTGGGCTATGCTTTGTAGGTCCATATCCTGGTATGGAGAAACATATCCGGACACATGAGAACACAGGCCATAAGAAGGGTCAGTCAGTGGGCCCCACAGTGCATCATCCAAGATGTTGTAAAACTACCTCAGATGAGTGGCTCAGAAAGTTGTAGTCAAAACATGTGGCAGAAGTTGGTTTATCATGATAAATTTTGCATTCATCTCTTGGTCAAGACAACCAGCAATTGGATTTAAGTCCAACGCATCCTAACCTGTTTATCCATGGACCTCAAATTTAATGATTTTATGACACATCAAGTTAAGACGATTCCAATTTAATGATTAGTCCCATGAGGATGGGTGTAAATAGTTGGAAAGAGTGGGGTAGTGGTGTATGACGGGTTGGATGGATCATAAGCCCGTTTGGATGGGCAAAAAATAGAGTAGAGTGAAGTTCAAAAAATAGAGTAGAGTGAAGTTAAATGAGCTCTAACAGTCTAAAATTTCAACTCTACCCCATTTGGATGAGTCTAAGCCGATAGATGAAGTAATGTTGTGAGCCTCATATACTCCATTTCACTTCAACTCTAAATACTTCCATTTCCATGAGTAAAAGTGGATTCTACTCCAAACCTTAACTTCAAAATAAGTACCCAAATAGAGTGAAGTGGAGTGCTCTACTTTAACTTCAACCTACTCCACTCCACTCCACTCCACATTTGAAATCCACTTCATTTTATTCCACTCCTCATTTATCCAAACAGGCCCTTAATGACATTTATGACGGTACTTCTCAATAAATAACAATTCATGTGTATGAATTGTGATTTTGAGGCCAAACCATGAAACTAATTTGTGGTGAAACTGAACCAGTTGAGGAATCCATCTCAAAACTTCTCAATTTGAAAGGGCAGAGAGTATATATTCTAATTTATTTCTAGTCCAAAGAATAGTTTGTAAGCAACCATAAGAAGGAACATTTTACATCAAATAAACTCCAAATTACATGATCCATTTACATGCAAAAAACAGTGACCACCACAACCACAAGATCCACAACCATTCCCATTTGCTAGTGCACCAGCCACCTATTAATCAGGTGGACCACCTGACTCTTGCCAAAGGGGAAAAAGAGGAACGTGGTCCATGTGAGAGAGGGCACTTTGCTATCTTTGACAGATTGCCCATTAAATATTCAAGTCAGAGATTTCAATGGCCTATTAAATTTGTTGGAAAGAAAGGTACAGTTCCAACTAATAACCCAATTAATGACCACCTATTTTAGCTCAGGTTGTTTCACATCTCATTCTACTCAATTTCAACCATCCATGAGTTCCCTACAGCAAGTGGTGAAGAGAGCCCCAATGTGCTTTTCCATGGCCTTGATCATCATATTGGGGGACAATTGGGTCCATTGCACATGAGTGCATGCCAAACAGATACCCCCATGTCAACATACAAAGAATGGGCAGGGTCATATCACATTAATCTCCTGTGTTCATTTTCAGTAGGCATCATTTTATGCAGTTTCATAGGGAAATTCTCTGTTTGGGCTTTGTTGCCCAAAAAAATAGCCAAAACATAATTTCTGTCACATGGTTGGTGTTCATTATGGATTTGGATTTTCTAGTTGGAAGTTTCAACACAAAACATCCAAATCTAACATTTGCAACTTTCAAATCCAAGCACATGGATCTGGATTGAAACCTAAATTGTCCCCAAATCCAAAATAGGTTCCATAGCCATTTTGTCTGTTTCTCTACCCTTTTTTCTATTCAAGGATAGAAGACTTTGGATATTTATTGGCATTCCTGCCCCCATTGATTGTTAATGGAGTTTAGCTTAGATAAACCATACTCTTAAAATAAACTCTGATGGGATCAGAATCTTAACCATTCATTGTATTGGTCTTTCTTAATTCCTCATCGAGAAATGATCTCATGATGAAGAGCCCTTGCGCATATCTCTGGTGTCACCTTCTTTTGATTCATGTGTCAGTATCATCATCTTTGTTTGATCCAAGCCATTTAATTACACGGCCTCCCATAAAAATTCATTATTCTAAGTTTCACTATGATGGAATCAGTATATACGTTTTGGATCATAATGTATAGAGAACAAGAGTCTAACTGAATAATTACTCTTTTTTTATGCTTATCTCAATCAGCCAAGTAAAAATTTGGGCCAATACCTAGTCATTGGCAGATGTTTGACATGAAGCACTAGGATCATACAGTCATCAATGCGAAGATCCTTTCTCACTAAAAGCTTCACACATGACAGCTGGACTTTCAAAATAATTAGAGACAACCACCTCTATTTTTTTTTTTTTTTTTTTTTGTTTTTATGTACAACCACCTTCCTGCCTTCATAATATGGGTTAGCCACCTTGACTTGCAATCGAAGGCAGCAAAAAATAAATGAAGTTTGACAACTTTCAATAATTTTCCACTAGAAAACGCTGAGAAAATATATAAAATGCCCTTTAACTACAACTAGTCTCCACATAATTTACTCTCTGTTAGGTTAAACCATAAAACCAAACTATGATGGTTAGAATTGTGGTACTTAATTTGATATTTTAATTTGAGTTAGTCTAACTTTAGTCAAACCTAATTTATTATAAACCACCATAAGAAAAAAACATCTCCATCCTTTAAACAAATATGACCAACTTTGGTTGCTATGACATGAGAAAATGGTAAGTGATATTTTCAAGGGAGCATCTTTGTTATGCTGTATATAATAATAAAGAAAAAGGGGTAGAGATAGTTATTTGTAAATATTATAAAGGCATGAGGTCTAAATGGATGAGTGCAGTAAAGATAAGACTGGTGGAAAGGATGTATGATAAAACTCATGAATGGGCATTTTTGAGAATATTTATGATTATGATCAATAGGTAATAAATTAATAGACTCATTTAAAGTTTGACAATAATAATGTCAGTAGCTAAATTTTCTTCATGCTAGTTGATGGCTCTTTAAAACAAGGCTTAAGATAAAAGACAATATGGATAAAAGTAGCATAAATGGATCCCAAAAGTTGCAAACTTTCTATGATAGATTAGAATGGCAAAACATAATTCATGTAGCAAACTGAAAATTAGTTAGGATAGGCCAATCTACTAATAGCTCAAATGGTAAAAGTAACAATCCTTTGAGTTTGTTAGATAGGGACTTGGATAGCATGAGTGTGTAGACTTCGATGATGATTGAGAAAAATATAAAAACAGATGTGTATATGTTAATTTGTATTTATTTAGAGCTTTTTGTGTATAACCCCCCAAAGTTTGTACGATTGGTAAATAGGTCCCTGAGGTTTTAGTATTTGCAAATAGGCCCTTGTATTTTCATTTTAATACCTTTTGTGTGTCCAAAATCAATAGTCTTCTAACCACCACATGTTTTTAGAGTGAAATAACATTTTTGTCCATCTCTTTTATCCTTATATGCATAATTTCAAAAGCTTTGACTAAATTTTTTTTCATAAAGCATATAACATTAACGATTTACTTAGTCGGAGAGAATATCTCTATATGATTTTATTTTTTTGATAAATATGGGTTTCATTTCATTAAATCCACATAGATAATGATGACGATAACACTTGTACTTATAACTAGTTATAATTTTTTAATCCATACATGACCCACCTTTTGATTAATGAGAATTTCAAAGTACATGATTAAGCTTCATATGTAGGGAATGTAAAAAAAAAATATTGGGGAAAGGGGTAAATGTTAAAAAAATATTAATTTTTAGAATATGCAGGGGAGGGGGAATCTTAAACTTTTCTCAGATACGGGTAGGGCTTAAGTTCCCAGGCCATTGTACCTGGGTCCACCCTTGGTCATGTGCATGAGAGGGTTATTATTAAGAGAAACCATTGGGATTTAAGATAAAATAATGGTGTTTTTGCACGTAAAAGTATACTCACTTTTGTTTAATTGATATATGGGCAAAGCTGTCATTTATATAAAAATCCAACACAAATCCCATGGTGGATGCTCATTCTTGTTAGGAATATTGATTTTGGGGACATAAAAGGTATTAAAAAGAAAATATAAGAGCCTATTTATAAATACTAAAACATCAGGGGGGCTATTTACAAATTCTAAAAACCTTAGGGGGTCTATAAAAAAGCTCATTTATTTATGGATATACAGTGGCAAGCCATCAAACGTGCGCCTCGGGTGCACGGATTAGGAAGATGCACCACAATCCTGTCAACAGTTAATCTGCCGGATAGTTGGTTGGCCAACCAAAAGAGCAGCATTTACATGCATTGTATGAGTAATGACTCTTATGGCACTTTCAAACCGACTACAACGTACATGTTCTCTTTTCATTCATATCTCTCTCTCTCTCTCTGTGTGTGTGTGTGTGTGTGAGAGCAGTGAGCAGTGAGAAATGGAGGTGGTGGAGCTCTCAGATAGGACGACTCATGAAAACCCAGTTGAGAAACCAGACCCACATCCCATTTCGGCTGAGAAACGTTCCGTTTCGCTCGTAGGATTGTTTGCCCACGCCGATAAAGTCGACTGCGTTTTGATGCTTTTGGGCAGCGTAGGAGCTTGTATTCATGGAGCGGCTATGCCCATGTTCTTCGTTATCTTCGGAGATATCATTAACTCCTTGGGATCTCTCTATTTGCATCCTGATAAACTTGCTTCTGAGATTTCTAAGGTACTCTGCCTACCCAGCTCTCTTAGCTTGGTTTTCAATGTAGTTGTTTTCAGATTTCCATTGTAAAAGTAACTGAAGGAGGTGAACTAATATCCAGCAGAGGTAACTCTACTGTTTGAGATTCTGGAATGGCCGGTGGGTTTTCATGGATTTTACTTCTTTAATTTTTGGGTTAAGGACTAAACAAATAAAGACAAAATCTGGGTCTTGTCTATGTACTGGATTACAGTAGGATTTGATAGGATTTTTTTTTTCTTTTTTAAGATATTAGTTTGCATAGTGCATAGGAACTTTCTTGCTTAGTTTCTAGGATCAGAAACATTTCTGACCATTGATGTGGTCCATGCTTGAATTTTGACATTTGTAATGCAAGAATTGTGGATCAACAGAGACAGTCTGCAGTTTTGAAATCTATCTGATTCGGGTTTTGGTCAATCCTTTCCAGGGTTTGTTGATTGGAAAATTAGGATTTAATCTCTTGTTTGGTTCCCTAGGAACTCACCAACTGTACATGAGGCATACAAAATCCGCTCAGTCCAAATTGTGAAGCCACTAATAGATGTACTCTGGCCCAAATATATAGGGGGGAAATAGCAGAAGAGCTGAAGGGTGTAATTCACAGCCAATGAAAGGATAATAAATAATTGAAATGTTGCAATGGGGCCCCCCTCTGATTAGAATGATATTTGGGCCATTAGTATGAAATTTTTCAATGAGGCTATCTGATTGAAGATTGAACAGTTTGGACCGATGTTCATGTGTGCCACATAGAGAGTGGATGAATTTCTATGTGGAGGTGCCGAAAGAGAGAGAAATCAAGCAGAAAGAATTTCCTTCTGATGGATAACGTTGGCAGAAAAGGCGCATTGGGTGTACTCGAAACCATATCAGATTAAATAATTTGGAAGAATAGATGGCTATCCTTGCAGAAAAAAAGAAACACAACTGAAAACCACATAAGCTGGAGTGGTGTTTTCTTCTGTTTCTATGAACAAGACATCATCACCACCAATTGCCAAGAATGATATGGTATAGGCTTATAGCAGAGCAAGAAAAAGGAGCCCCACCTTATGTGAATCCAATTTCTATACCCCTAGCAAATTTAGAATAAATGACTGATAAAAAAACAAATTCAGACTAAAATAGATAGTCACCCTATCCTTCAAGACATTCAAGTTGATTGCTCCTTGGGTACATCTAAACCTACTAAGGTAATGACCTGAATATAATTTTAGACCTTCATACGTTAATCAAGTAAGAGAATAACTTCTATCATTATAAACTTAAAGATCTTTTGTACAATTATGGAAGACATGTCACTGGGCTCCTAGTACTTTCAAGTTTCAAGACATTTATAGAAACATCTTTTGTCGGTGCACTGAACTCTTTAGCTCTGTTCAGTTATCTTACTTCAACAGTACATAGGAGGTGAAATTAATTCTAGTATAACCTGGTGGTTTGACTATAATTCAACATCTAATTAAAATAGCTCATGCATGAAATTTAGAGAACCAAGAATATAGCAGGTTTGCTACATGTATCTTAGTGTAGTTATCACAGTCTAGTGGGGCAAAAAACAAAAGAGCTATGAATATCTAATGAAAGACTGGTTCTAATTTTATAGCATGTTGCTTATATATGTTGCATTCTCATAATGACCTCTGTCTAAGATTGCCTCATCCTGCTTATTTTCTCTTATTGCAGCGTGCTTTGGATTTAGTTTACATAGGATTCGTTGTCCTGGCATCAGCATGGATGGGTATGTCCTTACAACTTAAGCCCAAAACAACATTTGGAGACATTTCCAGTTGTTTCTGCGCCTGAAGTTTAACTAACTAAAGGTTCATTTGGATGTATCCCAAATCACATGTATTTGAATGTTTTGGCAGGACAGAGTATCCATATTTTTCTATGCATTTGGGGGTGGCACAGAAACAAGAAATCACATTGGTTTTGGATATTGTTCTCCTGTCTTGTCCAAATCATTATCATCATTGCATCTGATCATATGTTATTTCTGATTCCCAGAAATGGATAACATCTGTTGTCCAACATCTGTTGTCCAGATTATTCAAATCTATCAAATTATCAAGATCATTGTTGATTATCCTCATTTTAAATTTTGTCTTTCAGGGGTTGCATTTTGGATGCAAACTGGGGAGAGACAGACGGCCCGCATGAGAGTGAAATATCTTCAATCAGTTCTAAGGAAAGATATAAACTTTTTTGATACAGAGGCAAGAGATGAAAATATCATCTTTCACATTTCAAGTGATGCTATACTCGTGCAAGATGCAATTGGTGATAAGGTATAAATGATAGGTATTCAATTCAGAAGAGGAAAGGTTCTCTTGTCTTTTGATCTCTCTTTTCTAAGTGAGCTACTTCCACAAGTGGGCCTTGGGCCTGAAGTAGAAGTCTACACTAAACATGCTCTTTCCTTTGTATCTTTAAACACAGATGCAAGTGGGCCTTGAAGCTATAATATGACTACATACTAAGCATGCTCTTTCCATTGTATCTTAAAATGCAGATGGGTCACTGTCTACGATACCTTGCTCAATTTGTTGCTGGATTTGCTGTTGGATTTGTATCAGTGTGGCAGCTCACATTACTCACTGTAGCTGTTGTTCCTTTGATTGCTATTGCTGGAGGCACATACACAATAATCATGTCTACTCTATCTAAGAAGGGTGAGGCTGCATATGCTGAAGCTGGAAAAATAGCAGAAGAGGTACCACATCTGTCTCAAGTGTGTTGTTGAACATTATCTGTCATCGAGTTGCAATGATTGGCCTAATAAAAGAGGAAAACCCAGAGTCCTGACAGAAACCTGGTCGAGCATAAGAACAATTAAGATTGGTTAAAAGTTAATTATATTACTTATTTACGATTCATATTGGTTACAATATGAACATATTAAAATCTCAAAGACAATGGACTCTTACATTTTGTTTTCTTTTTCTTTTTTTTTAGCCAATGAACGAGTATCAATTATGGAACTCTATAAATTCAGCAATTGATTATAGGCTATGTTGGGATTTTCATAAATCACATTCAGTTTGTAATTGGATAGTTATATCTGGGATGGGACAGAAAAAATGGTAGAAATAGGCGAACCGTTTTTTCAAAATTTCTCCTCAAATAAATATTTGAAAACTGAGATTATTTGGGGCCAAAATAAAAAGAGAAAAACAGTATCACATCTTATTTTGGTCCCCATTTCCATGCTGCTCCAACCACAAGGACAGATGGCCATCAATTCTTCTCAAACATCAAATCACTAGTGAACTGGGGTATGGAGAACATTCATACTGCTTAGGCATAAAACTCAGTTTTAAGATCTTCATCACTGATCAAAATTAAGACCATCCCCATATTCCTACAGACTCAAAGGAACATAATTAATGTTATTTATCTCTGTGGGTAATTATACTTCAATATGTTCACCATTGCTGATCAGTTAAACTATAGTGCAGTAATTCTAGTACATGGCAACATCTTATCCAACTGGTTTATGTATAGAATGACTCACCAATTCAAGTGTCTCTATTGGAATAATGTTGGCTTTTGTAGCTGCCTGATTTTTCTTTCCTTCCGCCTTCAACCAGGTAATTTCTCAAGTTCGTACAGTTTATTCGTTTGTTGGGGAGGACAGAGCAGTAGAAGCATATTCAAAATCACTTACAAATGCACTGAAATTGGGGAAGAAAAGTGGAGTTGCAAAAGGAGTGGGTGTAGGCCTTACATATGGGCTTCTTTATTGTGCATGGGCATTGCTTCTTTGGTATGCCAGCTTCCTTGTCAGACATCAGGTCACCAATGGTGGAAAAGCATTTACAACAATTATCAATGTTATCTTCAGTGGATTGTAAGCACCACCAGCCACCAATATTTTCTTGGTTTTGCCATCTTTTATTTACCCCAGATTGCAAGAAATCAAAATATTTTGGTAGTAACAGTAGTTATATGCTCCTTCTATGTATTTCTTTTGGTGTAGAGTAAGAAATAACATAAGGTGTGGGATTCTTATATTTTTGCTCATCATTCCAAATCATTATCAGCACCAACTGGTGACATTGACCTAAGGAGATAGTACAGAGTAGTAATGAACAGTATTCCATAGTACAGAGTAGTAATAAACAGTATTCCACCTTATGTGATTTCCAATTTCCATGGCACCATAATGCATAGAAGATCTGATAAACACCCATTCAGCATAACATTGATCGTGAATTCTGGTCATTCAAATTGACCTCAATGTTTTTTGACAAATTTTTATGTTTGTAGTGCTCTCGGCCAGGCAGCTCCAAACCTCGGTGCCATTGCGAAAGGTCAGGCTGCTGCAGGCAATATGATGAACATGATAAAAAATGATCCCAGTTCATCTAAAAAGTCAGACAATGGACTAGTACTTCAAAAGGTCGCTGGGAAACTTGAATTCCGTCAGGTATCCTTTGCATACCCTTCACGTCCACACATGGTTTTCGAAGATCTAAGCTTTGTCATCAGTGCTGGGATGACTTTTGCGGTGGTGGGTCCAAGTGGATCAGGAAAGAGCACTATCATTTCGATGGTCGAGCAATTCTACAACCCAACATCAGGTATATGCATATTTAGGAAACCAAAATACCTGTTTGTTCTTAGGATATAAGCATCTGTAAAATAAAGTTTAAGGAGTACCATACAGTTTAAAGATACCTTCTTTTAATGGTACAATTTAAAGATACCTGCAACAAACAGTATAAACAGCATAGTAGTGATACCAGATGCTGCACAGTACTGATATCAGATGCTGCATTCTTATATGAAGATGCAGTTTAAAGCAAGTACTATGTACAAGATGTATTAGGTCCACTAATTTATTAGAACCCATGTGTATTTTCATATTGAAGCAGTGAATTGGATAAAACGGCTCTGTATCAATACATGTATTCCATATCTGAGAAGCATAGAATAAATAGCTCTTCAGTATCATGTCTTTATTTTGAAAGTGGGATGAGCACATTAATTTTAAAGATCTGCACAGCTTATATTTTGATATTTTACTAGGTAAAATACTATTAGATGGCCATGATTTGAAGAATCTTCAACTGAAATGGCTGAGGGATCAGATGGGGCTAGTGAGTCAAGAACCAGCATTGTTTGCTACCACAATAGCTGAGAACATTCTTTATGGCAGAGAAAGTGCAAACATGGAAGAGATTATGGCAGCTGCAAAAGCTGCTAATGCACATTCATTCATCCAAGCATTGCCCCATGGTTATGATACACAGGTCAGGGTTAGACAAACTACTTTTGGGATATATTTGTGGGCATCATTTGACACCATTTCTAAATATTATTGTTTTTCAAATTAAGGCGGGAGAGATGGGGACCCAGCTTTCAGGTGGGCAGAAACAACGAATTGCTATTGCTCGAGCAGTGCTGAGAAATCCCAAGATCTTGCTTCTAGATGAGGCAACAAGTGCATTAGACGCAGAATCTGAACTCCTAGTTCAGCAGGCACTTGAGAAAATCATGTTGGACAGGACAACAATTGTCATCGCACACCGATTGTCAACAATTCGAGATGCTGATTCTATACTTGTCTTGAAGAATGGCAAAGTCGTCGAAAGCGGAACTCACATGGAATTAATGTCCAAGGGAGATGGGGAGTATGCAACTCTAGTGAGGTTGCAGGTATCAGATGAGAATGGGTATCAGAGTCAGCAAAGCTCAGTGGAATCACGGTAAATAATTCTTGACCAGTGACTTCACTAGATTATACATGCCCGCCTGCATGCTCAGTGCTGACAACATGTATAAATTTATTTAGAAGTGATTACCTAATGTCTAGACCATAGTTCTAAAATCCATGGACTGTTTCCAAGTTTTTTACATTCATATTTCTTTCATGAACCATAGTCTTCTCAAGCATGCTATATTTTTGAACTACGTGTTAGACAAATCTTGTATGTTTAATAATACATGTTATCGTGTTCAGAAACTCTTCTGAAACGTCGCATTTTCAAGAGTTTACCAACATTCAAATAAATGACAAGAAGACTGAGTTGAAGGATGCAAGAGACCTTCCAACAAGTAAAAGGCAAACCCATTCAGCCTCAACTCCATCAATCTGGAAACTGATGAAACTGAACAAGCGCGAGTGGCCATATGCAGTGCTTGGATCAGTGGGTGCTGTTCTTGCCGGAATGCAAGCTCCTCTGTTTGCACTAGGAATTACACACGTCCTCACAGCATTCTACAGCAATGACAACCAACACATCAAACATGAAGTTGGAAAGATTGCACTTATATTTGTTGGAGCAGCAGTCGTTGCCATACCGATATATTTGTTGCAGCACTACTTCTATACTTTGATGGGAGAGCGGCTTACTACTCGGGTTCGCCTATCCATGTTCTCAGGTTTTTTTTTCGCACTTGCTTCTCTTTCACATTTCAATTTAGAGGCATGTCTCTTTTTAACATGGAAGAAACAGATAAAGAAGTTGTCTGTCATAAATATAACAAGGACTATTAGTAAACATACAGTATCATTCAATTAATAGAAATTAAAAAGTAATTAAATATACAAATACCTTACATAAGAGAAATTAATGCCTATGAGTGGCAAGTAATAAAAAAGTACAGGTCACATCACTCTTGCACTGAATTCAATAAGAGGTGGCTTGTGAAAAAAGCCATCTACATTCATATGTAAATGAGATGAAAATGTTAAACATCCGCTTCAAAAGAGAAGATCCCAGTAAGCATTAAGATGTAATCTAATCGTGTTTGTATCATACAAGGTGACCTCAGTTGTCTGATAAATAAGACACTAAAAAAACACACACTTTTAAGTACAACAAAACTTATTTTCATCTTGTTTGGTTTTGTAAAAGTTTCTTAAAGTTGATAGCTTTCTTACTCATTTAGTTCACTAAATTTACAATTGTTTTGAGATGCAGCTATCCTTCGGAATGAGATTGGATGGTTCGATTTGACTGAGAATAACAGTGGCACACTGGCTTCCTCACTGGCAGCAGATGCAACTCTTGTAAGAAGTGCTCTTGCAGACCGTCTATCAACCATCATCCAGAATGTATCTCTTACTGTGACTGCATTCATAATTGCATATATTTTGAGTTGGCGCATGGCATCTGTTATCATCGCGACCTTTCCTCTACTCATTGGGGCCTCAATAGCTGAAGTAAGTACCAAATGGTTTGATTGAAACAAACTATTCTCTATCTCATGAACTTATTTTTTACTTAGCACAAGACTTCTACCAGAGGGCTCTGTTTTCACATAGCTCATAAACTCACTGTCCTTGGAAGTCTCCTGAGTTAAATTGAATTGAAGATTTGATTAAAACTTCAAAGTATCCTTCAATTGGTAAAGAAAGCTACAAATGTATATCATTTACTCTGTGAACAGATAAACAGAGCAATCGACATGTTGAATTGACTCAAATCGGTCTACTTAATACTAGTAATTCATTTTAGCTTAATATTTATATAAATATGATATCAGACCAAGCTAAGTAGACTTAATCAAGCCCCAAAATAAACTCAAGGAGTTCTGAATATATGTTTGCACATGGTGCTTATTTGGAAAAGAGATTTGTTCTTTTTTAGTCTGAGTTGTGCATGTTCACTGTGAATGTCATGTGCAGCAACTATTTCTTAAGGGTTTTGGTGGAGATTACACCCGTGCCTATTCACGAGCCACTGGTATTGCCCGAGAAGCTATGACCAACATCAGAATCGTGGCCGCGTTCAATGCTGAGGAGCGAATTTCAGCACTATTTTCCTCTGAACTGAATAGACCAAATAAGCAAGCTCTTCTACGTGGGCATATATCGGGTCTAGGCTATGGCATAACTCAGCTTTTCGCATTGTGTTCCTATGCACTAGGCCTCTGGTATGCCTCAGAGCTTCTTAGGAAGAATGAATCCAACTTTGGAGAAGTCATGAAGTCCTTCATGGTGTTGGTAATGACAGCATTGGCAGTAGCTGAGACTCTCGCACTAGCACCAGACATCATAAAAGGATCGCAATCACTTGGGTCAGTTTTTAGTATCCTTGAAAGAAAAACAGCCATAGAACCAAATGATCTGACTTTCCAATCTGTGTCTGAGATAAGGGGTGATGTAGAATACAAGAATGTGTGCTTCAAATACCCTGTAAGGCCTGATGTTACTGTCTTTGAGGGACTGAATTTGCGGGTGCCAGCAGGAAGCAGTCTTGCAATAGTAGGACAAAGCGGGTCAGGAAAGAGCTCTGTGATTGCGCTCTTGATGAGATTCTATGACCCCACCTCTGGTGCAATACTAATTGACAAGCGCGATATCAGAAGTTTAAACTTGAGATCCTTGAGGCTCAGAATTGGCCTGGTTCAGCAGGAGCCCGCACTATTCTCATCCACAATCTATGAAAACATCAAGTATGGAAAAGATGGTGCAACTGAAATTGAGATAATGAGAGCTGCCAAGGCTGCCAATGCTCATGGATTTATCAGCCGAATGCCCGAAGGATACCAGACCCACGTCGGAGAGAGGGGAGTGCAGCTTTCAGGGGGGCAGAAGCAACGGATTGCCATCGCCCGAGCCATCTTAAAAGACCCCACCATTCTTTTACTAGACGAGGCCACAAGCGCATTGGACACAGCCTCAGAGAAGCTAGTTCAGGAGGCTCTTGATTTACTAATGGAAGGCCGAACAACCATCATTGTTGCCCACAGGTTATCAACCATCCGCGATGCCAATAGGATCGCTGTGCTGCAGTGTGGGAAGGTGATGGAAATCGGCGTCCACGATGAGCTTATCAGAAGGCCAGGAAGCATGTACAGTCAATTGGTCAGTCTACAACAGCAAGCCAATGTAGAAGTTGTTAGCTAGTATACTGGTCTATCTACAACAGCAAGCTAATATAGAAATCCTCATCTGATCAGATGACTTTTTATTAAGAGGGGTGCAACTGCATTACTACTAGTGGTTGGCTGCCTGTATGAATGGAAGGTTTTGTCTGGGCAGCTTTTTCTCACATATGGGGCCCATCTGTAGGCAATCCACATGACAGATGGACTACCTTGGATGGTTGATACCTCAGAGCTCCCCACAGGACAATCATATCCATTTGATGGTTTGCCTGCAAATGTACTATTGATAGCTCTACCATACTGGACGGTCTGGAGTGTTCAACTAGAGAGTTTTTTTTTTTTTTTTTACCAATGCCGGTGGGTCCCACCAGATGATCAATCGGTATCAAAGGTTGGAGCCCACTTGTACTGCTATGTAGTTATTTGTTATTAATATTAGCGAGATGCTAAGCTGGTGCAAGCAATCTTTACAGATACATTCTAATGTTTTATTATACTATATATTCTGCATTGAGAATGTGTTTTTATCATCATCATCCGATTCGGGTCAACCTAGTATCTTATAATAAAAACAAACTAGGTCATGGTCATATACGTGATCTTTATAAAATTGGTGCATGGAAAGATTATTAGGGATCCTGACAAAGAATATATTAGTGACTATACATAAAGTTTGAGTGTCTCTTTTCTATTCTTTTTTAATTTCTTACTCTCTACAAGTCACAAGACAGGCCTGAGGCCAAGACCCAGATTTCATTAAATTTTTAGAGGCATTAATCCAAATCAATTGTCAGTTGTCACAGCACATGCAATAGTCAAAATCCGTGACCTTAGCATAGCTTGTTCCAAACTTGTCTAGCACCACTACCAAGCAATTCTCTAATCAGATTAGCATAATCTTTTTATTAAAATGCTTGTGCTATGTATGCTGATGATCTGATCTTTTCTCTTAAATTGCATCCAAATTATATTTAGTGTCTGTTTGTCTGAGAACATTTCCATTGATCTTAGAGTCATAGTGGACCCAACATGCTTGTCAATACACACTTGGCGATTTAAGTAAAAATCCAATTTCTTGAGTTAAACAGTTTTTAAACTGTTTTATTTATTTCTAGTATTGTCAATTAGGTTTAATTAAATTAGGTTTTAGATAGATTTCCCAAATCGTATCCTTTAGAAAGACAAAAAAAAAAATAAAAAATAAAAAGATTACAATTTTTTTGCCAGATTTCAAAAGAAAAGGTTTTTTTTTTTATTCAATTTTTAATTTAAAAAGACTGGTAAGTTTTCCAATATTCTTTCAGATAGATGCATTCTGGTTATCAACCAAACGCCGGCAACTTTTTCTCGAGTGGTGCTTTTTCCCTCATTCTCTCTCATGTTTTCTTTATTCCATCTTGTACCCCCAACCCAGCAGTGGAAATGAGCTGTTAGAAGAAACTGCCGATTACATATGCAACGGTTCTCATAGGGTGCAAGTGAATTTCCAAATAACTTTCCCAGTTCATCTATCTATTCCACATTCAGATTCAGGTAGGTGCAAATCAAACACCTCTCACCCAACACCTGCTTTTAAATTGTCATACACCAAAATTTTGATCAATACCAAACTGTTAATTCACAGCTGAATGCCCTAATATGACCACATCCCACAGATTTCATAATACTTGCATCATTTTGCTCACAATCCCCCCTCGTAACTATTAACCACCACAATGGGCCCCACAACTGTAATCGAAAGTCTTTCAACTCGTTCAAACAGAAGGATCAGATGGGCCCCTTCTTTTCCCACTTTACCAAAAAAATAACTCTATAAGCAAAGGATATTATGAATTTCCATTAGAACCATATCAAGCTATGGCAGCAAAAAGCATATGATATGTCTGGTACAGTGACAACTGTGCTTTCTGCAAGCATAGAGGGTCTCAAATTTCCTCCTATCAGTTGCACAACTTACCCATTTTAAGCACCCATGGTTGCACAAAGCAAAATAGCACCACAATTAACAAAAAACAGGTTCGACTAAGAATGAACATAGAAAAAGAATCAACCTGGCAGATGATCATAACCATCCAATTTACATCTACATCTATTAAATGGGTCGTTAAGAAAATGGTCAGCATTACAGAGTTTTCAATGGAGCCCTAGAACGTCTCAACCTACAAAATGGTCACAGCATGAAATCCAAGGCACAAACCACTGAAGAAACGAATTAGCAATTCATGACACATGATACCCGTGATTATCCAAGATCAATTTAACACACCCACTCTTAGGTTTGAAAGGTACTGACATTGCCACCCTGGCCTTCTGCTTCACTCAGATGGCCGCATATCACTTTTAAGATTGAAATCTGAAAGTATTAACTGTTTTGCAATGTTAACTGAGAAATTACATGGTAAAAAGTATATGGCGAACAAAAAAAAAACCCTCAAAGAATTCCTTTGTGTCTCACATTTCAATCTGTCTAGTACATTTATAAGATTTTGGCAGGATCCAAAATTCATGGACATGAGAATTATACTTTATTTACAGGCAATAGCAGACAGCTCTGCACGTCCTCCCATCTTTGAAGCTCTCTTTGGGATAGGCAGCAAGTCAACTTTCAATATCTCATATTCAGCTGACAGTGATAAAACTAGTATTATTGAATAAACAAGAAGGAATCTGGTGCGTCACTTTGCAAGATGAATGAGAGAATTTAGAGGGTAGAAAGGAAAACAGGTAGGCATGTCATGAACAATGTGCATAAAACCAGATGGCTTCAGAGGAAGAAACAGAAACTGACCTCAAGTGTCTCCAAGTTTAAGGCACTGCCAAGAACTTCTCAATGAGCAGTGTAACTTGAGAATTAATTGAGTTACTTCCCATAAATTTAAGATGACCCGAAGTTCCACAAGCAGGTAACGTTCGGTCAGCGTAAGCCCTAGGACAAGTCAAACGATCCCTGCCCTTCACTGATGGCATAAAGCAGCTTCTTGTACATTATTTCCTGAAAACCAAAAAAACAGGACTCAGATAATATGAAGGATTAACAGATCCTTGAAACTCATCAAGTATACAATCTGTTGAAATTGCCGTTCTCATAAATAATAGCTCTGTAGCCCAGATCACCAGTTTGGTGAGCCCCAGAACAGATGGAAGGATGCTTGTCAGAACCAATCATAAGAATCTAGTAGCTGCTTGGCAGTAAAAATATTGGGGTGTGGTTCTCATACTAGACATCTGTTTGTAGCCTGTACTAATCATAAGACTTACGATATAGCAATTTGGGAAATTTTTAGATCATTAACCATTTGCAGGGAGTAGTCCCTCAGTAAAGTGTACACAGATTGATGATACTCAGAAGTCAGAACAATTACTCCCAAAAGAATGCTAAAAACTCAGTTCTTTGTTGAAAGCATGAATTAGAACCTTGGTTGAATAGGGAGGAAGCTTGAGGTAATTAGCGCAAGTCATGACACTGGGCAAGTCATAATCAGCCGAATCAGATGCCCCAGTAGCATTAGCTGCTGTGTTTGTTGTAGTCGAAGAGTGCTGCAGTCAAATACACAAATAATTATCAGTACATCTATAGAAATGCCTTGGAGCACTCAGTGCACTGTGACTGAGATGAAGTCAATACAGCCACCGTTCATGGCCACCAATATAAACAACAGTCGTGTTAGCAATACACAAATCATTTTCACGTGCCTTTCTCACAATGGTCAACTTTGGGTTCAGAACAGCCAGACCACCCGGTGGAAGCCTAGGTGCACCTGTTACAAACTGGCAAAAAGCACGCTGCTGCTCTGGCGTGAATTCTCCCATGATCTCAAGCAGCTAAGACATAAGAAACAATAAATGGAAGTTTAGGTTTGATTAAGACAAGCAATGAACAGAAGTTCAATGAAAATCAACTTTTTCCAATACTGCATACATTAACAATCGGGGGGCTCTTTGCAGTGTATCCATGATCAAACTTAATATGATCAGCCAATGTCTCAGCCTGCAAGTTGGAAAATTCTCATAAAAACACAGATTTGACCAGCCAGTCTCCAAAATCATTGGAATTAATAGATAACATTAAATTGGAAGAAGATTACCTCCCACAGTTCTCTCCGACCACAAAGTAAGTAGTCTAGTTCATCTGGAGAAAAGATTTGTAGTGATGTGATGTCAAAGACCTGTAACATTCAAGTTTTTAATCTCAACATGTTGAGAATCTGAAAAGCTAATTTACAAGGGAGAGTCTAGATAAAGAAAGTTCAACAGCTGTGTCCTTTGAAAGTGATTTAAGAATTCTAAGCTAATGGGAACAGGCATCACTCATCAGAGAGTTTTAAACCTAGAAACAAAGAGTTTGATTTAAGACACTAACTGTGAGAAAAGTTTTCCCTAGACTTGCTTCTATAAAGACCATCACACTCAATGCCAGCAACCAAGACAAAAATGGGTTATATTTGGTCCATTTACAGCTGCTGATCATCCCTATAAAATCAATCCATTTAATGCTGCAAATCATCATCTAAAAATCCTAAAAAAGTATTTAATGATAACAAACACAGCCATGAGATCAAAGAGAGTGATTATCCTCCCCCAAAGCAGAAAGAAAACAAATGATTGTTGTGCAAAGATCAACCATTTCAATACGCAAAAGCATACAGCTACTGATCACTTTCACACACACCAATCAAAGTAAGAGCAGAGATAAAACCAAGTTACAAGGCGATTGTCTTGTTAAGAAATGCTTGCATAAAAAAAATTGAGAAAATACTAGTAATTTTTTCTTCAAGTCCTTGTGCAACATAAGGAAACCTCAAGAAAAAGAGTACGGAAATATTTACCTGATTGAACCCTGCCCTGAATGCTTCCATTTGCCGTATAATTCCTGACTTGACAGTCGCGTCAACGACTAAGGATATATACTCATCCAAGTTGTTGATATCAACCTGTACAATACAAACAAAATGGACTTAGAAACATCTAACAAAATGGCAAGTTAGCTGAAGACGTTCATTGAATGAAACATACCTGCGTGTTTTCTGCCCCTGGTTTTAGGATGTAATCTGGATAACCAGGAAGCGTAAAATCTAGACAGAGATCTTCAATCAAAGCACCTCGGAAGCATAAGTCGGAACTTGTCTCCTGATTATTACCGCCTGTTGACTCTAAATACTGTTTCCGGCAAACAATGAATTGCATTTCTTGCAAAATCTTCCCAAGTTCCACATCAAATGAAAGAATATCATACAAATCAAGTTCCTGCAGAAAATAAGAAAAATATATATCATGCAGACCAAAACTTTAATACGGAATACAGGACATCAATAACTAAGAAAAATCTTAAACCGATTAATAAATTTATCTAATATACAAACATATTATATAATACAAATATAATGAAAGCCATTATCCTGGACAGAATTAAGAAAAAACGAAAACAGCAGACCAAAGGTTTAACAGGATACAAGACATTAGTAAAGCAAAAGGCATAAACTACAAGGAAGATTCTGCAGTTAGCTTACTTGACCCAAAACAAGCTTATAAAGAGCAGTTGACAGTGGAAGGTCCATCAGCCGACCATCTTGAAGAGCTTTTGCCATCACTCGTCCAACAAGCCGAAAATACTCAATGATTTTGGAAAATTGGCTGCCATCAGAAGCATCTGCATTAGGATGCCATGGCCGAGGAAACAAACCAAGAGGAGCCTGTATGAGATCTCTTCTCCCAGCAGCAGAATCCACATCATGTTTCTTTCTGTCAGAAATATCATCAACTTTTTTGTTTTTCAGATCACCATCAATGGTGGCATCATTTTCCATTGCAGATTTTTCTGATGTGGAATTCGACCTCCACATTTCCAGTCCAACTTTTTGCAAGTCATGACTTAAAAGGGTATAAAACTCCAAAGTAGGACCCAATCCTGTCCCAACCTCACCAAAATATTCTACTTCCAGAACAGCCTTCTGGCTAGAATACATCTCCATAACTTTTGCAGCAGAGTCCAGTATACGATTTCTAGAAACGCGTACTTTCTGCCTCTGTAATCTGCCGACACGGACCTCCCTCTCATTTGTTGAGCTATGGCCATCTGTACCTTGTTGCTGCTGAAGCCGGTGCAGTGCACGAGATACTCCAAAAGCAGTTGAATAGAAATATTGTCTCCTTGTCTCAAATGGAAAAAGGAATGGACATGCTTTAGTCAGTTGGTAACACCAAGAAGGGAGACTGCCACTGCACAAAGCAAGAGCATCCTGGATTTGCCGAGCCAATTTTGGAGTCAGCTTACTATTGATGAATTCTTCAGGAAGAACCTTGGAACCAGTTGTACCAAGTTCTTCCAAACTGGATATCTTCCCTACTGAAAAATCATCGGACACTGCTTGGACTCTTAGGCGAGGTGCTAGATGATTCAACCCCTCTAATACTCTCAATAATGACAAAATATTGTAAGTAGGGTTGGATTTTTCTAGATCACATGGAAGTTCACCTTGCAAGATGCTATCCAGTAGAGAGGTCTGTTGCCACTGAATGTCGGAACTAGAATTTGAAGCAGACTTACCCTTTGCAGATTTTGGAAGAGATGTCGGGCCACCCATTGAAGCCATGTCAGCATGGTTGTCTGCCTTCTGATATGTAATAGTATAGATATCACCCCATAGCCTGCTGCCATCACTAGATGGAAAATCAGATGCAGTGCACCTTTCATCATCATTCTCATCCAGAACAAGTTGGCGTTGAATAGCTTGGAAAATAGTTAAATGCCTGCTAAGCTGTTTCCCACCAAATGAAAATATTAATTTTGGGGGATCATTTGAACCAGGATGAATCCCTCGACGATCTCTACCAGCCCTGATACCTCTACCACTTGCAGATGCAAGCCCGGCCATGGCAGCTGCAGCAAATGACATTGCACCCTTCGAACCAAAGCCAGACATGAACTCAGCAGGGTCCACGCCTCTGCCTGAGGCAGTTCTATTACTAGAGCCAGAAGGGTTTGTCGCAGTATCACTTGTTGTAGAGGCAATTGTACCATCATCAGCTGAATCTCCCAGCTTCACATCATGTACCTTCTCTGGTGTGCAAACAGGAATGGAGTCATCTCGCAGCACCTGGAGAACGACAAGTATAGAACCATCAAGGCAACATCTAATGCAATCACTTGGAAAAAAATGATAGCCAAGAACATATATTGGTCTAAACTGTCTTGATGAGCATCCTAGTTCCTACCAATGTTGCAGGCAGAAACTTAGTCTACCATGCCCTAAATTAGCTTACATCAAACACTGAGATAAAGAACTGCAGGCAAAGATCAACTGCTAATGCTTGATTCATAGTCAATGTTCCCTCCAGCTTACAAAAATTCAGGAGCAATTAAAAAAATGTAAAAGTAACTTACTGTAATATGAATAGATAATGCACAGATAAAGAAGGAGAATATATGAATAAATTATATTACCTCCTCATGATCATCATCTTCATCCTCTGACATATCATCCTCTTCAATCACCAATGCATCATCAATCTCATCAGGAGAGATGTCCAACTCCTCATCCTGCAGAGCCCAAAAAAGGAAAACATATGGTCGCGAATCAGATTGCGTATCCATCCCAAAGTGGACAATGAGATCTAATCCGTCGCGTATCCATCCAGCCCAAAGCAGATAATGAGATCTAATCCCCTCAATACATATATACTAAGATGCCCAGATATGGTAGGGACACACCATAGACACGATAGGGACGTGGATTTTACATGTAAAAAGTGAAGTATCGGATACGGTATGGCACAATACATTGGCCATTTTGAAGTATCCGTGCATCATAGCATACATACATACACACATACATACATACATACATACATATAGGGAAATATTCATGTGCATCTATCCCTCACCATGTTATGGTGAGGGACAATATAGTAGGGTTGACTTTATAACACATGTATGTATATGTATATGAGCAAGGCTCTCCTAAGCTCAAGCTTAGGATAAAATCTCATAAGCTCATGCTTGTGGGGCCCACCTTTGGTCCATCCAAATGGACCAAACACGACCCCTCTAAATGGCACATGTCCACCAACTCTCAGTCAAGTCCGAATTTACCAGACCGTTGGATCAACTATGTATCAATCCGAATGGACTATTGACCACTAAACTTTTGGGCCCATATGGAGATAATAGAAATCACGGTTGGGGCTGATTTTTTGTAGAGAGGAAGATCCCACGGAGTCCTTGAAATCCCCCACCCCCATCCCCATGTGGGCTCCACCACACACTTGAGCTTAGGAGAGCCTTCCCATATATATATATATATATATATATATATATATATATATATAGACACACACACACACATGTGTGGCCCACCCTTGGTCCCATCCAAGTGGACCGAGGAGGATCTCAAGGATTAGGGCTGATTTTTTGTAAATAGGAGGGTCCCAAGGAGACCGAGGAGGATCTCAAGGATTAGGGCTGATTTTTTGTAAATAGGAGGGTCCCAAGGAGCCCTTGAAATCACCACCCTTGGTCCCCAGGTGGGTCCCGCCACACACTTGAGCTTACCTTATCCTAACCTTGTGCTTAGGAGAGCCTTGCTCCATACATACATACATACATACATATATAATATGGACGCCACATTTTGCACATATAAAGCACTATCTTGATCGGACTCCAAAATCCAAACCCAACCTCAAAATAAAGGGGCTAACGCAAACCCTAAATTACTAAGATTTTCAAAGACTAAGATTTACTTTTTTTTTTTATATTGAGATTTTCTTTTAGCAAAAGAAAATAATGACATGAAAGAAAAGCAATCATCATATCAAAACAGGAAAAGACATCCATTTTTAATGCAGCATACCTCAGAGCTGGAGTGTCCATGTGCAGGTTTCAGCTGTGCATCCTTATTTGAAGCTGCTCTCCTACGTGCAGCATTTCTTGTCTGAGGCCCTTTAGCCTCGTCGAGAGCAGATTTCAAAACAGCTTTGCCCTTTCCTTTAGATGAGCTTCCTTGCCCCTCATGTGCATCCTTTTTTGCAGCACCTCCTATGGCTACTGATGACCTAGATCTAGTTGAATGGCGCCGACCAGATGATGCAGGAGCTGATGTAGATGGTGATGGCACACCAGCAGCAGGTGCTGTCCCATGCTCAGAATTTCCAGCAGAAGCCTTCTGTGCAGACTCTCCACGTTGAACTCTTGGCCAAAGGAATTCTTCAACAGCTGCTAAACTTGCCATAGGTTCAATGAGAAAGATATTTGAAGAATAGTCACGGAGAGATTTGTCACCTTGTGCTCTACATAGACGAAGTTTGAATGGGTGAGACAAAGCACTTAATCCAGAGGATAGGCGTGAATTCACACCAGATGATCTAGATGAATGGCTCAGTACAACTGGGAAGCGCTCCAAGGAGGATAAAGCATTTTGAAGCTTCTGCACTAAGACAGTCATAGGAGCCACATGCCCTGCTTTATCACTATCACGGAGTGCAATCGCAATAAAGGACTTAAATCTTCTAAGAGCATGTTGACGAAGCTTAGGCAAGTTGGCTTCAGAGATTCTCTCCTTGGAAAAGGTTCCACAAGAAAAATAGTTCAGTAAAGCAAGTACAACTCCACTCCCAATGAACTCAAATGTGGAAACTCCATCTCCCTTTTTCAGTTCCGTTAGCATCTCAGTTACAACTACAGTCAATTGCTCCTCAGTGCTATCTGAAATATCAGGCAAGCGATGTCCGGATGCCTTGGACTTGCCCTTTGTTTTAGTCTTGGAACCCTCAATGCTCAACTTCATGCAAAGATTCTTTAAACGAAGAAGATCATCAGAGACGCCTACTTCGCTTGCCCCAGGATCAGCAGGGAAATACTTATCTTTGAAAGCTCTTGCACGTGCACTAACTGAAGCACGGAGACTAGAATTAGCAGTTGGAGCTTCTAGCGAAGTCGGAGGTGAACCGATTTTTCCTGAAATAGTGCTTTTGGGTTCTTCCAAAGAATTACCATCTATGTTTGGGGCACCAGTACGTCGTCGACCGCGCCGAGACCGATAAGATGTTCCGAGCAAAGAATCATTGTCTTTTTCGGCAGAAGTTGGATCAGCAAGCACCTTACTTGAACGATCTGAGGAAATAAGTGTGTCTACCGCATGAACCACCCCTTCTCTCACAAACATCTTGGAGAAAGTTCCTGGAAGCTTTTCCATGAGAATCTCAGAAATCTGAAGGGCTGGAATCAAGACTTGTGGATCTTTCCATGCTAAAATACCTGCTAAGAAACTATAGAAGAAGAAAAAAAATCAAATTGTATGGAAAGCAATATAGAACATCATAAGGAGATCAAACACCAAGCAAACACGGTTATGCTACCTTGATATATTGGTCGCACTAAGCAAAGACTGAATCATATCAGCTGTACTAAAATACATCAACTTGCCAATCACAGACAGACATTTGTGGCGAACTGGACCATTCACACTCGATCCATAGATCTGTTTCACAAGGAAGAAACGTGTATCACGACTAGGCAATATGACAAAGAAGACGTCCAAGGACCCATAAGCACAAGGTATTATATGGTAGAACCTTGAGCCAAAGAAAGTTCCACAGTTTACACAGGCGCAAATTAGGCTGGCCCAGGTGAACCAGACTTGATCAGTCCCACATGAAAATACCACAACCCCATTCTCAGAGCTATATTATTACAAAGAGAATACAGCAAAAGTCCAGAAAACAGCCTAAGAATAGAGTGTTACGAATTCTCATTCCAAGAGATTTTGATGAAATCTCGCTCACAGTACTGCCCGAAAACAGTGATCTAAAATAATCAAAGGGCCCCCTATACAAGAGTAGCTCAGGACACACTGAAGAGATGCGTGCCTCTGGAACCTCTAACTCTTATAGAAGCACAAACCTGAATAAGAACAGGAAGAAGGTCCACTCCAAACTGCTGCAGAAGCTCAGGTTGATCTTGTAATAATTTCTCACGAGCTGAAATCTCATGCACTGCTCCATTAGCATCTTCTTGCTTTCCAGAAATACCGGCAGAGGGTTTATTTGCAGCTGATCCTTTCCCTAGAAAACTAGAGCAAGATGGGAGGGATATGGTTCCTTGTGGCAGCTGGGGAAGAAGTTCATCCGCAAGGTTGACGATCTCAAAAATCTGCACAAAAGAATTACAATGAAAGGAAATTTGGACATTCACAAACAAAAGAAGCTTCATGGGTTTACAACTAAGCTTTCCACGCATAAGATGTAATTTACAAAGAACTAAAACATATTCTTGCACCAAGAAGGGTGGGCTAAGTGGAGCAAAGCTAATGGAGTGCTGTTCCCATAGTGTGCACTTTGATTAATGGGGCAATTTTGTTAGACAGCAGTTAAAAATGCTTTGTTAAAATCTCTCTCCTTGTAATAAAATTTACTGTTATAAAAAACTGGAGTTAATGTTAGGCCAGAAAAGGATACAAGGAGGAGCTAAAGTACATGTGGCCGACATACTGATGTAGCCATGGGTAGTACATGTTCGAATGGACAGTCATACTATTAGTTTATTTTTTGTGCTTATATAAATGGGCTTTTTCTTGTGGAGAGATGAACAACCACTACATCACTCCCTTTCTGATTCGTGCACCGTCTAAAAAACAATTTCCAGCACTAGTATCAAAAGATGTGAATGACATGAAAATAAACCAGTTCAACAGCTTATGCAATTAGCTTTCTGGCTACCAATTTCATGCAGTTTTGACAAGTTTGTAAAGGCATGGCCCATTTTCTGATACTGTACAGTAGTGATGAATTTAAGGGATGTTAGTCTTCTTTTCATTTAAAGGGTCAAGATTAAAACATTTAAGTAAAACTAGGAAAGATGGAATTAGATTAGCGGTAGCATCAACAAATGACAAACTAAGAGACTTGTTTTCTATGGTTTAGACATGTCCAACGTATGCCAACAATACCATTGTGGACTAGTTTTCTATGAAGGTTGTTGGCCCACTGATGAAGGCCGACCCAAACACCAGCCCAAACCACAGGCCCGCAAACCTTGATGGGCCCCACCTGATAAAAGATCCTTCCAAGATTGAGATCCCTATCTTTTAGTTACTTGATTACTAGATAGTTTCTAAATTTAATCCAATTTAGCTAGTTTCTTGATTTTATTTCGATCATGAGTTGTATTAGGAATCTCAATTATCTTGCTACTTAAGACTTTCCTCAAT
Organism: Umbellularia californica; assembly: GCA_028538565.1. Lineage (NCBI taxonomy): Eukaryota > Viridiplantae > Streptophyta > Magnoliopsida > Laurales > Lauraceae > Umbellularia > Umbellularia californica. Next base: position 4,128,195 of record JAPQWN010000006.1, on the reverse strand, counting down.
TGAGAGAGATCCACTGTCGTATGCAACTATATAAGGGAATAGCCCTCATCATAACGGATCATCAATCCCTTCAATAAAATATTTGATTATTTCTCTTGAATTGTGAGTTTCTTTCAACTGTGGGAGTGCCCAACTGTGTGAATCCATCTTTGGATTCAATCGTACCAGATTGGGTATTGATCTACTCGATTGTAGATCCGAGGCTGCACCACCCAGCAAGGGAAAGGGGGCCGAAAAAGACATAGAGGAAAATAGTAAGGATAGATTTAAGGAAGTGCAACCCATCCAAGGATTTGGCTCAAGATGGATTGGAATGGAGAACCAAAATTCATGCAGCTGACCCAAACATAGTTGGGACAAGACCTTGATGATGTTGTTGCTTATTGCATAGCATTGCCTATCCCAAGCTCGAATAAGGGAGATGTTTAATGTCTTGCCGACACTTGTTGCCCAGTGGTAGAGGAGGAAAGAATAAAAAAATTGATTTATTATTCTTCATGCTCTGAGCAAGAGTAGGAAAGAATTTAAAAAAAAAATTTAATTTATTCTCTTCATGCCCAGGGCCGTGAGAGTAGTGTAAGGGCCTAGGTAATGCAGAGTGCAGACCCTTCAAGGGTTTTGCGCTAAGAATAGGGTAAGGAGTAAGGACAACCCCCAACATGACCCCTTGACAGCCCTAACCATAATTTATAAGTCATACAAAAAACCTTAATAAGAACAAGGGAGATACAAAAGCTGCACCATCTATCGGGGGTTAAACTTATGAGTCATACCATGAAGATATGGAGCAAAGACTTAAACAGATGACCAAAATATCTGAAAATCAATTTGGTTTTATTCTAGGGAAATAAACTATAAAAGATATCTTCTCACTAAGCCAAACAATGGAAAAATCATCAAGTGGAGGAAAAATCTTCATATGATCTTCATTGACCTAGAGAATACTTACAACAGGGCACCTAGAGATATAATTTGGTAGGTTTTAAATAAAATAAATGTTGTCGTCAAGGCTGTGGCTCAGTTGGTTTGAGCCTTGGAGTTGCTCCCCAAGGTCTCAAGTTCGACTCCCAACTCTTGTGTTATCTAGGTACTATGTGTGCAGTCATGTATGTACCCCCCGAAGGAAATAGTCCTTGCTCGTCAGCATCGGGTAACCTCCGGGCCAGAGGCCAAAGGTCCTAAGGCTGGGCTAATGAGGGATACCCTAGGTCGAAAAAAAAATAAAATAAAATTTAAAAAATAGAAGGAATATTCCAAGAGGTTATATTGAAATTATTAAAGACGTGTATGAAGGAACAGTAATAAGTATGAGAACTAGCTGTGGAGAAATAGATGAGTTCCCAGTGACCATAGGTTTGCATTAGGGGCCATCTTTAAACCCTTATCTCTTTATACTAATTATAGATGATTTAACTGCTCATATTCAAAAGAAGGCACCACGGTGTATGTTGTTTGTAGATGATATAGTGTTTGTGGGTAATCAAGAGATGGCATGAATACCAAACTCGAGAGATGGCAGGAAGCTTTAAAATCCAAAAGCTATAAAATAAGCCACACAAAGGCAAAAAAATATGGATTGTAATTTAAGTGGGCATATACAAAGGGTAGAAACTATTGTGAGAATTGAAGCCCGGAAGATACCACAAAGAGCTTATTTCCGTTATATTAGCTCTATAATTAGTAAAAATGGGGAGATTGATGAAGATGTCGAACATCGAATAAAGGCGGCATGGTTGAAGTAGAGACTTGCTTCTGGAGTGCTTTGTGACCAACAAGATTGAAGAATTTTATCTGATAGTAATTAGACCAGCTATGACTTATGGAGCAGATGTTAGTCAATCAATAAGCAACATATACACAAAATGGATGTAGCATATATGAGAATGTTGAGGTGGATGTGTGGTAAAACTAGAAAATATAAAATTAGAAATGAGTACATTCAAAAGCAGCTAGAGGTAGCATCAATAGTGGACAAAATTAGAGAAACCCATTTAAGATGGTTTGGACATGTCCAACGCAGGCCGACAATGACGCCGGTAAAGAAAAGTTCGGCTATGCAGGTTGATGGCTAATCAAGGGGAAGGGGGAGGCCGAAGAGTACATGGATGGAGGTAGTACAAATAGATCTAAATAAGTGCAACTTATCCGAGGATTTAGCTTATGATAGATCAAAAAAACCTTAATAAACCAACAACATAAAAAATGGGATATGGTTACAATTATGATGATGACGACGACTCTAATGACTGTATACTACGCAAACAGAATAGACAACAAGGATAATCATAAATCACAAGCTTGACACGCACTTTAATATGCTATCAAAGTACAATTTTCACCAGTAAACTAGTACTCTATATATTCTATCTTTGATCAACTAATTTTCGACCAATTTGATTCAAAACATTTTTCTCCAAAGTTCTAGCCCACTACAACTAGTTATATAAATCAATACTTCAATGTCCAAAGATGGACATATATGCGAAAGTTTATCAAGTCAAGCTCCTCCCCATAAGTTAGTTCAAGCTGAATGCAGAAATGGCCTAGGGCTTTGATTGATTAAAAACAATGAATTTAATATTCTCCGGTGTCAACAGAGTCACCAGTCAATGAAATAGAGGTCAGGTGATGGCACTAAGGTGGGCCCTAGTGAAGACATTTACCTAAAAGTTTTCAGGCTTATCATTTACGGCAACTCCTTATGCACTATAAGTTGGGCTTGTGAGAGCATCTCCACACCACCACCCATGGAGATTGGTAAATATTGCTGAGGAGAGTGTAGGCATTGCATGAAAAGTGCAGGTGTCCTTTCAACACACTCGTCATAGAGCTAATAGTGAGGCAGACCTTTTACGCAGTGTGAGTACGGAAGAGCAGCGAAAAGGACTACTCTCCAAGCCGAAGCTTAAGGATAGGAATCCATAGGGATCAAAACTTAGACTCACACCACCGACACACGCAATTGAGAGAAATTCTCAATAAAGAATTTTATTAATCAATAACTTATCCATAAGGAGAGATGATTACAGTCCTTTACATAGAGTCGAGGCACTAATTCCATTATGGAAACAATTCCAATAAAAATATAATTATAAATTTAATAAAATCCTAAGATCAGACTTTCTAAATAAATCAATATCAATCCTTAATTGTTAGCTACTTAGCGACTGCTTTATTCAAAATAGAGAGAAAAAGAAAAGATCTGGAATCGTTCTTTTTAATTCTGCTGAAACTTTTGGGGCTATGGGTTGGACCCAATGGACTTGCCGATCATGGATCTAGCTTGCATCAAACTTTTGGCAAAAAAGGGGTGTTGGTGCAAAGAGATTGTTTCCAGAAACGATATACCTGTCACTCGAGCCCCTTCAGTCACGTATGCACTTATCGTGGTTTGATTTCATGTTGTGTTGCAAATTTTGTATATTTGAATGCATTTGGTCAAGCTAATTGTGTTCTTCAGCCAGTTTCATTGCCTTTATGCTTCTCTAACAGTTCTCTTCTTGTCTTCAAAAAAAAAAGTTCTCTTCTTTTATTGTGCAGTTTTTTAACCATTCATATATATGCAAACCAAAGCTCGAAACCAAATCTTTCTAGAAAATGGTGTAAACCTTTCCCTTATTATTTTCAAAAGTGGTTCCCTTATGAGTACCTATTATTATCATCACCATCACCATTGTTGTTGTCATCCATATTAACATGTGCAATGTGCGCAAAGTAACCCAAAAAAAATGGGAACCGGAAGGGAGAGAGCAACAAAAACTTGAAATGTGGTAGTCAAAATAATATTCTAGATCATTGTATGATGGAGAACATCTGCAAAAATAGCAGCTGTGTAAACAAATAGAACTGACAGTGGCCCCAAATAAGGGTAAGGCTTCCACGACGATGATGGTGATGATAATAACTACAGTCGTAAAGAAGAACAATTATGTGATAGCTGGTAATAGACCAATGCAGATAAAAGGTATGCACAGAATTACACAATAAAAATTATATTTCATGGCCATCACTTCCCATAATCGCAGATGCATTTTTTTATCTAAAAAAAACACTAATTGGAATAAAAACTACAGGTTCTAAATAACATCAATGTAACTCATTATGATAAAATCTTCCTCTGCACACAAAATGACTGATAGCACTCATAAAGAACACACCTTTGTTATGAAAACAGTAAGCGATAGAAGAATCAACGTACCTGCTCTGAGGGTTTTGTTAAAGCAGGTGAAACAGATATGCTCCCAACTAAACCAGAACCGGATAGGATATCTTTAAGAATGCCACTGATTCCGAGGAGGAGGAGAGTTTTGGCACTCAACAGAGAACCGCTCGCACATGTTGAAAGAAGACGGATTAAACCCTGCAAAACTCAAGGAGTCAAAATTAAAGCCCACCAAATGAGAGAAAAAATGCATCCAACATCTACCGAAGCAATTGCATCTACCGTGTATGTAGACGTGATGAGAGATGCTTGGCCACCTCCTGAATTGCTGATCGAAATAAGCCCTGCAGCTTGTGCGACCAGGCCATGATTACATAGCTCGTCTAATCTCTCAGGAGATGAAGCAAATGCCTCCGCTATACGAGTCAAGCAGACAGAAGCATGATCCAACACCTGCAAATTACACAGCTCTTGATTTAAAATAACACTAGTAACTATCAACACCACTGCCAGATGGTATCTGTACGATTGTGAGGCTTCTAAATATCAAACATAAGTGGAGGATAGAGACGCTGAGCATGGGAGAGAGAGTTTCTACATCATAACCTTCAAATTCAAAAATATGCTTTTATTGCCACATTGGCACAAAAACCCAGCATATCTAATACATAAAAGAGCATTTTCTAAAATAGATCTCCTTATAACAATATTATTGTTGGTTGTTACGTTGTGTTTGCCTATTACCTTGGAATCATGGTAGTGAAGAAGGTTGGTAAGCAAAGGGACAGCTTCCATCACAAAATCAGCTGCATCAGAAGGGAGTTTCTTGCACATATTTGCAGCAGTGGATAATGCAACTCTCTGAAACAATCACCCAACTACAACAGGTCAAGCAGCTTAACTGTTTTCCCTCTATTTTTTCAACCCATGCAAAGAAGTAAATTTTCAGTAATCGTAGTAAAAAGAAAAAGGAAAAAAACCATTACCTGAACTCCTGTGGAAAAGAAGTCAAGATAAGATAGCACTGCCATGAGTGCACCAGCACGCAAACAAGCAGTCGGATGTTCCTGAGATATCTTCTTCAAGGCTTGGAGAGACTGTACATAGGTTAGGAATAAATAAAAGGTTAAGAAGACAATGTAGGTGCTACATAATTAAAAAACAATAACAAAATCAAAGTGTTACAGACACACAAACATATGAGAGAGAGAGAGAGAGAGAGAGCATATAATTTATTTTAACTGATAACATTGGCTAATTTATGACAGAAAGAACACTTCAAAATTCTCTAAGCCACATTTCTCAGGGAAAAAATTTTAACATAGCAATCGTATCACAAATAAACTTATCATAGTGTTGAGTTTGCATTACTAAAACGGCCCTTACCATCAAAATCTCAGTCTATGCAGCTATACAAACTAGGAATGCTCACAACTGACAATGACAGTAAACAATGTGTATACACTTTCATGTAGAATTGACTTAAATAATGATAATTTACTTGGGAACAAAATGGGAAGTGATCACTATTTCTTTTAACAAGGAATATCAGTTCTCTGTATCTAGCAAAACAGTTTAAAAGAAAATGACTACATTCTGATTCCAGCCCTCTCTAGTCACTTGTGCCCTTATTCTACTCTAGTAAGATATGAATAGCCAAACCTTAGAATTTTCACTCTGTTGCAGATTTAAGTACAACAACCAAAAATACCCAAGCGAATTGCACAAGAAAAAGAAAACCACCTGCTCGGCCAAATCCATGTACTCGATAGTGAGCAGCCGGGCGCAGAAGCAGGAAACAGCCCCATAGTGCACGACCGCAGAGCAAGACGAGGGCAGCACATCACAGAGGTGCGTGAGAGCCCTCGCAGCAAGAAGCATAATATCAGCATTGCTTTCATGATTCAGCAACCCAACAAGAACAGGCACGAACGAGTCCACGGAGAAGGTGCTGAGAGAATCCTCAGTCCCAATTGACAGCATGTCGCAGAGCTGTGTCAGCGCCTCCACCTGGCGCCCTTCCTCCCCATCCGCACGCAACCCAGACAAGATCTTCTTCAGCCGCCCGTTCTGGTGAGAGACCGGGACTGCAGAGGACTGCAGAAGATCGTCAAATCCGGCTCCCAGCTTCCTCAGAAGCCCCTGAATCGCGCTACCGGTGGAGGTGAGATTATGCTGGAAAATCCCAACTCCACCATCACTGTCATCGCCGCTCCCATCCACGCCAAACCCTAAGCTCCTATCAGCGTCTCTGTCTCTGTCCCTATCCCTGTCCCTGTCTCTAGCCCTAATTTCAGGCTCCTTCTCCTTCCCTTTCTCCGGATCCTTGTCCTTATCGGCCTGGTTCTTGCCAGAACCTCTCCGACCGCCGGATTCGCGGCGTGGGACGGACGCAGACGCGGAAGTGGAGGAATCTACGTTGGAAGGATCCATGGCGGCGATCGAATTCTGCTGTGAGCGAGTGTTGATGATCGAGGGAGACCGGACGGCGAAGCGGGCACGCTTGTTCGGTCGGGCGTGAGCTGCAGCGGCGGAATTCGAGGCAGCTTGAGTAGAGGAGGAAGAAGAAGATTGGGCTGCTGAGGAGGCCTCCGCCCGCTTCCGACTCCGCGTTTCCATACAAGATCCGGAGCCCGGCGGCTCTGCAAATCAGACCTCGTTCGCTCCGACGGGTTCCACCATCTCCAATTCGAGAAGAAACCCTAGAAAAGACTTGATTTTTCCGAATCGGGTGATGATGAAGAGCGGGGTCAAATCGCAAACCCTAGAAATCGCAGCAAGAAACCCTCTGGAAGAGGAATTTCTAGGGTTTAGAATGGGAATTTGGGGGTGAAAAAGGTGGGGTTCGAAAGGGAATCGGAGTCGATTCGATTCGATTCGGTTTCTTGGATTGGACGAAGAAACCCTAGAAATGAAATTGGTGCGAGAGAGAGGTTAGGAATTGCTTTTCAAGCTGCGATTCCATGGCGGTGGTAAGCTTCTTCTTTCTCGCCCGTCTCTTTCGGCGTATGCGACAGTGGGCCCAGGTGGTGGGGTCCGCTTTGTATTCTTTGGGGTTTTTTCTAAAGAGATCCGGACCGTTGATTTTGATCTGGGGATTGGATTGGATTTGTGTGATCGTTTGGGCCTTTGAGTGGATGGGTCGAGTTGGGGAATCTATCTAGAATGTGTAGAAGTGGAAGGTGGGTGTGAGCATGAAATTGGTCCAAATGCCATGTGGGGCCCACTTTAGGATGAGTGTGGAAGTGAGGATTGCATGGGTTTGATGAGAAGATCAGGACCATTGGTTTGGACTTTTGGACGTTGGAGACTGTTTTGGGACAGGTGTGGGAGAGAGAAGATTGTGCAACAGTTGTGAAGATTTGTCCTTTCACATCATTTGTGGAGGGTGAAAATAACAAAGAATCCTTCCTCTAGAAAAAGAAACCCTAAAATAAATATTGCTAGAAAATAGAGATGCCAAATGGGCCGGGCCACATGGTGTGACTCGTCCTTACTATTATCGAGGGTGAAAATAAGAAACGATCCTTTAAGAAAAAAAAATCCCTAAAATAAATAATGATAAAAAATAGAGATGTCAAATGGGACAGGCTGTGTGGCACGACCGTTTTGTCGTGCTGTGTCGTGTCATGCGTCTGTGCATATCATGCTATGGCACGGTCCATTCAACATCCTATATCGTAGGCTTTTTTTTTTTCAAATAAAATTGCCAATCACTTATTTTTTTACTAGTTCGTGGGTATTGTCTTGAGCTCGTGAGTGTCGACAAAATTACCCTCACTTGTTATTTTCGCAAATTCGTGAGTAGTTTCTCGAACTCGTAAGTGTGATTTTCGAACTCACAATTCACGTTCCTTGAAAATTTTGAGGCTATATTTGATTCCCTTTTTAGATTTTTAAATCATACGTACTCGTGTGAATGCCAAATAGTTGTGACTCTAAATGCCAATATATCTTACATTGTCTAAAAAGTGCATGGTTCCTTCATTTATATCAAAACATACCTCAACCACATTTTGTATTATAAATTAATTTTGGAAAAAAGAATTATCCAACATTATGCAACTTAGGTCATCCTAGTTAATGAAAGTTTAATTCTTGAACTCGTGAGTATTATCAAGATATACTCACGAGCTCGCAACTGAATTATATTTCAGTTATTTCAATGTTTTAAGTTGAGAAAAATGATGACAAAATCTATAGCTTTGGAGCTAATTCTTGTCAAATTGAAGGCCTGGAAGTTCTAAAAATAGTAAAGGAAAGGCCATCATAGACTTCAAATGAAGTGAAGTGAAAAACATGCTCAGAGACTGCTGGTCAATCCTAATTGATGCATGGACCTATTTGCAAGCTTGATATATTACTCATGAATTTGTGAAAAACAAATGAATGAGTAATTCTGTCAACACCCACGAGCTCAAAACATTACTCACGAAAAATATAAGTAAGGGGCAATTTAGTTTTAATAAGAAAAAAAAAAGACGATACGAGAGATGATTGATTTGGACAATACATGTATTTGAGAACTGATTTAAAAAGTATACAGATATTTGATGTATTTTTTGTAAAAATCCCTGCTATGAAGGTCAAATTAAAAGTAAAAAACATGAAAAGAATGAGAGGATAGAGAACAAAAGCACTGAATGACAAAAATTACTTCTTTTCAAATGGTAGACTTTTCACAAAGAAGTGAGTGTACCAATCCTCGACCTCATGACCTCTAAGTGCTTCTAATCAAGTTTAGAGTTTTTTTTATCATTTAACGGCTTTTAAGAGTAGTTATTTCTTATGTAGTGTTTTTTAACCTACAAGGCTACAACTCTATCTTCTTTTCTTTTTCTCTTGATCCGACCATTTATTTTACTCCACTCCTCCCCTCATGCAAACAAAGATGTTTGTCCCGGAGTTTTCAAGAGGCTAATGAGGGCCCATCTCACTTTGGGTTGGGTTATAATGGCCTTAGAATATGATTTTTTTTTTCCCTTTATCTTATATTTTAGTATACTAAGTGGGATTAGATTTAAAACTTTGGACATTTAATGTTTGGGTTGGGCTTGATTAAAAGCAAAAAGCTGAAGACCGGCTCAAGCTTAAACGAATCATGGTTAGCCCCACCCAATTGACTAAACAATCAAGTGCAACTGCAAGAATTGTTGTACATTCTGATTGACCAAATTTTTCCACAACACATTTGCCTGCCCTTTGAAATTGGCAATGTCACCAAGACAATCATATGACCACTATTCACCTTTGGATTTAATCACATGAGTTCGTTGTAAACATATATTTAATTTTGAGAGACTTAAGGGGGTGTTTAATTTTGAGAGACAAAGGTATGATCTGATTGAATTTATGTTTGACTTGCCTTTTGCTAGAATTAACTTTTTTTTTTTTATGTTAGTCCTTCTTTTAACTTGTCATTTCACATTGCCTTTTGACCTACATTTTTGGTTGGTGAAACTAACCTTCCACTAATCCAAGTCACTCATCAAGACTCCATGATTAGGCCATAAACTGGATTTATTAACTATCTTTGTATTCATTTTTTTTTAAATGCACTTGAAAAACTACTGTGGCCATGTTCTTTACAAGATTATTTTGAATTCGTGTGTGACGAATGACAAAGAATTTTGAAATGCTACCGAATTTTGTCTTTCCTGAAGTATTGTTTCATTCCCGCTAAAAGTTTTATATGAGAATTTCATGCATCTTAAATTTTACAAATTCTCCATTTTGTAGTTTGATGTATAAATTCAAATATATAAATGCTCTATAGTTTATGAAATGTATACATTTAAAGCTAGCAAGAGTGCTTGTCAATTTATAAGCAATATACTGTACATATGTGAGATCCACTCCTATAAAAAAAATGCAACACTCAAATGTAGGTCCCAGATTTAGAATTTAAGAAATGAATTATGAGGTTACTTTATGAATTTCAAGATTTGAAATCTCATGTCACAAAATGCAAAAGAAAAGAGTCATGATGTTATTTTATGAATTTCAAGATATGAAATCAATCTACTCCTATTTAAGATGAAGACACCCAGAGTTCCACCACAAAGCTGTCGGATTCAAGAATTCTGAAAACTGCAATGCTTGTTGGGCATTTGGTAATGCTACAATTCCCAAAGTCTCAAAATTCTCTTAAAAATTTACTGAAACTATTAAGAAATTCCCGCGTAGCCGGAACTCGCGTTAAAAATTATAGTAAAAGAACACACCCCAAATTTTCTAGCTCCATAGTAAATGTTAGGGTTCTTTCTTTTTTCTTTTTTTTTTTAGAGTGATATTTGGCCCACCCCTCATGCTCAATTTTTCCTTCACATGGATGCAAGTTGAGCCTGCATTGAAAGGAGGCATTTTAAAAAAGTGTGCTTAGGTTGCTAAAAGAACACAATCCCATATCAATCTATTTCCTGATATCTTGCTCCAAAATTAGAGGTTAGAATTCTCTTCTTAGAGTGATAATTTGCCCCCCTTACCCATAATACCACCCTCACCTACACCCTACTATATGAATGCAATGAGTGCCACTATGTCTCAGGTTAGCTAAAATAAAAGAGAAGGGGTTGAAATGGGCACGCCCCACATCTAAGTCAATATATTTAGCAATGTCATTGTCTATCAAAACATCTCTATTTCTTAGTTTGTCAAAGCATTGAAATGAGCTGCACATGTAGTGGGTTTTTTTTTTCAGGAGGCACTTGGCTTTATCTAGCCAACCTCATATGCAAGCTGATAGAGAGATCCATGAGAAATGTGCATAAGAATGATTTGATATGTGCTGCCTAATACACACATCCATCATCAAGTGACATAAATTATTAAACTCTTTTCTAGGAGGGGAAAAAAATGAACTCTGTAGTCTGTAGAGAGATTTGCAATTTAAACATTAGTGGCTTGCAATCCAAATGACAATAAAATCATCTCTGAAATTGTATAGTACAAAATGCTATCATCTGGCATTCAAAAGCATCTAGAACCTCTTGATGGATCATTTAATTGATGATGGTGGGACTCATTCTTCCTGATCCAACAATGTGTTTGGACCATGTTAAGGATGCCAAAATAGATAACGCATAGCAATAAGAAAGATCGTCTAGAAGGAATGTCCTAGCCCTTTAATGAGTTCGGATCCGTGAGGATTTCCCCCATGGTGATCGTGAGTGGTTTAATCACAGTCTATCATGTCACCGTAGGTAGCCTGCCATGCACCAGGCAAGGGCTGCCCACGGTAACGTGACAGACTGTGATTAGTCCATTCAAAGTCACTGTTGGGGAAATTCTTAGACGTTTGCATTCCTCTTTGATTTATATTCATAAGAAGAAAGCTTTTCTTGTTCCATTTCAGTTAGGAGTGGCAAACAAGTCAGGCTGACATTAGGTATCAACACATTCAAGTCCAACGCTTATTTGACCTGCTTTTAAAAATGGTTTAACTTCAACCCGCACCAGCTGCAGGCCACTCCGACCTGATCCACATAACCAGCATTCAATATGGGTCAATTGAGTTGAGTTGCAGGCCTTGATAAAATCCAACAAAAGCACAGCTCATTCTATATAAAGTAAACTGAAAAATGTTCCAAGTGCCAAGATATTAGATGACCAAATTCCTTAATTGGGTTCTACATATGTGGGTTGACCCAAACCCAACTAATCCAATTCATTTAATTCAGTTAGGCTGACTCCTAAACTGACCCATTTAAATGCATGTCAAGTTTGCCTTACCCATGATCAATCTGTATATATTGTGAGTGGTAGGGTCAGGTTCTGCCACCCCTCTAGTCTCTATGAAATTGTGTCCATTTTATAGCCCATGTATTTCGACTACAAGTTGGGGAAATGCAAGTATGTGATCTTGGCAATCATACTATGACACAAGGGTAGGCATGAAAATCTGGGCGGGCCGTGCATATATTTTTGGGGCCAGCCATGTCTGGGCCGTGTTATGCTGTGCCTAGGCACCAATAGCTCAACCCATCACGGTCCAGGGCCGTGCCGCCCTTGAGCGGCCCACACCCTCCTATTTTTTTTTTTAGTTAAAAAAAAAACTAAAATCAAAGATTCTACTTGAAATAAATAACACACATGAATTAGGACTTAGGAGTCTATGGCACATTTTTTGGAAAAAGACATCAAATAGATTATATTTTGAACAATATGATTAAATTCAAACTTTATGAGAAATGAGAAAAATAACAAATTACAACTTTGAACACCGTTATACGTTCTAAAAAACAACTTTATGACAAATGTAAAAGAAGCACATTTTGAAAAAAAAAATTACAACATGAAAAACTATGATAATTTCATAGAAAGTATAAGTTGAAAATTTTTGAACACTATGATATATGTAACGCCAAGGGCTCGTCTTCTATCTCATGTTCATCCATCAGGTGCTGTGTTCTATCCCTTGCTTGATGCCAGTCTTACATACACATGCAGGTCTTGACAGTTTCTTCTGACAACATCGCTCTTCTGGGTTCAATAAGGCGTCCACTTGCACTAAATGCCTACTCTGATGCAACTACAGATGCTTAAATTATTAGTATATCATGGGTCATGGCAGAAAGCATAGAAAACTTAGGGTGTGTTTGGCATCGTGCCATATGGATGTTCCCATGTTCCCACGAGATATGGTTGTTGAAAATACGTTTGGTATGTGTAAATGATTGTTCCGAATTTTGTTCCCACGGGAAGGAATCTCAAAATCTTAACCCGCTAGCATAAGAAAGTTGGAACAAAAAAACTTTGTTTTTTTAAGAAACAACTTGCTGGCACAATTGTTTCTTTCTTATCTCTTGCATTTTAAAGAATATTATTTGAAAATCTTAAATCCTCTTACTTATCCTAATTGTAGGCCCTACGTTCACAATCACAAAGGAGGTGGCCCCACTTTATAATTCCTAAAAGTGGGTCACATGGTCACAATTACAAAAGGTGGGCCCTTATTATAATTCTTTAATGGTGGGACCACATTATAAATCGTTTATAAAGGTAGGCATCATATTGTAGTTTCTCTAGGTAGGTCTCGTGTCCACAATCACATTTTAATGGTGGCCCCATATTCAGATTTCTAAATGTGGGTACCACATTGTAATTTTTAAAGGTGGGTTCCGTGTTTACAATTAACAAAATGTATGGCCCCATGTTCGGATTTCTAAATGCGGGTACCACTTTGTAATTTTTTTAAAGGTGGGTCCCGTGTTCACAATTAACAAAAGTATGGCCCCACATTATAATTCCTATAAAGGTGGGCCCACATTGTAAATTTTATAAATGTGCTATCCCCCATGTTTTAATTTTTAAAGGTGGGCACCACATTCCAATTTCTAAAGGTGGACCCCGTGTCTACAATTACAAAAAATGTGGCTCCACTTTGTAATTCATAAATATGAGTCACATGGTCTTGTTTACAAAAGGTGGACCCACATTATAAATCCTATACATGTGAGCCCATATTCTAATTTCTAAAAATGGATTCCATATTTACATTTACAAAATGTTGGCCCACATTATAATTCCTATAACGGTGGGCCCACATTATAAATCCAATGGATATAGATTCCATGTTCTAATTTTTAAAAATGGGTACCACGTTGAGACTTCTACAGGTGGGTCCTATATATGATTATAATAGTACTGCAAACAATAAAAGGTGGGGTCCCACATTGTAAATCTCATGTTTACTACTTGGATCAAAACTTTTATAATATTACCAAACAAGTTCCGTACGGCATATTTTTAGTAGAGTAATTTCATATAATATTGCCAAACAAGTTCTGCAAAGTATAGGCTCGGAACAATCTGATCTCAGCACAACCTAATCCGAACACAAAATTGGGAACAACAAAAGAATGATGCCAAACAGGCCCTTAGTTTCATATGTTTTTCACTAGGTAAAAGCGTCAAAATCATCTTCATCATCCGGGAGTTGAATCGGATCCATCTGTACGTACATTGTTAATTCATTAAGGTTGTGAGAGGATCTCCCGGAAGAAGAGGAGCTACTTCGTTGAGTGCTCCTCATAACACCCCCAAATGACCTCTTTTTTTACTTTATGTGCTTGGGGAGGGCCCATAGAGACAAAGGGTGTTTCATATCTACCCAAATCTTATTTAGAGGGAGACATTCGACATGAGCAAGTTGCATCAGGTGAAGGTAATTGGTCACACATAAAATCCTAAATAAGCTGCTATCTGGCTAACATATATAGATCACATGAAACATCAAATTACCTTGTTTAATAATGGGCAAAGCACCTTTGTATTATGAAATGGGCAAAGTGTTCTACTTCAACATTTTAATTCTTCGCGAGATTCCTTTCTGAACATATTGCGATGTTATTGAGGTGCTGTTATTGTGGCATTGTTTCATTGAACTTGTTTATTATATGCTTTCCTTTCGGTGCATAGTCTTTCTTTTTTTTTTTTTTTTTGCTTGTCTGTAGTGTAACCAATCTTCCCACCTTTTTGCCATTTCTGGATTGGTTTAAAGAAACTAATACAAAGCCTTATTGTTAGTGTTTTATACATATTTTAAGCCTTCACATCATATGGCCAAAACTGACTTTTGAAACTTCTCTCTTTCATTTCTCTCTCTACAGCCTCTTTTTCACAGCATGCGTGCATCCACCAACAAAGTCACTCACAATGGAAATCCACTCTGCCATATCCACTATATCATATTATCATTTCACAAAGTTGAAAAAACTAAATCAGAAAAAATACATCTTTTTAAGCAATCAAATCAATGCCCCTCTTTGTAATCACTCCATGAATTAGGATGTTAATTACGATTGAAAATGACTGAACATCAACGCCTCAATTCAATAAACTCTGGTTTGTTTCTAATATATAGTCTTCTTCGGCTATGTGTCCTTGGAGATTTCTGTTTTATTTTAACGAGATTAGAGCTCTATCGTCTTCAATTCATGTGAGCTTTATTCGTGTTGGGAGGACGACAAATGGTTTTGCTAACTCTTTAGCTAAGAAAGGAGTTGATAGTTCTTCTAATTTCGTACCTTTCACTATGTATAGCTTGTTTTGTGGTATAATGCTTTTTATACCATAGTGCCCTTTCGCTATGTTGGTCGAGGCTTCTTTGCAATACTCTTCCTTTCTTAATACATCTTCTTCATTGTCTATAAAAAATAAAAAAAAAATCTTATGCATTATGTAGGCTTCATGATATTTGGTTATAAAAGAAAATATTTTGATTCTACGTAGTGGCCCCTCAAGGAAGGATTGTTGGGTCCGCCCTGCCTCTGAGGGCAAATCCCCACCCTTAGGCAGCGTCGGAGGACAGAGACATTGACCTGCTGAACACAGGATTCTGGTATTTAATTCAGAAAGATTGTCAGCATGGAAACTATTGAACTTATTATTTTAGATGTTTAATCACTCTTATTGGAGCCACATATCGTTTTAAGATATTGTCATGGATGTTTCAGTCACAAAACAATTTTAGAAAAATGACAGAAATTTCTATGGCAGAAGGTGCTTAGAATAGAAAGAATAAAAAACTGCATCTTACTTGGAAGAAGTGGTGAAACCAAAAAAACAGTGAAGGGATGGGAGATGGGGATTTTATGTAGCGAAACTGGATGGTGCTAGGTAAATAGAGGTGGAGATTTGAAGAAGAAAAGGGGGAATGGTTGTTGGTGGTTTTTTTTTTTTTATAGAGGGGGAAAGGTTGCTGGCTGTAAATGTGGGGTCAATTGCGGTAAGAACAAAGAAGGGGAAGGCCTAAGTATAGGGTATTAGGTCCTATTTCCAAGGTGGGGGGATGAATCAAGTATTTTGAATAAATTTTTGTAGTAGGGGGAGTTTTCAAGGTAGGCCCAATGAATAAAGTAATTCTCTAGGATGACTTTTGCATGGGGGAGGAGTTTTTAAAGTCAATATTTTGAGGTTGTATTATGTTGTTGTCAGGCCTGTTTGTTTGCCATAGCATAGGATAGAAAGATGAGTAAAAATTTTCCAATGGTTGACATTTTTACCAGAAAGTGTATTTGGATGGAGCATAAGGGCTTGTTTGGATGTATGGTAAATTGAAGTATGGTGAGGTGGAGTATCAAATCAAGAGAGAATAAAACATAAGGTGTTATGATGGTGTTTTATTTTCAGTTGTTTGGTATGGAATCTTTTTGACTTTTGTTATAGAAAAGTGGAATTTTTTTGTCTTTTAATAGAGAAAGGAGGTTGCTTTTTTTATTTTTTTTTAAAAATTCGGAGGGAATTTTGAAATTCTGTACTTTTGATATGATCCCATGTCATTTCTTGTCTGCATTCACTTTACTTCACTTTAACTAGTTAAGTGCTAAACACGTCCTAAGGTATAAGTGAAATAAAGTTGTGAGTGACGTGGCACCCCCATTTACTCTACACAATCCATCAAAATTTCATTCCAACAGCCCTGAATAACTTGCTCACTTTACCCTACGTTCTTTATTTCCCATGAAAGTTGCTACCCCTCACTTTCATCTTACTTTAATCTAACAAACCAAACACATATAAAGTAGTTCAATACTCATTTTATTTCAACTCACTCCACTCTAATTTTATTCCTAATGAGATTTACTCTACTCTTTACTCTATCCCTCTTGAAACAGAGAGGCAAAGTTCTTAGGTGAGGGAGTGCTGTGAGTAGTTGGGAAGGAGGTTGGTGGAGTGTCATGCTTTTGTGCTTATATATTGATCAAATGCAATAGTTTATCTGCCATGAACTTTACCAACAAAGTGAATTTTACCAAGGAGGTTGAAAAGTAAAGGTTTTCTGCGGGCTCATAGTACAAGAACAATTTTTTTTTTTAAAGAACAGGAGATACACTGTATTATGAACTGTTTTGACAATAGAGATGTCGCCTTAGAATTTGAGAGAAAATTATGATTTACACTTCACTTAATCATAGTCACTTTTTTTACTCTACATGAATAATTGTAAGTAAGATTTTCTTTTCTCTGTTTTAATGGTTGGATGCATGCAATTCATCTTTGGGACTTTATTTTTTTATGATGGTTGGATGCATGCAATTCATATTTGATGATTCACTTTTTTTTATTTGTAGTTCTTGTTCGAGTTCATATGCCATGACTTCGAGTGATTCTTTTTTTTCTTTTGTAGATGATGTGATATTTGTTAAATTTATGTGGCCTGTCGGCCTCAAGGCCAACGTTGGATCGAGCAGTTAGTCAATTAGTAAGAGATCTTCTCCTGCTTAAATTCTTAATCTGTGACCGTAGGAGAGTTTAGATAGGGATCACATTTTTTTCTAGAGACTTTTGATCAGCATTCAACTCGTGTAGCTTATCATCCCATCTTAGTTTGGGATGTGGAGTTTTTGGCAGAGTGATCTTATACCACAAGTGTGTAACAACTTGCCATTGCTATGAAGATAGGAACCTTTGTATTGGATAGTTCAGAGATATTTAGCATTGGCAGACAGTTCACAATAAGCTATGACCATCAGAATGTACAAAGACATTCAGAGTATAGTCGAATTCGATCCCTTCTGGAACTAGCAATATTGCTGTTACTGCTATTACTCTTCCTTCCTATTGCTACTGCTTCTTGGTGCTTTGGGCCGCTGAGACTGCAAGAAGAAACCCTGCTGGTGGTTGTTGCTGTTGGATATGCAACAGAGGGGAATATAAATAAACAATAGTACCCGATTGTTGAAGATTGCAACTGTGATTTGTAAGTAGAAGTTGAAGGACGCCCGGTTAAAAATTTTTCGGACCAGCCACCCCGGGTCAAGCCTGACTCGCATGCGCCATAGGGCTTGTGGCAAAATGCTCCAAAAGTTTTTAAAGTATATAGAAGTGAAACAACATATAAAGCCTTCTCAAGAGTTGAGTTTTAGCGATGTAGGATGCTATGTTTTCTAATAATCTACACTACCCACATAAAGCAAAAGCACAAAAGTATAAAACACCTTTTGAATTTTGTGAAACACCCCCCAAAAAAAAAAAAAAAAACCCAACAGTTGCTGTATTTTTTTTTTATTCCAATGCTTGATCTTCTTGTTGCAGGAAAACAGCTAGCCAGGTTAGTTCTGAACATTACAATTGTTGGGGGAAGCTTCAACCATCTCCTTGTCACATGTGTGCTATAACAATTGGAAGAAAAAAAAATTCCACTGTGGGTTGATTTTTAGAATTATGATTAGCCTCTTTTCCTTTCTGATTGAATGCAAGTTAACTATGAATGGGTACATATATATGATCAAGTTACCCTTTTCACACACTTTGCACGTGTGATAAAAACTCTCTAGTCCATTGAGATTGTTTGGATTGCATCCATATTTGGGTTTAATCTGGGCTTTAAATAACATAGACCTGGACTGAGTGATCCAGTTTCCTTATAGATTTTTTTGGGGGTATCCCAGATAAGGGGGCTGAGACCCGATCAAAACCACACCAGTGATAGAGCCCTCTAGGTGAAGGGAGGAGACCTCAGGTGAGATAAGGAAGATCTCGGATGAGGGAAGGAAAGCTCGGGTGAGGGAAGGTGGCACGCACACCCAGAGGTCAATCCCTGGGCAACCAAGTGAGAACTGACACGTCTTAGCACCGGGGTAAGACGGCAATCCCTCATCCTTATAGATTGAATTTATTTTGTGCTTTAATTGCATGTAGTGCCATGTCAAGATCTATTTTTAATATGTAACATGACTGGACCCCACTACACTGTGCTTGTGACAATGAGTACCTTTCAACTATACCATGACAAGTTTTTTTTAGCTTTATTGTTCTTTTTTATTTCATTTTTCATGGGTTTTTGAAAAGCTGTAAATGTAAATAAATGTAACCTTTAAATGCATAATATGAAATACCTATGAGTTCTATGACATTTACATGGTGCTTTTGTAAAGTAATAAGTGTCAAGTTCATAAAATGGAACAGGTTCAGTTCACAATTAAAAGAACTAAATGAATAATTTTATATTCTTGCTATGTATGTTTTGAATAAATTTGTGTATTTTTGAGCCAATTTGATTGGGCCTGAGACCAAACTAAAAGCATCAGTTCCTTTAAATTTTGCAACATCAAGATCGATTGTGTAGAAAATGTGCATTCCGACCATCCCCCACAGGTTAATGTCAGGTTAACCAACCTAGTCTACTGGTTAAAGCTCAACCTATTCTCAACCCGTTTTAAAAACAGGTTGGGCAACCTTAATCCACAATCGGATGCGGGTCAACCCGATCTGACAAGCAAAACCCTCATCCTACATGGGTCGACCCATTTAAGTTGATTTGACCCAACCCAACTAATTGAAGTTTTGCCCAAACCCAATCAATTTCAAGGTATTTGAGATTGCTTGTAGGAAAAAGAAAGCCCAGAGCACAAAAATTTAAACACCAAACTGTTTAGATTGTTTTAGATATGCCTCAACCTTACTCAACCCATTTAAATGGGCTGTGCGGGTCAACCCTAACTGGATCCATGTCACTGACCCATCTAGAACGTTGGCTGGGTTATATGGGTCAAATGCAGGTCTGTTCAGCCAGATTTTGTTATATAAGCAGAAAAGCAAGTGCACCAAGATGTCCTGTTCTGAAGGCAGTGGCTCAATTAGTAGACACTGGACAGACATATATAGGCTGGTATAGTGACAAGTTGTCACTATACCATGTTAAAAATGATAAAACCAAGACTGCATCATTGGTCAATTTCTTTCACATAGACTGATAACTAGAAGAAATAGCCATAGGTGAACAGACTTTTCTTGTTTCAAATAGATTGAGTAGTGATACCAGTTTGAAGTCAACTTAGGGGACCATCCCAACATTTATGTTAATAAGCCAAGTTCTTCAACTCATTGGTTTGATTGTCACCCAAAAAAAAAAAAAAAAAAAACTCTTCTGGTTTGATTCTTAAAGTTGAGACCATAGTTCTGCAATCTATTGATGAATGAATATCATATTTAGAAAGAAGAGTAATATCCACAGGGATGACAAACAGAAGCAGAAACATCTGCATTCCAAAATATCACTACTTATTAAGGGGAAAGGGGAAAACCCCCTAATCCATTTGATTATTTCATATAGTTTCTTGTTAAAGCTACCATTGCTTCTCAAGAGAAATGTTAAAAATTATCTCTCTTCAAGTACTGGCCTTAAATTACTATGGTCTGGTATTAGGATTAAACATAAGGATTCTTCTTAAAAACTTTCCCAAAAGAGACTAAAATTGGAGAGAAAAAGGTCTAAAGCAGGATCTAAAGCAGGCCTACCAGATGAGATTAAAAAAAATTCACTTACACTTATGTATAGTTTCAGCTCTAAAATGTCAATCAATATGGAAACCCACATCACAGGCCATCTAAAGTAGGAGGTGGTAAGTCTGTGAACCTATCGTTTCACTTGGGGGTGGGCCTGAAAGAGCTGGGCTGATTATGTCAATCAACAAAAAGTGAGGTGATGTTTCTGGTGGCCCAATACTCAGGTGCCATGGGCATCGTTGATGCATGTCACCCAAAACCAATGCAAAACGTACATTATTGTTTCTGTTGTAAAATCGGCCCCAGTCCGAGCCGAGTCGGCCCAACATTCTTTACTGTGTAAATGGACTTGTCACTTGCTCTATTAAAAACATGGTGTGGTGGGACTTGATATACACCATCGAATTGACCATGAGGGTGATCCCACAAGACAAAATGCATAGCTTTGTGGCAGAGGCCCATTCAATTTGAATGTACGGCCCTGTCATTATGAGGGATTTAATCTCCACTAGATAGATATGGGTTCTGGCATGACAGGAATGTTGGTGTCATTTTTTTTTTTTTTTTTTCAGTCCTTTGTAGGTGGAAGTGTGGAGTCTTAATTTAGCCAAAACAAACTAGAAGTTTGTCTGATCATCAGTCTCTTTGGGACATATGCTGGTCCATGTTCCAAATACTGCATTTAGATGGTCTTTAGATGATTACTTGCTCCCTTTATTGCGGTTGATCTTTGGGCCATACATATTTTAAGCTGGGCCAACCAAATGATGATTCTTCCTTTGGAGGAAAACTGGGAGAGATCATATACAATGGCGTCCATGTAATGAGTGGGTTTGTTCGATAACATTGGCATAGCCCAGTTGGTTGGATATCCCGATTCTCAACTATGATCTAAAGATTGATAGTTGGGTTCTATCCTGTGCGAACAGGCTTCTCTCCTTGTTATTTTCCAGTGTATACAGTTTTCTCTCCCTAGGACGTTATCCACCCATAGTTGAGATCCCTCTTGGGTTCTTTGGCTGGATAGAAGATGATGATGATGATGATAATAATAAGTAGGTTATTGAAAAGGTGTATCCCTTTTATTGGATAAGTGAATTAGTTGTTGCCAACACCATGCTGATTAAATAAAAAAAAAAAAAAACACCATGCTTACAGCAACATAGTATCATTTTCTATTTTATATGAGTTCCCTTTTATTTTATATTTTTGATAACCATATTAGAACACAGTTGAAGGAAAAAAAGAAGAAGAAGAAGAATAAAAACTATATTGATATAAAAACAACGGTGACTGGCAAAACAAGTATGTAAAAGGTGGAACCAATACATCATTATCATCATAGGGGCCGTTTGGAAACTTCAATTTAATTAATAAGAGGTATAAAATAAAAGGTCTAAACTTTAAGTTCTAATTTATAATTAGTGTGTTTCATAAAATTATAAAAGCAAACTCTTATTTCATGAGGTAATTGGGGCACGCCTTTGGGAATTGTGCAATTTAGCCCCACCTTTTAAAAACTAAAATGTAGAACCCACACTTTGAGAATTTATGAGGCTATTTACATTCAAAACACATAAATTCTGCATCATCCACATCTATCCACTTCAGCTAAAAAAGATCTAAAAGATAAGCTAGTGGGGGCTGCTTATTTAATTTTTTTAGAGGCAAAAGCTCTAATTTTTAAATAAGCTTTAAAATAAAAAAATTAATTAGAGACTCACCAAATATTCTAATATGTAAATAAGCTCTAAATCACAAAATAAGAACTTATTTTTAGAGTTTCCAAAGGGTCGTTAGCCTTATCCCATCTATCTAAAGCAATACTATGGTGTATCAACCATCACACAAATAATGGTTATTATCCGTGTACCATACACGGAGTCTGGATTCTATGAGGCATTACCCCACCATGACCTATCACAGCCCGCCATGCCACCGCGGGCAGCTTGCCCACGGTGACGTGGTAGACCTTATTGGTTTACTCACGGTCACTGTGGGTAAAATCCCTTAGAGGATCCCAATTCGTATACCATGGTGTACAACGGTTTGATCTGGTCTAATCTTTTCCTTGTACAACGGTCACTGAGGGACACAACTCTTGGTGCAAAAAAAAAAAAAAAAAATTTCCCCAGGAGTCCCTAAACTAAATTCATCCAAGGAGGAAGGACAATTTTCTTTCCCACTAACACCCAAAGACTACAAAGCTAATGTTCAACCACTACAATTAATTATACTTAAACCATTACACATAATAAATTATCCTTGAGATAGAATCTAGATTCCAGCCAGGGAACCAAATTAGCTAGGCCTTATTAGTATATATGATGAAGTAATTGTCACATGCTCAAAGAGCCATATGTACCTATTTGTTTGGGTTACTAGAGAATCATGTAAAAAGCTGACACATTCTATCAATCAACTTATTTTAACATGAGGAGGGAGAGTTGGTCACCGAGCACATGGGGGTTAGGTTTGGAGTTTCTAGTGACCACAAAAAAAATTGTGCTGTAGGTAGCCGTGATTAGCGGATTATAAGATTCTTAAAAGAGTTATTCAAGTGAACCATATTTAGTCCACTTTATGGAAGGCTGAACTCAATGCTCTAGAGTGCACATTCCATGCATATATATTACAGTGTTAGGATCTAGATTTCTGAAAACCAATATAAGCTGTGCTATTTTGTGGCTTTGGAGGGGGATGGAGAGAGTGTGAGATGTAAAGGGGGTTTAGAGGAAATGAGTTCATAAAGTCCAAACTCATTGGACCTATGTCCACCTTTGGATTTCTTTGACAAACAATCATCACTATATAAGTTTGTTAAAATGTGTATTTTTAGGTTTTTACACCAGTTAATACACTTAACTGCTTAAGTTAATTTGTTGGTATTCATCAATCTTAGAACTACCTTTGTAGATACATGTGAGTTTTTTAGCGGTTGTAAGTTTGCATGCGGAGAGTTTGTTTTAAACCCTTATCTCTTGCATTAATTATGATGAGTTAACTTCTTATATTCAAGAGGATGTACTTTAGTCCATGTTGTTTGATGATGATATGACATAGATGAATAAATCGAGGGATTGCATGAATGCAAAACTTGAGAGATAATGGAAGCCAATTCAAGGAAGTCATTCAAAGGCGGAATACGTGCATTATAACTTGAAGCTCAATAGATATCAAAAGAGAGTCCTTCTATATACAGGATAGGAGATAGAATAATTGAAGTGAAGTCGCACTTCTATACGAGACTTTTCGTGCTTTCACTTAAACACACCCCCTTCCCCCAACAATCACAAGCGCACCATGGGGAGTAGGGTCCACAGTGGGATTATTTGTAAAACCATCATCACATTTAGCTTTATTTGTTTTACTTTTTTTTTTTTTTCAAAGTTTCTAAGCACTTCGTAACATTATCTGTTTCTTTGCTAGAATTCGAGGAATTCCTATCTGTGATCAAATGCTCTCTTGAAATTCCTAAATACTCCCTTGTATTTAAACATTCAGAAATCCCACAATCCCTTAATTCTCTAAGGTCATTTGAGATCTTTTAGATAACTGAAATGTTGAAATGCTTATAAAGAAACATGGTATTTACAAATGTGTCACATTTTATTAAAAAAACCCAACATAGTGAATTCCTATTAGGAATTAGGGTTTAGGGATGTCTCCCAATTACTTGGTGCAGACTTTAGAGTTGGAAGGAGTTTGATTGTGGGGCCCACTAGTTGCTTGTGCCACAGGCCTGTCTCCTCTGAAAGGCATATGGTGGCCCCACACCTAGGCACTGTTTTAATCAGATCTTAGTTGAAGGTGATTCAACAACTAAATGGACATTACACCTGATCATTTGGAGTTATCTTTGATGTGGACAGACCAAGGAATGGAGTATAGATATGGGTGCCCTTCCCATTTACAGCCTTCTCTTTCAAAATTGGTGAAACCAAGTGGGTCTACTGGCACAATCACAGAGGAACTTCTTGACACTGTCCACATCTTGGTGCCTTTTATATGTCAAGTGTACTAGAGTTTTCTGCCATGCCTACTACGGATGTGGTAGAAGAGACAAGAAGGAAAACAATGGGATGGATTAGCTTTGATTTTCTGGTGTGCCCTACAATTACCCCACCCACCCACTGCCTACATTATGTCTAACAACGCTCTAGTTGGCCCATGAGTGTGATAGGTCAATGGATTCCACACAAAGGGCCTTTGTTATTTGGGTAACTAACCCCATTTTGTGGTTGAGTTCCTTCCACATTACAGCTCATTCAAGGACAAAGTCTCCCCTTGAAAGCAAAGGATGCTCCATTTCCATTTTTTATCTTGTTGCCTTGGAAATGATCCTTTGGCTGCCTTGCCTTCATAATGGGGAAGTGCAACAACTGATTTACAGGTGGGGCCCACTTTTTTTTAGTCCAATTTACTTATGTCACATGTCTCTCCTTTCAAATGACACCGACCCAAATTTCAATTGAAAGAGATATGCACTGTCGTAGTGATTTACTATCAAGCCGAAACATGTAGTGATGCATTTTTTTAAATACGATCAACCAACGAAATATAGAACTTCGATTGGAGTGAATTTTGTGCTGGCGTGTTCTATACTAGGTTTAATGATAAAAAGGTGGGCCATCTAGAGATGAAGTAGATGGCTACCATCAGCACCACACTGGCACGGGCATGGTATCATTTTTAATTATCTTCGATATGAAGGCAAGAACCAAGTCACTTCCGCATAGCAATGTCAAAACTAAAATGATGTTTTAACAAACTTCAAGCCTAAGTCCAAAATGAATATAATGCATGTTTAGAATGGTGGAATGGACGATGCATGTGTGACATTTGGCAACAATAGTAGACTTGTGAGTCATGATGATTGGCTAATTCATTGGATACCAACAGTTTGGTTATAGACCTTGGTTCAACTACTACCAAGTAGTACTCATGAGCATTGAACCAATGAGGCTAGATCATATAAAATGTAGTATTTAGTGTAACAACAAAATTCAAGAAGCTCAATTCCTTGATTTTTTTTAGGGGGTGCCTTTTCTTTTGTGTAAATTTTTGGGTTGGCTAAGGAAGCTCCATCTTTTGACTATTAATTGGATTTTGAGGCATTTGTTTTGAATAAAGCTGAGTTTTCTTGAGGACTAGGAGTAAGTGTATGTGCCACTCGACTGTATTGTGTTTTTTTCTTTCTTTCTTTGGCAAACTACTCGACTATTTTGTGCTAGTGTGTGTGCTTGAGGTGTTTTGGCTGAAAGAATTGCGTCTTTTATTTTTAAGTTTTATTTGAATTTAAAAAAACGATGGATATTTAATACGACTGTCGATGGTTTAGTGCCGTTGTTTATAGCATTCATTGATATTGTAGGAGTAGATTTATTGAAGATCATGGATTGTTGCTATATAAAGTTATTATATAATGTTTCATTTTACAAATACCTAAATAGGTTAAAAAAAAAAGGAAACTCTCCCATTAAGGGGGAGATTATGTCAAAATTTTTCATAAATTCTTTTGTGTGTACAAAATGGTTTTTTGCTTTTTAGGATGGATTAGAGGATATGGAATGGAATATTTTTTGGGTCATCTTAAATGGATTTTACATGGAGAAGTTCAGATTTCTTTTTTTATTTTTATTTTTTGTTTTGTGGATTCCTCTCTTGTTACCAAGCTTGGATCTGAAAGAACTATCGCTGATTTCTCCGTGCTTGCCAAACATGGAATGCGATGAATCATTTCCCTCATAAATCCTCAAAGAAGAAAGTGTAATTCCGCAGAATCAAAAATTCCTCCGAATAGAGAATTCCTATCTTGTTACGAAACGTACCCAAAAGCTGATTTTAAAATCTATTTCATAGATTACAATCTTGTGCCGTAGAACCCAATCTATGGAACCCAATCTATGGAAAACTTTTCCCACGTTTCATGGAAAACCAAGTCTGAAATCAATTCTCCCCTTGCCCAAACTGATATTTTGCAGAATTGCATACTATAGCATGGAAATCATTTTTTGCTTTTCATAAAAAAAAAAAAAAAAGTAGACACAAACATGACCTAAAGGGATTTCTTTTTCCTTCCTGTAAAATGGGATCACTTAAATTTTAAGCCAAGATCTCAGCAACCCACCACAAAGGCATTTCCATCCCTTTCAGATTGCGTTTTTCAGTGACCCAATTAAGAAGGTATTTTAACTATAGTTTGACAAGTCTTCCATCAGGTTAATCTTTACTTGCTTTGAGTGCTATTTGGACAATCGTCTAATTGATGGTTTCTGTTTGCTCAAATGATTTGGATTCACAACAAAATAGCCCCTTCATATATAGTGTGGAAAAAATATGCTAATTTGGAGCAACCAATATATCTCCAAAACCCACCAAACTGAAGACTCTCTTGTTCTTGAGGACAGGTTGTATCAAACCCACCTTCATCACTTCTTTGAAAATATTGATAAAATAAAGATACTAAAGAACAGTCTCATCCCTTGATAGGTAATGGGTGTGAAGGTCAACTGCAGAGAGGGTATTAGTCACTGTTGATTGATCCATGCCTTGGGCAGTGTCTTCTGTATTGATTGGTGTGCTCTAATCCAAGCACTATTGGAGTGGTTTTCAGGCTTGTTACTTGAAAATGAAGAGTTTGACATTATTGAAAGTGGGGGTCTACCATGAATGAATTGACAGTTACAACCTCTCTTATAAATGAGTTAGTGCAATGTGGACAATCAAAAGCTGATCTACTTCAGATACCATGCATCAATCGAATTGATTTGTGATTGAGTGGGTCACCTAATCGATCGTGTCTGATTCATAAATACAAGCACTTGCCAACTGAAGAATTTTTTTAAATGTAACACTACCCATCCTTAGTATGCATTTTGGATTGCTCAATGTCAGATAAAAGCTTTTGATCATGTGATTGTCAATTTATATATTTGTTGCGGATTCCTTTTTAAATAAGAGAGAATTGAGATTTTGCCATAGCAGACTCCAATATAGTTGGAACGAGATTTTGATGACGATGTTGATGATGATGAAATTTTATCCTTGATGCCAAGGAAATTCATTTTATATAACAGAGAGTTAGAAATAATTTTGGACTTGTTTCTTTACAAAAATTCAAAGAAAACCAGGATTCCCTAGTGCCGCTCTCCATTGGAATTCTAAAATCCCCTGAGCCATCCTAACATTTTGAAATGCTTTAGGAGGTCAAGATTTTGAGAATTCCAAAAAGGCCTTCTTTGACTTTCCAAGTGGGTTGGAGTTATGAGAATTTTGGATAAAACAAGGTATTTGGAAATGCCAAGGGATATGATTGTCACACATCATTCTAGAACTCCGTAACATTAGGAATTATAGCTAGAATTGCTTGTAAAGAAATAGACTCTTTACGTCAAATTTATTTGGAAGAATTGTGAGAATTCTTGTACGAGAGAATCACGAGAATTTCAAATGCTCGACTCCCCTCTAGCATTTGGAATGCTGGAGTTATTGAAATTTATGAGGCTAAAAGTGCCTTTTTATTAGTCTGGAATTTTGAATTCTTGCATTAAATAAAGTATTTAGAATGCCCAAAGGATAAGATGTCATATCATGTCAAAAATTCCCAACAAACTTAATTCCCTATTAAAAATGTATTTAAAAAAACATGCCCTTAATAGTACTGTGCAATTTTAAAGTACAAATGCATCTTTTGAAGGCATTTTTTTTTGCATTTTTGTACAGCTCTAAGATTTCTTTGGCAGTGCAGAAAGGTCTTTGATTTTTTCTTTTCTTATCATTTTTTTACTGTTTGGTGAAACGATTTTCCTTAAAGAAAGATGTCAATCAATCAAACACCAGATTTTATTAGAGTGGTTAGGGATCACTTTTCCACGTGATCACAAAACTCAACTGCCGGACAAATACATACCAATAAAGCACATCCCCTTACTGGGATGTGTGGAACTCACTTTCATGCTTATTTATTGATAATTCATGCCATTCAAAATAAATGTCATCTGTTTCAATGACATCTTTGGACTTTACTTCAATAATAGTGGGTCCTACACTAAAAGTAAACATACGATTCATTAATTTCAGGGTCCGTTTCTTTACAGGAATTTATGACTATAATTTAGAAGGTTGGAGTATTTTTAACATGATGTGACATCTTGTCCTAAACATTTAAAATGCCGTGTTTATTCCGTTAGAGTTTCAAATTCTAATCAAAAGGACTTTAATGTTATTATCATAGGCATTAAGTGGGCCTTATGGGGACAGGCCTCGGGATTTGGAATCGCCAATAAGTGGGCCTCATTTTAGAGTTTCACTTGGGCATGGCCCACTGCCTCAAGGTCCACAATCCAAAACCGTGGTACCGCAGACCACAGGACCGTTATCCCCTCGCGATATAATCCCCCCCTCGATCGAGAGTTTTGGAAGTACGAAGCGCGATTTTGGGTGCGGTGCGGGATAGCTGTCTGAAGAGCTTCCATTGCCTTTTTCTCCACACCAAGGTTTTACAAAATCCCTCAGATCTCTCTCTCTCTTTCTATATCTAGGGTTAGGGTTTTGTACTCTCGAGGTTTCTGCTATCATCTAAGGCTTGGAGTTGATGAGATTTGCGATTTCTCTGCAGCTTTTCTTGTCGATTGCAGTCCAGGCGCTGAATCAGAGGAAAAAAAGCAGGGTTTTTTCGGGGAATTTGAGGTAGATCTGCTGCGGCGGCGTCGGAGATGAGCGCATCGAGGTTTATAAAGTGCGTTACGGTCGGAGACGGCGCTGTCGGAAAAACTTGCATGCTTATTTCCTACACCAGTAACACTTTCCCTACGGTGAGTTTCGTGTCTCGAAAGCTCAGATCTTTTGGTGAATTTCTGCATTGGGAGTTGATTTGAGTAATGGGGTGTGAAGGAAAAGAAGTAAAGGTCCGATTTTGTAGGGTTTTGTCTGGTTAGGGTTTTGGATTCTTGGGTTTCTTGTTGAGTTTGAGACTTTACACTGTAGACGTTGGATTTGCGGTTTATTCCTTTTTTTGAAAAAAATGATGGATTTTTTTGTTCTTTTTGGTGGTTTTTGCACATTGGAGATGTTCAGTCTAGGGTTTTGTTTCATTGGAAGTATGATTTTTGGAGTAGTTAGTAGAAAAAGGGAGAAGTGCTCCTTTGTTTTCATTTTCATTGGATTCCTTTGATTTGGGGATTTCAGTTTGCATACTTTAATTCGTAAGTCGTTGTGGAAGGGAAGAGAGGGGAATTTCTTCTCTGAGGTTTTGCAGCTTTTCTTAGGACCCTTTTTAGAAGAAAGTTTCTAATTTTAGGTGGCATTGTAATGTTTCTGTTTGATATATGGATTACTTGTATGAGAAACAGGAAATATTGTAGATTTCAATTTCGCTTCTTGATTCGGGAACAGTAAGCCTCAGATGTCGGAGTTCTTTTGGGTTTGGCCCTAGCATCATCCGTTGTTTGGGTATCAGTTGGAGATGGGAATAAAGTTCAGAGCGGAATGGGTGCCAAAGAAAATTCCTGTTTTGTATTGTTCTCGGTCGGCTTTAACAGGATTGCATGCCAATAGTTTTTAGTATGATTTTGTGATTTTTTTTTTTTTTTGCTGTTCTTTTTCTAGGTATGGGAATGGTTTGATTAGAAAAGATTGATTTTAACAAGCTTTGTAGTTTGATATAGAGGAGATTTTCTCCTGAAAAATCCTTATTATTCTAGAGCTTTGGTTGATTATGAATCAATTTTGCAAAGGTGGAAGAAAATCCCTATTTTCTGAATTCATTCTTGTGGGGGATGCTAGGGAAAATTATGATATTTCTTTGTTCTTGTTTTATTTGAAACAGGATTATGTACCAACTGTTTTCGACAATTTCAGTGCAAATGTGGTAGTCGATGGGAGTACTGTCAACCTTGGATTGTGGGATACTGCAGGTGCTGTGCACAGCCATTGCACACATTCTCTTGTTAACTTTTTTCTCGATCATTGAAAGGTTCATATTTCAGGTCTGATTTTTTAACTTGATGGAGCAGGTCAGGAGGATTACAACAGATTAAGACCTTTGAGCTACAGAGGTGCAGATGTCTTTCTGTTGGCATTCTCTCTCATCAGTAAGGCCAGCTATGAAAATGTTGCCAAGAAGGTAAGAATTATGTTCCTTTCGGGAGCCATGGGAAATTAATCTTGGTATTTTCACCTGTGACAATTATGCGACTGCTGTGTCTTTTCATTGTTGGTGACACTTCTTCTCTCTTTTTCTAGTGGATACCGGAACTGAGACATTATGCACCTGGTGTTCCTATAATTCTCGTCGGGACAAAACTTGGTTTGTTCTTCTTGTCACATTTGATTCATCAATTTGTTATTACTTTCTTTCACTGCTGTATTTTCTGCGATGTACTGAATGTGTTATTGTTGCATATTTCCAAAAATTCTCATTAATCTATTTTGCATATTTCTTTCTGCGTGTTCAATTGATTTGCTTCATAAAAACTCAGTACTTTGGTATCCTTATTTTATAGATTGAACTTTCTTGATATTCATTTTTTTATATCTAATATTACAGATTTTTCATCTCTTTCTTTCCGACTTACTCTTTGGATCTCTGTTTTAAATGCATTATATGCTCAAGTATAAGCACCACAAGTCATGTTGTAGAATCTCACATTGGGTAGGTGCAGTAGGAAATTGTTGTTGAAGTGAGGATATATCTGGATAATCCTCTGATTGGTTATGTAAGGGAAATCTTATAGTTGCTAAAGGTGTTGGTTATAGGATGATAAGTCTTCACTTGAGTATGAATAATTTAATTCAACTGATCCTTCCCCATTGCTGTAATCCCCCTTCCCCTTCTCAATTTTTTATGCATATAGCAGTTATCTTCCATAAAAATCGTCGGACTATTGTACCAATAGAGATAAAAAGTTTGAAGCATCATAAACTGCAATATTTGGCAATTCTGGCATCATTGAAAAGATCTCACAGGAGCAGTGTTGAGTGATAATATGGGTCAGCCAGAACCCTGGATGACTGTAACAGTAATATGCCTCTGTGAAAGCATTATACTTGATTTGGCTTCGCTAAGCAATCAGTGTGCTTGTATCTCAATCAGAAGTAGTAGAATTGTATAACTGGGCAACAAGGCTCTCAATGAAATGAATGTAAGCGATCAAATGATGGCAGCACCATTGCAAATGAAACAGAAAAATAGCTATTGGTCAGTTGCCAGTAGGAAATCACTGTACAACAATAACATGTAAAGGAAGGGAAGGAGAGGACAGGGAGGAAAGAAGGAGAAAAGGGGGGTGGGGAGTGGGCGTGATCATTTGCTTCAAGAAATGAAAATTTTGACTCGAAACTCCAGAGTACATGTTTAGAGAGACCCGTAATTCAATATAGGATTTATTTATTTTGGAAATGACTGCAGGGCACATCTTATGACATTGAAATTGATCGCATCAAGGAAGCATCAAGGCTTTTCAAGGCATATCAGAACAGAGGGAAAAAGATGATAAAATATCAGTGTTACTCAGTGTGTGAACTTCTAAGTTCAAAGTGGGAAGGACGATTGGCATGGTGTAAATGCTTGATGATTGAGAGAAAATATTTGAATGTAGGGTAGGATCCATCTCAATTGATGAAAGGAAAATGAGTATGTAATGAAGTGCATCTTGGTGGTGTCTGGCTTTGGGGCTACATCGATATTTTAGTATTAACAGCAGTGGTATCTAAATTTGCATCAACACTGATTATATCATCCATTATTCTAGTGGAAGGGAAGCTGAGAATGGCCAGCATTTAGATGGGTGAGAATGAGACTTTCATTTTCTGTATTTGTGCCTAGAATATCTCAGAACTAACAAATAGTGCATGCCATTCATCTTATTGTATTTGAAAAGACATATGGTGTGTTCACTTCAGCTTTTTTATAATCAACAAATACTTTCCCAAAAGTAGCTTTTGAGGAGCTATTTCTTGAAAGTACCTTTTTAGTAGAAAATGATGTTTAGGTAGCACAAGTTTTGCATTTGCTCTTTAACCGCAAAGCACCGAAAGTTATTTGGTTGGCATAAAAATGTAGCCTTTGGAACATAAGAATCAAATAAAATATAGAAATCTTTATATATAAAAAAACTTAGGGAAATTTTCAAATCAGGGCTTAAGTTTTTGATAGATTTCAAAACAAGACAAGATTAGAATGCGATCTTAAAATAGGCCTTAAGTTTTCCAAATACATTTCCAAATAATTTGGAAAACTTAAGGCCTATTTTGAAATCGCATTCTAATTTTGCCTTGTTTTGAAATTTTCCCAAAAATTTACATATACACAGAACCCTTTTAGATAGAAAAATGGTTTCATGAAATCCATGTGGCATTTTACGCAGGCCTCAACAAAAACGGCTTAAGTGTCAAAAATAACTTCTAAATAACTTGAAATTTTCATAGAATAGTGGATGGAATTCATTTAAAATATTTTCACATTTTGCATTCATGGTGACCAAAGCACTACCAACATATGCAAGACATCCCTAATAATACCCCACCTTAGTGAGAGGTAGTGAATTCCCTTTTTGTGCATCATTGCTGCACCCACTGGTAGAAAGCACGGAATCATCACTAAGGTGGGCTCTATGCCTACCAGCCGCATGGGTAGAGCTACAACAACTCCTTATATATTCCATATTGTGCACGTGATAGATGTCCAAGACTACATGCTGCTCAGCTCCTTGACATCTTGAAACCATCATCCACCTGGCCATTGTGAGTGAGTGCAACAATCAAAGCATTACATGAACCCACCTCTATTTGAACCCTCTCTTCAAACACCCACGGCATCTCTATTGTGCACCTCCACTTCCCATACATGTTGACAATTACACTGTCCGTGCAAGCGCATGTACTTGCTCGTTAACAATATACTTAAATCTGCATTCTAGACAGCAGAACTTCTGAATCCCAACTTCATGGATAATGCTAGGAATGCTACTCCCATTGGGTTGAACCCCTTGCAGGTGCATCTTTTGGAGCACCCACAGCTGGTTTGGCAGAGTAACCATTATCGTTTAATTCCTTAATTAAATGGTTCTAAGGCACAGAATTGTGTTTGACCCTGAGTTCCTTATAAAAAAAAAAAAAGAAGTCTCCTTTGTGTCATTGGCATAGCCCTAGTGCACATGCCGCCTCAGCTGACCACATTCTGCTGGGTCATTCCGTCAAACATGCGGCAGGTGTAGTGCATCTAGCCAGCTCTTACATACATGTGGACAATCTAGAACTTTGTAAATGAATCAAAAGCAAACCCTTACAAGGAAGTGAGGCCCGTGGACTGAGCAAGACCAATAGAGATCGCGGAATGGTTGTCACAAGCCTTGATGGCATTGAGGAAGAAATAGTTGTGGGACAAAAGGCGTAGGGAGGGCGTGCGGGGGATGAGATGGATGGTGTGGCGGAAGAGGTTGGATATGGGAAAGTGTAGATGAGGAGGTGGTGACGGGGTTGAGAGGCGAGTGGATGAGGGAGGAGATAAAGAAGTGAGGCAGGAGGCGTACATGAAGAGCAGCTTGGCGGTGAGATGAGTATGGGTGGAGGGCTTGTTTTGAGGAGAGAAGATGTTGCTCTGACACTTATAGTGCAAAGGAGTACAAAAAATGTGGATTTTAGCGGCTAGATAGACTGGGCAAGAGAGAGTGAGGGAGCCAGATTCACTATGTGGCCTGGCCCATGCCCAGCCCATTATCATCCCTATGGAAAAAATGATTCAACGTTTTTTTTCTTGTATTGTTACAGACTTGGACCCACTTTTTTTTTTCTCCAATGCTCATGAATTGTGATCTGTTTCCATGGATGTTGAAAGTCTTCATCTCCCAGAGGTGTGCTATTTTTCTGCGAGGGAAAAATGATGCGGCTGAATCCATGTTGTTTATGGTGAATGAGCACTGTATTTATGCTCAGTTGCTGAACCATCAAAACAATGGAGGTCTCTTTTTCACAAGGCCTTGACCAAAAATATAATTTTCTGGTTTTACTGTTACTGAGGTGCTCCGAAAATTGTATTCTGTCATTGTTCCAAGGGAGTCTTTTTTAGCTTCCCAGGTTTTACAGTTCCCCTTCTCTGTCTTAATTTTCTTTCTTTTTTAGTATCCATTAGTCATATGTGTGTCCTTTTGTTCCTTTCATCTTTCAATAGATGAGTTGCTTAGTAAAAAAAACTCGTTATCTTTTACAATAGTTCTCACCACCCTCCTTGAGTTGCACCTTTAAATGGAGTTTATTCATCTAATGCGGTAGTGTTGATTTGGAGATTTAAGGGGAAAAAAATCTTTTGCCTTCTGTCTTTCCTCTTTTTTCTTTTTTCCTTTTTCTTTTTGTATTTTTGTTTTCTTGTTTTTTGAAGTGGAGAGATCAGACTGGCCTTTTCCAACCCTTTCAGTCTAATCCTCCAACTTTAGACTTAAATCTTTGAAAAATTACCATCCACCCATTGCCATCTTTAATTCCTAACACAATCGCATTAGTGCATGTTAATCTTGTGGACTACTGATTAGTTGTTCAAACATGCACTTTTGAGAGGAACTTATGTTTGGAGAAAGAGAGAGCATAATGTTTTGTATATGTCTAGCTGGGTTACTTCAGAGTCATAAGAATGTTAATAGCCATAAACATCAACTGGGCAACTTCAAAGGTGATTTGTTGATCTCTTTTCAAAAGCATAAGAGGGATTTTTACGATTTGAATGACATAATGGTTACTGTTGTAGTCCAAGTGGATCTGCTTGACTGACAATCATTCAGAGTCAAAAGTCAAAACCAAGTTATTCAGAGTCAAAACCAAGCACCATTTGTAGGGAGTAAGACTCTTAATTTTTATTAGAATGTTGATTGGTCTTTCCTTTTTCTTTCTTTTCTTCCGTGTTTATGCTTGCCATCCAATGCTTGCTAATTTTTATTGTTTTAATGCTTTTTCGATGGCTGTAATCTTTCAGTCAGGCTGCCTGAGCTTATTTCTTCTAGACCTCAATTACTTTACACTCTACTCAATGCATCAATGCTGACATGTCCCAACCATTCTGGACCTGTAGGCTTCAGAGGGATGGGATTGTAACAGATAAATGACCTTTCCTTTTTGACCCCTGGTCCTGTTAATGAAACATTGATTTTGGGTGATGAACCTTTTAGTTTTAATTGAAGTATTTGGTAAAAGTGAATCGTTGGCAGTTCATAGTGCCTGGGCAACGTCTAGTTACCTTGGAGAATTGTCTTGAGTCTGCCTACTACGATGTTGCATTTTGAGGTCGAACACACCGTCCTTTTTTGTCATGGTTGAACTGTTGTCATTGCCATTACCATAGTCATCATTGTCGTCTTCATCAACAACATCACCAGAGCTTTAGCCCATCAATCTGGGTTGGCTAAGGTTCGTATCGTCTAATGATAATAAAAAAAAGAACAAAAAGAGTAGTATTAGATGGCAACTATCTAACTGACACAAACCTTGAAATTTACAATTTTATTCTTCTATAATTTTCTTATGTTTACCCTTCTGTCATCAGCTAAATGATATTATATTGTGTCTGACCCTTTTCAAGCTTCGAAGTAGAAGGATCAATACCAAACCCCTGGATTATTGAGTTCCATGTTAGGTATTCCGAGACCATTTGATTGTCTACTTGAAAGGCGAAGACTTCGATCATAACAATTTTATCTTGGACTCTGTTAAGCCTATCTGTGACATGACAATGCTGAGACTCTTCGTAACAGAGTCATCTCTGATTTTCGAGTTCTGTGACTGATTTGGCAAAGCCTGCTTAATTGGACTGCATGTCCTAGGATTCAGCCAATATATTTGTGTTTTTTTTTTTTTCCAATTTTGATATTTATCTGTTTTAATGAAAAATGATTCGCAATTTGCATTACTGTGTTGGTTAAATATTTAAGCATTGGTTTATATCCAAATTCCAAGATTCATTATAGAAAATGTTTAAAAGTAGTGATTCTTCTCTTAATGCTACAATGGTTTCACTTCTTTGTACTCTGCATTTGAGGAATTAAATTTACTCTGAATCACATTGGTTAAAGAATTTTCATGTAGAACCCAGAAAGGAAAAAAAATGGAATAGGAACATTGGGCCAGAAGTCAATGAACTTTAAATTAATGTTTTTTTTAATGGAAGCTTCAAGTTAATGTTTAGAACCCTCACTTGATTTGTCTGCTTCAGCTCTTGTTTCCTGATGTTGGGTTCCTTGATATGGATCATACTGATGCTATCTGATACTTACCTGCGTTTTTTTCTCCTCTTGGGTCGATTGTATTTGGTCATGATAGAAGAAAGCTAACTTACAATATATGCATCTTTGGGGTTTTTTTTTTTTTATTTTTATTTTTATTAAGAAATGCCTCCATTTCAGTTTTTTTTGTGCATCATAGTTGTTACATAATCCCCTCACTTCTTTTTTTCTACCATCCTTTTGTATTTATAGATCTTCGGGATGACAAGCAGTTTTTTGTTGATCACCCTGGTGCAGTGCCCATTACAACTGCTCAGGTATGATTTCTCAGTTTGTGAAAATATAACTGGTGCCTTTTATAGTTCGACTGCTATGTTGGTTGAATAGGCATTGCATGTCTCTTTTTTTTTTTAATATTGAAGGGAGAGGAGCTGAAGAAGCTGATTGGTGCTGCGGCCTATATTGAATGCAGTTCAAAAACACAGCAGGTATCCTATTGCTGGACTATTTATCTCTTAGGCTTCCATGCATTCTTTGATGATGCGGTTTATTAACCTTGCTGAATTGTTGATGCGCAGAACGTCAAGGCCGTGTTTGATGCTGCCATTAAGGTTGTGCTTCAGCCACCCAAGCAAAAGAAGAAAAAGAAGCGAAAGGCACAATCGAGCTGTTCCATTTTGTAATCAATCAAAAGAAAATATGACCCACCAGCAATCTGTGTTGACTCTATTGATGGAAGCAGCCCTTGGTGTATGTTTAACTGACACTAAGATCTGAAAGAACCAGGTGATTTGTTTCACGTTCTCCATGATGTGATCTGTAATCAACAAGTATTCCCTGGTTGATATGTTCCTTCAGAGAGATTCTTAATCACAGATGTGGGAGAGATCCCATGTGATACTATTTTCCTTGCGTCTGACACTTAATATTCATAGTTTGTATCTTCATTTAGAAAACTGCAAAGGCTTGGCTATGTTGTGACTATTTACTTTACGCTTGTGTTAAACAATTCAAAAGATTTTACTGGACCACGCCCACAATACTCTTCACCTAAACAGGCAAAAACCCGTCAATGGTGGTGCATCAAAATCATGTATCTAACTACTGTTACACAGTGCATTTTAGTTTCATGTTTTACAGTTTTTTATATGCGTTTTGTAATGTGTCGTCTGTAGTTGATGGAAAGGTGGGCTTGCTCAGGACATGAGCGGGTCTTTTGTGCTTCTGACCTGTTGTGTGCTATTTAGGTGTGGTTACATTTATTACATGAATATCATGTTCTTCTAGAAAAAAAAAATCATATGGGAGGTAAAGACTTTCAGATAAGCCTCTTTATGCTGTCTGAAAGAGAGAAGTGGTCCTTGAAATTGGAAATCTCCAGTCGTATGTTTAAAGTTCCAGATGATGCCATGGGCCGACCATGACTCCGACATGTGGAACGAACAAAAGATGGGCTAAAAGGAGTGGTAGAAAGGTTGAAGAATATCAGCCTTTGTGTATGGGAGTTACTGTGATCCTCTTCCAGTGGGTTACAAACAGCTTGATTTGTTTGCATGTATTCGGAAAAGCAATGTAGATGGCATGAAGCAGAGGTGCTAAAACTTCTCTTTCCGAATAAAAGTAGTTCAAGATTCTCCTCAGATATGACTTGTTGGAGCTAAGAAGGAATAACTTTTGTTTGCCTTCATTTTGGGCGTGGGACGGTGGTGGTTTTGTGGCAGATAATATCATCACTAAAGGTTGAATGATTCCAAGCCTAATGCAGCTGCCTGCCTCTGGGATGTTTCACTATTTTGGCTTACCATTCTTTTTTCTGCACAGATAACACATTCAATGACTTGTGGTTGACGAATTAATCAGTGTGCTTTACATTAAATTGCCATCGATTATGTGATGTCATGGAGATGTAAACACAAGGAATGAAAATGGGTGCCAAACTTGCAGAAGATCCAAGAATCTTAATGATATCAATAAAACAAATTGACACCTTAATAGCCAATGATGTTGTAGGATGTTGTGCAAGTATGTTGTATGTTATATGCGCATTTGGGTTTCAGATTGTTGCAGGAGCTTTTGGTCTATGTTTAATGGATTTGTGATCGTCAGGCACTTCATTACATGGGTCTATTTGATCGATCAAATAATTTCCAATCAAGAAAAATGGCTTTCTAATCTAACATTGAATAACCACGATGGACTTAAGATGGTCTCAAATTAAAATGCTGAAATTGATGGGAATCCAAATCACACCCTTAAAAGTCCACTTACACAATCTAGTCAAATTATTGATTAAAAAAAAAAACCTAGTCAAATCCAATGAGTCCTAGTTTGACCCATGTTGGACGTCTAGAGATGGTTCATGTTCACACCCTATTGCCCAGTTCTACAAGTATAAAACATGGGGCACACACCCATATAATGTGGCAAGTCCAATGACTTGGGAATATTCAAGAAATGATGAAATTTCTATACAAGAGACAATGCCAAAAGAAGCAAGTGAGACCAGTTCGCCAACTATATTGGGCGTTCAAGTCGTAGAGGATTGATTCTCTTCAAAGAAACTTCCAAATTATGTTTTTCTCTTCAGTTAGTTATTAAACTGCAGGAAGGACTTTTATTCAGCAATCTTTCCTTCTTAGTTAGATAGAATCCATGCCTAGAATTAGCAGTAGATAAGGACTTTGTTTTATGGAGAACATCATAAATACACAAGCATTTGTGATAAGAGTTTCTCCCAAGGATTAGAGCTTTTTTTAGTCTCTATTATAAATATGCAAGTAGATTAAAACTTTCTCTTCTCCATTGGTTTGCGTGTTTATCGCAACGATTGAAGACCTATCAAATGTAGGATTAACTTTAATTCGAGTATAGTTGCTTTTAAAGTTTTCCGATCAATCATAGTTTTGATTGCTAATTAGGACTCCGTCACAGGTTCAGGCACTTCATTTAGGCCAGTATTTGAGTCTTTAACTTAAATTCAGGTATTGGTGAGGTTCCTGGCACCGTCTAGGTCCAGTAGAGTTCCCGAGTTGGATATACTATGGACCTGACCTGACCCAGACCCTTAAAATACTATTAGATGTGAAATTGACTAAACCAAGTTAGTGAAGCTTGTCACTTGTGGTTTATCAGGCCAATCTGCAAGAGAACATGTCTGTTTAGTTTGATTCTTTGACTGGCAACTTTTCTTCTTTGGTTGCTTAAGATTCTCTGGAACCTATTCCCTGAGCCCACACAAGGGCATCATCAGTCACTGCCACAAGGATCATTGAGTCACCCTTCCACCCTACCCTTTCTCCCTATATACATACATCCCTCTCCTCTTCCCATCATGTAACAAATCTACAATATTTTCTTTTACTCTCTCTCTCTTGTTGTTGGAAATTCTTGAGCTCTTCAAGGAATAGGATTGCCTGATGGCATCAAAGAGGATTATCAAGGAGCTCAAAGATTTGCAGAGAGATCCACCAACTTCATGCAGTGCAGGTATTAGTCCAAACTGTATATGATCTGATCCCCCACTTGAGCTTTCATGCATATTGCATGCATCTTTTCTCCATTTGTGGGCACATGCTTGGTGATTATTGGATGGGCCCTGTCCTTGGTCTTTACCCTTGAAGCAATTGATACAAAAAATACATAGATAAGGGGGAAAATGGAGAAGAAACACATTCCAAATATTAGATGGCAAGGCTCAGTCAATTCAAGCTATTGTAGAATCATGATCTATTCAATTTGGCATGCATGGATCAGCTGTATGGCTCTTGTGGCCCAGAATGTACAAACTCATGGCCCAAGGAGGCAAGAATACTAAACATTTCAATTAATGAATGGTCATTTAGCTGTGCAGCTGTAGATTTAAGTTGAAAGAAACTCATGATAAAATATAGGTTATTTTTTATTGCTGTCTTTTATATGGTTATGGTTGGATGTTCAGGTCCTGTGTCTGATGATGACATGTTCCACTGGCAAGCAACCATCATTGGTCCAAATGACAGTCCCTATTCAGGGGGCGTCTTCCTTGTGAACATCCATTTCCCTCCTGACTATCCCTTCAAACCTCCCAAGGTAAACAACCATATGCTTTCTCTCTTATCCTTTTTGTCTTTCATTTCAAAACCAAGCACAAACAGTAATCTAGCATAGTTTCTTGTAATTGTTGCTTATTGTGTTTTGATTGTTATTATTATTATTATTAGCTGCAAATGTTGTCAGTACCAATATTCTTGTTGCTATTTGGGTTTTCCATATAGTTGAGCTTGAGACTTAAAACTTGGATTATTATTTAACCACTCCACCTATTCCTCTGAAACTGATGCCAGATTGCCTTCAAAACCAAAGTTTTCCATCCTAACATAAACAGCAATGGCAACATCTGCTTGGACATACTCAAAGAGCAGTGGAGTCCAGCACTCACCATCTCCAAGGTATATAAGACTTGGGTCAGAGTTATTGCAGTCTGAAAGCCAAAAAACAATGTTAAAATATTTGAAAATGATCTTAATTTTGAATTCTCTGGTGAATTATGTCATGCAGGTGTTACTCTCCATATGTTCGCTGCTGACAGACCCAAATCCGGATGATCCATTGGTTCCTGAGATCGCTCATATGTGCAAAACTGACAGATTCAAATACGAAGCAACTGCTCGCAGCTGGACCCAGAAGTATGCAATGGGCTGATATTCAATTTCAATCCCATATCATCTACTACTTATTATGCTTATTAGCCATCTTATTATTTCACTCTTAAATAAACTCTCTCTCTCTCTAACTAGAGATGTGGGATGAGTTGCAGTGATTTGTATGTTTATTTGAAAACAAGAGCTATGAAGTGTCTGAAGAGTGCTCCACTTTTTGGGCAATTGAGCTCTTTCTTTTATAATAATAAAAAGAGGAATTTTAAATGTAATGGATGTTGAGACTCTTTAGTAAATGAATGATTAACATCTCTCTCTCTCTCTCTATATATATATATATATGTTGGAAAGATACATGTGAAGGACCATTAGTTCAATGGTTTAGGATAATAGAATCATTAATTATTCGCGTCCTCACGCATATCTTTGGCAAATATTGAGGAAAAATCATCTTTTTCAGATAAGAACTCATTAATTAACCACACATCCTGAGGCAAATTTTGATAAAATGGTTGCATGTTATATTTGAAGGATTCAGTTTTTTCAATGGCAAAGACGGAATGAGCTACGTATAAGACCTCATTGACCTAGAAAACCTTCATCCAAAAGCAATTTCCCCAAGGAATGAACCCAAGAAACAGCTATGAAATTGGCAAGGCATCCAACAATGCCCTCTGAAATCTTGAAATCTCAATATAGGACCACATATGGCAATGCGTCCGTTTCGCTCCCAAAGCAAAAACAGGAATTGGTTGTCAAACCCTCAAGATTTAGAACCTTCACTAAATTTGCATCTTTTGGTTCTCTTGCTTACATTGGTGTTTCATATCGAAGAGTCAGTAGCCGTTATCCAAGTTTGGATGCTCAATCTGCAACAGAGGGGCCTTCAATACCTCCATTAAATCTCTGTACTGAGCTTCCTTTCTTCTCGGACCGCTATCATAAAGGCCACATTTGCCAGCAGTCTTTAGCACTTCTTTGAGAGTCTCAGTTCGGTGGGAAGAACTGGGTGGTAATATAAGCTTTGTGCTTTGATAAATGGAATCAGATAAGAAGCCTACATCCTTCCATGGATTCAAAAATAAATTATTATCAGCACCTGAGATGTAAGCTGCAAACGTCGAACTAGTAATCTGTACATGCAAAAGAAAAATAGTAATAACAGGTTATGAGTACTAATCCCTCTTCTTATGAACCCATTCCACATTATACATTTTTACACCCTTTTTCCCATATTTCTTTTTTCTTTCTCCTCTGTCCTTCCTGTTATTCCTGGCCATTTGTCTTCATTTGTGGACCTTCAAAGCACCAGAGGGTTTCTGAATTCTAGAATGGAGTAGAGGGGGGATAATTTTTTTTTTTTTTTTTTTTGAAGAAGTAACAATGATATATATTAGAGGGGGAATATCAAACCAGGCAAGAGGCAAGTACACAAAAGCTAAGACCCATTACACTCAACAAAAGGAGCATTTCTTTATATATTCAGCAAACTTTGCAGATTCACCATGCAAGCACAATTTATATGCGTTGATTCTCAAGGGTATGCTTAGGTGATACTGCAATAACAATCAGTTTGAATATTTTGCCAATACCAAGAATTTAACCGTGATGATGCTATGTACTTCACACAATTGACATTTGAAAGCACTATAGAATGCTGCAAAATTATTTCCATTTCACCTCCATGCAAAGGAATGGTATTGCCTGTGGAGCCAACTAGCCGCATGACAATTGAGCGTTCCTTTGCAATGTATGGTCTGGCCTGTGGGACCTGGAATCATGGTTGTGGGGTGGGGGTGGGGATTGGGATTGTCCCTTTGACCTTTCCGTGTGTGAAAAAAGGGTACTACCAAATTAAGGGAGGTAACATTTGACAACTTCAAAGTTGTCTAGATCCTAGTATTAAGTAGAATGGTGGCCAAATTTTTCATGATCAATTTAAGGGCCTATACAAATCGGATGAGTAGGAAAGTTTATTCATATTAGTCAATCGCTCGTAATTGATTCAGTGGAAATGCTGAAAAAGAGTTCCCCATCTGATGTGATTTCTTATTTTTTTCCATCTCCACAACTTGTTTAATGGGAAAGACAATGCAAGTGTTTCGCACTTTCGCCCATGATTTGTCCAAGAATTAGATTACAGGTAGAAATCATCAAAACACAGGCTACAGTAACACAAACTTTCAGCTAATAGGAAATATTTGCAGCATACTTCAAACACAGTTATGCCAAAGCCAAACAAAGGTTATCAACTCTCATACATGAAGAGATCACATGAAATTCCATTATGCCATGTATATAAACCTCTGTCGTAACCATTAGTGATTAGACCATGGATGCTTTTCATTTGAATTCTCTTCCTTACTCTTTTTTTCCTGCAAGTATTCGGCTCACATACCTATGTTGCACAAATTATGTTTCACATGTATACCCCATCACATAGATGATGAATAATTGTACAGACTACAGAGTGCATATGCAACAACTTAAGTCTCTACATAATTGCTTAGTAGGTATGCTGCTCTACTGGTGAATCCATACTACCTAAATTAATTTTTTCTAGATTCTATAAAACTCATGCAGGCATAATCTTACAAACCTAAGGAAAACACTTCACTTGCTTGCACGTCTAGCACACATTACCAATGAAACTGCTGCTCCAAACTACAAAATCACTTCGCTTGTTTTGAGAAACAATGATAATGATTTGTTAAACTACAAAATCATTGATTAAATTAAATTGTCTGGATACACATCACCTAGCAAATATAATGGTGCGGATCGCCTATTAGATCTTTACGTTGTGTTTCGTAGGAATCACATCCACCATATTTTATCATCCATGTGTTCCCATTGTTGCTATTATGGCTTGTCA
This sequence comes from Umbellularia californica, assembly GCA_028538565.1. Taxonomy (NCBI): domain Eukaryota; kingdom Viridiplantae; phylum Streptophyta; class Magnoliopsida; order Laurales; family Lauraceae; genus Umbellularia; species Umbellularia californica. Next base: position 4,084,083 of record JAPQWN010000006.1, on the reverse strand, counting down.
ATCTGATGAGAAAATAAAAAAATTGTTCATTCTTTCAAAGGTTTGATTGCATTTAGAATTGTCTGGAGAAGATCTCCTGGTCTGATAGATTGGAAGAACCCTGCAAGTGAAGTGCTGCTCATAAAGATAAGAACAAAATAGAAGGAAAAAAAAAAAAGTTCTCATTCCTCAAATAGTGACCACTGCTTCTCCAATATCTCCACCAAAATGCAACATTACCAAGAGGGGGACAGTATTCAACAATAATCTTATTAGCAGGAGGACCCATGTCTTCAACAGGTTATACCTCTCTATCATCTTTTAATTTGTGTGTAAAGATATTATAGACATCCTACAAGCCGTTCATCATCAGTGTCTCCCCATCATAACCACATACAAATCCAAAGAATCTTTTTCTGTTTTTTAATGAATTCATTCATAGCTTCTTTTTTGAATAGCAATCTGTTTTGTTCCTCCACATAACACACCAACTACAGAAAGAAATCCATTCAATAATACTAACATAAAAAAAGAGCCCCCAAGACTTCAATCGAATCCATTCAAACGAACAAAACGAATCAAATCAACACAACATCAAATGCTTAACAAACATTATTTGATTCGATCCGACTCTCATCAGCAGCACTCCAGTCATTGGTAGGGGCAGCCTAAATCTGAACCACCAAGAACCCAACTTATGGTTGAAAAATCTACATCAGTAACCATACCAAAACCGTCGAAACAAGGACTAAACCTGCCCCTAATAGGAGTGGGTCAGGACCACTTGGTCACATGCTCAGATTCTTGCCGTCATGGGAAGCACAAGTTGAATAATTATCAGGTGAATTAAACTAATGAAGAATTATCAGTTGAATTAAACTATCAGTACTTGGAAAGCTATAGTATATGTGAAACATATGTTAGTGTTTTAGTTTCATTCCCTCTAATGAAACCTGAATATTAATGAATTAATGATTGCTGGTAGAAAATAACACATAACAAGGTGGGGTTTGATTACTGTATGACTTGTATAATTATAGAAGATTAGAAAAGAACATGACACATAAATATAGAAGATTATATTGTGTGGCTGTGGCCTCTGGGATAGGAGAATATTGTTTCTGGTGGGGCTATTGTTACTCTTTTTCAATTTTATATACTGTATGGTGATGATGATAGATGCAAAGAGCTTGGTGTTATAATACAAAAATGTCAGTGCAGTAGATGTTTTCTGACCACATGCTAGTGGGACCCACAGGCTCCCACAAAACCAATGGTCACTAATTGTAAAAAAAAAAAAAAAAGAGCATCTAAGCATGTTGACGTATTTTATGGCTTAGATCTTCATAGATTTGAGATCTATGAAAATGTTAAATATGGAATCTGATTGGTTCAATGTTTACTAATGAGAAAATGATGCTTTCAAATAATGTACTATTTCACATGTGTAAATCTCATTTTCATATTCCATGTATGAAAGACAATGTAGTTTCAGATGGGGAGACTACTCTCTTACTATGCTTAACCTCTCCTTGCTTACAATGGCATCCAGAGGTTTATTTTTAAATCATCTTGTTAGAGGTGTACATGGGCCGGGTTGGGCCGGAATATTGAGGCATATCCAAACCTGGCTCGCCTTTAGAAAACATGTATTTGGGCCAAGCCTAACAGAAGAGTGCTTAAGCTAAGCCCGACTTGCCTAACACGTATCAACCCAAGTCAGGCTATTTAGTAACACAGGATGGGTGTTCTTCCACTGCTTGTTTGGGTAAATCAATCACTAAACTACATGTATTATTTATTCGGGCAGGATTAAGCTTGAGCCTTTCTATCACAATATCTGAGCCTGGCTTATATATTAAACGGGCCAAAATTTTATATCGGGTCTGATCTCAGCACTAAAACCCGAGGCTAGAACCTGGATCAAAGTAGGTTGGCCCAAGATCTGGCCCACAACCTTTTATTTGTGCAACCAATTTTCCACAAAAAAAAAAAAAAAAAAAGGATAGAAAGCTTATGGTTTTTACACTACAATAAAATACATTTTTGGTGCCGCCTCTTTTCTATAAAAAAAGAGGAAAATTGAACTTACCTTTTTAGCGATGCCACAAAAACCCATGCAAAGAGTTGAGCTTAATTTTTCATGGAAATCGGGAAAAGCTTTTCTGCTATTTGGTGTTCAAAAACACCTTAGAACGTTGGCATTTTGAACCGTATGTAGCCGTATGTAGGAAGCATTTTCAAGCTGGAGGTCCCTGCTTACCGGCTCCTGAATTTAGGACCGTCAAAATGTCACACGACCCGTTAACACGACACAAACCCACACGATATTAACGGGTTCGGATAAGTTCTTAATAAGTTTAAATCATTAACGGATCAAACCCGTTAACACGTTAAGTTAATAGGTCGTGTTCGAATTAAACCAGTAACACGTTAACAATCCGCTTAACTCGTTAAAAAAGATTTAGTCCCTAAGTGCAGCTAGAACTAATTTATATTCATAAAAAGGAAATTGAAATTTATTGTTTTATAGTAAGGTTTTAGGTGAAACCCACTCGAGATTCTCACTTACAGTTTTGTGTGGCTTATATATATTATATATATTTATATGATTTTTTTTTAATTTTCTAAATGACTTAATTACTTAACAGGTTAACGGTTGAATCGTGTAAACTGTTAAATTATCGAATTGTATTCGGATTAGATTTTTATGATTTATTAAATTAATGGATTGTGTACAAACTAAAGTGATTTTAATACGAATTTATTAATATGTAACCTGAATTCGTGAACAAGACACAATTGAAATCATGCTCCTCCTAATGATTTCTAAGGCTATCATCACCGAGCAGGGACTTAGTTTTGCTATAGAAAAAGTCTATTTGTCCATGTGGAGTCGGGCTAGACTCAGGACAAGTCCTTCGGGACAAGTAGCATGGCTCTTTGTCATATACATTACGTTAAAAGAATTGAAAGAAAAAAGAAGAACAGGTTAAAAAAAAAAAAAAAAGTCTAATCATTGCTCAAGAATGAATGGTCTGGAATATCTGAGAAAGTGGGCCCCACTGATTGTTTTTTTCCCGGTTTTCTTTGAAAGTATACACTGTCGGGTGTCGAGAAAGGGGAGTGAATGCAAAATCTCCCATCTCATCTGCGTTCTTTTCTTCAATGTCCCTTCTGATTTGAAAAGGTCACTGAGCTCTTCTTCTAGGGTTTCGATCACTTCCTCTCTCTCTCTCTCTCCCCTTTCGATCTCCACCAATACCTATCCCACTAAGCAAGAAATCATCTTGTTACTTTCCATGTTCCTTTTGAGCGATTAGCATCAAAACCCAAGAAGGATTTGTCAAATCCTCAGCAGTTGTTCTTCTCCTCGTCTGGGTCATCATCAAAATCCCAGCTTTTGTAGTTTTCTGTCCAAGCCCCATCTGGAAATGAAAGTGCCCCACACGTTTTCCTCATTCAATCTTGTTCAAAATCTCGAATTTCTATCTGGGTCGTGATCGGAATTGCTTTTGGGGGTTTGGGGGTTCCTGTGATTGGTGTTTTTTCTTTCGATCATGGACGATGGAGAACTCGATTTCTCAAACCATGATGTGTTTTCGAGCCCCAAAATGGGCGACCAAGAGCTGCCCACTAGCTGTTCGATGGATAGCTTCTTCGACGAGATCCTCAAAGATACTCATGCCTGCACCCACACCCACACCTGCAATCCACCCGGACCGGATTTCTCCCACACCCACACCTGCTTCCATGTCCACACCAAGATCCTAGCTCCCTCCGGCGACGACGACAAGGCCGCCACCGATGACACGGCGGAATCCACCGAGAGAAGGTCGAAGAAACGCCCACTGGGAAACCGGGAAGCCGTCCGCAAGTACCGTGAGAAGAAGAAGGCTCGAGCTGCCTCTTTAGAGGACGAGGTTGTGAGATTGAGGACCCTCAACCAGCAACTCATGAAGAGATTGCAGGCCCAACCAGCTTTGGAAGCAGAAGTGACAAGGCTCAAGTGCTTGCTTGTTGACATTAGAGGGAGAATTGAAGGAGAGATTGGGTCTTTTCCTTATCAAAAACCAGGGAAAGGAGTAGATGGGATTTCAAACCCGGCGCCCCACCTGAATTTGTCGGGTGGATACATCCTGGATTCATGCAATTTGCAGTGTGATGATCAGGTTTATTGCCTGCATCCTGGGGTTGATGGGAAAGGTGCGCAACCTGGTGGAGTGGGTGGCCAGGGATTTGGTGCTTGTGATATTGGCAGTGTTCAATGTGTAGAGAGCCCAAGCTTGGGATCCAAGGAATTATTGGGTTGTGGAAGTGGTAATGTTTCACCCACACAGGCACCAGCAGTAGGAATGACTGCCAATAAGTGAAATGGTGATATTTCTTTCACCCATTCTAGTTTTTGTTTAGATTTGTGTGAGTAGACCTTAGTAGCATTTGATGATGTTCTCTTGGAGATATCCTTATGTATTTATGATTCTGAATGATATTTGTTAATCATTGCATTTTGAATGGTAATCATGTTATTTCCTTATGATGGCAAGATCATGTATTTTGGGTTCTGGAATAATTTTGATACTTTAATTGCTTATAAATTATGACCTTTTCAAAATGGAGGAATTATGATGAGGGCGTAACCCTCAGCTGGATCTATTTGAAAAAGGAAGAAAAAAAAAAAAACCTCAGCTGGTTTACAGTTTTCCAAACCCGTCAAATTCCACATCTTTTGGCCAAGGATATGATAATCAATATTATTGTTCTGATGGTAACTAGTGAAAATCCTAATTTATTACTCTTTATCCATTTCTATGAAATCTTCATTTTTTTTCCTGTGCCTTGTTTTATTTACTGATTGTAGAATTAGGACACTTTGGTCTCTATGGTTTTTCAAAGAATCCCCATCAAGAGTGGTTCTAGATGATCAAACAGTTTTGGTCCTCCAAACCATGTCCACATCTGTGGAAGATGAATGTTTTTTTCTGCTCTCCATCATTACATATTCGACCAAGGAAAGCCTGAAATCAATTCAGTTCTTGTGAACTCAATCAGCTCCCCTGTTTGGTGCTGCCTAACAACACCACTTGGGTCGCTGGTGTTGTGTATTTTTTTTCCAGGATCATTACATTTATAGTCTTTGTCAACACAACTTCTCTTCTGGTGGGAAGTGGTTCTAACGGGCACAAGTATCTTGTTTTTATCAGGGTCTTTTTTTTATATTTTAGTAATCAAAATTTGAGGCATTGATTCTTTGTATTTTGTAAATTCTTATTATCATGTTGTTTTCTGCTCAGGAGCTTGTGCATCTACAAAGCGCTGAAGGATTATTCCATTGAGATAGCTCAAGGATACAGAGCATCCGTCTTCTGCTTTAGACCACGTCTAATTTTTGTTCTTATTGGACTAGAAGCTTAATTTCCTTGCTAGTAGAAGCTTACCCCTTGCGACATGATTTCTTCTTCCCTTCGGGTCGGATCTCTATTTGATCTAGATATCATGCAAACTCCCAGAACCTGCATGAATCTATCTCTTGGGTGCTTCGGTTAGTTGATAATATAAATGAATGATTTGGGTATTTTATAGTTGTATGTCAGTCGCTTATTATGCCAAACTCAATCTCTCTTCAATAAAAAAAGATTTTTTTTTTCCAATTTCCATTTGTGGTAAGTTTTCTATTTCAATACAGTAAAGTCCATATATTTGTTTATTTTTTGTTTACATGATGTTTTGTGAAGCAGACTTTTGAAGGTTGTTTGGATGAGGACCAACAATGAACAATTGGAGGCGGAAATGCCTGTCACAAAATTCAGATTTAAACTGCGTGGAAGTTCTCTCCACCATCCTTTTTCCCCTTATCTATATTACCTCCTTTGGTGTCTAGACAATGAGTTCAGCTGGAACTTAGTACTTCTATTATTTTAGTTTGTTGTTTGAACGTCGATGGTCTCATCATTATGTTGCCACTCATATTATTTCATCTGGATTTTATCTTTTTGTTATAACTGTTTGCCTTGATCATGGGTTTAGTAGGAACTCACTGCGTCTAACCTTTTAGTTAGTTGTTAAAGAGATTGTCTTTGATTTTTGTCCTTCAAGCTATATGAATTATGGGTTGCATGAATTAATTTTGAAAATGTAAGGATGGAGTTCCAAGGATAATGTTCACATCATTGTGCTGTCACTGAGTTATTCCTTTCGGGTTTCATTCTATTTGTTAAATCATGATTCTGTTCCAAGTTCCAGCACCCTGCATGAGAACTATATGTTGACCTTCCCTGGCTAGTTCCTTACCATCCAGAAATATCCATGGTTTCTTGTTTCAGCTATTAATGCATTGCATGTATGAAGTATTTATATATAAAAATGTCTTCACATTAGTGACTTCTGTATTCTAGTTCATATTGTGAATTCTAGCCATATCTTTATCAGTATAGAGCGTGGCTCGACTTTTGTTCAAAGATCACGCTCAACTTTTGTTCAAAGATCTTTTTTCCTCAGGCCACAAGTTTTGACCGGTTGAGTATTTATGTGCTGCCTCAGTTGTAATGTCTGAGTAATCTAAGTCAGTGATGTAGCTGATTTAGCTTCATTTGACCACCCAATCAAACAAGTACAAATAACCAGTTTTTTTTTAATACACTTGTCTCCTTTTCTTCTCATGTGCCATTGGCCTTACCACAGATTTATTATCTCCTCGGTGGCAGACTCTCTTCCTTTGCCATTGAATACATGTAATCATCACTTATCTACATGCAGTGACCTATCTCAACACTACACAAACAGAAAGGCCATCTTCCAGTCACTCGTGCAGTCGTGCACACACCCCCCCCCCCCACAGACTTTTTTCCGTACCTTCTCATCAGATTAGCATGAGGAACTGGAACCTGCTGAGCAATGTTGAGGATTATAACTCCAGAGCTGACATGGAAAAAGAAAAGTAGGGCTCCTGTGAAAGGTGACAATCATCTTGATTGGTCAATTAAGTGGGGGCGCTATTAGGACTTTTAAAAGTAGCTCCAGAGCTGACGTGGAAAAAGAAAAGTGGGGCTGATGTGAAAGGACAATCATCTTGATTGGTCAATTAAGTGGGGCCGCAATTAGGACTTTTAAAAGTAGCCCCACCATTTTTTCAAGTTTAGTTTTTATGCATTCTTTCTTTGTCATCTATTCAAATGTTCAGAAGACAGTTGGATGCTATCCCTGAGTTTGTACTAGTTGCTTGCACGGAATCCATTGTCAAGTAGTAGAAGGATTCCATGAAATTCTTATTTTGATTTCCATTTGGAGCCCTTAGAGAAAATTGTGTATCAAATTGTGGTGGCCATCAGGCTTAGGGAGTTATTACCTTTCAGTTAAAAGCAATAGATTTCATAAAATTGTGTTCGACCATTACTCAATTGATCCCTCACAAGAATTCTAACCATCTGTTTGATTGAGTTTTATGCATCATCCATGCATCCAAACAACCACTAAGGGAATAATTGAATCCATAATTACTAGTTTCTCTACATTTACTGTAGCGGACAATCATGGGTGTTAAGAGACTTTATTCTTTTTCATTTTTTGCAATCTGCCTTTCTACATAGAGGAATGCAGGAGTAGATGTGGTTTTTTGATGTCGGGTAAGTGATATTTGGATTTTTCCGACATTTAAGGGGAAACTCGATTATGTACTTGTAACTGGCAAATGATTAATATCCCATCAGAGGTGGGAGTAAACTGCCCTATGGGAGCTAGGGCCTTTGTAGATGGCTTCCCCACGCATCAGAATGCTTCCCAAGATATGGCAGTAGTTGAATCAGTCATTGTTGCAAATTGGTTCTGCGGCAGTACACTAAAGAACTTTCTGGTCTTTTGAGGGCTTAAGACTTCATGGTCAGGTATTTTCTCCTCCTCCTCCCTCATAGTTTTTGTAGCCTCGCATTGCATGGGTTTAAAATCACTTTTGTGAACATTATTTTCACCTAACCCATGTAGAGCACTATTTGTGGCTTTATCTGCGGATGTTGTACATGTACATGTAAACTTTATATTACCACAACTAAATTAACTAGTAGCTTTGTTTTGTTTTTGGGTAAATCCAACCCAGTAGCTGTTGGTGCCATGAATGAGCTTACAAAACTGAAGAATAAACTAATGATGGTGAAAACTGACTTTATTGGCAGACCAGAATGTATGCGTGGATGATGGTAACATTTCATCTGTCTTCTTGTGGTAAGAAAAATGGCCAAGGCCAGAGTAGAATCTGCTGCTGTCTAGTGAGATATCTATTGGAGGCTCTCTTGCATGTAAGGGTGCTCATCGTCAGCCCAATTCGGGCCCAGACTGACTTGCATCTTAGAGTGGGGAAAAGGAACTTTTGATTGACTGACTTCTGGAACAGTCCAAATTGCCCAAAAGGGTAGCATGAAACAGTAGGAAATGTGCCATACATCTTTGGATTTGATAAACTGAAAAGGGCTAATGACATTTTTAGCCAAAAAAAAAAGTAGGAAAATGAAGGGCTGATTGCATTCACATGAGAACAGACAAAGGCAAATTGGAAAACAGAAATGTCACCCTCACCAGAATCAAATAATAGCATGACTATATTTATCCCCACAACAAACTACAGCCATCATAATCAAATTGGATGGCGTGTCCAAGAAGGTAAGTGTAGCCCCACCTATGAGCAACGTGCAAATAGTTGCATATGCTTTAAGATTCCAACTGTGTTCAGGAATGACACAAAAGTAACACAACCGAAAGTCCCACGATAAATGGTCAATGTTTAACTGCAAAAGGCCAACACATTGGATCACTAGATTATGGAATGGAATGCTTAGCTTGGGCTTGGGCTGTCCGGCCTGGCTCGGCCCTCAAAAGGCCCCCGGGATGAGGGGTTTTGTCCTTCTTAAAAAGCCCAAGGGGCTGGATTTGGAATTTTTTTGTAGGCCCGCTAATTTGAGGGACTAGCTTGGACAATACTAGGTCCGGCCCTTTCATTATCATCATCATTATATATTTAAGTTTTATATAAATATATTAATATATAATTTAATTTTCTAAGATGCCCATTTCTTTACTTTTCTTATAATAATGGGATGTGGAAGGCAATTTCATAAATGCCCATTGTAGAATTTGTTATTTGGAGCTCTCATGTTTTATAGAATGTTATGATTTTGATCATTAGGTGAGCCTTGACCTCATGATGTGTATTGTTTCCTAGGACCTTGACTCATTGTAGGAACCCCCACTAAAATGGACAATCCTAACCGCCCTTGTGCTATACCTTTCTTCATGTTGATGATGTTATTGTGTTTGTTTCTTAACCACATTGTTGAAAATGGTAATTTGTGAGATTTTTTAATTGGTCCATCGATTGCAGTGACCTTTGGATCATGCTTCATCTTGACACTTCATCTTCATGGATTTACACCACCACCGCTATTGAAACTGAACTAATAAACTATTACATAGTTTCTATTTGGGGTCATTTCGAGACTCTGGAATAGCATCTCATTGATGCATTGGCAGATTACCTCAAGGGTCATTTCTTTGCACTCATTTATATATGTAGTTATTCACATGTGTAATGGGGATCATCACTTTGCTCATTTATACATGTACGTGTGAAAAATAGGTGTGAAAATAGTATGTAAATAAGTTCATTATCATGCTTTTACATCTCCACTTGCAAAAAGGCAGTAGGGCAAGTCTTCATTCATTGATTGCATTTGGTCATGGGATCAATTTTTATCAACCACTTCTATTGAATTAATTCTTACGAGCCCTATATTTTTAATCCAAATTGTTCAATGTGTTTATTGAACTAACAAGCCCCCAAAACCTTAAAACTGATATTTAAAGTCTCCACAGATTTTGAGTACTTTGTGAAAAATGTAAAAAAAAAACAACCTATAAATTTAGTTTTTTGCACTTTATGGGGGTCCAATTCATGGTCCGAACCATTCAATATTTCACATTACTGATAGGCACCAAGGTGTTTAATTTCATATCTTAAATCTTTACATATTTTGAGAAATTTATAATAAAAAAAGTTCACAACATCCCAACACATCTAAAATTGTTGGATGCACTTATTTAGTCATGTGAAAATGGTGTTTTTAATAACCATAATAATGTGTTTCAAATGTGCAGCATTTGCATATGCAGTATTTACATATGTAAAACCCATTTTCTTGTCTCATGCATAAAAGGCAAATGACCCTCTAGTACTATAAAATTTAATTACGACATTTTATTAAACCCAATAAAGCATTCTCTCGATGGAAGGACTCATTTGTGTGCAACGAGAGGATTAGGGCCCGCCGGTTTTTCATTTCCACCCGAGAGAAAGAGAGAGGAATACTACATCCTATCCCTTGGATAAAAAACTGAAATTTTCTCTATCAAGGAAAACCGATTTATTCGTTCCTTTACTACGAAAAAGATGTGTCGCACTAACTGAAAGAATAGTAAGCTGCAAGAGAAATTAAAACAATTTTCTTTTCTTAGAGTACATTTGTGTAGCCACTTTTCTATGGAAAAAGTGTGAAAACTGAAAACGCTTTTCAGCAATGGAAAAACTTCCGACATTCTGTGCAATTGTGTTTTTGCAAGGAAAATAAGAAAAATGAATTAAATTTTTAATGATATGCAAGAAAACATTTTCGATGGATGGGATTTAATGGGTTTTCTGCATATTGAATGCGGAAAAGGTTGCCTCCAATTTTTATTTTATTTATTTTGCAGCATTCCACAAACAGACCCTTAAGTACATTCCAGTGGCCCACTGGAAACAGTAAACAGAGATGGCAAGCTCCATGTTGCCCCTCATCAACAGTCGTTTTCCTTGATGCCACCATTAATTATGACAAAGAAGAATTCTTGTTAGAAAGTTAGGTAGTATACAGACTCGTTATATTAGCAAATCCGATATTGGCTGTCTGATATCAAATCCCAAGACTTGTAGAAAAGTTGACAGCGAATGGGAACAACTCGAAGTGAATTGTGTCTAGTATTCGGTATCTTTCTTTGCATGATTCATGCGGCTTTGACATGACATGGAAACACATAGGATAACTTTCTTGGGAAAAAATAGGAAAGCATAGAAACTGAAAACGTTTTCCCACCATGAGCTTTTATGTGAGAAAAGTAGAAAATAAAATAAGGTCCTTGGAGGGCATAAAAGTACGGGAGATAAATATAACCTTTGGCAATTTTATATAAAGCAACTACTCATAGGATCAAACCTGCATTATCGCGCATGGCATCAAGACTATTCCCATTGTACCAAAATAATGACTATAAAAGTATTTCTAATCAAAGATCAAAAATAAGTTTTCTATAAAATATGAAAAAGTTGTCTTTGGAATCTGTTTTCTGCATTCATCGCATTCGCTTTGGCAAGGAGTTGCTAGTGTAATCTTCTGAAGCAAGGAAAACATGTTTAGGGTGCATTTGGCATCCTGTCATTTGCATGTTCCAATATTCCCACGAGATGAGGTTGTAGAAAACTTGTTTAGTATGTGTAAATCATTGTGCCGAAATTTGGTCTCACCGAAAGAAATCCCAAAATATTAACTCGCTGGCGTAGGAAAGTTGGAACGAAAAAACCCACAAGCATGTTTTCTATGCCAACCAAACAATGTGAAAGGAAATGTGCTCAGACTTCTCATTTCGTAGCCAAGGAAACTGCATGCGTTACACAAGTCCTAAAGTGAGTCAAGATGGCTCTCTGAGTCCTAGGAATAGGTCCCATCGAGTCTCAATCACAAGGTGAACCGGTCCCAGGTCTCGTCAAAGTCTCATTGGTAATATTGTCCTCTAGAGTCTGTTTTTAATGAAAAAATGGCCTTCTCATCTTCATGTGATTCCTGCTATTTGGACTTTGACTTTTACATGCGAACTTGAAATGAGGACTAGAGCATGTGTTGCACTGGAGAATGGTCGTCTCATGATCTAGCACGAGGTACAATTTTACAGTCATTGAATCTTCACTTAGGGTAGAGTTGAATCTCAAAATATCTACAGTTTAACAAGGCATTGAATTTTAAAGTTGTTAACCCAAAGGCTAGGATTATCTGATGAGGCTTTTTTTTTTTTTTTTTTTTTTTTATGGCTTTCCTTCGTGGAGACATGAATATGACTGGACCCCACAAGGTAGACTATTAGGGTTGTAAATGGGTCAGTTCCGGTTCGGGTCCATGGTGGACCTGGAACCGGAACCGTTAAAGAGGAGGTGGAACTGGATCTGAACCCGGATCCGTTTCGGAACTGGAACTTGAACAATATATGAGACGGGTCTGGATCCGTGTCCAGGTCTAGGTAGAGAATGATATTAGAAAAATAACTTTTAGATGAGATTTTCGAAAATTGAGGTAATATGTCGGGTCTCAGGTCCATGGATCCGAACCAAGGTGGAATTGGACTTGGTCCCATTTACTTATCGAGGCCTAAATAAAGACCCATACCCGGTTTTTAATGGGTCGGAACCTCCGGGTAATCGAAGAATCGGGGACCCATTTACATCCATATTCACTATATGTTGTCTGCTCATAGAAGAACATTGTCTTGAGTCGCTGCGATTTTAATCATCTATGATTTAACCCAATGAAGCATTCTCTTGGTAGAATATTTCCAACCTCTCTACCTCACACACTCGCGTCCCTTGCCATCTGAGCTATAGCTTGGGAACTAAAAGAGGAGAGATGTCAAAACGAATGATGATTCACCTTCTTTTTACTAGTCTCTTGCACATTTCCTCTCTTTTACTATTTTTCTCACACTTTTGGAGTGCCAGATACTTACTGTCCTCTACACAAGTTTGAATGAACGCCCAAAGTAATGCCATCTAATATAAATTATAACAACCATACGGTGGACATTCACATTCATGCATTTAAAAGTTAATGGAATTCATTTGCCAGTGCAAGTTGTTGCCATACTAAAGGGTGCAGGAAGGACAAAACAAGCAAAAGCATTGCCAAATTTCAATCTGATCAAATGACACTGTGAGAGAGATAAACATGGCACAAAGCGCTGTGTGTTTCTTGCTTCAAAACTTGGGCTCTCTTGTGCAGCAAGAAATGTCTCTTTTTCGAGGATTACATCAAGGCATAGATGAAATCCAACTCGAGCTGCAGACCATGCGATCCTTGTTGAAAGATGCAGACAGAAGAAAAAATAGTGATGATCGAGTGAAAACATGGGTGGGGCAGGTAAGAGAAGTTGCCTACAAGGTGCAGGACATTATTGATGAGTACATGTATAATATGGCCAAGGAAGATAGAGGTGGTGGATTCCTAAGAAGACTTCTCTATAAAACCATTCAACTCCCAAAATGTTACTTCTATCAGCATCACATTGCAGCTGAGTTGCAAAAGGTCAAATATGAGATTCACGAAATTTCAGAGCGCTGCAGACGATATCGCCTCCTAGAAGAAGGATCAACATCAAATACAAATGAGGATGGCGAAAACTTGAAACGCTTCAGAGAATTCGCGCGCTTCACCCCAGATGTTGACATTGTGGGGATTGAGGAAAACAAGCAATTCCTAATCAAACAGCTGACAAATGAAGTGCAAGAGCGAGTGGTGCTCTCTGTGGTGGGAATGGGAGGCCTTGGCAAGACAACTCTCGTTACAAAAGCTTACAACAGCCCAGAAGTGAGGAACCACTTCGACTGCCATGCGTGGATCACTGTCTCTCAATCTTATAAAGTTGACGAGCTCCTGCGAAACCTGATAAGAGAATTATACAAGTCTACTGAGGAGCCTATTCCGACTAGTGTTGGTGAAATTGGTATCATCGAACTTATAGAGATGCTCATCAACTATTTGCAGACAAAAAGGTATGTGGTTGTTTTAGATGATGTATGGAAAGCCATTGTTTGGCAACACTTACAACTTGCATTGCCAGGCAACGGTCGTGGAAGTAGAGTCATAATCACAACACGGATGGAGGACGTTGCATCGTCTTTCGGCGTTGAAAATGTTCTCCACCTTGAGCCTCTATGCAATGACAATGCTTTGGTCCTCTTTTGTAACAAGGCATTTCCGAACAAAAGCTGTCCTCCGGAGCTGAAACCATATGCAGAAAGGTTAGTACAAAAATGTGAAGGCCTACCACTAGCAATTGTAACTATTGGGGGACTCATGTCAGCAAAAGGAGATTCTAGTTTAGAATGGTGGAAGGTAGAAAATAGTCTTAGTTGGCAGCTAAACAACAATAAAGAATTGGGAGGGATGAAGAACATACTCTTGCTTAGCTTCGACGATTTGTCATACAACCTCAAATATTGTTTCTTATATTGTTGCCTCTTCCCTGAAGATTACATAATTACACAAAAAAGGCTAATAAGGCTATGGGTTGCCGAAGGTTTCATAGAAGAGAGGAGTGGACTAACACTAGAAGAGGTGGCAGCAGAGTATATTAAGGAACTCATACATAGAAGCATGCTGCAAATTGTAGAAGATGGTACTAAATTCCAAAAATGGGTACGAATGCATGATATTGTGCGAATGCATGATATTCTGCGAGAGTTAGCCATATCAATTGGCCATGAAGAGAATTTTTGCAGTGTACATGATCAAAAAGAAGAGACTCAGAACAGCAAAGCACGTCACTTGTCAATCCACAATAGCATCATGGACATTCAATCAAGCGCTTGTCATCATCGGTCATTGATGTTGTTCAAAATAGAAACACCGTCTCTTTCTTTGCAGAGCATCTCATCAAGGTTTAAACTATTGAGGGTGTTAGATCTAGATCATTCTTCCATTGAGAGTGTGCCCGATGAATTAGTCGAGCTATTCAATTTACGCTATTTGAGCTTGAGGAATACTAATATTGAAGAGCTTCCAAAATCCATAGGAAGGCTACATAATCTGCAAACTTTGGACATTAGGAAATCTAGAATAAAGATCCTACCCAAAGGAGTTGAGAAGTTGAAGAAATTGCGGCACATGTATACATATCGTTTTAATGAGTCTTATGATTTTGACTTTTACGATTTTGCACAAGCCCCGGATGGGATATGCAATTTGAATTGCTTGCAGAGTTTAGAATGCATTGGTGCAAACAGCAATACAGTTAGAAAAGTGGGAAACTTGACTCAACTAAGAAAGTTGACAATTGCTAAGGTGAAAAGATTTCATGGAAGAGAGCTCTCCACCTCCTTACAGAAGATGAAAGCCCTTCTTTACTTGCATGTAAGGGCTATAAGTGAAGAAGAAGTTCTTGATTTGGAAGCACTGTCTTCTCCTCCGGTCCATCTTGAAACTCTAGCATTAGCTGGACGTTTGGAGAGGCCACCTCTTTGGATTGGTTCCCTTCAAAATCTCTCTAGAGTGTTTTTACAGTGCTCTCAATTGAATGAAGATCCATTTTCTTCACTTCAAACATTGCCCAATCTGGTGCAACTTCATCTTAAAATGGCATATGTTGGGCAGGAATTATGCTTCCGTCGTGGATGCTTCTTGAAACTCAAGGCATTGGAGATTCATGAACTCCTTCAACTGAATCAGATAAACATAGAAAATAAATCGTTGACTTGCATTCAAAGGCTATATTTGTCCAAGTGCCCCGAGTTGAAGATCATACCAAAGGGCATCCAATACCTTACTAGTCTTCAAGAGCTCTTCCTACAGGACATGTCTGAAGAACTCCTAGGAAGGGTTCAAGGAGATGAAGGTCTGACTCTTCAGCACATCCCTCGTATCATTCATTTTGATTCTATGAAAAAGTTAAACGAAAGGCTTCGTTAATTCTTTCATACACAAGTACCAAATGGA
Source organism: Umbellularia californica (assembly GCA_028538565.1). Lineage (NCBI taxonomy): Eukaryota > Viridiplantae > Streptophyta > Magnoliopsida > Laurales > Lauraceae > Umbellularia > Umbellularia californica. The sequence goes on along the minus strand of JAPQWN010000006.1, from coordinate 4,068,328 downwards.
GTAGAAGATTCATGACTAGCAAGCAAGGAAAGGGGAAAAGGGAAAAAGGAGGTAAGTTGCTTTGTATTTATTTTATGCAATTTTTAATAGCAGTTTCTTTGGGGTTTTCATATAATTATGTGGTAAAAATCCCTTTTATATATTGTGCAATGTCTAATGGTACAGTGAAAAAAAGTAGCCCCACTTTTCTTTCCTTTTCTTTGTTTTTGCACTCGCGTTGTTGTTGTTGTTGTTTTTTTTTTTTTTTTTTTAAGGAAAAGAAAGAAGTTCATCGAGTGTAAATAGATACAGTAAGGGCACGTTCGCGTTCGTGTATATGGTTTACCACAAAGAAAGTGGGAAAGTGAAAAATGTTTTTCACACTACAATTAATTTCACATTTGGTGCGGCCGCTTTTCCGCGAGAAAAAGCAGAAAAATGAACTAAGAATTTCGTGATTGTGCTAGAGTTATTCCTTTGCTTCGTTTCTTGCTTGAGTTGGATATTGCCTTATGATTGTTTGTCTCCATTCTTTGAAGTTTGATCATTATGTTTCTTGATTTACAGTTTTCTTACAACTTGTTCGGCTATGAATTATTTCTATTTTTTATTTTTGGTTAAATGCAAAAGAATTGTATTGAGAGAGACAGGGCTTGACAAAAACTAAACCCCCACAAAAGCATACAGGAAGGAACCAGAAAAGGAAGGAAAGAATTACATCAACCAAGCACAATCCAACACAAAGGAGCAAAACATGACCAAGAAACAGGGCATGATTGCATATCAGGTCAGATGTGAGGTTGCATGGCAGGCGGCCCAAGGTAGGGCTGCTGATTTAAAATTTCATAGTCACCTCTCTGTGTCTCTCTCTCATATATATATATATATATATATATATATATATATATATATATGTAACCTAGGTCAGGTATAAAATTACTTTTGTGAACAATGTTTTCACCTGAACTCTGTAGGTGTGTTCAAGACAGACTACTTGGGATGGAATTGGAATTGGTACACAAATCACCTCTACTGGAAGATTAAATTCGTTAATTTGGAAGGTTCTGCGTCTTTAATGAGATTCAATCCAGCAATGAGTACACTCCAATCAGACAGACATTTGTGTAATGCCAAACTTAATGCTTGCCAGGCTAAGGTCCAATCTCCTGAAAATATTCTAAGGATATGCAAGTAGAGGACTAATTACATGTATATGTACGTGAAACTTATGTTGCCACGACAAACCTAGTGCTGTTGGAGCCATGAATAAGCTTAGTTAGAGAACTTTAAAAAGGATTAATTATCGATGGCGGGAAAACTGACTTCATCTGAATAAGAACTGCCCTAAAGCACTCATTGTCTAACACATCACCGGCACCACAATCTAAATGTATTAATCCATAGCTTTATCCCCATAACCAAACCACAGCCATCAATCCTGCTCTGTCAACCTGTTAAAATGGTCAACTGACAAAACAATTAAATTCCTTAGATGAGCACTCCAACAAAGTGGAGCCCACTTATCAGCGGCGCAAAAAACAGTTCTCATATGGTAGAAGATTCCATAGCAGAATGTCCCACAATAAATGGTCCGTGTTTTAGCTGTAAAAGACCAACAGATCAGATATCTAGAATGGGAAATGTACAAAGCTTTCATTTGCGCGTGCCCATCCACGAATCTGGAATGGAATGCTTAGCCTGAGCATGTATATACCTGCTCTTAGGAAGATCTGCAAACTAGTTTTTATTTCAGATAAATAGTTCAATATTGATAGTCCAGTTTGTGATGGATTGACAATGCCGAGTATGGAATGGCAACTCGCGTCACAGTTTCTCTGGTGAGCTTCCATGGATGGCCATAGTCATGAACTGAGCAAGAGATTACTCAAAGGCACCCTTATTTTTCAAGCGCCCAGAGTTTGAAATGGACATCCTGTAATCCTCACTATACAAGCGTGCCCTTTAAAAGTTCAGGGAAAGTTGGTCACAAACTGGGCCCAACAGCATACAGTTTAAGAACCTACAGTTATGGTGATAGCAGCCATCAATAAGAACGGGGTAAAAAATTTGAACACATCATCAAACTCCCAGGAGAGACAAGTTAAAAACAAAAGCAATAATCTATCAAATAACAACCATGTCCAAAAGTGTCAGCAACAGGTAGAAATCAGATGGTAAAATGAGGTTGGGTGTTAAGTATTGTGTCTGATGTCGATGAAAACCATATACACTTACTGCTAGTATATTATATATGTGAGCAATGCCTATCATGACCACTACTACTATTACCACCACCATCTTCATAAGAGTAGATAATCATAATACGCTGAAATTAAACCATGGTGGTATTTCACTCAAAGGCCCATTGGTTCTCCCTGCGGACCTCTTCCTCTTCTTCAGGGGTGAAATCATTCTTGATATTGAAGGTCTTCCGGATCTCCTCTGGAGCCTTGCCCTTTATCATGTCCGCCACTGTTTCGCAGGTCAAATCAAGAAGACTCTTGATATGCAGATAGTTTGCAGCCTGAAAAGAAGAAGAAAAAGAAAAAAAAAAGTGATGCAACCAAAATACAACAGAAGAAAACAGATTTCTCTCCTATTTTGTAAACAGGGCAGGACAAATGCAAATAAACATAATCATCACCAACAAAATGACAGCTGGGTTGGTGCATGGTTTCTTGATACATGCCAAAACAACCAAATATTCCCCATATACAACGATATCATCATCATCATCAAAGCCTTGTGCTAACTATGTTAGGGTTGGCTACATGAATTCTGTTTTGCCATTCCAATCTATCCTAACCAAAATCTTGAGATAAGTTGTACTTCTTCATATCTTTTCTTACTACCTCCATCCACGTTCTCTTTGGACTACCTCTTCCCTTTGGTGGGCTATCAACCTCCGTATGCAATAATATATCCCCCAAATTAATGTGCATAACATATTAGTCCTGATAGTACACACATGCACATATATATAGGGAGATGCTCCTATGAAAGATGCTCTCACCTTACAATGAGAGATAAAGTGGGGGCCCTCACATCCATATCGAATGCCAACAACTTAAATGTGAGGGCCCCACTCCTATCTCTCATATAAGGTGAGAGATATCTCTCATGGGAGCATCTCCCATATATATATATATATATAGAGAGAGAGAGAGAGAGAGAGAATGGTATTTAAGTACACTAAAATACCAATTTCAGTGCCCATCAGCAGTTCAAAGTGTTTGAATGTGATAGCAACTGCAATGCGCAATATTTGAACTACAGTTGGTCTGTCACTCTATTTTTTCTGGTACCAGTACTGGGCAAGGAGGCCGGACAAGACCCGACTGACACGTGG